>CM069857.1:73349842-76331509 GCA_036172795.1 Pelodytes ibericus | reverse complement strand
TCTGTCTAACTTAAACTCCTTAACTGCATTACCCCTGTCCTTTTACAATAAAACTAAGCATTTTGTTCTTAACGCTAGAATTTTTATTCTTTAAAGGGACACTAAATGTTTTTTGTCACTTGTGCTTCTAATATAGAAGCACACATGAAATTTTAGTTGTCCCTATTATGAGGATAAACTGATGTGTACTTTTGATAGTACACGCCAGTTTATCCTCTGACCGATGGCTGACATACTTCCATAGGAAGCAGGAAGTCGTCTGGGCGACTGGCTCTGTCTGCTAGCGCAGAGGAAGCCCCTCGTTTTTGCATGGGATTATAAAAAGAAAGGGTTAAACAATGTTTAATGTTCCTGTAATAAGTACGTGTTTCTTGCAGTTTGTTGAGAATTGTTATGTATGTAAATATTTCAATCACATTACGAATGCATGGTTTTTTTTGGAATGATACAATAAGGGTCAATTATAAGGTAATGCTCTAAAAGTGGGGAGGTTACCATGGACACCAAAATAATGTCCCTCCTGATAAGATCACTTTTGTTGAAGAAAAAACATTTCTACATAAAATGACAAAAAAATCGCTTGAAACACAGTTATCATTTATTCAGAAATGACCGTATACTTAGTATCTTCTACAATACCATCTCTTTACAGAATGTGCTTTCACAGGATTAGAAAATAAAAAACCTGATTGTTTTTATTGTTGGTGCATTATGACCAAGCGTGCTGCTTTTCTTCTGCTATTTAATCCTAGCTCTTAAGATGCCCTATTTATATGTGCCGTACAAGTCTGAATATTTTCTATGTCCTAATTATTTTCTGCCATTAATCATGTATGCAATTTGCCATTCACTAACAAAAGGCCTTTATCTGCACTGCAGGGCTACAGGCCTTCTGCTTCACGGATCCATTTCGGCATAGATGTCAGCTGCTGCAAGCATGAAGTGTTACTAATACATGCATCAGTTCTGCAATCTACCTCTGTTTTTATACTTCACAAATGTAATTAAAAAAATACTACTCTTACCTGAAATGTAGTATCCCTCACTCAAGATCCACAGATTTGCTCAGCATCCTTTCCTAGTTGACAAGATTAGGAAAGCAATGATGTCATAGGGAGGAAGCTGTAAGAGTCATGTGGTTTGAATCTCTTTTTACAGAGAACAACCTGCCTCGATCCATCAAACACAGATTTAAAGAAACAGTGACCTCCACCATGGAAAGAACACCACCGTTCTTTTGTTGCCTGTCAGACCGGCTTGAAATAAAATACCAAAGCAGATCTGCACATTGTTTTTGCTGCACACAAAAAAAGCGGATTAAGGACTTAAGTATTTTGAGCCGGTAGAATTTAATTCATAAATATTCAAAACATAATCTTGGTAATATCAAAAGTTAATTCACTTCAGTTGGTCACTGTATTTATTGAAACTAGTAATGTTAAAAAAGTAAACCATTATAGGGTTAGGGTCAGTTTTATACCAAATTTCACACACATGTTTGCAAACCAGTATATAGATAGTACATAATTTATAATGTCCTATAAATTGAGATTTCATTATGTTGCATCAATGAGTTTTGTCTGGTACCTGCAGACTAATCTATTCATACCTCCTAACTTCTAACCCCGGTGAATCAGGACGCTGGAGGCTAAATCTTGGGATGTTGGCGGCACATGCGCAGTAGCACTGTCACTCAGACTAGCAGCGCTTCAGCAAATGTGCACTATAGTGCACATGCGCAGTATGCATTCTCTAGTGACCTGGAGAATGAAATTGGGACTGGGGGACTGAGGTCCCAAAATTGGACTCTCCCATGTAAAGCAGTTGTGAGGGATGCTCTATTGGTTGTAAGCAGAAGAGTGCCCAAATGTCCCAGATTTCACCGGACAGTTCCATAATAACGGTTCCAGTGCAACGGCAAGTTCTGTGAGTGCAATCTAAGTGCTGAGGTAAGTCCTGTGAATGCAAAGTGCAGTGGTAAGTAATGTCTGGGTGCTGGAGCAAGTCATGTGAGTGCCATCTAAGTGCTGAGGTAAGTCTTGGGTGCTGGAGCATGTCCTGTGAGTGACATCACTATGCTGGGGTGGGTACTTGGGCAAGTCCTGTGAGTGCAGTCTAAGTGCTAAGGGAAGTCCTGGGTGGGTCAAGTCGTTAATAATAACTGGGATGTATAAGTCAAATATAAGGCCTGGGGTGTGGGCTGGGGCAAGTTCTGTGACTAAAATCTGGTCCTTTGAGTGCAATCTAAGTGCTGGGGTAAGTCATGTGTGCTGGGGCACGACCTGTACATGCAATCTAAGTGCTGCGGTAACTCATGTGAGTGCAATTTATGTGTGGGTTAAGTCATGTGAGTGCAATCTAAGTGCAGGTATAATTCCTGGGTGCTGGGGCAAGTCTAGTGAGTGCAATCTAAGTTATGGGGTAAGGACTTGGTGCTGGGGCAAGTCCTGGCTGGGGCAAGTCCTGTGAGTGCAATTTAAGTGCTGCGGTAAGTCTTTTGAATGCAATCCAAATACTGGGGTAAGTACCGTGTGTGCAATTTGAGGGTGTGGGGTAAGTCCTAACAGGCTGCTGGAGTTCTTGGTGCTGGGTCAAGTCCTGTGAGTGCAATCTAAGTGCTGTTTGGCAGAGGTCCCTTTCAGTGTCGGGATTTATTAAAAAAGTTTGTTATACTTAACAAACGGCGATTGCACTTTTTTTTTTATAAAACTCATAACACTTTGCAGTGAAGGAGTTTTTATTCATTAGCCCAGGGCTGTCCAATATGTGGCCCGCCTGCCACCATCTGCTGAATAGGGGAGAGCGCAGCGCGAGGGCTGCATGCTCCTCCCCTATGCTCCCTATGATATGGCCGGAGCACCTGGTGTCAGGTGACATCCAGGCGCTTAGAAAATTATGACTTCCGGATTGGAGGGAGACGATGTGCCTGACCTCAACAATGGAATATCATCATTTTGGTAAAAAAAAAAAAAAAATTGTGGAAGGTTGTCTGTATGTGTGTGTGTGTGTGTGTGTGTAAGGGAGAGAGAGTCTGTGTGTAAGGGTGTGTGTGGAAGGGAGTCTGTGTGCATGTGTGGAAGGATATCTGTGTAAGGGAGTCTGTATGTGTGTAGGTATCTGTGTAAGGGAGTCTGTATGTGTGTAGACATCTGTGTAAGGGAGTCTGTATGTGTAGATATCTGTGTAAGGGAGTATGTGTAGATATCTGTGTAAGGGAGAGTGTGTGTGTGTAGGTATCTGTGTAAGGGAGAGTGTGTAGGTATCTGTGTAAGGGAGTGTGCTTAGGTATCTGTGTAAGGGAGTGTGTGTAGGTATCTGTGTAAGGGAGTGTGTGTAGGTATCTGTGTAAGGGAGTGTGTGTAGGTGTCTGTGTAAGGGAGTGTGTGTGTGTGGAAGGGTGTGTGTGGAAGGGTGTCCCTGTGTGTTTATGTGTGTCTGGATGTTTGTTCATGTGTTTAAGTGTGTGTGTTTTTATATATACGGGTGTCTGTGTATAAGGGTGTCAAGGTGTGCTTCTGTGTGTAAGGGTGTGTGTGTGTGTGGAAGGGTGTGTGTGGAAGGGTGTCCCTGTGCGTTTAAGTGTGTCGGGATGTTTGTTCATGTGTTTAAGTGTGTGTGTTTTTATATATACGGGTGTCTGTGTATAAGGGTATCAAGGTGTGCTTCTGTGTGTAAGTTGCTGTGTTTGTATGTGTGACTGTGTGTGTATTTGTGGAAGTGAATGTATATGTAGAAGTGTGATTGAATGTGTAATTAATGTGAGTTTTGCTGTGTGTCTTATTGTGTATTGTGATACAGTAATGTGCAGTGTGCGTATTATTGCTGTGGAGTCTGTGATCCACTAACACAATGCACATTAATGTGAATTTTATAAATGTATGAATCTGAATTATATATAATTATATATAATTTTCTCTCAAGGAAAAATGAATGCGGCCCACGCACATATACATTTCTTGTGAAGGGCCCACTGAAGAAAAAACTTAGACACCCCTGTATTAGCCCCTATGTATTTTATGTGACTGAATGTGCATATGTGAATAAGTAAAATGTGGCACATCAGTGCACTACACATTTTATTTTTTCAAAATAGGCATATTCAAATAAAAATATGAAGGAATGTAAAAGCCAACTGACCAGGAGAGGGCCAGAACAATTTAGGATAAAACAATTTAGTGAGTCCTTGATGCAATGTACAATAAATACAGTTCTCTGGCACTTGGGACATGACGTCAAAGAAGTGGCGAGTCCTTGTTAAGGATGTCCCCTCTATGTTCCAACAAGCACTCCCTTCAGAGGCGTTGCTAGCTTTCCAAAATATCTGGGGCTATAGCCCATAAGATTTTTTTAATTTACAGTGTAGTGGTTTTATTTATGTCTATGATGCTCAGCCAGCAACATGGGAGACTTTTTTCTGGCTAGCAGAGTGAGTTTTAACTACCGTTCCCATGATGCCCAACCAGTCAAAGTCTCCTATTAGTCTGGCTGAGTATAATTGGAAAAGAAGTACACAAGGAGTGATAAATAATATTCTACCATGCTCACCATGTCACTTATGTGTCTCTCTCTCCACTCATACCCTCATGTCTTTCTCGCTCTCCACTCATACCCTTATGAATATCTCGCTCTCCACTCATACCCTCATGTCTTTCTCGCTCTCCACTCATACTCTCATGTGTATCTCGCTCTCCACTCATACCCTCATGTATATCTCTCTCTCTACTCATACCCTCAAGTATATCTCGCTCTCCACTCATACCCTCATGTATATCCCTCTCTCCACTAGACATGTGCATTCGTTTTCGGACGAATGCATTTTTGTCCGAAAATATCATTTTCGTCCATTCGTCCGAAAAACGAATAACGAAAATGTTAACTAACGAAAGCCGAATGAACGAATGGTTAATAAACGAAAATCATTCGTTCATTCGTCCATTCGTGCTATTGGCATTCTAAACAGAGTCGGTTTATAGAATACCAATAGCATTACATTACATTCCATAAACCGACATGAATGACTTTCGGTTTATGGAATGCATGTAATGCTATTGGCTTTGTATAAACCAAACTAGAGTCCCCATTCATAAGAAATTCTTATGAATGGGCACTCTAGTTCGGTTTACAAAGCCAATAGTATTCCATGTACTCCATAAGCCGAAAGTCTATAAACCGAACGATCTTCGGTTTATAGACTTTCGGCTTATAGAATAGCAATAGGATTACATGTATTCCATAAACCGAAAGCCTATAAACCGAACGTTCGGTTTATAGACTTTCGTCATTTGCAATGCATGTAATAGTACTATTGGCTTTCAACTACACAGAGACAGAGTCTCCATTCATAAAATTTATGAATGTAGACTCTGTCTCTGTGTAGAGAAAGCCAATAGTACTATTACATGCATTCTAAATGACGAAAGTCTATAAACCGAACGTTCGGTTTATAGGCTTTCGGCTTATGTAATACATGTAATCCTATTGCTATTCTATAAACCGAACGTTACGTTTATAGAATAGCAATAGGATTACATGTATTACATAAGCCGACAGCCTATAAACCGAACGTTTGGTTTATAGGCTGTCGGCATTTCACTACACGGAGACAGAGTCTCCATTCATAATTCTTATGAATGGGTTCATAGAAAGGCACTACTACTGTACGTTTTCTATAAGCCGAAAGTCTATAAACCGAAGGTCGTTCGGTTTATAGACTTTCAGTTTATAGAATACATAGAATTACATGTAATTCTATGTATTCTATAAACCGAAAATCTATAAACCGAACGACCTTCGGTTTATAGACTTTCGACTTATAGAAAACATGTAGTACTATTGCCTTTCTATGAACCGAACGAGAGCCCCATTCATAAGAATTTCTTACGAATGGGGCTCTCGTTCGGTTTATAGAAAGCCAATAGTATTACACGTATTCTATAAAACGAACGAATAAAACGAAACGAAACGAAAATAATGAACGAATTTCGTCTGAAACTAATGCAGTAATGATTGAAATTCGTTTTAGACTAAATAAATAACATTTTCGTCCGAATGGACGAAAACGAAACGAAAATTTTAGTTTTGCACATGTCTACTCTCCACTCATACCCTCATGTATATCTCGCTCTCCACTCATACCCACATGTCTGTCTCTTTCTCTTCATAACTCACATGTATCTCTCTCCCCCATGTCTCTCCCTCTTCATAATCCCCTTGTATTTGCCTATTAACCCCTTAATGCATGTGGACGTATATATACGTCCTGAAAAGCGAGGACGTATTTATACGTCCTCAGGTTTCATGTAGCATTGCGCTCCTTAGCGCAACGCTACATGTCTGCAGCTATTCCCAGAGGCTGCTTCAGAAAGCTGTGAAATGCCTATGTGTGTTAAAGTGTTGCTCGAGGCATCATGCAACACCTTATGTGCCCCCCTGGAGCATGCTCCTCCAATACAGCATGTCCAGGGGAGAGCGACAGAAGATAGGAAAAAAAATTATCTTCCGTCGTTCTGAAACCGCTACTTGACTGCCCCTAGAGGCAGTTAAGTATATTACAGTTAGAAATAGAAAATTAATTAAATAAATAAATAGAATAAATAAATAAATAGAAAAAGCTAACCCTTGATCTACTAAACCTAGATCTAGGGTTAGGGTAATAATTAGGGTCATAATTAGGGTTACGGGGGGTTCGGATGATTACAAGGGTTAGATTAAAGGGTGGGGATAGATTTAGGGTTAGGGTAAATTTAGAGTTGGGGTAAATTTAGGGTTGGGGTTAAAAAGTCACTGTAGAGGAAAATGGTTGGAAAACAAAAAAACACTAGTAAGAAAAAAAATACAAAAAGTGCTCTAAAGGTAAACTGTAGTGAGTAAACAATGGTAAAACACTTTTTAGGTGAGTGTGTAGATGTGATATAAATGAAGAAATAGGAGCTGGGGGAGACTGTGAAGCTCCCCTCTATCAGTGCACTCACAGACTCCTCAGGAATAGCAGGCTTATCCACAGAAAACACTGTGCACACAGGGGATGATCCTTAGTTTTGCAGCCTCACCGTCCTCCACTCGTGCAGCTCAAAGTGTAAGGAAATAAATGCCCACAGATGGAGTTAGGATAATGTCACCAATACGGTAATGTGATTCTTTAAGCAAGATATAAAGCATATATATATAGGATTTCTGGTGTTTAGCTCACAATAAGAACATACAGAATTTTAATAAAAGCAGATATTGTTTTTTTATTAAAATTCTGTATGTTCTTATCCTAACTCCATCTTATTTATTTTTATTGTGTGTTAATTAGGGACACACTGCTTTTAGTGCAGCTTGGTTTGTGAATTTAGCGCTGTTATCACTGTATTTTATCAAAAAAACACTAGTATTGTTTATTGTAAACTCAGGACAAATATTAGAAATATATAGAGGGGATCTTTTTTACCATTTGTAATAAAAAAAAAATCAGGTCAAATTTAGAAAAAGTGTTTTTATGGCATATTTTCATCATATTTTATATTTTTTTAAATAGTAAATTATATCATATGAGGAAATTAATAGTATCAAATGAAAGCCCTATCCGTCCTTTAAAAAATGATATATAATTTGTGTGGGTGAACTGAACACAAAGAAAGAAATTCACGGTTCAGTAAACGTATAACAAAAATAATGGAATTCTGGTCTTCAAGGCACATCAAATGCAGCATAACACTCAGTCACTTAAGTGTTAATATGCAACAGCCAGTTTTCCCATTAATATACCACGGTTAATTTCCACATTTACAGGTCACAGCCAGTTTGCTCATTAATATGCCACAGTTAGTTTGCCAATTAATATACCACTGTTAGTTTGCCCATTAAAATAGCAGTTAGTTTGCCATTAATATTCCAGTGTCAATTTGCCCACTTATATGCCAGTGTCAGTTTTTCCATTAATATACCACCACCAATAAAAAGCATTACCCACCCTCCCCCATTCCTCAGTACTCACCTTGCTTCTGCTCTCTTGTGCCTCCTCCGCACAGAAATAGCCGCCAACTGGATGCGGACTGATGCCTTCTGTGTGATACAGTCTCTGTGTCACGTGGGCAGCGGGAGCATGTTGCAGCCAGCGGTGACCCCTTTAATCTGTGTGTCCTGGGAATTGCCCACTTTGCGCATTGGTTAAAACGACCCTGTCTACACACATACACAGCCACACAGTGGCTGATCATATTGTATGAGGGGGCAGAGCTTGCAGTCTTTGCAATCGGCCAAGACTTTCCCCTCGCACAACTCACTCTAGTGTCTGAGTGCCGAGATATCATGTGACATGGGGACACATTAAAATATTTATTGTCTCTTAAAAATAAACTGCTGACTGGCATGTAACTGGCTGTGTATGTGTTGTGTGTGTGTGTGTATATATATGTAACTGCCTGTGTGCATGTTGTGTGTGTATATATGTAACTGGCTGTGGATGTGTTGTGTGCAAATATGTATGTAACTGGCTGTGTATGTGTTGTGTGTGTATGTATGTAACTGGCTGTGTATGTGATGTGTGGGACACATTAAGGAATTATTTTTTCTTAAAAAAATAAAACAACAACTTGTTGACGTGTGTGTGTGTGTTTGTATGTAACTGGCTGTGTATGTGACTGACTGGATGTCTGTGAGGTGTGTGCATGTGACTTTCTGTGTATGTATGTGATTCTGTATGTGAGCTGTGTGTTATGTAAGCTTTCGTGATGTGCCATTGTCTGGATCCTAAATTTTTTTGCTGGCTCCTAATACTAAATTACATTGGTCAAGCCCTGATATAAACAAAAATCCCTCCTATGCCGTTTAGCAGTCCTCTAATAAAAAATGTCATACACATATACATATATATGTGACACTCTAAACTGGATAGGAATGTTATATATATATATATATATATATATATATATATATATATGTTTGTAACATAAATCCTTCCTATGCTGTTTAGCAGTCCTCTAATAAAAAATGTCACACACACACATTTGTCACATATATCTGTATGTGTATGACATTTTATATATTTATATCAGGGCTTGACCAATGTAATTTAGTATTAGGAGCCAGCAAAAAAAAATGAGGAGCCAGACAATGTATATATATATATGTGTTTGTGGGTGTGTTTGTGTGTGTGTGACCTTCTTTATTACAGGACTGCTAAACAGGATAGGAATGCGGCTGCTGAAAAAAAGAAAGTTTTAAAAAAAATAAATTGACACCGGATGTAACTTTATGTCACACTTGGTGTCTGTGTTTCCGTCCTCCGTGCGGGAGGGAAGACTGCACAAGGAGACGACCGAGGACACGGAGCAGCAAGGAGGTAAGTACGGGAGGGGGGTACAATGTAACAAGCAAAATCCTGGCATATTGAGTGGCTAAATCCTGGCATTTTGAGGGGGAAAATCCTGGCATATTGAGTGGCTAAATACTGGAATATTGAGGGGCAAAATACTGACATACTGAGTGGCAAAACACTGGCATATTAAACGGGTAATTACTGGCATATTGAGTGGCTAAATACTGGCATATTAAATGGCTAAATACTGGAATACTGAGTGGCAAATTACTGGCTTATTGAGTGGCAAAATACTGGCATATTGAGTGGCTAAATCCTGGCATATTAAATGGCTAAATCTTGTCATATTGAGTGGCTAAATCTTGGCATATTTGCTCGATTATAAGACGACCCCCCAAACTTTGGATATTCCATTAGGAAAAAAACTAAAAGCCTGAATATAAGACTACCCTATAGGAAAAAAGTTCAACTTGTATATATTTACATGTAAATTGCTTTTTTAATAAAAAAATTATGATATCAAAAAATGCATTTCTTGTTTTTATTTCCTTTTATGTGCCAAAGCTGCCTCTCTCTTTCCCTTGCCCCCAGCTTTCTCTCTCTCCCCCCCTTAGTGTTGTCTCTCTCTCCCCCTCCCTTTGTCTCCCCCCTCGCTCCCTTTGTCTCTGTCTCTTCCCCCCATTGTTTCTCTGCTCCCCCCCTTGTTACTCTGTCCCCCCCTCGTCTGTTTCTTGCTCCCTGGTGGCTAGTGGGGGCAGCCGGGGGATGTCTGCATGATACGTGCAGACATCCTCCATGTTGCCCGACACCTCCGTCTATTATAACGGACAGCTGGTCCTTCATAATAGATGGAAGTGTCGGGCAGCATGGAGGATGTCTGCACATATCGTGCAGACATCCCCCGGCTGCCCGATTCTCCCTGGTGGCTAGCGGGGCAGCGGAGGATGTCTGCGTGATGAGCGCAGACCTCCCCTGCTGCCGCCCGGCACGACCGCCGGGACTTTTATGATGAAGCCGGAAAGACCCGGCTTCATCATAGAAGTCCAACTGGTCTGCCGGGCGGCAGCAGGGGAGGTCTGTGCTCATCGCGCAGACATTCCCCTGCTGTTAGAGAGGGGGATCCAGGTCCCCTGCAGCTCTGCGGGGGACCTGGATCCCAGTCTTATAGACTGACCTCAATTTGAGGTCACATTATAAGACGACCTCGATTATAAGATGAGGGGTATTTTTCAGAAATTAATATATATTATTATGGCTATATTAAATGGCTAAATCCTGTCATTTTGAGGGGCTAAATCTTGGCATATTAAATGGCTAAATACTGGCATATTAAGTGGCTAAATCCTGGCATATTAAATGGCTATGTCCTGGCATATTGAGTGGCTAAATCCTGGCGTATTAAATGGCTAAATACTGGCATCTTGAGTGGCTAAATACTGGCATATTGAATGGCTAAATACTGGCATATTGAGTGGCACAATACTGGCATATTAAATGGCACAATACTGGCATATTAAATGGCTAAATACTGGCATATTGAGTGGTTAAATACTGGCATATGAAATGGCTAAATACTTTCTTATTGAGTGGCAAAATACTGGCATGTTAAATGGCTAAATCCTGGCATTTAGTGTGTCACAATACTGGCATATTAAATGGCTTAATACTGGCATATTGAGTGGCTAAATAATGGCATATTGAAGGGCAAAATACTGACATATTGAGTCCCAAAATACTGGCATATTAAAAGGCTAAATACTGGCATACTGAGTGGCTAAATCATACTGGCATATTGAGTGGCTAAATCATACTGGCAAATTAACTGGCTACATCATACTGGGATATTAATTGGCTACATCATACTGGCATATTATTAGGCAAATTGCCTGTGGCTTATTAATGGCAAAAAATACTGGCATATTGTTGGCAAAATAATACTGGCATTATATTGGGCAAATTGGCTGTGGCTTAATAAAATAACACTGGCATATTAATGGCAAAATAATACTGGCATAATAATGGTTAAGTATCTGTGTGGGTGTATGTGACTGTGTGTGATTGTGTGCATGTGCTGTTGTCCGGCTTCTAGATTTTTTAGCTGGCTCCTAAAAGCTGATTAATGGACAAACGGTGGCATATTTTAATAGACGAACTGACTGTTGCATATTTTAATGGCAAAGTGACTGTGGCCTGTTAACTGGTACCTGACAGTGGCTTATTTTTATTGGCAAAGTGATGCTGTGGCATCACCGTTTATCAACCGTTTGTATGCTGCACTGATAATGACTAAGCTCCTCCACTTCATGACATTGTCAAAAAGAGGCGCGGCGCAGCATGGATGACGGTAAAAGTATGCCCCCCCCGAAAAAATTTCTTCGAATGCCCATGTGTGTGTGTGTAACATAAATCCTTCCTATGATGTTTAGAAGTCCTGTAATAAAGAATATCATATATATATATATATATATATATATATATATATATTACATAATATGAAAACATAATATGTAAAAATATATATATATATATATATTTTATGTAATTTAAATCATTCCTGTTTAGCAGTTCTGTTATAAGGAACCTCAAACATACAAAATAAAGCTTAAATACATGAAGGAGGATGTAAATAAGTGACCCCAACCCTCCCTTCTCTCCACAAAACCCAGAGCTTCCCTGAATGGAAATAGACCTTGTCTGTATCTATTACAAGGTGACAGCCGGTAATGATTTCGTAAGAGCTGCTTCACTGTCCCACGTGGAGCTTCCCTCAAATCCCAGCAGTCACACACAGTGATGATGCTGTGTAAAAGCCCTGCACTGATTGGCTGACACATCACTCAGCATCCTATCAGTGTAGGGCTTTTCACACACTGTCTGTGTGCTGCTGCGTGATTTCAGAGGGCACAGGGGGCGGAGCTATCATGGAGCTGCTGGGACTTGGGGCTCTGCTCAGCACATTCGGGGCCCCAGCCCCCTTAGCGACACCTCTGTCTCCCTTAGTGCCCTAGTAGTCATCTCTACATAGAACATTTTGCATGGACACATAAACATCTTAGAGCAACAGTTAATGTGTCCCTAAATCCTAAACACCTCTCCCTGATTATTGATAAATGAGTGCTTTATAACCATAATGTCTGCCTGCCTTACAGTATATATAGAGGTATAATTACCATTTCTAGTGCTAATCTGTGAAAAGCAGTTTGGTCTGTCTATACTTTTTATATGGCTCTCAACAAGATATCACCAAAATTAGGAGCCCTATGGACTGTAATGGTTGGAAAAGGTCCTATCCTCTCCCCCAACTTGGGGTCATCCTGAAGAACATTCCAATGATTATTAAGGGCTGACCTAAGTTGTGGTCACTATGATTAAAATTTGGTAATATATCTAAATTGTTGTGGGCCCTCTTGTATTGCCCTGTTCTGAAACAGGATGGAATCCCTATGGTAGGTACAGCTCTATGGTAATCACTCTTTATTGTTTTCTGAGTATAGCCTTTCTCTCAAAACAGATCCATATGCCTACACTGAGCTGGTCTGCATGCCTGGAAAAGGGCTCATCGGTGGATCCGTTCCTGTGACCATATCGGTGGAATACTGTCCACCAGACTATTTGGACGATGGCTATTAGCCATCAAGAGACTGTTGGTAGATGTCTCCTCATGGTAAATATCAGTCTCCAAAAGACCATCCTTCTTTTTATTCATGTTGTCCAAAAAGGGCACCTCATGATCACTGAATGAGCCCGTGAATTTCAGATTAAATCTGTCAGTCATGCCAAGTAAGGCCATGAACCTCTTGAATTCATCCAAGGACGCTGTCCAGATGATAAACAGATAGAAACATAGAATGTGTCGGCAGATAAGAACCATTCGGCATGTCTAGTCTGCCCAATTTTCTAAATACGTTTATTAGTCCCCTGTTATAGCTAAGATAGCCTTGTGCCTATCCCACGCATGCTTAAAATCCTTGACTGTGTTTACTTCTACCACTTCCGCTGGAAGGCTATTCTATACATCCACTATCCTCTCAGTAAAGTAATACTTCCTGATATTACTTTTAAATCGTTGCCCCTCTAATTTTAGACTATGTTCTCTAGTTGTGGTAGTTTTTCTTCTTTTAAATATACTCTCTTCCCTTAGTGTGTTGATTCCCTGTATGTATTGAAATGTTTCTATCATATCCCCCCTGTTACGTCTTTCCTCCAAACTATACATGTTAAGATGCTTTAACCTTTCCTGGTAAGTGTTATCCTTCAACCCATGAACCAGTTTAGTAGCCCTTCTCTGAACTCTCTCCAAATTATCAATATCCTTCTGGAGATACGGTGTCAGGGTTCAACACTGACCTTCTGACTCATGCATTTAAAAGTCATTATTCATGTGCTTATATTCCTCCTGCCTCCTCTAGAGGTCTCCCTACCTTACTTTGCTTGTATTCCTTCCCCTCTGTTTGGTGTCAGGTGGGCTTGTTACGTTTTGCTCACACCCAGGTTAAATAGCTGCAGTTTCTGGCAAACAGTGCTTAGTCACCCTCTCCAGGGTATACCTGCTTAGTTACCCTTCTCAGGCCTCCCCATTACCTAAGGCCTCACCCCTACCTTTGCTTTGTCTACAGTCCCTACTATAGCTCTTTGTTCTTACTGCAGTTCCTACTCATACCCTTTTCCTATTCTGCAGTTCTTTGCTAAATTCCCTCTTGTCTCTCCTTCAGTCTTTATTCCAATACCTAGCTCTGTTTCTTTATCTGTTCTCCCTTTGCAATATATTTAACATGCAACCAGACACCTCCACTATCCCTGCACTTAAACTTCTACCTGACCTGGTAAAGGCCCTGACAGAATGCAAAAGCCATACTATGGAGTCTGCAGGGTTAACCTCAGTGCTAAAGCTGCTGGCTGAATGTTTGTTGCAGATATGCAAATCTGTGATGTGTGTCCTGGAGAACAGTGTTACTAATGTTTGTGAGAAAAACCCCAAGACTGAATCATTATCTATAAAACTGCCTAAGAAAAGTTTTAAACGTGATCCTCTCACTGATGAGCAAATGAAGAAGCGGCGTATTGACAATGCATGTTTCTATTGTGGTAGAAAAGGCCACAGAATTTAATTTTGCCCATTTAAACCAGCTAAAGTCTCTTTACCTAGCAATGTCAAGTTCCAGGCCCAGGAACCTGCATATAATAACTATGTTACACCTACACTGGAGAAAACCCATACAATTCCTCCATGCAGTGCTTCTAGGGAGAGTGTATCTAAAACACCTGAGAAACTTTTGGTTGATGAAGCTGTTTCTGCTAATCAGTCACTTACACCTGCAACTGATGATGAGTGGTCTGATATGGAGTGCAAGTCTGTTGATGCATCAGACTTCAGTGAGGAAGAAATAACAGACACATCTATGGAAGAACCTCCTGAACTTGTATGTACTATCAGGACTACTTCTCCTATCATTCATAACAAGCAAAATGGTAAATCCAGAAAACTACAGACTGCAAAACACTCTTTAGGTGCCCCAGGTCTTGTCCAAGCATCTGATGGGACAATTATAGGAAGAGAGAATCTTGCCCAATATGAGCATTATCTGGATGAACAAAAGCTAATCCAGGGCAATCTTCTGTCTAAACAATCAACATCTGTTCCAGCAAAAAGCCATTTTGCTTCTAAAAGCACTGCTAGCACCTCTGCACAACCTCTTGTCATTGGTACTACTGCCCGGGTTTCTGGTAAGAAAGTGATAAAAAATAAAAAGGGAACAATTTCACGTCTAGAAAAATGTATGACTGCATCTCTTGCTCAAACACCCTACAGTAATTCCAGAACTATATCTCTCAATGCTATACATGGTTCTGGTCCCATGGACCCCTACACCTGTACAGATGAAGATTTGCCACCAGATTGTGTCAAGGCCTCAAATGTGACTATTGTAAGAAAGCAAGACCTGCATATTTTTGAACAAATGCTACGTGATAATGCGCAGAGACAGCATTCTTATTACTAACCTGTTTTTGTTTCAGCCTTTAGCCATCCCCTGCTCAGCAACCATGAACAGTTTGCAGGGGTGGTTGTATTATTGTTTTTCCCCCTTCATGCCTAGAAACCTGTGTTTTATGTATTTTGTTATCACTGTTCCTCTTCTGGGAGGCTGTATATGTCTGGCCAGATTCTATGCTCAATTATCTAATTGGTTCGCGTCCGGAGGCCCCTCCTTAAAGGGGGGGGGATATGTCAGGGTTCAACATTGACCTTCTGACTCATGCATTTAAAAGTCATTATGTATGTGCTTATATTCCTCCTGCCTCCTCTAGAGGTCTCCCTACCTCACTTTGCTTGTATTCCTTCCCCTCTGTTTGGTGTCAGGTGGGCTCGATACCTTTTGCTCACATCCAGGTTAAATAGCTGCAGTTTCTGGCAAACAGTGCTTTTGCATTGAAGTTTGATGCCTGATTTCTGAGAGCTGCTGCTTCTGTTCCTGATACTCTCCTCAAAGCCCATTTGTATTGTGACCTTGTCCAGGAACTGGGAATCTGAACCCGAGTGGCTCAACCATCTCAGTAGATGATTTTTCAGCATCTCCTGAGACCCTCTGAGTACATCAAGATCTCTTCAGCTAAGTTATTCCCTTTAAGCTACCCTTCTCATTTCTCACCCTCTCTAGGGTGTTCCTGCTTAGTCACCCTCTCCAGGGTGTTCCTGCTTAGTTACCCTTCTTAGGCCTCCCCATTACCTAAGGCCTCACCCCTACCTTTGCTTTGTCTACAGTCCACACTATAGCTCTTTGTTCTTACTGCAGTTCCTACTCATACCCTTTTCCTATTATGCAGTTCTTTGCTAAATTCCCTCTTGTCTCTCCTTCAGTCTTTATTCCAATACCTAGCTCTGTTTCTTTATCTGTTCTCCCTTTGCACTATATTTAACATGCAACCAGACACCTCCACTATCCCTGCACTTAAACTCCTACCTGACCTGGTAAAGGCCCTGACATACTGTCTCCTGTTCTGCGTACAATACTCCAAGTGAGGTCTCACCAGTGCTCTGTACAATGGCATGAGCACTTCTCTATTTCTACTGCTAATACCTCTCACTATGCGACCAAGCATTCTGCTAGCATTTCCTTTAAGTCCTCTGAAATTATTACTTCTAAATCCCTTTCCTCAGATGTTGAGGTTAGGACTGTACCAAATATTCTATATTCTGTTTTTGGGTTTTTACGCCCAAGGTGCATAATCTTGCACTTGTCCACATTAAATGTCAGTTGTCACAGCTCTGACCATTTTTCTAGTTTAGATAAACCATTTTCCATTTGGCTTATCCCTCCATGAACATCAACCGAGCTGAAAATCTTTGTATCATCAGCAAAAAGACATCCTTTCCAACAAGAACTTCTGCAATATCACTAATAAAAATATAAAAGGGTCCAAGAACAGATCCCTGAGGTACCCCACTATTAACAAGACCTTGCATCGAATATACTCCATTGACTACAACCCTCTGTTGCCTGTCATTCAGCCATTGTCTAATCCATTCAACAGTATTGAAAACCAAACTTTAAGATTGCAGTTTATTGATAAGCCTTCTATGTGCGACAGTGTCAAAAGCCTTACTGAAATCTAGGTAAGCAATGTCCACTGCACCACCCTGATCTATTATTTTAGTCACCCAACCCAAAAAATCAATAAGATTAGTTTTACATGATCTCCCATGCCATTTTATATGTTCAACAATCCTATTATTTAACAAGATTTCCATTATTTTCCCCACTACTGAAGTTAGACTTACTGGTCAATAGTTGCCTGCCTCCTCCCTAGTACCTTTCTTGTGAATGGGCACAACATTTGCTAATTTCCAGTCTTCTGGAACTTCTCCCGTTAAAAATGATTGGTTAAATAAATATGTTAACGGTTTTGCTATTACACCACTAAGTTCTTTTAATCACTTTGGATGTATCCTATCAGGGCCCATCGACTTATTTGTCTTTACTTTAGACAGCTGAAGTAAAACCTCTTCCTCTGTAAAATGGCATGCATCAAAAGACGCATTAGTCTTTTTCCCTAAATGAGCTCCTTTACCCTCATTTTCATTTTTAAAAACGGAACAAAAATATTCATTAAGGCAATCTGCTAGGCCATTATCCCATTCTACATAGCATCCTTCTCTTGTTTGTAATCTAACTAATCCTTGTTTTACTTTCCTTTTCTCATTTATGTATCTAAGAAATGTTTAATCCCCCTTTTTTACTTACTGGGCTATTTTCTCTTCTGCGTGTGCTTTGGAAGCTTGGATAGTTTGCTTTGCCTCTGAGTTTTTTTATAATTACTAAATGCTAGCTTTTAGTTTTTTTTTTACTATTTTGGCCACCTCTGCCACAGTGTACCACAGTGGTTTCTTAAATTTTTTGCTCTTACTGACAAGCCTAATGCAATTTTATGTTGCCTTTAGTAGTGCAACTTTTAGATAATCCCATTTCTCCTGGACTCCATTTAAATTGCTCCAGTCTGATAATGACTCCATCACAAGTAATCTAATTTTAGAAAAGTAATTTTTTCTAAAATCTAAAACTTTTGCTTTTGTACAGTGTGACTTTATCACTGTTCTTATATTGAACAACACTGACTGGTGATCCCTAGATCCTAAACTTTCACCTACAGTAATATCTGATAACAAATCTCCATTTGTCAACACTAAATATGGCCTGCTTTCGAATTGGCTCCTCAACTGCTTGCTTTAAAGATAATCCCAATAGGGAGTTTAGGATATGCGTACTCCTGGCGCAAGTGGCTACTTTGGATTTCCAGTTCACATCAGAAAAGATTAAAGTCACCTGTGATGATCACTTACCCCTTCATTGTCATTTTAGCTATTTCCTCAACTAGTAGATTATCTAACTCCTCTATTGGTCCAGGGTGCCTATAAATCACACCTACCCGAGTTACCGTATGATTTCCAAATTCTAACGTAACTCAAACTGACTCTATGTTCACCTCACTAACTTGTATTACGTTACATTTTAAGCTATCCCTCACATACAGGGCCACCCCTTCCTGTTTCTTGCCTTCTCTGTCTTTTCTATGTAAGGAGTACCCTAGTATTGATATGTCCCAGTCATTTTATTCATTATACCATGTTTCAGTAACAGCCACTAAATCTACATTCTCAGTTGCCAATATTGCCACAAGTTCATGGATCTTATTCCCTAAACTGCGAGCATTTGTAGACATGACCCTAAGCTTATCATTTTTCAGCATTCTGACTACAGGCACCTTCTGTCCCTGTTTTGGGGGGCAGTTGGATTGATATTTTATCGCCATTTTGCCCCCCTTCTTTAGTTTAAAAACCTCCTAGCATCATCAATAAATCTGAGCCAGAGCACAACGTGTGTCCCAACCAGACTGCCCAAAAACGATCTTCTGTTACCAGTAACCCAGATATAGACATGCATAGGTATAAGCATGTCTCTATGCATTTCAAGAGATCTGTCATGTTCTTAACAAGGAGGGAAGAGTCTGCAAGAAAAGAACAATATATGATCAATATATTTACAGCCCTCAAGAGGTCCATCAATCCCCGAGTCAATCATTCTCCCTTGTTTTAGATTTTGATGCAGTTTAGATGTAATATAAAAAGTTGGTATGGTGAGATAATTATTCCAGATAAACTTTTCCCTTCATATTTATGAGGCCGGCTTCAGACGTTTTGTTCAAAACCTGCCTGGATTATTCAAAAGGATTACCCCTCAATCTGTATTACTGTTCTCTATCTATCATTAAGCTGTCTGGATGTTTCTTTTTTCTTACTTTACCTACCGTATTTGCTCGAATATAAGACGAGGATTTTTTCAGAGCAAATGCTCTGAAAAAGACCCCTCGTCTTATATTCGAGGTCGTCTTATAATCTGACCTCAAATCGAGGTCAGACTATAAGACTGGGATCCAGGTCCCCCGCAGAGCTGCAGGGGACCTGGATCCCCCTCGCTAACAGCCTGCGATGAGCGCTGACATCCCCCGCTGCTGCCCGACACGTCCGTCTGGACTTTTATGATGAAGCCGTGTCCTTCCAGCTTCATCATAAAAGTCCCGGCGTAAGTGCCAGGCAACAGCAGGGGATGTCTGCGAGTATCGTGCAGACATCCTCCGTCTGCCCCGCTAGCCACCAGGTACTTTCAGCCAGCTGGGCGATGTCTGCATGATACGTGCAGACATCTTCCATGCTGCCCGACACTTCCGTCTATTATGACGGACCGGCTGTCCGTCATAATAAACAGAAGTGTCGGGCAGCATGGAGGATGTCTGCACGATCCCCCAGCTGCCCCCACTGGCCACCAGGGAAAGACAAGGTGAGGGGGAGGGGGGGCGACAGAGAGAAACAAGGGGAGGGAGGGGGGACAGAGAGTAACAAGGGGGCGGGCAGAGAGTAACAAGGGGAGGGAGGGGGCAGAGAGTAACAGGGGTGGGGAGGGGGGGAAGAGACAGAGCAAGGGGAGGGAGGGGGTGGAGAGACAGAGACAAGGGGAGGAAGGGAAGAGACAGAGACAAGGGGAGGGGGGAGAGACAGAGACAAGGGGAGGGAGGGGGGGAAGAGACAAAGACAAGAGGAGGGAAGGGGGAGAGAGAGAGAGAAAGGGAGGGAGAGAGAGAGAGAAAGGAAGGGGGCAAGATAGACAACACTAAGGGGGGGAGAGAGACAAAGCTGGGGGCAGGGGAAAGAGAGAGGCAGCATTAGCACATAAAAGGAAATAAAAACAAGAAATGCATTTTTTTATATCACAATTCTTTATTAAAAAGCAATTCACATGTGAATATATACAAGTTGAACTTTTTCCTATAGGGTAGTCTTATATTCAGGTTTTTAGTTTTTTTCCTAAAGAAATATCCAAAGTTTGGGGGGTCGTCTTATAATCAGGGTCGTCTTATAATCGAGAAAATACGGTATTTGGTCTGCTGGATTTTTATTTTCTTGTGAACACAGTCACATGTGGCCTAGATTCTAAAAAGAAAAGAAAAAGGTCCTTAATTCCATAGAAACAGAATATACACTGAGCAACTGCCTAAAAACACCCCTGTAGTTCCTCCACACAAGACTTCAAACAGTAATCATATTTAAAAAATGGCGATAGAGCTGTAGGGAGTTGTAATGATTTTGAATTCTCACTTGTAAAGTTCTAAAAAAAACTTTTTAAGAAAATCATCAGCAAGTTCTAAAGATTGTCAGGAAACGATACAGACCATTTCAATTTGATATCTAGTGTACAACTTAATATAATAGCACATATTTCAAATTCACACATTATAAACACGTCATTCCGAAATTATTAGATAAATATAAACAGTACACATAAAATAACAACCTTTTTTTCACTCAGCATATGCGTCAAAACCATCTTTTGGTGTATAACACACACCTGATGCATTTCGCCTGTACCCATGGCTTCCTCAGAGGTAAGTGTGTACTTGTGTAAAGATGTTTTTCTCTCTCAAGCTTAGATTGGGGATGCCTAGATTCTCTGCAGTATGCGTTTTAGATTGCCCGCACAATGGGTATATTTAAGACCATTCACACAATTTTATTTTTGTTGCATACTTTTGGAATCATTACCTTGATACAAAGCTTTGAAATTATTATTTGTTGAGGAGGAATAATCATTTACTCTCAAGACATCCCTTTTGGTTTAATATCCTCACACTTCGGGGCGTGGGGGGGGGGCATTTAGTAGCATTTAGGCTTAATTGCTACTTATGGATTTTGCAGCAGTTCTTGTCTCCAGTCAACAGTGTGTCAGGAGTGATATACTGTGACTCAATATCAGGCCACCACGTAGTTTAAAAAGAGAAAGCACCTGTTGGTGCGAAAAGTGTCAAGCGTTTGTCTTTATTGTCTGTCTCCGTCGCTCTGCTTGCTGTTTTTACTGATTTTGGATTATAATAAATACCTTTTCACTACTTACTATGGATACATATTGCCTGCTTTCCAGATGAATTTTGCTGGCACGCTCTCTGTGTGTATGTCTACTGTTTGCGTGAGCTGGCAGTAGGCTCACTGTGTTACAGCACCTGGAGGCAGCCTGAAAACTCACGTATTTTAACCATTTACAGAGGTGTAACTAGAAACCCCCGGGCCCCTCGACTCCTACCCAGAAATGCATTTTGAACTTTTTCCTATAGGGTAGTCTTATATTCAGGTTTTTAGTTTTTTTCCTAAAGAAATATCCAAAGTTTGGGGGGTCGTCTTATAATCAGGGTCGTCTTATAATCGAGAAAATACGGTATTTGGTCTGCTGGATTTTTATTTTCTTGTGAACACAGTCACATGTGGCCTAGATTCTAAAAAGAAAAGAAAAAGGTCCTTAATTCCATAGAAACAGAATATACACTGAGCAACTGCCTAAAAACACCCCTGTAGTTCCTCCACACAAGACTTCAAACAGTAATCATATTTAAAAAATGGCGATAGAGCTGTAGGGAGTTGTAATGATTTTGAATTCTCACTTGTAAAGTTCTAAAAAAAACTTTTTAAGAAAATCATCAGCAAGTTCTAAAGATTGTCAGGAAACGATACAGACCATTTCAATTTGATATCTAGTGTACAACTTAATATAATAGCACATATTTCAAATTCACACATTATAAACACGTCATTCCGAAATTATTAGATAAATATAAACAGTACACATAAAATAACAACCTTTTTTTCACTCAGCATATGCGTCAAAACCATCTTTTGGTGTATAACACACACCTGATGCATTTCGCCTGTACCCATGGCTTCCTCAGAGGTAAGTGTGTACTTGTGTAAAGATGTTTTTCTCTCTCAAGCTTAGATTGGGGATGCCTAGATTCTCTGCAGTATGCGTTTTAGATTGCCCGCACAATGGGTATATTTAAGACCATTCACACAATTTTATTTTTGTTGCATACTTTTGGAATCATTACCTTGATACAAAGCTTTGAAATTATTATTTGTTGAGGAGGAATAATCATTTACTCTCAAGACATCCCTTTTGGTTTAATATCCTCACACTTCGGGGCGTGGGGGGGGGGGCATTTAGTAGCATTTAGGCTTAATTGCTACTTATGGATTTTGCAGCAGTTCTTGTCTCCAGTCAACAGTGTGTCAGGAGTGATATACTGTGACTCAATATCAGGCCACCACGTAGTTTAAAAAGAGAAAGCACCTGTTGGTGCGAAAAGTGTCAAGCGTTTGTCTTTATTGTCTGTCTCCGTCGCTCTGCTTGCTGTTTTTACTGATTTTGGATTATAATAAATACCTTTTCACTACTTACTATGGATACATATTGCCTGCTTTCCAGATGAATTTTGCTGGCACGCTCTCTGTGTGTATGTCTACTGTTTGCGTGAGCTGGCAGTAGGCTCACTGTGTTACAGCACCTGGAGGCAGCCTGAAAACTCACGTATTTTAACCATTTACAGAGGTGTAACTAGAAACCCCCGGGCCCCTCGACTCCTACCCAGAAATGCCCCTTACATGCCTCCCAACTCTTCCACTTTGTGCCTGGCCGTGTCTTATATCTAGGATAGCCTTATACCTATCCCATGCATGCTTAAACTCCTTCACTGTATTAACCTCTACCACTTCTGCTGGCAAACTTTTCAATGCATCCACTACCTTCTCTTTAAAGTAATACTTTCATTAGTCCCTGACCTTATCTTTTATCTAGGGTAGTTTTATAGCTATCCCATGCATGCTTAAACTCCTTCATATATTAACCTCTCATCCACCACCCTCTCAGTAAAGTAATATTACTTTTCTGACCACAAAAAAACATTAAAATATTTCCAGCCTTTTCAAAAGGCTGAGGTGGATGTATTACGTTCCTCTGCACCCACATTGCATCTAAAGGTCTTAACACAGCACTATAAAGTTCCCACAGCACTTGGCTTGTACTCCTATTGCACCCACATGATTTGCCATGCAGCAGTGTAAATTTGCCCGCCAGAACATCCCAGTGTCACTTTGTCCCACTGAACTGCCCCTGCAGAACATGCCACAGTGTCACTTTCACCCATAGTACATGTTATTTTGCCCCACAGAACATGCCACAGTATCACTTTGGCCACAGCCAATTAACATGCCACAGCCAATTTGCCCATTAATATGCTACTATTAGCCTGCCCATTAATATGCCACAGCCAGATTGCCAATATACCACAGCTAATTTTCCCACTAATATGCCACTATTAACCTGCCAGTTATTTTGGCCATTTGCCAGTTATTTTGGCCATTTGCCAGTGTTATTTTGCCCATAATTTGCCAGTCATATTTTGCCCATTTGCTAGTCATATTTTGCCCATTTGCCAGTTATTTTGCCCATTTGCCTGTTATTTTGCCCATCTGCCAGTGTTATTTTGCCCATTTGCCAGTGTTATTTTGCCCATTTGCCAGTTACTGTGCTCATTTGCCAGTGTTATTTGCCCATTTGCCAGTGTTATTTTGCCCATTTGCAGTTATTTGCCCATTTGCCACTGTTTCCCACCACCGTCAGTACTTACCTGTATGCCGGGTCTGTTTTATGGATGCGGACTCATGGCTGCTGTCCGATAATGACTGTCTCCGTGTGAGACAGTCACACGAGCAGCGGGGGCCCACGGGGCAGCTTCCTTCGGCCCCAAGAATGAACGGGCCCTGGGCAGCTGCCCCGTTTGGCCACACTTTTTTTTTACACCCTAGAGTGCCGGTCCCGGTCCCAGCTGCAATGGTAGGAACGACAATGATCATTTATAAACAAGGGCTGGAGCCGGTCTCCCCTGTTTGTCTATAAATAGGTAAGTGGCAGAGTAATCTTAGATAGGAGCCCATCCAAATACATATAATGATGACTGACTGAGAGATGTAAAGAAGGGTCTTGTGTATTAATTGGCAGTGCCTGAAATAAGTACAGAATGTGGGGCAAATGATGATTATCTTTTCCAACCAGGTAACATCTCTAGGTCTGCATTGAATACAAAGGTGTCAAATTACCCCGGAAGCCTTGAGACATATTGGGAAACCCTTGTATTCCTAAGTATGTCAGATAGCTAGGGAACCAAGTTAAGCATGTAAAAGGAAGATAGAATCTAGTGTATTACTTTTGCCAAAGGGGAAACTTTTTTTTTATATATCTGCAGTATGTTTGGCAAATATATTAAAGTATATCCAGTCAACTTACATGCTACTTGGAAAATGACCAGTAGGTGGCAGTAAGGTACCACTGGATTGTAAAAATAAACAAATGGAGAAATGGGTATAAAGTACAATGGTTTAAATAAGCACATCATTCATTTTAAAATTATATATTTTGTCATATTTTAAGAAGTTCTTTAAGAACTATTTATTTAAAATTCCCATAATTTTGGAGACTGCTGGCACAGAGGTACTTTGGTTACCACTTGCAAGTTTTCACTAATGAAGCTATTAAGTTGGATAATTTTTCCAAACAAAAAGTGAAGGTTTAACCCATTCATGACTGAACAGTTTTCAACATGTTAACCCCATGTGTGCCATTTCTTTGGTGTCCTGATATGATCAGTGTTATTATCAGCGCATCGCTCTGCTGAACTTTTTTTTTCTATTGGGCAGCCGCATCCTCTGGATTTGGCTGCCCGAAAAAAAAAAGTTAACAAAAATCAATGCGACCGTATGTGACGTTACGTGCAGGAGGGAAGACTGCACGGAGGAGACGGACAGGAGACAGAGCAGCCAGGAGGTAAGTACTGGTGGAAGGGGGGAGTAGGGTGAAAATAACGAGCATAATGCTGGCAAACTGAGTGACAAAATACTGGCAAACTGAGTGACAAAATACTGGCATACTGAGTGACAAAATACTGGCATATTGAGTGACAAAATACTGATATGATCAGTTTTATGACAGCATATTCCCTAGCACATATTTAATTCCAGTGATTAATTATAAAGAGTATTATATTGAGTGTGGACATTATTTCAATACAGCTGCCACATAAGGCTTGGGCCATGTACTCACTGCAAGAGTTTGGTTATGCATGTGTAGTCCCATTTTGGTACTAATGGTTTAGAGCAGACATGTCGAAAGTACTGCCCGCGGGCCAATTGCGGCCCTGCAGGCAATGGCGTCTCGAAGGGAGTGAGGAGTGCATCGGGGTGACACCCATGCTGCCGGCATCCCCCCCGCAGCGCATTGCGCTACTGAATTTTTTTTTCTGGCAGCCACATCCCCTGGATTTGGCTGGCAGGAAAAAAAAGTTTAAAAAATTCTATGTGAAGTTACGTGCAGGAGGGAAGACTGCATTTAGGAGACAGCTGAGAGGTAAGTACTGGGGAAGGGCGGTGCAAATAACAAGCATAATGCTGGCATACTGAGTGACAAAATACTGGCATACTGAATGGCTAAACACTGGCATAATGAATGGCAATATATTCCTGACATATTGAGTGGCAAAATAATACTGGAATATATTAAATGGCAAAATACTGGCATATATTGAATGGCAAAATACTGGCATATATTAAATGGCAAAATAATACTGGCATATTATTGGGCAAATTGGCTGTGGCTTATTAATGACAAAATAATACCGGCAAAAAAAGTTTTAAAAAAATCAATGTGACGTTACGTGCAGGAGGGAAGACTGCACGGAGGAGACAGCCGGGAGGTAAGTACTGGGGAACGGGGGTGCAAATAACAAGCATAACGCTGGCATTTCGAGTGATAAAAGATGGGCATATTGAGTGACAAAATACTGGCATATTGAGTGGCAAAATACTGGCAAAAGAATGGCATACTGAATGGCTAAATACTGGCATATTGAGTGGATAAATACTGGCATATTGAATGGAAAAATAATACTGGCATATTGAGTGGCAAAATAATACTGGAACATATTAAATGGCAAAATACTGGCATATATTGAATAGCAAAATACTGGCATATATTAAATGTCATAATACTGGCATATTATTGGGAAAATTGGCTGTGGCTTATTAATGACAATATAATACTGACACATTATTGGGCAAATTGGCTGTGGCATATTAACGGCAAAATAATACTGGAATATATTAAATGGCAAAATACTGGAATTTATTGAATGGCAAAATACTGGCATATATTTCAGCTTCCTGGATGTTTTTTTCATCTGGCCTTCAGAGTGATTTAACACCTGTAAAGTATGCAGTTTGCAATAAACTTTGCATACAATAGTTAATTTGCATTTCATTTTAATGGTTCAAAGAATGTCAGGCAAAATGGTCGGCCCTCACACATCAAATCTGTCTCTCTTTGAAAAAAGTTTGGACACCCCTGGTTTAGAGTAACCAAACTACCTCTACAATGGTGGCTATTTCTTAAAGTAAACTGCAGAAACAAGTATTAATAACTGAGTGGGAACGAGAGGCAAGTTTCAGAATTTTACCAAATTAGCTATTAATGACTAACTTTTGCAGTTCACTTGTCAGTTGGATTGTGGTCAATAACTCCCAATATCTTATTAAGTATAGAAAGTGAATCTGCAGTACAGTTTATTGGGGAATTCATTCAATGTTTCAAACATAGCTGTTATGTAGTTTGTATAAATCAGATGATCACCCAAATGTGAAAAATTATCTTGTTTTTCAATAATAATAATAATATGAATATATATGGGATGTCGAGCTGACTATAGATGAGAGCAGACGCATTTGCACATTGCTAGTGATTAATACGCCCTATTTATGGCCACACAGTCACAGCAAAAGATCACAGTCCAGAGCAATTAGGCACACTGCACAAAAAGGAAGGAAGTTAGGGCGCTGTGATATTGATACCAAAGTAGGTAACATATAGAACCATTCTTAGACTCTATCCTTGGGCCCTTATTTGTATCTAATTTCATTAGCAACTTTTAGGAGTGAGTTATTGCAAAAAAAAATCCTTTTTAATTACAACCCATCTCTACAATGTGAGTCTTACACCTAAATAAATCCCTAGTTTTAAGTGGCTGTTGGAGTTTCTTACAGTCCCTCCCTAGTGGTTTTCCACTTAGACAATATGGGCAAAAATTCAAAGAACTTTTGGAAAAAAAAAACCCGCAAAAGATGGAACTAAGTCATTAAATTGCATCTTTCTTTGCGCAACACAATATTTATAACTCTTGCACCAAATATACCAATACTACAGAATACAGTAACGGAGCTTCAATCCATGTCTGAGTCGATGGTACAACAACAAAAGAGCAACTTCAGAGGCAGGTGACCATGCTAGACACAAAATGAAGACATAGGAACATGCGCATCTGGGGTACAAGAGGCAGTGGGGCCACCTGCTTCCAACCCATACCGCGACAACTGTTCTCTCACCTGCAACCTGATTCTCCTGGCACGGACACTTTGACTGATTATATGTTTTGACTGATAAAGCTGCAAAGAGTACCTAAAGAAGAGCCGAGAGATGTAGTGGTGAGGCTCCAATCAATTTCTTCTAAGCAGACTCTGTTAGCCATATCCCGTGCCTGGAAGCACATTGACTTTTGTAAATTATTAACATAACCCACCCAGTGACGCAAAGTTTATTATTCTGGAAAATTTGACTGACGTTTCTGCATTAACGTGATTCATTTAAATTTTACTGTATATTATACTCCTATACTAATGTATGTAAAGAGATACTAAAATATATTAACAATAAATAATGTCAATAAACCCAGAATGACTTGCAGTTAAGTATAACTGTCAGTTCTGTGGCAAAATTCTAAAAATGTGGTCAATAAACAGGTAGGTCTGGTCTTTGGACATTGTGACACCAGTTAAAGAGGAAAAAAAGAGGGGGCCCCGCCTACTGCCAATGTAAATTATTATTTCTATTAAATGTTATGTTTACATCACCTCTATGGTTCTGTTTAAAAAGTGTGTTTTGAGGAAGGAGGACTCCAAAAATGTTTCTTGCCTCGAGTGCCACTTGGCAGTGAAAATGTTAGCAGGAACCTTTAACTAGTTTCTGGAGATTGCTCCACTTTTAGAACATTTCCCAAGTATATTTTAATTAAGCCCCCGGGTCACCAACAAGAACGGGGGAAAAAAAGACATAACACACAAGCAACTCTGAAAAAAGCAATGCCATTTTTTAATCAGTATTAAAAACCTTCCGGTGATAACATTTCAATATAGAACAGAGATAGTGAAAGAAGAATATGAGATACATGACACAGATAAGAAAGGGTAGCAGAAAGCGACTAAAATTGAGTTTGCATATAGTATTTTCATTTTAGGTACCAGAAAGAAAACCAGCTCACTAGTTCAATTCAACTGTATGACAAACACTGTGAAGTATAAATTCAGTCTAAAACATCTTTAAGCAGGTATTTTCCCTCAAGGAAAACAAGGCACTATAAATAAATTACAATACAGTGAATTTTCCCTGAGCTTGCTTTGTTTCTGATTTCCAGCCTTTTATTAAGTCACAAAGAACAGATCAAAACTGTACACATCCTTAAACAGGGTAGTTGTTCTATAAAATACATTGTCCAAGATATCAGTGTTACAGCAAGGAAAAACCAAGCCTTGCTGCAGTCGTATTATAAAATATATAATTATAGATATTTATATATGTATATATACGCATTTGGTTTTTTAATTTTTTTTTTACAAAATATGAATAGCGTTTTAAACATTTATAAGATAAACTTAACTAAACCTAATGACTTCATGGAGATAAAAACAAACTGATCGATATTTCCTGTTTAAAAGGAAACGTGTCATACATCATCAGCTGGCAGAGGAGGTATGTTAATTCTTGGTCTGGTAAAAAATGCTATCTTCTCCCTGTAATGAGATAAGAGAAAGGGATGAGCTGAACAGATAAGATAAAGAAGAAGGCCTAAACTGTATGAAGTAAAGAGTGCGTAAAGACACACACAAAATGAAGGCCACTTTATGATGTGTACAATGCTTTTTGTATTTTCTTTCTATCACTTATGGTTGACGATTTATTCAACTTCTATTGCACACATTTCTAAGTCTTGATTGATGGATTCATTGAATAGAATCTATAGTCACAGTGTTGCTTTTTCAGTGACTTTTAAATGTGTCAAAATTCCCAATTTCAACTGGAGATGATTTTTAATTTCAAAGAATGATTGCTGTGTTTATATAATACATGTACATTAACTGTTGAGATGCCAATATGCCTATGAACGGAACTTAATATATTATAAAATCAGGATATTCTCTAAACAAGCAATACTTTTTAAACTGGAAGCTCTGACCGAAATAAGTGCTTAAATAAACAGCTAATATCTCACAAAGAGCTAATGATAAAAAAGGAAACTATTTTTGATTACTTTAATCTAACTTTACACTTCCTGTGGAAATTACAACTTATTACTTTGGTAATAAAAATCAGAATCAACCCTGTCTGAGTAAAACTGAACATGCTTTTGAGAAAACGGCTTTCAATAACTTAAAAATTGTATGACCCTTTCATTTTAGTGTGGGCTTTTTATTGTGTACTTGTATCATTTAACTGTTTCTAGTGACCAGTGTCTGAGAAAACCACATACTGTAATATAACTTACCTGAACGTTTGTACTTGGAGTGGTTCCTTCTGATTTTGTCCCCGGAGCTGAAGAACTTCTTTGGATGCTTTCTTTAGCATTTTCTCTGCTGCTTGTTCTTGACACTGCTCGAGTTTGGTCTGTCTTGTCTGCAAATAATAAAAAAAAAAGAAGGGTGTAAGAATAAGAGAGATGGGAATGGAATAACAAAGTAAATAACTTGTTTTTCAGCGATTAACTTGTACATTCAAGACTTTACTAACATTCTAAAATGTTGAAATCTTAACTAGGTCTGTCCTGTCTGGCAAAGCATTGCCGACATTGGACAGAACTGGTCCATACTGCGGTTAAATCTAAGATCGCAAATATCGCTCAAACAGTGATGCTTTAATGCCTCGAAGTCGAGCAAAATCCAGTGTAGGGGACACGCGATCGCTCTACAGAGCGAATGGCTGGCACCATATTGGAGAGCAACTTACTCCTTCAATATGGCTGCTGTTCTGTTGTGGGGGTAAAAAAATCACTTCTGTTGCTAGACTGCCCCTAGAGGCAGTCAGCAACATTACAAATAAAAATAAAAAGACTTAATTAGGTAAAAATCTATGGTTATGGTTAGAATAATGGTTAGGGATACAATTAAATGTGGGTTAGCATAAGGGTTAGGGTTTCTATTACATTAAAATTAGAATACATGAAGGGTTAGCAAAAGCTTTAGAGTTAGGGTTAAATTTAGGGTTCGGGTTGAGGTCAAAAGGGTCACTGTATGTGAAAAAAAACAACACTAGTTTTGGTTATTGCCCTATAACTCGCAAAAAAATCCAGAAAAACATGGAAACAAGCATATTTCTAAACTCATGACAAAATTTAGACTATTTAGACAGGGTCTTTTTTAATGATTGTATTTGTGTCAAAGTAAGAAAAAATGTATATAAGATATGATGAATATTATGGTATCTAACAAAAGCCTTTCTTATGGCGATAAAAAAATATATAATTTGTGTCGGTACAGTATGTGAGAAAGAAGAAAATTACAGCTAAACACAAACACCTCAGAAAAAAACCCCATGTCACTGAGGTCAAAAGGTCATGTCACTTAGGTGTTAATTACTCGTTTTCCAACTATTTTACAGCTACATTTCTAACTCTTTTATTTTGTGGACACTCCAGTTACAGGTTCTCAGCAAAACCTCACATCACAGCTACCTCATATTAAAGTGCTGAGTGGCTTTAATATATTCTATTGGCGAAAAATGATCCTTTATCCAAAATGACCTGTTATCAAAAAAAAAAAAAAAAAAACTTCTGGTACCAAGCATTTTGGATACTCAACCTGTAGTATCATTACTTTTTAAAGTGCCAACACTGATAATACTTTAGCGCTACACAATGGAAACACACAAGTTTAGTTTTATTAAAAAATAGGAAACTAAAAATAATATGCAACGATAAATAATAGGTGCCTGCGTCACATGGGTTAAACAAAACACAAATATCTGGATTGAAATACCTGTCTTTCAGCTTCAATTAACAAATTGCGGAAGCGCTCATCTCGTAACATCCATTGGGGAAGGTCACTCTGTCCACGAAGCTGTACCTCTTCAAGACGCTGCTTAAGATCTCTCAGAGAATTTATCTCCTCGTTTAACTGTTGCTGCCTAGTCCTGGAAGCCTGGAGATCCAGCTCCAGGTCAAGAGATGTCCGGACCATGATCTCTGCCATGGAAGACTGGCAGGTCTGCTGCAAGGCACAAGTTATCTATTGTTTTACTCGGCAGAATTAAATTGGGGTCTGCACTATCCAATAAGTATAATTTTTTACTTTGTAAAAATATTAGCAACAAGGTATGTGCAAACGTCCAATTATAAGATGCTAGTTAACCTCTGCTACCGCTAGTGCAAAAAAAAACCTCTCTTATGGGCGGTGCCATAATATTAAAGCTTTCTTGGAGGACCCTCTGTACCAGATACCCTTTGTAAGCAAGAGATTTGTTGCTTTAACACTGGCTGTATTTGCTGGTAGAAACTTTAGCATATGATGTACGACCACACAACAAGTATTTTAAACTGTATGTTTGAATGATTTGTGTGCTTTGCCTAGAAATGTTAAATAGTTGTTATTGCATACCTGTTTATAGCGTAGAGTTCGCCTTTCCAGTGTATTTCGAATGAAAGGTGATTTTCTTGGCAATGTGGAGCTATCGCTATCACTTCGATATAACTGGGGGAAAAAATATAAAGATATAAAACAAATTACATTTTAGGTAGAAATAAAATGCCATAATGTTCTTTACATGAAAGTCACAGGCAATATATTAACGTATATGAATTTTTATATGAACTATTAATATGCAAACATTTTCATAAACCCCAAAAAAACTTTAATGAAAAATATTAATAGTAAAAACAATATAAAACATGAAAAGAAGCTGGGAATGCAAATTATATACAAGATGTGCAACACTACACCAAACGACGTGGGGGAAAGATGAATGGACACTCGATGGGGTGAAAGTGAGGAGGCTGCAAACAGAGTGGGAGTTGGAAGGCCAACAAATTCTAGATATAATTCTGCTTCCTTGCTACTATACAGTAAGGCACTAAGAAGGTAATAGCCACAAGTGAAACATGACAAACATATGGCTACAGGTTCAGGGTGGCAGTGTTTAAATGCAAGACCATGGCATGTACAAAGAATACATAAGGGTAAGGCTGTGTTCCCTCGATACAATTCCCAGGTCGCACATGGCAGCGGCTAGTAACATGTCAACTTGGATTAGGAGAGTGATCTGAACGGAACCTTGAAGCTGGGTAGTGGCGGAGGCCCCCAATGTGGCATTGGGTTCATCACTGCCAGTTCACTGTGACAGTGAGAGCACTGACAGTTCAGCACAGCTATTTCGATGCTGAGCTGTCAGCTCCAAATACTAACCCCCAACCTAATAAAATAATCCTCTCTTACACGAAAAGTAATCGCAAACTCTAAACCTAACTCTCAAAGAAACCCTAATACTAACCCCAAAATTAACCCCTAAATCTAACACACTAATACTAACCCTAACACACTAATACTGTCACTAAACAAGCCGTAAAACCTGTACCCCCTAAAACTAACCTGCAACGGCCCCACCTAATAGCAAGGTCAGACTAGAACCTCCGTGATGAAGCGGCTGATATGAAACAGCCACAAAGAATCGTTCCAGTCCACTGCTCAGAGTATAAATGGCATATTTTGGAAAAAGTGCATACTATTTTATTCCAGTACTAGGGCCACTATGATTTTTGATCTTTCAATACTGGACTAGGAAATTTCTGTGGTAGCAGGCCCTTGGGATAAAAACTGTAAACTGACAATCATGTTTCACAACTTATACTGAACGAGTCAAGTAGTTAAAGTAGCGGTGTTGAAGATTTTTTTGCACCGTGGCTATTGTGGTCAAAATTTGGTCACTTTTTACTATTTAATGACTAAACAAAGTTTGTCCAATAATAATCAGATGCTAGGACTTGGAATGAAAAATTATTATATCTTTTAAACTATTCATTTTAATGAAATGACAACAGGACCAGTTTCATTTGGATAATGTAGTCTAGAAGTTAAGTAGAAATGATACAATTATTCGTATTATTTTTGTATTATCAGTGTTAACATATAATGCATTTTTTTACAAATCTATTTGCACGTGAAGTTGAATGGATACTCACTCTGCACACATACTGACTCCGTGCACCTGGGGAAAATGTCTGCGAACGAACGATTGTGCTACTGCGGACAAAAGGAGACCCACGAGACCTGCGGCAGGTTCTCTCTTTTGGAAGGACTGTAACCTCGTCTGGAAAGATGTCGTCTGTGTTGGTCTCTTTATCTACCTGTAAGTTCAAATGAGATAAATAATTTTCCTTTTTAAGATAGGTAACTTCATTACAAAATTCCACAAGACAAAAAAATGTATACAAATCCCCCATCAATTTTGTTTCTTGACTTCAACGATTCTGTGTACATTTAACTATTTAACTGCTGTGGTTTGTCTAATTTGAATTATTTTCACAAAGTTTGGGTAGGCCATGCAGCAGCTTGGTACTGCAGGTGTTTGGAAACAACATATCTTTCTCACTGACTGAGCATCATGGCACAAGTTAGCTCAAACATCACCAGTGCCAAGGTTAGCCCTCGCTGATGTAGAGACAAAATAGTAGCCACTACTGAGATCTGTAGAATCATTAAAGTGTCACGAACGTACTAAATATTAATATGTGGAACCTAAAAAGGTTATTCTATATTTATATTAATCCGTGCATATACACATGTACACTACCATTCAATCATGGCAGGTTTGTCCCTGCACAATCTATAGTTAAACCTCAACCCATCAACAACTCAGGTGGGTTCCAAGTCATTAGAACAAAGTATGATATTGAGAAAATGTGCTATGTTTTTCTATAATTTATAGGGAATATAGCAGGATTAACTTTTGATGGAAGATATTTATAACTAGTTATTGTAACATAGCAATAGGTTTTGTGGAGATTACAGCCGAGACAAGAAGATTAACCGCATCTCTGCGATTGTACAACAGCTTCCCATGGTGATCTAATGCAAAGAGGCCCTACTATGTCCAGCATCTTTATTCGGTATAATGTGGTGCAATTGATGAATGTATGTAGATCCTTGGACAATTGCTGCTGAATACCCACTCTGGCCAGGAATTAAGACCTGTAATTCATTTGCTGTTTGTACACATTTTTTTACTTGCCTTGATGGGCTCATTCTGATTATCCAAAGACACATACAGGTTTGCCTGCCCTGCACATATAGGCCCATGGATGCCTTCTCCATAACAAGTTTCTGAATAACGAGGGCTAACCGGTGCGCAGTTACTGTGACATCCACTGTCAACAGATTCAGCTTGCCAGCTCCTGTTACAAACAACAAATTACATATGACAGTGAGATATTAAACAGAGTGTTTATAGTAAGATAATTTGGAAACTATAGATGTAGTGATACCTCTCAGAGACAGCTTCGCCTTGGTCCTCCTTCCGCTCCATCTCCAGTATCTCCTCTTCAGTGTATTCCAGCTTCACTCTCTCCACTGCCAATTCGAGCTCTACTGCTTCCAGCTGAGCCGTGGTCCGAGCCAATAAAACAGACACTGCATCCTATAGAAAATATATAAAACACCATGATTAACAAGGCATATGGGGCATAAGTTCATTTGGTAAAAATTGTGAAATCTCAGCGTTAAAAACAAGAAACATATTTATTTATTAAAGGATTCGGGATTGTTTTTTGAACGGTTTCTTGAATCAAATTCAGATGGTTTTATTGATTTACACCCATAAACATCCAAAGCATGCATAGGAAAAAAACACTTTATTAATTTGTATCAATTGCATATACTCATTTTTTTTAATTCATCATTTTTATTGGTCATTTGCATATGTCATGCCCTGTCGACCAGGCTTCACTGGTAAACTCTGCTTTCATTGAGAAAGCCTTATAAGTGAGCATATACACATTTCCAGTGCATCTGCATACACCTGTGTTCATTGTGTGGTCATGTGATGTCATGTGATGGACAATAGCCATTGTCTGCTTTACTGATCGCAGCACAAAATGGCTCTTTTTTTTTACCCCTTTCAGAATACATTGACTCTATTTATCCTATAAATGTGAAAAACTGCACAAATGTTTACATGCTACATAAGTCATTAACACATTATTTAAATAAATTGATATTATTACAAACTGTAACCAAATATTGTTATGTGTATGTATATATCTTTTAAACTATTGCAAAACACATGTAGCAGTAACTACTGAAATAAAACACACAACATTCCTTTTAACCCCTTAGTGACAGAGTTCTATGCTGCATTTGATGTGCCTTGAAGACCAGAATTCCATTAATTTTGTCATACGTTTGCTTAACTGTGATTTCTTTCTTCATGTTCAGTACACCCACACAAAATATAATAATAATAACTATAATAAATTATGTTTTAAAGGACAGATGGGGCTTTATTTTGATACTATTATTTTCATCATATGATATAATTTACTTTTAAAAGATATATAAAATATGATGAAAATCTGAAAACTTTTACCTGCTTTTCTTTTCATACAATTACAAAATGGTAAAAAAGACCCCGTCTATATAGTTTCTAATATTTGTCCTGAGTTTAGAAATACCAATGTTTCCATGTTTTTCTGTGTGTTTTGTCAAGTGATAGGGCAATAACTGATAGTAGTGCTTTTTTTGTTTCTTAACCATTTTCTCCAACAGTGATTTGTTGACCCAAGCTTAACCCTAAATTTGATCCTAAACCTAAATATAACCCAACCCCTTAATCTAATCCTTGTACTAACCCTAATTGTAACCCTAACCCTAGATCTAGTTCACTTTTTTTACTGTTATGTTGCTGACTGCCTCAGTTGCTGACTGCCTCTGTTGCTGACTGCCTGCATGCTCCTCTTCAATATGGTACACGCGATCACCGGCTGATGCATTTTAACGCATAATGGTCACATTCACGGTGATCATATGCACAAGGTGGGGGGATGTATGCTGAAGGCACACTCTGAGGCTGCTTCAAATCAACCTCTGAGATTAACTGCCACCATGTAGCGTTGCGCTGCTACATTAAAACTCAGGACACATATATACTTTATATATGCCTTTACAGGACATATATATACGTCCAGGTGGGTTAATGAAAATCCTTTTAGTCTGACCTTTCGAACGTTGCTTGGCGCAAGCTTGGAGCTCACCGTCTTTGTTTCTGCAGGGTTTTCTGATGACTGCACACTGTTTCTACTGGTGTCATTACCATCACCCGCTCTTTGTGGATCTGCACTGCTGTAAATCTGGATGGGATACCAGGGAAGATGCATCTCTTTTGAATCCTCATAATCAGTCAAGTTAATCTGGGCAATGCCCTGTAGAGAAAGAAGGTAAACAAGTTTATGTTTCAGTTGAATGTTTTTTTTTTTAGGATATTTTAAGAAATTGCACTTTTGACTTTGACATGGGTCAGATTGGGTCATTGTCAAAGTGGGCTAATCCCCAAAAATTGAGTTACAAGTTTGTTGAGGTTTATTAACATTTCATCTCACCAATTTAGCTACACATTGTACAGGGACAAACCAGGTAAGTGGTCTTGGCATGGGAAACACATCAGGTTTTGTTATGGACAAATGTCTCTTTTACTATTATACACTTGTGTTTATGTCTTATTTGTCACACATTCCCTAAAACAATATCCTTGGTCATAATTTTGCTCAGTAACTATTTCCATTTCCGTTATTAACTCCTCCCCCACTTCCTTTGTGTAAGTTAACAGTTATGTGCCACGTGCAACAAAATGGAGAATCACTGTTAAAGTAACAGTAACTGTTTCCCTTGCAGCCCCTCTTTGTTCAGTAACTACTCACTCCCCCTCCCATCGTGTAACCAAGATGGAGCTGGAATGTGAGTGGAGAACTCTGTAATGATGAAGTCACATTCTGTAGGGTGGGTTTAGATAAAACCCCTGAAACTATTAGCCAATTGTTGAATGTATACTGTATGTTTAACTGTGACTCTGTACATGACGTATTTCTGCTTTAAAAGGAATCTCCCACTCTGGGAAATAAAGGTTTGCCTCAGGTTTTTCACTGATCAGAAACTTTGTCTCCGGTGTGAATTACTTCTAGGGGAGAGCGCATTAGTTGATCAATTTGGAAGGAGTAGATAGACAATAAAGCAAAGTTTGCTTTGATCCAAATCAGTTTATCCCTGTACAATGTGTAGTTAAGTCAATGAGATGAACATTTCATCTTACCTCACCTTGCCTACAGCTCACCTTTTGTGAATAGCCCCCAATGCCTACAAGTATACTTTGTTCAGGCACAAACATGGTGTGTTTCCCCCAATAAACGAACGCACCAGATTTGTCTCAGCACAATGAATAGTTAAATCACTGACTCAGAGCCTTACTTTCTCTGACACATTTACTTATATTTAGGTATTGGGACATTGCTTTTTTCCAGTGCTCTTGTCACTTAGGGGGGTTATTTATAAAAGTCAATTCTAAGGCAAAGTTCTAAAAAGCGAGCAATCACCATAAGACTGTCCCTGCAGTTTAGACCAACTTTAAAACTTTGTCCCAGGATTGAGTTTATAAATAACTCCCTCAGCATCAAACTGGCCTGAACATTGCAGTGATAGCAAATAGGCCTCTGAGTTGGCACAAGCCTTCTGGGTCACTATCAGTTCTAGAAGAATGAGGCATAGGGTGCATCACTGTAGTGCCACATCATTCTTTAATATGACTTAGACACGTATGGTGCTCAATGTGAAGGGAAAAGAATTCACTTGCCAACAGTTCTTCCTGCAGCTTCGGACACACAGAGCATATGTACAACTGCAAGGAGCTCCGCTTCAGGATACTGGGGTGCATTGGAATCTGGAATATTTCATTAAACATCAACGGCATTTGAAACTCCAGAGCTTTTGAACAGTAAGCACTCGGTGTGCTAGAATCCAGGGAAGGAAGATACACCCTAATATGACTGAAAAGAAGCAACAAAGATATTGCACATTATTAACTTCCTCTTCAATTAGCATAACTATTAGTATTTCACTATTTAACTTTAAGAATTACTAGCATATTTCCACACAACTGCACAATAAAATGGAGTTACATGTAATATGGCATCAGCACTACAAGGGATGTATTCTAACATACACAGGTAATATAGAGAGAGCTTTATTCAAGAGAGAACTGCAAGGGAATTGCAAAATTAAGGCCAAAGTTTGAAGTATAGCTGAATTTGGAGAAACTTTCCAACTTGGCGACAATTCGACCTGCAATTCTCTCTTTCTTGAATAAAGCCCTTAGTCCATTCACTCTTAACTGCTAAACACTACTAAACACTGATCTATGCTAAACAGGCCAAACTTTAAGGAGGCTGGAGAATTTTTCCAGTCCTGAGTGCTGGGGAAAGTCCTGTGGGTGCAATCTTAATGCTGGGATAAGTCATGTGAGTGCAATCTGGGTGCTGGAATAAGTTAATACATCCACCCAGTATGTACACAAGGGTATATCTCACACACTGCACTGATTCATACCTCTGAACAGGGCAATATATGCCCCCAGTATGTACACAAAGTTACATTTCACACACTTCCCCGATATATACCCCTGCACATGCAATTCATATAACCAGGGCATCATGTGAGATAAAAACATATATGTCTCTTCCACTAAGCACCAGGGATTTGGGGGATTTGTATGCTCTACCTACCTGGTGACATAATGGGGATTATTTTTAAGTAATAATTCTAAAGTTGTAAAAATTGAGCAATCATCATGTAAATCAATGGAATGTTTCTGCCAATGCTCCACTTTTACAACATTTCCCATCATCCATTGCATTCCTCATTCCTAAGCCACAGATACAGCCATAACCAATATTTGACCAGCACACTGCATATCTTCTCATTGAGCACCCAGGGATCATAGATCAGAGTTTATTGAAAGGGGATACATTTGTGGTTGCTGTACCATACACCTTGACACTGGGTTTTAAATAATCATAAATACAATGAGAAAATACTATTTTGAATACTGTTGCGTACTTACATTTTGCATCCTTGCTTAAGAGTGAGACCGTTAAAATGTTTAAGTTGCAGAACATGTACAAAGAGACATTCAGTCGCACTGTCATGCCTAAAATACAAAAAATCAACATCCATGATTATCATAAGAGTACATCTCCCCAGATTATTTCTTACAAGGTCACTTCACACATTCTAGCTCCCAAAAACATAATGCAACAAAATATTTTTATTCTACTATTTCCCTTTAGACAGAGTCTGCATTATTGGGTAATGGTTTTGTTCTCTATTATAGATGTAGGCTTTACTAGTACTTGTGAATATATACCTTATTTTTTTTATCACTAAGCAGATCGCAATTGGGTTAATTCAAGGAAAATTCGCCACCCGAATTTGACTTAGTCTCAAAAATAGCTTTGATTATTTCGCCTCCCATTACTTTCAGAAGGGGAACATTTTTTTTAAAGTCAAACTCGGGTGCCGAAACTCGGCGTCCTCAAGCTAAGGTGGCTTTTTGAGCTTATCCACTCAATGACTCATCAAGAAAGGTAAATCAAAACACAAGTCATTTGAAATGAAAATCACATTTGTAGTTCCAGTTTTAGAACATTTAATAGCCCCCAAGATACAGCAATTTAAATACATTTGCACTGTATACTGTGCTCTGTAGCTCCTATCTCACACTGTTGATTAGCAGCGGGACAGTCTTACAATACATAGTAAGTTAGTTCTTCTTTCACTTACACTATTCCAACCTGCACTTGAGGTTCTTCATTTTTGGCAGGGTCTTTATAAGCAGACTCTTCAACATTCTCATTCCTAAACAGAGAGAGACCATTTATCATAATATAATTAAGATTATAGTAATAATTATTTAATTTTCAAGCACTGTCATATTCTGCAAAGCTGAAAAGTTTTAAGTGGTCACTAAAGTTCAATGTTTGGCTACCAAATTCAGCTCAAGTCCACGTACTTGGAATTTGGAAGTAAAAACCCGGGAAATTCGCTAATTGCCAAAATGCGTATTCCTCTGCCAAATTCATCAGAGATGACTTCATCTGCCACTTAAGTCTGAACACTGAGGACATGGGAGGACTTTGCTACAACTCATTTGGCCTTGAGTCATTCCCTTATTTAGCAGACCAGGGAAGCTACCATTCACCTTGATAGGGGTTATAATGGAATTGAGAGGCATGATCCAGAGCTTCTCATTGAATTCAGATGATATGGATTAGAGAGGTGATAGATGGGTCCACTCTCACTTCTCCACTTAGCCCTGATATCTCCTCCTTTGTTATGTGTACTGTGGATGAAGAAACCCTTACCCATTACTGGGTTGGCGTAAATATCTGGTTAGGGATCTACAAATAATTCATATAAGGACACAAGTGTCCATGGCAAGATCTACGAAGTTTCACAGCACAAATTTGTCATCAAATTCTCTGTCATAGTCCAAAAAAATGTCCACCAAGAACAATGTTGGTGCCTAGCCCTGCCGCTGGTCAATGTTCGCAGTATGTAATTAACGTTCTACTTCTCTGCCTTGTCTGCCCAGATCTCTTCTGACGAGAGGCTAAAATAATAACACAAATATCCAGCCTCTTCATTCTGCTCTGCGTATCTGAATATTGATATTGTACATTATAATTTAAGAACTGGAATAAAGCATTAGAAATTACAAACCTTTTACTTAAAGCTTCAAAAACACCACTGTCACTTGCAAGGGAGTCATCTGATAAACCAGCAGAGACTCGCTTCGCTTTCTCTAGCCTTGTGGTGCAGTCCTCACGAATGGTAATGGCTGTCAATGACAAAGGATGTTTCATGACTTCACTATCCATAGAGTTGATAATAGTTGCACAGAGAAATAACTGAGCATATATGTTCTTTGCTGCAATCCTTCTAATGTGTCATAATGACTAGTTTTCACTTTGTTCAAAACTCATTGCATATTACAAACTAAAGAAGCAGACACATGCATGATTTTGAGGTAAGTCTACTAAAAATAGGGATAGATCCAGGGTTACCTACCCAAATTTAATATCATCGGACTAGAAAAAGTTCTAATTGTCTAGCTGAAAAGAATGCCTGATGAGTTGAAAACTACATCTATAAACTATTGTACTTACATATTATTTCACTAGATGGCAGCAACCCAATTCTTTTGATTTCAATCCTACATTAAAGTTTGCAATCAGGATACGTGAATGAAGAGCTATTTGCTATTAGATACCCAAGACTTTGCCATAATCTAAATATATTATCAGCAACATGTTATTTCTACCTTATGACTGCAACAATAAAATATCACTGCAAAAAAATCAATTTCAGCCAAAGAAAGGATAAAAGGGATAAACGTTATTCTTCACTTGTGCTTCTAATATAGAAGCACAAGTGAAATGTTAGTTATCCCTAGTATGAGGATAAAGTAGTGTGTACTTTTGATAGTACACGCCAGTTTATCCTCTGACCGACAACTAGGTTCCCCCTGCTGATTCCATGCAAAAATGAGGGTCTCTCTCTGTGCTAGCAGCGAGAGACCCTCGCTTTTGGCTGTCAGAGCGTGGCAAGCCCCCGCTCTGACGGGCTGTGCGCGTGCTGACATTTGTATAGACAAGGTACCCCATAAAATGCCATGGTACTCTATGAGGAGTCTACCACTGTGCATTTCGGCTGCAATCAGTGTCAGGAGATGTCAGCATGAAATCGGCTATGATGTTTGAATTGATGACATACTTGGAGGCACATCAGGGCTCCCTGAGTAGCTTGAAATGCGGGTACTGATCTGCCACTGATTTGTCCACAATCCGGAGGCACCATTTTGGTGGCAAAAACCAGAGCTACCTTAGTCAACCCTATAGTGATAAAACAAATGGGTCTATTCACTAAATAGCTTCAATCATTGTCCCTCCCATTACTTTTATAATGTTTTGTACATTTTTTCATAATTTCAGAACAATTAAAATGAAATAAATTAGGCTTTTAAATGGGCAGTTCTACTTAGCTTATTTTCTGGATGTTGTAATTCATGTAAATGCCAATCTCTAGATGGTTTGCTGGGAGGATAACTATATCTACTGTGTCCATTTAGAACCAATTTGAGATATTTTAGCAGATATACAGATAAACTTATATTTGTGTGGCAAGGTAATATTTCATCAAATGAGTACTTCATCCAGTATGCCAATTGTAACAACTTACATCTTAGGTTCACACACATACCAAGTTTGACAAATGTGTATTTTTTGGTTCTCACTCTGAGAATATATGATGATAAAGTTTTTACTGACATATTTCGAAATACTGTGTTGGGCTACACATTCTTGCATAACAGCACTTGTCCTCCTTGAAGTGTGAAAAGGGAATCCCAGTGGTTCAGTTTGTACAATTAAACAGAAATTGTGGTAATCAGACCACATTTTAAACTCAGATTTGGTTTTTGAGGTTTCTCTAAAGGCATATCAAATTAAACAATACAACTTCTGTAACACTAATATTGGATTGTGGGAGCGGCATTGTTTGTGAACTAAAGGAAGTGAATTAGGGACCATCTCTCTGATGTTATTGGCAGGAAAGGTAGAAACTTTGGCAAACATTTCTCTCTAGATTTAAAGGTATTGAACAAGTTACAAAGGCAACAGCAGGAGCTAGCCTGGAGGCAACAGCAGGAGCTAGCCTGGAAACAACAGCAGGAGGTAACCTGGGGGCAAAAGCAGGAGCTAGCCTGGAGGCAACAGCAGGAGCTAGCCTGGAGGCAACAGCAGGAGGTAACCTGGAGGAAACAGCAGGTGCAAGCCTGGAGGCAACAGCAGGAGCAAGCCTGGAGGCAACATCAGGAGCTAGCCTGGAGGCAACAGCAGGAGCTAGCCTGGAGGCATCAGCAAGTCTTAAACCTTAAACCTTAAAGTCAAAACTGTTTGGCCTCAACTATCAATATGACCTCACTTGCTTTTTAAATAACTGGATCAATTATAATTGTATTCATTGGTGATTTGCTGGTGAGAATTTCCTATGCGGTTCACATCATATCTATTATATACTCTACACATTCATATTTATTTGTTCCCATGCTTGATTGCTTCACATGCATATTCCTTTTTTGATTATATTGAATTGAGATTGTGTCTATTCTACACATGTTTATATTTACATTTACTTCTTTCATTTTTTTTTTAAATTTAATTTATAGTGTTAAAGCACTGTTTACAATATAATTTGTTTTTCAGCATCTCTGCCAAGTTTTGCATTTCTAATACTTCTGATTTGTTACAATTTTGACAGCAGAGTTCTGTTGTGTGGCTATTTATGTTTTTGGCAGACTTTAGGAGTTTGACAGCAACAAATTTGCTGTGTCTGACAAATTTAGTTTGATATTAACTGGATACATTTCAACTTGCTCATTCGAACTACCTTCCGTTACACTCTTACTTGATATTTTTGGTGCATCCTTATGTAGTTCATATATTTAATCTGAAATCTATTTGTATTGATATCATAATGGCTATTTACACGATCAACAATATCACATTTATTATCCCTATCTGGGTCAATGTTTAAATTAGTTGTATACCATTCATGCATGAAAAAGAATAACCCTCCATCCTCATTTTTTTATTGTATAGTTGTAGTAATCTACACCTCATCAATAGTGTCGCTTAGTGGATTTGGTCTGAAGTTTTCTTTGCGGTTGTAACCATTTTTTCCATTTAGGCTCGTGTATTGTATTGCAGACGGATCTTCATTACATCTACATGCGCTTTTAATATTTTACTCAATTTGGTTGCATATATGAGTGTTCAATCGTTACCAGGTGAAAGGCTATTCCGCTGGAAGGCTATGCCATACATCCACTACCCTCTCAGCAAAGTAATACTTTCTGATATTAGTTTTAAATCTTTGCCCCTCTAATTTGAGACTATGTCCTCTAATTGTGATAGTTTTTATTCTTTTAAATATACTCTCTTCCTTTAATGTGTTGATTCCCTTTATGTATTTAAATTTTTTTCTCATATCCCCCTGTTACGTCTTTCCTCCAAGTTTTAGTGCGAAACGAAGTGTTTGCTTGGTTTTTCATTGATGCACTTCATCGATTTATTTTTTACCGTTGTAATTTTATTGATTTTGTCATAAGGATTAAGAATTTCCATTAAAAAGTGAGTTGTTACTTTATTACGACTCCTCCCATCTTATTGGGGTGCTGATGAATTATATTACCATCTATTAGATGGAAAATGTCCTTCTATCTACTTTAAAACAAATTACAGTTATCCTACAGTTTTACTGTGATAATAATAGGGCCTCCAAATTCGCTAGAGCAACAACAATATTTATTAGCATTTTTTAGGGGATAGGGAAACTATATTACAGCTCTGTTCCTTTTTCTGTGCATGATGCAGTACTAATCTACAGATATTTTTGGGGACATTTTAGGTGGAAATGCCCCTTCATTTGTCCAACTCGGCAAATAATGACTGATATTTACTATTGACTTATTTTTTCCGTTTTAGCGAATAAAGCTCATTACTCATATTGTGAACTTCCCTCCTGACTTCTTTGCTGACAGTAAAGCTATAACATATATATATATATATAAAAGAGTAAACCTTACTTGTACCCATCTTAAGACTTGGTAACTGTGGTCCACTTTCTCTGACTAGTTTACTTTCTGTGTGGCTACCATGCACCTGGGACAATGCTCCCCGTGATTCCTCAGTGATTAGAACTGGGGCATGTCCACGTAACATATCTAAAGCTGCCATGTTCATCATTTCCTCTAAGCCTTCTGACATTTGGGTCAAGGGAGAGTCACGGGAAGCAGAAAGAAAGGTTGTGTCCAGTGGTGAACTTGGAGGGGACAATGAAGACAAGGAGGAACGGGATGATAATGATGCCAGTGATTGAGGGGTGTCCATAGAAATTTTTTGCTTGTTGAAGTTCGGAAGCCCTGTCGTCTCAGAGTATTGACCATCTCTGCAATGAGCGTCTAATGAATTCATATCAAAGCGCAGATGCTGACCAAAGTCTGCCTCTGGTTTCTCGTAATGTGGAAGGCCATAAATGTCTGTAAAGCTTATGGAGCTGAGCGATCCTCTGCTCGACGCCAAGGATCCACGACTAGATGCCAGTGATCCACGGCTGCTCCCAGAAGACATAGTAAGGGTGCTGGCAGACAAACTACAGCATAAAAAATAAATCAAACATTAGCTTTTCCATGAACAAAACCTTTACATTTTTCTAATATTATTCTCAGAACCTCAATTGTATATATGTTTATGAATAGCTAAACTGCATATAAAATATATTAAAACATAAAATAAAATCGGAAACAGTCAAGTCACACATATTAGAATATTAGTCACTAGCGATCACTACACATCGTGTAAACACACCAGCTGTGGTTTGATACCTTCATCCCATAATTCAGTACAGTTAACCAATAGCATCCCAGCTCTTGTGAACTAAAGTTACCATGATGCTTAGCCACCTATTAAATTATCTGATAATCATGGAAACTAAGGTCCACAACAGATGGCAAATCACCAATGGGGTGCCAGCTAAGGAGGGGATCCCATTGTGCTACTTAGAGAATGGACCTTTCTGCTGAGTGAAATGCTAAGTCTATCATGTGAGGAATCGAACCTGCAACCCTAAGGGTTCTACAGGTGGTACAGTTGCTGTAATAGAATGACGATTTACCTTTTTAGCTGAGTATGTAAGTAAGAAGTCAAACGAGTAGCTTCTTCTAGGTGCTTCAAAAGGCAGTTTCTTTTCTCTTGTAGCAGCAACCTACCGTTAAAAAAAATCCATTTATTCAGAGTTAATGAAAAGCCAAAGAAAAAGACACAATATTGTCAAGTCTCAAAATGGAGGGGGTTATTAACTACCTATTTATCATGGCTAAAACTCAGAAGGACTCAGGGTTTTCTGTAGTCGCCAATAATCTCCCACCAAATTTAAACTACATTCAATTCAATTGGGTCTAGCACAGGAGCCAAAATCAGGATGGCTCTATGAAGAGTTTTCTAGTGTACAAGATCTTGCAAAGGATTTTTTTCCCCTAAGTTGGGGAAATATTTTTGTGCAAGATGAAATGTCTTAAGAACTTATTATTTCAAGGAAAAGTATATCCCTTTGTGAATAATGTTCGAAGAATCCAGCATTCTGGCTAACCCAGCTGTCTGAAATACATATAATAATGAAGATGAAGCACAAAAGCACCATGTGATTCAATTATAAGCATGGAAAACATTATTCACACTACACTGACGAAGTCTATATTAAATGCCATGTCTTTTGCGGATTTTGCTGTGAAATATTTTGTTGTCTTTTATTTCTGTTCTAGAATACGCGTATGAGAAAAAATTCTCACTGTTCTGTGGTAAGCAATAAAAAGTTTTTTTTCATATCGTTGTATGTTTTAGTATTAGAAGAAAATGAAAAACGCAAGCTTTTAACTAGAACTGAACACTTTGTATTAACATCTTAAAGAACAACTGTAATTAAACAGTTGATGATAAAATGTAGTTTCCATGATGTTTTCCCTCCCCAGCAGTGCTATGTGCATGGAGATGGAGCTGCCATTTTACTGAGCCTTCTAAATCGATACTGAGCACAGCTATTTGCCTGTCACTGTGTGTTTGATGCAGCTGAGCTGCCATCGCGTACTCTGAGCATGACATTAAGCGGCTTGAATCTGTGTGCTCTAAGAGCTCACATTTATTGACAGCCAACTAGGCTCCATTTCCCATTGGTTGGAGCAGACATGATCGAAATACTTAGTAAAATGGCAGCTTCCCCCCCCCCCCCCCCCCCCCCATGCACACAACCCTGCTGAGGGGCAAGGGGAAAGAGTATAAACACAGTACCATTTATTTTAAGTTGTAGAAATGTTTGTTTTAATTTATGATTTATTATTTCATTTTCATTGTCATTTAAGGAGCAAAATGGTAATCTTTTTCATTAAAGATTCACTGTGAGTTCATGGAGTATTCTTTGTATTTGCCAATTAGTGGTAATGTAACATAAATGAAGAAAAGTAAACAAGAAAATGCAGGGCTCTTAGCATTAGATTAGGGTAGAATAAGGGTTAGAGTAAGCAAACTGTGATGACACAGAACACCCTCGGTCCTTAAGTTTCTCAATTTAGGCTAAATATTATTATATGGCTATTTAATTTCTTATAATATTGCATATGACACACTCATTCCGGTAAGAAATGTCTGTTTTTAAAGTCTGAGAAGCACTGCATTAGATAATTGTTCAAAAATCCAAGTTATTGAATACACACTGGGGATTAATTCCATGCTTCTTACTCTGCATGGCAACATTGCAGTGATCACTGACCATATTAGATACTAAGAGGAACCAGAAAGGTCTGCCTAGCAACCAAATGTTTTGGATTCCCATGTTAGAAAACATGTGGTGTGTCATGAGACAGCCAGTCCTCACAGTGTACGTGTAAAATACATTTTAAAAAACGGTTATCCCAAACTCATAGTTTATAATCCCCTGTTAAGACAGTTGCTTTCTGGATATGACACCTTACTCCACTGTTCCTTAGGAGGATACTTTATTCCTGGAAGCTGTATTGACTAAGCCAAGTCAATTAGATAAATCTCAGAGAACTTGGAACAAAAACCAGTTGCTGTCCTTATTATAACACTGTTAATCCATGTTATAGCATTCAAATAGAATGCAGACATAAAGTGACTAATATGTTATGAAGCATATTGCATTTGATAGAATGAATAAGTTAATTTCCTCTTATTGTTCTGGTACCTATTAAAAATGATGTAGATGCAATACAGGCTTTACATATTGCTTTCTATAGGTTTGTATGTCATTTGTATATAATAAAAGTAAACCACATATATTTTTTTCGCTATGATCAGTCACTGCGTATTTGCCTCACTGGCCATCCTACTAGATCTCTGTGTCGATCGTCATATTAAAATTATACCTCCTTCCCGCTTAATAGACCCTATGAAGTACGGTAATTGTCATCTGACATCGCTTGTCCATACTTTGGAAATTGCTTTTCTATAGTGGCATAGTTCCGCGTCAAACCATTGCTATTAGACAGCATAGGGTGACTAGGATTCCTTTCTTTAATTCAGCTCAATTGGTGTAAAATACAAACATTTACATGTTTGCTGAGGATAAACACTTTCTATGCATGGCAAGAGGCACCAGGTAGGAGTTCTAGCCTATGTTCATATATATCGTTATTTTATGAGCCACGGAAATGGTACTTCCGCAGAGTTCTATGTAAAACAATCAAAAACTTTAGGCATCATGGTTCCAGGGATTTGTCCTGGTTTAAGGAATTTTGTATGGTGTTGTGACACTGTACCCTATAATGGAAAGCAACACTAACTATTCCACCTTTTTAAGTATCGCTTTCTAAGAATAAACCCACCTTTCAGTAACCCCTTGAGCAGATGTTGAGCGGGCAATTTGGATCTCTTCTGCCAAGCGTCTCTTTTCCTCATTCAGCCTTGCTAGGTCTTCACGGGATCGTCTCTGTTGACTAATAAGTTCCAAATCTTGAAGAAGAGCTTCTTTTTCTTTGATGAGCTGGAGACGATCTCTGTCTGTGTCGGCCATTCCTGGCCAGGTTTCATTATCAAGTTGAGCCAGTTGGTGTTGTATGCTGGAAACTCTAAAATAGAAGCACATATTGGAATGATGCTATAATTTAATCTATTGACCCCCACAAATTCTAGTATTTAATTCTAGGCAGGAGACAATCTATTTTATGACAACCTCCTTTATACATACAGATATTGGAAATTATGTGTTCTTCCAATATGTTTATTTGGTCTTTTTGAAAATGCCATTTTTCCCTACAGTATTGAAACAACTCACAGAGCTCACCAACCATGTCAGGTATTCTGTACAATAAAAAAGATATAAACATTACTGTAACTCTCCAACTACACAAGTGATTACCAGGCCATAGGTAGGCCCAGTTATTTTTTTTAGTGCCAGGTTTTTTCTCGTTATCCCTTTTTCATACCTAGGAACATACTCTGAGGTGTCGCCCAAGAGCTTCAGAAATGTAGTAGTAGTTGAAGCCCTCTATCTCTGGGTGGGGTTGCTTTGCCCTTTTTTTGGCAGTTCCCCTCCTCTTTCCAGCAACGCTTGTGCCCATTTTTGGAGCTGGTCACCTCCTATCAACCAGGGAAGCCCTATTACTTCCTCCAAGGCTAGAGAAAGTGTGATATATGAACCACTGTGCTAACAATCTTTGCATTTTCCCCTCCTCTGTAATAGTCCTACATAAAAGCTAGTGTACAACTCATCATAAAAATTGTTGACAATCACCTAATTGTTTTTATGATGGTAAATTCATTTTCATCCAAAATGTCCTAAACGTTTATTAATAAGGTAGAAATCAAATGTTACCCCTCACTCACTATCCTCTTTTACATTATCCTTAGCTTTCTCTCATCTTGAACGGTGTTACCCACAGTATATTAATCTGTCAGCTCCAGTTTTGACTGTGTATCCAGTGTTGTCCAACCATTTATATGAAGCAATACCATGGAACACAAAAAAACCTTGAGAATCACATTCCGCCCGTGAACAAGCAGTTACATAACAACCGTGACGTCTATATAATAAGTCTCAATACCTAACAAAATACAAAATTACAAAAAAATAATGTGACATAGATAACTAACATATACTACACATGTTATACATACTACATAAGGACATATACATTTTTTACAAGTAAACACTTTTGTTTACCAAATTTTCAAAGTACTCTGGTGGTTCCATTTAATAAGGGCACGCCACTAAGTACATTTCTACATGAGTTACTGAAAAGTGAGTAATTTGTAGATGAAATCTCCCAAATGCTCTGTATAACAGATGTTATTTCTAGGAAACTGGACGATGATCAAAAATCCAATTAATCTAATATCGTTTTCTATTTATACTTTTATTTATGAAAAGGAAATAATCTAATTTCCCATTAAGTCCCCTGTTTTGTAGGTTTTATCAAATACATATTTGTGACCACTTTTCTAAATAAAAATATTTTAATTTATGAGACAAGTACTCTCCGGAGTAATGTCTGAATGCTGAATTTCTTGTGGTGTTAGAACTTGAATAAAAATCATTAACCTTCTTTTTTCCAAGTATGTTCCAATGTTAGGATTAGTATCGAAAACAAAAGATGGAAATACAATGAAGCAATTTCCAGCCCATCTTTTGTTTTCAATATTCATCCAATTATCCTGCATCCAGGGTGGGAGGATGAGTTGGAAACAAACGCCAGTCAAAATTATGAGTATCCCTGCCAGAATTCGAGGATTATTTTTATTGTGAAAATGACCAAAAAAACAATAACAACAAATGATGGCTGCTCTTCTCAACAGAAAACCTACTTTTCAGATGTCAGCCCTTTCAGCTTTTAAAGTTAAATTATTTATGTGGCAAAAGTTAAAACACATTGGCACTTTTTTGGTTTTACAAATACATGCCAGGTTTATAATCAGGTGCTCAGGTGTGTATCGTATCAGTGGCAGCTGGTCTGGTGAGTTCCTTCTGCAGGAAGAAGATAGTTGGTCCTGCATAATGCATTGTTACAAAAGTGAGAGTTTCAAGATGTAACTATGCATTGTCTATGACCAGTTGTGCTTAAGAGAAGCTTACCAAATTGAGCCCTGACCTGCACCTATCATGGAGTCGGTGAGATGGAGACAGCTATTCATTTGTCAGGATCAACTCGGTTCGGTCAAGCGTCAATTAAATCAAACCACCTGCAACCAGTCTACACCATAATTTCTTCTTCCAGCATCCAAAATCAAAGTGTACCTTATGTGCAACAACCTCGTATGTACATCTATTTTATTTATAAAGGGATTTGTATGTATACATATTTATTTTTGATATGGCATGTGTAGAGAAATGGACCTTTTGGGTGGATATGAGTCCTAATCAAAGGATCACCCTGACTTGAACAATTTCCCCCTTTTTTCTTGCATATTAAAGTTAAATAATTAAGTATTCATCTATTAAAATATAATATCTCTAATATTTTTAATTAAGTCAATCTGGTTTGCGTCTACTACTGACTATGCCACTCAGATTTGAGCATTTGGCTGGAGTCTGGGTGGATAAAAAGCAACATTTTAAAGTTATCCTAACATGCAAAAAGCATTGTCTCCCAAACGAGAACTATACTTTCAATCAGTGATGGAATAGGAATAAAAACCAGCCCTTGAAATAATTCTATACCAGCCCCATAGCATTGCGTCATTATACCAGCCCTATAGCATAACATTATTTTCCCGTTCATAAAAGGAAAACCTTGTATTTTAAAATACATTTGAAGCGTGCATTATTTTTAGTCAAAACTGATATTTACCCTTGCACAGGACAAATATATACCCCAATATATAACAAGGTTATTTCTCATATACTGCCCTGATATATTCCCCATGCACAGGGCAATACATAGGCCCCAGTATGTACACAAGGCTCTATGAATTGCCCTGCACAGGGGTATAGATCAGGGTAGTGTGTTAGATATAAACAGGACTTGGCCAGCATGCAGATTGTACTCACAAGATTTACACCAGTACCCAGGACTTACCCCAGCACCCACGACTTACACCCACACTCAGACTGCACTCCCTGAACTTGACCCAGCTCCCAGGACTTACCCCATCACTTATATTGCACTCACAGGACTTGCCCCAGCACCCATCACTTAGATTGCACTCAAAAGACTTGTCCCAGCACACATATTGCACTCACAAGATTTACCCCAACACCCAGAACTTACATCAGCACTCGCCCCAAGACGTGGATTGCACTCACAGGACTTGCCCCAGCACCCAGGAATTACCCAAGGACTTATATTGCATTCACAGGACTTGCCCCAGCACTTAGATTGTACTCATAAGACTAAGATTGCAGTGGCAGGACTTACCCCAGCACATAAATTGCATTCACAGGACTTGGATTGCACTCACAGGACTAACCCCAGCACCTAAATTGCACTCACAGGACTTGCCCCAGCACCCAGGACTTACACCAAAACTTAACTGCCCTCACAGGACTAAGATTGCACTCACAGGACTTGACCCAACCAATTGAATTGTACTATTAGTGCTTAGATTACACCCCAGGACTTAGATTGCATTCACAGGACTTTCCCCAGTATGCAGATTGCACTCACAAGACTTAGCCCAGCTCCCAGTTGGACTGCACTCACAAGACTTTCTCTGTGCAGGAGCGAAACGATGCGGGATAAGACCTTATGTCATATCTGTAGACGTGAGAGTTTGAGAGAGCACTCTTGTGGCCACATCTGCATCCAAACTCTCAAAACCGGTCGCAATGCAGGTGGCCTACATGGAATTTTTCCAGTATCTCAGTAGACCAGTCGGGCCCTGCTTTAAATGCCTGCATACATGTATGGCATTTAATTCTTGCAAAACACGATTTTTCTTGCTCAACACATATGAATTACACATTCTGCAGGAAAGCATATAAAAGTTATGTATGGAAAAGTAGTAGTGTCTGATTAATAGCAAGAAAGGGATAGCAATTCAGATACATCGGATCGGGGGGATGGGGGATTTCGGGTGTGGGTCATTTCAGATAAAGGATACTCACCTTCCTCAGCTCCTGTGCTTCACCCTCCAGGGCGCTGTACATTTGTGACAGGAGGGAGGGACTACAGCACAAAGACAGATAATTTCGGCAGAACCATGTCCCAGGTGAGTTCACCAGCTCCACTGCTGTAAATGATCTATATTACCTAAATACAATGTGAGCAAGTTACTCACTTTGAATTCAGGCAATGTAGATAATTTATAGGGCTGGTACTGCCGAAACGATCTGTTAACCGTAAGTATCCGTTATCTGAAATGCTGCCGATCTCAAGCATTGTCTATAAGGCAGGACTCGACAAACCCCGGGCGCCAGGTGGCCATGGCGACTAGGAAATTGTGCCTGGCGCCCGGGTAGGATCAGCAGCACACAGCGCTCCACGGTCCTGAAGTTAGATAAAAAAAAAAAAAAAAGTACCGGTGTTATTCTTTCGCAGCGCGAGGGTAAGCAGAGTGTGCACTTCCTGCTCCGCCCCCTCGCACTGTAGTGTAGGATCGGCGGGTGTCACGTGACATCCCACTGATCAGCAGCAGCATGCAGACGGTCTGTGCCTGTGTGACAGGCATGGGCCAAGCTGCAGTAGAAATCCCCCTCCCGTGCAATAAGGTTGGATCTGACTGACTGTCTATCTCTGGATGTGTGTGGATCTGACTGACTGTCTGTCTCTGGATGTGTGTGGATCTGACTGACTGTCTGTCTCTGGATGTGTGTGGATCTGACTGACTGACTGTCTCTGGATGTGTGTGGATCTGACTGACTGACTGTCTCCGGATGTGTGTGGATCTGACTGACTGACTGTCTCTGGATGTGTGTTGATCTGACTGACTGATTGTCTCTGGATGTGTGTGGATCTGACTGACTGATTGTCTCTGGATGTGTGTGGATCTGACTGACTGTCTCTCGATGTGTGTGGATTTGACTGACTGACTGTCTCTGGATGTGTATGGATCTGACTGACTGATTGTCTCTGGATGTGTGTTGATCTGACTGACTGATTGTCTCTGGATGTGTGTGGATCTGACTGACTGATTGTCTCTGGATGTGTGTGGATCTGACTGACTGTCTCTGGATGTGTGTGGATCTGACTGACTGTCTTTGTATGAATGTGACTGACTGTCTCTGTATGAACGTGTGTGTGTGTGTGTGTATGGTTTCGTGAATGTGCCGTTGTCTGGCTCCTAGATTTTTTTTCTGGCTCCTAAAAGTAAATTAAATTTGTCAAGCCCTGGTATAAGGGATACTCAACCTCTTGTGTAATTGAGAGGTATGGCTGAAAGTAACAAAACAGTGGAAAATCTTCTCTTTTTGTGTGCTTAGAGTAAACTTCTAAATGCTGCATCTTTTATTCAGATCTTCTTCAATTTATAATCAACTGTTTTATCCTTACCATCTATAAATGCATTGGGTTAACTCATGTTATCTTACCAACTAAGGATGTTGAAACTGTGTACTTACATGTGTACCCATGTAATATCTGCAGTAAGCAAAAAAAACATTTTTAAAGGCTCTTCAAGCAATAAAAAAACTAGAGTACCACATACTCTTACTACAGTGCCATATATTCCCACACTCTCCACAGTGCAATAAATCCTTCCCAACTTCCTTAGTGCCATGTATACCCCCTTTCCAAAGTGTCATATATTCCCACACTCTCCACAGTGCAATAAATACTCCACAACTTCCTTAATACCCCATTCCACAGTGTTATAAATTCCCTGAGTACCCTTATTGCAATATATTTCCACCATGGTCATTACGGCCCTGGTGGTTAAGGAAAAATGATGGATGGCTTGATAGAAAGTTTCAATAAATCTATGTGCCTTTGGTTTTGGATTAAGAGACCAAAAGCCAAAAGCAAAGCAACATATGCTGATACTTCTCAATTTCCAGAGGAAAAAAAAAAGGGAAAATGAAATTGAGTATGGCCAGGAAAAACATCTCCCAAAAGAAAGAAATCTAACACAGTTTGTTTCCTCCTAGCATCTGAAAAGAATTTGGCTCATGCGGCCTTGAAAGCCAATGTTTTTCTTGAAGCATTGTTAAAAAAAAAACAAAAGCTGAAAAATTAAGGCATGTTAAACTGTGAACAAACTAACTGTATTATAGATACTATACATATTTAAAAGACAATGTAACAGGATAAGGTGCACCAGACTGCCATGGATCAATTAACATGTTACAATACTTTTATTTACTTAACTATTTTGCATTGTTTTTGTGTATTTTTTGTCTCTCAGCATTAATTTGCTTCATGTAATGCTTTGGCTTTACATATCCAGGTATGCAAACTATTTTTATGATCTTGAAAAATGACAAATGTTTATGGGCCTGGGTAGATAACTGATCCCAAAAACAGATAAAAACAAAACACTGATCACTGTAAATTGAACTTCACTCATGGAAATTGTAAACACAGGTGTTAATAACCATTGACTCACCTAACCTTTCTTTTTGTCTTTGTCCATCTATTCATGAACAATAATAAAGAATATCTATGGAAAAGTGTGATAGGGGGCTTACTTAAGGTGATGCACAAGTTGCAACCATCTGGCAAATACCCCACAATTGCCCAAAATGACATACAAAAAAACGACAAGTGAAACTGCCCGACACTAAATATCATCTTACATGCTGAATATATCTGGGAGAAAGTGTAAGTGCAAAATTTGGAACCACGTCATACTCTCCATATACATCTCAAATTTATTACACTATATTATCTATGTATGTTGTTTCTGCTTTCTTGTATATGTTCAAGAACTAAGAAGATACCTTCCTGGAAGCATACCAGGTTATATACACTCTGTACTTTATTTTGGCACTTAGTGCACTGTCACTTTGTTGTGTTTTACAAATAATAAAGAATATATTTTACTAATGAGGTAGAGAACGGAGGGGTTGGAGGAGTACAAATTATACTGTAAATCCTACAAAGGTACATGTAATAATGTAATAAAGGAGAGGCAATATTTTCGTTTCACAAATGGTCTCCCTACAGAGCATACAGCCGTGTGCTAGACAATTTGCCTACACGTATGTCTAAATAATAAATATTGCTTGGTCCTGCATTCCACATTCTAATCTATGGTATCAGATTATTACTTTCCTGGCTCAACGCGAATTGTAGTTTATTTAAATGTAAGTGTTTACTTACAAAATATGTCATAACCCTGCAGTAGAAGTGTGAGAAAATGTGGAATGACCATAGTGTTTATCATAAAAAGCAAACATTCTTTGAAGACACTGTGCCGACCAAATGCGGATATTGTGGGTTACAGGTATATATGGTCTACAAGAGCAATGGATTACCTTAGCACTGCAGATTTTTGAGAACTGCATTTTCCACTACATGTCCCATGAATCTTCGTGAGAATCATGGGATATTTACTTCGCAAACATCTGTAGTGCCAGGGTAAGCCATCACAATATTGTATTTACAATAAAATACTTAACCCCTTGGTGACACATGGTTCTTGCGTACCACAAGCTGATCGGTAGGCAGGGACACAATTGCAGAGACCCGATTACGGTCTTAATAGACCCTGTGAGTATCTGCCAAGAGACATCCCGACGTCACTTGTGACATCACGGCGTGCCCGAACCCATAAGATTCCCCAACTTTATCTGTGGACCACATGACCCATGATGCTCAACCAGCCAACAGACTGTCTATGCATAACGGTAGTTTTTTTTGTCAATATATTTTTTAAATTACCTACGTAGGCAAACAAGACTCCTATTTCTGTGATGACTGTGATTAGGAGCTGTGCTTCTTTATCCTTTTCAGTGTCAGAAATGGGAATATTGCAACAAAAAATGGTGCAGTAAAAGTGGTGTTTTCTCTATTAACATTATTAGGTTGAAATGAATTATCCTCTGTTTTTAGTATATGAAACCATCTGTAGAAATTATCAGAGTCTGACCTTTAGCATCCAGTAGAGCTTTCAGTGCGGTCCCTAATCATGCAGGAAAGCTGGCCTTTCCCTTGCAGCTTCCTCTACCACTCCCTGGCCTTCAGTTTTTTTTTAATCAGGAATTCCTGCAAGTAAACTAGAAATTCCACTATAATCTAGATTTAAATCTACTAGTTGTTGAAATATGCAGTTTAATTTCATTCCGGTTTCAAGCAATCTTTCTTCTGGGTTTATTTAGTTGTAAACAGTGGGGACTAGTTGCTAAAAAATGAACTGGGGTGAACTGAAAACTGAAGTTGAGCTATTAAAAGCTGGTTTTTGAAGCTCACTTCTCAGTTCACTTTTTAGTGAATAAACTTCAGTGAGTTGTGGTGTATTGACAGAATTGCCAAACGTTCACCAAAATACACACTTGCCAACAATTCAACATAATGGACTGAGAAGCGGCACATGCAGTATGATGTCAATCAGCGCTAAGTGACAAAAATTGGCTGCATCAGGAGACTTAAAGCAATTACGTCAACCTAAACATTACTTATTCTGTGAATGTAGCGGAAAAAGATTATGAAACATGTTCTACACTTTGTGTTATAAGAACTGCAAGCAAACGCATAAATTAAGAGAAAGATGTGATTTTGATGTGGCTGTGGGGTGTCTACTGCCTATGACATCACCTGTGGCTTGATAGGCCAATTACTGATTTCCATTATTACTGAAAAGCAGGTCAATTACACATGGTAATGTCGTAAGCAGTAGACGCCACCGCCTCATTTAAAATCCATTTCTCTTATATCATGCAATTTGCGTGTAATATTGCTAAATCAATTTCTCATAATATTTTATTCTCTACATTCACAGTATATGCAATGTTTAGATTGACAGTGTCCCTTTAAGAGACATGCATTTCAGCTATTTATGTCAAAAGCACCAACAGCACATAATAGCTGAAACTTTGTATTAAAGATCTTGTGCTCAGTGATGTTAGTGTGGTACATGTCTGAAACTGAGGGTATGAAAACAAGTGAGCTGGAAAACCCATCCTGGCTGGAGGATTATCCCAACTCAGCTATTTTGGCCTAATTCTTGCAACTGAGTCGGCAATGCAATTCACTATTCAGTGAATAAAACCCTACAACTTAACCTTTACATTTAAGCTGAACAACTAATTATTTGAACTCTATCAGTTAAAAAAAAAAAACTAGGCATCATTACAAGTACAGGAATGTTTTCCATATTTACTTTGGTTTTAGAGTACACTGTGTCATCAACCGCTATAAAGTCCTAGTTGTGCACGTGCCAGGTTACAACATGTAATATGTACTTGGCGTGTAACAGTGCTTTCTATTTCTTTTTCAAACAGTGCTATTTTCAGGCTATTCCTAAAATCAGAGCACTTTTGCCATGGATTTTTTTTTATTCAAAAATGCTGGATCCAAAGTTTTCACTTGTTTAAAAAGTGATTACCGTATTTGATTGAATATAAGACAAGGTTTTTTTCAGACCAAATCGAGGTCTGACAATAAGACTGGCATACAGGTCCCCCGCAGAGGATTCCCCTTTCAAGCAGCCAGTGGATGTCTGCGCGATGAGCACTGGCATTCTCTGCTGCTGCCCCTTCCGGCGGTCCGTCAGACGGAAGTGTTGGGCAGCATGGGAGGATGTCTGCATGCATCGTGCAGGCATCCACCGGCTGCCCCACTAGCCACAAGCGATATTTGAAGCAGTTAGGGGGGCATTGGCAAATTCTGGGGGAAGCAGGAAGGGCATTGGCAAAGTCTGGGGGGATTGGCAAAGTCTGGGTGCAGCAGGGGGGCATTGGCAAAGTCTGGGGGCAGCAGGGGGCATTGGCAAAATCTGGGGGCAGCAGGGGGGCATTGGCAAAGTCTGGGGACAGCAGGGGGCATTAGCAAAGTCTGGGGACAGCAGGGGGCATTGGCAAAGTCTGGGGGCAGCAGGGGAGCATTGACAAAATCTGGTGGGTGAAGGGCCAGCATTGGCACAGTCTGGGGGCAGATGACTGTGTGGGGGTGATCCATTGGCAAATAAAAAACAAGAAATTTGTTTTCTATCACAATTTGTATTAAATATGAAAAAAACAGTTTACATGTGAATATTTACAAGTAACACTTTTTTCCTATAGGGTAGTCCTATATTCAGACTTTTTCTTATTTTGCTAAAAGAATATCCAAAACATTTTTTCTTGTCTGTGCATTTTTAGGGGTTAATTTTTTTGTACAGTACTACAAAGGCTCTTATAAGAGCTATTAACCCCTTCCTAGCTCTACATGTTCAAATTCCAAGTTTGAAAATCAAAAAGCGCACCTCTCAAATGTAGCCTTTCAACACCCAACAAAGCTGACAAAGCTATGCATGGGTGGTATCCCTGTGCTCGGGAGATGTTGCTGAACATATATTGTGGTATTGTCTGTCAGTGACACATACCGAAATATGTGAATTTGTGTCTAAAGTACAATGTATGTGGGAAAAAATACACCATAAAATCACTACCACAAACTTAGACAAAGGCTGGTGGTAGAATTGGTGCATGGAAAGTGTTAAAATAACACCATTTAAAATAGCCTAGGGTGTCTACTTTTACAAAATATATACTTTTTGGGGTAAAATACACTGTCCTACTTTAAAAAAAAGTCCCAAATGAAAGATGGGCTCAGGCTGGCTACACGTCAATATTCCAAGTTGAAAATGCGCACCTTTCATAATGTGGCCCTTTAGCCCCCAAACAACCCAACAAACCTATGCATGGGTAGGTATCCCTGTACTCAGGATATGTTGTTGAACACATATTGGGTTATTGTTTGGCAGTGACACATACCAAAATCTGTGAATTTATGTCTAAAATACAATATTTGTGAAAAAAAAAACACACAAAAATTACTACCACAAACTTTGACAAAGGCTGGTGGTAGAATTAGTCCATGGAAAGTGTTAAAATACCACCATTTGAAATAGCGTAGGGTGTCTACTTTTAAAAAATATATGGGTTGATGGGGTAAAATACACTGGCTGGTTTCAAATATGTCCCAAATGGGACATGGGTGCAGGCTGTCTGCATGTCAAAATTTCAAATTGGAAAACCAAAAACTTCACCACCCAAATTTGGCCTTTTACCCCCCAAACAATCCAACAAACCTATGCATGGGGGGTATCCCTGTACTCAAGAGATGTTGCTGAACACTTATTGGGGTGTTATTTGGCAGTGACACATACCAAAATCTGTAAATTCATGTCTGAAGTACAAGGTTTGTGAAAAAAAAACACAAAAAAATTACTACCACAAACTTTGACAAAGGCTGGTGGTAGAATTAGTGCATGGAAAGTGTTAAAATACCACCATTTGAGATAGCCTAGGGTGTCTACTTTTAAAAAATATATGGGTTAATGGGGTAAAATACACTGGCTGGTTTCAAATATGTCCCAAATGGGACATGGGTGCAGGCTGTCTGCATGTAAAAATTTCAAGTTGGAAAACAAAAAACTGCACCTCACAAATTTGGCATTTTAGCCCCCAAACAACCCAACAAACCTATGCATGGGTGGTATCCCTGTACTCAGGAGAAATAGTAGAATCTATTTAGCATGTTTTTTCGTTCGCTATTGTCGATGAGGAGAAGTTGTTTCAAATAAAAACAAAGAAATTTGTGTATTTTTTTTTTTTTTTTACCATATTTTATTATTATTTTTTAATAATATGATAAGATATGATCAAAAATATGGCATCCATAGAAAGCCCTTTTTTTCCCGATAAAAACAATATATAATATGTGTGGGTACAGCAAATGACGAAGAAGAAAATTACTGCTAAACACAAACAGCACAGAAATGTTAAAATAGCCATTGTCCAAAAAGGACAAAAATGTTTCAAAGGCTCTGTCCTTAAGGGGTTAAAAGGTGAATTGCAGAGAGAGGGACATTTTAAGTCACTGACTCGATACACTGTGAGTAGATGAACTTCTGCTACACAAGCCCAGCGACACAAGGTACCAACTCTTGATGGTACCGACATGTTACATGGGCAGAGTTAGGCACTACCTACACTGGGCAGGGACAGCTAAATCAGTGACTATTATGCAGGGCAAGTATGCAGTCTCTGAAATGTATAGTTTTAATAAATATATCAGGTTATTTGTGTTGCTCTGAGGCTTAAGATACTTTGTTTGTTTTTTCAACATTTCTCTAAATATAGTCCCAACTAGGGTTGCCACCCAGCCTTTATTTTACCAGCAGGCCGGTAACAAAATTGGCTTGCTGCCAATGTTAAGTCTATGGAAGCACCAGCAAGGCCAGTATTTTTTTGTAGAAAATGTGGCAACCCTAGTCCTGACACTTTAACAACATCAACAAAAGCAATCAGTTAATAAATATGGTTAGCCTAGAGATTGTAAGACACCGTTTATCTACACAAGCTGGAAATAATAAACGGCTGAGTAATGACATTTGAGCCTATCCTGTAATAATGCTGAATGCCTTATTTTATGTAAATGGGTTGGTCACATTTTTGATTTTGCAGTCTTCAGACAATCACTTGTTGTGTTCTGCTGGCCGTGTCTGCACACATATGTATGCTGACCCATTGTGTGGCTTAGAACTGTCACAGACTTTTGTGTGGGTGATAAAATGTGCTGGGTCGAAAAGTCTTTGTTTTTCATAACTGTTACTCAATTTGGGAGGGTGTTTACTACATCCCCCTCCTTAAAAAAAACAGTTCCCATTTGTGCTTTGATACTATAATGTCAAAAACAACGAAATCCACTAGTAAACAAACTAATACAAGAAAAAAATTGACGGTAATACCAATATATTGCTTTACTAAAGTAACCTCTTGTCAACCAATCACATGTATATTGTAGTGTTTTAAATGACAAAGTCTGCTAAAATATACATAAGATAAGAAATGTAATATTATAATAAACATTATACTCTTTAGATGTCAGCAAGGCACCTAATGCACCCAACTAATGCTTAGCTAATATTACTCTATTACTCTAAATTGGATATAGGCATGACAATATCTTACCTTTTCTTCGCTTCCTCGTATTGCCAATTAAGTCGCACTCTATCCACCAATTTTGTTTTATCATCAAAGCCGAACTGCCATAAAAAAAAACATATTAAACACTTTGATATCGAAAAATATCAAATAAATGACTAATTTACTAATTTCATCTAAGAGCAACATTTATATGATAAAACAAAGCATAAAATGCATATTTCGAGACATTCTTTTATGAGTATGTGCACCAGAAACTGACCACTGAATTTATAAATAAACAGTAATCTACCCAGCATATTGGGAAAGGTTCTAAATAGCTCCTTCATCGTATGCCTTTGTTATGTCTAGCGGTGTCTAAGGGATTTACAGGACCGTTAAAGAGGCAGTTCCATCAAGCTTTTTTCCTGTATGCTGTATATATATATATATTTAATGTATGTGAAACACGGCTTTTTTTTACTTTATAACAATTTACAGTACTCCTTTAGTTTTACATTGAAAAGATTTTTCATTAAATTCAGTGGCATCCAATAAAAAGGGCTTGAACAGAGAGGCAGGATTGTTGCTATAGCAACAATAGTAAGACGATTACATTGTATTTAGGAGATAGTATGTGTTGAAGAAATATAACTGAGAAAACAGATATATTTCTTTACTTCACATGATACAGTACTTATCCACAAATATACTTTTAGAAGGTGTATCTGGAACGGACAACTGTAGAGTAAAAATTAACTTTTTTAATTACACAAGGTTTATCTATTGTGTTTAATTATTCATGAGGAAACTCTAGCCCGTTTTATATCTTTGCAAAGGTCTTTTTTGGTGGTCTTGCATGCTTTTCGTTGTTATTGGAAGCAAGATACACTGTTACAACAACAATGACAATAATTAGAATCTTGTATTACATAATGCCACAAACAGCTAAAACAACAAGAAGAGTTGATAAACTGTGATTTCTTCAAAGGCAAAAGGAAAACTTTGAAATGAATGCTATCCTGGTCTGAACAAAGATGTGTCACAAATAACAGAGCATATAATACCTCTCCAGCGTTTTCGGTTTGTGAGCAGGCATCACAGTATTGCTGAGGTAAGCAAGAGTCACTCAGGGAAGTTGAAGTATGCGGAATAATGTGCAATGAGTCCGAAATGTAACAGCTATTTCTGAATCCATCAGTCAGCTTAGCCAGGCTCTGATTTGAAACAAAACACACAGTTGTTGAAGCATTAAATCCTCTCTCTCTCTCTCTCTTTCTTTTTTTTTTTTTTTTTTTAAATATTAAACCACAACATACATTAATAATCACAAAGTGAAATCTTATTCATTAAGAATGCAAGTTTTACACTTAAGACATTGTTAGAAGCCAATTTTTGTATGTAGATACTGATGACAAACGATGCACTCATCAATGTGTTGTAACGTTACTATCTACATTTCTGTGATGTGACAAATATATTTGTTTCCCAACATAGGGCAGTGTTTATTTAATCAGAGAGCTATGGGAAATAGTTCTAGCAATAATATGGTTAATGTGCAACAGGAGGAGATGCATTCCTAATTTAATTATTAGCATGTAGTAGTTTGGCTTTGGTGATAACAAATGAAGTGGAATGAAGGATGGTAGGTATATAGAAGGTAGCTCGTACTGTATTTTAGAAAAATAAGGGACTGCTACTAATCCCCACACTCCTCAGTGTCGGTTTAAAAGTAGCCTTATTAATAAGTCCAGTTAATTTAAGTCAGGTCTAAAAAAGCCAAACATATATTTTTGCCACATGATAAAAGGAAAATAAATACATTGGTCACACTTCCATTAAACTGACATCTGAACATTGTATACTGCACATGTTAACTTTTTGGATTTGCTTATATACATAGAGAATGGTCAAGGTAAAACAAAGACATATCTAAAAATGGCAGATGTCAATAGTTATATGAGAATGGCCATTATCTAGTTAGTCTGATCCAGTCCATTACTGCTTTTGTCCACTTAAAACAGGACAATGCTGCCCAATAGATATCCACATACATAGCAAGCTATGATCAAAGAGGTAGAGAGTAAACCCCTGTGTATCAACAAAGACTCTAAGGTGGAGCTTAGAGTAAACCTGTGTGTATCTGATAAGACTCTGAGGAGGAGCTCAGAGTAAACCGCATGTATGCAAAGACTCTGAGGAGGAGCTCAGGGTAATCTGTGTGCATGCAAAGACTCTGAGGTAGAGCTCAGAGTAAACCTGCGTGTATCTGATAAGACTCTGAGGAGGAGCTCAGAGTAAACCGCATGTATGCAAAGACTCTGAGGTGGAGCTCAGAGTAAACAGCGTGTATGCAAGGACTCTGAGGTGGAGCTCAGAATAAACCTGCTTGTATCTGATAAGACTACGAGGAGGAGCTCAGGGTAAACTGCGTGCATGCAAAGACTCTGAGGTGGAGCTCAGAGTAAACCTGCGTGTATCTGATAAGACTATGAGGAGGAGCTCAGAGTAAACCGCATGTATGCAAAGACTCTGAGGAGGAGCTCAGGGTAATCTGTGTGCATGCAAAGACTCTGAGGTAGAGCTCAGAGTAAACCTGCGTGTATCTGATAAGACTCTGAGGAGGAGCTCAGAGTAAACCGCATGTATGCAAAGACTCTGAGGTGGAGCTCAGAGTAAACAGCGTGTATGCAAGGACTCTGAGGTGGAGCTCAGAATAAACCTGCTTGTATCTGATAAGACTACGAGGAGGAGCTCAGGGTAAACTGCGTGCATGCAAAGACTCTGAGGTGGAGCTCAGAGTAAACCTGCGTGTATCTGATAAGACTATGAGTAGGAGCTCAGAGTAAACCGCGTGTATTCAAAGACTCTGAGGTGGAGCTAAGAGTAAACCTGCGTGTATCTGAAAAGACTCTAAGGAGGAGCTCAGAGTAAACTGCGTGCATGCAAAGACTCTGAGGTGGAGCTTAGAGTAAACCTGCGTGTATCTGATAAGACTCTGAGGAGGAGCTCAGAGTAAACCGCATGTATGCAAAGACTCTGAGGTGGAGCTCAGAGTAAACAGCGTGTATGCAAGCACTCTGAGGTGGAGCTCAGAAAGAACCTGCTTGTATCTGATAAGACCACGAGGAGGAGCTCAGAGTAAACTGTGTGCATGCAAAGAATCTGAGGAGGAGCTCAGAGTAAACCTGCATGTATCTGATAAGACTACGAGGAGGAGCTCAGAGTAAACTGTGTGCATGCAAAGAATCTGAGGTGAAGCTCAGAGTAAACCTGCGTGTATCTGATAAGACTCTGAGGAGGAGCTCAGAGTAAACCGCATGTATGCAAAGACTCTGAGGTGGAGCTCAGAGTAAACAGCGTGTATGCAAGGACTCTGAGGTGGAGCTCAGAATAAACCTGCTTGTATCTGATAAGACTACGAGGAGGAGCTCAGGGTAAACTGCGTGCATGCAAAGACTCTGAGGTGGATCTCAGAGTAAACCTGCGTGTATCTGATAAGACTATGAGGAGGAGCTCAGAGTAAACCGCGTGTATTCAAAGACTCTGAGGTGGAGCTAAGAGTAAACCTGCGTGTATCTGCAAAGACTCTAAGGAGGAGCTCAGAGTAAACTGCGTGCATGCAAAGACTCTGAGGTGGAGCTTAGAGTAAACCTGCGTGTATCTGATAAGACTCTGAGGTGGAGCTCAGAGTAAACAGCGTGTATGCAAGCACTCTGAGGTGGAGCTCAAAAAGAACCTGCTTGTATCTGATAACACCACGAGGAGGAGCTCAGAGTAAACTGTGTGCATGCAAAGAATCTGAGGTGGAGCTCAGAGTAAACCTGCATGTATCTGATAAGACTACGAGGAGGAGCTCAGAGTAAACTGTGTGCATGCAAAGAATCTGAGGTGAAGCTCAGAGTAAACCTGCGTGTATCTGATAAGACTCTGAGGAGGAGCTCAGAGTAAACCGCATGTATGCAAAGACTCTGAGGTGGAGCTCAGAGTAAACCTGCATGTATCTGCAAAGACTCTAAGGAGGAGCTCAGCATAAACTGTGTGCATGCAAAGACTCTGAGGTGGAGCTCAGAATAAACCTGCATGTATCTGATAAGACTCTGAGGAGGAGCTCAGAGTAAACCGCGTGTATGCAAAGACCTTGAGGTGGAGCTCAGAATAAACCTGATTGTATCTGATAAGACTATGAGGAGGAGCTCAGAGTAAACCGCGTGTATGCAAAGACTCTGAGGTGGAGCTCAGAGTAAATAGCGTGTATGCAAGGACTCTGAGGTGGAGCTCAGAGTAAACCTGCTTGTATCTGATAAAATAACACGTGGATAAAAAACGGTGTGTGTAAACAAAACATGCAAAAATTATAACGATACTTGCTGAGCGACTTACTCCGTGTGTATCTGCAAAGACTTTGAGGCAGAACTTAGAGTAAACCAGCAATGTGTTTCGGCAAAGATACACATTGGTTTTATTCCATGCAGTTGGCACTTGATTTGTAACTTTTGCTTCTATTAATGAAGCAAAAGTTTTTGTTTTTTTTTAAAGTTACTGCCCCTTTAAGTGTTTAAAAATATGGCAAATTTGTGTATTATGAATTTTAAGGCTAACATCCTGATACAGCCTTTTGCAAATATAAATAATTATATCTTTAGAAGTTATCAAATTTACCTCAAGTTAATTTCATTTTATCTAGTTCTCTCTTTAGTACACTATGTTGGGAAAGCTTTCTCATTATAAATTATATGATCTGGTGGTGGTTCACAATTGTGTAGCATGGAATAAGAATACACCTTGTGAAATGCCCCAGGATTAGGGTGTTTTAGCAGATAGCAAAGAACCCAGCCCAGAAGTTGCTTAATGCTTAACGTTATAATTAAATGTGACGCTCTCGGGTACACAGCAAATAATTTATCAGATTAAAAATCAGTGTTCGTCAGTGTCGATAAAAGGTCAACATCAAATGTGTGAGAAACATGAGAAGATGTTGTTTTTAGGATCCAACTGCACCTTACGAGGGTTCACATTTTAGACGTATTGGTATTCCACAGTCCTGGTCATTATGGTTTTATTAATTTCCCAACCACACCTTTAGTGAATTGATCTGTATCTATAACTCCGATCTCTGGGTAATAGCAGCAATTGACACCGTGGGATCTATTCACAAAAAGGTGAGTTTCAGGTGAGTGGAGGTGAGATGAGGTGAGTTGAGGTGAGATGTACATGCTAACTATACATTGTGCAAACCTGGATGAGTTTCTCCTCTAAGCGAATGCACCAAGTTCGTATGTATATAAAACAACATCTCTTAATCAATTAAATTTTGCTTACGTAAAATATAGATAACTTTCTCTTCTCTTAATTTCCATTTAATGGTGGTGAAGCCCCTTTAAGAAGAATTTGTTCACAACAAAAATCAAAATGATATAGAAATTAGTTCATACCTGCATAAGTTCTCGACGCTCTTTCTCTCCCATGCAAATTGCTTGTCGTATTGTTCGGAGTTCACTCATTATCGCTTGTGCCTCATCTAGCTTATAGTTAGTGTGAGAACTTGACATCTTTCGGTCGATCCTGTTATAGTGAACACAACAAAAACAGCTTAAGTACTTTTCAAAACAGATTAATATGTTATATTACTTACAATATATATTACACCTTGTGAGACGAGCCAGCATTGAAAGGTTTCTGATACATTTCTTGAAGAAAATAATATATCGCTCAGGAAAATGGAAATAGAAATGAAACACAGACCAAGTCAGCGTACCTGTTTTCCCCATAGATATATCCAATTTGCCATGCTATCACCACCCCAAAGGATTTGGCTAAGCATCACCATTTAGGAGTGGACGGTTGCAAAGGAATACAAATAAACTAGCTTATTGAGTCCTCTTTGCTCTATTTAAATCATCTCAGAGGGAAGACATGTTGTTTAGAATCTTGGGTCCGATGATGGGAGATGTGACCCATTAGAAACAAAATATCAACCCCTGATAGAGCTTTAAGGTGCAAAGATAACTCATAAGGTACTTTAATTATATACTTTCATTAAAACATTTCTATTTAAAATGCCTGTGCTTAATGCAATTTTTCAATGAAACATTACTTCCTTTTTTTCTGATAGTTGTCCCTTAAAGGATATGAATGGCAGTAGAAGTTTGGAACTCTTCAGCTATGAAATCAGCAGAGTGTTGGTGTTTTGTACGCACCATGTAACTCAGCACTGAGTTCTTTAAGACGACCCATTTTTTTCCACAAATGTTTGTAAATACAGACTGCATGGCTGGGTTCTTGGTTTTATACACCTGTGGCAATGGGTCTGATTGAAACACCTCAATTCAATAATTAAGAGGTGTGTCCCGATGCTTTTTTCCATAGAGTGTTTGAGTATGCTGCAGATTTAATACGTTCTTACTCCACCATCTGTTTTCACAGTTCCACTGCTTAACTAGCTGGCAATTTAATTTGCATCACTAGATGACAGTGCTACTGTCCAAAGGTCAAGTGACGCTGACAGAATTCTATATTAATGATATATTAATAGATGAGCTGGAAAGATAGGCAAGTTAGAGATTTTTTTGAAATTCACTTCTTGAATTGTTTGTTGGAGATACTAAGAGTTTTCTTCATGAAAGATAAAATTGTAGGAAATTCAGGAACTCTCTTAAAGGGAAACTAAACGTTTTTTTCACTTGTGCTTCTATATTAGAAATGAGTTGTCCCTAGTATGAGGACTTTTGATAGTACACACTAGTTTATCCTCTGACTGACAGCTGCCATGCTTCCATAGGAAGCAGGCAGCTCTCTGGTCGGCGACTGTCTCTCTCTGCACTAGCATGGGATCAGCAGGGGGGACCATAACTAAGTCCCCCCTGCTTATCCCATGCAAAAACTAGGGTCTCTAGCTGTGCTAGCAGCGAGAGACCCTCGCATTCAGCTGTCTGAGTAGGGCGAGTCCCACTTTAATACTACTACGTCCTCCCAACGGTCACGCTTTTGCAGACAGATGTAGAGCACGGAAGGACAGTGGGATTCGGGATTGCAGGTCTAATTCTCTGGAGAATGCCTACTGCACACGTATCGCCATCAGCTTCAGCTTTTGACCTTGCAGGTTCAGCCCTCCAGGGTCCTGTTTCACCGAGGACAACAGCTGGGAGGTATGCTACTGCTGTGTTATGTACTGTTGTCCTTTCCTAAATCCCCAGTGGCGCAGATTTATTCTGAGTCTTTGATTGCAGAAAGCATTTGCACAGTGAAAAAAGACTGCTAGATACTTCATTGTGGACATGTGTACACGTACGATATACATTTACTACCTTGAAATTGTGGTGTTGCTTTTGAAATGCTTTAAATACATTTTTAATTACGTAGTTTCTATATATTGTGTGAGGTTTTTCAGTGAACGCTTATGTGCACTGAAAATGTCACGATTTATGATATAAGTTAGCATTTGTATTGACAGAAAGGAACAAATCTAAGCTGAAAACAATTCAAAGCAGTCCTTTTTACTGCAACTATGCAAAGCACATGGCTGAACACTGCAGCAGGCAGAACCAACTGAGAACCTCTGAAATGTAAACGATTTAAAGCAGAACATCTGCATGAAGGTGTGTATGCACTTATAAGTAAAACACATTTTATAACTTAACTACAGGTGGTACATTAACTCATTAATTTCCCGGTTTAGCCATTATTTCTATAATTTAATCCACGGAGATCTATTTTTAAAATCACATTTTGAAGAAATAATTGCCATAAGTGCCAGCTGCAAAAGACACCTCCCATGTAAAGCCATAGATTACTTACTAGAAGAATGGAAAGTTTTGTTACATATATCAGGCCTTTTACATCATCAGGCCTGGCAGAGGGCCCCTAGCTAACCACAGCTTGCTTCCTGCAAGCCTTCTATCAACAGCAGGTACTGTTAAGAAGCCAGGTCTCTCTCTTTTTTTTTTAACAGGACCTGTCCCATGACCACTAACAATGCCCTTTTTGTATTTTAAGTCACTTCTGTGCTTTTTCACTGTTATCTCAGGGCACCGGCCATATCTGGTATTTTCTCCTGGACATGGGCATTTTACATACATATAATCTATGGCTTTACTTCAGCAGCTAACAATGCCATCCTGTTCTCAAACTATGCTAAGATTTTGTAAGCTAAACACTAGCCCCAGATGGAAATTCCCTGCACGGCCAACACTGTAATACCCACAGCTTCTTACAGCCGTGCGTTATATGGGAAGGAATGACATGTTTGGATCCTTGTGGAATACTGAGGAACAGCCCTCATCGTGGGAGGAGCGGAGCTTGAGTCAGCTTACAAGACGCGAGCAGCAAGGGAACAGGTTACATATTAATGTAATACAAGTTTAGAATCTTTTATCCAAAAATTTGTTATCCTCAACAATTTTGGATATTTTGCCACAAGCTGAAATGCCACACACACACACACCCCTGTCAGAATGCAAGCACACAACAGTTAATTCAGCATCCAGTCCCCTTAAACTGTGATAAGGGCAGTCAAGCAACAGCAATAGAGGTCATATGGACCTGAACTGTTCATATATATATATATATATATATATATATATATATATATAAACATATACATATATTTCCATAGTGTCCTATATGATACAATCAATTAAAGTATGAGCAAGCAGTAGAGAGTTTAGTCATGGTTGCTTGGCATAACATGTTTTCATTAGAAAACTTTTAAAATCACATAGAAGTTTAAAGCTTGTTTTTTGAAGGACTTCAGTATCATTTTATAAACATCTTCAATGAGCATGTCACCATGCACTCCTGATTCAATCAGGACATTGTACTGAATTCTGACTGGCTGTTTCTCCGCCATTGACATGTCTCCTGTTAGGCCATTTATTCGGAGTACCATGGCGTGTCTAGTATCCTTTACTCATGAGTTCCACTGATGAGGCATCAATAAGGAGCAAAAAATAAAACCAAGATATTTCTCAAACAAAGAAACAAAAAATACCCATCCCATTCATTGTAACTTACTCTTGTAACGTTTCAACTCCTTTTTCTTTATATTGCAGTTCTTGCTTCATCAACGTCAACTCACGTTTTAATCTAGACAGCTGGTTTAAAATAAAGCACAATTTCATTATTTGTAATTTTGTTTACGAATGAGGAGATTTACTAATATGACTTTGGCTGTATTTGAAGTCAGAATCTTAGATCTAATTTTGCTGAAATTTTTAATGCATAACCAAAACATGTACCAATGGCAACAGAAGGCATTACTTGGGATGGGGAGTCTCAGAGCTAATGCACATGCGCACTCAAACCTATTGCTTTGACAGTGTGCTCTAACCGTTGATGTTAGCTGTTTCAAGCTATGATACAAGGAGGGATTGAGAAAATAGGAAGGACTGTTGTCACAGCATTAGGAGTAGATTTTGTAAATGTTATATGCTGTTTTTAGCAGGTAGGAAGAGTTGAACAATAAAAAATAAAAAAACAGATTCTGTTTTTTTTTTGTTTCTTTTTAATTACTTTACATGATGCAGCGCTACATAGATGTAGCCGCCCCTTTAAGTGCAACAGAACAAAAAATAAAGAGCTACTTTTATCAAAGAAACATTTTTATACATTGCCATTGCTATGAGAAACATCAATTCATGATATTATAAATAGAACAGCTTTTAAATATGCTAGTGTTATAACTTTATCACAAACAGATAACATCTTCTGCTTCAAAAGTACAATTAAAACTGTTACAAATGCTCATAAATGTAAGATTTTCCACTTACCCTGTCTCTGCGACTTGCTATTTCAGCCTTAATTTGATATGGGTCGTACTTTGTGTTTGTAGAGAACCCAGAAAATGCTAAGGAAAATAAATAAAGATATGTATGCCAAGTCATTAATTGTATTATTACGAGAAATAATAATATGGGGAATAGTGTTGGGGAACAACAGATTGGCTTTAATCAATGTGGTAAATGAAAAATTGTTGAAGTTGGAAGTTCCACACAATATATTCTTCAATCTATAAGTGAGTCTCCATGGGGTGAGATGCACTTGAGTTAAGATGAGATGAGGTGAGTTGAGTTGAGATGAATATTTCATCTCAACAGTTTAGTTTTATATTGTGAATGGACAAACCTGGTGAGTTTGCTTGGTGGGGGGAATTCACCAGGTTTGTAGCTACACACTGTAAAGCTTAACTGGTGAAATGTTCATCTCACCTCAACTCACCTGCAACTCACCTTTTAGTGAATAGACCTCTATGAAGTAACTTGTTCATTTTCCTTTTCAACATTTCACTATTTGCAAAACCTAAATAAAAACACTAGAGTGACAGAATGTTGTGCCTGTTTAGTGAGAATTCCTGGTTCAGAGGAAGATACATATAATATATATATTTTTTATATATAATTGTGATACAAATGTTTTTGTTATAGATGTTAACGTATTCATCGTTCATAGAATTGTACCATTTGTTTCTGATTAAACTTTAATATTCTCCTAACTCATTATTTATCACTTTTGTTACTTGTGTTTTGTTACTTTTGTAAAACTGAAAAGGCCCTAGAATAAGGATAAATTGGTGTGTACTTTTTCAAATACATCTCACTTTATCCTCTAACCAACAACCTACATACTTCCCCATGCTTTTGGTTCTAGGGGGTTGATTTTCCCTGCCCACCCTTATGGCACTGAAAGAGTGTTTTTTTTACAGGTTATGGGGCCATTTTGTGATCTAATTTCCTTTTTTGGAAAAAAAAAGATTTTTATTGGTTTTGTAAACTGTTGATCACTGCCAGTAAAGGTGAATATATACATAAAATATTTACAGAATATAGTGAAGAAGATGTAACGATAAGAGAGGTCTAGGGATTTCAAATTTTAGGCAATCTAATTCTTTAAAATGAAAAACAGAACATGTTGAAGACATCACAAGGAAATGAGCCAGGGGACAAGATGGCCCCCCGCAGACTCCTGTCTCTAATTTTCATTTATAACAAAATATGAAGTGATGGCAATTGCATAAATATTAATGGGATCTCATTACATCATCATCTTAACACTTATTCCTCTGTTTCAAGTAGGTCCATTCATATAAACAGTACAAAACAGTACTTAGACATGGGTGAATATGATTCACTAAGGGGAATACCCAAAACGAAACAAAATAAGTTATCAAATGTTGTGGATTCCATCCGGTCTAAAGGCAGCTAATATTTGAAAAAGAGCAGATGGTATTTTAATGATTTGATTGAAAATATTTTTTTTTTACCAAAAAAAAGCAAATAATTTTTAGTTATGAATATGCTCTCTCTATTGATCTAAGTATGGAGGCCTTAGTATATTTATTTTAAACATGGCTATGTCTAGTTTGTGGTTTGTCTGGTGACTTTCTTATCTCAGTGAGGTTAATCATTCAGAATAACAGTGAAACAGTAAATAAACATATATAAAGAGATATCCATAAATAAGAGAAAGGTTGCAGTTGCAACCACGCAGAGCCTCCATACAAAGATACCAGTATGAGTGGTAAGGTCTGTGAATACCTTAAGCCCTAGGGCTCCAACTGCGGCCCTCCGGCTGCTGCAGAACTACAAACCCCATTATTCCCCACCAGCTTTCTAGAATGGCAGGGAATTATGGTAGACATAGTACAGAACAATTGGACACCTAGGTAAAGCTGTCCATTACAAAGCCGATAAATGTAAACCATGAAAAATAGTAGTGCCTATTTCTATCTAGGATTGTAACTGCCAAAGGAGCTAAATGCCCTCTACATAAACATAAAGGGTAATGAGGTAATTATTCACTTCTTAATATGTAATTTCTCCTTTGTCTGAATCCTCTTGGTCTTCTGAAAGGGAGGTACATAGCGCTCTTCCCATTTTCTCTTGCTACTTCTATCAAACATATATTTATTACGTGAGCCAACTGGAGCTTATTATATTCTCACACAACGTGCACGCATAGCACAAAGTAATAACTTTCCGCTACACCCAACTAGAAACCTGTCAAGGGACACAGTCTACAAGGCCACCAGGTAAGGAAATGTGTGTTGTACTGGGCATCTGGATATCCTAGTGTAAATATGGCACCTTCTGCCTACCGCTGTAATTAGAAAAGTCTACTAGCCTACTAGGATATTGCTTCTCTAAAGATTAGTTGGATAATCTTCTTCTCTCAGTTATTATGTAGTACTAGTACCAACCTAAAACAGCAGACTGATAACCTCTCCTCTAATCCCCCCAAATTATATTGAATAAGTATTGCAGTATTGTTAATGTTGTGGCCTGCCTATAGGCGATTCCTCCTGAAGAAACCGCATGTTGGAGTGGCGAAACGCGTAGAGAAGCTTTTTGACCACTCCTGCGCCTTTAGATTATTTTCTGTTACATGCCTCCCTCTTACTTCAGGGATCAAACATTTTACTGGCTGGCAATGCTGCACAACAGTTGGATTCCCCTGTCTCGTTTATTACAGTCATTAAAATATGTTTTTTGAAGTCCCTTCTGTGAAGAATCCTTAATTTATCAGCAGTGTGGTTCTTAAAGGGACACTCCCACTAAAAAATGAAAAGGGTTTATTATTTTTATTTTGCATTGTTGAGTTCAGATATGTCTTTTGTTTTTGTTATGTGAGTTTTTGTTATGAAATATTTTACCAAACAAGTGTGACTGGGCGCCAACCGTTTTGTGAAATATAGTGTTTTTGGGTGTCATCCCCCAGTGACTCTACAGCACTAGTAACTCACTTTGGGGCTGGGGAAACAGAATGCAGTCTATAAGTCAGAATTCTGATCATAGACTGGCACAGAATGGGTGGGTATTATAACTATTACATCACAAGGGGGCAGAGTTATGATCCTGTTTGATCAGGTTAATCTCCTCTCTTTGTGTTGGAAGGAAGGTAAAAAAGATTGTACATAGCTACCTAGTCCTGCCCCCTAGTGATGCACAGGAGCCAGTAAGAGAGCAGGGGTGTATCTTATGACATCATCATGCAGGCTTTGACCACAGTTGTAAAGTAAGACATGCTGGAAGATTACAGTGGCATATGTCTTATGTATGTGTTTGTTTTAATGCACAGGTAATCTAGTTACATATTATCTAAATGGTAGTGTTCTTTTAAGGATCTAGTTACTACCTATGTCTGTAAGTCAGACAATAGGAAGCAGGACCGGCACTCACAAAGTCTTTGACTTTAGGCAATGAATTTCATTTGTAAAAAAAATGTAGTCCAGACAAAAAAAAAGCACCATGCTAGGGTTAATGAAGGCAAGAAGCGCTTAGTCATAAGCTCAAACAGAAGGGTGAAAAGGGCATTTAAATATTTTACACAAAGTGATGTCACTCTTAGAAATGGCCAGTCTGCTCTGTGCAACACCTAACCACAGGTGTAAGAATAATATCTGCATATGGGTGTACCACGGAGGGGAAAAAAGACATAGTAAGAGATCAAGTTTTAAAAAAATCTGGCATCAGAGAGGTAAATAAAAGAGAAATACATTTGTACAAAAAAGTACAATATGATCCTGAATAATAACACAAATTAAAAATAACTGTTAATCATAAATTGTTCTTGTAATCCCCATTTTTGGCAAATACATATATATATTCCACTGTTATCTGGTGATCACTAATAATGTAAATAAATTATCACTAAAAAAAGAATGAGTCATGACTGCAGTAATAAAGACAAAATAGGATGAGATTGAATGATGAAATTGAATATAATACACACTGATAACATACAGTCGATAACAGCAAGAAAACAAAATGTAACTTCCTAGTAGTCATCTCTCAGCATGTGTATAATTTGCTAGCAGGTAGAAAACAAACTGCCTGATTAAGAGCTTTTAGCTGTCCTGAGGAGATACTGCAGATACTATAATAACAATAATAATAATAATGATGTTTAAAGTTCTAATACAGTAAAAGTTATGAAATAAAGAACTTAATTTAGTAAGGCTGTACTTTTGATAGTACATGCCAGTTTATCCTCTAAACGGAGGATGCCATGCTTCATTGGGAAGCAGGTATCCCTGTCAGATCGGTAACTGTCTCTCTCTGCTAGTGTGTAGAGGGACCATCATTTTTACATGGGATCAGCAGAGGGAACCTTAAGTAGCTCTGCTGATCCCATGTAAAAACGAGGGTCACTCTCTTTACTATTCAGACCTCTGATCCTGGGGGGAGAGGCAGAGCTCAGTGTAAACCCGTGTGTATCTGTAAATATACATTTGGGGTTTTACTTTGGAGAAAGTGGACACATTTTTTTAACCCTTGCTCCGTTTACGGAAGACCTTTAAGATCATTTCTCTAATGTGTGTGTCTAGACTGGAGCTTTCACCTGGTGATGATCATTTCACACAGTTGTACAGACACAATTTTGCTTTTTCTACTCTAGCGGGGACACTCTTAGACACAGCATAGCTCTTTATTTTTCTATGTATGCTGATTCAACATAAAAGGGTTCTAATGCATTTTGTCCAAGATATTGAGAATATAATAAACGGTAAGATAATTTAGTATGATATAATAGGTTACTTACAGCTGGTGTGGGATCTACTATCATCTTCACAAAGTTCATGCAACTGCTGGTACTCTTCCTGAGCCAACTCAAAACGTTGCTGTTTGATTTGGTAAATCTCCTTCTTGGCATTAAGGGCCTCCTGGGCTACAACCAAATATTCTTTCAACATTCGTTCCTGCTCCCGTCTCCACTGTTCTCTTGGATCTTCAATTTGTGTGAGCTCTTTAATAATTAACAAAAAGAGAGAAGCCCACAAAGAAATGATTATTAGTTATTATTTACATGTGGCGCGATAAAGAGTTCAGAATACTTGGTATTTATGATTATATCACAAAGTTCCATCGAAAAAAAAGAGTTATATTTCATGTGTGTGTATATGTATACATTCACTCTCCACATGATGTGTTTTAAGTAAATAAATGCATTCAGCTAACTCTCCATCCCTTTGATCAACAAGTGCCCGCGTGCTCCATATAGGTCAAATCCCAAAAAGTTGAAAAGATTGCACTCACGGGACTTGCACTGGTGCATGACAAAGGGCTGCATCACTACCCGAAACATCGCAGCAATACATAAATAAATTCATGTATATGCTGAGAAGTCTTGTGAGTGCGACCCTTTTGATTTTATGGAACTGATATATATATATACATATATTAGCTTGTGTTGCTGAAATATTGGGGTAGATAAAATACTCCACGGTATTAAAAAAGCTGGCGTTAGTGGTAAATTAACAGGCATTTTTTATTCAATGACTGCCGCTAACACCAGTAACTGATAAAAGCACCTGTTAGAAAAAAGACTGCACTAGCTAAAAACCGCCATACTTCCTATAGAGGTTTGGCGGCGCCAGTGAAAAAAACACCATAGTAATTACCTAACAAACAATGATTTAATGGAAGCTGGTAAAAACTAACGGGCAAAAAAACGAGAGGGTTAACCTGCACAAAAAAATATGTTAGGGGAGTTTAACTATAGAGAGTGCCACATCCACCATGCCTTTAGTACAGAGCTTGACAAATCCCAGGAGCCAGAGCTCCTAAAATACCTGGTGCTGGCTCCTAACGTTTTGCTATTTCTGTTACATAGAACTCTATGGACATACCACTTTTTTGGCTCCTAATTATTAGTTACCTGACTCCTGAATTGGTCTGTTTGGCTCCTAAGGTGTACAAATATTTGTCAAGCCCTGCTTTAGTGTGTCCCTATTTGTCCAGTTGAAATCTTGTTATGTGCACAAACTAGGTTATGTATTCTATCGATTAATTTAATCTCCATGATCCACCGTGCTTCTTCTATCACCTGACATGATAAATATTTAGACTTAGGGTGATATAAACCATGTCCCTTGGGCATCTGCCAGCATATGCATCAGTCAAATACCAAAACCATGGTATGCCAGGATCACAAATAAATCACACAGTGCATTCAGTTGGAACCTCTCAAAGCATTTGGAAAGAATGTCACATGTAGACTGTACAAAACATTTTATACAGGGAGGAAAGTGTATATCAACTCATTTATCAATTGTTCACCAGAGTTTGTGATTTACATACTCTTTAGTACTTGTTCGAAGTTCTATATCGGCTGCACGATTATGTCCCTAAGGGAACAAATTGCCAAGCACAAGTCAGCTATTTGTAATATTCATAAAATCATAGGGACATCGGCCATTATTCGAGGGACACATATTTGTTTCACATGCTGCAGAAAAGAGCATGCAAAGTGCAGCCCGGCAGTATGTAGGATGGATATACGCACAGACAGAATCCATTTAATTAATCATGGTTGGTCCTATGATCTCCACCCCGATTCATTTATTGGATTCTGTCTGTGCGTATATCCATCGTACATCCTGCACTTTGCATGTTCTTTCTGCAGCATGTGGCACAAATATGTGTCCCTGGAAACATGGCCTATGTGGGCAACTATGTTATTCCGATGGCCATTCATTATCTAGAAGTGGGACAGGGTTCCCCATCAACATTAAAATGTTACAGCTTAAAATCTATTCCACAATGACGAATGCCATGAATGATTAATGAGAGAGTATTTCCAAGTTGAAAAGTTGCAATTTCCTTGGAAAGAAGATAATACTGCCTGCTCTCAGACTAATTCATAATTAAAAATAAAATAAGAACAGCTATTTTTGACAACATATACCAATTCCTGATGAAGAAATATGAATAATATATTGAAGAGGCGTAAATAGTATTAGATGCGGATGAGAGAAAATTGGCAACTTTGGCTTGCGGTAATAATAATAATAATGTGGCCCAATTTGTAGTTGAGCAAGTCTATGTTGCCAAGGCTGTGTTCATTAGTCTAATGGCCTGCATCAGTATCAAAAGTGTGATAGTGGCCTGTCTTTTGATATTTGAAAACATCCAAAAGTCTAAATGAGATGTGATTTCTCCATTAATTGAAATAAATGTAATAATAGATATTACATTTTTTTAAAGAATGTATTATTCTACATGGAAAAAAAATAAGAATTTGCATTATTATTATTATTCACATACCAGACGTTTTCCTAATAACTGAAGGCCATAAACATACATGTGGTAACTTATTTTAAAGAAGAAGAGGTCATGAATCAGAGCTACAGCCTGGAAGGAGATATGTGTTGAAGAACACGAGAGAACACTGAAAACATATTTAGCTAAAAGTTATTTTGAGTTCCCAAAACGTGCCAGCATAACCCTATTTACTTATTGTGCTTAACATATTTGTCAGGGTAAATAATAGCTTCACTGAAGCCACGCTCACCTGAATAGTAACTTTGTATTTTGGATACATAGAACCACTAATGATAGTACTAGAACAGGGGTCCTCAAAGTACGGCCCGCCGCCGACATTAATACGGCCCGCGGGGGGTGCCGGCACCCCCCGCTCCCCACTGTTTACCTTTTTTTTTTGGCAGCCGCAGAGGATGCGACTGCAGAAAGAAGAAGAAAAAAAAATAACCCACCGCGACCGGATGTGACGTTACGTCACATCCGGATCCAGTGACCGTTTCCCTCCCCTGTGCAGGAGGGAAACTCTGCGAAAGACGTCCGGCGGGGACACAGCAGCTGGAGGTAAGTGATGGGGATGCGGGGGAGGAGGGAGGTATAACGAGCATTGCAATGGCACTTTATTCCTGGGCATCTGACTGGCACAATGTTACTGGGCACTGACTGGCATAATATTACTGGACATCTGACTGGCATAATATTACTGGGCACTAACTGGCATAATATTACTGGGCATCTGAATGGCAAAATATTACTGGGCATCTGACTGGCAAAATATTACTGGGCATCTGACTGGCATAATATTCCTGGGCTATGACTGGCATAATATTACTGGGCTCTGACTGGCATAATATTACTGGACATCTGACTGGCATAATATTACTGGGCACTGACTGGCATAATATTACTGGGCATCTGAATGGCAAAATATTACTGGGCATCTGACTGGCAAAATATTACTGGGCACTGACTGGCAAAATATTACTGGGCATCTGACTGGTATAATATTACTGGGCACCTGACTGGCACAATATTACTGGTCACTGACTGGCATAATATTACTGGGCATCTGACTGGCATAATATTCCTGGGCTCTGACTGGAATAATATTACTGGGCATCTGACTGGCATAATATTCCTGGGCTCTGACTGGCATAATATTACTGGGCACTGACTGGCATAATATTACTGGGCATCTGACTGGCATAATATTCCTGGGCTCTGACTGGCATAATATTACTGGGTATCTGACTGGCAAAATATTACTGGGCTCTGACTGGCATAATATTACTGGGCATCTGACTGGCATAATATTACTGGGCATCTGAATGGCACACTATTCCTGGGCTCTGACTGGCACAATATTCCTGGGCATCTGACTGGCATAATATTACTGGGCATCTGACTGGTACAATATTACTGGGCATCTGAATGGCATAATATTCCTGGGCATCTGAATGGCATAATATCCCTGGGCATCTGACTGGCATAATATTCTTGGGCTCTGACTGGCATAATATTCCTGGGCATCTGACTGGCACACTATTCCCATTGAAATAAGTAAGTTTGTTGATTTAACTTTACTTCATTTTAAATATTGTATTAGTTCCCGATTTGTTTCAAAATAAGATATATTCAGTGTGCATAGGAATTTGTTCATAGTTTTTGTTTTTACTATAGTCCGGCCCTCCAACGGTCTGAGGGACAGTGAACTGGCCCCCTGTTTAAAAAGTTTGAGGACCCCTGTACTAGAAGGTAAGAACGAAATTGATGAATTACATGATCACAGTCCCTGCCAGCCTGTGATGACAGAGGATCATGATGATTTAGTCAATCCACAGCTATAGGGCATGGTTTGACACCTCTGCTCTAAATAATTATTTTGTACACATTTACCATAGTTCCTATTGAGCTTTATTATTGCACTGCCATTCCTAGAAATGTTTGTATTACTCATATTGTTCATATTACCAATGGTTTCGAATTTATTTCTATCTTTTATATCTGTTGTAGAAATTATTTTGGTTTATTACCAGTACATCTCTGCACCGGTTATCTGCTTTTTTACAAAGGCCCACACACCGATAGCGCCACTATATCCATAACCCCCGTTGTTCAAAAGCCTTCTGTCTGATTAGTGTTTCTGGAGAGTTTAGTTCTTCATATTATATAACTTTATTTATTTATTATCACATATTTAATAATAGTCATACAGCGGATTATATATAAACAAGTGTTCTGGAGCAACGTCCTAAAAGTTTTGTGCAAATAACATGAATGTTTTATTTGTTTCCATGGTGATTCTATCACTTTCAGAATGCTGCCCCAGAACTGCCCTCTGAACTGATCCCCAGAACTGCCCTCTGAACTGAACCCCAGAAATGCCCTCTGAACTGATCCCCAGAACTGCCCTCTGAACTGATCCCCAGAACTGCCCTCTGAACTGATCCCCAGAACTGCCCTCTGAACTGATCCCCAGAACTGCCCTCTGAACTGATCCCCAGAACTGCCCTCTGAACTGATCCCCAGAACTTTTAAAATCCTAGTGTTTATGATAGATTCTATTTTATTTGTATGTATTACATCCAAATGTCCTGTCAGAAATAAACCTTTCTACATAACATGTTAGTAATGTTGGAGGGCGGGTACCTTCAAATCATTCATATTTGGATGGATTTTCATGTGGAGTACTGGTATTGTAATAAAATGCTAGGATCGATTACATCAATGTTGGTAACGTTTTTAATGTGAAGGGACACATACCGTCAGAAGCTTTGGTAGGGGGCGGATCGTTACTCTTTAGCCATGATAAGGGCTGTACAAAAAAAATGTTGTTGCTAAATATGACAGACACTCCATTAGACAATAGATGAAGGTCTATGAATATCATAGAGGACTTATGCTCTGTCAGGCAAGCCATGTACACAAAATCCCTCAAATTTATATATCAATAAATAGTTGATGATTTAGAAATGCACATAAAACCACACTGTACACATATTAATAATAGCATTGCTGGATCATATCACTGTGTGAAAACTAAGGTGCCCTAATTATCATATAAACGGTATGTGTATGGACAGAGCATCTCAAAAAATGGAAATTGTAAAAATAGCATTTTATGGACTAAGAATTGCATTTTTGTAATATATTACAATAATAACAAGTCATCTGCTGTAGTTAAGACTTGGTTTCCAACATAAAAATATGCCATATTATTTATGGTAAAGCAGGTATAAATTTGGGCACAAGTATAAAGAAATACATTTAGCATGCCAATGTTACTAGCGTAAAATAACAAGAACGTACGGTTTATGTGGTCCATATAATATACACCGATCTGTTGATCGTAAACGATTTCCCATCCTAAAGGCAGTTCGTTCCCCACACAGTCAGCGAACGTTAAAGGCTTTGTTATTCTACAAAGAAAAAGACAAACAATATGTTGTCAGACACAAGGTAATGTGTATGCAAGCTTTATCATATCATAATGACTGCCCTTCCGCCATATTAAGAGCAAAAGAGAAAAAACACTAAAAGTCAAATACATAATTATTAGTAGGAATTCAATATATTGTGCTGCAAACCACATGGCTGACCACTCAATTACTGTAAAAATAACAATAACACAAGTAATGTTTCACCACTAGAAGCAAAAAGCACATACATAATGTGAAAAATAAATAAAGCGTACTTGATATGTTATTAAAGATAACATGAAAAATAGAAAACTGTATGTAGAGCCCAACCACACAGATTTCTGATTAACCAATTGCCAAAAACAAACAAAGGAAATTGTATATGGGAAATGAATCTTCAAGGCAAGTTTATTTTCCCTAAGATGATACTTGCTTTTACAAGACTGTATCAGGGAGATAATATATGTAATGAGGCAAATAACAAAATTTACATGCAGATGATATAGCTTTAGCCTGCTTGAGTTTTATTCAAAGGTTCAAAACTGACTCCACAGTACATTGGGACTTCGGAAGTCCACATTGTGGATGACAATCAAATAATGTGGATATGGCAGAGTACCTTTACATATGTGAATACGTTAGGAAGGGGCGTGACTAGAAAACACTGGACCACAGTGGCAAAATTGACCACGTAACACATCACGGTAAGAGCTTTGTCAATACAGCACTTGTAAGTTCCCGAGGGCCCCATAGGGTGGCAGGTCCAGATGCGGTGACGAGCCCTAACACACTCACGTATGTAAAGATACTGTTTCATTGACATAGTGGAGAATGGTGCATTGCCTATCAATGTTGCCATCCACACAGTGGACATGAAATAGTACTGTGATACTGGGATGGCGGGTGGGTACATATAACCTAACAGCTGTTGAATGTGAACAATTACCTGTAATGTTATGCAAACCTATAGCTGACATAATATTACCGGTATTGTTATAGTGTTATATAAAATAATATATGCTGATGCATATTCATATGTATGTGTCAATTCCCTAACTTTTATTGAGGTTACTAATTGCTGTATGGGATATATGTGTTGGTTTTAATTGTACAATCTTTATTATATGCAATATACACTTGTTTTACATAATACATGTATATTTATGTATTTGTGTATTAATTTATAGTATTGTATTTATATGTTCTAATTATTTTATACACACCGATTAGCCAAAGTTTATGACTACTGACAGATGGCAAGCCAGCAGAGGCAGTGTGATGCTTTGGGAAATGTTCTGCTGGCAAACCTTGTGTACTAACATTCATGTGGGTATTACTTTGAATGGTACAGCTCCAAAAGTAGCGGCACCATAGTCTGTCTTAAGATGCAGTTTTACAGATCTATATGCTGTAGCATGCACCTTTGGTACTGTTCTGTGTGATTGGCACTTCTCTTGTGCCAATAGAGGTAGGATTCACTCTGGGATGGTGGCTTGATGAGAATGAGGCGCAGCAGTATAACCAGCAGCAGCGGGTGTAGCAGGGGCAGTAACTGTGTTCTCTGCAGGAAAAACTGGTGAAGCAGGAGATGATGTAGCAAGGTCCTGTGTAGGAGCTGCTGATCATAATGAGAAACAGAAGCAAGGTGATGTTGGGGGAGTAGGGCGAAGGTCCAAGCGATCAGAATTCAGAATTGTCCCACACTCCAGCGGCATTCTTCCAGGAACCATAGTGTGCTGTGTTATATACTACTCCACAAGCTGGACATTTTCATCATATATGAAGTGGTGGAGCAAGAGTCTCACCACCATGCTGCTCTTCAGCCTCATCTTCACTGCTGGTCTCTGCCTCCAGTGAGAAAGTGGCATGTACTGTGGCTCTGGTACGGACATCTCCCTGCACTGTCCTAGTGTGTGTACACTCCCCCTCCCCATGTCACAGTGACATATCCTACCTCCCTGTCTCCCTGACCTCTGCCCTCCTTTACTGCTCTGACTTACTCCTCTCCTGACTCATTCCTCTCAGATGCTGACTCCATCTCTCCAGTTCTAACTCCCTCCTCTCTCCTCCTTACTCTCCCCTCTCTTCTCCTGACTCCTTACTCACTGATCCAACTTTACACAAAAAATAAAATGTAAAATATAATTAAAAAAAATGTGTGTTTATTCAATATGTTAAATGTATGTTGTGAAATATGTGTATTATGTATAAATGTACACTCTCACATTTACTCACTAGACACACCACTAACAACCCACTGACACCCTACTTACACTCCGTGATGTATTACAACCACGCAACCACTCCGCTTACTCTGCACTAACTTACTAAGTGACTCACTGACACTTCTTGCTCCCTCTTAAACCCAACCTTCCAGCTCCTGAGCCTTGTGTGCAGGCAAAATGTAACTGATTTCATGGCACTTTTAGTGCATTTTTCCATGTGTTTGGTGCGTATATGTGTTTCCTCTGCTGAACCAGTAATTGGCTTGAGTTTGAACTGTGTAATTTTGTGCATGTAACCTATTGGTTATTTCATAATAATGACTGCGTTGTTTTATCGCTTTTATTCATTGGCAGAGAAACGGTAAAATGGAAAAAAAATAGGTTTCTGACATAATTCTGTTCCTCTGATCGAGCAGCATACTGCGGCAATCCAAAATGAATCAGGAGAAAATGGCCACTCTTGTCTGGGGGAAGAAGGCCGGCATTGCCATTCTTCTTGTATCCCTTTACAGGCATGCGCCAAGTGTGGCGACATCACGCTCATGGCCAAGTGTGGCTGACATCACGTGAGACAGCTGCAGTGTCGGGCTGTTCCTCCCCATTGCAGCTGATGGCAGGAATGAAGGCAAGCACAGACTTCTGACATGGTTGGTGCCCTCACAACAATGATGGAGACCTTCTTGAGAACCCCTGCCCTGGTCTGCCCAGTGCCAGTACTGTTTGCCTGGTGAGCATGCAGCCCCTGCTGTCTGATTTCTTCGGATTTATAACAGGCCCTTGTTACAGACAGTTGGACTGAAGAATTAGCCACTTAGCCTTCACAACTATGTGAACAAGATATATTACAGCAATACAAAAAGAAACATTAATCTGATACTATTTTGACCAATCATAGCATACTAAACAATTTCAAATAAAAACATGCATGGGTGTGGGCAATAATGGAACCCCTTTTCAACCAGCAGGTGGTGCCCCAGGTACAGATGAGGTGAAATGAAGTGGTACATATTAATTTGTCAAATCTAAAATATAAATATACAATTGTAGGAGAAGGCGATAAACAAATTGCTAACCACCAAGGGTGTTTCTTATAAAATGAATTCTAATCCAATAAATAAATTATTTGGACTGTTACGATGTGTATATTTAATGCTTTTCCCGTGAAGTAGACGCAGCTTCCAGGGTACTCCACTCCGCCTGTGTAGATGGCTGGTGAGGGGAGATCATCTCCCCAGCCAGTGCCTCCCCTCTCCATGCTGGTGACCCCCCCCCCACCACCACCACCACCATCTCCCACATGTGGAGTCAAGAGAAAACCCCTCTCCAATCCCATTATACTAGTAAAGAAAAATGTTATCATTTCACTGATTCCTTAAATCCCAGTGTTATTTTTAAATCAATGTAAGAAAAGCCAGGGTTTATCATTATGTAATAAAACAAATCACTGGCAACTAACAGCTTTGTGTTAACTACCCTATCACAGTGACCATACGCCACTTCCTCGGATGATTGCTATTTTCAGCCAGTCAGTTTTATTATGCAAGATTAAAGCGGCTAATTTATAACTTAAACATAAGCACATAAATAGCGCTGGCATAAAACACACCAACCAAAAGTCTGGAAGTCCTGCCTGATACAAAGTTTGAAAAAGAACAATTCATTAGCAGCTGGTTATAGAATGTGATAAACAGGTTTGTGCCAGTGTTTATGTCTCATTGTTTTTAAGTCAGTCATGATCTGTGCGTGGACCTGTGATCCACATAGAAATGTTACTTATACAATGGCAAAAAAAAAAAATATATATATATATATATATATATATTATTATTTTTTCTTTTTACAAACTGTTTTACCAGGAAGAATACATTGAGATTCAAGTATGTCCTGGGGACCCAGTCCAGAATGGAGTTACACAAGAGTTACACATTTAACAGTAGATACATACATATATTAAACAAGTTGGAAGCAGAACATACAAGGTAAATCATTATTGATAGAAAAAAGGAACATTTACAGTATACAAAGGAGTTTGTAAACTAATAACAGGTACAATCTGTTTTGAGGATTTGGGAGATACTTATTTTCAGGGATTTTAGACTAGATGATGATTTGGCAGAAACAGGAAGGCTATTCCACATATGAGGAGGTCTGAAAGAGAACGCCGCTTCCTTTTTGAAGTGAGGGATCACTAGTGAAGGGTTGGTGCTTTCAAAAATAGAAACGTTAACAGTTTATATCTATCAATCAAAAAAACGCAAAAGTTGGTAAATAGAAGAAAAATCTAAATCAAATCAATGTTTGGTGTGACCACATTTTGCCTTGAAAACAGTATAAATTCTTCTAGGTACACTTGCACATAGTTTTTTCAGGAACTAGGCAGGTAGAAGAAGGTTGTTTTTATCTCTTCATGTATTCGCAGACATTACTGAGCAATCAGGGCTCCGAGGGGCCACACAATCACGTCTAGGACTCTTTGATCTTTACTCTGAAAACAGTTCTTAATGACTTGGCTGTAGGTTTGGGGTTATCGTCATGCTGCAAAATAAATTTGGCATCAATCAGTTACCTGCCTAATGGTATTGCATGATGATTAAGTATCTCTCTCAACTTCTCAGCAGTGGTGAGACAATTAATTCTTACCAAATCCCCAACTTCATTTGCAGAAATGCAGCCCTAAACTTTCAAGCAACCACCACCTGCTGACACTCATTCTTCGACCACTCACCAGCCCTTCAGTGAACAAGCTGCCTTCTACTACAACCAAATATTTCAAATTTTGTTTCATCAGTCCAGAGCACCTGCTTTTATTTTTCTACAACCTGGTTCCTTTGTTTTCGTGTATAGTTGAGTCGCTTGGTCTTGTTTCCACATCAGATGCATGGCTTTTGGCTGCAAGTCTTACCTGAAGACCACTTCTGACCAGACTTCTCTGGACAGTGTTCCAGGTTTCTAATGTTTTCTGCAAATTCTGAGATGATGGTGCTTCTGGACATTGTGCGGTTGTGAATGCTGCGCTAAGGTTCACTGGCCGACCACTGCATCTATGCTCCACAACATGCCCTTTTCCTTGTGTTTCTTTTTTGATATTGGACCACAAATTTGTGCCTAGTAAGACCTTGCTGATGCTGTATAACTACCTTGTACTCTGTATTTATATTATGTATTACTTTTGATAACCTCACCTGGTTATTTGAATCTGCCTGTTTCTTACCCAGTTTTATTCATCCTATACAACAAGATGTGGGAAAAGGTAAAAGAACTGTGATGCTTCACCCACACCAGCAGCACTACAATTAATGGGACACTAAATGTTATTTTTCACTTGTGCTTCTAATGTAGAGGCACAAGTGAAATGTTAGTTGTTCCTATTGTGAGGCTAAACTGGCATGTACTTTTGATAGTACACACCAGTTCAAGGAAGCAAGGGTTAAACAAGGTGTAATGTTCCTTTAAGTGATTTCCCCAATCATAAATGTGTGCAACATACAGAAACAAACAAGAAAATAGTGGTTGGTGGCCAAAGCTGTTTACCCATATGAAAGACTTTTATTGTGTTTTGTTACATTCATGTTAAATACATACTAATATATATATCATGCATTGTTAAAGGGAAGAAAAATACATACACCATCGATATCTGAGAGTGTGATACACACAGTATCACTTATGCACACACAGTCACATAAACATTAATTATATTATATAGTAGATTTCAGACTGAATAATATATTTATTTTATAACATACTGTACATATTATAATATACATGCAAACACATACATAATAAATACATAAATATAAAGGATCCCAAAGTTTACCAATAATTTGTTTAATATAAATTATATGTATTTTATGTGTATGTGAATGTGTATGTGTCTGTGCATGTGTGAATCAGTGTGTACTTGATTCTGTGTGTGCACTAATGACTGCTTCAGATTTGCACACTTTCTGCGCCCACTCTTATAGCTGCACCTGAGGTGAGTGTCTCATTCATGTCCCATGTCCACCTTTACAATCACACACATAAAGACACACAGTCACAATCATACACACACAGACACACATAAACACAAACATAGTATGGGTTTCTGATCTTTCAGTCAATCAGGAGAGTTGAGAAGCCTCTCTTGATTGGCTGAGACCTCCTTCACTGACAGCTCTCATTGCAGGATTCTGTATTGTCCCAGCACGAGGCTGCCAAGACAGAAATATTGATTATGGGACTGTCCTGAGCAATCTGGAACATGCGGTCGCCCTAATGCAGATATGGAATGCTCTTTGATACCATCCTTCCTAAATGACTATCCCTAAAACTCTTCCATGTCGTCATGGAGTTCTATGCCTTGATGATGTGATGATGGCATGGAATGTCCTGTGTTAAAATGTGCAGTGCGAAACAAAACAAAAAAATGTGCAGTGCGGATTCAGTGGTGGGTAAATGCTAATATCTGGGTGCCTCAATACTAAGGCAGTTCCAGAAATAGCAGAGGCACGAATTTCTAAGCATTTGATCGCATTTAGTTGTCAAGGTCAGTGTCTGCATTTGCTTTAGTCTCTCCCTGCTCTACAGCAATTTTGGGACAGAGAAAGACTATTTACACAATGGACAGCCTGTCACCCATGGGCTAGGGTTATATAAAGATTGTTTACTTTGCATGATTCAGTACTGCCCCTTTAAAAACCTCCTCAGATGAAAACATAGCAAAAGCAAATAACATAAAGACATCTAAATATAAGTCACTTGTATGTCCAGAAACTTATATATTTATATATATATATATTTTTTTTTTCCATGTCCTTTAAAAAGTCAGTGATCCTATGGTATAAACCCCTTCCTGACGCTAGGACGTTCTTTGCCGTCCTGATTTTATTGTACCAAAAATACAACAGGACGGCATAGAACGTCCTGTGTTTAACAGCTCATCGCACCTCCCAGGGACTTGCAGCAGGATCCTACCTATCAGATGAGGCCTTTACAGGGAAAATGTAGCCGATGCTCAAAGTAAGCACCAGCTACATTTACTTAAATCACGCTGTGCCCGAAATTCCAGGTTCGGGCACGCCCCCGTGACGTCACACGTGATGTCCGGAGGTATCGCAATCTTTTGTCAGGGACCCACAAGGTCTATTAAGACCCTGATCGGGTCTCTGCCATTGTCTTCCTGGTTACCGATCACCTTGTGATCTGTGGCCAGGAACAAAATGTGACGTTTTGGTGCTTGCATCGCCTGGGACACAAGCACCATGCATCACAAAAGGGTTAAGTGATTATCCCAGCCCGATGGATTAGGACGTAAACAAAGAAAATCTGTTAGTCTTTACTAATTCAGGTGCAAGGTAATAAAGCTATGTCAAGTATGTGCAAAAAGCAACATGAATATTTCATTAAGTATAATGAGGGAGGCTCCTGTCCTTTAAAACAGGTAAAACAAGACTTTCTCTTTTGTGCCACTACAAGCATGAATTAATTACAGTGGTATGTGGTTATGTCAGTTATGCTTCTTCATGCCATCAACCGGAGTAGTGAAAAAAAGTAACATTCCCCTCCTATATTTTACATGCATGAGAAGTTCTAAATTCTATTTTGGAGACAAGAAATCTTTCATGATACAGGCACCAAAAAGGTCACTTTGTCCTAACAAAAGTTTACTCTCAGTTTGTCTCAAAATCTAATTGAAGAAAAAAAAGGTACCAAGGTCAACCAAGGTCAGTGCTGGGGAAGGCAAAAATGAATAACACTAGTGACTTTAAGGCTCAAAGATTTGAGATGGAAAGTTAAGAACTGTGCTTGTTATATTGTGAATTATTCGCATACTTCCTTCTGTAGATATCACTATTTCGCCTATAAAAAGAAAATGTCACACAGAGTAACGTGCAAGCCTATTTTTTCCTAAATGGTGACTTTTAATGTAGTATGAAATTAAACATTCAGCAATATATATATATATATATATATATATATATATATATATATATATATATATATATATATATATCAATTACGTTTGATCAGTAGAAGGCATTTTATAATAACATGAGTAATACATATCACAATTAGTGTATAGCATGTTTAAAATAAGGAAGATGGCATTCAGATTAAATGGTAGCTTAAACTCCAGCAAAAGTCTCCTAAAAGAATAACATACCATTCAATTTCAACTGACCACTCAGAATTAACGTGTGTTAAAGCACTAGTTAGGTGGTAGTGGAATAACAGCGTTTTGCATTAAAAAAAAAAAAATTCTGTTATTCCCCATAAAAGTGTGAATGTAATAACTAAGCCAAGTTCCCTATTGTTTCCCGTCCTCCCCCCTAAAAAAAATACCAAGACTGCCAAAATGGACCTCTACCCGCCCAGAATAATAATACTGGGTTCTCGCCTGGGCAAAATGCCCTTGCCTCCAAAATTCATTTCAGGGCTATGTCCCCTATTATTACACGGGCCAGAGGCTGCCAAAATGCCCCTGGCTGCCCTATGGTACGCACCCTGATAATGCCCCATTTAAAATACATGAGGCTGACATTCGTTGTATAATCTACAGCAGCCATTTTCAACCAAATGCCCACTACTTACCAACATTAAATTGCTTTAGGCAATACCCAATATCAACATCTTCTACAATTAGCAGCTGGTTATTACATAATGCTATTCAAGTTTAAGAAGTATCCACTGACCGGCATCAGAAATACCTTATAGATGCCTTGGGTGTTTGGAGGGGGTGGGGTAAGAGTGTCAAGTACAGGCATCACATTCTACCCAAAACTCTGACACAGACAGGTGCATTGGACTGCAAAGTGAGAAGAGTCTGTGTCTGTGAACTAGACAAAGACGGCTGAGAAGTCACACTGAACCACCTTTAATCACTAGGGAATTGGTGAAGTGGTTAAAGAAACTTTATAGCCCCCAAACTCAATTTGATGCAAATTGAAGATTACTACTTCTATAGTGCACATAGGGTTGCCCACTGGCCGGTATTTTACCGGCAGGCCGGTAAAAAAATGGCATCAGGCCAATGTTAAGTCTAAGGAGACAGTACCAAGGCTGGCATTTTTCTGAAGAAAAGGAGGTAACCCTAAGTGCACAGGCTTTTTTCCACTCTGATTAGATGCAGGCATTCTGCATAAAGCAAATTTTTAATATTTGACTCAAGCCCTCCCCAGTGATTACTCTGCATGTTTACTGCAGGTGTGGCAGCACTGATTATATAGACACTGAGAATCTAAAGTTTTGTTTCATTTAGTTCCTTCCTGTGCTGCTGCAAGTGCCCTTGCTCGTGTACACAGTAGGATCTCTTAAAAATGCAACACATTGTCCTAGAGCAGGGGTGTCCAAGTTTTTTCAGAAGAGGGCCACTTCACCAGAAATGTATGTGTGCGTGGGCCACATTCATTTTTCAATGTGTGAAAATTATATATGTACACACGTGACTTGGCATATGCATTTGTGTATGTATGTGTTGTACTGCTGTGATTCACTCACACTGCACATTATTGTCTGTGATATATACACACACACATATATATATATGTGTGTGTATATATCACAGACAATAATGTGCAGGGTGAGTGAATCACAGCAGTACAACACATACACACACAAATGCATACACCAAGTCACACACAAAAACAGTCAAGCTTACACAGACAAACTTACACACATACAGATTTCTGTGATACTTAGACATCCACACTTACATACTCACACTAATACACACAAACACATGCACAGTCAAACAGACAGACTTACACACACAAATACAGGGACACAGACTTACACACACAAACACAGGGACAAACACAAACTTACACACAGAACACAGACAGACTTACACACACACACACACAGGTACCTAGTTACACAGACAGACTTACACAAACAAACACGTGGATACACACACAAAACACACTTACACATGCAGCTACACTTGTTCATAGATACATACTGATTTCTCTGATACTTAAACACCTACAAACACAGTCAAACAAACACACACTTACACATGCAGGCAGACACTTACACACACAGACAGACACACTTACACATGCAGACAACTACTTACACACGCAGGCAGACACACTTACACACACAGACAGACACACCTACACATGCAGACAAACACTTACACACGCAGACAAACACACACGCAGGCAGACACTTACACACGCAGGCAGACACTTACACACGCAGGCAGACACTTACAAACACTTTTTAAAGCACGGTTTTGGGCTCCCGATCTTCCTCCATGTACCTTACGTCAGCCAGCGTGCTTCTGAGTTCCCGCCCGCTGACCTTTGCGCATGATCCCACGCGCTGGGTAGAGGAGGGAGAATCAGCACTGCTCTGCAAAAAGTAAGTTTGCTGGTGTTTTAACACCGGCGCCGGGCAAATCCACATGTAGTTGGAGGTGCGGTTACCGCTGCAGATCGCAGGCGGGCCGCACCTTCATGTCCAGCGGGCCGCATTTGGCCCGCGGGCCGCATGTTGGACGCCCTTGTCCTAGAGAAACAGGATATTTCATTCCTTTGAATGAAATAATTCTCATTGGTTCCAGCAGCAAAAAAAAAAAAAAATTGACTTTTACTTTAGGTTTCTTGCAAACTGCTGTAATTTTACAAATTCATCTAACTGTAAGTTTTGTTTATATTTTAAGCAATGCAAAATGTAAAACATTAATTTGAAAGTACTTTGAAAGCACATTAATATGCATTAACATTTGGAAGATGCATTTGGGGCACCAGACATATGTAATATTATTCCTGTGAAATCCATTTTAATATGGATGGTTACAGAAAATGTATAGAGCAATTATGCCTCTTTTAGAAGAGTTCTCTAATTAAAGAGGCCATATTATCCCTTTAACCACATAGCTAGCAAAGACTGAGAATCTACAAAAATAAGTTAAGAAATTGTTCCTACACACAAATCAGTTTTCTACCTGTCACACACGAAGTGCTTTTATATTAGCCTGTTATCCAGATTGTTTTGTTTACTAGACCTGTTCATGTTTTATGGTGTAAATAGCAAAAAGGGAGAGAAATGATGTATCAAAGTGGTCCAACGCATTCCAGATGTGAGTTGCATACATTAGTAGTTTAATGCCTTTTTGTTACAGCACAGCCAAAGCCCACATAAAAGTACCTTGCCCATGATTACCACAGACACTGGTGCTTCTCTTTACTTGCTAGACGAGGGATGCTAGATTATCTGTTTGCAGACAAAAGAAAACAATCTGCAGATGTTTAATTCAACTGTTACCAGTTGTAAATCACCGAACAGCTTTAACATCCAATTGCCGCCGTTTTCAAACAGAAGGTAATGTATGAATTCACATAAAGACATGAATCCCACGCTGCCCTTTTTTCTTTTCACACACGTTTCAGATGGAAGGTAGAAAATCAATGTTAATATTTATGAGGTGAAATTCTGCCGGTCTGAACATATTTACCATTACGCAAATAATGTCTAGACATTAGTTCCTGAATTCCATTCACAAAATATTTTACTTTTTTTTTTTATTTCTACTAAATGGTAGTGAAACATATTTTTAACATACATTTAAAAGGTAAAAACATTAATACCTTTAAACCTATATCCTGTGCTTCCATAGCTTTGCCACTTTCTGCCAAGTTAAAATCAACAGCAAATGCTGCTCTACAACCTTAACATAATATTTTAACTGATGTCCCATGGCGGAAAGTGGAAGAAAAATGACCATTTCACATTTGTTTTATTCTTACTTTTTGTCATGCTGCTATTTATATGGGTATTTTTTTTAATGCACCTTTTCAAAGTGATCATTTTATATACTTGTACGGTTGTGTATATAATTAAAATAATGAATATTTGTGCATTTGACCACTTGTAGTTTTTTGTTTTATTGAGTAATGCAGCTTTGCATGTTGGGACTGTGGAAAAAATGGCACCCTACTGCAGGGCAGAGGCAATCTGGCCCTCAGGCAGCAGCTGTTCAAGTCTCCTCCAGCACATGTGATTACCATGACCAATCACAGAGTTCACATCTTAAACTAATGAAGTTAGTGCCTGATTAGACATATTAGCATAATAGGGTGGGGTGGCAAACAAGATGGTCCCCCCCCCCCCCCCCCCCCCGGAGGCACTGTTTGGGCGGTGGCACTTTTCTAACACAATACAGGTCACCGCAGCCCCCTGCAATCAGTTGTGCTGTGGATCCAGCAGGGGGATCCCCTCAGATGAGGGAGTGGCCTTAGTCTGACATGGAAAATGTAGCAGATGCTCGAAGTAAGCGCCTGCTACATTTTACCATTTTACATTGAAGTATTTCTATTTAAAATGCCTATAATTCATCCAATTTTTCAATTAAACGGAGACAAAAAAAAAGGATGTGGGAGCCCTCTCAGTGAGAATGGACAAAAGCTTAAATAGCCAGCCCTATAGAATGTAACCTACTCAGGAGAGGAATCACTGTTTTTTGCTCGCTTGTAACATTACAGAGGAGACCTCTTCATTAGCATATCAGACTGGTCCCACCCACAAGGACAGTCCAGATCCAAATTGCCTGACAAGAGGAAACAGCAACCACAGACGTACATTTCGGCCTTCATTGTCAGTGTGGTACAGCTGGTATCCGTCTAAGTGCAGCGAGCCAGGGACCCATGTCTGGGCATACCCCAATAACTTTGCAGAGATCAGGAAGGATGAATTTTAAGGTAAATACAGGTTTATGAGGATGGACCTGTGCATCAGCCTTTTAGATGGCAAACTGTAACATGTTTAGTTTAAAATTGTTATTATTATTATTTTGGCGATTATAAAACTCTAAAATCTTACCAAAAAGTGCCATTTCCTGTTGATGAGTGCAACTTTCTATTCAGCTGCTCATGGTTCAGAATTTATTTCGTAGGCCAATCCACATTTAGCCCGCAACTTCCTTTTGTCATTGTCAACAACAGAACAAACTTGCCAACCAAACAAAAACAAAATGGCAGAAGTGAGTTAAAATATTTAGAAGGTGTTTTTTTTTTTTACCAGCAATGAACAGAGCTGCACTGCAAGCAATATTTTAGGAGGTGTTTTGTGATATTTATTTTGTTGAAGGAATCTAGCTTACTCAATGTCTACCTGGTTAATACAGAGACTGTTTCTTCTTTCTGTGACATGTACTATGTGCACGTTTTTCAGTTTCCACAAGCTATTCAGTACCAATATTGGCAAAACTTTTGTTGAGAATATTTTCATTTTTAGAAATATATTAAAACAGCCAAGGATAGGTTGGTAAAATAATATGGTATCCATTGTTCATATACTTTTTGCTTCATTATATATATATATTTAAATGCAGTAGTTGTATCAATTGCCATACTCAATGCACCTTTGAAAATACATTTTTCCCTTTCTGTAGCTGGCTTCCTTGGAATAAAATGGTCTGATTATTCTTTAAGTCAGTTCTTGACAAGTATCTGCAGCCTTAAGAAGTCAGAAAGACCATTTCAGGAGCCAGCCTTGTTATTTTGAGAAGCCATGGACTTCGCACATTCATCAAGATCTTTGTAAAAAATTTAAAAAGTTAGGGATTTTAGAGATTTTAGGAGCCATGGCTCATTGGCTTCTGCGATGTGTTGAGCCCTGCTTTAACTAGAAAAGTGAATTGCTGTTTTCTAATCTATATTTAATTAAAATAAACAAAAAATTTTTGATCTTCTGAAGGCTCAGCTACCTAAGATTATTGCATTTATTCATTGTCATCTATGCCATCCTTTTATGTGTGAAACCTATGTACAAAACTTGCTAACCCCTTTTATCTAATCCAACAATTATGTCATCCTTGCACTTTTTCCACGTGTTCCCCTTTAATTTAGGACCTGCCACATCTACTGTGCATATATGCCCTGAATTGGTCTGGAAAATATTAATGTTAAACCACAAAAATAAAATCCCACAAAAACGTATTTTGTTAAAATCCAATGAGAGGAGAAATGAAATAGATATATGTATTATATAGACACTGTTCCATTTAGCATCATGACATGGCGGATGCTTATCAAGCCACTAATGTTGCACAGTAAGTTGATTGACTTTACAACCAAAAAAAGGGACTTTTTTTTTATCTAGCTTACTCTATGAACTAATTGGCACCTAGTGTGGTCTGTTTACTGAGCTGTGAATGCGGCTTTTGGCTGGTTCCACTTTGTGTATTTACGAAAATATCCTTGCTATGTTTGGCACCTGGTTACATGACTAGTAAAAATTCACCTGTCATAATTACACTTTAAAAAGTGAGAAATTCCATACATACTTTGTACTAGCCCAACTGCAAACAAATTCTATAAGTTCCAACTTGCATCTCGTGGGACAAATGTGGCCTATCTGTCAACAAGGTGCAGCACAGTTACAGGGCCGTCTTTAATAGTGATTGGACCCTGGGCAAACTTGGGCCCCTGAACCCTGACCCCTCCCCTGCATGCAATCATGCCATCCATCGCAGATATTAGAGAGCACTTACATATGTCCATATATATATTTATAAATATCTATACACATCTCACTCTCTCTCACAAGTTGCATTTATACTTATATGGACTTCTTAATATTATATTCAACTATTTTCATATGTAATAAAAATGTTATTGAAGACTTGCATTTCTTGTTTTTATTCCCTTTTTCTGCACTCACATTGCACCTAAAGGACTTAACACAGCCCCATAGTGCAGCCACAGCACTTGTCATGCACCTATATTGCACCCACAGCACTTGTCATGCACCTATATTGCACCCACAGCACTTGTTATGCACCTATATTGCACCCACAGCACATGGCTTGCACTCATATTGAACCCACACAATTTGGCATGCTACAGTGTAAATTTGCCCCACAGAACATACCACAGTTTCACTTTGTTCCACTGAACTGCCCAAGCAGAAAAAAGCCGCATTTTCACTTTCCCCCATAGTACATGTTATTTTTCCCCACAGTCACTTTGTCATTGCATATGCAACAGACAGTTTGCCAGTTAAAATATGCCACCGTTTCTCCATTAAATATGCCACAGTCAATGTGCCCATCAATATGCCAGTATTATTTTGCCATTAATATGCCAGTATTATTTTGCCATTAATATGCCAATATTATTGTGCTATTCAGATACCATAAATATTGTACAATTAAGATGCCCCAGCCAATTTGCCCATTGAGATACCAGTATTATTGTACCAATAAGATGCCATAATTGTTGTGCCATTTAGATGCCTGTAATATTGTGCCAGTCAGATGCCAGTAATATTGTGCCATTCAGATGCCTGTAATATTGTGCCAGTCAGATACCAGGAATATTGTGCCAGTCAGATGCCAGTAATATTGCGGCAGTCAGATGCCAGTAACATTGTGCCAGTCACATGCCTGTAATATTGTTCCAGTCAGATGCCAGTAATATTGTGCCATTCAGATGCCTGTAATATTGTGCCAGTCAGATGCCAGTAATATTGTGCCATTCAGATGGCGGTAATATTGTGCCAGTCAGATGCCTTTAATATTGTGCCATTAAGATGGCAATAATATTGTGCCAGTCAGATGCCAGTAATGTTATGCCATCCAAATGCCAGTAATGTTGTGCCATTCAGATACCAGTAATATTGTGCCATTCAGATGCCTGTAATATTGTGCCATTCAGATGCCTGTAATATTGTGCCAGTCAGATGCCAGTAATATTGTGCCATTCAGATGCCTGTAATATTGTGCCATTCAAATGCCTGTAATATTGTGCCAGTCAGATGCCAGTAATATTGTGCCATTCAGATGCCTGTAATATTGTGCCAGTCAGATGCCAGTAATATTGTGCCATTCAGATACCAGTAATATTGTGCCAGTCAGATGCCAGTAATATTGTGCCATTCAGATGCCTGTAACATTGTGCCATTCAGATGCCAGTAATATTGTGCCAGTCAGATGCCAGTAATATTGTGGCAGTCAGATGCCAGTAACATTGTGCCAGTCACATGCCTGCAATATTGTGCTAGTCAGATGCCAGTAATATTGTGCCATTCAGATGCCTGTAATATTGTGCCAGTCAGATGCCAGTAATATTGTGCCATTCAGATGGCAGTAATATTGTGCCAGTCAGATGCCTGTAATATTGTGCCATGAAGATGGCAGTAATATTGTGCCAGTCAGATGCCAGTAATATTGTGCCATGAAGATGGCAGTAATATTGTGCCAGTCAGATGCCAGTAATGTTATGCCAGTCAGATGCCAGTAATGTTGTGCCATTCAAATGCCTGTAATATTGTGCCAGTCAGATGCCAGTAATATTGTGCCATTCAGATACCAGTAATATCGTGCCATTCAGATGCCTGTAATATTGTGCCATTCAGATGCCTGTAATATTGTGCCAGTCAGATGCCAGTAATATTGTGCCATTCAGATGCCTGTAATATTGTGCCTTTAAGATGGCAGTAATATTGTGCCAGTCAGATGCCAGTAATATTGTGCCATTCAGATGCCTGTAATATTGTGCCATTCAGATGCCAGTAATATTGTGCCAGTCAGATACCAGTAATATTGTGCCATTCAGATACCAGTAATATCGTGCCATTCAGATGCCTGTAATATTGTGCCATTCAGATGCCTGTAATATTGTGCCAGTCAGATGCCAGTAATATTGTGCCATTCAGATGCCTGTAATATTGTGCCTTTAAGATGGCAGTAATATTGTGCCAGTCAGATGCCAGTAATATTGTGCCATTCAGATGCCTGTAATATTGTGCCATTCAGATGCCAGTAATATTGTGCCAGTCAGATACCAGTAATATTGTGCCATTCAGATGCCAGTAATATTGTGCCATTCAGATGCCTGTAATATTGTGCCATTCAGATGCCAGTAATATTGTGCCAGTCAGATGCCAGTAATATTGTGGCAGTCAGATGCCAGTAACATTGTGCCAGTCACATGCCTGCAATATTGTGCCAGTCAGATGCCAGTAATATTGTGCCATTCAGATGCCTGTAATATTGTGCCAGTCAGATGCCAGTAATATTGTGCCATTCAGATGGCAGTAATATTGTGCCAGTCAGATGCCTGTAATATTGTGCCATGAAGATGGCAGTAATATTGTGCCAGTCAGATGCCAGTAATATTGTGCCATGAAGATGGCAGTAATATTGTGCCAGTCAGATGCCAGTAATGTTATGCCAGTCAGATGCCAGTAATGTTGTGCCATTCAAATGCCTGTAATATTGTGCCAGTCAGATGCCAGTAATATTGTGCCATTCAGATACCAGTAATATCGTGCCATTCAGATGCCTGTAATATTGTGCCATTCAGATGCCTGTAATATTGTGCCAGTCAGATGCCAGTAATATTGTGCCATTCAGATGCCTGTAATATTGTGCCTTTAAGATGGCAGTAATATTGTGCCAGTCAGATGCCAGTAATATTGTGCCATTCAGATGCCTGTAATATTGTGCCATTCAGATGCCAGTAATATTGTGCCAGTCAGATACCAGTAATATTGTGCCATTCAGATGCCAGTAATATTGTGCCTTTCAGAGCCCAGTAATATTGTGCCATTCAGATGGCAGTAATATTGTGCCATTCAGATACCTGTAATATTGTGCCATTAAGATGGCAGTAATTTTGTGCCAGTCAGATGCCAGTAATATTATGCCAGTAATATTGTACCATTCAGATGTCTGTAACATTGTGCCAGTCAGATGCCAGTAATATTGTGCCAGTCAGATGCCTTTAATATTGTGCCATTAAGATGGCAATAATATTGTGCCAGTCAGATGCCAGTAATGTTATGCCATCCAGATGCCAGTAATGTTGTGCCATTCAGATGCCTGTAATATTGTGCCATTCAGATACCAGTAATATTGTGCCAGTCAGATGCCTGTAATATTGTGCCATTCAGATGCCTGTAATATTGTGCCAGTCAGATGCCAGTAATATTGTGCCATTCAGATGCCTGTAATATTGTGCCATTCAAATGCCTGTAATATTGTGCCAGTCAGATGCCAGTAATATTGTGCCATTCAGATACCAGTAATATTGTGCCATTCAGATGCCTGTAATATTGTGCCATTCAGATGCCTGTAATATTGTGCCAGTCAGATGCCAGTAATATTGTGCCATTCAGATGCCTGTAATATTGTGCCATTCAAATGCCTGTAATATTGTGCCAGTCAGATGCCAGTAATATTGTGCCATTCAGATGCCTGTAATATTGTGCCAGTCAGATGCCAGTAATATTGTGCCATTCAGATACCAGTAATATTGTGCCAGTCAGATGCCAGTAATATTGTGCCATTCAGATGCCTGTAATATTGTGCCATTCAGATGCCAGTAATATTGTGCCAGTCAGATGCCAGTAATATTGTGGCAGTCAGATGCCAGTAACATTGTGCCAGTCACATGCCTGCAATATTGTGCTAGTCAGATGCCAGTAATATTGTGCCATTCAGATGCCTGTAATATTGTGCCAGTCAGATGCCAGTAATATTGTGCCATTCAGATGGCAGTAATATTGTGCCAGTCAGATGCCTGTAATATTGTGCCATGAAGATGGCAGTAATATTGTGCCAGTCAGATGCCAGTAATATTGTGCCATGAAGATGGCAGTAATATTGTGCCAGTCAGATGCCAGTAATGTTATGCCAGTCAGATGCCAGTAATGTTGTGCCATTCAAATGCCTGTAATATTGTGCCAGTCAGATGCCAGTAATATTGTGCCATTCAGATACCAGTAATATCGTGCCATTCAGATGCCTGTAATATTGTGCCATTCAGATGCCTGTAATATTGTGCCAGTCAGATGCCAGTAATATTGTGCCATTCAGATGCCTGTAATATTGTGCCTTTAAGATGGCAGTAATATTGTGCCAGTCAGATGCCAGTAATATTGTGCCATTCAGATGCCTGTAATATTGTGCCATTCAGATGCCAGTAATATTGTGCCAGTCAGATACCAGTAATATTGTGCCATTCAGATGCCAGTAATATTGTGCCATTCAGATGCCTGTAATATTGTGCCATTCAGATGCCAGTAATATTGTGCCAGTCAGATGCCAGTAATATTGTGGCAGTCAGATGCCAGTAACATTGTGCCAGTCACATGCCTGCAATATTGTGCCAGTCAGATGCCAGTAATATTGTGCCATTCAGATGCCTGTAATATTGTGCCAGTCAGATGCCAGTAATATTGTGCCATTCAGATGGCAGTAATATTGTGCCAGTCAGATGCCTGTAATATTGTGCCATGAAGATGGCAGTAATATTGTGCCAGTCAGATGCCAGTAATATTGTGCCATGAAGATGGCAGTAATATTGTGCCAGTCAGATGCCAGTAATGTTATGCCAGTCAGATGCCAGTAATGTTGTGCCATTCAAATGCCTGTAATATTGTGCCAGTCAGATGCCAGTAATATTGTGCCATTCAGATACCAGTAATATCGTGCCATTCAGATGCCTGTAATATTGTGCCATTCAGATGCCTGTAATATTGTGCCAGTCAGATGCCAGTAATATTGTGCCATTCAGATGCCTGTAATATTGTGCCTTTAAGATGGCAGTAATATTGTGCCAGTCAGATGCCAGTAATATTGTGCCATTCAGATGCCTGTAATATTGTGCCATTCAGATGCCAGTAATATTGTGCCATTCAGATGCCTGTAATATTGTGCCATTCAGATGCCAGTAATATTGTGCCAGTCAGATGCCAGTAATATTGTGGCAGTCAGATGCCAGTAACATTGTGCCAGTCACATGCCTGCAATATTGTGCTAGTCAGATGCCAGTAATATTGTGGCAGTCAGATGCCAGTAACATTGTGCCAGTCACATGCCTGCAATATTGTGCTAGTCAGATGCCAGTAATATTGTGCCATTCAGATGCCTGTAATATTGTGCCAGTCAGATGCCAGTAATATTGTGCCATTCAGATACCAGTAATATCGTGCCATTCAGATGCCTGTAATATTGTGCCATTCAGATGCCTGTAATATTGTGCCAGTCAGATGCCAGTAATATTGTGCCATTCAGATGCCTGTAATATTGTGCCTTTAAGATGGCAGTAATATTGTGCCAGTCAGATGCCAGTAATATTGTGCCATTCAGATGCCTGTAATATTGTGCCATTCAGATGCCAGTAATATTGTGCCAGTCAGATACCAGTAATATTGTGCCATTCAGATGCCAGTAATATTGTGCCATTCAGATGCCTGTAATATTGTGCCATTCAGATGCCAGTAATATTGTGCCAGTCAGATGCCAGTAATATTGTGGCAGTCAGATGCCAGTAACATTGTGCCAGTCACATGCCTGCAATATTGTGCCAGTCAGATGCCAGTAATATTGTGCCATTCAGATGCCTGTAATATTGTGCCAGTCAGATGCCAGTAATATTGTGCCATTCAGATGGCAGTAATATTGTGCCAGTCAGATGCCTGTAATATTGTGCCATGAAGATGGCAGTAATATTGTGCCAGTCAGATGCCAGTAATATTGTGCCATGAAGATGGCAGTAATATTGTGCCAGTCAGATGCCAGTAATGTTATGCCAGTCAGATGCCAGTAATGTTGTGCCATTCAAATGCCTGTAATATTGTGCCAGTCAGATGCCAGTAATATTGTGCCATTCAGATACCAGTAATATCGTGCCATTCAGATGCCTGTAATATTGTGCCATTCAGATGCCTGTAATATTGTGCCAGTCAGATGCCAGTAATATTGTGCCATTCAGATGCCTGTAATATTGTGCCTTTAAGATGGCAGTAATATTGTGCCAGTCGGATGCCAGTAATATTGTGCCATTCAGATGCCTGTAATATTGTGCCATTCAGATGCCAGTAATATTGTGCCATTCAGATGCCTGTAATATTGTGCCATTCAGATGCCAGTAATATTGTGCCAGTCAGATGCCAGTAATATTGTGGCAGTCAGATGCCAGTAACATTGTGCCAGTCACATGCCTGCAATATTGTGCTAGTCAGATGCCAGTAATATTGTGCCATTCAGATGCCTGTAATATTGTGCCAGTCAGATGCCAGTAATATTGTGCCATTCAGATGGCAGTAATATTGTGCCAGTCAGATGCCAGTAATATTGTGCCATGAAGATGGCAGTAATATTGTGCCAGTCAGATGCCAGTAATGTTATGCCAGTCAGATGCCAGTAATGTTGTGCCATTCAAATGCCTGTAATATTGTGCCAGTCAGATGCCAGTAATATTGTGCCATTCAGATACCAGTAATATCGTGCCATTCAGATGCCTGTAATATTGTGCCATTCAGATGCCTGTAATATTGTGCCAGTCAGATGCCAGTAATATTGTGCCATTCAGATGCCTGTAATATTGTGCCTTTAAGATGGCAGTAATATTGTGCCAGTCAGATGCCAGTAATATTGTGCCATTCAGATGCCAGTAATATTGTGCCATTCAGATGCCTGTAATATTGTGCCATTCAGATGCCAGTAATATTGTGCCAGTCAGATACCAGTAATATTGTGCCATTCAGATGCCAGTAATATTGTGCCATTCAGATGCCTGTAATATTGTGCCATTCAGATGCCAGTAATATTGTGCCAGTCAGATGCCAGTAATATTGTGGCAGTCAGATGCCAGTAACATTGTGCCAGTCACATGCCTGCAATATTGTGCCAGTCAGATGCCAGTAATATTGTGCCATTCAGATGCCTGTAATATTGTGCCAGTCAGATGCCAGTAATATTGTGCCATTCAGATGGCAGTAATATTGTGCCAGTCAGATGCCTGTAATATTGTGCCATGAAGATGGCAGTAATATTGTGCCAGTCAGATGCCAGTAATATTGTGCCATGAAGATGGCAGTAATATTGTGCCAGTCAGATGCCAGTAATGTTATGCCAGTCAGATGCCAGTAATGTTGTGCCATTCAAATGCCTGTAATATTGTGCCAGTCAGATGCCAGTAATATTGTGCCATTCAGATACCAGTAATATCGTGCCATTCAGATGCCTGTAATATTGTGCCATTCAGATGCCTGTAATATTGTGCCAGTCAGATGCCAGTAATATTGTGCCATTCAGATGCCTGTAATATTGTGCCTTTAAGATGGCAGTAATATTGTGCCAGTCAGATGCCAGTAATATTGTGCCATTCAGATGCCTGTAATATTGTGCCAGTCAGATGCCAGTAATATTGTGCCATTCAGATACCAGTAATATTGTGCCAGTCAGATGCCAGTAATATTGTGCCATTCAGATGCCTGTAATATTGTGCCATTCAGATGCCAGTAATATTGTGCCAGTCAGATGCCAGTAATATTGTGGCAGTCAGATGCCAGTAACATTGTGCCAGTCACATGCCTGCAATATTGTGCTAGTCAGATGCCAGTAATATTGTGCCATTCAGATGCCTGTAATATTGTGCCAGTCAGATGCCAGTAATATTGTGCCATTCAGATGGCAGTAATATTGTGCCAGTCAGATGCCTGTAATATTGTGCCATGAAGATGGCAGTAATATTGTGCCAGTCAGATGCCAGTAATATTGTGCCATGAAGATGGCAGTAATATTGTGCCAGTCAGATGCCAGTAATGTTATGCCAGTCAGATGCCAGTAATGTTGTGCCATTCAAATGCCTGTAATATTGTGCCAGTCAGATGCCAGTAATATTGTGCCATTCAGATACCAGTAATATCGTGCCATTCAGATGCCTGTAATATTGTGCCATTCAGATGCCTGTAATATTGTGCCAGTCAGATGCCAGTAATATTGTGCCATTCAGATGCCTGTAATATTGTGCCTTTAAGATGGCAGTAATATTGTGCCAGTCAGATGCCAGTAATATTGTGCCATTCAGATGCCTGTAATATTGTGCCATTCAGATGCCAGTAATATTGTGCCAGTCAGATACCAGTAATATTGTGCCATTCAGATGCCAGTAATATTGTGCCATTCAGATGCCTGTAATATTGTGCCATTCAGATGCCAGTAATATTGTGCCAGTCAGATGCCAGTAATATTGTGGCAGTCAGATGCCAGTAACATTGTGCCAGTCACATGCCTGCAATATTGTGCCAGTCAGATGCCAGTAATATTGTGCCATTCAGATGCCTGTAATATTGTGCCAGTCAGATGCCAGTAATATTGTGCCATTCAGATACCAGTAATATCGTGCCATTCAGATGCCTGTAATATTGTGCCATTCAGATGCCTGTAATATTGTGCCAGTCAGATGCCAGTAATATTGTGCCATTCAGATGCCTGTAATATTGTGCCTTTAAGATGGCAGTAATATTGTGCCAGTCAGATGCCAGTAATATTGTGCCATTCAGATGCCTGTAATATTGTGCCATTCAGATGCCAGTAATATTGTGCCAGTCAGATACCAGTAATATTGTGCCATTCAGATGCCAGTAATATTGTGCCATTCAGATGCCTGTAATATTGTGCCATTCAGATGCCAGTAATATTGTGCCAGTCAGATGCCAGTAATATTGTGGCAGTCAGATGCCAGTAACATTGTGCCAGTCACATGCCTGCAATATTGTGCCAGTCAGATGCCAGTAATATTGTGCCATTCAGATGCCTGTAATATTGTGCCAGTCAGATGCCAGTAATATTGTGCCATTCAGATGGCAGTAATATTGTGCCAGTCAGATGCCTGTAATATTGTGCCATGAAGATGGCAGTAATATTGTGCCAGTCAGATGCCAGTAATATTGTGCCATGAAGATGGCAGTAATATTGTGCCAGTCAGATGCCAGTAATGTTATGCCAGTCAGATGCCAGTAATGTTGTGCCATTCAAATGCCTGTAATATTGTGCCAGTCAGATGCCAGTAATATTGTGCCATTCAGATACCAGTAATATCGTGCCATTCAGATGCCTGTAATATTGTGCCATTCAGATGCCTGTAATATTGTGCCAGTCAGATGCCAGTAATATTGTGCCATTCAGATGCCTGTAATATTGTGCCTTTAAGATGGCAGTAATATTGTGCCAGTCGGATGCCAGTAATATTGTGCCATTCAGATGCCTGTAATATTGTGCCATTCAGATGCCAGTAATATTGTGCCATTCAGATGCCTGTAATATTGTGCCATTCAGATGCCAGTAATATTGTGCCAGTCAGATGCCAGTAATATTGTGGCAGTCAGATGCCAGTAACATTGTGCCAGTCACATGCCTGCAATATTGTGCTAGTCAGATGCCAGTAATATTGTGCCATTCAGATGCCTGTAATATTGTGCCAGTCAGATGCCAGTAATATTGTGCCATTCAGATGGCAGTAATATTGTGCCAGTCAGATGCCAGTAATATTGTGCCATGAAGATGGCAGTAATATTGTGCCAGTCAGATGCCAGTAATGTTATGCCAGTCAGATGCCAGTAATGTTGTGCCATTCAAATGCCTGTAATATTGTGCCAGTCAGATGCCAGTAATATTGTGCCATTCAGATACCAGTAATATCGTGCCATTCAGATGCCTGTAATATTGTGCCATTCAGATGCCTGTAATATTGTGCCAGTCAGATACCAGTAATATTGTGCCATTCAGATGCCTGTAATATTGTGCCTTTAAGATGGCAGTAATATTGTGCCAGTCAGATGCCAGTAATATTGTGCCATTCAGATGCCAGTAATATTGTGCCATTCAGATGCCTGTAATATTGTGCCATTCAGATGCCAGTAATATTGTGCCAGTCAGATACCAGTAATATTGTGCCATTCAGATGCCAGTAATATTGTGCCATTCAGATGCCTGTAATATTGTGCCATTCAGATGCCAGTAATATTGTGCCAGTCAGATGCCAGTAATATTGTGGCAGTCAGATGCCAGTAACATTGTGCCAGTCACATGCCTGCAATATTGTGCCAGTCAGATGCCAGTAATATTGTGCCATTCAGATGCCTGTAATATTGTGCCAGTCAGATGCCAGTAATATTGTGCCATTCAGATGGCAGTAATATTGTGCCAGTCAGATGCCTGTAATATTGTGCCATGAAGATGGCAGTAATATTGTGCCAGTCAGATGCCAGTAATATTGTGCCATGAAGATGGCAGTAATATTGTGCCAGTCAGATGCCAGTAATGTTATGCCAGTCAGATGCCAGTAATGTTGTGCCATTCAAATGCCTGTAATATTGTGCCAGTCAGATGCCAGTAATATTGTGCCATTCAGATACCAGTAATATCGTGCCATTCAGATGCCTGTAATATTGTGCCATTCAGATGCCTGTAATATTGTGCCAGTCAGATGCCAGTAATATTGTGCCATTCAGATGCCTGTAATATTGTGCCTTTAAGATGGCAGTAATATTGTGCCAGTCAGATGCCAGTAATATTGTGCCATTCAGATGCCTGTAATATTGTGCCAGTCAGATGCCAGTAATATTGTGCCATTCAGATACCAGTAATATTGTGCCAGTCAGATGCCAGTAATATTGTGCCATTCAGATGCCTGTAATATTGTGCCATTCAGATGCCAGTAATATTGTGCCAGTCAGATGCCAGTAATATTGTGGCAGTCAGATGCCAGTAACATTGTGCCAGTCACATGCCTGCAATATTGTGCTAGTCAGATGCCAGTAATATTGTGCCATTCAGATGCCTGTAATATTGTGCCAGTCAGATGCCAGTAATATTGTGCCATTCAGATGGCAGTAATATTGTGCCAGTCAGATGCCTGTAATATTGTGCCATGAAGATGGCAGTAATATTGTGCCAGTCAGATGCCAGTAATATTGTGCCATGAAGATGGCAGTAATATTGTGCCAGTCAGATGCCAGTAATGTTATGCCAGTCAGATGCCAGTAATGTTGTGCCATTCAAATGCCTGTAATATTGTGCCAGTCAGATGCCAGTAATATTGTGCCATTCAGATACCAGTAATATCGTGCCATTCAGATGCCTGTAATATTGTGCCATTCAGATGCCTGTAATATTGTGCCAGTCAGATGCCAGTAATATTGTGCCATTCAGATGCCTGTAATATTGTGCCTTTAAGATGGCAGTAATATTGTGCCAGTCAGATGCCAGTAATATTGTGCCATTCAGATGCCTGTAATATTGTGCCATTCAGATGCCAGTAATATTGTGCCAGTCAGATACCAGTAATATTGTGCCATTCAGATGCCAGTAATATTGTGCCATTCAGATGCCTGTAATATTGTGCCATTCAGATGCCAGTAATATTGTGCCAGTCAGATGCCAGTAATATTGTGGCAGTCAGATGCCAGTAACATTGTGCCAGTCACATGCCTGCAATATTGTGCCAGTCAGATGCCAGTAATATTGTGCCATTCAGATGCCTGTAATATTGTGCCAGTCAGATGCCAGTAATATTGTGCCATTCAGATGGCAGTAATATTGTGCCAGTCAGATGCCTGTAATATTGTGCCATGAAGATGGCAGTAATATTGTGCCAGTCAGATGCCAGTAATATTGTGCCATGAAGATGGCAGTAATATTGTGCCAGTCAGATGCCAGTAATGTTATGCCAGTCAGATGCCAGTAATGTTGTGCCATTCAAATGCCTGTAATATTGTGCCAGTCAGATGCCAGTAATATTGTGCCATTCAGATACCAGTAATATCGTGCCATTCAGATGCCTGTAATATTGTGCCATTCAGATGCCTGTAATATTGTGCCAGTCAGATGCCAGTAATATTGTGCCATTCAGATGCCTGTAATATTGTGCCTTTAAGATGGCAGTAATATTGTGCCAGTCAGATGCCAGTAATATTGTGCCATTCAGATGCCTGTAATATTGTGCCATTCAGATGCCAGTAATATTGTGCCATTCAGATGCCTGTAATATTGTGCCATTCAGATGCCAGTAATATTGTGCCAGTCAGATGCCAGTAATATTGTGGCAGTCAGATGCCAGTAACATTGTGCCAGTCACATGCCTGCAATATTGTGCTAGTCAGATGCCAGTAATATTGTGGCAGTCAGATGCCAGTAACATTGTGCCAGTCACATGCCTGCAATATTGTGCTAGTCAGATGCCAGTAATATTGTGCCATTCAGATGCCTGTAATATTGTGCCAGTCAGATGCCAGTAATATTGTGCCATTCAGATACCAGTAATATCGTGCCATTCAGATGCCTGTAATATTGTGCCATTCAGATGCCTGTAATATTGTGCCAGTCAGATGCCAGTAATATTGTGCCATTCAGATGCCTGTAATATTGTGCCTTTAAGATGGCAGTAATATTGTGCCAGTCAGATGCCAGTAATATTGTGCCATTCAGATGCCTGTAATATTGTGCCATTCAGATGCCAGTAATATTGTGCCAGTCAGATACCAGTAATATTGTGCCATTCAGATGCCAGTAATATTGTGCCATTCAGATGCCTGTAATATTGTGCCATTCAGATGCCAGTAATATTGTGCCAGTCAGATGCCAGTAATATTGTGGCAGTCAGATGCCAGTAACATTGTGCCAGTCACATGCCTGCAATATTGTGCCAGTCAGATGCCAGTAATATTGTGCCATTCAGATGCCTGTAATATTGTGCCAGTCAGATGCCAGTAATATTGTGCCATTCAGATGGCAGTAATATTGTGCCAGTCAGATGCCTGTAATATTGTGCCATGAAGATGGCAGTAATATTGTGCCAGTCAGATGCCAGTAATATTGTGCCATGAAGATGGCAGTAATATTGTGCCAGTCAGATGCCAGTAATGTTATGCCAGTCAGATGCCAGTAATGTTGTGCCATTCAAATGCCTGTAATATTGTGCCAGTCAGATGCCAGTAATATTGTGCCATTCAGATACCAGTAATATCGTGCCATTCAGATGCCTGTAATATTGTGCCATTCAGATGCCTGTAATATTGTGCCAGTCAGATGCCAGTAATATTGTGCCATTCAGATGCCTGTAATATTGTGCCTTTAAGATGGCAGTAATATTGTGCCATTCAGATGCCTGTAATATTGTGCCATTCAGATGCCAGTAATATTGTGCCATTCAGATGCCTGTAATATTGTGCCATTCAGATGCCAGTAATATTGTGCCAGTCAGATGCCAGTAATATTGTGGCAGTCAGATGCCAGTAACATTGTGCCAGTCACATGCCTGCAATATTGTGCTAGTCAGATGCCAGTAATATTGTGCCATTCAGATGCCTGTAATATTGTGCCAGTCAGATGCCAGTAATATTGTGCCATTCAGATGGCAGTAATATTGTGCCAGTCAGATGCCAGTAATATTGTGCCATGAAGATGGCAGTAATATTGTGCCAGTCAGATGCCAGTAATGTTATGCCAGTCAGATGCCAGTAATGTTGTGCCATTCAAATGCCTGTAATATTGTGCCAGTCAGATGCCAGTAATATTGTGCCATTCAGATACCAGTAATATCGTGCCATTCAGATGCCTGTAATATTGTGCCATTCAGATGCCTGTAATATTGTGCCAGTCAGATGCCAGTAATATTGTGCCATTCAGATGCCTGTAATATTGTGCCTTTAAGATGGCAGTAATATTGTGCCAGTCAGATGCCAGTAATATTGTGCCATTCAGATGCCAGTAATATTGTGCCATTCAGATGCCTGTAATATTGTGCCATTCAGATGCCAGTAATATTGTGCCAGTCAGATACCAGTAATATTGTGCCATTCAGATGCCAGTAATATTGTGCCATTCAGATGCCTGTAATATTGTGCCATTCAGATGCCAGTAATATTGTGCCAGTCAGATGCCAGTAATATTGTGGCAGTCAGATGCCAGTAACATTGTGCCAGTCACATGCCTGCAATATTGTGCCAGTCAGATGCCAGTAATATTGTGCCATTCAGATGCCTGTAATATTGTGCCAGTCAGATGCCAGTAATATTGTGCCATTCAGATGGCAGTAATATTGTGCCAGTCAGATGCCTGTAATATTGTGCCATGAAGATGGCAGTAATATTGTGCCAGTCAGATGCCAGTAATATTGTGCCATGAAGATGGCAGTAATATTGTGCCAGTCAGATGCCAGTAATGTTATGCCAGTCAGATGCCAGTAATGTTGTGCCATTCAAATGCCTGTAATATTGTGCCAGTCAGATGCCAGTAATATTGTGCCATTCAGATACCAGTAATATCGTGCCATTCAGATGCCTGTAATATTGTGCCATTCAGATGCCTGTAATATTGTGCCAGTCAGATGCCAGTAATATTGTGCCATTCAGATGCCTGTAATATTGTGCCTTTAAGATGGCAGTAATATTGTGCCAGTCAGATGCCAGTAATATTGTGCCATTCAGATGCCTGTAATATTGTGCCATTCAGATGCCAGTAATATTGTGCCAGTCAGATACCAGTAATATTGTGCCATTCAGATGCCAGTAATATTGTGCCTTTCAGAGCCCAGTAATATTGTGCCATTCAGATGGCAGTAATATTGTGCCATTCAGATACCTGTAATATTGTGCCATTAAGATGGCAGTAATTTTGTGCCAGTCAGATGCCAGTAATATTATGCCAGTAATATTGTACCATTCAGATGTCTGTAACATTGTGCCAGTCAGATGCCAGTAATATTGTGCCATTCAGATGGCAGTAATATTGTGCCATTCAGATGCCTGTAATATTGTGCCAGTCAGATGCCAGTAACATTGTGCCAGTCACATGCCTGTAATATTGTTCCAGTCAGATGCCAGTAATATTGTGCCATTCAGATGGCAGTAATATTGTGCCAGTCAGATGCCAGTAATATTGTGCCATTCAGATGGCAGTAATATTGTGCCAGTCGGATGCCTGTAATATTGTGCCAGTCAGATGCCAGTAACATTGTGCCAGTCACATGCCTGTAATATTGTGCCAGTCAGATGCCAGTAATATTGTGCCATTCAGATGCCTGTAATATTGTGCCAGTCAGATGCCAGTAAAATTGTGCCATTCAGATGCCTGTAATATTGTGCCATTCAGATGCCTGTAGTATTGTGCCAGTCAGATGCCAGTAATATTATGCCAGTCAGATGCCAGTAATGTTGTGCCAATTAGATGCCTGTAATATTGTGCCAGTCAGATGCCAGTAATATTGTGCCATTCAGATACCAGTAATAAGATCTGGAGCTCAGTGAAACAACTTAACACAAACCCTAACCATAACCCTAAGCTAATTCAATGCCAGGTATGTCCTTTGTCACTAAGTGCTGTGATATCCATGTCGAACATGGGACATCCATTGTCGCAAAGGGGTTAAGGCTTCTTCATAATACATTTATGCACGCATTCTAAGCAAGTTAATCTGTGGGAGACTTTGCTTATTGCTTGTTTGAAACCCTTCAGCCAAATGTTGAGAGTCAGTAGAAGCTGCAAACTTTATATCTGGAAATAAACTAAGCATATTTATACAATATAAATATAAATATAAATACAGATATTACCATTTTAATAGGTACATAGATTTTTAGAGTTTTTTTAAACTTTTATATGCGTGATAAAAAAGCTAAGTCATTTTCAAGTCGGAGTGGTTTTAGTCCATTATGTCATTAGACTATACAAAGACATCCGAAAGGTTGGATTGCTTTATAATAAAAGTGAAAAATTATAAACATACCATAAACCATCTAACAATATTCATTGTGCGTTCAGCTGTAAGTACTAACTATAAAGCCTTGGGCAGACTAGATGGGACAAATGGTTCTTATCTGCTGACACATTATATGTTCCTGAAGAGTAAACATGAACCATATAGTTCCTATAGCTGGCAAAAATAGGTTTAGGAACCAATGTAATTTCTAATGAACATTTTAGAAAAATACAGCAATTATTCCATGAAGAGTTTTAGAAAACAATCAGAGGAAAAAGTAAATGATATATTAAACAAAAATTTCACAGGAAAGTACATTAGCTGAGAAAGCAGAACAGAATGGGAGGAGAAAATGACATTCCTTTGAATGAAGCACAATTAAATAATCAAATAAATATCAAATAAACAAACTTATTTGTATTACATTTATGTAGTAATAATGGAAAAGTGAGCACAAAAGCCACAATGCGCCCTCTATAAGGGAATTTTCATTTGTAAATAAATAAATAAAAATACTAAGGCTGTTTTTATGTCTGTGTGGGAAAAGCAGGAAACAAAAGCAATAACATGACAAAAAAAAATACTGTTGACAGGAACTGCCCGAAATTCCTCATTCTGTTCCCAGCCGGATCTTGCACACAACTCATCCACTTAAAGCAGAAGTCATGTCAAAAGGGACTAAAACTGATCAATGCATTTTAAAGCTTGCATGTTTTAAAATTAAAACAAAAGATACTATTTTGTTAATTTATTGCTGCAACTATTATTACCTCTAATAGCACACTTCCAAGGGTAGATCATCTTTATCTGTTGCGTTCCATGACTCCGGCCCCCAAGTATGTATGTGCACAGCATCATGGGCAAGCAGATCCAGTTGTTGTATCCACACATTTCTGTGCAGAGCCATGGGTGCTTAGTGTGTGTGTGTGTGTTTGGTGCTTCCCCTATTATTTTGTATGGGGGAAGGTCTGAGCATGATCAATTTTAATCAGAGATGTAAGCTCATAACTTTGAAAGTTCGTTAAGATAGAAATCCCTCATACCATTATCTCTCCTCCACCAAACTTTACAGATGGCACAGTGCAGTCAAGGAGGATCTCCTGGCATCCGCCAAACACAGACTGCCAAACAGTGAAGCTTGAAAATACATTTCCACCACTCCAGAGTCCAGTGCAAGGTCCAGTGATTTAATCCCACTGCACAGTTTTGGTGCTGATATAAATGGCAGTGCAAGTTTGAACTCTTCAGCTATGGAATCAGCAGAGCTTTGCCAACTTTTATGCACCATGTACCTCAGCACTCAGTGACCCCGCTCTGTAACTTTATGTGGTCTTCTGCTTTGTGGCTGAGTTGCTGCTGTTCCTAAATGCATCCAATTTCCAATAACGCCACTAACAGTTGACCATAATTAACCAATAACAAGCAGGGACGGCATTACACAAACTGACTAAATGCAAAGGTGACATCATATCACAGTTTTGTATCACAGTACCACGGTTCAATTCACTGAGATCTTTAAAACAACCCATTTTTTGATGCAGACTTCATGGTTAGGTGCTTCATTTTTTACATATGAGGCAATGGGTGTCTTTGAAATACACGAATTCAATAAATAAGAGGTGTGCTCCAATACTTTTGCCTATATCGTTTATGTGAGCATTAATCAAGGTAACCTTGTCATCCAAAATAATATTAACATAAAATTATAATGCCTATTGTCCTTTGAAAGTACTTTAAAATGCATGTTTTACATTTTGCATAGCTTAAAATATAAAATACTTACAGCTAGATGAAATTGTGAAATGACAGCAGTTTGCAAGAAACCAGTACCGCCCACACTAGCTGGGTAAAAGTCAATTTCCTTTTTTTGCTGCAGGAACCAATGAGAATAATTTAATTCAGATGAATGGAATTTCCTGTCTCTCTAGGTATGCCATCAGATAATGTATTGCACTGTTAAAAGATTACTGTGTATAAGAGCAAGTCTATTACAGTCCACATATTGTATTCTATTCCAGCACCACAGGATGTGGTAAGAATAAATGAAACACAACTTTATATGCACAGTGTCTATAAAATCAGTGCTAACGCACATGCAGTAAACATGCAGAGTAATCACTGGGGGAGAATTCCTGCAATAATCACACTGGAAAAAGCCTATGCACTTTATAAGCAGTAGACCAGGGGTCCTCAAAGTACGGCCCGCGGGCCACATGCGGCCCGCCGCCGACATTAATACGGCCCGCGGGGGGTGCCGGCACCCCCCGCTCCCCACTGTTTACCTTTTTTTTTTCTTTTTTTTTGGGCAGCCGCAGCGGATGCGGCTGCAGAAAGAAGAAGGAAAAAAAAAACCCACCGCGACCGGATGTGACGTCACGTCACATCCGGATCCAGTGACTGTTTCCCTCCCCTGTGCAGGAGGGAAACTCTGCGAAAGGCGTCCGGCCGGGGACACAGCAGCTGGAGGTAAGTGATGGGGATGCGGGGGAGGAGGGAGGTATAACGAGCATTGCAATGGCACTTTATTCCTGGGCATCTGACTGGCACAATGTTACTGGGTATCTGACTGGCATAATATTACTGGACATCTGACTGGCATAATATTACTGGGCACTGACTGGCATAATATTACTGGGCATCTGAATGGCATAATATTACTGGGCATCTGAATGGCATAATATTACTGGGCAATGACTGGCATAATATTACTGGGCATCTGAATGGCATAATATTACTGGGCACTGACTGGCATAATATTACTGGACATCTGACTGGCATAATATTACTGGGCACTGACTGGCATAATATTACTGGGCAACTGACTGGCATAATATTACTGGGCACTGACTGGCATAATATTACTGGGCATCTGACTGGCATAATATTACTGGGCACTGACTGGCATAATATTACTGGGCACTGACTGGCATAATATTACTGGGCATCTGAATGGCAAAATATTACTGGGCATCTGACTGGCATAATATTACTGGGCACTGACTGGCATAATATTACTGGGCATCTGAATGGCAAAATATTACTGGGCATCTGAATGGCAAAATATTACTGGGCACTGACTGGCAAAATATTACTGGGCATCTGACTGGTATAATATTACTGGGCACTGACTGGCATAATATTACTGGGCATCTGACTGGCAAAATATTACTGGGCATCTGACTGGCATAATATTACTTGGCATCTGAATGGCAAAATATTACTGGGCATCTGAATGGCAAAATATTACTGGGCATCTGACTGGCAAAATATTACCGGGCATCTGACTGGCATAATATTACTGGGCATCTGAATGGAAAAATATTACTGGGCATCTGACTGGCAAAATATTACTGGGCACTGACTGGCATAATATTACTGGGCATCTGACTGGCATAATATTCCTGGGCTCTGACTGGCATAATATTACTGGGTATCTGAATGGCAAAATATTACTGGGCTCTGACTGGCATAATATTACTGGGCATCTGACTGGTACAATATTCCTGGGCATCTGACTGGTACAATATTACTGGGCATCTGACTGGTACAATATTCCTGGGCCTCTGACTGGTACAATATTACTGGGCATCTGTCTGGCATAATATTCCTGGGCATCTGACTGGTACAATATTACTGGGCCTCTGACTGGCATAATATTCCTGGGCATCTGACTGGCATAATATTCCTGGGCATCTGACTGGTACATTCTTCCTGGGCTCTGACTGGCACAATATTCCTGGGCATCTGACTGGCATAATATTACTGGGCATCTGAATGGCACACTATTCCTGGGCTCTGACTGGCACAATATTCCTGGGCATCTGACTGGCATAATATTACTGGGCATCTGACTTGCATAATATTACTGGGCATCTGACTGGTACAATATTACTGGGCATCTGAATGGCATAATATTCCTGGGCATCTGACTGGCATAATATCACTGGGCATCTGACTGGCATAATATCCCTGGGCATCTGACTGGCATAATATCCCTGGGCATCTGACTGGCATAATATTCCTGGGCATCTGACTGGCACACTATTCCCATTGAAATAAGTAAGTTTGTTGATTTAACTTTACTTCATTTTAAATATTGTATTAGTTCCCGATTTGGTTCAAAGTAAGATGTATGCAGTGTGCATAGGAATTTGTTCATAGTTTTTGTTTTTACTATAGTCCGGCCCTCCAACGGTCTGAGGGACAGTGAACTGGCCCCCTGTTTAAAAAGTTTGAGGACCCCTGCAGTAGACATTAACTTGCACCATATTGAGTTTGGGGACTAGACTGGCCCTTAAATGACTTTGTTGAAGAAGACAACATATATAGATATGATAGACATAAAACATCAACATAAAACTACTAATTCTATACACATTCTGTAGTACAATCTGTCAGTATCTGAATGCTCAAACAATCAAGTCACTTTCCAAATAGTCCTTAACATCATGTACAGATGGTCACAGACAGAGTTTGAAATTGTAGACATAACACTAAGCATATGGGATATCTAATGCATGTAGTATATATAGATATCAGTGTTTGGCATCAACCAAATGCTTTCTACAAACCCTGGGGCTTCCAATTTACTGTTTGGTCTATATAGGGTCTGTCCCACAATCCTGCAGTCAGGAACTTTCAAATATGGTTAATGGGTTTATTTGGTAAAGTGTTTTCCAAAAAAAGTACAATAATGTTTGCAAACTGGAGTTTATCCAACATCTCTGCGGAAAGAATTACTTGAACTGTAAAAAAAAATATGATCTAGACTCAGACTACACAGCTAATTACAGTTGTATCTAAAACCTTCCTTTTCTAGGGAAGGTCATTGAGAGAGTTTATTGAGCCCTTTTAGAAACCTGGCTATGAACCAATGATGTTTATGACTCATTCCAATTAGGATCGAGGTGACCGCAATGTATGGAGACAGCATTGCTTTGTGTACTGAATTTTCAATGGATTGCCAAAGACTGTATAAACCCAACTGTATAAACTTGAAACACAGTAGGGATGTTGTATAAACATTGGGCACATGTAGGTAGTGCTAAATACTGGTGCTATCAGCATTTGCACCTATATATAAAGCAGACTTACAACAGATGTGGGGAGTATATACACCGCTTCCACCAGTCCTGCACTTCTGTGTTGTATAAAGTAACAGGAGTTTATTCTCCTGCATTGTAAACTGTCAGTATGTATAAAAAAGGTGCAATCGGCAAATCATGGCAAAGCTCCGTCGCTTCTCGGATCCACGCAGGGGGAATCCCAAGAAGGCTCTTAGCAAAGTCGAGAGGCAGCTGGCTTCCAATTACCCGCAGGAGAGGAATCCGCAGAAACAGGAGAAAGTATAGTCGCTCGGACAAGCACAGCCTGGCAGGCTACGTATACTGTGTCACACAAATCACGGAAGGAAGGCAACAGGAGAAGAAGGGAAAATGGCCTGTAACAGAGCAGAAGTCCCGAGGTGGGTGTATCTGAGCCTAATTTTATTTATAATATGTCCATGTCTTTAGAACTAAAGTTGAATGATCAAGAGGACAGAGGACGTCAGAAAAACATCAGGATTCGGGGAGTTTCAGAAAAGTGGAACAGGCAGATCTAAGACCATTTCTAATAGACTTGTTCAAACAAATGGGCATGGTTGAATTATCAGATGATTCATGTATAGAACGGGTCCAAATAACATATAAACTGAGTAACTTGCCTGAGGGTCTACCAACAGACTTAATTATCAGATTTTCAGTGTTCCCTCTGAAGCAGGAGATCGCAGAAAAAAATTTCAAACCTCAGAGGAAAGATTTAGGGAAATATCCTTCGATCAGGATTTATCAGCAGCCACAAGAGCAAGAAGGAAGTTCTTTAGATTCTTCACTGAAACCCTACGTGACAAGCAAATCCGAAAATAATTGGGGATTTCCAATAAAGATTTATGTAAAATATAAGGACAGATCCTATATTTTCAACACGACGGAAAAAGCAAAAAATTGTCTGTCTAAATACCTGGAGAAGAACATGAATGAGCTGTTGTGATGCAGTTGAAGGCTACTATTAAGGGAAGCATAAGAAGTCCCTCATAGTAACATAAACTGATAAACTAATAATTCCCGTGAGCCAAATATACAAAGTAGTGGGGGTGGGAAGGATAAATAATGAATGATAAGTATTGTCTGTATGATAAGGTGTAAGAAGTAGCTGAAACATGGCAACATAGGTTTTGTCACAATTGGGAGTTTATCCTCCCACAATGTTTTTTCTCTTTTTCTATTCCCTTTCTTATTAATAGTCTTCACACTAACAATATTTTTGAAATGAGTAACAAAATATACTCATTTATAATTGCGGAGAGAATGATATTAGTGATATTATACATCAGGACCAGACAGGCTTTGTAAAGGGTAGGCAGGCCTCAGGTAATTGATCCCATAACATCCTGTAAAATTCCCTCAATTGTATTGACCTTGGATGCAGAGAAGGCTTTTGACTGTATCGACTGGAGTTTCCTCGAGGAGGTAATGGTGGCATTTGGATGCGGGATCGCATGGCCTTGTATACAAATCAGTCATCAAAAGTCATGGGGCAGGGTCTTAATTTGGAGTGGTTCAGATTGTGTAACGGGACAAGACAAGACTTTGGCTCTGAATTTCGGCTAAAATATCGGGTATAAACATAGGATCAAGATCGTGTAAAATTAGCAGACTACTCACGCAGAAACATCATTGGATGAAGTTTTAAAGGAGATAGTGATATATGGTAATATGTCGATTTATAGTCGTAACATAGAGAAAACTCAAGCACTGAAATTCTGGTTAAACAAGGAGACCATTAATAGTTTGACTATGAAATACCCTTTTAGTTAGTCAGAGAAATACATACAATATCTTGGTATCTCAGTTCCTGAGAATAGTTATAGAATCCTAGATTTGAACAATGCCCCATTAAAAAGTTTGCAAAAACAAACAGGGCTTGGGATACTTTGAAGCTGTCATGGATCGGCTGAATTCACCTAATTAGAGCCTATATTTGACTAAAATGGCTATATTATCTTCGTATTATACCAATCCCGAAATCCCAAAACATAAAAGAATAGAACATAATATTCTCCATAGACATAAAAATAAGGGGGGTATGGGTTTTCCACGTTTATCAAGTTATGCTCGGGCAAGTATGTTGAATCATGTATATTCTATACAGTATCCCTCCTCAAAATCTGAGGATTGGTACTGTATTGAACAAGAGTTGACAGGATTAAGATACTTGACACATTTTATATAGGCTACTTATCAGAAGACAAGGGAATATATTACAAAAACAAAAAGTAGCATTGTGGGGAAACTTACCGATTTGGCTAACTTTAAAAAAAAAAAAAAAAAGACTCAACTGCAAAATAAGATAATCCACTCACTGTGCAAGAACATACTAAACACCTAATAACTAATTTGGATCTCTCAAAATGGCCCTTCAGGGATAATATAAGAATAAGTGATTTCTTTAAAGGGAAAGAACTCAAAAACTTGGCGCAAATATATATCCCTGAGGAGAGGCAGGGGTGGAGCTAAAGTAGATAGAAATTGTTTAAAAACAAAAGTAAATAGAGTAAACTTAGTATCTGGTATTGGTTACTGGAGAATCAACACTATGTGAACTTCCCAAAAGCTCGTGGTAGATGGGAAGTTGACCTAGGCCAGAAATGGCAGTGGGAGGTATGGACGGGTCCTCGAACGCCATGAAGAAAATAGATGAACCTACAAGTGCTCCAATTTAAGATCATGTTTAGGTGGCATCTAACTCCTCAAATAATAAATAAGTTTGATCCATCAATATCTACAATATGTTAGATGTGAGGAGGCACAGGGTACTACCAAACATATATGGTGGGATTGCATAATGTTAGAGATACATGGGAAGAGGTTTTCACAGTGATCTCCACCTTACTTAATACTTCTGTTACCCCCCTACCAGAACTGGCACTGTTACACTTTGTGGTTAAGTCCTACCCCAAGGTTTAGTGAGCACTAATGGTTCAAATATTTTTAGCAATGAAAATAGTAATTGCACGTAACTGGAAAGCCCAGTTCATAGTATCTTGGCCTGAGGTTAGGAACCAGATTCAACAATTTTGGATGCTGGAGAAAGGTTTTTTTATTTTATTCACGTGCTAATATGGATGGGTATTACGACATATGGAACCCATGGATCCAAAAGATGGCAAATGAAAACCCCTTCAGCAATTTCGATTTCAGTGGGGAAGAAATTCCTTCTTGACTCCAAATGGCAATCAGATTTCTCCTTGGATTAACAAGCACTAAATAAATATTCATGCCTATACTAAAATGCATAGCCCTCTATGCTCCGGCTCATTAAAAAAAGTATCCAGGCCGCCCTTAAAGGCATCTAATGTATTTGCTAGAACCACTTATTCTGGTAGTGAATTCCATATGTTAATTGTCCTTACTGTAAAAAAAAAAATCCCTTCCGCTGTCATATACTAAATCTCATTCAAGTCTTTGCGGGTGACCTCTTGTCCTTTGTGCTGTTCTGTTAATGAACAGTTCTTTAGAAAGCCCCTTTTATGGTGCCTGGATATATTTATATAACATTATCATATCCCCTCTAAGCTGCCGCTTCTCTAGCGTGTACAATTTTAACGTTTCCAGCCTTTCTCCATAACTAAAACTTTCCAATCCCCTCATTAGTGTTGTAGCCCTCCTCTCCGGAGTGAATAAGTGAAATATATTAGAATCCAATGGGCAATTGACATTTTTTTTCTTTCTCTTGTATATAATAATATACTGGCAAGTTATCAATTATTAATTGATGTATAGTGGTCCAAGTGGCTGTCTTCAGATGTTCTATATATAGCTGGGAATTAGCATTATAACACCATGATGTTGACAAACTAAACAGCTTCAGCATCATGGTATCTAGTATTGATAACTATAGCAACATTTTTTGCTAAAAGCCAGTGACACCATTAAATAGAACCCAATATTTCACTCCTTAACAACTGATGGATTTTATTTTTATTTTTTGACATGGTAAGGCACACATAAAAATGCAGTGCTTTATCTTATAACTAATAATATTTTTTACTGCATTTTGCAAGAAATAAATTATGACTTCTTAGGGATTGTTTGCCAACACTAAATTGCTTTTTTGGAACACTCAGTTACTTCCACCAAAGTTTAACAGAATCAAGATCTGAAACGGACGTTGTCCGAATGTATGACTCATTTGCAAAACACATGTAGGTGGAATTTACCAAAGACAGGACACACAAAAATCAGCATTCATAAGCCATATGCTATTGTTAAGAATTGTCAACTGTGATTAGCATATCTAAGAGCTATAATTCCGGTGTACCATATTACTGTTGGCATTGCGTTTGTTAAAGGTTTCTTTATGAGATCAACTTGCCCTAACAAGTGAACAGAAGCTATGTAGTGATTTAAGACATATTTCTCAATAAACTATTAGAAAAATGATGTGTCATTTGGCAGATATCTTATCTAGTATGCAGAATAAATGGGATGACTTAAAAAGTTATTGTATCAGTCTAGGTACAATATAATTAGAATAAAATACAAATAATAACAGCTGCTCGATAAAATGTAGATGTTGTCTTACTAAAGGTCAGATATGTGTAATTCAAACTGTACCATAAGATGTCACGGCGATGGAAATTATATTACAGTGCTGCAAGATACTACATTTATTTATTTATAAGTCACCATTTTATTCTGCAGACCTGTGTAATGGATATCTCCCTTGCCACAAAGTATATTACTTTCACCAGACTAACCACTTTCCTCATTCAGCATTAAAGTTTTCTGACTATAGGACATGTGCTATCGATCTCAAAACATTTTCTTTTAATACATTAACAAGGGAGCAATGCCAAGATTTTCCACTGACACTATTCTGCTTATTTCCCTTCTTAAAGTGATCTTTCTATCATATTTCATTTGCAAGCTATCACTGCGTACAGGGAGTAACCAAGTAGTAGGAGATTTGATGACTGGACTCTGTCCAGGAGGCATGGACTGTTACTTTATGATACACAATCCTTACCTTAATTGGTCTGTCAGACTGTCAGTAAGACAGACCACTAAGGGAGCACCCTGCACCGACCATGTCTACAAGCACACACTGGAAAAATTAAGTATCCTAGTGCTTAGTTTCTCCGATACTATGCAAGTGATATCATCAATTTGCTACATGATAAAAAAAAAAAGAACATTGGCAAAACAGGAGTAAAAATGTATTCATACAATAGTTTTCACATGATTTAAAGAAACCAGGACCGCCTACACTAGCTGAGTAAAAGTAAATTTCCTTTGTTTTTTAATGTAAATTCCTGTCTCTCCAGTGATGTCATCAGTCAATGCGGTGCATTGTTAATAGATCCTACTTAGAGTCCACACAGTGTATTCTATTCCAGGAGAAAAGAAAGCGACAGGTGTTTTTTACCATCTGTAATTGTGTAAAATGTTTTTCAGTCCAAATTTTTAAAAAAGTGTTTATTTGGCAATTTTTACATGATATTATGATTTGTTTTAACAGTAAATAATATGATATGATGAAAATAATTATCTCTAAACAAAACCTTTTTTATGGCGATAAAACCAGTATATAATATGTGTGGGTATATTAAATGAGAAAGAAGAAAAATTACAACTAAACACAAACACTGCAGAAATGTTATAACAGCCACTGTCCAGAATGACCAAAAATATTCCAAATGGCCAGTGTTTAAGGGATTAAATAATGAAATACAGACCTGGAGCTCTGGAGGGAATGATGCAAGTGCAGGTCAGGATATGGTTGTGGAAGGATTGGGGAGGAGGGCCTTATAAGTAAGGCCTTATGATTAACCCCTTAGTGACAAGACCTTTTGACCTTGACATTCCCTTGGTGTATAATTTGTGTTTTTACACACAAATTATATATTGTTTTTATCGTCATAAGAAGAGCTTTCATTAGATACCATTATGTTCATCATATCTTATAATTTACTACAAGTAAAAACATAAAATATGATGAAAAAATAAAAAAACACTTTTTCTAACTTAAAAAATAATTTACACAAATACAATCATTAAAAAAAGACTCCGTCTAAATATTTTATAAATGTTGGAAATAACTTCTGTCTGCAAACAGACTATTTCTACTAATTATATGTTTAAATATCGGGGGGGGGGGGGGTATTAATTAAATATATATTTTATACATTGTGAGACGCACATTCATTACTAATCTAAAGAGAAGGGCTTGCCAGAGGATCAGTGTGCACCACTCAATGATATAGATTTGAGACTGGAGGAGACAATATGGTTCCTGCAGAGCCTTGTGTGACACCTGGTTCACTGGTTAAGCAACCACTTAATTCACTTGTGTGGTATAGCCACCAATATGTTGTGAGGAAGGGTAAGTTGATTCTGCTTTTACATTAGCCAATTTTCCTATTAAGCCTAAATATAAGGAGCATAAGCATATGGTTAACATGGAACAAATAAAATAAACAAGGCCACATAATTATAATCGAATCTAATGACGACTGCATTAACAAGACAATACTAAGTGCTCAATAATGTACTTTATTCTTTTATTAAAATATTTCTATTTGAAATGCCTACACTTGATCCAATCTTTTAATTAAACATACCGTATTTTTCGCCTCATAAGACGCACCTGACCATAAGACGCACCCAGTTTTTAGAGGAGGAAAACAAGAAAAAAAACCTCAATATGCCAGGATTTAGCCATTCAATATGCCAGGATTTTTCCCCTCACTATGCCTGGATTTAGCCATTCAATATGCCAGGATTATGCCCCCCACTATGCCAGGATTTTGCCCCTCACTATGTTAGGCTTTAGCCACTCACTATGCCAGGCTTTTGCCACTCACTATGCCAGGATTTTGGCCCTCACTGTGCCAGGATTTTGCCCCTCACTATGCCAGGCTTTAGCCACTCATTATGCCAGGCTTTTGCCCCTCACTATGCCAGGATTTTGCCCCTCACTATGCCAGGCTTTTGCCCCTCACTATGCCAGGCTTTAGCCACTCATTATGCCAGGCTTTTGCCCCTCACTATGCCAGTCTTTTTCCCCTCACTATGCCAGGATTTTCCCCCTCACAATGCCAGGCTTTTGTCCCTCACTATGCCAGGATTAAGCCATTCAATATGCCAGGATTATGCCCCCCCCCCTCACTATGCCAGGCTTTAGCCACTCATTATGCCAGGCTTTTGCCCCTCACTATGCCAGTCTTTTGCCCCTCACTATGCCAGGATTTCCCCCCTCACAATGCCAGGCTTTTGCCTCTCACTATGCCAGGCTTTTGCCCCTCACTATGCCAGGCTTTTGCCCCTCACTATGCCAGGATTTTGCCCCTCACTGTGCCAGGATTTTGCCCCTCACTATGCCAGGCTTTAGCCACTCATTATGCCAGGCTTTTGCCCCTCACTATGCCAGTCTTTTTCCCCTCACTATGCCAGGCTTTTGCCCCTCACTATGCCAGGCTTTTGCTCCTCACTATGCCAGGATTTTCCCCCTGACAATGCCAGGATTTTGCCCCTTATTATGCCAGGATTTGCTCGTTTGTGCCACCCTCCTCCCCCCTTCCCTAGCACTTAGCTCCATGCTGCTCTCCGTTGTGTTCTCTCCGTTGTGTCCTCCGTGCAGTCTAACCTCCTGCACAGAGGAAGGAAGCTCCGGGCGCTTTTTTTCTTCTTCTTAACTTTATTGAAGTCGCGCAACGTCAATAAAGTTAAGAAGGGGAAAAAAAGCGCCCGGAGCTTCCTTCCTCCGTGCAGAAGGTAAGACAGCACGGAGGAAACAACGGAGAGAACACAACGGAGAGCAGCATGGAGGTAAGTATTATATTCGCTCCATAAGACGCACAGACATTTCCCCTCACTTCTGAGGAGGAAAAAAGTGCGTCTTATGAGGCGAAAAATACGGTAATTTAATTTAGGCAGCAAATCAAAATAGTAAATATATTCTGCTAATAAGTGTTTTTGGGAAGACCTGATGATACATTTTTCCTGTTATGTGGAAAATAATTTCTACAAATGACTTTGCAAGCCATGTCAGTAACGATGTTGGAATATCTGTCATTTCTTGTTTGTGAAGGATTAGCTAAATTTGCTATGAATATACTTAGTATTACTTATTTTATTTTAATTAAATATAATCAATATTTCCATAACAAACACTTGCCGTGGGAGGTTGATGGTATGCTTGCCTGTCTGTCTATTTTTCTATCCCTCTTTCTGTATATTTATTTATGTAGAGATAGAGAAAACTTTACCCAGACATATGTGCAGAAAGATACCATTCAAGAAACAAAAATGTGGCTGTCAAATGCATAAAACCAAAATTGCAGTAATTTTATTTAAAAAAAATATATATTAAAAACAAATATCTAAAATATAGAAAAACTCAACACAGCTAAGAAAATACGCAAAACATATAGGAAAATTGGTCTGTTTTAGTACCTAATACATTTCGTATGAGAGAGTATTCGACAATTTGTGAGTTTTGTATTTTTCTTATTTGTTTTCAACTTGATTGAATAAAAGTATTACTGTTTCATCAGTTGACTATGTATTTCTGACATCTGTTCCCTGACTAGCCATTCAATTTGGCAGTTTATCCTATGAACAGACGAGAGCGTGGCATATGATGCCATATCGCTGTACCCCAGCCAAACATTCGGCAACTTGCAGCTGCACAGATAGATCGATGTCTCTGCCATAAAGAGGCAAAGACCTACATTGCTTTCAACACCACAGATCACAAGGGAAGCGCCAATAGGGTCAAACAGTGACCAATAGCGAGGAAATTAGTCTGTCAATCAGCTGAGCACCCCAAGAATGGAAGTATCTGATTTCCTTTTTCTTGGCCGTAGTTAGAGCTAACTATAGCTCTGCCATGTTGTCATCATGCAAATCATTCTCATCTTCATATTGAAAAGGTATTGATTTGGAATTACTCTGCATGTAGTTGTGTGTATCTTATATATATCTCAGATTTCATTGGTAAACACACATGAATCAAGTCTGGATGTAAGATGATATTAGAAACCAGCCGTACATCTGCAAATATAGTTAGCAACTCTTCATCTTGTTCCATTTCAGTGAACTATCAATGTCAACTTTTTAGCAATAATCCAGGGCACAGCAAAACAAAATTCTTATCCAAATTGTTATATAGAGGCTAAACAGCAGGGAAATAAGTGTGTCACTGAGCACTTTCTGCAGCATGCCAGCTCTTGTAATGGCACTCCATCCATGCCAAGAAGTTCTGAAATGTAAACACCACACATGAAAAACAGCCAATACCCTCCAAGTAAATAAACTCTTCATTTTGAAATTATATTAAACCCGTGAGTGGAGTAGTTGAGTGGATTGTTATTGTAGCACAAAAGATCTGCTAATGGAAATCAACCTTCTGTACAGAAAGGTGAAAACTTTATAGTAATGGTGGAAAATATATTTTTGGCATAATGTTTAAACACACTTGGGTTTCAAAATTAAAGGAAATTTAGATTTGGGACAAGGGTAACTACTAAGTAATTCTCCATCTGTTGTTGAAGGACAACCTTTGTGACATTCACCACAGTTCACTTTTTAGTGAATAGACCTCATTGTTTTAGAAGAATTGGAGGCAACATATAGAAGTGTTTTCTGCTAATATAATGTATCGATAATTTGCATGTACCTTCATGGTACATACATTATCTGGGTGATTTGTGAATAGATTATACTATGTATGTCTTTATTTTGGAGAATGGCCTAGTGTCCTTGACATTATATTTAGATTCCACATAGAAATCAAGATAAATACCTTATAACTATAAGAGGTTTTTTTTATTATAATTTGCATCTGTGCTTCTTATATTAGTGTTAGCTAACCTCACGCCTTACAGTATTAGTACACCTAACTTTTGTTTTTTAATAGTATAAACATTTACCAAGAACACCTTTTTTTGGTCCTCTAAGGTTGTATCTCCACCCTTTTTCCATAAAGCTCTGTAACTTTTTTTGTTATTTAATTTGTTTTTATTTTTCATTTTTAAAGGTGCATGGGATGTAAATATAGGCCTGTCCAAGATCTATAAATACCTTCATCTATATTTCTGAAATATTATAGATTTTCTATAAATATTAAGGATGTTCCAAGACTCCATTGAGCAATCATAAAATGTCTGAATAATAGGCTTCAGCTCTGAGGTAAATGCAGCAATCTCTTCATTATCTGAAGCAAGAGACCATATCATTCATTTTTAATTCTTTACACTGTAAGATATTTTTTTTCCCACAGACATCATTTTTGTTTAAACAAGTTAATAGGAAGATGATTCCACTGTCTGGCTGGAGGCCATTTTTAATTTTCCATATAAGAATGTAACCAGAGATAAGCCAGTAAGGAGAGATGAACTATTTTTCTCAAAAAATGTCAGCTGAAATTTAGTGATAGATAAATATGGCCCGTTTTAACAAATTAATTAATTTCAGATTAAAAGCATCAATATCAGGTTTATAACAATATAACTGAGTTTTGTTAAAATATTGATGTTTACAAAGGCTGAACTCAAATTGGGTAGTTTCTCTACTTAAAGGGACATTCTAACTTGTTTAACCCTTGCTTCCTTCAAGGAAGTAAGGGTTAAACAAAACATGTCCACACTTTTAATGTAAACCCGACATGTATCTTAATAGATACCCGAAGGTTTATTATCTGCTGTGTCTCACATGCAAGGCGACCGGCAGAGAGAGACCCTTGTTTTTGCATGGGATCAGCAGTGGATAAGCTGCCATGTACTATCAAAAGTACACGCCAGTTCATCATCATACTAGGGACAATGGACATTTCACTTGTGCTTCTATATTATAAGCACAAGTGGAAAAAAAAAAGTTTATTGTCCCTTTAAGTCTTTAACGTGTTTTTTACCTCAATGCACTGTGCTCTGATTGAGAGGCTGTTTTGCTAACAGTTAAATAACTGTGAGAGAAGGATATTTGTTTCATGATCTAGATGTGCTACATTCCTTTCCAATGCTCTGCTTACCTTCCTGGTATTGAAAGATTTAAAACTGGAATAAATCAAGCCTAGAAACTTGCACTTGACACAAGCCAGTGTGTGGCATATCAAACATTTTAGTGGGTTTTATTGGTAGTTCAATGGCCTAGATTCAATGAAGCCCCCGTTAAATTTAAAAAAAAACTGCAATATGGGGTAAATTAACGGCAAATGTGATTCAGTGCCTTGCTTTCATTTAATGGCTGCGCTAAAATTTATACAGCAGTCTAATAGGGCAGGGATTTCAAATGCCATACGAACCTGTGTCAGCCAATCAGAGGCCTCTATGGTCACAGCCCAGCCATTGGCTGATTTTTAAACTGGTTCAGGAGTGCATTCTAAATGGAAACAATAATTTTATTTCACACTTGTGTTATTTGTTTTAGTCCCCTCTTGACATTTGAGGTATATCCTGCACTAAAACCTTCACAGGTAGCAATCAACGGTCGCTGCCTGTGCTTTGCCACTTCTGCTATGATGCCTTGATGTCGAGGCATAATGCAGCACCAAAATTTGTTCTCCCCCCCCCCCCCCCCCCCCCCGCCCCGGCCCGGCACCCAAGCTCCTTCAATATGGCACTTTTCATATTAGGCAAGAACGATCAGAAATCACTTCTTTTGCTCCGTTACTGTTGTTTGCTAGAGGAAGTCAGAAACATAAAAATGAAGGGGGGTGGACCGCTCATTTTGTTAAAACAGCCTTTGCCACGAAGGGTACAAACATTTCACAACAGTCCTGTCACTAAGCGGTTAAGAATCTACAGATAATGACAAGTGTCTAGTTACTGTTTGATCCACATTTTGCAGAATTAATTTTACATGAGCACTCAAGTATCTCAGTGTTGAACTTAGATGGACTGGGTTTGAGCTATCCCACATGGGTAAACGAGAAGGTACTACTTAGAAAAAAGGACCCAGCATTTCATGTTTAACACTTTGTGACCTGTTTCACCTCTCAAAAAGGCCATAGTAATCACATAAGTAAAATGTAATGGTCTTTTAAGCATAGGAAAAGGACACAATCGGGGTTATATGCACTAAAAGATGAGGTGAGATAAACATTTCATTTCAGCAACTATACATGGGATGAATAATGCATGGTCAGTGATTTGAAATGTTCATCTCCCCTAGTAAATAGAGCCCACTCAGAAAAGTGAAAAGCCCTGTGAGAATTATTTGGTTTCCGCCACTACAACAAATTTAAGTCAAGATCCACTTTCAACAAGCCATTTAGACCACACATTACAGCTATGTGAATGCACTTGCTCACCAAAGAGCTCTAAAACTCATAGAAACAACTGTACAAACTCAATTCATCATAAAAGTATATCTGTTCCGAGAGTATATATACAGAGAAAAGATGTTTTGGGCCACACAAATAGAATGTATCCATCAAACAGTACTACTAACACTTTCTAAATATATATCCTTTTAGATAAAAAAAAAAATGTTCTACCTTCATGGTACTAACAATCTCAGTCCTTTTAAGAATCTGAAACCATTCTTAAGTATTCTTCAGTATAGGCAACAGGTAATACAACAATTTTGATTTTTTTTTACATTGTTTTCTTATTCTTCTGTATAGGCAACAGGTAATACAACAATTTTGATTTTTTTTTTACATTGTTTTCAATGGAAATACCATTTCCCTGGCTCCTAAAAATAACTAGACTGGCTCCTGACTTGGTATGTAGAATACAGCCCAACAAAAAAGCAAAACCTGCAGCATGTAGTCTCCATCTGTGTCAACTTACATGAATAAATTCAGTCAAAGGGATGCATTTCTTTGATGCCCCCAAAAGCTGAAAATTTGTCCCAGAAATGCCTGAGTTTGGTCTTAAAATACTTATGTGTTGCCTGTAAATTACCGTAACAGATAGGAAAAATTGGTAGCTCAGTGAAGGAGGGAATTTTAGTATTTGTTCATGTTCACATCCCTTTCTACCATGAATAGATGCCATTTCAATGTGATTACCACATCACCCCTGTTTTAACATTAACTGTTTTTTTAATGCATTATTCTACAACAACTGGAGCGAGTTAAGTCAACACAGCAGGGATTACTTTCACAAAAAAGATTGTGGCTTTGCTGAGAATAATTTCAGAAACCAATGGAGGGATGAAATTTATTACCTGCTGGATATAATGTAGCTAGGCTATCAACTTCCAAACTATAGTCAGTTGGGAATGCAAGGAACTCTTAAAAATACATGGTCTCCCGTACATGGTAGCTTGACAAAGTGATCAAGACTCCTCTAGCAAGAGCCAAGGCAAATGGTCAATATCTAAGACAGAATATGGCAGTCTGATTGATGTCACAAGTCTTGCAACATTGCCCACATACATTACCTCACTCTGGGCACATTTTTAATCTAAGGGGAATAGTGATCCTTAGTTAAAAACACATATTAACAATGAGGAATTCCAGCACTGTTTTTTAGATTGACAAAGGAACATGGAAAAACTGTTTCTTTAACAAATAAAACCAAAACCAACTACCGCTCAAAAAATGTTCTTAATAAAAGTGCTGCTCCACCTCAACAAAAAAAATGACCCAAGTTTATTTTAACAACATCCATCAAACCATTACTTAGTCAATAGTTTTAAAAATAGGAATGTACTTTTGAATGTTACTGAATGTTAGGTCTAGATTTCATGTCACATGGCTATAATAGGGCTCGACAAATACTGGTGTAATGTCAGGGTTCTACACTGACCTTCTGACTCATGCATTCAAAAAGGCATCATTCATGTGCTTATTTACCTTCTACCTCCTCTAGAGGCCTTCCTAACTTGCTTTGCTTGTATTTCTTACCCTCGGTTTGGTGTCAGGTGGGCTCGTAAACTTTTGCAACACACCCCTGTTAAATAGCTGCAGTTTAATGCAAACGGGGCTTTTGCATTGAAGTTGGATGCCTGACTTCTGAGAGCTAATGATTCTGTCCCAATAACTGGTTAACTGAACCTCGGTGGCTCAACCAGCATGGCAGATGTTTTTCAGCATCTCCTAAGACCCTCTGGCAACAGCAAGGTTTCTTCAGCTAAGTTGCTCCCTTAACCACTTAACGCAGATGGACGTATATATGTGTCCGGAAGAGGACGTATATATACGTCCTGAGTTTTCATGTAGCGTTGCGCTCCATGCGCGATGTATTGTGTGGGTGTACTGAACACAAAGAAAGAAATTCACAGTTCAGCAATTATGACAAAAATAATGGAATTCTAGTCTTCAAGGCATATCAAATGCAGCATAGAACTCTGTCACTAAGGGGTTAAAGTTACTCCTGCTCATTCCTCGCCCTCTCTAGGGTGTTCCTCCTGTTTAGCTCCTGTAATACTTACCTCGAGGTCCTGTCCACAAAGATCCGCTGCTGCAGTTTCAGAGAATGTGCTCATGCGCTTACGCAGTGCAGCGCACACTCCTCCACAATACACGCTGCCAATGGCTTAGCTATTGACATACGGAAGTCCCTTCCATACGTGGCGCCATCTTAGTTTTTAAAAGCTACTTCCTATTTTGTCTCCAAGCCTCATTTTAATCTTAGTTTTTAAAAGCTACTTCCTTGTTTGCTTCCAAGCCTCGTTTTCATCCAAGAGGCGGAGACATGCTTTGGAGGGATATTTAAAGGCTCAGTCTGCATTGAACCTTGCCTGTGATAGTGCCTTGTGGCTATTTGTGGTATTGTTATTCGGTATTTGTTATTTCTGATATTCTGACTCCTGCTTGTTTTGACCACTCTGACTTCTATATTCCTGACCTCGGCTTGTTCCTGTTTATCCTGCTTCCCGTGTTTTGTACTTGTTCCTTATTTGCTCCTGATTGATTCCCTGGATTCTGACCTCGAGGTAGTTCTGGGTGCCGCACAAGTCTCTGGCCTTCTCCATCTGCGGCTCAACCATAGGGTGAATGTTGGTCAGAGTGAAATCCATCTCGACTACTTCTTAAGTCCTCAGTTTCCTTCGACACCAGGTTCTGCATCGCTGATCCTCCTTAGAGTCTCACCCTCTCTCGGGTGTTCCTGTTTTGCTACCCTTCTCAGACCTTACCCTCTCTCGGGTGTTCCTGTTTAGCTACCCTCCTCCGGCCTCACCCTTACCTCAGGCCTCTCCCCTTGTTTTATTCTCTCTACCCCTACCTATGCTTTGTCTACAGTCCGTTCTATAGCTCTTTGTTTATACTGCAGTTCCTACTCAATCCCTTTTCCTTTTCTGCAGTTCTTTAAGTTCCCTTTTGTCTCTCCTTCAGTCATTATTCCAATCCCAATCTCTTTTTTTCTTTATCTGTTCTCAACCTGCACAATGAATAACATGCAACCAGACATCTCCACTATCCCTGCACTCAAACTCCTACCTGTCCTGGTAAAGGCCCTGACTCAAAAGGTCACTATGGAGATAAAGAAATGTGACCTGGTGCCTGTGAGTTGTTGTCCTCATAACAGTATTGGTAACCTCTGCGAGGAAGCATGGCTCAAGATGTTTGGATGCAGAATGCCAGGATGTCATGTTAACAGTGTGCATCATTAAAGTGCACATGGGGCTGCTACTCATTCCCTCCGCTACACTAATGACCAGATTTATCAAGGCAAAAAAAAGGTGCTGTTTAAAAAGAAGTGCTAAATTTGTAGCAAATTGCTATAGCATTCCATTGGTTTCCATGGTTACTACTACTATTTTAGCACTTTTCCCTTTAATTAGCATGATTTTTGTCTTGATAAATAAGGTCCTAAATACCAAATGTTGTTAGTTAAGACACACATAAAGATGCATATTGAAATTTTTTTTTTTTCACTAATAGATTGTCTTAGTCAACATGGAAAACATTTCACATGATGCATGACTAGCCAAATAGTTTCCTCCATCAGAGGTTAGCCATCATGGGGATGGGACGTTTCATCAAGGCTGCTTCTACGCAGCCCCACCACCTCTTGCACGATGGCCAGTTCATCTAGTGACAAGTCCTCGTGGGACAGTTCAACGCAAGTTTTAATGGAAGGTTAGTATTATTAGCATTAGGGTTTTAGATTATTATTAGGGTTTAGGATTAGTATTAGGGCTTAGTATTAGGAGTTAGTTCTGGTGTTCAAGGGTAGTATTAGGAGTAAGTATTTGGTTTCGGGGTTAGTATTGGGGTTCGTGTGGGTTAGGGGTTAATAATAGGGCTCACGGTTAGATTAGGGGGGTTAATTTATTGGGGGGTTATTACTATATCTGTAAGCACGTACATTTCAGCGCTGAACTGTCAGCTCTTACACTGCCACGATGAAATGGCCACGCTTAAGTATCAGTGGAATAGTTGAGCCTGACAAATGCTCTATGCCAGTCGTATCCAAACCGGACCTCAAGGCTCACCAAACTATCCAGGATTTAGGGATTACCCAGTTGTGTCTGTTCTCCTTGTGAGTGAAAACTAGATTTTAATCTCAATTGCTAGAGGTTATGGAAGCTAGCTCACATCTATCACTTAACTGGAATAACGTGGGTCACTCACTGATATAGAAGTTGGAAGCTGACCAACTGTGTCACTGTGAGCACCAACAGCCCCAGCTGATTGGCTGCTGGCAGCAAATCGACAAGTTTACACACCTGCAGATGATGGGTGGGACTGAAGCAGCATTCACCTTGTATAGTACCCACTGCTTCCCACTCAGACTCAACAAACAATGATTTCTGCTTCAACTGAACAAGTAGACAGAATTTTTAAAGTTTAGTGTCTCTAAAGTGCTAATGTATTTCCTAATGTTTACATTCCCTGGATGTACATTGTGATGTCTATATTTTTCTGAAAGTTTTGGGATGGGGTTGAAAATGCCATATTTCTTTAAAAAAAGAAGAAGAAATTAAAAAGAAATTGTGGTGACTCTAGAGCTATTTATGTAGGCATTAGATGGGTGGAACAGCGTTAAATACTATGCAGGGAATACCATAACAGCTGAGAATTTAGCCGGCAACACCCTTATACATGAGAAGACTTCATGTGATGGAGAAAATCAGTAACTTTATAAAAATAAAAAATAAAAAACACTTCATTACACTCTTGGTAATTCATATCCTAGCCTCTTCATGTTCCAATTAACAGCTTGGTTGAGAACATCAAAATAAAAACATTGCCAGAGATCAAACAAAGTAAATCTAATCAATATGTCACAATCATTTTATTGGCTACAGCACAAATTACTTAGATGATCTCAGTTACTCACTTTATTGCCCAAATTTACCGAAGAAGATTAATACTAAGTATTTGCTACTGAGAGTTAAGAAGAACAACTATTTAAAGGAGCAAATAGCAGGGCAGCCAAACTGTGAGAGTGCTATTGAGGCCAGCACCCAAATGTCAATGCCAAAGTCATATTATCCGACCTCCCTGTTACACACATAACAAACCACACTAACATGCTGTAGGTGATTAATTCTTGATTATGAAAACCCTTCATACATTTTAAGAATTATGTTAATTTCTTTTTTAAATCATTTTTATTAGTTGGACATGAGATGCTCCTATGTTACAGCTACACCAAAAGGCACATTTTAAATTTTACTTTCACTCTTCTTTTTTTTATCTGCATTTAGTGGAATATGTGACACTGATATTGTGTACATGCTTACTGAGCATCCTCTGATTAGCTCCCATAAGGTGCTGGAATACCCAAAGGTCATTATGGGAAAACCTGCAAAAGGTAAGTTTTCTAGGTGAAAGAAAATAGTAATAATGAATTACTTTTTTCACAAGGTTGACTGGTCCCAAGAGAGAATTGCAGGGAACTGACGTGGATATGTCAAACTTTAAGCCTAAGTTTGGAAGAACTTGACTGGCCTCCACACAGCCCTGACCTCAAGCCCATCGAACACCTTTGGGATGAATTGGAACGGAGATTGCGAGCCAGTCCTTGTCAAACATCAGTGCATGACCTCACAAATGCCTTCCCAGAAGATGGATACATTTATAGCTGGGGAAACCAACTACATGTTAATTAATGTCTATGTATTTAGAATGCAATGTCATAAAAGTCACTGTTGGTGTAATGGTCAGCTGTCCCAGTACTTTTATAGTGTATACACAAATAAATTTGATCACCGAGAGATCAACTTTATTTATATTATTTCATTAAACAATTTATATTTTAAAAGCATATACTTGCTTTTCAGTCTTTCAGTTAGTAACTTTATTTTGCCATGTGATGGCCATATCCAGAAACATATAAAAATATTCAGTACAATGAAAAAGAAATCACAGAGTGCCAGAAACTATGCTCAATCATACAACACAGTGGTCCCTGAACAGTACAGAAGTGAGCATGTTTGGTAACGAGAACCAACTTTGCCAAATAACAAAATCTGTCTAACATTAAGAAAACAATATCCCGGACTAAGTACTTATATTATGTACAAAACATTTAAGCAATATGGACATTGTGGTTATACTGCCCTGTGTCAACGGTTTATTATTGGTCCTAATATATATCAATAGAAGCACCCTCCAAATTTGTCTGTGTTTTTTTTTAGGGCTGTGTTTTTGTCCCAGGGTTGAAATTACCAGCTTGCCAAGATGTAAACATAACTGCTCATAATATCCCGATCAGCTGAGAGACTATAGAGCTCTCACGTAGTAGGAAGGCAAGGAAAGGGTGAGGATGAACTGGGAACATAAATTTACAATAAAAAGGGAAAAAATTGTCAAAGAGGATAGCGATGCAAGTCTATAAATAACCACTAATGCAAAGGCTGGGAGACTTCACAATGATAAATACTTTCTTACAAGGTAAATATTAAGATGAGGTTATAATGACCTTGGGTGACTAGTGTATCCATTACTTTATATCGGCTATTCGGTAGAGAAATATTTTGAGTCCCGTATAAAACCTTACAGATCGGACATAACAGATTTAAATAACATAAATTTAAGCAGAATATAGGTAAGACTTTAGACAAATGAGCACTGCCAAGTCACTATATAATTAACCGAAACAAATAGTAAGGGAAATAATCAGGAAAAAGGAAATCACTGAGCTAAACAGGTAAAGTGAGAATGGGGACGAAAAAGGGGCATTGCAAGGGACAGCAAGGAAAAGTAGGAAGAAAAATGAAGGAAGGGAGAGGAAAAAGAGGGAAAAGAGAAAAAAAATAGGGTCTCTCTTCTATCTGACAGTCTCTGTGTAGTCCCTTCCTGATTCAGCACAAGAGAGCATGATGGAGCCCACCTCTAGGGTAACTGATGGAAACGTAGATGAGTGGTTAGTGGGTGCAACGATCGTCTCCACATTACCGTAGAATGTGTCAAATCTGGGAAGGCCTGCACCGCAGATGTTTCTGACAGGATCGTTGTGGGGTCCCTGAATTTAGCCAGAAGTGCCATTCTGTCCATTGAGCATCGCAGTTGCATGTTGACATCTCTAGTGGAGTCAACTGGGGCTGTTGTGGCCTTAGGTATATGGAAAATAACCCCAACTTGTGGTGGTTTATTGTGCCTATTTAGGAAGAGATGGGAAAGGAAGTGCCTGATAAAGTATGGCAGTTACAGGGTCTCAATTCCTTCATCGATACCTCTAAGTCGCATATTCAGACGTCTCAGTTGTTCTCAAGGTCATTTATTTTCTGTTGATTAGAATCTTGCTGTTTGTCTAGTTTCATATTATCTCGCACCAGTGCGGTTAGTTTAGTTTCCGCGAGTGGTTCACACTCTCTAGGCCGCTCACCTTGGTTTCCAATGTCTGTACAATTGACGCATCTCTCACACCCCTTGATTCATGATTTGAGACATTTCCACCATCAGCGTGTGAAAGTAGGGCCACGATAGCAGAGTTCCGATGTCTTGGTGCCCAGAGTGAGGCTTAAGCTTTTTTTCTTATTTGCCCATCCTTCTGGGTGTCTCAGGAGGATTAAATAAGGAACAAATATGCTCAATTAATAGGGTAATTGTCTAAATTTTCCAATTCTAAACAGAACACGTCTGTCCTGGTGAACCATCAAGCTCCACCCCCAACAGTTGTTCTTTAAATGACCACATTAACATGAATAAAATGTGTTTTTAAGTTAGATTCTGTGAGGTACCTTTTGTGACACAAAGGTATTATTGAAGCTTGTACATTGTTTTTGGGAACCCTTCAGCTTGGAGATTCTTCCACAGTGCTGCTAGTACCATAGTTTCTTAGCATGTCAATTTTCACACTTCCAGCGTGAAACACATTTAGAGGAACATTTGCATCTCATTGTTTCTCCTATGGAATGTGTGAAGATTGACAACCTGAGAGTCCCTATGGAAGCAATCATTGTAGCTGCAGAACTCCAACCATAAAACAAGTGCTTCATTAACATTGTAATATCTTTATTATCTCCAGAGAAAGAACATTATTTTTTTTTTTTAAGTACAATCACTGTCGCAAACACATTTTTGAAACTAATTTTAATCTTTCTCAAACATTGTTTTGTATTGCACTGTGGCCACCAAATGTTACAATTTAAAAAAAAATACATCAGTCAATGTAGTGCAATATAAAGTTTGTATATATAGACACAAATGTTTATGCATAAAAGTCTGATTTTAACTGGAGAAAATAATCTGACCAATTGAAACGCTACTCAATTTATTAACTTTAACTACACAGCAGCATTACAAAATGGACAAGGAACGTTGAGCTTCGTGTTGATTACCCAGGCAACTGAATGTTTTGAGATTCTGCCCCATGGTGGCAGCATGGGACAATAATTAGGCACGTTCTTATGAATATTAATAACTATTGGAATAAAATTAAATAGAAATGCTAATTGAAACATATCACAACCTTATATCAAACATATAGAGCACACATCTTACGCTACAATATACATTTCTAACCAACTATAAACTAATTAAATACTCTAAGTACTGACACGATGCTTAACTATATAATGTATATATTGATTGGAATTTCTCTTTTACTTTCTAACTATAAACTAAAAATAATTTTCTCTTACCCATTATTCTCTCATGATATGACAACAATACTATATCACAAGTATTGAGAAAAAATAGAGAGAAAGAATTGGTAACACACAAGGATGATTTAAAAACACAAGAAAGTAACACATTTTTACTTCAACTATAATATGTGGTGCCGAATCTGAGTGTGAGAAAAAAACAACAAAAAAATGGACAAGGAATATGTACTACACAAAAGCATTAGCAGGAAAGAAATTTGTTATCAAAATGTCCTACGCTACTCCTATAGAACAAAAAAAAAATCACAAATGTGATTAATGTTTTAATAATACAATCCTGCAATGTGACAAATTACTTAGCATTCAGATTTTGTTCCTGTGACATTTTCAGTAATATAATATACAGTGGTGTATATTGGTGTTGTGCTGCCCTAGGCAGACAAAATTTGGGCACCCCCCCCCCCCCCCACGATGCACACCTACGACCCATCGCCCACTTTGCACGCCCACGACATGCCCCATCACCCACGACATGCCCCATCACCCCATTACATGCCCATAACCCACATTGCACACACATTAAAAGCCCAATCACCCACATTACATACACCCTAAATGCCCCACCACCCTCATTTCATACCCCCACCACATCCATTTCATTCCCCCATCACCCTGATTAATTGGAAGGAGCTAAAGCTGGGGGAGGTAGCGAAAATGTTTGAAGCACCAGAAGTGTGCTTTAACACCCTCTGGCAAAGTGCCGCCCTCTGTCAAAGTTCCGCCCTAGGCGAGTGCCTTGTTTGCCTTGTGGAACATACACTACTGAGAATATACCAGGGGTGGACAAACCGTGGCTCGCAAGACAAACATGGGTCGTTGACATGTAATGTGCGATTCACGGAAATATGTTGACTTGGCTCCTTTTTGCATTACAATTCACATAAAAAGGTAAATAAACATTTTTCAAGCTTTAGAATTATTTAACTGGTGTAAACTGAGAGTGCACAGAATTAACATTTAAGTTTAATGATCATGGTAGGTAAATATATTTAATAATTGAAATGCTAACTTTAATGCTAGAGTCGTGTAAGTATTTAGACAAAGAGCACAGAACACTTAAAACGACAATTTTATTAATTATGTATTTAAAAAATAAGGTGGAGAGCCACCAAAAATATCGGAAGGCTAAAGTATACCTAGAACAAAAAGTAGGCAAAGAAAAATATATGAATAATAAATATATCAGAATAGGTAGGCACACGTAAATTTTAAGCCTAAGTGAATAGTTAACACATACACGTACATGGAAAGATATAAATAATAGAAAATCACTAAAGGTAAGTACAATATATTAAAATCATATATCATACCATAAGAAAGGAGAAAGTTAATCCAAAATAAATAAATAAAGAAAAAAGGAAAGGTGCCCTATAGAAAGCACTTGTCTATAAATGATCAGCAGCTGATCAGAGTCGTGTAAGGGATTAAAGACACTTTGGATTAGGAATACAGGCAAATTGTGTTGTAAAATCAGTAACCATATAAGCAGGAGCTCCCAATTTATTTTTAGTGGGTGTGGCTTGTGATTGCGTGATTGTGGCATTTGTGGCTGTGTTGCTGGCAGTGAAATGATTGCTTTTCACTTAAGCTTGTTTAGAAATGACTGTGAAAATATTGACAGAAGATGGCATCAAAGATGTTTCCGTGTTTCATTACTGCATTAAATATGCTCAATATGATTAAAACAATAATCAATCAGGATTTTGAAAACATTTGGTATTTTTATACATATATATATGTACTTTGTGATTATGGAAACTAATACAAATTAACAATTTAAAAACTAAATACATGAATATTGTCATGTGCATGTATGTCTTAATATTTTTAGAAAATATCCATGTAAGAATAAAACACATGAGAATGGGGAAAGTATGGCGGTAATGTGATTTAAGAAGGATGGGCACAATGCTTATCTATACCTCAACCTATAACATAGTTCAATTGATTAGAGGAGTGTGAAGTCAAGTTCACTACACCCCACCTGCTTAACCCACACTTAAGCACACCAAAGAACATTGAAAGACAAGTGGTAAATAAATGTCGTACCTTTAGCCAATAACATGTAGCATTAATTTAATAGATACAATCATACAAGACAAAAGAGGAGTGTATCAACCAGGAAACAATTGAGATGCAGGTTACAGGTATAAGATCATTATCACAGTTGTAGTGTTGAAGTAAGGAGAAAGGATTATGTCTAGAAAGCTAAAGTAGAAAGGTAGTTAAAACGAGAATAGATTTGCTTATGGCAAACGTCAACAGGAAAACTATGGTTAGTAGAATAGAATCCTTACAATTATTGAGTAAAGGCTGGGGCCATTACTGTGGTACAATTTTGAGAAACACTAATATCTTGCAATAGGCCATAGGAAACAACATGGTTCATGCAATCTTTGAGTTTGAATTTAAATATTTTTGAATATATTAGACAATGGCAACAGAGGGTTGTCGTTAATTGAGTATATTCAATGCAAGGTCTTGTTACTAGTGGGGTACCTCAGGGATCTGTACTTGGACCCATTCTCTTTAATATTTTTATTAGTGATATTGCAGAAGGTCTTGTTGTTAAGGTATGTGTTTTTGATGATAATACAAAGATTTACAGCATGATGTTCCTGGAGGGATAAGCCAAACGGCAAATGATTTAGCTAAACTAGAAAAATGGTCAGAACTGTGGCAACTGACATTTAATGTGGATAGGTGCAAGATTATACACCTTGGGTGTAAAACCCCAAAAGCAGAATATAGAATATTTGAGTCCTAACCTCAACATCTGAGGAGAGGGATTTAGGAGTAATGATTTCAGAGGACTTAAAGGAGTTACACTCACAAAAATAAATCCACAGATGACCAGCTCTAGTGCAAATGAGACATGTAAAGCAGGAGGGGTTACACCAACAGCAACAATGGTCCGAATGTGAGTCCCTTCCAATCACTAAACTGGACCTGACACTCCAAGTAAATCGTTGTCAGCTGATGGAGTCTACTTTCTCTACTCTGTTCCAAGAGGTATAGGCAATATTGGAAATAATAGTTATTGAACATTTTCATTAAAACGATACACTATGAAATGTTCTTCAGTTCAGCTTTGAAAATAGCCTTTTGCAATATATCGTATTAGTGAAAATGATCCATTATCCAAAACTATCAGTTATTCAAAATACTTCTGGTCCCAGGCATTTTGGATAAGGGATACTAAACACGTATGATGAAAGTAATGGTGTCTAAAGAAATCCCTTTTTATGGTGATAAAACCAGTATATAATATATGTGGGTACATTAATAGAGAAAGAAAAAAATTACAGCTTAATGCACATTCTGAAGATATGTTAACACAGCCATTGTCACGTTAATTATAAATAGTATATTTAAATTACTATAAGAATTTTTAAATTTTAATAAAACATATCTTAGAATATTTTATTTAAATTTTATTTTTATGTATTTAAATAATGGGTCATTTATTTATTTTTTACAGGTTTTTTAAAAATTTTGGTGACATTTTGTGAGACCTCTGGCTACTTGGTTATCACCAGTGACTTCAATGAGAGGGCATCTGCTTTTTATATAATAGCCAAGGTCCTCCTGAAAAGTATGGTAAATAAGCTGAAGTTCTCTTCATAGAAGTCTATGGGGAGGACCGAGGCTACCATTTCAACTGTCAAACTCTGGAGAGGTTTGGCTTCCAAAATGTCAGCACAAATATTGTCCACATTGGGCTATTTTCATGCTGATTAAAGATCACTTCGGTGGTCTCAGAGTAACCCAAATTTGAGGGCTACTCAGATCACCAAAGTGATTAGATCGAAAATAGAAGCTACCTAAGTCAACTCATGTGAATAGTGATTTCCCTACCAGAGGACATTAGAAACACTGAATATTCGGCTCAAATATGTTTCATGCAGTTGGTTCTTGGCCTTTTTAATATAGCTCAGGTTGCACCATTTGATTAGGTGTAAGCATTGGCCAGCATTGAGTTACTTTGTTGTGGTTTAAAACGGAGCTTAAAAAATCCCTGGAGCAAAGCAGTCATGGGTCTCCAAATCGTTATCGGTGGTTCCTAACATTTTTATTTTTGTGTTTAATAAAACTTTACAGAACTACTATTTATCTGGCTCCTACAAAATGACTAGGCTGGGTTCTAAATTGGTCTGTTTTGCTACTAAAGTCTACAAATATTTGTCAAGGATTGGTTTAAAAGACAAAATGAAACACTTAACAGTTATGATGGTGTATTGAAGGACCAATTCAAGAACCAGTCTGATTATTTTTAGGAGCCAGGAAAAATGGTACTTCCATTTAGTCAATGCAAGATACTATGATGCTCTATGAAATGCACTGTATAAAGGATTTTAAGTTACAAGTTACAATAGACAGTGATGACTATGAAGTCAAATGATTTTTGCAGTTTGCTTATAGTCCAGTTTTAGGTAGCAAGTAGCCCCCCACTATTTCATGTTTCCTCATGATCTGAAATAAAGAGAAAAGAAAAACTTTGGATTACCGTAAATGGCACGCAAGCTGCCAAACATTGTTCTAAGTACAATTGGTAAGATAAATGTTACATTTGATGAATTTATAGTAAATAGTATAGTATGCCACGAGTAAACACACCAAATTTAAATGGTGAAATCCTCTTGCAAATATATCCTCCAACAAAAGCAGTAGCTATAACTGTAACTGTTATGCATAAATAAATTCAAAACATTCTCAGTATACTGTACATAAACACTCTATATTCTAAAACAAATCGTGCTTCCAAAAAAATTAACAACCTCTATTACAATTCAAAATCAGAGGGCACTTCTAAAACCTCATGATGGGGGTCTAGTCATTAAAATATGAGTTGCAAGTGAATTGCAAATCTCATCTCACCAAGTCAGCTATACATTGTGCATAGGGTTGCCACCTGGCCGTTATTTTACCGGCAGGCTGGTAAAAAATTGTCATTAGTCCAATGTTAAGTCTATGGAGACAGTACCAAGGCCGGTATTTTTTTGAAGAAAAGGTGGCAACCCTAATTGTGCAGGGCCAAACTTGGTGAGTGTCTGTCCTGCTATAATAGCTCTGCTGACTATGGATAATGCATACAGGCATCCCCCCACATTACTAAACACAATGGGTCCAGAGAATGTATGTAAAATAAAAATGTACTTCTATAGTGAAGAACTATCTTTTTTCGCTGGCATTTAACAGTGCTAAGGACTAATCAGAACCGCATCTGTTTAGTCCAGCATTGCCTGCCACCTGAAACATCAATAAAGGAAAAGGTTGGTGCATAATGTCCACAGTTTTTCAGGTATCACAAAAGCGAGAGTCCATAAACAGAGGACTGATTGTGATATAATGTCCGTACTCACACGTGTATACATAATGAAGGTCCATATAGTAGGATAGGCCTGTAGTTAAGCCTTTAATAAAATCTCAAACTTTGTTTAACAATCCATTATGCAGGGTCAACTCTATTCACCAGCTATAAACTGAATACTTAGGTCAATGAGATGAAAATGTTCATCTGAGTTCAAACCACCCGCATCTCACCTCTTAGTGAATAAACCCATTATCCTGCACGAGTAAATGACAATAGCAGTGTGTGGAGAAGTGGTTTTAACAACTCTCATTATGGTGGAACAGATAGTGAAACTCTGATAGTGAGTATACTGATAACATATTCAGCTGCAAAGTGCTTTAATGTTTGTTAGTCAGGTAATGCCAAGACAGATATCACTATCGACCTCCAAGAAAAGTAACCAAGGTTATTGTATTTCAAGGAAGATTTCAGATGAAATGGCATCACATGTTTTTTTGGAACTGACAATCCAAATCACACACAGCTTTATTATATTATAATTCTTCTGACCAAAATGTTTTCTATGTGCCTATGTATACATGACCGAAGATAAAAATAAAAGAAAATGGTGACTTTCATTTTTTACAGACCTCTTGCAAGTGTTATTATTAATATGTTATAAGCAAAACCCATGAAAAAAAACTATTTCATTTGTAATCTGCTTTAAAAGAAAGATGAATGCACCCAGTAAAATATATTTTTAAAGGCAAAAATCTCTTGTGACCTTGTGAATCTACAGTCAAATAAATTTCTTTTACAATTTTACAAATACTAGAATTAAATAGGTTTTCTGCTCCGGCCCCTCGTGTACCACATTTTATTGTCCGGATGACATGCAGATTCTCAGCAGGACAAGTTAAGATGGTCTGCGCCTGTGTGCGATGCACAGACCAGGCTACACAGAAATAAGGTAAATAAGGTAAAGCACCATGGTGAGATTTTTTTTTTTCTATAGAAACCGCGTATATGTGTGCGTAAGTGACTGTGTGTGACTCATAGTTGCCAACATTTGAAAAAAATTTCCAGGGACGCTTTGCAGCTCAGCTTACAATTACTTACTTTAATACTGACCACACCTACTGTACAAAGCTCCACCCACTCAACATAATTAGCATAATGTAACTCCACCTTATTGTCACAGTGTAGATTATATCACCAAGTTCCCACCAGCATTACCAGCATGCTTGGTATACAACAGATACATTCACAGCACAACATCTACATCAGGCAGGTGCATTTTATCACTTTTACATGAAATATAGTCAGAGAGCTGTGTGTACATCCTAAAACATACTTTAGTATAAACCTACCACTTCTGCTGCAAGGCCATTCCATGTATCCACTACCCTCTCAGTAAAGTAATACTTTCATTAGTCCCTGGCCTTATCTTATATCTAGGGCAGCTTTATGCCTATTCCATGCATACTTAAACTCATTTACTGTATTAACCTCTACCACTTCTACTAGAAGACTATTCCATGCATCCCCTACCCTCTCAGTAAATTAATACTTTATTTAGTGCCTGTCCTTATCTTATATCTAGGATAGTCTTATGCTTCTCCCATGCATGCTTAAAGTCCTTCACTGTGTTTACCACTACTGCTGGAAGGTTATTCCATGCACCCACAACCCTCTCAGTAAAGTAATACTAAGTTTCTGACCACCACTGTATTAACCTCTACCATTTCTGCTGGAAGGCTATTCCATGCATCCACTACCCTCTCATAAAGTAATACCTCCATTAATCCCTGGCTTGATCTTATATCTAAAATAGCCTTATGCTTATACTCCTTTACTGTATTAACCTCTACCACTTCTACTGGAAGACTATTCCATGCACCCACCACCCTCTCAGCAAACAAATATTAAGTCTCTGACCACAAAAAAAAACTGTAAAATATTAAATATTTCCAGCTAGTTGCACCAGGGCTTGACAAACTTAACTGATTTTTAGGAGCCAGCAAAAAAATCTAGGAGCCAGACAACAGCACATACACACAATCACATGCAGTCATATACAGACACACATACGTCACATACACACTCATACATACAGTCAGTCACATAGACACATACACTCATACATAGTCTGTCACACAAACTTATACATACATACAGTCTGTCACATAGACACACACTCATAGAGTCAGTCACATAGACACACACACTCATCCATAGTATGTCACATACACTTATACATACATACAGTCTGTCACACACACTCATACATACATACACACATGCATACAGTCTGTCACATACACTCTACATACACACATACAAGTGAGCGGTTTTTTTTAATCTTAAAAACAAAACAAAAATAAATGTAGACCAATATGACCCCCTTCCCTGCTGCTATATCTCATTGCAAGGATGGGGGGCATTTGCGTTCCAGGTTTGTCTGTGCCTCTTACAAAAGGCACAGACCATCATTACTTATTAATTACATTATTTTGCCCATGAAAGAAATTAAAGTCACCCTATATTTCTTGCACCCATTCATTTGTCAGTCTTATCATCTGTGAGTATTATCATGCCCATCATCATCTGTGAGTCTTATCATGCCCATCATCATATGTGAGTCTTATCATGCCCATCATCATCTGTGAGTCTTATCATGTCCATCATCATTTGTGAGTCTTATCATGCCCATCATCATCTGTGAGTCTTATCATGCCCATCATCATTTGTGAGTCTTATCATGCCCATCATCATTTGTGAGTCTTATCATGCCCATCACCATCTGTGAGTCTTATCATGCCCATCATCTGTGAGTCTTATCATGCCCATCATCATTTGTGAGTCTTATCATGCCCATCATCATCTGTGAGTCTTATCATGCCCATCATCATCTTTGAGTCTTATCATCGCTGTATCCCCGTTGCGCCCTCCGTGCTGCAAGCTTCCCTCCTGCACGGAGGAGGGAAGTACATTAGCCGGATATGACTAGCTCATACGAATACGTATGAATGGGGACTCTATTTCGGTTTATAGAATAGCCAATAGCATTACATGTATTCTATAAACCGAAAGTCTATAAACCAAATGTCGTTCGGTTTATAGACTTTCGGCTTATGGAAAACATGTAATACTATTGGCTTTCTATAAACCGAACTAGAGTCCCCATTCATAAGAATGTCTTATGAATGGGGACTCTAGTTCGGTTTATAGATAGCCAATAGCATTACATGTATTTCATAAGCCGAAAGTCTATAAACCGAAAGACATTCTGTTTATAGACTTTCTTTTTATAGAATAGCAATAGCATTAAGTGTATTCTATAAAATGAAAGTCTATAAACCAAATGTCTTTCGGTTTATAGACTTTTGGTTTATGGAATACATGTAATGCTATTGCTATTCTATAAACCGAAATAGAGTCCCCATTCATAGGAATATGTCAATTGACCTTAGTATAAACTGAAAGAGAATACCCTGCACTCCAACCCTCTCTCAAATGGATAATTCTGTTGATCCTCCTGGCAGCCATGCTTTAGATTTAGATTTATGTTCTTTCAAAGCTTAATTTGTATGTATTTTATGTTTTTTGAAGTTATTTCCCTATCCATATTTGTTTGCAGGGCACTTGTCCTACTCTTACCCACATTTTAATTCCTTTTGCAGCCCTCTAGCCCTTTCCAGGACTTTTTTAGAGGCATTTTAGTGGCCAAAAGTTCGTGTCCCCATTGACTTCAATGGGGTTCGGGGTCAAGTTCGGTGTCAAGTTCGAGCGCGAACCCGGACTTTTTTTCCGAAGTTCGGCCAAACCTGCCAAACCTGAAAATCCAGGTGTCCGCTCAACTCTAGTCCTGAGGTAACCTATTTATACAGCTTGAGTACACCTTATTCAAAATGCTTGGGAAAAGAAGTGTTTTGGATGACAGGTCATTTTGGATAACGGATCATTTTCACTATTAAGATATATTTAAGACTTTCAGCACTCATAAAAAAACGGTAGGGGGGGCACTGATAAACTGTTGTGCGCTTGCATTCACACATGACAAGTGTATGTGGAATATGAAAAATCTGAAAACATTTTTGGATAACGGATAATTTTGGATAACGGATTTCTGGACAAATAATATTTCACCTGTATACATATTTGATAAAAGGTAAACATGTTGGTAATTCTCATATAGCGCACCAGGGTTAGCTATCACTAATTTAAAGAGGGAGTAATGTCAACATTGTTTAATCTTTAACAAAGTGTTTTGCTGATTTAGTTACTTTTCCTGTAGTCTGCAAAACACATTCCTTTTAGACCTTTTCAGTCAAACGGACTGATACGTTTTTCTAATGGTGCTATCTGGCATAGTGTCAGTCTGACCAACCATGCCCACAAGTATACACTGCAGAAAAATGAGAGCTTGATTTCAGAAGAGATTAATATGCTTTTCTTAGCTAAATTAACAAATGCTACATTTTTCTAATGTTAGAATAAGTTGCCAGCAGAGGCGTCGCTAGGGGGGGGGCTACTGGGGCTGAAGCCCCGGATCTCCCCTCCATAGCCCCGAATGGAGCCCCTGACCACGCCCCCTCGCGCTCGGCTCCGCCCCCTCGCGTTCGATCCCGCCTCCTGCATGCTGTATGCTGAACAGCAGCAGACTCCACCCCCTCACGATAGGCTCCGCCCCTCGTGTTTAGCTCCGCCCCCTCAAGTTTTGCAGGTGAGTGTTTGGCAGAGTGTGAGTGGCAGAGTTATTAGTGTGCAGGTGTATGTATGTGAGGTAAGTGGCAGAGTGTAAGTGGGTGTGAGTGGCAGAGTTATGAGTCTGCATGTGTATGTAAGTAGCAGACTGTGAGTGGCAGAGTTATTAGTGTGCATGTGTATGTATGTGAGTGGCAGAATGTAATTTGCAGAGTATAAGTGGGTGTGAGTGGCAGAGTTATGAGTGTGCATGTGTATGTATATGAGTGGCAGAGTGTAAGTGGGTGTGAGTGGCAGAGTTATGAGTGTGCATGTGTATGTATGTGAGTGGCAGAATGTAATTTGCAGAGTGTAAGTGGGTGTGAGTGGCAGAGTTATGAGTGTTAATGTGTATGTATATGAGTGGCAGAGTGTGAGTGGCAGAGTGTAAGTAAGTGTATGTGTGTGAGTGTGGCAGAGTGTGATTGGAAGAGAGTGTGTGTGAGTGTAAGCATGAGTGGAAGAGTTATGAGTGTGTATGTGTGTGAGTGGCAGAATGTAAGTGTGTGTAAGTGGCAGAGTGTGATTGTATGAGTGAGTGTGCAGAGTGTGAGTGTTTGGAAGAGTGTGAGTTATGAGTGTGCATGTATGTGTGTGGCAGAGTGTAAGTGTGGGTGAGTGGCAGAGTTTTGGAGTGTATAAGTGTACGCAGCAGAGATATGAGTGTGCGTGTGAGTGAGTGTAAGCATGAGTGGAAGAGTTATGAGTGTGTATGTGTGTGAGTGGCAGAATGTAAGTGTGTGTAAGTGGCAGAGTGTGATTGTATGAGTGAGTGTGCAGAGTGTGAGTGTTTGGAAGAGTGTGAGTTATGAGTGTGCGTGTATGTGTGTGGCAGAGTGTAAGTGTGGGTGAGTGGCAGAGTTTTGGAGTGTATAAGTGTGAGCAGCAGAGATATGAGTGTGTGTGTGTGAGTGTAAGCGTGAGCAGCAGAGTTATGAGTGTGTGTGAGTGGCAGAGTGTAAGTGTTCGAGAGTGAAAGCATAAGTGGCAGAGTTAGGAGTGTGTGTCAGTGGCAGTGAGATTACTAGGAGAAAATGTGATTAATTACTATTAATCATATTGAATGTGATAATCAAGTGTGAAACAGTGCTCATACCATTTTTATTTTCACACCTGATTATCACATTCAATATGAATAATAGTGATTCATCTTTATATATAGTCTTTATGTTGATGGCAATGAGTCCATACACATGGCATTAAACATCACATGGACCTCGTTATACTATTAAACCCATACATTATGAGTGTATGAGCTGCTCATTATATTATAGGCTTTACTCATGAAAGAGAGAATTGCAGGGAAGTGAGATGGGAATTTCAAAATTAAGGTTAAAGTAGCAGAGCTGGAAAAATTCTCACATTCAGTTGAATTCCCATCTCAATTCCCTGCACTTCTCTCTTTTATTAGGTTGGTAGAAGGAGCATACCTTCATACCTCAGCCTATTCTCCCCAAGTTTTTTACCCCTTTTTATTAAAAAATTAAAAATATTTGTGATGTGAGTGTGAGAGTTGCAGGTTTACACACGAGTCTGCGTGGCAGAATGTCTGTGGGAAAGGCCATCTGTGTGTATAAGGGTGTCTGTGTGTAAGGTTGTCTGGATGTGTGTGTGAGTGTAAGGTTGTCTATGTAAGGGTATCTATGTGGGGGGGGAGGGTCAGGGTTGAGTCATTTTTATATGCTCAGTTATTTTTAAATCATGGGAATTTGCTCACATACAAGTGTGTGTGTGTGATGTAAGTTGGTGTGTGTAAGTGGGATTGTGTGTCTCTGTGTGTAAGGGTGTGTGTATGTATGTGTGACTGTGCATGTGTGACTGTGCAAGTGTGAATGTGTGTGTATGTGTGGCTGCATGTGTATGTGTGTGTATTTGTGGCTGTGTATTTTTGTGTATAAGTGTAACTTTGAGTAATGTGAGTTTTTTGTGTGCTGCGAGTCTTATTGTCAGTCACACACACGCATAAAGTCAGTAACAGACAGACACAAACACACTCATACAGTCACAGACAGACACACACACAGTCAGTCACAGACACACACATATACATTCTGTCACAGTCAGACATACAGTCACACACACATACAGTGGGTCACATAAACACACAGTCACACACACACATGCAGTCAGTCATACACACAAACACACACTCTGTCACATACACTTACGCACAAGTCAGCAATTTTGTTGTTGTTTATGATAAAAAAAAAAGTGCATCTATCAATATGTCCCCCTCTTGGCTGCTATACCTCATTCTAGCCTGGTCTGTGCCCTGCTGTTGTTTCTAGCCCTGCTGAGCACACTCAGCGCTCGGACACTATAGTACGGTGCATGTGGGGATGGAGCAGGAAGACTGTGCAGCCGGTGCACACACTGCTCCCCCGCGCTCCGCTGGATAAATAAAATGATCCCAGCGGCGAGGGCACCATGCAGGGACAACAATAACTGGGCGCCAGGTATAATTTCCTGGTGCCTGGGATTTGTTGAGCCCCGATATATACCCATATATACCTATTGTTCATTGGCGTCAATTATATCAGTCTGTATGCAGCCTAACCATGTGATTTTATTTACTCTACTTCTATAAAATCTATCATGGGCTCCAGCCCCGGATGTTTTGGAGACCTAGCAACGCCCCTGGTTGCCAGTATGTAGGTTTGTTTTGGCTGCAAAAGTGGAATCTGGACTTAGTAACAATTATAGCTGAGACCATCATGAATAACTCAACATATGCCACCAGGCATTAAAAGCAAAGACTGCCATTTTGATAATCACATTCAAAAACTAGAGCAATACACAAATGCACAACAAACATGAGATATATTGGCAGACAAGGGTCCCTCAAAATCCAATCAATTCCGTTCACATTATTCAATTACATGTTTATTTGATTTCCAGAAACCCCAGAGGTGTAAATGCATCCAAAAATGAATCTAGAAGATGTAATCCTCAAATCCCAAGAAATACATGTAAAAATGTGTTTCTGCTGCTAAAACAAACTATGCACATTAATTCCCCAATTGGCCTGAATGAAACATTTTACATGGTCTTTAAAGTAGGCCTGTGCTATTACGGAAAATAAAATAAGAAACTGTAAATTATATTGTATAGCGGTAAAACTATGTTCTGCTGTCATATGTAGTTTTTGTAAACATCCAAAGACATTAATCAAAATCCAAAGGAATAATGAAAACCCTAGTGGGATAAAGTGGTTAGTTGGCAAATACTGTGAGACAGCCTCATGTTTACGGTGGGGTTCTCCTTTTTATGTTCTCCTGACAAGCATGAAGTGGTTCGCAGGTGGCAATATAGACAGGAAGCTAAAATTCCAAAACTGAAACTACCTACTCCTTCCAAAAAACTCTCCTTCTCCCAATCAGATGGTGCTTTTATAGAGCCACATCACACTAGTATTTTTAATGGTTACAAAATGGTGGCATGATTTGTCAAAAACACAGAGACTTACATAGTGGAACAGGACTGTTCTAACCCGTGACTTATTCCTGACAGCAAGCTGAATGTAAGTTTATTATTAGGGTTACTGTAACATCCGCAATAAAAATGCCACAAGGAAAGTGCAAAGAAGACTAGTCCTAGACTTTTATACAATAAATACCTTATGATGTTGGACATATACCTTCTGTACATTAGCAACTACCACATCATTTAACCCATTGAATGAAGTGGATTTCGCGATCAACGATCGCGAAAACCGCTTTAACAGTGCTGGTCTATTGCCTCGACATCGAGGCAATAGCCAGCACCGAAATTTCTATTTCGGGACCCCCACGATCGCCCCACGGAGCGATCGTCGGGAGCCATATTGACGAGCATGCTGCTCCGTCAATATGGCTAAGTCCTCTGCCGGTCTGAGCTTCGGAAGTGAAAGTAACTTCACTTCCGTCGCTCTGAATATGCTACTTGACTACCCCTAGTGGTAGTTTAGTAGCATTGCAATGGGAAATATTTAAAATACATTTTTAATTAATTAAAAACATGTTATTTAGCTATATTAGCCTATAGGGTTTAAATTAAATATTTTTTAGCATAAGGGATAGGGTTAAAATTAAATTAAAGTTAAAAAATATTAAGGGATATAATAAGGATTAGAGTTGGGGTTAAATTTAGTGTTAGGGTTAAATTTTGGGTTCGGGTTGGGGTCAAAAGATCAATATAGGAAAAAAACAAAAAACACTATTTTTGGTTTTTGCCCCATATTAACCATATAAACATTTATTTTTAATGTGCAATGATAGAACCCAAGGCCTTCCGTGCATCATGAGTTAGATAAAACAAAGCATCTTTTAATCAGACAGAACTTCATGGTTGATCAACAGGTTCTCTCTGCTGACGTGGAGCGCTACTGTCAAATGGTACTTTTGAATGGTGTACAAGGAGCACTGTATAAAAGCAATAGCTTTTTCTTTCTGAAGTCTCAATGTCAAATTTGAAAGTATTTTTGATGGTATTTAATCTTTTTCCTTGTTCCTTTGCCACGGGAGGTGTGTATTTTTAGTTAAGCAAGCTAGCAATTTGTTGAAGAAGAGGTCTGTGAGTTCACATGCATAGGTAAGAGATCACTAAAAAAATTCTATATATCTATCTTTATTTTGTTAGCCAAATTGACAGAATTTATAAAGAATAAACTGAATTCTTGGTAGAGGATTTCAGCTTCTATTTGTATTTTGTCCAATTACAGAGAGCAACTACATGGAAATGCATTGCATTGAGCCTGCACGCAACTCACACACAGCTTCAACTACTTTTATAGTATAATAAAAAAAACTTACTCTGTAAGGCTAGGGTGGCAGAGAGACTGTTTGTAGCAGAAAGGTATGGGGGAAGGGGGCAGAGAAAGGATGTTGGGCCATAGGATGGCATAGAGAGGCTACTTGGATGGCTATGGTGGCAGAGAAAGGCTGTTTGGGTGGTTTCAGTAGCAGAGTGAGGCAGTTTGGAGGCTAGAGTGGTAGTTTAGGGGGCTAGAAGCACATTTGGTTTGCACCAGGGCCCTGTGGTTCCTAGTTACGTCTCTGCATATGACCCTATTGCTAGTGACAAAACTTTATGCTTTAATTTTATTATCATTACCATAGGTTTTAAATGTACAGCCTGCACTGTGTATTCTAGGCATTTACTCATCCAGATGGATTTCCAGCAAGAGCAATTTCCTTATAGGTTGTGAACAAATAACTTTTTTTTCATCTATGACTATTTAACAAACAGGGCAGACTAAATAATAATTTGCTCCAATTCTCACAAAGTCTTTCAGAACACATTCAGAACCTATATTGTTGCAATATGCTGCTACAGTACATGTTAGTACCTCATGAATAAATACCACACATTTTATAATACTTTTAAAAGCTTGTAAAATCACCCAGAAAAATAAAGTCTTATTCCAGTATGTGCCTGTGTAATGTGAGTTATCATTACCTCAAAATGAATTTACAGCAAAAAATAAGTTTACCCAGATTCCCTGTTGCAAGAATTTCAGTCAATCATCATAAAATATACTAAAGAATAAAAAAACAAAGCAAAAGAAAAAAAAAATGCTAAGTTCTATAAATTCATCTAACATGGGAAGCAGCTTTTGTTTACATAAATATCCAGCTACAAGTAAATGGTATGTCAGCTATTTGGTGTGCTAGTAAACACGAATTGCAGAGGCTGTTATTATAGTCTACCATGGGCTCCACTTTAAGATGTCTGAGGCCTGCTTAACATTCCTTGCATACTTCTGACACAGACATTATGGGAGCTGAAGTTCAGCCTGTCCTTGCCTAGCTTTCACTTGCTATTAAAGAGAAGTCATTAAACACCATGTAATTGTATACTTAACTCCTATATTTACAGCCAGTTTTGTTCCAGGAGGGCTGTAGCAGGTAACAAGGTTAATTTTAAGTACAAGAACATTAAAGGACAACTGTCAACCCTTAACAAACATTGTATTAAATAAAGGCGCAAGCTCATATACATATGCTGTGCCATTCATATGAAACCATCCCAATACAAATGTTTTCGTTATTGTACATTTTTGCAGCACTTGATGCAGAGCCCTGAGTCGCCATCTTTTTTTGGGGGTTGGATCTTTGACATTCTTACCCAAGAATGTCTACCAGAGGCTATATAATTTTAGCTTGCTATTTGTTATATTCCTGGCAAATTCTAGGAACCAGGAAGCCAGGGTTATTAAAATAGGCTCCTGTTGACATTTCATTTTTTATAATCTAGAAATGTAAGTATTTAACTAATTTGTGGACTCTGAACCAAAACAAAATATAAAACATAGAATGTGTCGGCAGATAAGAACCATTCGGACAATCTAGTCTGCCTAATTTTCTAAATACTTTTATTAGTCCCCAGTTCCCTATCTTATATCTAGGATAGCCTTGTGCCTATCCCACGCATGCTTAAACTCCTTGACTGTGTTTACCTCTACCACTTCCGCTGGAAGGCTATTCCATACATCCACTACCCTCTCAGTAAAGTAATACTTCCTGATATTACTTTTAAATCTGTGCCCCTCTAATTTAAGACTATAAAAAATGTCAACTGGCTAAGAATTTTTTACCCACTCTTCTCCAACAGACATTCCCATCTCTATTGAGTGCCTGAGGCCAATAAGAGTCAAAGTAGCTTGCCAAGGTCTCAGTCTGACAGATATTTGAACCAAGTTTAGCAACATCAAATGCAGTGACCTTAGACTACTTGACATTTTCTGTTAAGAACAGTCATTAGAAGAAACCTAAAGAGGCTATTGATCATAAAAAGGCATTTTCCCTAAAGCAATTTACAAAGCTATTAAGTAAATAGATACCATTCATTGCAATGACAGGGCAGGTGTTTGCAACTTTTATATTATAAAATATGGGACAAGAGCAATCAAAAAGTTCACAATCTGCTTCATATTTGATCATTAAAAATGATAACCGTATCAGTGAATCCAGTCTTGCAAACTATTCCATAGCCTCTAGAATAATTCTTTCAGGAAATTTAATTAGCTTTCTCCAAGCAATAAATAATTAGTCAAATGTCCCTATCAGTCATTTATGAGCTTACAGTGCAGTCTTGCACGCCTAGCTCATTCTCAACATAACTCGCACATAGACAAACTGACACTAATGAGCATGTGTGTGATGTCACAGATACAATAAATGAAACACCAATGGCAGGCTCCACCCCCTTCTGTAGCAAAGTGCATGCAGGGAATGTCTTGTTGGATAATACAAATATGAGTCAGGTTCTCAGAGAAGCCCAACAATCCTTGGCATAGGAATGTGCACAACAAATGATGAACTCGGCACTCCAAGTGCTTAAATCCATGTGAATTTATTGCATGGCACAGATCCAAACGGTGAGAAGCACACAAAACCCACTTGACGTTGGTGCATGCATCAAGTGGGTTTCTTGTGCTTCTCACCGTTGTTGATGCTGTTTCATGCAATACATTCACATTGATTTACGCACTTGGAGTGCTGAGTTCGTCATTTTGTTGTACAGATACAATACCCATATACCCATTTACGACATGGCCACTGGGTGGAGTCACCTTTAACATGCCCAATTCTAATACATTCATTTGGGGAAGCACTGAGCTTGTTCAATTCGGAGTGTGCAGCTGTGCACACCAAACTTTCAAAACTGTTAGCAAGCAGAGTGAGTATGTTTGAGCATAAAAAATATATACTAGAAGATGAGTGGCAGCTGATATGAAGAAAAATGAGCATTTCATCTAACTGACAATGGGACAAACATGATGAATATCTCCTGGTACAGTCGCTCAGCAGGCCATCGACAATATAGTTACATTTTTAATGCATTATGAAAGGCCAATTTGGTTCAGCAGGAGGAACTCACCAATTCTGTGCCTGTGCAATGCATACTTACTTAACATGGTTCATCTCACCTGCAAATCACCTCTTATTGAATAGACTCCGTTATAAGATTTTCGATGGGTGCAAAATATAAACTTTTTAGCTACTTTCAAAATAAAGCACACACATGTAGTAAATATATATCATACAAAACAGTAGCATTTGTCAATTCAGTTTGTATTCTTTCAGGTATTTAGAGGAACAAAGAATTCCCAAATTTTAAGTGGTAGTAAAATACAAAGTTTCTATAAGAACTGTGCTCTCTGTAATCCCTTCTGATTAACAGGATTACATGTCACCAACATGTTGTGATCCCACTTAGCTTCTTATGATACTTACCCCCATGCATGTGTGCGTGAACACTGAGCATTCCTGTATGATGCTTAAAGCACAAGCATGTGTGCGTGAACACTGAACATTCCTCTATGATGCTTACCGACATGCATGTGTACGTGAACACTGAGTTTTCCTGTATGACGCTTACCCACATGCATGTGTGCGTGAACACTGAACATTCCTGTATGACGCTTACCCACATGCATGAGTGTGTGAACACTGAGCATTCCTGTATGATGCTTACCCACATGCATGAGTGTGTGAACACTGAGCATTCCTGTATGACGCTTACCCACATGCTGTGTACGTGAACACTGAGTATTCCTGTATGACAGTTACCCACATGCATGTGTGCGTGAACACTGAGTATTCCTGTATGACGCTTACCCACATGCATGAGTGCGTGAACACTGAGCATTCCTGTATGATGCTTACCCACATGCATGTGTGCGTGAACACTGAGCATTCCTGTATGTTGCTTACCCACATGCATGTGTGCGTGAACACTGAGCATTCCTGTATGTTGCTTACCCACATGCATGAGTGCCTGAACACCAGGCCCGGACTGGGACAAAAAATAGGCCCGGGCATTTAAGACTGAGCAGCCCATTTTTATTTTTTTGTTAAACCAAATGGATAATTATGACAAATATAATATACTGGTGTCTTGCTGTCTATTAGTTATATTTATATATATTGCCCCCAATATGCCAGGATATTGCCCCCAATATGCCATGTAATATGCCAGGATATTGCCCCCAATATGCCATGTAATATGCCAGGATATTGCCCCCAATATGCCATGTAACATGCCAGGATATTGCCCCCAATATGCCAGGATATTGCCCCCAATATGCCATGTTATATGCCAGGATATTGCCCCCAATATGCCATGTAATATGCCAGGATATTGCCCCCAATATGCCATGTTATATGCCAGGATATTGCCCCCAATATGCCATGTTATATGCCAGGATATTGCCCCCAATATGCCATGTAATATGCCAGGATATTGCCCCCAATATGCCAGGATATTGCCCCCAATATGCCATGTAATATGCCAGGATATTGCCCCCAATATGCCATGTAATATGCCAGGATATTGCCCCCAATATGCCAGGATATTGCCCCCAATATGCCATGTAATATGCCAGGATATTGCCCCCAATATGCCATGTTATATGCCAGAATATTGCCCCCAATATGCCATGTAATATGCCAGGATATTGCCCCCAATATGCCAGGATATTGCCCCCAATATGCCATGTAATATGCCAGGATATTGCCCCCAATATGCCATGTAATATGCCAGGATATTGCCCCCAATATGCCAGGATATTGCCCCCAATATGCCATGTAATATGCCAGGATATTGCCCCCAATATGCCATGTTATATGCCAGAATATTGCCCCCAATATGCCATGTAATATGCCAGGATATTGCCCCCAATATGCCATGTAATATGCCAGGATATTGCCCCCAATATGCCAGGATATTGCCCCCAATATGCCATGTTATATGCCAGGATATTGCCCCCAATAAACCATGTTATATGCCAGAATATTGCCCCCAATATGCCATGATATTGCCCATATATTATGCTCGTTATGCCACCCTCCTCCCCCCCCCTTCCCCAGACCCCAGTACTTACCTCTTTGCGGCTCCGTCTCCCGGTGCTCTGAAGCTGCGTGGCTGTGAGGGAAGCGTTGTGAACTCCCCTCCAGCCGCGCGGAACAGTAAAGTTTGTTTGAAAAAAAAAGTTCCAACACACTTTATTGACCGCGCGGCTGGAGTGGAGCGCACAACGCTTCCCTCACAGCCACGCAGCTTCAGAGCACCGGGAGACAGAGCAGGAACGAGGTAAGTTGTTTTTTTTTTTTTGTGCTCTGCTGGGATCTTCCCCGCCGGCCTCGGTCCATGGCCACCGCGGCCCACCGGGCATTTGCCCGGTGTGCCCGATGGCCAGTCCGGGCCTGCTGAACACTGACCATTCCTGTTTGATGCTTAAAGGCTCATTTGCCTAACTGATGGAGTTCACTGATTGTTTCCTTCTCTCCTCTCCCTTTTTCCCTTTTTTTCCTCTATTTTAACCTAAACTCATATTTTCATTTCTTTTTAATAACTATTGTTTTTTGCTATTCATTCTCAATCTTTATAGTTTTATATTACACTTTTTCAGACTAGTTTGCTGTCGGACATTGCCACATGCGGTGTTGTGTTTCTGTAGGGGATGAACTGTTTAAATACCTTTTTACATTATACTGTATGCTCTCTCCACAACCTAATTGCTTGTATGTGTATTATATTTTTTATATGTGTATGGTCCCTAGGAAATCCCATTGCATTATTTCTGATAACCACGCTTTATAAATAAATATAAAAAAAATGTATTATGTCCAATAAGTTACAATGCCAGGTTAAATGAGCTCTTAGTGTTCCACACAGTTTACGAAATGACCTGTATGTAAAACATGTGCAGATTTTATACATGTATTAATAGTCAGCATGTGGTATAAAAATCTTTCTTTCACATCTTAACAATAATTGCTGTTTTAAGAGCTGAAAAGGAAGGGTGGAGGAGAATCAGGAGATGTAAAAAATTAGTAAGAACAAATTCGTCCCTCCGCCCCTACAAATTCTGTGCAGTACTCGTCAAAAATACAATAACTGAGCTGTGTCTGAACACCCGCTACATCTGGGAGAAGGAGGGCAGTGAGGGGGGCTAAGAATACCTAATTACAGAGTGCCATACACACTGAAACAAAAGTCCTGCAGAAAATGTACGTTGACATGAGTTAAGGAGGAATTTTTTTACCTGAATTAAGAAAAAAGGTATTAGTTTAAGCAGCAATAAATTGACTGTGGCAAATGTCATATTAAGGTTAATCAAAAAAATAGTTTTTTTCGGTTACATAGTGATTTGTTGGCAAAGATGTAAAACATATATTGTTCCTCTACCACCTGTGCTGACAGCCTTTTCCATGAATCCAACACCTTTTTTCTTATTAATATACATATCGTCTAGGTATGTTAGGAAAAAGAAAACTGAAACTTAATGCAAACCGAATCAAAATACCTGTCACAGTGCTCTGTGCACTCAAAAATACATTGTAATGCAATACGCTGAACATGTAAAGAAACTCTTATTGGAAAAGGCATTTAAATTAAGTCACCTTGGAGTTTGCAGAAATACTAATTTTCCAATTAATTTTGCTATTTATTATTAGTATAAATAATTTAAACCAATTACAGCATGGAAACCAGTTTCTACCTGACCTGTTATCCTGTGTCTCACATTAAATTACATTTATTTAAATATCGCAATTTACGCAGCGCTTGGTACAGAGCATTGATGGACAACATACTAAGTCAGACAAACAAGAACTGACTGATATATGAGGTAGAGAACCCTGCTTCCAAGCTTACAATCTAGAGGAGTGTATATGTTTCATTTTTGACTGGTCTGTTACAGAGGCAGTTCCACCTACAATGTCTGAAAAATATTTTTACATAAGTACTGCATCATGTATTGTTAGGGTTGCCACCGGGCCGGTATTTTACCGGCAGGCCGGTAAAAAATTGGCATCAGGCCAATGTTAAGTCTATGGAGACAGTACCAAGGCCGGTATTTTTTTGAAGAAAAGGTGGCAACACTATGTATTGTAAATAGTAATTTTTCTTCCTTAAAACTTCTTATCTCTTAAAAGCTGCAAATAAAGTGTAACAGAGTTAATACTGCTGTTATAGCAACAGGCCTGCCTATTTGTCCAAGATCTGCTTATTAGAGGCATCTGTGAAATTAATATCAGTCTAATGTACAGGAGTATGAATTGCTTTAAAGTAGAAATAAGTGCATCTCACGTACATTAAAAACATATACACCATACAGCAAATAAACTAGTGTAACTGCCCCTTTAAAAGGTTTGTGTGCTAATTTTGGCATTCAGAAAAGGCCCATGCTAACATATTTTTTCACTTTTGACAAATCTGAGCAAACAACTATACACTCAGGATGTTGTATGCCTATCATGTCTTAGATTGAAAAGGATGTGGAAAGCATTGCGCATGTGTGGCATGGTCTCAGAGAAGATGCAGCACTGCGCATGTGTGACACGCACACAGAGAAGATGCAGCATTGCGCATGTGTAACATTGACTCAGAGAAGATGCAGCACTGCGCATGTGTGACATTGACTCAGAGAAGATGCAGCACTGCGCATGTGTGGCATGGTCTCAGAGAAGATGCAGCACTGCGCATGTGTAACATGCACACAGAGAAGAGGCAGCACTACGCTTGTGTGACATTGACTCAGAGAAGATGCAGCACTGCGCATGTGTGACATGCACACAGAGAAGATGCAGCACTGCGCATGTGTGACATGGACACAGAGAAGATGCAGCACTGCACAGGTGTGACATGGACACGGAGAAGATGAAGCACTGCGCATGTATGACATGCACACAGAGACGATGAAGCACTGCGCATGTGTGACATGCACACAGAGAAGATGAAGAACTGCACATGTGTAACATGCACACAGAGAAGAGGCAGCACTACGCATGTGTAACATTGACTCAGAGAAGATGCAGCACTGCGCATGTGTAACATTGACTCAGAGAAGATGCAGCACTGCGCATGTGTGACATGGTCTCAGAGAAGATGCAGCACTGCGCATGTGTGACATGGTCTCAGAGAAGATGCAGCACTGCGCATGTGTGACATGGACACAGAGAAGATGCAGCACTGCGCATGAGTAACACTGACTCAGAAAAGACGCATGGGAAAATTCCAATTTGTATGCGGGTGTTGCTGCTGTCACACTCACATGCCTTGGGCATCCCCATGCATTCCTATGGAAGGGATGCTATTAACTTTCCATTCTATAAAGAAGTATTTTGTTACATTTTTCCTCATTCATTCATTCTCCTTGGTCTAGTAATATGTATATAATTACCTGTCTCGTGGATCAATCCATGAGGTCTTCCTGGTGTTGTGATCAATATAAAATAGCCTCCCATCATAATCCCTCGCCTCTTCCCAACCAGTAGGCAAAGGCAACTCTGAGCTTCTGCAGGACAGTGGACACTGTGATGGGCATTGTTGGTGTTGCTGTGATGGCTGCTGCTGTCTTCGCCTTCTGCCACTGCTCAGCAAGGGCATTGCAAGAAAGAGCAGTCACAAAGCAGCAGTCCCCTTCCTTTGCCTGCTGCTCCTCTTCCTCCTGCTGCTGCTGTCCTAGTCCCTGACCTCTCTCCTCCTTTGTAACTACTGCTGCTCTAATACTGATTAGAGACACTGATAAACTGATGGTATCAGCTTCTGCTTTACCATCCTGGCCAACATTTCATTGAGCTACATCCTTTGGATAGTAAAATATAATAAATGCAAATTTACTAGCTTCTTCTTTGATACTTTTTCCACTATCTGAATAGTGTTGGGCACACGGTACTCCTCCTCTCCTTGTACTATGTTCAGCCTTCTCTTCTCCCTCACATGCACTGATGCTGTCCCACCTTGCCTGTTCTTGAACAGTAAGAGAGGAAGAATGTTCAATCTTTAGCTCGGCCAAGCGGCCGAACCAAGCTCAAAGCTCTGGTTCTTGTTCATCCATGTCCGCTCTCCCAGCCGTCTCTCATTCCACACAGCCCATAGCAGCCGCCTCCCCTTGTTTCTGACTCCCTCCCTCAGCTTCCTGAGTACTGTTTCCAGTCTCAAAGCTCACATTTTAGCTAAAGAAATGCATGAGCTAGGAATTCTAAAGTGCCATTCCCACTATGGACCAACATAACATATAGACAGAGAGATGTTTCCAGGTTCACATGACCAATACATTCCAAACCAGTCTAGAACTCACTGGGTAAAGAGACTATGATGTAAGTGAATGCAATAAAAATACACATTATTACTACTTTATTTAGGAAGTACTGGCAAATTTCTCAGCTCTGTACAGAGGGCAAACAAAAAATATAAGTATCTGGTGGCATAAAACTGTTTGTTAACTTCATTCAGAGATTAGGGGTGTGAATGAGTTATGCATGAGTTATGAATGAAGGCTAAACTCAATTTACATACAGGTCACAAAACTCATTTATTTACCACCAGTTTTTTGTTTTTTTGTTAAAGCCATCTGGCACTGACTCTTTTTTTGACTCACTGTCCATTCAACCTATGTCTCAACAACAATAAACATTTGTAGCTGACGTTTAACCACAAATCACATAATACTCAGCTAATCCTTTTACTGGTTGGGAACCATCAGATTTGTAGACCAAAAATAACATGGGATCTTTTGGTGCCCAGTCATGTTTAACCCTTTCATGCCAAGATACAGAGAGAAATGGTAAAAATGTATCACGTTAGTCCATCATTTAAAGTACTTTGTCAGTGGATCATAATTAGGGGGAAGAGGACATCCTGCAAAAGTCTGTGATGCCCAACTTTGGTGTCTGTTCTCCTTATACCACCTACAGCCGAACAGTAGGTAGTATTGAAGTAGGGAGTATTGACTTAAAATGTCATATATATTGCAATTAACACATCTATGTTATTGTAACCAGATTTGTCATTAAGTGGGTACAATAATATAAAACATATAATGCATCATGACATTAAAGTCACTGATATCTCCTCTGTATTTTTGGTATAACCATACATAAAGATCTAGTCTATGTAGTAACCTTAGAAATCAATGCCATTTCTTAAATCTCTACAAAGTGTAATCTTAAAGCAATGAGCATTAATGATAGAAGGAAAATCCAAAGAGCTCTTATTGTATACAGAGAGTTATTATTTGTCTCATATCTTATTTTTGTGTTTTGCATAGACTCCCTCAGTAGGTGTTTTAACTTCAATAAACAGTTAAGTTCTCACAAACCTCTGCATTCAGTAGGGTTACTATTCCTTGTACAGAGATACTGTGACACTATCTATAGATGTTTTACGACTGAACACCCTGAAAACTGATCATCAAACTACGGCAGAGGTCAAAACAATATGTCACTTTTCTTTTACTTATGTTTCAATTACAGAAACACAAGTTCAATGACTGATAAAAGGATAATATAGCATGTGCTTTTCAGAATACATAATTTATCGGCAGCTGCTGTTCTAGTCCCTGACTTTTCTCGTCTCTCACTGACTGTCACTCATTGCTGGCACAGTGAGAGACCTGTGTTATTATACATACTCGATACTAGGTCCCCTCTATTGATTACAGCTGGCATTTTACAAAATCTGACAGGTGTGAGTGGAGCCCCCATTCTGTTTATCTGAACATGCACTGACAGCAGCAGCCAGATCAGCTCTACTTCAGGTGGACTTTTGAGAGCAAACCCAGTATACATCTTCCTGACACTTTTCAGGCATATTCCAGTGTATATTCCTTTATAAATAGGTTGTGTCAGTGCTAAGTGTGCTAGTGAACTTTTGTCACATAGAGATAATGCCACTATTTGGAACTGTGTGCACTAGCTTTATACATAACCACCTTTGTAGTCTAGAACAAGGGTCAGCAATCTCATGAGAGGCATGCGGGGTGCGTTTCAGTGGCAGTCGAGGCATTGGGCAGCCTCCTCCTGCCTCCCGGCATCAAGGAGCATGTGACAGTGGTGAATTCAGGGGAAGGACTGCATCGGGTGGCAAGGAATGGGAGGTGGCAGTTCAGCCCCACACTGTGAAGCAGCACCTGGTTCACTGGGGCGCCACAGGCAGCATCAGCTCTGTCTGTTAAACACACTCAGACCTCAGTCAGTGCTGCCTCACGCTTCCGGTGCCATTAATGATACAGAGCTCTGCGTCATCACTATCTTCGAGGCGTGTGCAGAGCTGACAGAGGTCTGAGTGTAACACACTTTTTTTTCTACATTACAATCAGAAGGGGAAAGGGATTTTATTTTATTTTTTTAATACATTCATTATATTCATTTATTTTGGATAATAAAATAATTATATTAGGATGATTACAACTTTGTTTAATAACAAATCCCTGTCCACAGACCCAGATTGCCCCAAGTCCCTTTCCACTGCACCGTTTGCCTCCAAATATCTCTTTTCACTGCATCATATTGCTGTCTGATGATTTAGTCGAGGCAGCCGTAATGCCAGTGCAAGGCAGTGAGGCAGTGATGTACCACCAATAATGGAAGCACTGCCTCTGCTGTCTGCTGTTTCCTCCTGTTCCTAGGCCTGGGCCCAGTTGGCCTACGCAGAAATATAAGACTGGTTTGTCTCCATGTTTCACTGTGAACAATAGTCTCGGCGTTAACTAGCTCTCTTTTTATTGATTTCATTTAAAAAAGAGGTTTTATCTCTACAGACAACAGACGCAAATGGTAAGCCCCCATTCTGAGCGTATGCCAACACTGACTCAGCTGTGATGGCAGTTTTAACAGTTAATGTAGTGTGATACATGTTGTATTTACCATTGGCACAAGACTGAGGTTCACCCAACCTCCAACACATGTCTGCAAGCTCATTTATTTAAATAGCCTCAACAATTTTCTTAGCACTTGGTACAGAGCATAGATGGGAACTACATAATATGATATGCAAAAAGAGACAGATACCTGAGGTAGAGACCCATGTTCACAAGCTTACATAGTTTAAAGATAGTGCTGCATTTACTGAGTGCTGAGCATTGTGCTTAGGTAGCAGTCATGCTGGCACGGTTCCAAAATATGGTACTGTCCCGTCAAAAAACATAACTGTTCCATTAAGTCTGGGGCACTTGGCAAATATTCCTTATTGGAGCAAGAAACCAGGGAAATGCACATGAATTGGGAGTGTGCATCGTGATCATTTCAATACATTAAAACAGTATTTCTCAAACTTTTTAAAATCAGTTACCAACATAAACAGATTTTTTTCCAGGAAAAGAGCCTCACAACTTTCCTTAACATCTTACTGGTAACTTGGATTCAGCGAACCTCCTCAACTTGTGCTGGGTTTACCTAAGCAGAAAGGGGTCTTGTGCTAATCTTAAATCACTGTGATTTTTGCTAATTCCAAGATCAGGGTCTCGCTTACATGCTGTCAGAAACTGCTGTGAAATACACATCTTTCATGTGTATGCAGGGAAGCATAGAATAACTCTTAAACATCTGTCCTCTAATCGTAAAAAGTCTGCACACTTAAATTATAACGAAAATAGAATTATCTAATGTTCCTAAATTCAACTTTAAAGACATTAACTAGGCACATGGTAAGTCTAAGTAAAAAGGAAATTCCTTCCTCCACCCCTTCAATTCCGGCAGTATAATTGTTAAAATACAGTATGTGAGCTGTATCTGAACATCCTGTTGCACAGGGGGGAAAGGGAGGGGGAATCCCTTAGTGGCCAACTAAGAATCTCCCCATTCAGCCATGGAGCAGGGATTGGAAAACTACCTTCTCTTAATACTGCGGTGACCTTGGCATAATGAAATTAAATAATAAACATACAAAAACTGAGGCAGCTGATGTTTTAAATTGTTTCTAGGCCTTACTGCAATTCAAAATAAATGTTATTCCACGTAAAAGATATGAACTAAAATGAATAAATGAAAAACATTTTGGTACTTGGTTTACAATTATTAATTTAGTGTATAATATTCTCAGGGGTTAAATGCAAAAGCTCTTATAAAATGCAGACTTTGTATCATATTGAATAGCATGCTTAGGATGCTTACTGCACATTTAAAAATAATCAAATTATATATAGACCTTATTCGTCTTCTCTATACTCTAAATACATGCATAGCGTGTGTATATAAATGCTAGACATCATATTGTTGTCTCGATTACTAAATACACACACACACACATATATATATATATATATATATATATATATTTAGTTTAACCACCGTTAAATATTAAAACATGAAGCAAGAGGTCTGACTGTCCCTTGAAATAGTCTTATATTATAAAGGTTCTCAGAAGAACTGTGGCTTCCACAACTCTGACATCCATGTTAGTTTGCCTGGCTCAGATAAAGTACACCACATGTTCTGTCTGTGTGTACCCAATTACCCCATTCTCAAGTTACTGAGGAGACAGTTTGAAGGCCTTGGAGAAGCCCTTATGAATTTAGTCTAGTGGAGAACCTTACCAGTGAAACTGTTATTTGCTACCCTTTGTAACTGGCCACTTTCCCTGTACTATTTCAGCTGATTCTGAAAGTTAAAATGTAAACTGCAGACCCAGCTTGTAATTGGATCAACCACATATTCCCAACCATAACAGGCCAGGATCATTATAATAAAGCACACCACTAGGAGGAGGGGAGTCAAACTGGCAGAATTGACACGGGAAACCAATTGGAAGGAAGCATCATCTCATGTTCCATAAATGAATCAGGCGCTAATACCAAAAAAATGTCACCTAAAGAAACTAATCTTACAGAGGGGCATGCATGCCACTTGTAAAAGTGACCTTTTTATCCACCAATTATACAAAAACCACTGTTGGACCTTTAATGGAAATATAGCATGGCAGTGAGATGACATTACACAAGTGAGGATGCCCTCTGTAACATCATGTATATCTTTGAATTGGTCCATACCAGGTGTGGGATGTCAATATTTTTGTGGGGGGGGGGGTTGGTTTTCAGAGAAGAAATACTATTTTGCTGGTAATAAAATCTAGAAAATGTCTAGAATGTTAGATGTGGTGTGATTTACTTTCTTTAAAAAAACAAATGCAATGTGTGAAACAATATGTAAGGCATGGAAAATCTATTTCTGTGGGCAGTTAAGTTAAAGTAATATGAGAGAAATAGATGGATTCATTTTTAGGCCAAATCAATTGGCCTAAAAATGTATATTCACTTTCAGTCTCAATTTTACAACAGTTTCATTTTTATTATATGGTATTTTATCACATACTACACTACTTTTGCATGTTATGTTTATATTAGGAGCATGTTTTGGCGTATTCCTTGGGTGCAATTCTTGTAACTGATCAGGGAGGTTTGGATGGCACCAAGTATATTAAAAATAGAGCATTACTCAAAGTTATAAAAATGAAATGTCCATCACCAGTATCTTTTATATCACCAAACCATGACAAAGCAATGTAAAGGCTCATAGGCAGGATTTAATTTTCTGGGGTTACAGCTATTGGGTGACCAGCACTTTTAGAATAATTATAGACAGTGTGGCAGTAGTACAGTACGGTTTTTCCACTCTAGGAAAAGTATTGGAGCTTTTATTCTCCTAATAAAGCATGGCTCCAATGTGATTTTATGATACAAAGCAGCCTTGTGTTAAGAACCATGTCATCAAGATACCTTGTGGGAGGATGTTAAAAAAAAAGAGTAAAACTTCTCGCTCAGTTATTCCTGATAAAATGTACTGCACACACCGCTCTGGTTCCATGAGGGTTAATTACATTTTCACAACTAGAAATGTCATTACCACTGACAGCAAAGAGGACTGAAATAATTCAAGAAATGTATCACAAAGAGAGCTACACAGCTTGGGCCAGGGATAGGAAACCTCTGGCATGAAAGCTGCTGTGGACTACGACTCCCGTGATGCTGAGACATACACATCAAGGGACTTTTAGTCCATAACAGAGGTTACCTGGCTTAGAAACACAGCACAGCGTGCTTGATGTCAGCTAGTGACACGAATTATCAAGCTAGTGGCACTCTTCTTTTGGCATTACCTGTCCCTGGGATCGATCCACGAGGTCTGCCTGGTATTGTGGTCGATATAAAACACCCTCCCGTCGTAATCCCTCGCCTCCTCCCAGCCACCGGGCAGAGGCAGCTCTGAGCTTTCCCTCCTGCATGCCAGGGGTCCTGGTGAGGGGCATTGCTGCTGCTGCTGCTGCTGCTGCGGTTGATGTTGCTGCTGCGGTTGATGTTGCTGCTGCTGCTGCCTGCGTCTCCTGCCTCCACTCAGCCAGGGCATTGCTTCCACCTTTACCGCTGAGTACACACACTTTGCTGGTACTGTAACTTAGATCCGTGCCCTCAGCTCAGGGTTCTCTTTCTTTCATCCTTACTTGACATCCCAGCTCTTCTTTTCCAAAATCCTTTTCAAGTTTACGATCTAAATGAGACTTTATACGAACCATCCAGCTCCACAGAGTCTGTTCTAAGTTCACAGAACCTCTATGGCATTAACATTACAAGAGGTAGAAGTTTTGGGGAGTTTGGTTTTATCCTTATTGTCCCCAATTTAGCCAGGGTGGCCAGACACTTTGTTCAGGGCTGAAGTTCTTTCTCTTCCATGACGGCCTCTCCACAGCAATATCTTTCATTCCTCGCAGCAGCCATAAAAGTTACCTCCTCTGTCTCCTCCCATTCTCCTTACTCCATCCCTCCTGACAGTCTCGCAACGTCACATAGATTTAGCAATCGTGATACAGTGCTGGGAAACCTAGAATTTGGGCTAAAATGTGAAGCATTGTCTAGGATTAAGATGCATATATAAATATACTTTTACACACATTTATTTTTGTTTTAGTCTGTCAATAACATTGGACTGCAAATTCACTTTATTCAGCTGTATCTTTAACAACATGCTACTGTTTTTGGGTAAAAACCTTGTGAACCAAGGAAACCATATTGGACTATGCAGCAGGAGATGAACCAAAGTCGAAGGAACCAACATTTTCTCCTCTAGCTGAACTTGACACTTAGGAGAATGTTTGGTTTGATCGTGAAGTGGCATGAAAATTTGCAGTATTATTGTTACAAACATTCCCTACATAACATTATTGGACTTTATCAATGAACTCTCAGTGCAGTCAAGGAACATATTTAAAATGAAAGAATAAGATCAGTACTTTTTTTTTTAAAGAGTGTCTAGGATCTTTAAAGAACAGGGTAGGTTTCAACCACCCTGTGCATGAGAATAAGATTCCCCACTACCCCAGCTTTTACTGGGTCACCTTACTGGTCCACCACTTCCAATTTGATGGAGCATTAACCCCTTAAGGACAGAGCCTTTGAAACATTTTTGTCCTTTCTGGACAATGGCTATTTTAACATTTCTGTGCTGTTTGTGTTTAGCTGTAATTTTCTTCTTTGTCATTTGCTGTACCCACACATATTATATATTGTTTTTATCGGGACAAGAAGGGATTTCTTTGGATGCCATCTTTTTGATCATATCTTATAATATTATAAAAAAAAAATATGGTAAAAAAAAAAAAAGTAATTTTTTTGTGTTTTTTTTCCCCACAAACCTTGTACTTTAGACATGAATTCACATATTTTGGTATGTGTCACTGCCAATAACACCCCAATAAGTGTTCAGCAACATCTCTTGAGTACAGGGATACCACCCATGCATAGGTTTGTTGGGTTGTTTGGGGGGTAAAAGGCCAAATTTGGGAGGTGCAGTTTTTGGTTTTCCAACTTTAAATTTTGACATGCAGACAGCCTGCACCCATGTCCCATTTGGGACATATTTGAAACCAGCCAGTGTATTTTACCCCATAAACCCATATTTTTTTTTAAAGTAGACACCCTAGGCTATCTCAAATGGTGGTATTTTAACACTTTCCATGCACTAATTCTACCACCAGCCTTTTTCAAAGTTTGTGGTAGTAATTGTTTTGTGGGTTTTTTTCACAAACCTTGTACTTCAGACATGAATTCACAGATTTTGGTATGTGTCACTGCCAAACCAAAACCCAATATGTGTTCAACAACATCTCCTGAGTACAGGGATACCACCCATGCATAGGTTTGTTGGGTTGTTTGGGGGCTAAAGGGCCACATTTTGAAGGTGCGCATTTTCAACTTGGAATTTTGACATGTAGTCAGCCTGAGCCCATCTTGCATTTGGGACCTTTTTTAAAGTAGGACAGTGTATTTTACCCAAAAAAGTATATATTTTGTAAAAGTAGACACCCTAGGCTATTTTAAATGGTGGTATTTTAACACTTTCCATGCACTAATTCTACCACCAGCCTTTGTCAAAGTTTGTGGTAGTAATTTTTTTGTGGTTTTTTTCACAAATATTGTATTTCAGAAATAAATTCACAGATTTTGGTATGTGTCACTGCCAAACAATAACCCAATATGTGTTCAACAACATCTCCTGAGTACAGGGATACCACCCATGCATAGGTTTGTTGGGTTGTTTGGGGGCTAAAGGGCCACATTTTGAAGGTGCGTATTTTCAACTTGGAATTTTGACGTGTAGTCAGCCTGAGCCCATCTTGCATTTGGGACTTTTTTAAAAGTAGGACAGTGTATTTTACCCAAAAAAGTATATATTTTGTAAAAGTAGACACCCTAGGCTATTTTAAATGGTGGTATTTTAACACTTCCCATGCACCAATTCTACCACCAGCCTTTGTCAAAGTTTGTGATAGTCATTTTATTGTGTATTTTTTCCCACATACATTGTACTTTAGACACAAATTCACATATTTCGGTATGTGTCACTGACAAACAATACCACAATATATGTTCAGCAACATCTCCCGCGCACAGGGATACCACCCATGCATAGCTTTGTCAGCTTTGTTGGGAGTTGAAAGGCTACATTTGAGAGGTGCGCTTTTTGATTTTCCAACTTGGAATTTTGACATGTAGAGCAAGGCAGGGGTTAATAGCTCTTATAAGAGCATTTGTAGTACTGTACAAAAAAATTAACCCCTAAAAATGCACAGACAAGAAAAAATGTTCTGCTGTGCAGTGATCAGTGGCAGGGAAGGGGTTAATACACAGGCTTTTATAAAAGCCCTTGGGACTCACAATTTTTTAACATTTTATTTAATTTATTACAATTAAAAAGTATATTATGCAGATCTGTCTCTTTCCCTCACTAAGTGAGGAGAGGGAGGCAGATCCATATGGGTCAGAACAATATTTACCAATATTGATCTAACCAGACGAATGGTGATGCTCATCTGAGAAATCACCAAACCACCTTTGCCACTGATCGGCTGTTACTGATCGCTATACACGCGTTCAGACAGCTTCAAAAGGAATACACGTAATCCCCTAGTGGGTATAATTAACCCCTAGCGAGTCTGACAAAAAAAATGCTGATAGCAAAAAAAAATCCTTCTGCGACCAGATTGCTACATATGCGCTGCGTAGGCAGTGACCATATGCACTGCTTAGGCAGTGACCATATGTGCTGATTAGGAAGTGATATATGGCAAGGAAGGGGTTAATAGCTCTTAAAAGAGCCTTTGATATACAGTAATAAATCACAGTAAAAAAATTAACCCCTAAAAAAATGCACAGACAGCAAAAAATGTGCTGCTGTGTAAGATCACTGCGTACACAGCGATCAATTGCAGGGAAGGGGTTAAATACTGGAAACGGCTTTTATAAAAGCCTTTGGGTCTCAATTTTATTAAATATATTATAATTAAAAACTTACATTATACAGCTCTGTCTGTCTCCCTCACTAAAACTCAAGTGAGAGGGAGGCAGATCTATACGGGTCAGATCAAATATTTACAAATATTGATCTAACCAGGTGAATGGTGATGCTCATCTGAGCAAACGCCAACCCGCCTTTGCCACTGATCAGCTGTTACTGATCGCTATACATGCGCTCAGACAGCTAAAAAAAAAAAAAAAAAACTGCTTAGGCAGTGATCTACAGCAAGCAAGGGGTTAATCGCTCTTAAAAGAGCCTTTTTTATACTGTAATGAATTACAGTAGAAAAAATTTACCCCTAAAAAATGCACAGACAGCAAAAAACGTGCTGCTGTGTATGATCACTGCGTACACAGCGATCAATGGCAGGGAAGGGGTTAAACACTTGAAATGGCTTTTATAAAAGCCCTTGGTTACTAAAAGTTTATTAAATATTTGTAATTTTATTATTTTATTTTATTTTTTTACATTACCTGATCTGTCTCTCTCCCTTACTAAAACTAGTAAGGAGAGGGAGGCAGATCAATACTTGTCAAAGGCAATATTTACTAATATTGCCTTTGACTGTATGGTAATTGCTCACAGATCTGTTGTGCCGGCATTGATTGGCTCCCCCTAGAGCATCGGAAGTGAAATACTTTCACTGCCGATGCTCTTGCCATTAGAAGGGAAGCGCTGCCTGTACAGGCAGCGTTCCCTTCTACTGAGCCGATTGGGTCGCTCAGGAGAGCGACCACCATCGGTTCTGGGGGCAGCCGAAGGTGCTTAGGAAGCGAACGATCGTTCGCTTCCTAAGCACATGTGTGCAGCAGGAGCAGCCATTTTTAAATGGCTGCTACGATCACTCCGGGGAGTGATCGTAGCGCGCCCCTTAACTTTTTGGGGGTGTTGCACAATGCCTCTAAATAGCAACACCGATAGAGTAAAGAAAGCGACCACTCTATTAAGTGCATGAGGTGCCAGGCACGTCACCTGTCGGCAAGTCCTCGATTTGCCGTGACGTGCCTGGCACGTCATCTGTCGCCAAGGGGTTAATGGATGAAAAGTCCGAGTTCAACAAGGTATAAACAATGACTAAGGAGAAATTGTTGTACAATACAAAAATCTTCTTTATTTCTGTATCTGTATGAACATAAGCCAAAAAGGGGATACGATGCCTATCATATCAAGTCCCAGTAGGGTTCTAGATTTTACCTGTAGGTTTTGTTTTACAGAGCCTTTTATTAAAGGGGCTGTCTGGTGCCCAAAATGCATCTTTCAAATGTTAATGCATATTAATGTACTTAAAAATGAATGTTTTACATTTTGCATTGCTTAAAATATAAAACAATAAATAAAACATACAGTTTGATGAATTTGTGAAATTACAGCAGTTTGCAAGAAACCAGGTGTGACGAGAGTTATACTGGATGAAGACCAAAAATGCAGGATGGTACAATACAGATATATTTATTGACAGGGGTTAAATGCAGGAACTTGCAACAGTTGTAATCCTCACTGACAGGGGTTAAATGCAGGAACTTGCAGCAGTTGTAATCCACACTGACAGGGGTTAAATGCAGGAACTTGCAGCAGTTGTAATCCACACTGATAATAAGCAAAACGATAACAGTCCAAGATCAGGGGCAATAGAGAGGTAGCAAAAACGAGAGACAGGCCGGGGTCAGGTTACCAGAGAATCAGAATGACGAGAAACAGTCCAGGTATCAAGGGGCACAGGCAGGCAGAAGGGTAGTCAGGAAATCCAGGTTCAGTAACAATCAAATATGAGAAAACGCTAGGCTATCGAATACACGAGAATCACCAAGCACTGTTTGCTTAGTGATTCTGGCTTTTAAATCTTCCGCGCCTCGCGGGTATGCGACGTGCGTGACGTCATCGGGCGCGCGCCTCCATGGAGACAGATCACGTGATGACGTGGACGCGCTGGCAAGCGCGTGTGACGGATCTCGGCTGGGAGAGAGGTTGTACTCAGGGGAGCTGCTGCGGGGAAGAACCTGACAGTTCCCCCTCCCAAAGCGAGACCTCCGGGCTCGCCACTGGCCAGGACGATTGGGATGACGATCATGAAAGGCATGGACCAACTCATCAGCGTGAACAAGTACAGCCGGTTCCCAAGATCTGTCGCTCTCCCCATATCCTTTCCAGTGTATGAGATATTGAAGCCGACCACGATGAAGGCGAGAATCAAGCACCTCTTCCACTTCATACTCCTCCATACCATCGGACAAAACCGGATCTGGGGGAGACCCCCGTCTCCCTGGAAAAAGGTTAGCCACCCACGGTTTGAGCAAGGAGACGTGAAACACCGGGTGGATCCTCATAGATGCAGGTAAGCGTAGTCTCATGACCAGAGGAGATATAACCTCGATGATGGGGAAAGGACCAAGGAATCGAGGACCCAGTTTCTTCGTGGGACAGGAGAGTTTCAGGTGTTTGGTGGATAGCCACACCTTGTCGCCCGGTTTGTACACAGGAGCATCCGAACGATGTCTGTCTGCGAAGGCTTTGTATCGTTGTTGAGAGTGGAGAAGAGTATCACGGAGTAAGGCAAATGTGCGGGTGATATTACGTATGTGAACAGAAGCGGAGGGAACGGTGCTTGGGATAGGGGACCCAGGGAGCATTGAAGGGTGAAAGCCATAGTTGAGAAAAAATGGGGACTTTCCCGTTGAGCTGTGGATATGATTGTTATAAGCGAATTCCGCCAGCGGCAAATACTTGCTCCAGTCATCTTGAAGATGCGTGGTGAAGCAGCGTAGGTATTGTTCCAGAGTTTGATTGGTGCGCTCCGTCTGACCATTACTTTGGGGATGAAAAGCCGTAGTGAGAGAACGATGGATATGTAATTCCGTACAGAAAGCCCTCCAGAAATGAGAGGTGAATTGAGTCCCCCGGTCCGACACTAAGTTTTCGGGTAGACCATGCAATCTAAAAACTTCTCTTATGAAGAGGTCCGCAGTTTCTGTAGCCGAGGGTAGGTGAGTATACGGAATGAAGTGTGCCATCTTGGTAAAGCGATCCACAGCGACCATCAGTGTATTGTATCGTTGGGATCGGGGTAGATCTGTAATGAAGTCCACGGAGACATCACTCCAGGGTCTAGCGGGTATCGGCAAAGGTTGAAGAAGACCTGAGGGTTTTTGGTGTCTTTCTTTCGCAAGTATCACAGGAAGCAACAAATCTCGTGACATCCTCTTGTAGGTCAGGCCACCAAAAAGTTCTGGTAATAAGATCTTTGGTCTGTCGGACACCGCCGTGCCCCGCTGTAGGGGAATCATGAAAGTATTGGAGGACTTGTAAACGGACCTCAGGGGGAACGTATGCTTTGTCTTGGTAAAAATATAGTCCTTGACGGTGTGTCAATTGGTCAGGATGGGGTACCCTAGGGGTCGAAGGATGATTACGGAGAGCCTCCCAAATTGATTGTGTGGCGTTCAAGAAGTGTTCAGATTGAAGTATGGTACTCGATCTCTCACCTTGAGGCTCTTCGGGTTCAGTCATACGTGATAAAGCATCGGCTTTCAAATTACGGGATCCTGGACGATACGTGATATGGAGGTTGAAGCGTGTGAAGAAGAGTGCCCATCTGGCTTGTCTAGGTTGTAGTCTCCTAGCGGTACGTAGATACTCCAGGTTTTTGTGGTCCGTAAAGACGGTCACAGGGAAAAGGGCACCCTCCAATAGGTGTCTCCACTCCTCTAATGCAAGTTTTATCGCCAGTAGTTCTCTCTCACCTATATTGTAGTTTCTCACTGCCGGTGACAGAGTCCTGGAGAAGAAGGCCACAGGGTGTAATTTTCCATCCTCCTTGTGCCTCTGGGAAAGGATCGCACCAACTGCTGAATCGGATGCGTCCACCTCAAGTGTAAAGGCGCTGGAAGGATCTGGAAGGATTAGAATAGGAGCTGTGGTAAAACAAGTCTTCAGAGTATTGAAAGCCTCCTGTGCTGTTTTAGTCCAGAAAAACAATCGGTTCTTGGAAGTCAAGGCGGTAATAGGTTGTATGACCTTAGAAAAGTTTCTGATGAATTTCCTATAAAAATTTGCGAAACCCACAAACCTCTGTACACTCTTCTTATCAGAGGGTGTCGGCCAGTCTCGTATTGCAGTAATCTTCTTGGGGTCCATCTGGATGTTATTTGGAGACAAAATGAAACCCAGGAATTCCACTGATTTACTCTCAAATTCACATTTCTCCAGTTTAGCGTATAGCTGATGTTGTCTCAGGCAGTTGAGAACTGTATGTACGTGTTGTCTGTGTGTCTCTAATGATGGGGAGTAGATGAGAATATCATCAAGGTAGATGATCACAAAGTGGTCCAGAATATCTCGAAAGATGTCATTGACAAAATGTTGAAAAGTAGCTGGTGCGTTGCAAAGTCCAAATGGCATAACTTTGTACTCAAAATGTCCATAACGTGATCTGAAGGCCGTTTTCCACTCATCCCCCTTCCTGATACGCACTAGGTTATACGCTCCTCGCAGATCGATTTTCGTGAAGAATTGTGCTGTGCGGAGATGATCCAATAATTCCGAAATGAGGGGTAGTGGGTAACGATTCTTCGTAGTAATATTATTAAGTTCTCTGTAATCTATACAGGGACGCAATCCACCATCCTTCTTTTTGACAAAGAAAATACCCGCACCCGCAGGAGAGGGGGAAGGTCTTATAAAACCTTTGGCTAGGTTGTCTTCTATATAGTCTTTCAGTGCAGTGAGTTCGGGTTCAGCGAGGGGGTAGATCCTTCCAAAAGGAATGGGTGCTCCTGGAAGAAGATCAATTGGGCAGTCATAATTCCGGTGAGGAGGGAGTGAGTCTGCCTTCTTTTTCTCAAACACATCCTGAAATTGAGAGTAGGCTGAAGGTAGAGTAGGGAGTGATTTTGACTCAGAAGTAAAACACGCAATGTTTTTAAACAGGCACTTGTTGATGCAAAGATTAGAGGTAAATGTAAGTATGCCGGATCCCCAGTTGATGATGGGATTGTGTAACCGAAGCCATGGAAGTCCCAGTATGATAGAGAATATAGGCGCTGGTACGATGTCGAATTGAATGATCTCTTTATGTCCTTCCCCAATCGTCATGACCAGAGGGATGGTTTCGTGTGTAATGGGACCAGTTTTCAAAGAACTCCCATCTACCAGTTGGATGTGCATGGGTGATTTCTTCTTACGGGTAGGAATTGCGATAGCCTTGACCAGATCAGTGTCGATGAAGCAACCGCTGGCTCCGGAATCCACCATCGCCATCATGGGAATAGGACCTTTAGTCCACTGTAAGGAAAGAGGAATGGAAAGATGAGGGGTCTTGTCTGTAGCTGATACCGTATTATTCTCATGAGAGGAGGAAGTTTTCTTACCATCTGTGAGTCGTTTACGGGCACGGCATTCCTTGTACATATGTCCTGGTTTACCGCAGTACAGACAGAGATTCAGGTTTCTACGTCTGGTCTTCTCTTCTGTAGAGAGGGGACCTCGGACTAGTCCAATCTGCATAGGCTCCTCTGTGTTTTGGGGGATTGGGGTTCTGGACTCGTATAGTGGTGGGCTGTAAGATGATTCCGCAGAGTTAGGGGTGTTGGACCGTTCTGCTCTTCGTTCGCGTAGTCTGCGGTCTATCTGGGTGACTAAACGGGTAAGGTCATCCAAGGAGGAAGGTATGCCAACACGAGCTAATTCGTCCTTAAGGCCATCGGATAGTCCCAGACGGAACTGGTCTAGGAGTGCCGATTCGTTCCAAGTGGTCTCTAATGCAAGTCTGCGGAATTCAGTTATAAATTCCTCCACCAGTCGACGGCCTTGTCTCAGAGCACGAATGGCATTAGTAGCTGAAGTGACTCTGAAGGGATCTTCGTATAAAGAGTCTAATGCTTGTCGGAAAGAACCCCAAGTGTCAAGGACCGGACTGTTGGTGTGGAGGAGATGGTGGGCCCATAGTTGTGGTTCGTCCAGGAGAAGCGAGATTACGGTATGTACCCTCACATAGTCAGAGGCATACGTACGAGGACGAAGGTTAAACAGGATCTGGCAAGAAGTGATGAAAGTACGATACTTCTGTCTATCGCCGGTGAATTTCTCTGGTAAGACAACTTGTGGTTCAGATGCGATAGCCCCTTCCAGAAAAATAGGGGTTGGAGGAGGTGCATGCGCCGCCACTGCGGGTTCAGGGGCATTACCTTGTAGGTGTTGTATCTGTTGTTGTAGGTTAGCTTGTCCTGTCTGTAGGTCTTGTACCGACTGGTTGAGAGTGACTAATTGTTGAGTGAGAGCAGCAATAGCGTCGGTTAGTCCCGCGGTCTCCATGATATGAGAAGGCTTGGTGATTATGTGAGGAGAGTTATACTGGATGAAGACCAAAAATGCAGGATGGTACAATACAGATATATTTATTGACAGGGGTTAAATGCAGGAACTTGCAACAGTTGTAATCCTCACTGACAGGGGTTAAATGCAGGAACTTGCAGCAGTTGTAATCCACACTGACAGGGGTTAAATGCAGGAACTTGCAGCAGTTGTAATCCACACTGATAATAAGCAAAACGATAACAGTCCAAGATCAGGGGCAATAGAGAGGTAGCAAAAACGAGAGACAAGCCGGGGTCAGGTTACCAGAGAATCAGAATGACGAGAAACAGTCCAGGTATCAAGGGGCACAGGCAGGCAGAAGGGTAGTCAGGAAATCCAGGTTCAGTAACAATCAAATATGAGGAATCGCTAGGCTATCGAATACACGAGAATCACCAAGCACTGTTTGCTTAGTGATTCTGGCTTTTAAATCTTCCGCGCCTCGCGGGTATGCGACGTGCGTGACGTCATCGGGCGCGCGCCTCCATGGAGACAGATCACGTGATGACTTGGACGCGCTGGCAAGCGCGTGTGACGGATCTCGGCTGGGAGAGAGGTTGTACTCAGGGGAGCTGCTGCGGGGAAGAACCTGACACCAGGACTGCCCGCACTAGCTGAGTAAAAGTAATTTATTTTGCTGCAGGAAACACTGAGAATAATTTAGAATGGAATATCCTGTTTCTCTAGTGATGCCATCAGACAATGTGTTGCACTGTTAAGACATTCTACTGCGTACAAGAGCAAGGCTACTTAGAGTCCACACAATGTATTCTACACCTGCAGTATACATGCAGAGTAATCACTGAAGGAGGCTTGAGTAAAATATTATTAAAGGGATTTATGCAGAATGCCTGCATCAAATTACACTGTAAAAAAAACCTGTGCATGAGATACAGGTGCAGATGATACAAGCAGTAGTATTCGACATGGTCCAAAGTGAGTTTGGGGACTAGACTGTCTCTTTAAGGTCAATTTGTGTGTAAAAAGAATGTGTATCTGGTTATATTATGTCAAGTGATACATATTTCAGCTTTCTCCCCTCAGAAGCCAGTATGTTTCCTGCCCTCCCACCCCTTCCACTAATACATTTTCAGTCTATGTTCATACAGAAATAAACAAGATGTTTGTATTGCACATTAATTTTGACTGGTAAATTACTTTGTCTACACCTTGTTGGACTCAGACTTTGCATCTGTTATTCCATGGCTTGACTAATCACAGGAGCCAGAGAGCTTTGGCTCCTAAATTAACTAATGCTGGCTATTAACTTTTTTGACTGGTTTACATAGAACCCCATGGAAGTGCCACCCCCTTGGCTCCTAAAATTTGCAATGTCTACAAACATTTGTCAAGGCCATTGTTATTCCATTGTACTATGCTCGACTGGGACACTGCAGTGTAGTCCACATGGGTTGAGCCCACCTGGTTTTTCTTAAATCAATACATGTTAAAGTATATATATATATATATATATATATATATATATATATATATATATATATATATATATATATATATATAGTTCCACCACTTAACATAACATTTAGGTGTATGTGGAGGGTAAAATAAACTTAACAGGGGATTCTTCCACATTTTTCTTCCCATCCAGTGGAGCAATAGGAACAGGGCCGTCTTTAACGCGGAGCAAACGGGGCAGCTGCCCTGGGCCCATTTACTCCTGGGGGGCCCCAAGGCAGCTGTCCCGTGGGCCCCCAGCCCCTGCTGCCGCGTTCACAGCGCATTGCGCTTGTGAACGCTTTTTTCAGGCAAGCCGCATCCGATGGATGCGACGGCCGAAAAAAAAAAAAAAAAAAAATGGGCATCTGATTGGCACTATATTACTGGGTATCTGATTGGCACTATATTACTGGGTATCTGATTGGCACTATATTACTTGGCATCTGACTGGCACTATATTACTGGGTATCTGATTGGCACTATATTACTTGGCATCTGACTGGCACTATATTACTGGGCATCTGATTGGCACTATATTACTGGGTATCTGACTGGCACTATATTACTTGGCATCTGATTGGCACTATATTACTTGGCATCTGATTGGCACTATATTACTGGGTATCTGATTGGCACTATATTACTGGGTATCTGACTGGCACTATATTACTTGGCATCTGATTGGCAGTATATTACTGGGCATCTGATTGGCACTATATTACTGGGTATCTGATTGGCACTATATTACTTGGCATCTGACTGGCACTATATTACTGGGCATCTGATTGGCACTATATTACTGGGTATCTGATTGGCACTATATTACTGGGCATCTGATTGGCACTATATTACTGGGCATCTGACTGGCACTATATTACTGGGCATTTGACTGGCACAATAATACTGGGCATCTGACGGGCACTATATTACTGGGCATCTGGCTGGCACAATAATACTGGGCATCTGACTGGCACAATAATACTGGGCATCTGACTGGCACTATATTACTGGGCATCTGGCTGGCACAATAATACTGGGCATCTGGCTGGCATAATATTACAGGCATCTGGCTGGCACTATATTACTGGGCATCTGGCTGGCACAATATTAAAGGCATCTGGCTGGCACTATATTACTGGGCATCTGGCTGGCACAATATTACTGGGCATCTGGCTGGCATAATATTACAGGCATCTGGCTGGCACTATATTACTGGGCTCTGACTGGCATAATATGACAGGCATCTGGCTGGCACTATATTACTGGGCATCTGGCTGGCACAATATTAAAGGCATCTGGCTGGCACTATATTACTGGGCATCTGGCTGGCACAATATTACTGGGCTCTGGCTGGCACAATATTACTGGGCTCTGACTGGCACAATAATACTGGGCTCTGACTGGCACAATATTACAGGCATCTGACTGGCATAATATTACAGGCATCTGACTGGCACAATATTACAGGCATCTGACTGGCACAATATTCCTGGCCTCTGACTGCACACTATTACAGGCATCTGACTGGCATAATATTACAGGCATCTGACTGGCATTATATTACAGGCATCTGGCTGGCACTATATTACTGGGCATCTGGCTGGCACAATATTACTGGGCATCTGGCTGGTACAATATTACTGGGCATCTGGCTGGCACAATATTACTGGGCTCTGACTGGCACAATATTACAGGCATCTGACTGGCATAATATTACAGGCATCTGACTGGCACAATATTACAGGCATCTGACTGGCACAATATTCCTGGCCTCTGACTGGCACACTATTACAAGCATCTGACTGGCATAATATTACAGGCATCTGACTGGCACAATATTACAGGCATCTGACTGGCACAATATTCCTGGCCTCTGACTGCACACTATTACAGGCATCTGACTGGCATAATATTACAGGCATCTGACAGGCACCATATTCCTGGGCTCTGACAGGCACAATATTCCTGGGCTCTGACAGGCACAATATTCCTGGTATCTGACTGGCACAATATTATTGGTATCTGACTGGCACAATATTACTGGTATCTGACTGGCACATTATTACTGGGCTCTGACTGGCACAATATTGCAGGCATCTGACTGGCACAATATTGCAGGCATCTGACTGGCACAATATTACTAGGCTCTGACTGGCACAATATTACTGGGCTCTGACTGGCACAATATTACTGGCATCCGAAAGTTACAATATTACTGGCATCTGAATGGCACAACAATTATGGCATATGTGTGTGTGTGTGTGTGTGTGGTGGGGGGGGGGGGGTAACATTGCGATGGATGGCGGGATTGCATGCAGGGGAGGGGGCAGGGTCCAGGGGGCCCAAGCAAATGCTTGCCCAGGGTCCAATCACTATTAAAGACGGCCCTGAATAGGAAGGTAATAGTTATAACTACTGTAGAGTTGGGGGGCCCACTGACAAAATCCAAAGAGGGCCAAGTGATATTCAGTCATTGAGTCCTTGCTATGGCAAGGAAAGTGGTGCAGTAACTAAAGGGGAAATGGAGTGGGGGCACATACTATTTAGTCTGTAAGCTCCCCCCAAATGTCTGATGGTGGCCCTGATAACACCCATGATACACATTCTCCAAACACAGACTAAGCAAGGGACATTTCATATATGATCAGTATTTGAGGGAACAGGTGTTACCTGTATAGTTATACGGTTCCCACATGCCCGTATAGATCCACTTTAACTATCTATGTTACACATCCGTAGCATGTCACACATCTACATATTTTACTTGACCTAGTATCTATTGTCATGGAAATAAAGTGAAACTAATCTTCTAAGTTTTTTACTTTCATGCTTTGGAATCAATTTGCAGACAATGCAGCTCTAATGACTTAGAAGTGAAAAAACATAGGGTTCACTATAATCCTCTAGCAAATTTGGATTTGCTGATAACAACATTCATTGATTAGTTGTTTTTATAAAAGAGGGACATATAATTTAAAAAAACACCATCTAACTTTGGTTAACACAGTGGTATTCTCTTGGTTCCCTAACAAATAAACTTAAATATGTTGAGTCAATAATGTATACTAAATCTCTGAAAAAGGGGTGCCTCTTAGAATAAATGGCACCTTAGATGCGCTGTCTGAAGTGGAAGAACTGGCTGAAATGAGGAGTGATAAAAAAAAAAACTCTAGTGTAAACACCAGCAATCAAAACAATAATAAATAACCTATTTTTGGTAAACACTGGAATTGTGTTCTAGTGCTCGATTTCTTTCCTACTTAACTGATATCTAGATTTCAGGTATATTTGACACTAAAGTAATAAAAAAAGGTCAGTTTATTTTCAAAACGTTGGCATTAGTCTCTATTTAAGATTCCAATATTATTATTTTTTTGTCATTATTTGGCAGCTTCCTGTCCTCCTTATCTGAACCAAGCCGGGGTGGATCCAGAGCCTGATCTCGGGAGGGGCACATGTCCGTCTGTCTTCTCCTCTCCCCATGTCCTTCTGTCGCTCTCCTCTCCCTTCCCATGGCTGCCTGTCTCTCCCCCTTCCCATTTCCACCTGTCTCACTCCTCTCCCTTCCCATGTCTGTCTCATTCCTCTTCCTTCCCATGTCTGCCTGACGCCCTTCTCCCTTCCCATGTCTGTCTGTCTCTCCTCTGCCTTCCCATGTCTGTTTGTCTCTCCTCTTCCTCTCCATGGCTGTCTGTCTCTCCTCTTCCTTCCCATGTCTGTATGTCTCGCCTCTCCCTTCCCATGTCTGTCTCTGTCCTGTCCCTTCCCATGTCGGTCTGTCTCTCCCATGCCTTTCCATGTCTGCCTGTCTCTCCTCTCCCATATCTGTCTTTCTCTCCTCTCTCTTCCCATGTCTGTCTGACTCCCCTCTCCCTTCCCATGGCTGTCTGTCTCTCCTCTTCCTTTCCATGTCTGTCTGTCTCTCCTCTACCATCCCTTGTCTGTCTGTCTCTTCTCTGCCATCCCATGTATGTCTGTCTCTCCTCTGCCATCCCATGTATGTCTGTCTCTCTGTTATCCCATGTCTGTCTGTCTCTCCTCTGCCTTCCCATGTCTGTCTGTCTCTCCTCTTCCTTTCCATGTCTGTCTGTCTCTCCTCTGCCTTCACATGTCTGTCTGTCTCTCTTCTGCCTTTCCATGCCTGTCTGTCCCTCCTCTGCTTTCCCATGTCTGTCTGTCTCTCTTCTGCCTTTCCATGTCTGTCTGACTCCCCTCTGCCTTCCCATGTCTGTCTGACTCCCCTCTCCCTTCCATGTCTGTCTGTCTTTCCTCTTCCTTTCCATGTCTGTCTGTCTCTCCTATGCCATCCCATGGCTGCCTGTCTGTTCTCTGCCATCCTATGTCTGCCTGTCTCTTCTATGCCATCCCATGTATGTCTGTCTCTCCTCTGCCATCCCATGTATGTCTGTCTCTCTGTTATCCCATGTCTGTCTGTCTCTCCTCTGCCTTCCCATGTCTGTCTGTCTCTCCTCTGCCTTTCCATGTCTGTCTGTCTCTCCTCTGCCTTCACATGTCTGTCTGTCTGTCTCTCTTCTGCCTTTCCATGTCTGTCTGTCTCTCCTCTGCCTTCCCATGTCTGTCTGTCTGTCTCTCTTCTGCCTTCCCATGTCTGACTGTCTCTCTTCCGCCTGTCCCTGTCTATCTGTCTTTCCTCTTCCTTCCCATGTCTGTCTCTGTTCTCTTTCCCATGTCTGTCTCTATCCTCTTTCCCATGTCTGTCTTTCCCCTTCCCCTGTCTTTCTGACTCCCCTCTGCCTTCCCATGTCTGTCTGACTCCCCTCTCCCTTCCATGTCTGTCTGTCTCTCCTCTTCCTTTCCATGTCTGTCTGTCTTTCCTCTGTTATCCCATGTCTGTCTGTCGCTCCTCTCCCTTCCCTTGTCTGTCTGTCTCTCCTCTACCTTCCCATGTCTGTCTGTCTCTCCTCTGCCTTTCCATGTCTGTCTGTCTCTCCTTTGCCTTCCCATGTCTGTCTCTTTCCTCTCCATTTCCATGTCTGTCTCTCTCCTCTCCCTTCCCATGGCTGTCTCTATTCTCATCCCCATGTCTGTCTTTCTCCTTCCCATCTCTGCCTTTCCTCTTCTTTCCCATGTTTGTCTATCTCTATTCTGCCTTTCCATGTCTGTCTGTCTCTCCTCTGCCTTCCCATGTCTGTCTGTCTCTCTTCTGCCTTTCTATGTCTGTCTGTCTCTCCTCTGCCTTCCCATGTCTGTCTGTCTCTCTTCTGTCATTCCATGTCTGTCTGTCTCTCCTCTGCCTTTCCTTGACTGTCTGTCTCTCTTATGCCTTCCCATGTCTATATCTCTCCTCTCCCTTCCCATGTCTGTCTCTATTCTCTTTCCCATGTCTGTCTTTCCCCTTCCCATGTCTGTCTGACTCCCCTCTGCCTTCCCATGTGTGTCTGACTCCCCTCTCCCTTCCATGTCTGTCTGTCTCTCCTCTTCCTTTCCATGTCTGTCTGTATTTCCTCTTCCTTCCCATGTCTGTCTGTCTCTCCTCTGCCATCCCATGGCTACCTGTCTCTTCTCTGCCATCCCATGTCAGCCTGTCTCTTCTCTACCATCCCATGTCTGTCTGTCTCTCCTCTGCCAGCCCATGTATGTCTGTCTTTCCTCTGCCATCCCATGTATGTCTGTTTCTCCTCTGTTATCCCATGTCTGTCTGTCGCTCCTCTGCCTTCCCATGTCTGTCTGTCTCTCCTCTACCTTCCATGTCAGTCTGTCTCTCCTCTACCTTCCCACTGCCTTCCCATGTCTGTCTGTATGTCCTCTGCCTTTCCATGTCTCTCTGTCTCTCCTCTGCCTTCCCATGTCTTTCTGTCTCTCCTCTGCCTTCCCATGTTTATGTCTCTCCTCTCCCTTCCCATGTCTATGTCTCTCCTCTCCCTTCCCATGTCTGTCTCTTTCCTCTCCCTTCCCATGTCTGCCTCTCTCCTCTCCCTTCCCATGTCGGCCTCTCTCCTCTCCCTTCCCATATCTGTCTCTCCTCTGCCTTCCCATGTCTATATCTCTCCTCTCCCTTCCCATGTCTGTCTCTTTCCTCTCCCTTTCCATTTCTGCCTCTCTCCTCTCCCTTCCCACATCTGTCTCTATTCTCCTTCCCTTGTCTGTCTTTCTCCTTTCCATGTCTGTCTCTCCTCTTCTTTCCCATGTCTGTCTCTCTCTCCTCTCCCTTCCCATGCATGTCTCTCTCCTCTACCTCCTACTACTGTCTCTTTGTCCCTCTACCCATGTATGCCTCTCCTCTTCCCCATGGTTGTTTTTTGTCCTCCTCACCCCACCTGTGTTCTCTCCTCTACCCATCTGTGTTCTCTCCTCCCCCCCCCCCCCACACTGGTAAGTGTTGCCTCTTCTCCCCCATCAGTGTTCTCTCCTCTCTCTCTCCCCCCCCACCTTCTCTCCTCTGTGTTCTCTCCCCTTTCCCCCTTCTCTCCTGTGTTCTCTCCCCTTCTCTACTTGATCTCCCCTGTGTTCTCCCTTTCTTCTCCTTGTTCTCTCCACTCATCCTCCCTGTTGTCTCCTCTCTCTCCACTCTGTTCTCTCTTTGCCGCCCTCCCTGTGTTCTCTCTTCTCCCCCTCCCCCATGTTCTTTCCACTGCCCCTCCCTCTCCTGTGCTTTCCTCTCCTCCCCTCCTACCTGATGTGATGCACTGCAGGCCGGCTCACAGAGGCAGCATTGGCTCCATGTGGGTTAAACACACTGAGATCTCAATCAGTGCTGCTCACGCTCCTCGCGTGTAGTGATAATGCAGAGCATCGTATTTCCAATGCTCTCACAATGCGCGCGGAGCACGAGCAGCACTGATTGAGCTCTCAGTGTGTTTAACATACACGGAGCCAATGCTGCCTGTGTCTCTACGCCGAGTGAGCTGGCCTGCAGTGCACTGATCTATGGAGTGGGGGCGGACCTTTACCTCTGACTCGGCTCGTGGGGGGCAATTACCCCGTTGCCCCCCCCCCCCCCCCCGGATCCACTACTGGAATCAATCAAATTGTTTCCTAAAGGTATATAGAGATTTGCAAAGGCCACGAATGCAAATATTTGCATTTTATATTACTTGTCAGCTTGCTGAGGCTACTATGAAATGTGTACTTGTGCATGTTCAGTCATTGGCATCTACAAGACTTTTTTTCCCCCCAGAGATTAAGGGGCAAAATTTGAACCCTCACTCCCCAACTATCATCTTACTCCCACCTGATTGCCTATATTAGCTCAGAAAGGGTAATCCCTGGTGGTCCAGGGCATTGTCCAGGGTATGTATTTACCATATAGACAAAGGGTCCATGAGAAGCGGAATGTGGCAGAGGTGGAACAGTCTTTGTCCTTATATTAGCTATCCCAAAAAAGAAATGCCTGATGGATGTACCAAAAAGGTACAAGTGTCCTCTCTTGCCTCCCTTCTGTATGCCCAAATGCATGGTGCTTCCAGCATTATTGTCAATATGAATACTGAAAAGACAAGGGAGTGGAGTACCTACTTTTATACATCTACCAGCAAGGAAAATAAATCTGGAATATCAATATAAAATAACACTGTTATGATATGATATGATAGAAAAGGTACTAATATTCACAATGACATTTTTATTAACCAATAATTTTGTATGTTTTGCCTCCAACTAAAAGCCGTGGGTTTTTTTTTACAATAAAGACACCCCTTTGTCACTGAAAGAGTTCTATTTCTTTCTAGAGGCAATTTCTAAATCCAGTAGGAATGCACCGCAAATAGAGTTGGAATGAGTCTTCTATGCAGGGTATGCAACAAGCTATATTAGTCTGGAGTATTTCATATTTTCAGTCATGCTAAATAAGCATCCAATAACAGAGATATATCAATTCCTGAGCAGTAAGACAAGACTATAAAGAGTTTACTCAATAAAGAGAGAAGGGAATTGCAAACTTAAGGCCAAATCTCCCATTCAGCTGCACTGCAGAATTTTTCCAACGAGGCTACATTGGTGTAAAGCTTAAATTTCCCTTAATTCCTTGCAATACCCTGCAGTTCTGTCTTTTTTTTAGTATATCCTTATATATTTAAACAAAAAAACAATTGCTGAACAAATATATAAAGAATTTTGGGAATAAATCAGGATTTGGATGCCATCATGTTCTCTCAATAAATAGATGTTTGATGCTACAGGACCTACGCTTACCTGTTAAACATTTGTTTAGGTTATACATTGTCACAAAGTGCCTGCGTGACTGGGGTTCTTGGAGGGGCCTGAGGGCCAAAAACCTTCCTATAGATCAGACCTGGTCATCTTACGGCCCGCGGGCCACATCCGTGAGGCAGGGCCGATCCTGGGCGGGTGCACGGGGTGCACCGCGCCCAGGCGCAAGGGAGGAGAGGCGCTGTAGCAGGGAGCTCTCTCCCTGCCATCCTCCTCCTTGTTAATCCAAGCACAGCGCGACGGGTGTAAGCTCCGCCCCCGTCGCGTTCTGTGATTGGCTGCTTCAGGGAGGAGGATGTTCTCTAGGGTATCTGCCAAGACACCATAGAGAACGTCCTCCTCCCTGCAGCCAATCACAGAACGCGACGGGGGCGGAGCTTTCCCCCATTGTGCTGTGCTTGGATTAACAAGGAGGATTAGATAATAACAGTTTGGGGGGGGGGGGGTTAAAATAAAAAAATAAAGGAGGTGTCTGTGAAAGTGTGTGTGAATGTGTATAAGTGTGTATGTGTGTGTCAATGTGTATAACTATGTGTGTGTTACTGTCTGTGTAAGTGTATGTACATGAGTGTCTGTGCAAGTGTATCCTGTGTGTAAAGGTGGCTGTGTGTGTATTTATGTATGTGTGACAGTGTGTATAAGGGTGTCTGTGTAAATGTATGTCTGTGAGGGTGACTAAGTGTGTAATTGTGTTTGTGTGTATTTATGTATGACTGTGTGTATTTATGTATGTGTGACAGTGTGTATAAGGGTGTTTGTGTAAATGTATGTCTGTGAGGGTGACTAAGTGTGTAACTGTGTTTGTGTGACTGTGTGTGTTTATGTATGACTGTGTGTACAAGAGACCAGCACGGGGAACAGAAAGATAGAGATGGAAAAAGATATAAGGGATGAGGGGAGAGACAGACATGGGGTATGAGTGGCGAGAGAGAGACAGACATGGGGTATGAGTGGCGAGAGAGAGACAGACATGGGGTATGAGTGGCGAGAGAGAGACAGACATGGGGTATGAGTGGCGAGAGAGAGACAGACATGGGGTATGAATGGAAAGAGAGAGAGACATGGAGCATGAATGGAGAGAGACATGGAGCATGAGTGGAGAGAGAGACAGACATGAGGGAATGGGGAGAGAGAGAGACAGACATGAGGGTACGGGGAGAGACAGATACTGAGCAAAATGTAATTGAAATATTGTCGATGTGGCCCTCCAGCAGTGCTCGGGTTGCTCATGCAGCCCCCGGTAAAAATTAATTGTCCACCCCTGCTATAGATTATAGGCCCTGGCTTATGTGCCATTACTCTATACTTTAAAATTGTTAGTTAGTCATATTCTGTTAGTATATTGGTTATGTGTAATGTATAATTCTGTGAGTATACCAGGGCCGATCCTAGGGTCAAGAGCAACCTGGGTGCAGGATTTTTTTGGGCGCCCCCATGTTGGGGCGTGGCTATATTACTAACTCCTCCCCTTTACACATGTATTCATGAAATATAAAATTAAAATACCAAACAGTTATTATAAATTATTTAAAAAAAAGAGAGAAGTAGAGACTCAGTGGGAGAAAATGGTTAATGATTATTATTCATACTGAATGTGCTAATCATGTGTGAAAATAAAAACAATACTATCATCTCATATTATATTTATTTATTTTCACATTTGATTATCACATTCAATATGAATAACCATGATTAAACACATGCTCTCTCAGATATGCAACAGTATTATTTAGTACATGCAACATAACAAATTAACTAGTTAATCCCTAAGAAACTTTGCTCAATAGTATTATGTCCTATTAATTAAATGGATGGAGAAGGCACCGCATGGCAACCTCCCATCACATTAATACTGAGGTATCCATTAAGTCAGTCGAGGGCACTGTAAATCTGGGTTCACCCCCACCTTGGCATTAAAGGAAAGTACATTTAAATATAATAACATTCATATACCTGGGTCTAGGTGGCTCAATCGGTGTCTGACTGGGATTGTTTATTTTTGTAGTTTGTGTCAACTCTCCAGCAATATATTTAGGGGTGGGGGAGGCAAGAGGTAGAGTGACCACACACAGATACACACACACACACACACTCATACACACAGTGACTCAGAGACAGTGGCGTCCCGAGGGGGGGGCGGGTAAGGGCAGACCGCACCGGGTGACACCTCCAGCGGGGGTGACACCCGTGCTGCTGGCACCGCCCAACCCCCCCCCCCCCCCCCCGCATCGCGCTGCTTAACTTTTTTTCTTTTTTCTGGGAGCCGCATCCGCTGGACGTCACATCCAGTGACTGTGTTTCCCTCCTCCGTGCAGGAGGGAAGACTGCACAGAGGAGGCGTCCGTCCAGGAGCACAGAGAAGCAGCGATTCGGTAAGTGATGGGGAAGGGGGGGGAGGAGGTTGGTTTAAAACGAGCAGTTTATTACTGGGCTCTGACTGGCACACTATTACTGGGCTCTGGCTGGCACACTATTACTGGGCTCTGGCTGGCACTATATTACTGGGCATCTGAATGGCACTATATTACTGGGCTCTGGCTGGCACTATATTACTGGGCTCTGGCTGGCACTATATTACTGGCATCTGGCTGGCACTATATTACTGGGCTCTGGCTGGCACTATATTACTGGGCTCTGACTGGCACTATATTACTGGGCATCTGGCTGGCACATATTACTGGGCATCTGGCTAGCACTATATTACTGGGCTCTGGCTGGCACTATATTACCGGGCTCTGACTGGCACTATATTACTGGGCTCTGGCTGGCACTATATTACTGGGCATCTGGCTGGCACTATATTACTGGGCTCTGGCTGGCACTATATTACTGGGCATCTGGCTGGTCCTATATTACTGGGCTCTGGCTGGCACTATATTACTGGGCATCTGGCTGGCACTATATTACTGGGCTCTGGCTGGCACTATATTACTGGGCATCTGGCTGGCACTATATTACTGGGCTCTGGCTGGCACTATATTACTGGGCTCTGGCTGGCACTATATTCCTGGGCTCTGACTGGCATAATATTACTGGGCATCTGGCTGGCACTATATTACTGGGCTCTGGCTGGCACTATATTACTGGGCTCTGACTGGCATAATATTTCTGGGCTCTGACTGGCATAATATTCCTGGGCTCTGACTGGTACACTATTCCTTGTATCTGACTGACATAATATTCCTGGGCTCTGACTGGCACACTATTCCTGGTATCTGACTGGCATAATATTCCTGGGCTCTGACTGGAATAATATTCCTGGGCTCTGACTGGCACACCATTCCTGGGCTCTGACTGGCACACTATTCCTGGGCTCTGACTGGCATAATATTCCTGGGCTCTGACTGGCACACTATTCCTGGTATCTGACTGGCATAATATTCCTGGGCTCTGACTGGCATATTATTCCTGGGCTCTGACTGGCACACCATTTCTGGGCTCTGACTGGCACACTATTCCTGGGCTCTGACTGGCACAATATTCCTGGGCTTTGACTGGCATAATATTCCTGGGCTCTGACTGACATAATATTCCTGGGCTCTGACTGGCGCAATATTCCTGGGTTCTGACTGGCACAATATTCCTGGGTTCTGACTGGCACAATATTCCTGGGTTCTAACTGGCACAATATTCCTGGGTTCTGACTGGCACAATATTCCTGGGTTCTGACTGGCACAATATTCCTGGGTTCTGACTGGCACAATATTCCTGGGTTCTTACTGGCACACTATTACTGGGCTCTGACTGGCACTATATTCCTGGTATCTGACTGGCACAAAATTACTGGGCTCTGAGTGGCACAATATTTTTGGGCTCTGACTGGTACAATATTTTTGGGCTCTGACTGGCACAATATTACTGGCATCTGACTGGCACAATATTACTGGGCTCTGAATGGCACAATATTCCTGGTATCTGACTGGCACACTATTACTGGGCTCTGAGTGGCACAATATTACTGGGCTCTGAGTGGCACAATATTACTGGGCTCTGAGTGGGACAATACTACTGGGATCTGAATGGCACAATATTACTGGTATCTATAATTGTAAGATTGTCACCTCGTGGGGCTCCTGTGTGTTGCATAATTAATGGCGGTCCCATGTATGCATAATTATGGGGCACTTGTGTGTGGCATATTTATTGGGCCCCATGTGTGGCATAATTAAGGGACTCTTTTGTGTGGCGTAATTAAGGGACTCTTTTGTGTGGCATAATTAATGGGCACCTGTGTGTGTGGCATAATTATGGGGCACCTGTGTGTGTGGCATAATTAATTGGGCAGAGGTGAGGCATAAATAGTGGGGCTCTGGTGTGGCATAATTTATGGGGCTCTGGTGCTGCATAAGTTATGGGGATCTGGTGTTGCATAAGTTATGGGGCTCTGGTGTTGCATAAGTTATGGGGCTCCTGTGTGTGGCATAGTTAATAGGCCATCTAACTGGCATTACTAAGGAATCTGTTTGGCATTGTATGGAGGAAATCCAGGCGGGTGACACCATGAGTTTCCGCACCGGGTGACACCAACCCTAGTGACGACCCTGCTCAGAGATACACACACTCACATATACCCAGTCACTTCCAGGCACACACTCACATATACCCAGTCACTTCCGGACAGTTTTTTTTAAATACTCTTTTATATATCTTTATTTAGATTTATTAGGTTGCAAACTTATCTTCTAAATATTACATTGTGTCAATGTGAAATTCTGCGATCTGTTAAGCAATTTTTAGAAATGACACTCCCAGACACACACTCACATCTACTTAGTCACTTCGAGAAACACACTCACATACACACTCACTCCCCGACACACACTCACATATACTCAGTCACTTTGAGTAACACACTCACATACACAGACACTCCCCGACACACACAAACACAGAGACAGGCTTACACACACACACAAGAACACCTTTACATACAGACACCCTTAAACACACACCACACACACACCCTTACACACATAGACACCCTTACACGCACCATTACACACACAGATACACACCCTTACACACATAGACACCCTTACACACACACACCCTTACACACATAGACACCCTTATACACATAGACACCCTTACACACACACACACACCCCTACACACAGACACCCATACACACACATAGACACTCTTACACACACATAGACACCCTTACACACACATAGACACCCTTACACACAGACACCCTTACACACACAGACACCCATACACACACATAGAGACCCATACAAACACATAGACACCCTTACACACACATATACACCCATACACAGACAGATTTTTTTTTTAAACCCCCCCCCCCCCAAAAAAAAGCTTGTTATAATGTTTGTCCCCCTCCCTGCTCATTTACCTTTGAGTTGCAGGGGGGGGGGGGGGGTTAGACTGTGTGGGCTTCAAATCCTTGCAGCTGTATTCAACTATCTGAGCGCCGGCAGGATGTCAGCTGACATCCGGGTGCTGTGACAGTGTGAGAGCCGGAGGGGGAGGGGCTAGATCACCCCGCGCACCCGCGCACGATCGGCCCTGGAGTAGACCACTCTGAAGGATTACAATGTGTCAGTGACAATAATTTACTGTTAAACTGATTATGTTGTGTTCATTATGTGTCCTACTGTGTGTTTTGTAATTTGGTCTACTCACTGTATGTTAATTCCTATTTGGTTTGCAGCTTGAAAGTATAATGTATTCCTAGCCCCAGTTAGTTCGAGAACTATGTATAGTTCCATCCCCCCATTGTATACTAATGTCTGTGATGTCATGTTTATGTCTTTTTATAAGTCTGTGTTGTTTCACAAATAAAGAGGTTGTTCATTCTTGCTGTACCTAACTGCTAGTGGTCTCCTGTCTGCTACTTGGGTAAAAAGCAAGGATCCAGAAGGACTTGCTGGGTGAATGCTGAGCTTTAATCAGGGGCTAAGGAGGTGATTTCACACAATGGACAGAGGGTCTACTACGTCCGGTAGACAGTCCGTCACATACATAAAGAGAAATTTTATGGGAGAAAAAATCTAAAAATGGAGCAATGTACAGTATTTCAGTGGATTTTTTTTTTTGCTGTTTTAGAACAGTGCTATAAACATGTCTCCATGAATAACATATGGAAAAAGGGGTCCGGCTACAGCTCTGGACAGGCAGCGGGGGACGAGTGCTAAAAGTCGTGAGTGCCAATCAGCCAGAAGGCTCAGCAATGCTCCAAGTTCAATGCAGAAATGCACTCCACAATCTTTAATATAGAATGGATTCATTCCAAAATCAAATGAGGACAAAATAGTCAAAAGGAAAAGTCCCTCCATTAATAACAGACAGCATAGCCTTTCATGATAGGAGACTTTTGGCATTTCTGAGATAAATGCCTCACAGTCCCTGGCTTCTTCCAATTCTTTGATATTGGAGTCCCAGTCAGTTCCCCAAGCTTCCATACTATTAGTATTGAGAGATGCCCGTAACAGCAATGCACCTTGACACAACTGTGAATGTATTGGGAGTTTGTATAAATGTACTCTCTATCTACTTGACAGATTTTATTGCCTGAGCCTGTGTAACGGGGTTGCCATCCAGCTGATATTTTACCAGCAGTCAAGGGTTCAAACAAGATGTTTTTTAAAACCTGTCATATATTTTACTGTCAGGTCTATTTTTATTGGGAGGGGGGTGCCTAAAAATATAAATATTTTATATTAGCTGTGGGAACTCAACATTTTAGCCACTTACCTTCCCCTGTTTTTGTTTTAGCCAAATTGGTTATTTGTGGCTTTTTATGATGTATAACCATGGAGGTCCATAGGATGATTATGTGATGACAAAGCTATCTTTCAGGTGAAAAAGGAGAAAAAAGTGTTGTGCAAAATACTAATAATAATGGTCTGTCTCTCCTTCCATATTTAGAAACATGGTGAAAACTAAAATTCACACAATATTATTATAGTAAACTGAGGGTTGCCATCCGTTCTCTTTTCCACAAACTGGAAAGTAAAGGTGCTCCTGGGGGGTCATGCTAGATAAAGGCTCTAAAGCCAAAACTCCCTGCCACTGCACATTTTTTCTAATTTATATATTGTGCTATTTTTCACTAAGGTGCTCTATTTTTTTATATGTTATGACATTTGTTATTATCTTTTGCTCCACTCTAGTGTTATTTTGTGGGTATGCTCCTCATCATTATACTTTTACTGAAGACTTAAATGTCAGTCGGGGGGGGGGGGGGGGGGTTGTTAAATATTACACAACATCTAGGTTTGTGGGTAGCGTTCTTTCTAAAGATTAACATGCTGCATTAATCATTAAGATGCTGCATGTTAAGCTTTACCAGCCCTCTTTGTGAAGGTGGCATGCAGACGATATCTGTGTGCTTCCCTAGCATGCTGACATTCTGTTTGGCTACCTCACACTCTCTTCACATGAGAGGTCACATGATCTCCCAATGCTCACACTACTCAAAGGCACAGGGAGCACAGCACAAGTGCTATCTGCTGGCAGCTTTTCGTGCAATCTGAATGTTGGGATAATTCCTTGGTGCAATATGGGTGCTGGGAGCAAGTCATTGGTGCAATTAAAGTGCTGGGGGTAAGACATTGCTGCAATCTTAGTGCTGGAGGTAAGTTATGTGGGGGTTGCTGGGGCAAATCCTGTGAGTGCAAAAGGTGCTGGGGCAAGTCCTATGTGTGCAGTCTTGGTGCTCTGGCAAGACCAGTGGGTGCTACCAGATCCTGGGTGCAATCTTGGTACAGGGGCAAGTCCTGCATCCGAATGGGCAAGTTTTATGGGTGGAATGGGTGCTGTGGCAAGTTAAATGGGTGGGTGCAGTAGCGAGGGATGGGGGGGCTCCTACAGTGTCCTCTTTTCTAGTCACTATGATATGGTAACACTAGTAAAATACCATCATTGTTTGATAGAGACCAAAATAAGCCACTCCAAATAGTACACAAATATCAATGGGGGATGGGAATTTTTTTTACGGGAGAGCCTTTAGGCAGCCCCCTGCCTCATTTATTTTATAGGAAACTGGTGGATTTTAGGCAGACCCTGGAACCATAGGTTATATAAAATGGGGGACCGAGGACATTTTGCCCATCCTCATGGTCCATCACTTACTATGGATCTGGGGGCATCTTGCACCAAGTGTCCCCCTTCCATGGGTCAGTATTTTTCTTATTGTAGTAGTAAAAAAAATGATTAAAAAACACCTAGGGGCTGGACAGACCAGCTCTGCCAGGGGCACGGCTGAAGGGAGCGCAAAATTCACTTCCTGAGTAGGATGCACCAACGTGCACATTGGCACACAAGATGATCAAGACGTTTTTCCCATAACTCAAACCCAGGTACCGAAACGCTAAATGGCATGAGCACTTCGCTCTTTCTACTGCTCCCTATGCGACCAAGCATTCTGCTAGCATTTCCTGCTGCTCTATTGCATTGCCTCCCTACCTTTAAGTCCCCTGAAATTATTACTCCTAAATCCCTTTCCTCAGATGTTGAGGTTAGGACTGTACCAAATATTCTATATTCTGGGTTTTTAAGCCCAAGGTGCATAATCTTGCACTTGTCCACATTATAAGTCAGTTGCCACTGCTCTGACCATTTTTGTAGTTTAGCTAAATCATTTGCCATTTGACTTATCCCTCCATAAACATCAACCTTGCTGCAAATCTTTGTATCCTCAGCAAAAATACATACTGTATATACTCGAGTATAAGCCGAGTTTTTCAGCACAATTTTTGTGTTGAAAAATGCCCCCCTCGGCTTATACTCGAGTCAGTGGGGGGAAAAAAAATAAAAATCTAAAACTTACCTCGTTCCTGCTCTGTCCCCCGGTGCTTTGAAGGTGCGTGGCTGTGAGGGAAGCGTTGTGAGCTCCCCTCCAGCCGCGCGGTCAATAAAGTGTGTTTTTTTTAAACAAACTTTATTGATCCGCGCGGCTTGAGGGAAGCTCACAACGCTTCCCTCACAGCCACGCAGCTTCAGAGCACCGGGGGACAGAGCAGGAACGAGGTAAGTGCTGGGGTCTGGGGGAGGAGGGTGGCATAACGGGCATAGTAAGGGGCAATATCCTGGCATATTGGGGGCAATATCCTGGCATATTGGGGCAATATCCTGGCATATTGGGGTCAATATCCTGGCATATTGGGGGAAATATCCTGGCATATTGGGGCAATATCCTGGCATATTGGGGGAAATATCCTGGCATATTGGGGGCAATATCTTGGCATATTGGCATATTGGGGGAAATATCCTGGCATATTGGGGGAAATATCCTGCCATATTGGGGGCAATATCTTGGCATATTGGGGGAAATATCCTGGCATATTGGGGGAAATATCCTGGCATATTGGGGGCAATATCCTGGCATATTGGGGGCAATATCCTGGCATATTGGGGAAATATCCTGGCATATTGGGGGCAATATCCTGGCATATTGGGGCAATATCCTGGCATATTAAATGGCATATTGGGGGCAATATTTACCAGTAGCTGCCGCATTTTCCACCCTAGGCTTATACTCGAGTCAATATTTTTTCCCAGTTATTTGTGGTAAAATTAGGTGCCTCGGCTTATATTCGGGTCGGCTTATACTCAGTGCTGTATTCACCGCGAGGCATCCTAGGCGGATGCCTAGGGCGGCAAATTTTGGGGGGCGGCAGCGCCCCCCAGCACTGGAAAGAGAAAAAATGTGAAAAAAAAAAAAAAATGTAAAAAAAAAAAAAAACGCGGCCCTTTAAAAAAAAAAAATAGACCGCGCTTGCAGGCAGAGACAGAGGTGAGAAGGGATCGGAAGATCCCCCTCACCATCGCTCTGCCTGCCAGGCTGCACGGGGAGCTGAACAGGCAGCACAGAGAAACCTCCGTGCTGCCTGTTCGGCTCCCCGTGCAGTGTGCCGACAAGGAAGTGCCGACAGTCACGTGACGGGCGCGCTGACATCATACGCGCGCCCGGTCACGTGGCCTGTCGGCACAATCGCCGGGAAGCCGAACAGGCAGCATGGAGGGACCATGCTGCCTGCCACTAGCCACCAGGGAAAGGTAAGTGTGTGTGATGGGAGTCAGAGTGTGTGTGTGTGTGTGTGTGTGTTACTGAGTGTGATGGGAGTCAGAGTGTGTGTGATGGGAGACAGTGTGTGTGTGATGGGAGACAGTGTGTGTGGCTGAGTGTGATGGGAGACAGTGTGTGTGTGATGGGAGACAGTGTGTGTGACTGAGTGTGATGGGAGTCAGAGTGTGTGTGTGATGGGAGACAGTGTGTGTGACTGAGTGTGATGGGAGTCAGAGTGTGTGTGAAGGGAGACAGTGTGGGTGACTGAGTGTGATGGGAGTAGGAGTGTGTGACTGAGTGTGATGGGAGTAAGAGTGTGTGTGATGGGAGACAGTGTGTGTGACTGAGTGTGATGGGAGTCAGAGTGTGTGTGTGATGGGAGACAGTGTGTGTGACTGAGTGTGATGGGAGTCAGAGTGTGTGTGATGGGAGACAGTGTGTGTGACGGAGTGTGATGGGAGTCGGAGTGTGTGACTGAGTGTGATGGGAGTGTGTGTGTGATGGGAGTATGAGCTTGATGTGAGTCTGAATGATGGGGCATGTCTTAGGTGTGTAACGTGGGTGTACAGCTTGGGTAGGGGGGGTGCCCGGATTTTGTCTGCCTAGGGCAGCACAAAATCAAGATACACCACTGCTTATACTCGAGTATATACGGTACTTTACCAACAAGACCTTCTGCAATATCACTAATAAAAATATGAAAGAGAATGGGTCCAAGTACAGATCATTGAGGTACCCGACTAGTAACAAGACCTTACACTGAATATTGACTACAACCCTCTGTTGCCTGTCACTCAGCCATTGTCTAATCCATTCAACAAAATTGAAATCCAAACTTTAAGATTGTAGTTTATTGATAAGCCTTCTATGTGCGACAGTGTCAAAAGCCTTACTGAAATCTAGGTAAGCAATGTCTACTGCACCACCCTGATCTATTATTTTAGTCACCCAATCAAAAAATCAATAAGATTAGTTTGGCATGATCTCCCTGAAGTAAACCCATGTCTATGATCTTGAAATCCATGCGATTTTAGATGTTCAACAATCCTATTCTTTGACAAGGTTTCCGTTATTTTCCCCACTACTGAAGTAAGCCTTACTGGTCTGTAGTATATAAATATATTCTAAATGACTATATTATTTAGAAATATAAAAATATAATATACATATATATTAGGTCTTAAATAGAAATTAAGGGATAGATAAGAGAGCGAAAAATAGTAAGTGGGGGTATCATTTATTATCCCACGTTTATCATGCATAGAATGGAATTTAGTATCTGACCTAGGATAGGATCAAATATATAGTTCATAATAGCATTTTATAGATGTTTTTGTTGTTTTACATGGAAAAAGATGCTTTTTCATACTCACTATTTTTTTTAAAATTGTGATAATATTTATATAATTGGACATACATTCTTTTGTTTCCATTTGTTCGCTATATACGCCTTTCCAGCAGTGTAAAAGTGAACTATTAATTTTATAGAATTATTCAGACTATTGCTTGGAAATATGTTTAGCAAGACAAGTTCTGGTTTACTAGTGAGGGTTAAGTTATGACAATTATTGATATTTTCAGATATCTCATTCCATGGTGCTTTTAAAATGGTGCAACTCCCCAAATTTGGAACATAGATCCTGTAGTCATATCACACCTCCGGCATGTTGCAGATGTTTTATTGTTAAATTTCACTATTTTTTTTTCGGAAACCATCGATAGATTATGTAGATATATGCCTCCATATGATTTGTGCATTTTGACAAACCTTTTAGTCTGGAAAGCACTTTTATGCAAATTGGTATATTCTTTTTCACATGCCAGAATTCTTTTAATGTCTGGAATATTTTAATTTTTTTTCACTTTGTGTAGACCAATGCAAGAGACCAGATGACCTGCCAAAAGCATTAAAAAGGTAAGTAAGGTGGCATGTTATTTTACAGGTTTTAACACTTTAAGTAAGTAAGTGCTGACATTGCGATTCGGTCTTGTGATACAGCATAATCTCCATTTAATGAAAATAATGCATGGATAGTACATGTCCCTGCACAATGTATACCTGAATTCAGTGGTGTATCTTGATTTTGTGCTGCCCTAGGCAGACAAAATCCGGGCACCCCCCTACCCAAGCTGCACACCCACGTTACACACCTAAGACATGTCCCATCACCTCCATTTCATGACCCCACATCACACATAACATTCAGACTCACATCAAGCTCATACTCCCATCACACTCAGTCACACACTCCTACTCCCATCACACTCAGTCACACACACTGACTCCCATCACACACACTCTGACTCCCATCACACTCAGTCACACACACTGTCTCCCATCACACACACTCTGACCCCCATCACACTCAGTCTCACACACTGTCTCCCATCACACACACACTCTGACTCCCATCACACTCAGTCACACACAGTCTCCCATCACACACACTCCGACTCCCATCACACTCAGTCACACACACTGTCTCCCATCACACACACTCTGACTCCCATCACACACACTGTCTCCCATCACACACACTCTGACTCCCATCACACTCAGTCACACACTCTGTCTCCCATCACACACACTCTGACTCCCATCAGCACTTACCTTTCCCTAGTGGCAGGCAGCATGGTCCCTCCATGCTGCCTGTTCGGCTTCCCGGCGATTGTGCCGACAGGTCACGTGACCGGGCGCGCGTATGACGTCAGCGCGCCCGTCACGTGACTGTCGGCACTTCCGTGTCACACTGCACGGGGAGCTGAACAGGCAGCACGGAGGTTTCTCTGTGCTGCCTGTTCGGCTCCCCGTGCAGCCCGGCAGGCAGAGCGATGGTGAGGGGGGATCTTCCGATCCCCTCTCACCTCCGTCTCTGCCTGCAAGCGCGGTCAATTTTTTTTTTAAAGGGCCGGATTTTTTTTTTTCAGTGCTGGGGAGTGCTGCCGCCCCCCAAAATTTGCCGCCCTAGGCATCCGCCTAGGATGCCTCGCGCTAAATACAAAACTGCCTGAATTGGTGAGATTAAATGGCCACATGGTATAACTGACATGTCAAGTTTGGCAATTGATCCTGCTCCTAATTCTCTCAGTTCTACTGTAATGTAAAAATGTGTCACTCTCTGCAATATGTGCCACAGATGCTGACACTGTAACAGCAGTAACAGCCATTTTTGTGGTTGCTCAAGAAGTGTCCTTTCTGGTAATGGTTAAAATGGTCTTTTAAATTCCTGCCGCTCATTTGTGCAAACATTTGACATTCTTTTTCCAAAATAGCATCATTTTGTAAATGATGCCAATGGGATCTTATAATATGTCTTACATAACAGCTTGCATGGGTGAACTTAGTCACAAATACACACTGTGCAGACTTAGAAACACTAAAATGTGTTGTGTCTAACCTGTTTTCATTTTCTTTCAGTATTCTCACATCATAACCTCTCTCCCAGAATCTACTTCAGATATTCTATAAAGTAGTAATGGAGATATTCAAATATCAGGCATCCTAATATCAACCGATACAGAAAACATGGGATCACATGATACTGGAAAAAGTGCTTAAGTACTTAAACACTTAAGATAGACAAGGCCCAAGGGCCAGATATTATATACCCATGGGTACTTTGGGAGCTAAGACAAAATTCTGGCTGAACCATTATTTTTGCTTTTCAAGGATTCTTTCAATTCAGTTATATTGACAATTGACTGGCCCAAGCCAGATGTGGAGCCAATATTTTAAAAGGGATTGAAATCTCAGCCAGGCAAATGCAGGCCAGCAATCTTGACATCTGTATTGGGGAAATTATGCTAAAAATGAAAAATTGCTGAAGGCATTCATTCAAGAATACTTTTAGAGTATAATTAGTAGAAGTCAATATGGTTTGTGAAAGACAGGCAGGACCATCCCTTTAATGGGGCAGAGTGGGGCAGCATCCCCAGGTGGCACCCTGGCAGAGGGGGCACTTTGCTGCTCTATGCAGCGGTCTTTTTCTTTTTTTTCCTGTGTCGGGAGAGCTTGATTGAAGGAGGTCTCAGCCAATCAGGCGAGACCTCTCAACTCTCCTCAAGAGTTCAGAAGCCTCCCGTGATTGGCTCAGCCCATCCTTCACATGAGGAGCTCAAAGCACAGAGATGCCTGCAGCAGGTAAGTTAATCGGTTAGACATTGTGTGTGTATGTCAGTGTGAGTGTGTGTGTGTCAGTGTCAGTGTGAGTGTGTGTGTGTCAGTGTGAGTGACAGACTGTCTATGTATGTGTGTGAGTGAGTGTGCGGATAAAGGGGTTAATTCCTCTGACACTGCCTCTGTCTAGCCAACCAAGGGGTTAACTCCTCTGACACTGCCTCTATCTGTCTAGCCACCCAAGGGGTTAACTCCTCTGATATTGCCTCCATCTGTCTAGCCACCCAAGGGGTTTACTCCTCTGACACTGACTATATCTGTGTGGATTTTGTTATAGGTCACTGGTCACATTATGTTTTAGGGAATTGTACAGCCTATTATCATAATAATGGTTTACCATGACTCTCTTTTAACCTTATGGGTGAGCTCTGAATTATGTTATCATGTGTATAAGAAGTGCTTTAGTGGGCATATGAAAATAACATCTTTTTTTTCTAATAGCTCACCCATGAGGTAAAAAGAAAGAAATGGTAAAACAAACATTATTATAAAAAAAGGCAGTGCAATTTCCCAAAACATAATACGTGACCACTGACCTATAACATGACTCAAATATTGTACATTAAGTTTAAGTGCTCAAACATTTAGGGTACACATTTTTTTTTGCCAATACTCGCATCTTATTTTGTATATAGAAAGGTGCTCTTTAATTTACTGATAAGTTTAATTTTAGTTTGAATTATCATGACTGTGGGCTTTTTTGGGCTGGTCCTGAAGACAGGTCTTTTCAAACAAACTTAATAGCATTCTATGAAGCCAGTAAAATATAGATCTAGGTGTCGAGGTTTATATGATCTATTTAGAGTTTGCTAAAGCATTTGATACAGTTCCACACAAAAGGTTACTCTACAAGTTCAGAAAAAATGTATTGGGGCAAATATATGTTTTTGGATTGGAAACTGGCTAAAAGATACATTAACTCTTTTCATTCTAAATGGAAAATCCTAAAACTAGACCAAGGTATTATGTGTAGTACCTTAAGGGTCTGGTTTAGACCCTCTACTTTTTAATTTATTTATTAATGATCTCCCAAATTCTGTTCAGAGTTTGCTGATGATACATAATTAGGTAAGGTAATACAGTCTAACCTTGATGCTTAGGCACACTTGCGCCGAATATATGATCACAGCAATTGCATGTTCTTTTAATATTCTGACACTTGCATATACACCTGTTTCATACATCACCTTAATATAGTTTATTAATATAAGTATATAATTAAATACTTAAAATATTCCAAAACTTTATTGATAATGTTACCTGTTGCATTTTGAATTTGTCCTGTATTTTTAAAATATTAACAGTGTTACTGTTTGCTTAGGAGATATCACATTATCAGTTAATGAATAAATACTATAAATCTATGCTATAAATATAGAAATGCACTGATTCAGATGAACACATTGTACAATGCTGCCTCCTAGTGGCAGAATTAATGCATTACAAATTTGAATTGAAAGCAGTGCTTTTTGTAGCGTAAATGTTTAAATGTGTAAGATGCATCATAAATTATATCAAAGTGACATCACTTTACTTGATATAACATTTCTGATTGATTCTTCACTCATTTAAGACACATCCTTTTTCTTGCAAATATTGGACAAGGTGACATAGGGTATAAAATAAAATCTACAGTTAGTCAAGCTATTTGCAAATTACATATATTTCTGTAATTGGAGCATGGACTCATACACACACAGTTCTGGAGAGCATTTGGTTTTATAGTATTTAAGACCATACAGAAAGAGGCTTGAACAACAGATTGGATCGAATAGATTCATAAAATTAATATATGGTGGTAAACATTTTCTTTAGGGGATGGATGAGAAAAAGATGAGTTATACATAGATATAAAATATCAAAACAAAAGTCTACACCCCATGCATAATGGATGAATGATTTGTGTGGTGAGGGTACATGAAGGTCGTTGTTAGTAGCAGTTAAATCTTGTTAGGCAAGTTTATTGTCGAACCTGTTTATGGCTGCTCTACATTGTACTCGAGATACCCATGTACTGTAGAAAGGTATAATACACTTAGGGTGCAGCTGATTGATTCAGGTTCATGAGGATAGATGTTATGATTTTCACTGTACCATGTATACTAAGATGTAATATTCAAATGTAATCAAATTTGGTATTGTACAGATCATTTTTCGCTCTTGCGTTGAAAGCTCTTTGAACTTGTAATGATCTAATTTTGAAAATTTCTAAATAAAAAGAAAAGAAATGAAAAAAAATATATCAAAACAAGACAGGTCCATTTTTACCCCCATCCCTTCAGAGAAAATTGAAAAAAGAAGAGAAAAGAAAGAGAAACAATCAATCCAAGGTCTTTTTTTTTTTTTGCCCCAAGAACCTGTCGGGATAATACCCATAAGGTGTTGTCTATGTGGGGAAAGGTAGGTATAATGTACGATTCTGTATTGCATTTCAAAGTATGAGGCTGCGGGGAGCAGTGTGCAGGTGAGTGTGGTATGTTTGATGAGGTCCTCGGTGTCCTTGTCTGAGAAGTGAAATAACCATCTTTTCATACCCCTGGAAGTCTGATCAGGGAAAGTGGCTGAATGCAATGCTTTATACACTAATGAAGTGGGAGCAGTGGGTTCGGATGATAGTCTGGCTTTGTGATCAAGGGAGTTATTCCAGTCTACATCGGTAAGTCCTGACTTCTTGCAAAATTTTGGATTTGAAGATATGCAAAACATGGGATTGTTATTTGAGTCAGCTCATCTCTACATTAAGTAAGGGGCATTATAGAAGTGGAATGAGGGCCAATAAAGGCAGTCAGGTTGGTTGTGCCCCGGGCATTCCAGCGTTGGAAAGGTTCCGCGGCCGCTCCATCCTGAAAGTGGGGGTTGTTGCAAAAGGGTTTGAAGACTGAAAGTCTCCATTGCATGCCTAGATGGAGTATGAACATCTTCCAGGCCTTTATCATGGAGAACAGCAGAGGATTATTGAGAATGTGGTCTGGGAGTTGCGTGACTTGGGTATGTAGTAAAGCTGGTAGTGAGATCGAAGGGCTTAAAGTTTGTTCTAGAGTAGTTTTTGCATATATAGTGGAGTTAGTGATCCAGTCATGTGCATAACGGTAGAGGGCTGCCAGGTTATAATCTTTGGGGATTGGCAGGTTACATCCTAAATCATATTTTGGATGTTGCAAGGTGTTGAGTACAATTTGAGAACGTTTGTTGAACCAGATGAATTTGCGAAATGCTTTGGCTAGGCTTTTGTCATCTTTTTTGCAAAGTAGTAGGGTAAGGTTTGAATCAGGTACATAAGCTTGGGAAAAGAGATCATTTGAATGAGCGCAATCCCTTATGTTAACGGGAGCTGCCGCCATTTATGTAGTTCAGTTATTATGGTTTTAATTAATGGTTTATAGTTTAAGGCATATAGGGTATTGGGTTTCTTTGGGATTTTTATGCCTAGATACTTGATTTTGCCTCGCATTGTATGCCCAAGTTCAGCATATTCGGGGGGGTTTCTATACGTGGAGAGGCATAATGCTTTAGATTTTGTTTTGTTTATGGTAAATCCCGAGATTTGGCCGTACGTGTCAAGTAAGTTAAAAGCTTGTGGTATAGCCATTTGTGGCTGTGTTAGGTATAAAAGTATGTCGTCTGCGAAAGCATAGACCTTTAGATGTTGTGAGCTAAGTGGGAAGCCCTGAATCTTGGCAGAATTCTGTAGAACCCTGAGAATTGGATCCAACGCTAGATTGAATAGTAGGGGGGACAGTGGGCAGCCCTGTCTCACCCCTCGTCTCATGGTTATAGTGAGAGAGTCCAGACCGTTAGTGGTAATGACTGTAATAAGGTTGTTATATAGGTGGCGTATCAATGTTAAAAATGTTTGACCAAAATGTTGGTGTTTTAACATGAAACAAATGGGACATTTCCCCACATTTCTCTTTTTTTTGATATTATATGTCCTTTTTTTATATAGTGGTCGCCCATTTATTAGACTTATGCTGTAATATTTGCTATTTTTTTGAGCCCTCTGTTACCACTTATTCCTGTTATTATTTTATATTTTCCATTCCTTTTTGTTCTGTTTTTGTGCTTTTTTTCAATCTTTTATTTATGATTTTTTTCACTATCTACTATTTTTTACTATTTTTACTATTTTTTCTTTTGCTGCTTATACATTTTGCCTACATAGCTCTCTGGAGCCTTCCTTTATAATTTTTTCTATCTCTTTTTTCCATTTTTTTCTTTTTATTCTACTTTTACAGTATCACTATATATACTGTTACATTTCTCCGACCCATACTTATTGTGTTTGTCATTACATTACTACATTTTCAAATAAATATACTTTATTTTCTATTATCAGTGTGCATGTCTGCTTATTTGTTATATTTTTGTTTCCCCTTAACAGAATGTCTGCCCCTAAGGAATCCCAGCTGATGGGTACTAAGTATCCCCAGGAGAATGGTTTGAAGACGGGATGCATACATTTTGGTTAGGATTTTTATGTCCTGGTTTAAGAGCGTTATGGGATGGAATGAAGAGATCAGGGTTGAGTCTCTATCTGGTTTTGGAAGTGGTTCTGGATGATGTCAGATAACTGATGTCAACCTTCTCCCTCAGTATTGTGTTGTAAAGGAAGACTAGGGTGTTTGTGATATGGGGTGTAGGAATTTTATAAAATTCCGCTGGATAGCCATCAGGACCAGGAGTTTTGTTGTTATGTAAGGTGGAAATTGTACAGAGTACCTCCTGGTCTGTGACTTTCGCCTCCAGGATAATGCGGTGTGCTGGTGTCAACTTTGGTAGCCTTAGTGAGTAGTTTGATACCCAAGACGAAATTGTCTGGTTTGGCCTGATATAAATTAGAGTAATAGTCATGGAATGCTTTGTTTATATTGGTCAGGGAGGTATCCATTAGGCCAGACCCTGTATTGATGTGTGTGATATTATGCCGGTGTCTAGTGGGTTTAGCCATATTGGCTAGAAGTTTTCCTGATTTGTTGCCCCATCTGAAAAAAATCTAGATCTTGTGTATTCTATTTGTGTTAGGGCTTTGGAGGTGAGAAAAGCATCTAACAGGTTTTTAGTGTTCAGGTAATGTTGTAAGGTAGTATCATTTGGATTTGCCAAAAAGGTACGATAGGCAGTGATTTTGTCATTTTTGAGATTGGTAAATGTCGTTGTCCACTCCTTCTTTTGTTTGATGGTGTAAGAAATGATGTGCCTGTGTAGTCCTGCCTTGGCGGTTTCCCAGAACAGTACGGGTTGATTTGAATTGATCACTTGTCAAATATTGGGGAAATCGCCAATGTTTGCTCTACGTTTTTTTAGCGTGTAGATCAAGGCTTACTCTGATAGGGGCATGGTCAGATATCACTATATTGTCTTTATGGCTGTGTTTGACTGGATGGCCCGTTATGTAGGCTTGATAAAGGTATGTGTCGGCAACTGATGGCAGTCCCTATGAGAAGGCTACATGACAATGTAGGAGTTCAGAACATCAAGAGACACTAAAATGTAAACAAAACCACACAGAGTAGTAAAAAAGGTAATAAAAATATTTACAGTGTTCACTTGGTATAGTGTGAGCCTTATCAAAATGAATGCAAGATTTGAAATGCCACAAGGAATTAAGATCCGTGCTGGTGAAGTGTGGGGAGGGAGTGTAGTGCACAGTCAAAGCACAGGCACAGGTTGGTATATATCCCAGAGGTAAGATCAGTTCCCCAAGAATTAGGCACTTGTAGTACAAAATAGGAATGAAAGCCCCACATGAGTTAAATTTAGGGCTCTGTGACGCGTGAGAAGGGCAAGTAAACATGGCCTCCAGAGAAGTTGTGATTTTGGCGCCCAAATTATCGCCCTATGCAGGGCCAAGTTACAGGGGAGCACTGGTGTGCAGACAGCCGATCATAAAAACAAGGGGCCAAAAATGATACTTAGATTGTGGCTGCGATAGCCGTTTGCAGAGTTGTGGAGGGGAGTCCAGCAGAAGTTATGCCTTTCCAGCGCCACCTTTACCGGGTGATGACTCGGGTCTCCACTAGGTCCTCACCTCACGATGGAAAACAGGTGAGTTTAGGAGATTTAGTCGAGTGTATCCATCATTGGGCCTTTCACTGGGTGTTTCATCTGATGTTGCGGCCGTGTGGTATGGAATGCGGCCTACGCCACTCGGGCGTAACAGAAATCCACTGGTTTTTTTTTCTGGGTTTTTTGTTTGGGGGGTTTGGGAACCTATGTTTTTGTTTTTTTATTAGTAAGTTTATTAGTTGGGATAAGTGGGTTAGTGTTGTACTAGTTGTGTATATTATTGGGAAAATAATCCCCTTTTATATGTATTTTTTAATACATATAACTAAATTACAGATTATTTTTATATCGGGTATCAAAAGAAAGCATACAACTTGTATTGGTGCGTTAAATGACAGAGAGGAAAATTACATTTCAACAAACACATATTAAAAATTGAAAAATCGCTCTGGTCCTTGGCCCAGAAAATCCCTGGTCCTGAAGGGGTTAAATATAGTAACAAAAAAGTAAAACATTTTACAGGTCTTTTCATTTTATAGTCTGTATTGTTTAGGTTCTGGGCTAGTTTAAGTGTCACTGGGCTCTGAGAACAATTGCAATTTAAGTTCAATAATAAAAAGATGCACATCACTTTCCACATCTTGGGTAATGAATAAAAATATAATGTTTAAGAGCATATTTTCTTAAATGGTGCAAAAATGGCTGCTTTAAGGCACTGGTGGACACTGAGCCACTAAAAAAATGTCACTGTTAGCATTGGACTTAGCACGAAGATAAATTGGCATGGGCTTTTTAAGGCACATACCATTCTGACAGGGAGCCATCATGTTTCTCTGAGATGCATAGAGGTTGATCCAGTCAACAACTGTCAGTCATTGTTAGAAAAGTGAGAGACCATTGATTATACATGAGAAAAAAAAAAAACATGAATGAAAATGTACATACCGGAGACTATATGAACCAAAAGCCACCTTCTACACAATGTAAATACTGTAGTGTCCTGATTACAGGCCACACTCGAAAATTTAAATTAGAGAAACCTATAGGTAATACTGAAACAATCAGGTAGGCGCAGAATTCAATGGAGCTTCTTCAAAGAATAAATAAAAACTTAGCCATAGTTTAATACAGTAAATATTAAAAAATGAAAAGAATAAAATAAAATGAATACAATCACAAACATGTGAAATAATAGTCGCAATTTAGCTCAAATATCTTCATAAAGGCTTTAATATCTGCAAAGAGTTAAAAAAAAAAAAAAGAGTCACAAGGCAGGACCCTTGATGTTACTCAGGATGGTTTACAGGATCAATGGTGGTAGTGGGCAGAGGCGCCTAGGGTTGGTGTCACCAGGTGCGGAAACTCATGGTGTCACCCCCCTGGATTTCTTCCAATAAAATGCCAAACAGATTCCTTACTAATGCCAGTTAGATGGCCTATTAACTATGACACACACACTGGAGCCCCATAACTATGACACACACAGGAGCCCCATAAATTATGCCACACCAGAGCCCCACTATTTATGCTTTACCTCAGTGCCCCATAATTATGCCACACACACAGGTGCCCCATAATTATGCCACACAGAAGAGTCCCTTAATTATGCCACACATGGGGCCCAATAAATATGCCACACACAAGCGCCCCATGATTATGCCACACATGGGACCGTCATTAATTATGCAACACACAGGAGCCCCACGAGGTGACAATTGTACAATTCTAAAACAATACATATCTATACATACAGACATCTCTCTCTCTCTCTCTCTCTCTCTCTCTCTCTCTCTCTCTCTCTCTCTCTCTCTCTCTCTCTCTCTCTCTCTCTCTCTCTCCAATTATATGCCAGAATCATTTTGTTGTTAATAAGCCACAGACAATTTGCCCATTAATATGCCAGTGTTATAGTGCCATTCAGATGCCAATACCATTGTTCCATTAAGATGTCAGTATTATTGTGCCATTCATATGCCAGTAATATTGTGCCATTCAGATACCAGGAATATTATGCCATTTAAATACCAGTAATATTGTGCCATTCAAATACCAGTAAAATTGTGCCATTCAGATACCAGGAATATTGTGCCATTTAAATACCAGTAATATTGTGCCATTCAAATGCCATAATTATTGTGCCATTCAGATGCCAGTAATATTGTGCCATTCAGAGTCCAGTAATATTGGGCCATTCAGAGTCCAGTAATATTGTGCCATTCAGATTCCAGGAATATTGTGCCATTCAGATACCAGTAATATTGTGCCATTCAGAGCCCAGTAATATTGTGCCATTCAGAGCCCAGTAATATTCTGCCATTCAAATACCAGTAATATTGTGCCATTCAGAAGCCTGTATTGTTGTGCCATTCAGATGCCAGTGATATTGTGCCATTCAGATACCAGGGAAATTGTGCCAATCAAAATACCAGTAATATTGTGCCATTCAAATGCCATAATTATTGTGCCATTCAGATGCCAGTAATATTGTGCCATTCAGAGCCCAGTAATATTGTGCCATTCAGAGTCCAGTAATATTGTGCCATTCAGATTCCAGGAATATTGTGCCATTCAGATACCAGTAATATTGTGCCATTCAGAGCCCAGTAATATTCTGCCATTCAAATACCAGTAATATTGTGCCATTCAGAAGCCTGTATTGTTGTGCCATTCAGATGCCCAGTAATATTGTGCCATTCAGATGCCTGTATTATTGTGCCATTCAGATGCCCAGTAATATTGTGCCATTCAGCTACCAGTAATATTGTGCCATTTGGAGCCCAGTAATATTATGCCATTCAAATACCAGTAATATTGTGCCATTCAGAAGCCTGTATTTTTGTGCCATTCAGATGCCCAGTAATATTGTGCCATTTAGATGCCTGTATTATTGTGCCATTCAGATGCCCAGTAATATTGTGCCATTCAGCTACCAGTAATATTGTGCCATTTGGAGCCCAGTACTATTATGCCATTCAAATACCAGTAATATTGTGCCATTCAGATACCAGTAATATTGTGCCATTCAGAGCCCAGTAATATTGTGTCATTCAGATTCCAGGAATATTGTGCCATTCAGATGCCAGGAATATTGTGCCATTCAGATACCAGTAATATTGTGCCATTCAGAGCCCAGTAATATTGTGCTATTCAGATGCCTGTAATATTGTGCTATTCAGAGCCCAGTAATATTCTGCCATTCAAATACCAGTAATATTGTGCCATTCAGATGCCTGTATTATTGTTCCATTCAGATGCCCAGTAATATTGTGCCATTCATATGCCCAGTAATATTGTGCCATTCAGCTACCAGTAATATTGTGCCATTTGGAGCCCAGTAATATTATGCCATTCAAATACCAGTAATATTGTGCCATTCAGATACCAGTAATATTGTGCCATTCAGATGCCAGTGATATTGTGCCATTCAGATGCCAGTAATATTGTGCCATTCAGATGCCTGTATTATTGTGCCATTCAGAGTCCAGTAATATTGTGCCATTCAGATGCCAGTAATATTGTGCCACTCAGATGCCTGTATTATTGTGCCATTCAGAGCCCAGTAATATTATGCTATTCAAATACCAGTAATATTGCGCCATTGAGATACCAGTTATATTGTGCCATTCAGAGCCCAGTAATATTATGCCATTCAAATATCAGTAATATTATGCCATTCAAATACCAGTAATATTGTGCCACTCAGATGCCTGTATTATTGTGCCATTCAGAGCCCAGTAATATTATGCTATTCAAATACCAGTAATATTGCGCCATTGAGATACCAGTTATATTGTGCCATTCAGAGCCCAGTAATATTATGCCATTCAAATATCAGTAATATTATGCCATTCAAATACCAGTAATATTGTGCCATTTGGAGCCCAGTAATATTTTGCCATTCAAATACCAGTAATATTGTGCCACTCAGATGCCAGCAATATTGTGCCATTCGGATGCCTGTATTATTGTGCCATTCAGAGCCCAGTAATATTGTGCCATTCAGATGGCAGTAATATTGTGTCACTCAGATGCCTGTATTATTGTGCCATTCAGAGCCCAGTAATATTGTGCCATTCAGAGCCCAGTAATATTGTGCCATTCAGAGCCCAGTAATATTCTGCCATTCAAATTCCAGTAATATTGTGCCATTCAGATACCAGTAATATTGTGCCATTCAGAGCCCAGTAATATTGTGCCATTCAGAGCCCAGTAATATTGTGCCATTCAGAGCCCAGTAGTATTCTGCCATTCAGATACCAGTAATATTGTGGCATTCAGATGCCTGTATCATTGTGCCATTTAGATGCCCAGTAATATTGTGACATTCAGAGCCCAGTAATATTGTGCCATTCAGATACCAGTAATATTGTGCCATTCAGATGCCTGCATCATTGTGCCATTCATATGCCCAGTAATATTGTGCCATTCAGAGCCCAGTAATATTGGGCCATTCAGATACCAGTAATATTGTGCCAGTCAAATGCTTGTATTATTGTGCCATAAAGATGCCCAGTAATATTGTGCTATTCAGATGCCAGTAATATTGTGCTATTCAGAGCCCAGTAATATTGTGCCATTCCGATACCAGTAATATTGTGCCATTCAGAGCCAAGTAATATTATGCCATTCAAATACCAGTAATATTATGCCATTCAAAGCCTAGTAATATTATGCCATTCAAATACCAGTAATATTGTGCCAGTAATATTGTGCCATTCAGATGCCTGTATTATTGTGCCATTCAGAGCCCAGTAATATTGTGCCATTCAGATGGCAGTAATATTGTGCCACTCAGATGCCTGTATTATTGTGCCATTCAGAGCCCAGTAATATTGTGCCATTCAGAGACCAGTAATATTCTGCCATTCAAATACAAGCAATATTGTGCCATTCAGATGCCTGTATTATTGTGCCATTCAGATACCTGTATTATTGTGCCATTCAGATGCTCAGTAATATTGTGCCATTCAGAGCCCAGTAGTATTCTGCCATTCAGATACCAGTAATATTGTGCCATTCAGATGCCTGTATCATTGTGCCATTCAGATGCCCAGTAATATTGTGCCATTCAGAGCCCAGTAATATTGTGCCATTCAGAGCCCAGTAATATTGTGCTATTCAGATACCAGTAATATTGTGCTTTTCAGATGCCTGTATTATTGTGCCATTCAGATGCCCAGTAATATTGTGCCATTCAGATGCCTGTATTATTGTGCCATTCAGATGCCCCAGCAAATTTGCCCATTCCTCCCTCCTCCCCCCTTCCCCAGTACTTACTGCCTGGCTGCTGCACCATGTCCCCGACCGGACGTCTCCGTGCAGTGTTCCCTCCTGCATGGAGGAGGGAAACACAGGCACCGGTTGTGACATAATGTCACATCCGGTTGCAGTGATTTTTTTTTTACAGTGGCCGAGTCCAGTGCGATGCGATACAGAGGGATGCCAGCAGCACGAGTGTCACCCCCGCTGGAGGTGTCACCCGGTGCGGTCCGCACTCCCCTCGGGACATCACTGTTAGTGGGCACAACATATATGGTAACCAAGATGGATATCTGGAGCAGTCCACAAGAAAACACACTGGAAATACCAAAACTGGTACAAGTGCGCAGGAACTGGTGTCTCCTGTTTATGACTTCACTTGTAGCTTGATATGCAAATGAAGTTCTTTTCAGTGGGAAATGTGTGATTTGTGTGGATTATTAAACCACAGATGATTTTATAAACTGGAGACTCCACAGACAATTTAAAAACAAAAAAGTCTCCTAATTTAGGCATTTGCTTGCAATTCTTCTAACACAATGTAGAGATCATTTCCAATGAGTTGTTTTGTTGTGCACAATAGAAACAATATTAAGGTGATACAGTCCGTTTAATATACATTTAAAAATGTATAATTTTCAAAATTAAAGAAATACAAATATAAGATATATAATTGTGTATGAACAAAAAATAGGATGTTTAGTTGAAAAATTGCATCGTGTAAAAGTTTAAATAGAAATGATTTCATTAAATAATACAAATAAAGTACTTTATGCATCTAAGTCTTGTTTTACTTTCGTCTAGATAAAAAAAAAAAAAAAGAATTGTTTTGTTTATCTAAATAAGATTCTGATTTTGTCTTTGATTCCAAGTGGTAAATAGCACAGATTTTTCATGCTGATTTGTTTCTAATTTGACTACACATAATGGTCATTGTAAAGAAAACAGCTCTGTACATGAAGGATTATTCTTCAAATAGAACTCTGAAGTCTTTGCTTGTTTCTTTTTCTTCTAAACCAAGTGGGAAGATCATTTAATCTGGTCCTATGATCTTTTTAGAAGAATACAGACAATGTTGATTGGTTACTTTTTGTGAACTATGATATCGGCCAGCTAAAACTAGGATGAATTTAAAAAGAACAAAAGAAGCTTACAAGTATATAAAAAAAAAAAAAAAATAGATTTTATTCAAAGCTGTCTACCAACTGGTATTTCATAGTTCACTCCTTGTAAGAAGGCTGACTGTGCTTCAGGCTCTATCTTCTGAAGTGTAAACGAGCGGATTAGCAAGGAGTTACAATGTATTCAGTGGTTTGCTTCACTGAACTTTCAGGCCTCTCCATTTCCCTTACTGGCTATATCTGCTGCCTGGTGGCCTTGTTTATTCCTCGCTGGTTGACCTTCTCATCAGGTATGCTCGTGAATGAAAATTATCGGCTTGGGTTGTGGCAAACATGTGTCATTCAAGATGTAGGCTCAAGTGTTTGTCAACATTATGGAACCCTCCTTGACCTTCCACTTGAAATCCAGATGGGTCGTGTCCTAGGATGTCTCTCATTGTGCACTGGGGCATTGGGATTTTTGTTTTCCACACCTGCACTGACCTGCGTGAAGTGTCTCAATGATAACGATCAATATGTTAGGAGATTGCTGCTCATTTCTGGAGGTCTCCTCTTTACCCTCGCTGGAGCATCAACTTTCTCCTATGTGTCTTACTTAGCTTATGATTCGTTGACAAAATTTTGGGATATGAATATACCTAAAGATGTACCCCGTTGGGAATATGGTGATGCTATGTTTTCCGCATGGGGAGGCGGATTTCTTCTCTTAGCTGGGGGTACTGTCCTTATCATTTCACAATTCTATATCACTCAAGAGTTTAAAAGGCCCCAATCAGCTGGAACAAATTCAAGATCTTATGACTCGGAAGATGTATAAAATCATATTGCAAGATAAAAAGAAAAGACTTTAGAGTAACATTTCCATATTTAGCTTTTTTATGATTCCAGGACTTTAAATTTTTTAATGTTTAAAAAATTATAGGCCATGAATCATTGCATTTTTTTTTTTTATGTATTATCTGTAGAGACACATAACGTTGCAAATTAATGGAATGCTTATTTGCCACATGTGTTTAATATTTTACAATAAAGGATATATTGAGAACAATAACCGTCTTTGTGCAAGTAGTTTGCTCACATTCTTTTTAAATTAAAAACTTTGTGATCGGCAGACACAAGACGTGGGTACAGGAATTTCCCATTCAGTTCGATCTATACATGCCACAAAATACCCACACAGGCAGCATAATTGAATCTCTAATTTGACGGTTATTTGTTAACAGACACTTAGATTACACTTGAGGAATCTTGTGTGTAAAGTGTTTTTTTTCCTGGGGATCAAAATAACATATACGGTTTCATGCTATTTACATTTACGATTCGTTTATATGAAAATGAAATTACTGTGTGGTCAGTTCATCATGTCAGTCTATTTTTTGTATACTGTTAAATTACTTCCGGTAAGTACTATGTTTTGTTTAGGAAGATGGAACAGAATGAATTTGTATACAACAACCGTGCTAATCTAATTGTTGCTAAACTACAGCTCGCATAATGGAACAATGCTGGGATTTGTTGCTCTATAACCAGTGATTCAGAAGCTTAGATGTAATTTGAGTGGGTGATGGATACGTATAATAGCCATTCAGCAGTGGTGGTAGAAAGAATTTAAGATGCATGGGATAGGGGCTGCCATAAGAAATAGGATAAAACATACTGGGTCTACCTCAATCACACCTATTCCTTTACCATGTGGGTCCACAGAGTAAAAAATGGAACTAAGTGTGGGGTCCGGGCCCCCATGACGTATTAGCAATATTGCACCCTCACCATCATTACTGAGCCCAGGTGGCATGGAGCCTTCATTTTTCATATAAGGAAGACACTAATCTTGCTCTCTGAATGTAGAATCCAGCCCTGTATGTATCCCTTTCACACTTTCAAGAAAAGGCATTCTTCTTATATGACTACATTTTAGTAAACAATCTGTAACTTCTTGCTAATAGAATTGACAACTCCATGACTTGACATCTGGATAAAATAACTGAACTAAACCCATTTAATAAGATATTGCTTTTATTTTTAGCAGGATAAAATACACACAATAAGCTATTTGTGTGGTTTTTTTTTTTTTGTTACAACCTTATGAAAACTTCTGGATGTTGTATATCACTATAAAACTATCTTACAATAATTTAAAGGTAGAGGTGGTCATGCTGTCCTACAAATCACTGGTCATACCTCGAACCTTGAATGTTGTGTTCAGAGTGAGGATCCCATCTCTAGGATAATACTCTAGAAAGAAATCCAAAAATAGTGCATGGCATTCTGGATACAAATTATTGTAACATATTTTGCTATGTAGAAGAATCCAAGAGAGGGGAGGTACAATACATAAACAACACACAAAGGAAATATATTGCAAAGGAGATAGTCTAGGACAGCAGATCATAGTCAAAAAGAGAGAATCACAGATTTTGCCTTACAATGAGAAAGTGGCCAATGTGTGGAATGGCCTCACTACAGAAATGGCAGATGTCAATACAATTATGGAATCTAGCATGCAATGGATAGGCATAATGTCCATACAAGGACACTAGTGTCCAAGACAAGGTCTGTCAAGGTCCATAGAACAATGTTAAATTGTCTGTCACAAAGGCTAATAAATGTACATCATGCACCATATTGGTGCCTAAAGTAATCCAGAGATAAAAGAATCAAACAAACACAAGCTTGATAAGATCCATAAAACAGTGTTCTTTATTGAATAGTATATAAAAGCAGCAAATTGTGAAAAGTGAATATGAAAAAATAAACAAACATTGACTAGATGCACATAATCATAAGCTAAAGTGACATCTGAGAGATGTAATAATATAGAGGATAAATTAAAGGTAACACCCTTTATCAGATGCAATCTATGTGATTAATTAAGTATTGAAGTCACAGCGACTACGCAGGGCAGTTAGGGTTGCCACCTTTTCCACACAAAAATACCGGCCTTGCTATTGTCTTCATAAATTTTACATTGGCAGCAACCCGTTTTTTTTTTACCGGCCTGCCGGTAAAGTACTGGCTGGGTAACAGCCCTAAGAGCAATAGGGGGTTAAGTTAATCCCTCACATCATACAAATTATAACATTTCCAAAATTGACATAATTTACATTCAAATCAAAATAATAGTAAACATTAAAACCAAAAGTTCTTAATATATAATTTTTTAAAAATTTCAAACGATACTCCAAAGAAAGTTATAATAAAGCTAGTACATGGACAGCCTTTGCAAACATAATGGAAGGAAGAATTTATAGCACACCTTAAAGTAAAATAAAATAATAATAATAACCATATTAGTCCCTACCCGTGCATAACCAAAACAAACAAGACTCTGGGATTTTAGAACTGAAAAATGGACAGACTAATCTAGGATTCCATGGCAACCAACTACTTTTGAACAGGAGTGCCAAACACAAGAAACACTTTTACATCACTCTACATTTTACATTGATCAGAGGGATGGGTTTAGAGCTATTTATCCTGTTTCCAGGATACACGTTTCATTTCAGCTTAAAGGTGTCTCATTCCAAACTGCTCACAATACTGTTTAATTAGTCATTTATTACTTTAAACGGACAGTCCACTCATTGAAACCACTGTCCCAAGACAAAACATGTCCTAAACATATTTGATGGCAGGCTATTTGCCCAAACAGTTCTAGTTAAGATCCAATGCTACTTCCCCAGCATGTAAATAATGATCTGTACTTTAAGTGAATGGGAACTAGTCAATGGGCTGAGTAAATTTTTCTCATGCCATTGAATCTCATAGTCTACAATAGAAAAATTTGAGTTAAAACTAGTGTTGAGCGAACCCGAACTGCACTGTTCGTGTTCGTACCGAACTTTACGGTTTTTGGACATTCCACTGTTTGTTCGTGTTGGAGTTCAGGGTTCGGCGATTTAATGGCGCATTTTGAAAGGCTGCAGGGCGTTTGACTCGTTTGCCCTTAGTAGCCACCACAGCCATGCCTACTAATGGCATGGCTGTGATTGGCCAGTGCAGCATGTGACCCAGCCTCTATATATAAGCTGGAGTCACGTACACGCACATTACATGAGCTCTTCTTAGTGTAGGGAGAGGATGCTGCAGCTGTGATGGACAGATTAAAAAAATTCTGGTGTTGAATCTGCAAACTACAGCGATTATTCAAATTACAGTGGTTATTTTAGTGGGTGCTATACTACATATTTGTACCCTGCCCTGAGCCCAGTGTCACAGAGAGTGCAGTGCACTTGCAACTGCATGTGTGCCAGGCACATCACTTTAATCCTGTTCTGTCAGCTCAGTGGGCAACATCTAGGCATTTTTAAATACTGCAATTTGTTGGTGTTAAATATTACATTTTTCGTCCTGCACTTCATATCTGAGAGTGAAATAGAACCGTCAAATACTGTGCTTACAGCGCACTTTGAAAAATTTTAATTGTTTTGGGTGCTAAATAGTACATTTACGTCTTGCGGTGCACTTCATATCTGAGAGTCAAATAGAACAGTCCAATACTGTGCTTATAGCGCACTTTGAAAAATTCTAATTGTTTTGGGTGCTAAATAGTAGATTTGCGTCATGCAGTGCACTTCATATCTGAGAGTCAAAGAGAACAGTCCAATACTGTGGTTACAGTGCACTTTGAAAAATTCTAATAGTTTTGGGTGCTAAATAGTACATTTGCGTCTTGCGGTGCACTTCATATCTGAGAATCAAATAGAACAGTCCAATCCGGTGCTTACAGCGCACTTTGAAAAATTCTAATTGTTTTGGGTGCTAAATAGTACATTTACGTCTTGCGGTGCATTTCTTGAAGTCCAATAAAAAAAAAAACAAATAAAAATTGTTGACTATTGGCGGTTACATTGTCGCCTGACATAAACCATCTGTTACTTTGGTGGCAAAGAATGAGGAGAGCCTCAAATAAGGGACGTGTCCCTGGTCGTGGTGCTGCTGGTGTTGGTGGAGCTCCTGTTGCAAGTAGGGGATGTGGTCGATCTGTGCCAGCTACACGCACTCCAGTTCCTTCACATTGTCTCCCACCCGATCCCCTGCTGAAAGCTCAGAGTTGACACCTGCAGCCCATGGCCATCTGTCTTTCACCTCACCCCCTTGCAAATCAGCCAAGCAGTCTGAGCCACAAGTCATGCAGCAGTCTCTTTTGCTTTTTGATGACTCTGCTGGCGGGGTCATCAAACCTAGCCTTGCCCCAGAAGTGGAAGAGATTGAGTGCACTGATGCACAACCACTTATGTGTCAGGATGTGGACATGCGAGGACCACCGCAGCACGTCTCTGATGATGACGAAACACAGGTGCCAACTGCTGTGGCTTTCGGCAGTGTGCAGACCAGCAAGGAGGGCAGGGTTGAGGAGTGGGTGGAAGATGATGTGGAGGATGATGAGGTCCTAGACCCCACATGGAATCAAGGCCATGTGAGTGACGTGTCCAGTTTGAAGCAAGAGGCGGTGGTTGCAAAGAGGCACCAGCGCAGCATAAGAGGCAGCAGGGTGCAAAATCCCCTAGACAGTACGCCTGCTACTGAACACCGCACCCAGGGGCCGAGCACACCAAAGCCAGCTCCAAGGAGTTCCCTGGCATGGCAGTTCTTTAGACAATGTGCTGACGACAAGACACGAGTGGTTTCCAAGCTGTGCAATCAGAACCTGAAGCGAGGCATAAATGTGCTAAACCTGAGCACAACCTGCATGATCAGGCATCTACATGCAAAGCACGAGCTGCAGTGGAGTAAGCATCTCAAAACCCAAGAAAGGTCTCAGGCTCCTCCTGCTTCCTCTTCTGCTGCTTCTTGGCCTCTTCCTCCAGCTCTGGAGTCACAGTGGCACCTGCCACCGAGCAAATAGAGGAAGTGGCAGCAACACCACAACGTCCTCCACCGTCCCCAAGCATCTCCACACTGTCCCATGGAAGCGTTCAGCTGTCCCTCTCCCAAACACTGGAGAGAAAGAGGAAGTATGGCCCTACCCACCCGTGAACACTGGCCCTGAATGCCAGCATTTCCAAATTCCTGGCCTTTGAAATGCTGTCATTCCGTCTGTTGGAGACAGACAGTTTTAAAAACCTGATGGCGGTGGCTGTCCCATAGTACGTTGTTCCCAGCCGCCACTACTTTTCCAGGCGAGCCATCCCTTCCCTGCACAAGCAATTGGCGGACAAAATCAGGTGTGCACTGCGCAACGCCATCTGTGGCAAGGTCCACATAACCACAGATACGTGGACCAGTAAGCACGGGCAGGGACGCTATATCTCCCTAAATGCACACTGGGCAAATGTAGTGTCGGCTGGGCCTGACGCAGATAGCAGTTTGGCGCATGTCCTTCCGCCACCGAGGATTGCAGGGCATTACTCTTTGCTTCCTGTTGCCTCCTCCTCCTACTCAGCTTCTTCCTTCTCCTCTACCACCCCCTCTACCACCTCCTCATCCAGTCAGCGTAACACCAACTTCAGCACAGCCAGGGGGAAACGACAGCAGGCTCTTTTAAAACTCATATGTTTGGGGGGAAAACCCCACAGCGTGCAGGCGCTGTGGACGGGCATGGAACAACAGATAAATGAGTGATTGTTGCCACTGAGGCTCAAGCCCGGCCTGGTGGTGTGCGATAATGGGCGAAATCTCGTAGCAGCTCTGGGCCTAGCCATTTGACGTACATCCCTTGCCTGACGCATGTGCTGAATTTGGTGGTGCAGAAATTCCTGAAAACTACCCAGATGTATCAGAGCTGCTGCAGAAAGTGTGGGCCATCTCTGCGCAGCACACCCGGGTCAGTCGCTCTGCGGAACAGCACCACTTCACCACCAAGCGACTGACCCGTGCGTGCTGCAGCTGATACTCCACTATCGCCTGCTGCTGCTCGCACAATCTCTCCAGCATGTGCAAGGTGGAGTTCCACCTTGTGGGCACGTCACAAATGAGGCGGTGAGGGGGAAGGCCTAAGTTATGCTGCAGAGCAGACAGGTAAGCAGCAGCAGGGTGAGAATGCCTAAAGTGCGCAGAGGTGGCCCACACTTTCTGCAGTGTGGGCCATCCAAGTGGGCCTCCATGCGAGACCTGTGTGCCATTTTGCACTGTTTCGAGTACTCCACCAACATGGCCCGTGCCAATGACGCTGTTCTCAGCCTTACTATCCTGCTTGTATGTCTCCTTGAAAAAACGCTTAGGGCGATGATGGAAGAGGATGTGGCACAGGAGGAAGACGAGGAGGAAGAAGAGGGGTCATTTCCACGGTTATCAGGCCAGTCATTTACAAGTGGCTTGGAGGGTGGGTTCCTGCACCAGCATAGGCCAGGTACACAACTATCAAGCCAGGGCACAGTTTTGGAGGGGGATGAGGATGATGATGATGAGGAGGAACCGTGTTCACAGCAGGGTGGCACCCAACGCAGCTCGTGGGCATCACTGGAGCGTGGCTGGGGGGATACGGAGGAAACAGATGTTACACCTCCCACAGAGAACAGCTTGTCCTTGCCTCTGGGCGGCTTGGCACACATGAGCGACTACATGCTGCAGGGCCTGCGCAACGACTGCCGAGTTGCCCACATTCTAACGTGTGCTGATTACTGGGTGGTCACCCTGCTGGATCCCCGTTACAAGGACAACGTACCGTCCTTAATTCCATCACTGGAGCGGGATTGTAAGATGCGCGACTACCAGGAAGAGGTCGCCAACGCAGCTGGGGCACCGCCAGCACCTCAGAAGGCAGGGTTAGCATGGCCGAAATGTGGAAAAGCTTTGTCAGCACGCCACAACAAACAGCACCACCATCTGATATGCATCGTCTTAGCAGGAGGCAGCATTTCAGCAACATTGTGGAACAGTACGTGTGCACAGGCCTACACGTACTGACTGATGGGTCTGCCCCATTCAACTTCTGGGTCTCCAAATTGGGCACATGGCCTGAGCTTGCCCTTTATGCCTTGGAGGTGCTGGCCTGCCCTGCAGCCAGTGTATTGTCTGAACGTGTGTTTAGCATTGCAGGGGGCGTTATCACAGACAAGCGCAGCCACCTGTCCTCACGTTTTTTAAGATAAACCAGGCATGGATCCCACAAGACTTCTCTGTACCTTGTGCAGAATAGACATTTATACCGGCCTCACCCAGTCATTGTTATATTGTAAGTGCCCTTATTCTTTGTTTTCTGTTGTTATATGTTCCAATATTTTGGGGGCTACCTCAATTTAAAAAAACAAAAACAAATAAAAAACAGTGTTGGCTACCTCCTCCTCCTCCTCCAGCGCCACTTCCACCTACACCGCCACGGTCACCGCCTCCTCAACCTATGGGTCACTTAGTATACACTGAAAGAGAATACCCTGAGCTCCAACCCTCTCTCAAATGTATAATTCTGTTGATCCTCCTGGCAGCCATGCTTTAGATTTAGATTTATGTTCTTCCAAAGCTAAAATAAAAGATTCCATCTAGTGCTATTTTATGGCTCAGCTGTATTTGTAATTTGTATGTATTTTATGTTATTTTAAGTTTTTCCCAATCCACATTTGCTTGCAGGGCACTTGTCCTACTCTTACCCACATTTTACTTCATTTTGCAGCCCTTTCCAGGACTTTTTTAGAGACATTTTAGTGACCAAAAGTTTGTGTCCCCATTGACTTCAATGGGGTTCGGGGTCAAGTTCAGGGTCAAGTTCGAGCACGGACCCGGACATTTTTTCGAAGTTTGGCAGAACCTGCCGAACCCAAACATCCAGGTGTCCGCTCAAATCTAGTTAAAACCCATTAAAAAGGGACATTTTGATTAACTGAATCAGGCCCAATGTGAGAAATACATATACACGTGACATCACTACTGTGCAAGCAGTATCCATTCCCTGGTGTCCCAGACAGCAGAAATGAGTGGGTGAACACTTGGAGTGTATGATGTGCATATTACACTTACTCCATACACACAAACCAAATATATTGTGTATAGAATCTGTGGAAAATATGTTCAAAACATTTTCTTCATGAAAACAAAATGTCCCCAGATCATTCAAATTTAGTCACCTAAATGTAAAGATTACCTTCTACATCTTTTTCTCAAGGTTACTCACTGGACTTTTATGGAGATGATATTCACATGCATTGGATTTCCCCTAGAATAGTTATACACCATCATTGGATTTCCCCTTAAATAGTTATACACCATAACTGGATTTCCCCTGTAATCGTTATACAACATAACTGGATTTCCCCTGGAATCGTTATACACCATCATTGGATTTCCCCTGGAATCGTTATACACCATCATTGGATTTCCCCTTTAAATGTTGTACACCATCATTGGATTTCCCCTTGAATGCACAATGGGGTGTATACACTAAAATCCGAAATTCTAACATTGGACAGACTCAAACGTTCTTCAGTAGCCCTGGCCTTCCCACTACTGTGAATTAGGCTGGGAGAATGCTAAATGGCTCCCATCCACCCCCATTTAACTGGGCTGAAGATGAGGTGCGAAGGCGTTCCTGATCATGGGGCATATTTTGTTCAGGTATCATTTTAACCTTTGTGTGCCAGAGGGGTGGGCAATTGGGGGTTAATTATTTTATCTTTTGCATGCAACTCACCACCTGTAAAGGAGGCTGACCTCCTTGCACTCACTACTCTTGGATTTTAGTAAACAGACCCCTGTGTGTATGTGCCTGTGCATTATAAGTGAATCAGCATGTGACTTTGTTTATATCATCTGTGATGATATATGTGTCCTGAAGGGCAGAAAGAAGTGTCACTAGGAGTGTATGCATGGGCTCAACACTTCACATTTTGTGAGCAGAGTACCAGAACTAACACCATTTATAAGTGTAGGATTGTCTTTGCAGACAGGAGGTCACAAGTGAATGGTGCAGCACTGATCAGAACAAGGAGCAGCACTAAGAAGTAATGAGGGTTTGGTGACAGAGGCACTCACACAGTTAAGGAGGTGCAGTGATGACAGACTGTGGCTTGAAATACACATAATACACAGAAAACTCGCTTTGGCTCTGTTAGAACACATTAGTAATAGGCCAAAATGCTATATATTAGCCAAAATGACAGACAACACACCACTCAGCATTTAATATCCCACAGAAATATTACAATGCCCATATATGGAGTAAAACAAATGTTTTTTATTATTATTTTGAACAATTGTTTTTTATATTTTCTTCACACATTATTTGTAGTTAAGCATTTCATAGTACCACACATTCTGTCATATAGCACAGGACTAATCTTCAGTGGGCATTAGAGTCAAATACACAATTGGGACTATTCAGTAAATTTGAACTGATAAGTTAACTGCACATATGAGGCATTAATAACTGAGTTGGAGAGATGGGCAAGTTGGAGACTTTTTACAGTTCGGCTATAAATATCTGGTTTTGCAGTTCACTTACCAGTTGAGTTTTAAGTTAATATCTCCCGTGATCATTATTCAGTCTGGTAATATTACAGGTATTATTTCACGCTTTATAGAGATCATTAATTACCTTATTTATTGTAAACAGGTAGCATGTGGGGCATGAAAAAGAAACAGAAGGTGCTATATTTTACACCCACTGTTCCCCCTCCAACAATAGCTCTTTATGCAATTGACAAAAGTGTAAAATATGCTAAATGCTGGTCTGAAATGTAAATATTTTACTGCCCTGTACTTCTACAAACGGCCACAGGGGGTGCCTGGTGCATCATGCAGTTTGTTTTATTAAATAAAATCTAATTTTGAAAATGTACAATACCATCAAATGCATCAGAAATTTAGTTTAGACATTGTTAATGTTGTAGCTGGAAATATCTGATTTTTATTTATATGTGTATATGTATATATTATGGCTAAAATGATGTATGCTTTCATGGAAAACAAGGCTATTACTAAGTGACCCCAAACTTTTGAATGGTAGTATATACATAAAAGGTTAAAGGATCTTAACATATATAGCTTTGAAGAAATATGAGATAGAGCAGACATGATAGAAACATTTAAATACATAAAGGGTATAAACACAGTAAACGAGGAGTGTATATAAAAAGAAGACAAATTACCACAACAAAAGACATAGTCTTAAATTAGAGGGGCAAAGATATAAAACTAATATCAGGAAACATTACTTTACTGAGAGGGTAATGGATGCATGGAATAGGGGTCCAGCAGAAGTACTAAAGGATAATACATTGAAGGGGTTTATGTATGGGATAAGGATCACCTAGACATAAGACCAGAGACTAAAGAAAGTATTATGTTAACATAATAATTATATATATAGGGAATGGGGGGGTGTCTAAATATAATCTATTGAGGGTTTATTAAAATGTGGCAGTTCTTGTTCTGTTTAGTTTGTGACTACACATGAAGGAAGCAAGTTATTACTTAAAGGACAACTGTAGTCAAACAACTATGTTTTATTTCATTGAAATTGTGGTGAGGTGATTGGGTGAGGTGATTAGCTATCTGACAGATCTGACCCAAAATTCAGAACAAATCCCACCTCCTGATAGAGCTAAATTGGGCAAAGAAGGTTCTGTAAGGTACTTTGTTTATTTGGATACTTTTAAAGCATTTTGGATATTTGACTGCACTTTTCATATCTCTGTATACACCATTTGTATGGGGCTGTTCATGTTTGGAAAGGTTTAGATAATTATGGCCAGTACAGCATGTAAACAGTAACATCAGCCTACTGCTGGATTAATTTTCTACTTCAACAAGATAAAACATCAAAACATCATATCATATAAGAAAGAGTTGAGAAAATAATAAATATTTAAGTTGGAAGCATTAAGATATTTTCCTTTTAACATTGAGTATAGACCTTTGAAGTTTAAAATTGTACCTTTTTCATTTGCCAGTAACTGGCAATTTTTTTTTCTTTCAAATTTAAATAGTCTTTATTACAGTAGGAAAAACAACATCATTAGATATCAAAAGGAGACATACATTTACAGGTATTCATCCAGTTCACACTCATATGCTTGGTTGGAAATCCCATCACAGTTAAGTATAGGTTTTGCAAAATGACTTCTAGAAGCAAGACTTAAAGTTCTTGTAGAAATCCCTGAGGATACACTAAGATTGTCTGGGAACATCATTAAATCTGATGAAAGTGGATAAACCTTAGAATCAAAAATATCAGGTACTTTGTAGGAGAGAAAGAAAATTCCACTCAGGAAAAGAAGAATTGCAGAGACAAACCCAACAGCTATAGCAGCTCCAACTTCCTGTTTTTCTGGGCTAGATGGAATCTCGTAGGTGGTTGGAAAAGATATACTGAAGTTCCTCACAACTGAATGTAGATTCCAGGAAACAGAAATTATGATACAAACACTAGAGAGTAAATTTAAGACACCGCTTGCTGTAAACCAGTAACGGATAAACACTCGGGATGATCCTTGATAAACGTTCTTTAGTCCCCAAACACAAAAAGCTTTTCCTGCTGCCCCCAGAATAATGGACACCACCATAAGGCCTTGAGCAATAAAAATTTCATTTGGAACAAAAGAGTCCATGACACTGAGTTCTTGACAGTACATTGTATTTTGGTGTGCAGATACCAGAACATTACTAAAGAAACAAGCTCGCCAGATTCCTATCCACGCAATTCCAGAAGTTATAATGGTGGTGTTGGATACATGCCACACTCTCCACTGCACAAGTCCTGTGGTAATTGAACTTAGAACCCAGCCCACTGTAGCAAAAGCAAATCCTGCAAGTTGAAGGTGAGCTGTGTGAGCCAAGTATGGCATGACCTGGAAGTCTTTAGTGGCTTCAGCCAGGTGGTTTCACAGTCATTTAATCATATGTATTAATAAATGATCGCTGAAAAAGAAAAAGAAATGTTAAACAGAATAGCAACAGTTCTGTAAAAGGTAAAACAATCCACATTTCTTTTACTTACCAGTCTACTACAATCACTGCTTCACTATCCCTTTACCACAAATGCACAAAATGTGTTATGTAGTTTGACACTTGTGTTGCCAAGAAACTAATAACAAGTCTTTACATTTACAGATTCCACATTAGATAGATAGCACAATGAGATTATATATGTTGTGCTTGACATGGCAACTGTTTAGCATGTTGATTCTTGTAAATGCTTTCTAATTCCTTGGTTGAGAATGTCAGATCAGTTAAACTTTATCGGGCTTATGTGTATCATTTCAAACAATAAAAACAACAAAATGTACAAAAACACATTGCATGATTTTAACTCCCTTAAATAGTATACTTCTGGGAGCATGTGGTTCACATCAGGATATCCAATTTTCTGACTGGCTGCTGGTTGAATTATGTTTAACCTGTAACTGAGTCTTTGGGGAGTGTAAAAGTTTTCATGCAATAAAGCTGGCACCTTCCACACTAAATACACTGTGCGTACAAATCAATAATAAACCAGTTAATATAAGTCAGTGAGTATTTTAAATGGCATAAAACAAATGACATATTGAGGAGACACTATCTACCTCAACATCTTCCATTATTCATTTATTCACACACAGAATTCGGACAATCTGTTGGGGGTCATAATGAGGATGAGTGAATACCATGAAGACCTCAGAATCAAGCTCTATATGTCTATCTCAGGGGAAGGAAGAGATGACAGGGGTGGGGGGGGTGGGGGGATGATAAACATACAGGGGGTAAGAGATGACAGGGGTGGGAGGGGGAGAAAAATATACAGGGGGTAAGAGATGACAGGGGTGGGGGGAGGAAAATATACATACAGGGGAAGGAAGAGATGACGGGTGGGGGGGGGAGGGGAGAAAATACAAAGGGAAAGAAATGACAGGGGTGGGGGGAGAAAATACATACGTGAGTGAATATCAGAGTGTAAACGTGGGACTGAGAGTGAGTGGCAGTGTATGTGTGTGAGTGGCAGTGCATGTACGTGTGTGGCAGTGTAGGTATGTGAGTGAGCGGCAGAGTGCAGGTGTGTGAGAGAGCGGCAGAGTGTAATAAATGGGTATATCACAGTGCTTCCCGGCTATAAAAAGAGCAGGGGACTCGCTCTTGACAGCTCTATTGATTTGTAGCTCTGTTATGACAACTGTGATTGTATGTATGTGTCAGTGTGTGTATGTGACTGTGTATATGTGTGACTGTACGTGTGAGACACTGTATTTGTTGCTGAGGGCAGGATCAGCCAATGGCGGCAAAATATGCAGGGTACAATATGTCATTACTGGCACCTTTTTGTTTCCTGCATGCACCATTGATTGGGTGTCCATCTGCGTGCTAGGGTATTTCCTCCTGGGTGCTAGGGTAAGTCCTGTGAGTGCAATATCAGTGCTGGGTAAAATTTTGGATGCTGGGGAAAGTGCTATGAGTTCAATCTGGGTGCTGGGGCACGCCATGTCAGTGCAATTTGGATGCTGAGATAAGTCAATATTTACAGCCAGCATGTACGCAAGGTTATATCTCATGCACTGATATATACTCCTTCACAGGGTAATATATGCTCCAGTATGTACACAAAGTTATATCTCACACACTGCCCTGGTATATACCCCATGCACAGGGCAATACATGTAACCTTGTGTACATACTGGGGGCTATGTATTGCCCTTTGCAGGTGTATATATCAGTCTTATCTATAACTAATACACCCTTCAAATGTGCTTAAAAATGCATGTTTTTCCCTTTTCTAAACAATAATCTATTGCTGCAATGCCATGGGGCTGGTATACAAATATTTCCAGGGCTGGTTTTTGTTCCCAGTCCGGCCCTGTCTACATGCAGGAGTCTACTAAAAATGTGTTTTCTAGGAGCAGATAATAGCCAAAGTAGCCTTTAGTTTGCAATTCCCTTGTTAATTCCCGCTTTCAGGAATAAAGACCAGCATTTTTTTTATATCCCAAAATTGCCCAATATCTCACTAATACCAAAGTTGAGAGATCTACACTCAAAACGTTTGTCTCATATTCTTTCTGAACTCAGACTATAAATCATGTATTAACATTTTACCAACTGTCTGAAATATGCTTTTGATAAACTTGTCCATCCTGAAAAGATCTAGACAACAGGTCTGGATGGCTTCTCATGCCAATCCTTATTTCCTATTTCTAAGCAAAGAAACAGTATTTGGAAGGGTGAAGTTGGCTTTTTATCATATCACATTGTAAGCTATGAACCTAGTAGCCAACTATCATAGTCCTACAGCACAGATTTGTGTTCTTTATACCAGTCCAGGCTGTTTCCATCTGATATCACACACAACAGAGTGGACTCTACTAGCACTACTTCTTGCTCTGACCAGGAAACCTCTGTTGAAGTCCATCTGGGATAACCTTGATATTGTTGAGATGACTGTATCTTTCATCAAATTCAAAGTAACAGTGTATGGCAATGAATTGCTCATTTCAATCACAAGTCCTATATATTTTGCATTTGTCAGGACTATTTATTGTTATCAGATTTTCAAATTAATGGATTCTATTCCTCCATAGCTAATTGATTTCAGGCACTGAATACCATAAACGGCAAGAGTACATTTTGACTTAAAAAGAAGTGATAACTCACACCCCTGAATGGAGCCCAATGCCTCAAAGCATGTTCCCTCTCATCACTGCTGGAGGTGCACTGGATAATCAGGTTGCTTTTTCCCACCTAGTGGGTTTCCCCTAAACACCATTAAAAGCAATTTTAATTTTTAAGTTCAATAACCTTGGAATGGCTAACTCTACGAGTGATTTTCTTAAAGTCTTCCAATGACAGGGCAATAATGACATTTGCATTATATACATGATCTAGGGAGGAGAACTAATCTGACAGGGTGTGTAATACATGCTATGTCAATATTGCATGAACACTGCCATATACGTTTATGATCACCTAGTGAAACTGGATCCATATTCTATTGACTTAAGCACGTGGTCCCTTTGATTATCAGGAATGTGCTAAATTTGTTCTACAATACAGACCTGTGACTACAGGATAGAGAAAGACTCTGTACACAGACACCAGCGTCTCTTGCAAGGTGTGTGAAGGTCCAAATAACATCACTAGATTGTCCATCACAAGGCCATATAAATGTCCACCATGGACAATGTTGTTCCCTAACCTTGACTGTGACCTTGCATTACCAAATACCGGCCGGCTAGTATTAAGTCTTTCACATCTCAGACGTGCACACATACCTGTGGATGGAATAATATATGTACATAATGTGAACCCATATAAGAAAAAAAATATAAACACGTGTGTGTGTATATTTGTGTATTGGGATTGTATTTGAGTCATCCTGATTTTAGCTATACTGTGCCATTGGTGTGCTTTTACTATGGCTTTCACTATTTTACCAAACCGTGGAACAAATGGATAGCTTGATTAAAGGAGGTCTCAGCCGATCAGAGGTACCTGGACCAGGTAAGTTAAACAGTTAGAAAGCGTGTGTGTATATATCAGTGTGAGTGAGTGAGTGTGTGTGTGTACATGTCAGTGTGAGTGTGTGTGTGTGTGTATATGTCAGTGTGAGTGTGTGTGTGTATATGTCAGTGTGAGTGTGTGTGTGTATATGTCAGTGTGAGTGAGTATGTGTGTGTATGTCAGTGTGAGTGTATGTATATATCAGTGTGAGTGAGTGTGTGTGTGGATGTCAGTGTGAGTGAGTGTATATATCAGTGTGAGTGAGTGTGTGTGTGGATGTCAGTGTGAGTGAGTGTGTGTGTGTGTGTGTGTATGTCAGTGTGAGTGAGTGTGTATGTCAGTGTGAGTGAGTGTGTGTATGTCAGTGTGAGTGTGTGTGTATGCCAGTGTGAGTGTGTGTGTATGCCAGTGTGAGTGTATGTCAGTGTGAGTGAGTGAGTGTGTGTCAGTGTGAGTGTGTATGTCAGTTTGACTGAGTGTGTGTGTATGTCAGTGTGAGTGAGTATGTCAGTGGGAGTGTGTGTGTCAGTGTGAGTGAGTGTGTGTGTGTCAGTGTGAGTGACAGACGGAATGTTTGTGTGAGGGTATGTGTGTGAGTGTGTGTATAAAGGAGTTAACTCCTCTGACACTGACTATATCTGTGTGGATTTTGTTATAGGTCACTGGTCACGTTATGTTTTAGGGAATTGCACAGCCTATTATCATAATAATGTACCATGACTCTCTTTCCACCTTAAGGAAAGAAATGGTAAAACAAACATTATTTTGAAAAAAGGCTGTGCAATTCCTCAAAACAATATATGTGACCACTGACCTATAACATGACTGAAATATTGTACATTAAGTTTAAATGCTCAAACATTCAGGGTACACATTTTAATCATGGCCTGCCAATACTACTAAAATTTTGCATGTAGAAAGGTGTTGTTGCAATAAATTATCACTTCCTGATAAGTTTAATTGTAGTTTGAATTATCATGACTGTGGGCTCTTGGGGGAGTGGGGGGCAGCATTTTGTTTTTTGCCCTAGGCAGCGCAATGTCTTGGGCCGGCCCTGTTTAGCAGTGATACAAAAACACTCTAAAAGTTCTCTAAAAAAGCCTGCACATGTCTAAGGCTAATGAAATATGTGTAGTTCAGTCAGTGGGGTTGCACTTTGCTGTTTGGTGGGTCGCATTTGACCCACAGGCCACATGTCGGACACCTCTGCTTGAAGTAAAAGCAGATAAAGCAATATATTTGTTTGCAACTTGTTTTATTAAAATCATGTGATTTTGTGTCGAAGAAATACTACACAGAACGATTGGCTTGAGATGGAAGACATTAAAAAGTTAATGATTACAGACACCCAGGTTTTTACAAGCAGGGTGAAGGAAACAAATAAATGCTTGTGTGCTACGTGTTTGAAACAAAGGTCTTATAGCCCTTTTATCCAGTTGAGAGAATATAAGGCTTGCAATTATACTTTGAAAATCATATTTTTGCAAATACAAACATTAAGTAATATAGTACAAAAAAACACTATTCTATTTCAATCCTGCTTTTAGTGTCCAATCCTACGAATCTAATAATTTATATAAATGGTGGATAGTCAAGCAGCTTCTTAGAATGGGTAGAAACCACCCCTGCTCTTATACGTTCCTGAAAGAAGCATATGACATCCCAGTTTCAAAAAGGTTTCAGTTCTAACAGAGCCAGAGTTTCTTAACATCTCTCTTACATCAGCCTTCCAAACCTGAGCTTTCACAATATGGGAGATTCTACAAAAAGTGACCCTACTCTCTCCAGAATGTATTACCCCTTGTGATTCACAGCAGGAGACTCATCCCCAAACTATATGAGCAAGTGAGAGACCTGACTGCTAATATCACATATGAACAATGGACAACTATCATGACTAACACACACTTTGTTCGCCGCTGGTACCGTGATCCGGTTAAATTGTCTAAAATATTTTCTAATCTATCAGGATTATGCTGTAGGGACTTCAACCTCCCAGGGACTTACTTCCATATGTGTTGGACATGTCCATTGATCAGACCTACCTGAGCTCCACTGAAACCTCCACCCCTAGAAACCTACATCCCTAAGAATAGTTTCCAACTGATTTGACGTATTTGCACAGTATGTAGAATCTGCATAGCAAAGCAATGGAAGTCAACCTACCAACGGAGAATAAATACAGAGAGATTCAGAGATTAGGGTGGCCCACCAGTTATACTGGGCTGGCATTATAAACTATTAAAAATGGTTGACTAGGACACAAAGACCGACATAGCACATCCGTTTAAGTAAATATAACTGCTGTATACTTAGACACCCTACCATAACAAAAACCACTGGTATTAATTTCTACTTGAAGTTTTTTTGTTGTTGTTTTACTCATCTCCATTTCTTCCTTCTGTGAAGTTCGCTATATAGCTTTCAGCTGATGTAAGCCCCGAGCCCTGAACAAATATCATGCACCCTATCAGCAGTCCTAATATTTAACATCAGTTAGATGTGTCAATCGTGTGTTAGTAATCTCACTTGTAACCCCTTTTAAATATCTTTCTGTGGTTTGTTTTAGATCCTCTTCATTTTGTATTCAAATTTTGCAATACGATGTTATGAGGGGAGAAGCTTCATCAGCGTGAATATCAGGCAATGAAACGCGCAGGAGCAGTCTGAAGCCCTGTTCAAAAAAAAGAAAAATTGTGTAGTTGGACAGGTACTGTGTGTATGTAAGTGTGTGTTTTTTTTGGGTGACTGTAAGGATGTGTAAGTGTGACTGTTAGTGTGTATAAGTATGACTGTATGTAAGTGTGGGTAAGTGTAACTGTATGTAAGTGTGACTGTATGTATGTTTGTGTAAGTGTGACTGTATGTGTGTGTTTGTGCAAGTGTGACTGTGTCATTGTGTCATTGTGACTGTGTGTATGTAAGTGTGTGTATGTATGTATGTGTGACTCTGTATGTAAGTGTGTCTGTGTAAATGTGCTTCTGTGTGTGTGTAAATGAGACTCTGTGTTTGTGTAAATGTGCCTCTGTGTGTGTGTGTCAGTGCGACTGTGTATTTGTGTAAATGTGCCTCTGTGTGCATGTAAGTGTGACTCTGTCTATGTGTGTGTAAGTGTGACTGTGTATTTTTGTATGTGTGTATGTATGTGTGGCTGTGTGTGTATTTGTGTACATGTGACTGTGTATATTTGTGGCTGTGTATTTTACTGTGAGTTTTACATGCCATATTTTTATATCTCCCATGCCATCCATCACCTCCTAGTGCTGTTTGGTGTCCCTCAAAAGCATAGATAATGCTGGTTTCAAATATATATTTAGTATGAACCCCATCCCAATTTGTATCAAGAAGATACATCAATTTCTAAAATGATGTGCTAACATCATTTTGCTAGTACACCACTAAGTTCTTTTAATAACTTTGGGTGTATCCTGTCAGGGCCCATCGACTCATGTGTCTTTACTTTGGACAGCTGAAGTAAACTCACATGTACCCAATGGCTCATTAGTCTTTTTCCCTAAATGAGGTCCCCTTCCCTCATTTTCATTTGTACATTTTTTTATAAAAACTAAATGCTAGCTTTTTTTTATTATTATTATTTTTGCCACCTCTGCAGAGTAATACAGTTGTTTCTTTGTTTTTTTGCTCTTACTTACAAGCCTAATGCAATTTTCTGTTGCCTTCAGGTAGTGAAACTTTTAGATAATCCCATTTCTCCTGGACTTCATTTAAACTGCTCCAGTCTGATAATGACTCCTTTACGCATAACCTAATTTTAGAAAAATATTTTTTTCTAAAATCTAAAACTTGTTTTTGTGTGGTGTGACTGCGTCACTGTTCTTAAATTAAACCGCACTCCACAAAAGGGCTCCAGAACACACACCATATAATATGAAATACAAGGCCTATATAATTATGTCTTAGTATGAAAGTCTCTCTCTCTAATTTCTGTAGAGTTCCTCTGTCTCTCCTTTCTGTAGTGTCTCTCTCTCTCCCCTCCGTGTCTCTCTCTTCCCCCTTCGTGTCTCTATCGCTCCCCCTCCATGTTTCTCTCTTCCCCCTCCGTGTTTCTCTCTTCACCCAATGCCTCCCCTTCCTCTGTGTCTGTATCTTCCCCTTCATCCCAGTGAAACCAACCCTCCCCTCCATGTCTCTCCTCCTCATAAACTGTCTGCCCTCCCCGCATGATGGAATAACTGCCGCAACATCTGGCGGCAGCGGGCGAATTACTGGTAATAGTATGTACTGGTAATAATATGGTAATAGTGGTGGCCCAAGGGAAAGCGGCCGCCGGGATGTGTATAATATAAGAGGAAGCATCACTAACAAGCAACTGACCTGTTATCATATATACAGTGGATGGTGTGATTTGGAAAATATCAAGAGGATCAAACAAATTATAATGTATATTTAAAAAAAACAATTTAACATAAAAACAAAGCTTTGCGTCTTTACATCTATAGTACTGTTGTGTATTCTAGGATTATCTTCCCTGTTTACTGTTGACTTAATTACACAGTTAAAAAAGGAGTGCCTCTGCTTCTCCCTTGAATACAATGTGGTGCTATTCATCGTTACGATCACCTGATCACACATGTTGTCACGTAGGGATCAATAGGAAAATAGAGTAAAGTATGGTTGCCAAAATATTGATCAAAGAGTAGTTAGAAGAAAGAAGCTGATAAATCAGTAAATATTGCTTCAAGAGAAAGAGAAGAATCCAATAAATTCCATATAACATGCCCCACCGGGACAGGGTAGTTGAAGTGCTACTGCGGAAATGTTATGAAGTTGGGACTGCAGAATAGTGTTCAGAATTATGCAATATGTACGGGAAGAATGATATCAATGTACTTTCCATCTTAAAGATGGCGTAAATCCAAGACAGATAATTTAATGAGGCAGAAAGCACTGATTGTGCACCATTCAAAAAATATTCATATTGTTCCATCATTTGGTCTTTGGGTGTGTCAGTTAACCTCCACACAGCCAATCAAAGGGGAGGATATGATCCTCTTCTGCCCGCTGGAGGTATGACAGATGCCACACACTGAGAACATGGCATTCATCACTGCCTTCTCTGCAACATGGCAACTTAGAAGTCACTATTTGACTTCCACAATAAGTAGGAATTAGACAGAGGTTGGCTTTTGTCTCAAAAAGAGATCATCAGGAGGCTTTAGCCCCTATTTAAATGTCCCACCACTGGGGTTAAAAGGTATCCAGTTTTGACGGGTACACAGGGCCACCATCAGCAATTGTGAGGCCCAGAGGCATCACTAGGGTTGGTGTCACCCGGTGTGGAAACTCATGGTGTCACCGCCCTGGATTTCCTCCAATACAATGCCAAACAGATTCCTTAGTAATGCCAGTTAGATGGCCTATTAACTATGCCACACACAGGAGCCCCATAACTATGACACACACAGGAGCCCCATAAATTATGCCACACCAGAGCCCCATAAATTATGCCACACCAGAGCCCCACTATTTCTGCCTCACCTTTGCCCAATTAATTATGCCACACAAACACAGGTGCACCATAATTATGCCACACCAGAGCCCCATAAATTATGCCACACCAGAGCCCCACTATTTAAATGGACAAATAACTCGGGCTAATGGGAAAAATAATTGGCAAATGGGCAAAATAACTGGGGCAAATAACTGGCAAATGGGCAAAATAATGGGCAAATAATTGGCAAATGGGGCAAAATAACAGGCAAATAATTGGCACATGGGCAAATAAAACAGTCAAATATCTGTCAAATGGGCAAAATAATGGGCAAATAACTGTAAAATGGGAAAATAACTCGGGAATTAACTGGCAAATGGGAAAATGACTGGGGCAAATAACTGAGAAATGGGCAAATAACACAGGTAAATAACTGGCAAATGGGAGAATAACTGCAAATGGGAAATAACACAAGAAAAAAAACTGGCAAATTGGCAAATAACTGGCAAATGGGCAAATAACAAGGGGAAATGGGCAAAATAACTGGCACATTAATAGTGGCATATTAATGGGGAAATTGGCTGTAGCATATTGGCAATATGGCTGTGGCATATTAATTGGCAATCTGAATGTCTGGCTGTGGCATATTAATGGGCAAATTGGCTGTGGCAAAAGTGATACTGTGGCATGTTCTGTGGGGCAAAATAACATGTACTATGGGGGAAAGTGACACTGTGGCATGTTTTGCAGGGGCAGTTCAGTGGGACAAAGTGACACTGTGACATGTTCTGGCGGGCAAATTTACACTGCGGCATGCCAAATCGTGTGGGTGCAATATGAGTACAACCCAAGTTCTGTGGGTACTGTATAGTGCTGTGTCAAGACATTTAGGTGCAATGTGGGTGCAGAGGAACGTAATAAAAATAAGAAATTAACAATTTTTCAATAACATTTTTATTACATATGAAAATAGTTGAATATGATATTAAAATGTTCATATAAGTATACATGCAGCTAGTTATATATAAGGTGGTAGATGAGAGGTGAATATATGAAGGAGTTTAAGCATGCATGGGATAAGCATAAGGCTATCCTTGATATAAGATAAGGCTAGGGACTAATGAAAATATTACTTTACTGAGAGGTTACCGGATGCATGGAATAGCCTTCCAGCAGAAGTGGTAGAGGTTAATGCAGTGAAGGAGTTTAAGCATGCATGGGATAGGTATAAGGTTATCCTAGATATAAGACAAGGCCAGGCACAAAGCGGCACAGTTGGGAGGCATGTAAGTGGCATTTCTGGGGTGGAGTTACGTCGTGGAGCCAGGGGCAATTTGTGGTTTCTAGTTAAGCCTCTGCATGGGGCCCAATAAATATGCCACACACAAGCTCCCCATAATTATGCCAGATATGGGACCGCCATTAATTATGCAACACACAGGAGCCCCACGGTGACAATTGTACAATTCTAAAACAATACATATCTTTACATACAGACATCTCTCTCTCTATAACAGCCAAGTTGCCCAATTATATGCCAGTATCATTTTGTCATTAATAAGCCACAGCCAATTTGCCCAATTATATGCCAGTATAATTTTGTCATTAATAAGCCACAGCCAATTTGTCCATTAATATGCCAGTATTATTGTGCCATTTAGATGCCAATACCATTGTGCCATTAAGATGCCAGTATTATTGTGCCATTCAGATGTCAATACCATTGTGCCATTAAGATGCCAGTATTATTGTGCCATTCAAATGCCAGTAATATTGTGCCATTCAGATACCAGTAATATTGTGCCATTCAAATACCAGTAATATTGTGCCATTCAGAGCCCAGTAATATAATGCCATTCAGAGCCCAGTAATATATATTTTCTTTTTACTTTTTATTAAGTTTCTTATTTTCAATACAAAAAACAGACTTGTCAGTCATACATATAAACCACATAAATACAATAGATTCACATGGGTGCGCCTATCATTGCTTGTTCTGCATGAGTTTTTACTCGACATGATCTTAGTGAGGTCTGTGGGGGAGAGAAGGAACAGCCGGGCAGACCGGGATAAGTAAATGCTGTCAAGTTTTCCTCTCTCTTTTCCCTTTCCTCTCTCCTTCTCCCCCTCCTCCCACTCCCCAAGACGCTCCTTAATTGTTATACAGGACATTGACGTCAAACATACAAAACATCACAATGAAACATATCCATCAAGACAAACAAGAGTCAAAAAGGGGGTCAAATATTCCACGGTCGGGTCCGGAAAAACAGGTCTGGGTGTCCATGGCGACAATTATGTGTACAACATTCTGTAATCTAAATTTTTTTTGGAGAAATAGTAAAGTGTCTAAATCAGCTAGTTCTCAGGATTCTCTGTTTGATATTTAATCCAAGGGGACCATACGTCCATACATTTGGAAGATGTTTTACCAGAGGGATCAATCAGACCCTCTGCATCCATTTGAAAATTAATCTGGGTTTTTATACGATCCCAGGATGGAATTTCTTTCATTCTCCATTGTCTTGCCACTACTTACAAGCCAAAAAGATGTGAATGGCAAGAGAGCGATTGCCCGCTTTCGGGAGGTTTAAATCTATATGGAGAAGGAAAGCCTGGGGAGTCAAATTATAATTACTATGAAAGACAGCGCTGAAAATGTGGGAAAGCTTATCCTTGAGGAGATCCAATGAGCTGCATCCCCACCAGATGTGGGATTGGTCCCCCTCAGCACGTTCACAACGCCAGCACAAGTGAGAATTGTTCGGATGGATTTTAAACATCTTCATTGGAACTAGATACCACCGGAAAGCAATTTTGAAAAACAATTCCACTAAATTCAGTCCCTTGACTGCTCTCCTAGTAGAGGAGACCGCATAGGACCATTGGTCATTAGAAAGGACAGTATTCAGATCTGTCTCCCAACTGTTGAGTGCTTTACATTTTAAGGGTTTTAAGAGGGCATTGAGTAAAGTATGTAACTTTGTAATATTTTTGGATTTGTTAACCGATTCTATAAAAGTGTCCAAGTCTGTTTGATCTGCTATGTGTATAGTAGATGTATAGCTCTTGATCCTATGGTAGAAGAAGAGCTCCTGAACTGGAAGAGCGTATTTCGATTGCAAATCTTCAAAAGGTAAAATCTGAGACCCGTGATAAATGTCTCCCACCTTAAGAATACCGTTACGAGACCATTCGACTAGACTGAGGTCCTTGATATGTTGGGAGAATATTGTGAATGGAGCTAGAAGAGTAATTCCCTGCGGTTTTGTGAACTTGCGTTTAAATTTATACATAGCTTTACTTATATCCTTTATGATTGGATTAGAGATTGACAACTTTTTAAAGGAAAGCTCATTCAGCCAAAAGAAAAAGTTAGGATTTTGTCCATTTAGGGCTGCTATCTCAATTTGGAACCAAATTGTGGATGAATCATTTGCATGCCGCCAGGCCAAGAAGTGAGAGAACAGGGATATATCCGCTAGTTTGAATAGGTCTGGGAACCCCAGGCCTCCTCTTTTGTTACTTTGTTTTAGTATTGCTTTTGCTATTCTGGGTCTCTTAGATTCCCAAACATATGCCGAGAATAAGAGGCTGAGTTGCGTCAGATAAAAAATCGGGAACTTTCAAAGGAATAGTTCTCATGCAATACAACATTTTTTGGAGGACGTATGCTTTTAGAACTTGTACATTTTTATTTTTTTTTTCCGGCGGCCGAATCCAGCAGATGCGGCTGCCAGAAAGAAAAACAAAGTTAAGAAATGCTTAACTATGCTGAGGGGGGATGTCGGCAGCACGGGTATCACCCCCGCTGGAGGTGTCACCCGGTGCGGTCCGCCACTGGTGAGGCCCCTTGCAGAACAAATGGTTTGGGCCCCGACTCCATTACTCCTTTCATTATTGTCCTGACACACCTTGCCCCAGCACCCACATTACACACCCAGGACATGCCCCATCACCCACAGTGTATACTTAGGACTTACCACAGCACCCATACTGCAGCCACATTTCTCCAGTTGTCTAATGCCTATGATGCCTATTTGGCATCATAGTCTATGTTTCTAAGATGAGATACATGATCAAAGTGTATTGGTATTGGGTATTTTAACTGGGTAAGCTGAAATAGGCTACGTAATTAGAAAGGTCCAAATGATGACATATGAATGTGTGCATGGCTCACAGTACATTTATTTATTCATTTTTTTAAGTAATATAAAAGCTGTCTAAAACCAAATTAAATCAACTTCATTCAAACACAACTACATATGTATAGAGCTAGTGAAATATGTGTAGTTAAGTGAGTTGGGCCACACCTTATGAACTCCAGTTGTACAGTACATAACTGATAGATATAAAGCAGTGCTTTAGTATTATAGCAGGAAGAGAATGCTATACTCACACATTAATGACTAACAGACAATAAGGAAGACTAGATTGCTCAACTCAACCTACAGGTACTCCCAATAACATCAATATAATCCTGATTTCAGTTTTATTCTGGTATCATTCAAATTAAAGCCGCTCCTCATCCTCTTCACTGCAGTTACCTGCCTGCATAATGTAAGTCCACTGCTGCATATATAATTTTACAATAAACAGCTACTGTATTTTAGAGATAGCAGTAAACCTTGCTTTTTGTTTTTTAAATCACTTTTACAATACAATATCAAATCTGTGATCAGGAGCACAAATTCACTTGGATGATATATATAACATAACATTTATTTTATTAGAGCTTCCATCACTTTTTTTGGAACCTAACCTGACTATGCGTAGAGAGTAATTGTGCTAGTTTGGAAATATGGAAAAAATAGACATAAGACATAGCACTGCAGATTTAAATCTGGGACATTTTGGTAGGATTTCGTTTTTTGCTTATTGTGAGCCACCGTAGAGACGTATTGTCACACACCAGGAAATCATAACGAGGCTCCTAAGCGCACGGAGCCGCCGTTTTTCCACTGGGACTGTGTTTTACATATACGGACTCGATCTGTATTCAACAGACTTTTATCACCTGCTTCTATCGCATCCAAATGTTTTTTAACCATTAAAAGGATATATTTTCATACCTATTGGAGAAGAATTTTCCCGTTCTTTTGGAAAGCAGCTATCCCAGGAGGGGGCAAGTATATAATCTTTCATGCAGATACCTAGCTCCTGAGTTGTTGGGAGCTAATCTTGTGAGTTCATATATTACCTTGGGCTGTACCAAAAACCTTTATACAGTTCATACTTGCACTATTTTGTGTTTCTATTTTGTGTTACAGGTTTACAATCGTGAATACCTGCAGCAAGTATATTGCATTTATCTTGTGCACTTGTATACATGCACTTATATTGATTCTATCATATCACGTATGATCACACACGGTTGAATATATATATATTAAGCATTGTCAGCCATTTGATTCTCTTTGCAATATTTGCCACCAATGATATTCACACAGCTTGTTTTATATTAATTAGATTTAAGTGTCCAGGAGCTGTGCGCTGTAACTACCACTTGTTTTCTCACCTATTGAACAGCCCTAGAAGTTGTTGTCACTTAAGTTTCAGCTGCCGGTCCCAAGTGGACACAACCACGTATTTCACCCATCACAATATTTGTTAGATTGTAGCACTTGCATTTGTTTGCTCATTCACCCCAATTTTTTAGATTACATTTTGGTAGACCATTATGCACACAATTGTACTAGCAAGTGGCTGACTAAGCATGATAAGACTTTTCAAAGTGTACATTTATTGTATGCCCTTTGTTATATTGTGCGATGTTAAAAGCTGACGTATATGTCATAAAAAACTCATCCACTTCTCCTTCTCTCTTTGACAAAATATAGATATTACAATAAAAGACTGCTAAAATCAAAGTTCCTACCTAAATATTTACAAAATGAAGTGTATTTTAACACACACACACACACACACACACACACACACACATATATATATATATATATATATATATATATATATATATATATATATATATATATTACATATATACTGCCATACAGGCACTTTTGCAGAATAGCACAATAATAATCTACAGGTTAAAAATAAAATGCATTTTAGTAATACAATGAGCAAAATATTAAAGTCACTTACAGTCTGGTGATTCCACCTCACAAGTTAACATGGAAAAGCTTAGAACAGCAAATGACTAGGAAAGATTGTGTTGTACAGTGCACCTTCAGGAAGTACAATACAGGTACCATGTACAAGCACCGCTCCTACTTACTAGCCCACAAAGTCAACAGAGATGTAATTAGCTTAATCATTAACAATGACACTGAAATGGTGTCATTTGTACAAGTGTTTTTAAAAGGAACACAAAAGAAAGGTGTATGTCCGCGTATCACAAGATAACTTACTCTGAAGTAAAAAAACAAAAACAATTTCAGTCTTTTTTTCCCATCATGCCTACAGTTTTATGTGGGTATGCATTACCTTCTGCTATGTGGCCCTATTTTGAGATCTTCTTATGGACCCAATTCCATGCCTCCCAACTTCATCCCCGGCAATGCGGGATACCAAGAGATAGAGTTTTTCAGAGCGGGTGTCAGCAATACTCAAACTGACAGTGGGGGACTGCAGGACTAAAGTAGGCCTTTTGAGGGAATGCATTCCACCCATCCCTCTTTCCTGTGCTATTGACCATGTTTTTAGAAGTTCAGAATGCTTGATATTTAAGTATATAACAGAGCTTCACAACATTACAAACCTCAACAATGTGCTGTAAACAGCAGTATATCTATTTATACATTAGTTTGTGGGATTAAAATAATTTGTTCATGTGATAATGGAAACCACTAGACGTGCATTCGTTTTCGGAGAAATATATTTTCGTCCGAAAATAGCATTTTCGGGCCATTCGTCCGAAAAACGAATAATGAAAATGCTAAACTAACGAAAGCCGAATGAACGAATGGTTAATAAATGAAAATCATTCGTCCATTCGTGCTATTGGCATTCTATAAACCGAATAGAATACCAATAGCATTACATACATTCCATAAACCGACATAATGAACGACTTTTGGTTTATGGAATGCATGTAATGCTATTGCTATTCTATAAACCGAATTCAATTGAAAATTGGTCAAATCAATTGACCTATTCGTATGAATGGGGATTCTATTTCGGTTTATAGAAAGCCAATAGCATTACATGTATTGTATTCCATAAACCGAAAGTCTAAAAACCGAAAGACATTCAGTTTATAGACTTTTGGTTTATGGAATACATGTAATGCTATTAGTATTCTATAAATGGAAAGACATTCGGTTTATAGACTTTCGGTTTATAGAAAGCCAATAGCGTTACATGTATTCCATAAACCGAAAGTCTATTAACCGAAAGACATTCGGTTTATAGACTTTCGGTTTATGGAATACATGTAATGCTATTGGCTTTCTATAAACCGAAATAGAGTCCCCGTTCATACGAAATTCTTATGAATGGGGACTCTATTTCGGTTTATAGAAAGCCAATAGCGTTACATGTATTCCATAAACCGAAAGTCTATAAACCGAAAGATATTCGGTTTATAGACTTTCGGTTTATAGAAAGCCAATAGCAATACATGTATTCCAGAAACTGAAAGTCTATAAACCGAATGTCTTTCGGTTTATAGACTTTTGGTTTATGGAATACATGTAATGCTATTGGCTTTCTTTAAACCGAAATAGAGTCCCCATTCATACAAATAGGTCAATTCGTATGAATGAGGACTCTATTTCGGTTTATAGAAAGCCAATAGCATTACATGTATTCCATAAACCGAAAGTCTATAAACCGAAAGATATTCGGTTTATAGACTTTCGGTTTATAGAAAGCCAATAGCAATACATGTATTCCAGAAACGGAAAGTCTATAAACCGAATGTCTTTCGGTTTATAGACTTTTGGTTTATGGAATACATGTAATGCTATTGGCTTTCTATAAACCAAAATAGAGTCCCCATTCATACAAATAGGTCAATTCGTATGAATTAGGACTCTATTTCGGTTTATAGAATACCAATAGCATTACATATATTCCATAAACCGAAAGACATCCGGCTTATAGACTTTCGGTTTATGGAATGCATGTAATCCTATTGGCTTTCTATAAACCGATATAGAGTCGGTTTATAGAAAGCCAATAGCATTACATACATTCCATAAACCGAAAGTCTATAAACCGATATGTCTTTCGGTTTATAGACTTTCGGTTTATGGAATGTGTAGGTCAATTGATTCGTACTAACGAATAAAACTAAACGAAAATAATGAACTAATTTTGTCTGAAACTAATGCAGTAATGGACGAAATTCGTTTTAGACTAAATAAATAACATATTTATAAATTTTAGTTTTGCACATGTCTAGAAACCACAAGTTACATAAATAGCGATGTATAGATTGTAAACGGGTCACTACGGTAGGGGCCACCAGCGCTGTAAAACGTCCCTGGACCACCAGGTATGAATCCCTACTCAGTACTTGAAAGGTAGGCAGGAAGGTGTCTGGACGCATAGATGAATGTGTTTGCTAATACTTGGCACCCCAAAAGATGTAGACTACAGCACCTAAGATTCTTAACTAACTGTTTGTCGGGCTGGCAGTGCTCCACTGAAACTGAAATTCACATCAGTAGATATCTCAAATCATTGGGAGCTATTCACTAAAAAGTGAGTTGAGATGAACATTTCAGCTCACAAACTGTGCAGTAACAAACCTGGTGAGTTTCCCACACTTGGCAAACTCACCATGTTTGTCCCTGCACAATTAGAGTTGCCATGTTTTCTTCAAAAAAATACCAGCCTTGCTACTGTCTCCATAGACTTAACATTTGAATCTAACCATTTTTTTACCGGCCAGGTGGCAACCCTATGCACAATGTATAGATAAACTGGTGAGAGGAAATGTTAATCTCACCTCATCTCACCTGGAACTCACCTTTTAGTGAATAGCCCCCACAGACTTAATGTGTACCTCCCATAATGTACCGTATTTGCTCGATTATAAGACGAGGTTTTTTTCAGAATTTTTTTTCTGAAAAATCTCCCTCGTTTTATAATCGAGGTCGTCTTATAATCTAGACCAGCGATCCAGGTCCCCAGCAGAGCTGCAGGGGACCTGGATCCCCCTCTCTAACAGCAGGGGATGTCATAGAAGTCCCGGCGTTCGAGCCGGGCGGCAGCAGGGGAGTCTGCGCTCGTCGCACAGACATCCTCTGCTGCCCCACTAGCCACCAGGGTGAATCGGCAGCTGGGGGATGTCTGCACGATACATTTAGACATCCTCCATGCTGCCCGACACCTCCGTCTATTATGATGGACCAGCTGTCCGTCATAATAGACGGAGGTGTCAGGCAGCATGGAGGATGTCTGCACGTATCGTGCAGACATCCCCCGGCTGCCCCCACTAGCCACCAGGGATTATTAATCAGGTGAGGGGGAGGGAGGGGGGAACCAGAGCAACAAGGGTGAGGGGGGAACAAGAGCAACAAGGGGAGGGGGGGACCAGAGCAACAAGGGGAGGGATGGGGGGAAGAGACAGAATCAAGGGGATGGAGGGTGGGGAAGAGAGACAAGGGGAGTGAGGGGGGAGACAAAGGGAGGGGGAGAGAGAGAAAGCTGGGGGCAAGGGAAAGAGGGAGGCAGCATTGGCACATAAAAGGAAATAAAAACAAGAAATGTATTTTTTTATATCATAATTTTTTATTAAAAAAGCAATTTACATGTGAATATATACAAGTTGAACTTTTATCCTATAGGTTAGTCTTATATTCAGGCTTTTAGTTTTTTTCCTAATGGAATATCCAAAGTTTGGGGGGTCGTCTTATAATCAGGGTCGTCTTATAATCGAGCAAATACGGTATTAATGCCAACTTTTAACAACCCAACTGTTGAAGCTTATTCTACCTTCTATTTATTTTTCATCAATTGATTCATCATTACAGAATTTGATAATCTATATATATTATATTTTCAGTCACGTTCTTCAAAACTATTTAAGAATCTTCACAAATTTTTTACAATGTTAGTTATTAGCTTTAATTTATAAATATTGAGGATATAAATATCCTCTAGCTATCTTTTGGACTGCAAAAAAATATTTTCAAAAATTAAATATTACCAACATTATAATAAACAATGTTTATTGATCTTTAAGCGTGATTAAGCAGAAACTTTATCCAATGAATACTTTAACTTCGAATGATCCTATATTAACCCTGAAACTTGTAATACAAAATTTGGATATCCAAAACTGGTTGGAAGCAGGTATATGTAGTATTGGGAACTTATATTTAAAAGAAAAAAGGTGTAATTTTGCTCAGTTACAATCAACCTATGGCCTCTCCAATTAAGAAATATTTACTTATATTCAAATAAAATCCCATTTGAAGAAAAGAATAATCATAAAAAAAATGACCACTCGACCATCTTTTGATTGCTTGTCCAACTAAAGTTATATAAAAAATAAGGAATATCTTAAGTAATTTAAAAAAGGGAAATAAATTGGGCACTATTATCAAATGGGAATGGCAAAAATCCTTTGATACAGTAAGAAAATCAATCTAATAAACTAATAAAAGTATAAAAAAAATTAAAAAAAAATTGGGCAGACTAGATGGACCGAATGGTACTTATCTGCCGACACATTCTACGTTTCTATGTTTCTATGTAATCCACTGTATAAACATCCAAGAGACTTTTTTGAAGATCTTACATAGATGGTGCCTGGTACCAGTAATACTCTGTAAATTTCAACCAACAACGTCTAACCAATGCTGGTGCTGTAACAGTGCCATAGGTACTTTGAGGCATATCTGGTGGGATTGCTCAATACTGCACCCACTGAAGAAATATGTACTGGAAAGTTTTAAAGACCTAAAAATAAATATAACAAACCTAACTCCTGCCAGATTTTTGTTTCATCTAGATCTTTCAAAACTTCCCAATCCTCAGATTATCCGGGCAACCCATGTGTTGATGGCGGTAAAGTTATGTATAGCTAGAAAATGGAAGAGCGAAATACCCCCTGCCCAAGATGAAGTGAATACCCAAATAAACTATCAGGGCTTACTGGAAAAAGCAACTTTTCTAATTTATAAATATTGAGGATCTCCCTTTTGCAATTGATATGAAGCTCGACAATATAGGCATATAAATAAAAATCTATGTGAGTATCTGCACCTGTTTAGACAGGGAAGGATACAAGGTTTTACATTGTGCAATATGTAATACGTTAATACTTCTGATCGCGGACATTCTAGTCATTCTGTTTATAAGTCTATATAATGAAGGGCTCGTCTGTGGAAAAGAAATCCTAGACTATTGTTTTTGCACGTTTTGTTATGTATGGTTTCACAAATGCATAAGCGGAGGCTATTGGAAGCTCCGACACTCCATAACCGCCCGTGAAAGGGTTAAATGCCTAATTGAATTGGAGGTATCTTTAAAACTGCAGTATATAAAGAGGTAATGCCTTCCTTTCAATTATGCACTTTTGAGGAAGCCACCTGTGGCGAAACGCGTAGTGCTACATGTTGGACTTTCCACTACGGACTTCCCGTAAGGTTGAATTTTCGGAGCTTTCCCTACCTCCTCTTGTCGTACACGAAGAAATTGTGTTGAAAAAGCCGCTTCAAGCAATTACCAAGTGAGGCTGCTGAAGTCGATAAGATCGAGACTACAGCTGAAGAAATCCCGCTCGTTAACAAAAAAATCCAGGAACTGAGAGATTGCCGCTGAATTATCCTGTATAGGGATCTTTGACGCCCAAAGCTTTTTTTTTTTTTTTTTTAAATATATCATTCTTTATTAAATTTCTTTTATCAAAAAAAAAAATACAATACAATACATACACATAACGAACTTCCACTCAATCAGTTTCATTTTGCCAAAAAAAAAAAAAACTTTATGTATTTACAACTATTCCATCATAATCTCCTTTTTAAAGTTTCTTTTACTTATAGCGTGTTATCATATGTGGTTAAAGCTGAGTTAAATAAATCATCAGGCAGATCACTCAAACAATTCATCCGTCCATTCATACATTGGTTGTGTATATTCTGGGTCCAGGTCCTTGGCCTCCCGGTTTTGTTATTATATGGCACTGTATGGTTCCCCCGTCAGACAGGGGGGGGTGGGCGGGCGGGGGGGGGGCAGATCCTTCTCCATCAAGGCTTTCAACCAACTCACTCGGGTCCTGACCATAATTGTTAAATAGGATTCATATATTGAAGCCACGGTAGCCAAATATTTTCATATTTCTCCACCTCCTGCCTATCGTTGTTATAGAAGTGTCTTTCCGATTGTGCCTGAAATTCAATTTGCCTCTTTATATCAGTTCGTGTTGGGATATCCGGATTTCGCCAATGCCTGGCCAAGCATAGTTTGGCTGCCAAAAGGATGTTGATAAATAATAGTTGTTTATTTCTATTTAAAATTGGCAATTCTATGTGCAGGAGGAATGCCTGGGGGGAAAGGAGTACGTCTGATCCAAATATGGGCCTTATAATTTCCATGATATTTTCTTTATATTTATCTAAATTTTTACATGTCCACCATATGTGCAAATGTGTTCCCTTCTCCCGAAGACACCTCCAACACTTGTTGTTCCCTGCTATTTGAAACCTACCTAGCCGGGCCGGTACCATGTACCACCTGTGTGTTACTTTATAAAATAATTCGTGTAGATTTATGCAGTGGACAGCTTTTCTAGTGATCTTCCAGGCATTATATCCTACTTGCAATGGAATCGTTATAGCCAAATTGTCTTCCCATTGCATACTTGCTCTTGTTTTTTCTACTTTATTTTGTGTGTTGAGGAATTTTAGCACTTTTGCTGTCAATTGTTTTGGTATACTAGATGTTAATAACTTTTCCCATTCTGTCCCCTCCCGTGTGTGATTCGATATTAAATATGATTTAAGTCTGAGGTGGTTAAACAGCTCATTTTTAGGTAGATCAAAACTTTCACAAAGGGTGGGAAAAGGGACCAACACCTCATTTAAATACAAATCTCCAATAGTATTGATACCGCTTTCTTTCCACCGTTGTAAATTTAGATCAGGTATATATAGAGTCAGTACTTCAATCGGTGTCATTTTTGAAAGTTTGCACTTTAATCTGTAACGTCTTTTGAGTTTATCAATGGAGGTCAGAATATCCCTAACTACACCGTCCTTAATTCCCTTTTTTTTAATTTGTTTTAAGGGTAACCATAATAGGCATAATGGGTCTATGTCCCTACTCTGAGTCTTTTCGATTTGGTACCAGCCCATTTCCTTGTTGGAAGAGATGCCCCGTTTAATTGCATGTGAAATTTGACTAGCTGCATAGAGTTTGATTATATCAGGGTAGCCTAGGCCATCCATATCTAGACTTTGTTTAATTGTCTGAGAAGGAATTCTTGGTCTTTTGGCCGCCCAGACAAATTTGGACATTATCATTTCAAGTTCTACCAGTATACTTCTCGGAAAGGGCATTGGAATCGTCCTGAACAGGTATGTAATTTTTGGAATAATGTATGATTTCAATACATTAATTCGACCCAGCCAGGACAGTTCTATCTTGGACCAGTTAGCTAACAGCGTTTTTAGTTCTGTTATTAAATTTGTAGAATTATAGGCCGCTGTATTCTGTATCAAAGGGATGATTTTAATCCCCAGGTAATCGATGGTCGTCTTGATTACCAAATATTTTTAGAGATTCTAGTTGTTGTTCCGATAAGTATAGAGATATTGTCTGTGTCTTATTTAAATTCAATTTATAGTTTGACATTGACCCAAACAGCTCTATCAGCTCCATCAAGGCTGGAACCGATTTTTCTGGCTGTGCCAATGTCAGTAGGACATCATCTGCATATAGTAAAATAGTATGTTTCTTATGACCTATCATTATCCCTTGCACTTCTTCTGATTTCCTAATATATTCGGCAAATGGCTCCATTGTAAGGGCATACAATAATGGGGATAGGGGACACCCCTGACGGGTCCCGTTATTGATTTTAAAATATTCCGAATCCAGGGAAGGACCCGTCACCTTTGCTCTGGGAGATGAATATAGGGCCAGAATCCAATCCAAGAATGTTCCTTCTATACCGAATGCCCTCAGGGTCTGTGTCATGTAGGTCCAGTCCACCCTATCGAATGCCTTTTCCGCATCTAAAGCCATTATGATCGAGGGTGTCTGGTTTTCATGGATTGTATTCAGAATGCCAAAGACCCTGCGGGTATTATCCTCTCCTGTCCGTCCAGGCATAAATCCTCCCTGGTCCGGGTGGATTAGATCTTTGATTACTCTATTTAATCTCCGGGCCAGAATATTAGAATATAATTTGATATCTACATTAATCAATGAGATTGGTCTATAGTTATTTACAGATGTGGGGTCCTTCCCTGGCTTCGGAATTGGCACTACATTTGCTTCCAGCATCTCGGTCGGGAAAGGTTCCCCTTTCCCAATAGAATTAAATGTTCTCTGTAAGATTGGTGAGATAATTAAATTAAGAGCTAAATAAAAGGGGGCGGAGAAACCATCCGGTCCTGGCGCTTTCCCCTTTTTCAGTTCCAAAATAGCATTGGTAACCTCTTTAAGTGTAATTGGTTGGTTGATACTTTCTAATTTAGCTGCATTTAGTTTCGGCAGTTGGAGTTTTCCTAGGAAACTAGATATCACTGTCTCTGAGCTTGTAGGTTTAGTTAAATTATATAATGATTGATAATAAGCCTGAAAGGCTTGTGCAATTTGTGAAGGAGACACACATTTTTTATCATTATACATTATATATTTAATTCTAGTTTGTAATTTCTGAAATTTAAGTTTTTTGGTTAAGTTTTCATTAGCTCTATTGTTATTATAATACCAACTGCTTTTTAGGCGGGAAAGTGTTATCTCTGTCTTCTCCTTGATCTTTTTACAAATAAGACTTTGTACTTTATGCAGTTCTTTTGCTAGCTCTAGAGTTGGGTTGCTCTTATTTTCCCTTTCTACTTTTGCGAGTGTGATGTATAATTCATTTAAATCTTTCCCTTTTAACTTTTTTAGCCACGCCCCTTTTTTAATTAGGTGACCTCGGAGAACTGATTTCATAGCGCACCAGAGAGTCAAGTCTGAGGTTTCATGATTATCATTTGTTTCCAGAAAAAAGTTTGCTTGGTCTTTTAGCTCTTGAATATTAAGGGCCGATTTAAGGATAAATTCATTTAATTTCCATTTTGAACGGGTGTTGTATTGTGGATTATCTTTAATATGTATATACACTGGAGCGTGGTCTGACCATGAGATGTTGCCGATTTTGGAATTTATACATCTGTCTAACCCTGACCCCAACATAAAAAAATAGTCGATTCTAGAATATGATGCATGAGCTCCTGAGAAAAAGGTAAAGTCCCTTTCTTCGGGGTGTTGCACTCTCCAAATATCGTATAACCCTGCTTCTTGTAGAGCTTTATTGAAAATTTCAGATTTTAGTTTAAGACGAAGCTCTTGTTTATCTTTTTTTGATGTTTTTCTATCCAATTCACTATCTGCTATGCAATTTAGATCCCCTCCTACAATTAATATTCCCATGGATATTCTCTCAATATACTCCATTGATTTACTTAGGAATCTTGAAATTCCATCTGAGGGAGCGTATAAATTCACCAGGGTATACAACACATCATTGAGGCGGCAAACAACTATCAGTCGTCTCCCTTCTCCATCTATTTCGTGGTGTATATATTCGAACTTCAATTTAGATGAAATTATTACCGCTACTCCCCTTTTTTTCTTATTTGGGTAGGAAGACTGAAAGGTATGGGGGTACATCTGATATTTCCAGAGTTTATTTTGTTCTCCTCTCCAGTGTGTCTCTTGAATAAAGGCGACATCAATTTTTTCTTTTTTCAACAATTCATATAGACATGCTCTTTTGTATGGCAAGTTTAATCCCTGTGAGTTGATTGTAACCATCCTAATCACATGTTTCCTCATAGACCGCCGGTCCGTCCCCCCCCCCTCCCGCCACCCGAGCACCCCCCCATTTCATCCGGGGCCCATGAGCCCTAAACCCCTTTGCTGACACAACCACATTCATTCCTATCCATTCATAATTCCTGTCTGTACGTAATGGAAAAAGTGCATCCACCATCACGAGCAGAAAACAAAAAGAAAATCCCTATACCATCAGCCCAAAGCTTTTTATGTGGGGTCCTTTCATTAGGTCCCACCAACACTCACACACTTGTTTTTATTGTTCATATTTTATGTTTTTTTCGTTTGTTAGTCTTGTAGGTCTTTTATTTGCCTCTCAGCTATTACTTATAGATATCTTTGCATAGTGTATGCAGATGTATTTGGCTGCATTGGTTATATATATTCATTTTTTTGGATTGATACCGGTATTTTAATTATTTATTTGTTTATGAATTAAATATACTTATGAACTTGTGATACATTATAGTTTGTTGGAGTTTTCTCACAATTTAAAACATCCAACTAACAAATTAACCACTAACTGCTTCATACATTTACATAAACTTGCCCCTGTTTGGTGTTTTATATTATTGATAATACAATACACTTCTTCCTGCCATTTTTTCTTGTATATGCGCACATCGTGGACTGAGACCGGACCCCACAAGAAGAAGATTTTGCAAGACGTTTTTATATATAAGTATCTTTCTATTTACTATTCTTACATATTACATGGTTTGCACATTGTTGTTCTAAACTATCCAGTTATATAGTTTGGTTTATATCTACTACATTCACAGAGACCCATCCGTTTTCAAACTGTTAAAAAATAACTAAATATATATTATATATAATGGTTTAAATACATATGTGGTGTCAGTGTCAAATAAAGATATATGGCTAGCACGGGTTAAATATTGCTAGATTGGAGGTTTTAGAGGGTTAAAGATATGTGTGATAATAGGGGTTAGATACGGATGAGGTATAGGAATCATGAGAGCTCTTCCTGTCATTTAACAAAAAATGGGGTGATTATACTGTCTGTACCTGGCTATCTATATACGGATGGGAACTAAACCACACATGCTCTACCTAACTACATATGGATGGGAGGTATGCTGTGACATGTCTATATATAGCTATCTGTATATTTGCTCAAGCCCTATGCTAAAAGTAAACTCCAGAGATTTGTTGGTGCTTCTGTGCAACCTGCAGTAGTGCATTTGATGTCTGGTAAGTTTGCCTGCACACTAGTGCACCCTGTATGATGGCAGATTATGGCACTGATCAGGCTGATGCTTTATGTGTTTGGTATTATGTGATTTCCAGTCTGGCCATGGTGAAATGTGCTTCGCAGTAAAATCATCTCCTCACCGCCATCTCATCTCGGCTCCTTAATACCCATCTCATTTCCCCACAACCTTCTCATTTCCTGTTTTTATTAGTAAACGCAAAAAAAGAAGAAGAGAACACCCAAATTTCGTACTACTCAGGTAGCTCTGACATCTGCAATTCAGAAATCATAGGTGATCACAAGCTGAAAGCTTGGAGCTGGTAAAACTGAAATACCGGTCATGTTATTTGTTTTGCAGGCAGCAGGGAGAGGTGAGCAGCAAGCTGGGCACGATAAATCCCAGGCACCAGGTCGCCATGGCACCAGGAAATTAGACCGCTCCGCCCCCTTGTGGATCGCTCATCAGTAGGGTTGCCACCTTTTACCGGCCATGTGTGGGCAGAGCTACAAGAGGGAGGGGCCATGAGGGGTGGAGCCACAAAGGGGGCGGATTATCACTGAAATGATATATATTATTTGTATATCATGCCAGTGAGAAGTGTGTGTGTATATATATAAAAATATATATATATATATATATATATTTGAATATCATATACACACACAAGTTGTCTCTCACACTCGCAAATAAGCTTTCTCGCACACACTGTCTCACACACACACGCTGTCTATCACACACACAGACAATCTGTCTATCACAATATGCCAGTTTATTGCCCTTAAATATGCCAGGATGTTGCCATTTACTATGCCAGGATATTGCCCCTCAATATGCCAGGATATTGCCATTTAATATGCCAGGATATTGCCGCTCAATATGCCAGGATATTGCCATTTAATATGCCATGATATTGCCCCTCAATATGCCAGGATATTGCCATTTAATATGCCAGTTTATTGCCCCTAATATGCCAGGATATTGCCATTTAATATGCCAGTTTATTGCCCCTAATATGCCAGGATATTGCCATTTAATATGCCAGGATATTGCCATTTAATATGCCAGTTTATTGCCCCTCAATATGCCAGGATATTGCCATTTAAGATGCCAGTTTATTGCCCCTAATATGCCAGGATATTGCCATTTAATATGCCAGTTTATTGCCCATAATATGCCAGGATAGGAGACAAAAACCGGGCCGTGCATTGCCGGTATATTAGATATACCGGCCCCGGCCCCAAGACCCTAAATAAAGTAAATTACCGGCCAGGTGGCAACCCTACTCATCAGTGTGTCTCCTGGCACTCAGCAGGAGTGAAGCTAGGAGTGCACAGACCAGGCAGCAGCAGGAACGCCCCCGCTCCCCTGCAAACAGGTAATACGGAAGGGAGGGGGGGACACATTAAGAAAAGAGTGCGTTTTTTTATTTTTTTATTTATTTTTTGCTAACGAAGAAAAAGCCTCTAAAAGCCTTATTGGTTTGTGTGTGTGTGTGTGTGAGAGAGAGAATGTCACTGTGTGTATGTGCTAGTGTCACTGTGTGTGCTACTGTCAATGTATGTATGTATGTGTTGCTGTCACTGTGTGTATGTATGTGCTGCTGTCACTGTGTGCATGTGTGTGCTACTGTCACTGTGTGCATGTGTGCGCTACTGTCACTGTGTGCATGTGTGCGCTACTGTCACTGTGTGCATGTGTGCGCTACTGTAACTGTGTGCATGTGTGCACAATTGTTACTGTGTGCATTACTGTAACTGTGTGCATGTGTGCACTACTGTCACTGTGTGCATGTGTGCGCTACTGTCACTGTGTGTATGTGCATGTGCGAGACTGTCACTGTGTGTATGTGATACTGTCACTGTGTGTGTGTGTCACTGTGAAACTGTCACTGTGTGTATGTGCTACTGTCACTCAGTGTGTGTGTGTGTGTGTGTGTGGCTGTCACTGTGCGGATGTTGTGGCCCCGCCCCTTTGTGGCCAGTATTTTTTTTAGGAAAAGGTGGCAACCCTATATATAATATACTTTATTTATACCTCTGGCGGTAAAAACAATATATCTAAAAGGATATTACAAACAATGTTACACACATACATCTGTTATATTCTGTATAGCATTGTATTAATTAGATATCACGTGTACTTAACTTCAGAGAGGTTCAGCAAGGCACATGGCTGTGTCCAAAATGGCTCTTGATTCCAGGTCGATAAGGATGATTTGAAAGAGGTTCTGTAGCAGTTACTTTCTACTATTAGTTACAATACTAGGCATTAAACTAAACCTTAGCTTCTTGGCACTTAACCCCTTAATGACGTTAGGACGTACTATGCTGTCCTGACTTTAAGTGCCTTAAAGTCGTTAGGACGTCATAGTACGTCCTGTATTAAACAGCTCATCGCGGCTCCCCGTTTTCGGATCCCGCTGCAGGCACTTGCAGCGGGATCCCACCTGTCAGATGAGGTCACTTTTGAGAGAATGCGGGCTGCTGGCTGCTACCCATATAACTGTCCTTAACCAGTGGGCCCTGGGCAAGTGCCCACTTTGTCCATTGGTTGAAGTGGCCCTGTATTTAGTATTTGTTTCCTGAATGCAACTACCTGAAAAAGCATATATAATAAACAATGGCGTAACGTACTTAGTGTTATTAGGTGCTGATCTAATTATATACAGTACACAGGGGTATCAGATGCTACACATCCAGATTTTCTTAAAATCACTCCAATCTACCCTCCCCCAATGTAAATGAATGCATTTATTATAACTACTATTTGACTTGGATGCTTTTTACTATTTTGCACATTGGTTTATAAAAAGGCTAGTGTGTGAATCCTAATAGCACTAGTTTGGGTGCAGTAAATGTAGTGTTGAGACTGTACACATTTTAGTTCAAAAATTGTTACCTGAGGAAACTCTATCCTAAAACTGTCTGCGCTTCTCACCCTAATAAAGTTGGCAACAAACATATCAATATAATATAAATGAGAGGTTTTGGTTATATGAATTGGCCAAAGCATAATAAAGCGCACCCGCCACGTCAAGGCACACCCTCAATAGGGTGAGACCCTACTCTCACCTCCTATCTAGTGGGCACACAAAGCAGTTTATACTGCTACCAAAACCTTTTTAATGTGTTCGAAGAGGTGCAATTAAACCTCCTCCCAATTAACCCTATAACAGCAAGCTGCAACCAGACAATGAGGAGCCAACAACCTCAAATATGTGCAAGCAGGGAAAAGAAAAATGTTGGTGCGCTAAGCTAGTCACAGGCTAGTCACAGGCCAATTCATATAACCAAAACCTCTCATTTATATTCTAATTATATATTTGTTGCCAACTATATTAGGGTGAGAAGCACAGACAATTTTTGTATACACTGTCCAGCCAATCACACTGTATTTGCAGCATGCTCACACCTGTTTGTTAAACATCATTTTATACATTTTTTTATTTGAGCCTGTGACTAGCTTAGCCCACCGACATTTTTCTTTTCTCTATCTTAAAGGTACTAAACTTTTTTTCCACTTGTGCTTCTAATATAGAAGCACAAGTGAAAAGTTAGTTGTCCCTAGTATGAGGGTAAATTGGCGTGTACTTTTGATAGTACATGCTTGGTTATCCTCTGATCGACAGCTGCCATGCTTGCATAGGAAGCAGGCAGCTGTCTGGTCAGCGACCGGCTCTCTCTGTTAGCGCACAGAGACCCTAGTTTTTGTATGGGATCAGCAGGGGAGACCTTAACTAGGTCCCCCTGCTGATTCCATACAAAAATGAGGGTCTCTCTCTGTGCTAACAGAGAGAGCCAGTTGGGACATGTTTTGTTTAACCCTTGCTTTGTTCAAGGAAGCAAGGGTTAAACAATGTTTAATGCTCCTTTAATGATAGTATCTTCTTGGCCTTATCAAATTACTGTCATTTACTTTACATGTTCCTGAAGTAAAAACGACTTAAAGGGACACTAAAGTTTATTTTTCTAACATAGAAGCACAAGGGAAAAGTTAGTTGCCTTGACGAATCGCTGTGTGTGTGGTGCGAAATGCGTAGCCTTTTCCTTTTTTTGTCCACCGGGAGAGGGTCACACTGTGCCTCTGATGCTGTTTCCAGCAATATCAAGTTTTAAAAAAATGTTTAGTTGTCCTTTAATGGATACAGCCCATGTGATATTGTTCTCTCACTTGTGTGTACTTTAGTAATGTACACTTCAGAAAAAAGAAGGCAATCCCATTATTGACTTTCCTATTTGCTCAAATACGTATATCAGGGCTGCATTTACACTGCTGATGCAGCCGACGTGTAGCTAAACGCAGCCCATAAAAGATCTAATGCAACACAAAGATACATTGCCTCGTACACGTTTCCTTGTTAACAAACAACGGTATGTAACAATTTGTCATAAAGGGGCAGTTCCACCTAGCTTATTTTCGATTTGTCATTTGTCTTTATTATATGTAAATTACTTTAAATATTACTTTAAAACATCGGTAGGAGGCATGCTGTCTCCCTCTACTGTTTTTAATGCTCCTCTCTATAAAAAGCCTTCACGGTGAAATCTATCACAAGTGTTTGAACTGAGGTGGGCATTTCAGCCAGCTTTGTGAGCTATGATATAAGACAAGAAAGAAGGTTTGTGGACAAGGGCAGGACTGTTGCTATACTAACAGCAATAACGCTTACATTTTATTTGCAGTGGTTAGAAGATGGGAAGTATTGAGGAAAAACAGATCTGTTTTCTTAACATGATGCAGCAGTTATCTAAAAAATATATCTTTTGCAACAGTAGGTGGAACTGCCACTTTAAACAGAGAAAATAACCTGACATTATTGGATATTTTCCTAAAAACTGCTTAGATAAATTAAAGGGACTGTCTCGTACCCAAAGTGCATATTCCAAATATTAATGCATATTTGTGTGCTTTTTTTGCATTGCTTAAAATTTAAAATAATTACAACTATGAAGTTGTGAAATTACAACAGTTTGCAAGAAACCAGGACTGCCCACACTAGATGAGTAAAAGTAAATTTCCTTTGTTCCTTCTTTTTATTGCTGCAGGAACTAATAAGAATTTAATTCAAATGAATGGAATTTCATGTCTCTGGTGTGGTCATCAGACAATGTGTTGCACTGTTAAGAGATCTTACTGTGTACAAGAGCAGGTCTATCACAGGCTACACAATGTTTTCTATTCCAGGAGCACAGGAAGTGACTAAATGAAACAAAACTTTATATGCTCAGTGTATAATCAGTGCTACAGCACCTGTAGAGTAATCACTGAGGGAGGGCTTAAGTAAAATATGAAAAATGTGATTTATGCAGAATTCCTGCATCAAATCACACTGGTAAAATGCCTATGCACTATACAAGCAGTAATCTTCATCTTGCACCAAAGTGAGTTTGGGGACTAGACTGTCCATTAAACCCCTTAAGGACAGACCCTTTGAAACATTTTTTTGCCATTCTGGACAATGGCTATTTTAACATGTCTGTGCTGTTTGTGTTTAGCTGTAATTTTCTTCTTTGTCATATGTTGTACCCAAACAAAATATATTGTTTTTTTAGGGACAAGAAGATCTTTATTTAGATACCATCATTTTGATCATATCCTATTATATACTATAGAAATTTTTAAATGGTGAAAAAAAACAAAACACACATTTTCTGAATTTTATTTCAAAAATCTTTTACTCAAGCCATGTTGAACTTACGAAAAAAATATTATACAGATGGTACCTGGTTCCTACCAGACTGGCTAAAATGTTTCCCTCATCTTCTAATTTATGCTGGAGAAAGTGTAACTGCCCGGGTTCCATGATGCATATTTGGTGGGACTGCCCTAGAATCCAACCTTACTGGACTAAAGTTTTCGACATAGTTACGGAATGTCTAAAATTACCTATTGCAAGAACTCCTGAAGTGGCATTACTCCATGTCCTTCCGAAAAATATTAACCACTCACAGAAAGTGCTACTAAGTCACATATTATTGGCAAGTAAAGTTCTTATAAGTCGACGTTGGAAAGATCCAGATGCACCTGGGGTGGCGGAGCTATATAACCTAATCACCCACAACCTAATAATTGAACGAATGTTCTATGTTTCCATCAATCGAATGCAGAAATACCGTGATTTTATGGACATATGGGAGAAATCCCCCAAGCAAGTGAAGTGAGGCCAGAGGAACACTTCTCCACCAAATGGGATCCTGTACCCCTCCCACACTTTTCAGTTTTCTGAGTTTCTCCTTTTATTTCCTCCCCTGTCTGTCCTCTTTTGTTTGTCTTGTTTTTATATATTGTCTACAAAAAATAGGATACAATATGCGGTTGAATCATGCGATGAAGGTTCCGCCATAGGTTTCAGCATTGAGAATGTTCTTGTTATAATGTTGATGAAGGTGTATTGGATCGCATGGTACATGATTTTCTTTTTATGATGTAACAAGTATTAAGCTACGCTGATCTGTATCCGAATAAAAATTCTTTATTAATAAAAAAAAAAAAAAATCTTTTACTCATCTACAAAAGCTAATGAAAAAACCTGCAAAATAAATTCTACTATTTCGCCTGCGTACAGCGATACCACCCATGCATAGATTTATCGGGTTGTTTGGGGGCTAAAAGGCCACATTTAGGAGGTGCCGTTTTTGGTTTTACAACTTGGAATTTTGACATGCAGACAACCTGCGCTGATGTCACATTTGGGACATTTTGAAGCCAGCCAGTGTATTTTACCCCACAAAATCATATATATTTTTAAAATTATACACGCTAGGATGTTTCAAATGGGTAGATTTTAACACTTTGCATGTACTAATTCTACCATTTTTTTTGTGTTTTTTTCCCCCCACATACATAGTACTTTAGAAATCAGTTCACAGATTTTTGGTATGTAACACTGCCAAACAACTCCCCAATATGTGTACAACAACATCTCCTGAGTACAGGGATACCACCCATGCATAGGTATGTTGGGTTGTTTGGGGGTCAAAAGGCCACAATTGAGAGGTCCGCCTTTTGATTTTCCAACTTGGAATTTTGACATGTAGAGCAAGGAAGGGTTAATAGCTATTATAAGAGCCTTTGTAGTACTGTATAAGTTACAATACAAAAAATGAACCCCTAAAAATGCACAAGAAAAAATGTGATGCTGTGCAGTGATCAGTGGCAGGAAAGGGGTTAATACACAGGGTACACTATACAAATGGTATGGCTTGGGTGTCACAATTTTATAACATTTTATTTCATTTATCACAATTAAAAACTTACGTTATACAGATCTGTCTATCTCCCTCACTAAAACTCAAGTGAGGCAGATCCAGATGGGTCAGATCAAAATTTACCAATATTGATCTGACTAGGCAAATGGTAATGCTCATTTGAGCAATTACCAAATCGCCTCTGCCCCTGATCGGCTGTTACTGATCGTTATACATGCGCTCACATTAAACGTAATCACCTAGAGGGAATAATTAACCCCTAGCAGGTATAACAAAAAATGTAAAAAAATGAAGATAGTAAAAAAATGCTTCTGCGGTCAGATAGCTGCTTAGGAAGTGAGCTGCAATGGACAAGGTGAAAATGACCAAGATGGAGACAGACGTTAAACAGGGGGAGGAGAGAGCTGGTGCAATGGAAAGTATACCACACAGCATGGAAGAATAGGGAACCCAAACAAGGAGAATGGACAAGGAGAAGGAAATTTCAAGAAGTTGGTGCGTTCACTTGTGATTTATATGCTTGTTTCTTGTACGTGAACTTAAAAACATTCACCACCAGTAATGTATACAGCTTTTTCAATGCAAATTATTGTAGATAAGTTGAACATATTATCTCACTAACTATACCTTGTAAAAACACGTTGAGATTATGTTCCAATAAGAACATGGTTGACAGGTTCCGTGGAAGAACAAGTATTCAGAATACCTGCTGCCTCTCCCTCAAAGTGAGAAAATCAAAAATCATGCTGCTAGTAAAGAAATAAAGGTTCATGTTTAGTGGCTCTTTAAATAAGTTGTACATTGTGCAAGGACTGACTTGGTGAGTTTATCCTGCAAGAAGAACATAGTTCTCAACTCAGCTCATCTACACCGAACTTTTAGTGAATAGCTCCCTCTGCTGCCAACCCACTAATCTGCATAACACTATGACTACTTACCCAAAGCCAGAACAGTGTTGAACAAGGCATAAACTAGCCCACCAAATCGGTCATGAATTAGGAACGATCATAAGTTTTGTGGACAAGATACTGTTGAAAATAGAAATGTGGCTCCTCATTATTAATTCACAAAGCTTACACTTTCTAGAGAACATTTTTGCAGATTGCTAGCTTGGTGTAGATGTTCCAGCAACAAATGTATTGCTTTTGTTTATTTGAACCATAAAGTTTGCAATCTGAAGAGTCCAGTCATTGTGAACCAATAGTGAGTAAAATAGTGGGTGGGTGCACGAGAATTAGGTGCAAGCAAGCCAGGGACCCATGGCCATGGGCATACCCTGAAACCTAAGGTGAGCAAAAAAGGGGGTGGGTGCACAAAGTGTTCTCTGGAGTTACCACCCCCCTTTTTTTGCTCACCTTATGTTACAGGGTATGCCCATGGCCATGGGTCCCTGGCTTGCTTGCATCTAAAGGATCATCAGCCATACCACACTGAAAAGGCCATTGTAGGCTGAAACGTACGTCTGTGGTTTGCTGTGTTCCTCGTGCAGAGGGTACTAGCCATGCGTTTTGGGTATGGACTGCCCTTATGGGTGGGATTAGTCTGATATGCTAATTGAGTAGTTCCTCTGTAATGGTGTAAGCAAGCAAAAAACGGAGTTGCCCCCGAGTAGGTATTATCCTACAGGACAGACTGTTGTAGTGCTGTCTGTTCTCGGGAGTTGGTGTTTTTGCTCACCTCTGTGAACCAATATTCCTTCTTTTGTGCCTCTGTCTACCTCTTTTAATCTACAATGTATCTCTGAAGGTACTCTACAAACCAGTGGCTAAGCAGCTTTGTGGATATCATAAAATACATTGAAACCAGTTGTACTGGCTTTTATTTTTTACGTTAAATTCCCAGCTATCTAGTGTAAAAAATTCGTTCAATGTCAAGGAAAGATATTGGAACTTCTTGACACGTACCTTTTCCCGTGTTTTCTCTGCTGAAGCAGGACGTCTTGGGTCTTTGTAGTTTCACTGGCAAACTGGCAAACCTGAAATCCTATTATGTACTTCTAGCTAGTTTGTCATGTAGTAGCCCCGGCCAGATTCATTTGATTGGTACCTTGGCAGAGAAGGGGTTCCTCTACAAGCTAAGGATTTACAGTAATGATAATACCATTTGTGGGTCAAAACAAGCAGAGCATATACCAAAAAATGTCAGCAAAAGTTACTTTATGCAAATACCTAGTGTGTTGTCTCTGAAGCTGAATATACCACCAGTGGGGGAAGAGATGATCATCTCCTCCCTAATGATTGGCTGTGTGACTTGTGATGGAGATTCTATCTCGGTGTATAATGGCAGTCATTGGTGTATATCTTTTGAATGGTGTGCAATTAGTGCACCACTGAAATAGACTTCAGATTCATTAAAAGAAAATAAATTAAGTTAATACTTCTAACATATTTAGTAACAAATGACATTAGCCTGACATACAATTTAACTTTTTTTTGTAATTTTTCTAACATGAAGTTAGTACATGCAGAGCATGTAATTCTCTTTTCTAATCTGTACCAAGTTCTGTGCTTAAACCAAGTTGGCGCTTTAACATAATGAAATATTGCTAGTACCCATCAACAGTGTTAATTTTCAGACTCACAAACAGAAGTGAATCAATGAACATCTCTGTACAATTGCCAGTGAGAAAATTCAGCTCTGACTGCGATAGTTGTTCAAATCTGTGGCAAATCATGGCAGGGTCAACTTAGCCCTTCATAATTTTATGATCAATAAACCAGTACCAATAATGCCATGCACTTTTGACATGTTTAAATGTTGATAACAAAACGACTGTCACTGGTGGTATATGACCACTATCACTGGTGGCATTTGATATGATATATGATATGATATATGACAGCAATCATATACCCAGGAGAGTTCTGGGTAGGCTCTTGGAAAACTTTTTGAGGAAAAGTCCAGTTCTTCGAACTAGCATGTGTGAGTGTACCAGCTGCTTGTTTAGATTGGATGTAGAGCAATGGCCATTTCTTTTTGGGGTATATATATTAAATTTGCGGGATGGGCTTAAGTTGGTTTACAATAGAAAAAAATGGAAAAAAGTGTACAGCGATCAAAATAAATATATAAATATTTGAATACTGTGGAAATCTACAAATAATAGACAAACACAAATAATGTCAAAGAATACAAATATAGCTTTAATATACAATAAAGCAATATACAATTAGTACAAATATAATAAAATCTTAGAAAGAAAGCACATAAGGGTCAAAATAATAACTAGACTTAAGTCTTAGTTCCCCTACAGAAAGTGCATATAGAATAAAGTGGAAAAAAGTGGAAAAAGGTTCCTAAAAACACAAATAGACAGAATAAAATAAAATGAAATGGCACACATATATATATAAATACCTTGTAACAGACATAAACAGCAGGACCCGGCCGGGAAATATATGGAGAGAAGATAAAGTGCAACGCGTTTCGGATAGCCCTTTCTCAAGCAGAGAGCATCCAGACTTTTTTAGGAACATTTTTCCATCAAATTTTACACTTTATTCTATATGCACTTTCTGTAGGGGAACTAAGACTTAAGCTTAGTTATTACTTTGACCCTTATATGCTTTCTTTCTAAGATCTGTACTAATTGCACATTGCTGTATTGTCAATTAAAGATATATTTGTATTTTTTGATATTATTTGTGTTTGTCTATTATTTATAGATTTCCACAGTATTCATATATTTATTTTGAGCGCTGTCCACTTTTTTCCCATTTTTTACTTGCTTTATGTTTTCAGTACTCAGATCATTTATAAATATTTAACTTTGTTTGTTTTTGTACCCACTTAAAGGAGATACACTACATTCTCTGAGCACTTACTCCTAGGATAAGACACCATTTCTTGTTATTCTCACTTTATTACCTTAAACCGTATGCATTTGCTTCAAGGGGTTTGTATAATTAATTAAGTAAATTATTTATTTTAATTTTAATCTTTAATATCAGCGCTGTACTTTTTCCTTTTGGTTAACAATAGAATCTGTTATTTGACTAATTCTGAGAGTGAGTAATATGGGAGATAAATAAACATTAAGTAAAAAGAACTGATAATATCATATACCATAAAGCCTACAAACATAAAAAAAGAGTAGAGTGGAGAGAGGTGTGCATAATTGTGAAAAAGGATATTTATTAAACTTGCATAACAATAGTGCAAGAGAGACAAGCTCTCGTGCAAGACAGGCTCGGGTGTGCACAGTTCCCTAATTTGCAACAAGGTGCTGGATGGTATACGATCAATCTGTTTATAGGTATATTGTTGCCTGTTTTTCGCTAGTTGTTTATCCATCTCCCATATTGCATACTATTTGAGAACTAGACGGTTCTGGGGGAGACTTTGGTCCAAATTTTCTCTGGTGTCCAATAGTATTCCTTTTTTTATATATAATTCCGAGTGTGTAAAAAGCACTGTAAAAACGAATTATTAATAGACATCTGACTACTAAAAAATGTAGAATCAATTTACCTTTCAAAAGCTAGCCACAAATTGGAACCATCATATATATTCTCCAAATAATGCAACACTAATCAATTGCAAAATTTGTTTAAATGATGTATTTTGCTTTTTTTATTATGTATTTTTTTTCTCCACAAAAAACCGAGACATCAGATTTTCAGAACGATAAATAATACCCCTAAATTAACTGTAGGGGATTAATATCCATTAGGGGGGGGGGAAAGTCAAGAAAGAAAAATATCATTTTGACTATTCTTTTGCAATAATTTGTTATACATTACAACATCTCTGGTCAAACACTTCATGTCTTTTCTGGTGGGCTTTGTATTACATATAAGCGTCAATGCATACATATCCTGGTTACATGCAATATATTGTAACAGTTCACCGTACAACTGAATTTAAAACTTTACATTTCCATTTCTAAAAGATCAAAGAATCTAAAATATGAAGAAAAACTGTACAAACATAAAAAAAAAAAATATTAAATAAAATCATCCAAAGACTTATTGCTAGTATTGTCATTTGTGTGATGTCCACAGACATGAATGATGCTAATCACTTGGATGAGGAATTTAATTTAATTAAGTGTTGGTCACAAGTCCACTCTCTATTTCATGAGTCCGGATGGAAGGCTGTCAGTCAAACATTTTAGCTGTTCTTCCCCAAGTTTGATTTTGTCTTCCAGTTCTCGTTGTTCCAAGATGAGCGCCGATTTCATCTTCACAAAGTGCTCATAGTCTGCTAGGTTTTCTTCGCTAAGGTAACTTGCCAAAATGTCGTAAACTGTACGCTCGCGGCGGTCTAGATTTTCCTTCAGTTCTTTAGCATCTTCGTGCTGCCTGGTCAGCAGCTTCCTTTTTTCTACCAATGTTCTCTGGAGAAATGGAAACAAATGTTAAACTAATTAGGAGGGACACAATTTGACAAGTTAACTCACCTGCCAGGCCTTTCGATCTTTAGGTCTTATAAACACCAACCCAGTAAATTATTAAGGTAAACAAACAGATTGCTTAATGATAATTACATAGTAACTAACAAAATGTAGATACTATCTATAAAGTACACAACTAGAAACCCCTAATTTAATCTATTAACCTGTCTTGATGTATATCCACCTATGTACACAGCATTCAATTTGTCACTTCCCAGAAATGTAATTATTTAAGTGGAATAGCTTCATTAAAAGGCTTTGTGTGTAACAGATCTCTACACACATTTTATTTACTAAGAATTAATAAGAGTGTTCACTTTCTTTGAACAGATAATGAGCCAAATGTTGATTGTAAAGTGGCAGTGTTTATTGTACAGTGCATTGTCCAAAACCGAATATTTTTTTTTCGGTCTGTCCTTCCACGGGATCTAAACCATGTTCTCAAAAAAGTGGTCCGAAACCACAATAGACTAAAAGTGTACTGTAAAAAAACAATAAAACACAAATACCTGAGCTGAATAGATTCTAATCAAATCCTTTCAATTCAGGTATTTTTGTAGCTCACTTGTAATGAATAGCCCCCAACATGTCCTTCTGAGGTGAGTGAATGTCACACAGAGCCAGAAAGAGAAGCAATACATCAACAGAAAATATTTGTATTCCTAGGGAATTTGCCCAACTACAAAATAAAATATAAAACAAGATAGAACAAAAATAAAGAAACATAAATCTGAGCAGTACAATGTACATGCATGATCAGAAATAGCATGGGCCTGCAAGGGTTAACTAAAATCATATTAAAAACATAAAAAAGTGGGAAAACTACCGGTAAATGAGGACCAAAGTAGTTGAGACTGATCATGGTAAAAAAAAACAACAACTAACCAGCAAGATTACAGAGAGAGTGACTTAAACACAAAGTCAGTGTTTAAAATCATTGACCGTCATATGATCGCTGTGATCACATGGCCTCCAAACCTTCGAGTTGGTCCTGGAACACTCTCTCGTTTGGGAGGAACTCTGGAACACTGTGAATGGCTTAATACATTCATATCAGGGTAGTGATAAATAATCATCTTTACAAACATCTGTTATAACGAGGTAAAAATATTTTACATAACGATTTATAAAACATTGTTGTACTTTTACCATAACGACATCACAGAGAAGGGATTTTCTAGCTGCCCAGAACACAGCACCCAACATCAATTCCACAGAGCCAGATAATCATGGCTCCTGAAATACCTACGGTTGGCTCCTCTTTTGATCTTTTGTTCTGTGGATATACCATTTCCCTGACTCCTAAAAAAACCAAGACTGGTTCCTGAATTGGTCTACATGAGTTAGCAATTTAGTGGCTCGTTTCTTTTCCTGGATCAACATGTTTTTTAGTTTCTACTTCTATAAAATGTCATGTCTATTGTAGCTAAAACAGGTATTTTTCTTTGGAGGTTATTTCCTGCATCTATGACAATTTTGTTCACTATTGAAAGACTCATTTTAGAAACCCTTATTTACAGTAACATTACATCTCTTCTCATAAACGTTTACTATGCTTTTAAATCTGTATATTATAGATTCAATAAAATGACATTGAATATATTCTTACACATCAAATCTCCTCTTAAATCTTAAATTTTAAACTAAATTTTTCTTGCCCGTCAACTTTTAAAGATACCGAAAACTAACTTTGCAAAACCATGTTATATACTTTGTATTTCCTTTATCTCAAAATGCATAACCTTTCTTTTTTCAATGTTGAACTTGATATGCCATTTTACTGCCTGTTTGTAGTTTGACCTAAATACTTCTGCCAAAAGAAAAACCTTTTTGATCGGAGTTAAATCGCTTTATATTTACTTGTGAAATCAGCTGAAATAAAGAACTGTTTGTTCAGGGTGCTCTTTAGCAAACAATAAAAAAAAACCAAAGACCAAATAGAAAAACATGTATTATTTGGCTTTCAATGTCTGACCAACCATTGTTAGTCGATATGGCAGCTTACCCGTTCTTCGGGAGAAGCGGACTCATCCAAGTTATTGAGAGCATTTTCTACTCGAGCAAGTCTTCCAGACAGGGAGAGCAAAAGGTTGACAATTTTCTCAAGATCACCAATGAACATCCGGAACTTGTCAAATTCATTTGGTTTACAAACTTCTTTCACGATCACCTCGACCTCATCGCCCAAATCATTGTTACACTGGATGTCTTCCAGCAGGGTTTCTCTGGCTTCTCTCAGAACCTGGAGCTTCTTACTGATGCTGTTAATCAGTTCTTGCTATGGAAAATAAGTAGAAAATAAATTAAACAACTCTAAATAACTACATAAACATGGAATGGAAAAACACAAAAGGTCTCAATTTAGTACTGGACTAGCCCCCAATTAACCAACAGATCCAAGTCAACAAACTATCACAATATTCTTTATTGGTTACCTGCTTTTAGGTTTTAATCAGGCATGTCAGATCATCGCAGAAATCTGTTTATAACTTAACCATGACAATTTACTGTATTAGACATGCATATTTTTTGCCTAATTATGTATTTAAAAACATAAGCATACCCCACCTCCAGGTTCAGATATGAAAAATGTGTTTGTACGGATGTATGCTCAGAATTGCAGATCTATACCTTGACAAAGGTACTAGTTTAGTGCTGAAAGGTTGGGGGATCTCACACTGGGAGTAAAACACATTTTCAGCATATATTTGTGTTTATCATGGTTTTCTTTTTGTATACATGCTTATTGCTTTTTTGAATCTAGATAAGCGTATGTCCAGAGCATCCACCACTGAAACATATTTTGCATAGCATCGGGCACAGATATATAGATTTTTCTTGTGATCCAGTTTTGAGTATGATAGACATCCATTCTGCTCTTGCAGAACCTATGTGAGCTTACTTGAAGTGCCATAGAAATTGATCGCATCAGTGACGTCACTCTGCTCTTTCAGAGAATGCATTGCACTCAAACGGCTACATAAGGATACCAATTGGCGTTTGGGAATATACTTAAAAGTGTACCTTTTTTATTTAGATTGTTGACGTGCACTAAATGTAGACAGCCACATTAAAGGAACTGTCTAGTGCCCAAAATGCATCTTCTAAATATTAATGCATATTAATGTGCTTTAAAAGTACTTTAAAATGCATGTCTTACATTTTGCATTGCTTAAAATATAAAATACTTACAGCTATAAGAAATTGTGAAATTACAGCAGTTTTCAAGAAACAAGGACTGCCCACACTAGCTGTGTAAAAGTAATTTACTTTTTTTTCTGCAGAAACCAATGAGAATAATGCCATTCAAATGAATGGAATATCATGTCTCTCTAGTGATGTCACCAGACAATGTGTTGCACTGTTAAGAGATACTGTGTACAAGAGCCAGCTCACAGAGTTCTCAAGTTAATCAAATTGAGGAGCACAGGAATTAACTAAATGAAACAAAACTTTATATGCTCAGTGTCTATAGAATCAGTGCTGCCGCACCTGCAGTAAAAATGCAGAGTAATCACTGGGGGAGGGCTTGAGTCAAATATTACAAATGTGATTTATACAGAATGCCTGCATCAAATCACACAGGGATAAACGCCTGTGCATTATACAAGCAGTGATCTTCATCTTGCACCAAAGTGAGTTTGGGGACTAGACTGTTCCTTTAATGCTTTTTTGAATCTTGCCTTTTGAAAATGTTAAAACTGCTATTATTAGCCTTTTACAATATATTTCGCACATATTTGTGTCTGAGTTCCTATTTTTTTTTTTTAATTTAAATTTTTCTTTTTCTTTTAATTTAGAATAGACATATAACACTGCATACAAAAAATAAAAAAAGCCCAACAAAGCAGGAGAAACCCAGTGGTTTCCTCTATACATAATAATTAATAATAATAATAATTGATCACTCCAAAACTGCGATAAACAGGAAATATTCACGTATCTCGAAGCAAGTTGGAAATATGCATGCAGTTACACACAAATAATTTACAATACAAAAAGAAATAACAAGAGTACAAATATTATGCCCGATAAAGCCGTGGACAGACATCAATTCTCTAGTATCCTTTTATACTAATAAAGATCTATTAGTATAAAACTATTCCAGTGAACCAATGGAGATAAAAAGGCTATTCACTAAAATTGAACTAACAAGTGAACTACAAAAGTCAGGCATTAGAAAGAGAGTAAACACACTTAAAAAAAAAATATATATATGAAAGGACACACTCAGCAGGGTGAAAACCTGCTTTCACCTATCTAGTAAGCACACAAAGCAGTTTATACTGCTGCCAAAACCTTTTTAATGTGTTGGAGGAGGTGCAATTAAACCTTCCAATTAACCCCTTGGACAGCAAGCTGCAACCAGACAATGAGGAGCAAACAAACTCAATTATGTGCAATGAGGGAAAAGAAAAATACCTGTGTTCTAAGCTAGTCACAGGTTCATTTAATATAAATGTATAAAATGAAGCCTACCAAACAGGTGTCAGAGAGATTCAGATCCATGTAAGTAAGCTATAGAGAAAGGACTAGTTTGGAGTACTTTGTCGTAGTGATGGCATAGGCAAAATATGACCATATTTTGTGACTAAATCTCCAATTTGTTTCATCTAGGCTAGCTTTTAAAATGATATTATTTTTTTGTATTTTAAATATTCAAAGGATGGGGTACTGTCCAAATTCTAGTATTTTGTGTGTAAAAGAGACGAAAAAATGACGTGCACTACACTCCAGTGAGCGATCCAATAAAGTGCTTTATTAAACAATGAACATGAGACTAAAAAGGAGGTACATGTACAGCAAAATGGACATTGTTTTGCTTTTTATCACTAATGTTTCACTTTTTCCTTCACATATTATATTACATTACATTTTATTTACTTTTCTATCACACAAATTTTCCTTTTTATTTATATTTATTTACTTATTTTTTTCTCTTCTTTTTTCACTTGTTTTATTCTATTTATTCTATATTTTCTTACATTACATTTTTCCTAGTGTTATACACAGTTATTCACCTTTTTATACATACACCTATATATACACATTTTCTTTACATATTATATCACATACATTAGCATTTTCACTTTCTTTTACTACTTCATCATATTTTTCTACTATAACCCTCCCTTTTTTCTTTCTCCCTCACATCATACCTGTCACTAATTGTCTTAGGGCGGAGTACAACAGCTTGACAGACAGCCTGACCTTTACCTTCATTGGTTACAAGCCTGTATATAAGCTGGATCTTTTGCAACCGACACTTTACCTATGATTAAGCGTTGTAATACGCAAAACGTGTAAGGTGCGGTTTTCTGTTTGTCCATTTTGCTGTACATGTACCTCCTTTTTGGTCTCATGTTCATTGTTTAATAAAGCACTTTATTGGATCGTTCACTGGAGTGGAGTGCACATCATTTTTTCGTCTCTTTTGCCTGTATATTACACGCCTGGTCAGCGGGATGGAGCACCCACGTGGAGAGCATAGGTGAGCGGAGCCGATCATCATTTTTTGTCTTTTTGATATTTTGTGTGTACATAAAGCCTGACCAGCTTCTAGGCCGTGCACCCCTCCCACTCACAGGTGCTCTGTATATGGTGTCCAGTGAAATATGTATTTGTATAAATTATATTTTAAGACAGATTGTCCGAGAGATTCAGTTCCATGTAAGCGAGCTAGAGATAGGACTCACCAAGTTTGGAGTACTTTGGGATAGTGGTGGGCTAAACAAAATACGGCCATATTCTGAGACAGTGAGATAGACAAAAGTGTGGGCACAGCAGGGGTGTCACTAGGGTTGGTGTCACCCGGTGCGGAAACTCATGGTGTCACCACCCTGGATCTCCACCAATACATTGCCAAACAGATTCCTTAGTAATACCAGTTAGATGGCCTATTAACTATGCCACACACAGGAGCCCCATAAATTATGCCACACCAGAGCCCGACTATTTATGCCTCACCTCTGCCAAATTAACTTTGCCATACACACAGGTGCCCCATAATTATGCCACACAAATGAGTCCCTTAATTATGCCACACGAAAGAGTCCCTTAATTATGTCACACATGGGGCCCAATAAATATGCCACACAAAATAGTCCCTTAACTATGACACACATGGGGCCCAATAAATATGCCCACACAAGCGCCCCATAATTATGCACACATGGGACCGCCATTAATTATGCAACACACAGGAGCCCCACGAGGTGACAATTGTCCAATTATAGATACCAGTAATATTGTGCCAGTCAGAGCCCAGTAATATTGTGCCAGTCAGAGCCCAGTAATATTGTGCCACTCAGAGCCCAGTAATATTGTGCCACTCAGATACCAGGAATATGGTGCCAGTCCGAGCCCAGGAATATGGTGCCAGTCAAAGCCCAGGAATATGGTGCCAGTCAAAGCCCAGGAATATGGTGCCAGTCAGATACCAGGAATATTGTGCCAGCCAGAACCCAGTAATATTGTGCCATTCAGATACCAGGAATAGTGTGCCAGTCAGATACCAGGAATAGTGTGCCAGTCAGATACCATGAATAGTGTGCCAGTCAGATACCATGAATAGTGTGCCAGTCAGAGCCCATGAATAGTGTGCCAGTCAGAGCCCAGTAATATTGTGCCAGTCAGATACCAGTAATATTGTGCCAGTCAGATACCAGGAATATTGTGCCAGTCAGAGCCCAGGAATATTGTGCCAGTCAGAGCCCAGGAATTTTGTGCAATTAATGTGATCATTTTCAACCCCCCCTCCTCCCCATCACTTACCGAGTAGCTGCTGCTCCGTGTCCCCGGACGGACGCCTCCTCCGTGCAGTCTTCCCTCCCGCACGGAGGAGGGAAACACAGTCACTGGATGTGACGTAACGTCACATCCGGTCGCTGAGATTTTTTTTTCTTCCGGCGGGAGTAGAAAAAAAAAAGTTAAGCAGCGCAGTGCGGGGGGTGCTGGCAGCACAGGTGTCACCTCCACTGGAGGTGTCACCCGGTGCGGTCCGCACCCCCTTCGGGACGCCACTGGGGCACAGTAGTATAAACTGAATTAAAGAACATGCTGAAGATTTATATGTAATTTCTTGTTGCAGAACATTAGACCAGGATAAAAAGGAGGCATTGGGAGGAACAATTTATAAGGCATCTTTTAATTTATTTAATTGCTCTTTAATATTGGAGTTGGAAAAAAAAAATCTCTATTTTTCCAACTAACCTGTTAATGCCTGAGCTTTTAACAGTTCACTTTTCAGTTCAGTTCTAGTTATGCCATTTCATTTAGAAAAAAGTACACTAGTTATAATTTCCCCCTTTTTAAATATCTACTATAAGTAGTAATTATAAATGAATATAAAAGAGGTCAGAAACGTATGTAAAACAACAGGTTAAGGCAAGCTTCCTCAATGCGGGCGTGACAACAGAAACATGATGCTTTTGCAAATATGCTTATATCCAGTATTCCAGCACACTTAATTCCCAAAGGATGCATTCTGAAACAAGAATGACTGGTTTTCCACTTGGCAAAGAAATACACTTCTTTAGATGCCAACAAAGAAATGTAAAAACAATGGAGACTATTCACTAAAAGGTGAGTTGTAGGTGAGAAGATAATTTCATATGACTGACTCAACCATGCATTGAACAGGTCCAAACTGGGCTTTGTATACTTCAGTTGGGGAGATGAAATGTTCATATCACCCTTTAGTGAATAGTTAATGTGAAAATATTTCCTACCCAAACTAGCACTGTCAAGAGGCTGGCATCTTGTGTCATATTTTAAACATATCTGCCCCTTCATATTGCTATACACATTTGGGACATGCATTTAAGCACTGCATACAATTTCCATATGCATGAAGGGGATAAAAGAACTTCTATTTAAAATACCTATACTTCATGCAACCATTCAATTAAAGATAACTTATTTTTTTAATAAACTCCATTAAATCTAAGTGTGATGGAACCCTCCTTCACTGGGGTTCTGGAGAGAGATAATGGCCCGCCTCTTCTCACTAGACTATGGACCCTGTCTGAGTATATGATAGTTTTGGGGTTACACAATTTGGGGCCACCAATGGTACCATGTCTTCAGTACAGCTGGACTTCTAACACAGGGTGCCCAGGACTATAGCTCACTCAAAATGTCAGCCAAGCCATTGTGTTCCCCAGGCTAAGACTGTCTCCTGTCCTTAACACTCCAGTCTCTCCGGAGTTGTTAAGGAATGTTATTATGTTACTGTTGCAATATGTTAAATATCCAATTCTTAGTTAATGTGTGTTAAATATACTATCATTATGTCACATTCCCCACGGTCTTTATGCAAGTCATTCAGTGTCCTGATCTAAAGGGATGTCCTGATCTAAAGGGATGTCCTTTAATTAGGAAGTTACTTTAATTGAGTGTACTCTGTGCGTATCTGAACTTGACACCTTTGTATCCTCAAAGGTGTGAGGCAGGATTTCTCCATTGTATATCCTACTATTATCTTGTGTTCATTATGTGTCCATATTTAAAGTTGTGATTATGTTATACCTACTGTATCTAATTACCTGTTTTAAATGTGTCTCTCTATTGTTTGAGGCTTACAATGTTTTTATTAGTTTCCCATGTGCCTCAACGTGGTTGATATTTGTCCGTGTATAAATATCGGTCATGTTTTTCTAATAAATGTTCATTCCTGTTCTACTCCTATACTGGTGTTGTCTGGTACTTGGAGTAAATGGCATCATTAGAATATATTAACCAGACATACAAAATAAGATTAATATAGGCCATTGTTTTTTTGAAGATATCAGTTAACTGTTGACCTCACCCAATTTGAAATGTATATTGTGCTCTTATTATTATATAGCAGCAGTGTGTAATATGCTGAAAATAATATAGTTTCTTGGATATTGAAATACTGCCGTTTGGGAGACTATTTTGTCTCCTCACGCCATTAATTAGCACCAGTACCTGTACGTTGGAGTTGCGAAGTGGCTAGTGTGATAAAGAGTGAAGAGGAAAGGGACAAGAGATGGAATCTCAAATTCCACATTTTCTTTAACAGGAAAATAAAGTGAGGTATGTCAAGGGAAATTGTTTCTGCTATCTTGCTTAAAACATTAAATATTGAAGTTATTAACCATAGATTACCTTACCTCAAAAAAATATATCTGCTTAATGCCGTATTGCAAATAATACACAAACCTGCCTTTCTTTAACTCCCAGGGTAGCTTGCTTCAAAGGAGTAGAATAAACAGAGAGGAATACACCAACAGGGCAGACTCCAATAAAGTAGCCATTTGGCAAAGTGACAGTTCCACAAATTTTTATACATGGCTGAATAATATCAAATATGTATTTGTGCATGTGGAACGAAAACGTTCTTTTAATAATAATTAAAAGAAAACAGAAAGAAAGCCAAGAACAAGTTAAATGGCACATTCCACAGTGGTGGAAAATTAACTTGTTCATGTTAATTAAGATGTAACCATACTTATATACACACACACAAAAAAAGAGACACCTTATTTCCCTCACAAAATAGACATGGAAAGTCTGCATGGTGACCTCATGGTTGCTATTAACAGTAAAAGTCTCATCTTTACCACAGTGTATAGTATATTTTGGGCAGGACCCATAAAATGTGATACTATAATTTAATATAAATTTATTGCGGCTGAATACCAGTATTCAAGCAAGGATGTGCGAAGTCAACATGCTTAATATGGATTTGGGATTAAAAAAAAAGGAACATATAGTTAAAAAGCACCTCAAAATGGGTCGTTATTATTTAATGCACACATTCTAAATTAGTTTAAAAAGAAACATGCACTTTACTGCAAGTCCTTACAGAATCAGTGCAAAAGGTTTATGAATTCTACTAGTCATCCTTTTTAATAAAGTTGAAGTGTCTCTGCGTCCAGTCCCTGTGTCCGTGGGATTGCGCTACTGCGCATGTGCCCCACAGACAGCCGTTGCTAGGGCAACAGGGACTGGACGCAGAGACACATCACACCATAGCGTCCCTGTTGCCATAGCAACGTCGGGGACATGCGCAGACCCGCCGCTTCAAGTTTCGCCCGGCCTTTGAAGCGGCGGGTCTGCGCATGTCCCCGACGTTGCTAGGGCAACAGGGACGCTACGGGGAGGCTATGGTGTGATGTGTCTCTGCGTCCAGTCCCTGTGTCCGTGAGCGTCCCTGTTGTCTACGTTGCTAGGGCAACAGGGACGCTCACGGACACAGGGACTGGACGCAGAGACACATCATACCATAGCGTCCCTGTTGCCCTAGCAACGTCGGGGACATGCGCAGACCCGCCGCTTCAAGTTTCGCCCGGCCACGCTAAGGTGGTAAGTAACACGGGGGGGGGGGGACATAAGGGGGCAACATAGGGGCAAGCACCCTGGCAAGAGGGGAGCCTTGAGGGCTGCCTCATCTTGATGGGAGTTATGATCCCCCTGCTGCATCAATAATACAGCAGGAGGATCACAACTCCCATCAAGATGAGGCAGCCCTCAAGGCTCCCCCCCTCACCAGGGTGCACATCTGTTCTAGCGCCCGTTAATTTAACGGGTTTAAGGTCTAGTTAAGAAATATGCTTCTAGCCGTTTAGAAAAAAATTACATGAGTAACATACATAAAATAAGGCAAATTTATTTATTTTCGTTTATTTCAGAAAAGCTGAAAAACACAAACTGAATAAGATGAGCAATACAACATAGTAGAATGTGTGCAAAATGATGGGGTGGCCTGCTAAGTCACCAGATACACAAAAAAGTCTCAAATGTACAACCATAGATTGCAAAATTATTTATTAATCAATATCCGGCACTCAAAACGCTATAATTCGTGACCAAGGGAATGTGATTGCAAAACTAACTTTCTTACCTTTTTGTTGTTAAGTCTGAATTCTATAGGATTTACTGTGATATAGGGGGATCAGAGAAAATAGCTAAAATTCGGATTTTCGGCTAGTCAAGATGGATGTGATCAGGCCGTAATCAGGGAGACACAGACAGAATTCGGATTGGGGAAACTAAGCTGTTTAAAGTACATGATTTCAGCTATTCTAAAAGCGCTCATTACAGTCAAGCAAGGATCAAATTAGTTCTCCCCCCGAAATTTGGCCATTTCAATGTTACAGTTTTTATTTCGAAAATTGAACTTTAAAGGGCATAAAAGTAACGTAAAAATATATTAGTGTTTTTTTATGTGTTAATTATACAACTATGCCCTAATATCATATTTGATAAAAATATTCTTGATTGGAAATGTAAAACAAAAAAATGATATTCATGTTACCACGTCAATCAACCTGTCATGTAATAAAACACACATGTATCTCATATGCCACTTCAATAAAAGTTAGGCAAACTCACCAAGATTGTCCCTGCACAATGAATAGCCGAGATTAAATGTTCACCTCACCTTATGTGAATAGCCCTGACCGTGTATATGTCTGGCAATGAGTACTTAAAAAATGAAAGGTATATGGGTTATATAAAAGTTGGGGGGGGGTTTAAAAAAAACAGGACCAGCCCCAGGTGCCAAATATGTTAGCTACACCCCTGTCCTTTGGGGTTTATACTATACATTATTCTTTTAAAACAGCATAATGCAACAAAGTTAATTTAAATTACATGGGGATTTTTTTTTCTATGATTCTCATGGGTACTTAAGTTACCTTTTTCTCAGACAGGTCGTGATCAAGCTCATCCTCAGAACTCTCCTCGGTGTGGTGCTGTTCCTGCATGTCTTTCATTTTGATGAGGAGTTCAGCTTTTGGAGCAGAAGTGCTGTAATATGCAGAACTGGTTGTCAAGGAAATGGCCGCTGTCACGTTCTGATCATCTTTCCTGTTAGACAATGGGAAGTCAAGATAAATTATACATCAGCAAAGATACAAAAACTATTATCGTATTGTCCCTATTATAGTCTGCACTTTCCACCCTAATTCAATTGCTTAAATTCTGGGTGGGGCCTATGAATTGGAGTTTACATTTTCAGGATGGCCAATTAGGGATAACACATATTCTACGAGTGCTGAATGCCGGCTGTTCATGCTTCGTATGGCTTATGATGAAACTTGCCTATCTCCATATTTCAACATACATGCAATCCATTTCATAACAACTGATCTAGTGGACTGCTGTCACTCCCGGTTTCTGCATTTAAGGACTCTTGGATTGCGATGGAATTGATGAAGAGCCTTTAACCAAATGCCCAAAACTGCGGTGAGAGAAAGTCCCTCTATGTCCACTCTTGCTCCAAGAGTTACAGATGGCTGGCTGTGACAATATCAGCTGAAGAACAAGGTACTTGTCCCTCAGAGTGGTGACATTGTACAATTAACTATGCTAAAGTTTAATGGACCTTTAGTAATGTTCTTAAGGATTTGGTATATACGTTATAATAGAAAACTCCTTTTTACTGAAAGGTTCTTTGTTTCCTCTAATGTGAGTGTATAGTAGTACGTTACTGGTAAGGCCCCATAAAATGGACTATGTATTACAAACTGTGAGATATTGGAAATGCTTAGGATATTTAAGGTACAGGAACTAAACCCTTAAGAATGTTAGAATTCCTTTGGATTTTGAGTACAAATTGTTACACTGTGAAGTTCAGGTTACTCTGTGCTTCACATTTAACCAATAATTTCTGTGTATTTGGCCAAGCAGGATTTAAATTCTTGTGCTCGAGAAGCGAGCAACATGACACTTTAAATAATAAGTATTCCCAAAGTAAAATGTTTGAATCAGATTTGACATGTTAATGGCCTAGAACTCAACCAACACACTCACCACAATGCTATGTGACATGTCTTGCTCATTAATTTCTGCAGTGCTGCCATCAGCAACCTACAGCACAGCAGTTTCAGTTATGTTAAACATAATGACAGGTTATATTAAAATGAAACCTTTAAAAAAAGGACAGTCAAAGTTTCTTTCATTCAAGAATTAGTGTTCTATATCTTTTGTATGAGCTTAGCAAATGTAGTACACTGGTTTACTTATTGGAAGTACTGTATAGCTGGCTGCTACAAATAATGGACGGGCTCCTCAATTGGTGTGATTGGCTCCCAATATGTTTGTCAAGCACTGACGTAGGGTTCAGTTACACTGGTCAGCAAGCCATCTGTACACAGGAGCAGAGAGGAGACTATTCACTCACTGCCTCTGCACTGAAACTACCAGGAAGATATCGTGCCCCTGAGGGACAGACATGCTGCGAACAGCTAGCACCCAAACACCTGGATATACACAAGATCCATCCGAGGGGCCGATGGCAGCTGCGAATTTGGCAACAGAGTCACTCACTCTGTTGCCAATTAGACCAGCACGAAAAGTATTCAAATTTAACTACCTTGTTTTTCGGTTGAATTGTTAGCAAGCAATACCTTTTATTAATGTCTCCTAAAACTGAAGGTCTCTCAATGCAGGAACAATAAGCAACTGGATTGGCCTGTGGGATCATGTTTTCCTATGTTGATGTATGGGGGGAAATGGATAATTCCACATAGGAGATAGCATGGGCTTGTTACGCAGGTGCTTCATATAACATTTTCAATTGCGTAACTGTTTTTTCATTATTCATTTTCGATTTAATGTTCTAATATTATACAATGACAGTAAAATGCTAGTCTATTTATTCAACCCCATCGCAACATATTACACATCCAGGGGGAAACTCCCTTGCTGACATAGGAAGTGTCTGGCTTTGACAGCTTCAGTCCATCTCTGACCTAAAGCAATCACGGGGCATAATTGTAGTATGGGCAGTGTGCCCATGTCAATGTAACCCTCAGATTTCATTAAAATGAAAGACAAACTTTAAAAAAAAAATTATAGTAAAATCTTTTTATAGTAAACTTTAGGTCTATGGCTAAAATGGCATTATTGTTAATGATAAAAAAAAAAAATTTGTAAAAAGTAATACAAAAAAAATGGATATTTCAAAATATTAGAAACTATATAGTGTTTTTTTGCATTTGTATATTTATAAAATATTTTATGAACTATGTTTTTGAATTTTCCATCATATATTATAATTTATTTGATTTGTGAATTATATGATATGATAAAATATAACAGTATCTAAAGAAAGCCTTTCTCATCATGCATTGGTACAATACATGAGAAAGAGGAAAATTAAAGTTAAAACACAAATACCTCAGCTCGTCATATTGTCGAAGTGTACAATATGCCCAAAAAGACCAGTCACGAACGGGTTAAAATGTAAACACTTCTGTGTTTAAGCAAACTTTTATTTTTTTACATTTTTTACGGTGTTTACAAAAGTTTCCAGATAGAACTGAAGTAGTTTGGTAAACTCCCACTAACTCAACAGCTTACTCACATTAAATATGGCATTGTTTGAGATGTTCAAATATCCAGCCAAATGCAGTTACTAAGCCCAGGAGCACTGTGGGCAAGTTGACAATTATTACCTCAGATATCAACTGTTTGCTACTTGAAGTCAATTCAACAAACTTCTTAGTTGATTATTTTAATATTCACAATAGACCAATCACATGAACATAATCACAGAGTAAAGTGTATGGATTACATTTTACAAATACGGTAATCCATACAAAAGTGTATGGATTACCGTATTTGCTCAAATATAAGATGATCCTGATTATAAAAAGAAAAGGCCTGAATATAAAAGACTACCCTAAAGGAAAAAAGGTTTCAATTAGAAATATTAATTTACATGTTTTACTATTTAATAAAAATGAATGGAAAAAAAAATGCATTTCTTGTCTTTATTTTCTTTTATTTGCCCCCCAGACTAAGCCACTCCCCCCCCCCCCCCCCCACTCACATAGCCATCCGGCACCAGACTAAGGCAATGTATCTTCCCCAAATACAGTTAGCCATCTGCCCCCAGACTTAGGCAACATATCCCCTCAGAGAGCCATCTTCCCCCTAGACTAAGCCAATGCACCCCCCCAGTCACCTGCACACAGACTTAGCCAATGTATCCCCCCAAAGAGCCATCTTCCCCCCAGGCAGCCACCTGCCCCCTTGCAAATGGATTCTTCTCCCCCAGCCAGCCACCTGCCCCACAGCCAATGCATCCCTCCTGCCCAGAGAACCATCTGCTCCCAGCCAATGCATCCCCTCCTCTGCCCTAGAAAGTCACATGTCCCCGCCAATGCATTCCCTCCTCCTGCCCCCCCAGCCAATGCATCCCCTCAACCCCCAGACTTGCCCGTGTGTGCAGACATCCTCTAATGCTGCTTGATACTTCCACTGGGGCTTCTATAGTGGAAGTGCCGGAGGAAGTCTGCGCGCATCGCGCAAACATCTGCTGGCTGCTTACAAGGAGGACCTGCTTTCTGGGGTACCTGGATCCTAGTCTTAACGTCAAACCTCTATTTGATCTGATTAAAAAACAACCTAGAATATAAGACTAGGGGTGTTTTTTTAGAGCATCTGCAGCAGAGTGTTTTTTTTAGCATCTGAAAAAAACCTTGTCTTATATTCAATCAAATACAGTAAAAGCCACAGAGAGAGAAACACTGGAGTGCTTACTTTTCATCAGGAGGTCTTGGAGATGGGACCTTTGGATGAAGCTTCCTGCGTTGCTGGGCTTCTTCTAAAAGATGTTCATCTTTCTGAAATATTCCTTCCATAAGATCCATTGTTGTCATCATTTTGGTATTGGGATCTAAAATTTCTGCCAGAGATTTATCCTTATCAACAATTTCTCTCATTAGTTCCTCCGACTTTAAGTCAGCATAAATAATTTTGCTCTTCGGGTTGCTGGTTGGATGAGCAGAGGGGTTGTTTTCCTTTATGTTCTCTACATGTTCTTGGTTTTCAGACACCCTTGATTGGTCGTCAGGATCTGGCTCATGTCTTGTGTATGCACAGAAGAGAGAGTAGGATTGCTCCGACGTATTGAGAGTCTTGAGTTGGTCCCTTGCAAGGCCAGTAGGTAAGGCAGGTGGCTCAATGGCACTCAACAAATTGTGCCTGCTTTCCTTCTCTTCATGACTTTCTGAATGAATAATCTTAATTGGAACCATTTTCACAGTAGTGTTGTCTATCACTCGTTCAATTCTAGAAGAGAGACCAGTTGTAGTTAGATTAAAACTACCATCTAGACATTTTTAGACATCATACTTAATGTAGATATAAGTTGGAATATAATTACGTTTTTATAAAATCTAATTTATTAACATATGCAGTTATTTCATACGTCTAATGTTTCAAATAGTTTAAATTAAATGGTCTCCTGAACCTTGAGTTCACATATTTTAAAAATACTGAACTAAATTACTCAATACAAAACCACCAGAAAAAATAAATAAAACACAAATCAACTGCTGTCCGCAAGCACTTAGCCAAGTGCCATTTTTAGATCATGTCCGTTACCAAGATGATACTGTTACAGAAAATGATAAGGTATAGTAGTGCATTATACCCACAACAACTCCAGACAGTATGCCTACTTTGCAATGTTTACCCATAAACTCATAATTAAACAGGAAACCAAATTACTACTCATTGTTTTATCTGGCCATGTCCCCCATCAGTAGCTGTCCGCACCTTGGCATCTTCAAACAAACCCAAGTAGCATATTGAAAGGTTTGCCCAGGACAAAGTTTACTTTTGGAGCAAGTAGTATTCAGATGCATCCATTTTGTTTAAGTTAATTTGTGTATGGAAGGGTCTGTCCTGTTATATTTAACATGAAAAAATTATACTTGCCAGCATCCCAGAACCGGTTCCTAGATTTGGTGAGGCGGAGCCCAAAAATAAAACATGAGATTGAGCACCTGCCTCCACAGTCCAGGTAAAAGTATCTGCATGTTTACTAAAACTCAACCATTTCGGTGAGAGTTTAAAAGACAACTTTAGTGTTTGTGTACAAAACCGGTTTCCCAATAACCTAATTTATATCACCATCCATACCTCCCACTGTAAACATTTACTATCCATTTTAATACCAACTGTGAACTGCCATGTCTTCTCCAGTACACTACTATGTGAAATTCTTAAGTACATCTCTGTGTAGGAGGATAAAAGAATGCATTAATTATCCTGCATTGTGTAATCCATCAAACCATGAATATCAAAATGTGAGAGGCCCTTTAATTGAAACTGTTTTAGTAAAAATAGAATTGCCAACATTTCATGGAAAATTTAGATTTAAAGCACGTGTGTATGCTGGGGGAGCAATGTCTTGAATATTAAAACTAAAGTATTTTCTTAGCACACACTTATAATACCCATTTACATGGGATCCGGGGGGAGGGGGGCAAAAGTGGTCACAGAGTGGTTTGGTCTGCTCTCTCAGGGCCATCTTTACTACAGGGCAAAGGGGGAAACTACCCTGAGTTCAGGCACACTGCAGGGTAATTCTTGAGCATATTTAGCTTCATATTCTCACTTAGCTTTTTTCAACCACGACTGATTTCATTAACCCTATTGGCCAGCTTCCCTTACATCCCTTCTTTCAGCCTATTGGTCTCTCTCCCATTCACTCTGACTTCCTTTAACTTGGATTGGTTGTGTCTGTTTACTCCCTCCTCTTAATTCATGTTTCCTCTGCCTGTGCAGGAGCAAATTACTGGTAAGAAGATCTTTTTTTTTTACAAAATGCTGCTGTGTGCACTGTGCTGCACATTGGCAGGGAGATTTCTCTCAATGTAAAGTTGGCAAGGTGACACTTTAGCTGCATGCTGGCTTGTGCATCAGAGTTAAGATAATTTTCCTTTCCAGGAAGATTTGGACAGAGTGGGGATCTGGGCAAGAAAGTGGCAAATGAGTTTCAATATAGACAAATGTAAAGTTATGCATTATGGGAAAAATAATAACAAAGCAACATAAACGTTAAATGGTATTTCCCTGGGAAAAACTACTAACGAAAAGGATTTAGGAATCATTATAGATAACAAACTTGGCAACAGTGCCCAATGCCAGTCAGCAGCTGCAAGGGCCAATAAGATATTGGCATGTATAAAACGAGGTATAGATTCACGGGAGGAGGACATCATCTTGCCTCTTTACAAATCAATGGTAAGACCTCACCTTGAATATGCAGTACAATTCTGGGCCCCAGTCCTTAAAAAGGATATTAAGGAACTAGAAAAAGTGCAAAGGAGAGCTACAAAATTACCGTATTTTCCGGTGTATAAGACGACTGGGCATATAAAACGACCCCCAACTTTTCCAGTTAAAATTTAGAGTTTGGGATATACTCGCCGTATAAGACTACCCCTCTTCCAACGAGCATTTTCTCCTACAGTGACATTTACACACACACCCTTACACTAACACAGTGACACACTTACACACACACCCTTACAAAGAAAGTGACACACTTACACACACACGCACACACAGTGCCACCAATAGACACATAACATGCCACCAATAGACACACTATTTTGCCCCTCAGTGTGCCAGTATTTTGCCACTCAATATGCCTTTCATGTGCCATTTAATATGCCAATATTTTGCCCCTCCAATATGCCAGGATTTTGCCCCTCAATGCCATTTAATATGGCAGGATTTTGCCCCTCCAATATGCCAGGATTTTCTCCTATCCTACCCCCTTCCCAGTACTTACCTAGTTGCTGCTCTACAGGTGCGCGCGGCTGTGAGGGAAGCGTTGTGCGCTCCCCTCCAGCCGCACGGCTTCAATAAAGTTTGTTTTAAAAAAAAGTTTAAACAAACTTTACTGAAGTTGCACGGCTGGAGGGGAGCGCACAACGCTTCCCTCACAGCCGCGCACCTGCAGAGCAGCAACGAGGTAAGTAAAAAGACTACACCCGGCGTATAAGACGACCCCCGACTTTTGGGAAGATTTTCCTGGGTTAAAAAGTAGTCTTATACGCCAGAAAATACAGTAATAAGGGGATTGGAGGATCTTAGTTATGAGAGACTTAAAAAATTGCATTTATTTACTTTAGAAAAAAGGCGTCTTAGAATATGTGCAGGGCCAATATAAGGAGCTCTCCAGGGACCTGTTCATTAACAGAAATGTACAAAGAAGAGGTCAAAGAGGTCACCCCCTGAGACTGGAAGAGCAAAGATTTCGTAGGCAGCAAAGGAAGGGATTCTTTACGGTAAGGACAATAAAATTATGGAACTCACTGCCAAGAGAGGTAGTGCTATCAACCACAATAGATGCATTTAAAAATGGTCTGGATGTTTTTTTTTAGAAAAGCAGAACATACAGGGGTATTAATAGAATAAGCATTAATAATAGAGATTTTTGATCCAAGGAGAAATCTGATTGCCCTTTTGGAGTCAAGAAGGAATTTTTTCCCCCTAGGAGGCAAAATATCAAATAGCTTCCTTAGGGGTTTTTTTGCCTTCTTTTGGATCAAAACGCTGAAATGATAGGTAGAAGGGTTGAACTTGATGGACTTGTGTCTTTTTTCAACCTAAATTACTATGTTACTTTGTTACATTATGGTGAGGTACCTTGTTATAGGAAGTGGCCATTAGTGTCACATTCTGTGTGACATATTGCAAAGTTTAGGTGGCACTTTTGACTGAGGAAGCATAATATGGTACACTCTGTGTGGATAGGGTTGCCACCTTTTGTTCAGAAAAATACTGGCCTTGCTACTGCCTCCATAAACTTAACATTGGCCTGATGCCATTTTATTACCGGCCTGCCAGTAAAATACCGGCCAGGTGGCAACCCTATGAGTGGACAATGCACCACAATACTGGAAGAGTTTATAGTGTATAATTTTACAATGGTTCATGCCAAGTCAACCAGAGGGCTGGATTCTAAAATAAAACTGGAGTTAATACTCCAGCATTTCCAATGACTCTCGCCAGTATATTAAGCATCATGGGAAAGAGAGTAGTCAACAACTAGAGTGCTAAAAGTCTGTGCAGGTCTGCTATGCACAGATGTGAAGATCTGCTATGCACAAACATTCTTAGTGTCTAGTAAACAATGATCCATGACAGGGAAGGAGGTACGAATGGATTCTGGTCATAAATATGTTTTTTAAGAAGAGGAACATTTGTTGACTACTCTTGGTAAGTGATAAGTTTAATAAAAACCAAAAGCTACTGTTTAATAATCCTGTAATTATCAGCCCCCGAAATCATAGACACATTTGTAAATCAGTTCCTTGTATAGATATGTATTCTCCAACAATCCTTTAGATCACAAAAACATCCAAGTTTTAGCAAATTCAATGCCTCCTACAAAAAAGTAATCTGTCATTACTACAACCCAGCATAGCAATTTTAAGATTATGTTGTGTTTTGGTAGCGTTTTTTTTAAATTAGACATCAGGATAAGAGCAAACTAACAAGCTGTTATTTAGGCTGAGTTTATTTCCTTCCAGTAAAAAGTATATAGAATTTACTATTTTAGTGAAATGCAAGGGTCAAATGCTGGACAACTTACATTTCCGCCATAACTTCACCATGCTAAACAGACGGGGACACAATGCATTTCAGTTTACAGTTTTTCAGTTGTTTTATACATTAAATCTTTTCCAGTTCTAAAGTCATACTTAAAGAGTGACTAAACCTGCCTCAAACCTTTAAGCAGAGTGAAAATTACATTTAAAGGTATTTATGTGCTAGTAAAATGTAAAAAACAAACAAACTTGCAAAGCAAAAATAACGAGCAGTAATTCTATTTACGTCCAACACCTACCTTGATTTGTTATCATCTTGAACGAGAAGTGGAGGTTTATCTGTAAGTTTTTGTGGTGCAAATTGAGGTGAAGGTGATCTTGATGGTTCCATTCCGGGTTTCTGCAGATAACCAGACTTTGAAGACACTACGGGTTGAGAATCAGTATATTTCTTCCCTAAGTGTGCGTTTTCATTATGCAGAGGTCCAGGCTGATGTGGTTCATGCAAAGGAACATCCAAATGTTTATCAGGGAAAACAACTGGTGTTTGGACCTGAGACTTAGTGGTATCCAATGGGTTCGCTGAATAAGATTGTGTGCTTTTGCCTTGAGCTGTAATTAAAGACTCAGAAGATGCTGTAAGAGAAGATGTGGAACCGTTCTGACGCCAATATTTATTGTCTAGCTTGGGAGGTGGTGGTCTTTGGGGAGCAGGCCCCCGCCTTTTGTTCACAGGGACCTGGTCTTGCCACTGGTTTTCTTCTGCATGTGATACGTTTTCAGAGTGGGTTTCCAATATCGGAACAGCTGAATAGCTTATATCTATGGTTCCTAGTTTCACATTTTCATTCACAAATCTGTAATCACTTGGTAAAGTTCCAGATCTTGCTCTGCTCTCCTGAGGTGCATTAAGGGTTTCTGCTTTCTGAGGTGATTTACCAGGTGGCTTCCATTTGTTGTTATGTACAGAGTGTTCTTTTATTCTGGAATGGTCTGCTTTGCCTTCTACTTCAGCAATACTGAAAAAGAATATTAAACAGTTAATATACCTCACCATAATTAAATATAATAAACTAGTATTAGTAAATAGCAGGAGATTGTTTTAGGCTTTGTGTCCACAAAATTACGGGATAAAATCACATATGTTTTAAAATATTTAATTGTGTGCCTCAATGAACAATTACAACAGACACGATCATACTATAGGTTATGTGTATTTTTTTAAAGCTGGAAATAAAATCAAGATAACAATTTATAAATACCCTATGATTAATCGGGACAGAATTCTTTGGCTTGCTAGTATCAGTGACATCCCCTGCTAAATTGTAATTTTTTGTTTTGTAACAGAAAAGTGAAATTTGTTACTCCTTTGATTAACCCCTTTTCGACCTTAAGATGAGTTAACTTGTCATAAGATCCGCAGCGTTAGCGACCTTATCGGCATGTAGGTAAGCTGGTGTCGTGCTCCGTGTGCACCACCAGCTGGTCTGAAACGGGTCCAGGAATCTACCTTGCACCTGAAGCAAAGTTCCTGGATCCGATTGGCGGGTTTCCGGGCATGTGATCGCGGTGATCAATAACATGCAAATGTTCCTATAATTCACTCTCTGCGCTTCACGTACTTATTGTGAAGCACAGAGAATGACCTGCAAGTGAAAAATAAATAAATCAAAATTTCCTGTAAAAAAAAATGTTTTAAAAAAGTTATAGCCCTCATTTTGTTTATTTTTTTAAAACTCTTATTTTTTAAAATGTTAAAGTTTTTTTTAAGAAATAATTTTATTGTAATATAGTAACTGAATTACAGTTAACCCATATGTCCATAATATGCACATGACAGAAACCATGAAATCTATTATTAAAATGGACCCTGTGCTAGTGCTACATGTGGATATGCCCAGTAAAGTTAGGATAGGCTTTATTATCTGGCTTGGTATTTTGTAGTAACTGTGTTGTAATACTTTGTGGTTATAGAGTGTCAAGACATCAGAGGCTTTGGGCCAAACTTGTTGGCGCCTAAAAAACTGATAATAATAATAATGACATTGAGTACTGTCTGGACTATATATCATTATTTGTTTTGCCAAGTACTCGTGAATGAATATACCTTTCTTTCTTACTGTGCATATTGTATTTTACAATCATTTTTTATTTTTTTCAGTTATTATATCTCCCTTTTTTCGGTTCAGATTTGAAATGAGTTTTGATTGCCTTCAGGCAAAAATAATTAAATAAATTATTAGTATTAAGAAAAGGATGAAAGATTTAGGGCAGGATGGATAAACAACAAACTGAAGGGCTTGGTTCCAAGTGCTGAGAGAGGAGTAATTATTTCCCTGGAAAGAAAGCACGTATTACCTCTAACTCAGACTAAAAATCATAAATTATGAATAATGACAGTTTTATAGAGAGGCGCTGAAAGTACTAAAGTTGTATCTATACAGGCAAGACCATAATGTTTCCACGAGTACAGTGGAGGCAAATGTGTCCAAAGCATTGTTTCCTGAACCAAGATGTGGCACAAAAAGAGCGGATAAAATGCCATAATTTATCCCCCAGTCACAGTAAAAACACACAAAAAAAGCAAATATTACCTAAAGAGTATTTGGAATTATCTGCTTTTCTTATAATGTTGAAGGTCAATGAACAAATGTAGTAAAAGCTATGCAAAACTCTACCCTACCTCTAAAAATGTACCTATCGCGTATAATTGTAGACTTTTTCTAGCCATTGTGCCAACAAAAGCATAGACATTTTTTGGGGGTTTTTTTTTTATAAGCTTTTTCTCTATGCTTATGACATATAAATAAAAACTACTTCTGTGTTGAAGGTCTACAAAAGTTGAGGTTTATTTTTTCCTTTTTAAACAACGTGGTAATCCCTAAATCCTGGACTGTTGGGAACCAATGGAATACAAGAAAAAGCTACAAATGTAGACAACAGATGCACTTGCATAGGGCTGCCTTCTAAAGGTGATGTCGGCTACCCTCTTGGCATTACGAGATGCTGAGGTCACCATTTGAGCGCAGGCTTATGTGCATACATCCATTGCAGTGGTTAACATCTGAAATTTAGCATATTGTTGAATCTACAGATATGCTTGTTCTTTTGTGGGTGGCTAATTTGTTTTTGGGTTGCTAGAATCTGTGACATATCTTGTAACAAATTTCATTTTTTGTTTTGTAACACAAAGGGAATGTTGTTATGCGGACTACTGTGATACCTTCCTGACTGGCCTACCTTTGGCTCATCTTTCTCCCCTGCAATCTATTCAAAAAGCAGCTGCCAGACTAATTTTTCACACTCGTCATTCCTATTTGGCTGCTTCTCTCTGCAACGCCCTCGACTGGCTTCCAGTCTGCTTTAGATTAAAATTGGAAACTCTACCTTTAACCTATAAAGACCTCCACGCCTCCCTATTGCCTCCCCCATTAACAGATAGTACCCAGTGCGACCTCTGTGCACCTCAAATGGATTTGGAATCTCCTCCAATCTCATCACCTCCTCCCACTGCCCCCTCTCTGGAACCAGTCATGTACAAAATGTAGACTTTTTTTTTCTAGCCATTGTGTTAGTAAATCTATAGAACAAAGCAGAGAGTCAGATTTAGCAATATTGACCTATGGGGTGGATTCAACAAGCATTGTGTGTTAATATAGACACTGGAAAATACACCCAATAGAATAACAGATATGTTATGGTAATACGATTTACTTCCTTATTGCTCCCCCCATGCGTTTATATGCACAGTGCATCCAAATAAACACTGCATTCTGTGAGCACAAGTAAACCACAATCTCAGTACACATAGTTATCAGGGGAAGGCTGGCAACTTTTGGCCCGGAGATCAAAAACAATTTTGTAGGCCCATTTTAACATTTTGTCAGCCCCCCGGATATCATCAGATATAGACACAGATAGAAAAGGCAGGACAGATATACTGACGGATAAGGTGCACAGATTGATAGACAGACAGACACAGAGGCAGACAGACACAGATAGACAGCCAGGACAGAAATACTGACAGATAAGGTGCAGAGATTGATAGACAGACACAGAGGCAGACAGACCAGATAGACAGCCAGGACAGATATACTGACAGAAAAGGAACAAAGACAGAAAGATTGAAAATACACTTTGGATAGAAAGTGCTACACACCAGGTCCTAGGCATCAGATTGTGGCCCTCAAATCGTTTCTGTACTACGACTAGCAGAATTCCCTGCTGTTCAAGAAATCTGGTGGGGTATTATGTGGTTTGTAGTCCTGCAGCAGGAGCCCTGCTACTACAGCATTTAGAAGTGAAGTGTAGTGCAGCCCCAGCCAGCTTTCCCCGGATAGTTATGGAATTCAGACTGTGGTGTGAAACATTATGCAGCCATTTCAATGTTCATGTGTCACAATAAGCAGGTATTCGTTCCAGATTTTTCATGCAACACATTCAAATCACTAAGTTCAACCTTACTGTTCAGAAAGAAGGGAAAGAAAGAAAAGTCATAATCGGCATCATCCAGACCTGCAAATTCATAGCAAAGAGACAATTGAAAGGGAAAATTCCATTTGAAATAAAAAATATTTTTAACATTTTTCAATTTCTGTTGTTTCAGACAAGCAACACAAAAGTAAGAGACATTGCAGATACACAGTAATTTATATGTATAACATTTCCATATAGTGTTTACTTAAGACCTAGATTACATTACATTAACATTTATTTATATAGCGCCAACAGTAGCACTAGGTACAGAGCATAGAAGGGAACTACATACTAAGTTAGACAAACAAGAACAGACTGGTACGTGAGGTAGAGAGCCCTGCTCGCAAAATTACAATCTAGATTGGCCAGTATGACTGTTGAAAACTCCAAAATTAACTGATATTGGTGGTCCTAGCATATACCTTGCTTTAAGCAACTCAAATTCATAATTTGCATTTTATTCCATGGAAATTTGGGAAAGGCTTTGCACTTGGAAATACATAGGAAAAACAATAATTTAACAGTTGCACTGGCTAGTGGTAGGAAGCCACTTGTAACACAGTAGTGCAACACTGTCATACGAACGTCCTTAACCAAATAATGCTTATTAAAAATATATAAACAATAATTTTCAGAATTTCTTTTTATTTGGTCATGATTTGATAATTTTTTACATTTTGTGACAGAAGTGTTACTGCATTAAATCGACTGAAAACTAGTCAGTCTCTACAGTTTTTATACTTCCCTTTGGTCATTTTTGGTTGATGTAGCATGCCACATCCTTCAGTGAAAGTGGTCAGTCAATGCATGGCGCATGGCCAATAAAATGATACTCCCTTTGAAATGAATTAGTAATTTATACCAATAGCTTGCGACTGACATGATTGTAGCAGTGGATGTGTTTGTTCCCTGTGTATGTGCAGTAATGATCTGTATTCAAATGTGAACCTGCTTGCATCAGTTACTGACATGCTCCCACTGGAAAACACAGTTGGTCCTCAAACCTTATAATGAATTCAAACATTGTCTTGAACGTGTATTATTACCACATGGGATAGACAATCCGTTGAGTTTTCTCATTGGTACGCAGGATATTGTTTGTTTGTTTTTGGGGTGGGGGAGGAAAGGTGGCAACCCTAGCAAGTTAGGAACTCTATCGGTCATGCAATTTCTAGATAACATAATATTTTCTATATTACACTTGGCAAATTGCTATGCCACCTCATAGAGTTAAAAAGGGTATATAATTACTGGCTAAATAGATTCATGGACATCCATATATTTATCACAAACAGAAAAATCATTTTTCAAAACGGTGTATAGAGTCTACTCTATAGCATATTAAATACATGCAAGACAGAAGCTGATATGGAACTCAATGTAGTGGGTATCACAAATATGTCCCACATTTTATATACCATGCACCAATAGGATGTATATCCCCTGGTCCATATATATAATATGCGATAAGGGATATGTATCCAGGTCTACATGAATTTCATTTTGATTAATCTTTGAACGAATTACACCTTTTAACTTCCTCTCCAACACATTTTTGTGGGAAAGTCTCTGATTTATTGTGTTTTTTCAAACAAATGCCCTAAGAATCTCTTCACTATGGATCAGGGGAATGTCCCCTTAATAAAAATGCAAAGGCATTAGACAGAGCAGCACTTTGTGGCGGGGGACAGACTTGGTCATTGGTGTGTGATTGCATCTATGAAGCCGCCCACAACCTGTACCATGTCCTTGTAATGAGACTAAATTACTGCTGCTAAACATCTACTGCTAGCATTTTTTGGAGATTTGGCTCCTCATTTTTCCCCATATCTCCGACACCTAAAAATAACGAGGTTGTCTCCTGAACTGACCTGTTTGGCTCCTAAAGTCTACATATATCTGTCTAGCTCTGACCTGATTGATTGTGTTGTTTTACAAGAAACCACACAGCACTCTTCAACAGGGTCTCCCGGATTGAGTGACTGTTTGCAACATTTTAACAGGTTCAAAATGCACTACATTTGTGATTAATTATACTTGTGTAGTTCTTTTCCCGCAGTGCAGCAGTTAAACTATATGAATAACGGACCATGAAATGTCAGTTGTACAACAGTGTAACAAACAAGCCGTAAAGCACATGGCAAAGCTTGTAAACCTACTTAAAAAATCTGACCAAAGAAAATGTCATGTGAAAGCACTAACATCCTCAGCCAATCCACAACAATGGAGCTATTCATTTGGAGTCTGCTATTACTCAGGATAACCAAACAATCATGTGTGCAAGAAACTGAAAAAGAGAATTGTTATAGTGTAAGATAGAGACGGCGTATTGCTACGTGATTATACCTACCTCTCATGTTGCATGCAAATAAGGTAACACTAGGTCTGAATTATGGGGTATTTTAAACAAATAATGGGATAACTGCCATCTTAATGACAATAATAATAATACAAATGTTCTGGTTATTTGTATTTTAATAATTATTACAGCGTGTCCTCAAGAAAAAGATAATTGCAGGGAATTGACATGGGAATTTCAGACTTTAGGCCAATGTAGCCAAGTTGGAAAAATTCTCCAATGCATCTAAAAGTTATTGTTTTATAATTCTAACGACACTCAACTAAAAGTGACACTCCAGTGCCTATATTCACTTTAGTGCACTCTGCGGCTACACTGTCATACACAGATATGAGTAAGTTTGTTTTCTTCATACTTCTTTTTTTACTTGCTTGTGAAATAATCATATGACTTGTGCTTTTTTCCTAGATCAGCTTGATCTCATTTTATGGCTTTACTCCTACATAGTGTTTACAAGGGGGTCAAGGAAAAAATGTGTATCACTCCTGACTGCTGGAGTAATCAAGGTGAAATCATATTTAATGGGGATTTTCTTAGGGTGGGCATCATAGATATAGAAGGTACAAACATTTTTTTTAAAGAAAACATTATGGGTGGCTTATCATTTTTTTTGTAATGTGACTAGGGTTGCCACCTGGCCGGTATTTTACCGGCAGGCCGGTAAAAAAATTGGCATCAGGCCAATGTTAAATCTATGGAGACAGTGCCAAGGCCGGTATTTTTTTTGAAGAAAAGGTGGCAACCCTAAATGTGACTAGGGTTGCCACATTTTCTACAAAAAAATACCGGCCATGGTATTGCCTACATAGACTTAACATTGACCTCAAGCAGATTTTTTTGACCGGCCTGCCGGTAAAACACCAACCAGCCGGTAAAATACCGGCCAGGTGGCAACCCTAAATGTGACATCTATATTGATTTTACTGCAGTATAGACTTTTCTTAAGATATGGACAACACATTTCTGTGTTGTCTCTTTAAGGATGAGTGGAAACTGATGGTTGTGCTGAAATAAATCGTTTGGAACTAAGAGCTTATTGTTGGGTGATCTTCAAAATGAAACCACATAGTTTACGAGCTAAAAGTATAAATTGGCAAAAGGAAACTTTGCGGAGGATTTTAATGCACTAATCACAATGCATGAATAGTAGTCCTTTGGCGCATTCAGAAGATTATTATTAGTTTCCGCTATGAGTTATGTTTTATGACCTATTGTAAAATAAAATAAAAAAGCCAGTAGGAAAATATTAACTTCCCAAGACTGCCAGGAATAAGCAAACCTAAGTGAACTGTTCAGGTGAGGACACATGTGAATAGATAGTAGTGAGAGAATTAAATGCATTAATACCTCACAATGCAAGCTTCACCCAACTTAGTTTGTAGCTGACTGCTTACAAACACAAACTCAAAGCTATAGAAACAAAAATACTTCCTGATATTACTTTTAAATCGTTGCCCCTCTAATTTAAGACTATGTCCTCTAGTTGTGGTAGTTTTTCTTCTTTTAAATATACTCTCTTCCTTTATTGTGTTGATTCCCTTTATGTATTTAAATGTTTCTGTCATATTCCCCATGTTACGTCTTTCCTCCAAGCTATACATGTTAAGATGCTTTAACCTTTTCTGGTAAGTTTTATCCTTCAACCCATGAACCATATAAAAATGTTCTCAATAAATACAAGTCATGAACTTCTTTGGCAATTTGTACATCAAGGGATCAGTACTGACTTGGTTATAGGCTGAGGAAGAGACTGTGTAAGCACAGATTTAATTCACTAAACCCATGGTTAATTCAACATATAGACCAGAGGGTTTCTGTTATGTGAGTGCAAAACCAGATCAGTTAATGCCAAAAGAAAGTGAACTTTGGATATGTTAAAGTCAAGGCCTAAACCCCTCTTGAAGCAAGCGCTTCTTTAAATGTTACCGGCATGAGGGAGTTCAGAAAGAAGGAGCGGAACTAAATTGATCAAATGTGAGATTGAGCAACAATTACAGGAAGCTTTACTTAAGGATTTTGATGCCCAAGGGTCGTGGTCAGGTACAAAATCCCAAAAAGTTCAAAAAAATCTTCATCGAATTTATGAATAGTTAAGGATAAATACAACCAGCTGTTTAATGAGGTTATCTTTACCAATCATTTGGTCTTCGATTACAACCAGATAACGGTGTAGGTTTGAAAGATGTGACAAACCTACTGGGGGTTGTTCTCTCAGCACTATAACCCCAGGTAGGTCTTTGAAGGGATCTAAAGAACATACAGAGCCTATTCATTATTTATATTGCCAAGCTAAGCAACATGGTTTCAATGACTGACACTTGCTTCAGGCAGTTGACTCTCAGGTCACTTTACTATATAGTAATGGAAAGGCCCCCGGGCTAAATTAAATAAAAAAAAGGTAACTAAATAGGACTTTAATTCAGTGAATCTAATGTATATTAAGAAATTCAATATATTTTTTTCATTTGGAAAGGATGGCTCATGATGAAATAGGAGAATGTAGTTATGCCTGCAGATTTTTCCATAACCAACTCATAGCACACAGTAAAGAAATAACAAGCACTTCCTAATTATATTAGAAGATTAAGCAATTTTAACGCTCATTTATTATGCCCTACTCCAAAAGAAACAAATCATGGAAATCAAATCATATCATTGGAATTAAAACTGGAAAATGTTAATTCTCCATTTCAGAAACGTAGGCCACATAATGAAAGCATTAAATGGATATTTTTAAATAATTTTTTTTGCGTAATTCAAGAAATTACAGCAAATAGTATGTACACTAGAACGAGGATGGATAGGTTCATCGCTGCTGCATGAACGCAGCCGCTTCACCGTCCCTTCTCGTGCGATGGCCAGTTCAATGACCGAGAGGTCATCGCGGGACAGTTCCTCGAGGGATCACTGAAGGGGAGTATTATTACTGCGATTATTAATAGTGATCTTCACCGCTGACAGATCAGCGTTGAAACTGTCGCGCTAAACGGTCAGCGGTGGAAGCAGCTGCGATAAACTGTCCTAGACCCCACTAGAAAGGGATGGAGGTATAGGTCAAGAGTATCAATTTGTCGAATAATACTAACCCTCTTACATCCAGCCGGGACTGACATATCTCAACCGCTATTACCAGTTGAGTTATCACCTTTTCTCCAAATTCTTTCCATAATATTCACATTTGTTACTGGCCTAAATGCAAAATATAGGTCAGGTCACACCCTTAACCAAAGTGGTACCCCCTTGAATATGAAGCAGAAGTTTTGGGGGTTTATTAAATAAACTTAGTACACAAAGCATTCAAAACTGAACTATACATAAATAGCACTTTTTACAACATTGTTCATTGTATCCGTATTATTTCTTGGAAGAAAGTTATATTTTTATTAAATGAAGGCAAATCAGCACAGTATTGACCCAAAATCATATTTCAAGTACAAGAGTGGCACAGCAAAGTACTGGGCAGTGGCAAAGTGCTAGACTGCACCTAAGCTATTTTGACCAAAGCAGTGATTGTTCAGAGTTCTGCAACTGCACATAAATACACCTACTTCACTTTAAAATGTAACTGGCGAAGCACAGAGGTTAATCATATGAAGTATTTGACATGACATTACCAAATATGGCCACTTTGACCTCAGTCAAGAAAAGAACCCTGAAATGAAGCTACCATTTGTAGAGATCTAGATTAGATTTCTCTAATGTAAGTGTGACGGGCAAGTCCGAATTGTGCATGCCACCATATGAAATTCATATTGCAAAGGAAACATTTATACCTGTAGCTAGTAACATCTCATATGCTATGACTCAGACATTAACTAGTCCCATTTGAAAGGGGATAAAGGGCCTAGGCAAAGTGGCATTTCTAATCCTAAATATGGGATAGATACCCCCTGAGAGGGTTGAGAACTGGGCAGGGAGTGTGTAGAGCAAAATACAACTGTCCTTGCACAGATATGTTTGAACTGCTCAATCAGACCAAAATATTGCCTGTATACCTGGGTCCTCTGGGGGGAAACCTAGTAGTATACAGGTATGTTTACAACCTGATGCCGAGCACATACATATGTTTTTGGTCAACAGTGCACAGAAAAAGTGAAACATACCAGTAATTGTCTGGCTTGGACAACAATTGTCCTTAAGATTAATTGATCAATTATCAGTAGTGTTGACAATTATATGAACATGCAACTGAATTGACTTATTGATTTTGTTTCTTATTCTGGTATGAATATGCAGGGCCATTTGAAATATTTGGTGCCAGTTTAATACCAGTCAAAGCCCTTTTGTACTCGCTTGTAAAACGCTAATCTCGATGCTAAGCCATGCCTTGCAGATGGGATGAGGTTGCTAAGCAACTGACAAATATGTATTTCCCAAAGTGATGTGCATATAAGCCCTACCAGAGCACCTCACCATTCCTTGTAAACAGCATAATATTGCAAAATTTCGACGATGCACAGAAATAACATTTATTGTAACAAGGTCATTTCTGAGGTTTACTGCAAACTGATATTTGAATACATTTTTCAGGGAAACCTTTGTTTTTATGAAATAATTATAGTCTGGTGCTCCGCTATGGCGCAGAGTGCCTTATTGTGTGGCCCTGTCCACTCCAGGCATCCTCCACCATATCTATGTGCACAGTATTCCGTCCAAATTCTATAGCCGGCTAATGTCTGGGTCAGGGAGAAGATTTCTCCAGTCATCCCTCATCACGATCAGTCCACACTATGATTTGTTCAGGTCATATTTTCTGTATGTATGCTAGGGTGTTTATGGGTGTCATTTTAGCTATGTTAGGACACCCATGCTCTATAGCAGGGGTCGGTAACCATTTCTGGCTCAAGGGGCAGAAGCAAACTCTTCTATTTGATGTTGGCCACTAGCACTTACGCCAGGGGCGGAGCTGGAGAGGTTGTGTGTCAGTGCTATGGCACATGCGCGGCAGCGCTCTCACTCAAATGGGAAAATGTGGAATTTGCATATGAATCCATAAGGTGAAGTTTAAGCACCAACAGATTTCCAAACACCTTTTCCTTGTGTAGAGATTTTATAATTGTTTATTTTCTGTATTAACAATATACACAATGTTGAGGTTGACCTTTAGGGGAGAGTGCCTTTAGGGGTAGATCAGCACATTTTTGCAACTCTCTACAATCAATACTGAAATGTCATCCTTAGTACCACAGATGTTAAACTAAACTTAATAATAAAATTGCAGGATGCAATTTAAATTTATAACATGCATTTGATGCTACATGGCTCATTCTGATGCTAGACACACTACTGCAGATACAAAGGCATCAATGGGGTGATTCGGAAGTTGGAAATCAATGAATGATTCCTATACATCTGTCTAACACCAATACAATCACTAATATTATTTCCAAAACAACCAGAACAGAAAAGTAACATATGTGAATAGATAAATGATGCATGTGCTACCGTGTGTATACATCAACATTAGCTCTTTAAATAAAATCAAATATTACATTAGTTAGCTGCTGTCTAACAAGCCACACTTATAGCTGCAGGCATACATTTAAATATATACAGAGAAAGGTACATCATCTATATATAAACCTCCCCACACAGACATTGATGGAAACCCACATACACATGTTTCTACACAGGGCTTTGCACAGATCCCATATAACATCAGGATTGTCACAATACACACATCGCAAATGACACTCTCTCACATTGATATTTTTGCACATACAAGTCGTAGACTACTCTCTGTCAGCAAACCAACGAGCCTGCATTCATGCCGCAGTAATCTGCAACATTTTATTATAAATCACAGAAAGCAAAACATTTTTATTAGGCTGTCAATTGTTCCTGCTCCTATCTAGCACTGCTCTGCAATCCTGCAGAAAACACAACATATGGCAGGATAAACCATACAAAAAAAATACAAAAAAAAAAAAGCAAAAAAGCTTTCATTCCTACCGACTGCTGTGGTCTTGGATAAGAAAATACACCAAAAAGAAAAAAAAAAAAAAGACACTTACAAATCCGTCCACGTAGTGTTATTTGAGAACTGCTACTGTTGCCTTATGGACTGGGCTGGGCAAGAAAGGTTTATGTTTAAACAAGATTTGTTGCAACAAAAGACACAGAAAAAGGATTACAACATCCACCGCCTTGGCATTATAAAATGACTTCAAGTCAAGCCCTTGGCACAACAAATCACCTGTGGTTTAGTCACTGTTTTAAAGGTACAGTATATTAAACGAGAAATAGAAACTTACCAGCGGTGTGTCAGTTTGCACAGCGGATGTGTTTTAGAAAGACGAGCAGCTCTCAGCCATTGATTTGCACAGGGGAACAGAATTAGTGACAGTGTCTGAATCTCATTTGCTAGACTATGGGGATATTAAAACCCATGCCGTTCACAGCAGCTGTCCTGACGGCTGGTCTGTATGAGCTTTGTAAACTTTAACCTTGATGACAGAGGACTTGGCTTGTGCACTGTCACCTTATCAGCAAGTTGTAACACTGGGAGGCTGCAGATTTAGCTGTGTAATTAAAATGGAAACTACACTCTGTGAACGAGTGAAGGTTATCTCTGTGAAAAAAACAAATCTGCCCATCATGGATTTTTTTTCTATTTCTGGATGATGCACATATTTTTTTTTTCCGCATCAGTCAATAGGACTGTTGACGTGAGCACCTTATATCAATATCTGCAGCACTAAAGGGACTACACCACCTAAGCATTTTTGCAGTGTTAATGTAGAGTATAAAAATGTTGTGTACATTGCCTTTGCAGAATAAGAAAACAGATTCACTTTTTTATTTTTGCAAATGTATCCTTAATACTTCTATGTTTGGGCATGTGAACTCAAAAATGCAAACCTCCACCTATAACAAAGTTTGAAAATTGTGATACATCTGTAAATGGTCAACAGTTATCCGATTTAAAGGGAAAGAAAATGGGCACAGATTGTTTCACCCTCCACCATATCTTGGTTCCCCTATTGTCTGTGTGTTGATTTCATCCTCCTTACGGCACAGTCTACAGGGCTGCCATCAGTGGGTAACAGGCGATACACCCGGCTATTTTAAATAAAACTGCTTGCTGGCAGAGATGCTGGCTGGGGAGATCAAAAGATCTCTGCGGTGCAATGCACAAACATCCTTCCATGCTGCCTCTCTCACGCTATGCGTGCACTGATCTGCCGTCAGAGCGCGAGGGGTCATGTGACCTTCTTATGCTCAGAATAATGCGCAGGGAATGCTAGAGAGGCAGCATGGACAGATGCTGTCTCTCGCAGAAGCCAGGTGAGTACTGGGTGAGGGGGAAGGAGGGTAGCAAGCTTGCTGTGGCAAATTAATGGGCAGACTGGCTGTGGCAAATTAATGGGGGAAAAACGGTGGCATATTTTAGTGGGCAAACTAACAGTGGCATATTAATGGAGTCCTGGACGTGCAGTGTGTGTAAGGGGGCATGTCCTGGGGTACATTTAAACCACATTGGTATCATACACAAAGAGCTGGATAAAATGACTTTGGGAGGGTAGGGGGGCGATAGGGAGATATGAGGACTGGGGGGACTCCAGAATTTTATTCTTTAAGGGGCCCCCGAAATTTCTGATGGTGTCCCTGGGCACAGATCCAGATTTTCTTTGTGTTACTGCATGGCTTACCTCTTTTGCAGGGTCAAGAATAACTAAGCCACAGAACTAATTAAAGGCGTGTAGGGTTGAGGAAATTAATAATTACATTTTAATTTTAAAAGGGAAGAATATAGAGTGAAGTAATTTGTTTAGAAACAAACATGGACTATTATAATTTTATACTCAACAACTCGTTTCTCTTTTGTTGGTTGGAAACATTCCAATCAAGGCTTACATACGCCTCCTTCTACTACTCCCCACTACTAATGGGTCCAGAGCATGTACATAAAACAAAAATGTTGAAATCCCTTTTTTCAATTATCTATTTCACTATATAGTACAAATGTCTTAATAGACAGGATGGACCTCATCAAGCCTGTAATGATCGCACAAGTAGAAGCACTGTACTGTAGTCTCAGTAGAGATGCCACCTCATCATTAAAATAGAAACGAGAGAGTCCATAAACGGGAATGGTTGCACTGCAACAATGTCCTTACTCACGAGTGTCTTTAAAGTGAAGGTCCTTAAAGCATGGTATACCTGTATAGCATTTAACGGTTATAGGGGGATCCTGTTCCATGACCAAGAACAACAGGAATCTGTTCTTACCAATTCACTTGAACAATTCTCTACTGACTGACTAATGTGAAACATCTCTACAAAATCAGGATATGCAAATAAGGTCAACAAAAGTTTTTTATGTTTTAAATCTACACCACTTCAAAAGGCTCTATGTATACAGGAAGTTAAAGTGGCAAAGCCAACTGGATTCCACACAATGTATTCAATTTCAGGAACACAGGACGTGACTAAATGAAACACAACTTTATATGCTCAGTGTCTATTTAATCAGTGCCAACGCACCTGCAGTAAACATACAGAGTAATCACTGGGGAGGGCATAAGAAAGATATTAAAAATGTGATTTATGCAGAATGCCTGCATCAACTAACAATGGAAAAAAGCTTTGCACTATACAAGCAGTAATCTTCATCTTGCACCAAAGTAAGTTTGGGGACTAGACTGTCCCTTTAATATACACTTCTAATAGAATGGAGCAGCTACAGCATCTCTTTAAACAAAAAATATGCCCTTACAAGTAGAGACGGAATACGCTCCCCATCCACCATCAAAAGCACATAAATATGGGCCTTTAATTGGACTACATGAGACAAACATGTTTTCACTATCTATTTTAATTAAAAAGAACAAAGAACTAAAAAAATAAATAAAACAAATTGAGTATGAACACCAAAAACACACTAACATAAGATTCCACATCCTATTCTGAGGGACTTATGTTTTCAAAAACCTTTCAGGAATTGACATTGTCAGCATAATTTACATATGTTCTGTTTTACCAACAAAAACCAAAGCTGAGTCATTTGACCGTAAGCGTGTTTGCGTCTAGGCATCTCCTGAGCTCACAAATGATGTCCTACAACCAGATGTTGTTTTGTCTATAACTTGTAACCTTAATAGGAACTGGTGCTGGTTCAGCTCATCCCAAGGGAAACAGTTTAAACATTATGGGTTGATACAAATCCTACAATCAAAGATAAACTATGGATGAGATGTTAAAGAGGGAGTAATGCCAAAGCTGTAAAACTATTTGTAAAAAATGGCCCTGTTTAACTCTCTCACAAGTTTTGTTTAGAAGATAATAGGGGGCAAACCAATCACTAGGACCAGAAGCCTTCTCTAGTGTGCCTGTCAAACCAATAAGGAGTTTGCCTGTTGGCAACAGGCCATGCCCCCTGAATAGTTTCCAGTCGATTCCCTACTTTGTAATCTATTTAGAACAGGGATGTTCCAAACTATGACTATGGCCAGTGTGCAGTTTTTACCCAGTCCACAACTTGCAGGCTGGCATGCCCCCACTTCCTTCTGCGAGTGGAAGCAGTCTGTACCAGCAACAGCGGCGCAGTGGAAGGAAGAAGATGCTGGAGAAAGTCCTGGTCACTGGGGTAAGTACTTTTAGTGCAGAGTGGGTGCAGGTTCTGACTGCAAATCTAGGTGCTGGGGTCAAATCTGAGTGGCAAGTGGCTGCTGGGGCAAGTCCTTAGTGCAGTCTGGGTGCTGGGGTAAATTTGGGGTGCATTCTAGTAAGTTCTGGGTGCAAAAGAAAGAAGTTGAATTATAGATATCTTTTTTTTAATTTGGCCTGCGGAAATGTGTGATATGTACAAGGTGGCCCTTGTACTGAAAAATTTGGAGACCCCCGATTTAGACAATAAACATATACACATATTTAAGAATGTCAAACAGACATTCTATTGACTTTAGATATAGTGAGATATTAATTTTCATGAATGTTAGATGGAGGAGGTTATTTTATGGTGACAGCTTTGTTGAACAGATGCATATACTGAGTCAAGATTAGCATTAGCAATAATTTTCTAACAGGGATTTAAGCAAGGTTTGATTTTGTACAAAGCACCAGAATAAGATCAGTACGGTGACCAAGAGAGAGGCTGTAATATAGCCATATTTAGTCACTCTTAAGTTATGGGTTACTTGAATTCCATTACTAATTCCATTAAGTTACTAATGCTTGAAGTTGGTCATAAAGAAAATCCTGATGTTTCACAACACTAGGTTGAAATAAAACTTAACTCTTATGATAAATGATATCCTTTTTGCTTATTCTTTTACACTCTCTGGCTATTACTATTATGTTGGGAAGGTACACAGGTGACAGTGTGGTCAGAAAAATAAGTGGCAGATTCTGCATTGATAAGCCTGCCTTCTTCAATATGCTATCAAGATGTAAGTTCATTTGAGAAAGATAATTAAGGGTCTGTGACTGAGCACTTTCAGTCATTCATAGTCTAAGTGGATTATTCTGTGAATTAAAAAAAATAATCATATTGTGGAATTTAAAGAATGAATGTGCTATTAATAAATTATGTTACAAATACATCCCTGAACTTTTAAGCTGAATATAGTATAATGAGATAGATACAATAAAGAGAGCATTGCCCAATATCATTAATTGGATTCCAATATATTGTACATACATATACATGAACAGGGATTCACTGATCTGGAAATTTTTGATTAGTAGAATATAATACGCCTGTGGAAGATTCCTGGAGATATACATAGATATATAGATATATATATATAGATATATATATATATATATATATATATATAAACTGTAATTTTAACTAAAGAGCATTCATAGAAAACGGGGTCGTAAACTCCCTAAAATGCGTGGGGTCTAGTGATATATTTAGACTTTATGCTACATTTTAAATAGGAGATAAGGATAAATCCTTTATGCTCTCTGGTAATAGTGCCAATAGAAATGTACTCATCAATATACTGTTCTCCCTAGCATCATAGCTCCTAATCTTGGGCGCTTAGGGTCTATTACCATCCCGGACCCTAAACATTACAGTAACGTGGAGGAGGTCATAAATGGTGAAAAGGAATGGTTTATGCATTCTCTCCCCTCCTGTCAAATCCAACTGATTTTAACAGCCTTAAAATACAGAGCATCACTCTAATCAGGTACGTTTTAAAGTTAGAGGAAGTTAGAAGGGAAGGATGGAAGCAAGGTGACTTAGGACCACACCTAAACCCAGCTATAGTGCAGTGCTCAGGATCCATACAAGCAAGCCCACCGAGGAAGTTGGGTTTAACCAAACAAAACGCGTAGGACTGCAATTTTAGGTACTCCATTCTCTTTTTTGGTGGAAAACTGGTCCATGTTTCAACTGTTTTTTCCATCAATTCCCACATAGTTGGTCCGAGACACGTAGTATCCCGATTACCAGCTACCGTGGTAAGGCTCTCCCCGGTTTCAGCTTTCTGGAGGACATACTTTCTAGGACTTTGTCGAGTTGGATTGTAGACACAGGGGAGTTTGTGACGGGTAACAGCCACACATGTTAACATATACGCTTTTCATAAAATGAGCTGGTCTCATTTGTCCATTTTATTTGCAAGTGATATTCTTAATGTAATAAATTAATATTTTTGTACATATTGTTCTGCGATATCACGCTATGTACCTTCCTTTATGTTATATTGTGAGACACAATTTACATAAATTGAGACATCTGGTATTAAGTACTGATGTTGGTCTCTCGTCTTGTTCTATTCTATTTTGGGATTGGAGGAGTTCAAGGAGAGCTGTATGTATTTCTATATGTCTATTCTGTTTGTCCTGCTTTTATGGTGAGGCATACCTATAGAACATGTCAACCAGGTTCGGGTTAATATTAGTTCCAATTGTTATGTACATTTTTATTCAATTCTACATTACACGCACAGCATCATTTTAAGTATTAGAAAACAAACCATCTTGAAAAGCTTCTCTCTCAACAGCACAATTTACTTTGATCATGGAGACAGTAAGAAAAAGTTCCAAGGATCAAATTTTCCAGATTAAAAACATGGATATAAGACTTGTCTGATTATAGAGGGCACATGTTCACAATCACATTTGCCTACTTAACATCGTTAAACATTTGCAAAATAACTGGTTGACTATAATGAGTCAGAGTTAAGTTAAAATTGACCAGCATTTATTGGATTGCACATTATTTCTCAATTTCTCAGTTAATCAGACTTTTTTTTTTTTTTTTTATATCAGCCCTTAAAACTTACTAAAATCGGTTTTGAAACATCAGCTAAACTGTATAATATTTCAGTAAATAGGAATTCTATAATTTGCCACTTATTCATTCACATTAAGGGTGAGTAAAAAGTATACCACATGTCAAAAAGGTCATGCACCCTGTTGCTATGGTTCCAAAGCAATAGTCCTATTCTATTCCGTAGGTACCAAGATATCCATTCGGCCACCATTGGTAGTGTTTAATCCTGCCTTCAAATCAGAAGCGTTCAGACACAATGCAATACCTACCATTTTCTTCACAAAGCTCATTCCCTGAGCCCATGAAGAAAGAAGTAGCAGAGAGGCATTTGTATATAACAATGACAGAGCGATTACTGAAAGGCTGGGTTTATGGTCTGTTTATATAGGTGAACATGCAAATGATAAATATATAAAAGCATTCCCTCATATAGATTTTATTTATCTTTTAAGCACATCTTTTCAATATCTATCTATCTATCTATCTATCTATCTATATATATATATATATATATATGTCCATTTCCATCCAGCTAGATATACACCTGGCTACAAAGTTATTTACATCCACACCTACATATATAAGTAGGTGTTCGACTATATGCATATTTATCTATATGATGCCAGGTATAAATATGTAAAAATACATTTAATTTGTGAAGACTGTCTTTCACAAGAATGTGCTTACATTTGAATAAAATCCCATCAATTACCATTTACCGCAATCATTACCATTTGCTACAAAACAAAGAAGAATGATCCTGTCTGCCATACAGTCATTGGGGATGGATTATATATATATATTTTAAGGGACTAGGCATGCAGCATTCTGCATTGTGCTCTGGCTATATCCATCACAGATTTACCCCTCCTATGCTGGAATACAAATCAAATGTGCCATAATAAAGGGCTCCTATAGATAATACAGAAAAAAATGGCTCAGCATACAGAACAAGGGCTATTTGTAAATGGAGAGAGGCAGCTCTATGAAACGGATTTCATTTTTTTTTTTTTTTTTAAAACAGCTGCTGTACAATGGAGTATATAAAACACCATAATCCTTACACTGCCTAGAAAGCAAAGGCAGATCAGTGTGCAAATGAATAAAGTAAAGCAGTTCATTTATTAATCAGATGGAAAAAAAAGTGCTTTAAATCTCATAAAGCAACAACAAGCAGACACCTATAAAAATGTATTCACCCTCCATAAAAAGGGATGGTTTAACCCATAAATCCCCTGCATTTTTAGAAATATAAAACATGTTCTATTTAGAGGAAACACGGGTTCTGTCTGTATCATGTAAATGTCTGTATCCATGGCTATTTTGATTCCTTTGTGTGCATCTACAAACACAGGTTCAGAATAGATATTTACACAAGACATCTGCCTTCTGCTTACAAAAGAGAAAAGCACAGGATAAGTAGTACAGTGAAATGTTCATTTATGCTGTGCAGGAGCAGATTGTTATTTAATTACAGTCATTTGTAGCAGCGACATTAACCTTGATTGCAAGGACAGGGTAAGCATCTTACCTCACAGAAGAGCCTTCTTTGCTGTTGCTGCAGTGTGTCACATTAGCTCTCTCAGCGCTTTCCCTCGCTCGGTCTGTTGGCTGTTTCTTTGAATTCACAATTGCTCCCTGCAGAAAGAGATTTCAGAGTCAGACACCCAGTCATCAAGTTTCACGATGGAGAGTTATGGGTTATTATGGAACCCTTTATTTGTGGGTTTGGTCTGCATGGGAGGACATGAAGCCAGCTGAATGCTGGTCCTATCATGCTGGTTTGGCTCAAAGTGTAGCAACCACACCACATGACTCCAAGTGAACTCGTAGATTTACAGTGCTTTCCCCTGTTTCTCACTGTGCTCTTATCGCAAAGCAAAATGTAAACAGCACAAGACTGAGAGCCAAGAAAAAGTTCAAACACTCACAGCAGCTTCATTTTTTAACCTAGTCCACCACTCCTATGATAAACAGAAATGTAAAAACAAAAGCACATGCACAATAGATTACAGATACAGTGCAAGTACAGTAGGACATGTAGTTATTTAAAAGTCAATAGTTGTGAAATCATAAACACCTAATTGTCATTAGTCTGACTACCATTTCGAGTGGCAGTTCCACTTACAGTCAGACTTATTTTTTAAAGTGCTGCACCATGTTAAGTAAATCAAAGAAAAATAAACATCTGTTTTATCATTTTTTTCGTCAACACTTCCCATCTCCTAAAAATTACAAAAATAATGAAAAGTCCCACCTAGCTTATTTATTGCTGTTGCTATAGCAACTGTGTCTTCAAGCCCTTCTTATTGGATGTCACTGCATTACGAAGCCCCTTTGAAATAATTTCCTTATTTATTGCTGTTGCTATGGCAACAGGCCTGCCTGTCTCTCTAAGTCCTCCTTATTGGATGTCACTGAATTTTGAGGCTGCATTGAATTATTTTTCAGTGTTAAACTACAGGTAGTGTTGCCGCCCAGCCATTATTTTACCAGCACAGCCAATAATCTAAAATACCAGCAAGTACCGTATTTGCTCGAATATAAGACAACCCTGATTATAAGACGACCCCCCAAACTTTGGATATTCCTTTCGAAAAAAAAATAAAAGCCTGAATGTAAGACTACCCTATAGGAAAAAGTTTAACTTGTATATATTCACATGTAAATTGCTTTTTCATATTTAATACAAATTATTATATAAAAAAAATACATTTCTTGTTTTTATTTCCTTTTATATACCAATGCTGCCCCTACCCCCCAGACTTGCCCAATGCTGCCTCTCCCCCCTCCGTCCCCCAATACTGTCTCTCTTCCCCTCCCTCCTCCAATGCTGGCTCTCTCCCCCCTCCCTCCGTCAATACTGTCTCTCTCTCTCTCTCTCTCTCTCCCCATTCCCCGATTCTGGATCTCCTCCCCCCTCCCTCCCCCCAACGCTGACTCTCTTCCCCCCTCCCTCCCCCCCCACGCTGGCTCTCTTCCGCTGGCAGCTCTGCGGGGGACCTGGATCCTAGTCTAATAGTCAGACCTCCATTTGAGGTCTGATTATAAGAGGAACCTTGAATATAAGACTGAAAAAAAACCTTGTCTTATATTCGAGCAAATTCTATATATTTATTATTTCTCCTGGAAAGCAACCTTCCTGGATCCTTTAGGAAGGGGCAGTCATGACTTTAACCCACTGGCACAGTGTGTTTAATCTGTATATTTGCCTTTATCTATGTACTGGACTCTGTTCCTAGATATAAGTCTACATCTGTGACAAAGCGAGTAAATATATCCAGCACTCCTCCATAGGTGAATCCTCGAACTTGATACAGGCATACCTCAGAGTTATTGCGGGTTCGGTTCTAGACTATGAGCCAAAAAATATTTACCGTCCATACCTACATTTGATGCTTAAAATATTGTTGTATCTGTGTAAATAGGGACGTGGAATAGTCGTGGAACAGAGACAAAAAGAAAATGGCTCTGAAACACTTGCTCGACGGATAATTGACACATCCTGTCAAGAGCAATAACTGCAAAGCGCAATAAGTCGAAGTGCAATACAATGAGGTATGTGTGTATATGAGAAATGCACAGATGTATACAAAAAATACAAGCAGATCAGCAAGCCACAGCCTTACGCTTCTTGTACTCGGCTCATTTCTTAATCATAGGCATATAAACAGTGGTGTATCTTGATTTTGTGCTGCCATAGGCAGACAAAATCCAGGCACCACCCTACCCAAGCTGCACACCCACGTTACACACCTAAGACATGCCCCATCATTCAGACTCACATCAAGCTCATACTCCCATCACACACACACTCCCATCACACTCAGTCACACACTCCTACTCCCATCACACTCACACACTCCTACTCCCATCACACTCAGTCACACACTCCTACTCCCATCACACACACACACTGTCTCCCATCACACACACACTGTCTCCAATCACACACACACTGTCTCCCATCACACACACACTGTCTCCCATCACACACACACACTGTCTCCCATCACACACACTCTGACTCTCATCACACACACTCTGACTCTCATCACACACACTCTGACTCTCATCACACACACTCTGACTCTCATCACACTCAGTCACACACACAGTCTCCCATCAGCACTTACCTTTCCCTGGCAGGCAGGCAGCATGGTCCCTCCATGCTGCCTGTACGGCTTCCCGGCGATTGTGCCGACAGGTCACGTGACCGGGCGCGCGTATGACTTCAGCGCGCCAGTCACGTGACTGTCGGCACTTCCGTGTCGGCACACTGCCCGAGGAGCCGAACAGGCAGCACGGAGGTTTCTCTGTGCTGCCTGTTCGGCTCCCCGTGCAGCCTGGCAGGCAGAGCGATGGTGAGGGGGGATCTTCAGATCCCCTCTCACCTCTGTCTCTGCCTGCCAGCGAGGTCTTTTTTTTATTTTTATTTTTCTTCAGTGCTGGGGGGCGCCCCCCAAAATTTGCCGCCTAGGATGCCTCGCGGTAAATACAGCACTGCATATAAACCCACATAGCATTTAAATAGTGCTAATAAGAAACGCCCATAATAGAAAGTCTCTAATCTTAATTAAAATGTAACCATTTTAAAATAGACAAAAGACATTTGCAAATATACAAAATGAAAGGCATCAATGTATGTAAAAATACACAATGAAAGCACAGTGTGAGGAGCACCAGAATAAACATTGCATATCACTAGTGATACCAGTCATCCAATTGGGAACATGTATATATTATGTTGGGTCACAAAGTGTTCAACGAGAATGAAAATTTGTCATAACAATAGTTATTCAATACATTCACTCTCTACCATTTCAGTGAATATCCCAACATAACATAAGAAAAAAATTATATACAATAAAGATACATAAATAAACGTTGTTCGGTTTATAGACTTTCGGCTTATAGAATACATGTAATACTATTGGATTTCTATAAACCGAAAAAAAAATTCTTATGAATGGGGACTCTAGTTCGGTTTATAGAAAGCCAATAGTATTACATGTATTCTATAAGCCGAAAGTCTATAAACCGAAAGACATTCTGTTTATAGACTTTCTTTTTATAGAATAGCAATAGAATTACATGTATTCTATAAAACGAAAGTCTATAAACCGAATGACTTTCGGTTTATGGAATACATGTAATGCTATTGCTATTCTATAAACCAAAGTAGAGTCCCCATTCATAAGAATAGGTCAATTAAAGTATTATAAATTACCCCACTGCATTCCTGAAAATGATTATTGATAGGGGATTTCGTGTAATCATTCTCTATAGCCCCAATATGTTCTCTAATATTCTTTTCTTCATACATCTGTTTGTTTTCCTTGTATATTGTTTTTGACACATTTTGAATGTAATCAAATACACAACATTTTTAGTATCGCAATTAATAAAGTTGCGTATTGAATAATGTTCTCCAGTCACATTTGTGGGAAAAGCTTTACATTTTTGAGAATATTGGCAACATTTGCACCTTTTGTCACATTTAAAACTCCGTACACACTCCAGCCAGTCACGGCTTTTATTTTATGATTATGAATAGAACACTAGCTAAGGGACACAATGTTACCACTAGTGACCCTTTTTTAGCTGCACATTTAATGCCATTTGATGCTATATCTGTCTCTAGACATGTAAATATTGTGTCTTGCAACTGGATGAGCATTATGGGAGCTGTAGTCCATGACCGTTTAGGTGCCAAAGTTTAGCCATCATTACCCTGTCATTTATCTCTAAATCAGCAATAGCTAGCTTTTAGCATTCTAGCTGCAGTGGGGTACAGCTCCCATAATGTCCAGTAAGGAGCTGCATTTTTAACTTAAGGATGATGGGATGTATAGTTTACAGGAACTTGAGTACCAAAGGCTAGCCATTATTGTATGATACTTATTTGTGCACCCTAGTAATACTTCTACAATAAATTGTAAGGCGAGCCATTATTGGACATACTTATTTGTGGCACCCTCAATGTTTTTGACTATCTCATAGTGCTTTGCTGGCCATATTGCTTGCTGAGCATTCTGGGAACCCGTTTCATCCTTATAACTTCCATCTCCTGCTTTCAATTAGTTTTTCTCTTTCTATCCCTTCCTATCCCTACAGGGTCTACTCGGTAAAGAAAGAATTACAGGGAACTGACATGGGAATTTCTCTCATTTTTCCAACTCCGCTACTTTGGCCTTAAAGGGACTGTCTCAAAAACAGCTTTGATCGTTTCACCTCCCATTTCTTTCAATGGGGAAGATTCAAACCTGGGTATTTTTTCTAAGTCAAACTCGGTGCCAAACTTGACTTAGTCTCAAAATGAAAGTCAACCTCCAAAGACAAATTTTAGTGAATACACCCATATGTCTATAAAATAAAAATAAGTGCATATCACATTTATTAGTGAAGTATAACATACAAAAAAAAGCTAGGTGGAACCCTCATTTTTACAATGTGCAGATTTTCTGGGTAAATCCTGTCTAGTCATTGTATTCACTTATATGTAAGTGAAGTGTATAGTGAAAAGGCATGAATACTAAAAAACTAAAAAGTTAGGAATATCAAAATTATTACATGGTTTTGCCTGGGGTAGAATAATATATACTTGTTTAAATAGACAGTAATTCTTCAACTTATTGTGACATTCCAGGGAGCAAATAAACTTTGGTTCATCTGTTAGAAATTAACCTGTACATAGCACAGGGAAGGAGGGGAGAGGTGGCACATAAATGCATGCAGCCATTCTTTAGGAATGTCTTCAAAAGTCTCCTGCTCTAGTTTCCCCCCGGCTTTTGCTAATTAGAGAGAGGATCAGAACTAGTGCACTGGGTCACCAGATCAGGGGCAACTTCATTTAGAAGCTAGTAACTGCTTTCCAGGTATTTTTTTTCCTACAGCAATGATTCGAGTGGGCATCTCCATTAACTTTTTGGGGGACTGCTGATTGGCTACTAAAATCAAAGTAGGCTGGAGTAATCATCAGCACAAAACTTGCAAAAGAAGATGTTAAAATTAACTCTTTTATGCCGCAAGGGCAAAAGCACCAAATCATTCGTTTTGAGTGTTCCTGGAACACAGTGGCAGAGCCCTTATCAGGGTTGTAGGTTGAAACAGACCCTGTGGTTCCCTGCTGAGACCTCATGTTGTGGCTAAGGAATGCTGGAATCCGCGCAGCTCCCTGAAGTTCACTGCAGGGGCTACAATGAGCTGCAGAAGAGAGGATGTATCAGGAATCATGCAGAGCCGAGGTATGGAATCCTGTGACGTTTCTGATATATTTTTCATCCAGAGCGGATTAAGTATTGCAAAAAACGTAATAAAATAATAATATTGATATAAAAAACTAGACTGTTATGCCAAGGCAAGAGATGGCCTGTCCAGACTGCTGGTAAGCAAATTTATCACGTTCGTCGCTCTATTGCTGTTTTTAGACTGCCCCTTGAGGAAGTCATCAACATTGCAATACAAAAATAACAACCCTCTAGGGTAAGAATAAAATTATAGTTAGGATTAGCATAAGGCTTAAGGTTACAGTTAAATTAAGGTTAGCATAAGGGTTAGAGTTAGGGGGTTACATTCACCAAGGGAAAGTCATGGTAAAAATGCATGTCACTATGGGGTCTGAGTGGGCCAGAAACTGTCAGGCCAAACCTCAGATTCTCCCAGGTAACACACAGGGGGCTCTGGCCTCTATGATTCAGGTAGAACACATTCCAAAGGGGTCAATTATATATGTCTGATTATTGAGGCGATTACTTTTATACCGTAATTCGGTTATATTCGGGTTAACCTTAAACGCTCGGATATATAAAGTCTTGGTGGTGGTAACCAATTTCAGTGCTAGGGGTTAATTTATTGGTTGCTGGGAATAGTAACAGGTAAACCAGGGATCTAGTGGTAACCCTTTCACTCCCACACTCTATCAGCTGTCTCAGCAGCATAGTGTGCACCTGTGACATGAATAAATGCATGTTTATTTTTTATCTGTTAGTTTTGGAGTGATCCTCCAAAAGGGACAATCCCCTTCCATTATTTTCTTGAGCCTGGTGGTTAGATACTAAAATCTATAACATCATCAGCCTGTCTAACTGGCTGCCATGCCAAATGGTTTTAGTGGTAAAGGCTGCAGCCAAAGATACCACTCATAGTGCGTTCATGGAAGATGGCTGAGTCTCCAGTTCTTGCAGAGCTATTTATCATAGCCTACGAAGACTGGGACAAGTCAGAATCTAAGCAGTCTGTGGCATCAGTTTGGTTTGTAAGGCACACATTGCTAAAAGGCAGTTTTATACTTGTGCTTCTTTACTGAGGCAAACATTAAGCAACCCATAGCAATCACCCCCACAGCCATCTGCCCAACAGACTTAGAAAATGCTGCCCCTACACCCCCAGACTTAATCAGTGCTGCTTCCCCCTCCCTCCCCCAGACTTGCCCAATGCTGCCTCCCCTCCCTCCCCCAGACTAAGCGATCCCATTGTTTAGTAGTAAAGAACTTTGCTCTCAAGAGCTTTGCAAGTAAAGGAACACAGGGGAACATATCCTGATTTTCTCATAAAAACTAGAAACACCAGTTCTCTGTGTTAAATATATCTTCTCCTGCTAGTGCTCCTAATACTAATATTATTAATAATAATTAGAAGCACTGGCTACTAATAGGATAATACAAGCAGTGAAAAAAATGTACAATATATTTTTGTTTGTTTTCAAGGTGCCTTAAGACATCGGGTGTGTGTGTGTGTGTGTGTGTGGGGGGGGGGGGGGGGGGGGGAATAGTTTCTTTTAACGGGGTACATGCAAACATAGGGGAGCATCCCAGGCATTTGAGTGCAGGTTCCCAACCTGACCATTTTTAATAAGCACCAAAAAAAGCTGTTTGCCCCAATAAGCATGCTCGTAAAGAATAAAGGTGGACTCACGTAATGTAGCTTAAAACATCTAAGAAAAACAGCAGAACGTTTACATAGACGCACAGTGACAATGAATGCGGATCACTGCACACTGTTCATTCATATGAACGTAATAGTATGTGCACTACATTACAGCAGGTTTTGTTTCTATCAATAATAATACTGGTCTTCATAAACGCAGTAACCCAAAAAAATACAATCACTCTCGTCGAGTATAAAACAGTGCAAAGCTTGACAAATCCCATGAGCCAGGGCTCCTAAAATCCTTACTGCTGGCTCTTAATTATTATAACTATTTTAGGTCACTTTACTATATGGAAGTAAAATGTCCCTGCCTCCTAAAAATAACTAGGCTGGCTCCTGTGTTTGTTTTTTGGCTCCCAAAGTCTATAGATATTTGTAAAGCTCAAATCTAGTGCAATAGGTTAGATTCCACATTTTGAAAAGGTTTTTTTTTTTTTCAGCAAAGGAATACAGTATGTAAACATGATCTTCGCTCAAATAGTGAACAATTGTGCAAGTGCTTCTTAAAGGATAACTAAACTCTATTTGTCATTTGTTCGTCTAACATAAAAGTGAAAAAATAGTTGTTCTTTGCATTACAACTGGCAGTATATGCCAGTTTATTCTCTAACCTGCAGTTTGACGACTATCTCTCTATGCTAGCGCAGAGAGACCTTTGTTTTTACATAGGATCAGCAGAGGGGACATAGTTAAGGTCCCATTTAGCAGAGAGAAACCCCTGCAGAGACTAGCGGAGCAAGCACCTGCTGCGATTGGCTGTGTGTGCGAGCTGTCGGGGAAAAAGACATTTTTTTTAACTGTTACTTATTTCAAGAAAGCAAAGGTTAAACAAATGCTTTTTCAATTGTCCTTTAAGATAAACATTAGTGGAACATACACATTTTTTAGTAGTGAGTCACTGGGACAACATACTATACAATAAAGGTGTGAAGCTAGAGATTAGGTGTTCTCCTTATGTAAATAATATTGTGGATGTTGTAAATGGTTGCCCCCTTAAACTGTAGCATCCTGGAAAAATCAGTGCATATATATGTAATACAGTGATTTTTACTTCAAAATGCTATTTGATATTTAATGACAGTAGTCATATTTTAGACCTTTGAATACCTTACCCTGTGCAGGTTCAGGTTATTAAGTATTTCTTACTTGTAAATAGAACCAAGGATTACTTTTTAATTTAAACAGAAAATAGTAGATTTTAGTATTTAACAACAGAATCTTATTGATTCCTAAAAAGTATTTTAGGATTAAATTAATAAAGTTTTCTGCTGCAACAAGCATACATGCATTAAAAACACACATGACATGAAGCAACGCTGAATACCTGTCCTGCGATAGAAGACCTGATAGCTTTAGACATGGTTCCATAATGTTAAGCCACAAGATTTTCAGAGTTCAGTTAATTACATTTAACAGTGGTAACAAAAAAGGAGAAGTTAAATTAAATGTATCCAACACCCTAAATATTACTGGATTTGTTTAGCTTTCAGGGATGACCTTTGGAAGTAAAAATTATCAATGCAGAAGAACTTCTCATTTTGACCTTGACTTTTTACATTTCTGGGGTGTTTTCGCAATCTGTTTTCGCAATCGTTCCTTCACAGGACGTGTCAGGCACTTCCATTGTCGGCAACAGAGTTGCCGGCTGGACGTGTCCAACATGTCCTTTGTCGTGAAGGGGTTAAAAGGGACTGTGTGTATACCAAAAAAGTGATATGTGCATTGCTTTAGAAGAATTGAAATCAAATGTTTAAACAGAGAGAAAAATATATTTTAAAAGGTGTCATTTGTGTCTCTTGTTTATAAGAACTGGTGTGCACCATGTATCACAGGCCACAAGGCGATGTCACAAACAGCAGACAACAATTGTGTTTTAAATGGGTCTACAGCTTTCAATACTGAATAAATAGATAAATGTATATTTATTTTTAACGCATCAGTCAAAATATGAATTGGTTCCTCCATTTTTCCATGAGTATGAGTGTCCCTAAACCATAATGTCACCCCTGAATTTGATGTTATATATATGGGTCTCTATATCACCATCAGTCTGTCTAACCAGCTTCCATTACTTTTACTGTCTGACCTTATAATAAAAAGGATATCTACTGTACGACTTTTCTGTCTTACCTTACAACTTACTAAGCTAGAGAAGTCATTACCAGTTGGTCACTGTCAGGGCTGAATATTAATAATACAAGAGGATGGTTGAAGTTTACCTGAGAATAAAAATCTGTTGTGGGTGATGATCTGGACCTTTCATGAACGTATTGTGTTTTCTGACTCTGCTCAAGGCCAGCATCAAGAATATTGTCTGCTGAATGGCATCTACCAGAATTTTTCCTCTCTAAAGTCTTCTTCTGTTCTTTCCATGAGGCCTGGTATTCTGCAAATGTCTCTAACCTTTGAGGGAGTTCGGTTGAAATATTATCACTACTCCTGCCACTAAACTCTTGAAAGCGATCTGTAGGACATTTATTTTGATCTGGCAGGCTTTCAGATGCCATAAAAACAGCTTGAGCCCTTTTGTCATGCCAATACTCTGGTGGTTCCCTTTCCCAGTCCTTAAGATGGTGGGCTGAAGTTCTCTCTTCAGCGTGTCTAGGTGGACTAATTTTAGTGATGTTCTTTGGTTGTGTTGATCTGCTGGTCTCTTCAAAAAATTTCCATCTGTCTGCAAAAGATCCCACAGCTCCTTTAGGTGCATTAGACTTGGCGCAATGGTTCTCTTTATAAAGACCCACTTCATTTATTTTCTCTGGCTCTGAATACGATTTAAGCTTTTGCTGTGCAGTAAACCTTTTCCTGCCGCCAATACGAGATATGTTTTGAGAACTGCTTGAGACTGGATTTTGCTTTGGTAAAACATGGTCTACATTCAAAGACACATCTGGTGAAAACACAGACAAAGAACCCTGCAGTCTATTCTCAGGAGATACTGAAGGATAGTCAGTCATTCCTGGTTCAAGATCTCGTCTTTGAAAAGAAGTTGCCCTTAACACTCTTGCCTGGGCTTCTTTTAGATGACTCTTGTATGTACTTGAAAAAGAACCATCTGAACAAGGAGTTACATTTTCCGTTGAGTCTTGGCTCCAGTTTGCTGAAATTTCCGCCTCACTAGAGTCGGTCAAGGTTGCAGTGCTTTTACTCTTTTGCAAACGTGATCGCCTCTGTTGAATTTCATTCCTTAGGGTTGTTGCAAAACGGTCACTCCTACGAGACTGCTTGCCTACATCTGAGAAAGGTTGTTTGTCATTTTCAATTTCTGGAAAACTTTCAAAGCGATTCCTTCCTTCTTGAGTTAAGGAATGCAGCATAGGTGTGACTTTAGGGCTGATCTTTGGACCTTCTTCTCCAACCCAACCGTAATCTTTCTGATTTGATCTGTGCTTGCTATTGTTATAGTGGTCCTCAAAATATTCTGCATTTTTCTTATGAGGGCTTCTTTCATTACTATTGAGATAGCCGTCTCTTGTCTCAGTTACAGTTAGGTTAAATGATTCACAGTTTTCTAGTGAAGGCTCGTTGTGTTGCTGAGGTAGACAGTGACCAGTAACTTGGGTGTATGAAAAATCATTTTCATGTCGGGCAGCCAGTCTATCAGAACTTGCTTGTGGCTTACTATAGTCTTCTTTATAAGGATGTGTTGTTGCTCCCTGAGGTGGTAGGTTTGTTTTCATATTGTTAAAACGAGACTGTACATTGCTATCAATCTTTTGTTTTCCCCCACTCATAGAAGAACTCCCAACTCTGGCAGGAAGAGGAGTATAAACATGCGTTGGATCAGCAGTCAACTCATTAACGCCAGCATAGTAGGCCATTTGCTGTTGGTGTGTTTTTTGTGCTGTTAAGGCTCTTGTACTTTGAATGAAAGTGCTCTCATCGCTGTACTGGCGCTGGTGATTATAACTGTAAGTAGGCTGTGCAAATCGAACATCATTGGTGGACAAAGATCCTTGCAACCTCGTTGTGTTAGATGCACCACTCGGATATTCCTCATTATGGGAAGACAGACTTTGATCCACATTTTCAGTGTGGCAAGAAGCATTACCGACCCTTCTCATGTCTGCTAAGGTCCTGTCAGTTACCTTAACAAGTCTTTGATGGTAATCAGGGACTTCGTAGCTCCAGTCAGGTCTTTGGCTAGACCTATTTGCAACAGTAAAGTGTTGTGTGCTTGTAATTTCAGAGTGTGCAGGTGCAGAAGGCTTTTCATGGCTTTTTGTTGCTGCATAACTATCGCTACGGAGAGGTGGAAGTGGAGGAGGAGGTGAGGAATTCGTTTTTTTGGTGTCTGGAACATGCCACACTGGTCCAAAGTTAGACCTACTGGAATTTCTACCATCTGCAACATCATCTGTCCTCTGTGTTTTATTAGATTCACAAGAGTTGAAAGAAGGCAGATATCCCTGTTCATCTTCAGGTCTCCTTGTTTCATGCAACAACTGGCTTGTAGTGCCATAAACTTGTGTAGTATTGTCCCATTCATTGATTTTATACAGAATGTTTTCTGTTGAAGTAGAACCAGTTTTCGACAAGGCATGATCGGGGTTCATGAAACTAGTAGAAAATGACCCATAGGCTGAATCTCTCTTATTTTGGTTTCCTAAATGATCTATGCTGTTATTAGATTTGGCAGAAGAAAGCCTTCCAAACTGATTTTGGTCAATACTGTCCATACTTCCCATAGAGCTAAAGTGTCCAGAGTTCCTTTCCAAGTTTGTTTGTTCCCAAGAGTTTGAAAGGTCATGAGATGAAGAGCTGTTGAAGAATAAATATATTAATTAGAATTCAGCTTATGAAGCAGCATTAAATATAGACATATTAACATTTCATCTTTGAGTTAAATGATTCACAAACCAATATTTTTTTTTTTTAAAGTGATATTTTACTTATTTTTTGCTTTATCGTCTTTAGTCGGAAATTAGAATTCTAGTCCACAGAGTATTTTCCCACACAAACTTTAGTCTCTTTGTAATCAAAGACAATAACATGCCTTCTCTTGTATTTATGTTAATGGGCATAAAGTATGACCAAATGAAATTGGAATTATGCAAACTAATTCATACTTTATAAAAATCAAACCCAATGCTAGATTAAAAAAAAGAAATGATTGGTCTTAAATTAAGCACACTGAACTTGCTATAGTACTGGTAAAAATGTAGAGTTAATTTTTCCGATCCTAATTCAGAATTATATTTAGATTTATTTTTTTATGTAAAAAAAGAAAGACGTGGAGATAACAAAATGCGAAATAGTCTGCGTTTGACAGGATTGGACAACACTGCTTACATGTAGAAAACAAAAAAGTCTTATTTTAGCTTGTATAAGGCAATCATGTCTTTTCCACATTTAATAATAATTATCGTGGTTATTTCATTTAGTGATTAACCAGCTCATACCACTTGGTGACAGGGTTCAGACGTAACCCTTTAGGGATTTGTTGATGATACCACATGAATGTCTTATGTATGGTGTGAAGGAGTCAGGAATTATTGGCACTTTGTTCAGAAATACCATTTAGTACACTGGCACAAATCAACTTTTTCTTTGTTCCCTTAAGGAAAAATATTGCTTAAATGTACATTATCGTATTGATTAATTAGTACTAACTATCATGCACTCTTATTGCATAAAGTAAATGAGAATTATATGGTGCTCTCAGTACAGACAGTTATGCTTTGTATAGGTCTTAAACTGCTTAACATTAAATATGTATAACCATCGATATATTTGAATAGTCTTCTCTGCTCTCTCTAAATCCCTGCATCAATCTTGCATGATGTAATGCAACTAATGCTGCATCACAATCTGAAGAAATCATATGGATATTTAGAGACCAGATGAAACTTTGTATGTAAACAAACTTGGCACTCTTAGTGAAGGTGAAAAGAAATCTTGATATAACAGTATAGGTTATTAATAATATCTGAGCATGGATACACAGACCGCCTTCTTTCACAAGCGGCCATCATTTCTTTGGTTCTTCTGTCCTTATGGACCAAGATCATCTTAGGCAGATTTTGTGTTTGATCCAAGGACACAGAGTCAGAGATTCCTTACAGACCCTGTAGATCCCAGACAAAATATTGTGCGACCTTGCATGACGCCGCAAGGCATGCTTGAACAAGTCTAGTGAATGTAACAGACACTCACTTTGAGCTATGGTTACGTTTAGCCTGTAAGACTGAAGTCACTCAAAGTGGGATCCTGAGCACAACTTATGGCAGGGGGCTGAGAGGAGCTGGTGTTCAGAGGATGTTTCTTGCTGTCCTCATGGTCTTTTCGGCCATGGTAATCCTAACCCGCTAACAGGTTAAAAAGAGGGAATACATCCTGAAATGAGGAAGAAGGCATCATAAAAACTCCTGCTTAAATGGTGCACCATTCAAAAGGTTAGTCTGCCTTTTGACAGAACATCAATACATGACAGCAGAAATAGCCAATCCAGTGAACACCTAGTTCCATCATTGGTGTGTGTGCACGTCAGTCGAGAAGCACACAACCAACAGTGAGGATGAGCCGCTCCTCCCCAACGTGACTTGTTCTCAACAATCAGTACTTTCTGTCACTGAGTACCAGCTAATTGTCATGGCAGCCTGTAAGTCTTACAAAAGAAATTGTTAGTTTCTGAGCAGCGCTCCATAGAAGCAGGCTTCTGTCTCTTGAGGGTTTAGTCCCTCTTTAAATTTACAATAAAATAAAAATGCTAAATAAAAGCTCCACCTAATTCAGTGTGTGTAACAGATATGTAGTGCCATAGAGAATACCTGGAGTGGTATCTAGAATTCCAGGAAGGATTTGCATTGGAACCAGAAAGCTGTGAAGTTAGGGTCTCCATTGGACTTTCAAGGAACTTAGTCGAATGCCATGAATGAGGTCTGCAACCAATATCATTCCTCCTGAAAAACAGAATAAAAATAAGAGTTATTCAAACATTTTGTTAAATTACATTAGCAAGTGGAATATGTGTTACTGGGAAACCATGCCGATATTAAAAGAATATTTAATTGAAATGTAAAATACTGAATATACTGTGTAGGGACATACACATGCTCCCCATAAAGACTTTGGGATGCATTCAGTAAAAAGTGAACTGTCAGGCATTAATGTCCTGATAAAATGTATCCAACTTCCCTATTTTTCCAACTATGATTTTAAAAATTAAGGCCATCCATTTGCAGCCTAGAAAATTCCATTTACATTTTTCATGCTATGATTATACAGGTGCACCCACGATGACAGTCCTTAAAAACAATAGTAACAACGAATGTAGCTAGAGTTATTGGAAAGTCATACAGTATCAATGCGAGTGATTAACTAAAAATAGAGTTTGGTTGTCATCTTGACCACCACCCCTGGACCACACTTGACACTACTTGCATTCACCATCTCTATCACAAAAAAATGAGATGTGGTGAAGGCAGTAGAGATAGAGGCAGGCCCGAGGGGCTAAAAGGAATACTGGCTCAAATTGGGACATAGAAGGAATTGAGAGACCAAGATGGATTTAGTCTTTAAAATCACAAGTGCTAGGTCTTCCGGCATTGAAAAAAATAGCTCTCACCAGCCTCAGAGGAGTTGAACGTTGTGGTTTTTAAGAAGTCCAGCTCGACCAACCACCTGAACCCACTCAGTTTTAGTGGCTACCAATTTTCTATGCATTCAGGAGGTCAAGGTCGAATTGGGAGGTTGAGGTGAGGGGAGATGGAAAATTCAATTTTATAACACTTACAAATGATATACCTCCCAACCATAAAAAGCAACTGTCCCGATTTTGAACCACTGTCCTGCCTTCCTGGGTTTTTTCACTGGTGTCCCACTTTCACCAGAGAAAAGGAAATAAAAATGTGTAAATGCACTCACGACATCCAGATTTCATGACTAGGCCTCCCAATTTCATGGCCACACCATTATTAGGATCCTCCTTAACTTGAAAAATATGCAACACTGAAAAATTATATTGCATGGAATTTCAATAGAACCTAACTTCTTATTTGAAACTAGATTATTATGTATTTTAATTCTAACTTTAAAGGACACCTGGAAGCAAAAATAAGTTCTGTTTAACTGAAAGATTGCATCAAATGTAGGCATTTTAGGAAGCAGGCAGCCTGCTGGTCGTCCTTAACTAGGCCCCCCTGCTAATCCCATGCAAAAACGAGGGTCTCTCTCTGCGCTAGCAGCGAGAGGCCATCACATTTGGATGTCAGAGCGGGGCACAGAACTGCTGTGTCTCATGTGAGACACAGCAGATAGTAAACCAGCGTGTATCTATTAAGATACACGTCGGGTATACTTAAATGTCCCGCGACATGTTTTGTTTAATGTTTAAACAATGTTTAAAGTTCCTTTTAATAGAAATACTTTAATGAAACAATATAAATACAACACCTTATTGAGGTCTCCTTGCTTGGATACTGCTATCAGGGGGCGGACATGTTTATTAGAATCTTGAGACCAATGAAAGAAGATCTAACCCATCTGATAATCCTATACAAGCAGAGAGGGTTCATTAAGGTACTTTCTTTATTTGCTTTCATGTATATTTAAAATGTCGATATTTGATGTAAACTTTTACAATTAACAGAACTTCATTTTTTACTAACAGTTGCCCTTTAAAAGTTTTAAATTACTTTTCTGATCAATAGCATTATAAACAAGGTGTCTGTTGCCATAACAGACACAAGACGTCTGAAATATATATTGTTAAAGTTTATTAAAAAAATAAACTAATAAATTCAATAAAAAAAAAAAGTTTAATTAATAGAAAGCAAATGTATTTTTAAGTAGCCCAGGGAATGTTTGTATACGGTAAGTTAACTGATGCATATAGGATGCCAAAGTGGGATACCAGGTAGCATGGCTTCAGCAAGTGGATTTGCAATTAGCCTGGCATGTATTGTTGAGATTGACTGCATGATGCAAACCAGTATATTTTTCTTACTCTGGGGTCTCTGCCAACCGACATCCAAGATGGTGGATCGGTGGAGAGATTTAGAGGAGTACCAATATTCTCCAACTGCATTTTACAGTTGTCATTTATGTTTTTTTTAAAGTGTTTCTTCCCACTTACCCAACATAAACGTGCTAGAAGTTCATTTTAACAGGCAACCTATCACAGCAATAATAAAGAACATACTGACCAGCGCTAACTGGAAAGGTTGGTTTATTTCACAGACAGGCAACATTTCAACTCCCGGAGTGGAGTTAAAAAAAAAAAAGAAAAAAAAAGACTTGAAGGAACTTAAGGGAGTTGAAACATTGCCTTTTTGTGAAATAAACCCACCTTTCCACAGAGTACTGGTCAGTGCGTTCTTTAATACTGATTGACGACCTGGGTGAGACAGTGTCCGGAGTGCGAATCCTCATCATATTGTATTGATTAGATTTCACAGCAAGACACCCTAACAAGGTGCCAAACAATAAAAAGTAGGTTAATTGGTTGCTATGACATCAACACATCAAACCTGTTCCTTGGGTGACTCTTGGCAGCTGAGGCTGGACCACACAGAACTAACAGAAACCAGGGCTAGTTTCTACTAAGGAAATCAGGTGTATGCAGCAAGAATTACTACATAAAGCACCCTAAACCAACAGACAAGCCTGCTTTTATACTTAAAATGGCTGCATGAGTCAAAATTCTTGCCATAATATAGGACTTACAGCTTTTCTGTGAAACATGGATGCTATGGTTGTAAGCAACCACGAGGCACTCTGCATCCCATAATACAATGAGAGTTTTCATGCCCAGCCACAATGAATGTGCCTGCCCCATTTACCTATGATATCAAAAAAGCCAGAAAGCATGGTTTCTGTGTGCAGCTCTGCACAGATCTCGGAAAGGCATGAGTGATAAACTACATGAACTGAACAAAACTGGCACTGGATCTAGAGTTTGTGTGCTATACTTTAGTGAGCACTGCTGAATCGGAAGAATTTAAGTTTAAAAAATATTTTATTCGGCATTGAGCTTGTTTTTGTGCCTTACATGGGGATTAGTTGTGTGGTGTTAAGAGCACTCACGACATTAGAGTGGTACATAATCTGCTTTACGGATTCCTGTAAACAAGCACTTCAAGCTCGTCTAGCCCTTTAAAGGGTTGTCGGTATGAGTATAGTCCGTGGAATTCCCAAACCACGGTAGAATATTGTGAGTTCCACAATAGTTTGCAGAATTTCTGTCATATATAGTTTGGGATTTCTGACTCATATTTCTGAGGTTAAAACATGAAGTCACTTCAGCAGCTGAATACAGACTTTAAAGAATTTATCATTTAAGGGGAATAGTGGTTTGTTTTAACATTTGCTTCCCTGGTAGAAGTCAGAGTTGAAATTGCAGTGTCACTTGTCACTTGTAAAACAGCATCTCTTTCGAGATAGACACCAGGTCTACACTTGGTTCACGTGCTCAGGCACTTGCTGAGAGTGTCAGTTTTTGGTCAGCCAAGCAGAGTGGGCACTAAATATTCACATCTTTTGGTGTCTGGTATGTGCCAGCTGTTTCTCTCTACCAATGCAGGAAAAAGATCCTCATTTTTACATGTGATCAATTAAGGAGTCCTTATTAGGGCCCCCTTTACTGATTACATGCAAACATTTTGTCCGCTTATCACGCTAGTTTTTTTGTTGAACAGATCACATTGAAGCCGGCCTAAAGATAAAATTGCATGCATGTTCAATAAATAAAGTATGGCATTTATTCCATACTAGGGCCACTATTTAAGCTTGACCTTTGAAAACAGAAACACATCATTATGTGATTGATGACAATAATCTCCCAGTTGATCAACTAATAGGGTTGCCACCTGGCCGGTATTTTACCGGCAGGCCGGTAAAAAATTGGCTTCAGGCCAATGATAAGTCTATGGAGAAAATAGCAAGGCCGGTATTTTTCTGAAGAAAATGTGGCAACCCTAAATGCATACCTCCAAACTCTGTATCCTGCCGACACAGGATGCCAGGGTGCATGTCACACAGCATGCCAGTGCAACTCCATGTGTGATTGTGCGGCTAAGTTTCATCCTAGACACTGATTTACCACTGCATATTTCCTGTGCTTAATTGCTCTGTGCATATTCAGAACCCTCCAGTGTTCAAAGCAATGTTTGAATTGCTGCAAAATATTCCATTTATATATTTTAAAAAAAGATACAATGTATGGACAGAATGAACTAGGTGATCTGTGTTATTATGTTTGAGCTTTTATTATGCATAATTAGAATATGCTGCTGTAATTCACTGGCTGATTAGAAGTTCCATGAAAAATATAAGTTAATATACTACCTCTTTAACAACCTATTCATTGGGTAATAGCAAAAAAACAAAAAAACAAAAAACAGACATGGACCTAGCGCAGTTCAACTTTCGAACAATGCTCCAACACTCATCTGCTAATTTAACACAGATGCATAATCAGCAAATAATAGGGATCCATAATATATACAGGAACAAACAAAAACATCAACCAGTGAAAAGGATGCATTACATGTTTCATGCCAATTGGCACTTAATAGTTTGATGACCGTCATGACTCTCATCGATGTGGGTAATAGATATTGTACTCTCATATCTGTGCTCACTCACCTACATATTGCATGCAGTGTGAACCCAGAGAATAGAGAATGACCTCTACATGCTAGCAAATGTATGGATCAAAAGGGACACCAAAATTACTTTGGTGCAACTGGAAAAATATTGTCTGTACAGTATATAGGCTTTGTCTGCATAAAATCTGGTGAGGATATTAAAAGACTTCCTTTTAAAAGATGATGCTCAGGTTTCCTGCACCAGCCTCCATACCACCGCAATGGTCATGGAGCAATGACCCACACTGAGCATGTCTGTGGTTTGGTTTTAACTCTTTCCATGTCGACCTTAAATACAGGGCTCAACCTTTTGGATGACTGCATCTCCCATTACTCCCTGGCTAGTCTCTTAGCTGACAAAGTACCGTATTTGCTCGATTATAAGACGACCCCCCAAACTTTGTATACTCCTTTAGGAAAAAAACTAAAAGCCTGAATATAAGACTACCCTATAGGCAAAAAAAAGTTTCACTTGTATATTAGTAAATTGCTTTTTAATATGCAATAAAAAATTGATATTGTACAAATGCATTTCTTGTTTTTATTTCCTTGCGGCCTCTCACCCCCCCCCCCCCCCCAGCGTAGTCTCTCTCTCTATCTCCCCCCTCTCTCTCTCTCTCTCTTCCCCCCCCTCTCTCATCTCTCTTATCTCTCTTATCTCTCTTTCATCTCTCTTATCTCCTCTCTTATCTCCTCTCTTATCTCCTCTCTCCTCTCTTATCTCCTCTCTTATCGCCTCTCTTATCGCCTCTCTTATCTCCTCTCTTATCGCCTCTCTTATCGCCTCTCTTATCTCCTCTCTTATCTCCTCTCTTATCTCCTCTCTTATCTCCTCTCTTATCTCCTCTTATCTCCTCTCTTATCTCCTCTCTACCATCTCTCTCTACCATCTCTCTCTACCATCTCTCTCTACCATCTCTCTCTACCATCTCTCTCTACCATCTCTCTCTACCATCTCTCTCTACCATCTCTCTCTACCATCTCTCTCTATCTCCCCCCTTTCCCTGGTGGCTAGTGGGGGTAGCTGGGTGATGTCTGCACGATACGTGCAGACATCCTCCATCCTGCCCGACACCTCCGTCTATTATGACGGACAGCTGGTCTGTTATAATAGACGGAGGTGTCGGGCAGCATGGAGGATGTCTGCACGTATAGTGCAGACATCCCCCAGCTGCCCTGCTTTTCCCTGGTGGCTAGTGGGGCAGCAGAGGAAGTCTGCGCGATGAGCACAGACTCCCCTGCTGCCGCCCGGCACGCTCGCCGGGACTTCTGTGACGTTGCCGGAAGTACCCGGCTTCTTCATAGAAGCCCCGGCGGTCGTGCCGGGCGGAAGCAGGGGAGTCTGCGCTCATTGCGCAGACATCCCCTGCTGCTAGAGAGGGGGATCCAGGTCCCCTGCAGCTCTGCTGGGGACCTGGATCCATGTCTTATAGTCTGACCTCAATTTGAGGTCAGATTATAAGAAGACCTCGAATGTAAGACGAGGAGGATTTTGCAGAGCATTTGCTCTGAAAAAAACCTCGTCTTATATTCGAGCAAATACGGTATTAATGGCAATGAAGGCCATCAAAAGTGCAGCAGGTGATGTACTAGAGGCATAATATAAAATATTCACATAATAGTGGTTGATAAGTAATTTAATATGCATTAAGATTAATAAAACAGTTTTTGGGCCCCAGACTTTCCTTAAAAAAAAAAAGTGTTATAAATGTCTTTGGGTGGTCTTATTTAAGACATTGCCATATGGAAAATAACTACTTCAATGAGAATTATGTAATGTACTTACCATGAAAGAGCACAGGCACATTTAAAACACATTTGCTCGTATTTTATGCTCTACATTATGACCTAAATAGCGTTTACACTGGTAGAGTCCTTTGCAAGGTGTTCATCCTACTATATTATTGAATAAGAGCTGTATCATGCAAAGGAAAGAAAAATCTGGAAATCTGTATTTTAGGTTGTTTTAAAAATGTGTCCACTCCCTTGAAGGGACTATCAGAAACATTAATTTACTGTGAATGTAGAGAATAAACATGATTTAAAATGATCTAAATATTGTGTTTGCAAAATATGCCTTAATTAGAAGATTTTTTTAAAATGCGTCTGTGGAGTCTCCTGTTGATGACCTCTCCTATGGCTGTATATGCAAATGATAATGATTTCAATGGCAAATGTATAATTTGCATATTAAGGCACAGATGATGTGATTTAACCCCTTAGTGACAGGACATTTTCACCTTGACTTTCCCTTGGTGACAATGGCTGTTTTGACATTTCTGGGGTGTTTGTGTTTAGCTGTAATTTTCTTGTTTTTCACATACTGTACCCACACATCATAAGATACCATTATATTCATCAAATCTTATAATTTACTACAAAAAAAATCATAAAATATGATGAAATTTTTTTTTAAAAACGCACTTTCTAACTTTGACCTAAAATATAATTTACACAAATACAATCATTAAAAAAGACCCATCTAAATAGTTTCTAAATGTTGTCCTGAGTTCAGAAATATGCATGTTTCCATATTTTTCAGTATGTTTTTTTCCTTTATTGACCTTTTGACCCCAACCCGAACCCTAAATTTAACCCCAACTCTAACCCTTATGCTATCCCTTAATATATTTTAATTTTAACCCTATCCCTTATGCTAAATAATATTTAATTTTAACCCTATAGGCTAATCAGACTACCGTATTTGCTCGATTATAAGACGACCACCCAAACTTTGGATATCCCTTTAGGAAAAAAACTAAAAGCCTGAATTTAAGACTACCCTATAGGAAAAAAGTTCAACTTGTATATATTAACATGTAAATTGCTTTTTTAATAAAACAAAAATTATATAAAAAAATGCATTTATTGTTTTTATTTCCGTTTATGTGCCAATGCTGCCTCTCTCTTTCCCTTGCCCCCAACTTTGTCCCCCCCCCCCAGTGTTGTCTCTCTCTCTCCCCCTCCCTTTGACTCACCCCTTGCTCCCCTTGTCTCTCTCTCCCCCCTGTGCCCCCTCCCTCCTCTTGTCTCTCTCTCCCCCCCTCCCCTTCTCTCTGTTCCCCCCTTCCCTCCCCTTGTCTCTGTCTCCCCTCCCTGCCCTTGTTGCTCTGATCCCCCCTCCCTCCCCTTGTTTTTCTGATCCCCCTCCCTCCACCCCCCTCACCTTGTTCTCTTTCCCTGGTGGCTAGTGGGGGCAGCCGGGGGATGTCTGCACGATACGTGCAGACATCCTCCATGCTGCCAGACACCTCTGTCTATTTGAGGTCAGATTATAAGACGACCTCGATTATAACCAGCTATGCTGGTTGCTGCCTCTAGGGGCAGTCAAGCAGCATATTCAGAGCGACGGAATTTACTTTCACTTCCAAAGCTCAGACCACCAGAGGGCATAGCCATATTGACGGAGCATGCTGCTCAGTCAATATGGCGTCCAAGATCACTCCGTGGGGCGATTGTGGGTGCCCCAGAAAGGAAGTTTTGGTGCTATCTGTTGACTCGACATCGAGGCAATAGACCAGCACCGTTAAAGCAGTTTTTGTGATCATTGATTGCGAAAACCGCTTGATTCACCGCAGAAGGTGCCAGGCACGTCCATTGTCGCCAAGGAGTTAAAAACATATATTTTTCCTAAATTAGGCATGTGTTTGCAATTTAACTAACACAATGTATAGATCATTTTAAATCATGTTTTATTCTCAACACTCACTGTATTAACAATGATCAGATGACCGAGTACCTTTAACTCCTTCCTGCATATCTACCTTCTATGCCCTCCTAAAAATAAAAAATAAATGGGTCTCAAACGTCCTTAGGATGGCATAGGATGTCCTCTTTTTAACAACTCATCGTGGCTTCCATCAGTGAGCAGTGCTGTGGATCCTGCCTCTAGTGGATCAGTCTAACAGGGAAAATGTTACAGACGTTTAAAGGGAGCGCCAGTTAAAATGCCTAAAATTGAACAGTGCCCGAACTTTCAGTTTTTAGCATGCCTTTCGCGACCAGAGTGACATCACAGGTATCGCAACCTTTTGGCAGACACACACATATTCCGTTAAAATCACTCTGTAATTATGGCCAGGAATACAAAATGGTAATTTTGTTGTACAAGCATATTGTTGTTATCACAATAGTCCAGTCAATTTCCATCATCCTCCTCTTGTTTCAGCACAAATAGCTTGCTGAAACAACTTGAAGGACAATTCAGTGCAAAAGTTAACTTGTAAGTTTTACAAATACATTGGATAAAGCCAGATAAACACAAACAGTAAGCATTTAACAAACAAAACACTCTCTAGATTTCAGAGAAACGGTTTTAAACAGTTTCTTTTTAAAACAAAGGGTCACCTTAATGAAAATAATCATTAGAAAAGCACACAACAGCTAAAACATGGAGATTGGAAAAATAAAATGAGGACGAACAGCACCTTTTAAAGACTGGTCATAATTCACAATAAACAATGACAACACACATGGGAAAGAAGAAGTTCTGGGATGCGTCTAAAAAGGAACAATAGACACTCACTACACCATGATCACAGGACAGGATGCGTGTACTACACATTACTGTACCTCATAGAACTTCTTAAGATCTTCATGAGAAAAGTCCTGGCCACAAGAACATCGGTATCGGAAGCCATGTTCTGTCTAATTATATTCACCACCACCTTTCTCCTCCTGAGCAGCCCAGCAGCAAGAACAACAAACCAGTATGGGTTACACAACCACACAGTATCCATTTTCAAGGTTTTTACACAAACATCATGACACAGAAAGGAATTTATTTTGCCACAACAATATTAATAACCCCACGTTCTCAATAGATCATATATCTAAACAAACTGGCATAGTGGCACCACACTTAAATGTGTGGTCTAAAAAGAGATGAATGGGCAGAGACTACAGGAGAACACAGGAGAAGGCTGGATAGAAGAAGAGGTGCATGGGAGATATGAGGTGAGAAGTGGATGAAACTGCATTCTATTTTAATAATATAATATATTTTTGATAGTACACGCCAGTTTATTTTCTGACCGGCAGCTTCCATGCTTCCACAGGAAGCAGGCAGTTCGATCTAGTAGCCAACTGGCTCTCTCTTCTAATGAAGGGAGAGACCTTAATTTTTCCTTTAAGGAAGCAAGGGTTTAAAAAAAAAAAAAAAAAGTTTAATTAATTATTCTTTAAAGATCCCTTGATCTCTATATAGAAAATACATATTTTGTAAATGACATTCATTGTTAGATCTGAAAACATGTAGCTCTTTTGAAATATTAGTGTCTGTACTATAAAATACATTATTTTAGATATAAAGGTATGAAAACTAATACTTTTATTTACTTTGATAATTTGGCTTCTATGAAGATCTTAGTAGGCTAAGGTTTACTAAACTGGTTCATGGGTTGAAGGATAAAACCTTCCAGGAAAGGTTAAAGCATCTTACGTGTTTGCTCCAAGCTATACATGTTAACCGGGGATATAATAGAAACATTGAAATGCATAAATGGAATCAACACAGTAAAAGGAAGAGATTATAACTACCACAACGAGGAGGACAGTGTCTTGAATTAAAGGGGCAAAGATTTAAAAGTAATATCAGGAATTATTACTTTACTGAAAGGGTAGTGCATGTATGGAATAGCCTTCCAGCGGAAGTGGTAGAGGTAAACACAGTCAAGGAGTTTAAGCATGCGTGGGATAGGCACAAGGCTATCATAGATATAAGATAAGACCAGGGACTAATAAAAACTACTGTTGTGCATTATTGCAACAAGCAAATACAACTTTGATTATCAGTTCTGAACTATTGTTTATTTTTCTTTGATAGCAAAATCCTGTAAAATTTAAATAAAAGTTAACTAATGCAGGCTTGCCAGACTCTAGCTGCAGATTAGTTAATGAAATGTTCTTCCATTATACATTAGTTTAAGTATTCTGTTCCCTAGTTGGATACTGCCCTCTTCTGGTGCATAGGAGACATTTTTTTTTGAGTTATCCTTATATTCAGCAACTTGTACCATCATCAGTTGTATAGGCTATATTAATACAGCAGTACAGGGATGTGGATTGTCTAGTTGTTACTAATGTGAACATTGATAAAGAAGCAAATCATTACATTGCAATAATGTGAAGTATAAAAGAAAGGACTACATTAAGTAGTCACATAGGATAGACAATATGTCAGGTGCATACAATTTTTGTTCACAGAGACCAATTCAGAATATCACCAAGCCAATCCAGGAGATGGCAGTAATGCCTCACCAAGGACCAAAAGGGTTGTTACTTGCAGGAACAGAAAAAAAAACAAAAAAAGTTTCCATAGTGTTTCTGGGATTCCACATGCCAAATTGCAGTGTCATAATTCAAGAGACCCACTATCTAATAGTACCTTTCTCACATATAATATCCTATAGATATGTATAGATATTTAATATTTAATATCTTATTGAACCCCAGAACATTTCATAATGCCATACAGTTGGTAAAACAGCGTCAAAAACATATCAGTATTGCCAAAAGATTGATATAATTTTAATCTAGTAATTTCGTTGTTTTGAGCATTTAATGATAAGATATGGTTTGAACTATGTTAGTAGTAATCATGGAATTGCATCATCACTTTGTCCTTTCTTCAGAAGTAAAATGTTCAGAGAGACTTAGATTGCCTTAGACAAGCAATGAATTCGTAGCAGTCAGCTAAATGGATTAAGCTCCCACATTTGATCCTATTTAATTTAGAAGATATCACTATGAAAGCAGTACAGAAACTGAGCACTAGGAGATTTGCTTTTGAAATCTGTTCCATTGAGAGTGGCCTACATACGCAACAACCCCTATTGGATTGTTGTGTTGTCAAATCAAAACAGTCAACTCACTGAAATCTGACAGACCAGTCAGGGTGCCCACTGGCTGAGGACCTACACAGAACTCCGTTACCATGGAAAGAACACTGGAGCAGAGGTGTCAAACTGAGGCTCTCTGATTGTTGATGGACTACACCTCCTCCAATTCTGTCACCACAGGCATGTAACCTGGGCATTTTGGTGGCAAGAAAAGGTCTTCTGTACAAAACAGAGATACTTTTGGTTGAGCCACAGGCACAAAAGAAAGGTTTGCTGCACCCCTACCACTCTCAGGACACCTAGATGGGACGTAACCTGGTATATGGTAAAGAAGATTGCAGTCACATGATGTAAAGACTGCACACAAGCATGATGATGAATAGATTTGTCAAAAAAACAAGACAGGGATGTGAACGCTGGATAGCCAAGATTGAGGACAGGAGAGCCAGGTAATAAAACATGGATCACAGAAGACACTAGAGCAAGTCAGGGGTCAAAACATGGCAAATCACAAGAACACATACAAAAGCCGGTACAACGCAAGAAGATGCTAACACAGGCATGAGAAAGAAATGAGAGCAATTTATCCAAATTTGGCACTATTAGGTCCACCAGGCTCCATGACAAACTACTTGCAAGTTGCGGTGGTCATGTTGGAGATCAGCGGAGTTCCGAGGCAGCAAGAAACAGTCATGTGAGAACAACCCAGGCAGTGAAGGAGTAGGCAAAAAGTAGGAGGGTGACAAGGAGGCTGCCCTAGAATATACCACCACCTAGTGCTTAGCAGTGCGGGATGCTCCATATGTGCTAGGTGTGCACCACACGGAGCACCCATGCTGTGTATTTCTGGGGGTTTGTTTGCTCCGAACAGAGAGCACACAAACCCCAGAAATACATCCGAAAGATGATGCTGCGTTGAATTTGGCAACAGAGTCACTCACTCTGTTGCCAATTCAACAAGCACGAAAAGTATACAAATTGTCCTATACTTTTCGTGCTTGTTGAATTGGCAACATAGTGAGTGACTCTGTTGCCGAAATCAACGCAGCGTCGTCTTTCAGATGTAACGATGTGTCTCGGGTATTTCCGGGGATTTTGTGCTGGCTGTTCTCAGCACACAAAACCCCGGAAATACCCGAGAGACGTCGTGCCTCCAAGTGACAGGCGTGCTCCGGCCCTGGTGTGTACAAACGCATATTAAAAGTACACTCAAAATACTCTATAATTCATATTTTACATTTTTGCATTTCTTAAAATATTAAACAAAAGTTATGGTTAATAGAAATTACACATTTGCAAGCTTCTTGGAAAATTCAGGAATGCCCACCTCTCACTGACTGGTAACAAATTCTTAGGTTTTTTTTTCAGCAACCAAAAATAATCTTCACAATTCATTTCAATAGGATTTCCCATTTCCCTACTGATGTCATCTGTACTGCTCACGCAAGTTCTCACACATCTACAAGGCAATACTAATTAGTTCCCTTTCATGGTCTTTTTTGTTGCTGTTGTATGCGTCCACCAAAAGCTAACACAGAGAACTAACTCAGGCAAGCCTATTTATGTCAAGTCCATACAGTAAAAATAAAGTAAACACATTGGGACAGTATAAAACAGTATTTAACTCATTTGCACCCAAACACTGGCCATTTGCCAGACAGTATGGTTGCTAAAAACATCTACATCATGTTATTACCTGTTACTAATCCCTATACACGGAGCAGCTCATTGTCTAGGGAGCTCAGTGTCTATACAGAGAGCAGGCTCAGTGTCCATCCAGAGGTTCAGTCAAGTTACAGGGAGCAGGTCAGTGTCTATACAGAGGTACAGTCACTATGCAGGGAGCAGTTCAGTCTCTATACAGAGTTATAGTCATTATATATAAAATATGAGTAAAAAAAATAATAATACTGGGTATAACACAAATATAGTACTTGTTTGGCACTGCACTATACTCTGCTTTTCAAGGGATATGAAGACCCCCAGAATGAGAGACCATTGCATGCTCCAGTAGTATAAGGCACTTCCTCTTCCTATTATTCATTTACTATGACGGGTTTTTTCTCAACAGGAAATAAAACTGACACATAGTTTCTCCTATCCCAGGCAGCATACTATGCATTAGCGAAAACGGAGGTCCGGTCCCTGTGACTTGAGACTTATGAGAAAACGTAATAGAGCAAGACCACCTGGGGAGAGCTAGAGGGAACAATTAAAAACCGGTTTATAAAAAGAATGCCTGCATATGTTTTCTCTGCAAAAAAAAACAATGTACTACACAGGCTTTAAACTTTATATTGCACCAACGTAATTTGGTTACACAGACTTTCCCTTTAATCAATAACATATTTAAATGAAACGTGACTGAAAGATATTTTAAAAAGTCAGTCAACAAAAGCAGGGAAAATTAATATTTAAGTTTAAAAGTTTGGCATTATTTTATTTATTATTATTTTTATTTTTAAGTACATGGCGCTAATAGCAGGGGACAGCTCAAGGCATTAAAAGAGAGCATCCTGCAGATCAGGGAGACTTTGTAATAAACACATACATATTCACATTTCTCTTTAATGTAACCTTGTAAATACTTTCCAATCCACGTTGCACTTCCCGTTTTATCCGTTTAATTTAAGCTTGGCTCCTGTTGTTTTGGCAACTGTTTATGAAACACCATAGAAACCATTTGAGGTTAGTGGAGCTTGGATAATCTATGCAAAACACCAGTTCCACTATTGATTGAAAACCTTTGTCTGCTCCCACAGAAAATAAAGGAACACCTGTACAGTCATGACACAATCTAGGTGATCAGTATTTGTTTCAATATTTTCTCTTTAAAAAAAAAAACATTTCAGAAAATATGTCCAATTGCTTTAAACCTCATTGGCTAAGCGTTAGATTTCCAGCCTACTGTCCTTGCCAGGTCGATAAAGTTAGAACGTAATAATATATATCTACAGCTGCCGGTGTTGGTTAAGCCAAAAAGTCTGCACTACATCGAATTAAGTTGACTTGTGATACCTTAAGACATGGTGGTCCTGGTGCCTGGAAGTAGTAACCTGTTGATGGAAAAAATATACAAATGTTGCAAGTAAGCTATCTTGTGAGATATCCAAAGTGAAAAGGCTCCAGAGCATCTGTGTGAGTACAGGGACTGAATTCAGCGAGGTAACCAAAGGGATAAGGCAGGGATGAAGTCTGGACCGGGTAACAGATCCATAAAATTAGAGATGAATGGAAAGCTGGAGGCGCACTGGAGACACACAAAGGAAGACCAGACCAAGAGAGAATAATAATGATCATCAGTAAAGATGGCTTGTGTTGTGTAGCATGGTAGTAAGTCTGCTTTGACATTATGTATATGGGGTATATTCATTAAACAGTGATTTGTTCAAAACAGTACAGCTATACATAGGCAAGTTTAGAGAATTTTCCACTTGAGACATTTTGGCTTGACTTTTCCAATTTGGTTAGTCACCACAATTTACAATTTAGTGAATATGCTCCACACAGAATTTTGAGAGGATTGTAAAAAAAAAAAATATAATAATAATAAGCAAGTTACTGTTGACAGATCTGGTCCTTTTATGAAATTATATCAAACAAGTTTGAGTATTTTCCTTGATTACGTGATAGACAACATTCGAGTCAGCCAATGGAATCAACCTATGCTAGGCGTTGCACATTTCTGTTAGAGTAGTGCTACATTAATCACACTTGATACTTAAAATCAAATGGTTTTATTTCATTATGTGTTTTGCAGTTGCTTTAGAAGCAACAGGCTTTGGTTATTTGAAACACAATGGAGACTTGCATTGTCACTGAAGAGATAACAACCCTGAATCAATTTTTAATCGGGGTCAGCAGGGTCATTCTAGAAATGCAGTACAGCCAACAACACAATGCTCTTCAGAGTCCTTTTACCGAAAACAACTAGATTGTATTATATTCCTTTTGTCATTAAAGGGAAGGCCAGGAGAAAGAAATATATTTAAGTAAAGCCTAAAATAATCTTTTTAATAACATAAAAGGACACCTTCAAAAGCAAAGTATTGGGTGCTGTCAGCAGAGAGACCTGGTCAATTAATCCTAGCAACATCATTCAAAAGCCGTTTGGACGCGGACTCCTGTCTGATCAAAAAAAAAAATGTGGAAGCATTCAGATAAACACTTCCTTTGCATTTAAAAGCACTAGAGAATGAGAGCTAAAGTATTTAAAAGGAATGTGTAGTGAATCCCTGCATCAATTTTCATGCAGAATACCACCTGTAAACTACCAAAAGTTACTTTGGTGCTTGGAGTGTCCCTTTAAATAACATACCAGCAATAAAATGAGTAGAACATGCAACCAGGAAAACATTCTACAGGTTTGCTTCACATCTTGAAGTACATTGCATTAGAATTGCTCCAGTTAGCTCTGAAAAATATATTACCCACAGACCATGATCTAACAGGCTGACCATGATTTTTGGGTTATAAAATTCTAGTCAGACAGATATCCCATAAGGTTGCGGATATAACATCGCAAAGTCTCAATTCCAGACACTAGAGTTAAATTACACTGAGAATTGTCATTCTGTATTCTAACCCTTATGGGATGTGCAACTATACACTTATATTAATTATTAATTAATCCAGGTCCTCGATTGTGAGATTGTAGGGGGAAGAAAAGGAGAAAAAGACAATGATACAGCTAATAATTCATCAAGTCTTTGGGGGTCATCTACCAAAGATCAAGTTATTCAGAGCATATGAGGTGATGACTTTTGGCATTTACAGAAGTAAGCAAACTTTGGAGTGCAACTTTAGACAGAGGCACAATTTCCATACATTGTAGACTACAACTCTCATGATGCTTAGCCAGGATCACTAGAAGATGAAAATCATGAGTGAACAGGCAATCCTTTTATTGATATAAAATAAATATGCGGACACTGGTGCTGTAAGTCGGACACTCCTTTATGATTTCTATGCACATTTGGCATCTGAAGAAAAAAAATAATCAAAAAAACAAAAATATTTATGTGCTTTGTACTTTAATCAATCTACTGTAAACAAATTAAGATGTGCTGAAGTGGACTTTGGAGATCTGGCTTGTAAAATTACAAATAGTACAACTCAAAATATATACATATTTTATATAACCCACCACTAATCCTTACTTTCACAATTCTTTGGGAGACTACTAGGTTTGGAACTTCAAAAGCTATCTTTGGCTGGCAGGTCTTGTTACCATGTGGCTCAAAAATCCATTATATAATTAGAAACAAGACTGTCACAAAAAGACCTGTAGCCTCAAACAAAAATACCAAAAAAATACAGGGAAAAGAGGGGGGGGGGGGGGGGGGTCTGGTGTGGCACAAACAAAACAAATGTCAGCCTTATTCTGTTCAGGGATTTCAGTCCTGGGAATTCTATGTAGTTTCCCTACTCAAAATGGGCCAAAGTCCCCTGAAATGCACCTGAAATGGACTAACACAGTGGAGTTGCAGACATTTCAATCCTCTAGTTAAAACACTGAGAACGGAAATAAAAATAAAGAAATCATTTAAAAAGGAAAAAAAAAAAAAAAGACCCTGCTGCAAATTCCCTGGTCCCTATTACAAACATGGTATCCCTGACCGCCCCCCATGATACTTAAGCTGTAATACTAATGGGGGGGGGGGGGCCTAATAGTACTGCCCCCTTACTCTATAATAGATGGGGCTTGGATCTGGGCAAATGCACCCTATTGGGGGTCAGGGCTACTGGTCCCCCCCCGTCATAAACTGGGCTAGGATGCCTGAATGCCTCCGAAAGAAAAACAAACAAACACCTGTATACCTGTGATAATGGCCCATGCTGTCCACGATGGCCTCAATTGGCCCAGGGAATTCAAAAGAATTCACCTATTCTAAAAAAAATTGTGCCAGCAAAAATGTAAAAAAAAACACGTGTGGACCCTCTCTTTAACCATCTGTCCTCAGCTGAGGATGGATGTAGAATGAAATCCTTGCCTGGTAGAGTGTGGCTGACTCTGCCGTTCAGAATACTCCTTGTCCCATCTCTACTATTGGCTGGGTTTTGAAAATCCGATGCCTTCTTCATTTAAAATGAAATCCTTGCTCTACCATGCAGAGAAAATCAAAGCTACCCAGATCAATCCTATAGTCCTTAATCCACCAATCTCACACAGAATATAGCATGAATGCATACAAAAAATAAATGTAAACTCTGAACCACAGCAATCAAACCCCAATCATAAATAATCCCAGAATTAAATAACACATGCCTTCATTCACCATTGGGCTAACAGCACTTTCGATGTAAGGGGCAGTTACCCAAGATTATTAATATACATGGACATTGTACAGTGTACCCTATATTTTGTTATAAAAGTAGTTTTCCCCTAGAAAAATCTTAGGAATTGTGCTAGATTTACCTTAGTAATGGCACAACCCACGTTTCAGCAGCAGAGAGGAATTAACAAGTTAATGATGCACTTCTGAACAGGTTACATACACTACAATGTTGTATGAGTTTTGGGATCATGACAAAACGGTCACTCCCAGAAAGTGAAACTTTGTTTGTCCCAATACAGATCCCAGAAACCTAGCATGACAAAGGGAAACCCCTGCTGACTTCTGAATTTTATAGTATGCTTTCTCTTCATGGTAATCCCCCTTTGTGAAGGTTATTATTTCAAATAAACTTGCACAAAGATTCAAACTATTCCCTTAAAGGGACAATCTAGTCTCCTAACATTGGTGCCAGATGAAGATTAATGCTTGCATGGTGCACAGGCTTTTTTTCAGTGTGATTTGATGCAGGCATTCTGCATTAATCAAATTTTTGATATTTGACTCAAGCCCTCCCCATTCATTACTCTGCATGTTTACTGCAGGTGCGGCAGCACTGTTTATATAGGACACTGAAGATATGAACTTTTATTTCATTTAGTCACTTCCTGTGCTTCTTGATTGTAATATATTGTGTGGACTCAATAGGATCTTTTAACAGTGCAACACATTGTCTGATGACTAGAGAGAAGAAAAAGGAAATTACTTTTTCTCAGCTAGTGTAGGCAGTCCTGGGTTCTTGCAAACTGCTGCCTTTTTAAAATTTCATCTAGCTGTAAGTGTTTTATATTTTAAGCAATGCAAAAGGTAAAATATGCATTAATATTTGGAAGATGCATTTCGGGCACTAGACAGTCCCTTTAAGCTAAAAGAAAATTACATAGTTACATAATAGTTTAGGTCTGGGCTTGACAAATTTATTTTGATTTTAGGAGCCAGCAAAAAAATGTAGGAGCCAGACAATCATGCAAACATACACGTAATTCAAAAACACACATGCCTACTTCACATATATACACACACACACCTATCTCACATATACAAACACCTCACGCACACCTACTTAACATATATACAAACACCTCACACACACACCTACTTTACATATACACATATATACATACACCTCACACACACACCTACTTTGTATATACATTTATTTACAAACACCTCACACACACCTACTTTACATATACCCATATATACACACACACCTACTTTACATATACCCATATATACACACACGCCTACTTTACATATATATATATATATACAAACACCTCACACACACCTACTTTACATATACCCATATATACAAACACCTCACACACACACACCTACTTTACTTATACCCATATATACACAAACACCTCACACCCACCTACTTTACATATACCCATATATACAAACACCTCACACACACCTACTTTACATATACCCATATATACAAACACCCCACACACACCCATATATACAAACACCTCACACACACCCATATATACAAACACCTCACACACACCTACTTTACATATACCCATATATACAAACACCTACTTTACATAAACACATATATACATCCACCTCACACACACCTACTTTACATATACACATATATACAAACACCTGACACACACCTACTTTACATATACCCATATATATAAAATACCTCACACACACACACCTACTTTACAATCTATACAAACACACACCCACCTCACACAGTCTTTTCTTGGTTTTTTTTTCTTAACGTGTCCCCCCTCCCTGCTGCTTTACCTCATTGCAGGGGAGGGGGACATACGTGCTGCAGCTGATCTCCGTTGGTCGGCCTGCTGACACCCGGCACTCAGAAACGCGTTGCGCGAGGGGGCAGAGCTTGCAGTCTGTGCCATTCGCACAGACTTTACCCCACGCGCTGCGGAATTTAAAAAAAAAAAAATCAGATGCAGCGGCAAGGGGACCATGAGGCTGACTGCACCCAGGCGCCAGGTCCAATTTCCTGGTCGCCATGGCAACCTGGCGCATGGGGTTTGTCGATCCCTGGTTTAGGTTGAAAAAAAGACTTGCATCCATCGAGTTCACCCTTTTTCCTATCCCATGGATTCCAAAAGAAGGCAAATAAAAACCCCTTCAGCAATTTCGAATTCTGCTTTAAGTGGGGGGAAATTCCTTCTTGACTCCAAATGGCAATCAGATTTCTCCTTGGCTCAACAAGCACTAAATAAATATTAATGTCTATACTAACATCCATAGCCCTCTATGCTCCAGCTCATTAAAAAAGTATCCAGGACGCTTTTAAAGGCATTTAAGGTATTCCCTTCCGCTGTCGTAGGCTAAATCTCCTTTCTTCAAGTCTTAGCGGGTGACCTCTTGTCTTTCGTACTGTTCTGTTAATAAACAGGTCTTTGTATGGGCCCTGTACATATTTTTATAACATTATGACATTATATCCCCTCTCTGGGATGAAAGGTATTGCCATAAACATAGCGCCCCTTCACTGCTGGGACAGTTTTTTCATATCCGCCAGTGAAGCCAGATCCACTCCTTCGCACATCACACTTTAAAGTCAGAGTGCCGGGTGTTAACACAATGTAACTTATTTTTTAGTATCATTTCTCTAGTAAACCTATTTCCCTCCAGAAAACCATTATTTTTTTTAACAAATAATCTCAATTCAATATAGAGCTAAGGATAGTGTATTGCACTAGACAAGCTGCAGTCACCACATGTTTATAGAAACTGATGTGTGCTTTTTGAGATTACTTACTATTCTGCTGGAAGTATCCACTGGAAAGACTGGTAGACTGATTTTAATTTAATTTATGATCCAAATCAGACTTATCCCAACTATAACCTCAACCTCTAGTTCTTCGCTGACATGAGTAGACCCCAGAGTGCAGTTTTGCTATTTTACACAATATATATTTTAAATGCAAAATATTTGGGATTTCGTACCCAACGACACTTTTGTAAAGAGTGGTTAATAGAATATTTTGAGTCAGTGAGATTATGCAAGTCTAGCCATTGCCTTCTGACCTTTCTAATTAACAAGGCGTTTGTGCTCACAGAACTGTTGCTCAAAAATGTTATTTAGCGCATTTTGCTATAAATTCTATAGAGAACCAACCACCATGTCTGGCACCAACTATCATATTACAACCAAAGCAAACCAGTTCAGATCTGCTCCTGATTTTAATGTTTCATCTCTCAACAACTAATCTCTGTACCGAACAAAAAAGACAATGGGGGTCATGTTTAAAGTCAAAGTTAGTGGCATTGCTGGAGGACTGGGGAGGGGGGCTGAAGGAGCAGATCTCATGTCTATAGTCCCGAATGGAGACTCTGGACCAGAAAACATTGTACCTGGATCCTAGAATTCTCACTAGGATAAATGTGTCAGCCAAGTAAGTAGCACCCATCCTCCAAGCACTACCACCAAAGGTATCAGAATTATTGTCTGCAGAATGATGGCCAGAGTGAAAATGTGTATACGGAAACCAATCACCTAGGAACTTTCACTTCAGTTACTTTAGTTTCTTATCGGACATATGTGAAGGAGAAACCAATATGTTCCCATCACTGATGGATTGACCTAGAACTATTCCATCTTCAAGATTGGAGGAAGTAACACAGTGAAAGGCTTACGGAAGTGTTCATGGAACTGTAGTTCACACCCACCAGCAGAGCGCTCACAGATCTGCAGTAAACAACATAGAGGCTCCTCAGTGACAGTTTGGTACTTTGCTGGGCTATGATCGAGACGTAAAGAATGCAAGAGCATCTGCTCCTGTGGCCATATTGGAGGAGGTGGAAGAAAGCTTTAGGGAAGTATATTTTTAATCTATGCATTTCTGGCTGATCTCACTGCATGAACTTACCAACCACAAAACTTGTGAAGGACAGGTTTACATCACTTTAAAAAAAAAAAAAGAAGATTACGATGCCCCAGATTTATCATAATAATTAGTTAATAGAGTATTAATTTAGTCTTCAGCTGTGTGCATGCAACAGGGGATCACAGGAAAACCAAAATAATATGTATGACATCCATGAGTAACACAATCCCATTGCTTGGCTGTGAAACTTATTCCATTACTATATAAACTCACATTTGGTTTGCTTTGTAGGCCAGAATGAATATATTCAAGGAGTGTCAGACCTTGTAATGTTCACTGCAAAGCACAAATGAAAATAAGCATATGGGCAAAAGGTGCAGACCTGTTGGCTCTGCTGTGCCAAGGTTATCAGAATCCAGTCTGCACAGGAATGCTAAGCATTTATTAGTGTTAGACATTCAGGGGAAGGTATGTGTTTAAACTACACACAAAGAGGCTTTGACAGAAACATTAATTTGGGTTTTTAGGTCCAGAAGCCGATGGAATGTGCAGATATAAGGCGTTCCTTCATTAAGGGTAAATAACGATAGGAAGAGAGGAAACTACCGTATTTGCTCGATTATAAGACGACCCTGATTATAAGACGACCCCCCCAAATTTGTACTTTCCTTTAGGAAAAAAACTAAAAGCCTGATTATAAGACTACCCTATAGGAAAAAAGTTTAACTTGTATATATGTAAATTGCTTTTTAATATTTAATAAAAAATTGATATTATACAAATGCATTTCTTGTTTTTATTTCATTTTATGTGCTAATGCGGCCTCTCTCCCCCTCCCCCAGTTGTCTTTCCCCCAAAAAAACTTCTCTCTCTACCCCCTTCCCCTTATCTATTCCCCCCTCCCCTTTTCTCTCAGTCCTCCTCCCTCCCTTGTCTGTGCCCCCCCTTGTCTGTCTGTGTCCTCCCCCCTCCCCCTCCCTTTGTTTCTCTCTATCCCCCCCTCCCCTTTTCTGTCTGTGTCCTCACCCCTCCCCCTCCCCTGGTTTTGTTCCCTGGTGGGTAGGTGAGGGCAGCTGGGGAATGTCTGCACAATACGTGCAGACATCCTCCATGCTGCCCGACAGCTGGTCCATCATAATAGACTGCCATGTCGGGCAGCATGGAGTATGTCTGCACGTATCGTGCAGACATCCCCCAGCTGCCAGATTCTCCCTGGTGGCAGACATCCCTTGCTGTTAGAGAGGGGGATCCAGGTCCCCTGCAGCTCTGCTGGGGACCTGGATCCCGGTTTTATAATCTGACCTCAATTTGAGGTCAGATTATAAAACGACCTCGAATGTAAGACGAGGGGTATTTTTCAGAGCATTTGCTCTGAAAAAAACCTCGTCTTATATTCGAGCAAATACGGTAATATTCGGATTGGCAGGCTACTTCATGACTTCTGTGTAAACTGAATCAAAGATTTGGTAATTACACATGGATCTGGTTTTAGCCAAACAAGTATATTTGCAAATAAAGAAGTATTAAAACTAGTGAGAGTTATAAATTAAAACAGCATGTATTGATGCTCACTAATGAAGCACTCTAGGGGTTAAACAACTCAAATATTCAGCACATTGAGGGTATACTCAATGGGAGGGGAGGGGGGGATTCAAATGAGTAGGACATTTGATCACTCCAATTACACTATAAAAAGTGTCATAATTTGTAAAAAATAAAAATAATAAGTACTGATTCACATCATTTACATTAACATTAACCAACAAAAGGGAACTGCATCCTAAGTTAGACAAACTAGAACAGACTGGTACATGAGGTAGAGAGCCCTGCTAAAAAACGTACAATCTAGAGGGAATGGGTACATGAAACACATAAGGGAGTGAAGAGGTCAGAGGGAAGGTAGTGGTATTAACAGTAATGTGCATAGTTTGCACTAGATGGGTGAGTTGTAAGCTACCAGATACTAACAGTGATTGATGACAGCGAGAGTTAGGTGGGATTAGCTAGAGATTAATTAACAGGTATTCTAGTGAGATGGGTAGTAAGCTTCTTTAAAGAGATACGTTTTGAGAAGAGAGAGTTGGATGCCCTGAGGAAGGGAGATCCAGAGAGAGGCAAAATGTTGGAGGAGTTAGTGGGAAGAGGTGATGAGGTTGGAGGAGAGCTTTATTCTTTTTGAGGGGCGCTGAAGTCATGCAAGGAAGTATTGGTTAAAAACGGTCGCAATGTATGAAGGGGGCGAGGAGTGGAGAGTTTTGTATATTAAAGATAGAATTTAAAATGTTATCCTAGAGCAGAGCCGATGGAGGGCATTTCACAAAGGAGCCGCCAAATCGGACTGACGAGCAAGAAAGAGGAGTCTGACAGCTGTGTTTTGAATAGATTGCATGGGAGAAAGACGAGCCAGAGGTAACCCAGTCAGGAGTTACAGTAATCAAGCAAGAGATTACAAGCGAGAGCACTAGGATTTTGGTGGTTTCTGCACTTAGGAACGGGCAAATGCGTGCAATGTTCCTTAGGTGCAGACAACAGGATTTGGCTAAAGACTTAATATGGGAAACGAAAGAGAGCAGAGTCATGTGACCCCAAGACATTGGTCATGGTCAACGGGTACAATTGTAGCATTTTCAATGGTGTCTGTGAAGCCAGGTGTAGGGACGGAGTTTGGGGGAAGGAAGGTGATCAGCTCCGTTTTTGAAAGATTAGTTTCAGGTACCGATGAGACATCCAAGTGGAGATGGCCGACAGACACTCAACTACACGTGACACAACAGAGGGAGTGAGGTTAGGGGAGGAGAGATAGCTCTGAGTATCGTCTGCGTACAGGTTGTATTGGAAGCCAAAAGAGCTGATGAGTTCTCCCAGACAGGTGGTGTAGAAGTGCTCCAGACCTAATCACAGCACTGTATAAGGCCATGGTATTTCCCTTGCTCACTAGCGGACTGCCATTGCCCTTGTCAGTGATAGGTAGTGAAGCATATGCACACTCCTTGAGGAGCTGCAGTGCGGTTATTTACTTCCTAGGGATTCCCGAGGAGGCCTGGGCATGGGAAATTGTGGTGTGGCCTGTGGTTTCAGCCTTGATTAATTACTTCACTGGGCTTGCAAAGGATAATTTAAGTGTGCCACAGCATATCCATGAGAAAATCTGGCAACAACCTCCATAGTACGTAAACCAAGTTCAGTTCTCTTTTGCTCTGTCAAAATTGATACCAGATGCCTATTCTATGGACCATCAGTGCCACTCTGAAGTATCTGAACAGGTAGTTTATATATATTACAATGCAAAAATATACATGTGCATCTACCATGCTGAGAAGACTGGAATACGTACCACCACAGTGGGCTTAAGACAACGAGACGTATTGATGGTGTGTTGAAACTACATCACATGACATTGTGGAATATAACGATTAAGGTTGCAGGGGCAAGCCTTACCTTAACTTCAATAAATAAAGACACAGCCAGAGCTATAGTGGAGAAAGGCCGTTATAATCCATTAAAAAAAGAGAAAAAATCCTTTAAAAAAGTATATCAAGTATTTTTACACCCAAATGAGTATTCAGTGGACTGTTTATCTACACATTTATATGAACACAGGGTCAATTTGAATGTTTAAACAAGGAAATTCTTCAAATCTTAACTGCTGTTGGTGTTATTGGTGCTCTTCTCAGCCCAGATTACAAACATAGTGTGAAAGATAAATATTTGGCTTAATTAGAAAATTCCTACATTCTAGCTTGTCAGCAGCATTAGAGGTCAAAACTGCAAACCACTGATCCACATGCTCAGACAATGATAAACATACGCTCATGTTACAGGCAAAATACAAAATAGTGCATTTGGTGTCACAGCAATTGTCTCGATATCTATGGAGGTCTGGACAATTATTTATTGCTAAATAAAGTTCTAGATAGTATAAGTGACCATATCATGACTAAACTAATCATGTTTCTAGGTGTCGTCACAATTTCGAGGACGACAGAACCAAAGAACAGAACAAGGACTTCTATTGTCGGATTGTACTGTGGAGTGAATCATCATTAATTGTGCTCTACGCTTTGTAAAACAAAAGGGAACCAGGTTACCATGAAAAACTAAGAGGAAGATGTTATGGAAGATACAAGAGTCTCCATAAGAAAAAAGGTTTCCCTCTAAAATAGCAAATTCATTTTTTTTTTTTTTTGATGAGTACTCTATTATGTAAGGTATATGTAAATAAACAGATCTGGATTTTCTCAATTCTTCCTTTCTCACAAAGATTGCAAAGTTAATAGATATTTTGTTGTTGCTATAGAATTTAATATGAAGGCCACGGTAAAATTATTTTCAATGTAAGATTATTTTCAATGTAAAATTACATGAGAACAAGTAAAAAAAATAACAAATAATTTGATGTAAAAATAAGAAACATGTACAACACATTAAAATAACAAGTTTATTTTAGTTTTAGGAGCCAGCAAAAAACATCACACAATCATGCAAATATGCACACACAGAGACACTCAAATAGACAGACAGACAGAGACAGTGACAACTGCGGCATTGTTAGGTCACCAAAAGAGCTGGGGCTGTAGCCCATGGCAGATTTGTTACAAGTGGAGTAAATAAGCTCACATGCTTATGCGGGCATACAGACAGATATATGTGATACCAATTAACAATAAGTATATATGGGTATATATCAGCGCTCAAAAAATCCTAGGCGCCAGGGCGACCAGAAAAAACTGCTGACTTGTCTGTGTGTGTCTACATTCTCTCCTCTCACACCACCCATCTGCGTTCTCTCCTCTCTAACATCCGCCCCCGCTCTCTCCTCTCTCAGCTGCGTTCTCCCATCCTTACCTGTAGAGCAGTGTGGATCACTCGGTGGGGAGGCGCAGGCAGCTTGGCTGTGAGAGTTAAGCACACAGAGCTCAGTGAGCTTCGGGGCTCCAGCCCCAGCAGCCTCCAAAAAAAAAAAAAAAAGTTTGCTAGTAGAGACACAGGCTGGGGAGATCGGAAGATCTCCCCTAACCAGCCCTCTGCACGGCTGCAGTGGAGGGGCGGACCTCACTGGGTGAGAGGTGAAGGTCCGCCCCCACCCTGTGAAGCAGAGCAGCGTCTAATTCACGGGGAGCCGTGGGCAGCATAAGCTCTGTGTGTTAAACACACACAGAGCTCATTAAGTGCTGCTTGTGCTCCTGGCACCAATGTCCTGCAATATCACTGGGTGCTGGGGAGTAGTACAGAGGAAGGGAGGAGAACAGAGGAAGGGGAGGAAGGAGGGAGAGAACAGAAATGGGGGAGAGAACAGAAATAGGGGGAGATGGAAAGAGATATGGGGAGGGAAGGAGAAGGGGGGCGCCGGAACACTTAAGGCCCGCCTTGGGTGCATGCGAGTTTCATGGGAGATTAACATTTCTTCAATATTTAGCGATGCATTATACAGGGCCAATTAAGTTCATCTTTGGAGGAAAAACTTGCCAGGTGTGTGCCCTCACAATGTAGATGAAATGTGCATCTCAACTCACCTGCATTTCAGTTGTTAAGCACTTGTGGTTATCATAGAAGCAACGAGTTAGTGGTTAAAAAAAAAAAAATGTCCTTTTCCAAGTATAATGCCTCATAAATTACTTGGTTTTAATCATAGCACTTCTACAAACAATTTGAATCTGTTTTGTTTTTTTCTCTTCCCATGTTTTTCTGTTTGTGTATTGTGCCGGGGCCTGCTTTAGTTACAGTTTTGTTATGGTAAAAATGAATCATTAAGGAGTACTAAGTCTCTAGCCAGACATTTTATATAATGCTTGACGGCAATTCCTGTTACTTAGTTTTAGACTTTTTATCTTATCAGAAGGAAATGACATTCTCCTCGCCTTCCCAAAAAAAGGACAGTCATTCTTTGACAGGAAATCTGCAGTGTTCTGTGCATCCATGTTATTTGTTAAATTATTTTCTTGAAGTAGCTAAAGAGGTTTTAGTTTAAATTGATAAATATTCCATCTTCCAAGGCTAAATATTAATTTTTCTTATTAGTACATTCTCATGTCAGTAGTACATAGCAGCAGAAAAAGTGAAACCTTTTTTATGGTATATTTTAAAGTGTGCCTTGGTGCAATGCACATTCCCATTTCATTGCAAAGAAACATACAGAGTATGAACTTTCTTTATAAACTTTAAAAATTATGGACATTACACGTCAGATTAAGCAATTACAATACAAATAGTTTCAAACCGAACTGGCTGAAATTGAGATGGTTTATGGAACACCACTAGTTCTGTACATTTCCCTAAAGATATGGAAATACAATTAGAGCAGCGATATCAGGAAGGACACACGGCCAGGGGCCATTGTGGAACAAACAATACGTTTGCCAGCCCATGACAGGGGCTTTGTGCAAGTACTCTGCTCTCCTCCCTTTCAGTACTCCAGTGACAGTGACATTTTCATTGTTCTAGGAAATGTTTGTTGTAAAAATAAATCAACCTACGAAGCTTCTATAACAGGAGGATAACATACTGTATGTTTTGTTAACATTTAATTAAATGGGTCAGCTGCTTTATTTCCAATAGTTCTCACCCAGAATGTTTGTTTTAGGGCTTAGTGCAGGGCTTGACAAATTTAATTTAGTTTTAGGAGCCAGCTAAAAAATGTAGGAGCCAGACAATGGCACATCACAATATCGCATACACCCACCTCACATACACAGCCAGTTACATTCACACACGCCACATACAGCCAGTTACATTCACACACGCCACATACAGTCAGTTACATTCACACACACGCCACATACATTCAGTTACATTCACACACACACCACATACAGTCAGTTACATTCACACACACACCACATACAGTCAGTTACATTCACACACACACACACACACACACCACATACAGCCAGTTACATTCACACATACATCCACAGCCAGTTACATTCACACATACATCCACAGCCAGTTACATTCACTCATACATACGTAGCCAGTTACATTCACTCATACATACATAGCCAGTTACATTCACTCATACATACATACATACATACATAGCCAGTTACATTCACTCATACATACATAGCCAGTTACATTCACTCATACATACATAGCCAGTTACATTCACTCATACATACATAGCCAGTTACATTCACTCATACATACATACATACATACATAGCCAGTTACATTCACACATACATACATACATAGCCAGTTACATTCACACATACATACATACACAGCCAGTTACATTCACACATACATACATACATAGCCAGTTACATTCACACATACATACATACATAGCCAGTTACATTCACACATACATAGCCAGTTACATTCACACATACATACATAGCCAGTTACATTCACACATACATATATAGCCAGTTACATCCACTCATACATACATACATACACAGCCAGTTACATTCACACATACATACACAGCTAGTTACATTCACTCATACATACACACAGACCAAAGAACAAAAAATGTATTTCTTACGGTGTCCTACCTCCCTACTGCTTACCTGAGGGGGACATTTATGCTGGAGCCTGATCTCCTTTTGGTTCCTGCTAAGTGCCGTGTTGTCACGTGACAATCGGCACTACAACGTGTTGCGCGAGGGGGCGGAGCTTACAGTCTGTGTGATCCGCACAGACTTTCTCCCCTCACGCTGAAAGTAAAACGGATGGCAGCCGGCAAGGGCTCCCTGTGACACACAGCACCCGGGCGCCAGGTCTGATTTCCTGGTCGCCATGGCGACCTGGCGCCTGGGGTTTGTCGAGCCCTGGCTTAGTGTTCATATTAGGGGATCGTATTCGGGGGGCGGCAGAGTTTTAATTTATTAGGGGGGTTTATTGTATTTGTTCAGCGATGAGCTGTCAGCGCGTACACTGCTGCGGTGAAATGGCTGCCATTAATTGCTAACAGTTCAGTGCTGAAAATGCCGCACTAAGCCAGCAGCGGTGAAATGTCCGGAATAAACGGTCCTAGACACCACTTAGGATCGCCATTGAATCTACTCCAATGCAAAAGAAAATTATTTGTTGACTTATACAATATTTTTAATTTACACACCTATTTTAGTGTATCTTTTCATCTTCTTAAACACCATAGACATTCCAGTTTCATGTGCCACGAACACTAAAATGATTTATATCTTGACTTCAATTTCAAATAAACCATGTGACTAAAATTCTGCTTTGCTAAATATATTTTATCTTGCACACACTGCTTTGCTTAAAGTGCCTAAGTCATTCCCTGATAAGAAGTCATGACAAGTGAAATACACTCTGTGGTTGTGTAAAAATAGGTCAAGCTTTCCTGAAATTCAGTTCTCTGGCACTTGCCAGCAACCTTTAACATAATGGTTTTCATTTACAGTCTTTTTTTGTGTCAGTAAAATATCCTTTTTGGACAAGAAGCTTTTTTTTTTTTTTTTTTAAATCTTTCACATCCCCTTTTCCCACATACTCCACTTACCCATTGTTCTGTCAAGGCACATTTTGGCTAAGCGGTTCTAGAATGCCTTTGGAACCAAGTTCACATGTCATGCAGTGACCTTAGACTGATCCTATTTATTATAATCACTTCTAGTCACTATTGACACATCTTAGACCATGAGCAAAAAATATGTTAACATTAACATTAAAATTAACATTTTCAAAAATCTTCATAGATACAATACAAGCAAAGGAAATACTATCCCACCCACATACCCACTAACCTGCACATTTCTAGGGAATGATTACCAACCCAACAAGTGTTGTTATTGTGATGTGGAAACATCTAGGAGCAACAGCAGCTCAGTCAGGAAGTAACCCAGGGACAGGGCCGTGGAGTCCGGTGGTGGGTAGTGAATACATAGTGACACAACAGATACTAGAACTATTAATTGGAAACGTCATGAAATGTGTTTCCATGACCAAGCAGCCAAACATAAACCTAAGATCACCATGTCTTGAGCCAACCATTGGCTGGCTTGGTGTAAAGTTCACTTCCATTGTATTTGGAGCAGTAGGAAAGTTTTTTTCTTATATGAAAAATCAGGCATCATCATCTGACATAGGAACCTGTTTTAAGAAGATACTATGAGAAGGCTGCCTAACCAAATGCATAGTGACAATTATAGATACTGGAAGAAGAGTAATAATTTGGTGCCATTTTTATGATTTTGGTTAGGTGCCTTAGTTCCAAAGAATGCAAATCTCAACACTACATCCAACAATGCATTATGTGTTTCCATGGAAATAGCTTGGGGATGAACTGTTCACAGAGCCAGGCCAATACAGATATGGTTTGTTGAGATCAGTGTGGAGGAATTTGACTGTCCTATACACATCCCTAAAGCCCATTGAACATTTTTGATATTAACTGAAATGCCGTTTGTGAGCTAGGCCAACATAAGTGCCAGACTTTGTAGTGTAAAGTAGGGATTTTGGAATAAGATGTCCAACAAGCAGGCTTTCCACAAACGTTTGCGTGTATCCCTCTTTGCTCCTTTACACAGATGTGTATGGTCCCATACAAATTATTTCTTACATTACTTTGCTGTCTATTTCTCAGAGAGCTGACCCTGCACAAATATTGCTTATGGTATCATTACAAATCTTGAAAGATAATTGTGTTTTCTATGTTCAGGAACAGAATTTCCCAAAATAACAACTGTTTAAAATTCATTACTGTATTATGTTAAAACAAACTCAAAAATAATAGCAACATATTACCGTATATACTCGAGTATAAGCCGAATTTTTCAGCACATTTTTTGTGCTGAAAAATGCCCCCCTCGGCTTATACTCGAGTCGGTGTCTGGGGGGAAAAAAAATCTAAAACTTACCTCTTTGCTGCTCTGTCGCGCGGTGCTCTGAAGGTGCGTGGCTGTGAGGGAAGCGTTGTGAGCAGCAAAGAGGTAAGTACTGGGGTCTGGGGAAGGGGGGGAGGAGGGTGGCATAACGAGCATACTAAGGGGCAATATCCTAGCATATTACATGGCATATTGGGGGCAATATCCTGGCATATTACATGGCATATTGGGGGCAATATCCTGGCATATTACATGGCATATTGGGGGCAATATCCTGGCATATTAAAATGGCATATTGGGGGCAATATCCTGGCATATTAAAATGGCATATTGGGGGCAAAATCCTGGCATATTAAATGGCATATTGGGGGCAAAATCCTGGAATATTAAATGGCATATTGGGGGCAAAATCCTGGCATATTAAATGGCATATTGGGGGCAATATCCTGGCATATTAAAATGGCATATTGGGGGCAATACCCTGGCATATTAAAATGGCATATTGGGGGCAATATCCTGGCATATTAAATGGCATATTGGGGGCAATATCCTGGCATATTAAATGGCATATTGGGGGCAATATCCTGGAATATTAAATGGCATATTGGGGGCAATATCCTGGCATATTAAATGACATATTGGGGGCAATATCCTGGAATATTAAATGGCAGATTCGGGGCAATATTTACCAGTAGCTGCCTCATTTCCCACCCTAGGCTTATACTTGAGTCAATATTTTTTCCCAGTTCTTTGTGGTAAAATTAGGTGCCTCGGCTTATATTCGGGTCGGCTTATACTCTAGTATATACGGTATGTATATTTTTAGCTTTCCTAATTCACACAATCAAAAAGAAATCTGAACATTTCATGTGGCTCTGGTAAAAGAATTTTTGAAATCCGATTTACCTTCAGTTCAAAAGGCATGTTACACACAGAGGAAAGTAAGCTCGCCAAACAGAAATAACTAAGGCCTTACAAAATAATTTAAACTATACATTCACTCAAAAAACAGAAACAAACCTTCAGCCTTGTCTGTATATCCGTTCATTGCGGACATGGTGATTGAGTTTATATGATGTTCATTATGTGAATATCGTGTGGTATAAACAATTTAAAAAAACAAAAAAAAACACACACACATTTCAGTGCTTTACTAGGCCTCATTGAATCAAAGACGACATGTCTGATGTTTGTTACAGAATGACAGCATTCAGTCCCAATAAAGTTCATTTGTTAGGGGAGATTACATATGATGAAAGTTAATATCCCAAATTCTGCTACAATTATGTTTAGAAAGGCGGCATTTGCCCTGGCCCCCGGGCTTGTTTCCGGTCTGGAACTGTAAGTACGGGTAAAGTTTCAATGAACATTATTAAATTGTCACAGACCCCAGTAAATGTCCACTCTAAGCAATGTTGGTGCCGAACCCCTGATCATAACACCATTTGGAGCGTGTGCAAAAAGTTGCAATTTGTTAACTACAATTGCAATTGAGAGTAACTCACAGCAAGACACAGACAGGATGGTGACCTCCATAAAGAAAATAAAAAAAAAATCTAAATGAATTTAGTATTTGTTCAACTCTGGATCTCACCAGATGATAGTGTATGTGAGCAATATATATATATATAACATGCGAAACACAGTAGTGTTTCTATGGAAGCATAACAGCTGTTAGTCAGAGTTTCAAAAGTACATGCCAGTTCATTCTCACAACTAAAATTTGACTTTTGACTCTATATTGGAAGCACAAGTGAAAAGAAAACATTTAGTGTCCCTTTAAGCTTAATTTGAATACTGAAATTGTAAAATTAAAATATATTATATATATATTATTTTACCAGGAAGGATACACTGACATTTCTCTCATTTTCAAGTATGTCCTGGGTCCATAAACTGTGTGCATTGTTACAGTAGAGTACAATATAATATTAAAATACAAAATATTAAATTACAAACATACAAATTAAACACAGAACAAGAACAGGTAAGAAAGATAGTCAACCATGGTTACAGGTTAGCATTCTGTATTTAGATATATTGACAGAGATCTCTTAAGGGATTTCAGACTGGAGAAAGATTTGATGGACTTAAATGAGGATCGAGACACTTTCTTTTTGTATTGTGGTATAGTAAGTAAACTGCTGGTAGACTGCTTAGACATGTGCAAGATAAATAATATTTTCTTTAATACAATCAACCTAGCATGGAATAAAGATGATAAAATCTCCTTAAAATTCAGCAACAAAAGTTCTAGATTAAATGAGCGTTTACCTTTTTACAATCATTTTTAGAGTCTTGTAAGATCCCTTCACCAGTGCAATAGCCTCCTGACGGTAGCCAGAGAGAAGCTGGTCATTTATGCTCACAATTTCATCACCAGCCATTAAGGTGTCTGCAGCTTTGCTCCCATCTTCAACCTGAAACATAGTAACAGTGAAAAACTGTTAATACATATATTTCAATGAATTTAACCAATTGCATTAAGACATACATATCCGATAACAGACTGTACACCAAAAAGTCAACATCACGGAGCTAAGTAATTTGCAGACAAATTATAAACATAAATATTGGCTCAAAATCAGAACATTACTGTTCCCCCACTGCATTTCAAGCACTTGAAACAGTCAGGTTCAATAGGGAGACTGATTTCACAGTACAATTTTAATAACCATTTTGTCTTGAAGGGGAACATGAAAATGGTTGTCTTCTGTGTATTTCCTCTCAATTTCACTGAATTTAAAAGGTCCCTGTGAAATTAATTTCCAAGTAAATCTACAAGAGAACTCCAACTTGTTTTAAAGAATCTCTCCGTGCAATATAAAGACGTACAGAAAATAAGCTACATGAAAAAATGACGTCTCACAAAATCTAAAATATTATACAGAACCTCCCAGCATGATTGTATAATTGCCTGAAGCAAGCAACAAACAAAAAAAATAGTTTGCCTTATAGAGTAAAACGGTATTATTAATATTTAAAGTAAATTCCATTCTAGAAAGAAAAATGAACATATGGTTTCAAAGCCGGATATGTGCAACATATCTAACATGAGCAAGCTTGTCAAGAGAATCTCTAACCCACATTTTTCTTATGCTGTGGTAAATTAAAGGAGAATAAAATGTGTTTGCAACAATTTATTATTTCTCTAGAAATATTTACAATAAAATCTTGAATGGTAACTTGTTTTCAATTTATGACCCTTTACTAGTTGATTTTACACGCAGTTTTTTATGAACTGCAGATTAACTTCATAAGAACAATTATAAACAAGCATATAAAACAACATTCTAAAATTCCTGGCAACAACATATGAAATCAGCAATTCATTGGTATCAGTATGGAAAGCATTTAGCTGTTGTGCAAGCAGAATAAAAGGCAAGATATGGTGATGTGTTACAAAAAGGGAGACCCTGTCTCAGCCTCAGGCCCGCCATCAGGGGGTGACGGGAGATACTGGCGTCCCAGGCCCGGAGGGCCCGGGTCAAGCCAGGTAAAACATTTTTTAAAACTCTCTGTTAAAAGCCGGTCGGCAGCTTTGAGGGAAGCATTGTTCGCTCCCCTCCAGCCGCGCGGCTTCAATAAAGTTTGTTTTAAAAAAAAAAAATGCGACCAGAGTAACAAACTTTATTGAATTTGCGCGGCGGTAGGGGAGCGCACAACGTTTCCCTCACGGGGATGGGACACTTCATCGCGGCTGGTTACGCGCAGCCGCTTCACCGCCGACTCTGCACCACAAGACAGCTCGTCGCTGAAGATTTCAACGCGGGACATTTCATCCCTAAAGGTAAGTTTATTTCAGTATTTTAGCTATTTTAGTTTATTTTAGTAAGGGTGGTTAGAACTAGGAAAAATCTGCATTCACAGGAGAATCCACCGGGCTTCAACTGAGACCAGAGCAAAATAATCCAGCTCTGAAGGGGTGTTGTCCAGATGGTGCTTCCAAACAGGTGCCTCCCAAATATGTCGACCCAGCACAGCACAAATAGGAAGATGAATGAAAAGGAAATGGGAATGGCACTCTGAATAAATGTGAAAAACTAATTTAATGGCACAAAAAATAATATAAAGTAAATACAGCAAGGTAGTGGGAAAAAGACTTGACGCGTTTCACGTGTTAGTTTTTCACATTTATTCAAAGTGCCATTCCCATTTCCTTTTCATTCATCTTCCTGGTTAGAACTAGGGTTATGGGGGTTAGAATTAGTTTTTAGGCTTCAGGGTTAATTTTAGTATTAGGGTTTAGGGGGTTAATTTTAGTATTAGGGGGTTAGTATTAGGATTTAGGGGGTTAGTATTGGGGCTTAGGGGGTTAGTATTGGGGTTTAGGGGGTTAATTTTAGTATTGGGTTTTATGGGTTAATTTTAGTATTGGGGTTAATTTTAGTATTGGGGTTTGGGGGGGCACTTTGGGGGGGGGTTTCATTTATTAGGGGGGGGGTATTTTACGGTCAGCTCTTACATAGCCACGTCCGCGATCAAACGGCCACGTTATTCTTCATTGCTGACAGTTCAGTGTTCTAACTGCCACGCTGAACTGTCAGCGATGAAGATGCGGCGAAGAGGTGTCCTAGACCCTCCCTCACAGCCACGGACCTGCACCGGGAGACAGCAGCAAGGAGGTAAGTACTGGCTGGGGAAGGGGGGAGGAGGGTAGCATAACGAGCATACTGAGGGGCAAAATCCTGGCATATTGAGGGGCATAATCCTGACATATTAATTGGCATAACCCTGGCATATTATTTGGCAAAACCCTGGCATATTAATTGGCATAATTGTGGCATATTAATTGGCATAATCCTGACATATTAATTGGCATAATCCTGACATATTAATTGGCATAATCCTGACATATTAATTGGCATAACCCAGGCATTTTAATTGGCAAAATCCTGACATATTAACTGGCATATTGAGGGGCAAAATCCTGGCACATTGAAGGGCTAAATCCTGGCATATTAAATGGCTAAATCCTGGCATATTGAGGGGCAAAATCCTGGCATATTGAGGGGCAAAATCCTGGCATATTGAGGGGCAAAATCCTGGCATATTAATTGGCAAGCATATTGAGGGGCAAAATACTGGCATATTAATTGGCAAAAGAATAGCATATTGAGGGGCAAAATACTGGCATTTTAAATGGCACATTGAGGGGCAAAATACTGGCATATTAAATGGGAAAAGAATGGCATATTGAGGGCAAAATACTGACTTATTGAGTGGCAAAATATTACTGACATATTGACCAACTGCTCCCAACCACCCTCCATATTACAGTAGACGGTATAACATGCTTGTAAGGGTAGGTGGGGCGAGTGAGAGATATTGTCGGGGGGGGGGGGGGGCAGAAAATTTGTTCAGTAGGGGCCCTGAAATGCCTTACATTTTTTGGTCCTGGGAATTTGGACTTATAGGTGGATATAATACGAATACACATTGATCTACAATCTGTAGCAACAGTCCTGCTCATCTCAAGGCCTGGACGTCACTGAATTTTAAAGCCCAGGTTAAATAACTTTCAATGTAAAACTACAGGAGAACAGTCAAGTGCACATTTATATTAAAAACATGAATAGAACAAAAGCTAGGTGGAACGCCTCAAGAGAGAGGATTTGGAACTACCAAAGCGCTCAGTGTTAGAGTGCACGATAGAGATGAAGGTCAAAAAAGAAAACTAATCTAAACAGCCGAGTAATAAATAAAAAATCCTTTTTATACTTTCCGTTAACTTTAAAAAGAGATCTCAAATACACATTCCAAGGCTTTTTTTTTGTCCCTATTATTGTTGGCTGAACTAGACTATTTTTGACTGTAAGTAGTTCAAAAACATTTATCGCATCCAACAAGTCCGGGGATTAGACTACCATTTAAAAGTGTGATTAAAGAAACAAATAAAGCATAATAATTTCTTTAAAATTACTACATCACCTGTAATTGAAATCATGTTAGGGAGTGATCCACAATTTTCAATGTGGGAAATATATTTTCTGTAGGGTTTATGTGAGGAAGCAAACAAAGATAAGATTTGTGTGAACGGATTTTCCAAAAAGTTCCAAAAACAGCTCAAATAGACAGATTTGACTATAATCTCCTGTTTTAAATAGCTTTTCTATTTTCACTCGCACCTATATAAACAATTAAGAAAATATAATGGTAGAAGACAATGTGTACTGTATAACTCAACCATCTCATTGCTGCTTTAAAACCAGGAAGAATGATTTAACAATGAAACATTAAAATGTATGTAAATCTCAAATGCCAAAAAATATAATAAATTAAAAAATTTATTAAATCACTGTTTATCAACTCAAGTCTGGCCATTTCTGAAAAGTTCAAAATTGTCTCTTACAGTATTTTCAAGTATTATATCCAATGTACAGTTTAAAAAAATATAACAATTTGTAGGCTAATCATTTTCAATTTTGTCTGTATCTTGCTTATGGGTGCTTTGTATATACTTTCACATACGAATTAAGCATCGGATAACACGACATGAGCCTTAATTGCCAAAACATATTTAATTGATTGAAGGCTGGAGTTGCAAATACAATTTATGACCATAAATGACAGTTCTCTGTTCAAACATACTGTCCACAGAATTAGACATTCTATGGAAACTGTAATAAATGATTCCACACCACTGCCTTAAAAGGGACAGACTAGTCCCAAACTCACATGCAAACTGAAGATTACGGCTTGTACTAGGTTTTCCAGTGTGATTTGATGCAGGAATTCTGTATACATCACATTTTTTATATTTTACTCTAGCCATCCCCAGTGATTGCTGATTATATAGACATGGAAGATATAAAGTTTTGTTTCATTTGGTCACTTTCTGTGCTTCTCAAACTGAATACATTGTGTAGAGTCTAAGAACCTGCTCTTGTACATTCCAGGATCTCTTAACAGTGCAACACATTGTCTGATGACATCATTGTATAAACAGAATATTCCATTCATTGGAATGAAATTCTTCAAAAAGCTAGTGTGGGCAGTCGTGCTTTCTTGCAAACTGCTGTATTTTCACAGTTTCATCTAACTAAGTATTTTGAATTTTAAGCAATGCAAAACATGCATTTTAAAGTACTTTTGACATTATTATGCATTAATATTTGTAAAATGCATTTTGGGCACTAGACAGTCCATGTAACGGACAACTCTGAGTCAATAATTAACTTATTTATTTATTTGGGGGGGGGGGAAGAGAGGTTACTGTATACTTTATGTCATTGATAGAGTTCCCAGCTCCTCCTACTTTTATTCCGGAACCCTTGTCATCGACACAAATGAGCCAAGGAGCTAAATGTGGCATTTCTGACACAGCCTGTGTCGACTGTGAACTACATTGCCCATTATTCTGCTGTGGAAAAAGCCTCAATCCTGCATGCATGCAGACACAGTTCACAGTCGGGTATCTTCCAAATTGGAACGTAGCAGGGGCTGGGGAGTCTATGATTGCAAAAAAAAAAAAAAATAAGTTCAATTGAGTTAATTAGTGACAGTGTTGTAAAACCCGAGTCCAAAACTAAATTGAGTTGTCCTTTAAGGCAGTGGTGTGGAATGATTTATTCCAGTTTTCATAGAATTAGTCTAAAAATGTTTTTTAAAAAAGTTTAACTAAGTTAATTATTGTGTCACAAAACCAGTTTAGTTGTATTTTAAGAAGTATTTTTAAATTGGACTTTTAAAAATTGGTGAAAGAAAGTGAGAGCACATAACACAGGAAGGGAGAAGTCTATACTAAAATCATAATTGAGAGTTTTAGGTTTAAAAAATTAAATGATTTTGAAAAAGTGAAAATTAATTGTTTCAATGCAAAAAAATAATGACGTTTTTTTTGCTAGTCAGAAGTGTGACAAATATTTCACATAAAAGTTTTTTTAAATAAACTGCATGGAAAGTGATAATGGATTACAACTCCAAGAGTTCCTAGACCTACATTTACAAGTCACTCTGAATATTTTGGCAAATACTACTGGCTTTTTTAATTGTTTTAGATAAAACTCTATGGCAGTTCAATTTTGCTGGCTCCTGAATTGGTCTGTCTGGCTGCTAAGTCTACAGAAATGTGTTCCATCTAAAACAGTCTTGATATGTACCTCAAACTTATCTTTTGCCGTATTCTTTCTGGGGACTGACCCACCCCATTTAATTGTTAAGAAATGGACTCCCATAAAAATCCATGGGGCTGTCAGAATTGGAGACTATGCATAGCATTAAGCTGCCGGGATGCCTCTCCCTTCAGTTTGATGCGACCAGAGGTTGATAAAATGGATGTTCCTTCCCAATGTAACCAGCGCTGATGGGGAGGGAAATAAGGCTAAAAGATGTATCTCATGCTTAAAAAAACAAAAACCAACAAACACACTAGACAATTTAGTTTACAATTTTATGCAATGTACAAAAAAGGACTACAGTTGTCCTTTAATAGATTTGTTTTTTTACCAATTGACAAAATGCAAAGTGAGTGAATAGAAGAAAAATCTAAATGTGGTGTGACAACCCTTTGCCCTAAAAAACACATCAAATCATATAGGTACCCTTACACACAGTTAAAAAAAATAAAGTGTTCTGAGAAACTCGTCAAACATCTTGGTGAACTAACCGCAGTTCTTCTGTGGATTTATGCAGCCTCCGTTGTTTCTCTCTCTTTGTGTAATTCCCAGACAGACTTTATAACATGGACATCAGTGTATTTTATCTGCTACTCAGATCATTCATTGGCTGACCACTATTGACATTAAACAGTCTTTAGCAACTTCTCCTTGTTAGAGTTTGGCTGTTCCTCACCCAGTTTTATTCCTCCTACAAAGCAGTTTCTGTTTCAGTTAATGATTGGGTTTCAACCTACATATTAAATTAGCATCTGTATGATAAATTTGTTTAATCATACACCTGATTAAATGCCTACAAAATCCCTCACTTTGTGTAAGTGTACCTAGGAGAATTGATCCTGTTTTGAATGCAAAGGGTGGTCACATTAAATATTTCTTTGATTTAGATCTTTCTTCTGTTCACTCAATTAGCATTTTGTTAACTGAAAAAAACCAAATGCATTAACATTTAGATTTTTTAACGCATTCTTAATTTATAGCATTTTTTTCACACCTGCCCAAAGCTTTTTCACAGTACTGTATCTCCTTAGGTAAATGAAAGTGCAAACGTGTTAAAAATGGGACAAGTAGTCTTTCATTTGCTCTTGAAGCCCTTTTCGCATTTACCAGTGATACTGCTCCCTACCAACATTCAAGGTAACTCAACTATAAAGGCATGGAACACCGTTAGAATTCATTTAGGTACGGAGTGGAGATTATCAATTTTGAAGCCATTTTGTAAAAAAAACTATGTTACAGGAAGGAACCATATACCAGAGGAGGTATAAAGGTTCCCATTCGTGGACCGTCACTCAATGTTATTGACCCTAACATCCATATCCCAAGGTTTGCACTTAGAAACAGAATTTTGTAAGAAGCCAAATTCACAAAACGACCAAGATAGATTGGGTGAGAACTTCTTGTACACAAACCATCTTCATTATTATATACAAAGCCACACGCTTGCCTGCTTTCCATAACTACACTACCAAATGATTACCACATTTTTCAGACTTGGAATTGGAGGATTTGACCAAACATACCATACTCACCTGTAAAAGTATGCTTCTGAGCTCCGACACAGACATGCAACATAGAAGCATGTATTACACTTATTTATCCCCTAACAGACAGTATATAATGGGCATTATACCATCAGAGATATGCCCAATGTGTGACCTAGCCTTTGAACATGAATACGGACTCAACATTATTGGACTAAAATCACAAGTTTTCTAGAGTCCATAAGAAGACGAAACTATATAATCACTCCCGAAGCAGCTTTACTCGACAATGTTTCATTAACATCCCCTCATTGTCATACATCTTTGTTATTTATATTTTAGCGGTGAAAACTCCATTCTACAACAGCGGATATCTCGAGATCCCCCGACTAGCACTATATTCTGCTCTAAAATCTTTTTAGGATGGATTGGCTAGATTCCTCACTTAAAGAAGGAGAATTTTGTGAATATTTCCCATGATGCAACATCGTCCAAAATCTTCCAGCCGGTCTAACTTTACAACTGTGGTCAAAGCCTGCATGACGATGTCATAAGATACTCCTCTGCTCTCTTACTGGCTCCTGTGTATCCAAGTGGGTAGGACTAGGTGGCTGTGTACAAATATTTTTTACCTGCCTTTCAACAACAAAGAGAGGAGATTAACCTGGATTATAACTCTCCCCCCTTGCGATGTAATAGTTATATTACCCTCCCATTCAATGCAAGTCTATGTTCAGAAATCAGACTTTTAGATCTGTATTCTGTGTCCCTAGCCCCAAAGTGAGAAATTTGTGCTGTAAAGTCACTAGGGGGATGCACCCACAAACACTTTCACAAAATGGCGGCGCCCAGTCACACTTGTTTAGTTACATATTTTATGAAATACAGTCACAACAAAAACAAAATACATCTCTGAAACCAGCAATACAAGAAAAAAATTAAACCTTTTCATTTTTTGGTGTGAATGTCCCTTTAAGTGATTGTTAAGTAATGAATTCTGTCTTATTTTAATTAAAGTTAAAAACTAAATAAGAAGTTTAAAAAGTGACTAGTTCCCCATATTACACTGGATTCTTTTTCACAAGAAGAGCAAATAATAAATCAAAACTACCGTATTTGCTCGAATATAAGACGACCCTGATTATAAGACGACCCCCCAAACTTTGGATATTCCTTTATGAAAAAAACTAAAAGCCTGAATATCTGAATATATATAAGACTACCCTATAGGAAAAAAGTTTAACTTGTATATATTCACATGTAAATTGCTTTTTAAAATATAATCAAAATTATGATATTAAAAAATGCATTTCTTGTTTTTATTTCTTTTATGTGCCAATGCTGCCTCTCTCCCCCCCCCCCCCCCCAGCTTTGTCTCTCTCTCTCTCTCTCTCTCCCCACAGTGTTATTTCTCTCCCTCTCCCTCCCACATTTTCTCCCTCCCCCAAACCTTTCTTCCTCTCTCCACCTCTCTCTCTCTCTCCCCCCTTCCTCTCACCTTGTCGCTCTCTTTCCCCCTCCCCTTGTCGCTCTCTGCCCCCCCTCCCTCCTCTTGTTGCTCTCTGCCCCCCCTCCCTCCCCCTGTCGCTCTCTGCCCCCCCCCTCCCTCCCCGTCTCTCTCTGCCCCCTCCCTCCCCGTCTCTCTCTGGCCCCCTCCCTCCCCGTCTCTCTCTGGCCCCCTCCCTCCCCGTCTCTCTCTGGCCCCCTCCCTCCCCGTCTCTCTCTGGCCCCCTCCCTCCCCGTCTCTCTCTGGCCCCCTTCCTCCCCGTCTCTCTCTGGCCCCCTCCCTCCCCGTCTCTCTCTGCCCCCCTCCCTGTCTCTCTGCCCCCCTCCCTGTCTCTCTGCCCCATCTCTCTCTCCCCCCACACCTTTTCTCTCGCTGGTGGCTAGTGGTTGCAGCCGAGGGATGTCTGCACGATATATGCAGAAATCCTCCATGCTGCCCGACACGTCCGTCTATCCCCCAGCTGCCCAAATCTCCTGGTGTCTAGCGGGGACAGCCGGAGGATATCTGCACAATACGCGCAGACATCCTCCGCTGCTGCCCGGCACTTCCGCCGGGACTTTTATGATGAAGCCAGAAGGACCTGGATCCCTTTTTAACCCTTTCACTTCTCTAGTTTATGAATATAATTTACCTATTGAGGGAAAAACTAAAGTGGGCCCTTTTGATGTGGGCCATGGGAAAATGTCACATTGGACCTGGAGGCCTTCAAAGGCTTTTTCTTGGCATCCAACCCTACGGTTTTAAAAGAGCATTACATCTCTGAATTAAGAGCATACCTGTTCCCAGTTTATGTTCTGAATTCTAAACACCCTCATAGCTAGGACAGGGGTAAAATAACTCCTCCTTACCTACGATAGAAATATGCACACATACTAAAGTAAAAATGTGATCTCACACAAATGGAATTATAAATTCTAAAAGGCTGTATGCTTTCAATATTTCACAGGGGTAAGACAACAGATGAAGGCAATGTTCTAGAAGGCACAGAGCCGTAGCAAAAGGAATTTATTAAATATGTTCCCCCTGCAAGGATGTTAATTCATAACATGTCAAAATTTCTCAAGGAGATAAAGCACCAACACCTGGAACTGCTGCAAATATTTAGAACATAAATTCCTGAAATATAAAGTTTTCACATGACTGGCTGGAAAAAAAAAGTTGCTTATACATTAAATAAAACTGCATAGAAATTAAAATATAGTCAAATTAAATGTTATGCAAATATGCTTTGGGAAGTTTCAACTCATTATAAGGACTCCATCAAAGGACTACAATACGGTTTGTACTGTGAATGGAGAGAAAAAAAAACTATATTGTGTTAGGAGAGCAAATTAATAAATTATGATAAAATATGATAGTGTTGTCTTCGGATTATGACATCACCTTGTGGGTTGCTGTGCATTAAAAGCAAGTAACTTGCACTTACAATATAACCAAGTCCCTTTATTAACAGTAGCGAGTGGAAATATGATAAAACATATTTCATATATTCCTATATTTAAATATATCCAAGGAAGTTTTCAATAAAAAGAGATGAATTTTATTTCTTATTAACACATACTCTTGTTTTTAAGTATGCCCTGGGGATTATACCAGAAAGTACTGATGCAACATTCCACAATTTGAAATTACAGGGTGGAAGACAGAGGGACTGTGAGACAATCTCTTACAGAAAGGGTATTAGATATTTGGGATAACTTAACTAGTAAAAGGTTTGTGCTGTGTAATGGTTCAGAAGAATAACTGGGATCTGACAAACAAAACAAAATCTGAGCTTTCATCATGGCCAGACAAGCTGGACCGATTGGTTCTTATATGTGCAGATAATCTGGGGTCTATTTACTGAAATGAGAGTCTGGAGGTCTAGATTAACACTAATCTCAACCTCTGACACAATGGCCTCCCCGCCTCGCCTTTAAATGTCTCATCACAACCTTGCAAAATGGTATTCATGAACCAAGCATGCTGAAATGAATGGGAGTATTACATAACTCGCTCCCATTCATTTCAGTGGAAAAGGGGGGAAAAAATGCTTTCCAGGCTAAATTCAACTATCAAGTTGGACATTGCCTGAAAAATGGTTCCCCTATAAAAAAAAAAAAAAAAAAAAAAATCTCCAGCTCTGTATAAACTGGGTTCGGAGGCTTATGAAATGGCATGATTTGTTATTTTTAGAAAAGGGTATTTTATTTTTTCATGACCCGTTACCCTTGGCTGAAGAAGGACACTTAAATAAGATATTTTATTTTCACTGCTCACCTATATTGACACTCAAAGGGAGAATTTTTTTTACAGGGTGATTTTTATTACAATAGTACCCCCCACACCTGGGAAAGGTAGAGATACAGGGAATAAGTAGGATATATCAATTTTATATTTATTGCTGTTGTCCAGGAGCCTCGGAGCTGCCCCCTGGACTGGAGGGTGTCAATTATTTTGGGGTTGCTACGGATTATTCAGTAGGCCTTGGGCAAATAGCCCAGACTACTTATGTGGGGGATGGAAAGTAAAACCACGGTTAGTTAACACCCTCCCATCACTGTGAGGGTTATTAATAAGACAGGGAATGGGCAGTGTTAATTTTGTAGACTAAACTTTATTTTATTTAAAAAAAAAAAAAAATCATAGTTTTCGTTAACTGCATGTTTTCAGTGGCAAAAACTAAACAATAACTAGCTAAAAACGAGTTAAAAGGACTAAAATTATGACAAATGTTAGGGAGAGACTATTGCATTTACCTATTTGGACTTCTGGTTCCCACAGATCTCTGCCAAAGTCCAGCACCCCGACTATAGGCAGCCGGATTGTCTGAGACACAGGCTCAGTGCATCTGTCTGCCGCTTGAAACAATGCCCTGAAAACCGCAGAGGAAGAGGATACTCCTCCATCAGATTCACCTTGGTACCATTACATGAGTGTTTCCCCTCCCATCTCCCTAGCAAGTTAACTTAAAATTATGTAAGTCTTCTCAGATCTTTTCCCTCCCTCAATGCTGGAGATTTAGTTGACTAAAACGAAAATAATTCAGATGACTAAAATACGACTAAACTAAAATATAATTCTGACTAAAATTCTAATTAGGAGAGTTGCAGGTGGGGGGGGGGGTTGGATGGCCATCTCGTCTCCCATTTTAACTCCCTTCGTTTCTTTTAAGTGAATTATAATTTTTATTGTTTTTCACTGAAGGGAGCTTGAGATGGGAGTCAAAGATGATAGTAGGATGTTGACATTTTTTAGTGAACAGAGCGAGACTGTTTTTACCAAATAAAAATCAACCTCCTCTAGCTATTCTTGATATTTAATTAAAAGCCCCCTCAGCCCCCCAACCGTTGTTCTTTGCACACATATTATTTAATAACACCAGTTTTATTTTTCTTCCCAATGATTCTCTCAAATCCACAAAACCAAACATGTTTACGGTGACGTTAAAGAAAATAAGAATAATTAGATTTAAATATGTCTGTAGTGTCTCTTATTGATCACATAACTTTGTGGTTCAATATGCAAATGACACACTTTCAATGGAACAAATACCCCTATAATCTTTACCTGCCACTGATTATATTGCAATAGATTCCAGATTATTCTTGAGAGTAGAGAGAGATAAATACGGTGGCATAACACCTTGATTCTATAATAATTTGACAGTCCTTTGAATTGAGAAAGCAGCTGAAATATGCAGATAAAAGTGTTTTGGAAATAACAGGCTTGTGCAGAGGCTCTGAAGTTAATACCAGTAAAATACAAGTCATTTCTTTTCAAAGGCATTTTTAGGGGCAATCATCTCGGTAGGCATGCCCCTCGTGTGTGGTGGAATTTGTTTCATTGAAAGTTTGCACCAAGAGAAGGAAGTTTAAATAGAAATGCCTTCATGAAAGAATATAAATAAAGTACCGTATTTGCTCGATTATAAGACAAGTCTTATAATCGAGGTCGTCTTATAATCTGACCTACTGGGATCCAGGTCCCCTGCAGAGCTGCAGGGGACCTGGATCCCCCTCTCTAACAGCAGGGGATGTCTGCGCGATGAGCGCAGACTCCCCCTGCTGTCGCCCGGCACGACCGCCGGGACTTCTATGATGAAGCCGGGTCCTTCCCGACGGTCGTGCCGGGCGGCAGCAGGGGATGTCTGCGCTCATCGCGCAGACATCCTCCGCTGCCCCGCTAGCCACCAGGGAGAATCGGGCAGCCGGGGGATGTCTGCACGTATCGTGCAGACATCCCCCAGCTGCCCCCACTAGCCACCAGGGACCAAGAAACCGGTGAGGGGGAGGGAGGGGGGAGGCACAGAAACGAGGGGGAGGGGGGGTAGAAAGACACGGGGGGTACGGGGACAGAGGGGGGGGGACAGCAACAAGGGGAGGGGGGGAGACTGAGACAAGGGAAGGGGGAAGAGACAGAGACAAGGGGAGCGAGGGGGGAGACAAAGGGAGGGGGAAGAGAGACAACACTAAGGGGGGGAGAAAGAGAAAGCTGGGGAAAAGGGAAAGAGAGAGGCAGCATTGGCACATAAAAGGAAATAAAAACCAAGAAATGCATTTTTTTATATCATAATTCTTTAATAAAAAAGCAATTTACATGTAAATATATACAAGTTGAACTTTTTTCCTATAGGGTAGTCTTATATTCAGGCTTTTAGTTTTTTTCCTAATGGAATATCCAAGTTTGGGGGGTCGTCTTATAATCAGGGTCGTCTTATAATCGAGCAAATATGGTATGTTATTAAGCTTTCTTTGCTCCATGTAGCTCTATAAGGGGGCAAGCATGTTTAGAATCTACTATTCCTGGACCACACCCAACATGTAAACCCCAGATTGAGCCCTTTTTACGCTGTGTAGCTCTATCAGGTACTGTATTTGTATTCTTTCCTTAGAGCATTTCTATTTAAAATGCCTTCACTTGATACAATCTTTCAACTAAAAAACTTAAACGTGTAGCCGACATTTGCCCCTTTAAGATATCCTCTTATTCTTGAAGATGAATACATTGTCCCAGAGGTGTTACCTGATATTTCTTATTTTTATATGAGCTTTAGCAAAGCAAAATGTACCGGTTTTAGTAATTTAAAACCCTAAATAGAGTTGTTGTTTTAGCAGAGTTAGGCTAGGGTGGAACTCATCAATTCATCATGCTACATATTACCCCTTTTCCATCTACAAGCAAAGGTTTATATACTTATCACAATGAAAATATTATAGATCTTGCCACATGATTGTGCATTAATCAATGCTGCGTAAAATTGTCCAGGATTCTGGCACTGGATCAGATTAGGAATTGAAGAAAAGAAACATAAGGGCTATTTTGACATATGTCAACATATATTAAATCACATCTGTTCTTAATACGTCCCAGTACCCACACTTACCGATGTACTTTGCACGCACACAATAGCAGTAATGTTACTGATTAATTTTGTCAGCCAAAAATGTAATGTATTGCTAAGAACAGAGCTCAGTCTTAATTCTATAACAGGCAAGTCATTATCCGTGGCATAACTGGGCACCCGCAGCCCCCACAATGTGTAAGACCCTCTTACAGTGGCAATGCTATGGGTAGTAAAAAGCATAACAGGATGGGGCTGAACATTTATTTCACTCTGGGAATAAAAGCATAATAACATAGGAAAAGATGTGTGGATTTGCACCATTCAAAAGATATTTTACAAAGACTTCCACCTCAGGGTGCCTCACTTCGTAACAGACGTCCAACGACTGTCTCTCTCAGTCATTGGTCTGTGTGCGCATCAATCAGGCTGTTCATAGCAAGGTAACTGCAGCTTTGCAACATGGGAGCCGAATATATTGGACTTCCAAAATAAATTGGAAGTTACGGTATGGTATTTTATACCGCCTACAAATCACATACTATTCATTTAACAGTGATCTATTGCGACAAACAAGTTACAAAAAATAATAATTCTGTGCGGTATTTGGCCACTCATTTGCAATAGGGACTCTGTGTACTAAACTGGGTTGTTTTACAATGTTAAAATGGAATATAGTGACCTCATGTCCCACTGTAACCATGTATTTATCATCGGTTGTGTCCTAAGAACCAATGCAACCATGTTTTACTGAAATAGTATTTGCCAATTTCCTTTGCACTAATAGGGATGTTTCTCCATTCCAGATGAGAGGCATGAATTCAGATAACCAGCAGAAAACAATGGATGGGATCAGTGTCCTTGCAACTAAAACAGCAGGTTTTTGGCTGAGCTGATGACAATACATATGTCAAAATATTGCTTTAATAACATGAGCCAACTGCTATAAAAGACTAGCTGCTTGAATTTGATAACATTTCAAAGCCTATGAGGAAAAAAAATTGACCTTTTCTCCACATGTTAGATTTCAACAGAGAAGATACTGGGACCTCAATACCTTTCACTTTCAGGTCCATTTTCTGAAGACACAGGTCATGAGCACACTACCTCTAGGGTAACAACATGTTATTCCAGCATAATACTTTGTGCAGCTCACTTGCATACATTACAGGATTATTGATGTGTTGTCACTCTTTAATGTGAGGAGGACAATACTGATGGGGGGGGGGGGGGGGGGGCAGATGTATTTTAGTGAGTAAAGCATCAAGCATAATATCGTGCACTGCAACTTTGGCTATACTTTGAGAGATGCTTATTCAGCAGTGTACTTCCCCAGAGTGCACGGCTGGCGGCTGGGGCAAGCCCAGAGTGCACGGCTGGGGCAAGCCCAGAGTGCACGGCTGGCGGCTGGGGCAAGCCCAGAGTGCACGGCTGGCGGCTGGGGTAAGCCCAGAGTGCACGGCTGGCGGCTGGGGCAAGCCCAGAGTGCACGGCTGGGGCAAGCCCAGAGTGCACGGCTGGCGGCTGGGGCAAGCCCAGAGTGCACGGCTGGCGGCTGGGGCAAGCCCAGAGTGCACGGCTGGCGGCTGGGGCAAGCCCAGAGTGCACGGCTGGCGGCTGGGGCAAGCCCAGAGTGCACGGCTGGCGGCTGGGGCAAGCCCAGAGTGCACGGCTGGCGGCTGGGGTAAGCCCAGAGTGCACGGCTGGCGGCTGGGGTAAGCCCAGAGTGCACGGCTGGCGGCTGGGGCAAGCCCAGAGTGCACGCCTGGCGGCAGGGGTAAGCAAGGGCTTGACAAATTTAATTTTATTCTAGGAGCCAGCAAAAATTTTTAGGAGCCAGACAATCACGCAATTCATAAACACACACACACCAACCCACGTCACATATACACCCCACACACCAACCCACGTCACATATACACCCCACACACCAACCCACTTCACATATACACATATATACCCCCCCCTTCACATATACACCTCCCCCCCACACCTCACATATATACCCCCCTTCACATATACACCTCCCCCACACATATATACCCCCCCTTCACATATACATCTCCCACCCCACACTTCACATATACATCCCTCCCCCCCTTCACATACACACCTCCCCACACACTTCACACATATATACCCCCTTCACATATACATCCCTCCCCCCTTCACATATACACCTCCCCCCACACTTCACACATATATACCCCCCCTTCACATATACACCTCCCCCCACACTTCACACATATATACAGCCCCCCCACACTTCACATATATACCCCCCTTCACATATACACCTCCCCCCCACACTTCACATATACATCTCCCCCACACTTCACATATACATCCCTCCCCCCCACTTCACATATACAACTCAAACATATAAGTTTTTTTTTCTCTTCATAACTTCTGAGTGCTGGGTGTCGTCTCTTGACAACCCAGCACTTAGCCGAAAGAGCAATGAAGATCGGCTGCGGCACGAATGTTTCCCCTCCTTGCTGCCTTACCTCATTGCTGGGGAGGGGGAACATTCGTGCCGCAGCCGATCCTCATGGCTCTTTCGGCTGAACACTAACACACGTGTTGTGCGAGGGAGCGGAGCTTGCTGTCTGTCCCCTCGCGCTGCAAAAGACGGATGGCAGCGGCAAGGGGAACATTAGGGCAACGGCACCCGGGCGCCAGGCTCCATTTCCAGGTCGCCATGGCGACCTGGCGCCCGGGGTTTGTCGAGCCCTGGGGTAAGCATATGAGTATGTATGAGTGTATGCATTTAAGTGTGAGGGGTTTTTTTTTGGGGGGGGGGGGGGGTAGGATTCCTGTCCTATACCAATGATACAAAAAGAGAGGCAACAATAGGGCTGAAGTAAATGTTAACAGAAATAAGAGGTCATGAGCCCTTTTTACTGACTGGGCATATTGTTTTGGAAAGGAAAACTAACCAACCAAGGCAAGGACATCCAGTTTTTTTTCTGAAGTATATACAGAAATGCATATTTGTATTGGGACACTTTTTTCACTAATCCTGAATAGCTTGTTAGCCTGATAAAATAAAATAGCCGCCCTAAAATAAGTTTAATCAATTTTATTGCACAAAAGGCACTACACCTTCAAAATGAGGTGGTTGTTTTCTTTTTTGTTACGATTTCTTTCCAAACACTGCCTGACAAATCACATCATTATGACTATGTAAAGGATAATTTCAAGAACAAACAGATGCTTCATTTAGCAATTAATTTACTAAAATATAAACTGTAAAAACACACCTTAATCTGTGTATATATTTTGCAACCATTAAAAAAGATGTGCCAAAAGTACTGTGCTAAATTAAACAAGCTATAGTTCAGGTGCATGCCGGAATGAAGACAATCTCTATGCATAGCAGAAAAATATGCATGTTTTTATTAGAAAGGCATGACCGGCCTCGTTTGAGAGCACCCTTCGCCTCCAACTGGGTTATAAAAAAAAAAAAAACACGTTTGGTATTTCAATATTCACATTAACATTAGGAAGGCAGTACATTTATCAAACTAAAGGATTCAAAGGAATTTTATATTTCTGCACCTTATTTATAGAAATGTATACACACACACACATACAATCTCTGAAATACGCCATTTTTAGATTTAATATATTGATACATTGGGCAGTTGGAATGGACAGGTCCCCCAATCTAAATATGTGCTTTAATTTATGACAAAGAAAAGGCACCCTAATATTTATTACATATTATCATTTAAATGCCAAGTTAAAAAATGTATACGATACCCTTCATTGAAGGAAGAAAAAAAAAGAAAAAAAAAGTACAATAAAACACATTATACATAACAAATACCTGCATGACTAAATGAATGAACACACACAGGTATAAGGCCTCAAGCTTTTGCTCCCTAAAAGCTATACAATTATCATCCGGTGACCGATTAAAGGGAAGGGAACTTCCTTGGCAACAGACAAAAAGATCCTTTATAGTGCAGTCTATTCATCAAGTGTACGAAAATGCAGAATTTACTATCTTTAGAATGTGATGACAGATAGAGTAGTTAGAGGAATTTATTCTAATTATATGGCATTCAATAGAATTTGAGAGACATGGGTGGACGAAATGCATGTAGAATTTAGAAACTGGCTTGGATATTATGGGAGCTACGAAAAATTCAATATGGAACAGCACAAATATACGTCGCAGGAATGTTAACAATCATGTCTATCTGTCCCCTGAACAATAATGTTTTTTAAAGTTTCACTCAAGAAGCAGTATTTCTCTTCTAGGACTTTAACTACAACTTTAAGAATCTCACCCTATAAATATCTATCTGGTCTAATTAAAGAACCACAAATATATGTATGTTTTTTTAACTTGTGCTTCTATTTCTACTTAATAAAAAAGAAAATTGAAGGGAATTGATTCAGGAATTTTAAACTTAAAGCCAACGTAGTGGGGTTGTAAAAAAAAAAAAAAAAAAAATCTTCCATTCAGCTGCACTGGATAAACTTTTGCTGCTGTAGAGATCATCTGTACAAACAGACATAGGCGGCAGGGCCGCCATAAAGGAGGTACAACCCTTATAAGTTTAAAGTGCTTTGCGGGGGCCTGCTTGGGACCCCTTTAAAAAAAAAATCAAAACCCAGTAGAGGAGCTGGTCCAGGTGTACAGACATTTTCCCAGGCTCCATCATTGTGTTCGGAGGTCAGAGTCTTGGAAGTCCCGTGACCCGTTGCTGCTCAGATTAAAGACACGTGTGACGAGCGCTAGAGCCAGCTTAAAAGGATGTCTGCATGCCTGGGCACTGCACAGACATCCAGCTGCCTATTACTAGACATCCAGCTGTCGGCTGGGGCATGTACTGGTCGAGCAATCCGGCTGTCGGCTGGGGCATGTCCTGGCCGAGCAATCTGGCTGTCAGCTGGGGCATGTCCTGGTTGAGCAATACGGCTGCAGCATGTCCTGGTCGAGCAATCTGGCTGTTCTGGCAAGATCTGTGGGTGCAATATGGGGGCTCTGGCAAGACCTATGATTAAAATCTAGGTGCTCTGGCAAGACCACTGGATGCAATATTGATGCTCTGGTAAGACCTATGGGTGAAAACAGGCTGCTTTTCAAGTGGATGCTGCAAGTTGACGCTATGGCAAGGGATGTGGGGGCAATAACGAAAGGAGTGCAGTAGAAATTGTTCTGTAAGGGGCCACAACATTTCTGATGGCGGTCCTGTTGAGTTATTTTTAAAATGGTCAGCTTGCACTTAGATCAGCTCTAGGTCAACACAGAGACTCTAATGTCGCGTGTACCCAAGAAGATACACATGATATTTTTCATTTAAATTCCAGGCATGCACACTGTAGTTAAACAGAGCGAGAAAAGTTTAAAAACATAAAACAAACCCTACATATAGAGAGCCCATTTTCTCATTCGTTATACAAAGACGCTAGTCTGACCCATGTTAACATAAACTCAGCAGTTATTCGAACATTTTATTGGCTTTCTTTTCAGCGTTTGTTTCAGTGCGCTGCAAATTAGCATTCCATTCAGCAGCATTCCATCACAACACACAAGGTTATAGAATAAATACCCCCATACCAAGCAATTTAATTATCTACCACATTCATGAAAAGTGAAAATGTAATTAGTTTACACGAGAGCATTTATCTTGGAATAATTCCCCAAAATGCTGTAATAATGTCTGACAGAAACTAGTAAGAATGTTTTACATTAAAGAACCATTATCCCAAAAAATATGTTATACAGACACACAGATTACTGTAAAAAAAAAACACTTTGTTTAGACAAAAGTCAAAATCTCACTCAACTGTTATTTTAACGAATGACTTAACACACCTGCTAAGAAACCCATTACTGCTCATTGACAATTACCTCACAAATCACCAGTAATTTAATAAACAAGAAGTTAAAGGAGAACGGACAAGAATATAAAGTTTCTGGTATGTTTAAATATTGTGCTTCAGTGTCCAAAACTGAGGTGTGAATATAAAAATCCTCTAAATTACTAACATGTTTAACTTGTGCACTGGTAAGAACCAGAGTGAAACATTCTACCTTCCTGAGGTCACCCTGGTACCCACACAACACCACAGCAAGTCTGGCCATGTCTCATGAGTCACACTATGTGTGTCTCCTTTAATTATCTTGGTGCATCACTAAGCATCATGCAGCAGTGAGAAGCATACAAGGATGAAAGCATGATCCTGTCATCTAGTCTCTTAAATCGGCCTCTGTATCAGTAGCAGCATGGAGACACGTATCATGGGAGTGGAAACCACCTCCTTACACCACCTCAATCCAGCAATATTGTTCTTCATTTCAAAGGTAAAATACATACTCCCATACTGCTAATCCAGCCCATTATCTAGGTGAGCATAGAGGAACGTGTGTTTTAAAGCTTGTGTAGTTATATTTAGCAGCACAATGTATGGTATACCTCAGAGCTTTCCAAATGTGTCGCGACACAGTGTGTCGGTTGCAGTGTGCCGATGTGTCGCACGAATGGCACACCATTTATTGCTCTCTGCTCCACAGTTTCACTTCAAAGCAATATGTTGGAGTTTTACTTCCCTGTATTGACTCCATCAAACTCCCTTCATGCTCCCATTATGAGCTAACTCGTGGGGGGCTATTCACTTAATGGTGAATTGCAGGTGAGATTAAGTGATATGAACATTTCATCTTACCAATTTCGCTATACATTATGCAGGGACAAACCTGCTTAACGGAGAAAACTCACCATGTTTCCCCCTGCACAATGTATAACTAAACCTTTTAGTGAATAGCCCCAATGGTGTGGATGTTCAGTGCTTGTGCCTTTTAACAAGGGTTTGTCGAGGGACTCCTTAAGCATGTACCTATTTATGGGTTCAGGTCAGTCCTGATTGGGGACCACACTCATGCGGTCCCGACTATTATCCTCCAGTGTCACAACACTACCCCAAGGGGTAGAAGTTAGGAGTTAAGCATAAACCACTTGCACCGAATTACTTTTGCGAATGGGTCAGTTTACATGTTTGTTTTTTTTGTAGGTACACTAGTTTGTATGTTTAAGGAGCTGATATACACACACACACACACACACAGACAATTCATACTATATAATGAAGGGCTCATTTACTAGCCGTTATCAGCTTTAGTGATATGTAATTAAATATACTTCAAACTTTGCTAACTGTACAAACATGATCAAAGCCATACCACACTGACAAGGCCAATGTAGGCCGAAACGTAGGTCTGTGGTTTGCTGTGTTCCTCGTGTAGAGGAGACCGGTAATGCATTTCGGATCTGGACTGTCCTTATGGGCGGGATTATTCTAATATGCTAATGGAGTGGTTTCCTCTTAAGCAAGCAAAAAACGGGGATGCTCTCCCAAGTAGGTACCATCCTAAAGGACAGGCTATTGTAGTGCTGTCTGTTCTTGGCGAGTCTGTGCTCCCACACCCCTTTTTGTCATCAGAATACAGAATAGTTTAGTTAAATAAGCACTATAGGCAATCTACAGAGTGGATGCTGTCTTAACTATATTATTACAATATTCCCTCAGACACAAACATGTGAAAACCTTAATTTTGTAAAATAAATATCTTAACCCATGTTTACTATTAGCAGAGTAATTATTAATTTTTGATGACTGTCTCCCTTAAAGGGGGAAGCTAGAGGCCATTTAAGTCACTGGTATACCTTATGCAGGACTTTAAATATCAGATCCACTCACCTCTTTAATTGCACAGATTTTTTAAGAATATATCACGGTGCTAAGTAACCATTAATTGAAAAAGCACTACCTATTGCCCTCAGTTTTTCTTCTAAATTGAACACTGGAGAGTTGCTCCTCTATAAAGTACCTAGTTGAAAATATATTTTGGTTGCCACCCAGTTGAGATATATTTGTACCTTTAGTTTTCCCATACTTCCCCAGTCCTTTTAACTTTCTGTGGTAAGCACTGTAAGTGTAGGCCCAAACATTGTCTACCATGAACAATATATTGATGTTCACAGACAGAGTGGGCAAATAAAATTGATTATCATGCTTAGAATATCCTAAGGAAATACAAATTTTTTTTTTTAAACGTTAATCTGGTCCAGATCCAGATAATGATTCAAAGTCTAGGCTGTTGTAACGGTCATAATAACAATAGGCACTAAAAATATACAATTAAAGCAGGAATATTTTAGAACAGTGACATCACTGCACAGGGATGTTTTTTTAACAAACCCATTTACAGTCTTAAATAAAACAATGATGTAAAATAAATCTTTTGTCAACGTACATAAATCTGAACAGAGAACGCATAAGAAACTGTAAAGAAATACCAATTCCACCATCTCATGTGAAAGAAATTCAACACAGTAGCCTGAATATGTTCAGAAGCATTTATCCATCCATGACTAAAGTCAGAGAACATGATGTTTAGTGTAGGCACAGGATCATTAATCTCCTCTCAATAGTTGTGCAGAGGCTGTAAAGCAAATTCTGTACAGAAGTATGAACCTGATCTTTTCGTTAGATTTTACTTAGAGGCAAATTAATTTTTGTTTTAGAGCCTTAAAGGGACTGTCTAGTGCCCAAAAGCCATCTTCCAAATATTAATGCATATTAATGTGCTTTCAAAGTACTTTAAAATGCATGTCTTAAATTGCTTAAAATATAAAATAAATACTTACAGCTAGAAGAAATTGTGAATTTTGCAAGAAACAAGGATTGCCCACACTAGCTGAGTTAAAGTAATTTCCTTTTTTTTGCTGCAGGAACCAATGAGAATAATGCCATTCAAATGAATGGACTATCCCGTCTCTCTAGTGACTTTATCAGACAATGTAGGGCACTGTTGAGAGATTCTAATGTGTACAAGAGCAAGGTCACTCATAGGCAACTCAATAGACTCAATTTGAGGAGGACAGAAAGTGATTATATGAAACAAAACTTTATATCCTTAGTGTCTATATAATCAGTGCTGCGGCACCTGCAGTAAACATGCAGAGTAAACACTGGGGGAGGGCTTGAATCAAATATTACGAATGTGATTTATGCATTATGCCTGCATCAAATCACACAGGGATAAAAGCCTGTGCATACAAGCAGTGATCATCTTGCACCAAAGTGAGTTTGGGGACTAGATTGTCCCATTTAAAGAAGATATTTAGTAACTCTATTAATACTACATGACTCATTGGTTGAGCTTGTTTACATTATAGAAACCATCATAGATAAAAGGTTTGTACAATGCATTTTAAACTTGCAGGAACAATTCACTTCATATACCAGGATTTAGGCAACTTTGACACATTAACACAGGACATACATCATATTTTCTGACTGTTTATTGGAGTAAATTATATGATGATAATAATGGTATCTTAACCCCTTCACGACAATGGATATGCCAGGCACGTCCTGTGGTGAATCAAGCGGTTTTTGCGATTAACGATCGAGAAAACCGATTTAACGGTGCTGGTCTATTGCCTTGATGTCGAGGCAATATCCAACACCAAAATTTATTTTCTGGGGCACCCACGATCGCCCCATGGAGCAGCATGCTCTGTCAATATGGCTGTGCCCTCTGGTGGTCTGAGCTTCGGAAGTGAAAGTAAATTCACTTCCGTCGCTCTGAATATGCTGCTTGACTGACCCTAGAGGTAGCCAAGCAGAATAGCAATGTAAAATAATTTTAAAAATTGTTTAATTAGCTTAAAACTGGTTATATAGTTAGATTAGCCTATAGGGTTAAAATTAAATAATTTTTAGCATAAGGAATAGGGTTAAAATGAAATTAAAATTTAAATATATTAAGGGATAGCATAAGGGTTAGCGTTGGGGTTAAATTTAGTGTTAGGATTACATTTTGGGTTCCGGTTGGGGTCAAAAGGTCAATATAGGAAAAAAACAAAAAACACTATTTTTGTTTTTTGCCCCATAACTCGAAAAACATGCATATTTCTGAACTCGGGACAACATTTAGAAACTATTTAGATGGGGTCTTTATTAATGATTGTATTTGTGTAAATTATATTTTAGGTCAAAGTTTATTTTCTTTTACATTTTTCATCATATTTTTTTATTTTATTTTTTTGTAAATTATAAGATTTGATGAACATAATGGTATCTAATGAAAGCCCTTCTTATGACGATAAAAACAACATATTTGTGTGGATACAGTATGTGAGAAAGAAGAAAATTGCAGCTAAACACAAACACCCCAGAAATGTCAAAACAGCCATTGTCACCAAGGGAAAGTCAAGGTGAAAATGTCTCGTCACTAAGTGGTTAAAGTCCTTCATATGGCGATAAAAACAGTAAAGAATATTGTGTGGATACATTAAGCGAGAAAGGGGAATATTACAGCTAAACACAAACATTGCCGCAATGTAGAACATTTTAAAGGGACACTCCCACCAAAAAATGAAAAGGGTTTACTTTTTTATTTTGTATTGTGGATTTCAGATATATCTTTTGTTTTTGTTATGAGTTTATTTTATGAAACATTTTACTAAAGAAGTGTGACTGGGCGCTGCCATTTTGTGAAATATAAGGTTTTTGTGTGCCACCCCCCAGAGACTTTACAGCACTAGTATCTCACTATGGGGCTGGGGACACAGAATGAAGTCTGTAAGACAGAATTTTGATCATAGACTTGCAATAAATGGGAGGGTAATGTAACTGTTACATCATTGTATCTTATGACATCACCATGCAGGCTCTGGCCACATTTGTAAAGTGAGACTTTGGAGAATGTTGCATCATGGGTAAAATTGTCAAAATGGATGCTGGAGTTAAACATCTAATTTATTTTTACTTGTGTATGCAATTAATTCAAAACATACAAGAAAAAAACAGTGGCATGTGTCTTATTTATGCGTTTGTTTTTAAATGCACAGGTAATCTAGTTACATCTCATGTAAGTGGTAGTTTCCCTTTAATATCCAAAAGGGAGTATTTATGCAACTACAACACATCATGGGCCACTCAAAGAGATAATGGCAGGTTATTGACAAGAGAATTTTTAGTCAAAGTAGCAGAGGTGGAAAAACTCCAATGTAGCTGAATAGGAGAAATATTCCAACTCCACTACTTTGGCCTTAAGTTTGTAATTCCAGTCTTTAATTCCCTGCAATTCTCTCTTTATACACTTTGACGTTTACAGTTATGGAACACAATGATAAATATAAAATTATTTTTATTTTGTTTGTGTCTCTAACATGTACAGGTCGAGTTGAATATTGTAATATTGAGACTGCATGTACATTAACACTGGGGTTATATAAGTAACAAACCTTATTACAAGCATTACAATAGTCAGCAACATACTCTAGCATATAAATCTCAACAGATGTAAATGCACATACCATACCAAAAATGAATGACAATTCAAGCTTATCAGACTCCAGACTCTTTAATAAATATTTATCCCACTGGGATACCCAGAAAAATCCCAGAGGGCCGCCTGCCCCGTGGCTGCTGTGGCCACTTTAAGAAGTTAGGTGGCTGCCTCCTCTTTAAGCAGTTCAGCTGCCGCCACCGCTTTAAGAAATTCGCTTGCTGCCACTGGATGTTGTGGCAGCAGTTCTTGTGGCAGCAGTTCCGGCACTGGATGGGAAGGTGAGAGAGAGTAACTACATGGTTCACGGGGTGGGTCAAATCTTGTGAGAGCAAGATGGGTGCTGGGTCAAGTCCTGTGAGGAGAATCTGAGTGCTGGGGTAAGTTCTCTGTGCTGTGTCAAGCCCTTTGAATGCAATCTGGATGCTGGGGTACGTGAATATATTCACCCAGTATGTATAAGCAGTTATGCATCACACACTGCCCTGATATATACCTCTGCACAAGGCAATTCATATAACTTGTAGTACATACTCTTCAGATGTGCTTTTAAAATGCATGGTTTTCCCTTTAATGAACAAAAAAATTATATCATGCTATGGGGCTGGTTTAATAATGTTATGCTATGGGGCTGTAATACAATTTTTTTCAAGAGCTGTTTTTTTGTTCCCAGTCCGGCCCAGTTTATAGCTATAGGGAACATGAAAGTTTTTTTTTTTTTTTACAAATCATGCATCGTGTTAATGTGTATTGAAGGATTGAGATGTTTGTACACTTTGGAAGTCAAACCAACCAATTTAGCAACAAATGTTGTTATTCATAGGACATGGTAAATGGTACTTCCAGCAGTAGGGATTTTAGTAGCTATTTCTAACTGGCTTCAAGGGTTTGTCAAGTTCTGATGTATTGAGAAAACAGATACAATGATGCAATAATCAAGGTGCACATACTCAATTTAATTAATGCTATTTTTTACTAGCTATGCACACCTTATTGAAAGTTTCAGAGAATCCATTAACCCCTTCAGGACAATGGTATTCTTTGTTTTTATGCGTGTTCTGGATAGTAGCTTTTTTTTTTTAGCTCTTTTAGCTTTTTTCTATTGCCTTTAAATTAAAGTGCAAGCTTGCTTTTTTTTTTTTAATGAATCCCCACATATAATATATTGGGGGGTTTTAAAGCACAGATAGGGCTTTCTCTTTCAAATGTTTTAGTTTTAAGCCTTCGTGCAATGTATAAAATGTAATAAAGAGTGTACAAATGGTTAAAGTTTTTTGTGGGGGGTGGGGTTTATTACTTTTTCTGGGACACAGTATATTTCACTCCCCTATCTCTCTGGCACAAGATAAAAATGTATCAGGGAGAGAGAGGGAAGATTTTGACAATCAGTGTTCATACAGCACTGATTGTCATTTAATGTATTTTTTGCATTTATTGCATGTGATCATTGTGATTGAATTGCATAGTGATCACATTAATAAATGCAAAAAATAATGGTTGATCCTTGTATGCGTAACTAGTGGGGGAGGATGGCAACGGATTATGATTACCTTATTCAGTAATCACAATCCACACTGCAATGGCTGAGACAGCCTGTCTCAGCTATTGCAGGTTAAGACAGACCCTTTTCTGGGTGTTTCAGACTCGTCTCAATCAGAGGCAGCCTGAAACACCCCTCATCCGATTTGCAGAGGGTGTGGGGGGATGACTATGGTCGCTGGCCTGTCACGTTAAGAGTAGCCATTGGCTTGTAAGGCTTACAGGAAATACAAAAATAGCACGAATTGCAGAAAATATGCTGCGATTGCGCTATTTTAGAGGCAGCCCGTACATGTACGGGCATTGTCGAGAATGGGTTAAGGGTGTCCTCACACTGAAGCAAAGAAGGTCAGCCAGGTCAAAGGAGTCAGGAGAATGTACATGGGCTCTGTACAGAAACGTATAGTGACGTTAATGTTCTTTTACAGTTTTCTGTATAGTGATTCTTTATTGTGAACATAAAAACAAGTAGACAGAGATGATGTTTGCCAATTTTATTTTTTCTTACAGTGTCAAGTGTTAGACCTTTCATGGGCTATACATTTAAAGAGCGATTCCGTTTTTGTTTTTTATAGATCCTGGCACCTGATTTTATTAATGCATTGCAATGCAATTTTGTTCACAGAATGTATATATAATTTTACAACTTCTTTGATACTCTGTCTTCACAGAATAAACAATACAGACAGATTTAGGTGAATGACAGCATGTCCATTTAACTGCGGTAGTGTTATCGTTGACTGTTCAGCACTTACAAATGCAGTAATAACCCCCCTAAAAGTAACCCCAAGCCCTAATACTAACCACCACCCCCCCACCCCGAACCACAATACTAACTCCTAATACCAACCCTTCCGAGCCCCAATACAAACCCTAATAGTAACACCCAACCGAATGCCAATTCCTAATACTAAGCCCTAATTAAATGTCCCATCCACAATCCTGAGACATATCTCCAGGTTCTAAGTTTCCTTATCCATAGATTTATTTCTAACACAGATTTAAGTGAAGTTATCATAAACAATTAAAATATCAGTGTGATAATGCTAGAGACAACTAGTAACAAAACCATAATGGTGAAATCGATCTTTAAAAATAAAGGTGTTGAATAGAGAGCAATAAATGCACCCACAAAACACATGTGAAAATATGAACCAAAAATATAAATTTTAAAAAACACTGTTATAAATTCAACAACAACAAACAAATTATACCGTATTTATCGGCGTATAACATGCGCCGGCGTATAACACGCACCTCATTTTAAGAAGGAAATTTCAGGAAAAAAACCTTAAATTTCAAATAAAGAACTTTGAAGCCCAATATGCCATTTTAATATGCCAGGATATTGCCCCCAATATGCCATTTTAATATGCCAGATATTGCCCCCAATATGCCATTTTAATATGCCAGATATTGCCCCCAATATGCCATTTTAATATGCCAGGATATTGCCCCCAATATGCCATTTAATATGCCAGGATATTGCCCCCAATATGCCATTTAATATGCTATGATATTGCCCCCAATATGCCATTTAATATGCAGGATATTGCCCCCAATATGCCATTTAATATGCAGGATATTGCCCCCAATATGCCATTTAATATGCAGGATATTGCCCCCAATATGCCATTTAATATGCAGGATATTGCCCCCAATATGCCATTTTAATATGCCAGGATATTGCCCCCAATATGCCATTTTAATATGCCAGGATATTGCCCCCAATATGCCATTTTAATATGCCAGGATATTGCCCCCAATATGCCATTTAATATGCCAGGATATTGCTCCCAATATGCCATTTTAATATGCCAGGATATTGCTCCCAATATGCCATTTTAATATGCCAGGATATTGCCCCCAATATGCCATTTAATATGCCAGGATATTGCCCCCAATATGCCATTTAATATGCAGGATATTGACCCCAATATGCCATTTAATATGCCAGGATATTGCCCCCAATATGCCATTTTAATATGCCAGGATATTGCCCCCAATATGCCATTTTAATATGCCATGATATTGCCCCCAATATGCCATTTTAATATGCCAGGATATTGCCCCCAATATGCCATTTAATATGCCATGATATTGCCCCCAATATGCCATTTAATATGCAGGATATTGCCCCCAATATGCCATTTAATATGCAGGATATTGTCCCCCAATATGCCATTTTAATATGCTAGGATATTGCCCCCAATATGCCATTTAATATGCAGGATATTGCCCCCAATATGCCATTTTAATGCCAGATATTGCCCCCAATATGCCATTTAATATGCAGGATATTGCCCCCAATATGCCATTTAATATGCCAGGATATTGCCACCAATATGCCATTGAATATGCCATGATATTGCCCCCAATATGCCAGGATATTGCCCCTTAGTTTGCTCGTTATGCCACCCTCCTCCCATCCCCCTTCCCCAGACCCCAGCACTTACCTCGTTCCTGCTCTGTCCCCCGGTGCTCTGAAGCTGCGTGGCTGTGAGGGAAGCGTTGTGAGCTTCCCTCCAGCCGCGCGGAACAATAAAGTTTGTTTAAAAAAAAAAAACACACTTTATTGACCGCGCGGCTGGAGGGAAGCTCACAACGCTTCCCTCACAGCCACGCAGCTTCAGAGCACCGGGGGACAGAGAAGGAACGAAGTAAGTTTTAGATTTTTTTTTTTTTTTTCGGCGTATAGCACGCACACACCATTTTCCCCCTATTTTCAGGGAGAAAAAATGCGTGTTATACGCCGATAAATACGGTAATTGCAAATAGTGCCAAAAGGACAACACAGTGGTGATGTTCAACCATATCAAGGGACAATTTTTAGACACGATGTCTTGGATTCCGGGTTGGATGTAATGTCTTCTTAAAAACTAAGGTTTTTTTTTTATTACCACGTTATTCCTTTCGGAATAACATGCAAATCAATCAAAAAATCTCGCAGATATTGAACGTGTGTTACAGCAAAAAACACACCTTTATTCCCAAAACATATCCATTTAAAAGCTAGGAGCCCTCTGGCATAATCCCCAACCCCAAATAAGTTGAATCAGTGGTTAATGCTCCGGCCCCATTCGGTTCAAATTTGACTTGAGGTTGTATAGGGGGTCGGGGGAACCTTTTGACATCACCCAGCCATATTTGTTATCGTGAATAGGGGTATCATTTCCAGCCCCTGGTTGCATTAATAAGCTTAATTAGGGGTCAGTTAAGCAGCCAATGCACAGTTAAGAGGTACTGTTTGAAAGCGTTGACCGCTAAAAAGGTATCTTTTTAAACCATTAAAGCTTAATGCTAACTACCGAATCACTTTTTTGCCGTAATTACCGCACAGTTCAGCGTTAGTATAGGGTTCTTTTAACGGGTGCAGTAATGATTTTACTATGCCATTAACTATTTTGACTTGTCCCCGACGGCACACAAGGTGGAGGTGGAGAGCCCTAACTAATTCTTCCAAACGACAAGAAATAAACCTGATGATGTTCATTTGTAGCCTCTCTGCACCTTTCGCCATATACCGTAATACTTATTAGCTCCCTAGGAGATAAATTTGGAATAATTAAAGTTACGGCAAGAATTTAGTCAAAACGGAAATCAGATCAATGATACCATAAAAAGGTATAATAATGGTACAGATATGGTTCATGGGCAGAAACTGCGAGCTTAGAGAATGGCAGAGCTTCAATCAAGGCTCATATGAGAAAGATGAAAAATGCATTAAAGCATCTAGTTCACAGTTGAACACAAGGGATTGATTTTGCCTAAATTAATTTCCTGCATGGAAAGACAGGCCCACACAGATGTGATTGTTTTAGAAGGGCATCATACTGTGTGGTCCCATGGATGTCCGTAGCTTGTACAATTAATTCTAAGAAATCAAATGGCTCTCAGATTACAGCAGCTACGGTAAGTACATGCCTGAAGTAATTTAGGTCTATGAACAGACATTATAAGGAGAAATTATCACTATAACCATGTAAACCGATCCTGTTTTGTAAACAATGAACAGCGGTGGTTTAACGTGAACCAGTTGGGAGCATACATAATCATTGAACTTGAAGTAGAACATTTTTCATATACATATTGCATTACATCCTGAGAGATGGTCGGCTTCAAAGAACAATATACGTTATTTTCCCCTTGTACTTCTAATATAGAAGCACATGTGAAATGTTAGTTGTTCCTAGTGTGAGAATGAACTGGCATGTACTTTTGATAGTACACGCAAGTTTATCCTCTGACTGACAGCTGCCATGCTAGGTCTCCCTGCTAATCCCCCCCCCCCCCCCACCCCCGTCTTGCATTCGGCAGGCAGAGCCGTGTGCATGCTGACAGCACTGCTGTCTCTCGCTTGTGAGACACAACAGATAGTAAACCAGTGTGTATCTATTAAGATACATGTCGGGTTTACTTACTAAAGTCCCAGAACATGTTTTGTTTAACCCTTGCTTCCTTCAAGGAGGCAAGGTTCCATGTTCCTTTAAGCTCTTGTTTACAGATAAAGTCAGGCATAAAGATGTAAACTCCCAATGTGCCGATGAACAAGTCTCCATGTACACTGAAGAATAAATCAGAATGCAATATCTGAATAGGCACACAATTTGGATTCTCCCCAGTCATCATAGTTTAGGGCTCTAGTTTTTTTTTTTTTTAATAAGCCATTTAAATAATAAAGTCACAAAAGGGATAATCAAAGAATCCATCAGAAAGTAGATAGGGTAAGAAAGGGTGTTTAACATAAAGGGAAATATAAAAGATTATGGTGGTGGTCAAAAGTAATGACAAAGGAAGAGGAAACGGTGGTTAGAGCGATAACATTGTTGAGGAAATGATTTAGGAGCCAGACTACTTCATTTTAGAAGTCAGGGAAAGGGTTCTTCCACAGTGTTTCATGTAAAACAAATAGTGCCGTTTGTCAAGCCAGAGGTATATTCTAATATAGGATATAGACTAGGTAATGAATTTGGGTATCACTGAAATAAAAAGGTGGAGGAAAGATGACAAAAAGAACAAAGATGAGTAAGTAGTTATGTAGGTTGGAAATATTAACACGTTATACTGTATACTCATCTAACTTCCTGTTATAGATTCATAACTAACTACTATTCTAAAAAAAAAATAAAAAAAATACAACAACTCAGCAATTGTTAATTTAATAGAAGGTCTGCAATAATTCTATGTAAATTTACAAAAAAAAGTCTTAAACACTTGATGATGGCAGCAAATATGTGCTGGTGGGGTAAACTGTTTGGATTATATAAGAGGTTGATGATCTAAAGCACAGGTTTGGTAGGAATTAACACTACCCACAAGCGCCACATATATTGGAAATATTTATCCGAAGTCCTATTAAAAAAAGTTTTGCTACCTCCTAAAACAAAATTTAATTTAAAAAGTTCTGCTATATTATAATTGTACATGAATATTGCTGTGTTTAAGATGGGTTAACTTTTATTCTTGTTCAATTGTCCAACAAAAACCTGAAGAATTGAAATGCACAAACTTCAGCTATTTATGCTAATTTTGGCATAAATAAATAAAATCTTTCCAGAAGCAATCATGGCCAAAGATTGGCAAGAAACTGAATAAGTGAATTACAGAAAATTCCATAATTCGGCTAGAACTCCGATCTAGGCCCATTTTGGGCCTGATCGTTCTATATGGTGTAGACCCTAAATTACTGCTCTGAAAACGTGACCTCTTATTGTTGTTTAAAAAAAAACAAATCTGCACATATCAAGTCGTAAAGTGTATCTGGTTTCTTTGGCAAAATCATTAAAGTGACAGCCTAGCACTACAGGCTCTCCCATAAAAACGCCATAACATAACACATTTGCATATCAATTTTCTTTTTTTTTTTAAATTTATAATTCTTTATTAGGTATATTGTATCAAAAAAAGACACACCATTCACATATATACAGAAAAAAGGAAGAATAATCGTATACATATACATTTAACGTACATACATATATATGCATTCCTCTCAGTGTTTGATCGTATTTAACACAGAAGACAAATACACAACATAAGAGCCAAACATACAAATCTTCAAGTATCCCCTTCCCGTCTCTCCCCCCAAGCTCACATCCACCATGCTGCCATAGCAGCTATCGTCACTCTCTCTCCCCCCACCCGTCCACATCGAAGAGGCGGAAGAGGAGAGAGCGAGGAGGTAGAGGAGAGGTCAAGGAGTGGGAGAAAGGGGAAGTCTCTCCCTTGCGGTGCAGGCGGTAGTGGAGAGTGAAGGCTCTCTCTCAGGTACAACGCCCAAGGGTCCCCCACTAATCTTTGGCAGATCAATTTTCTTAATGTTTGTTTTCAAATAAAAAACAAAAAATAAACTCATTACATGTTTCCATGACTAAATTTTCCTTAATTCAATATACATACGTATATACACAAATGTGAAACAAGTTTGTTATCCATAGAGACCAAACAAATAACATACATTACTAACTGAATATGACATATGAATATAAAAAGCATGGATTTGAGAGAGGATTATTTGATTGGAGAGGAGGTTTCTGCAGCTCTTGGTAGGAACCATCTTCTCTAGCCGTTGAAGGCCAATATTTTAAAAATATAACAAAGGGTTAATATGATCCACAATTATGTTCCAGGCCGATAAAAGTGTCTACTCAATATGCACCAGACTTCGGCTTGTGAATTGATGCCTTCAAAGTCCGAACCGATTGGGGAACAGAATTACGAGATACCCAATATGCCCCAATGTGTCCTTGAATAGGTCCGTAATTCAAGCATCATAGCCAATTACATGCAGAGACCTGCCGAAACATCCCTTAACCGAAATGTAGCCTCTATCATCCCAATAGTCTACGGGTATTATGAAAATAACCAAAGTCCCCCCGAAAAAAAAAAAAAGTGCAGGTGGGGTCCCTAAAAAGGTACATGGGGGGGGGGGGCGCAAGTATCCCTGGAAAATAGCCCTGACCTCTCGCTACAGTAAACAGCCAAAATCTGGGCAAGTGCTCCCATTCCACTTATGAAATAATCAGAGGGCAATGGCCAACGTGACTGATGCTGGGAGCTGGCCAAATGGCTCCAAGCCTCCATACTTGCCCTGGCACACATACAACAACATCACCCTCCCAGGGTCTGTGAAAATGTCCCCAGAGCACCTTAAAATATATGTCCCCAGGGTATAGGGGCTGATGAATGGCCCCCAATAAATATAAATTAACCAGGCCCGAGGGATTGAGGGCTGCTTTTAAGACTCCCGAACCTCTCAATAAAATGCAATTACTCCATAAATAAAGTGAATTGGCTCCCCAGGGGTTAAGGGGCTGCCCCAAGTACAACAAACCACATAAATTAAAAACAACATTTTTCCCTACATAATCCCCAAACTCTACCTTTCCCAGGTAGGGAGGACAACGACAATTCAACTGAAGAAAAAGTGGGGTTGCTAGTGAAAATCCAGTCCAGCCGTGATCCACAACGCCCTCATCTTTTGCCTAGGCAAAGGCTACATCCAAAAAATAATACCGAATCTACCTATGCCAAGAAAAATATTGTGTCGTCACAAAAACACAAAAAACTGTCTGTTTTTGATAGCGAAAATTTCTCAATCCGAAGGCCTCTGCTTTGGTTTCCTAAATGGCCTAAACAGCCGGAGTCGAAAAAAATAGATATTGAGCAGCTGCATTTCGCGGTTTCCTTTGACTTGGCTATTATGCAGATTCAAAACCAATTCAGAAAGGATAGGTACATATTAGAGAAACCCCTAAAGACTCAAAAGTTAAAAGCACTGTGAGCTATAGATTAGGCCATTGACGTTCAATCGCTCATTCATTTACTTATGGCCATCTAGAGTTTTTCATTTGCCTCATCCTGTCTAAATCCATAGTTTAGGTTCTACTTTGTTATCTCGTGAAATTAACAAATGGTATACAGCCACCAAATGTTAAGAAATATTAAAACACTAGATTAGAGTAACTTATGGGAGCAGATATCAGCTTAACTTTTCTTCAAGTACAATTTGGTACATCCTATTGCCCTGCAGAATGTAATGGTGTTTTATAAATAATATGGAACTAGTTTCTTGATATTTATAAAACTAACATTATCAAAATTCAACTTCTTGCAAACATCTGCCAAGTGAAATGCACACTATTTTCTTCTAAAAGGTCTTGTGAAACACAATCAGTATATAAACATTCTTGACTTTCAGACCAGTAGAGAAACCATTGTGAGCTACAGATCATCACCGGCTGCCAAGCGTTGAAACACTAAAGACACTACTGTCTGAAATACGATTGTATCTGCATTAAAGAAAATGCTCTAAACTAACAACCTACAGGTAACCACAAAGCACTAAGTAGATTAACGCACTGCTGGGTCTTAGGCCATATTTAAAGTTTAGCTCTTTGGCAACTGTCATAGCAGCTGAGCTGCTAGAGCAGACTGTATAGTTAATCAAGTCCGTATCAAAGCCAGATGGCCCTAGCTGCTTTTCAGAGAGCCTGATACACACGCTAACTGCTTTTTTCATTATTGTGATGGTTCCTGGCACCACTGGATTCCTTCATTTCAGATCAAGAAGTAAAAAAAACAAACTCCAAAAATTGTCTGTTTCTATCTTACAGCTTTGAGACCTGGCTTAATTGTCATTCAGGTTTGGATGATATATATCATCCCAACCACAAATTTTTATTTAAATATTTAGGGTCTTGCTGTACTGTTAGTCTTTTAAATATTAATTAATTTACCTTTTTTAATTAAAATGTTAGTATTTTTAGTTAGTTAGTTATTGGTTAATATTTATTAAAATCTTAAATCTTATATTATTTCTACTGCAATTCCAAAATTAGGCAAAATCAGACTGGCCAAGCTCAGGTTGAAATGGGTAATCCTCTACATATTGATACTGGAACTACAAGTTGGGGAAAGGCTTATCTATTTGGAAAGTAATTCCGTACAACCCCTCCACTGACTGGAAGTCAGTCAACTTTCAAGATTCTCAGCAGTGGGGCGAGGGTGATTGGAGAACAAAGGCGAACTGGGAAATGTTAAAGATGCAAGCTGACTTTTATATTTAAATACATGAACCAAAAACCAAATGCAAGAAAATGGATTTGGGGTGGATCTGAGAAGGAGGGTGAGCTGCAAAGCCAAAATAAGAGTGATAAAGGTGATGAAAGGTGAAAATGAATTCTGATTCAAGAAGAACACCCTTCTGACAATGGGGATTCTGATTCCTCATCTTGTTCTACTGACTCACTCGATTGGAAAACTAGGAGGAGATGGAGTGCCAATGACATTAATGTTGCAAGCCGTAATAATTCAAATATTCAATCAAAAAAAGTGTTTCTGTTCCCCACAGTGTGTATTAAAAACTTTAATAAATGTTTTTAAACTTGAAGAAAATGGGATTTAGATTTGTCAACTGGGGACAGGTCCCCTTTATGTTCACGGAATAAGACCTTATTATTTTAAATAATGAACGAAGCTCTCCCCCCCCCCCCCCATTATAATTATTTTAATGGCTAACAATAATAGTCTGCATGATTGCAAGTCATTTATGCATTAAGACTAGTGCCTTTCTTGTTTTGGAAAAAAATTGTTATATATATCTCAAATACAACTATATAAATCCGATAGATATCATAAATATCCAATATATTTGATATTTCTATAATCATCGTCATATTTTTTTCCGACCCTGGTTTGTTGCAAGTTTGGAGTTGTTTCTACATTTTTTTCCTCTAAGGCGAGTCTGTTCAAATACTTTGCATAAATAAAATCATCTCCATGATATTATGTAATCTGATCTTTTACTCCAAAGCCATCTCAACCAGGTTATTACAGAAACTCGTCAGAGTGGATTATATGATCTGCAGTTATGTTCTGACAGAAGATTCAAATATTTCACAGGGTAGAGATGACAAAACACATGAAAAAAAATGCAAATAAAGTACTCTAATACAAAATGTTTGCCTGTTCATTTATTGCCTGTTTTTATGTTTTAAGTAAATGGGGGTTTGTGCATCAACCTTTCCACATCACATATTTTTATATGTATTTATATACCGTATTTGCTTGAATATAAGAGCAAATGCTCTGAAAAATACCCCGTCTTATTTTCGAGGTAGTCTTATAATCTGACCTCAAATCGAGGTCAGGTTATAAGACATGGATCCAGGTCCCCCCACAGAGCTGCAGGGGACCTGGATCCCCCTCTCTAACAGCAGGTCGACGCAGACATCCTCCCCTGCTGCCGCCCGGCATGACCGCCGGGACTATTATAATCTATGATACTAGGGTCCTTCCGGCTTCAACATAAAAGTCCCGGCGGAAGTGCCGGGCAGCAGCGGAGGATGTGCGTATCGTGCAGACATCTGCCTCCACTAGCCACCAGGGAGATATGGGCAGCTGGGGGATGTCTGCACGATAGTGCAGACATCCTCCATGCTGCCCGACACTGCCGTCTATTAGCCACCAGAGAACGAGAGTCCAGGTGAGAGGGAAGGAGGGGGGAGAGAAAGACCAGGGGAAGGGGGGGGGGGGGGGGGAGCAGAGAAAGACAAGGGGAGGGAGGGGGAGAGAAAAGTTTGGGGGAGGGAGACAATGCAGGGGGGGGGGGGTGGAGAGAGAGACAGCATTGGCACAATAAATACAAGAAATGCATTTGTTTAATACGTTTTAATATTCAATAAAAATTATAATTTACATGTTAATATGTACAAGTTAAACTTTTTTTCTATAGGGTAGTCTTATATTCAGGCTTTTAGTTTTTTTCCTAAAGGAATATCCAAAGTTTGGGGGGTCGTCATATATATATATATATATATATATATATGAATATGCTCATAATAAAAACATAAAACTAATATTAATAACTAGAAGTATTTCTCTCTATCATCTGAAAGCCAAGTAAAATGCCTGGCACTTTCTAATCTACAGATTGCCTGCCTTTGGCTCAGTCTTTTACATGTTTTAGTTCAGACGGTGCCAGTGTGGAAAAGCATCAGATAACATGGAGAACATGAACAGATTAATAAAACCTGAAAACACACAAATACCGAAAACCCTGGAATGAAATGTACCATCTGCTATGACAACAGTTCGTACTTACATCCTAGCCTAGCAGAGTGACCAGTTAATTGTCTTCTAGACAATGTGATAAAGCCAACAGCTCAGCTGGATCCCTTGAGCTCTGGCCTCAGAACATCAGACTGAGCAATCACAACACCCATTTGCCCGAAGGGGTGCAAACTACTTGAAAGCTGTAAATTCAGACAGTATGGAAGGAAAGCAAATTAAGACATTTCATAGGAAAATAGACCACGTATTGTTACAGGCACATCGTAAAGTGAATTAAAAAAAGGTTAAAAAGGAGAAGGAATAATTATCACCACTTTATATAGAATATAAGTTGGATATGACATTATGTATGAAACTTGACATAATTCTCTCCTGTAATGGAAATGGAGCCTGCATCACTTGGTAGCAAGTGTGAATCCCTTTATGTTGAATGAGGATGTACCAGAGGGTGCACCTAATGACTTCACATGGCAAAATATGAATTCTAACTATAGCTGGGAGGTTGCCGCGTTTATGAAGATGTTCTGCAAATCTCTAAATATGTGTAAAGCCCTGCTTTATGGCACTGTGGAAAGCAAACTGTGTTTGAAATGATATTATGGATATGGTGTGATGCAGCCACTCACACAGTAAGGTAAAAGAAATAATAGTTTGGAGGTCCTTCAGTTTTACTGAGATGCTCTTATTTTAAGCTGTAAGAATATTTTTTTACTTGAAATGAAATGTGGGGGCAGCAAGGGAGGGTTGGGGTCAAATTTCACAATGTTGGGCAAAGGCAGACACCACAGTTTGACACTCATTGGACATCCTGCCCTGTAACTATGCAGAAGGTTTATTTCCACTCTTCCCATCACTTACCTCTAACTATATCAGAATATATTTCCTTAGACAATTACTGGATTTTGTGAGACTTTTCCATCGACTCTGGTATCTATCCCTGGCGTAGGTGAGTTAATGTGAGATGAGCATTCATCTGATTGACTTAATTATAGACTGTGCAGGGACTGACCTAGTGGGTTTCTCCTGCTAGAAGAGCTCGACTGACCCTGATTCATGCATAGCAAAATCATCTCATCTAAACTCCCCTGCAGCTCACATATAAAGGGTTTACTCAAAAAGATATAATTGCAAGAAATTGAAATGGGTAATAATTTAAAAACTTGTGGACAATTCTTCCAACTCCGCTAAATTGGCGTAAAGTTTGAAATTCCCGTCTCTGTTCCCTGCAATTCTCTCTTTATTGAGTAGTTAATACAAATCTCAATCATGTGATACTACTTCTCACCAAGGCAAAGCACACACAAAATAAGGACAACAGAAGGGAAAAAAACACAAGGATAGAATTCTATTGTCTTAACTAAAAGTCCACAAGACTCTGCCAAGAATGTGATTTCCTGCTACACAGTAACTAACTTTCACTTAGAAATAGATCTTATACTGGAGCTTTCACTTCCTCACAGCTATGTAACAAGTGTTACTGTTGAACTCTAGGCAAATTGTTCATGCATACTATATAGAGAAGATATGCTCAAAGCTTTTTTCTTGCCAGGGCTGTAATGTGAATACAGAGCAAAACATTTTTTTTTATTAAATATAGGAGGGGTTCCAAACTTACAGCCCATTTGACAATAAGGTGCGGCCCAATCGACTAACCTACCATATTCTCATTATCCATTTAAAATAGGTTGTTGTTTTGTTTGTTTGTTTTTTAGTACAGTGGATTTAAAAAGTTTCGGTTAATTTTGTATTTCTGCTAAATAAATCACATTTTCCACGTCTAACAACGCTATTCTTCACACATTTCTGTTTTTAAAACATTTAAGCTGAATACGCCCCTGCCTTTCTGAACTTGTAGCCCATTTCTGAAAAATCTTGGATGCCTCTGACATCTAAGGGTCTACTCAATAAAAGAGAATTGTAGGGAATTGAGGTGGCAATTTCAAACGTTGGGCCAATGTAGCTAAGTTGGACACGTTCTCCAATGCAACTGAAGGAACTATTTTTCCAACTCAGCTACTTTGGCCTTAAGTTAGAAATTCCCATCTCAATCCTCTGCCATTCTCTCTTTATTGAATAGTCCTCTCTGTGTTTTAATTGTACCCGTTACCCTTTTAGTTACAGCATCATTCTCATCAGCCCTACATGGAAATTACATGTATTCTATTTTAGTTAATGTAGTTAAGGACAGGGGATCGCAACTCTCGACCACCAAAATCAGGTTAGAAACAATTACATGGTGCAAGTGGTGAAAGGCCTTTGTATCTCCTGTTCAAAGTCCAACCACAGCATCTCATGGGAACTACTGACAATACATACAGGAACAATGAAGAATCTATCCATACTTGCAGTCAATGTAGAAAATTATGTTTAATGTACACACTCACCAAATATTACATGCTAGGGAACAGCACTTGTTGGAATTGTCCTTTTTACAGGACAACCTTATGTTTCTTCCTACTTCCTGTTGAGTTAGAATAACATGACCGGGATGAGCTTATCTTGGAATCACTGAGCAGTGAACAAGATGACATCCGGTGGGGCGATTTGAAATTTTAAGCAAGTATATACGCACACACACATTTAAACATAATGGTGTCCATACTAAAAAGACAACGGATCTATATTCAGGTGTATAGGTAAATGTATAGGTTGAACACATAAGATGTCCACTGCCACTTTCAATTAAAAACAAAACTTTAAAGCACAATAGATCTTGAACTCAAATTGGCGCACAGAGTCTTTTCTATTTCTATATTTGTACATTCTGGTTCAATGAATGTACACATTTGTGACAGAAAATAATAAAGGCATTATTATTAAAAGGGACTCTATTCTATGTTTTTCAGGATGTGTGGCTCTTTTCCTGAATCTGTGTATATTTAATTTTATTTAGGTATATTCCATAGTATGTACATCAGGGCCGGACTGGGAGAAAAATTCGGCCTGGGCATTTTTTGATCACAGCAGCCCACTAAGAAGGGGGCGGGGCAGAGGAGGTGTGTTTTGTCATCACCAATGACAAACACGCTCCCTCTCAAAGTGAGCATATTGGTTCAATGCTCTTCCAGGGCAGACCATGCGCAGAGCTCTGCTGAAGAGCTCTAGCATGAGAAAAAAGCCCTGTATGTGTTCTGCACAGTGCAAGCAAATGTAATAACATGCTTGCACTGTGTTTCCTTGCAACTTGTCTCTGGTGTCTCTATAAATGGATACCAGGAGACAAAAATGCCAGGAAAGAGTATTGAGCATGTGTTTGGAGCCTGCTTGTGGGAACGCGTGTGTGTAGAGTAAGCTGATTGTGGTGTGGTATTGTGTAATAAGGTTCGGTTTTAGTTGTGTTGTGTTTGTGGTGTAATGTGATGCATATGTGGCTAGGGGCTGTAGAGAATGTGTGTATAGGGGATATAGCAAGTGTGTGCATACAGGCTATAGTGTGTGTGTGTGTGAATATATATATAGATTTAGTGTGTGTTTAGGGGTGTAGTATGTGTTTGCTTACAAGGAATCTAGTGTGTGTATATATACATACATATATGAGTCTAGTGTGTGTTTGAAGGACCCAGAATGTGTATAGGAGATCTAGTGAGTGTGTGTTTATAACAGTTTCAGAGTGTATATAGGGATCTAGTGTGTGTATGTGTGTAGATGATCCAGAGTTGGGTAAGGGATCTAGTGTGTGTCTGGAATGTAATGTGTTTAGGGGTGCAGTATGTGTGTGAGGGGTGCTGTGTGTATATATATATATATATGTAAGTATTGTGTATGTCTGTTGTGCAGTGTGTTGTGTTCTGTGTGTATGTGAGGGGTGCAGTATGTGTGTGTGAGGGGGCGGTGTGATGAGGGGGGCGGTGTGTGAGGGGGCCGGTGTGTGAGGGGGGCGGTGTGTGAGGGGGGCGGTGTGTGAGGGGGGCGGTGTGTGAGGGGGGCGGTGTGTGAGGGGGGCGGTGTGCGAGGGGGGCGGTGTGTGAGAGTGATGGTGTGTGAGAGTGATGTGTGTGAGTGCTGTGTATGATGTGTGTGAGAGTGCTGTGTGTGATGGGTGTGAGAATGCTGTGAATGCTGTGTGTGATGGGTGTGAGAATGATGGGTGTGAGAATGCTGTGTGTGATGGGTGTGAGAGTGCTCTGTGTGAGAATGCTGTGTGTGATGGGTGAGAGTGCTGGGTGTGAGAGTGCTGGGTGTGAGAGTGCTGTGTGTGAGAGTGCTGTGTGTGAGAGTGCTGTGTGTGTGAGAATGCTGTGTTTGATGGGTGTGAGAATGCTGTGTGTGATGGGTGAGAGTGCTGTGTGTGATGGGTGTGTGAGTGCTGTGTGTGATGGGTGTGAGAGTGCTGTATAAATGTTAGAATGGATTGTGTGTGTGTGTAGGGGGGGGGGGTAAATAAACAAATAAAATAACAGGCATTATGGGGACATAATGCCTGTTATTTTATTTGTTTATTTACCTACCCCCCCCCCCCTACACACACAATCCATTCTAACATTTATACAGCACTCTCACACCCATCACACACAGCACTCTCACACCCATCACTCCTTTCTTACCTTTAGCCTGGGAGGGGGGGACCGGCACGCTGGTACCTGCGACTGTTCCCTCGTGGTGAGAGGTTCACTCTCGCGAGATCCGGTCGTTGCTATGGCAATGCTCCGGATCTCGCGAGAGGAACCCGGTGGAGCTGCAAGTTAGAGCTCCGCCGGGTCCTCTCTCCATTCTCCCTCCCCCTCTCCCTGCCGGCGGCCGCATTTGAAGGCATGTGGGCCGGTGAGGGAGATCTTTGATGTCCTCACCGGCCCTTCATGTCAAACAGCGGGGCCGGCGCTCGGATAGTGCCGGCCCTGCATAGACCGGCAGGGGAGATTCTGGGACCTCCCCTGCCGGCCTCGGCCCATGGCCACCGCGGCCCACCGGGCATTTGCCCGGTGTGCCCGATGGCCAGTCCGGGCCTGATGTACATTATACCTTTTTGTTACCTGCGAAAAGGTTTTCATATAATAAAATATTTCAGCTTTGGATAAACATAACCTTTACTCCCCATCATAGAGACTATTAATGAGTAAATAAAAACCCAGTTCCAATACCGGTTGGCAAATGAGTCTGACTAATATCTTGTTGAGCGAAAGAGAAGGCACTTACTCACTCAGTCACTGAAAATCTGAAACAGTTAAAACTCATAATAGGTGAGGTCAAAGCACATTCATTAGTATGTCATGCTAAGATTATGAAAGAGAGATGTTAGATAAACAAGAAACTAAAAGCTATTGTTGAAAAGTAGTATTCTCACTTACCGAATGACTTCCAGCTAAGGAAGTCTAGCCACTATTACAGGAGCTATTGTTCTATCGGGAAATAAATGATGCAGATCTACTTTCTAAAATACTTATGGTTTTGTTTGCATTTGTTTTATTTTTTTTAATTGACATACCAGCATTAATTTAAATTTGTTGTATATTTAGGTAGTAGGCAGGGGAAATGTGGTTCACTTTATACTTAAAAGAAGAAAAAATATTTGGAACAAAATGAGGTTTAGATTAAAATGGCAGTTGCCACAACTACCCACTTTCTGGGATTATTTCTGCCTTACACTTATAGGTTTCAGGGGCATATTACTTCCAGTATGTTCCATGTAGCAGCTGTTTGGTCTCAGTCTTGGTACCAGTAGTGAAAGTGAGCCATGATTGCAGACCCATATGTAATAGTATGGATTAGTTGTGTATGTTGTATGATGATCAGTACATTGCTAAATAGGAAACAGATTCTTACAACAGAGGTCTGGCAAAATTTAGTAAATATGGCATAGAGTGCTATAAATGTAATGGTGAACAAATCCAATAATTAAAATCAAGAAGAAGGGAAAGAAAGAGAGAAGAAAAAAGAATGATTGGGGGCCATGGTGAGCCGTGGACGAGAGCTGCTAGGTATTGTGTGCAGGGAAGCTATATAACCATGGTTCACATAAAAGCTCTGTTCCATAATGACATTGTATTTGGCTATGGCCTTCTGCCCATTGCAAAGCCCCTGTTTTTTCCAGTTCCTTGCTATGTAAATCTTATATCATTATAAGATCAATGGCTTTAAACAATTAATTCTTCTTCAGATTTTGAATAAAAATAGGAAAAACCAAAACAAAAGTGCATCTAAAATTCATTAGTGTAGGAATCTGGGTGCAGTGTACTTCACACCGTCTCCATTTCTAAGAATATCATAATCTCCAGATAACAACTGCCAAAGATACAATTTCTCTACAAATCTCATTAATCACGTAAAATTCCAAAACACAAATGTCTATTAAGCATAGTTCACTTTATTTGTCATGCATCTCTAAGGTAAGAATTTTAAAATAATTTACTTTTTCAAGGTATTGAAGGTACCTTTATCAAATATTTTAGTAAATGGATCTGCAAACTGAAACAAAACAATTTTTTTTTATCTAATAAAAGTTAAAAAAAAAAAAAAAAGAAATTTAAGAATTTAAAAAAGTTCAAGTTCAGATTAAGTTAAGATTTAAAAATTAAAAAAAAAATGATTGCACTGATTGAGGATTGATTCCTGTATCTTGTTTAGATCTGAAATTGCCCAACATGCAACTGTTCTACAGTGTTGGAATGCAGGAGGTTTTAGAGGAGTAAACCAATATATATGACCAGCTCCAGCCTCCATAAATCAGTGAGCAGATAGCCTATCTGGGTGCTGGAACACTGTGAGCTTACTCGGGGGTCATACAAACAAAGTGTGCGTCAGCCATGACTTCCGGAAAAAAGACAAAAGTATTTTCTTTGTAGAAAAGTATCAAAATGTTATTTGGTCCAATAAACAATCAATAAAAACAAGGAAGGGGACAGCAGAAGAGGTCTAAATGCTTGACGTGTTTCCCACTATTGGGGGCTTTCTTAAAAGCAGTCAAATAATGTGGTACAACAGGGTTTAAATACAGACATAATATCATTAACAATCAATTGATTAAAACAGTTGGTGTCATACCTGCAGTGAGCGATCCAGACAAAGTGTTCAGTAGCCACCACCACAGGGAGCGAGACCCCGAACCAAACAACACGCCCACGTCTCCAAAAATGAAGATGAGGCGTGTCCCACACGAAACACACGCCCCCCAGACCCGCCCACCACCTAGATCGCTCGCTACAGTGAAAACAGAGTTTTCGGGACCAAATAAAATTGTGATACTTTTGCCTTTTTTCCACAAGTCTTAGCTGACACACACTTTGTTTCTGTCTTAGGTTTTAGAGGAGTGCCCAAATGCCCATACCACAATGAGTTTTATAGAAATTAACAGTTGGAAAATGGAAACATTTAAAAAAAAACTTAAAAAGGGACAATCCAACATGTTTAACCCTTGCTTCCTTCAAAAGAATAAAATATTAAACAAAACATGTCCCGTTCTTTGTAAGTAAACTCAATGTGTTTCTTAATAGATACACAGGGGTTTACCATCTGCTGTGTCTCACATGCAAGACACAGCACGCGCACAGCCAATCAGAGCGAGGGCTCGCCCCTGACTGCCGAATGCGAGGGTCTCTTGCTGCTAGCGCAGAGAGAGACCCTCGTTTTTGCATGGGATCAGCAGGGGGTACCTAGTTAAGCTAGTCTGCACTAGCAGAGAGAGCCGGTCGCCGACCTGATGGCTGCCTGCTTCCTATGGAAGCATGGCAGCTGTCGGTCAGATGATAAAATGTTCACACCAGTCCATCCACACAACATCAGCAACTTACATTTCACTATGCTTCTATATTAGATTATATTAGGATTATGAAACAGAGCTTGTGTAAAGTTGATAATTTAGAGGTTAGAACAGAGCCTAAAAAAGGTAGCTGAAAAAAATGTTAATTTAAAAAGAAAAAAATGATCAGAATTTTTTTTTTTTTTTTTTAACAGCAAACTCCAATTATCCATTTTGTAGCACACAAGCATACACTTGCCTGTTCATGGTCAAAAACTTAAGACACACCAGAACACTCCCCACTATGCGATTTCTAACATCTGAAGCAAATATTAGTTCCCACATATAATGTCTGTACCGCTCCCTTTCACTCCTACTCAGAGTTGTTTCTTAGACCGAATGATTTAACTGACACCTTTTAAGCAGACTTGTCACTATCCCAAATCCTACATTTTACAGTTTAGTAGAATTACACACAACTCAATCTTCCAGTCATAATTCTACTTTATACATGTTCCTGCTTTCCCACTACAAAGCTTCCCCCTATAGCAAGTGTTTAAAAGCTTCCTATGATTCCAAGAGCTCACGCCAGGATTGACACTATGCCAGCTGCTTATTCAAATCTATATCTATAGCTTTCTGCCATCTCTTTATGGACACCCCATCACCACCATAAACGCAGTCTCTCTAAAAACAACCATTTTCATTCCTTCCTCCACTCCACTATCCAGTGCCCCTTTTTTTACTTACATCACTTATTCACCCCCTTGCTGTAAAACTAAGGCTGAAACAAAAACGATGATGTCAAATATCCAATTAGAATTATAGTATTTGAGGACATAGACATATAAAATCAGAACCTTCAATAAACTTTTTTTTACTGCACGCATTAAAGACAAGTTTTATGTTTAAACAGTAACCGTTTGATACAGAGAAATCTGAATTTGTTTAACCTGCTAATGACGTATTGAAGGTCTTTGATGTCTTCATCTTTACAATTATCTCCACAGGCATTTCTTTACAGTATTCAAAAAACAATAGGGATTAGTATAGTGACTGCTTTGTTATATTGATTACTAGATGGTAAGTCTGGAGTATTGTTATAGGGTCTCAGCTAAATGTAATAATGCCTGTAAAATGCCTGGTTATGCCTGTAAAAGCCATCTGAAATCTTATTTGTAGAATGATCAACTGTACAATTATGTTGATTATTTAAAAATCTATTTAGCAGTGTTAGAATAAAACCGAGTGATAGTTTCTGAACGGAATAAAAAAAAAAGTATTATATATTGTTGTAATTGTAACAGTCAGGTAATACATTTGTGATCACCTTAGTTACTTGAAAAGGTCTTTTACATTAAAAAAATGTTAAAAACAAAGAAATATCAGCGCAACAACAAATATTTTCTTAGACTTAATGTCATTTTAACAATACTAATCACAGATATAAAAGAGAGATTTAGTCACACCCTATGGACAGATCATGCTTAGCCCACCACAGCGTCAATGTACTCCAATATTGGTGGGTCCTAAATATGTTTCAGAGTTCAGTGTAAGTCAAACTATTTTACTTGGACACAAAAGCCACTAAAATTGACATAGTTTCACTAGACGGGATTTATGGAGCATCTGTGGGTACATGTTAAAACAATATTACAAATAACTTTAAAAAAAAAAGAGACAATGTAGGTAAACTTCTCCAATGATTGCAGAAGGAATTGAAAAATAAAATGATCCGGTGCCTGAATATGCAATTATGCATAATTTAAAGATATAGGCAAAACAAATGTAGCACTAAACAAGAAAAACTATGTTAACATAATGTACTTTTAAATGCCACATGTCAATTCTACTACTCCGTGAGAATAAAGTTCCAAGGCTAGGAGGTTGAACAAATACAATCGGATTTTTTTACGGTAAAATTGTGATTGCTTGGGCTGAACATATACAAAGATCACCTTAGAAAGAGGAAACCTTTTAAATAAAGATGAATTCTGTCAACAGAGGTCACTCATCTTACAAAAACTCTCGTACAATGGCAACACAAAAGTACACAGAAGCAACATGACAATTTATACAATAGTGTTAGTGTAGAAATCGCTTTAAAAAAAAAAGTAAAAAAAAAAAAGCTTCCATCCTGTTTGAGCTGAGCATGTCAGTTTACAGACAGATTTAAAGTGCAGGCGTTGACAAATATTTTCTAGATGGCACCAGAAATGTCAATGAAAGTTGTAAACTTTACATGAATCTTAAATCTTACTTGGATCTATGCAGCCTTTCTAAAATATATATTTTAAAATGCATAAAACATTATTTTGTGACACATAGAGTGGTTTGTTATGCCAAATTTGTTAAAATTCTAAAAAGAATATAGAAGAACTGTCAGCAAAAATGAAGTTATATTTCACCGATAGATTGCATCAAGTGTAGGTATTTTAAATAGAAATACTTTCTTTATATGCTTTCATTAACCCCTTAGTGACAAGACATTTTCACCTTGACTTTCCCTTGGTGACAATGGCTGTTTTCACATTTCTAGGGTGTTTGTGTTTAGCTGTAATTTTTTTCTTTCTCACATACAGTACCCACACAAATTATATGTTGTTTTTATCGTCATAAGAAGGGCTTTTATTATATACCATTATGTTCATCATATCTTATAACTTACTACAAAAAAAATCATAAAATATGATGAAAAATTAAAAAAAAAAAAACACTTTTTCTAACTTTGACCTAAAATATAATTTACACAAATAAAATCATTAAAAAAGACCCCGTCTAAATAGTTTCTAAATGTTCTCCCGAGTTCAAAAATATGCATGTTTCCATATTTTTCGGTATTTTTTTGCGAGTTATGGGGCAAAAAACAAAAAGTGTTTTTTTGTTTTTTCCTATATTGATCTTTTGACCCCAACCCGAACCCAAAATTTAACCCTAACACTAAATTTAACCCCAACTCTAATCCTTATTATATCCCTTCATATTTTTTAACTTTAATTTAATTTTAACCCTATCCCTTATGCTAAAAAATATTTAATTTTAACCCTATAGGCTAATATAGCTAAATAACCTGTTTTTAATTAATTAAATATTTATTTTAAATATTTCCCATTGCAATGCTACTAAACTACCACTAGGGGTAGTCAAGTAGCATATTCAGAGCGACGGAAGTGAAGTTACTTTCACTTCCGAAGCTCAGACCGGCAGAGGACTTAGCCATATTGACGGAGCAGCATGCTCCGTCAATATGGCTCCGCACGATCGCTCCGTGGGGCGATCATGGGGGTCCCGAAATAGAAATTTGCCAGGCACGTCCTTTGTCGTTAAGGGGTTAAAGCATCTTACTGAGCCCTCTTTGCTTGGATAGTTTTTAGGGGCCGACATGTTGTTTGGAAATAAAGAAGAAAGATTTGACCCATCTGACCCAAGAATCTAAGCAACAGTACTGCCCCCGATAGGTATTTTATTTGTATTGTTTAATTAAAGCAGCCTACACTTGATGCAGTCTTTAAATCACATAACTTAAATTGTATCCTTTAAAGTTTCACAGACAATACAGTTGTGGCTGCTGGAATGAAATTCTTCACCCCTACTCTGGCATTAAAGCATTTTGCTGGATCATACTGGCTCCCTTGAACCTGCTTTCCTGTCCAGCCTTAGAGTGCTCTGTGAAGTGTTTATCTGACTTGCGGTCAATTAATAAAGTAAGTGAAGAGCATAAACAATCACTACAAAAAAGTTGTACATAGACACCTAGTCCTGACCACTATGATACACAGGGGCAAGTAAGAGAGCAGGGGAGTATCTTATGACATTATCATGCAGGCTTTGGCCACAGTTTTAAAGTAAGACTGGCTGGAAGATTTTGGACGTTGTTGCATCATGGGAAATATTTACAAAATAGAGCCAGGAGATAAACACCTAATTTTATTTTTCCTTTTATATTCAATTAATTCAATTATATAAAAAAACAAAACAGTGGCATATGATTTATATGTGTTTGTTTTAAATGCACAGGTTATCTAGTTACATATTATGTAAGTGGTAGTGTCCCTTTAAGAAAAAAAATAGTGTAAAATGACAACGTTGAATTCTACAACCATTCAGAAAACTCACTCTGCTGCTTGGTAATATTTTATTACGCTCACTTATTGTTTAGCAAAATCAAGAGACTGAAGAAGTGTTTTGTTGACTAGAAAGTAAAAAGCTATCAGGTATAACATAATTCAATACAAGGGTAATTCTTATCTGGAAACTGAGACACTACACCTTTGCAAATATACACAGGCCTGCTTGGAAAAAAAATGCTTGTTATTTAAAAAGGTGAAAGCCAATGTGTATTAGACTGTTCAGCTCACTCAAAAGTAATGAACATGAATCAAGTTTTCTTCAGTAAAAATGATTAAATTCAGTGCCATTCTGGATTATTCACCTTTTCTTTAAAATGAGAACTCACTCCACATCCAAGTATTTTACCAGAATGTTGACAATGACTGCTCTGCAGTCTTATAAACAAGAGAACCCATACTATACAATATTCCATATTAAATAAAAGTATAAAAAGGTGGTCACACATTAAGAGTCATGAAAGCTGCATTAGATTGTATATGGACAGAAAGATAGTTGCAAAAATGATCTAGCAGTGGAAGGTTTGATGATTGTGCAGTGATGTGTAAAATAAGGTTGTTCAACCTACTTTACTGTTTATCTGAATGCCAAATGGAGGCCGGAAGCCACATGTTCTAGAAAGCAGGATTATGGTGTTTGCATGGCTTCGGTTGAACACAGAGGTTCAGCAAGGTATTTAAAAGAAAGAAACTACAACATAAAATAATTACTTTTTTTTTTTTTTCTGGTGGTGAACAATTATTTTGGTGTTTACAACTCTGGAGTCTATAAACTAAAAAGTGACTGTAAAATTGTAACATTTATATATTTATGGAAATTGTGTCCAAGTTGCCTATCTTTCTAGCTTGTCTATTATTGTCAGTTCACTTTTTGAGTGAATTATGCACACCAAATGTGAGTGCCCAAGAAGAGATAAGATAATGTGAAAGATTCCAGTCTGAAAGAGAATCGTAGTGTCACTTCTGTGGTGTATACCTGCAGTGCATCTTTACGGATACACTCATCTTTATGGGTTTATGCTGCGGAGAGGCAAAGCTTATTTGGAGGCTGGCTTAGCTCAGTCAGTCATCAAGAAACCATCACTCACATCAGATTGATGTCAGTCAGGTCCAATTGTCTTACTCTGCTTTTAACAGTCATTAAAGGTGACCTACATATTGCCCCCTATTGATAGCACAAAATTATCATTTTGTACAGAGGCTACCAATCAGAGTACAAAAGGTCACAGATTATTAAAAAGTACATCCCATTGTATCCCTCATATTTCGGGTCACTTTAATATCCACTTGTGGTTTTTGCGCTATAAAATTACAAGTAGGAAAAAAGCTTAGCAGCTCAAAATAAAAAGTGAGGAAAAACAACAGTATAAATGCTTTCACAAGCCAAAGTTGCAGGGTAACAGACTTACAGCCCTTCACAAAGTCTATACATGATCTCATGTGAAATAAATAATGAGAGCTTCGAATTTTATTCTGTTTCTGTTATCATTTTAATGTATTGTCATTCAAAACAGTGGTGGATAGAATAATATTTAACTGGAAACGACCTATGTTTATTTATATCATTTTATAATGCCAGCAACATGGTTTTTACTACCTGTCCTGTTGAGATGTATTTCAAGACACAAAGCTTTGTGTGGTACCATGTTTAATAGAGATAAAAGCTAAAACCACTTTAAAACCGTCACCCTTGGATTGATTAACCAAAGTTTTCTGCACATACAGAATTAGTGTGTCAGGTTAGCTGTGCATGTGCCAGGAGCACACGTCTAGTCTACATTCTAAATAAACAAATATTAACCCAAGGACTTCCCGGACCTGTGTGTCATACCTACAGACAGGTGAGCAAAGGATTACATGTGTGCTGATGAATTTCCTCAGCACTAAAGCTTTAAAATAACCATCCTTTTTGTAAGCTGTACGGCTCGAAACTGTAGGAGTGTCACTTACTGTAAGCCTCTCCATTTACATGACAAACTGACATACAAAAAAAAAAAAATAATAATAATTTTAAAAAAAGCTCTATTCTTGAGAGAAAATACATTTGTACTGCTTTCCTAAGGACCCAACAAACCAAGAGTTAATCTTTAAAAAAACAACAGCTGGGATTTATCACAGTCCGTGTGTTAATTATCTTCAGGCCTGCACTGTATCACAAAATGCTCTGATCTCTGGAGCCAACTCCATTCGATTCAGTCTCTCTTCTGTTAATTACTAAATAGTAAGCTCTTAAGAACATGGTGCCATCTCCCCACAGTTCCATGCAAATACTCAATCATTTTGCAATGCGATCACATTTTATATGTGGTTTAGCAACAGTTTTGGAAAACAAAATACTAGCAGTTTTACCTCTCTCAAATACTGACTAGTTAGTTGCCAAGCCTTGCATGTGGAGTATGTATGCCACTCACAAATAATGTTGGTCACCCAGCTGGTATCTTACCAGAAGGCTGTTTAAACAAACATTGACTAAAGGCCCTTTTTAAGTCTAGGGAGGCATTAACATAGCCGGTTATTTTTCAAAGAATTGAAATTGTGTTAAAAATTAAACAGACCAATTTAAGAGTCAGAGTGGTTAATCTTAGGGTACAGTGAGCTCAATGTAGAACCACTAAAACTATCTGTTTCAAGAACACTATTCTCAAAGTTGTAGGCCAGACACAGTAGAGGTTGTCCAAAATTAGCAGGAATGTCTCGAAGAGGTAAAAATGACAGTTACTAGTGGTCCAGTCTTCATACTTTATCTTTTCGGTAGGTTTAACTTTCAGCGGTTTTGAAATGAAGGTGTTCACTTCTGCCAATAAATAATTCAGACTTGGAACGAGAAGTCAATTAGATTAGTTACAGTTCCAAAGAATTGCCATTTAATAATGACTCTCTTCCTTCATATTTAATTAAATGTACATGCAAAGAAGCTTAAAAGTTAATGAACTTAATAAACAGAATTCTATACCACACCTAATGGTCAAATATTAGCAGTAACCACATTGTTTTCATTCTTACATTTTAATAAATAACTCTGTTTACAGTTCCATGTTGGGCTTATAATCACTTTATGTTTGCACAATACGTAAGTGAACTCTGGAAACAATGTTTAATTTATTATAGAATACTAGGTGTTTTTATCCCACAGAGTAACATTTTAATAAATGGCCTTTTTTATAGCTTTACGTGGACTTCTATGGAAGTTCCATTCCCTGGCTCCTAAAAATAACAGGTTGACTCCTGAATTGTAGAAACATAGAATGTGTCGGCAGATAAGAACCAACCATTCGGTCCATCTAGTCTGCCCAATTTTTCTGAATACTTTTATTAGTCCTCAGTTCCCGATCTTATAGCTAAGATAGCGTTGTGTCTATCTCACGCAGGCTTAAAATCCTTGACTGTGTTTACCTCTACCACTTCCGCTGGAAGGCTATTCCATACATCCACTACCCTCTCAGTAAAGTAATACTTCTTAATATTAGTCATAAATTAGAGGGGCAACGATTTACAACTATGTCCTCTAGTTGTGGTAGTTTTTCTACTATATATATAGATATTATACTATCTTCCTGTGTTGGATGTGTCAAGCCATGCACTAAACCAGGGCTCGACAAAGCCTGGGAGCCAGGTCCCCATGGTGACTAGGAAATTGTACCTGGTGCCCAGGTAGGATCATTGGCACATGCTGTTCCTCGTCCTGAGATTAGTTTTAGAAAAAAAGTAGTATCAGATCGGCGGGTGTCACATGACATCCCACCGCTCACCAGTAGAGTTGAGCGGATACCTGGAAGTTCGGGTTACGCGGAACTCTGAAAAAAAGTCCTATTATTAATGTTAGGGAGGACCTCATGTCCCCCCGGTCCCCACCCATGAGCAGCGGGTGCGGACCCTAAAATAATAATGAGGGGGGGACCAAGTGTACCCCCCGGTCCCCACCCATGAGCAGCGGGTGGGGACCCTAAAATAATAATGAGGGGGGGCCTTGTGTGGAGCTTTAAATATACTAGGTCCCCCCTCATTATTATTTTAGGGTCCCCATCCGCCGCTCATGGGTGGGGACCGGGGAGGGAACACTAGGTCCCCACTCACAGGCAATGGGTGGGGACGGGTCGGGGGGCTTATTTTACTAGTGACTGGGCAGCAATAGCTGTCCAGTCACTTGTAATTTGAAATTTGTTTAGACGATATGAATATCGCAGTTTGGGTTCGCTCAACTCTACTCACCAGCAGTGTGCAGAAGGTCCGTGCCTGTATGACAGGCATGGACCAGGCTGCAGCAGAAATCGCCCCTCCCGTGCAAAGAGGTAAAACAGCAGGGAGGGGGGAAGTCATTGATGAAGAAAAAAGTTGTTTTTTTTCTTTAAAAACAAACAAACAAGCTGATGGCTTGTGTTTGTGTGTGTGTGTGTGTGTGTGTGTGGCTAAGTGTGTATGTATGTATGTATGTATGTATGTATGTATGTATGTATGTAAACTGACCTAAAGCCCTGCACTAAACTGGTATTTGTGAGTATATTAAACAAAGTCATAATACAGATATTACATTTTAATGAAGGTATGCTTTTTTTTAATTATTTAACTTCAATATGCATTTAAAAAAGGGTAGGTGACTTTTAAATAAGAGTGGTCCTTCAAGAATGAAGGTTGTAAACAAATTTCTCTTCATTTGCTTGTCTGGAGGCTTTCTGGGATTGTAGAGAAAGGTTTGTTTTACAAGTGATGCAACACCTTATTTCACACTTTGCTTGTAAAATACAGATCCACAGTTATTTTTACCTTTTCTGGTGAATGGGATAATATTTCTAAATTGTTCTCCATCTCCCAATCACCTCGGAGGCAGGAATTTCATCTAAGGGGATATTTAAAGCTCCTCAGAAGGTTTCCCGATTGAAGGCTTCCTCCATTTTTCACCTGGCTTGAATATTGAATTTATCCGGTTATCCATGTATGACCTCTGTTTGACTACGCTGTCAGTTTGGTTTTTGAATCTGGCTCGTTTTTTGTCTGACACTTATCTGTGCAGGTATTATACATCACCCTCTATCTCCAAGTATCCCAGCAGCAGATCTATCGGTAAACCAACAACTTGTGTGAAAATGAAAATATGTAAAATTCAGGAGTAGCCAATGAAAATTAAACAGCACACACCGCAAGGTATAAAAAGAAAAAAAAAAAAAAAAAAAAAGGGTGTTAGTATTTGGTATAGGCAACATTCAACAAAAAAACTAAAGTTAAGGCACTTGGCAGAAGTATACCAACATCCAATGTCACCAAAAACCATATGTTAATGGGCTATATTCCAAACCTTATTAACCGCAGATTCTTAAAGGGAATCTCAGAAGAATGTAGCCCAGCTACTAAAAGAATTCCGAAGAATGGGAGAGGGACCCAGGCACATTAAATCAAACATGTAATTCAATAAAAACCTGTGGGATTTTCAGGAATGCTGGGGCTAAACAGGGTATTCACTTTCACTGTCTACTATGAATGCAGCATAGCAACTGCTTAAGAGGGAAAAGATAAAGGACAAGTAGAACCAAACTACTTGTACGTTCATGATATTTTCTTCAAAATGACATGGGTGAAATAAACTTTTACAATGAATTAGACTGTTCTTAAAGTTAAATAGAAAAATATATTTTTTCATGCTAGTCAGGAATCTGAAGACTAATGCAAAGTCTGTGCTGATCACAGTCCACCTCTCAAAAATAGACAATATTTAGTTACCAAAAACATATAGATCAAAATAATTATTTTCCCAATATATTGTCTGTATCATATAAACGCACATCTCCAAATCCCAAACTACCTAATAAATCATATGGTAAACACGTTCTCCGGGTACTCAATAGCTAAATATACACAGCCACTTGATAATATAATACATAGATTTTAACATTACAGGGGGGGATTAACCATACTTATTTTCCTTACAAGTCAAAAGGTTATCTAAATTGAAAAAATGTTTATTTCTTACACCACAATATATAAGAGCAAGTGAACAAGAACACCAACAAGAACCCACTATGTCAAAAAGGCAGAGAAGTATCGGGGGTGAGGCGACTGAGGCACTCACAACTGATAGCTACATAACTAGACTCATATAATGGAAGTCTTGGTCTCTGGCTTACTCTCAAGTAGCAATCACATTGCAGGTCTAATCAAGGCAAAGCATAGTATATGAAGCCAAAAATCCATAACCAGCACAGCATGAAGATCAGCTAGGGATTGACAGAACCACACCTAGCTGTCTCTGTGTGCCATAGGTGTTAGCCATAGAAAAATGTTTGGTCACTTAACAGTAATATGAAAGCAGACATTTCTGTGGGTATGCTAATTAATTTGTCTGGCACTCTCCAATGTAAAATACGGAGCAGTTGGAGCACCACTGCTCTGATCTGACTGTACAGCACTTTACAGTGGAGAGGTTTCCTGACATCTTTACCCCACCATCACTGATGCAGTGTGTGTTCAGCATTCCTTTTAAGATAATATTCGTTAACGCCAGTAAGCGGGGTCATGGATGGGAAAGAAATTCTCAAGACAGACCTCAATTGAATGCCTGTCAAAGGAATGATGAAAACCAGTAACAAAAGGGAATTGTTTCAATGCAGGACATGCCCAGGTCTAGACTCATGTCCATTTATACGCACTAAATGATGGTGGATGTGAACAGATACAGACAGAAACTCAGGTGTCAAAGTGTTAGTCATCTTAGAATTTCCCTCTACATTTCCTCCTTTTCTGCACACACCCAGGATACTTTTCCTTCTTTGACTACTAGGATTACCACATACTGATTTATGGAGAATTATCATTGAAGCATGTATCCTTCACAAACAGCTCACGTTCCCATCAGGACACCATAGAAATCAATGATGTTGCAATTCATGGCTCAAAGGGAAAGGCTGCTGCCAAGTCAGGTGATGCTTTTTCTCTGAGTTAATTATTTTATAATATAATTGCTTCCAGCATTGTAAGTGGTATGCATAAACAGACTTTTTTTGTGCCTGTGTCATCAGCCTGTCTGTGGAACTACAACAAAGCATCCTAATCATTATAGCCTAATCCACAGATCAAAGGCAAGCTCCAATATATTGTTGATTAGTTGTCACAATAATTACTGCGGCAGCATTCAAATCTTCGGTACTTATTTCTTAGCAAAAGAGATACAAGCCACCATGAGTGTACATACCGTAAATCATAATAATGTTAATCCTTTAGTTTCTGAATTTTGAAGTGTAGATTTTTAAACTGGGGGAGGGAAATGTAGAATAAAAATGGATGAATTATCTGTGTAAAATAAACCTAACTGATAACATCTCTTTCCTGTTCCTCGCTTGTATTTCCTTCGCAGATTGTGTTCCCAGGACGTATTGCCACCATTTTTCTCAGGAGGGGACGTGCTTCAGAGAGACAACCCAAAACTTGGAGTAAAGGTTATGAAACGGCAAAGAAATATTAAAAAGGAAACCACATTCGTATTCCAAATCCTGTGGGAAGGGTAGAGGGCGAGTTCTAGAAGTCAAATACCAGCTCAACAAAATTAGTTGCACCAAACCACAAGACCTGCCTCCACATTATGAGATTTACAGGTAGGCCTCTTTCTTTACAGGTATGGCATAACTTATAACATCATAGGAAATGGCCATATTTTCTAAGAAAGCAAGGCATAGACAAAATCAATAATTGCTAATATTTCCCCTCCAGATTTGTTCCTGAAGATATTTTTCTAGTTAAATTGCTCCTGATTCATTTGAAGGATTAGAAAAGAATGAATATAGCTTCCCTTTTGATAGCATAAATTCACAAAGAATTAAATACAAGAAAGTGCTTATTAGGTATGGAAAGATGGATCTGCTTTCAAGCTCGGAGAACAAAACACTGACACATGTGATTAAACCATTCAACACATAATAGGCCATTATACAAGCTTCGAACATTTGCTTTATGTATAAGACTTAATGCATCACACATGCAGCTGCTGTGTATGTAAACATGAATTTCATTCAACTTCATAAAATGATGATACCATGAATAAAAACTTTTTTGTTTAATGTATACTTCCTCTTTTATGCCACTTATCCCTGTATCTTGGAAAGATGAATAGCTTGTAGTTTTTCCCAACAGAAAGTATCATAGAATAACTAAAAAGATGCATAGTCAACCATAATATAGCATCTATATTTCTCAATAGTACTTTCTGTAAATGACAGCATGATGTCCAATTTGCCATAATAAATGAAGTAGCTAAAGATAGTATAGCACAACTTGTTATTATGAAATGCACATTACTCAGACGTTGAGGGCTGGATCCAATTGAAACAATGATATAGTACCTATGGGTTATACAACCAACAGGCATTACGGTCATATCAAGTGAGTATGGTTGTCATCATATTCTATTTGTCCTACTTTTTCCACTGTTTGCTTATGTTATTTTCCTGTATCGGACACAGTCTTCATATTTTGGCCCTGGGACATGAAGGGGGAGGAGTTACGCAACACCACCATGATGTCCGTTTTCCTTGACCCTGCACCATTGAGCTCCAGGCAGATACCAGGTTTCTGGAGCTCATTTACTCACATTTGCCGGGACACACCCAAGCTTGCCGGGACAGGACCCCCGTCTCCCACACATACACACAATACAATTAGACTGTCCCACAAATCTGGAACTGTTGACAACCATAAAAAATTGCGGCCCTCCAACAACAAGGTAAATCAAAGCTTTTATTCACAGAATTGTGATTTGTGGAGAATTAAACCCAGAGTTCCAAAAATTGGACTGAAAAACTGTCAAAGTTGAAGAATCTTTCCACCCGGTTACTTTGGACTATGTTTTGCAACTTGGTTGTCAATTCATGGTTTTGTTCATAAACCCCTAAATTAACTGAAAGATTAATATGTTGGCAGCAGCAAAGTGTATACAGTAGATTAAACCCTTGTCCCCTATTCCAATCCAAAAATAAAAAGTCTCAAACTATAGCTATGGAACCACAGAGGAAATTGTTTCTTTAGCACTGTTAAGGATCAGTACAAATGGCTTTAAACATGATGTATTGTCAACATACTGAAATGATATATATATATATATAAATGGATTATGTCTATTTACAACAGAAACAATGGATTGTTGTCAAATATTAGATTCAAATGATTAGGTTGCCAGAAATATCATGCATATCCCAACTATTCCCCTTCATAAAATACAAAATATGTCAATCTTGTTAATTGGTGTGAAAAACACCAGAATAATAACCAGAACACTCTAAAAAAATATTACTAAAATATAGTGTACTCTTTTCATTCCCCTTCCATTTCTACATATGTAATATTTTTAAAAGAATAGACTAATGGACATCGATTGTTACGCAACTAATATACTGGTAACATATGTACCGTATTTAACATTACAGTTTTTCATTAAAACAGATGTGTTCTGTGCCCAATTACTGTAAAGCTGCTATGATATTGACCATTTTACATGTGCAACTTGTACATCTATCCTGCAAAGGTGCACTGGTACACCTCTGATATATGACCTCCTTAGAAGCCTGTGTAAAGAGTCCTTAGTTCCACTTGCAGTAAATTCACAATACCATGTATAAAATCAGGCCTGAGTAAATATGCTTTACGTTTTCCATCAAAAAAGATTTAGATATTGGTTCTCTCGACATAACTGGTCACATATATAATGACAGCACATCTCTCTGGTTTTGTACATCCTAATTATAGGTCTCCTTAAGCATTTTTGAATGTGAAACGTGTCACGTGGTATGTTTGTCCAGTCCTAAATAAATGAATTATATATTCAAATTATTGTGCCGAACATTTTCTTTCATGTCTCCTTAAGTACCACACTTTTTATACACTTTCTTGTTTCAGACAGTCAAGGCTGGGTAAATGGATATTCTTCTAAAACCATAATAAAAACCTGTGGAAAAAAAAAATGTGGAAAATAGGCCTCTAGAGTGTGTACTTTTGGAGGTGCATGCTGCTCAAGCCACAGTACCCAGATTAGTTGATCAGCTAAGGTCACATGCGGAAGGTGTCATCACAATGCACATAGCAATTCAAGTGGGGCGGTCACGGATTGTGTTGACAGGAAATTTTCCTCTCAGTGCTGTAGGTTGAAGCATATAGGTTCTTAATAGGGAGGAGGGTGGCATAAACGTGGCACACAAAATACTGAATATCCATTAAGATGGCTTTTTTTCATAAATAAGGTCAATTTACATGATACAATGGGTATAAAGTAATTCTTCCAACACGTGCAACATCAGGACTATTTTATAATGTCTTATCAGAGGCACTAGAAAGCAGAACCCACAAAAACTCTCAAAAGGAATCTATCAAAGTACATGACCTTTTCCTCTCAAGGGAAAAATTCACTCCTGTATCTAAAAAGTAAAAAAGAGTTACTTTGTGCATCTTTTTTAAATTTAGTGACACTTTAAATATACATTTCAGCACATCACATTTCTTTAGGTTAGTTACTCATGAATTTGTAATTCCATCCCACTATTATACAAAGAAATAGGGAAATGTGGTATTGGCAGTGTGATGCCAACTTCCCCACGCACCAACAGTTATCAGCTGCCCAAGGTGCAAAGGATGAAACAGCTAATAAAGTCAATATGTTTTGTGTGCCAACGTATAACGCCAGTTTCCAACAAAAGTTCACGTTTTGTGTGCCAGAGCTACACTTCTGTGTGCAATGGGGCATTTAGCATGGGATTTAAAAAATGGTGGACAAACCACAACAAATTCTTTTTGGCAGAGGTGCAGTTCCAGAAAATTGTCAGGATGAAGGAGAAAAAAAAAATCACTTTCCCATAGTTTGCTGTGCACCACCTTTATACATAACCTTCAAAAGAATTGTAGTTAGCTACCCACCCTGTGAATTTCACCATTATGGAGACAACATGACACTACGTAGCTCACATTCTTACCTTTGTGATGATCAGGAGGTCTCCATGTTCTTTCCCACCTTTCAAGGTAAATCCCCAAGGAGCCCCACCAGTAATTAATACATCCACAAATCTGTAACCGTCCACCATTTTCCTGTCCACCATCACAGCTTGTCCTTGATCCACCGTCACTTGATGCAGCCTTACATCCTGGGGAAGGAACTGTCCTATTCTAGATTCCAAGTTGTCCATGATCATGCCAATATTCAATTCTCCAAAATCAGTAAATCAACTCTTCTGCTGAACCAAAATATACTACATCCCCAAGCTAGCACTATGAGCAATAACAAAATAGCTATTCCTAATAGATAAACATGTTGGGTCACATCGAATTAATGTATGTAAAAGAATTCTAAAACGATATGTGACATTTCAACTTTCTTAACTCTTTATAGAACAGGCAAGACATAGGCAGTGAAGGAGTGTAATTTAAAAACGTTACAACCTGTCGACGTACGAGTAATTAAAGAAAATTAGTTTAAATAAGCACTACAATAATAATCCATGGCCATACAGTAAAGACACGCCAAAAGTCCACAAAGGGCCTGCTATTTCTCCAAGCAATATGTCCATAGCTGTCGATACTTAGGAGTAAACATGGGGAGCAGGTGACACACCTCCTGGCAGATTTAGTACAATTTACAGCAAGGAATATTTCGATCTGTGCTTTAGGATCCTGTTCATTCAAGTCTCAGCCAGACACCGTGATCCCTTAAATTTTACCAGAGGGTACTTTACCGAGTGTTCCAGAAACCACCTGTTCAAAGCCCAGCACAAATCCACTTGTGTTTGCTTCGAAAAGACAGTCCAGTTCCCTATAGATCCATCAAGGTCCTGGGGTTTCGTTTATCATATTTCCTTTCTGACACAGCAAAGGATCTGATCTCCTATTAGAGGTGACTTGCAGGGCTGACTCAGTTGAATTGTTTCTGCCCCTCTCTCTCTCTTCCTGCTTCAAAACTGAATGAACAATCAGCTCTGGCTTTTTCCTGCTTTTCACCCTGTTGCTTTCATTTCGCAAGGGATGGCTTGTTTTTGTTTTCTCAGACTTGGATTGGCGATTGGGAGCTGGAGAAGGGTGTGCAGACACCAAATAAAAGGTCTGCAGGAGTTTGCTAGAGTCCCTGCTGGCACCCTTCCCCCAATCTCCTGCTTAGCAATCACTCACTGATTATCCCTGGGAGAGAATGCGTGTGTCATTGTAACAGCGCCTAAACACGGCTGCTTTTTGTCTCACTGGTTTATATGTTTAGCTAGGGATAATGTATTAAACCGCCTCTGTCACCTAGATAGCATTTGCTGTGGGAATCAAGACAAGAAAAAAATAATTCATACCTTGTGTTAGAGGAATTTCAACTAAAAATGTAATCTTTTTTATTTTTTACATTCTTTTATTTATAACATACACTTGTTACACCATATGCAGATTCATTAGACAATACATAATTTATTTGAGTAGGGGGTAATAAGGTGATGTCACACAAGACAGCCATCACAGACACTTTGCACACATTGGCATCAATTTATTATATATTTATTTGTATTTGGCAGAGATTTTTAGCACCTTTCTATGCACTTTTTAAAAAATAAAATAAACTGGCACAAATAGTGGTGGACAAACCCTGAATTTTGGAACTGGCGTCTTTTGTCGTAAATTAGTTATATTTGTTTTTTTTTTTTTTTTTTTTTTTTTTTTTTTTTTTTCCTTTCCCTCTGCACTCAGAATCGAGAACACGTAAATAATCAGGTGAACAATAAACGTGAAGTCGTGTATTTTCAACTCATCCTTGTGCATTTTTTACTATGCTTAGTCTCCTTGACATGAAGATTATCATATAAAAATACATAAAGGACATTCAAATCTACAAAACATTTAACAAGACATACTACTAAAACATTTACTTCCATGGAGATCGAGGGGAGAGAAAACGGGGGGACACAAGAGCCATCAAACCGCTGTTCACCTTTTATTTTACCATATTTCATGTGGATCAGTGGTCTACAGTTCAAACGCGTCTACCATGTTTCATCCCAAGTCCCGAGTTAGGAGTTCTAGACATTTATCCCATTTTTCCACCTTTTTTAGGTCTTTTGTTTGGTAAAGTGAAATTCCTCTCTCCATCTTAAATTGATATTCTAGTTGTTTCTTAATCTCCACCCAACTCGGGACTTGAGGTGATTTCCATAGTCTACCTATTGACACTTTTATTGCGGTTAAAAAATGTAAAGTAAAAGCCTTCTCCCATTCCTTAGTACCTGGTAGATTTAAGTGCAAGAGAAGTATCTCCGGCTTATTTAACAACGGAATATTAGTCATATATAGAAGCTTCCCCAACATTTCCTGCCACATCAATTTAAGGGGTTGACATGCCCACCATGTATGTAGCATGTCCCCTCTATCCTTATTGCATCTCCAGCATGTATCCGGTGCCCCCCGCCCCATCACCGCCAGGCGGGATGGCACCAGATACATCCTGTTTAGAATTTTATAATGTGATTCCACCAAATTTAGACATCTCACTGATTTATATGTCAAGAAAAGGGATTTTATCAGATCTTCCTTTGGTATAATAATACCTATATCACGTTCCCACTTAGAAAAAGCCGAGAAGTCACAATCTGCGTTATCCAGATCTGACATATCTTTTATTCTTTTTAATAGATTTTTCTGGTTGTTATCTTTTAGGATTTTCCTAAAAAGATTCACTTTATCTGATTTCATCTTGTGCAGATGTTTTGACAAATAACCCTTCATCCTTAGGTAATTAAAAGTTTCACCTTTCAATTCTGGAAATCTATCCTGCAATTCCTGGAAGGGAATAATTCCCGTATTCCCCCATATTTCTCCCAGGGATTTCACACCACATTCATGCCAGGTTTTCAGATTTATATAATCTATATTACTTTCCAGCAATGTCAGTGGGAGCTCGTGAATTACATAGTTGTCAAGCCCAAGTCTTTTCCTGTGTCTTCTCCACACATGTAGAATATTGTCTAGAACTATCCCTCTACCTTTGGTTTGATCTTTTTCTTTACTTTTATCCCCAGTGTACCAGAAAAGTTTGACCAGCTCTGATTCTCCGCCCAAAACTGCTTCGATATTATACCAAGCCTCGTTACTAGATATTTTTAACTGGGAGGTGACTGCATGGGCTAAAAGGCTTGAGTCATGGTATTGTATTATGTCTGGCATTCCCAATCCTCCCTGGGAGATCTTTCTTTTTAAACAGTTTAATTTTAGTCTTGGTTTTTTGTTTTGCCACACAAAGTTCCTAAGAGCCCGTTGTATCATAGTAAGCCAACTGACTGGGGTTTCTATTGGGAGCATCCTGAAAAGGTAGAGCCATTTTGGTAGAATATAGGTCTTGACCACATTTATTCGTCCCCACCAGGAAAAACATAGGTTCTTCCAATCGCTTAGTTGTTTGGTAGTAGACTTTAGCAAAGGGAGGAAGTTTTCCTCCATTATTTTTATTGGATCTGCCCAGATACTTATGCCCAGGTACTTCAAATTATCCGCCCAGACAAATCTGAATTTAGTTTTTAATTTGTTCTCTAATTCTACCGATATGTTATTTGGCAGGGCAATGGTTTTATCATGATTTAATTTGTACCCAGATACCATTGAGTATCTATCTATTTCATTCACTAAGCCTACCAAGGATTTATCAGGGTTCTCCATAGTCACTATAGTGTCATCCGCATAAAGGTTCATTTTTAACTCCTCACTTCCTATCTTTAGCCCTGATATCTCTCGGTTCTGTCTTATGGCTGCTGCCATTGGTTCCATCGTGATAAGGTATAAAAGTGGGGATAAAGGACAGCCTTGTCTGGTTCCGTTATGTAAGTTAAACCACTCAGTGGAAAAACCGCATCCCAGTACTCTTGCGGATGGGGACGTATATAGTGCCAGGATAGAGTTTAACATTCTTCCCTCGAAGCCAAAGATCTCTAGTGAAGTTCTCATAAAACCCCACCTGACCCTGTCGAAAGCCTTTTCGGCATCCAACGACAGGGTCAGGAGGGGGATATCCTTTGCTCTAGAATAGTCCAATGTGTCAATTAATCGTCTAACATTATCCGCCGAGGATCTTCCCGGTATGAAACCTGTCTGGTCCCGATGGATTATTGATGGTAATAATTTTTTTATCCTTTCTGCTAATACTGCTGAATACAGTTTAATATCTGTGTTCAGAAGGGAGATGGGTCGGTAGCTGGTTACCAGCTCCAAATCCTTTCCCTCTTTTGGTATGGTAATGATGTTTGCTCTCAATAATTCTTCTGGTATAGGATCGTTATTGGATAACGAATTGAACATCTCAGTTAGATTCACCAATAGATCTTTTTTGAACACTTTAAAGAACAGGTTATTAAATCCATCGGGACCAGGGGTCTTATTAAGCTTCAATTTATCTATACAGTAATTTACCTCCTCGGATGTAAATGGACTATTGAGAGTTTTTAATTGGTCTAAGTTTATCTTGGGCAGCGTTAAATCCCTAAAGTAAGAGTCAATTAGTTCCTGATTTGGTGTGTCAGGGAGATTGTATAGGGCCTGATAAAAGGTCTGGAAAGCCTCAGCTATCCTTTCTGGTATCATTACTACTCCTTCTTTTGTTTTTATTGAAGAGATCTGTTTTTTGGCCTCCTGTTTTTTAAGCCTCTTCGTCATCGATTTAGTCACTTTATTTCCGTTGTAATACCATGTTGTCTTGAATCTTTCTAGGGTTTTATTTGCTTTTTCTATTAACTGCTCCTTGATCTTATCTTCTATTACTTTTATTTGATTCGATATAGATAGAGATGGGTCAGCTTTGTTTTGATTAATAAGGCCTTCTAAGGTTATATAGAGGTTGGCTAGTTTCGGGAGGGACCTTCTTCTTTCCTGGATTTCTAATTTGATCAGATGTCCTCTCATAACTGCCTTAAAGGCGCACCATGTCATTGGGGGGCTTACTTCATTATGGCCGTTTTCGTGGAAAAAATTAGCAATTGCTTGCTTTAAATATTGTATATTTTGCTTCTTTCGAATTAAAGCACTATCAAGTTTCCATTCAGGTCTAACTCTTACTTTTCCTGTTTCCAAAGTCAACCATACAACACTATGATCCGACCAGGGGATGTTTTTTATAGCAATTTTCTTGACATTTTGAGTTGCAGCTCTATCTCCAAAGAACATATCTAACCTGGAATATGTCAGGTGCGTTCTCGAATAACAGGAAAAATCCACCTCCCCTGGATGGAAGATCCTCCATAGATCCAGGAGAGGAAAGAGTTTAACCGTCTCTCTAAGTTTTTTTGCGTTATTTATGAGATTTTTGTCTTTGCCTCCGCCCCTACCTGACCTACGATCTAGATGTTCGTTCATAACACAATTAAAATCTCCCATTACCAGTACTATTCCTTGTTTTACTCTGTCTATTTTAACAAACAATTTTTGGATATATGAGGCCGGGGAGTGATTCGGGGCATATACATTTACTAATGTGTAAACTTTGTCTCTAATTTTGCATATTATGAGGATATATCTAGCGTCTGGATCACGTTCTAAATGTATAATTACCGGATCAATACTTTTGGAGAACAAAAATGCAACCCCTCTCTTTTTCTTATCAGGGAGAGAAGCACTTAATATCATTGGATAGTCCCTAGATTTTATTCTCAATTCATCTCCCTGCTTCCAATGAGTTTCTTGTATCGCACATATATGAACCTTCTCTTTTTTCAGAAAGTCAAGTACAACTATTCTCTTCTGAGGCGTGTTAATCCCACGCGCGTTAACTGTAAGCACTTTTAAACCACTCATATGAAGGCAGCTTTCTGGCCCTCATTCCCCGACCTCCCTCGATCTCCATGGACAACTACATACATGACACAACAAGACATCAACAAATATACAATCCCGCATTGGTCCTTCTCGGGATCCCACTGCACAAACCCCTTCCCACCCACCCGTGAAACTGGGCGTTCTTTTAAAGGAACGTCCAGGTCCACCCTTAAATCCATAACTATTAATGGATAGAGTGTTGGTCTCTAGATTCACACACCCTTCCAGCAGGCTGAGAGAAGAAAGAAGGAGAGAAAGAGAAGAGAAGGGGAAAAAGAAAGGGAAAGAGAAAGGGAAAGGAGAGGAGAGGAGGAGAGCAAGCACGAGCCAAAAGAGGACGAGGGGACAAAGGGGCAAAAACCTATTTTTATCTTTAGTGAATCTATAAATCTAGAAACTTCTAACTAGTGCTCCTTGTATTATGTGAAAATGTTCCCATCTGTGTGTATAAATATTTTAGTTCAATTCACTTTATTTATTTAGCACTCCTATCTAATATCTAATATTTACCTATAATTATTAAGTGGAGCTAAATTCTTTTATGTTAATTCCTTTTCCTATATATGTGATTCTATGCTTTAGAGGTAATCTTTATTCTATTTATTTTAAGTATAATTAGTTAGCCTAAACCCTCTCGCATCTCTCCCATTATTAAAAAAAAAAATGTCTGTTTCCCTTTCTTTCTCCCTCCTTCTCCTTTATGTTTGTGTACCTCCGTGTTTAAGTAAATGTTGTGAGCTTAATCATCTATAAAAAGCTATTACTTCTTTATAAAGTGCATTTTCAGTAGTGGTAAATAATTGGATTAGATCATACTTTGTCTTTCGATATAATCCTAATTCGTTTCCCCTCTCTCTTAGTTATTAATTTACAATACCTCCTCCCCTCCAACCCCCCTAAGATTTATTAATGTCATTTAGTGGATTTTAAAGTATTCCACTGACCCCCCCCCCCCTTCCTCCTCCCCCCCCCCCTCCTCCTCCCCCCGTATTATTTATTTATTCATCATTCACTCCCCAGTCAAATTATGATTTTTTATCCATTGGGCTAAGCTCTGCGGTGAGGAAAATATCTCTCTTTTACCCTCGTATAGGGTCATTACTTTAGTAGGGAAACCCCATGAGTATCTTATCCCCCTGCTCCTAAGTATCTGGGTTTCTTGCGCAAAAGCCTTCCGTGCTTTCCTAGTAAAGATTGATAAGTCGGGGAAGACTTTTATATTTCCATATGTTGTCCCCTCTAAAGATTTGCCCATCATAGCAGTCATTAGTGATCGTTTAAATTTGAAAGACTGAAAGCATATAACAATGTCTCTGGGTATGTGTTCCGGTATCTTCTCCGGTCTGCGAACTCTGTGACATCTTTCCATCATATTATTATCTTTTGTTATGTGAAGGTCTAAAAACTGAAAGAAATCTTCCATGAATTTCTCAAGATCTTTGTTTGTTATTTCCTCTGATATTCCTCGGACTCTGATGTTATTCCTCCTGCTTCTGTCTTCTTGGTCTGCCAATTTTGACTCTAGATTATCCATTCTCTTCTGTATTTCCTCAATGTTCTCTGTCTGATTCTTGATCTGATTCTCCATCTTTTTTATCTGAGTTTCCAGCTGTTCAAACTTTTTCCCCATGTTGGTAATTTCTTGTTTTATCTCTTGAGAGTTAGAGAGTATTTCTTTCTTTATTTCCTCTGCTTGTTGTACGAAGCATTTTTTAATAAACTCAGCCGAGATGCTTGGTAAAGATGCGGGCTGATCCCCCTGGCCCTCTGTATCTGATATTCGATCTCCTGTATCGGAAAGTGACATTTCCTCATTAGCTGATATTTTTGCTTCTCCTCTGTTTGTTTGTGGGGAAAAGAAACCTGACAGCCTTTTTTCTGGCTTTTTATCCAATTTCTTTTTAGTAGTTTGTTTAGGCTCAGCCAATTTTTTGATGCCATTCTATATTCGATATTTATCTCTAAGCAAATTCAGGAGGACTTTTTCTTTGGAAGATTCCTGGGGGGGGGGGGGGGGGGGGTTGGGAAAGTCAGCCAAGTAAGCAGCTTCTTTCGGGACCTGCCTTCAATGCTGCAAGGTTTGTCAGCTTATTTCTTATTTTAGAATTTTATAGTTCCGTATATCCAATAAGATGTTAGAGAGTCCCTTGTATCTTAGGTATCTTAGTATTCCCAGAGTGGGTAGTTAATACTCTAAAGTTTCCAACTTCCTTTCCCGGATTTAACAGCTCAAATTTAGCAGCCTGTATCAATCCCCATATGTCGCCAATTCTTGGTTTATCAGGTCTTACAATCCTTAATTCAACTGCTGTGATTTATTTGTAAGATTTAAGGGTACGACATAATTTGAGGAGAAAAAAGAAATTTGTCAGCAGCTCTTTGTTTCTCAGTTCTCCCACAGCTGCTGTGATCTATTTGCAAAATTTAAAGGTACGACACGCTATCGGGAAAAAAGTTAGCTTGCAGTTCTTTGTTTCTCAGATCTCACAATCTATACTTCGGCAGTTACAATCTATTTACAGAGTTTAAGCTACAGCAGGATGTGAGAAAAAAAAAAAAATTTGGTTCAGGTTCAGATCCTTACTCACAAATATTTCAAGGCTTAGCAACCTGTGTTAAAACCCCTATTTACGGGGTCTAAGTCACCCGTTCTTAATTCATCAGAACTTACAGCCCATACAACAGCAGCTGTGATATGTTTACAAAATTTAAAACTACAGCAAGGTGTGGGGAAAAGTATAATCAGTTCCCAGTCTATCAGATCTTACAGCCCATACTTCAGCAGCTGTGATCCGTTTACGAAATTTAAAGCTACAACCTGCTGCTGTAGAAAAAATTTGTTAATTTATCAGATCCCACAGCCCATGCCTCGACAGCTGTGATCTGTTTGCAAGATTTAAGGTTTCAGAAAAAGAAAAAGAAAAAAACATTTGTCATTAGTTCTTAGTTTATCAGTTTTTATAGCCCATACTTCAGCCGCTATGGTCTATTTAGAAGTTTAAAGCTACCGCACAGTGAAAGGAGAAATTTGAGTTCAGAAAATTAGATTCAAACTCGCTGCTGTGGTCTGTTTATAGCATTTGATCCACAACAGGATGCAGAAAAAGGGCAGTTCAACAACTTGACAAATGATTAAACAGTCCCCAGGTTTGTGCTCCTTTGAAACAGTCACAAAATTTTGTCTAAACGACTAATATATTCCTCATATTCGTTTGTTCCATCTTATGTTTTCTTAGCTCCCCTGTTTTGCAAGGTTGGTGTATTACAGGCTTTAAACAGTAGTTTATTTCTCCCTCGTGTTCTAACAATATATACAGTTTAAATGGGACTTAGCTTTCTGAGGATCTGTCCATTTCCCCCAGCTGGTTCTCGGTCAGGTAGATCAGGTTCGTTTCCTCCTCTGACTGTAGTCGTTCTTCATGCATTAAACGCTGCTTTAAACACATACCCAGGCTTCCACTGTCTCTCCTTCACCGCAGGTCGCCGTGAATTTCAATGAATTCTTGCCGCCGGGGAGCCAGTCATTCTCTCTGCCTGGTTCTCGGGTGCTTCCTCCGGAGGTTCAACAAACCCCGCGAAAACGTCCCTTACGTCATCGCTCCGCCCAGGCCGATCCAAGCAAATTAGTTATATTTGGTGAACGCCACGATTGCGCCACTATTTGGCACTATTTCCTTGTGCGCCGTGTTTGTACATTGGCCAATGACTCCTAACATACAAATTATCATGCATAATTATATATACATAATGTATAAATAATTATTATGCTCTACATTCAAACTGTAAATATTATTTAAAGGGGCTGTTCCACCTACAGTGTATGACAAAATATTTTTAGATGAGGGCTTCATCAAGTAAAAAAAAAAAAAAGACACAGATATGTCTGATTAGTTTTCCCTCAACACTTCCTATCTCCTAAAAATTGCATATAAAATGTAATAGTTATTACTGTTGCTATAGCAACTTCCTGCGTAGCCCTCCTCATTGGATGTCACTCAATTTAGATACCCCTGTGAAATTATTTTCAGTGTAAAACTACAGGACTAATGTAAACTTTTTTTAAAGGCAAAATAAGTGCATTTTTCATATATTAACCCATTCGTGACGCTAGGACGTTCTATGCCGTCCTAATTTTAGTGGAACTAATAGACACTATGACAGCATAGAACGTCCAGTGTTAAACAGCTTATCGTGGGTTCACGCGATGAGCTGTGCTCGGATCCCACTGCACGGACTTGCAGACTGAGTGGCCTCAGTCTAACGGAAAATGTAGATAATGCTCAAAGTGAGCACCAGCTACATTTGACCTAATCGTGCTATGTCCAAACTTCTGGGTTCGGGCACGCCTCTGTGACGTCATATGTGATTTACGGAGCTATCGCAATCTTTCGGCAGTGACCCACACGGTCTATTTAGAACTCGGGTTTCTGCCATAGTGTTGTGATCGGTGGCCAGCAACAAAACGTAACATTTTGGTGCTTGCGTAGTCTGGTTAAACACCAGTATAACATACAGAAAACAAGCTAGGTGATCTATTTTCTTTACTAGAAATACAGGTAATTAACCCCTTAACGACAGATGACGTGCCAGGCACGTCACGGCAAATCGAGGACTTGCCGACAGGTGACGTGCCTGGCACGTCATGCACTAAATTGAGTAAAGAAAGCGACCTATCGGTGTTGCTACAATGCCTCTATGTAGAGGCATTGTGCAATGGCCCCCAAATGTGCAGGGGCGCGCTACTATCACTCCACTGAGTGATCGTAGCAGCCATTTAAAAATGGCTGCTCCCCTGCACACATGTGCTTAGAAAGCGAACGATCGTTCGCTTTCTAAGCATCTCCGGTGTTGTTAAAGTGCCTCGCCAGCGAGGCACTTAACAACACCTTGATGCTCCCCAGAACCGATGGTGGTCGCTCTCCTGAGCGACCCCATCGGGTCAGTAGAAGGGAACGCTGCCTGTACAGGCAGCGCTTCCCTTCTAATGGCAAGAGCATCGGAAGTGAAAGTATTTCACTTCCGATGCTCTAGGGGGAGCCAATCGATGCCGGCACAACAGATCTATGTGATCTGTGTGCAGGCATGTATGGTAAGTGCTCTGATGAGCACTTACCATACAGTCAAAGGCAATATTAGCAAATATTGCCTTTGAGAAGTATTGATCTGCCTCCCTTACCTTACTAGTTATAGTAAGGGAGAGAGACAGATCAGATAAAGTAAAAAAATAAAATAATAAAAAAAATATTTAATAAAATTTTAAATACCAAGGGCTTTTATAAAAGCCATTTAACCCCTTCCCTGCCATTGATCGCTGTGTACGCAGTGATCATACACAGCAGCACATTTTTTGCTGTCTGTGCATTTTTTAGGGGTTAATTTTTTTTACTGTAATTCATTACAGTATAAAAAAAAGCTCTTTTAAGAGAGATTAACCCCTTTCTTGCTGTATATCACTGCCTAAGCAGCGATCTGACGCAAATGCAGCAATCTTGCTGCAGAAGCATTTTTCATTTTTTTTAAACTTTTTTATTACATCCGTCACGTGTTAATTATACCCGCTAGGGGACTACGTTTAACGTAAAAAAATTTAAAATAAGAGCTATTAACCCCTTCCTTGCCGTATATCACTTCCTAAGCAGCACATATGGTCACTGCCTAAGCAGTGCATATGGTCACTGCCTAAGCAGCGCATATGGAGCAATCTAGTCGCAGAAGGATTTTTTTTTGCTATCAGCATTTTTTTGTCAGACTCGCTAGGGGTTAATTATACCCACTAGGGGATTACGTGTATTCCTTTTGAAGCTGTCTGAACGCGTGTATAGCGATCAGTAACAGCCGATCAGTGGCAAAGGTGGTTTGGTGATTTCTCAGATGAGCATCACCATTCGTCTGGTTCGATCAATATTGGTAAATATTGTTCTGACCCATATGGATCTGCCTCCCTCTCCTCACTTGGGTTTTAGTAAGGGAAAGAGACAGATCTGTATAACATAATTTTTTAATTGTAATAAATTAAATTAAATGTTAAAAAATTGTGAGTCCCAAGGGCTTTTATAAAAGCCATACCCTTTGTATAGTGTAGTGTATTAACCCCTTCCCTGCCACTGATCACTGCACAGCAGAAATTTTTTTCTTGTCTGTGCATTTTTAGGGGTTAATTTTTTTTGTACAGTACTACAAAGGCTCTTATAAGAGCTATTAACCCCTTCCTTGCTCTACATGTTCAAATTCCAAGTTTGAAAATCAAAAAGCGCACCTCTCAAATGTAGCCTTTCAACACCCAACAAAGCTGACAAAGCTATGCATGGGTGGTATCCCTGTGCTCGGGAGATGTTGCTGAACATATATTGTGGTATTGTTTGTCAGTGACACATACCGAAATATGTGAATTTGTGTCTAAAGTACAATGTATGTGGGAAAAAATACACAATAAAATGACTACCACAAACTTTGACAAAGGCTGGTGGTAGAATTGGTGCATGGAAAGTGTTAAAATAACACCATTTAAAATAGCCTAGGGTGTCTACTTTTACAAAATATATACTTTTTGGGGTAAAATACACTGTCCTACTTAAAAAAAAGTCCCAAATGAAAGATGGGCTCAGGCTGACTACACGTCAATATTCCAAGTTGAAAATGCGCACCTTCACAATGTGGCCCTTTAGCCCCCAAACAACCCAACAAACCTATGCATGGGTGGTATCCCTGTACTCAGGAGATGTTGTTGAACACATATTGGGTTATTGTTTGGCAGTGACACATACCAAAATCTGTGAATTTATGTCTAAAATACAATATTTGTGAAAAAAAACCACACAAAAATTACTACCACAAACTTTGACAAAGGCTGGTGGTAGAATTAGTGCATAGAAAGTGTTAAAATACCACCATTTGAAATAGCGTAGGGTGTCTACTTTTAAAAAATATATGGGTTGATGGACTAAAATACACTGGCTGGTTTCAAATATGTCCCAAATGGGACATGGGTGCAGGCTGTCTTCATGTAAAAATTTCAAGTTGGAAAACAAAAAACTGCACCTCACAAATTTGGCATTTTAGCCCCCAAACAACCCAACAAACCTATGCATGGGTGGTATCCCTGTACTCAGGAGAAATAGTAGAATCTATTTAGCATGTTTTTTCGTTCGCTATTGTCGATGAGGAGAAGTTGATTCAAATAAAAACAAAGAAATTTGTGTATTTTTTTTTTTTTTACCATATATTTTTTTTTTTTTTAATAATATGATAAGATATGATCAAAAATATGGCATCCATAGAAAGCCCTTCTTGTCCCGATAAAAACCAATATATAATATGTGTGGGTACGGCAAATGATGAAGAAGAAACTTACTGCTAAACACAAACAGCACAGAAATGTTAAAATAGCCATTGTCCAGAAAGGACAAAAATGTTTCAAAGGCTCTGTCCTTAAGGGGTAAATAAAAACATTTTTTTTTAAAAAGCTGCATTTATTTTTGTACAAATGACAAAAGAAATGCAAGTTAGTATTATCTACTAGTAGTGTTGTGTATGTCTATAAAGTAGGGCTTGAGAAATGTAAAAAGTGGCCTGATTGTTTACCTTTCAGACAATTTACATTTCTGGCAAACTAAATGCCACAAGTATAAAGGTTATACTAGACTCACGTAGCAGTATTGTTTTATGTTGCTGTTTTCATCACGTTGTTTTTTTTCCCCATTACCTGTAAGAACTAACAGTAATGTTATCAGAACATGGATATTAAAGGCAAAGAATATTTTTACAACTTTTAAAAAGCATGTGTTTAACCCCTCACTGACAACTGACTAGCCAAGCACGTTGTGGGAAATAGTCCTGTGGCTGACAATGGACGTGCCTGGCACGTCATGCAGCACCAATTGTGGTATACGCTAGGAGGAAGCCTAAGGAAAGGTGAACCGCGTTGCGTGACCCACTGTACACCACTGACCTATGCCCATCTTCAGCTCCATTACGATTTGGGACTTTTTAACTTGTTTTTGCATCAGTCTCCTGGCTGTCTGCTCTATGGATAAGAAGACTTGCTGTGCTGCTCCTTCTGCATTGTATATGTAAGCTACTTTGTTTTATTAAAGCTTTTTGTATTTTACTATACACTGATTCTACCTCTACTTTCTGACACTATTCCTACCAGGGGCGGGCTGGGCCGGGGGGCAGGGAGGCAATTGCCCCCCAGGACGCCCTAAAGTTTGTAAAACAAAGCCGCTGGGCCAGTGTTTAAAAAAAAAAAAACGCGCTTGCAGGCAGAGACGGAGGTGAGAAGGGATCGGAAGATCCCCTCTCACCTCCGCTCTGCCTGCAAAACTGCACGGGGAGCCGAACAGGCAGAACAGAGAAACCTCCGTGCTGCCTGTTCGGCTCCCCGTGCAGTGTGACACGGAAGTGCCGACAGTCACGTGATCGCCGCTCTGACGTCAGACGCGCGCCGATCACGTGACCTGTCGGCACAACCGCCGGGAGGCCGAACAGGCAGCATGGAGGGACCATGCTGCCTGCCACTAGCCACCAGGGAAGTCCTCCTGCCACTAGCCACCAGGGAAGTCCTGCCACTAGCCACCAGGGAAAAAGGTAAGAGGGGGGGGGGGGGGCAAAAAACACTGGCATATTATTGGGCAAATTGGCTGGGGAATATGACATGGCTAATAACACTGGCATATTATTGGGCAAATTGGCTGGGGAATATTACATGGCAAATAAGACTGGCATATTATTGGGCAAATTGGCTGGGGAATATTACATGGCTAATAACACTGGCATATTATTGGGCAAATTGGCTGGGGAATATTACATGGCTAATAACACTGGCATATTATTGGGCAAATTGGCTGGGGAATATTACATGGCAAATAAGACTGGCATATTATTGGGCAAATTGGCTGGGGAATATTACATGGCAAATAAGACTGGCATATTATTGGGCAAATTGGCTGGGGAATATTACATGGCAAATAAGACTGGCATATTATTGGGCAAATTGGCTGGGGAATATTACATGACAAATAACACTGGCATATTATTGGGCAAATTGGCTGGGGAATATTACATGGCTAATAACACTGGCATATTATTGGGCAAATTGGCTGGGGAATATTACATGGCTAATAACACTGGAATATTATTGGGCAAATTTACTGGGGCATATTAAATGGCAGAATAACACTGGCATATTATTGGGCAAAATGGCTGGGGAATATTAAATGGCAGAATAAGACTGGCATATTATTGGGCAAAATGGCTGGGGAATATTAAATGGCAATTAACACTGGCATATTGGGCAAATTAGCAGGGGCATATTAAATGGCAGATAACCTTGGAATATTATTGGGCACATTTACTGAGTCATATTAAATTGCAGAATAACACTGGCATATTATGGGACAAATTGGCTGGGGAATATTAATGGCAAATAATATTGGAAATGTGTATGTAATGGGGTGATGGAGGCATGTAAATGTGGTGATGGGGCATGTCCTGGTGTGCAACGTGGGTTATGGATCATGTCGTAGGTGTGCAACGTGGGTAGCGGCGGGTGCCCAAATTTTGGGATATTGGGTGTCTAAGTCCTGACAAATTGAGGGGCATAATCCTGGCATATTGAGGGGCATAATCCTGGCATATTTATGGGAAAATCCTGGCATATTGAGGGGGCATCATCTCGGCATATTGAGGGGAAAATCCTGGCATATTGGGTGTCTAAATCCTGGCATATTGAGGGGCATAATCCTGGCATACTGAGGGGCATAATCCTGGCATACTGAGGGGCATAATCCTGGCATTTTGTAAGGGAAAATTCAAGCATATTAAATGGCAAATCCTGGCATATTGTGGTGGAAAATCCTGGCAATATTCGTTATAAAACAAGGAAAAGATGGCCGTGGATGGGGAGACGATTCGATGGTGCAATGGGCCACTTGACTGGATTTGCCCCCCAGGCCTAAGGCTGCCAGCCCTCCCCTGATTCCTACATATGGCTACTGAGTGAGAAGGAAGAGGATATTAGAAGACTCCAGCTATATCAGATAATCCCTGTCTTTTATTTATTTTGTGAGTGCAATTCACCACCTTCTGTTGCAACACCCCATATTGCCTATTGGGCTCCGTTATGTTCTTTTTCTCTTCTTATCGTTACATGTTCTGAAGCATTTAACATAATTTTTATGCTCCATAAATGAAGTGACTCGCTATTTCAGGCAATTAAATAATTCCTTTTACCATATTATTAAGACCTGCAGTAACTATGGTACTGCTGTCTTATATTCCTTTCCCACTAGCCAAGCATGAGTGATTATAGCTACAGCCAGGGGTAGAGGAATACTGTAGATGAACGCAGTTTCCAAGACGTTTCTCCGCAGCAAATCGAATATCCCCCAAACATGAGCCCAAACTTCATGAAGGGTGAAACAGGAATAACGGTTTTTATTCAAAAAAAAAAAACTAGCTTTTATGAGGAATCCTCCTGCAAGCAATACTGTAGGCAAAAAGCCCGAACACAGAAGAAAAGACTGAATAAAGTCTATTTTCTTCACAATACTCCCCCTTAGATCCATGGGTCGGCATACCCACCTAGACCCTGCCGGGTTGGCTAGAGGATGTCCGGGTGGCATAGTTATATATCCAAGTCGGTTTTGAGGGAAAGCCCATCCGCATTGCCGTTCTGCTTGCACGGGCGGTATTGCAGTGTAAAATTATAGGGCTGCAACGCTAAACTCCAGCGCAGCAACCAGGGATTGTCTCCAGAAACTCGGTTGAGACAAATGAGGGGATTGTGGTCAGTGAGTAGGGTAAAAGCGCGGCCATAAAGGTACGGTTGGAGTTTCTTTAAGGCCCATACTAGAGCCAGGCATTCTTTTTCCACGGTGGCATAACTGACCTCTCGAGGTAACAACTTACGGCTGAGATATGCCACCGGGTGCTCCATGCCATCTTCTCCCACTTGACTCAGCACGGCTCCCAGCCCAAACATGGAGACATCTGTATGGACGAGAAAGGTTTTATTAGGGTCTGGGGCCGCCAATACTGGAGCTTCGCTCAAAGCCGTTTTAAGTCTCTGGTACGCTGTTGCACACTCCGGGGACAATGCTACCTGCTTGGGTAGGGCCTTTTTGGTCAGGTCGGTGAAGGGTTTTGCTGGGACTTCTCGGGTTTCATGGTGAGGCCCGCTTCTTGTAACTTCCCAAAGACCGTAGCCAAGTGCGTCAGGTGGGCCTCCCATGTGCCGCTAAAGATGGCAATGTCATTTAGGTAGGCACATGCGAAGTCCTGCATTCCCTCCAGAAGTCGGTCTGCCATCCTTTGAAACGTAGCTGGGGCATTCCTCATCCCAAACGGCATAACCCGAAATTGGATAGCCCGAATGGGGTGACAAACACCGACTTAGGGAATAGCGGCCGGGTCTAGCGGAATTTGCCAATATCCTTTGCACAGGTCTAGAGTAGTTAGAAAGTGCCCGCTGGCCATGCGATCGAGCAATTCATCAATCCGTGGCATGGGGTATGCGTCAGTGATAGTCCGGTCGTTCAGTTTCCGGTAGTCAATACAGAAACGAGACGTACCGTCTCGTTTTGGTACTAAAACTACCGGGGACGCCCAAGGACTTCGGGAAGCCTCAATAACCCCTAACTCTAACATTTCCTGGATTTCTTTCCACATGCTGGACCGCACTGCTGCCGGGATACGTTATGGCTGCTGCCTTAATGGGGTCTCCCCCTGCGTTTCCACTCGGTGCACTGTGGCAGATGTGTACCCGGGTAGGACCGAAAACAGCCCACCGTATTCCCGCAGCAGATATTTTGCGTCTGCCTGCTGTGTGGGGTCTAGTTTCTCCCCCAGCCCGACCCGCTCTAATGTACCTTGGTTAGTGGCCAGCAGATCGGGTAAGGGGAGCCCTTCACTGTCATCAGTGGACGGGGCACAGATAGCGGCCACGTCCTCAGAGCGCTCGAAGTATGGTTTCAACATGTTTACATGAAAGACTCTTCTGATCCTTTCATCTGAACATTTGGCTACAATATAGGTGGTGTCGCTAATCTGTTCCACCACTTTAAATAGCCCCTGCCAAGCTGCCTGGAGCTTGTCTTTTTTGGAAGGTCGGAGGGCTAGTACCTTTTGCCTTATTTCTAGGTTCCTATCTCGTGCTCCCCGGTCATACCATTGTTTCTGTCGTTTCTGAGCCACCCGCAGGTTCTCCCGAACAGATCCGGTCAGGGCCTGCAAGCGGTTCCGGAACTTTTAAAAGCAGCATAATTAATCTTTCTCCGCTGCGCTCCATTTAAAGATCCAGCTAAGGAAGCAGTGTCTCCTTGGTTTAAGCTTGCCTGTTGTGCTCTGCGTTCTGCGTTCACTTGTGCCAGGACTTGTGTCACCATCTCAGGGGTGGGATTTGGCCCATATAGGTTTAGCCTCCACATCACCTTCTGTTGAAATTCTGCTTCCTCCTGGTTGACATTCGCCATGCTGCTGGTTTGGTCGCCCTCCGTTAGTTCTGCTATGAGGGTAGCTTTCTTTTTGTTGCTTGTCACCTGACCTCGGGCTTCCAGCAGATCCTTTAGCGTAGTCCTTTTTAGTTTCTCGTACTGCTGGGCCATTCACCAGTTGTCTTTATGCGTCCCATTCGATCCCGTCGCTTGCCACCAGTTATTAAGACCTGCAGTGACTATGGTACTGCTGTCTTATATTCCTTTCCCACTAGCCAAGCATGAGTGATTATAGCTGCAGCCAGGAGTAGAGGAATACTGTAGATGAACGCAGTTTCCAAGACGTTTCTCCCCAGCAAATCGAATAACCCCCAAACATGAGCCCAGACTTCATGAAGGGTGAAACAGGAATAACGGTTTTTATTCAAAAAACAACTGGCTTTTATGAGGAATCCTCCTGCAAGCAATACTGTAGGCAAAAAGCCCGCACACAGAGGAAAAGACCGAATAAAGTCTATTTTCTTCACACATATGTTTCTGTTGGTGGAAGGTTTTTAGCGCACCTACCACTCCCGTTTTTTGTCTTTTGCTTGTTATTCACGTGTGATTGCAGAGAAACACACAGGTTGGTGCTGCTTGGCCACAGATCTAGCGCTGGAATTTATCTTTTTGGTTCTACCAATTGTGGTATGCACACTGGCGAGTGACTGTGAGTGACCTATTCGTATGAATGGGGATTCTATTTTGGTTTCTAGAATAGCAATAGCATTACATGTATTACATAAACCGAAAGTCTATAAACCGACTCTCTTTTGGTTTATAGACTTTCGGTTTATGGAATGCATGTAATGCTTTGAACGAATGGTTAATAAACGAAAATCATTCGTTCATTCGTGCTATTGGCTTTCTATAAACAAAAATAGAGTCGGTATATAGAATACCAATAGCATTACATGCATTCCATAAACCGAAAGTCGTTCATTATGTCGGTTTATGGAATGTATGTAATGCTATTGGTATTCTATAAACCGACTCTATTTCGGTTTATAGAATGCCAATAGCACGAATGGACGAATGATTTTCGTTTATTAACCATTCGTTCATTCGTCTTTCGTTAGTTTAGCTTTTTCGATATTAGTTTTTCGGACGAATGGACGAAAATGATATTTTCGGACGAAAATGCATTCGTCCGAAAACGAATGCACATGTCTACTATATATAAGCTGGAGTCACCGCACATCACATGTGCTATTCTTAGTGTAGGGAGAGGATGCTGCAGCTGTGAGGGACAGATTAAAAAAAATTCTGGTGTTGAATCTGCAAACTACAGCGATTATTCAAACTACAGCGATTATTCAAATTACAGTGATTATTTTAGTGGGTGCTATACTACATATTTGTACCCTGCCCTGAACCCAGTGCCACAGAGAGTGCAGTGCACTTGCAACTGCATGTGTGCCAGGCACATGACTTTAATCCTGTTCTGTTAGCTCAGTGGGCAACATCTAGGCATTTTTAAATACTTCAATTTTTTGGTGTTAAATATTACATTTATATCTGAGAGTCAAATAGAACCGTCAAATACTGTGCTTACAGCGCACTTTGAAAAATTTGAATAGTTTTGGGTGGTAAATAGTACATTTGCGTCTTGCGGTGCACTTCATATCTGAGAGTCAAATAGAAAAGTCCAATACTGTGCTTACAGCGCACTTTGAAAAATTCTGGCTACCTCCTACTCCTCCTCCAGCGCTGCTTCCACCTACACCGCCACGGTCACCGCCTCCTCAACCTATGGGTCACTTAGTATAAACTGAAAGAGAATACCCTGCACTCCAACCCTCTCTCAAATGGATAATTCTGTTGATCCTCCTGGCAGCCATGCTTTAGATTTAGATTTATGTTCTTCCAAAGCTAAAATAAAAGATTCCATCTAGTGCTATTTTATGGCTCAGCTCCGCTCAACTCTAATGCAGATAGTAAAAAAATGCTTCTGCAGCAAGATCAGTGCAAATGCACCAGATCACTGCTTAGGCAGTAATCTACAGCAAGCAAGGGGTTAATAGCTCTTAAAAAAACCTTTGTTTTACTATAATAAATGAACCCCTAAAAAATGCAGAGACAACAAAAAATATGCTGCGGATACAGCGATCAATTAAAGGGGTTAAACACTGTAAATGGCTTTCATAAAATCCCTTGGTTGTTAATATTTTATTAAATATTTAATTTATTACTATTATATTTCACTTTATCAGATCTGTCTCTTTCTCTCACTAACACTGTAGCGAGGAAAGAGAGGCAGATCAACATCTGTCAAAGGCAATATTTGTAAATATTTGTCACGGACTGAGTAGGATCTGAGGACCGGATCCGCGATGCGAAGACCTGATATCTTACTGCAACAGGTTTGGAGGCAGGACAGTGTCTATTCACCTGAATGGGATTATACCATACGGTTGAGCCTCAGGTAAATGACCACCCAGGACTTGGAACACTGATTGCAACCGCACACTGAGGGATACACAGGAAATACTGGATAAACGGATAGTCAGCAGGCCGGGTCAAACACAACAGGAGCAATGGTACAAAGACGGTATGGAGGAGGCAAGGTCAAAAACAGGCAAAAGGATCGGGGCAGGCAGCAAACAGAGGAGTCAGAAATCACAGCAGGAGTCAAAAAACCGAAGTATCAATAATCAAGAATAAACGCTAGATCAAGCCACAAGGAACTATCTCAGGCAAGGTCTGAGTAGCAACTGAAGGTTTAAATACAATTTGGGCGGTAAAACCCGCCCCTAATAGGTCCCCAAAAAAGTATAAGTATAGCCCTTTAAGGCTATGCTAATTTTCTAAGTGTAGCGGTACTGCGCATGCGCGCAGTTTCGGTTTGTTGCGCGTTCGTCGAGGGGAAGTGGTGAGCGCGTCTGCAGCCCTGGAGGGCTGAGATGCTGAACGGAGCCTTCGCTGTCCGTCCACCCTGCCTGCAGGGGCAGCGGCAGCGGAGGCACAGACCTCGTGGCGGCGGGTAAGTTTCTTTTTTATTACACTACCCCCCTCTTTACGAACGCCGTACCTGCGTTCAGGACCCGGCTTGAGAGGAAATCTACGATGAAATAAGGAAACTTTGGACGGAGCATGAACATCGGATGCTGGTACCCAAGATCTCTCCTCCGGACCGTAACCTTTCCAATGGACAAAATACTGCAAAAGACCACGGCGCAGCCGAGAATCCAAAATAGATTGTACCAAATACTCCTCATGCCCTTGAACGAGGACAGGTTTGGGAACCGTATGGACGTCAGAGAAACGATTAGTTACAACTGGTTTGAGGAGGGACACATGGAAGGAGTTGTGGATGCGCATACTGGAAGGGAGGCGTAGGGTATAGGACACATCGTTGATTTTGGACAAGACCACGTAAGGACCGATATATTTGGGACCTAAAGTCCTGGAGGAATGACGAAGTTGGAGATACTTGGTAGAAAGCCACACTTTGTCACCAGGAAGAAGTACGGGGGCAGGAGAACGATGTTTGTCGGCAAATTTTTTCTGCAACACCTTGGCCCTGGATAGTTGCGAAGAAACAGAAGCCCAGTGAGATTTGAGATCCTGGACCTGACGGTCAGCAGCCGGTACTTCTGAAGGCAATCCCAAGTCCGGCCAAAGAGTAGGCTCGTAGCCAAAGGCTGCACAAAACGGGGATTTCTGCAAGGACTCATGAAAGGAGCTGTTATATGACAATTCAGCGAGATGGAGGAGAGAAGACCAAGTAGATTGATCCTCATCAACATAAAACCGTAGATATTGTTTCAGAACCTGATTGGTCCTCTCCGTCTGACCATTGGTTTGCGGATGATGAGAGGAAGAAAATTTGAGAGAAATACCCAGCTGAGCACAAAGTGATCTCCAGAACCGGGACACAAACTGAGAACCACGGTCAGAAACAATACTTTGGGGTACCCCATGTAGACGAATGATTTCCTTCATGACAACAGTTGCAAGCTGAGATGCCGAGGGCAGTTTGGGAAGAGCAACAAAATGAGCCTGCTTGGAGAATAGGTCGACTACTACAAGTATGGTCGTGAATCCTCGAGACAAGGGAAGATCTGTGACGAAATCCATGGCAATATTCGTCCAAGGTCTCTTAGGGACAGGAAGAGGGCATAACAGGCCTGCAGGGTTACGTTTCGGAGTTTTGTATCTAGCACAGACGGTGCAGGCGCGAACAAAATCCTGAACGTCAGATTGCAAGGAAGGCCACCAAAATTTCCAGTCAATGAGAAACTTAGTGTTGCGTACAGCACGGTGACCCGCGACAGAGGAAGCATGAGCCCAGGACAAGACTTGTCTCCGAAGGTTGGATTGGACAAAGTAACGACCGACAGGAGGGCGACAATTGGTGGGTCTAGGGAACTGGGATCTGGTAATCTTCCACAGGAGGGAGGTGGACACCGAGGCAATGATCCGAGAGGTCGGTATAATGGAATCAACCACAGGAGGAGCCGTTTCAATGTCAAAATGTCTAGACAGAGCATCCGCCTTGCCATTTTTTGACCCGGGCCGGTATGTGATGGAAAAATTAAAACGGGTAAAAAATAAGGCCCATCTGGCCTGTCTGGGATTCAATCTCTTAGCTTTTTCTATGTATAACAAATTTTTGTGGTCGGTGAGAATAGTGATGGGAATTTGAGTACCCTCTAAGAGATGACGCCATTCGTCAAGGGCCATCTTGATGGCCAACAATTCACGGTTGCCTACATCGTAGTTGCGTTCCGCTGAGGTAAATGTCTTAGAGAAATATGAACACGGATGGACTCTGTTGGAGATTTGATCTCTTTGAGATAAAATAGCCCCAGCGCCAGATTCAGAAGCATCGACCTCCAAAATGAATGGTTGAGCTGGATTGGGTCTACGAAGAATGGGTGCAGAGATGAAGGCATGTTTCAAGAACTGGAAGGCTTGGAGAGCCTGGGTAGACCATTTAGCCGGATCACTTCCCTTCTTAGTGAGAGCAGAAATGGGTGCAGTGACTTTAGAGAAATTTCTGATAAATCTTCTATAGTAATTAGCAAAGCCCAAAAACCTTTGTATCCCTTTGAGGTTGAGTGGTATTTGCCAGTCTTGGATAGCAGAAACTTTGTCAGGATCCATTTCTAGACCGTCAGAGGAGATAATATAACCCAGGAATTTGATTTTTGAGCATTCAAATTCACATTTTTCGGCCTTAGCAAAGAGGTGATTTTCTCGAAGACGACGTAACACCTGCTGAACGTGCTTTCTATGATCGGAGATATTCTTGGAATATATAAGTATATCGTCCAAATAGACCATGACATGGGATAACAACATGTCCCGGAAAACGTCGTTAACAAAACTCTGGAAGACTGCTGGTGCATTACATAATCCGAAAGGCATAACTAGGTATTCGTAATGCCCATATCTGGTATTGAAGGCCGATTTCCACTCATTACCCTCTCGTATGCGGACCAAATTATATGCACCACGTAAGTCTAGTTTGGTGAATATCTTGGCATCTTGGAGTTGGTCGTATAGTTCAGTGATGAGTGGTAGTGGATAACGGTTCTTTATAGTGATTTTGTTCAGTCCCCTGTAGTCTATGCAAGGCCTTAAGGCACCGTCCTTTTTGGCTACGAAAAAGAATCCAGCGCCTGCTGGTGAGGAAGATGGTCGGATGAATCCCCTCTGAAGATTATCCTTTATGTACAAAGCGAGTGCTTGATTCTCAGGTGCCGAGAGAGGATAAGTATGCCCCACCGGAGGGGAGGAACCAGGTAATAGATCGATGGCGCAATCGTAGCTCCTATGAGGAGGAAGAACCTCGGCCTTGGTCTTAGAGAATACGTCTATGAAGTTCCAATATAACTGTGGAACCCGGGAACAAGGGTCCTCAGGAGGAAGGGTAAGAACTGAGTTGAGTGTAGGGAGATTGTCATTAAGGTCCTGGCCATCTAGACCCCACGAATTAACTTGTCCCAAACACCAGTCAATGGAAGGGTTATTCTTTTTCAACCATGGTAGCCCCAATATAATGGAGATGTGGGTACTGGAAAGGACGTCAAAGCTTAATTCTTCGTAATGGTTATGACCGATCTTTAAACCCAAAGGTATGGTTTCCTTGGAGATTATACCAGTGCCTACAGGGGTACCATCCAAGGCAGACACAGAAATAGGCAGGGCTTTAGACTTCAGAGGAATATTTTGTTGAATTACCCAAGATTGGTCTACGAAATTTCCAGCTGCTCCGGAATCTATGAAGGCTTGGGTGGCCACTTGGTGGCCTGTCCACTGGAGCAAGACCGGTATTAAAAGTCTCTGATTAGAAGGAGAATTAATGATGTTAACGCTCAGTGGGACTCCTCCTTTTTCCACTAAGCGTTGGCGTTTCCCGATTTCTGGGGGCATTTCAGAGCAAAATGGCCCCTTTGACCACAGTACAGGCATAGATTTAATCTCCTGCGACGAGATTTTTCTTCATCAGAAAGTCGTAGTATAGGGCCAATCTCCATAGGTTCACTAGTTTGATTGGTCTCAGGTTCTGGAGTCTTGGTAGCTTGATAGAAATTAGGTTGGAAGTGTCTTGGGTTTTTATCACGATCCAACCTCCTTTCTTGGCCACGAGCATCGAGTTTAAGACACAATGTAATAAGGGATTCCAGGTCCTCGGGAAGATCTCTATAGGTTAAAGCATCATTAAGGGTGTCATTAAGACCTCTGCAAAATGCCGCCTTTAATGCGCTCTGGTTCCACTCTGTCTCATATGCCAAGGTACGAAACTCTATGGCATACTGACCCACTGATCTTTTGCCTTGTTGCAGCTCCATGAGGTGAGTCTCCGCAGACTCCCTTCTTCCTGGGGCATCGAAGACGGATTTGAAGGCTGAAATAAATGCGTCAGCATCTTCTAACAGGGGAGAGTTCTGTTCAAGCAAAGAGGATGCCCAGTTCAAGGCCTCTCCTTTCAGGAGATTAACTATGAATGCCACTTTTGCGGTGGATGAGGAGAAGGCGTCAGGTTGTGTGCGAAAATGTAGTAGACACTGGTTTAGGAACCCTCTACATTCACGTGGAGAACCGGAAAACTTTTCAGGTATAGGCATCTTAGGTGGTCTTGAAGAACTACGAGCCCCCATGACAGAGAACCCTTGATCAGACATGGTAGGAGCGGTCGAGACTGGATTCATATGAGTGGTGAGTGACCGTAATAGTTCGGTAACAGTATCCAGTTTATGTTCAAGGGATTGAAGATGTGAAGCGTGCGTGGTCAGGATCTTGTCATGGCATTCTTGTCTGGCCGAGACTCGGGCCAGGTCCGCGGGATCCATAAAAAGGCCTGAGATAATGTCTCGGACTGAGTAGGATCTGAGGACTGGATCCGCGATGCGAAGACCTGATATCTTACTGCAACAGGTTTGGAGGCAGGACAGTGTCTATTCACCTGAATGGTATTATACCATACGGTTGAGCCTCAGGTAAATGACCACCCAGGACTTGGAACACTGATTGCAACCGCACACTGAGGCAGGGATACACAGGAAATACTGGATAAACGGATAGTCAGCAGGCCGGGTCAAACACAACAGGAGCAATGGTACAAAGACGGTATGGAGGAGGCAAGGTCAAAAACAGGCAAAAGGATCGGGGCAGGCAGCAAACACAGGAGTCAGAAATCACAGCAGGAGTCAAAAAACCGAAGTATCAATAATCAAGAATAAACGCTAGATCAAGCCACAAGGAACTATCTCAGGCAAGGTCTGAGTAGCAACTGAAGGTTTAAATACAATTTGGGCGGTAAAACCAGCCCCTAATAGGTCCCAAAAAAGTATAAGTATAGCCCTTTAAGGCTATGCTAATTTTCTGAGTGTAGCGGTACTGCGCATGCGCGCAGTTTCGGTTTGTTGCGCGTTCGTCGAGGGGAAGTGGTGAGCGCGTCTGCAGCCCTGGAGGGCTGAGATGCTGAACGGAGCCTTCGCTGTCCGTCCACCCTGCCTGCAGGGGCAGCGGCAGCGGAGGCACGGACCTCGTGGCGGCGGGTAAGTTTCTTTTTTATTACAATATTGCCTTTGACTACTGTATGGTAAGAACTCATCTGAGCTCTCACCATACTTGCCGGGACACAGATCACACTAATCTGTTGTGCCGGCATCCACTAGCAGCCCCTAGAGCAGCGGAAGTGAAAAAAATCACTTCCGTTGCTCTTGCCATTAGAAGGGAAGCGCTGCCTGTACAGGCTCAGGAGGGTGACCACCAACAGATCTTTAGGCGTTGCTAAGTGCCTTGCTAGCTTTCATTCGCTTCCTAAGCACACATGTGCAGCCGGCGGCGCCATTTTCAAATGGCAGCTACAGTCACTCCGGGGACACCCCTTCACTTTAATTCAGCATTGCACAATGCCTCTACAAATAGGCATTGTAGCAACACCGATAGAGTAAAGAAAGCAACCTTTGCTCGCTTTCTTTGCTCTTTTTAGTGCATGAAGTGCCAGGCACAAGTACACATTTTTGCGTGACGTGCCTAGCACGTCACATGTTGGGAAAGGATTAATGTCTATGTATTTAGAAAGCAATGTCATAAAAGTCCCTGTTGGTGTAATGCAAGTTCTAGGAGTACAATCTGGTGTCCAGGGGCAAGTCCTGGGAGTGCAATCTGGTGTCCAGGGGCAAGTCCTGGGAGTGCAATCTGGTGTGCAGGCAGTCATGGTAGTGCAGTGTGGTTGCTGCAGGAAGTTATATGGGTGCTGTGGGTGTAATGGCAAGGGATGTGGGTGCCATAATGAAAGGAGGGCTGTAGAAGTGGAGTGAAGGGGGCTGAGGAAGGAAATAAAAACAAGGAATTTATTTTTCAAAATATACAATATTAACTGATAACAATACTTTACAATCTATTGTGACTGGCAGGGGAGCAGCACCATTGGGAGGGCAATGTTCTACTGCTTTATAACTGAACCAAGAAAATACTTTACTTTATACAAAAGGCTGAGCATCACATTTAAAAAAAAAAAAAAAAAAAAATTTGTTGGCCCTGTAATTAAATTTAACATAGCGTGCTTGCTTTCATTATATATTTTTGATTTGTGGTGTGCCACGGAATGCTGGAAAGAGCTTTGGTGTGCTGTGGGTGAGAAAAGGTTGAGGAGCACTGCTATAAGGTACTATATAAATTATGAGTGCTGATTTTTTATATATTTGTTGATTGTGGCTCCCTTAGCAACAAAAACACATTACTTTATTACACAGTGTCATGATTTATTTAACGATAATAAAGCCAAAATGGAAAAGCCACGTGTGAAAAACGAAGTATACCTTATGTCCACAATAGCTTGTAAAACCACCTTTAGCCAAAATAACTTTACTTTATCATTTTCTGTATGACTTTATCAGTCTCTCACATTGTTCTGGAGGAATTTTTGTCCACTCTTCTTTACAATATTAATTGAGGTTTGCTGGCATTTGTTTATACACAGCTCTCTTAGAGTCCCACTATACCATTTAACTGAGCAATTGCAGCTCCTTGATTCTACCCTTTTTCAGCCATTCTGGTGTAGACTTACTGGTGTGCTTGGGTTCATTGTCCTTGGCCAATTTCAGCCAAGCTTTAGCTGACAAATGTCCTCACATTTGAGTCTAGAATACTTTGGTATGATGACTGCAAGGTTCCCAAGTACCCCCCTCTACCACCATGTTTGACATCTGGTATGAGGTGTTTGTGCTGATATGCTGGAGCTTTGGATTATGGTCAAATATCTCCACTTAGGTCTCGTTGGACCAAAGAACATTGTTCCAGAAGTCTTGTGGTTTGTTCAGATGTAACTTTGCATACCTAAGCTGTGCTGCCATGTTAAATGCATTCAATTACTTAGTGTCGCTTTTATGGGATGAATCTTAGTAAATAAAACATGTTATATCTGGTTTGACCTCTGTATTTATAGCTTGGTGGATAAGTCTTGGGCTTAATATTTTGTGCAGTGCACTCAGTACTTATATATAAATATTGAGACCAAAGTGTGAAAGGCTACCTCCCTATGTTGTTTCTCTAGATAAGAGCCAGCAAAGGGAACATCTTTAGCACCACACATGCAATAGACCCACACGGCATGTACACTGAACATACACGAAACTTCAGCCTGGCGCATGCCCAATTTCAGTGTGTGTCTCTTTGAGCTCTACCTTTTAAAAATATTGATACTATTCTTTACCATGAGATGGAAATTTAGATACAAGTCAAATTTATTTTCATTACATCGCATACAAGGATATATAAATTATATACTTTGTTTATGTTCCCATGAACTTTACTACTTCAGTTACGAGAGAAGATATATTCCATCTGCTGATTTCCACATCTTTGTCTTCTTCATCATATATACGTTGAGGAGACTTCCACTGTGATGAATGCTTGGATACAGTTATGGTATGAATATAATTTATAATAACATTCCAGTCGTCACACAGCAACTTTTTCTGTCTGTCTCCCTTCCCACACTCTCTGTGTGGTAAATATTCTGTATGTACATGAACCATATGCAGGGCCATCTTTAATATTAAATGGGCCTTGAGCAAGACTATGCCCCCTAGTTTATGATGTCATCTGCTTTAGTTCCTGTCACAAAGCCACTGTGACTGGGGTTCTTGGAGGGCCAATGGGGCCAGAATAATCCCTGCTGACGATGTAGGTCAAGAACCACCCCCTCCCAAAGGAGCTATGTGTCATGGAAGCCTGCGTGCCCTAGGCTCCACTGGCACTGGAAGGGGTTATAGCATTCTCAAAGGTCATATGACTACCCTGCTTGATCCTCATTGTTTCCTGTCCCCTGGATTAATTATTGAATTGCTCTATGGGGCCCCATGTTGTCCCTTGTTCCCAAAGTCCCAAGATCCTGTCACTACCCCTTGTCTTTGCCCTGTACAGAGGCACCCATTCAGTGCAGCAAGACTTAGTTTCTCCTGGGCCTCCCCCCAGTTGATGTCATGTTTGTGTGTATATAAGTCTGTGCTGTTTGACATATAGAGGTTGTTCATTCTTGCTGTACTTAATTGCTAGTGGTCCTGCCTGCTATTTGGGTACAAAGAGCAAGGCTCCAGGAAAGACTTGCTGGGTGGATGCTGAGCTTTAATCGGGGGCTAAGGAGGGGATATCCTACAATGGGCAGAGGTGCTACAAAGCTTGGGTAGCCGTCCCATTACAGTTATCTTATTTTTTGGGGGGAAGACTGACCTCGGAGGATCCCATAGACGGGGTGTCACTGAGGTCTGATGGTATAGCTTTAAGCCAGAATTTGTAATCCCCAACAGTGTGCAGTTCAAGAATAGCACTCACCAGCCCGACCTCTGCCTCTCCGTTTGTAAATTTCTACAGCTGAGGAAATGGGTCAGTTGTGCTTGTTCCCTGTGGTTCTCTCCACCACTGGGGAGCAGGTAGAGGAACTGGGTTAGTCAGCTCGGATTTCATAGAGCTGTCCTGGCTGATTCCTGGGGGTACCAATGCCAGTGCTTTGGTGGCAGCAATCTAGGGGATACTCCAAAGCAAGACCCCCCCCCCCCCCCCCCGAAAAATAATATAAATGAAACGGGATGGCTACCCAAGCTGGGTACTTATCTAATCAATAACATATAATAACAATGCACACACTACATGGAAAGTTCCTTATCCCTGCAGTGCAATCCCCACATTTCCTGTCATTAGTTCACCTCTTCTAGATAGGCACATAAATAGATGTACATATAAAGTCCAAAGAAATCAGCGCACTCACATCAAAACAGTTTTTGTAAACTTTTGATTTGAGTGCGATGATCTCTTTAGACTTTGTATAACTATTTGGTCTCCAGCATCACCCCTTATAATAAATTCTATTTTATATTAGTGCCTTCTTTTAGATGTATATGTAGATAGAGTAATGGCAAATCTTTTGCACTCTACTATTTATGGACTATATTTATCATGATGTTCAGTAAGCTATTGGATGAGCATGATGGGAAATACAGTCCACAGCAGCTGCACTGCAAAAGGTTAGATAACACTGTTATACATACACATATAGCGTGAGGTATTCTAGGCAAGTGCCTAGGGAGGCACTTGCCTGGGGGAAGGCGGCTAAAAACTCTTCCCCTTTAAAAAAACAAAAAGCTTGCCGGCAGCAGAAGTGATAGAGGTTAACAAAGTGAAGGAGTTTAGGCATGCGTGAGTTAGGCATAAGGCTATCCTGCTTATAAGATAAGGCCAGGGACTTGAGAAAGTATTTGGAAAATTGGTCAGCCTAGATCCCCTAGAAACCTGTATAAAGACAAGGGGGAACCAAACTGTAAATATTCAGAGTGCCTATATATTTATATCTATTTTCCCAATAGGAATATCAGTGCAGCATGCAAATGGTTGATAAAGGGTGATGCCACAGCATCACTTTGCCAATTACAATAAGCCACTGTCAGGTACCAGTTAACATGCCACAGTCACTTTGTCATTAAAATATGCAACAGTCAGTTTGCCTATTAAAATATGCCACTGTTGTCCATTAAATCAGGACTTGACAAAGTTTACTTTTAGGAACCAGCAAAAAAAATCTAGGAGCCAGACAACAGCACATACACAGAGATATTACACATATACAGTCAGTCAAACATACATACATATAGATAATCAGTCAGTCAAACATACATAGACATATACAGTCAGTCACGCATACACACACATAGAAAGTCACACATACATACACATGAGTGAATGTGAGTCAGTCACACATACATACACATATACAGTCAGTCACATACACCATCAATCACACACACACACACACACACAGCATACAGTCAGTCATACATACAACATACAGTCAGTCACATATACACACATACAGTCACACACAATCACTCATACACACACACAATGTCAGCCATACAAGTGAGAGGTTTTTTTATTTTAAGCATTTTTAAAAAATTAGTATTCCAGTATTACTTTGCCATTAATATGCCAGTGTTATTTTATTAACAATTTGCCCAATAATATGTCAGTATTTTTCCCAATAATATGCCAGTATTTTTTTGCCATTAATAAACCACAGACAATTTAGCCAATAATATGCCAGCATTATGTAGCCAATTAATATCCCACTATGATGTAGCCAATTAATATGCCAGTATGATTTAGCCAATTAATATCCCACTATGATTTAGCCAATTAATATGCCAGTATGATTTAGTAATTTAATATGCCAGTATGATTTAGCCAATTAATATGCCAGTATGATTTAGTAATTTAATATGCCAGTATGATTTAGCCAATTAATATGCCAGTATTATTTAGCCAGTTAATATGCCAGTATTATTTAGCCAGTTAATATGCCAGTATTATTTAGCCAATTAATATGCCAGTATGATTTAGCCAATTAATATGCCAGTATGATTTAGCCATTTAATATGCCAGTATTTTGACGTAACGTCATTATCCGGTGTCAATATTTTTTCTTTGTTTTATTTTCCCCCCGAAAATCCAGGGGGGGCAATCGCCTCCTCCTTCGGACGCCCATGGCTGCCAGTTGAGAACCTGTGAAGTGTCTGTTTCTCAGACTAGACATACTAATACTGCTTGTCCTCTTCCTCAGTTGTGCACCCTGGCCTTCTCCTGACATCGCTCATGGAGTGCTGTTCATTGCCTCCAGAGGTAGTCATCAACATTACAGTAAAAACACTTTTTTTCTATGGTTAGGCTTAGATCTAAAAGAAAAGATAGGAGACTCAGCACACCGTTTAACGGAGTTTAATCCACCAAAAAATAACGTTTCAGCCCAGCACTGAGCTTTTTTCAAGTCTGGTGAGATGTGTGACTTGAAAAAAGCTCAGTGCTGGGCTGAAACGTTGTTATTTTTTTGGTGGATTAAACTCCCTTAAACGGTGTGCTGAGTCTCCTATCTTTTCTTTTTGCTTTATGGGCGTAAATGACGCTCCCTCGTGGCACCCGATACTTGTAAGTGTGCAGACCCATTCATACTTTTCACTATAGGCTTAGATCTAGGCTTAGGGTTAGAGTTAGGTTTAGGGTTGTAACGCACGGGGTGCAAGTACAAGGTATGGGTGTACAAGGTATGTAAGTACAAGGAAGTACAAGTACAAGGTATGGGACCCTGAGCGTCCAAGCTGAGGAGCTACTGTGCAGGAGTGGAGACAGGACCTTGTGCTGGGTAACGACACTTCCCCAGTAGCTTGAGACTCTAAGTTTATTCTAAGACATGACTGAACTATGACAGGGCTGGGATTAAAATGTACCTGTAGGAGAGAATGGTTAGAATGGTTAACTTTCAGTTATTGCCTAATAATTTGCAAAAAGCAACAACATGTAAACATTGCGTATTTCTAAAACCAGGACAAACCTGTTTAACAGTTTTTTTTATTAGCCTCTGTAGATGTGTAAAAGATTTGTCATGTAAAAGTTAGACAGAGTTTTTTTTTATATATCATATAATCAAAATAATGGCATCTAAATAAAGCCCTTCTTATACCGATAAAGAACAGAACATAATTTGTGTGGGTATATTAAATTAGATAGAGGAAAATTACAGCTAAACACAGATACCACAGAAATGTTACAACAGCATTTATTCAAAACATCAGGTTGCAAAAAGGGTAATTTGTGGAAATAAATTATTCTGATCTGTACTATAAATAGGTTATGAAGTCGCACAAATGATCCATAATGTCCTCCAGTATTTCCCCTACAACAAAAGCGTACCTCTTTCTCCATCCTTTATGATGGGAGGTACAGTGTTTTAAATTACATCTAATTATAGATTTAATTATCTATAAATAGCTCTTTAAGTCTCTTAGAATTGTAACACTTCCCTCCCCTTTAGCAACACGTGTCACATCTTGTTTGCACTGTTTGTGAGTTATTTTATGTGACTGTTATGTTATTGCACATTGAGCAAATATAATCTATATGTAGAAATGGTGTAGTTTGCACTGTTTTTAAAAACCTAAGGGTTTACTCAATATGTTCTGAACTGGATTTGGATGTGGCATGATAGATAAATCAAACAAATCAACGAAAATGCAGCTGCTCAATATCTCTCAATTTGGTTCTGAATCAGCAGTTCGGGCAGTTCAGAAACTGGAGCATGGGAGGGCTTAGGAAAGGGACATTTTAACCGAATATTCATTGATCACCCTCAAATTTGACTAAAATAGCTCATTTTGGGCATTTTAAGTCTCCAGATCTGATTGAAAGAAAAAATGTCCATTTAAAAAAAAAAACCCTTTTGGGTTCAGCAGACTGAAGGGCACCCACCCCCGTTATACAAACAGAGGAGCAGGACAAGTAGCCCCAACCACCCCCTTTAAGATATAAGACTGGGGGCTAATTGGCATCCACCAACCAGATGCCTTATTTTCTTAAAATTAAATTCACACTTTTTTGGAATAGTTTTTATTTTTTGGATGGACCAGCTCCCAAACATTAGGGGTCTGGGAGCAATTGCCCAACCTCCAGCCCCATTTCTTAAAGGTAACTTGCTATCAGGGCTATTTTTATTGTTTTATCTTATTTTCCCATAATTTCGGGAGAAATTTGGCTAATTTCAGAATACCTGAATTCCTCCCCAAATGAGTCTCTATTACCCCCAAGAAGTCTATGGGGATGATAGAGGTGCCAATTAGTTAAGGTCATATTTTGGGTGCTCGCCGTGCAGTGGGCTACTATCAGGGCATATTGGGTAGCTTGACATTTGGTTCTCGATATGTCCCCGATGTGCCCCAAGTCAGTCTGGACTTCAGAGGAAGCTTTTCAGGGTCAAATGTTGGTGCACCCTATAGTTCCACTTGCATGTAATTTAGCTGATTGTGAGGCAAACTGCACTCTTATTTATGATTCTTACCCTTAAAGTGACCTGCCATGCAAAAACGACCCAGTGTTGGCATTGTGGTTTCTTCAAAGGTAAACTACCATATTTCCTCAATTCTAAGGCACACTTTATTCCAGATTTTTATTATTATTATAAACATATAAATGTACATAGTGATTCCACAATGAGGAATAGATATACAATCAATATATAAATAGTCACGAGTCATTTCTCATAATATGGAATATTTTAGAGTAAAATCATCAAGGGACGGTAACCTCACTACAAAATACATAGACTATACAACAATTATACAACAATTATATGTTGGTGGGGCCAATCGAGATTATGGATCTTATTGTCCAATTTAATTTTGAGTAATATTTAATAATGATTTTTCCTCCTGAGTAGAAGGTTATGTCCTTCAGGTCAGATTACATTAGTGTCTTATTTCTAAATGCTCGGGATGGAACTCAACTTCTCCATTTATTATATTGAGGACCTTTTAAACCAGATATCCCTATGGGCTGCTAAGTTATCATCATTAAAAAATGATGCTTTTTCCATTGACTCCTGGTAGTTTAGTTGCGATTTTATTTCATTTAAGGTTGGGTGATGTTCGCTCCTCCAATGTCTAGAAATACATAACTTTACTGCCATCAGTACATGTATTGTGCTGGTTGCAGGTAAGTCTAACTATTTTAACCATTTCCTCTATTCTAAGACTTTTTTCTAATAGGCACCCCTAAGAAAGGGTGCATCTTATAATAGATGTTGTCGAGACTCTAGGTAGTTTAGCATGATGGTTTGTTCAAAGTTAACTATTTTAGGCATGTTAGTAGCATAATAATAATAATATGCTTTAAAAGAAATACTACCAAAAATGCATTTTGAAATAAAAAAAAAGACAGGCTGGCGAACTGGTAAAGAAGAGGGCTAGGAACATGGAAGTCAGAGTTCAAGTCCAGGTACAATCAGTTCCTGACATCACCCCCTCCTCTACAGGAGTGGCCTCTGGACACACTTTTTCAACACAGTAAAGTAAGAGAGTATATTTAAAAGAAGAAAAACTACCACAACTAGAGGACATAGTCTTAAATTAGAGGGGCAACGATTTAAAAGTAATGTCAGGAAGTATTACTTTACTGAGAGGGTAGTGGATGTATGGAATAGCCTTCCAGCGGAAGTGGTAAACACAGTCAAGGATTTTAAACATGCGTGGGATAGGCACAAGGCTATCCTAGCTATAAGATAGGGAAGTGGGGACTAATAAAATTATTTAGAAAATTGGGCAGACTAGATGTGCCGAATGGTTCTTATCTGCCGACACATTCTATGTTTCTAAATCCATGAGGCAGGCACATGTTTGTTTTAAATGTATTAAAATGTAGGTTTTATGTACCTTTTTAAGTTAAAGTGATGCTTTTTACATTGAATATTTAAATTATTTTGTCCCCATAACACTCAGTATACCATTATTTACATTATGTTTATTTATTTTGAATTTACCAGTGTTTAGGGAACATCGCTAGATCATCTCCTTGTAGAGACTATACATTTGTTGAGTCATGTGCCCCATTTGCACCTTCATTTCCACCAGGGAATTTGCTGTCGAGAGTAGTTATGTGACATGTTTGTCAAGTATGTTGACATCTTGTTTTCAGTGCGTCCCCGAGTTTGTGGAGCATAATCTTTTTATGTTTTTTGGAGATTGGAGCCTCATCTGAACCCTGGACAGCTGAGAGGTGAGTAGATTTAGTATACTGCAGAGTCCTCAGAAGAGTCTGCATTGTCATCTTGCACAAGGGATTGGTATTATAGTGCTCAATTGTGGCCTAGCAGGCCTTAATAGAAAAAGTTCTGATTACCTGATCCTGGCTATAAGCACTGTGTTTTTTTTCTTTCTTCTTGACTTTATTTCCCATGTCTAGGGCATGTTTTGTGTTATACTTTGTGGTAAAAATTGGAAATATCGCTATAAAAAGTAGGGTTCTATGCAACAGTTAGCAGGAGCTCCCTGAGTTGTGACAGCTCGCTCAGGCAAATTTTTACAAGTTTAATTAATTATTTATACTGAATTACCTATTTGAAGAGGACCTTGCCAAAGCACTTTTATTGATTAATGATCCACTTTAAATACCTTTCTATTCTTAGTGATACAACTAAATATGTTACTTGATTTTAGCATCACTATATACAAAATATATTAGCTGTTTTATTATTAATTTATTACTGCAAAAATAATAATAGAGAAAAACAGTAATGCAACATCCCATGAAAGGAAAAACACACACCTTACACCCATCTAGTTTTCTATTCTAAAAATAAATACACACCCTTGTTAAAACAACAGTCAGCTTGTGGAAATGCAGTTCAATATAAATAACAGTCTTTCCTGTCTGGGGAAAGTTTTGTGTTACATCAGCAATGGAAAAGTATACCATTTTTCATCTCACCCTGCTCTTCTATGCTAATTTCTTGTCATTGGTCTCCCTCTAGTGGACAAAAGCAAACATTAATTTGTTTGGTTTAACAGTCTGCACGCAACATCTGCATACACAAATTGTTTTCAATATTCAAAACATTAGATTTCAGTTCTTTTAAGAAGTACTGACATACTTGCCAACATTTACTTGAAAATGTACCACACCCACTGCCCCCAAAGCTCCGCCTACTGTACCACCCACAGTATTAGCATATTGTAGCCCCATCCAGTTATTATGCTACAGATTATATCACTAAGTTACCACCATGGTCTATTTTAATGAAAACATTATCTTTGGAAGTTAAACAATCAGTATGCAAGTTCCATGGCACCGCACCATTTTTTGTTTGTTTAGAATAGGGAAATTGCATTTTTATAGTACAATTGATAAAGACATGGTGTATAGGCAGGGGCGTCACTAGGGTTGGTGTCACCCGGTGTGGAAATTCATGGTGTCACCCCCTGGATTTCCTTCAATACAATGCCAAACATATTCCGTAGTAATGCCAGTTAGATGGCCTATTAACTATGCCACACACAGGAGCCCCATAACTATGCCACACACAGGAGCCCCATAACTATGACACACACAGGAGCCCCATAAATTATGCCACACCAGAGCCCCACTATTTATGCCTCACCTCTGCCCAATTAATTATGCCACACACACACACAGGTGCCCCATAATTTTCACACACACACACACACACACACACACACACACACACACACACACACGTGCCCAATAATTATGCCACAATAAAGAGTCCCTTAATTATGCCACAATAAAGAGTCCCTTAATTATGCCACACAAAAGAGTTCCTTAATTATGCCACACATGGGGCCCAATAAATATGCCACACACAAGTGCCCAATAATTATGCACACACGGGAACGCAATTAATTATGCAACACACAGGAGCCCCACAAGGTGATAATTGTACAATTCTAAAACAATACATATCTATACATACAGACATCTCTCTCTCTCTATAACAGCCAATTTGCCCAATTATATGCCAGTATCATTTTGTCATTAATGAACACAGCCAATTTGCCCATTAATATGCCAGTATTATTGTGCCAGATGCCAATACCATTGTGCCATTAAGATGCCAGTATTATTGTGCCATTCATATGCCAGTAATATTGTGCCATTCAGATATCAGGGATATTGTGCCATTCAGATACCAGGAATATTGTGCCATTCAGATGCCAGGAATATTGTGCCATTCAGATACCAGGAATATTGTGCCATTCAAATACCAGTAATATTGTGCCATTCAGATGCTATAAATATTGTGCCATTAAGATGCCATAAATATTGTGCCATTCAGAGCCCAGTAAATTTGTGGCATTCAGAGCCCAGTAATATTGTGCCATTCAGATACCAGGAATATTGTGCCATTCATATACCAGTAATAGTGTGCCATTCAGATACCAGGAATATTGTGCCATTCAAATACCAGTAATATTGTGCCATTCAGATGCTATAAATATTGTGCCATTCAGATGCCATAAATATTGTGCCATTCAGAGCCCAGTAAATTTGTGGCATTCAGAGCCCAGTAATATTATGCCATTCAGAGCCCAGTAATATTGTGCCATTCAGAGCTCAGTAATATTATGCCATTCAGATACCAGTAATATTATGCCATTCAGATACCAGTAATAGTGTGCCATTCAGAGCCCAGTAATATTATGCCATTCAGAGCCCAGTAATATTGTGCCATTCAGAGCCCAGTAATATTGTGCCATTCAGAGCCCAGTAATATTGTGCCATTCAGAGCCCAGTAATATTGTGTCATTCAGAGCCCAGTAATATTGTGCCATTCAGAGCCCAGTAATATTGTGCCAATCAGATACCAGGAATATTGTGCCATTCAGATACCAGTAATAGTGTGCCTTTCAGAGCCCAGTAATATTGTGCCTTTCAGATACCAGTAATAGTGTGCCATTCAGAGCCCAATAATATTGTGCCATTCAGAGCCCAGTAATATTGTGCCATTCAGAGCCCAGTAATATTATGCCAGTCAGATACCAGGAATATTGTGCCATTCAGAGCCTAGTAATATTGTGCCATTCAGATACCAGGAATATTGTGCCATTCAGAGCCCAGTAATATTGTGCCAGTCAGATACCAGGTATATAGTGCCATTCAGAGCCCAGTAATATTGTGCCAGTCAGATACCAGGAATATTGTGCCATTCAGAGCCCAGTAATATTGTGCCAGTCAGACACCAGGAATATTGTGCCATTCAGAGCCCAGTAATATTGTGCCAGTCAGAGCCCAGTAATATTGTGCCATTCAGAGCCCAGTAATATTGTGCCATTCAGAGCTCAGTAATATTATGCCATTCAGATACCAGTAATAGTGTGCCATTCAGAGCCCAGTAATATTATGCCATTCAGAGCCCAGTAATATTGTGCCATTCAGAGCCCAGTAATATTGTGCCATTCAGAGCCCAGTAATATTGTGCCATTCAGAGCCCAGTAATATTGTGCTATTCAGAGCCCATTAATATTGTGCCAATCAAATACCAGGAATATTGTGCCATTCAGATACCAGTAATAGTGTGCCTTTCAGAGCCCAGTAATATTGTGCCTTTCAAATACCAGTAATAGTGTGCCATTCAGAGCCCAATAATATTGTGCCATTCAGAGCCCAGTAATATTGTGCCATTCAGAGCCCAGTAATATTATGCCAGTCAGATACCAGGAATATTGTGCCATTCAGAGCCTAGTAATATTGTGCCATTCAGATACCAGGAATATTGTGCCATTCAGAGCCCAGTAATATTGTGCCAGTCAGAGCCCAGTAATATTGTGCCATTCAGAGCCCAGTAATTTTGGACCAGTCAGATACCAGGAATATTGTGCAATTCAGAGCCCAGTAATATTTTACCAGTCAGATACCAGTAATATTGTGCCATTCAGATACCAGGAATATTGTGCCATTTAAATACCAGTAATATTGTGCCAGTCAGATACCAGTAATATTGTGCCAGTCAGATACCAGTAATATTGTGCCATTCAGATACCTGGAATATTGTACCAGTCAGATACCAGGAATATTGTGCCATTCAGAGCCCAGTAATATTGTTCCAGTCAGATACCAGGAATATTGTGCTATTCAGAGCCCAGTAATATTGTACCAGTCAGATACCAGTAATATTGTGCCATTTAGAGCCCAGTAATATTGTGCCATTCAGAGCCCAGTAATATTGTACCAGTCAGATACCAGGAATGTTGTGCCATTCAGAGCCCAGTAATATTGTACCAGTCAGATACCAGGAATATTGTGCCATTCAGATACCAGTAATAATGTGCCATTCCAGTGCTCGTTTTCTTCCTCCCTCCTTCCCCATCACTTACCGCCTGGCTGCTGCTCCATTTCCCCAGCCGGACGTCTCCATGCAGTGTTCCCTCCTACACGGAGGAGGGAAACACAGTCACAGGATGTGACGTAACGTCACATCCGGTCGCGGTGATTTTGTTTTTCTTTTTTCCAGCGGCCGAATCCAGCGGATTAAAATAGTTAAGCAGCGCGATGATTATTAGTGATGAGCATGATGCCCTCCAGCCCCCTAAATCACGGCCCACTCTCCTGGCACACAAAGGGTGCACCCGTGGAAAAATATTACCTGATGAAATATCTACGATGATCAGTGACACCCTCGATTCTTCATATTCGGGCCATGGAAAGGGGCCATCCAAAAAAACAATAACAATATAAAAAAACAACAGATGACTGCTATTGCTTCCATCTTTGATCGAGATTGGATGCGGTTTTCAAATAGGAGATAAGCCCCATCTCTCCCATTGCTTGGAAGTTCAAAACCTGAGATTTATACTGGGGGCCAAAGGGGAATCCCCCAGCTGTTATGGGGGGTCAGAGGACACATATATATATATTTTTATTACATTATAATTAGGGTTATTGAATCACTTTTATTGTTTTTATTGTATTGAATTTACCGCACCTGTTAATGGAGGTTAAAATATATTAATACATTTCAAGAAAGCACATTTCGCTTTATGTAATAAAAATCTGTTGTTGGATCTCAAAATTTTGGTTAGCTCTAATTAATGGATAACTGTAGTTTCACTTTTTCCTGTGATTACTTGTTGTAGCTCATAAACGTCATGTTAATTTAATGGCTTTAATTTCCATTTGATCAATGGGCTGGGTATATTAAGCCAAATGAAAGGAAAGAAAGTCAATACCTCTCTAAACTTTGACAATGACATAAAGTGAAGTAGACTCTCTCACTTTTTGAAGTTTAAATCTCCTTTAAACAAAAAACTCCCAATTCCCATTCACTTTGGTTCTTTTGATCTGAGTTTTTCACACACCCTTTAATATCTTAATAACTTTGATGCATTCACGATTGACAATTGTTTCAGTTTTATTATATTTTTTATACGTTTTGTGATGATCTTTTTTTTCTTTTTGATAATCAAAAGGTAAAACATTATACAATAAATTGCAGTTTGAAAAGTTAAACACAGCACAAAAACAGAGTGAGCAGAACATGTATCTGACTTCTAAAGAATAAATACAGGGCCTTTGTTACATTTCCACTGTCATAAAAAAATTAATTCCTGAATTTATCGCACAATCACTATTACATTGCTAGCAGTGAAAGCCAGTATCGGTACAATAAAGGCCACACAGAAATGAATAAAAGCATTACATAACATGCACTTACTTTTTTCACTCGAAACCCCCCTCTCATGCTAGAACGCTAAAGAATTTAATGACTAAACATGAAAAGAGGTTTAGAAATCCAGAAATCCAGTACAAAAAAACAATTGCTAGGTACCCCAGATTAACCAACGATTACCCCTTTTACGAAACCCAAATGTCCAAGGTGTAAGAAAAAAGGGAAGGGAAACCCCCAATACCCAAAATACCCAACCCCTCCATACCTTCTGTGGTGGAATGGTGATACTCCATGTAGTTACTGATGGGAGATTATTGTCAGGGAGACCCGAACTGCAAGCCCTTTTATTAGATTTACTTATTTGGCGAATAACTTCAACTCCCATCATGGTGAGTTGCTGACCCAACATGATGTGAGTTATTAGAAACTGCTATTTATGGCTGTTAAACCCTTCCAAATAATTACATCAGACCAGATGGATGCCCTATATCCCTGCTATCTAAAAGTAACTTAGAACTAGGGGAACCAGGCAGCTTCCCTTGTTCAAATTTAGTTATCCTGGGCCAAGGGAAAAGGTCCCAATCCTCACTGTCCTACTCCCCCCAGTAAAAATAAAATATCTCTAACTACAAGTAGGAATGACAGGGCTCTTCCATAACTTAAAAAAAAAAGAATTCTGTAATTTTTTTTTATAACAATGCGACAAAACACCCTATTAAAATAGATCCATACAAAAAATGGTTATATCGCACAGTCATCACCAGTCCTGTCTTTCTACCATAGCGATTCACTATAACTATTTTAGTGGATGCATGGAACAGCCTTCCAGAAGATGTGGCAGAGGTTAATACAGTGAATGAGTTTTATCATGCATGGGATAGGCATAAGGCTTTCCTAGAAATAAGATCATGCCAGGAACTAATGAAAGTATTTAGAAAATAGGCCAGAATAGATGGGCCGAATGGTTCTTATCTGCCGACACACTTTGTTCTCAAAGGAAATTCTACATTGATGCATTTTTTTTAAAATGTAGCACATTGTTCTCCCCTATAGCATGACAGGGGTTAATGTAAATGTCTTTTATTGGCTGTTTATATCCTGATTAAAAATCAAATAATTACTGGGTGGTTCCCTGTATTTTAAGGGAATCCCGAGGCAGTTAATTGATTTTGAAGCCACGAAACACAGCATTTGAACATCTGAGCTTGAAACCTGTAATTGCAAGAATGACCCGTGAATAAGCTTTATTATACCAGAAGGTAGATTATTGGATGATCTTGAGGGGCTTTGCGTACAATTATAATTCAAGCAATTCTGCTTCATAGTGATAAACATTGGTTTATCCTCAGAGTTGTCTTTTATGCATTTATCCAATGTTTATTGTGTAAAAATCAGGGTAACCAACCTCTAGCAGTCAAGCTGATGTGCTCACTTTTAAAGGCATGTCAGGCAATAAAAGTGTTAAAATCAGTACTGCTGTAAATACCACAGTCCATGCTAATAGAAATGAATTCATGGAAAGAGGCAGGGCAGAGACATAGCTGTAGGGATTTTAGTGCACATGATCAGCGTAGACTCGTGATCAACAGAACTAAAGAATGAGGCATAAGAGTAAGTGTGGATCTGCTTCTATTCCTCTTATCTATTCCTGACTTGTGTGAACCTGACGTGTTTCTCAGCCCATCATGGCTTCTCCTCGACTGGAGACGTTCTGTTGCCCTAATAGGGACCGAGCCACAGAGTTGGTTCTGGACTATCAGCCTCATGTTTTTGGCTCTTTATGCATTGGTAGTGGAGCACTTAGTATGATTCTAACTATTCTACAACTGCTTCCAAAAACCAAGCAAGGTTACAGAAAACTTGGGAGATCCACTCTGCCCAGACCATCCTCGTCCAGAATCCTTCTTCTAGTTATTGTCTGTGACCTTCTGGGATGCTTAGGTAAGGTGTTCTCATTTGTTATCTTAAGAAATACATATTTCTGTGCATTGATAATACTACTAGGGTCTACTCGATAATAAAGAATTGCAGGGAATTGAGATGGGAATTTCAAACTTAAGACCAAAGCAGATGAGTTGGAAAATTTCTCACCTTCAGCTGCATTGCAGAATTATTCCCATCTCAGTTCCTTGCAGTTCTCTCTTTATTGAATAGACCCTTATATTTTAGATGTGGTTTGATGTTTCCCATAGCACAGAGCTGCAGCTTCCCAATAGAAATTGCTAAAGTGGTCAAATGAATGGACGTGTTTTAAACACATGACAGGAAGCTGTAAGGAACAAATTAGAGAGCCACAATGGGAAGTTGTTAGATGTACTTGTTTGTTTACTCAGTAACGAGATACTGACTGTTGATTCATTAAATGAACACCACCAACCCAAAATAAGTTATGCTTTACAGATTTTTCAGTTTTTTTTTTATTGCTTTCTCATGTCTCTTTCTGCAAAAAAACCGAAAGCTTGATTTTATGACCTTGCTTCTGCATAAACTATCTGTTTCTAACATTGCTGAGCAGACATAGTATGGTCCAATAACAAATGAATAGCATATCTTTGGGTAACAGAGAGATAAATAAAAAGACTTTTATGAAGTTACAATACTATAAAATTTGATATTTATAGTGATTTGAAATTAGGCAAGTTAGGTAGCTTGAGACATTTCTATAGAAGTGCTGTGGCAAAATGGTGGGTATAGGCAATTGCCATGTCTACTTAGGTAAAACCCAGTCCACTTTCACTGATTTCATTCTGTGATGACGTGAAAGCTGAACTGCATTATTAAAGAGGATAAACCTCTAAATAAAATAAATTTAGAAGGCTTTACCTAATGCTTACCTTTTATCCTGGTGCAATGTGCTGGAACAAACAATTTACCTATAAATCTTCAGCATGTTCTATGCACCTTCTTCTACTACAGTGTTGACATCTTGTGCCTGTCTCACTGTCTGTCTGCTCACTCCTGCTAAAGCATCATACGTCTTATTTGAACATTTACATACCCATTTGCACCACTGTCACCTTCCTAACTGTTTGCATAGCATTAGTTACGCATAGACATTCAGATTCCCTCCTACTTCACTATCATCCTTTCTAACTGTGTGCATTAACATTCGCATCCTTGGTTCTTTTCATTTGCTTTGCTAGTGTAGCATTGCGCTGCTCACTCAGTTCTTTTAAACCTGCCTACTCCGTTTTTTCCAGGTAAGCAGGCAACCATTTTGGGGACAGAATTGGCACTGAGAATCTTGGTGGAGGTCAGGATATTGTCAGGGACAGGGTCCAGATAGCATAAGACCCTGAGCGCCCATTGATGTTGTTCAGGAGTTCATTGGCACGATATGGAGTCACAGAGCCTGGTGCAGGGTAACCACACTCCTCAAGAGGCTTGAGGCCCCAGATTAGTGCAGTCACATTCCAAGTCCCTGTGGTAGCAGCTGTTGTATCCAGTAGAGAAGGAGCAGGAACCAGCACTGAAGGAACCCTGCAGACATCCTGGAGAAGGCATGGAACATAACTCACACAGGATTAACAGGATGTTGCAGGCGGAAGCAGATAAGCTAAGGCAGAGTGGTAGAATATACAGAGAGAGCAGAAGCAGAAACCAAAAACACAACATAATACAGAGTCCAGGGCTACAGAAGAGACTTAGGAGCAAAGGTAGATCTAAACCAGATAAGAACAGGGTAAAGCATACATTATAACTATAGAACAAAGGAGACATACACGATAGAGACATAACACAAACAGAGGACATGCCTAAGGTCACAGGGGATGGAATGAGGAGCTGGGATCCTCAGACACTCTATAAGGGAAACAGATCTGAGATATGAAGAGAGGATAGAGGAGCTGTCTCTTTCCTCTTCCTCCATGTATGTGTCTCCCCCTTCCCATGTGTGTCCCTTTCCTCTTCCTTGCCATGTCTGTTTCTCTTCAACTCCCCCATATCTGTTCTCTCTCCCCCTCCCCTCCTCCAAATCTGTTCTCTCTCTCCCCCTCCTCCCCATATCTGTTCTCTCTCTCCTCCGTTTTCTTAATTCCCCCTCCTCTGTTCTCTACTCTCCCCCTCCTGTTCTCTTCTCTCCCTTCCTTTTCTCTTCTCCCTCTCTCCCCCCCTGCATCTGTTCTCTCTCCCCCTTCCTGTTTTCTCTCTCACCCCCCCTTCCTCTGTTCTCTCCCCCCCCTCCACTGTTCTCCCTCCCGCTCCCATTCTAACTTAGGGTGAGGGGCGGAGCTCACCAGCTGAGAGGTGTAGCTCCACCCCCACCTAGTGAAGCAGAGCAGTGTCTGCTTCACGGGGAGCCGCAGGCAGCATGAGAAAGTGCTGCTCGTGCTCCCCATGCTTAGTGATAATGCAGGGTATCGGAAATCTGATACCCTGCATTATCACTAAGCATGGGGAGTGCATGCATCTTTTGATCTCCCCATCCAGTGCCTCTACCGGCAATTTTTTTTTTCCGTGGCTGGGGTGTTGCGCCCTGTGCGCTTGCACAGGTCACACACCCATAAGGCCGGCCCTGGTGGCATCCAATCACAGTACCACAAATGTTTGTAAATGCAGCCTGCATGACTAGGTGTTAATTGCTTTTCTTTTTTTTTTTTTTTTTTTTACACCTGTGGCAATGGGTCTGGTTGAAACCTGAATTCAATAATTAATTGGTGTGTCCCAATACTTTTTTTCATATTGTGTATTTCTTTACACTATCAGCTATAGAGGATATTAGATGCCTAGTATTATGCGATCAAAGATTTGCCAGCTGTCAGTAGGTGTCTGGTTAAAGATGTTTTATATCTGTCTGTTGTCATGTATGTTGTAAAAGCATTGCTTTTATCGTGAAAGGGAACATTGAGTTGTTGAGTTCGGTAATCATTTCGTGTATAATTGTCCAGTGGGCAGATTTCGGTGCCCAGAGCACCTCTGCATCTCCAACACATTGCACCGAAGTAAGTTGTTTCTGAATTATGTCCATCCAACATCCCATAAATTTAGGAGTAGATTTGTGTTACAAATTAATCAATTGTGTGTCTTCTGTACAGCAGTATCGGCAGAGAAATTAATATCTTTTCTAATGAAATCAACTCTCCTGCCTCGAGTAGATCATGCAAATGTAGAAATGTATTTGAAGTGATCATTCAGAAATGTATACCTGTTGGAAAATTCGAAAATATATATATTTGAAAAGGTGTCAGTCTTGCATTGTGGGTCCAATCAGTTAAAGTATCGACTCCTTCCTTTCCTGTGCCATGTACAAAACATTGAATAACTTCATTGTATTGTCTTTGACCTCCCTGCCAATAACGAAACCTGTTTAATCGGAAAGCCCCAAAGTCGGTACCAAGCTTTGAATAACTTGAGATTGGAATTGAATAATGAAATAGGTCTATACATTTCTCATTTCCCTGGAGCCCTATCGAGTTTTGGTATCAAATGTGTGTGGGCATGTGTCATGTGTACCTGTTCACCCTGAAGAATTGCATTAAAAGCAGTGACAAATTGTTGTGCAAGCATGCCCTTAAGTAGTTTAGAGCTGTAAGGGGAGACTGCTTGGGCCAGGACATTTTTCAGTTTTGGATTGATTTAATGTGTCTTCCAACTTCCAATGTGCCTGTTACTACTGAGGGTCAAAACATATGTACAAAGTTTTCAAAATAAGTATAAAAATTAAGTGTCATATTAATAGAAATGGAGTCTCTGTGAGAGTCAATATTGTAAAACTTTGGCATGAGTCCAAGTGCTCAGAATCCATGCAAAGTAAAACAAAGTCACTAATTTTAATGCATGTTGGCAGTCACACAAAACATACGATTCAGGGGAATAAACAGCCACCTTTATCATTGTCCCTCACCACCAACAACACTGGTTAAAGCTGGAAGGAAAAAGGGAGGTTTTACAAGATTTTTATCCAAACCCACTTATGGCCCCTATCGGTACTTAACTGCAATCATTGCAATGGCACTGGTCAGCAGATCTGGTTTACATTCTCAACTATCCTAGTGATCTTGTATATGTGGGAACAACCATCAAACCATTGAAATATTTAATCTCCAAACCAGGGATGATGCAAGGTTTTTAGGAAAAACCTAATTTTACCGCTCTTATGTCCCACCCAAGTAATCTTAGCAGAACCTATGTTTGGCACCCCTTCCATTTGCCATATCTGTTCCCACACAGCTTATTATTTCCATCTGTATTGCCAAACAGCTTTTCAGTGCACTGTCAGTCCCAAAACAGTTTAGCCTTGCCACCACTGTTCCCAAACAGCTTCCCAGTGCCATTTCTGCAACAAACAACTTGTCACTGCATCTATGTCCCCAAAACTTTCCAGTGGCATCTGTGTCCCCAAACAGCTTTCAAGTGATACCATTGTCCCCCAAACAGCTTACCAGTGCCACTTGTCTCCCACCCAGATTACCAGTGCCATCCATGTCTCCCACCCAGATTACCAATGCCATCCATGTCCCCCAAATAGCTTACCAATGCTATCTTTGCTCCGCAATGAGCTTGTCAGTGCCACGTGACCCCCACAAACATCTTAACAGTGCCATACTTGTCATCCAAACAACTTTCCACTGCCACCTCTGTCCCTTAACAGCTCCCCAGAACCAGATCTGTCCTCAAACAGTTTTCCAGTGCCACCACTGTCCCCCACTCTCCCTGGTGTTTAGTGGAGTAGCAGGTAGCATTAGAAACCAGGGAAACAGTGCAGCAGGAGGATTTCTCTGCTCAGCAGTTGCCGGGGGCGCTCTAGGCTGGCACCTATCTACAATTCTCTGCCACTCCTGATCTGGTGTTTCCTGTGAGACTAAAAGTGTCATTGTTCTACACCATTTCCCTGGCTCCTGTATGTTGTATTCAGGTTTTGTGGCTGTTTCCTCTTCAGACTCCAGTGGCCGCTAATGTAGTAGTTCCATTCTCTTCCTGTTATGTCAGCTTCCTCCTTATCCTGAGCCCAACGCTATTTAATCCTGCAGCCAATTGCAATATGTGCCTTTGCATTGCTTTGGTTTCAGCCTGTATTGTGCACTGTGCCTTTCTTCCTGATCTCTGTTCTTGATCCCTGTTTCTGAATTTTGCCTGTCCTCGACCTAGCCTGTTGGCTGTCCGTGCTGACCCATTTGCCTGCCTTTGAGTCTGCCTATCTGCTGCCATCCCCGAACCTTTGCCTGCCTGACTACTTTCTTGCATGATCCCTGTGTACCTTTGCCTTTGGTTTTCTAAATCGCGTCCTAAATTCCTGTCTACCAGTTGTATTTGGGTAACACTTCAGTGTTATTGTAATTGACAGAGTGCAAAAGACCCGGGGGAGTAATACCTGCGGCTCAACCATAGGGTGGATTTCCTTCAGGCAGAGGAATTATATTCTTTTACTGTGACCTGTTATACCCAGCACCTATCCTGCATTGCGGTTCCACGACCTACTTGAACCGTTGGTTATCCAGGCTTGTGTCCTGTCTGAGGTTCTATTCTGTCCACAGTATGCATCATGGGGTGCAGACAGACCCCCCCCCCCCCCATTGTTCCGTGCATACAGGCTCCTCCCTGCTCTGCCAACTCAGGTTGTGACAAAAAGAGTTGCATATTGAGCATAAAAGGCTTTGCCCAATTTTTTCTTATGTATAAAACCCATTCTGACCATTTTATACAAACCATACAGGTGCAAGAGCAAAAACCTGACTGAAGGGACACAAACCAGAGCTATATTTAAAGTTGAGATGTCAAATTCTGGAGCATGTCCAAGCCCTAAGCAGAGGGGGAAACCGGCAAAGTGTATTATTACAGAAGAGGGTCTATTAACTAAAAGGTGATTTGTTGGTAAGTTGAGGTGAAATGAACATTTCAACTGCTAATTTTTTACTATACATTGTGAAATTACACACCCTTCTAAGGACACGCACCAGGATTGTACCTGCACAATGTATAGCTAAATTTGTGAGATTAAATGTGCATCTCATCTCACCTTTTAATGAATAGCCCCCATGGAGGAAAATTTGATGTACCTTAAAATACAAGTAGCATTGGTCCATTGAATTTATTTTTGTAATCTACAATTTGAAAATATGTTATCATGTTTTCTTGGAAAGGATATATGAAAGCTTCTGGGGGAAGAGCTTGTCTTTGCAGTTTTTTAATATGCTGTGATAATGTTGGTTGTGGCAGAGAAGTGTTTGGTGCATGCCAGTATCTAAACTATCTTTTCATTCAGATTCTAAAGTCAGTATTTTAGCCGGATAATGTCTTGTGCATGTGGCCCCTTATGAAATATATACCCTGATCACATTGTTACTAGAAGTACTTCACCTGAAATCTTTTTCGAAAAATATTATTGCCATATCTTAGATGCATGATCTCACCAGGTTGAGCCATTTGGAGAATATCCAACTGTAATGTTGTACAAAAAAGTAATCTATTCTGGTATAGAGCTTGTGAGGAGCTGAATAATAGGTATACTGTATTTGCTCGAATATAAGACGACCCTGATTATAAGACGACCCCACAAACTATGGATATTCCTTTAGGAAAAACAGTAAAAGCCTGAATATAAGACTACCCTGTGGAAAAAAAGATTAACTTGTATATATTCACATGTATATTGCTTTCTCATATTTAATACAAACTTATGATATAAAAAAATGCATTTTTTGTTTTTATTTACCTTTTATGTGCCAATGCTGCCCCTACCCCCCAGACTTACCCAATGCTCCCCCCAACAGTGACTGTCTCTCTCCCCCACCCTCCACCCAAGTTGTCTGTCTCTCTCCCTCCCCCTCCCCCAATATTGTCTGTCTCTCCACCCCCCCCCAGTGTTGTCTGTCTCCCCTCTCCCCCCCTCCCTCCCCCCAACGTAGCCTCCCTGGTGGCTAGTGGGGGCAGCAGGGGCATGTCTGCACAACATGTGCAGACAACACCCGGCTGCCCATATGTCCCTGGTATCTAGTGGGGGCAGCATGGAGGGCAGACGGTCCGTCATAATGTGCAGACATCTCCGGCGATCGTGGGTGCTCCAAAATAGAAATTTCGGTGCTGGCTATTGCCTCGACATCGAGGCAATAGACCAGCACCATTAAAGCGGTTTTCTCAATCGTTGATCGCGAAAACCGCTTGATTCAAGCCAGGACGTGCCAGGTGTTAAAATAAAAGAGCCACACCTTCCCACCCCTCTCCATGGGTGCACTTGCCCCTTCTGGAAATTTAAATAGGGCCACTGTAGCAGCAGCAGCAAGGGAGAAGCATTTTAGGGTAAGTTACCTAGACAGAGAAAACAAAAACAACTGACAAGCACGTGTATGCAACAAAAAAACTTTTATTAAATTCTATACACCCCTTGCTGTCAGAGTGTTTTGGTTTGCTCTCTTCCTCTTCTTCTCCTTGTAGCTGGTCTCCTCCCCATTCACTTTAGCTGCTGTTACTTGATATGCATAGAGCTTGGGCAGAAACACAGCCTGCATGCTTCAGACAAAAGGTACATGTTAGGGTTAATGCTTCAGCTGTTGAGACTATATTTCCCATGACTATCAGTTTTGGTATGCTAAGCATCATGGGAAGGTGCGTGCACAACAACTGGAGTGTCAAAGTAGCAGTGAAGCTGCTATGGAATGCACATCTCAATGATTCTCAGTCATCCATTTGGTTGCCTGAACATCAATAAACATTATACCAATACCTGGAGTGCCAATGCTTAGCCACCACTGCTGCATAACTACCAAGTGTCCTATTTTGCATCCAACACTGTATGTCATTTTTTACTAACCTTTTAACTACTCTTTTCTACATTTCTAACTTTTGTTGACTGCATAGGCTACCTTCATTGGAATTGTAGTTATAGATTGGGGCTTATGGTGGCCTATACTACGTATTACAAACTAACTTTTCTGTTGTCGACGGCAGCCATACCTGGCTGAACACCATAGGATTTGTAGACTGGGTTGTTGTGGATAATTTTTTACCACCCCAGATATTGTAAATGAAAGTTATCATGTTGTGCAGGTACATGCTGATCTTTTAACTCTACTAACCACCACCGCTGTGCCCTCACTCGCGACGCTTGTGTAGGAGTCCATTTGCTCTTATCCATTTTAAGCTACTACTACCAGTCATATCCTTTTTTTCTATTAATGGGTAACAAATATTTGCCTCCCACCAGGAAACCCCCAACAAAGGTAGACAATGGGAAGTAGGTAAGGAGGTATTGGAATGGGAGAGGTGAAGGTGGGAAGGATAGTTCCCCCCTTCCCCTGGAAAAAAAAAATCATGCCCATGCCCCTCTCAAGGGTGAAATGAAAGCACATGTCCCATAGTCACATGTTACATGCTGCCACTGATCAATTTTTTTGGGTTTGTTAGATGTGTGTTTGGTAGACCATTTGGTTCTCTCAACCAGATGCGTGGTGGTCGTTTGCCTCTCTGTGGAAGAGAATGTTATGTTTCAAGTCTATGTGCTTGTGAGAGGTTAAAATGAAATAATAAAAATCTGCTTTTGCGTACGCACTTTATAAAATCAATAAATATGTATTTTTATGTGAAAAATGTATAAAACCATAACAAAAATATTCAATTTACATGAAGTGCTGTATGTGGCCAGTAACCGAAAGTGTTTCACCTGCTAGGGCATCTTCAGAGGTTTATAACTGGCACTTGATTCTGATACAGGAGAAGAAATGTATCCGGTGACTTTTTTTTAAACTATTGTGATGTTTGAGACTTCATCTGTAAAGGCTTTCTGAAAAATCAAGAAGAGGAATACAAAGTATATTGTATTTTGGAAATGGTAATTCTTTTAGAGTGAGATTATGTAACGAATGATGATGTAGCAATCAAATGTTCCCAGCAGTGTATTTGCCTGCTGTTGTATGTATATGTTGGCCAGGCTGCTCCAGTGTTACTGCTCTCGCTAAATATAATCCCATGCCTGATGTGTCTGAACACAAATATAAACTGTCAGTATAAGTGCAACACCCAGTATTCCCATATATATGTTCTTAACCATGTAAATTGTGATCATTTTTCTTTACTTTTTAGGCATTGTACTAAGATCAACAGTATGGATAGCTTCTCCAGCTTTTATTGGGAATATATCGGTATTGAATACCACTGATCTTTGGCCCACGGCCTTTTGTGTTGGAAGTGGGGTATGTATGGATTACTTCTGATGGTTTTATCCTTCTCAAAGTTATTATTGACTATGTAAATGTCGCAGTAATATCTCTAATAGTGGAACGTGGCGTCAGTGACAATAGATGTTTCAATAATATATGATTATAGGTCTAAGTTAGTCAACTTCAGTACCTCCTATAAGCACACGTTTCTCCCACCCAAATGCTTCCATGCTGTACCGTAAATCTAATTTTCCTTTTGCAGATGTGGATTCAGCTTTTTTACAGTGCTAGTTTCTGGTGGTTGTTTTGTTATGCAATTGATGCCTATTTGGTTGTTCGAAGATCAGCAGGAATGAGGTACGTTACTTTATGTTATTTGATTGCTTTGTTTCTTACATTTGTTTAACAAGCAACTGACTATGGTCTTACCCAGTGAGATCCTTTTTAATATGGATAACCTTATGATTTTTACAGCCACAGAACAAGCCTTAGCAAAACCTTTAGGCTAAATATCACTATGCCTAAACTACACTACAACTGGTAGATCTACTGGTGATGGGTGTGTGCTTCAAAAATCCCCTGGAAACAGCGTTTTGGATGGTCCATTTCTATTTATTTAAAATATATATATATATATATATATATTTGGTAAGATCTATCCCTAGCACAAAACATGTATTTATATGCAATGCATATATTTTTATGTTTAAGTAAACATATGTTTTTACTATTACACATGTACAGTGCGGATCTGTAGTTGGCACTTTAGAATCTTGGGTGAGATGAAGATCCCCTAATTCTGATATAAAAGCAGAACGGCTTAATAATGTATTTTATTTGTATTATTTTACTCAAGCATTTCTATTTAAACTGCCTACATTTGATGTTATCTTTCAATTAAGCATAATTTAATTTTTTCAACACTTCCCCTTTACGGTCTATTGCTCCTATATAGTAAGCAGGGTGTTTTATGTTGGATAATGACGGTTTTATAAAGTGGTCACTTCTGGACTGTGACTCTGCAGAATGGTCCTGCATAAGTTTGCCTTTTATTGAGTATGTGTACTCAAAAGGTTAATATATATATAAAATATTAATTGACAACATGGTATTTATAGGGTTAAACCATGTAATGATTGATAATTTTTCTACATGCATTCTTAGTACAACATTTCACTGCACAAATAATTTCATTCATGCCACACGGATCATGCTTTCATTTACACTTAATCCACGTTATACAAAGGCTGCTATTACGTTCAGTGACTAGCCCCAGGCAGAGTAAAGGCTCATCTGCATTTCACATGAGTTTGCATAAGAGAGAGCTTTGAGGTTTGAAAAGGTCAACATGGCAGTGATTCTCAATTTTTAATCTTTTGCTTTTCTTATGACTGCATGTTAAGGTCAATGAAATCACACATGTCTATCAATTAGAGATGTCTGACTTATTTCCCTTATTGGTTTAAGATGCTTGAGCAGATTACCTACTATGGATCTCAGAGGCAGAGAGATTTCATGCTCCCCCCCCCCCCAAAAAAAAAGCTTTTATGAGCGAATCTAAATATCTAAATCCTAAAAGAAACAAAAATATGAGGACGATCTGGACAAAAATGAGCATCACTGGACGAGGCTACAACTAATGTGGGGTCATTTTATATATATATATCAGCCCTAAAGAAGCTGACATTCTCGACGTGCTTACTATACTATACCTGTACAGTCGAACAAAGAAACACTTGGCCTTGGAAAGAAAATGTTTATTTGATCTATTGGATTCAGATCTAGCTGGTTACTGGGTTTGTTAAGCACCTGAAAGGAGATCTTCATAGCGCTATCAGATAATAGTTAACCGTATACTCCTCCATTTTCCCGAGGCAGTCCAATCGATACTATAACTTTATCAAGTGTATAGTATTCAATACTAGATCACAAATATATGGTAGTGCTCTAATATGTGCTGGAGATGTGAACGACCTCTTACATATGTGGTGGGGATGCCCAAAGGTGGACTCTCTCTGGAATAAGACTTAATGACCTTTTAAATAAAATGCTGTCGGTTAAATTACATAAAGACCCAGGAATGGCCTTACTGTTGATTGGCTTTCCAAAACTTCCCAAAGAGGAGATCCTTCTTTCCATAAATTGTTTAGCAGCAACAAAACTTACTATAGCCAGGAATTGGAAAAAGGATGTACATTTCAGATTCCAGGAAGTGATGACTCAGATTTGGAAATGGGGCTGAGCTGGGTTAACCGTAAGGCCAAGGAGAATGAAAACTCCATTAAAGGCTGGATTTACAGACTACAGTCCTTGGGGATTCTTCCCTAATCAAAGAAGAGGGTTCTGTTCCATCCCACACCCATATTAATAATAGCAGTTTCCTTTTAGCCTTCATATGTCAGATGTCCTGTAAGTGTTAAAGACTTTTTTAACGGTATGGGGATGGATTATCATCTATGTGAGGTACCACATGGTATTTAGTTAAATGTTGTTTGTAACTGTGATTTTATGTATTTATGGCATTTTTGATATTTTCATAATAAAGAAAAACAAATTACATGTAATGTAACATAACAAACAGTGTTTTGATAGTCATAACACCATATGTTGGTCCAGACCAGACCATGTCTAGAGAATTGAGGTCAACTGGCTCACTATGGGCAACATTGGGTAAAGTCAAAGGCGGGTGAGGGGGACTGCTCTCTGCAAAAGGGTATCCTCAGACCAAAGGGTATGTAAATATAATAATAAGAACTAGTTTTATTACAGCACTTTTCTCACAGTGTAACTCACAGTGCTTTAGTGCATATTCGTTTAATTACCTAAATAGCATAAACTTAATGAAGTGCTGAGTTGACCATGCAACAGGTTTTGAATTTGCAACCATAGGTACTGCAGTTAAAGCATGTATCAACTGAGGTAGCTATACAAATGATATTGCTAATCTTAATTACACCTATAAAGTACCGTACATGCAATGATCTAGATATTATAATGGATATTATGAGAATAAATAATGAAATGTAACATTAAATACTATAAAACAATACAGTTTATGTATGTAAACTAATAATTCTTCACATATTATGCATATAATTCATGTTTTCTAATCATCTATTTAGCACAATTGTCCTGTATCACATGATGACATGGGGCCTGGCAATCCTACTGTGTGTTGAAGGCGTTGCCATGCTTTATTACCCTTCAGTATCCAAGTAAGTTTTAAATTGTTATGGATAATGAGATGGATGTGCAAAGTTTTAATGATGTTGTCCTTTGGAAATAACTCACTCACTGGTTTATAAACACAAATGTTCTGCTTAGCCACTGTAATATCTTACATCTAACAATGTTTCTTAGCAATAGGGACAGGAACAGTGCTTTATTGTATCACCAAATTGATAATATAACAAGATCCAGATGTACAATGTCATGAAAGAATATGCTGTCCACTGACTTTCTCACTTCATAACTGGAGTAGAAGGATATACTGCTCCTGTAGCACTGTACGATATTAACATTGTTTTCATTCTTCAAGAGTAAATATAATGAAAAAGCCATCCAGTATTTTGGCATGACAACTGACACTCTGCTTAAAAATGTTGTGCCAACGACTTGCATCCAAGTCAATAAGGTGACAAGGCTGTCTCTTTAATACAAGTGAAATGTACTTATTTTTACTTATAAACAAATGTCAATTTTCTTGCAGTTTTACACTGAAAATATTTCCACTTTTAATACCACTGTTTGCCACTGCTTTATTAGTCATTAGTACTGCTGAACCAACCTCCCTCTGTGCTTGGAATGCATTGTATGTGGTTTCAGTCAGTTTTGTGTGCTGTGATGTAACACAAAAATTAAGCTTGGGAAGATAGACAGGGATGTCGCTATAGCAACAGCAATAATTCTTAAGACATATATTTTTCTTTGCTTTACCTAAAAATATTTTTTGTCCAGTGTAGGTAGAATTGCCCCTTTAAATCCAGTCAAGGACTGATATCACCAGGAAAGAGTAACATCAGTGACGTGTGCTCCATATGTGCTAGATGTGTGCCACACACCTATCACGGAGCCGTGCTACATATTTCCGGAATTTTTGTGCTCCAAAAAGAGAGGACACAAAATGCCACAAATAAATCCGGGAGACAGCCGGCAGCTGTGAATTCGGCAACAGAGTCACTCACTCTGCTGCCAATTCGACCAGCGTGAAAAGTATACGAAAAATAAAAGTGAGTGGCTCTGTTGCCGAATTCACAGCTGTTGCCGTCGGCCTCTTGGATGTATCTTGTGTTTTGGGGGTTTGTGCGCTGGCTGTTCGCCGGAAATACATAAGATATATTGTGCCCCTGAGTGACAGGTGTGCTCCGGACTGGCAGCGCACCTGTCACTCAGGGGCACGATACGACCCTGAGTAATATCGGTCGATATATATGTGTATGCGAAAAGCAGATATCTGTACCAAGAACTGTGTGTATTGTAAAACACAAGGCACTCATGACTTCACAAAATAAATCATACCTTTGACTGGCTTGTGGAACTCAGTTGCAGTAAGATATAGTCTTGCAGGTGATCTGTAGAGTCACAGAAGCAGATAATAATAAATAAAAATACAACCAGAGGTTGAGGGCAGGCAGCCTCTTGATGCACTAGAGAACTTGGGACCAATAGAGCATAGAACAAAAGAGACATCCATCAACACTACAGAATAACTAGGCACTGACTGGGCTGTGCAACAGATTTATAGTGAGCTATGGCTCTAAGGCATGTGTCCTGCCAATCCAAGTCTGGTCACTAGCTGACAGCTGTCAAATATAAAGTGTGCATGTTTACAAGACAAAGCAGTCCTTCAGGGAATTTCCCTTTCAACTCTCCTCTGGGAGGTAGGCATCTCCAGAGCAAGGCATTGCTCCCATATTCCGGGCACCACTGGACATGCCATTCCTGATGCCTTGGATTGCAGAGCCCTACCTGTGAAGAGACTCAGGATGCTGCTGCCTCACCTCTAGAGACAGTAGGACAGTCAGCAACTTCAATGGAATAGGGTCAGGAAACACTGGAAATAAAGTGCATTTCAAAAGTTTGGGGTCGTTTAGGAATTTCCTTGTTTTCCATGCAAACATACATCAAATGAGTTGCAAAATGAATAGAAAATGCACTAAATACACTAAAAAGATAAACTTGGATTAGCTAACACATATGTTTTTGTTTTTTCTCAGCTGTGAGAATGGTTTGGAACATGCAATACCTCATTATATCACAACATATGCACCGCTTCTACTTGTTATGATCGTTAATCCAGTCCTGTTTATGAGAACCGTGTCAGCAGGTAAGAACATTAAATTCTCACAAAAACACAGAATTTCCTTCAATAAGCTGAACTATCTTGTACACTGTGGACGTATAATCCAGTCAGAATTTCTTGTGTTCTGTTGTTGTAGGTAACTTGTCCACTGTTGATGTAAAATGTAGGAAACTTTCTTTACTTTGTGGACAAATGTAAAGTTGCTGTAGGTGGTGGTTGGATCAACCGGTCATTGTGCCTCTGAACTCTGTTAGGAGTAACCTAGTGATTGTTTTCTATGTTGGCGATAATAGTGATATAGAAAATAGCTGTTCCAAGCCTTTAAGATACTGATAAAATCAATGGAATTGTGTTAAGATCAAGGCTTAAAAAAAGGGAAATGACTAGAATGCCTGCCAACAGGGTCTCTGAATGTTTTGAGGGCGGAGCCTAAAGGGATGTAAAGTGGCATGACATTAAGAACCAGCCTACCTGGGTTTCTGAAGTCTACTCCTTACTAGTTTAAAATATGTCCTATGTACATTCATAATCTAAAAGGCAGTGCAGCTTGTACAGTGGAGACCAAAATTAGTTAGCATAGGAACCCCCAAAAATGTGAACACCCCAACACATCCACGGCCGTTGGCGACTATGCACTGGTGAGTAATCCATGGTTCTCAACTACTTTGTACTTTTATAATAATTTAAAAAAAATAATACAAATTAGACAGGAGCAAATGTAACACAGACAAATAGTAACCCAGAGGATATTATTAATTTTTATAGGCTACACATATGTATAAACCTATACATGGACCACAGCGAGGATTCAGTGTGTATGTGAGGTTGCATGTTATCAATACTATATCTACAAACTTTCCCGCTTTATGCAGGACTGCTGCTTGGTACTCAAACCTCACCAGAGTGGTTGGTTGTGACACTGCCTGCCATTCAAACCACAATGCCTTGTTAACTGGCTGGCTGTGTGATAAAACATCTGTGAATATGCAGTAGTGCTGACACACCCACTCCAGAGAGTCCCAGGACTTCTTCCAAGAATGTTGGGAGATATATGATATGTGGGACTTTTTCAAGTCCAAGTTTTTATTGGGAGAGAAATAAAGGTTCCAGTTCCTCTTCAATATTTATGCCTAATAATTATATGAACATATGTATTTTATGATTTCTCAGTTGCCTCACTACTGAAGGGAAGACAAGGGATCTATACAGAAAATGAAAGACGCCTGGGGACAGAAATTCAGATCCGCTTTTTCAAGATCATGTTGGTGTTTGTGATTTGGTAACTATTGTATCTAATGAATTAAAATAAATGTAACACGATAACAGCATCAAATGAATGAACTAATGCAACGGGGGGTATCAAGTGCATTGTTAGGGGAGGCTAATGGTCCAAATGTGTAGCAGCAAAGGCTGAGTGTCTGGACCAGGGATTTAGGTTCTTCTTTTCTAGTTTCCTCTCCATCCTCTCACTGTATGGATCGACAGGTAAAAAAAACATAATAGGGTAGGCAACCTTTGGCACTCTAGATGTTGTGAGCTACATTTCCCTTGATGCTTTGCCAGCTAACAACTGCCTATCCCTGCCGTAAAACATAAATATATACACAAACATTTATGTTCCACATAGTAATGTCACTCTCTAGATCAGTGCTTCTCAAACTTGTCCTCAACTTAGGGAACCATACCAGGTGTTATTCAAACACACCTGGGTATTCCCTAAATCCTGGACCCTGCAGGCAGGTTTGAGAAGCACTGCTCTAGATCATTTCATAGAAGAATAGCTGGTGATAAAGCTAGGACATTTGGCAATGTTTGGTACTGTTCTGTACTACAGTTTCTCATGAAGCCATGTGATTGGTTAACCATCATGGGAAATAGTTGGCACTGCATGGGTGGGGAAATAATATCTGGATTGGTTCATATACTTTTGCTACCTTAGACAGATAATGTATTCATATGGCTGGCGGAGCAGAAAGGGAAGTGTAGTCTAAAGGTTAGATCAAAGAATGGAGGCCAAAAAAAAATTTCACCAGACTTGTGTCCAGATTAGCCCATATATTTTTTCTTCTATATGAAGCTGATATCTTCATTTATACATAAATCATAGATGGAAGAGAGGCTGATGCAGAAATAAGGAGAAAGAAGGGAGCCTTGGAGTAGAAGAGAGAGAGAAAATATGAAAGCTTCCATGTTCACCTGTCAAACTTAGCACTCGAGTTTGACTTAGAAAAAAAATGAGGTTTTAATCTTCCCATTGGTGCTGGGTTTTTTGTGCTCTTTCACTTGTTCCATTCATATCTGTTCACATTGGTTCACTACAGATTCCATTTGCTTAGGAATATGTAGAAAATCTAAATATTGGATATTTGCGTTTCTTTGAATCAACCGCGCTGTAATCCAAGTGTAGAATATATACTGTGTAGTGCTTGGATGAGTAACACATTATCTATTATGAAATGTTTTATGTAAGAGAACCACTTAGAAAGTACTAATGAAATAACCATTTTGTTAAATGTGGTTAGGACAATGTCTGAAGAAAATGATTATCACTGGAAACTGAGCACATAATACAAATCCCTGGATTATAATGTACATATAGATTACATTACATTACATTACATTAACATTTATTTGTACAGCGCCACCAATTCTCTAAGCGCTTGGTACAGAGCAAAGAAAGGAACTACATACTAATTTAGACAAACTAGTACAGACTGGTACATGAGGTAGAGAACCCTGCTCGTAAGCTTACAATCTAGAGATTATGTGTTCTATACATACACCCATAAATATATATGTACAAAAATCTCTATATTACAGGTAGTACCAGATAAGAAACCTAATCTGTGTTAACACGATATTCTAATAATGAAATAAAAAACAATTACATTTACACAGTATGCTTGCATATCATGTCATGTCTACAAACACCAGCCTTTTCTAAAGGGAGTTTGTCACCTAAACATTATTTATACTGTGAATGTAGAAAATAAAACAAGTATAAAAAAATATCATTGTGTAAGCTGAACTGCAAGATAATATATAAATTAAACTAAAACAATATATTAACAGTGTTTGCGGTGTCTCTTGTTTATGACATCACCATGTGGCTTGATATGCAAATGTTATCTTTTCAAGAAAAAATGTGCAAAGGTAATATCATAAACAGGAGATATCACAGACATATTTTTTTAACTGCTTGCAGTTCTGCTAATGCAATGTATAAATAATATTTTGATAATCTATTCTCTACACTCACAGGGTAAATATGTGACAAAGTATCTTTTCAAATACATTATTGGACCAGGAATAAAAAAAATACAAAATAAGTTTGGAATGGGCAACCAAAGAACTGTTCTTACTGGCAACACTTAAGGTAACTTGAGTACAGTTGTTACAAATCCAAAATAAAGAATTTGGCTATTTCAGTTGTACTTACATTGTACTAATTTCTTAGTACCAATAACTGACCTCTGATTAAAGATGTTTAAAGGCAATTTTATATATATATATATATAATCTCCAAACAGTAGTGCACTCAACTTCACGTGTAAATCAATAGATGGTTTAATACCTTGGTGCAGTGCAGTTTTTCCAGCAACATATAGGTCCAAAAACAAAAAAGAAACACGCACTCATAGGATTTTGGAAAAGTAGAAAACTTTTTCTTTTTTTTCTACTTTTCTAAAATCCTATCAGTGCGTGTTTCTTTTTTGTTTTTGGACTTTATATATACTGAAACTTTAACCATCTTATGCTAAAAAAAAAAAAATGAAGATATAGATAAGCACATTCTACTTACAAATTGAATTTACTTAAGGATACATTGCATCCAGGTTCATAAAAGCTTGTTTTTCAGTCACATGAGTGCATGGATGTGCATAATCCTGTTGCCAGGAGCAGATCAAGAAACCCAACTAATGTATTGAGAAGTCTCTTCACATTCCACAAAGTCAGTCATGTGTGTGAATGATAAGATGTCAGAAATAAAAGACTATACCACAGCATTCTGATACTCACAGAATGGCTCATTTATTATTAAGAGAAAAAGACAAAAAGCTTGGAACAAAAATAAAAATCTGCTTTTAATGTTGCTGTTGGCATGGGATAAAACATTCTAAGCCAAGTTTTATCTCTTTATCAGCTGGACGTCCAATATTATCAATGAGGGCCTTTTGTTCTATTTGGAAATGCAGCCAGACACAGATGGAGAGCTGCTCAAAAATGTCAGGAATGCGGCACTCATCACATGGTTCATAATGGTAAGTCAAGCATGACTTTAATTGAACTAGAAAATATATCTAATTAAATGTGTTTTGGACTGCCCACTTCCTGTTGTTGGAGATGTGGGACCAACAGAAAGTATCTAAAAATAGGAAGCCTTAGAGTCTGAGGTACAATAGAACCTAAGCAATAAAATGGAAATATTTCTATGCTTAAATTCACTTTATTAGAGGCCAGATCTTGTAAAGACTGTCCATATACTATGGATTCAAGATTGTTCTTCCCATAAGTTTAGTCAGCGATGGACAAAGTAATTTATGTTAAGTCTATGGAGGAAATAGCATGGGCAGTTTTTTTTTAAGAAGGCACCACCAGTGATGTTTAAACTTTTGCAAATATGGTTCCAATGCTGCTGTGTGCCGGTTAGTCCAAAATGGCTGAAGTGCCAAAGGTTAACCATCACAGACATACAGTTTCTAAAACACAGGCAACAGTTATTCTTCATCAGTATTCAGTGATATATGTATCATCCCAGGAATACTCTCAGATATTTTGTACCATTTTACCTTATCACTGTATTGCACACTTATATTAGCCTAGCTTATGTATTGTAATATGTAATATTGTAATGTAATATGTAATATTCTTCATGTATTCTTACTGGTTAGTAATCAGGTTCTCCAATGCATGTTTCTCATAAATTCTCCTCCTTCTGGCACATTACTCTTAATGGTGGCCCTTGTTCCAAATAATTTTATACAAGTCCTAATCAAGAATATTCTCAGAGGGAAACTGTCAAGTATCTGACTCACTTGAGACCCTGCAAAGTTGTAGGTTGTCTATGATAAGTCATGCAGTAGCCGGATGGAATTCACTCCTTTGGCATAGGATTATCTCTTAGTTTTTGTGGCTAGGAGCCATATTTTTTTCTTAGGACTAGCAGGAGGCCCCTGGCCCCAGGCGAGTCAAACATTTTTATATTTTGGGGCAGCTCCCGTGACTCACCTAACATTTTCCTTACAGGTTAAATCTGTCATTGCTCTAGGGAGCACTGCTTGTGTTCCCTACAGCAATGAAAGAATTAAAATTTGCATATATTGGCTGCGTCAAGGAGACATAACAAACATAAATACAGGAACTAGCCTAATACTTTGAGATGGTATACTGTGAGGCTTTTGTTACACCTGATGGCCATAAGATGATAAGCTTGCCAACAAGTGTCAAGGAACCTCACATAGGCAAGTCATTGAATCATTAACACATAGAACAGGTCTTCTGGGTGTGTATTTCCACCGAACCCATGTATAAATTAACACAGGACAGTGGAAAACAGGTGCCCATGGCTGTCCCATGTCTCTGGAGATAAAAATGACCATTAAATGAAAATTGGCTTGCAAAATAAATTCCTATATTGAACCGTCAAAATGAGAAAACAATCTGAAAAGCCTTTGTTGCATGGTATGGATGAATAGAGGTATGTTGCATTAAGAATCATTCAGCTATATCCCTCTTTCCAAGACACCTGCTACACTTTATACCGCAAGTGCTGGGTATCATGCATAAAATCTTTTATCAATCTAATCATAGGTTGCAAATAACCATCGAGCCAAACTGACAATCTTTCTCCCAAAGAGCCAATGCCCGAAATTATGGGGTGTCCAGGTGGAGAGGTCCATAACTTGTACACTTGGGAAGATAATAATATGTTGAATAATAATAATATGCAGTGGGTATATTCTTCAGAAAATAATTATGTTGCGACAGTGGGTATATTCTTCAGAAAAGAATCATGTTGTGTCAGTGAATACCGTATTTGCTCGAATATAAGACAAGGTTTTTTTCAGAAAAATCCCCCTCGTCTTACATTCGAGGTCTTCTTATAATCAGACCTCAAATTGAGGTCAGATTATAAGACATGGATCCAGGTCCCCAGCAGAGCTGCAGGGGACCTGGATCCCCCTCTCTAACAGCAGGGGATGTCTGCGCAATGAGCGCAGACTCCCCTGCTTCCGCCCGGCACGACCGCCGGGGCTTCTGTGAAGAAGCCGGGTACTTCCGGCTACGTCACAGAAGTCCCGGCGAGCGTGCCAGGCGGCAGCAGGGGAGACATCCTCTGCTGCCCCACTAGCCACCAGGGAAAAGCGGGCAGCTGGGGGATGTCTGCACTATACGTGCAGACATCGTCCATGCTGCCCGACACCTCCGTCTATTATGACGGACCAGCTGTATAATATCAATTTTTTATTACATATTAAAAAGCAATTTACATATATACAAGTTAAACTTTTTTTTTCCTATAGGGTAGTCTTATATTCAGGCTTTTAGTTTTTTTCCTAAAGGAATATACAAAGTTTGGGGGGTCGTCTTATAATCAGGGTCGTCTTATAATCGAGCAAATACGGTATATTCTTCAGAAAATAATTATGATGCAACGGTGGGTATATTCTTTAGACAATAATTATGTTGTGGGTATATTCTTCAGAATGCAGGCCACTGTGTTAACATGCTTAAGGCCAAAGTAGCCAAGTTGGGGGATATAGCTGAATTGCACAATTTTTCCAACTCTGCCACCTAGCCGTTAAGTTTGAAATCCCCTTGTCAATTCATCTGTCACCAATAAAGCACTATATTTTTAAACATGCTCTTGGGAAGAGTATTACTGCGGCACAACACAAACTAGTCACTCGTGACAAGTCAACATTGTACTACACCATGACAGCATCCTTTGCTAATTAATTAGAAGTCCTTAATTTGGACTGTCCCTCATTCTGCTTTTCTATGACATCATTAAATCCTTGTTAAAGAACCTGTTATTTCTGCTTTAGGGTATACTGAATCCAATGCAAGGCTTTCTATTCTCACTTGCCTTCTATGGGTGGACAGGATTTCGGGTGGACTTCAACTTTCGCCAGAAGGAGATCATTTGGGAGCAAATATCCACTTCAAATGCTGGTGAATCTTCACACAATGGAGCCATAACTTCTTTCCTTAACTATCCCGGATATATCCAGAACCCAAAGAAGACTGATATAGAAAATAGCCAGCAAACAGATGAAGCATTGAGCATGCTCTCTGAAGGTAATGGGAGCATAACCCAGAGACTAAACAATAATTCCCCAATTTATCAAGGATGGTAATTTTTAGATTGTGATTTTGTTTGTAGCTTCATCTCTTACAGTGTTGCAATTTGTTGTACAGCCCTTTAAACATGCATGATGAGTTAAATGTTGCAGGGAGCCACATCAATATCACAACAGCTGGTATGACATCACGCTGTGACTGACATGGCGCAGATTACTCCTTAAAATACTGACATAAGTATTGTTTTATAGTTTAGTAATTAACTAGGAAATAAAAATAGGTGAGAGGGCACTGAGGCATATTTTTATTTTAATGAATTATGGTGATAAGAGCATCAAAATCACCTTGGAAACCCAATAATTTGCATTAGTCTTTATCCATTTTTTTTATCAAGTTGATCTTCACAAGATTCCACTCTTGCTTATCCTCAAGAAGGCAAACACAAAACCACCTACCAAAACATGCAACCCCCCCCCCCTAAAAATAAATAAAAAAGACTTTAATTTTTTTTTATTGGCTCCATATACCATCAAATTTGTGCCTGGTTTAATGGTATCAATACCGACTTACTAAGATTTTGGAAAAAAATATTCTATTTTTCTTTTGTTACCAACACAACAGCACTTTAATTAGTCTACACTACTGTGTTACATGTTTTACTTACATGTTTTATTTAGTATGAGCTAATCTGATCTGTCTGAGCAATGGGCATACACATACAGTAGAAGCGTAATATATTCTCTATGGCAGCAAATTCTACATTGTTCCTTGTGGCACCAATAGCATTTGAGTACCAATATCATACAATTTGGTTTTTTTACCCAAACAGCATGAATCAAAATCTCATTGGTAAATATGACAATTTGATAAATTTATGTTAACTAAAGTCAGCAACATGCATCCTCCAACTGTGCTAAACCCGTACTTTGCTAATCATTGATATGACATTACAACATGTATAAAATGTTTAATGGCACCTGGCAGTGTGATCACCCTTTCCTCGACTTTTACTTCTGAAACTGTTTGGCAGAGAATCTGTATATTACATGTACATATAACAGTATTCTGTAAATACATGAACATTTGGACAAATAAACTGACATAATAACACAAAAATAAAATATTTGCATTTGAAAGTCTGGCAATAAATACATTTTTCAAATATATTTAGTGTTTCTCCTTTTTTTCCAACAACATATTTTGTGTTTTTTCTTATCAATAAGTTCCTTCCCCAGTGTATGGAAAAACAAGGATATCAAACTGTATTTAGTACTTTCATCATTCTTCACAGCGTCCAACCTGACTTCAGAATATAGATGACATCTTTTAGACAGGTTCAGATTTGAGAGGCGCATAAATAACTATTACTCAGGGCTATATAGTTAGTTAATTTATTATTATTAAACTCCCTTCAAGCTGTATAGAAAAACCAAGTTACAAACAAAAAACTGTTATGCAGAGGAATATTAAATAAATGAAGATAATATACTTGGCCCTGGGAACTTACTGTATGTATTTAACTGTGTGAGATGCTCCTGAGTAATGATTATCTCACAGGGCATGGTTTTAAGCCATTGTCATGCTCTGATAAACTGGTCTCGCACACTTTTTGCTGTATAATATAAATATATACTCTTCGGTACATCCTTAAGTGTGAACGTTATCTCTAGATGTGGAGTGCTTGTTCACTTGGCCCAAAAGAATACTGGCCATGTGTCAATAAAAACATTGTGCTGGATATGTGCTGGATATTGCATGCAAAGGGAGAGCCCCCCCCAATTTTGCATCTAGTCAGCCTGCTGTTGGCGGGATTAGTCTGTAACATGGATGCTCTTTCCTCTGTCATGGTACCAGTGAGCAGACAACCATCGCTTAATATGGCCAATTTCAGCTTGAAAGTGGCAATTTCTGGTGATTTCCGGGCAAATTTTGCCCACATTTGGTTTGGGGAATGTGGCCCGAGAAAACCATAGGATTCCTCTTACTCAAAAAGGGCTGAAATTCCTGAAAACCCTTTTGGCGTAAAATAGACAGATTTCTGGAATTTCAATTCAACCAGCTAACATGAGAATAATTAAGAATAATATTAAACATTTGTAAAAAAAATTTTTTTATGTACATTATAATATATTAATGTTATATTAAATATTACATTAGCATTTTGCAATTTCAGTTCAATTTCGGCTATAGCAAAAATAGCTGAAGTCTTCTCATTGAAGTCAATGTGAGGACTTTAGCTATTGCAAAAATAGTTGAAAACCTCCTGAAATTGTCCCAAAATGGACTGAAGTTAAAAACAAACAAACATTAACATTCAGAAATAATGGAAAATAAAATAAATTATAATAAATTAAAACAAATGTAAACAAAGTAAATAAACACTGAAACAAATGTATTAATAATGTATTATGTTGGTGTTTATTTACTTTGTTTATATTTGTTTTCATTTATTATAATTTATTTTTATGATATTTGGGTCAGATTTCAAACCTCGGATTTTCTCATGGAAAATTGGAGCCACCTGAGTAACCCCTCTAACGTTTGTTATTTTAGAACTTATGAATAACATATGTTTACAGAGAAGTTCAAATAGGACCAGCAACCTTGTGACCTATGGCCACTAACACTCTCTTTGTGCCCTACTGCAGTCACCATGGCATGCCCTCTAGTCCACTTGTCTATAGCCATCCAAACTTGAATGGAGCCATGTTGGTGGAAACAGGAAAACAAATTGACATGCTACAACATCCTATGACAATATCTGTGCATATATTGAGTTCCATTGGTTTTATTCATAGAATAGAGTCCTGTTACTTACGACAACGTATTACATTATAAATCAAACAACCTTTTAATTTGTTTTAGGTAAGAATCCATCCTAAAAAATAACAACCCTCCCCCAAAACATCTATTCTTAGTGAGTAGCTAAATTATTGTTGATTAGTTTACAAACTCTCAGGTATTGCTTTGCACGTTGGGAAAGAGACTATGAGGGGTATTCACAGTACAAGTGCCGGTAGGATATACATTTCTTATATATATATATATATATATATATATATATATATATATATATATATATATATATAATGCAGTACAATAGTTCCATAATTAATGTCTAGCCCGATGTATAAAATTATTGTGTCAGAAAAGGTCACAGTGTGGGAGTTGCTCCAAAATAAAAAAGTAACGTAATTATTGTATTGTGTCGCTAAATAATGCCGCTTTTCGTTCACGTTATTGGACTACAATTCCCCACCAATCCTATTTTGGCGTTATCTGCACTGAACAAAAAATTGCATATTGAGAATAAAAATAAATACCTCTTTCTGACAGTTTTATACATACAATACAGACGCAAGAGTAATAACCTGATGAAAAGAATTTGGATTAGACAGTGGCAATATTTATACATAATTCTCAATGTACAGTTAAGTCGGTGAGATAAAATTCATCTCACTTGCACCTCACTTATATTGAATAGCTCCCTGGTGTGCTTTAGTAAAAATGTTTATAAGGATGTTAAAAAGTCACACAGCGGTTCACAGAAAATGAGCCTTAAGATGAGCCAATTCTCTTTTGTTTTGTTAGGTTCTGAAGCTAGCACAGTTGAAATCCATATATCCAATGAAGTGCCAGACTTAGATGACATCGAGGCTGACGATGAATCTGTGGACTCCCCAAAACACTTGAAATAAGCTCCGACACAGACCAGTCACTGGATAAAGATACATTACTCTTTCTTCACAACTACAGATCTTTATTATTCTTATGTTTGTTGTTCATTCTCTAGATAAGCATCTTATCTGGAAATCTTAAGGAAAATAACGTGCTGCCTTTTAGCCACGGCGTCCATAAACAGTGTAACAAAACATGGATAATGTTTATTTCAGTAACCCACAAGGCCGTCTTTACATTTTTATTCAGTAGTAAAATGTTGCATTGTGTTAATTCACAAATGAACTCCATGACTTATTGTCATCTAAAATGCTTCAGAAATACAATCAGTTTATTAGATTAAAACCCTCATTTGGCTTAATGAGCAGCCAAGGTTTCACTTTACAACTGTTATCACTAAACAGCATTACTGATTCTATTCAATTGTAAATACATCATTGGCAGCTATTCACTAAACAGTGAACTGACTGTTTCCAACTACACTATTTTGGCCTCAATTGTTACTGTTTATTTTTCCGTTCACTAGAACTCAATTTTTAACCTATAGACCCCATTGTACACAATGAGCCATGGAGAACAATTATATGTACAAATATAGTAGCATCTGATATATACCATAAACAATGTCCACCACATGGGATACATCCTGGAAAATATGGACCTTTATAGGGCTATTCACTAAAAGGTGAGTTTATCTCTCCAATTTAGTTCTACATTGTGCAGGGACAAACCTGGTGAGTTTGCTTAGCAGGGGAAACTCACCATGCTGTCCCTGCACAATGTATAGTTAAACTGGTGAGATGATAAATTCATCTCACCTGAAGCTCACCTTTTAGTGAATAGCCTCATTAGACACATGTGTCAAAATAGCATCCTGCAGAAAACATTACCAAGTTTAGAATTTTTTTGAGGGCAGGTTTTTTCATAAACAACATAGGGCAAGCTGCTAATCATAGCCTACCATCTAGTTCTCTATACTAAACTAATAATATGTATAACATTAACTTATCCAATACAATAAAGCTAAACAGGTTACTGGTGTTTTGTTTTTTCAGTCATCTTGATCACGATTTCTCAAGCATGTTAATAGATTCTACTTCCTAGCATTGTAAAGTAAATGAGAACACATTTTTCCAGGGCATACTTGAAACATCCCAATGTATGTTTTATTGTTAAAGGCTATTACGAAGAAATAAATATGAATGTTGGCACAAATCAGATGTGTTTCTGCCAAATAGTTAAATTAATTGAATCTATTTGGATTTTAAAGCATGCCATTAATGGGGCAGTGTAGTCCCCAAACTCACTTTAGTGCAAGTGGAAGACTACTGCCTAAATAGTGCACAGGCTTTTTTCCAGTGTGATTTTATGCAGGAATTCTGTATAAATCAGAGTTTTAATATTATACTCAAGCCGTCCCCTGCATCATTTACCCTGTATGTTCCCCTTCCAACTTGTTAATATATGTATGTATGTATTTTTGAATCTACTGTTAAATGTGTAACTCTGTGTAACTCCATTCTGGACTGGGTCCCCAGGACATACTTGAAAACGAGAGAAATCTCAATGTATTTTTCCTGGTAAAACACTTTCTAAATAAATAAATAAATAAATTCCTACAGGTACTGCCACACTGATTGTGTATCGGCACTGAGCATGTATCAGTTTTGTTTTAACTTCCAATGCCTCTCTGCTGGTGGAATATAATGCATTGTGTGGAATGCTCCTGTACACGTAGGATCTCTTAACAGTGCAACACATTTCTCATGTATTCAGCTGTCAGTACCTTTATTCGACTGTACCTTTATTCACAAAAACGCCAGCTGACTCCAGAGGAATGACGAGGAAGCAGTATTTATGAAAGTAGAAGAATCCTTACCTTTATTAGTGTTCCATAATAAATAAAATCACTGTGAAGCAAGATAGAAAAGCAAGCCAAAAAAAAGAACAGGGAAATATGCTTAATTTCTACTGTACAAACGTACACAAATTGATATTCTGATGTAGGGTAGATAATGAGGAAATTTTTTTAAAAAAAGTAGATGGATTCAGCCATCTTATTTTTCTTGTAGAACATAGATGAATTAAACACATTATGGCTGCTCCTAGATGAATTGAGTTCATCAAGTAATTAAGTCATCTGTGTAATATATATATATATATATATATATAATAAATTATTTGTGTATAATTTACTTTGAGACTTTTTTTTAGTATGGTACAAATTAATATTTTACCTCTCAGTGTAGTACCTACCTTAGGAACTGTCAGAAAACCCAGTATTTAATTAGTCAGTGCTATGCACATAGTTGCCTGTCTTACATAATGCTGTTATTTTTGTATATTTTGATCATGTGCCATTACAGCAGCATAGTTGTAATTCCATAGTTAAGCTTCTATTTGAATTTTATACAGAAGGCAGCCTAAAGTAACAGTGCATGTAACACAAAACACAGTGTGAAATTGTACAAGTTAGCATTATATACAAACTGGAAAAAATTAAAAACATCACATACGTATTGAAAACAAATGTTTTATAGAAAGTAAAAAATATTAATATTATTAATGATTATAACTGTCATATGTGTTTCTTTTAAATGCAGCAGTGCCCAAATTACAGCACCTGTTACCCCTAGGGTTGCCACCTTTTCTTCAAAAACATACCAGTCTCCATAGCCAATTTTTTACCTGCCTGCTGGTGAGGGCAGCCCTACTTCTCCTACTCATTGATTCCACAATTAATAGGCAAAGCAAACATGCTAATAGTATACTATTATAGTAAATGTAAATTACTTTTTCTTAATCAATAGATATATGCCGATCAGTCACAACATTATAACCACTGACAGGTAGAAAGTCGGTGGAGGCAGTGTGATTGTTTGGGAAATGTTCTGCTGGGAAACCTTGGGTCCTGCTATTCATGTGGATGTTACTTGAATACGTACCACCTAACTAAGCATTGTTGTAGACCATGTACACCCTTTCATGGAAACGATATTCCCTGATGGCATTGGCCTCTTTAAGCAGGATAATGCATCTGCCACAAAACAAAAATGGTTCAGAAATGGTTTGAGGAACACAACAATGAGTTCAATGTGTTGACTTGGCCTCCAAATTCTCCGGATCTCAATCCAATTGAGCATCTGTGGATGTGCTGGACAAACAAGTCCAATCCATGGGGCCTCCAACTCACAACTTACAGGACTTAAAGGATCTGCTGATGTCTTGTACCAGATATCACAGAACACTTTCAGAGGTCTAATGGAGTCCATGCCTTGACAGGTCAAGGCTGTTTTGGCGTCAAATGGGGACCTACACAGTATTAGGCAGGTGGTCATGATGTTATGGCTGGTTGGTCTACATTATTGATGTTTACTTGAGAGTTTAGATTTCAGCACGGTTTCAGCCACCAGAACCTCAGGACTTGCAAATTTCAAACCTTTACACAACAAAACGGAAGATCAAATTGCACTGATATGACATTTTAGACTATTGAGTCAGACATTTTGTGTGTACTGATTACAAAACAAAGTGCGCTGTAAGGTATAATGTAGTATAAATGTAAGACACCTTTTGGTGAATATAGTGTAGTGATAAAGGTGGAGATTGAAGCAGGGGAGACTTATGCGCTCCCCCCGAAGGTATGCACTCACAGAATTTTCTGTTATGGGTAAGCCTTCGCACAGAAATCTGTGTACAGTCGCAGATGTCTTGCGTTTTCCAATCCTCTTCCCATACAGCTCAAATACAGGAGGAAAATGCCCACAAATAAAATTAGTTTGAGAAATATACAACTTTTAATAAACAATATTAACTGCTTACATTCAGGTTCTCAAGTATCCATGACACAGTGGGCGCGACACAGTCAATGAGGTAGAAGAGTCTGTTTTTGCAGCAGCATATGGTGAATAAAACGCAACTAAAAACAATGTTGTGCCGTCGGATAAAAGCGAAAGTGTAAATGCAGGTATGCCCAGGGACGCTACGTGTTTCGCCTTTAATCAGGCTTCAACCAGGCAATTGGACAACCTGCAGGAGACTGAAGTTTTATAGCGTGTGGATTCTGAAGTTGATTGAATTCACTTTTGGTTTGTCATCTTCTCGCGATAATTTGACTTCAAAGTATTTCTTCTTCGTGGAGAAAGCTTGTCATTTCCAGCTTGTGCTTTCACAACTTGTAGGGAAAAGAGCACTGAAAAGTGTTTCATCCTAGACTACAATCTTATATGCATAGCATATCCATATAGTGAGAGAATGAAGGGGGAATATTTCCTTTATCTTACAAGACAAATCAACATAAAAAAAAAAAAACAGGAAAATACTGGATCTATGGAGTAATTTTATATTTTCCAAAGCAGACAATTACACTTTGATCACAAAACCTCTATTCAATAAATATAAAATTTCTGCAATAAGCCACCGTGTAATATATTAAAATAGTATAACTCAGGAGGTTTTAGTGATATATATGGAGGATTGTTGTGATCACCATTGTTTACTGAGCTTTTTAACCCCTTTGTGACAATGGATGTGTCAGGCACGTCCAGCCGGGAGCTCTGTTCCCTACAATGGACGTGCCTGACACATCCTGCGGGGAAACGAGCAGTTCTCATGATCAGCGATCACGAAAAGCGCTCTGCCGGTGCTGGTCTATTGCCTCGATGTCAATAGCCAGCACCGAAATTTGCTCTCTGGGGCTCCCATGATCGCCCCATGGAGCGATCGTGGACACCATATTGACGGAGTAGCATGTTCAGGCAATATGGCTGTGTCCTCTTGCGGTCAGAGCTTTGGTAGTGAAAAAATTTTTTTTTCCTTCACTCTCAATAAGTTGCTTGACTGCCCCTTGAGACAGTCAGCAACATTCCAATGGGAAAAAAAGACTTAATTAACTTAAAACTGGTATTATGGTTAGATTAGCTTATAGGGTTAAAATTAAATTAGGGTTAGCATAAGGGATAGGGATGGGGTTAAATTTAGGGTTAAGGTTAAATTTGGTTGTTTTTTTTCTCCTGTAAACCTTTGCATAAAAGGGGCTAATAGTATTTTTATGTCACTGACATATTTCACTGTATCTGCTCTATTTCTCTGCCTCCTCCCTCTTTCAAGCCTCCATTACAACTCAAGTCTTAAAGGTTACAGATCACTAGTGATGGATGGTGGCCATTGAGGTGGCAGTCTGAAATCAATACCAGAGCTGGTTGTTTTGGTTCTGCTCCATGTTATTTTGCCTCTAGGAGGGTAATAAGAAACCCTCATTTATATTTCTAATTACAGATTCACACATATTTATTGTTCTGTTGCTTTTTTCCCCCTATTTTATGTTTGTACCGATTCAACATATTTTTGTTCTTTAGATATATCCTTTTTTATTACAGCTTGAGTATCCCTTTCCAGAAATCTGTTATCCAAAATGATGCGTTATCCAAAGATTTTTTTTTTATTTTGCCACGTTGCAAATTCCACACACCCGTTAGAATGCAGGTACACAACAGTTTATTCAGTGTCCAGCCCCATTAAGCTGTGATATAGCCTTTCCATGGATGCCCTTATCCATGCAGGGTAATAAAATGGCATGTATGCAACGATGCCCGCCATTTACATCACGGTAAAAGTGAGTTATTTGCTCTATACAGTATTTGCATTGATACTACTGGATTTCATGAGTGCTTAGAGGCTTTAATATATCTTATTGGTGAAGATGATCCATTTTACAAAATTATCCATTATCCAAAATACTTCTGGTCTCAAGCATTTTGGATAAGTGATATTCAAACTGTACCATTTATTTTTTTTTTCTCTTGTGCAAAACCTCACTTGTTTGGATTATCTAGGCACCTAAAGCAGATTTTTGTTTTGTATTATCCTTACCTGCCTGGGTTTATATTTTATCTTGTATGTATATTTCGCTTGTATGTACACGGGCCAGGTTGCTCATCATTGAAAGGACTCACCAGGTGTCGGCAATTATCCGTCTCTCTCTCGGAAAGGTTAAAAGCAATCTGGAGAGCCATGGGAGTCTCAGAGACTTTTGTGTTACATAAATTCTAGCGACCTTGACTCTGGCATTTAAGGGGTTAAAACCTGTAAAACAAGTTTCATTAAACTTACCTTATTTAACTATGGCCCACACAAGTCCTTGATGCTCTCTCCTCATCTCCTACCATTTTGAAATGGGCACGTATACACACAAATACATATAAATAAATCCATTGACTATGATGGATGAAACCCTTTCAATCCCATTGACTATGATGATGACGTGTCTGTATAAACTCATGCAGAAAATAACCATTCCATGACTATAATGATGAAAATGTGAGCTGTAGGCTGCATTAAGATTGGTTGGGTTGCATAAACCAATTTAATCACAATGCTACTATTTTATGTTTTATCTCATTTTCAGTACTTATAAAGTAACTTTTATTATGTGAATTCAGGTGATGTTCTTAAACTCATAGGGTTAAAGTAGTTCTTTGCTTTCTTTTAAATAGGCTTGATTTCTGAAATACCATGCCATTTCATGTTCCTTCTACTATGAGAGATTAATTGATGTACGAGTGTTATCGCTGTTGATAGAGTAGATAAGAGACACATGCATTCCTTTATTCAAGCTTGTGGTATTTGTTCCTTGGGAGATATTCAAAAGATTGCATTTACTTAGCTGGAAATCTTCAAGGTTGAATGTAATACATAATATTGTTCCATTTTAATACCAATAATAATCATACAAATTACTACCGTATTTGATCGATTATAAGACGACCCTGATTATAAGACGACCCCCCAAACTTTGGATATTCCTTTAGGAAAAAAAATAAAAGCCTGAATATAAGACTACCCTATAGGAAAAAAGTTAAACTTGTATATATTCACATGTAAATTGCTTTTTTAATAAAATATTATATAAAAAAAAAATGCATTTCTTGTGTTTATTTCTTTTTATGTGCCAATGCTGCCTCTCTCTTTCCCTTTCCCCCAGCTTTGTCTCACTCCCCACTCCCCCCTCACCTGTCTCTTCCCCCCCACATGTTTCTCTCTGCCTCCCTTCCTGTCTCTCCCCCCCTTCCTGCTCTGTCCCCCCTGTCTCTCTGCCCCCTCCCTCACCCTGTCTCTCTGCCCCCCTCCCTCACTCCCTCCCCCTGTCTCTCTGCCCCCCTCCTGTCTCTCTGCCCCCCACCCTCCCTCCCTCCCCCTGTCTCTCTGTGCCCCCCCCTTACCTGTACTAGTGGTGGCTAGTGGGGGCAGCCGGGGGATGTCTGCACGATACTTGCTGGTGGCTAGTGGGGGCAGCCGGGGGATGTCTGCACGATACTTGCAGACATCCTCCATGCTGCCCGACACGGCAGTCTATTATGACGGACAGCTGTCCGTCATAATAGTCTGCCGTGTCGGGCAGCATGGAGGATGTCTGCACGTATCGTGCAGACAACCCCCAGCTGCCCGATTTACCCTGGTGGCTAGTGGGGCAGCAGAGGAAGTCTGCGCGATGAGCGCAGACCTCCCCTGCTGCCGCCCGGCACGCTCGCCGGGACTTCTGTGACGAAAGCGGAAGTACCCGGCTTCTTCACAGAAGCCCCGGCGGTCGTGCCGGGCGGAAGCAGGGGAGTCTGCGCTCGTTGCGCAGACATCCCCTGCTGCTAGATAGGGGGATCCAGGTCCCCTGCAGCTCTGCTGGGGACCTGGATCCATGTCTTATAATCTGACCTCAATTTGAGGTCAGATTATAAGAGACCTCGATTATAAGACGAGGGGGATTTTTCAGAGCATTTGCTCTGAAAAAAACCTCGTCTTATAATCGAGCAAATACGGTACTTTAGAATGTTAAATTCATAATGTTGCCGTATAATTATAAATGTTGCACATTACCCACCATGTTGGAAGATGCAACTCATGTCTTATGTCACATGGAATAACAAATTGTATTAATAACTTCAATTTCCAATATCAAATTTGGAGTTCTGTTTATGGTTGCTGATTACTGACAACTTACTGTCTCATCTGACTAGGAAAAAACATCCAGAGTGGGATCGGGAAACGGTGAAATGATAGAATACAGAGGGATCTATTTACTAAAAATCGAGAATAGTGTGAGGAGGTCGACTTGTGAGCTCGACTTTCACTTTAAAAGTTAACCTGCTCACGCTATTAACAATGGTCACAAGCCCAGAAGATGGCTGGTATAGGCAAATGAGCTGGAGAGCATCACTCCTGTATGTAAACAAAAACTGAAGATAATCAGCATATGAAAGGTAACACTTTAAAATAAATATGCATTTATTTGTTCTAGTTTTTGCAATATGTAACTTGAAAACGTTTGCAGACTTTGTCTTGAAGACTGATCCAGCTCACTAGGACATATCCAGCTCAAGCAAAAAATTGGGAATTTCCCCGGTATTAGGTAAGTCTGGTTCTGCCTATGGTGATGTGTCGGGATGCCCACACTACATGTGCAGTATATTGGAAATGTCACCAGTAATATCACAGTCCTGCCCCGGCAGTCAATGCGGTCAAAGAACCAGAGAAAGTTACCAACTACAGAATAGAATTGCACATTATCAGTGCAAGATGACCTAGTTCATTTGCTCATGTCCTCTTATAATATAAACGACACAGGACTAGACCAGTACACTTTCAAAAAAGACATTCCCAAGGATTCACTGCATGTATTGTATGCAAACAACTGCACAATATAAAGGCTAAACTCTACCAGATGAATCAAACTTTGTTTGATGTCTGGAGTAAACGCAGCATACTAAACGTAGTAACATCCTACTAAACATTGTTTAGCTGTATTCTTTTTAGTAATTATATAGAGCAGATATAAGTTATCTTGGTCTTTATACCAAATTTTTACATCTATTAGTTAATATATTCTATACACAGCCAAAGGGTATGTAATAAATTAGAAGATACCACAGTAGATGTTTGCCAGTGTGCCAAATACATGTATTCTTCAAGACCATATACCCCCTCCCAAGGGACAGTGGGAGTGATTTCTTACTATCAGTAATGTCAAATTGTCAAAATGATTTGGTTACGGCAAACGAAGGACTAATATCTACATAGAAATTTTTGTTTTTGTTTTGAATGTAAAATTAATGTTCTAAAGCAATGTAATAATTTTGTAAATCATAAATTACACCTAATTAGCATGTTTCTATGGACCAAGATTCAGCATTTGGAGTGTTCCACTTACCCTACTCAGGGTAAAAACCCAACAACCACATCTCCAATTTCGCTAACCTTCCAAACCTTACCCTGTGGTCCTATTTTACATCTGCCATTAACTTACCCCTTTCTGTTATGCAGTAATCAGAAATGAAAGAACCTGTGATTATCCATATGTACAAGGTTGTTTCTTATAAAGACATACCACTTTGATTTAAAAAAACAGCCACACTCAAAATGGGTACTGAGTCTTTAATTTACCCTGCATTTTAACTTTGTTTTTTTTTTTTGCATGACTTAGACAAACCCAACATTTGCATTTTTTCTCATTTTAGAATGAAGCTTTTAACATAAAAAATATCTTTTTATCTTTTCAAAAATACAGTGGGTTCTTTCTCTTAAAAGTTCATCTTTCTTTTGTAAAAAGCTTTCCTGGCGTTGCATTCTTATAAAAAGCATGTGACACCATGTCATGTAGGTGACCTTGAAAGGTAGACTGTGGAGAGGAGATGATCCTCAGTGTAGGAGAGGCCATTTCTATGAAATGCTTATTGGTCAATCCATTACTGAAGTTGTTGAAAGCATATCAAGATAGGATGAAAGGTAGTGACTAGAAAAAGAGATCTGCAAGGAGAAAGGGTCAAGCATTTCTTCAAGTGTGTTATTAGCCAGCAGGTCAACATTAATTGTGGACAAAAGAGAAAGCTGAACTAAAAGCAAGGTTAGTTCCTTGTTTAAGACGGTGATCTTCCCCAGTTCACTATGACAAGCTGGTAGAAAACCACTAACAAATGAACAGAATCAAACAAAATAGTAGTCTAAAAAATAGAAAGTATTGTGATTACAAAGTGACGTGGATTTATCATAAAAACTGGTCTTTGTATTTTTAGGTCCTTTGGGGAAAACATCTGTAGTGTCCAAATTAGAAGGTGAAATAAAACTAACAATATCCATCTGTTTTCCCTTTTGGTTTTATTACAGCCTTTTCCTTGGTTTTTCTTTTCTTCTAACTCCACATGTCATGTTTAACTCTTTATTTTTTTAATTTTTTTTGGCACTGTTGTTTGTTGCCATAGAAAAACAACTTGTAAACCAAACAGGTCTGGGAATCCCAAACTGGCCTTCTACTTCTGAGGCTGAAAGAGGCCCATTGGAGAACATCCACTCTAAGAGGATATCTTTTGAAATGGATCCATGAAGGTTGTGGACTTCCTTAGAGGTTCTTCATTTAGGGAGGTTCGGCTTAGTTGTACACTCTGACCTTGTCAAATTCGTACAGTACCGGAATTTGTGATTTCAAACAGTGCACAATTGCTGCTGGTCCATTTGAACTTGTATGATGCTTAGACTTATTTCCGGAGATCAAGGACACAGACCTACCAAAAATAAATGGCATTAGAAAATATTTACAATATATATTTTGTTTAAAATGGATGATAAGTTGGCATCTGTATGTCCAATGATCAAGTAATCAAGGTGTTTATTTTGTTATCAAGATGTCAAATATCTTCTGGATTGCTTGCATGTTTTATAAACTTTATATGCTTCCCCTTTGATATAGTACAGGGGGGTCTATCTCTATTGAACAAGACACATCAATCTGATAAAACGTGTTGCAAAAGTATATTAATGGACACTGTGTTCCATCTCCATATGAACATAATTCTCATCACACAGATGTGCTTCTTGATGTCACACCCAGGTCCGCCATCAGGAGCTTAAAGGTGAAACTTTAAAAAGGGATCTTGGATGCTCATTTTTACTGAGCTATGTCTGAAATTAGTACTATGTTGATGTTAGCATCTTTAAGGGCCTTTGCAAGTCTTGTGACTTGACCTAGACAGGTTAGGTGGTTTGCCCATGATGGACCCAAAGGGAAAGCCATGAAACCTTCCTGCTAGTTTCTCTCAGTTGAGGTGGTGTTTTTTTTTTTTAAATGTCAAATAAAAATAATTATACAATTAAAACAGTATATAGTATATATTTATTATTGCTAAGGACAGGGATATTGCTTGGGCTAAATAATTTTTATCTATCATCTTATATACTTTGAATCATGAGCTAAATGGGATATTTGATGAAAGAAGTCATTGGTATGGCTCTATCACTGACTATTTTTAATAACTACTTCAGCAGGTCCTTTACTAAAATGCACTAATGAGACGCAGAGTGCCAGTAGAGTGAACTACACATATGAAGGATATGGAAATGGAAAATCCATTGTCAAGGATTTTTAGCATGCGTGGGATAGACAAAAGGCTATCCTAGCTATAAGGCCGGGAATGGGGTTCTAATAAAAGTATTCCAAAAAATTGGGCAGACTAGATGGACCGAATGGTTCTTATCTGCTGACACATTCTCTGTTTCTATGTTTCTATGAATAAGATGGGGGTACCTTCGGAGCTTTGATCCTGACAACCTTAGTACCAAATCCATTCTGAGTTTTCAAAAACTAGCTTAACTGAGTTCACCAATGCCAATTTAGTTGCGTGTACATTGGTTTGGAAGTGACTTAACTCAACTGCTCTGTGATCGCCAGACTGTACATTCTGTGCACAGGTATAAAGAATTATCATTGCTCTTGTGGATTTTTTCATTTTTCCCAATGCTGTGTTCCATTTGAAAAACACAACATTTTTGGAGTTTTGGAGTATTCCTGACTAGAATTTTGGATCAAAACATCATACAGACGGTATAGCTCAGGAGAAAACACAAGTTGGACCAAACATGGTGAAGTACGTAATAGAAATATTTTAATGGCCGCTACACCATCCGCCCAAAGTCTTTGGCGTACATCGCTCTGGGACCCGTTACCAGCCCAAACGTTATAGTGTAAGGGAGCCATTAAAATATTTATATTACGTACTTCACCATGTTTGGTCTGTATTATGCTTTGATCCAAAATTCCGACCACATTTGAGTCCTCCTGCTTTTTATACTTAGAGCCAGTTATTTGGGCTCTTGATTGTGTGAGTTTGTTTTCAGTATAATTTACATCCATTCTTGTGCTTACTGTATTACACAATTGGATGTTTATTTTCTGTCTTTTGCATATATCCTGCTTGGAAAGCACTTTAATATTAGATAAGTATTAACTCTTTTTTGAGCAACACTTTATTATTCTTTGTATTCACTGTTTCTGTGTTGGTTTTGGGGAAGCTACACTAGTGTTTTGCTGCATTTGTCCACTTATAATATTTATAGTATTTTCTCCTACAGCGCCCATCATCACTATTTTTGTATTGTTTTTTCCCAAATTACAATGCCTGCAATAGTCAAGGGCCATATAGAGTAGATTAGACACTGGTACTCACTGATCCATCAGATGCACTTGCTCCCACTTTGTCACCTCTAGCATTCCAGCAAACCTCAAAGATCCCTCCTGTCCCTCTGTAGCTGTGCACTAGGGATCCACTCTGGAAATGAAAAAGATCTTTCTTTATTGTACAGCTTTTCAGAAACAATACTGGCAGTGTTTATAGATTCACTCAATATGAAAGTACATATACTTTTTTTTACATCAGGTATTAATTATTCATTTCTGGCAGGGTAAACTGCAGGTCTGGTCATTTCATATTACATTTAAATCGCATTTGCATGTTATTTAGAAGAAGTAATATTTTTTAATTTTGTTTAATTGTTCGTGACAAGGGTAAATAATGCAAGTACCTTATTACTATTACTAGAAACTTTCTAAAAGAAGCAATCCATGAAATACTCACCCATACAGAACACTGCAGGTTTACCCAGTAAAGAGAGAATTGCAGGGATGTGAGATGGGAAGTTCAGACTTAAGCCCATAGTACGAGAGTTGGAAAAAAGTGTCCCTTTCAGCTGCAATGAGGAATTTTTCTCAGCTACTTTGGACTAAAGTTTGAAATTCCCATCTCAATTCCCAATTTATTTAGTAGACCCTTCTTTGTGTATGTCAGAAAATTAGACATGATTCTTAAATATTGTGAACCTGCCACATAATGACACCTCCAATGCAAAATGTTAGTTCTAGTGTAGTAAATAGGAATGGGTTTACACTAGAGGAACATCTAGAAACCTGTTTTCCATGTGACATCAACTCCAAAATCAACTAGAACACCAAAAGTCTGTGGACCTGTTCTGATCATCAATATTAACGGTATTCAAAACTGAGTCCAACTGTGTTCAAGCAGGGTCTTCATTTACTACAGACCAAAAGATTATAATAGCCAACCGGATATGCCAATATAATGAGCAGAAATGAATTGTCCAGTTGTGGTCACTTTGAGCACTTAGATTAAAATGCATTTAATCGGTTGTATGTTTCATTCAGCATTCAATTAAAATTCAAACATTATTACAGAAACATTTTTGGCCACATGGGGGAGGCAGTGTTCCTTTGCACTCAATTTAGCACACTGGATGAAGAAAGATGCTGTAAGGAATGTGCTTGTATGTCACTGGAAGCTATTTACTAAAAGTGAGTTGAGGTGAGATGAACATTTCATATTACTGACTTCTCTGAGCTCTCTCTAAATATTTAACAATGCATTCAAACTCACCAGGTTTGACCTAGCCTAATACATGATTATGTTAGTGAGATCAAATATACACCTCACCTCTACTTTGTTGCTATTTTGAGAAATACCAAGGCAACTGAATGGCAAATTTAATGTGTTACTGAAAAGTAGTGTTTAGAATTAAACAAAGAAATAAAGAAAATAATTACTAAAGAGGCTACTATTAGTTTAATACTCAGCTATGCATATGAATTCCAACTATATATTGATCGGCTTGAACATACTTTTTCCACTTTTATTATTATTCACTAAAAGGTGAGTTGCAGAGGGATTGAGGTGAGATGAGGTAAGTGGAGATGTGATCACTATTTAATCTCACCAATTTAGCTACATGGTACAGGGACAATCCTCGTTGGTTTGCTCATCAGGGAAAACTCACAAGGTTTGTACCTGCACAATGTATAGTTAAAATGGGGCGATGAAATGTTCAAGTTGCCTAAACTCACCTCTTAGTGAATAGCCCCTTATGTTTTATAAAATGCATAGAGGAAGTAAAACAAAGAACAGATGAAGTATGTAACTTTTACACACTTTTATACTAAACTTGTGCTGCTTTTTATAAGAGGCATAAAATGACTTATACTTTAAGCGTGATCTGTTTACTTTTAATTAATATAATATATCAATGCATTGATGATTACTTTAGGTAGACAAGGATCAGTAACAGTGAGGTTGATGATAAACTCCATGCTACAGTCTTAAGAAACCGCTTTTAGAGGAATAAAACAGTAAGTATTTTAAATACATTACCTGAGTGTTCCATATATGGACACATTTATCAAAGGAGCCACTGGCCAGATATTTCCCATCAGGACTAAATGCTACACTATAGACGGGTTCTTGGTGTTTGGTTAATGTATGGATGCAGACACCTCGCTCAACATCCCATAGCCGGACCGTCGAATCAAACGATGCACTATGAAAAACACAAAATATCACAATTATCGAACATTTATTTAATATTTTAGCAATACTCAGTATGCATTTTTAGATTGAAAGCATGTTGCTTGAGGCCAAAATGTCGAAACTTTCAAACTACTTTTTCATTAATTTGCTCTGTTTTGCTGACTTTACTATCTGTCATATTTAAGTAGTGGTATCTTCATACTTAAATATATAGTTTCAAAAGTGTTTCACAACCAAACAGGACCAATATAATTTGTCAAGACAAATCAAAGTTAAATAGATGGACCATATATGTTTATGTTTTTTGGTACAACTTACTAGTACTGTGGTAACTGACTAAGCAGACATGGCATTAATTCCACTTAAAACCACACCAAACAATGGTGACAGTTCCCCTATCAATCCCCTACCACTCATAATCAGATTTGATACCTGTGGGGGCTATTCACTAAAAGGTGAGTTGCAGATGAGTAGAGGTGAGATGAGGTGAACATGTCATCTCACCAATTCATCTATACATTGTACAGGCACAAACCTGGTGAGTTTGCCTAGAAGGGGAAACTCTCACCTGAACTCACCTCATCTCACCTCAAAACTCCTGCAACTCACCTTTTAATGAATAGCCTACTACATAATTTGGTAGGAAGTTAAAAAAGCATGGGCACCAGGGGAAAGTCAGCTTTAAAGTCATTGAAAATAACATTTGAATAAGATGGAGAGAAATCTATGTTCACCTTGCTAACATGATGTTTGCGTTTGGATTACTAGTGCCTGGACCTGTTGGACTCCATTTGATTGTGTAGATTTCTTTATTATGGGCCTGCAGGTCATGTACACAGACGTCTTGTTTCATACTCCATATCTGTCATAAATAAATGGCAAAGAATAGAAATGTTTACAAGTAAGTTTATTTGTTGCGTGATCCATATTCCTTCTTCAGATAGTGTCATTATAAAATACAATACATTGTAATGAATAAAGTACTGGAATTGAATACTAAAAAGTTTTTATATAGAACCTCATAGAATAACATGTACTATTGTTAGTTTTTTTTACCATTTTGAAATCCGTTCTTACTGATGCAAATTCACCTTTTGTGCCAAACAAACAGATTTAAAATTAACCCAAATTGCTCTGTATAAATCAACGTCTCAAAGATTTGAGACAAGTAAACTATCTCAATTCAAGATGTCTTTAATGCCATGTATGCAATAGATGTATAGCATAAGATATTGGGATGTTGATTATAAAAATATGGTGGCAACATTGAGCCTATACTTAGCCATCTAATATATTCTGACACGCAGAAAAACACAATTTCGTTTACACAAACCATCCTAACAAGATTGCTGATCAGTCATGGTGGATACATCATTACCATTCATTGAGGACCTTGTACAACATTGATAGAAGGATTACAAGTGAGCAGTAAGATCTCTATATTAAGTTCCCTTCTTATTGGTCAGTGGCTATGAGCATCTAGTCATTCTAACCCATGGGCGTCTAGACATTCTATTCCCCCGGGTATCTAGACATTCTATCCCATGGGCATCTAGACATTCTATCCCACGGGCATCTAGACATTCTATCCCACGGGCATCTAGACATTCTATCCCACGGGCATCTAGACATTCTATCCCACGGGCATCTAGACATTCTATCCCACGGGCATCTAGACATTCTATCCCACGGGCATCTAGACATTCTATCCCACGGGCATCTAGACATTCTATCCCACGGGCATCTAGACATTCTATCCCACGGGCATCTAGACATTCTATCCCATGGGCATCTAGACATTCTATCCCAGGACTCTCAGTGACTGCAGTCATGGTGTCCCTCTACATCGCAAGAGAAAGACCTGTACACGATTTTCTGCTTCCCTTTTATAGACAATCAGGCATTACAGGCTCCACTAATCACCTCTCAATGAATGCTAAAGAAATGATTGATGGTGGCGGCCAGTGGATACATGGAGCACTTTGCCACATGGTTTTGTTCATGTGTACTACCTTAAAACTGGATAAATTGCATTTTTCGGAATATTACAATTGCTTTTATATATATTAGACTTGGCATGAAAGTTGAATTATTATTTGCCAGTACTGCTGATCAGGCCTTTATGTATTATTTACAAAGTGACGTTTATTATACTCTTCATATGTAAAACAGATGGGAACATCTGCCATTCGTCATTCTAGGAATGTGAGCTAACATGTAGAACTTTCGGAAAGTTGTTTGTTCATAAAATAAATAATACAAAAATGGTTCTAAGTGAGCCCTTGTAGCATTCCTTGTAGGGCTAGACTCAAAGGTATTTCTACTTGAAGGCAGGTGAGTCAATCCATATAATTTAGTCTACAATTCACTTCATGCTAGACAATGAAAATCACATTTTTGATACTAGAATAACTAGACTATAGGTAGAAAATACTGGCAGGAAATGCAATAATACTTCCAAACTACAATTTGCCTGCCACCAGAAAAATGATGGTCATGACCCTCAGTAAGGTATCACAGGACATGTACAATATTTGGAGTCTCCACTTGAAATTCATTCAGTATAATTAATATAGATACAAAAATGAAAAACATATTTTTGGTGATGTAATAGTTTTGTCTATATAGAAGGTTGCATTTGGTCATGTTTCTTACCTTCAGTGTCATGTCATCTGAGCATGAAGCTAGGAGCATTCCTGATGGGTCCCATTTAATTGCATTTACTTCATTCTAACAACCAGGATAACAAAAAAGAAAAACAATTGAGAGTATGTTTTTCATAGTAACTATGAATGTGTATCTAACATACGGAAGAGCGCAATCATGTGTCATTTAAACCAACACAAAACAATTCTTCTAAATAGCTTTAATGTGTTTGAAACTTGCATTTTAAAATTGAGGCTAACAATTACGTTTGCTGATCTCTTCCCACAAAACATTTAAATGGCTCTTTTTGTCTTTTTTAACAGAAACAAATATTATTTATTTGTTTCTGTTAACTGGTTTTGTGTTTTCTTGCCAGCATACTTTGCACAATTTGAAGGGAAATTAAATGGCGTATGTAGCACTTACTTATATGTCAAAGAAAAATCATTGTGTAAACACATCAACACATTTTATCTGTCTTTTTTGTTAATGGTTTTCTGCTTTAAATGTATCGAGAATCTCTGCTGGCGATTTAACTGGAGATTGTCGGAGTCTGCAAAAAAACCCATTATAATATATGACATTCTATTTTCAGGACTGGCCTTGCCTATATTAGGTATCTCCTAGTTCCTGGGACACTCTCTCCTGTCCAAGGGGAAGAATGAGAATGTCACTAATGACACTACTACACCAATGCTCTGAGATATTAGCGAAGACAGATTACCTATTCCATACTTCCCTATTGTCAAGTGTCTCTTTTTAGGACGAACGCTCGCTATTTTTGCCCAAATCCCTCTCTATCACTTTATCTTCCAGTGTATATATTTTCTAGGTATATGCGTTGCCAACAGTCTATAATTTCCTGGGACAGTCCAGTTTTTTTTGGGTCCTGTTTCACCAAATTGGTGTCTATAGTGGCATTTATGTTATGTACTGTGCATAGGCTTCATTGTGTTTAAACTGTGTATGTCTAAGATACATACACATACCAACTACCTGTATGTGCAAAATGGAGCTCACTCTGATGGTGTCAAACAATAACACTAAAGTAACCCACTTTAGGTTTTGCCCCCACAAAGTCCTGGGACACTACTACTAGAAGTTGGGAACTATGTGTAATTTAATAGACATATTTATTTTACAGACTTAAGTCTACAATAGAGTTAGTCTCTTATCAAAATAGCAGAGTTTTGAGCGATATCAAAATGGCATAAACTTCAGAGCACCTAAGCTCATAGAACCCGGGTCATTGCAGTTTTGTAGCCAAATTTATACAAATGTATAGAATAATACCAATGTCATCTGAAATTTGTAAACACAAAATTAATTTCAGAGCAGAAGATTCACTAGTCTTGAGATATTTTACTTTGGTTGAAAACCCCCCTTTTTTATTTTGAGAGCCTCATTCTGAAGCATATTCGCTCTCCTAAATGATACAACTTTGTACCTATAAGTAAAAATCTCTCCAACTTTCATTGCTTTGAAAAAATCTCCATGAAAAGCCATTTTTTTATGGCAACCAATATGATGTTTATATGCTCCCTTTATTGGAGAAAAATGAATGGCTCACTTACAAAAGAGCTAGATCAGACATCAGATAAAAAACAAAAAATAAATAAATACTGTAAACAGTTAAAAATCTACACATCAATAAAAGAATAAAAGTAACTGAAAATAACCATGAATCATTCAATCTTGCTAAAAAATGTTATGCAGTTTTATGGCTGTTTCGAGAAATCTGTTCTCTTCTTCTGCCAAAACCATATTTGTCTAGCGTCAAGTGATATAAATCAAATGGAATTCCAAACATTTGGACCTGATTATTAGAAAGCATCTTTTGTGAGTAGGTTTTACTTTTGTATAACAAGGGCAGCAAAAAGCAGCACTACATTAACTAGAGTAGTCCCCTTTTGCTAATAAAAATACATTTTTCAAAACAAGGTAATTAATTTTGTTTGGCAGTCATGACCATTTTAAATGAGAAATGTTGGGGAAAGTAAAGCTAACCTTGGCCTGATACCCAGGGCCTAGCAGCCACACATTGGGCAGATACACAAAGGTGTTTTAAATGTTGGACAGCTGTTACTTCATTAAGACAAACCACTCCAAATCCTGTGTGATTCTATTGAACCCATGTACTAACGTGCAAATTCTTTCTAATGTACACAAACTTTGTAAATTAATATAGGAACAAGAGATTTATAACAGAAATTAAAGGTCTGATGTATTTTTACATATCTCTCCTTGAATTAAATACCACTTCAGTATTGATTCCACCATATTACTAGTAAAAGGGACGGGTGTGCGAATACAGAAGTTCAATGCAGTGATTAAAGGGAATGTTACACTTTAGGCCAAAGTCGGGTTGGAAAAATTGTCCAATGTAGATGATTGGGAGAATGTTTCCCTCAGCCACTTTGACCTGAAGCTTGAAAGTCCCATCTCAATTCCCTGCAATTCTGTCTTTATGGAGTAGACCCTTAAATTGAATGTAAAAGACGTTCACGTTGAAAGTGACCTCATCTGATAGCAGGTATCCTGTTGTAGTTTCCCAAATCAGGATTAACATGGCAGCTTAACATGGTGGAACTGGTCACCTGTTGGCGGACATACTCATGATGTATGCATAGCAATCACGTAATTTATGCTTAGTTTCTTCTCTGTATGTGTGAGTATGTGCACCTTCCAATCTTCATAGCACCTATATGTAAAATGTTTAGTAAACTTAAAAAATGGTACAGCATCAAACTGTACTTGTACTTGCTTTATTAAAAAGTCACATCTTAGTAGCATCCGTCTGTTAACCCCTTCGCGACCGATGACGGTCCTGGACCGTCATCGGTAAAAACACACTTAGTGACCGATGACGGTCCAGGACCGTCATGCAGGTCTGATCGCGGTATGAACGCTGGCATACCGCGATCGCGCTAACAACGACATGGCTGAGCATGATAGGAAATGTAGTCACAAGTATTACATAATAAATACACGTTTTAAAGCTGCAATAACCATATCCTAAATTTTGCCCTGTACCTGCCACATAAACCTAGCAAACCTATACATGTGGGGTACCGCTATACTCAGGGGAAGTTGCTGAACATATATTGGGGTTTTGTTTGGCAATAAAATAGACGAACCCCTTTAAATTCATACCTAAGTTTCAAAGTGTGTGGAAATAAAACACACAAAAAATTACTACGTCAAAACTTGTCAAAGATTGGTGGTAAAATGACAGAGTGAAAAGTGTCAAATTACCCCAAGTTGAATGCCCTGGGATGTCTACTTTATAAAAATGTGTACATGTGGGGGGTTATTCAGCGATTTATATCAGATATCGGTGTTACAGTGTCACTAACGCTAATTTTTAAAAAAAATGGTTTTGAAACAGCTAAATGCTACTTGTATTTATTAACCTAAAACATGCAAAAAAAAGCAAAAAAAATATAAACATTGGGTATTTCTGAACTCAGGACCTATAGTCGAATCTATTTAGCACGTTTTTTCATTAGCTTTTGAAGCTTAGTAAAAGAATTTCCAAAGAAAAGTCAGGAAAAGTGTTTATTTTTTTTAATTTTAACCATATTTTACTATTTTTTACACAATACAATAAATTATATGAACAAAATAATGTCATGAAAAGAAAGCCCTTCTTGTCCTGAAAAAAACAATATATAATATGTGTGGGTACAGCAACTGACAAAGAAGAAAATTAAAGCTAAACACAAACACCTCAGAAGTGTTAAAACAGCCTCGGTCACTAACGCACAACATTCCAAAAACATTCTGGCCATGAAGGGGTTAAAAATGGCAGCCCCTGGTTATTATGCAAGAACATAGTACACCTGTGCATTCCCTAATAGATTTGCCTACCTATGGCCTTACCAAAAATAAAATTCAAGAAACATTGTAAATTTAATCAAATCTAATGATAATTTTTATGACTTACCGTGTGTCCTTGAAAGGTTTTGACAGGACGGTCACATCCAAGTCTGCAAACATGAATACACATGTCTGTACTACATGAGGCAAACGTAGTATTATTTTGCCAGTCCACATCTAGAGCAGGAGCTAAAAGAACAACATAAGTCAATGACCATTTGTCTTACCTAACATGTGTTCCTAGACAGTGATAATTGTATGCTTTTTAGTCATTGCTATCTTATTTTAAATTGTTTAAAATGATTATTTACTAAGAACATATACACATTAGCTTGAATCTCATTAATTGGATTAACAGAGAAACACCCAGTGGTTAAAGTTACCTCATAGATGACTACTGGGTCTATTCAAATTCTGCACCCGAGTTTTTCTAAGTCAAACTCAGATGCTGAATATGTCTCACCGTGCCCAACTTAGCAATTGCTATTTTGCTATAATTGCAATTGCTATAATTCAGGAGTTAGAAAGCAAGTCTATAGTGTGCCCAGAAATTACAGCTTTTCTTTAGTTTCCATTTTTATTTTTGCATTTGCTTTTTATACCATATCTTATACAATATGTGAAAGAGTATATATATATTTAAAAAAAAAGTGTTTTTTATTTCAAGCTGATTTGAAAGTAATGATAAAGTCAAAGAAAACAGCTTTTTTAAATGTCTACCTTGTAAGACAGTTATTCCTTATAACTATAAATATATCTGTAGGCGATTTGTTCAGCAAACTTGTAGATTCAGTCCAATTATCATACTGATGTGAAGTTGTCATTCACACTTTTTAATGACAGATCCACTTTACGGAGTCAATGAACCATTGCTACAGCACTGATGGAGAAGGATAATACAATATTCAAATAAAATATCGGAAATATATTCAAGTACCTGAATGGAAAGGGAACTGTTGTTTTGCCTCTCCTGTGTGAGCGTCCCAAATTATTGTCGTCTGGAAAAAAAAAAAAAATCACAAATACAGCACAAATTCCAACTTAGCCTCTGAAAAATGACTAAATGACATACGCTGAAACTACATTTAAAAGCCTTGCATATTTTCCTTGCCTCAATGCCGCTCTCCACATTTTTTTATTCAACGGATTTTCATTGAAAAGTCATAATATTCCACTCTCGGCCTGCTGATAGGTTTTGCTTCTGGCATATCTGTGACTCATATACCGGTCCTTGATTAGACTGGCAAACAATTACATTTCATTTAAGGTTCCTCATCCCACAGGCATTTATGAACATGTGCTGGAGAAACACTTTGCAACAGTCACAGTAATGAGGATATTCACATGTCAAGAAAATGTATTCTGCACAAAGTTTGAACTCAGCAACGTTTCCAGCGAAGTTTAAATAGTATGTGTGAGAAAGAAATGCAAATAAAGACACTTAGATTTCAATCTGTATACAGTCCCCTTAAATAGGCATCAAATTACTCATGAAATCACCTTGAGTAATGATACTGTGTGTCAATTCACGAGAGATAAAGAGAGAGAGAGAGAGAGAGAGAGAGAGAGAGAGGGTTTTGTCTAATTTCTTAACAATGTGATTTTAGTTATTTTAGTGTGGTAAACAAATGAGTCACATTTATATATATATATATATATATATATATATATATATATATATATATATATATATATATATATATATCAATCAGTGGTGGTTAGCGTTTGAAGAACAAACACTGAAACTGGGCCTATTATTCCTACAGCTAAGCTGATACTATTTATTTTCTTTCCCTTTACTACAGAAGACAAACATTTTTCACTTATTATCTTGATCCATGCTGATACGAAGCCGGTTTTGTATCAATGCACGTCCCAAGCAGGGGTTATATATGGTAACTGATTTCAGTCTGTGCATGTGATACAAGCTGGGACAGTTAATTCCATTACAAGGTTCATAACCCCTATTTCAGAGCTTCCGTTGTTTGCACTTGCTCCATCCAGACAAGTCAAGGTAATATTGGAAATAGATTTGATCTATTTTGGAAGACTTACCGCGTGCAAGACTTTCTCAGTTGTATTTTACATTCTGTTATTTTTAAGGAAAAATTGTTTTTCTTCATATTTCTATTAAATGCAGGAAAAAGCCACTGGAAATTACTCTGTAGACTAAGACTGCCACACTAGTAGATAACATGCAAACTTACCTTGATCTAAAAAATTAGTTTGGTATAAAAAAGATTTATTCCCAGGAATAATGGTGCTAAAATATAGCACAAGCTAAGGATTCATGGTAACAAGGGCTTGTGACATTGGCCTTTACATTATTCTAATTCGTTTAAACTGTAATGTTTAGAGATTTACAAATAAGGACATTGCATTAAGTTATACATCTTAGATTTCTGGTATTTTTCTAAAAGAAAATGATTCTTCCCCACTGTTGTTCTGTTATTTTCAATAAAGTTAATTGTAGTCATGTGACCATTTTTGTGTAACTGACTCATTGTGGACCATTTGTAACATTGTTGATTTAGTTGTATTTTTTGGTAGTTTTCCAGCCTCAAAATAACAACAAAACACTAATTTAAGATTGAACAGCTGTTTTAATATGTTATTTCTTCAAAAAAAAAATGTACCTTGTCAACACCAGCGCTCAGTATGTAGTTCCCCTTTTTGTTCCATTTTAGTGCAAAGATGGGGCCTTTATGTTGACCAAGAGTGCTGGCAAGATTACCTGTAAGGAAACAATACATTCTTACTATTGTACATCAGACATTATTTCAACAATGTCAGATATGTTCTCTGGAGCAACACAAAGTAAAGGTCTATTTTTATGAATTGCTTACACATGCATAATTTATCAATATAATGTGACATATAAATTGCCATATCTGGGACCGTTTTAAAAGACTGACAGCAGTTACCACCGCATGCCACACAAATCCTACTCATTTAAAGAGAGCCCTCCCCTTTCCAGTGAGAAATTGCAATGATTGGAGGAGAGGAATTCTGAGCCACTCATCCTCCAGTGTTGCCTCATATATGAACTGTATATTAACCATTTAAGGATAGAGGCTGTCTTTACATTTCTTTGGTGTTTGTATTTGTGTTTAGCTGTAATTTTCCTTTTTCTCATTTAATATACCCACAAATATTATATTGTTTTATCAGCATAAAAAGGCATTTCTTAAGATACCATTATTTTTATCATATCACATAATATTCTATATGATGAAAAAGAAATAAAAAACACCTTTTCTAACTTTTACATAAAAAATCTTTTACACATCTATAAATGCTAATAAAATAATGTTTTTCTGTGAAATTTATAAAGCAATAACTATAAGTAGTAAACATTTTTTTTCTACAGTGACCTTTTAGCCCTAAACCTAGCACGAATCCTAACCTAATTTTAACCCTAGCTCTATGGCTAACTAAGGCTGTATTGCTGTTTTCTTTGGTTTTACTGTAATGTTGCTGACTGCCTCTAAATAGCAACAGAAGTGATCATTAATTGCTTACAAAGCTCTTGCCCACAACATGCTACCTTTCAATTTGTAACTTGCGATCATGATATATCGTATTTCCGTTGGAGCCCTGATTATGGTGTTGCTGAATGCCTCAACTACGAGGCATTACAGCAACAGTGGCTGAACGGTGGAAGTGATAGTTGACACAGGACATAAATGTACGTCCTGTGTCCTTATGGGGTTAAAGATAAGTGTAACTGAATATAAGACGATTGCCATCAGTATTAGAACCAACTAAAATATAAATACAAATCAGTGAATGTTTGGCTTGTGTTTTTATGGCAAAAAGTTTAACAAACTGTTCAAGGTAAGGACAGATATTGGAAGGCTGAACAAGCACATGGGATAATAATAATAGAAGAAACACTTGCATAAGGTCAGCTTACCATCCTGCGTCCAAATCCTTGCAAAGCCGTCATATGATCCTGTAGCTAAGAGTGTGCCATCAGCCTGTGAAAGGATAAAAAGAACAAAAGCAAATTTGTTGGAAAGTGCATCAAAAACTCACATTAATAAAAACTTACTGGTTTGTAAAGTTACAGGGATACAAAATGCCAAGAAAAGCATAGAGATCCTAGAACAAAACAGTTGAAATGTAAAAAATGTTAAGTGTTGTAGCTACACTTCTGTTAAAATGTACTTGACAACTAATGTTACACATTCTGTATTAAAGTAAGTAAGCAGGCCTATAAATATGCACTGGGAATATAATAGTAAATAGAGAAGGTATAATTATAGAAAATGAGTTTAAAACACACAACAATGAACAAAGCAAGACCCTGCTGGGATAAAATAATCACAGACTAATAATTTACACAAACTAAATACCTAGGCCAAAATCTGACAGGTCCACCTCAACACATAAGGGCACATGTGTTGTTAACCAATCTTATACCCCAAAATAATAGTTTTGCTTATTTCTGATACTGAATTAGCCAACTCGAACAGCTTTTCTTGATGTTTTCCAACATTTAAGGCTGCTAACAATCACCTTATAGCAACAAAATCAGTGCCAAGAAAATTGTAAAGAAAAATATTTAGGTAGTTTCTAAATACTTTTATAATGTCATAATGAAAAAAACCTGATGTGTGGCAGTGTGAGAAAAAATGGAAAAAGGAGAAAGGGGGGAGGGGTGAAGCAGAAAAAAAGGGAAAATAATGGAAACCAAAAAAAAAAATAGCTTCTATAATGTCCTTGTATATATATATATATATATCAGTTTTGGATACAGGTCATAAGAGAGGTTCCAATTTCTTCAAGTTTATAAGAAGGACAAAACCCCAAATGTATTTTTATATATGAAGGGATTTCTCCATTTATATCTTTTTGATTGTGAATCTTTTGATCTAATGTCAACAACTAGAAAGAATGACAGTGAAGTAAGAGGAGCAGTTAGATAGTGAGACAGACACAATATGTCAGAACTGTAGTAAAGGTAGGAGCACAGGACATGCTGAAAGGACATAGGTGAGCTGTTTGTTCAGGTACATTAGATCCGGTGAAACACCTTTAGTATGGCATAATCAATGTATATTTGAATTTAATCCCTATTTAAGGATTTTTCTAATTTAGTAGAACATTTCTTGATTCTAAGGGTTAAAAAAAATAAACTAGGAACCTAATGTGTATTGTTAAAACCACAAATTTTTGGGAGAAATGGCACACTTCTCATTAAAATGCCATACCTTTTGTGTTAAACAATCAAAGTGAACAAAGCAACTGAAACAGCCAAATCAATAATCAATCACTTTGGTTTTTAATGAGTAGAATTCTTAGCTTTACAGAGTAATGTGCTTTTTGCATATATTGTATCTAGAGTAATCCCTATTTTAAATCCCATCATTAAATCCTTTTATAGTAGATTCTGCATCCCCGTTAATTTATCTTGCAGTGTATGCATTATTCATATTACCTTCATTGTGAAAACACTATGCAACTGAAACTAGTTTGTTTAAAATGGTTCTATGGACTTGAAATGTTTATAAATTAAATCAACTTCTTACGGATTTCAATACACACAGAAAAGTTGTGTGTGTCTTCTATGCAATATTCGAAATGGATTAAAGTACAAAATGATGTATCTGAAATATATTAATTTTAAAATGAGAATGACATCTAAGAAAATAACACTGTTGTTTACCTATTAATATCCATAAGTAACTTACATTCCAGTCCAAAGATGTTACATCTTTGTTGCTTGGAACATCTTGACCCCCTTCTCGTATACAATGCCTTAGAACCAGCTGAGTAGAATTACTACTGTTATTTTCATTCAGATTCCAAATTCTTGCAGTAGAGTCTCCTGACCTTTAGATTGCAGAAAAACAATAATAACATAACAATGCACAATAATAATGACATTTGGTGTCGTCTGACAAACACATGATGAAAGGTCTTTGGTTGACATGTCACATAAATTAAAAATAAGTCCTTGCATTCTGGCTTAAATAAATTAAAATCTGGACCAGAAAATAAAGGACATCGTCCGCTATAAGAAATTTCTACTTCGGAGAGTCATGTTTTTCACAATGATAAATGATAGACATTATAATTTAATTTGTAAATCATGTCGTCTATGCTTACTAAAGGCGTGCTTCTAGTCTTATGTGGAAGTACTAAATTGAGAATATCATGAATATATAGAATATAAATAGATATCTCCGTAAATTTATAACAGAGATTTTATTTATAGCCTTAATATTAACACATAAACTGTTGGTATTTTATTATAAATTCATTACTGTGAGCACAAAAGCACTTCTTTTTATACATTTAAAAAAATATATATAACAATAAAAGTGATGCCATCTACATAGTGGAATTCCAGATACAAACTGATTTGTTATATAAGAGTTTGTACTACTATATAGAAACAAACAGAAAACATCCATCACATTTGGCTATGTATAATAAGTAAATTCCAACAAAAATTAGTATAGAAGCAACATTTTTTAGATAATCTAACTAAAAGTGAACACAGCAGATCTTACACGTTTCACCAGTGGTGAAATGCGTAAGTTCTGTTGCATTGAATTATTTTACATTGTATGATTTAATAAATGGAACTTTTATACCAACTCCACTATTGGAATTTACATATTATATATACCCAAGCACGCTGGATGTTGTTTGTTTCTTTTGGATTTAATGGTGAGGGATGTCGTTGTGAAGGCAACACTGGGACATTTAAAAGGTGGTGTTTCCTACACGTAAATTTTCTACTCATGTTCAGCTGGATACCAGGTTTTCTATTTATACTAAGTAGAAACACAGAGTCTACTTGCATTAACAAGATATATGTTAGAACAATAACTTGACATAATAACAGAAACAGATTGAATGGGAAAACTGTCTCTTAGTATTTATTACACTAACACCCAATATAGAGCATTCTCAATCAATCCCTTTTGTTTAAGAATTTAATTAGATGTAGTCTAATTCATTTCATGTTATTAAACTCTATTTATGTTTCATGAGCTGGTAAAAACAAAAAGAGATTGATTGAAGTTTATGTATAAAGTGTGTGCACAACAAACTGCAGCTTTTTTTATACATACCAACACTTTGCGGGAGCTGAAACAGGACCTGCACCAATCCTTTCTGGTGCAATTCTGCATTTGTGGACTGTGATGGCATTAAGTGTACCAGTGCAACCGGGAAGTGCTGGAAGCATTATACAATGGCACACCTTCCAACTTTTCCCACTGGCAAATTGAGATGCCCGGGGCAGAGGTCATGCACATTTGCGCTGTCACTCAAACTGATAGCTCAATGGTAGCACTGCCATTCGTCCTGAGCTTGGAGGTCAGAGTGTCAGCATGTGGAGTGTCAGAGTGTACCACTGTCACTGCAGCTGGCATGCACTGCAGGCATTCTCTGGTGTCTCAGACACTGGAGAATGTGATCATGAGCACAGGATTAAGGTCCGGAATCCCACTGATTTCTATCTCTGTCCCGAAGAGCAGCACAGAGGTAGAGCTTGGCAGGACAGACATCCCCCATCAAATCGGGACTGTTCTGGACAAAGCACTTGGGGGTATGCACTTGGTGGTAGCACCACTGAAAGGCACTATTGGTTTGTGTGCTACCTTAATACATTTTGCTCCAACTGAGCTTGTAAACTGGACGTCAACCAATAGGTGGCTCTCCAGATCACAAAGAGGTTTAATGCCCAGTGACAGCTATTAATCAAAGGACGATAGCTATAGAGGGCTTAGATCCAAAGTCCCCGGCAAATCACACTTAGTTGAGAAACTTAGGAATATTTTACCATGTTTAATACTGAACTCGCCTACACCTAAAACTACAAAAGATGGACCAAGTTGGTCATAAAAGGGAGGTCCAGTGCATGCTGGGGAAAAAAACAATGTTCTACTTCCAGCAGTATCAACATCTGGCTTACCCTGACGCTAACAGATCACTGACAGGATTCCAGGCACAAATAAATACTTCAGATTCATGCCCGCGAAGGACTGTTGCTTTGCTAGTTGGAATTTCCATATCTCCATCAATTTCCATTGCTTCTGCATGGTTATCTGCAAAATACATCAGAAATGTGTTATAACCTCCATAAACACACAAACGTTATTTAATGGTATTGTCAGCAAGTTCTAAAGTAAGAATCATTTATATGTCTGCCATATTTTCTGTTTTAATTCAATAGAAGTGCTACACAACGATTGAAATGTTCAAATTCCACTAAATTATTACTATACGCATCATTATAAATTCAACATGTTATATGAAAAGTTCCAGTGAAGATAGCTTGACAATGTACTTATATCCAGAAACCATTTTTTTTTTAAAAGGTACCAGACAACAAAGAACAAAGTGATATATCACTAAAGTTCGCAAAGTCTACTTTGAATTCTAAAAAACATAAATAACATCGACACTACAGTCTACAGATGCCAGAATTTGAAAAAAGACACAGAAAGCTAGAAAATATCAAACTGGAAAATAAAGATAGATTTGTTTTTGTAAATGATTACTTGTTTCTGAAAAAATTGACATGTCACGAAATAGATTTGGAGATCCACTGTGACTTGGAGGGCCCTAGGGGCCAGAAGACTCTCTGTGCACTATGGACCCTGTCTGTGCATATACTAATTTGGGGGTACATACTTTGGGGGCATCAGTGACACCCTGCTTCAATACAGCTGGATTTCAACACAGGCTAACTCAGGATGTCATCCAGGATGTGTAATCTTATTATATGCAAGTGTTGAAATGTGTACTTATCTAATCAATAAGTGTTTGCTGTCCTGTGAGACATCTATTTTCTTTTGTAGTCTGGATGTCTGGATCTAAAGGTGGCATTACATGTTATAATTAGATCCCTGTGCCTCCCCCCTAGTTGATGCCATATTTGTGTGTATATAAGTCTGTGCTGTTAAAGGTTGTTCATTCTTGCTGTACCTAACTGTTTGTTATTTGGGTTCAAAAAGCAAGGCTCCAGAAGGACTTGCTGGGTGGATGTTAGTAATGTCACCAAAAACAAGTAAGCAACTGGCCTCTATACATGCACACAAGTTCCCTGCTCTAGTATTCCCAGCTCAAACAAGCTGTCATTTTCCAATGTAATAAACAGTAGGGAGCAGGAGCATAGCATCTTCAGACAAAGTGGCATGTCTCCAAAACAGAATAGTTGAAACAGAATAATAGAGTACATATTAACTCAATAAATAAGTTAATTGGTTCATGTAGAGCCTAAGTTGGATACCACTGCCATAGAGGAAGAATACAGTCTGCTTGAAAACACTCAACTCTATACTATGTTTACAGGCTTAAATTGATTGGCCACTCATTTCTAACCTGACTTTGCAAAACCAAGTAATCTTAAGAAGTTAGACATACATGCTGAGTATCCCTTATCCTACTTGCTTGGTACCAGAAGTATTTTGGATAATGGATCATTTTCACCAAAAAGATATATTAAAGCCTCACAGCACTCATGAAATACAATGAAATACAGTAGTACCAATGCAAATACCGTATAGAAATAAATCACTTTTACTCTAATGTAGTTGTGATTTGAGGCCTCATTGGGAACCTGCCGTTGGAGCGTCAGACCTGCACACGGGCCATCGTATTACCCTTTAGGGGCATGGGAGAATCTGGGCATGCATGGAAAGGCTATATCGCTGCTCAAGGGGGTGGGACACTAAATAAACTCGTGTGCACTTGCATTCTGACAAGTGCGTGCAATTTGCAACTTGTGGCAAAATCCTAAAAAATATTTGGATAATGGATCATATATGATAACAAAAGTGATACTCAACCTGTACTAGTATTTTCAGAGTTTTTTTTGTGTTTTTTTTTTCACGTTTTATTCTTGTTATTTCTTTTTTTCAAAAGCCATGCAAAATTTGAGCTTAAAACTGTCTAATGATTTATGAGAAATAACCAACATCTCAAAAACATGTTACATATTAAGATGGTATTTATCTTGTGGTTTGCATTACTGTTGAAAATGACCCACAGTGCATTTGTATAATATACAGATCCTGTTTGAAACATGCTTCATATAAGCTACATGATGAGGGTTCCTTTAGCAGGTCAGTTACATATAATAACATATCTTGTCACATAATACAGTAACAGTTGGCTGGCTCCAACGCTTTGATTCCCCGTGTCATATGTTTATATCGGAGAAAGACTCAAATGTCATGCTTTTTACCAGAACTAGGAGGTTCAAGAAAGTCAGAATTAAATCCATTTAAGACTAATTCGAGGGGAAATAAACACTGACAGAAATGTGGAGAGACATAAAGAACCTAAAGGGACCCTGTCATGCATAACATGGCAACATTTCATTTCAATATACTACTAATGTAATTATATATTTGCAAGGCTTGTGGCTTGACTGCCCAACAAGCAAGGTGGGTGCTTAGGTGCATCCTACACACCCTTGCAGTCCGTACCACAGTAGGACTACCTGTTCCTCTGAAGCCACAATTCTTTTAACAGATGTATAAAATGGATACTGCTAACCGAATGTTTTGTTGTCAGTCTGCCTAAATTTCATCATTATTTCACCTGAATTTCACTGATGCTTGCAGGGGATGACTGGCAAACAGACCTCTTGCCACCCTTGACACTCTTCTCAATAGGCCAGGCTGTACCACTTCTTACTTCTAAATGCACATAGAGGTTTGGTTGCTAGGCAGCCATAATCAGATAAGCCTCTCACTGTTTATCCATCTCTGTACCTTATTTGTCAGCATATCTGTCTTGTCTGTCTATCTATATACCGTATATCTTGGATGATAACGGGCTATGAATTTTGATCATGGGCCACTAAATAGTTTTTGCCCCATGGGCCAAAGGTTGCCAACTCTTCCCAATAGTATGGTATATAATTATGGATATCTGTATGCACAAAATACTGGTAATGATGGAAGAAATGGAGTCTCGTTTGTTACCTTGTATCACAGGCTTCTGACCAAGCGAGCCTAGTGACATTTAGGGTCATAAGATTTACCACTGAAGATTTGTAATAGAACTTTAAGCTTTTTAGTTTTTTTTTCTTCATACTTCATAAATTGGACAAAATGCAATTTTAAAATAGTGTGGAGAAGGTATTTTGACTTGGTAGAATGCAAACAAATTGCCAATGAGATGGAGTTCTGCTGGAAAGTAATTTGATACATGATAATCAGCTCCAGATGTTAAAGGGCAGCTGCAGTTCAAAAGCAAGCTTCTTCTTTGGAAAAGGGCACTTTCTCACAACTGAAAAATATATAAGTAAAAGTTTCTATGCATTGAGTTGAAATTGCACAGCTGTTGCTCAGCAGAATGGGGAAACCAATTTGCCTTTGAAATTGCTCTTAAGAGCACTTATGTTGTCAAGAACAGCATGAAGTAAAACAAAAAGGGAACATTTGTAATTCAGCAACAATATGCTGTAAAATGTTTAGAAACACACATGTATCTATATGCATGTATGTATATATATATATATATATATATATATATTTATAGAGAGAGAGAGAGAGAGAGAGAGAGAGAGAGAGAGAGAGAGAGAGAGAGAGAGAGAGAGCATATACATTTATTTACACATGACCATATATATGTACAGTTCATATGTACAACAGTGTGCACATATACAGGTTAAATATCCCTTTTCCAAAATATTTGGGACCAGAACTGTTTTGGATAACTGGGCTGGACACTGAATAAACTGTTGTCATCAGGCCAATGTTAAGTCTACAGAGACAGTGGCAAGGCCGGTATTTTTCTGTAGAAAATGTGGTAACCCTAACAAGGTTAGAAATATGGCGCTGTGCAAAAAGATGTGAGGGTAAACTGGTGTATTGGAAAGGTTATGTGGGAACGTCAGGCAACCTGGAGAAAAAGGCGTGTGACCAATGAGGGCTGAGGATTGCATGAGCCAAGTCAGGTCTAGGGTTGAACAAAACTTAAATACACCATGCAAATATGAGGTAGAAACTTCAATGTATTTTGCCTACTCAAATTTACAAAGCACTCCTAGCCTCTCAAAAAATCCCCTGAGCAATGTTTATGCAACATGCTATACAACATGTTTAAATATTTGTTATATTTTATGTCAGCGTGGACTTTTAATTCCTTATTATAGTAACCTTTTGGTGTTTGGCTTGCATTTACCTGCACCAAGATATACAAACAATGAAATAAATAATGTACTTACTTATTGCATGAGCCCCATTTTCTTCACCATTCACAGTGGCTGCTCCATTCTTTGGTGTATTCTGTTGTGATGCAGTGTTTGTCGAGGAGGTTGTAACAGGTGCTACACTGGATGCAGCTACCGCAGCAGCTTGCTGTTGAGCTAATTTCTCTCTGAAAGCTTGTTGTCGAGTCTGTACAACGTCCGGCATTACAGCATCAATCAGAGACAATGATTCTATTGGACGACCATCAAAGACTGTGCCATCCTAGACAAAAAAGGCAAAACATTTTTTTTTAAAAATCACACATTTTGGTTTTATTCCATAGAGCATTAATTATGATAGTTATTGATCAAATGTTATATAAATCTGGAAAGTAGAATACATAGACAAGATGGATTAGACAGGTTCCTCAGGTCTGCCATCAAGGGGCTGTAAGGGGCCAGGTGGTCCTGGGAGCCCGCTTGGGGCCCCTTTTAAAAAAACCAAAATCCTCAGCTTCCCAGCAGAGGCACTGGCAAGGGAGATAAAAACAAATCTCCCCTCAGCAGCCCTCTCTGTGGGTGGGCAGGAATCCTGATATCTGTGTGCTGTCCAGGTGCACATACATCCTCCAAGATTGCCTCTCGCACTACCTATGAGTGTTCTGTCGCATGACCTTCCGGCACTCAGACATGTGTGAGGAGTGTGAGAGGCAGCCTGGGAGTACACAGGGAAATCTGGTGGATGCAACCTGGATGCTGGAGAACTCCTGTAGATTCAATATGGGTGCTGGCTGGCGTAGGTTCCCCATGTGCAATGTGGTTGCTGGGGCATGTCCTGGGTGTGCAATATGGGTGATGGGCAGTGGCATACCGCCCTGCGACCCCTGCACAAAAAACATTTTTTTGTGGGCAAATGGGGCAGCTGTCCAGGGGGCATCTTTGGGGCCCAAGGCAGCTGCGCTGTGGGCCCCGCTACCCGTGTCAGTACTTACCTCCTTGCTGCTGTCTCCAGGTGCAGGTCCGTGGCTGTGAGGGAAGCGTTTGCTCTCCCCTCCAGCCGCGCGCATCAGTAAAGTTTGTTTTAAAAAAAGTTTCAACAAACTTTATTGATTAGCGCGGCTGGAGGGGAGCGCACAACGCTTCCCTCACAGCCACGGACTTGCACCGGGAGACAGCAGCAAGAGGGTAAGTACTGACTGGGGAAGGGGGAGGAGGGTGGCATACTGAGGAGCAAAATCCTGGCATATTAATTGGCTATATCCTGACATATTAATTGGCAAAATCGTGGCATGATAATTGGCATAATCCTGACATATTAAGTGGCATTATCCTGGCATATAAAGTGGCATTATCCTGACATATTAATTGGCAATATCCTGGCATAATAATTGGCATAATCCTGACATATTAAGTGGCAATACCCTGGCATATTAATTGGCTATATCCTGGCATATTAAGTGCCAATATCCTGGCAAATTAATTGGCAATATCCTGGCATATAAAGTGACAATATCCTGGCATATTAATTAGTTATACCCTGGCATATTAAGTGGCAATATCCTGGCATATTAATTGACATTATCCTGGCATATAAAGCATATATATGCATATTAAATAGCAATATCCTGGCATATTAATTGGCTATATCCTGGCATATTAATTGGCTATATCCTGGCATATTAATTGGCAATATCCCGGCATATTAAATGGCAATATCCTGGCATATTAAATGGAATTATCCTGGCATATTAAATGGCAATATCCTGGCATATTAAGTGTCAATAGAGTGGCAAAATCCTGGCATATTAAAATGGGAAAAGAATGGCATATTGAGGGGCAAAATACTGTAATATTAAATGGCAAAGGAATGGCTTATTAAATGGCAAATGAATGGCATATTGAATGGCTAAATCCTGGCATACTGAGGACACATAACACTGGCAAATGGGCACATAACACTGGCAAATGGGGACAACTGGCAAATGGGCACATAACACTGGCAAATGGGCACCACTGGCAAATGGGCACATAACACTGGCAAATGGGCACATAACGCTGGCAAATGGGCAAATAACGCTGGCAAATGGGCACATAATTGGCAAATGGGCAAATAACACTGGCAAATGGGCACATAACTGGCAAATAACTGGCAAATGGGCACATAACTGGCAAATGGGCAAATAACACTGGCAAATGGGCACATAACTGGCAAATGAGCAAAATAACACTGGCAAATGGGCAAATAACTGGCAAATGAGCAAAATAACACTGGCAATGGGCATATAACTGGCAAATTATGGGCAGAATAACACTGGCAAATGGGCAAATTAACACTGGCAAATGGGCACATAACTGTCAAATAACTGGCAAATGGGCACATAACTGGCAAATGGGCAAATAACACTGGCAAATGGGCACATAACTGGCAAATGAGCAAAATAACACTGGCAAATGGGCACAAAACTGGCAAATGAGCAAAATAACACTGGCAATGGGCATATAACTGGCAAATTATGGGCAGAATAACACTGGCAAATGGGCAAATTAACACTGGCAAATGGGCAAATATCTGGCAAATGGGCAAAATTGGCTGTGGCATATTGGCAATCTGGCTGTGGCATATTGGCAATCGTGGCTAATCGTGGCATAATGGGCAAATTGGCTGTGGCCAAATTTGTACTATGGCATGTTCTGTGGAGCAAAATAACATGTACTATGGGGTAAAAGGAACACTGTGGCATGTTCTGTGGGGCAAAATAACTTGTACTATGGGGGAAAGTGACACTGTGGCATGTTCTGCAGGGGCAGTTCAGTGGGACAAAGTGACACTGTGGTATGTTCTGGCGGGAAAATTTATATGGCAGCATGCCAAATCGTGTGGGTGCAATATGAGTACAAGCCAAGTGCTGTGGGTATTGTATAATGCCGTGTTAGGAGCTTTAGGTGCAATGTGGGTGCAGAGGAACATAATAAAAATAAGAAATGAACAATTTTTTAAATAACATTTTTATTACATATGAAAATAGTTGAATATAATATTAAAAAGTTTATATAAGTATAAAGGCAACTAGTTATATACATATATTTGGGGTCCACCTCAAGCTTTTGATAAGGCTGGAAATATTTTAACTTTTTTTTTTTGTGTCCAGAAAAGTAATATTACTTTACTGAGAGGGTGGTAGATGAGAGTTTAATATATGAAGCAGTTTAAGCATGCATGGGATAAGCATAAGGCTATCCTTGATTTAAGAGAAGGCCAGGGACTAATGAAAATATTACTTTACTGAGAGGGTAGTGGATGCATGGGATAGCCTTTCAGCACAAGTGGTAGAGGTTAATACAGTGAAGGAGTTTAAGCATGCATGGGATAGGTATAAGGCTTAATTACTAATAAAAGGGTTTAATCATCGATATGTTGAGTGTTATGGAGATTTTGCAAATTACTTATCAATGCACCACAGGTCCAGCACACACTATATATGATAATTGCCTTTAACACTATGGGGGTTATATATACAGGATCAATTCTGGGAAAAGTTTTAAAACCAGATCTCAATCCAGGCACACTCTTTTGGTTTCCATAGTGATGTCACCATTAGTTATAGCAAGAAGTAAAACCAGTCCGTCATCTGTAAGGTATCATTATTAGCGCTGTGATATTGTTGGGTTAGTTCACAATTTGTGGCTTCTGAAGTTGCATTATACTAAAATATATATCCATTTAATCTCGAAGTGGAACACCAAACCGGCTACACGTTCTGAGGTGTTAGCAATCAGTAGAAATCATGAAACAGATTTGTGACCAGAGAGATCTTCTCTACAATATCATCCCTTCTCTTTTGTGTCCTTTCTTTGCTTTGGATAGAAATGTTATCACTGTTATTAACTAAAACAGCTGGAAATTGAGAACAAAGGGAGCCTGATAAGTAAATTACAGCGCTCCTGTGGAGAAGATAACATTATTCTTTTACAGAATATGCATTTCCTCTTTAAATGTGATTATAATTACATTGCTGCTTTGGGGGAACACAATCCTCACTATTTAACCTCTGTGCCAGCAGGGATCCACAACCTATAAGTAAATATATGTTCCCTCATTCACTAAAGGGTCTAAGAGTAAAGTAATCAGCTAATTGAAATAGAGATGAGATATTACATTAACCTACATTAACCCCTTCATGTCAATGGGCTTTTTTTGGGGACAAGATCCATTTTGCCCCTTTAGCTAGGCGTGTGTTCGGACAAAAGTCTCTGCTCGCTTTAATCCCTATATATAATTTTTTTTTTTTTTTTAAGGACAGATAGAGCTTTCGTTTAAAACCATTTTAAGAGACATAACCATTTGTTTACTCTGATTAAAACTGATGAAAGGACAAACAGGATGAAAAAATGAGTGTTTGGTTTTATTAAACTTTTGGCCATAAGTAAGTTTAAAAGTTGTAAAAAAGTTGTAAAAAAGACTGTAAAAACTAGAAGAAAAAAACCCCTCCAGGACAATGGATTTTTTTGTCTTGTTTTGATGTTCGTTTGGGACAAAAGCTTTTTTACAGCTTTAGCTATGGAGCGTTTAAACAAAAGTGCACGCTTGCTTCATAAATGAATCTCCACATTTTATATCGTTATATAAAAATGGATAGATAGGGCTTTCTTTTGAGACCCTTTTTTGAGACTTAACTGTTTGGGTACAGTCTAAAATGTAATAAAGCATGGAAAAATGTCAAAAAAAGTGTTTTCATTTTAACTTTTTTTGCTGGGACACAGTATCGTTCTCTCTCCGACACAAGATCAAAGGGAGGATTTTGATCAGCACAGTGTTCACAGAACACTAAGTTGTAATTTATTTTCACATGACCTAAATTAAAAAAAAAATGGTTGCTGGTCTGCCTAATTCCAAAGGCAACCAGGAGGAACCCACACCATCCACCCCCATAAACCCTAGTCTTGTCAAATACTCTATGCTTGTCAGCACGCAACAACCAGGAGCTGCTGTGTGTCGCATGTAAGACACAGCAGATAGTAAATCCGCATATATCTATTAAGATACGCGTTGGGTTTACTTTCAAAGACTGGGACAAGTTGAAATGTCCCTTTAACTACCTATCGATGTGGCTGGTTAACACAGTGATCAGGCAGTTCAGCTGCTTTTTTTGGGATAGCCTTACCAGAAAACTGTGTTGCTGACAACTTTGGCAAATATGCCGTGATTGGCGCTGATGTGACATGATCTCATACATGTACGCCATTGTCACCAACACATTGCGGGAATGTACATGTACGGGATTAGTTCTGAAGGGATTAACAAGAAACACAACAATATGACTATGTAGTGGGGATTGTTTCACTGCTGGTTGAACTTATATGAAAATCTGTAATTGTTTATAATTTTGGATAAAGTGGCAAACAGTATTTGTGTCATAATAATTGCTGTACACCAGGGAAATTAAATTCAGTTCAAAAGAGCTTTTGATGAGTGTGGTAATTGATGTACTCTACATCTGTTTGGGGATTGTTTGTCAATAAAGAAATGGGAAAAAGATGTAAGTGGTTGGTAAGTTCTGACTAGCTTTAGCAGATCTGGACTTCTGTGGCCACTTTCCCTGGTGCTCTGTGATTAGACATGTGCCTCCCAATGGTCATCCCTTAGTAGAAGTCACTATGTTCCTCAGGTTTGTATGTTTGAGGAACGTTTGCCACAACACTGTGACAATTGAAACAACCCTTTTTTAACAGTACTATGTCAAGCTTTAAGATGCTTATGTCCCAATGGACATATTAACAACTCTGTTGTATTTCAGTTCAGAGATGTCATTAAAAAGCAATGCTATTGTTAACTGTCTGGTTAGCTAACTGGTACTGTTATGCTGTTCAGCAGTATTAAAATATGTCAAAAAAGATCCTGGGGCCAATTTGTTATGGATTGCTGAGTGCGTTAAATAAGGTTGGTGGTTATTGTAAGGTACCAACATATTGAGCCAAATCACCCATCAAGACAGAGGCATGTAGGCCAACACAGGGAACATTTAGGAGGTTTGAATACCGGTATGAAGGAATTTGTGTGGTGAACTTATGATAGTGTACTACAATAGATTCTATAAAGGTATGGTCAACACTGTCCTGAGCATCCATTTACAAACACAATGGGTGTTATCTACAAAACTAGTGCACAGGAAGTGCAGTCGCTGATGTCTTAGGAATAAAAGTGATGCTCCATTTAAAACATTTTTGGGGCAGAGGTGATTTTGACAGCTTTATAAATAATAAGCCTTAGCACTAACCCCTGGCATTTATCAGGGTTAGTAGTATATAATGGCATACACAGTGACAGTGCCACTCTTTAGCGCTATAGGTGCATGCTCCATCTTTATCCATAACCCCCAATATTCTTCCGTTTTGATGTATTCTAAATAAAAGTTAAATTGTAGCCTTGGTGATTCTAAACCTGAGCTAAATTCACGCAAACATCTCATCATGTTATTGCCAGCAGTATATAGTCATGTTTCTGTTCTGACTTACTTCATTGATGCTGATCTCAGCTTCCACATACTGTAAACCTTTCTGCAGAATAGAGATGAGAGCTGCAGGTGGCACTAGTGTCCCGTTGATATTGGACTGGCTAATGTGACTTTCAATTCCGAATGTGAAAGCTGAATGAGAGAAACCTAGAAACGAGAAGAAAGCAGCCATGATATATTCATCAAAACAACTCCCCTGCATTAAAAACATAGTTATTTATCCATGGGCACTGAAAATGGGACATATTTACAACAACACACTAGTTCCATTCTATGGCTTATTTTAGGGCCTTGTATGATACAGGAGCTCTTTCGTTTCTAAAATGCATGCATGTTAAGTTAAATTACCCTCCATTTTATGCATTGATACTTCTATTACCATTATACAAGGTGTCAGAGTATTTCAATAGACAGCACTGAATCACATAATGTAAATTATCCTTTATAGCAGTGATGGCTAACCTTGACACTACAGGTGTTGGGTCTAGGACACTTCTTCGCCGCATCTTCATCGCTGACAGTTCAGCGCGGCAGTTAGAACGCTGAACTGTCAGCAATGAAGTATAACGCGGCCGTTTCACCGCGGCTGCAGCTATGTAAGAGCTGACAGTTCAGCACTGAACTGTCAGTTCTTACAAATCTAAAAGTAAAATAACCCCCCCCTAATAAATGATCCCCCCCCCAATAGTAACATTAAACATTAAACCCCAATACTAACACTAAAATTAACCCCAATATTAAAATGAACCTCCTAAACCCTAATACTAACCCCCGACCCCTAATACTAAAATTAACCCCCTAAACCCTAATACTAACCCCCGACCCCTAATACTAAAATTAACCCAATAAACCCTAATACTAACCCTAATACTAACCCCCGACCCCTAATAGTAAAATTAACCCCTAACACTAAACACTAAACCTAATTCTAACCCCCTAAACCCTAATTCTAAACACACTAAAATCGGTAAAATACTTACCTTTAGCGATGAAATGTCCCGCGATGAAATCTCCAGCGACGATCTGTCTTGTGCTGTAGAGTCGGCGGTGAAGCGGCTGTGCGGAAGCAGCTGCGATGAAGAGTCCCATCCCCACAGGTGTTTGGGAAATACATATTCCATGATGCTCAATCAGCCTTATAACTGACTCGGCATTGTGGGATATGTAGTTCCCAAACATCTGCAGTACCAAGGTTAGCCATCACTGCTCTTTACTCTATGCATTAATCTCCTATATACGGTACACTGAATTGAGCAATTGTTTATTTAAAAAAGTAAAGGGACACTGCACTTAGAATAAATACATTGCATAATAAAAATTGTTTTTCTCATGTGTAATTTCAGATGGTAATCAGTAAATCTATTTGGTAACCAAAATACAGTATATCCATGCATGACAAACCCTGCTACCTTATACTGCTGATCTTAAAGAGACTGAACCACCCAGTTTATATATATATATATATATATATATATAAAAATATATATACCGGTATATATAAATACACACAAATAAAAGGCCATCACTTCCAGTTTCTTATGTTTACGAACAGTAGCACCGTTGTAAAGTTATCCCATTGTCTAAAACACAAATTTTGTCAGGAATCGTTTTATGCTTCACCACTCGTAGTGTTGTGTCTCTGTGTCAAACCTTTAATCCGGGAGTGGAGGGAAAATGCAAAGGAGATGCCTAAGTAGGATGAAAGTTTGAATGAGAAAGTAGGAGGAAAAAGACAGACAGTGAGCAGAGGGGGAGCCATATCCTAGAAGATTTAAACGTCGGCACTGGAATAGAAGTGGGAGCACCGAACATCCTGTAGATTCACAGGTAGGTTCCTTCTTTGAGGACTTTGGACTATGAAATGTTAGTATAAATCCCTCAATGACTTTATCTGCCAAATATATTGAAATAATTGGTGTTAAAGGGACACTAAACATATATTTTTCACTTGTGCTTCTAATTTAGAAGCACAAGCGACATGTCCATTGTCCCTAGTATGAGGATAAACTGGCGTGTACTTTCCATGGGAAGCAGGAGCCATCTGGTCGGCGACTGGCTCTCTCTCCTAGCGCAGAGACAGCCCCTCGTTTTTGCATGGGATCAGCAGGCTGCTGATCCCATACAAAAACGAGGGGCTCTCTCTGCGCTAGCAGCAAGAGACCCTTGCATTCAGCAGTCAGAGTGGGGTGAGCCACGTTTGTCAGCATGCGACAACCAGGAACTGCTGTGTCTGACATGTGAGACACAGCAGTTAGTAAACCCGTGTGTATTTATTAAGCTACACGTCGGGTTTACTTACAAGTCCCGGGACATGTTTTGTTCCTTGAAGGAAGCAAGGGTTAAACAAATTGGAATGTCCCTTTAAGAAAGAAAACACATGTAGGTAACCAGTAAACAATGCAACTATAAAAATAGAGCAAACAGCGATAGCACCGAATAGTGGAACTATCGGTGTGGGCACCCGTGTATAAAGAAGACTCCGGACAAATTTCGTGAGTCTGCGCTGCCTGCACCAGAAAATAACTTCCGTGTTGTGCCGACAATGTATAAAAAAAGTGCCTGATAAGTGGCAACAAACACTGTTTGGTGGAGGTCCCTGTCAAGAACTATAAAAAGGCACAATCACCATTATACAGAACAAACAGCAATTGCATCTTTTTTAGTCCTCTCCCAACACGCTGCAGTGTGGGAGTTTTTATACATAACCCCCATTGTTTCTGAAGGTAAAGCAAATTAGTTACTCTGTGGTACAGCAATTAACCGCCTGTCAGGCTTGGAAACATTGCACATGAGGCAAAACCACCAAATTCTCCTGATCTATAGATTTGATATATAGGTGGCATTTGTACATTCTTTTGTATGTGTATGTTTTCACTTATGATAAATGAATACTTAATCTGAATGATGCACTGTGGCAATGAGACTAAGCAGACACTTTTATTCTTTGAACTGAACTAAGACATTGATAACCTTAAGAGCCATGACACACACTGCTACGTTTGAACAATTACCTCAAGTGAAAATCAAACACAATTTGTACAAGACATGCTGTGAGTCATTGTACACTGTTCCAGTGTCAACATGTTACACAAAATAAATAGTGTGAGTCTCTAGTCAAAGACTAATCTGCTTAAAATAGCATTCTATCAGATCCATTCCTGTTATTAATGTAATTATATGTCTGCTTTTCTTATTTTCTTAATGCGGCCACAAAATGGGAATTCGCTATTGGTGGATTTGTCTTTGTCCCTCTGTTTCCACTTTATATTTTTCAGATAATTTTCCTACTATAGTATGTAATTTACAATTGTTCATGTTGCATAAGTCCCTCTGTGGAACAGTAAAAGAAAATAAATAATGCAGTATTTTAACCCCTTAATGACAATGATCATGCTTGGCACGTAATGGGAAAATGTCCTGTTAGGTACAATGAACATGCCTGCAGTTCCAACTGGCGGTAATAGACAAGGCTCAGTGTCTCGGGACCGAGGCACTCCAGCCAAGTGTGTGGAAGCCCCCTTTGTCACATCTGGTTGCTGTGAAAGCCTATCATTTCCTGGCTTTGGCAACTTTCTCTTCCTGCCCCACAGCAATTGCTTCTTGTAATTATTGTTCTATAACTTAAAAAAAAAAGTAAAACAGAATAAAACCATAGGGTGCTACCAAACACTGGACAAATATCAGAATTGTTTTAGCAGTTGTTCTATTAGCTTTAGTAGATTTGCAAAAATTAAAAAAAAATTCAATTTTCTATCATATTTATTTTTATTGTAAATTATATGATATATTATGATGCTATCTAATGAAAGCACCTCTTATCCTGAAGTAAACAATATATAATCTCTGAGGGTATAGTAAATGAGAAAAAGTAAAATTACAGCTAAACACACACACACAAGAAAAAAAAAATGCAGAAATGATCATTGCCCATAATGATAATTCTTTCTCAAAAAAGTCCGGTCAAAAAGGGGTTCATCATGAATTGTTTTAATTCATGAATGTATTAGAAGCACAAATGAAAAATAAAGTTTGGTGTCTGTTTAAGGATGAGGTGGTAGGGAGTAACCAGTGTATGACTGGGTTTGTGTGCAGTGAGTTAAACAGGATGTAGATAACATTGTTGGAACCTGTTTATTAGCACATTGTTTTTAAAGTGTCAATCTAAAATTGAGAGCCTCATAGCAGCCGGGTAGGGCAGGGATCATTGTCCTGGAGTGTAAATTTCTCTGTGCATTGAACAGGTAATTAAAAAGTTAGCAGTTTTCATACTGTGATAAGTAAGAGGGATTGCTACTTACTCGGATTATAAAAAGTTACAATTATAATTTTAAGTTACAATTATACTTTTAAGTTACAATTATACTTTTAAGCACAGATTTTTATGCCAAGCACGTAAGCCTGACAATTATCAGGACCAAATAGATGAGCATGATTAACAGGCATATTGGAGAATTTTTGAAACTCACACACAATGTATTAATACACCACACCCACATATGTATAGGACATTTATATATGCTTATAGTAGAGACACATATTTTATGTAGCTGTAGTAGGGCAAAGGTGTAACTATGGAACATGGCCTCCTGCCAGTGCTTGGAACCTGTTTATCCTAAGCAAGAAAACAAACTCTTCCAATGCATGAACAACACATTTAAAATGTTTCCCCAATTATTTAGAATTACTACACTGAAGTAACTGACAGATTACATTTGTTAAGTAGCAGCAGACATTGCTTACTATGGTTTGGTATTTGTATTGCAAGTAATCACTAAAGCAACTTACCAAATACTAATCAGAAAGGCTCAGGCATATTTATTATGTTCATTTTGTTAATGCTGCTACAATATACACAATGCTCTACAATGCTCTTTGGTTCCATTTTGAAACCTGAGTAATAATTGAGAAACAAGGATGTTATATCTTTGCTAAGTTGCTGATCTATGTAGGATTTTACTGTTTTCAAGACTGACGCAAGTCTCTACTGAGTTCTTCTGATTTGCTACATACAGCATAGACAATACTATTCACACATTGGGTCTATTACAAAAATTTGAGTTTGGTGCTCAGGATAAGAGCTAATCCCGACCACTAAACTCACACAAAGACTCCACCTCTCCACCTCCCTTGTTTTGCCCCAGAGAGAGCTGGCAATGTTTGTCCCGGGGCAAAAACAATTTAGCAATCTCATCAGCCCACCTGTTATCATCATAAACAGATGCAAAATGACAGTCAGGACCAATATACTGACAGATAAGGTACAGAGATTGATGGACAGACAAAACAATTAGAATGAAAATGCTTCACACTAGGGCCTAGGCGTCCAACAGCAGAACTCCAGCTCTTTCTGTACTACCACAACCATAATATTCCTGCCATTCTAGAAAGCTGGTAGGTAATTATTGGGTTTGTAGTTCTGCAGCAACTGGTGGGCAGTAGTTGGACACCTGGGCACTAGGGCATTTAGAAGTGAAAAGTGAAGCATCCCAAGCCCAAAAGTGAAGCATACCTTTGAGCTAAGGTAGAGGGCAGCCACAACAGCAATTGGCCCTTGCTCCCCCTGTCAGTCCTTCGCTGCCTGGCCCCATCTCAACCTCGAAAAATGCTATACACATTTTTCAGGGTCAAGATGTGGTGAAGGCAGTCAAGATGAATGTCGAGTTTGACTTTGGGGGTCTATTAACCTAAAATGTAATCTGTCTCATGGTGGTCAAATTGGGAGGTTTAATTTGACTTGTTTTAAAATTCACTAAAATAAGGTTGCCCTACCTTTTTACCCTCTCAAATCGGACTCCCATCTTGAACACGACTCTCATTGAATGCAATAAAAATCGCTATTCACTTATAAGGAAGGGGAGCTCAATTTGGGAGATGACTTGGACTTTGATGTCCAATTCACTATGTGCAACTCACCACTTCTAAGAGTGGCAGGTTGCAGTGCAATGAAAGAGGGGGCAGTAAGTTCAAAGGTGTTCTTAAATGGGTGCAATAAAATAATGGGGGTGGCCCTCCTTTAAATACCAAGGCTGAGGAATGCAAAAATTTCCCTCAGCCCCCTAATTAATATCGCGGACAGTGGCTGGCTCGTCTTTAATACTGGCGTAACAGCACATAATGCCCCTGACCCACTGGTAGTAATGGGGCCAGGCTAAGCTAAGGGCCAAAGGCATTTGGGACAGCCCCTAAAATAAAAAATATTTTATTTATTGCTTATCTACCCCCTCAACTTTTAAATTGACCAGGTAGGGAGTGGAATGACATCTTAAAAATAATTATTCTTTCTTAGTGGCTAGGGGCATTTTGCCCAGCTCTGTATTAAAGAAACAGTATATGTCAGCACATAAGAACCAATCGGCCTATCAAGTGTGCCCAATTTCTGACCAAAAAAAAAAAATCTAAATACTTTCATCACCGCCTGGGCCTCATCTTATATCAAGGATAGCCTTATGCCTATCCCATGCATGTTTAACCCCTTTGCAATACATGAAATACCATGTGAGCGCTCTCCAAAGTATCTATATCCTTCTAGAGGTATGGTCTCCAAATTTGGTCTCACCAGTGCTCATTACAACGGCATTAGCACCTGCCTCTTCCTAGAGCAGCATTTCCTGCTGCTCTGTTATATTGTCTGCCTACCTATAAATCCTCTTACATCATTACCCCTAATGCCTTTCCTCAGATGTTGAGGTTAGGACTGTATCAAACGTTCTATATTCTGCCTTTGAGTTTTAACACCCAAAGTGCACCATCATGTACTTATCCACATTAAACGTCAGTTGCCACAGCTCTGACCATTTTTCTAGTGTACCGAAATCATTTACCATTTGGTTTATCCATCCAGGAACATCAACCCTGTTGCAAATCTTGTCATCAGCAAAAAGACAGACTGTCTGCAATATCACTGATACACATGATTAAATGAGAATGGATCCAAGTTTAGATCCCAAAGGTTCCCGCTGGTAACAAGACCTTCCCCCAAACATACTCTACTGACTACAATCCTCTGTTCTCTATCACTCAGGCATTGCCTAATCCATTCAACAATATTGGAATACAAACTCAAAAATTGCAGTCTTCAATGTGAGACAGTGCCAAAAGCCTTACTGACATCTAGATAAGCAATGTCTACTGCACTACCCTGATCTATTACTTGGTTACCCAATCAAGAAAATCAATAAGATACATTTAGTATGAACTCCTTGAAGTAAATCCATGTTGTATCTAATCTTGCAATCCATGTGATTTTAGATGTTCAACAATTATATCCCTTAACATGATTTCCATTAATTTCCAAACGTACTGGCCTATAGTTGTCCGAATCCTCCCTACTACGTTTCTTGTGAATATGCCCAACATTTGCTAATTTCCAGTCTTCCGAGACTACTCACATTAATCTAACAGTAATGGATTAAATAAATCTGTTAACGCTCTTGCTAGTAAGCCACTATGCTCTTTGGGTATATCCCATCCAGGCCCCATAGACTTATTTGTCTTTACTTTAGACAAGTGGAGTAGAACCTCTTATTCTATAAACTCACATGGTACTGGGCACCTTTTGTTGTCACCCCCTGCAATATCCATTTATTAGGGGGAACAAGACACTTTGTCAGTGCCTGGTCCAACTCATTATTAGAGGGCCAGGGGTATCATGTGCAGTCCCTGTCCCAGTAACAAAGAGGAAGCACCTTGCCCAGTCACTGGCCCTGATTTTGAGTATGTGCATCTTGGAATAATTGCCCCGGCATCATAGTCTCCTACATTTGAGACATGGGTCACTATTTTGTTTAAAATAAGGAGCGACAGGGACACAGTGTTCTGGATGCCATCTACACCTGAGTGGATAAAAAGGGGTATGCCAGCCAGTTAATACTATGTGGATACATCTTGTCTTTGCTTTACTTTTTTGGTAAGGGGCCTTAAACATCTCAGGCACCAAAGATCTGCATAAATATATAGTGCTGCGGTGGCAAAACAGCAGTAGGTGGGCTTTTGGTTGGTTAGCCAGCCCATGGATGCCATCAGGTTCAAAGGCACGTTCAATCAGCATGAAACTTAAGACTTTGTAGAACAATTAAACTCTTCTCACTAAGTATATATATTTAAAAAGAGATGAGAATTTATGCATAACGAGTGAATCCAGATGTTGGTGAAAATGCTTTGGTTCTTATAAGGCACAGTAGTGTACCACTGATGCTAATGGGCTTTCAAAAATGAATGAATATCACCAAATGGCTGCACAATGGCAAATTGGGGTGTCCAACTTGCAATCCCTTAGCCAAATGTGGCCCATTTGACAGCAAGATGTGGCCCAACCTTTTGGCACGATACACATGTGAATATCTGATCATGTGGCCCACTTCAGATAAAACTTGGACACCCCTGGCCTATGTTAAAAATATCCCTTACATGATTTTGTTATAATTTTATATATGTATACTATTTACTCTGCACTTTCTTTTTTCATAGTTTCTGATGTGTAGAAGTTGTATCCTTTTTATGTGGTTCCATTGCCAATGCCATAGAGGACAGGAAATGTGCCTGGCGTTGTTAGCTGAAGACATAATGCATCATTTATGAGTAATACAGAAGTACATTACACCTGATATCAAATAAAGCAATGTGGCAATTCCAGCCAAATACAATTTCACACTCCCCACCAAGTAGATTAGAGACAGCTTTGAAAAGCATGATGAAACTCTTGTCCTCCATAAGACAAAATGCAAATGGAAGTTAACCTCAGATCACTGTATGGTACTCTACTTGTTTAATGAACCAGTTATGGTACACAAAGTGACCACATAGACCTCACGCGTTTCACTCATAGATGTGTGCAGTTATGGACTGCATAACGGATATTAAACCTGATATCAGCTTATTGAGCCCCTTTATGGTTATTATGTGGCAGCTTCTGTTTGTATTTAGCCAAGATTACCTGACATAGTTCAACTCCACCTCCATTTTTCCTGTTTTGCAGGAAAAGAAAGTAGAAAAGAGCATTGTCATTATATGAAGATACAATTAAAACAAACCTTACTCTCTCTTTAATGATGACCCCAGTTATCAAATAGATACATATACACAATCAGCATTATTATAAAGGTATTGCCAATGAAAATGTATAACTGTAGCATCATTGCAGTTTGCATAGGGTTTCTATTTCTTTTCTGAAATGTCACATTCCCCATCTCTCACTATGGTGCCCATCACAAATGCTTACTGTTAATCACATGATAGTAAACTCCACTCCTAATTTTTTTTCTTTGCAACAAAGTGTGAAAAAAAAATAACCCAGTTCATCTTGACATTTAAGGGAGATATGGGTTTTCACATTACTGTTACAATATGTTTTCTGCTTTGAAAATATTTTTATTTATAGAGCAAAAATAGCTGTTGCTATGTCCTATCAGATCCAGCTGTGTCTGCAGTGCTAGCTACAAATTGCCAAATCCAACGTTTGTTCCATTTCCCTGTCTCCCTCCAGCTCTCAAATATCTGTCTTGTTTGAATTACAATGTTACATTGGAACGGTTATTGAATTGTTTGCAGTATTCAGACAAACAGGAAAGAATATGACAAAAGAGATAAAACTAAAGCTGGAAGTTAACGTCAAGAGTGATGACTTTGGGTCGAATAGTAACTAAAGGTCATGGTTGATAAGTGGCAGATCAAAGGTGATAAGTAAAGATCAAATCAGTTTTATGTTTGAATTTTAAAATTGTGATATTGGTCAGTTTGTTTGTTTTTCTGTTGTGAATGTAACTGCAATAAATCACGGAGTTTCAAACAATATAAAACAAATAATAATCTGCCACACAAAAAACTCAGGAAGCTCACAAAACACCTATAAATGTAGTTATTTAGCCTATGTGCTGAACTAAATAAACAGGAATAGGCAAACTCATTGGCAAAGTGTCTGTGGCAAGATCTGCAAAGGTCCATAGAACATCATTAAATTGTCACAAAGTCCAGTAAAATGTTCACTATGATCAATGCTGGTTCCTAAACCTGTGTCCAACCCTCCTACCAAATTTTATTTATTTTATTTATTTAGAAAGTGTTTTACCAGGAAGAATACATTGAGATTTCTCTTGTTTTCAAGTATGTCCTGGATACCCAGTCCAGAATGGAGTTACACAGAGTTACACATTTAACAGTAGATTCAAAAATAAATACATACATATATTAAACAGTTGGAAGGAGAACATACAGGGTAAATCATTATTGATACAAAAAAGGAATAACATGTACAGTATACAAAAGAGTTTGTAAACTAATAACAGGTACAGTCTGTTTTGAGGATTTGGGAGATACTTATTTTCAGGGATCTTAGAGTAGATGATGATTTAGCAGAAACAGGAAGGCTATTCCACATATGAGGCGCTCTGAAAGAGAACGCACCTCTACCTGCTTCCTTTTTGAAGCGGGGAATCGCTAGTGAAGGGTTGGTGCAGGATCTGAGATTGTGGGATGTGCAGGGAGTAAGAGCGAGCATGCCGCTCAGGTAGGGGGGGGAGCGTTCCAGAGAAGCGGTTGTGCACTAAGCAAGCTAGGTGGAGAGTACGCCTGGTGGCAAGTGTCAGCCAATTTAACTCTTGTAACATTTTACAGTGATGTGTGTTATAATCACACTGTAGTGCAAAACGACACAATGTATTGTACATAGTGTCGAGTTTACCGAGATGGGTCTGCGAGGCAGAATCATACACAACATCTCCATAATCTAGGATTGGCATTAACATTTGCTGCACAATACGTTTCCTTACCGTGGAATCTAGGTTAGATTTGTTTCTATACAGAAAGCTGATCCTAGGATATAGCTTTGACACAAGTTTATCAATATGAAGACCAAAAGATAGGTTTGGATCTAGCCACATGCCAAGATACTTATATGAATTTACCTGGGTCAGGTTATAACTGGTTTTGGTCTTGATGGTTAATTGAGGATTGTTTAATTTAAGTAGTTTGGCATTTGTCCCAAACAACATGGACACAGTTTTTTCAGCATTGAGGAATAATTTGTTGTTAGCTATCCAATTTTCAACTTTAGAAAACTGATCCTGTAGCACTCCACTTGCGATAGATGAGTACCGCAAGTATAAATGACCGTATCATCAGCATACATATGCACATGAGCCAGTCATCAGAATTCAGATCCGAAGCAGCCTCTGGGAGTGCTTTGCCCCCCCCCCCCCCCCCCGCGCATACGATCACCGCGAATGTGATCGTATGCGCTTTACACACATAGGCAGTGAAAATGCCTCCTGGGCACCGCGATCACCCGGAGGAGCATGCTCCTCCAATACAGGGTGCAGTAGTGTATCTCCCACAAGGCAAACAAGGCACTCGCCTAGGGCGGCACTTTGCCAGAGGGTGTTAAAGCACACTTCTGGTGCTTCGAACATTTTCACTCCCTCCCCCACTGTTCAGCGAGCTTTAGCTCCTTCCAATTAATCGGGGTGATGGGGGCATGTAATGGACATGGTGGGGGGGAATGTAATGGGGTGATTGGGCATTTAATGTGTGTGCAATGAGGGTGATGGGGCTTGTAATGTGGTGATGGGGCATGTTGTGGGTGTGCAACGTGGGTGGGTGGGGGGGGTGCCCGAATTTTGTCTGCCTAGGGCAGCACAAAACCAAGATACACCACTGACAGGGTGCCCAGAGGAGAGCGACGGAAGAGAGAGAAAAAAATCTCTTCCTTTGCTCTGAAACCGTTGCTTGACTGCCCCTAGAGGCAGTGATCAATATTACAGTTTGAGGGAAATAAATAAATAAAATAAATACATAAATAAATAAATGGAAAAAGCTAACCCTTGATCTACTAAACCTAGATCTAGGGTTAGGGTCATAATTAGGGTTACAAGGCGGTTCCGGTGAGTACAAGGGTTAGATTAAGGGGTGGGGGTAGATTTAAGGTTAGGGTAAATTTAGAGTTGGGATAAATTTAGGGTTGGGGTTAAAAGGTCACTGTAGAAGAAAATGGTGAGAAAACAAAAAACAACACTAATATTGTTTATTGCCCTACTACTTGAAATAAAACAGACAAACATGGAAACATTGGCATTTCTAAACTCAGGACAACTATTAGAAATATATAGACGGGGTCTATTTTACCATTTGTAATTGTTTAAAAAAAATCAGGTCAAAGTTGCCTGCCCAGAATACCTTGCAGTGATGGTTTTAAGAGTATCTCATGGTCTCATCCCCTAAGCTCTCTGAGATGCCAATGCTATATTTTGGGGGAGGGCATATGCACGATTTTGGATGAGGGGTACACACAGCAAGTGAGTATATCTCTTCTTAATATATCTATTTGTTTCTAAATAAGTGCAAAGAAGTAACTTAATTAAGTGTATAGAATTGTTTTCTAACTTGGTGTGATCTTTCAAGTGATTTACATTTTTGACTATAGCCCTATCGTTTGGTAGAAGTTGGCACCTGTGAATCTATCCTTGGTGTGCAAGGCATTCTTCATTATAACAAGTGAGCTGGAAAAGAGCAATCATCAGATTAAACCTACACAGCCCATCTGCAGAACTAGCATGTGACAAACCCAGAGTAATTCCAGACATGACAATAGAGATGCAGTGTTGACAATGCCAAATAAGCCAGATGCTACTGCTAGAAATGTATTCGCCACATCTTTATATCTGAATCTTGGGACTGCTATTTAAGAGGGTGGGGAAAAGCTAGAAATAGAATCTAAATTAAATGTTGTTTATCTATCACACTATCCAATCTGACACTTGGTCAAATTTATATGAGAGAAAAACATATTACACCTTGAATGCATTAGATGCAGATGTATCCGTGGACATCAATATTAACAAGACAGGGACTCTGCATTAATTAACTATTCTTTCTTTCCCCCGCATTTCAATTCTATCTACATTTATCTATCTGTGTGCATGCCCCCTAACTTTCCTGTGGGATTGTGGTCCCGATTTAGCACTGTCCCGTGGTCCCTATTTTCATTATCTTTTGTCAGGGACACGGAAGAATGAAAGATCTGTGCATGCATAGTAGTGCTGTCAGTTCGAGTGACACTAAATTACTTAAGCCCCACCCCTTGGTCTCCTGGGTTAGAGGGTAAGAGTACGATTGTACAGATGGAATTGGACAGCCTTCTCAACTAGCAAATGATTTGATAAAATATATAACCTTGGTCCAGGGATAGGTAAGGAGTAAAACGATGCAAAGGACTACCACGGACAAGGTTGTGTGCAAAATCCTATCTCCTCCCCTCTGCAGCTGTGTCGGTTAATGAGCCTCAAATCATGCCAGGCTATCCAAGCCTCGAAATACGCAAAGGACAAACAGGGGAAAACCAGCTGAGAGACTCCAAAATCCGGTTCAGAATAAGAAGGTGCTTTTATTTAATAATCACACGTGAAAGGAAAGATCACAGAAGAACGACCACCAGCATTCTAGCCTTACACGTTTCGTGTCTCTGGTCACTTACTCATAGGCTTTAGATGTACAAGGACTCCAAGGAGTGGGAAGGTCAATAAAATATTATTAAATTGTCATTTACAAAGTTCATTAACAATGTTCTTGGTGCCTTTCCCTGCCTTAGAATCCTGTGTAAACTTCATTAAGCTTTCTTTGATCCTCTTCTGTATAGGGATTGTCACGGAATGTGGCTGTATTTAGTCAACTAGGTCCTTTTGGTCTCTTAAAGGACAACTCTCAGCACAATATTAGGCTAAGAAAGGTGATTAATGTTTACCTTATTTGCATATGCCTACCCAGAATCCCTTTCAGTGGTGGTAGCACTGCAAGTTTATGATCTCTGTGCGTAATGCAAGGCTGTTTGACGATTTCTTTTTAATACTGCCTCTGCTAGCACAATATTAACAGAGACAGAACTGTTTTGAAATTTTTGTACCCTTCCTGACAATGGCTGTTTTAACATTTCTGAGGTGTTTGTGTTTAGAAGTAATTTTCCTCTTTCTAATTTGATGTACCCACACATATTATTTTGTCTTTTTACCACAATTTTCATTATATCATATACCGTATTTGCTCGATTATAAGACGACCCTGATTATAAGACGACCCCCCAAACTTTGGATATTCCATTAGGAAAAAAACTAAAAGCCTGAATATAAGACTACCCTATAGGAAAAAAGTTCAACTTGTATATATTCATATGTAAATTGCTTTTTTAATAAAAAATTATGATATCAAAAAATGTATTTCTAGTTTTTATTTCTTTTTATGTGCCAATGCTGCCTTTCTCTTTCCCTTGCCCCCATTTTTCTCTCTCTCCCCCCTCCCCTTGTCTGTCTCTTAACCCCCTCACTCCCCTTGTCTCTGTCTCTTGACCCCTTCCCTCCCCTTGTCTCTGTCTCTTAACCCCCTCACTCCCCTTGTCTCTGTCTCTTAACCCCTTCCCTCCCCTTGTCTCTGTCTCTTAACCCCCTCCCTCCCCTTGACTCTGTCTCTGCCCCCCTCCCTCCCCCCTGTCTCTCTGTCCCCCTCCCTCCCTCCCCCTGTCTCTCTGCCCCCCCTCCCTTCCCCTTACCTTGATCCCTGGTGGCTAGTGGGGGCAGCCGGGGGATGTCTGCACGATACGTGCAGACATCCTCCATGCTGCCCGACACGGGAGTCTATTATGACGGACAGCTGTCCGTCATAATAGTCTGCCGTGTCGGGCAGCATGGAGGATATCTGCACGTATAGTGCAGACATCCCCCAGCTGCCCGATTGTCCCTGGTGCCTAGTGGGGCAGCAGAGGAAGTCTGCGCGATGAGCGCAGACCTCCCCTGCTGCCGCCCGGCACGCTCGCCGGGACTTCTGTGACGAAAGCGGAAGTACCCGGCTTCTTCACAGAAGCCCCGGCGGTCGTGCCGGGCGGAAGCAGGGGAGTCTGCGCTCGTTGCGCAGACATCCCCTGCTGCTAGAGAGGGGGATCCAGGTCCCCTGCAGCTCTGCTGGGGACCTGGATCCATGTCTTATAATCTGACCTCAATTTGAGGTCAGATTATAAGAAGACCTCGATTATAAGACGAGGGGTAGTTTTCAGATTTTTTTTTCTGAAAAATACCTGTAATACATGTCTTATAATCGAGCAAATACGGTAATATACTATAATAAAAATCGTAAAATATGACGAAACCTTTTTCTAACTTTGACCTGAAAAACCTTTTACATAATTATAAACTGTAAAAGAGAGAACTAAATAGTTTCTAAAATTTGTCCTGAGTTTAGAAATATGCATGTTTACTTGTTTTCCCGTTGTTTTTGGAAAGTGAGTTTTTTTTAACATTTTCTCCTACAGTGCCCTTTTTAATCTAACCCAAATATAGGGTTAGTTTTCTCCTTTTCTTTTCAATGTAATGTTTCTAACTGACCCCAGGGGCAGTCAAAAAACAGCAACAGAGCAACAGAGGTAATTTCCTTTTTCTCTTGCTGGATACAGGGCAGCGCCATATTGGAGGGGCATGCTACTCTGAAATATGATGCCTGTGAACATCACGTGGGGTGATAGTGGTGCCCTGGAGGGACAAGTTTTGAATTCATCGCAACACCGTCAAAGAATAGGTAGCAATTGTTGATAGATGCCTATGCGAGATTCACCGCAGGATATACCAGGTACATCCTCTGTCATTCAATGTCAGATTTTGTGTGACGTACCTAGTACATCGATTGTAGCGAAGTGGTTAATTGAAAGATTGGGTTTTAAATAGAAATGCTTTAATGAAGAAATACTAATAAAGTACCTTATTGTTCCTTATTTGCTCCATATAGTTCAATCATGGGGCCAACATTTTGTTTAGAATCTTGAATCAGATGATGAAAGATCAGACGCATCTAACACACGATGTCCACCCTCTGATAAAGCTATAGAGCACAAAAATGGCTAAATAAGGTACTTTATTTGTATTCTTTTATTAAATAATCTCTACATAAATTCCTTTAAGATCTCTGGCCACATTAAAAAACCTGAGGTAGTTTTGCTCATTTTAATAAGTAAGAACAAGTTATTTTTTTACACAAACCGTAAAACTTTTATTTCTCATCTACAGTTTTTAAATTGAAAGGTCACTAAAGTCAAAAGTTGACCCCAGTCTCAGTTCAGTATGGGTGTACTGTAAAAAGAATACATTTCTGCATAATAACAATTTTTGTACTCTCTGTACTGAGTTCAAACCGAGTATCACTGCAACAACAACATTTGAATTCTTCTCATTTCTCAGGCGCCCTGCTGTTTCACAGCTGAGGCCTATTTGTAATGTTCCAGAAATGCTCCTTTGTTCGCTCTCCTGTTCTCCTGCCCCATGTCATTACATAAACAGTAGCATTCTTAAATTCAATTATATCTGTTAATTTAGGTTTTTTTTATTTTTTGGAAAATATTTGCATTAACTATTTTCAAGATACAAAGTGATAGAAACAAGACATTTTATTAATTTAAAATAAATAGTACATTAATCAGTAGAGTCTAAAAAGTTTGAATATGTATTGAGATAACATTGTTTAAAACAATCTAAAAAATAATTTAGTAAATATTTCCAGTTATGTCACTTTTTTACTGAAGTAGACCTCTGTTCATCCATTTATAGACATCACACTAGCTGATTAAAAGTGATTTCCTTTTTCTTTTTTCTGCAGGAACCAATGAGAATAATGGCATTCAAATGAATGGAATTTCCTGTCTCTCTAGTGATGTCAGACAATGTGTTGCACTGTTAAGAGATCCTACTATGTAAAAGAGCAAGTCTATCACAGTCTACACAATGTATTTAATTTCAGGAGCACATCAAGTGACTAAATGAAACAAAACGTTATATCCTGAGTATCTATATAATCAGTGCTGCCACACCTGCAGTAAACATGCACAGTAATCACTGGGGAGGGCTTGAGTCAAATATTAAAAATGTGATTTATACAGATTGCCTGCATCAAATCACACTGCAAAAAAAAGCCTATGCATTATACAAGCAGTGATCTTCATCTTGCAGCAAAGTGAGTTTGGAGACTAGACTGTCCTTTTATATGAATTAACATTTGTAAGATGACCGTCCCTTTGTTTATTAATAAGGAAATACAATTGGGTTTACCTGACTCCTGGAGATAGCGATACACCAAGAAATTCACTTCATCACTGGTTATGCTCATCTTAGCCCAACCTCAAAATGATGAGGTCCACAGGAAGTGAGATCCCCACTCTAGAAGAGGAAAGCAAACAAGAAATAAGAATTTATAGCTGCAATCGCAACACATGCATCCATTTCCTTCAAACAACAAATACAATGTGTGCTGTGTTCTTTAGTTTGCAGTGCAAATCAGTTCAGTGTTCCTTATTATTGCCATAAAATGTTTTGAACTTTTACATGAAAGCTTTGCAGCAGAGCGGTAGTACAAGCATCCTAGAAAATACATCCTGTTCTAAGCTGCTGTTAAAATTACTTTCGAGTGCAGTCCAAAAGCAAAAAATACATTATAAAAATAAGGAGAATATGTTTCCTTTACTACCAGCTGTGAATAGGGTTTTTAGTATATACTAAACACAACTGGATTATAAAAAAAAGGCCATAATTTAAGAGATTGAATAAGGTTAAACATTAAACAATTTATATCAATTTATATAACAATTTATATCTAAAATGGCAAGCTTTTTTTAGTTTAATTCTTCTAAATAACAGGTGCAGATAAAAGGTAACAGGAAATAGAAACATAGAAACATAGAAGGTGTCGGCAGATAAAAACCATTCGGTCCATCTAGTCTGCCCAATTTTTTTTTTGAGTACTTTTATTAGTCCCACGTTCCCGGTCTTATAGCTAGGATAGCCTTGTGTCTATCCCACGCATGCTTAAAATCCTTGACTGTGTGTACCTCTACCACTTCTGCTGGAAGGCTATTCCATACATCCACTACCCTCTCAGTAAAGTAATACTTCCTGATATTACTTTTAAATCGTTGCCACTCTAATTTAAGACTATGTCCTCTAGTTGTAGTAGTTTTTCTTCTTTTAAATATACTCTCTTCCTTTACTGTGTTGATTCCCTTTATGTATTTAAATGTTTCTATCATATCCCCCCTGTTACGTCTTTCCTCCAAGCTATACATGTTAAGATGCTTAAACCTTTCCTGGTAAGTTTTATCCTTCAACCCATGAACCAGTTTAGTAGCCCTTCTCTGAACTCTCTACAAAGTATCAATATCCTTCTGGAGATACGGTCTCCAGTACTGCATACAATACTCCAAGTGAGGTCTCACCAGTGCTTTGTATAATGGCATGAGCACTTCCCTCTTCCTACTGCTAATACCTCTCCCTATGCAACCAAGCATTATGCTAGCATTTCCTGCTGCTCTATTGCATTGCCTACCTACCTTCAAGTCCTCTGAAATTATTACTCCTAAATCCCTTTCCTCAGATGTTGAGGTTAGGACTGTACCAAATAGTCTATTTTCTGCTTTTGGGTTTTTACGCCCAAGAAATGATATCCAAAATTCTCATGGAAATTCCCAACAGTTTTCTAATGCTGGTGTTACTCCCTGTGTAAGAAAGTTTGGGTCCTATTTTATTAAAGGATCTACTGAATAAAGAGAAAATTGCAGGGAATTAAGAAGGGAAGTCAAAGTAGCTGTGTTGGAAAAAAATGTCCCATTTGGCTGCATTTGAGTACTCTGTTGAGAAGACTCTTAGGAGAAAAACAGACAGAAACATTTCAGATTATACTATATATTGACAAATACACTGAAGATTAGTACAGGGCATAACAAATACTGTTTTGTCCTCATTATAGGCACATCCCTTCTTGGAGACCACGTTAGAAGACTGACCGTGCTACCGCCACAGCTCCAAATGCTGGGCTTAATTGGCTCAGCCTGTTCAGACACTAGTAGTGTTAAAAGACTAAAAAGTAGTCTGGGCACAATACTTCTTCCTATTCACCATCCTAAATCATTCAAGTAGAAGTGCAACCTATAATTAGGAAAGTATAGTATTTGTTGGCTTTAGAATTTAGACGCGCTAATTCAGAAGCCAGCTTATTTTAGGAGTCAGGGGAATTGTACTTCCATAGAGTTCTATGTAAAATTACTAAAAAGGTTAGGAGCCAGCAGTAGGGATATCCCTAAGTGTAAGTATTCATAAGTATACTATATGGCTTTTGTGCCTCATCAGCAAACTAATTGTTACACCTTAATGATAGCACACTTAGCACATATAGAAATATACGAACAGGAATCCCATATAGCAGATATATGCACCATGCACCCCAGCACCAAGTGATTTTTAGGACTTTTTAATTCACCTTTGAAGGAACTCCAGAGAATTCTCTTAACCAACAAGAAAGCCATACAACCTATGTTATAAAGCAGTAAAATAACATAAAAATAGTACTACAGAAAGCATATAAAATGAAGGACATGATGTAGTTACTAAAGTCACAACAAATGACATCTCATGGATGATAATATACAGTCCCTCCAAACTATGTTTTGCAGAACTTATTTTTTTTAGAAAAATATTTATTTTTTTGTAAAAGTCCCACCTTTGTGTGGTATAAAACATGTGACAGTGTATACCCATGCAATTTGTAGTATCTCTAAGCCTCCCCTGATATTAAAGAAAGGGATATACGATTTGCATGATATATTTTATATTAACAATTCTGTGACAACTATCATACTCCCATTATCTTGCACAGTTTGATATCAAATACCCATACTCATATAATTCCAAACAGAATGTCACAGGAATATAGATGAGGCCTTTTACTTCCTTATGATAATTGAATAGGTGTGTGTAATAAATACAATAAACTTGCAACAGTGAAGTAAACACTTACAAGTGTTGAACTGTGATGAATTGATAACTAATAATGCTATGCTCCTCCTCTTTGTTCCCCCCACTGCGTTTGATGTTTTCCGCACTGGAATAAAACTGGCATTTAATGCGCCCAGTCATGTTGGTCTGTTCATTCATACCCATGCCTGGAAGATTGCTTCATTCATGTCTCCTGTCTTTTGAATAATGTTATTGAGCAAATACCTAAACTGACATTTCCCCTGCCTTGCAATAATTTGGATATGTAAACATAGCAAATACAGCCGGACATATGGCTTTGCTGACAAATGCTGAGAGCTAACCACAAGGGTCTAATAATTTGAAAACATTTGTAGACATTATGTGGAAGCTGTGCGCAAACTAATGCACTAACTTGTATTAATAACAAGAAGTCGAAAAAAGACAGAATTACGCAACACAGTGACTTCACAGCTGTCTTACCATTGGTTGAAGGGAACTATTATGCATGAAAGCGAATACAGAATGGCTTTATATGTCATATATTCTTGTAGTCAGAGACATCTGTTGTATTTATAACCCACAGCAACCGGGGAGAACATATTGTTGTCAGCGACTGTCCACACAAGCAGGTGTGTGTTCCATGAAACATGAATTGGCAACTGAGGCATTTTAAGGAGGACAATCATATGGTTTGCCAAATGAGGCCACTTTGGGAATTTCAATATCCCTGTTTCTTTTCACCATATGAAAGGTAGCAATTTCCCTCCATACACACTGAAATAACTCTATACATAAAATATAAGCTGAGAATATAACAGAAACGTAGGACTAGGTAAACATCTATTTTCCAATTTGGCTTGGTAATCCAGGCAATGAAACACAGAGAAGGAAGTGGGAAAACAAATTATTCTGTTTACTGCTTTCAGTAGTGTCTTGTGGGAGGAAGAACAAACCTATATATAGCAGGTAAAATATATCATTATTGTTTCATTATAAAGGGACACTATGATCTGCAATACTGTACACTGAAAAGGTCTCTTAAGGCATTTGTGATATAATGCAAGTAAATAGTGACACAACATGTATCTTATTTATAAACTGAGATTACACTTTCTCTTCTCTTGTAACATTTTATAAATCCTAGAAAGTTAGAATTAGGCTACTGAGTGTGTATGAATTAAAATCCCATGCTAAAGATCTACCACCATTGGCTCCAAACCTAGTAGGCCTGTGCTTTCCTGGCTTGCTTAACCTCCAAACAGCCACAGACCTATTTATGGGAATGGCTGCAAGTATCAAATAGTGTTATAGCATGACCAAAAAAGGCCTCTTTTTTTGGGTTTGTGCATAGCCTCTTCAAAGATGCTTATGCATGTCCTTCAAAAGAGAGAAACATAAGAGGTATCCATAGGTGGTGGGGACTCAAATGGTGTTAAAGATACTCTACCACTTACATAATATATAACCAGATAACCTGGTCATTTAAAACGAACACATATATAAATCATATACCACTCTTTTTTATATGCTTGAAATCATTGCATATAAAAGAAAAATTAAGTGTTTATCTCCTGGCTCCATTTTGTGAATAATTCCCATGATGCAACATCATCCAAAATCTTCCAGCCAGTCTCAATTTACAACTGTTACCAAAGCCTGCATGATGATGTCATAAGATACTCCATTGCTCTCTTACTGGCTCCTGTGTATCATAGTGGGCAGGACTAGGTGGCTTTGTACATTTTTTTTTACCTGCCTTCCAAAAAAAAAGGGAGGAGATTAACAACTCTTCCCTTTGTAATGTAATAGTTACATTACCCTCCCATTCAGTGCAAGTCTATGATCAGAATTTTGACTTATTGACTACGGTCTATGTCCCAAGTCCCAAAGTGAGACATTTGTGCTGTAAAGTCTCAGGGGGGTGGCATACAAATACACTATATTCCACAAAATGGCGGCATCCAGTCACACATTTTATTAACCACTTCGCGAAAAAGGACGTGTCAGGCATGTCCAGACGGCAACTCCATTGCCGACAATGGACATGCCTGACATGTCCTGCGATGGCATGAGCTGTTTTTCGCGATCAACAATCAAAAACACTCTGATGGCAGCTCCTGAAATATGGCTGTGCCCTCTTGTGGTTAGAGCTTCGGAAGTGAAAAAAAATTCACTTCCGACGTTCTGAATCTGTTACTTGACTGGCCCTAGAGGCAATCAGCAAAAAAAAGAAGACTTAATTAGCTAAAATCTAGGGTTAGGGTTAGAATAGTTGTTAGGGTTACCATGAAATTAGGGTTAGCATAAGGTATAGGGTTACAATTAAATTAAAATATATTAAGGGTTAGCATAAGGGTTAGAGTTGGGGTTAAATTTAGGGCTAGGGTTAAATTTAGGGTTCGGGTCAATACGTCAATGTAGGAAAAAAACAAAAAACACTATTTTTGGTGTTTGCACATTAACTCGCAAAAAACTGCAGAAAAACATAGCAACATGAACATTTCTGAACTCGGGACAACATTTAGAAACTATTTAGTCTTTTTTAATGATTGGAATTTTGTAAATTATTTTTTAGGTCAAAGTTAGAAAAAGTGTTTTTTTTTTTTTTTCATCACATTTTATGATTTTGTTGTGGTAAATTATAAGATATGATGAACAAAATGGTATCTAATGAAAGCCCTTCTTATGATGATAAAAATCAACATATAATTTGTGTGGGTACAGTATGCGAGAAAGAAGAAAATTACAGCTAAACAAAAACACCCCAGAAATGTAAAAACAGCCCTCGTCACCAAGGGAAAATCAAGGTCAAAAGGTCTTGTCACTAAGGGGTTAAATACAGTCACATAAGAAAAACAAAAGACATATCTGAAATCAAAAATACAAAATAAAAAAATTAAAACCTTTTCATTTTTTGGTAGGAGTGACCCAGTGATTGAAAATGTGTTATACATTATGTTAGCAACATTGCAAGCAAATGCCTAAAATAAGGAGGACAATGTGTTTTAAATGTGTCTGTGGAATCTCCTGTTTATGACCTCACCTATGGCACGGCATGAAAATGGTCTGCTCTTCAATGGGAAATGTGTGTTTGCATACTTAGTTTTGCTAATACAATGTATAGATCATTTTCAATCATTTTTTTTTTATCCTCTAGATTAAATTCAGTAAGAACAATGTTTAGCTGATACAACCACTTTAATATTAAACATGGCAAGGATTGTCACTGTGTTTTGGACTACAGTGATTTGACTAGTTGAGTGTTGTCCAGCCTTTTTAATTGGTTAGGTGTCATGACATTGTTCATTTCATGAGGTAAAACAATAGAACTGACGGTCTTTTTAGCAACGATAACTAGCCACACCCAGTCAACTGTCCGCCACTTTGTCATCAATGTATTGGTTAATTTTAAACATGTGAAACTACATTACTGGAGCTAAAACAGCTACAAAGATGTATTGTGAGAGTGTTACTTTCAGATACAAGAAACTTAACAGCAAAAAATTATCCATATGTCTACTAAAATGAACTAGTATCAACAATGACTTGAAACTGCAAAATATTTATTGCCATGTAAATGACCTAAAAATAGACAAACAAAAGTATTTCCTTGATGACTAGATGAATAAAATAATTGTAAAATTAAAACATCAACCCAGCCATCTACATCCTCATGTATCACAATTCCAAAACTTAGGTTATGGGTATACCATAACATTAACATCTTGAGAAAATTATAAAATGTACAGATGTATGGAATTGCTATTTTATAGATAATTTTTTCCAAATTGCAAATAATAGTAACTTAGAAATTGCAGAGCAATGGTCAAATGCAGTAAGTAACACCACTTACACATGCCATTTCTACCAAACACTTCTTAGAACACAGGGGTATCCACAACAAGTCCATGATGGACATTTACTTGCCTTTGTGATGAAAGGCTCTGTGGCTGACACTGGTGAGGCTCTGTGGCTGACACTGGTGAGGCTCTGTGGCTGACACTGGTGAGGCTCTGTAGCTGACACTGGTGAGGCTCTGTGGCTGACACTGGTGAGGCTCTGTAGCTGACACTGGTGAGGCTCTGTGGCTGACACTGGTGAGGCTCTGTGGCTGACACTGGTGAGGCTCTGTGGCTGACACTGGTGAGGCTCTGTGGCTGACACTGGTGAGGCTCTGTGGCTGACACTGGTGAGGCTCTGTGGCTGACACTGGTGAGGCTCTGTGGCTGACACTGGTGTTCTTGTATAGACATTCTACTTTAGAATTGTCAGTACATAGGAGTTGTATAGTTTCAAATGTAGTTACAAGAAGTGTTATTATAAAGGCCCTTGAACCTTATGCTCTGGCAGGAGGGAGCAGGCCAATGCATGCCTCCAGTGGCTGCAATAAAAAAAAAAAAAAGACAACATTGGGTTCAAGCTAATATTTTACCGGCCTGCAGGTAAAATACTGGCCAGGTGGCAGCCCTAAGTGCAGTGGTAACACCAATCTGTGTAACTGAGGGTACAAATCTTGTGTCCTCTCAAACAGGATCACCAGGAATAGTTTTCTCTGCCCATCAAGTAAGGAATGAGTGCGATGGTTGGTAGGAGTTAGGTAAAACATGAACATGATGAGGATCCTGTTTAGAGTTCACAATGCTACCGTATGTACTGTTACTAAATGGATATAAGGATGCTCTCATTTTCCTATCATTCATTTATAAAGCATATGAGGAAGTGTTATACCGATTAACATTATTCCTTTGGGCAGAATAGTCTCTACTTTTATATATTTTCTCTATTGTATATCAACAAAATACCCAAATATTCAATTATTATATCATGAGATAAACTCCCTAATATGCTCTCCAGTAGTCTACATATTGTCAAATAAAATAGGATATATTTCGATAGGAAAACTGTTATATTTCCTTTGTAAAAATAATAAAAATGCTCTTCAAGGTTGACCTCTCTGAATTACCACCTTTGGCTTACCCAAAAAAAGGCAAAATCAATACATATCCAGTTGAGCCTGTCAAAATCCCAAACTGACAGGCTTTCTCGCTCTCATATATAAATAGTATATTCATATATGGCCCAAACAAAATCCCAAAACAACTTTCATTCTGAAATTCAGCATACCAACGTAGCCAATTTAATATCCGGGGAAAAAGTATATTTAGATAATATTAGCGCACTGTTATTCTTATGAAAACCTCCCAAATAAAGGCAAAAAAATACTTTCTCTGTTATTAAAATGTGATCTAGATATAAAATTCCTCTGATTTAAAAGCTTTCTTCTTTGGATACGCTTGGCATGGTTACTCCTGTGACTCTGACAAAAGCTCTTTCTATAAATATATCAGAGATTGAAACACGATATTTTCTTCTGAGTATATTCAAACATCAGGCTCTGCTCTTTGAACTTTTAGCTATTTGGCTCATTTTAAATGCTAGTTTCCATAGAAGGAATGTAACATATGCTAGTTTGTGTCGGTAGAAAGGCAACCTCTGCTTTATAGAGACATAGGGTAGATTAAATGATAGAATTCACATTGGTTGTAGAAGAATTGTTAAAAGTTATTTTTTAAACGGTCTCCTTTTCCATGTGATACGATCCTGGCGGCAAATAGAGTCATTCAAAGTTCTTGACTTGGCCTAGGAGAAGTTTGATGTACAGACCAGTGCATACCTCACAACATGCCCCACAAATGATGAGGGATGCTGGAAGGGAGAGTGACATATCACTGTGTCAACACAACTGCATTCAAGACAGTAAACGAGTAAATGTAGACAGTTGACAGGTATGCCATTGTATTTGTTATGGCATAGCTTACAGCTATAGAATATGAAATTATGGACTGGCTGACTGTGGTTATTTTTTGTATTAACCACAAATGAACACTAGTAGAACAACAAGGTTTAAGTCGAATTAAACCTAACCTTTTGAATCTTAAGTCGGTCATCATTCCAATGTATGTGCGAAGGTGAAGTATGGAAAAAGTGCGTTAATGCTACAGCTTAAAGGGTCAAGTCAACACAATAGCATGAGGTTTTGGCATCCTCATCCTTGAACGTCTGACTAATATCTACATCTAGACTCCATAGACCACTTGTCTTACTGCAGAGAAAACAAAGAGAAGTTACAGTCCAAATGATTTCAATGACAGAAGCCCAGGGGCACTGCACCTTATTGTAGTCCCTATTAGAAAACTCCCTTTCATGACATATTTTTAATTCCTTGAGTCTCTGCCTGTTTGACACTTTCTAGTAACAGCCATTTCATAAGGGTATACAGAAAATGTACTTAATAGTGAATAGCGATAATGAACAGCTGTTCCCAGCATTACGCGATGTTTAGGAAAACCTAATATAACTTCAAGAGTGTAAAGTATCTAAGCAGCTTACACATGAGACATACATGCAAACTGATATTACTCTGCATATGCTCTTCACTTATGTATGGTAGCTTGACTCCACATTCTTTTGACATTCGTCCAAACACTTACTACCCCAACCATGGACAACAGATTGTTATAAAATAGGAGCTGTAGATGATGCACCTTCCAGTTTTATCCTAAAACAGCATCCTAACCACAAATAGCTAGCAATGCAAAACCATACCTCCCCATGGGAGATCTGTGACCTCAAAGAAGAAATTACCAGCCAGTGGCGTAGCGTGGGGGGTGCAGGGGGGGCCGGCCGCACCGGGCGCAATATCTGGGGGGGCGCACTAGCCCTATGCGGCCGCCAGGGCCGACTTTAACGCGGGGCAAACGGGGCAGCTGCCCTGGGCCCATTTACTCGTGGGGGGCCCCAAGGCAGCTGTCCCGTGGGCCCCCAGCCCCTGCTGCCGCGTTCACAGCGCATTGCGCTTGTGAACGCTTTTTTCCGGCAAGCCGCATCCGATGGATGCGACGGCCGGAAAAAAAAAAAAAACTGACGCCGGATGTGACGTCGCGTCACATCCGGTGTCTGTTTCCCTCCTCCGTGCAAGAGGGAAGACTGCACGGAGGAGACATCCGGCGGGGGACACGGAGCCGCTTCATGTAAGTACGGGGGGGGGGGGGGCTGGCTGGCACAATATTCCTGGTATCTGACTGGCACTATATTACTGGGTATCTGATTGGCACAATATTACTGGGTATCTGATTGGCACTATATTACTGGGTATCTGAATGGCACAATATTACTGGGTATCTGAATGGCACTATATTACTGGGTATCTGATTGGCACTATATTACTGGGCATCTGATTGGCACTATATTACTGGGTATCTGATTGGCACTATATTACTGGGCATCTGATTGGCACTATATTACTTGGCATCTGATTGGCACTATATTACTGGGTATCTGATTGGCACTATATTACTGGGCATCTGATTGGCACTATATTACTGGGTATCTGATTGGCACAATATTACTGGGCATCTGATTGGCACTATATTACTTGGCATCTGATTGGCACTATATTACTGGGTATCTGAATGGCACAATATTACTGGGCATCTGACTGGCACTATATTACTGGGCATCTGATTGGCACTATATTACTTGGCATCTGATTGGCACTATATTACTGGGCATCTGATTGGCACTATATTACTTGGCATCTGATTGGCACTATATTACTGGGCATCTGATTGGCACTATATTACTGGGTATCTGATTGGCACTATATTACTTGGCATCTGATTGGCACTATATTACTGGGCATCTGATTGGCACTATATTACTGGGTATCTGATTGGCACTATATTACTGGGCATCTGGCTGGCACTATATTACTGGGCATCTGATTGGCACTATATTACTGGGCATCTGATTGGCACTATATTACTGGGTATCTGATTGGCACTATATTACTTGGCATCTGATTGGCACTATATTACTGGGCATCTGATTGGCACTATATTACTGGGTATCTGATTGGCACTATATTACTTGGCATCTGATTGGCACTATATTACTGGGCATCTGACTGGCACTATATTACTGGGCATCTGGCTGGCACAATAATACTGGGCATCTGACTGGCACAATAATACTGGGCATCTGACTGGCACTATATTACTGGGCATCTGGCTGGCACAATAATACTGGGCATCTGACTGGCACAATAATACTGGGCATCTGACTGGCACTATATTACTGGGCATCTGGCTGGCACAATAATACTGGGCATCTGGCTGGCATAATATTACAGGCATCTGGCTGGCACTATATTACTGGGCTCTGACTGGCACAATATTACAGGCATCTGACTGGCATAATATTACAGGCATCTGACTGGCACAATATTACAGGCCTCTGACTGGCACAATATTCCTGGCCTCTGACTGGCACACTATTACAAGCATCTGACTGGCATAATATTACAGGCATCTGACTGGCATAATATTACAGGCATCTGACTGGCACAATATTACAGGCATCTGACTGGCACAATATTCCTGGCCTCTGACTGCACACTATTACAGGCATCTGACTGGCATAATATTACAGGCATCTGACAGGCCCCATATTCCTGGGCTCTGACAGGCACAATATTCCTGGGCTCTGACAGGCACAATATTCCTGGTATCTGACTGGCACAATATTATTGGTATCTGACTGGCACAATATTACTGGTATCTGACTGGCACATTATTACTGGGCTCTGACTGGCACAATATTGCAGGCATCTGACTGGCACAATATTGCAGGCATCTGACTGGCACAATATTACTAGGCTCTGACTGGCACAATATTACTGGGCTCTGACTGGCACAATATTACTGGCATCCGAAAGTTACAATATTACTGGCATCTGAATGGCACAACAATTATGGCATATGTGTGTGTGTGTGTGTGTGGGGGGGGGGGGGGGGGGTAACATTAGAGGTACAGGATTGAGGAAGTTGGCTCCATCTAGCCCAGTCTTGGATCATCTCCAGGGTATGGTTCCATTTTGATGTTTAGTTTTTGTTCTTGATATTGTTTGTCGTTTACGATGGTTGTGAGACGACATATAATAGCATGGCCCATGCTAGGTTACTACATGTGTATATTTGTATTCATAGACCTGCTGAAAATGTGGAGAATGTGTGTAATGCATGTTCGCACTCAATAAAGTGTTGGAAAATAAACTTGTATTTAGATGCATTTTACTTTAATTACATAAGTATTTTCATAACAAACAATACATGTGCTTGGGGGGTAAGGGTTTCTTTAACTAATCTAGTAGAAGAGACTCGAGTGCTAAAATCCACGGGTTAGGGGGCGCAAATTACTTGCCTTGCCCCGGGTGCTGACAACCCACGCTACGCCACTGTTACCAGCACTACCCTCTCCAGATGCTACAAACATCAAGCCACATTTCTAATTGATCATTTTTATTCCATATCACTTGAAATTTGCATGACAAATGTACTTGATTAAAAAATGAAATAGTAAAAGCAATAGTGTGTCAATGTACTCGGACCCATTTTCTTTAATATTTTTATTAGTAATATTGCAGAAGGTGTTGATGGTAAAGTATGTCTTTTAGCTGATGATACAACAATTAGCAGCAGGGTTCCTGGAGGGATAAGCCAAATAGCAAATGATTTAGGTAAACTAGAAAAATGGTCAGAGCTGTGGCAACTGACATTTAATGTAGACAAGTGCAAGATTATGCACCTTGGGCATATAAAATATTTGATACAGTCCTAATCTCAACATGTGAGGAAGGGGATTTAGGAGTAATTATTTCAGATGACTTAACGTAATAGAGCAGCAGGAAATGCTAGCATAATGCTTGGTTGAATAGGGAGAGGTATTAGCAGTAGAAAGAGGGAAGTGCTCATGCCATTGTACAGAGCATTGGTGAGACCTCACTTTGAGTACTGTACGCAGTACTGGAGACTGTATCTCCAGAAGGATATTGAGGGAGTTCAGATAAGGGCTACTAAACTGGCTCATAGATTGCAGGATAAACCTTACCAGGAAAGGTTAACGGATTTAAAAATGTATATCTTGGAGGAAGGACAAGACAGAAGGAACATGATAGAAACATTTAAATGCATAAAAGGGAATCCACCCAGTAAAGGAAGAGAGTATATTTAAAGTAAGAAAAACTACCACAAAAAGAGGATATATTATTAAATTAGAGGGGAAAAAGTGTAAAAGTAATATTAGGTAGTGTTACTTTACTGAGAGGATAGTGGATGTATGGAATTGCCTTCCAGCAGATGTGGTACAGTTAAACACAGTGAAGGAGTTTAAGCATGCGCAAGATAGGCTAGATAGGTATAAGATAAAATAATGCCAGAGACTAATAAAATTTGGCAGACATTCTATAAGTGTCAAATGGACACATTTTATATCATTAAAACATCTGGTTTTAATAAGGCAATATGGTATGTATTTTCCATAACTATTTTTCAATTATTACATAGGTAATTAACAGAAATTAAAAGTGAGAGAAAACATTTTTTGTTTACTAGTGCAAAATATTTCTGTAGATTGAAGAAGCACGATTGAAATTTAGGGCACCACAGATAATCTAAACTTGTTTTTTAGTTGACCATTTGAAACAGTTGGGCTGCTTTGGAAGTAAAACATCTGTCATCCTCAAGGCAATCTAAAACTATCCCATAATCCTCTGTCCTAGGTAACAAATGAGGTCAGAGTATATGGAATCAGAAATATTACTCAGTTCTTTTCTGTATTGGATGGATGCACAATTAGTGATTTTCCTAAAAATTGGAGGTCAAATAATTATTAATTGAAGTACAAAACACAGGAAAGAAAACATTTTTCTTCAATGATTTACATTTAACTATAATCAATAGGTTAGTTAAGGTTAATATGCTAGCTTAAAGCTTATTGTGAATTTTCAAAATAGGTGCATACACCTAGCCCTATAATTAACATTACTGCATTTTACAGAACCAGTTTCAGCACAGAGTTTGTATCACTTATTTTCTGCGTTTGCAGTCCATGAAACGGTAAATAGAAAGTGAGTTTTGCTGGATAATCAGGCTCAGCATACACTTATGGTAATGGCTCACTAACATAAGACATACACCATATGGACAAATGTCTGGGGACACATAACCATTACACCAACATTGACTTTTATCACCTTGCATACTAAATATAAAGACTATAATATGTAGTTGGTTCCCCTTTTGCAAGCAGCGTTCTTTACACCACTTGATCCAGCGCTTGGCATTGTACTTGGCGATATGATCTTTGCATGCAGCTGCTCGGCCATGGAAACCTTTTCCATGAAGCTCCCACCCAGTTTTTGTGTTGATATTCATTCAGTAGAAGTTTGAACTCTTCAGCTACGGAATCAGCAGAGTATTGGCGACCTTTACGCACTATGTGCCTCAAAACTCGGTGACCCCGCTCTGTGACTTTATGTGGTCTTCTGCTTCGTGGTTGAGTTGCTGCTGTTCCCAAATGCTTCTAATTTCCAGTAATACCACTTACCGTTGACTGTGGAATATCTAGCAGGGTCAATATTTCACAAACTGACTTATTGCAAAGGTGGCATCCTATCACAGTTCTACACTTGAAGTCACTGAGCTCAAAATTCTTTTTTTTCATAAATGTTTGTAAATGCAGACTGCATGGCTACGTACCCCAGAGCCACAACCAGCTCTGGCAGCAATACATGGTCTAAACAAGGGTTGACTGAGTTTGGTCTTAACTTTGAAATGTCAATTCCCTAAAATTCCCTCTTTCATGATTAAAACCATTTGATTCAAATAGTTTTATGAGGAGGTATGGGAAGAAAATGCACAATATGATATTCAAGTTCTGAATCCTAGAATGGAGCTGTCAAATTCACAGCTTGTTCTACAAATTGCCACGTATATTTTTAGTAATCATTAGATTACAGTGTTTTCACGAATGTCCTTGACAGAAAATGTTCAAACTTAGTGACAATTAGTGCAGGGTGGATATGATTTAAATCAAGTCGATTTAAATCCCAATTAAAATCATGATTTAAATCACTAGTCAGTAAGATTCAATGTAAATCATGATTTTTAAATGTAAAGGCTCATTCTTGCTGGTAGTTATAATCTTTCATTTTTGAAACCAGATGAAGATTTCATATTTACATATAACCTGTCAGATTAGTAAAACAGCTATATCAGACCTGATTTTAGTTTAATAGTTTAATCACTCATATTTGGAGAACTACTTAACTTTCTTTATTTAATTAAAACAATAACATTATATAGAATGCACTGAAGTGGTAATGTGTGAAGGTAATGCGTTCTTTGTTTATACATAGATTTGCAGAACAACAATGAGATGAAGGTCTTTTCCTGAACTTTGTTTATTTTATACCATTTTTAATGTGAAAAAGCACATGTTATCTCAGCTTGGATAACTTGGATTAATTGGATTAGTTTACCAAACATGTAAATATTGCATGAATATACAGCCTCATGTTACATAACTAAGCTCTATTTCATGCTGAATTACCTTTTAACTATAATGTAACTTACATTGAAAACTATCTTTAGATTGAGTTTTTATCTAAAAGCATTTCATTAAAAAATTATCTGATTTAAATAAAAAAATATTGTAGGCCTTGTAGTCACAGGGACTCATTAATCAGGCATTAATCTTCCTTTCTTTCCAGCTGATCTATTAATGTGTAATTTTACAGTTCAGTTTTGTAACAAGTTGGCTGTTTTTGATGGGCTAATTTATTAATTAAGAAAAGTAACATAGTAACATAGCAATTTAGGTTGAAAAAAGACACACGTCCATCAAGTTCAACCCTTCTACCTATCATTCTACCTATCAAAAGTGATTATCAGGAAGAATACATTGAGATTTCTCTTGTTTTCAAATATGCCCTTGGGACCAAGTCTAGAACGGTATTACACAGTGTTTCACATTTAAGAGTAGATTTTAAAAAATACATACATACATATATGTATATAAATTGGGAAGAGAACAATTAGGCTAAATCATTATTGATATTAAAAAAAAAAGTGTACAGTATATATATAAAAGTTTGCAAATTAATAACAGGTAAATTCGGTTTTGAGGATTTGGGAGACACCGATTTTCAGGGATCTTGGACTAGAGGGTGATTTGGCCGAATCTGGGAGATTATTCCACACACTAGGAGCTCTGAAAGGGAATGAACTATGACCTATTTCCTTTTTTTTGAAGCTAAGGATCGCTAGTAAGGGGCTAATTCTGGATCTGAGATTGTACGATGTGTGGGCAGTAAGAGTGAGCGTGCTGCTCAGGTAGGGGGGCTTTCCAGAGATGTGGTTATGCAATAAGCAAGCTAGGTGAAGAGTGTGGAGGCAAGTTTCAGTCAGTTTAACTCTTTTAACATTATAATAAAACCATTACTTGATTTTTCCAACATCTCCAACACTACTATAGGTTGAGTATTCCTTATCCGAAGATCCGTAATCTGATATGACCCCAAATCCGAAATGTTTTTCGGGTAAGGGTCAGTTCAAATAAAGTATACTCACCTGCTTGGAGCCCAGGTGAAGCAGAGTAAAGCACCAGCAATCTTCTGTGCTTTTGAACTACAACTCCCAGTCTGCCACTGCTCCTCGGTGTGTCTGTAGGTGACTGCAGGGGCAGCAGACAGAGTCTGGAAAGGATCTGGGTTTGTTTTTCCATAGTTGATCTTTAATCTGAAAGTATCCATTATCTGAAATACTTCAGGTCACAAGCATTTCAGATAAGGGATACTCAACCTGTACAGTGTTTTTAGAAAATGCTGTAAACACTGCATACATCACATCTGAAGGGTGTAGCTTACTAGACAATAACGGTATATCTTAGAAAACGTAATAATAACTTAGTTTCATTTGATGTATACTCTACTTCCAGGAACAATCATCCATGATAATAATGTATATATATTTGATGACTACCATTATTCTTCGTTACATTATTAAAGACGGCTATTTTTAAACTCAGTCATTATGCAGTGGTTGGTCCGTCTGATCATTTCTTTCCTCATTCCTTTCTTCTTTAAAATTATACTTATTGGAAGGAATCTAGATATTTAATGTGACATAGAAGGAAAGCGGCACATATAGTTGCCAACAGTCCTGTTTATTACAGTCCTGTTTTGGGGGTATTATAGCAGTCTATGCACAGTGGATTAAACTTTAGTGCTTTAAATCTATTTCTATAAACATATATATAACTTCAAAGCATAGCACCCAGGTGCCTTTATCTATACCAGCGAGGTGAAATCTTAATCTCAGAGGGTCATGCAACTGATGATGTCAGGTGGTGTCACTTGACTCCTGGCCACTTTGGTTCCTTCGCTGTCACGTCCCAATTATGCTCAGTCAGCCAAATGGAGAAATGAAAGATAGACATGGGCTTGGGTGTGCTGAGTACCAAACCCCCATTTAAGAACTGTGGTTCATGATGCTTAATCCCACCAGGCACCATAAAATATAAGCTTGGGGTTAACATTATCTAACTCCCATAATGTTACGTCTATGTTTATCCACAAATTACTGCAGTTAAGGCACTACACATCCTTTAAATAAAATGTGTCATGTGCTTGAGATCATAAGACTATTTTAATATCATGCTTTACCAAGATGTTAAAGACTAAAATTAGCTACTAAATTCATCAATAGCACACACCCATGACCATTAATCACAAGTATGCTGCTAGTACCACTACATAAAATGTCCATAAAATGTCTTAATTAAAACAACTCATTTTAGGTGCTACAGATAAAAATGCCATAATAAATTTTCTTTAAAAACTGTTTGATCATATTTAGCAGTTTCTTATTAAAATGGTGAAAAATATCACTAATAAACCTGCACTTCCTCACATTGTCATTTCTTATGAGTGCTAGATTGATTTAAAACAACTCGACAGGCTTATGTGTTTAGTTTGTTAAAAATTTGAGTTGCACTGTGCCTTTAAGACTAACAAATGTGCTAGCAGGAAGACAGAAACAACCAAACAAAATACTATAGTGAAGGAGTAACATTTCTCAATTAGTTATTCTATATATGTATGTCATAAGTAAGTACATCTTTGTTACAGACTTGAAAACTTGGTTTAAATTAATAAATATTTATTACAACAGTATAGAAATATAAAGCCAAACACAGACACAATATTGCACAATACCATACACCAAGAACATTAAAATTGATAAATAAGCACTACTGTCTGCTTGAGGTAAATAATGTGCACAGGAGGAAAGAAGCAGGGGCCAGCACACAAACCCCCGGAAATGCACAAGATACATCCGAGGGTCCGACGGCAATTGCGAATTCGGCAACAGAGTCACCCACTCTGTTGCCAATTCGACCAGCACTAAAAAGTATACAAATTTTCATATACTTTTCGAATTGGTAACAGAGTGAGTGACTCTGTTGCCGAATTCACAGCTGCTTTCTGTCTCCCGGGTGTATTTCGGGGGTTTGTGTGCTCTCTGTGAGCACACAAACTCTGGAAATACACTCCGCGGCTCTGTGCTAGGTATCTGTGCATATGGAGCATCCGTGCCTGGAAAGAAGGGTTGCTGGTTACGGAGGTTCTGAGGTGAGCTCGATTATAAGACAAGGTGGCTTTTTCAGATGATTTTTTTATTGTAGTACCTGTATATCTTTCATGATATCCTATCTGACGTACACACCTATTGTCATTGTATTTTAGACAACCTTACAGTAATTCAATCTATGATTCCATGCCATTTTACTTTGACTGTTAAATCATTAACCTAAAGTGTAACATACATCATTTCATTTGAAACATTTAAGTGCATTGTCTTCCAAACCTGTGACATTAAGGCATTAATTGACAAATGATGAAATGCTAAATGGCAGCGTTGTTTAACAAATAACCCATGCTTTCCTATCAGTAATTCTTCCTGAGTGGTGTGTTGACCTGCTGCACAGTAACGAGATGGTTACGTTAATTTGGAAGTAAAATCCATTAATTTGTGTCTCTATTTATCTTAGCCGCCAGTCCATTTATCATACTTCTAGCTGATGAGTCCTAGTGTCAATACTTGATTATTTAAATGTCATAGAAGTGAAAACTCATAAGTCTGCCTTATTAACTTGAACCAATGAGCATTTTGGAAAAGCAATACTGTTTATGTAGCTCAAAAAAGTCAATCATGCATTCATTTTCATTATTATATAATCACGTCTGAGGCCCCAGCAAGACTACATAGCAATTTAAGAAAATTAACTCAGATGGCATGTTGTAAGAGTAAAAGCCATTTCAATTGTTCATTTTCACCAGCGTTAGGGGTGACGCTGGCTATTATATTGTGTATTTATAATGTAATGTTTTCTATTTACAGCAATAAATATTATGTAAGGAGGACTGTTTATTGGTTATGTGGTAATACTGAAAGCATGGCGGACAGTTGATAAATTAATACTTTTTTCCTTGTGATATAAAAATGTACATTTCTGAAATCCAGCTAAAATGTGCACACAAGCTACAGCTTCACACCTAAGTTAAACCATAATGTGTTTTGAAAGGTCCAGCTAGGAGAAGGATTACCACCTTCTTTTCAAAGAACATCGGCCATGCTATTGCCTCTACTGACTTGACATTGGCCTCAAACCCATTTTTTGGTGACCTGTAAGTAAAATACTAGTGGGTAGGCAACCCTGGTGTATGACCAAGAATTAGGACTAGGTTGATACCTATGAGAAATACATAGTCCAAGGAAGCACTGAATAAAAAAAAAGAATATACATTATCTATAAGCATACCTGAATAAAGTGGCAGGTAGTAACTAGGCTCAGTTACATACCAAAGGTCCAAATAGAACACCCATTATGATAAAGCAACAAGAGCGATTATAATCCAAAGTTGAATTAAAGAAAAATCAGTCCAATTTAAACTCTTTGTGGGCATCCAACACCCTGGTAATATTAGATTTCATGTATAAAAGGGTGTCTGTAAAAGAGGCTCACAAACCATTTTTACTGTAGTGTAGACAGGTAGATGTTGTAAGTTAATGATTTAATATAGAGAAGATGTGCCTGTCATAATGCTTGATTAAAGATGCACAGTGACACTGTATCTTGAGCTCAAAAAAATGATCATTTTATTTATGTAGTGTGCACATGCAGGAATCATATGGGAAATGAATGTTGATTTAGGACCACTCTAAATTCAGCTAATGTTTGCAGATTTCTCACCTTTTTCAATCCATTTGATAGTAAACTATCTTTCACCACAGTAAAGCAAACACCAAAGTAATGAAATATACAATGTGCATATCCTTCAATACAGAACATATATCAGGTTAGCAGCAGGTGTTCTCAACTCAGCAACAAATGTGTTTCATTCTTTAATTTAAGACACACAAGTATGCTACAAAGTACTGAAACAATCAAGGTTTCTTGTCTACAATGAACTATTGAGGTCTTGAATCATGGAGTTGTATTCACACTGCTCCAATTTTCTATTTTTCTCCAATCCATTTGTCTCTAATCACAAGATTCTATGAAATGCAAGATGTAACAGCATTTTTTGAAATTATATGCCACATACGTATAGCGGTTCATTGACTAAACTTGTGGGTTGCAGTTAGTTGACAATCAGGCTTTTTTTTATGTTTTGCAACACAGTTGACAACTGACTGGCCATTTTTTTAGTGCATAAACAATATTGTAAATTCCCTGAAAGCAACTGTTTTCGCTGCTTTAAAAGTCCATCAAGTCAATAAATCATATTGAGAAAAAATAATGTAAAGGTAACATAAAAACTTCAATGCTGCTCTGAACTAGAAAGAAAATAAAAACACAAATAAAATGATGATAATTTCAGATTTTATGTTTTTTTAAGTGACCTTTAAATTCCAGAGTGCCTAAAATCCCTTCCAACATGTTTTCATACTTAACAATCAATAAAAAACCTTGATGTTGCCTGTCATTGTGTGATAAGAAAGCAATAAATAATAAGTAATCTTCTCTGCTTTTTCACGTCATCACCCTCGGCTGCCGTCTGACATTTAATGTATTTGACTTTCTGTGTGCAACAAGTGATATAAAATATATCAATTGATTTTCTGACAGTGCAAACGTATTATGTCAATTAGTGAAGTCTTGAATCTGCCAGCAGGTCTATACCACAAAACAATTTGTTCTGCACTTATTATAACACGAATATATAGCAAATATTTATGGTTCAAACGCAGACACTGTAAGAACATTATATTTAAAGGCACAGTCTAGTCCCCAAACTCACTTTTGTGCAAGATCACTGCTTGCATAATGCACAGGCTTTTATCCCTGTGTGATTTGATGCAGGCATTCTGTATAAGTCACATTTTTAATATTTGACTCAAGCCCTCCATAGAGATTACTCTGCATGTTTACTGCAGGTGCAGCAGCACTGATTTTATAGACACTTATGATATAAAGTTTTTTTCATTTAGTAACTCCTCAAATTTTGTCTATTCTCTGGTCCGTGGGTGACCATGCTCTTGTACACAGTAGGATCTCTTAACAGTGCAATACATTTTCTGATGACATCACTAGAGAGACATGATATTCTACTCATTTGAATGGCAATATTCTCATTGGTTTCTGCAGTAAAAATAAATAAATAAGGAAAACACTTTTTCTCATCTAGTGTGGAAAGTGTGAAATTACAGCCATTTGCAAGAAACAAGCAATTTCATCTAGCTGTAAGTATTTTATATTTTAAGAAATTAAAAATGTAAGACACACGTTTTAATATTTGCATTTTGGGCACTAGACAGTCCCTTTAATAACATTGTATTGCCTGTTCAAACTAACTCTTTAATAAATGAATCATACTTTCTTTATTGAGGTGAGATTTAGACAATATATTTTATAAAATGAAGTAATTTGTTATTTGAGGGAAGCATTATTCTTCCTCCTGTATGTGTATATGTATATATAGACACTAGGACGTTCTATATTTGTGGTCCCAAAAGACGCTAGGACAGCATTTAACAGCTCATCGCGGCTCCCCGCAATGAGCTGTGCTCGGATCTCACATGTCAGATGAGGCCACTTTGAGCACCTAATAAGATGGGCAACTACTTTTGATTTCTGTACTTTTTGTAGTTGTTTTCTACTTATTTTGGTTGCTGTTAGCACTTGTAATATGTAGCAGACTTGCTGAAATGTGACTACCATACCAATCATTGTCCCTGTCGGAAGGGAAAGTGTTTCTATAATTTTTAAGCAATTTACATATTTTGTCATTTGAGAGTCCTGGCACTTGTGTCATCTATTTTTCTGTCTATTCCTGTTTTTTCTTTTTAAATGTATATATGCGTAAACTTGTAAAAGGTGATTCAAATGTGCCATGCTCCAGAGCTTGATATGATTCTCCATTACAAACTTTTTGAACTACGCCAGGAATATTAATGGAATCTGCCAGCATGAGAACAAATGGAATATAGCAACTTGCAGTGAAAGATTATCTAGAAATGAAACTAACAGCATTTCTGTTTTATATTTGTACGAACTGGGAACTGTGAGGTGCCTTTGTTTATTTATCAAAGATGCATTGATATGGGCAGACCGCATGGGCCAAATGCTTTTTATCTGTCAATTTATGTAATATATAAATAGTATATGCCTGCATATAGTTTCAGGAAAGCAAAAGAAAAACCTTTGCGAAATTTTGAGTTGCAGTACTGCTTCAGAAAGTAATATTTCCAAAAATTTTGCTATGGATATTTACCATTATATTTTTTTCCAGATGCACAGACTGCCTACCATTACACCCCACAGGTGACGTCAATATTGCTACGGATATTTGCCATTATATTTTTTTCCAGATGCACAGACTGCCTACCATTGCACCCCGCAGGTGACGTCAATATTGCTACGGATATTTACCATTAGATTTTTTTCCAGATGCACAGACTGCTTACCATTGCACCCCACTGGTGACATCATAGACAGGAGATACGACAGACACATTTGAAAACACATTTTTTGCCTTAGCAATTCTGCTAACACAATATTCAGATTTTTTCTCTCTCTCTACATTTACAGTACAAACTGTTTAGGTGACAGGAGTCGCTTTAAGTCAATAGATAACACACACTTACGTCCTATACTATGAGGATCCAATGCATGTACAGGAGACAGTTAGGACAGAGAATGAAGATTCCATGTGCATTTTCTTCTCTTCTACCAGGATATTTTATCAATGATGAGTTGTGAATTGTGCGGTCCACATGCTTAATTACATGGTTCAATTGGCGGTGGATATTAGGTTTGAATTATTAAAGCCAAATGCTTAAATGCACTCCAGCTTTGTCACGCTCAAGCAGTATTTTGCTATTAGACGTTGTTAACACAGCAGGAAACAAAATATTTTTTTCCCTTCTTATATGTATATAAATATTTATAAACTCATGTACATTATACATATGTTACATGTTATATACACATTAAATGTAATGATATATTACATTTGTTTATCTTTTTATCAATTTAATAAAACATAATACAAAATTTAGCGTACACGTTTGCCATATTTAAACCTTGTTGTTGTTTATTTATTTTTATTAAGTTTAATTTTAGACAATGCACATTACAAACATAAAACAATCTCATATTATTCATATCATACTTATATTAGTACAGATATGTAATAATCTTCCTATTTGAAGTTTCAATACATAAACACAATAATAAACAGAAAGCAACTATATTCTATAATAGTACTCAGGTTTGACGAAAAGCTCTAATATCCCCCTAATTTTTTCATACCATACTCTCAAGGGGTGAGTACAAGCATCACTCTAGTAACAGGTCTACTCTATTGTTCCAGTTAGTAGGCAGAAAGAGTCTATCTGACTGGCCCACTTATCCAGCTGAAATCTTCTTGTCCAGGAATTCCATATTTCTAGATATAAATCCAAATTATTAATATTTATACATACAGCTCTGTTGTGTCAATCCATGAGTAGGCATAATCAGGTCTTCTTTGTTATTTTCTATGTATAATATAGTGTGTTTCTTATGAAATATACAATATAGGAACGTGTGTGTTTTATAGACCTATTGTTCTAATAAGTCATTATCTCCTATGGTAAAGCATATTGGCATATGCTAATCAGTCCCAGGCAAACTCCCAATAAGGTGTGATCTATTTGATGTTAATTGCAGCCTCCTGTACTTAGACTTCGACACTAGACCCTAAGACAACAGCCAGGACTGGGGAGTCCCGGAGTACAATGAACATGTAAGGTCTGAGAGGTCAGAAGCAAAAGGCCATATAAATCTAGAAGTTGTTGTGACCTAGATTTATATTGAAAGGGGGTTCTTAATAAGTATATAGTAGGGATCAGCAGAGGTTTTGGGGGATAACCAACAGTGCTAATTTGAGGCCAATGGTAGTGGAGATCTTAAAAGTTGGCATTTGGCTATGCATCCACACCCCATATTTGGACTCAAATGAATCCATAGAGTGATTATAATGAGTCTGGTGTCAATAGGATGCCTACCACAGCTAGAATCCTAGTGAATCTTTTATGAACTCAGGTAAAAGTTAAAAGTTAAGCAGCTATGACCCTCGCCTTTAGGATGTCGAACCACCTACAACCAATCCCTGCTCAAAATGACAAGAAATGGGGGATGGATAAGAATGTGTTTAGGGGGTTATTGGGAGAGTCTGTTTGCATCAAAAGGCTTAACATATCAAGACTCCAAGAATCCTAATTATGGTATGACAATTTCTGTTCTGTCCTTTTTATTGTAAGCTGTTTTTATGTAATTGCATTTATGTTTTGTCTCTTTTTAATTATTTTTTGCATAACAGCACTGCGACTTATTCTATTCAGATTAAATATTTGAATCAGTTCTGCCTCTAGTTCTCGAATTCAATCTATAGATATCAAGGGTGTTCATTTTCTAGATATTCGGTCAGTAAGAGTTTGTGTATAATAAAATTCACCCGTAAATGTTAGTGGTGGCAGCTTGGCTTAAGCTGGGAGTTCTGGGGGTAAATGACAAGTGCACCCCAAGTCTGGTTGACGTTGAGCCCTTTCACACCCATACTCCCACGTCACAGTTCGGCCGATAGCTCTGTCTGTGACAAGCTCTTTCCATGAAAAATTAGTAGTCGATCTGTGTCTTTATTTCCCTGCAGGCCAATATCTGACTATGCAGAGCTTAAAGCCCATCAGAATATTAATAATAGGATACTTGGATGATGTTTTAATGATGGGAAAATGAAATCCAAATGAAACATAAATAACTGCATGGTAAATGTTAATGATGAACCACAAATTGAGCTTAATATCTCATTATTAAACAAAGTGTAAAGAAATTAGCAGTATTGTCACAGCTAAAGAAATAAGTCAAGTTAAAATCACAACTTATAATTAATAATATATTAAAAAATAGGATGCCATGAGACCCCTCAAAGAGTGACCACTTAGGTTAACAAACCACATACATAATAAGATAAAGAAAAACATGCAGTGACAAGGTCAAGGTTATCTGGATATCAATAGCGGTGTTTAGTCACTGTAATAAAACACATTTATCTTAAAAGAACTGTAGATCCTGGGAGCATTGCCCGAATGTCAATTGAAATTAGCGGTTCATTGAATATGAGAACCTGCCCAGATAAAATTTAGGTAATAGTCCCAGGCATAGGGTAATAGTAATAAGCTCCTTTATAAGGAGGAAAAAAGAATTAAAAAAAAAAGAATAAATGAATGGAAAAAATTGTGTACCAGAGATAATGAATGAATATATAGCGTAATTGCCAAAACATACCTGTCTGTTTATTTGTCCCTACCAGACATCGGCCGGGTAGGAAAAGCAGCCAACTGTGAAAGGCTTTAATGTTACCTAAACTATTGTGTTAGCTAGAGCAATACCTCAACTCAACAAAAAATATAACATAGGCAGGAGAGGAGGACAGATGAATAGTGATGTTGCCTGAAATGCCCAAACGCAGGTTTGACTTAAACAGTGAAACGTCAGGGGCCAGCAATAGGCAATCCTACCAAATATGTTTTAAAGCACCCTTTGCATTATTGCATCAGTAGTCTCACCATAAAAGGTATGTGTATCAATTTGAACAAATTTATTTAATACTTGCTTTTTAAGATATCTTAAAGTGGGAGTATATTCACTCCAAAGGCTTTAGTTTGCTCATCCTTCCTACTAAACTATTAAAACCTGACTCTTGCAAGTTCATTGGTCAGTTTACCACAGTTCACTCTTTAGTGAACAGATCCCAATGACTCTTATCAGGTTTCCAACAGATCCGCCAAATTTGGAGTGCTCTGCACTGGGCCTAAAACCACCTTTTTTATAAGACTGAATTAATTGCATTTAAAAGGAAAAATAAAATTAGGTGTTTATCTCCCGGCTCCATTTTGTGAATATTTCCAATGATGCAATATCGTCCAAAATCTTCGAGACAGTTTCAGTTTAGAACTGTTGCCAGAGCCTGCATGATCATGTCATAAGGTACTCCCCTGCTCTCTTACTGGCTCTTGTGTATCATAGTGGGCAGGACTAGGTGGCTGTGTACAACTTTTTTTTACCTGCCTTCCAACACAAAGAAAGGAAATTGACTTGATCAAACAGCATAACTCCGCCCTTTGTGATGTAATAGTTACATTACCCTCCCATTCAATGCAAGTCTATGGTCAGAATTCTGACTCACAAAGTGGCATCACCCAGTCACACTTGTTTAGTTGCATATTTTATTAAATACAGTCACATAACAAAAACAAAAGACATATCTGAAATCAACAATACAAACTTTTCATTTTTTGCTGGGAGTGTCCCTTTAAGCATTTAAATTGATGTCAGTCTCTTTTATACACATACAAATCATGCTAAACACCTAAAAATAATGACAATGGGGCAGGAAAAAAAAGAGACTGGGTATCTAGGTCCAAAAGAGGTTTTTGCCCTCCAAAATAGGGACATGCAAAATTATGAAAATCATAGTGCCCCGAGATGCCATTGTTTGGAGTGGGTTATAAGGAGAAATATGTATACAAGCACATGATAAAGGAAAATGATATGGTGGCCAAAATCACTGTGCTGCAGGAAGATAATAAGAAACAGAAAACCACAAAACCTCTTAAGAGATGTCAAAATTAAAGAGAAAAAATGTAAAACTACTTCTCCTCTAAAGTAAACTAGGGTATATTTCTGTGATACATGTTATTATCATTTTGGTAATGAAAATATTCTAGGGTTGGCGCTATTTCTTCAAACAAATACTGGTCATGCTGTATCCTTTATACTGGCTGGGTCCCAACCATATACTCGTCTCTAATCTAGAGTATTAGTTCAGTATCACATCCACAATGAGAAACAAATGAGAAATGAAGGCCTTTTTTTGTAAGCCCATCAAACAATAAATCTTAACGCAATGCCCCGTGGTGAGGGGCATACTCAGAGGGTAATGAGTGAGTAATCTCCGCTAAACACTGAGAGCAGAAAAGAACAGCTACAAGAGACACTTTCTTTTGTGTTAACAAGAATCGTTGATAAGAAGAGCTGGTGTGTAATGTCCCCCACGAGAGACAACACATCTATAAAAATAATTAAAATGCATTTTGTCTCCTCTCGAAGGTAATTGTATTAAAGTGTTGAAGCAAAAGGGACAAGAATGGTTGAACAATAACTTAGATAACCGTAAATCAGCTGGAAATTTAATTTGATAAGGATATTTATTTGCAAATTGCATACAAGTTAACAAATGCACTTCTATTTATTTGGGGCTAATAAACAGAACAGATCACGACTCAGTGTTCTTTGCTCACCACCCCGGCAAATAGAATTGTATTTTTATTCTGCTAAAACAACTTTTCTATTGTAACAGTTAATGGATTTTAATTTAAAAATGTTCTTATCACTGGACTGTAACTTGTTATCCACGTACACGTTCTAACTTTTCTCTATAATCAATATACTGTTTATCAAATGCAATTTCAAGACATTTGCAAGGAGTTCCAATTGTAACAGTGATTTGAGGTAACATCATCAAAGGAAGGTAGCATAAAGAGCCAGGCGATGCTTGTAAAGCAGGTAGGTATTTTTATTGTAGATGTAAAAACACACCTACTGGTAAGGTGATCATTGCTAGTGCCAAAACCGGTCAGTGTGTGTTGACTTTTACAATAAAAACTGCTACCTGGTTTACAAGCATCACCTAGCTCTTTATGCTACCTTCCTCTGGTGAAGTTTCAAGGTATCTGGGATCTGACACAAATATCCTGCTCGGAGATACATAAGTATCCATTCATTTACCTGCTCCTCTAAACTATCACATTCGTATTCACGACTGTTGCTCCTGGAGAATTGGATTTTTCACCTGTGGTAAAAATTCTGTGTTCACTAATTTCCCAACATTCATTACACAATTCTGCATCATCATAACATTTTGACATTAGTAATAATAACAAGATGGATTAGAAGGGATGATAGAAAATTCTTTCCATGTCCAGCTCCTGCTATTTTCCTAATCAGGTTGGGGAAACAGCAGCCAAACGGACAGCTGTGACCAGTTTCTACAATGCATTTTAATGTCTGCCTCCAGCAGGTCAGTCCAGAAATATTAATAAAGGCAGAGAGAATTATAGGGATCATAGAAACAGATGGAAAACTGCTATTAGACCAACCTTGGCCTATGGTACAAATTGGTTTTGGCTTTCATACTTCAATGTATTACATCTACAGGTATATTTACATACTCTATTTCTAAATCCTCATATAGAAAAACAAATTAGAACCATGATGAGACTATTTATTACATGCTTTAAAATGATTCTACAATTGTGAAGAATAGAAATGTAGCTAATTATGCTGTGCAGCTGAGTAACACATTACGTGGGACACTTAACAATTGATTTTTAAACAGGAATTAAAGGGAAACCCCTAACCATTTAATGAATTCTGTGGTCTAAGCCAGTGACACCCAACTTTATTGGTGTGGGACGTTTTATTGCTGGAAGCTTAGATATGGTCAGAAAATATTGTATATATTTACTGCAGACAAAATATATAAATTAAACAAAGAAGAATATATATATATAATACTTCCCCGAGCACTCTCACCAAGGGTTCCTCTGGCCCTTTAATCAGACATGTAGTAGAAAGAGAAATTATATCCAAAGAACACCAGGACCCACCGCTGAATCTGTAATCAGGTGGGTCTCATACAGAACAATATGGACCAGGATAGGAGGGAAAGAACATAGTGTAAAACCGTAAAAAAATAAATGAAAATGAAATATGCATATATCAACAAAGATAACATTCAGATATAAAATAAAATAAAGATATAGGAAAAAATATATATATTTTAAACTTATTATTATTTTTATTTATTACCATATATTTTTATTTTAGACATTTATTATTTTCAATGGTTATTTATGTTTTCTACTACTCTCATATTTAGGGCATTTGTAAGTCCTTATATTATATGGATATTTATGCGAACAAGGTCTAAAATAATGGTAAAATGATTATGTATGCATCCCCTAATGCTGCATATTGTTTTGCTCCAGCAGAGGTGTAATGGTTAAAAAAATTTGAATTCATGTATTTTATCCGTTGATCACAAAACTCTATATTATGATTACTTCCGGAGATGATGCCGTAATGTATTTTCCGGAACGACTCGTCAATTCTGGGATAACGGAACCAAAAAGAAACCATCACTCTATGTCATTTCTGCCTCCGTTGGGTGTGGGGGGTGTATGTATAGTAGCAATTTCACTGTATTACGATAGGAGTGTGTGACATATGTCCACTGAGGAAGGTAGGATAATACCTAATGAATCGCGTAGGGCTGACTATCTTCAACATATCCAATATTCGGTGATTGTGACAACTCCGACATGAGTTCAGCACTTGTTGAACTGCCAACTATTGACTTGCTGTTTCCATCTGCATCTCTACACATTGGACAGCTGTCCATCATTGGGCCCAGCTGGAATTGGGTCTCTTTTTCAACATTGAATTAATATGTATTCCATAACAAAGTTTTATAAAGGGTATTAACTGCTCATCATATATAATTATATATAATTCACAGGCCAGTGACTGTGCAGCTGCACCAATATGCACGTTAGTAAGTATGATATATCAGCATAGTTGGAAACTCTTTAGGTCAGGTGACTTGGAAGGCTTTTAAAATATGAACTCTTTATTTGCCAACCACACAATTCATTTATTCAACTATAAGAATCTGCCCCCTGACCTTAAAAACCTGAGACTGGGCTAACATGTCTATGGCTCTGTGTCAAATCCTAAATGTTTCAATATGTTTTTATAATCAGATGCCACACCATTTACAAATCAACGAACCATATACTGGTTGTAGTTATACAGAATCTGCTGAAATAACCAAAGTAACCTCAGGTAAAGCTCAACAGAAGAAAACACTACTGTTCCCCACTTTAAAAGCTGTTATTGTCAGAAACATTACAAGGTCCATGTCTTCTGCTAAATCAGGAAATGAACCAAAGGCAAAAATAAAATGTCTTTTCAGGTATTGATTCCTGTTCTCTATTTCATGTTGACTTCCTAGATTCCAGGCAGTAGAAAGCATGAAAGGATAATGAGTTTCTGAACACACAGACTAATGGTGCACGAGGCATCAAAGCTTTCAGCAGTTGCCTGGATGTTGCTTCCCAGCAATACTAAACAACTTAGATATAATTAGCTACAAGCCTTATAGGCTACATTTACCCACTGGAGCACCGCTTACACTAATCCATTTACCAGGCTGACAGATGACTGAATCATTGGTAATGTGGGATCTATTCCATTTATATTTCTGCAGACAAAATGTCAGAACACACTTTAGATTTGTATTCATTGAAGGGAATTTACATTGCTGGGGGAAGCAGAAGAAAGGGTGCATTATACAAATTGCCTAAATATTTTAGAACGATAGAAGGCAGAGCAACAATCGTGACAAAGAAGTAAGATATACTTCTGTACTCCTTTGAAGGTGACAAAGGGCAGTCTCCCCTTGAAATGAAAGAATGATACTTATCCCCTCTGGCACTGAAACATTTCAAACAAGATGTGCCTCGACAAGAGAGAAAAATCTTTAAAACAAATAGTAAAAAGCAATATTCCAAATAACACAACCTTAAAAGACAACCATATGTTGTATTTACTATTATTATTTTTTTTATGTATGTTTTGTTTTTTAAATATTTTTTAAATGTGTTTGATTTTATTTATTCTTTTACAAAGTACAGGTTAGTACACAGTGCATGAGTACTATGTAATAAACCAATTAAACATGAAGTTGTTATTTTGCAAGAATAAGTTATAAAATCCCAAGTAAGAGATTCAAATGTTTAATACACTGTCCCTGTTCTGCTGATTTAATTACCTTTTTGGTAAAATCCTCTATCTCTAGTAATGTCATCAGATAATGTGTTGCACTGTTAAGAGATCCTATTGTGTACAAGAACAAGTCTAATACAGTCCATACAATGTGTTCTATTCCAGCAGCACAGGAAGTGACTATATAATCAGTGCTGCCGCACCTACAGTAAATATGTAATCACTGGGGGAGGGCTTGATTCAAATATTAAAAATGTGATTTATGCCGAATGCCTGCATCAAATCACACTGGAAAAAAAGCCTGTGCATTATACAAGCAAAATCTCCATCTTGCACCAAAGTGAGTGACTGTCCCTTTAATATTATTTTGTCAGACTGTTCTAGTTTCCTCAAAGGCTTTAAAAACAAGGAGCGGAATAAACTATAATTAGAAAATGTGGAATGCAATATTTAAGACATTATAAACATTTGGGGTATTGTAAGGGGTGTCACTAGGGTTGGTGTCACCAGGTGCGGAAACTCATGGTGTCACCCCCCTGGATTTCGTTCAATACAATGCCAGTTAGATGGCCTATTAACTATGCCAAACAGCTGTACAGGAATCACATATTGACCCCAATACTATAAAGGAGATCAGAGAAAAATATATGTTTGAGAATGTTAGAAAAACGTTTGATTACCTAGGTATCAAGATACCCAATAGAATTGAGAACATCATGGAAATAAACTTTGCGCATTTAATGAGTATTACTAACAAATTATTAAAAAAATGGAGACATACCAATCTGACATGGTGGGGCCGAATTAATGCTATATCATCTTATCTAATCCCTAAGTGGACCTACCTTTTCCGCATGGTTGCGCTAAAAATACCATATATATGGCTAGATATGATACACCATAATCTCTCTAGCTTCGTATGGAAAGGCAAAGTCCCCAGGATAAACTTCAGGTTATTAGGCAGGAAGACAAAAGAAGGAGGCATGGGGTTCCCGATAATAAAACAGCTATATGATGCTAGTAGGTTATACCATTTAATTAGAACGCAGGCGATATCGGCCAGGCAAGAGACGTGGTACCAGATAGAACTACAGCTATTGGGCATTAAGGAGCTCACAACAACAACCTGGTCAATAACAGATGATAAAATATTAAATCATATAAAAAACAAAAGCCTAGTCATAGATGGTATATTCCCCAGCTGGAGTTCCCTTAAAAAGAGAATGAGGATAAATAATAAGATATTCAAAGTACAGCAAATAAACCTCTTAGAGACTCTCTTGCAGGACCTTTCTTTAAGGGACTGGATAGATGCTGGTATACATAAAATAGGAGATCTATATGAAGGGGACCAGTTTATGACACTCCCAGACATAAGCAAAAAATACAATATATCTAACCCAAAGGTTTTTAGCTATTTAAGACTCAAAAGCTGCCTACAAAAACACATACAAGAAGTGAATACCCCATACCTAGCAAAACTTACAAAACTGATATCAGCTGATAATAATAAAAAATTGTTCTCTAGATCTCTTGAATGTATTAGGTCATTACAGAACACAGCACATCTCCCAATTCTCAATAAATGGGAAAAAGATACAGGACGTACAATCACAAGGGAAGATTGGGAACACTCTATCAGAGGAGTGCTGAGACAAGTGCATGATTTATCCTTGTTTGAAATGCATTACAAAATCCTTAATAGATGGTACCTAGTCCCCGTTAGAATAGCGCGTATGTATCCTCATACCACAGGATTATGCTGGCGATGCCATCAGGCAGAAGGCACATATATTCATATTTGGTGGGGATGTACCAAAGTAAAAACCTATTGGAATAGAGTTCTGACTTTCCTAAAACAATTAGACGACATCACTATCCCCAATGACCCATACTCAGTATTACTACATATCGGATGGCCAAAAATGAAAAAAACACAAATAACCCTATTAATCCATACCTTAATAGCAGCAAAAAAGAGAATAACTAGAGAGTGGAAACAATCAAGAAATCTGGAGATAAGACATTTTGAGAATCAATTGAGTTTTCAGATGAAAATGGAAAAAGCTCTCTCCTATGCTTCCGACTCTCAAACAAAGTTACCACAGAGATGGTCAGAATGTATGGATAAATATAATAGAGCTAAATCCTGGATATAGAAGCAGAAAGAAGGGTGGAGTTGGACCGACCGGACTGCGGACGACTCCCTGCGACGGGTAGGTAGATCTATAACTGGTTGTTTCCGCACGCACCGTTCCCTCGGATATCTATGTTTGTTTTGTCTTATTTTAGGTGCACAGTAGGATTGAAATAACAGCTGGAAAGCGCAGGACATTACTTCATATAAATGTAATAGGTTAAACAATACAGTGTTAATATTTATTTATGAGAGCCTTTTGCTAGGTGACTTTCAGTATATATATGTATGTTCTTAAAAATCGCTTGTCCTATTTGTATACTTTGTTTAATGTATTATGTCTTTTTCCTTTTTTTGTTGTCCTTTTTTTTATATTATGAAAACCAATAAAATAATATTAAAAAAAAAAAACTATGCCACACACAGGAGCCCCAAAACTATGCCACACACAGGAGCCCCAAAACTATGCCACACACAGGAAACCCATAAATGATGCCACACCAGAGCCCCATAAATTATGCCTCACCTCTGCCCAATTATTTATGCCACACACACAGGTACTCCATAATTATGCCACACACACAGGTGCCCCATAATTATTCCACACACACACACAGGTGCCCCATAATTATGCCACACAAAAGAGTCCCTTAATTATGCCACACAAAAGAGTCCCTTAATTATGCCACACACAAGCGCCCCATAATTATGCACACATGGGAACGCCATTAATTATGCAACACACAGGAGCCCCACAAGGTGACAAATGTACAATTCTAAAACAATACATATCTATACATACAGACATCTCTCTCTCCCTCTATAACAGCCAATTTGCCCAATTATATGCCAGTATCATTTTGTCATTAATAAACCACAGCCAATTTGCCCAATAATATGCCAGTATTATTGTGCTAGATGCCAGTACCATTGTGCCATTAAGATGCCAGTATTATTGTGCCATTTATATGCCAGTAATATTGTGCGATTCAGTTACCAGTAATATTGTGCCATTCAGATCCAAGTAATATTGTGCCATTCAGAGCCCAGTAATATTGTGCCATTCAGAGCCCAGTAATATTATGCCATTCGGATACCAGGAATATTGTGCCATTCAGATTCCAGTAATATTGTGCCATTCAAATACCAGTAATATTGTGCCATTCAAATACCAGTAATATTGTGCCATTCAGATACCAGGAATATTGTGCCATTCAGATACCAGGAATATTGTGCCATTCAGAGCCCAGTAATATTGTGCCATTCAGAGCCCAGTAATATTATGCCATTCAGATACCAGGAATATTGTGCCATTCAGATACCAGTAATATTGTGCCATTCAAATACCAGTAATATTGTGCCATTCAGATACCAGGAATATTGTGCCATTCAGATACCAGTAATATTGTGCCATTCAAATACCAGTAATATTGTGCCATTCAAATACCAGTAATATTGTGCCATTCAGATACCAGGAATATTGTGCCATTCAGAGCCCAGTAATATTATGCATTCAGATACCAGGAATATTGTGCCATTCAGATACCAGTAATATTGTGCCATTCAAATACCAGTAATATCGTGCCATTCAAATACCAGTAATATTGTGCCATTCAGATACCAGGAATATTGTGCCATTCAGATACCAGTAATATCGTGCTATTCAAATACCAGTAATATTGTGCCATTCAGATACCAGGAATATTGTGCCATTCAGATACCAGGAATATTGTGCCATTCAGATACCAGGAATATTGTGCCAGTCAGATACCAGAAATATTGTGCCAGTCAGAGCCCAGTAATAGTGTGCCAGTCAGAACCCAGTAATAGTGTGCCATTCAAAGCCAAGTAATATTGTGCCAGTCAGATACCAGGAATATTTTGCCATTCAGAGCCCAGTAATATTGTGCCAGTCAGATACCAGTAATATTTTGACATTCCAGTGCTCGTTTTCTTCCTCCCTCCTCCCCCCTTCCCCAGTACTTACCGCCTGGCTGCTGCTCCATGTCCCCGGCCAAACGTCTCCGTGCAGTGTTCCCTCCTGCACGGAGGAGGGAAACACAGTCACCGGATGTGACATAACGTCACATGCGTTTACAGTGATTATTTTTTTTTTGCCGTGGCCAAATCCAGTGGATGGGGCTGCCAGAATTTTTTTTTTTTTTTAAAGTACAGCTGCGCGATGCGGTGCGAAGGGATGCCGGAAGCCCGGGTGTCACCCCCCGCTACAGTCAATCATTTTGTGTACATATCATTACAAATGTGCAGTGTATCTTTCCGGGATAAGAGTGCTAAAACAGGTCACAATAGGCACTGCTATGGCAATAATCAATGGATGTAATTGCACTTTTTGGCAAAAGATTTACCAACAGTTCATGCACGATATGATTTTGCTCCATATATGTCATTTGTAAAAGATACCTACAAATCTTAAGGATAAAATACAAGTAAAAAAAAAAAAAGGAAGCTGAAATGACAGAATAATAGTGTTTAGACATATCTGCCTCCAGGGATTGGTGCTTACTTAGACCAAATTTGCACTTGATCCCCAGTCATTCTGTATTTTATTGTGTTTGTAGTCTTACATATTGTTGCCAGGGAAACAAGGGAAGAACAAAGAGACCAGAGAACAATTGATGTTCCCATTCTACATATCCGTGAGTTTGGCCAACTCCTTTACCAAAACGATTTCTGTGCACTGCGGTTTAAAACACTACCTTAGCTCTATTTATGAACAATCTTTGTTTAATTAAAGCATTGGTAGATGTAAGTAGAAACATTGATTGCGTAAAAGGAAAACAAATATAATGTCTGTTATATAACAATGGCTTATTTGGCATAAGACAAGAGAATAATTCTGGTAGTAAACAAAGGTCAAAAACACATACATTATATTGTAGAAATTAATCTTACAAAAATGTTGGAGATGAGATGGATCACACCTAAAGTATCTAAGATATCAAATATTTTGTGCTAGGTGTCATGCTGATGTTGAATATATGGACAGATGGAACTATAATAAGAAAAGAAATGTGACCTGATTTATGAAATTGTAAGACAAAGTCTGAAAAGCAAACAAAATCAGTTATCACACAGTCAAAGCATTCTTCAAAACGATCAGATAAGGCACTTTGTTTTACAGGAACAATTTATCAAATAGGTAATAATACAGATAGTTTCAGGGATTTAACAGTTATTATTAGTTTGTTTTCTCCTGGGAGGGTGACGCAGAATTATAATAAAATCCTTAAAATAAAAAGATGGTATCAACATCTGTGAAGGTTAAATTGCATTAATGTTATATTTTATGTAATTATGCCTAACTTGTGTTTTGTGCATAATTTCCCATTACAATCAAATAGTAGCTATTCGATGTGACAAGCTTCTAATTTCAATTTTAGCTAAATTTCACTTTAAAAGGAGCTGCACACTGGTTGACTGATTAGATAATTGTCTACAATTCTTTTAATACATGGAGCAAGCTAGTTATTAAAGGGACCATTTCATGGCCTTCATGTTTAAACTGACAAATAATGTATGTTTTTCATAAACTGCTCTGGGTGAAATTAGCAAGTGTTTTAAGCAGTGAGCGGCCTTTGTAACAGATTTCAGTTTTGTGCACTGTGACAAACCCATTGTAGTAATAGAAAGCAGGGAATCACACTAACTATGGTAGCAAGAGGTGTGTGTTGATGTGGGTGGAACATACCAAAGTTTTTGTAGTGAAATGAAGTGAAGGAATGTACAAACACATTGAACTAAAAGGGAGAGGGAGAAAGTAGAACAAAGTGGAAAAAAGGAGAATGACTTACACACTTTTGTAACAATTAGTAGTGGAAATCTGCAAGCTTAATAGTAGTTAGAGGGACAAGTATGGGTTTAAATTCATTATAATAAAATGGAGTGTGAGTATGTGGCTAACTCATTGCAGTAAAAATAGACGGGGGAATGTAGTCAATGTGACCAGGCTAGGTGAACCCTCATTTTGCCGCCCCTTGGCTCCGCCCCATTGCCCCCCCTTACCCTGCATACTTATAACAGCCAGACAACAGCACATCAATCACACAATCATAAACACAATCACACAGTCAGAAAGAAAAGTCCTGCACTCACTCCCATCACTGGGCGGCTGCAACGACTACAGTGCACATCAGCCCCAATATATAGTAAAAACCAAAGAAAAACAATCACACAGTCGTGTGTACACCCACACACAAAGTCACACACACACATATAGAGAGACAGCCACACACAGAGAATATCACACATACACACCTAGACAGTCACACACACAGAGACAGTCACATATAAACTTAATGTGTCCCCCTGTCTGTCTCCTCTCCCTCCTCATGCCTGTCCCCCTCCATTGTGTGTCTATGGTCCCCACCCCCTTGTATGTCTGTGGTCTGCCACCCACTCCCTTGTATGTCTGTGGTCTGTTCCTCCCCCCAAGCCCATTGTGTATTTCCGATGCTCTGAATGATCAGTGTTCACAGGGAGCGCAAGAAGCACTGTCTGAGCCCTGTGTTCGTTTAACACACAGAGCTAGTACTGCCCGCTGCTCCTCAGAAAAAAAACCCGCACTGCTATAAAAGGAGGGGGCGGACCTTCACCTTGTCCCCGGTGCGGTACGCCTCCCTCCCTCAGTGCTGCATTGTAGGAGCGCGAGGGCACCCCTTGCAAAAGTGCGCCATAGGCCGGCACCTAATTCGCCTATGGGAGGCGCCAGCCCTGAATGTGATAGACCATAGTAATAACAAACAATAGGGGCTACACAGTGAATCTATTGTATGAGAAGGGGTATGAGTAAAAAAAAGATTGGGATGTGAGAAAATCATTGAAGTAATGTTGCAAACTCAATGTATTAAGATGGAGTAAGAGAAATGTGCAATTGTAGTGATAGGTGTGTGGAGGAATTTTGTAAAGTATGCAAATCAAACTATTGCACAAAAGGTATATCATCATGTTCTCATTTCAACATGTAAACAGTGGGGTCAGTGAACTGTGGTTACCTGACAAGTAAACTACATCAGACATTAACAGTCTAGGTATCACTGTTATGGACCTATAAAGTTGTATTTAATTTAATATTTGATTCGGTATCACTATGAATATCGATTTATTTTTTTTATGGCTAACAAGCAATTCTTTACTATTACTGTATCTAAACCAATGTAGCCCAATACACGTATGCATTTCTGATTATGTGGCCCACTCCACAAAATACTTGGACGTCCTGGTTTTGATTGTGAAGCAGTATGTTATTTAAAATAAGTACAGTTCTGTCTCTCAGAACACAGGTTCACAAAATGTATTCTAAATATTTTCAGCAATGTAAGTATTGATCATCTTACTACACAGAGCACAAAGGTCTCTTCTTCTTTTAGTCATCTGCTTCATAAATTAATGAATACCAGAATCCTGCCATTCTGTTTCCAGTGCAACAAATGCCTGCCATGAGTGGTTCTGAGGTATTTTTAACATTCTCCAATTGCTGGATATGAAATCTAGGATTAATCATGTGTAAATATCACTGAGCAGTGAAATTCCAGTGTGAAGACTTGACCAACATCACGAGTGGGCCATCAAAAGGAAAGACGTTTTTTTTTTTTTTTTTTATATAAATACATATGTTTTATATTTATTTAGCACATTTCCTGAAATGAGGTACCAAAGATATAAAATATGTAATTTTGAAAATTGACAAAAACTTTAAAGTCCTTTTGGATTACAAAAAAAGAGGTATGAAATTGGGATGAAAGGAAAAAATGTGCATGTAATGTACCACTTGTTATCTAATAAATTATTCAGTATCTTCTTATATCCCAGCTAAGTGTTCACCAACTTTGTAATGTAGAGTGCCACATACCATACATAAGTGTTGGTTGGCTGGCTAAGGAAGGTCGGACTTTCAGTACAACAAGAGTGGCAGAGCTATGTAGTAGCTGCCACTGCTGCAGATCAAATTCCTCATACAAAGGACCACTAATATTATTATGTGAAAATTATCATTATTAGAGATTTTGTAAATGGTTAGTAAAATAATGTGGATTAAGGATTAGGAAATGTAACCTTAAATTTAGGATATCAAGTTTAACGTTATAGAAAAAACGTATGCCAATTAAGCCTTACTTATGACAAGCAAGTATAAACATTACATTTTGGCACTGTTGTGGACTACATTTCTCATGATGCTCAGTCAGCCATTGACAAGCTGTTGCTCATGGGAGCTGCAATGCCAAAATTTATGATATTGCTTACCTCTATGCTAATAAATATTCAAAGGTTGCTTTGGAGAGTCTACAGTCTATTCACCAAAAGTTAAGTTGAGCTGTGATGAATCTTTTCAACTCACCATGTTAACTATGCAGTACACAGGGCAAAACTTTGTGAGCTGCTTCTAGTAGGTGGTCAGGCATCCATGAATAAATGCATAGTTAAATCTTTAAAAACTGTTTTAATAATGCATTATCCTGGGCCTTTTTGAAGGAGAAACTTACCAGTTAGGTGCCCGCACAATGCATATTTAAGGTGACAAGAAATGTTAAGTTTTACCTCAACTCACCATTTAGCTACTTTAGTACAAAAGTCCAAACGTATCTTATATAAGCTGTACTATACTTTGCCTGTCTTAGCTGTGCAGGTAACCAAACCATCTGTTTGGCACACTGAGATTGTCAAAGCTGTTTTTGATTTGTAATCGTCTAATACAAATATTAGTTAACTGGTGTTTATTATAAATAGGTGTAATCCATTTGGTTTTAAGAGCTCACTTACTTGGTGATCAAAAGGTTAAAATGTAATATCCCTCCTCAGAAATAAAACATTTTCCAAGACCTTGCACACACCAGAACAGCTACTACACTTTAAGACATTAAAATGATTTACACATTCTGGTGACATAACCTTCTCTCTTTTTTTTCTGTAGCACTTTGTGATCTTGGTGGATAAAGAATATTTTTTTCACATGCAGTGTATTAAACCTGAGCTTGTCGCTTAGCAACCAAATATTAATACTGAGAATACTCTGCTGACAGTGTCATGAAGGTTTAATTTGGAGCTGAAATCATTACCTGGCGGCTAGATATTTATCTGACTTAAAAAGTTAATTTGTTTATAGCATTTTATTCGTACTTTATCTTTACATTTATTTTATTAAGCTATGTAGAAAAAAATAGTCTGCATTTTGGGATGAGTTTCTTAGAAAGCCATAAATTAAATTGTAAAATAATACAGCTTGTGACCTAATTACATTTGCATACAAATCTTTTCAAATAACTCTGCATTAATGAGATTTTAAGTGTGGTATATGACACAAACAAATGGATTTCACATAGTAATAAACATTGTTATGTGTGTCAAGTGTTTTGGGATGCAACTCCAATTCTCCTCAGCCACCAGGACATGACTGGATGATCACTGTGTACTATATTTGAACACTGAACCTTTATGAGTATATCTGTGTATTTTATAGTAAAAATTATAATCTGGGAGATGGTTTGATTTACCTACAGACTTTTAAAAAAATTTTTTAAGTAGTTGAGACAGTAGCCACATTTAACTATAGGGGTCGCAGGGCATGACATTCTCATTGTTGTCAACATGTGAAAAACATTTCCAGGGACACTTTGCAGCTCAGCTTCCAATTGACCACACCTACTGTCAAAAGCTCTGGTCACTTGGCATTATTAGCATAATTTAACTCCACCTACTTGTCACAGTGTAGATTATACATCAAGTTCCCACCAACATTGCCATGCATCCTTGGTATACAACAGATATATTTGCAGCACAATGTCTACATCAGGCAGGTGCATTTTATCACTGTTACATGAAATATAGTAAGACAGATGTGCAGATGTGCTTCTGTCAGAGAGATGTGTCTACACCATAAAACATACATTAGTATGAACCGCTGACACTTCTGCTGGAAGTCCATTCCATACAACCACTACCATATCAGTAAAGTAATACTTTCATTAGTGCCTGGCCTTATCTTATATCTAGGATACCTATCACATGCATGCTTAAACTCCTTCACTGTATTAACCTCTACCACGTCTGCTGGAAGACTATTCCATGCATCCACCACCCCTCTCAGTAAAGTAACACTAAGTTTCTGACCTACACTGTATTAACCTCTACCATTTCTGCTGGACGGCTATTACATGCATCCACTACCCTCTCAGTAAAGTAATACTTTCTTTAGTGCCTGGCCTTATCTGATATACGTAGTACATGTTATTTTTCCCCATAGAACATGCAACAGCATCACTTTGGCCACAGCCAATTTGCCCATTAATTGGCCACTATTAGCCTGCCCATTATTATGACACAGTTAGATTGTCCATTCATATGCCACAGCCTTTTTCCCATTATGCCACTATTAGCCTGCCCATTAATTTGCCACCGCCAGATTACCAATTAATATGCCACAGCCAGATTGCCCCATAATATGCCACAGCAAGAGTACCCCATAATATGCCACTATTAGCCTGCCAATTAATATGCCACAGCCAGATTGCCGCTTGCCCCCCCCCCCCCTGGATTTTCAAGAAGAAAAAAAAAGTGCCCCCTGCCAGTGCCTTTGATGTAACAGGGAGCTTAACGCTGCCGTTAAGTTCCCTGTTACACTAACCTTAGTCGTTTCCTCCGTGCATCTTCCCTCCTGAACGGAGGAAGGAAACTGGCATATTGAGGGGCACAATCCTGGCATATTGAGGGGAAAAATCCTGGTATAGTGTGGCAAAACCTGGCATAGAGTGGCAAAATCCTGACATATTGAGGGGTTAAATCCTGGCATATTGAGGGGTTAAATCCTGGCATATTAAATGGCTAAATCCTGGCATATTGAGGGGCTAAATCCTGGCATATTGAATGGCTAAATCCTGGGATATTGAGGGGTTAAATCCTGGCATATTCAAGGGTTAAATCCTGGCATATTAAATGGTTAAATCCTGTCATATTAAATGGCTAAATCCTGGCATATTGAATGGATAAATCCTGGCATATAATGACAGTAAAAATATGCCCAAATCCCCCCCCCCCCCCCCCGAAAAAAATTCTGCGGATGCCCATGAATATGCCACAGCCAGGTTGCCAGTTAATATGCCACTATTAGCCTGCCCATTAATATTCCACAGCCAGATTGCCTATTAATATGCCACAGCCAGAGTGCCCCATAATATGGCACGATTAGCCTGCCAATTAATATGATATTTTTAGCCTGTCAATTAATATGCCATAGCCAGAGTGACAATTAATACACTACCACCATCCTCCACCTTCCCCAGTACTCACATGGCTCCTCACTGCTGTAGTCTTCCCTCCTGCATATACAGTGGCCAGATATGACTTGCTGTCATATTTGGCTGAAGAAAAAACAAATAAAGTACAGTATTTGCTAGAATATAAGTCATAATGGACGGAAGTGTCAGGCAGCATGGAGGATGTCTGCACGTATCGTCCAGACACCCCCTGGGGAGGGTGGGGGAGAGAAACAGACAACGCTGGGGAGGGAGGTGTGGAGAGACAGACAACATTGGGGGAGGGTGAGGGAGAGAGACAGACAACTTGGGGGGAGGGTGGGGGAGAGAGACAGACAACTTGGGGGGAGGGTGGGGGAGAGAGACAGACAATGCTGGGGGGAGGGTGGGGGAGAGAGACAGACAACGTGTGGGGGGAGAGAGACAGACACCATAGGAGGGAGCATTGGGTAAGTCTTGGGGCAGCATTGGCACATAAAAGGTAAATAAAGAAATGCATTTTTTTTTACATCATAAGTATTTATTAAATATTAAAAAGCAATTTACATGTGAATATATACAAGTTAAACTTGTTTCCTATAGGGTAGTCTTATATTCAGGCTTTTAGTTTTTTTCCTAAAGGAATATCCATAGTTTGCGGGGTTGTCTTATAATCAGGGTCCTCTTATATTCGAGCAAATACGGTAAAAAAAAAAAAAGCTGCACTGTTGATTGTGCAGGCTGATGTGAGCAGTCGCTCACACAGCCCTGCACATGGTCATGTGACTTTGCAAGATGACATCATGCGACCCTCATGATCACGAGACAGAACATCTTCCCGTGACTGTCCCGCAATCGCAATATACGCGGGACAAATACTAATTTGCCGCGACTGTCCTGGCAACTATGCATTTATATGGGCCCACATGATCCAGGTGAACACTTGTCTATCCCCAATAAAGCCACTTAGGCCCCCTCACCAGCAGCCTCACTCCTGGCAAAAAATAACAGCCTCAGGCATCAGCCTTCCTGGATGTGCGAATAGTCAGCAAGCTCAAGTACACAGAGTGGTGGAGCATTATCTGCAGTAATTTACTTCTGCCCCTGGCAATGTGTAACGTCAGTGGATAGGACATGGGAGGTCGATTTTCAGGACTACAGCTCATATGCTGGAACATAGTCACTTTCAGTGCTACTTCTCCTGCCCACCATTCATTCTCCGATGTATCGACACCGGAGATTGAAAATCAGCCCCGTAATCCCGATTTTCATTCTTTGGTATTAAAACACAGGAGAATGAATGGGGGGCATGCGCAATAGCACTGTCAGTTTGAGTCACAGTGTTTCGTGGTAATACAGACATTCAACCACCCATGTCCTATCTCCTGATGTCCCACATTGCTTGATGACTAGATATCCCAATGAAAATGCTCCAAAAATACCAAAACATTATTCAGGGTAGTAATTGTTCTGATGCAGCCTTGCTGTAAATTATATCACAAGAAAATAGAATAACTGAAAAAAACATGCATATGATGCTGCAACCCTGTATTTATTTGTGCTAATTTTACCAGTACGCTTGCCTATTTACAATATGATATGCTGCAAGCGTTATGCTGTTTTAGTAGCACGGCATGCAATAACAGGCAGAGGAGAAGCAATTAGAGACTAAATCTCCTAGGGAATCTAAGGCTTTACTTTAAATCATAACGATTAAACCTGTGGAAACTGTAACCACAAGGGCTGCCAGAAACCCTCTATAATTGGCTGCTAACGTACTTAATTCTAATAGTCAATACCTGCTACATTTTAGAGCACATAATGAAAAAGGCCAATCAGGATAAGGGCACAAAGCCGCCTTCTGATAAGAATATGATATTATATGGAATTAATATTCAAAATACACAGCTCCATGGGATCTAAAAAAAAACATGTGGCAGACTAGAGTAACAAGAGTGTGTTTTACTGTAAAGGAACAATAAAACCCTAAAATATGGCTTTTGCAACTCTTTGTTGTCCACTTTAATGAATAAAATCTGGCAAAAAAATCGGATTCATATTCTAGAAGTTGTAAGCATAAATTCTATTGACATGTCTTCCAAAAAGCCATTCAGAATCAGTAGTTCATAACAGTAATGGTGCCTGTACACAACTGACAAGAAATAATGGGCACACCTATAGTTCACACGTTGTAAGTGGAAGGTCCCTATAGAGGACACATGTCAGGGGTTCCAGATTATTCCTCTAGAATCCTGGTGTCTCTACTGATTTAGACAATAGTGCAACAATAATGCCCATGTTCAAACAGATGCATACGTCTATTGGGCAACATTAAATTTGTTTATTTACAGTAATGGTATAATGTTGAAGAATAGCTTGCTAGCCATAATAAATACTTGGCTATTCCACAACTATCATGTGGCTGGTTGCTCTTAGCATACCATGCCAAATGTGCAATTGGCTAAAACATCCAACTCATGAGCAACATCCTTCAAAATCCCAAATTAGCTCTTTATAACATTGAGAATTATGTACAGAAATACCAGTTATAGGTTAGTATCACATCCCTGGTTATTGCTCACCGGCAACAGCGGTTATATTTACCCTCCTGCCTTCATGCCACTTGATCACAATATCACGGCTTTAGTCCACAGTCTGGAAAGCAACATTGATTGTCAAAGCCCCTTTGTCCATTGGGGATATGAATGGGAACCTTAACATTTATGAGCGTGCTAGGGAGTGGCGTGAATAGAAACTACCGTGCCTTAGTGGTAAGATTGCCACATGGCCCTCTGACCACTTAGCACATTATCATATGATATCACCTGTGCAATACACAGCCATTGTTCACTTACTAGCTTTGTCAGACATCACTTGTAAGTACAGTGGTCGACAGGGTCACCTGGGTCATTTTTCAAATGTAACTTGGAGAATTGAAATGGGCAAAGATTCAGCTCTGTAAGAATAGGAGAGAATTCTATGGATTCTCCAGGCCAAGTGCCCGGAACTAAACAGTGCTGTAATTTCTGCCCCAATTGGATGAATTTCTCCGTATTGGGGCTAAAATCAGCCAATTCAGGTATTAGCCCAGATTTGGGGGAAATTTTGCAGATGTTGGGGCTTTATGAATATCCCCGGAATCTTTGCAAAAGCAAAGACTAAGAGGCTGCTATCTGTCATTGGTGTGTGGGCACAGCAGGCGGACCACATACATGGGGGTGATGGGGAAGAGGCCTGAACAGAATTTGGAAATGACACGTCTGGCCATAGGCACTCTACTTAAGCTGGGCCTAAATAGTCTATGTTGTTATTACGGTTATACGAATATGATTTAACTCACACAGTACCCGTATATAATAAAATTAGTCTTTTTGTATCCATAGCTGGGGTGATATAAATAATGGCTGATAGTATGCAAGGTATTTTTCTGGCTCAATAAAAATGTATATAATTTATTTAAATAAAAGATTAAAGGGAACTTTTCGATGAACCACATAGTTTCATCTCTTTAGTGGCTTGACAAGAGAACTCAGGGTCATGAGTCTATTAATATTGCTACTTATGTTTCTGGAAATCACAAGCATATGTCCTATAAAAGTTATGGCATCACAATTCCAAGTTTTATACATGTTGTGATAATACTTTCTCAGATACCATATCCAGAGACCTCACATGCTATATGTACAATAGCATTAAAGAAACATTTATATTATAAAGAAGATTTTTTTACTACCTACTTCTTGAATACACTTGCACATTATTTTTAGCGTAGTCCGTTATTGTAGCCATCTGCAATCCTATACAACATTTAACCGCTACCCTCTAGGTTCTATTGGACTATGTTGAATATAAAATAAAGAATAAGCTTAGAAACCGATATTCACTGTGTCCCAGATTATTCTCCTTCACTGATTCACATTACAGCATGTTATGTGCCATATTATATAATCTGTGTATCTTCGATAGTGTGGAATGGAAAAGTTTAAAGGCTTTAACAGCATGAAAACAAACTACTTCTTTACTGGGCGATGCCTGTCACGATGCACATGGACTTCAATTTCCTGAGCTGCTTTTCTGGCACATTCAACCAACCAATTACTGAAAGAAAATACATTAAATAGAGCTGTGATTTCTATCCCAGTTTCCTTGGACGAAACAGCTATAAAGTAAAATATGGTGGAAGTGATTAATCAAAATATCTAAAGCAGTTCTCTCCCTTGAAATAGGTGTTCTAACACATTGATATATACCGTATTTGCTCGAATATAAGACAAGGTTTTTTCAGAGCAAATGCTCTGAAAAAGACCCTTCGTCTTACATTCAAGGTCATCTTATAGTCTGACCTGGATCGCCCTCGCTCACAGCCGGTGGATGTCAGTCATGTGTGCTGGCGGAAGGAAAGTATGTGTGAATGGCAATGGGAATGAAAATGCAATCAAGTAGGCATATGCTAATGTGCACAGTTAGAAAAGATAACAGTTAAGCAGGAGTGAAGGTGAACATGTATGCAAATGTTCTTATAAACAACTAGGAAGTGTGACACTGTACTAGGAGGGAGCAGGCAGGCAGTGAGACAGACACAATATGTTGGTACTGTGGCATTATAAGGAGTACAGAACAAGTTGAAGATTTGTTGGTACGATATTTGTTCCAGCACCTTTGACCAGGACAGGGGCGTCACTAGGGTTGGTGTCACCCGGTGCGGAAGCTCATGGTGTCACCCCCCTGGATTTCCTCCAATACAATTACAAACAGATTGCTTAGTGATACCAGTTAGATGGTCTATTAACTATGCCACACACAGGAGCCCCATAACTATGCCACACACAGGAGCCCCATAACTATGCCACACACAGGAGCCCCATAACTATGCCATACACAGGAGCCCCATAACTATGCCACACACAGGAGCCCCATAACTAAGCCACACACAGGAGCCCCATAACTATGATACACACAGGAGCCCCATCAATTATGCCACACCAGAGCCCCATAAATTATGCCACACCAGAGCCCCACTATTTATGCCCAATTAATTATGCCACACACACAGGTACCCCATAATTATGCCACACACACAGGTGCCACATAATTATGCCACACACACACACAGGTGCCACATAATTATGCCACACACACACACAGGTGCCCCATAATTATGCCACACAAAAGAGTCCCTTAATTATGCCACACATGGGGCCCAATAAATATGCCACACACAACCGCCCCATAATGGAGGTGTCACCCGGTGCAGTCTGCACCCCCCGCACCCCCCTCGGGACGCCACTGAATTAATATTCCTGCTTATGTTTCTAAAATGCACAATGACCATATGGTATGCAATGTAGATCATTAAAGGAGAAATTAAAGGAGCTTACATTTAACACCTTTTTTATATTTGTGTCTGCTAACTTTTACAAATGACCCCATAGTAGATAGAAAATTGGACAATAGCCTCAATAACTTTCATCTTCATTTCATTTTCTAGTATACCACCTTTCAACCAACAGCCAGTCTTCAGCATTTCCCATCAACAGTCTGTTATTAGAATGTAAATCCCAATTTAGGTGAAAAGGGAAGCAAAAGTTGCCAACACTGATATCAAACGTTATCAGTATCTTTTGCCTTCTTTGTCTAGGCGGGCGGAACACCAATCAGCTTGATATACCATATAAAAACAAATGTTTGTCTGTTGTACTCCTTTTCATTTCATTTTAATTCAAACCACCTGCACATGATGTAATACAAGCTGAATGGGATCTGAAAATCATGTCCAAGCTGTTAAATTGATCTACATGCTTAGAATTTCAGATGAGCTATGGGTGCCTTTCTGGAGAAAAATAGAGACTTAGGAATGTACATATGGTCTAGACGGGGTTTGTAAAGTATGTACACAAATAGACCTTGTCTATGAAGGTAGGGGGTATGGTTAAATAAATTATCCAACTTGATTAAACAATGATTGGAGTGGTAAAACCTCTCCCTGTTCATTAGTTAATGTGTATGTTCAGATCATAGCCTTCAGCTGTGTTTCATTAATCTGCATCAAGTCAAAGCATAAACCTAAAGGGATTTTGGAATAAAGCCACAATTGTTAGAGTGAAACATAATGTCAGCGCCTTTACAGTATGTTAAGGTAGTGTGGCCGTACTGCTAGCAATAAACACTTGCTGGGATCATTTATCAAAGGGTAGAGAAAGTATTGGTGGGGCCTGGGGCCAATAACACAGCTTCGCAATCATCAAAGTAAATTGAATGCCTTGATTCTATGCATGCAAGAAGATTATTCTGATAAATAATTCCCAGTGGGTATATATACATGAAGGACGAGGTCACTGGATGAATTGTGATTTTTTTTTTCCAGCCTCAATATGTTGTACTGTTGAACATTAGCTAACTCTGGCTGCTATGGATTTGCTTGGCTGAGCATGCAGTGAGTTAAACTCCAATCAGCTGTGTCCCACCAAGAAGCAAGTACTAAAGTATTTCTATATATAGATACTCTAGATCAGGGGTAGACAACCTTCAGCACTCCAGATGTTGTGAACTACATTTCCCTTGATGCTTTGCCAGCATTATGACTATAAGAGCATTATAGAAGATGTAGTCTACAACATCTGGAGTGCGGAAGGTTGCCTATACCTGTTCTAGATCAAAATGTAATGACAAATGTGTGTTATCTAGAGAGATAAGCAAGCATGTGATTATTACAATTTAACACTTGTGCTTTAACTAATACAAGCATAGGGAGAGAAATGTAAATCTAAATTTGATGGTGTAATTCGGAACATCCATTAGAAAACAGGGAGGAATTAGGGGACAACAGATCTGTGGTGGTGCTTTGTGAGGTTTGGTGCCCACTGAGCCTTATGGGGCCTGCTACAACAGGTTTTGGCTTTACCCAAGGTTTATCTTGGTGCACCAAGTCAGATAGGCTAGTAGGTCCTTAGGTATCAACTGTCTAATGACCCTCAAGGACACCCAAGGCATCAGAAGTAATGCAAATAAAGGTGAATCAGTCAAGTGAACAGAAATTAATAGAGCATAATCTAGTGTTCATCTCCAACAGTCAGTCAACATTTCCACCGGAATGTTTCTTTAAAGAATCTCTCTATTAAGTAGTTCTAACTATTATGTTCTTGGTCTAATTATCTTGGTTTTGGCTATTTTTCGATGTCTGACTAATTTTATATTTTATATTTTATATTTTATATATCGTTCCTTTCTCCGGACACCCTGTATATGCCCTGTTTTTCGAATGATGTAATAACATACTTGGAGGCTGTTCCCCTTTTTACTATTCTGTAATTGTTTGTGATAACTTGATCCCTCGTTCAACGGAGTTACTGTGAAATGGAGGATGTTCCCCCTTCAATCAGCTGTTTGAACCTGATTTCCAGCTCAACGGAGCTATAACGATTACCATGACAACGTAGGACGCTTTGCTCCGTCGCAGCCACTCTGACGTCAGTAAAATAGGAGTGGCTATTACTCAGAGGCACTTAAGAAAGGGTTTTTTTCAACGAGGCTGACAGTTCTCTCTCATCTCCTCCTGATGAAGCCGTGACATACACGGAGAAACGCGTAGAGGCTACTATTGTTCCAGCGCTGCACCCCCCACGATCTATTTGGAGTCCAGCTCCACTTGTGACTGCAGGCACAGTCCTTTCATTTGTCAACGACTTTTAACATCTACCACTCTGTGAGTTTTATCAGTGCTAGGGGCCAGCATATGTTACCCACTGGTCCTGCACATGCACATTTCTTTATTTATTTCAGAACTATTAAAGCTGTTTTTATGGACCCACAAGTTCTCAGCTGATTTGACTGACACTCACGTTTGTTTGTGAGTGCATCCACTTATTTCTGCTTTTATACTATTCATAGAGGCAATATTGCACTATTATATTGTGTGTTTTATTCAAGGTACCCACTCCTTCGCGCCCATCTGCTTTTTTATTGTCATTGTGTATTGAGCATTTCGGAGTGCTCCAGAAGGCTGCAGTGAGTGTGGTGCCGCAAGTATCTAACTTTTATTTTTGCACTAGGTTCACTTTACACAAATCACTTCTGTTTGCACTTAATTTTGTTCCGTTTTTTTTTGTGTGATTTGAGCACTGTGCACTTATATCTTTGAGTAACACTCTTTAAATATCATGGCATATTCTAGAGATTTTTTCTCCAAAATGAGGGAGAGTAGATCCAAAAGATTTAATGGTCTTTTTTCAGATGATACAGAACTAGGACCTAATAGTAATACTATGTTTAACAAATTTGAAAAGCTAGCAGAGAAGGAAGTCAGAAAATGGTGGGAGGTGACGTTCCTCGAACAGTACATAAAATTGGGGATTGTACCCCGGGGTCTGAGGATCCAAAAAAGTCCAGCATTCGGTACTGAGGATAACGCTTTTATGACTAAATGGAACAATCAGTTGGAAAATTGCTCAATAAGTTTGATGAAAATTTTGATTGAATATCAACAAGATTCTTTGAGCAAAATTGAGGGAGAGATAAAGGACTTGGAGGAGCAACTCCTTAGTTCTGTTGATATTGAGACTTTTGAAGTAAGGAACGATAAGATTAAAGAAAAGATTTTAGCTCTAGACGAAAAAATCATGTCACTAAAAAACCAAAAGTTAAAACGTGACAAAGATGACTATAAAAATGGCCAACAATACGATCGGAAAATAGAGAGGATTTACCCTTCACAGACCAATTGGTCCAGAAAAAATAGACTAAATGGAGCCCCCATAAGAGAATACCAACGCCCCAGTCCTCTGATAAGATCAAAACAAGGGAACTATAATTTTGACAGAAAACCAAGACAGACCAGTTCGAATATAAACAGTTACAACTCAGATAATCTGCATGAGACGTATGTTCGTACCAATTTCAGATCCAAACCGAATAGGGATTTTTCAGATAACTCTAATAGATCTTATTTTAGGTCTAGAGAAAATAGGAACCCTCTAACATCCCCGAATAGCCAACGAACTAATATTAAAGATAAGGAGTCTTTTTTAGACAAGGGGCTATCCCAAAGAGACAGACTATATCCGCCAAAAACTCAGTACCCTCTAGAAACGCGGAATCGGTTTGCTCCCCTGACACACACACCTCTAAAAAGAAGACGTTTTCAAAGAGAGGATGTAGAGGACGGAGAAATCCAATCAGACTAAATAATACAGATGGAGTAATTAATATCTCGGGTATACCCCTAGAAACCGAAGAGTTAGACCTACTCTCTAAAGGACTTAAATTTGCCCCCCTATGTAAACCCGACAACTTTTCATTGTTTATAGATGCCCAAAAATTCATGAGGAAATTGACACTAAAAAGATATTTTATTAAAAACAAGGATAAAAAAATCACTGAGGAAGCAAGACCTGATGAGGGTTTTGTTCATACATCACTCAAACCACCATCTAAATTTTACCCAGTTTGGGAAAAAGGTAACCATATAGGGGTTTTTGAAGACCTCCTAACCACCGAACTAGATAGGATTTGCCAATTACATGATAGGCGCCCCAATCTAACTAAAAAAGAGACAATCACTTTAAAGTTACTAAAAGAAAAACATGATATCGTAGTCAAGCAAGCCGACAAAGGGGGGGCTACTGTTATTATGAACAGAGCAGACTACCTAGAAGAAGCTTTCAGACAACTCCAAGACAAAGGTACATATATTGAGCTTAAAAGCGACCCAGGCCTACAATTTAAATTCGAAGCTAGGACTATGCTAATGAAGGGCCTCAACCAAGGGGTTTTGAATAAAAATGAATACTCTTTTCTCTATAGGGAACACCCCAAATTAGCAATTTTTTACCTTCTACCTAAAATTCATAAGGGTTTGCAAAAACCTCCCGGTAGACCTATAGTGAGCGGGATAGGCTCCCTCACGAGTAACATTTCGGAATATGTCGATACTTTCTTACAAAAGTATGTAAGCCAAGCACCCTCTTACTTAAGGGACACTAAACAAGTTTTGACACTAATGCAAGACTTCAGTTGGTCTCCAGATTTTTTATGGGCGACAGTAGATGTTACTTCCCTATATACTGTGATCAAACACGAAATGGTCTAGAAGCAATTCGTAATACACTAGATTCTGATCCTGATATTAAACCGGCACAAAGAGATTTTCTGATTGATTGTATTTTTTTCACTCTCACACATAACTATTTTTGTTTTGATCGCAAATTCTTTTTACAGATATGCGGTACAGCTATGGGGACAAAATTTGCCCCAAGCTACGCTAACATTTTCATGGCCAATTGGGAAAAACGAGCAATTTGGGAAAATGATACCTTAAGAACAAATCTTATTCTATGGCGTCGCTATATAGACGACATTTTGATCATTTGGAAAGGGACTGAATCCTCTCTACAAGAGTTTGTAGAGAGTATTAATCATAACGAGCTAGGATTAAAGTTTACCTCTACAATTAGCGCAGAAAAAATAGATTTCTTGGATCTAACCCTTTATGCACACAACGGATCAGTTAGTACAAAAACCTTTTTTAAACCCACCGATGCGAATGGGTATATTGATTTTAAGAGTGGGCATCACCCTAATTGGCTAAAAAATATCCCGAAAGGACAATTCACCCGTTTGAGACGTAACTGTACTTCAGAAAGAGATTATATACAACAGACTTCAGTACTTAAAGATAGATTCAAAGAAAAGGCGTATCCATCTAAACTCCTTGAAGAGAGTATCAATAAGGTTTCCCAGCTAGATAGATCTTCCCTATTACAGAATAAAGTTAAAACTTCATCTAAGGATTCATATAATGATAATGCATTTAGCTTTTCTTTTTCCACACAATATAATTCTCAAGCTAGGGCTATCACCAAAGCACTAGAGAAATTCTGGCCTATCCTGAAAGGTGATCAGTACCTTAACGGAAAAATACCCGACCGCCCCAAAGTAATTTTCAAAAAAGCCAGGAGTTTTAAGCAAATTTTAGCTCCCAGTGCTCTACCAAGGATTAATAAGGAGACACCCCAACATTTTTTAAGCACTAAACCAAAAGGGTTTTTTAAATGTGGCACATGCAAAATGTGTAAGGACCAACCTAGACATACGTCAACTTTCTCCAGCCATGCTACTGGGAAAACCTATGAAATTAAAGATTTTATCAATTGTAATTCGAGCAATGTTGTATATCTACTCCAGTGTCCATGTGGCGCTCAGTACGTAGGGAGGACTATTCGACCATTCAAAGAAAGAGTCCTCGAACATTTGGGAGGCATCCAGAGTGACAACCCCAGACTAGCTAATCTAAATGTCCCTAAACATTGCAAACAATGTATATCCTTTTCTATTGACAAATTTTTATGTCTGGGTATCGAAAAAATAAATCCACACTGGAGGGGTGGTAATACAACCAAAATCCTGTCACAAAAAGAAACCAGGTGGATCTACGAATTAAAAACAAAAAGCGGAAAGGGTTTAAATACAGATTTGGATATCATGTCTTTTTATAATGATTAGTTTTTTAAGTATTTTTTAAGTATTTTCTTAATTAATCTTTTAATTTTTTAGTTAATTATTGCTAATAAGAGGATCTTTCCTATTGATAAAGGATTTTAGACACAATTTTTTCTCAATTTTTTGTGTCCAATGACATCACCTGGTTTCTCTTATCCATACTCTTATCCATACTCTTGCTATATACATTCCTGCATTTATGTACTATAATGAGGCCGTTTTAAATACCTAACGAGTTCCACCGGAATGTTTCTTTAAAGAATCTCTCTATTAAGTAGTTCTAACTATTATGTTCTTGGTCTAATTATCTTGGTTTTGGCTATTTTTCGATGTCTGACTAATTTTATATTTTATATTTTATATATCGTTCCTTTCTCCGGACACCCTGTATATGCCCTGTTTTTCGAATGATGTAATAACATACTTGGAGGCTGTTCCCCTTTTTACTATTCTGTAATTGTTTGTGATAACTTGATCCCTCGTTCAACGGAGTTACTGTGAAATGGAGGATGTTCCCCCTTCAATCAGCTGTTTGAACCTGATTTCCAGCTCAACGGAGCTATAACGATTACCATGACAACGTAGGACGCTTTGCTCCGTCGCAGCCACTCTGACGTCAGTAAAATAGGAGTGGCTATTACTCAGAGGCACTTAAGAAAGGGTTTTTTTCAACGAGGCTGACAGTTCTCTCTCATCTCCTCCTGATGAAGCCGTGACATACACGGAGAAACGCGTAGAGGCTACTATTGTTCCAGCGCTGCACCCCCCACGATCTATTTGGAGTCCAGCTCCACTTGTGACTGCAGGCACAGTCCTTTCATTTGTCAACGACTTTTAACATCTACCACTCTGTGAGTTTTATCAGTGCTAGGGGCCAGCATATGTTACCCACTGGTCCTGCACATGCACATTTCTTTATTTATTTCAGAACTATTAAAGCTGTTTTTATGGACCCACAAGTTCTCAGCTGATTTGACTGACACTCACGTTTGTTTGTGAGTGCATCCACTTATTTCTGCTTTTATACTATTCATAGAGGCAATATTGCACTATTATATTGTGTGTTTTATTCAAGGTACCCACTCCTTCGCGCCCATCTGCTTTTTTATTGTCATAGACTTTGTTTATAACACCAATTTGTATATTTGTATTTGTACAGATTTGTTACATTATAATTAGCAGACATGGCATGCCATACATTCTTCCTAAATGTCTAATATGTTTTTACATTATTACATTAAATATTACAGGTTAAATATCCCTTATCCAGAATCCATTATTCAAAACTACCCATTATCCTATTTGTTGGGGGATTCTGCCACAAGTTGCCAATTCAACACACACATGTGAGAATGCAGGCACACAACAGTTTATTTAGGGTCTAGCCCCCTTAAGCTGTGGTATAGCCTTTCCATGCATGCCCAGATTCCTCAAAGGGTAATACAATGGCATCTGTGCAGACCTGACACACTTGCAGGTTCCCAACAGTGCCTCACATAACAGGTACATCACTGTAAAAGCAATGTATTTTCTCTATACAGTATTTGCATTGATACTACTGTATTTCATGAGTGCTGAGAGCTTTTAATATATCTTACTGGTGAAAATGATCCATTATCCAAAATGATCCGTAATTCTTCTGGTCCCAAGCCTTTTGGATAAGTGATACTCAACCTTTATATAAATGCCTAAGATTCTAATAAAATAACAGATCATAACACACCATAAAACCATTATGATTCTGTGGACTGCTCAGAATGTATCTTTTGATAACTAGGGCCCATAATATTTACAGGTAAAGATGTATATTTTAAGGAATTTGGCATCAACTTAAAAATAAATTCATTAGACTCTATTCAACGACGTGAGTTGGCACGTATACATTTTTTTGACTCAAATATTTCAATTGCAGTCAGTGGTATTCAATAACCAGAGATACATTTATTCAGGACATTGAATTGATCCCATTACTATATAACATATTCCACAGTGTAGAACAATAGAAATTAAAGGACAACTGTAATTATAAAATTAAGATCATGTAAGAAACTTTCTTTATTAAGTAAAATAATTGTTTTCTTTCTTAATGTAAAATTTGTATTCCCTAACTATTTTTTGTGTGCATTTTGTGCATTTGGCAGAACCTGTCATTTCACTGACACCTTTGGTCAGATTATGTCATATATAAAGCAGCTTTACAGCGCATGCCCTGAGAACGTACGTACAATGACAGGAACCTGGGCTCAATCTACCATCACCGGGTCAGTAATTAAGCAGCTCCATCTACCTTCATTGGAACCCTACTAGGGTAACAGGTAGGAAATATATAACTTTACATTACAAAAAAATATCATTAATTGTTTTATTTTTTAATTGGAATTTTATGACAACATTTGTCATTTAATCCAAATTGCATGTTTTATTAAAATCAGAAGACAAAACAAAAGTCTTTCCAAATCATCTTGAAACATCCTGCAAATAAAAACCAGTCTGCATTATGTGCACTGCCAGTAAGACATAGCATTAACTAAGCTGGAGGATTATATGAAAATGAGCATGGTATACAGCATTAATATGATTTTCTTTTGTATCCTGGTGTCTCCCCCACCCACTGTCTGTGTTGCTGAACTATGAATCATAGCAAGCAGAGACAAAAATGGCTGTGTTCACTACCTGTTTGTGGTTGATTGGTTGCTTTTCCCGACCGATAGCTGCAGGCCTGGAAGAGAAGTGAGGCTTATCAAACACTTCAATCTAGTTTGCAGAGTGTAACAGCTTAAGAGAAAATGGCCGCCTTGTTTTCCAGGCCTGTCAGGATATGACCATGCAGGAGAAAATGAGTATCTAAGCATGAAACCTGTCAATGTACTTTGCTGTGCCATATAACATCTATTCATAAAATGTGAATGATCCTTTATTTGTTCTTCTTATGTTTATTTAGCCCAGTGATAGCACATGTTTTCAAGTCCGAGTACTCATTGCTCAAAGTGCTATTTTCCCTTCTCTGTGTTATTCTTCCCTTTCCTTTTGTTGCCCCATATCAGTGCCCCTGTGTGCTTCTCTTACCTCCATGTATGACAATGGTGACAATGTACTCAGATGCCAAGTGCCACCTCAGAGACCGTGCTATAGGTTCGCTATCACTGGTTTAACCAGAAACGCTATAACTTACGATATTCTATGGTTAATACTATAGAATAATACTAGAACTACATTTGGATTATTTTAATAACCCAGCTGGCAAAATAACATGCATAAAGGGAGGTTTTAACTATGTATCTAGCAAAAGAATAGGCATAACAACATGACTTTGGTAGTTAAAGGGAGGACGCTGGAGTAAATAAGAAAGTCAGTGAATGCACATACTGCAGATGTAATGACTTTTTAAAATTATGTTTTTGTTATGTTCTATTCAGACAATATCACTGTTATTTAGGTGAGAAAGCAAGCTACTTACTAACTTTGACTTCTTGGGTCCTGGAAAAAAAGGTGATGGAGTCTAAAAGGTGTTGGAGTCTAAAAGGATGGTGTTACACAACACCATGTGAGGTCAGGTGGCATTGGATCCTGCAGCATTGAGCTCCAGACTACCCAGCACAGATACAAGGTGACTGGAGCTCATTTATTCCACATACACAGTTTAAACCAAATACTGCCTGTGCCGTGTACAGCACTGTTATGGTCAATATATATGTCAGGTCAGAACCCAAAAAAACAGGACCCCAAAAAGATTTTCTGCTTGTAGAAATATGAGTGGCCTGTCGCCAAGGAATTGGGCTCTATATTTGGACTATTAGATTAGCAAATCAACCTTTGCTTCTTTTATAGGAGGATGCAGTGATATTTTAGAAGGGTTCAGTATTTTTAGTGGAGTCCAGTATTTTAGTCAGCGCCATTTGGAAAACTTATCAGCATTTTATTAATCTCCTAAAATAATTTAAATGTAAAATATAATGTATATTGGGGTAAATGAATTACAAACAGAATTACCATTATAGGCTTGATAAGAAAAGAAAGGTTTATTTTACACATATTACAGATATTCTTGTAAACTGGTATTTGCACACCATTATGAAAAACCACTTTATTTTTTGCAAACTTATACTGATTCCTTAGGGAATATTTAATTTTGTTGATTCCATAAGGGAGAAACTAATAATAATTATGTATAAGGTACCAATAAACCAAACAACAATAATCCTGTCTTTCTCAAAAGGTATAGATAAAATCCAAACACTTAACGACTGTTTTAAGGATTATTTGGCTCATAACTATTTGAAAAAACCCATTTCATTTATTTTGTAGCAGATCCAGTGACCTATCCCTTTATTGCAGGGAAACAACAGGTTGCAACAACAGCAGTCTCAAATGACAAAGAGAAAACATATGTTAATGAATTATAACCTATATCCCCATTTACCGTACACATATTTTGATCACTTCTGCTCCAATCTCCAATCTGGTTTATTATAGACAGATTGGCCATATAATGGAAACGTAACATGTACACGATGTCCAAAGAGAATGTTTTATACAAATTGTGTGCTTCCATTGCCAACTACGCTCTGCAGCTGTGGCTAGTCTGTAATCCTGATCCTGTTACAGCAGAATAAAATGCATACTGACTGTTCATGATAAATATGCCAGTGATCAGACTCCATTTGCTGAAAAAGATCAGCCACAATGAGATCCACATAGTCTTTTGCAATCATGACAATAGAATGTTCAAGCTGCACAAGCATTTCTTATTTACCTACTGAGAAAGTAGATGAAGTTGATCTGTGGAAAGCAATGGGTGTATATGGTACAGGTTGAATTGCAGTGATGGGAAATAGGTAATTGGTTGAAAAGGTAGCTTTATAGTGGATGGGGTTTTTGAAAGTGATATAGTCAATAGAACATGTGTCACAGATTGCAATTGCTTGTCTCTCTGCCTGTATGACAAATCTACTTCCTGAACTCTTTCATTAGTCACTGGATTTATCTTGAATCTAGGATAACCTGATCCCCATACATGCTTAAACTACTTCACTGTATTAAGCACTACAACTTCCGCTGGAAGGCTATTCCATGCATCCACTACGATATCAGTAAAGTAATTACCTTTATGTTTATAAATGATTCTATCATATCTCCCATGTCTCCTCTTTCTTTCAAGATAGACATGTTAGGATTCTTTAACCTTTCCTGATAAGTTTTATCCATGAATTAGGAATGGAGCATGAAACTGGTAATAGGACAAAATGGCTGGCATTAAAAGGGTGCTAAATCCTAGTCAACAGAAGCTTACTTCTATAAACCAAACCTTAACGAACGCACTCACATGCTTACATACACAAATATATGAATACTCTCCTATGGGGAGTGTCGTATCCTCCGTGTGTGCAAGGTGTGGCTGATGTAGTATATAAGGGTTTTGTACAAACAGGTGTGCTCCAAACAGACTAGCACACAAAGCCCGAAAATATATACAAAATATAACAAAGAGGCCGACAGCATCTGAGTTACTCACTCTTCTGTTAGTTTGACCACTATGCCAAAGGTACAGTCATCAAAGAGAAAAATCAATACACTTAATAGTGTAGACTATAAATGGGAACAGTGTCTGGAGACTTATTGGACCTACAAATCCTCTTAGGACAATTAACTCTTCATATATTCATATATGTGCAAAAATATGTATATATATATAAAATGAAAAAGGTACAACATAAAAAGGGGTATTGTCATAAAATCTGCTATGACTTCCAGAATCAGATGGCACATAAATTATTATGCGTAAACATGTCCAAGGCCTATTTAAACTGTATCTGAAGGTATCCTCTGGAACCAAATGAAATGTACTACTTGTCAATGAAAAACACTGTCTCCAAAATTCAACATCGGCCCAAAGATGAAAGTCTGCATCAGGAAGGCTTCTGATGGTCTGACAGCATCAGCCAATGTCTGCCTCGTAGTGTCCTTTGCAATACCAGCACTTCGAGGTTGGTAATTCATTATAATTAGCTCACCGGTGAGCCAGACTGAATCTGTGCACTTTTCTTTTATGCAAGAGCTTTTTTTTAAGACATAGGTGGATTAATTAATTTTCCTGGGGAATTTGTGCTAAAAGCCGTAATACCATTGGTTTAACGTACTTTTGCGGTCCTGTTGCAGTTGAATCGCACAATATTCCAGAGGAAATAGCGTTCGATTCGGACCAAATGCGGTAATTACCGGGGTAGTTGAATCTAGGCCATTATGAAATCAAATTTAGTTATCTGTAAACAATGATGTCACAGAGACCTTACTTAGGTCATGTTGATTCACAAGTATCTGCTAACTGTTTATAAGATTGTTATATATAGGGGGAAAAAATATATTTAATAAAATGGATTGTTGATATGCATCTATGTCATTATACTGTCGTTTTCTGGTCATACCTAGTAATAATCTTTCAGAATTAAGGCACAACAAGGTTCTCTAGCCCTTTAAACAAGCAATGGTTACCTGCATTACATTCACTATATTACTGCCATAGACTTCCCCTAAAATGTTTAACATGTCCATGCTGCTTATCAAATTGATATACACAATTTCACTCTGCATAAAAAAATGCTTCTTTATTTTTTTGTGTATGTCATCTCATCTTACTGATACCCTAGGGATGCTAAAAATAAATAACATGTTCATAGCAACACGTCTAAAATCTGTTCCTTGACAAATTAGGAAGATACTGACTACTAATTAGGAGAGCGGGAAATTCATGAGTGTAACAGGATGTTTGTGAATATGATAAAGGACAGTGAAATAAAATGTAAGGAGACACAAAATTGAAGACCAAGTGTGAAAATGAATGGATGACATTTATATGTGCTTAGCTCCATTTACGCTGAACCTTTGTGAAGATCAGATCTGTGTTTGAGGAATGAAACTTGAAAACCATAAATTTGACTTTTGCAGTGACATGGATACTAACTTGCCTCCCAACTGTCCCGCTTTTTTGCAGGACAGTCCTGGAATTGAGGCAATGTCCCGCTATCCTATAGAACTTGTACCTGTATCCTGTACCTCTGCACCTACGCTCCGCTCCACCAGCATCCTGGTTCATCGGAGGCTGCAGATGGTAGGTACGTACTAAACCAATCACTCTAAATTGTCTTAGGTTGGCAGAACTGTGCATCTTTGGGACATAGGTACACTAAAATGGTTGGTGCCACATACAGCTACCAGAATGTGCAGCCTAGTAACACGTGTATGTCACCATTTTCTGTATTTCCATGAAGTCATCATGACAAACAATGAGCAAATCGTTTGTATGGAAGGGAGAATGTCAGGGCTGCGATGAAGTAACGCGCCACTCACACTGCTTCTCAGTATTTACTCTCCGGTGTGCCAAGGTTTTTACATATCAAAATATGAGTGTGGCCTTATCAGTGGCCACAAGATGACAATAATTTAACCAACATGTGTGCGTTGACATACATTTTGGACAGATGTATGACATGACACCTTACATGTGGCTGGTACTATCTTATTTTTACTTTTGCTTCACCAAAAATACATGCAGGTTTCCTTTGCACTTTGCCACTCAGCTGAGGCAGAACTCATGGCAATGCTCAACAAATCACTGCAGGAACATGCTGCTTGTAGTCTTTCAGGTCTCTCTGCTAGTGCACATGTACCCCCATTGGGTGGCATGTAAAAACCAAGGTTAATATGGTATGTAAATTAAAAAGTACATATAAGTACATTCTCATTCTAGGGTCAGTGAAGTCACTTGTGCTTCTATATCAGAATACAAAACGAGTATGTGTCTGGAACATAGAAACAGGGGCAACAAGCAGGTAAAAAGCTTTTTCTAAGGGTATTATATCCTGCTATCTGAAATATTCAAGATACACTGTAAACTGCTGTTGCTATTCAGAGGAATTCTCCAACAAATAAATGGATGAGATGGAAGGTGTAAATGTAAAATGAAATTCTCCACAGGAAATCAATAGTAAGCTTCAGCTAAGCCCAACTCAATTAAATCAATTGAGAATGATGGAGGTGGGTTGAGATTCAGTGATCAAAGATTGGAACCTTTCCCTCTGAGAAGTAAATTGAAAATACTTCTTCTTAAAGATGGCATTGATAGGTTTACGATATGTATTTTGCACCTTTTCTTAAGTGTTTTTTTAACAGTATGGCATGGTTTTCTAAAATATGATATGTTCAGCTATACCTTGTATGTGTGGGCTTAACAATGGCGTTACAATAGAGGTCGCAGGGGTCACTACTGCTTCCAGGCCCTCCACTCCACAGCCTCATCGCTGGTGGTTTAGCGCAGGGGAGCTGGTCTGTGTCTCTTCAGATGCAGTTCTACCCTCCCTGCTGGTACCAATGGGAATGGAGCGCAGGGGATATGAACTCATATCACTGCGCTCTTCCTTGCACTTAGTGCCTTGTGCACATCACAAGAGAACAGGTCTGTTGTGCTGTATTTCAGTTGTGCTCTGTTTGCATTGGAGAAGGATAAGGATCTGTCTTAATCATGCTTTGCTTGCAAAGAGGTTCTGCAGCAGATATAGTTACCTTTTGTTGTGGTGGGAGTCTGTATACGAGTCTGTTTACCCCTGGGAACGTGTGAGGCAAAAAGTCAGTAATCATCCTTATGCTAAATATTCCCATTAAAAGGACATTAAACTTTTTTTTTTCACTTGTGCTTCTAATATACAAGTGAAAAGTTAGCTGTCCCTAGTATGAAGATGAACTGGCGTGTACTTTTGATGATTCCATAGGAAGCAGGAAGCCGTCTGATCGCGATTGGCTCTCTCTGCTGATCTCTTTGCATGAGATCAGCAGGGTCTCATGCAAAAACAAGGGTCTCTCGCTGTGCTAGTAGTGAGAGATCCTCGCATTCAGCTGTCCGAGCGAAGCGAGCCCCTGCTCTGATAGGTTGTGCGACGGGAGACAGCATGTGAGACACAGCAGTTAGTAAACCCGCATGTATCTATTAAGATACGTCTGGTTTACTTAATTCTACCGGCAAATGTATTGTTTAACCATGTTTAATTTTCCTTTAAGGATGAAAGAGCTGTCCATTAGTGGTTGTCTGGCTATGCAATTCTGTCCTGGGCTGTTTAAAGGCTGTCTAGTTAGCAGGTTGGTATGCAAGGGTAGCAGACATTTCCCTATGAGTGGTTGTCATGAATAGTAAGCTGGATTTGCATTTGCTTAGAAGTCTGGCTTTGCAATTGCCTAAATGCTTGCTCACTTTTCCCTTACAGGTCTAATTAATCTGCCCAATCATAGTGTATTGTGCCTGTATCAGTTCAGAAAGTGCGAATGTTTAATAAATCTATTCTTTGTATGCATCAAGTTCTGTGCTGTATCATAACAAATAAAATCCATAATGCATTTATGTTTTGGCGTTGCTTTGGGCAGGGTGCCCAGGATGGGGAGGCAAGGGGCTGTGGTTTTTGCATGGGGGCACTGTGGTTTCTAGTTACGCATCTGGGGCTAAGCATTCTTACCTGCTCTATAGAAATACAATATGCAATATACAATATTGTAATATTACAATATAGGAACAATATAATCCCCATAGGCCTTTAGGAAAAAAAGTTAAGAAATATGTCTATGATATTGCTCAAGGCCCCATGACATAAGATTATTCATGTCACTGCTCTGGGCTAGTGAATAAGTATGTGTTGATATGATATCCTCAGATGACCACTGAATACTACTCTTCTGTTAGAGCAGCAGGTTTCCTTGATGTTGATTCATCTGCTTCTCTTCATGTGAGATGCTCCTGACAGCCTAATCTGTTGGTGATGTTGGAAATTATGTTTTAGTCATGTTTTGGGAGTATGTTGCTATAATGGTAAAGACAGAAAAAAGCAAATTGATATTTCATACACTCAGTTGACTTGATAAATTACAATCTTTTGTGTTGTCCACAAACATGTAGATGCAAAATGTATGGATTAAAAGGGTCAGTTCCAGTAATAAATAGAATGTAACATAGACAATGAGCTCATGAAATCACTAACAAATGTAAAAAATACCATGCAAAATCATGAAACTATATCAAATCTAAAGCATTTTGGATTTTAAGCCCAGTTTCATGAGAACATATGCCAACACGGATTCCAGAATAAAATAACATAAATAGATCATGTGGGCATAAACCAAAAATCACAGAATTTGGAATCCAATTACTTTTTAAAGAAATTATAAAACATTTGTCATTGGTATAACCTGTAAGAACCTAAATGAGGTATTCTAATTTGTAATTATGAGGTTACTACGGTAACATACAACTACAGTTGTTTAGAATAAAGAACAAACAGGCGGAGGGCTCTGTTCAGGTTGCAAAAATCAGAGCCCAGAATATCGCCTTTAATCATCCTTTAAATCGGGCCATTCAGGGATCCTATCAATGTTTGCCATCCATACTGTGGACATGAAATGGTACTGTGACCCAAGTGATGGCACTAGCTGGGAGAGACAGTCGCTGACCTGACCATGCTGTCTGCTATCTAGAGGATAAAATTACATGGCATTATCCTCATACCAGGGATAATGGAATTCTCCAAACAATATTTGGGGAATTGAAATGCCCAAAATTCAGTTAAAATCAAGGAATTCAGTGGAATTCTACTGATTTAGAATGGCCAAGTTGCGCAAACTAAGAATTGCTGAATTCTCCACCCTAAGTTGACGAAAATCGTCAACTTATTGTCAGCCATATTGAAAAGCCAAGATTTTGCCTCATTTCGGCTATTAGCCTTTATCAATTGGGCACATGTATACGTTGAAGTGGCCACATGTTAAGAGTGGTGCATGTGGCTGCAACATTTTTTTAATTTAAAGTTATAGTGAACAAAAGCTCATTAGTCATAGAAAAATGTTTGGTTATAGTAGTAATACAGAGGCAGTCCAAAAACAGTTAAAAAAAAACAACAAAAAAAACAGTAATCAAACTACACATTTATAGGATAGTTCAGTCAGTGGAACCGTACCTTGTTTCAAATGGGCTGCATTGGGCCCACCTAGACTACATGTCAATAAACCTTGAATAAAATCTAGCGTAAATATATAGGCCCCCTGAACAAACACAGTTGTGCATAAATATTTTATGTGATTGAACCAATTTTAAAAACCTTCTCCAAAAAGAACAGCAGGCAAGACAGTACATTCTAGTAAATGACTCATTCTCTTTTAATAAAATCATTTTTAATAAAATTTCAATAAAAATTTATCAATTTAGGATTCTGAATGTACAAACAGCTAAATGATAAAAACAGCATTTTGTTTTTGCTCTGAACTTATACAATGGATACGATTTAAAAGGACAATCCAGTCACCTAAATTACTTTGGTGCAACTGGAAGAGTATTGCCTGTACAGTATGCACACCTTTTCTGCATCAAATCTAATGCAGAGATTCAACAAGAATCCCTTATTCATGAGTATGTTCAAACCTTCCCCCATATGAACCACAAGGAGTTGTGATGGGAGAAATGTGTTCAGGCTGATGATTCCTGCATGTGAATTACTGGACAGACTCCCCTGGGAATGTGTGAAGCAAAAAGTCAGTAATCAACCTTATGCTGAAGAGTCTCATTAAGGATGAAACAGCTGTCCATTAGTGGTTGTCTGGCTATGCACCTCTGTCCCAGGCTATGTTTAAAAGCTGTCTAGTACCAAGGGAATTTTCTCTAAAAGTGGATTTAGAGGCAAAAATGTTATTGTTAACCTTATTTACATATGCGTACCCATAAATCCTTGCAGTCCTGGTAGCACTGCAAGTTTAGGATTTCTGTTGGAATAGCAAGTCTTCCTGTCTTTCTGGTGTATGTAGAATTGTGTTTAATGTCTTGGTGACTGGAATTTTTACCCTTGGATACCGTGGCTGTTTTTACACTGATGCGGTGTTTGTGTTTAGCTGTAGTTTTCCTTTTTTTAGATTTATTGTACCCACACTAATTATATATATTTTTCAGGATAAAAAGGGCTAATTTTGATCATATATTTTATTTGGGGATTACTCAGTTGTGTTTAAAAAGAAAATCTTAGAATGTAAACTTGAGGGTTTTTTCTTTAAACACAGGTCTGTGTTGGAAATGACTTTTCTAATTTTTCTCGATTTCTCAAATGATACAATTACATTTTACCTATGACCTATTTAACATTACATATTCAAATTTACACTGCACTGCTTTACAAAATACCTTTTCCACGTTATGTACTGATCCGGTATATATTATATAATGATATATTATACGTAATATATTATATTAAGCTACTGTGCTCCTATTAGTAATAAGTGTTGGAGAGTTTTCAGGCTTGCATTTCCTATGAAACCTGCTGCCATTTTCACACCAATATGAGGGTTTGAGCACAGTAACTATAATCTTCTGATTTCTATTGAATTTAGCGAAGGGACATTATAATGCTTATAATAGTTCAGAGCAAATTACTCCACGCCACGGTTAAACCAACAACATCAGGGGATGTGCCCCCTGATCTCTGCCACCAAGGAAATTACTACTGAAAGAGCAAGTAGTGATAGTAGTAGGTCAACCTATTTTAAACATGGTGCGTCCCCAAGGTTAGTCCTTTATGTTAAATGTCAAGAAAATGGTGAATCCATTGTGCAGGACTAGCAGTAATTATGATGCATAAAGATGAATACAACTCTTCTGCAGATTTATATATACATACAATTTCTTAAGGAAATTCACTATATGGACAAAAGTATTAGGACACCTGACCATTACACCAACAGGGACTTTTTTGACGTTGCGTTCTAAATACAAAGACATTAATATGTTGTTCACCCCTTTGCAGCTATCACAGCTTCCACTCTTTTGGGAAGACTTTACACAATATTTTGAAGTGTTTCTGTGGGAATATTTGCCCATTCGATCAGTAGTGAATGTTTGAGGTCAGGCATTGATGTTGGACGAGAAGGTCTGGCTCACAATCAGAGGCGGCTCTCTAATTAGGCGAGTTAGGCAGCCGCCTAAGGCCTCGCACTCACGGGGGCCTCGCGGCTGCCTAACTCACCTTATTACCTTTGATGTAACAGGGAGCTTAACGCTGCCGTTAAGCTCCCTGTTACACTAACCTGTGACGTTTCCTCCGTGCATCTTCTCTCCTGCACGGAGGAAGGAAGTTCCGATCGCGTTTTTTTTTTTTTTAAACTTTATTGAACCCGGGCAGCTTCAATAAAGTTTAAAAAAAAAAAAAAATGCGACCGGAACTTCCTTCCTCCGTGCAGGAGAGAAGATGCACGGAGGAAACAACGGAGAGCAGCATGGAGGTAAGTACTAGGGAAGGGGGGAGGAGGGTGGTACAAACGAGCAAAGACTTGGCACAGTGTGGGGCAAAATCCTGGCATAATGAGGTGAGGGGAAAAATCCTGGCATAATGAGGGGCAAAATCCTGGCACAGAGTTGAAAAATTCTTGCATATTGAGGGGCAAAATTCTTGCATATTGAGGGGCAAAATCCTGGCATAGAGTGGAAAAATCCTGGCATATTGAGGGGCAAAATCCTGGCATAGAGTGGCAAAATCCTGGCAAATTGAGGGGCAAGATCCTGGCATAGAGTGGCAAAATCCTGGCAAATTGTGGGGCACAATCCTGGCATAGAGTGGAAAAATCCTGGCATATTGAGGGGCAAAATCCTGGCAGATTGAGTGGCACAATCCTGGCATATTGAGGGGCACAATCCTGGCATATTGAGGGGCAAAATCCTGGCATATTGAATGGCTTAATCCTGGCATATTGAGGGACTAAATCCTGGCATATTGAGGGGGTAAATCCTGGCATATTAAATGGCTAAATCCTGGCATATTGAGTGGCAAAATTCTGGCATTTTGAATGGCTAAATCACAGTGCATCCGGTGCTGTGAGGAAGAACAAAGTGCCAATCTTCTAGCACAACGTGGTCTGTGAGACCACTTTCAACATTGAGCACCTTTCCTTCTGGCTGAGTGTTTCTCTTAGTGTGTGATTGTGTGCTTTCTGAGTGTGTCTGTGAGTCAGTGTGTGCTGGCTGAGTGTATCTGTGAGTGTGTGCTGGCTGAGTGTGATTGTGTGCTGACTGAGTGTGTCTGTGAGTCAGTGTGTGCTCACTGAGTGTGTCTATGAATGACTGTGTGATATGTGTTAGTGTTCACATTTAGGACACAGCAATAACAATGAGAGTTAGTCAGCCGCACACAATTTTATCTATACCAAATGTTTATAGATGTTTGTAGAATAATTATGAGACAAATAAAATTCTAGGAGCTGTTCATTTCTAGAAGCTGGGATTTGAGTCTGATCTTGAAATATGCTATTTCTACAGTTCATTTTTATTATCACTTGCATATATTTTATTTAATAATGTGTGTCCGTGAGGGCCTCATGTTCGACTTTCGCCTAAGGCCTCACAAAGTCTAGAGCCGCCACTGCTCACAATCTCCATTCCAGTTCATAACAAAGCAGTTGGATGGAGTTGAGGTCAGGCCAGTCAGGTTCTTCCATGCCGAACTCATCCAACCATGTCTTTATGGACCTTTCTTAGTGCACTGGGACACGGTCATGCTGTAATATAAAAGGGCCTTCCCCAAACACTTCCCACAAAGTTGGAAGTGTATCCAACCCTGAAAAACAGCCCCATAGCAGTCTTCCCTCCTTCACCAAATTTTACAGCTGGCACAATGCAGTGCAGCAGGTAACGTTCTCCTGGCATCAGCCAAACCTAGACGTGCCTATCAGACTGCCAAACAATGAAGCATGGTACGTCACTCCACAAACCAAGTCTCCACTGCTTCAGAGTCCCGTGGAAACGTGTTTTATGCCACATGATTTAACGCTTGGAATTGTACTTGGCAATGTGAGGATTGCATGCAGCTACTCTGCCATGAAAACACATTCCATGAAGCCTGCGTCGCAGTTGGTATTAATGTCAATGAAAGTGAAAGTTTGGAACTCTTCAGCTATGGAATCAGCAGAACATTGGGGACCATGCTCCTCAGCACTCGCTCTGTGACTTTACGTGGACTTCTGCTTCGTGGCTGATTTGCTGCTGTTCCTAAATGCTTATACTTTACAATACTTAGTCTGGCAATTAGTCTTAATGAAACATCCGAATTCAATAACTTAGCAGCTGCGTCCCAATATTTTTGTCGATATAGTGTATGTTTATAACATTTATTCATGTTTTTAACATCCATGTATACCACTAGCTATATAGAGGATGAATTTTAACTGTTATTTTAACCACAGGCGGTGGACAAAATAAATGAAATATCAAAAAAAAAAAAAAACAACTAAAAAAAGTAACTAAATCACAATAAATCATAATTATAAACAGAACTGTGTAGGTGAGTTATGTTAGGTTACTTTCAAGTTAAGAGGGCATATGTGTTGGCTATAAAGGTCTGACAATTAGCATATTATTTTGATATGTGAGCATACCTGAGAATGTGAGGCATCTCAGGTGCAATGATCTTAAAATTATTTATTGAGTCAAGGAGAACAGTTTCCAAAATCATGATTACATATACCAAGTGGTCACAGGTTGAAGATCATTGGCTTGGTTAGACAGACACTTATGTCACTCTGTCTGGATCAGTTATCAACGTCTAAAGATCTCACCTCCTCCATAAGCCAGTCTCAAGATTCAGTAAGAACAAGTGTAATTCTCCCACACATTAAAAAAAATGATGTTTGACTGCTCATAGCTTATTTTCCTATGTGTGGTTAAATATATATGACTTGATGACTCTATTCAATAAAGAGAGAATTGCAAGGAACTGAGATGGGTATGTCAAACCTAAAGCCAAAGCTTGGAAAAATGCTCCAATGCAACTAAATGCAAGAATTTTCCAACTCAGTTACTTTGGCTTTATGTTTGAAAGTACACCCTATAATGTTTACGTCTCTACTAGAGTTGAGCGAACACCTGGATGTTCGGGTTCGGCGGGTTCGGCCGAACTTCGGAAAAAAGTCCGGGTTCGGGGCCGAACTTGACCCCAAACCCCATTGAAGTCAATGGGAACACGAACTTTTGGGCTCTAAAAAAGTCCTGGAAAGGGATAGAGCGCTGCAAAAGGAATTAAAATGTGGGTAAGAGTAGGACAAGTGCCCTGCAAACAAATATGGATAGGGAAATAACGTAAAAAAACATAAAAAACAAATTTAAAATACAGCTGAGCCATAAAATAGCACTAGATGGAATCTTTGATTTTAGCTTTGGAAGAACATAAATCTAAATCTAAAGCATGGCTGCCAGGAGGATCAACAGAATTATCCATTTGAGAGAGGGTTGGAGTGCAGGGTATTCTCTTTCAGTTTATAGTAAGTGACCCATAGGTTGAGGAGGCGGTGACCATGGCGGTGTGGAAGAGGCGCTGGAGGAGGAGGAGGAGTCAGCCAGAATTTTTCAAAGTGCGCTGTAAGCACAGTATTTGACGGTTCTATTTGACTCTCAGATATGAAGTGCACCGCAAGACGCAAATGTACTATTTACCACCCAAAACTATTAGAATTTTTCAAAGTGCGCTGTAAGCACAGTATTTGACGGTTCTATTTGACTCTCAGATGTAATACATGTAATGCTATTGCTATTCTATAAACCGAAATAGAGTCACCATTCATAAGAATAGGTCAATTGACCTATTCATATGAATGGGGACTCTATTTCGGTTTATAGAATAGCAATAGCATTACATGTATTCTATAAACCGAAAGTCTATAAACCGAATGTCTTTCGGTTTATAGACTTTCGGTTTATGTAATACATGTAATGCTATTGCTATTCTATAAACCGAAAGTCTATAAACTGAATGACTTTCTGTTTATAGCCGAACCCCGAACTCCAACCCGAACATACAGTGAAATGTTCGGGTTCGGGGTACGAACACCATAATGCTCGGTATGAACCCGAACAGTCCGGTTCGGATTCGCTCAACACTAGTCTCTACATGTATTTTTCTTGCAAGACTATAGAATTAAGATGAATATACACTGTTCAATGCAAAATGCTAACACTGTGTATTTGATATTCCAGTTTCATTTATTGAAATCACTTGTTATAGTTTCTTTGATTTCATTTGGAGAATTTACAGGAGCAACCAGGACTCTTTTCTGGAATATCTGCTTATGATTTGAATTCAACAGATCCTAAAAAACTGCACTATGTATAATTTAGTTCTCTCTCTATAGTGAAGAGTTAATAGAATAACTAGCTTATCTTACTGCCTCCTGTCTCCCCTAGCTAAAGTAATGCAGTGTAGCAATCCTATTTATAACCCTCTACAATATATCCCTAAGGCAGAATATATGAAAAACTCTTCTGATGTTGCTTGGCTATGCTGTTTATACTCAGCTCACTTTCCCTGTGGGGTGACTGACACACTCTTTTGTACTAGCACATTTGTCAATCATATTATATGTGTTTATCAATCCTTTTGTAGACAAGAATAGGAATCCACTCAATTTGACCCTGTAGGTTTGTCATAAGATCTCTGTGATGCTTTATCAAAGAGAAAAATGTTCTATATTAGGTATTTTAAGTTGTAAAAGAACATTAACAATTATTATAGGTAGAACAGTAAAACACTGAATTGAGCTGGTTATATCCATTGAATCCCAAACACCAAGCTATGGTGATTTTTTTTATATATGTACATAAAGATTTGTTTTTTTGGGTGTGAGGGTGGGGTGTTATTTTTATACAACAGGTTTCTTCTGGAAAAATTAAATAATGGACGTTCTTTTGTGAAAAACAGCGCTGTCAGCAAACATACTTAGGGGGTCGTGTACTAAACAAGTGCAGTGGGGAAAAAAGTAGGTAAAACATGACTAAGGAGCAATTTATGACTATTTGTAACATTCTGCGCTTTTCTTTCCTGATTTGCGCCTCCTCCGTTTATTTTTATTTAGCGTGCATTTTTCCGGTTGCGTTAAAAAAATTGCGATTATATTTACACATGCTACAGAGCTTTGAGAATATTTTGTTAAAATTACCAGCTTTTAGCAAGTGCTATCAAAAGAAGAAAAAACAATATTTGCAAAATTGCCTGTTTTTATTCGCAAGTATGCCTGTTTTTATTCGCAATTTGCTTGTATGTACTATTTGAGTGTTAAATGTTTAGTACATTGATGTCTTGATGTCTACTCTGTTATATCAGTGCTATCTTCTAAACAGGTAAAATTAATTTCTGACTCATCATCTAAACTTTGCCCACAAATCACATAGGTGCGCTCATGGAATATAGAGGTCATTGATAGACCGTATAATGTTACCTTATAGAGTATAGGATTTCAACACATTTTGATGTGAACTTATCTGGAGCTGTTGGCTACATCTTGGACTGCACAGCTGAGCAGGCATGTATGGAGGCACATGCCTTCTGGGTTTATTTTATCTGAACAACATGGCAACAAATGCTCTTGGTCAATCTCTATTAGCCACAGAGAGCCTTGTTGTGCAAAAATAATGAAAAATAATTATAGACAACAGTAGAATTCACTGCTCAAAATATTGTAATCCAATGAAAATGAGCAACAAAAGGACACGCACTCCGGAGTAGGTTGAATGATAAAGGATTGTATTAGATCAAGGAAACATCACGAACATCAGGGATAACAAACAGATAAAACAGATGCCTTACGCGTTTCACGTGTCTCCACGCTTATTCATAGGCTTAAGCTATAGCCTATGAATAAGCGTGGAGACACGTGAAACGCGTAAGGCATCTGTTTTATCTGTTCCTTTATCATTCAACCTACTCCGGAGTGCGTGTCCTTTTGTTGCTCATTTTCATTGGATTACTTAGTGCTGCGGCTACAGCACGGACGGAGCACCGGGTGGTTTATACTCACTGAATGAAAGAAATTTATCAGCATTTCAGTGGAGCCGGCTTGTTTTACTTTTGTTTTTTCTTTTTTGTTTTTCTTTTCTCAAAATATTGTATCATTTACTTTGTAAACAGATTCTACAAAAAAAGTGTTGAGTTGTGGTTTATATAAAATGGCTGTCACACAAGCTTCCAATACGTGCAATCCATTCCAACTCTTCCGTCCTGAAAGGGAGGGGCGCTGTACTTATCTGGCACAGCATCAAAATATCATTCATGCTTACCAAAGAAAACAAAATATAGCACCTGCTCAAAACAGCTGTTAAAATGTAATCTTTCTTTCGTCTTAAAGTAAATAACATATTGGCTACAAACGTGAATTTCGATCCAAGATTTTACTAATTTTGGCAATAAAATGTGAGCTTAAAATGATGTGGGACAAAAATGAAGCATCCCCAATATCAAATAAACTTGGAAACTCACCATATTGATTTTACTTAAGTACCCTCGGTTCTAATAATTAAAAGATCAGAGGGAAAGAGAGTTAGATTATTAGTAATTTGTAAGTGTTTACAGCAGTGTACTGTGAACCATAAAAAATAATTTCTTTATAAAGGCATCTCTAGCAAGCCAAGTCAATTAGTATAAATCGTATACACAATACGAGTATTAAGTTGGACTTCATTAAGCTATAATTTAGTCATTATTTTACATAAATGCTATTCTCGTTTACAGAAAGGTTTTAAAGGTACATGCATTATTTGAAAAAACAAGCAAATCAAGAAAATACATTTGAAATATTTACATTTAGGAAACTGGTAATAAGGAATCCACATTTAAGGATACATAATCAGGCAAATACAATCCTGTAGAGCAGGGGTCCTCAAACTTTTTAAACAGGGGGCCAGTTCACTGTCCCTCAGACCGTTGAAGGGCCGGACTATAGTAAAAATAAAAACTATGAAGAAATTCCTATGCACACTGCATATATCTTATTTTGAACAAAACGAGAACAAATACAATATTTAAAGTAAAGTTAAATCAACAAACTTACCAGTATTTCAATGGGAATAGTGTGCCAGTCAGAGCCCAGGAATATTATGCCAGTCAGATGCCCAGGAATATTATGCCATTCAGATGCCCAGGAATATGATGCCAGTCAGATGGCCAGGAATATGATGCCAGTCAGATGGCCAGGAATATTATGCCATTCAGATGCCCAGGAATATTATGCCAGTCAGATGGACCAGGAATATTATGCCATTCAGATGGCCAGGAATATGATGCCAGTCAGATGGCCAGGAATATTATGCCATTCAGATGCCCAGGAATATTATGCCAGTCAGATGCCCAGGAATAATATGCCAGTCAGATGCCCAGGAATATGATGCCAGTCAGATGCCCAGGAATATTATGCCATTCAGATGCCCAGGAATATGATGCCAGTCAGATGGCCAGGAATATTATGCCATTCAGATGGCCAGGAATATTTTGCCATTCAGATGCCCAGGAATATTATGCCAGTCAGATGCCCAGGAATATTATGCCAGTCAGATGCCCAGGAATATTGTGCCAGTCAGATGCCCAGGAATATTATGCCAGTCAGATGCCCAGGAATATGATGCCAGTCAGATGCCCAGGAATATTTTGCCAGTCAGATGCCCAGGAATATTTTGCCAGTCAGATGCCCAGGAATATGATGCTAGTCAGATGCCCAGGAATATTGTGCCAGTCAGATGCTCAGGAATATGATGCCAGTCAGATGCCCAGGAATATTATGCCAGTCAGATGCCCAGGAATATTATGCCAGTCAGATGCCCAGGAATATGATGCCAGTCAGATGCCCAGGAATATTTTGCCAGTCAGATGCCCAGGAATATGATGCTAGTCAGATGCCCAGGAATATGATGCCAGTCAGATGCCCAGGAATATGATGCCAGTCAGATGCCTAGGAATATGATGCCAGTCAGATGCCCAGGAATATTATGCCATTCAGATGCCCAGGAATATTATGCCATTCAGATGCCCAGGAATATTATGCCAGTCAGATGCCCAGGAATATGATGCCAGTCAGATGGCCAGGAATATTATGCCATTCAGATGCCCAGGAATATTATGCCATTCAGATGCCCAGGAATATGATGCCAGTCAGATGGCCAGGAATATTATGCCATTCAGATGCCCAGGAATATTATGCCATTCAGATGCCCAGGAATATGATGCCAGTCAGATGGCCAGGAATATTATGCCATTCAGATGCCCAGGAATATGATGCCATTCAGATGCCCAGGAATATTATGCCAGTCAGATGCCCAGGAATATTATGCCAGTCAGATGCCCAGGAATATTATGCCATTCAGATGCCCAGGAATATGATGCCAGTCAGATGGCCAGGAATATTATGCCATTCAGATGGCCAGGAATATTTTGCCATTCAGATGCCCAGGAATATTATGCCATTCAGATGCCCAGGAATATTATGCCAGTCAGATGGCCAGGAATATTATGCCATTCAGATGCCCAGGAATATGATGCCAGTCAGATGGCCAGGAATATTATGCCATTCAGATGCCGAGGAATATGATGCCATTCAGATGCCCAGGAATATTATGCCATTCAGATGCCCAGGAATATTATGCCAGTCAGATGCCCAGGAATATTATGCCAGTCAGATGCCCAGGAATAATATGCCAGTCAGATGCCCAGGAATATTATGCCATTCAGAAGCCCAGGAATATTTTGCCATTCAGATGCCCAGGAATATTATGCCAGTCAGAGGCCAGGAATATTATGCCATTCAGATGCCCAGGAATATTATGCCAGTCAGATGCCCAGGAATATTATGCCAGTCAGATGCCCAGGAATAATATGCCAGTCAGATGCCCAGGAATATTATGCCATTCAGAAGCCCAGGAATATTTTGTCATTCAGATGCCCAGGAATATTATGCCAGTCAGAGGCCAGGAATATTATGCCATTCAGAAGCCCAGGAATATTTTGCCATTCAGATGCCCAGGAATATTATGCCAGTCAGAGGCCAGGAATAGTGCTCGTTATCCCTCCCTCCTCCCCCGCTTCCCCATCACTTACCTCCAGCTGCTGTGTCCCCGGACGTCTCGCGCGGTGTCCTCCTGTGGAGGAGGGAAACAGTTCCCGGATCACATCCGGTCGCGGTGAATTTTTTTTTTTTTTCTTCCTGCAGCCGCATCCTTTGCGGCTGCCAGAAAGAAAAAAAAAGTAAACGGGGTGGGTGCTGGCAGCACCCCCCGCGGGCCACATAAATGTCCTCGGCGGGCCGCATGTGGCCCGCGGGCCGTAGTTTGAGGACCCCTGCTGCAGAGCAATATTTCCCAATTATGCAAATGTACATTCTTTGTTCAAGTATATTGAGATATTATTCTAGCTAATATACATTGAGCCAGCAAGGTGGAAGTGTAGTGATATGGACAGTAAATAAATTAACATACTTTTTCTCTAAGAAATATATAAAATATATATTTTAAATTGTATGTACGTCTCTAAGAGTACAGCAATGAAATATGCCATATATATATGCCTATTTTACCTTTACATGTACTTTAGATATGCCTTATGTGTTTCTTACTTATTTTGTTCATCAGTTTTACTGCATATAAATAGCATATCACCTAGTTTCTGGTTCTCCCAGGCTATAAACTACAGTCTGGACAAGGGACAGCATACCGGACGTACCTGTCCTGTCAATTGCGGGCACGTCCCCAGCACAAATTTGCCAGTGCCTGTACTGCATCCCAATAAAGAAGGACAAATTGTTGAAAGGTATGGGAGTGGTGTTTCAAATTGTCCATCCTGATAAAATGTATTGTGTATGCTCTGTTCTCTTTATCATAGGCTGAACAAAATTCAACATGGGCTACGTGTTTAACCATAGTACATTTTTCCAAACCAAGTTATCAGTGTAAAGTGGAAGGAAGTGAAAAGAAAACATAATCCTCCTAGGAAGTGAATGTAATTAATTAAAAAGTAATCTAACACTTTCTAGTTCCATTTATGGATTGTATCACAGATCTCCTGTCCAACTGTGGTTGTAAAATATTGAACATTTTTTAATTATACACATTTTTAATTATAACTTAAAGTGTAGGTCAATTACTTGATAAAATAGAAATTTTCCTTTTCTTAATCTGACTGCGTTTAAATTGGGTATTTTAAACTAGAACATTTGAGATATATTATTTAGGATGGGAACTACTGGCAGTGCAATGCAATGGAGACATAGGCCCTCTTGTGCTCAGGTTTCCAAGGTTCTACTCACTACTGCCAAATGACAGCAACTGCAGCTGTCATCTATGTACAGAAACTGAGAGAGCAATGATATAGAAACCTGAACTTAAAGGGCCAAGGTGTGTGCTCTCTTCTGTGCTCTCTTGGCAAATCACCAAATAAAAAAATCTTCTTCACCTCCACCCTGCATATGTACAGGTAAAAAAAAGGAAATATAATCCACAACAGCTGGAGTTTAGCTAAGAATGGTTGTGGCCTACATTACCCATGATATAGTCAACAGAGCAAAAGTTAGTCTTGGTTAAGTTAAGTCAGCTGTGGCTGAATAAGGCACTCCTGCTGTGTGGACGGCTTGACCTAGGCATGCCACCCCGGGTGGCATAAAAAGCTGGCCTCCTTCCAACTCAGATGCCCAGTGCACAGACTGCATGCTCCACCCCCTCTTGCTAGGCACACTTGAAGTCGGAGCATCAGATATCAGTGACATATTCAGTTTGGGGAAAATATGGGACTGATGTAATGTTTGAGGACAAATTGGAATTGTTTAGGAGCAAAGATGGTACTGATAATTTGATTGGGGGTATCAATGACCCTGTCAAACTGTGTGGTGGTCCAATACACTGGTTTACAGCCTAACTGTATATAAATAAATAAAAAAGGTGAAATAAAGTGTTTTATATATACATATTTTTGACTACATATGTCCTTTATTTGATAGCCCCTGGCATTTTTTTTATCAGATGTTTGCAATTATGAGAGGGGGGTATGTAGACAACTGGTCTGCCCATCCTAATGCTTTTATATATATAAATATATATATTCTCCCTTGTCAGTATAAACATATCACATTCAACATGCCGCACTGGTGACGTGGCTTAGGAGGGGTGAGTGTCAGCACTTCTGCATATATCCAGTAGCACCGTCATTCACTGTGGCAACCTACTTGTGCATGCTAAGAATTCATTTTTCTCTGGTGTCTAGTGTTTCCACCCAGCCGGTACATTACCGGCAGGCGATAAAAACTTGGTTTGAGGCCAGTATTAAGTCTAAAGAGACAATTTGCATGGCCAGCATTTTTTAAAACAAAAGGTGGCAGCCCTATCGGTTTCCCAGAGACTTGGGACACTGGATGATTAAGTCAGAATGGTGTCCATGCAAAATGGGACCATTCGGAGTACTCATAAATAGACATAAATTGCATCAGCAGTCCTTATATGAACTATAAGTATACATCCAAAAGTAAAATGCAAAAAATAAACCACTTAACTGCATACAAAGTAAATAATTCAGTTATGCAATGTGCACTGTTATAATGTGGCAGAGACAAGCCATATTCCTAATGCATATCAATTTCAACCACTTATTTATGTATTTTTAAAATCAATTTTCGAAATTTTACAGCAAACGCACATGCTGCATTACCTATAATGCCTTATAACAAATATAGCTTTCACATAAGATAATGCAAAACTTGATTAATACATTAAAAAACAGATTATTCTATACGTGTTTATGTTCGATTTTTTTTGAAAAAATTGAATGTTAATATAAACGACAAACATGTAAATAGAAGTTTATTTTTGCTATCTATTTTAATACAGGCAAGTAATCCACTTTTCTCCTCTCTGTCACTCAATGGGTTAAGCCTACCATGTTAGAATTCTTATTTTAAAACATTAAGTGTTCTGATTTTCCTGGCTCCATGACATAATATAAAATAAAATACCACGACAAGGAGAACAGTTTTAAAATGTTAATGGATTTAAGGGAAATTTAAAAAAAAAAAAATGCAATCAAATTCTTTGACTTGCTTCTTTCCAAGAATCTCTGACTCATGTTTATAATTTCCAAACAACACAGGCAGCGCAGTTCCCAGTTCATCCAGGAATTGCATAAACTGACATTTCATCTCTACTTGCAAGAGGCTATAAACTTTAACACTGCACTAGGCCCGTCGACACAACGAGAGCAAGATTAGAAGGTTAGAAAAACGACAAAAAAAGGCTTTTTACCAGGAAAGAAGGATTCTACTTACACTGGGGGTAGAGAGAGTCGATCGCCGTCTTTGTTCTTTTATTTCCTGTTTCTTTAGCCAAGCCAGTTTCCACTAATCAGTCACCTGTCAACGGAATTATAAAGCCAGGTTATCTATGGAATAAAAAACTCATACAAGAATATACAGATGTTGGCACACAACCATTTATTTTTTTTTTAAATACTTTTTTGTTCTGTCGTAATGATTTATTATTATAAAGAGTCACTAAACCTTTTTTATTCACTCGTGCTTCTCTTACGCAAGAGCAATTGAAAATATCAGTGCCCCTAGCATGAGGATAAAATGGTATATGCTTTTTAAAATATATGCCATCTTGTCCTCAAATGGCACCCCACAGTCTTTGCTTTGCCAAATAATTGGGGGAAATATGTTTTTAAGGCTGCGCTATAGCATCACCATACAAAAAGTAGTTTTAATCAGGTAGATATGTCTTTCTGTCTAATTAAAGTGACACTAAATGTTTTTTTTTTTCACTTGTGCTTATAATATAGAACAAGTGAAATGTCCATAATCCATAGTATGAGGATAAACTGGTGTGTACTTTTGATAGTACACGCCAGTTTATCCTCTGACCGACAGCTGCCATGCTTCCACAGGAAGGAAGGAAGGATTAAACAAGTTGGAATGTCCCTTTAAAATTATTTTAGGATATAGTGCCTCTTTTTAAGAATGAATAACAGCCTCTTCAGCTTGTTCTTTAAAGACATACAGGTTCAGTATCCCTTATGCGAATATCCAAAAACCCAAATTACCCAAAATCCGAAAAAAATGTTTTTCAGATGTGGGTCAATTTGGATTAGAGATACCCAACTTCCTGATGTCCGGCGGTGAAGCTCCTTTGCTTCACCCTCCATGGTGCTATAAATGAGGAGCCAGCGCTCATAGGAAATGTAGTTCCCAGAACGCAACGACAGAAGGGAGGGACTACACACAACGGACAGGTCATGTCAGCAGCACCGTGGAGCAGGTAAGTTCACCAGCTCCACTGCTGGAAATGACCTATATTACCTAAATTCAATGTGAAATTAGGTAATGTAGATCATTTTTAGGGCTGGTGTTGCCGAAATGTATCTGTTATCCGAAATGCTGATTTTCTAAGCTTAAAGAAAGAACAAATCTTTAAACACCATAAAATATCAAGTCAGTTCTTAAACACAGTAATAAAAATACACCGGCCAATAATTGAAGGAAAATGGCAAATGGATCAGAAAGAATTATTGTGTTTAGGTGCTAATATAACGATTCACATTTGCCAGACAACACAGATGACTAAGGCAACAAAGCAAATCAAATACATCCAGATCTATAACACAACACTCAAGAATTGGTAACATTGTTCAGTCATAAAGTGACACCTTTTTATGTTAAATTTCCTTGAAAGTTAAATGTTAACCTGAACTGAGTTTTATTGAGTCTCAGTGAAACTCTTATATGTGTTTATTGCATGTCCTTACTTGATTTCTAGCAAAAGGTTGCTCCAAGTAATTCCCTCTACAGCAAGACCTATTTTTCCTTGTATGGCCTATTATTTGCCTCATATAATGGTAAGATTTTTTATGTTCTGTGAAAAGAGAGACTTTACAGGGCCTGTACTAATTCGAAACCAGGGATCCGGCAAGTAATGCATAACCATTCCTATGATGCAGTTATCAAGTAACAAGGGCAGCCATTTCTTTATATCATAACAACAAGCGCCTTGTTTTGCTGTGAGGCTCGGCAGATGAACTCTCTATGCCCCAGTTTCTGGGAATGTATAAAAAAAAAAAACTGCTTGGATGATTAATTGTGTACTAAGGTTTTTTTTTTTCCAGACTGTAAACAGAAGCTTATTGCGATACTAAGATATACCATGCCTGATGGTAACCCCTTGAGGACTAATAATATTACTTGCATAGTCAGTGAGAATGCTTTGCCAGCATGGCATGACCTGCTTACTTGACATCAGCAACCCAACCATGCTCTGCTGTCATACGAGTGACACTGTGGGACTATGTATAAATACTCATGCACACTAGTGCTGTTTGTTATTTATAATGGCGATTAGACCATTTCTCACTCATACATCCTGATACTTGAATGTGTGGGAATGGACTCTCCACCAAACAGTGGTTCTCCAACACTAATCAGGTGCTGAGACATGCCTGATTTGTTATACATGGTCTACGCTGTTGCACATAACTCAGGAGCATCCAAGAAGTTGGGGAATGTGGCACAGACTCTTGCTGTTTGTTAAAATACCCCCGCTGTACGCCTCAGTGTGATTTTCGGGAGCCAGATTTTCATGACGACATAGAGCATCATTCATCTCGAAGGGATTGAGGTTTAGAATTAAGCAACGGGGAATTGAATTCCATTAGGTTTCAGAGGACTGATTATTATCTTTCACTGATTCAATGGAAACAGTACAATGGATCACTTTGTTCTTTTTTATTTTTAAGGAGCCGCAGTATGCAGTCTTAGCATCAGATGACTTAGCATTACAGAAAAGGTATTTGTACACCAATATTTTACAAAGAGCTTGTTAGAGAAGTTAAGGGGTGCTATGAAACTCAGTTCGTCAAACAGAAAGAGACCAATACACAAAGTCCAATTTGAATTTTATTCTCTACATTACAGTAAATGGTTAGGTAATGCAGTCCCTTTTAAACAGAAATAGCCTTTATGGAAAAACAAAGTTGGAGCATTCTAATAATAATTGTATTTATAGTCAACAAAAAACGTCTAGTTAAAAGGACAGTCTAGTCTCCAACTCACTTTGGTGCATGTTGAAGACTACTGCTTGTATAATGCACATGCTTTTTTCCAGTGTGATTTGACGCAGGCACTCTGCATTAATCACATTTTTAATATTTGACTCAAGCCCTACCCAGTGATAACTCTGCATGGTTACTGCAGGTACAGCAGCACTAATTATATAGATGCTGATGATATAAAGTGTTTTTTTATTTAGTCACTCCCTGTGCTCCTCTAATTGAATACATGATGCAACACATTGTCTGATGATATCACTAGAGAGACAGGGAATTCCATTTGTTTGAATTAAATTATTCTCATTGGTTCCTGCAGCAAAAAATAACGTATAATGTTTCGTGCAGACATCCTCCGGCTGCCCCCACAAGCCACCAGGGAGCGAGAGACAGGTGATGGGGAGGGAGGGGGGGGGGGGAGAAAGACAAGGGGAGGGTGGGAGGGGGAGAGAAAGACAAGGGGAGGGAGGGAGGGGGGAGAGAAAGACAAGGGGAGGGAGGGAGGGGGGGAGAGAAAGACAAGGGGAGGGAGGGAGGGGGGGGAGAGAAAGACAAGGGGAGGGAGGGAGGGGGAGAGAGAAAGACAAGGGGAGGGAGGGAGGGGGAGAGAGAAAGATGAGGGGGGCAGAGAAAGACAAGGGGAGGGAGGGGGAGAGAGACAAGGTGAGGGGGGAGAGAAACAAGGGGAGAGAAAGACAATGGGAGGGAGGGGGGAGAGAAATACAATGGGAGGGAGGGGGGAGAGAAAGACAAGGGGAGGGAGGGGGGAGTAAGACAAGGGGGGGATGGGGGGAGGGAGAGAGAGAAAAGTCTTATATTCGAGCAAATACGGTACTTTTAATCAGCAAGTGTGGGCAGTCCTGGTTTCTTGCAAACTGCTGTAATTTCACAGTTTCATCTAGCTGTAAGTATTTTATATTTTAAGCAATGCAAATTGTAAAACATGCATTCTAAAGTACTTTGAAAGCACATTAATATATAAGTACTAATCTATGGAAGATGCATTTTTGGCACTAGACAGTCCCTTTAACAACTCATTTGAGGCTTTATTTTTTTATGTCTTTACTTTCAAAGTAAAGTAATCACTACCATCTTCTTATAAAAATATATGATTGTATTATTTTAAAATAAATAATTTTGACAACGACCCTTTTACTCCTTGGATTACACATAATAATATATTTGATACTATAGGAAAAATATGACTCAACACTCACTTCTTCCATGTTGTTTTCAATTGTCCTGCATTGACCTTCTTTTCATTAAAACTTTTCACCCAATGTGAGCCAACAAAATTACTTCTTGTTTGTGTTAAGTAGTAATTGATTGCTAGCACAGTTTTATATTTACATTCTTTATTTTTTGATATAGCAGGATTTCGTAAGGAGCAAACAAACCTGTGAATGAACACTGTACCTATGGACGCTAGAATAGAGTAAGTTTATTTTTTATGAATGTTTATATGTGAAAGCTTTCATTGGAAGACCACATTTAATTTCTGATGTTCACAGACTCTTCTATCAAGAAATTGTAAGAAGAAGTTTAATATTAAGCAGAAAAGGAAGGTGCTGAAGGAACCAAAGTCAACAGGATATATTGTGGTATGTAGCATTCATGCTAAAGCGAAGTCTTTACAAATCTACTACCAGTATTGAACTGAACATCTTTACTAAATCTGTAGCAAACTCATGGCATGGCAAGCTAGGACTACTTATAGTACCAATGGACATCAGTGTGTATACGTTCCTGCCTTAAATATTATAACAATAATTTGCATTGTCCTATTAGTGAGTTATTCAAAGCCTCTACTTACCTCAAATTTGTGGAGAAAAGTATAGTTTTATACTTCAACTGCTCTTCCTATAACTATATGAACAAACTCTAAAATAGAAGGTTTGATTAAGCTGAATTCTCTGTTTATTTACCTTCACTGCAAGGACACACATAGTGCTAATTAAAACAGCAACAAAATATTTAACCCGGAAGAGTACGTTCACATAGTCTTTGGTATTCAAGGATGTTTTGGGGATTTTACTTATCCCAAACATTTAGGGGACATTATTCACTGTATCTACCTTTGAAGGATCTACCTACACTCAGGACTTCCTCCAGCACCCACTTTGCCTTCAGGACATTCTCCAGTACCCACTTTATTCTCAATACTTGCCCCAGCACCCACTTTGCACTCAGGACTTGCTCTAGCAGCCTGCTGCTTCCGCTGCCACCATTTCACAGAGTGCCAGGATTAGGGTAGCCAACTTTTCTACAAAAAAAAAATACTGGCCTTGCTATTGCCTCCAGAGACTTAACATTGGCAGCAAGCCATTTTTTTTACCGGCCTGCTGGTAAAATTCCGGCTGGGTGGCAACCATAGCTGTGGATGTCACCGGGGCATATCCTTCCCCTGAGTATTAGGTGTGCGCCAAACTAGCAGCACACCAATGTGAAATATATCTGAGTGTCACTCACTCTGCTGCCAATTTGACCAGCACAAATAGTATACTTTTGGCAACAGAGTGTGTGACTCTCATGCTGAATTTACTGCTGCCGTCGGACTCTCGGATATATTTGGTGTTTTTCCAGGGTGTGTGCCATCTGTTCGGAACGCACAAACCCTGGAAATCCAGCGCAGGATTGTGCTACGTGTGCAGCGGGATTTGTGCCCGGATATCACATGACACCCGATGCTCAGATGATTTAGTTCGGTATGCAAGCAGTCTGAGGAAGCAGTCCGTGCCAATGTCAACCCCGAGGGACTGGCCCATCTAGCTATCACACATGCCCATTTAAAAAGCACACATGGAATTTGAACAAATGAATTTTGGTAAAAACACCACTCTGTATAATTTGCTTCCAAGAAAATGTTATGCACATGATTGTAATATGTTAAAACAAGTGAACTAGAAGCACTATCTTATGTCAGAGGCCCCCAAATCATAGGAACCCTTTGTGAATCAATTAGTTCAACAGCCTGCATAATGCTCTCTACCAAAACAGGCCATAAGGCTATGTTGTTGTATTTGTGAATTATTTATGTTATAAATGAAGCACTTTGACAGCTGATTATATTATTTTTTAATATCAGGTCAACAGATCCATAGACCTTTAATTATTTGAGTGTGATACTGTGCAACAGAAAGTCCTACACATGTATGTTTTATTAATCTGAGAATCATGGATTAAATTGAGTTTATTTACCAGTACGCGTCTATTAAAGTTTAAATCACCTCCTTCCACACGGACAGTTCTCATAAGAGTCGATGTTAGAGGTACAAGTGCATGGTTACGGTAAATAATTTAGAATTATTATTAGAATAATTTTTTCTAATTCTGCTTAATCCACAAGGGTCAGATAAAAGAAGTCAAAATGTCATTTGGGATCAGTCATGCTGAAATGCTAGAATTCATCAAACAATGCCCATGTTTTATTGCTCTGTTTATATTGTTAATATTGTTACAGACTGCAGAAGAAAACATCAAAATGTATATCAATATTGTAACATTGTGATGTTTAGTACAATGTTACAATCATCTTTGACAAGTTACAGTACCTATGTGATTTCAAACACTTTAACACTGCAGGAATCTCAAAGTACCAAATGCATTAGTGTTAATAAGATAAATATATGTTACAGATTACTTTTCGATTTTTTCTATATTTTATATTTTTAGTGAAATTTTATCATTTTAACATTTATAGTTGTAACAAACTTTTTTACATATTCAACAAATAGAAATGATACATTGACATATATGTCATACAATAAAAGGAAATATTTTATCTACCCCTTTGACAATATGTATAGCATATAGGTTTATATACACAACTATAATCTTTCAGTTTTTTCTTAACTGATTTGAACATTAAAATGTTAATTTATTTTTTAAATAACATACCAATAATAAATAAATATATAGTTATAAAAATAGATAACTAAAATAGATATATGGATACTAAATATATTAGTGGTGGGACAGTAGTCGCCAGCTACGGTATAAGTTCATCGTGGGGTGAGAGCCTGTTTATATTTTGAGTGTGATTTTTAACAATAAAATGTGTTCATTGGAAGTTTTATACGGTGCACACTATGGTTCTTCTTTCTATGTATTTTCCCAGTTTATTATGAAAAAGGAATAATCCGCTTGGAATCCATTCCTGAATTTTATCTGCTCTACTCTGATTTCTATTAAACATTTTACAGGACAGAAGGAGGTCCTGAAGATTTTTCCAGATATAAAATGTAATCTTTGTTAATATCCCACCCTAAAGGATGAAGAGCTGGGTCTACACTGCAAGAATATGAATCTACAACCCTGACGATTGTCCTTTTAAAATAAATGAAAAGGATAACTGCAGTTTCTGAACACGGACCTGTTGAATATAAATTTACAACAGAATTGCAAAACTATGCATCTCCACCTAATTCAGTAGCCAACTTAGTCATCTCATCAGCATCATAGGGACAAAACACAGATTTGTTCTGGATGTTCTTGCAACCACACAACCATCAAGGGTAAAAGCAAATCAGCTCAGTCTTAAAGTCAGTTTTCATCATTATTAATTAGAAAATAATACCAAATTATTCCTTTGTCCTGTACAAGTAGTCCTAGCTACAGATGTTTTTCCAGTCAATCCAACCATCTTAAAAGGGTAATTTTACATTCATTCCAGCAATCTTTTGCAAAGCTATTTTAAGAAAAAATAAGACCAAAAGTGTTGCTGTGCCTTATCTAAGTAACTCTCTGAAACGGGGATGGGACTCTTCATCACGGCTGCTTCCGCGCAGCCGCTTCACCGCCGACTCCGCAGCACAAGACAGATCGTCGCTGGAGATTTCATCGCGGGACACTTCTTTGTTTGGGGTTAATTTTAGTATTAGGGTTTAAGGGGTTAATTTTAGTATTAGGGTTTAGGGGGTTAGTATTAGGGGTCGGGGGTTAGTATTAGGGTTTAGGGGTTAGTATTAGGGTTTAGGGGGTTCATTTTAGTGTTAGGGTTTAGGGGGTTAGTATTAGGGGTCGGGGGTTAGTATTAGGGTTTAGGGGGTTAGTATTAGGGTTCGGGGGTTAATTTTAGTATTGGGTTAATATTAGTATTGGGGTTATTTTTAGAAAAGGGGTTATTTTTAGAAAAGGGGTTATTTTTAGAAAAGGGGTTATTTTTAGTATTGGGATTTGGGAATCATTTATTAGGGGGGGTTATTTTAATTTTACTTTTACATTTGTAAGAGCTGACAGATCAGCGCTGAACTGTCAGCTCTTACATAGCCGCGGCCGCGATGAAACGGCCGCGTTATTCTTCATTGCTGACAGTTCAGCGTTCTAACTGCCGCTCTGAACTGTCAGCAATGAAGATGCGGCGAACAAGTGTCCTAGACCCCTCTGAAACAGCATAGTTAGGCTTAACCTCTTCTTATATTCAGAGAATCTCTATTGGATTCCCACCCATTCTGCTACATGGGTTCAATACACAACTCTCTCCTTGCTCCCAGTGGATGAAGAGGTCACTATACCACCATCGTTGCCAGCTATGACAATACATTTGAAGCTTTACAGGGGAAAATTGAATATGCTCTTCTAAATATTAGACAAATGGTCACCTTTACTTATTGTAATTGCAAACAGAATAATCTGCCAAATGCACCTTTTACTTCTTGATACCCACACTGGCTTTTATTCAGAAAGCAACGCTTGAAAGATTGAAAAAAAGAAAATGGATTTTGTATGCAGCAGGCACACATGCCAAGCGAGTCAAGAAAAGTTCAGCTTCAAAGGTTTCCAAAATCCATAAAAAGGAGAAATAAATGATAGATTTTCTTTTTTTTTTTAGTTTAGAATCCTATTCAGAGTTCACTGACCAAATAAGTCTTTCAAATAAATAATAATGCATTATTAATGCAAATAATAATGCAAATACAGATGTGTCTCTAGGGGTTGATCTTGGAGTAAAACATTCATCTAATTTTAAATTGAAATAAGTATCTTGGATTTTAGGTCTTGATCATGCATGTATAACTAGGCATTAAAAATGGCATCTCTGTTATCAGAATAATATCGAGTTCTGGCAAAGCAAACAACAAACAGATCTCAAATTAAAATAAAATAACACATTTAGTAGGGCAGAGCCAAATAGTACAGGTCACGAGTCATCACTCCATCACGAGTCATAGATTGTGTACCAACTATCTAGAGTTAGGGTTGCCACCTTTTCTTCAGAAAAATACCGGCCTTGGTACTGTCTCCATAGACTTAACATTGGCCTGATGCCAATTTTTTACTGGCCTGCCGGTAAAATACGGGCCAGGTGGCAACCCTATCTAGAGTACAATACTGGCATATTTAGGCTATGTATATGCATCAGACGCATAGCTTGTGCATAGTACACCAATAACCCTGTGATAAATTCGATGTGACAGGACCTACAAAAATAGAATTGTCCCCTCAAATCAGTGGACAATGAATGCACAGTTAGCATAAACAGAATAGCTATATTACTACCACTACTGTACTGTCTTATTGTCTGCTTGCCTATAAGACACACACAAAAATAAAGCATTAGCATTACTGAGTGTGACATCAGCTGGGACTTCAAGTGGATTACTACACATAGCCACATGGAATCAAGAGAACATTAAAGGGAAGGGTCTAGTCCCCAAACATACTTCTTGTACAGTGCACAGGCTTTTTCCGGTCTGATTTGATGCAGGCATTCTGCATAAATACCTTTTTTAATATTTGACTCAAGCCATCCCCAGTGATTACTCTGCATGTTTACTGCATGTGTGGCAGCACTGATTATATAGACACTGAGGATATAAAGTTTTGTTTCATTTAGTCACTTCCTGTGCTCCTGAAATTGAATACCGTATTTGCTCGGTTATAAGACGACCCTGATTATAAGACGACCTCCCAAACTTTGGATATTCCTTTAGGAAAAAAACTAAAAGCCTGAATATAAGACTACCCTATAGGAAAAAAGTTAAATTTGTATATATTCACATGTAAATTGCTTTTTTAATAAAAAAAATTATATCAAAAAATGCATTTCTTGTTTTTATTTCCTTTTTATGTGCCAATGCTGCCTCTCTCTTTCCTTTGCCCCCAGCTTTGTCGCTCTCCCCCTCCCTTTGACTCCCCCCCCTTGTTTCTCTCTGCCCCCCCTTGCTTCTCTCTGCCCCCTCTCCTTGTTGCTCTGTCCCCCCCCTCCCTCTGTCCCCCCCCCTTGTTGCTCTGTCTCTTCCCCCCTCTCTCCTCTTGTTGTTCTGCCCCCCATCCCTCCCCCTGTTGTTCTTCCCCCATCCCTCCCCCTGTCTCTCTGACCCCCATCTCCCTGCCCCCTCCCTCCCCCTAACATGTAAATAGATCCCTGGTGGCTAGTGGGGGCAGCCGGGGGATGTCTGCACTATACGTGCAGACATCCTCCATGCTGCCCGACACCTCCGTCTATTATGACGGACAGCTGGTCCGTCATAATAGACGGAGATGTCGGGTAGCATGGAGGATGTCTGCACGTATCGTGCAGACATCCCCCAGCTGCCCGATTCTCCCTGGTGGCTAGTGGGGCAGCAGAGGATGTCTGCGAGATGAGCGCAGACCTCCCCTGCTGCCGCCCGGCACGTTCGCCGGGACTTCTGTGACGAAAGCGGAAGTACCCGGCTTCATCACAGAAGCCCCGGCGGTCGTGCCGGGCGGAAGCAGGGGAGTCTGTGCTCATCGCGCAGACATCCTCTGCTGCTAGAGAGGGGGATCCAGGCCCCCTGCAGCTCTGCTGGGGACCTGGATCCATGTCTTATAATCTGACCTCAATTTGAGGTCAGATTATAAGAAGACCTCGATTATAAGACGAGGGGCAATTTTCAGAAAAAAAAATCTGAAAAAACCTCGTCTTATAATCGAGCAAATACGGTACATTGTGTGGACTGTAATAGACTTGCTCTTGTACACAGTAGAATCTCTTAACAGTGCAACACATTGTCAATGACCTCACTAGAGAGACAGGAAATTCCATTCATTTGAATGAAATTATTCTCATTGGTTCCTGCAACAAATAGATAAATATAAGGAAAATACTTTTGTTCAGCATTACTCCTGTAAAGTCACAATTTCATCAAGCTGTAAGTATTTTATATTTTAAGCAATGCAAAATGTAAAACATACATTTTAAAGTACTTTGAAAGCAGATTAATATGCATTAATATTTGCAAGATGCATTTTGGGCACTAGACAGTCCCGTTAACAAACATGGAATGGTTTCATGACTACGAGTAATACAAGCCATAAACAACATAAAGAAAATTAAAGGGATTCCATCACCTAAACATTGTTTATACAGGGAATATAAAGATTATCAAATAATCTATAAAGTATGTCAGCAGAATTGCAAATAAAAGAATAAGAAAAAATGTAAATATATTTTTAGTGTCTCCAGTTTACGACATATGACCTATATGCAGATTGTTCATTTCCCATATTAAGAAGTACATTTAAATATTGTGCATTTGAATTCTGCTTAAAAAATACCTGACCTCAAAATGTCCTGCTTTGTTTGAGTCAGGTCCACGTTGGGACATTGTCCTGGAGAACATTAAAAAATGTAAAATGGGATTACAATATGCCATTGTAAAAAAAAATTGTCTTAATATTATTATTGTAATTGTAATTATTGCGGTTTGCTAAAGACACTTGGAACTAGAAAAAGTTGAGACACGTCAACAATATGAGTTAAGAGATGGAATATTTTAGCTATAAATGAAGAATTTCCAAATTTGTTTTGGAATGAATAAAGGCTTTCCAAACGTCAACGAGAAAAGAGGCGTGATTACTATATAGAAGTTCATTCAAGGTCAATACAAGTTCTTTTTCCAGACCCTCTTCAAGCATAACATCATATAGAGGACACAAGGCTAAATTCCTTGAAGTTAGAGGAAGGTTGCCTGAATAATTATCATAGGAAAGGAGACTCTTGTAGATAAAGTTGTGCTTTTCCAAGCTCATTTACTGTGTCGATTTGTAAAACAATTAGTATGTTCTGTGATTAACTGAAACAATTCTTGTTGAGTTGAAATAATATTATTACATTTAGCTTAGCTGCCAACTGTCCTCCGTTGTGTTAAATAACACTTATTCAGGACTGCTGTCTCACTACCCTGGGACACCAGATGGTAATACAAATGTATGCCTGTCCAAATAATAGTGCAAATGCACAGTTGGTCTTCTATCCTGTAGCTATAATGGCATCTTAGTTTGGTGACAATAAATTGCTCTGTTTGTGTTGCAATGGCTTTATGACAGGAGCTGGGGCAATCCGGACAGTGAATGCAGCAGCAAAACTAAATATCCACTAGGCGAAGGTTTTAAAAATATACATAAAATTGAATAGCCAAAATAACCAGTTGGGCACCAACCTAGTTATTTTTAAGAACCCGGAAAATAGTATTTCCGTAAAGTGCTGTGTAAAACAATGAAACAGGTTATGTGCCAGCCCCAAGGATTATGGGAGCTATGGGATTTGTCAAGTCAACCAACCAAATGCTTAGCCCCCAAATGTCCTGCTTTACATTACCAAGTCTCTGTGATACGGGAGAAATAAAAAATTCTGCACAAATGCGCTAATAGGTTGCCACCATGGCAACTCACCTGCACATGCAACCTTCCAACCTACCTGGTGACACAGGAAGTCTATGGGAAAATGTTGGGAGGTATGCAAATAGTGACAGCTGGCAGCTGTAGGCCGGGCAGTAGGAAGGAATAATTTAATAATTCAAAGGTAAAACAAATATTTAATGCAAGTTACAACTTTAATAGATAATTGTACAAGATAATTAAAGTAAGTTATTACAATATCTATTGGGCATTTAAGAAGGCATACTTAATTTAGCAAGAATTAATAAACTGTACCAAGGGATGGAAAAAAGAAAAGAAGCAAGCTATATGTAGTTCTGCTCCAACAAATCTTTTTTAATTAAGTTCCTTGTATCTGTAGAATGCTACACATTACAGACAGTAATTCAGATGTGAACACTGAATATATCTTTGACACAAGGATAAGGCATATACATATGCACAGAAGTACAACATTATATAAATAGTTTTTCTATATTTCTGTTATGTAATTCTTCCTCACATGCTTAATCTAGCCACTTTCTGCAATGTCTTATCACTAAAACCTGGATCAAAACTCTATATTAGTGCTGATAGCCAATTATACATTTGACTCTCAAAATAAAATCCACTGTGTCAGTATTGTCATCAAATTAATTTTGTGTTTGTTTCAAACAGTTTTCCAATACATTCTATGTGAAGGTTAAGTTGGTAAGGGTATACATTTTTAGTAAAAGAGACGCTTGCTAGTTTACTCCATCTATTTTGAGACGAAGTAGAGGGCTGCAGATGGTGGATTTGTCAATTTCTATTTCCCAATTGTGTCATCAGAGGAGTGACAATGGGGATTGGGGTAAAGGGCAAATGTCTCTTGGGCCACTCTCTAATCTTATTCTCTATGACAGGTTTTCAATTTGCAAGAAGTGGTTAGGCCAGACACCAATCACATTCAGGTGTCCGGCTGAGGTAGGACGAAAAGCTCTCAGATCACATCCTTTCATGCAGTGTGAGATTGTATCAAAGAGCTCCACAGCAATAAAAGTGCAGTGTGAGTGAGTATATCAGAAAACTCCACACCAATAAAGCACACAGTAATGCATGGTGCGGCGGGGCTCACAGGGCTCTGCAGCAAAAAACCTACAAAGACTCACAGTAGTGTAGAACAGAGAACAACAGCAATAAAACTCACAGACTCATGTGTGAGGTGAGTGAGTGTATCACAGAGCTCCACAGCAATAAAGCTCGCAGTAATGTATAGTGCGTCAGGGCTCTACAGCTAAACAAACCTCACAGTAATGTAGAACAGAGAACCACAGCAATAAAACTCACAGTAATGTGTGATGTGTATGTATAGCACAATCAAAAAAAAAGAAAGCTTACTGTAATGTCAGCTATGTATAAGTATATCACAGAGTTCCACAACAGTAAAACTAACATTAATTTGCGATGGATAAGTGGATCACAAAGCTCTGCAGCAATAAAACAATAATGTCTAGTAGGTGTATGAAAGTATCACAGAGCTCCACAATATGTATATGTGTATTCTAGAGCTCTGCGGCAATACAATTCATTGCAATATGCTGTTTTTTTAATATTCTTATTTGTAGGAAATATAAACTACACACATCCACAAACGTATCTGTATATCTACCAGCAGAGATTCTTTTTCTTTTTATGAAAACAAAGCAAAACCTAGTGTGGACTATGCAGACATCATTAGGATACGTAGACAGATTTTGCTATTAATGTTACAGGAAGTGACATAAGGAATCTGAAGAGGCTCTATCACTACTGCAGGAAAAATACATTTTAAGCTTTTGGCGTTCAATAAAGTACAAATCTCAAATAGGGTTGTCTTTAATATCAATGGTACCCTAAGCCTCTACTGATGAAGCTATGAGATGAAAATGTAATCTCACCAGCATGTCATCTCACAGACATGGTTTGTACCTTCATAATGTATAGTTAAAATGGTGAGATGAAAGGTTCATATCACCTCAACTCACCTTTTAGTGAATAGATCCCATAGTATTTGCCTACACATTTTCCTAGTTCGCTAATGCTTAAGCACTGTGATTTTTAATAATTAATGTAAAGATAAACTTTATAGGACTGGCAACATTTACTGTTAAACATGAAACATTGTGTAATACCGGTCTAGATTTATTTGAAAACAAGACAAATCTCAATGTATTCTTCCTGGTAAAACTTTCTAAATAAATTTAGCCAATTTAGCTTTAGGGGTGCAAAAACAATGTAGTGCCTAATCCGTTACCAGCAGATATATCCACAGATAGACAGGCAAGACAAATATGTTGACAGATAAGAAACAGAGATTAATAAATTGACAAAACAATTGTATAGAAAAGTACAAAATGCTATGCACTGAAGCATTCAGAAGTGAAAAGTGACACAGCCTATTTACGCAGGCCAGAGGCCCAGGGAGGCAATTGTTCTTCTGCTCCCCTTGCAAGCCCTCCTCTGAAGATCATACTAAAACCCGAAACGTTTCAGAAATTTAACACGACATGCTATAATTAAAAGTGGCACCTTTGCTACAAAAACATTCCCGCCATCCTATTGCCTCCATAGACTTGCCCTCAAGTCAATTTTTTACCGGCCTGCCGGAAAAATACTTGCTTGATGGCAACCACAGTTATAATAGTCTGTAAAAATGTAATGTTAGTGCAATAAACTAGTATGTGTAAATATACGGCGTTATTCATGAAAGAGAGTAGGGAACTGAGAAATAAATTTCAAACATAAGGCCAAGCTGGCCAAGTTGGAAAAATTCTCTCATTCAGAAACAACTACCTTGGCCTTAAAGGTAATTTCTGGTGCCCAAAATGCATGTTCCAAATGTTAATGTATATTAATGGGCTTTCAAAGTACTTTAAAATGCATGTTTTACATTTTGTATTGCTCAAAATATAAAAAAGTTAGATGAATTTGTGAAATTACAGTAGTTTGCAGGAAACCGTGACCGCCCACACTAGCTAAGTCAATTTCCTTTTTTTTTTTGCTGCAGGAACCAATGAGAATAATTTAATTCAAATAAATGGAATTTCCTGTCTCTCTAGTAATGTCATCAGAAAAATTGTTGCACTGTTAAGAGATCCTACTGTATACAAGAGCAAGATTATCACATTCCACACAATGCATTCTATTCCAGCAGGACAGGAAGTGACTAAATGAAACAAAACGGTATATGCTCACGGTATATGAGTCAAATATAAAAAATGTGATTTATGCAGAATGCCGGCATCAAATCACACTGGAAAAAGCCTGTGCACTATACAAGCAGTAATCTTCATGATTCATGATCATGAGATTGGAATGCTAGAAGTTCCTATAAGTACAGCTAGAAGGAGTGACTTCTACTTTTGTCCAGGCAGTGTATATTTTCTAGTTTCCAGTTATACATATATATGTTGAATATATATATGCATGTTGACTGTGAACCAGACATGGGAGAGAGGGAAGATATGGGGAGAGGGAAAGAGATATGGGGGAGGAGAGAAAAGAGATATGGGAGGGGAAGGAGAGGGAAAGAGACATGGGGAGGGGAAGGAGAGATAATCTATATAAGGAGGAGGAGAGACAACAGATATGGGGGAGGATGAGAGACAGACAGACATGGGTGTGAGGGAAGAGGAGGGACATACATGGGACGGGAAAGATATATAAAATGGGAGGATGGAGAGAGACAGACATGGCAAGGAAGAGGAAAGGGACAAACATGGGAAGGTAGAGACACATACATTGAGGGAGAGGAAAGAGTCAGGCATGATGGTAGAGAGGAGGGGGTGTCACTAGCGTGGCCCACACTGGGTGCTAGAACACTTAAGGCTGACTGTGTACATCATTAACTCATAAACCAAATAGTGTCAACATAATCTGTAAAATTTATGTTCATAAAATTTTGCCTATATGTAAAAAAAAATTCACATATTTAATGTTAAAAATCTGGTCACCTTAGTCAAATGTGGAACTTACTCCATGATAATGTCCATGCTTTTGGAAGATATTCAGTAAACAGATGTCTACATTCATTTGCCCATACAATGTATCTATTTCTACTTATGACTGACAGAACAAGATGATGGGGGGCCCTTGTGTAAAACATTTTATGACTCTCTACAAGTTTTTATCCTCTGGCAATTTACAATTTGTGGATTGCATTTCCTGCCATGCTAAGCCATCAGAACCATGATGAGTAATTAAATCTACAACGAAAAAAAAAAAAAAAGAACATTACTGAGAATTTACTAATGAATACTGGTGTGTAGTGGTGCTTCTACGGTCAATAATTTCTAGCCAATGGTCAGGTTAGTGCAGTCATGGATAAGATTATTTTTTCACATTTGAGCACTGTCCTTTTAAATTTGTGTGTTCACTAATGTGTATAAATTACAAATTATAGATACAAACAATTTTAGTGCTGACAGATGAATGAATACATCCATTAGCACTCCTGACTACCAATGTGTTACAGCCCATAAAATTACTGTTGCATGCCTGACTAAAAGTTAAAGTTTTACAATCTGAGATATTTTATAGCCGCACCAATATGTGTGTGTTCTCCTGAGACTCCCTTTCAAAGTGCAATGCATTCAACTAACTTAAAGTCAGTGCTCAGTGTGGCTCTATAAATATCAAACCATGTGTGACATAGAGCTGATATGTGCACAGCTTGGCTGTTTTAGAGGACATTTTCAATTATTATGCCTCACAACTTAACCCCTTAGTGACAGGACTGTTTAAAAATTTGTGTACCCTTCACGTCAATGGCTGTTTTAACATTTCTGCAGTATTCATGCTTAGCTGTAATTTTCCTCATTTAATGTGCCCACGCATATTATATACTGTTTTTATCATCATAATAGGGCTCTCTTTAGATACCATTATTTTAATTGTATCATATAATTTACTATTAAAAAAAAATCATAAAACATGATGAAAACATTTTTAAAATGTTTTTCTAACTTTGACGTGAAAAACCTTTTACTCAATTACAAGCAGTACAAAATACCGTCTAATTAATTCAAAATGTTGTCCTGAGTTAAGAAATATGCATGTTACATGTCTTCTGTAGTTTCTTACAAGTTATAAGGCAATAACCTAAAGTAGTGTTTTTTTTTGTTCCATTTTCTCCTTTTGACCCGAACTCTAATCATCACCCTAACTGTAGTCCCAAAACGAACCTTAATTATAACCCTAACTCATCTGTAATCCTAAGGGAACCTCTAATCCTCAACCTGGATCTAGGGTTAATAGATCCGTGGCTTTTTTTTGTCTTTTTTCTTTTCAATACAATGTTGCTGACTGCCTTTAGGGGCAGTCAAGCAACAGAGTGACGGAAGTGATTTTGTCAGTTTACCTAATTTTAAATTTTTTCCTTATGCTGTCTGAGAGATAACAATATGTCCTTAACAACTGGATTAGAAACGAGATCAAATCTGACTTCATCCAAATTAGTCCAGAAGTGATTATATAAAGACATTTTGGGGAAAGCTTTTTTAGTCCATAATTTTCCAATTTGGTTTAAAATAAGACCCATTACCCCATTTCAGAAAATGTGTGCACATAACATTATCATACATCTTTTTCACATCGGGAATGTCCCCTGGTGAAGACCCCATAGGAAATTCTGGGTTTCCCAGTATCCCAGATATAATTCATCAAGATCTTTTGGAATTGGGACAAAATCTTCATTGATATTTTAAGGGGTATAGACGTCAATATATAATTCAGTTTTGGTACAATATATTCATTCGCTGTGTTAACCTAGCATAACCCTGAAATCTCTAATCCTTTCTAAGGGTATTTAATTTCACGATCAACAGTGAATCCTAGTTTTCCTTAATCAACTCTTTTAAATCCATTTTAATTGGGACCAATCCCAATTATACAGTTTATGTAATCTCCAATTTGATCTGTGGTCATATTGGCGGTCAGTGTTTGAGTCTTTTTCTATATATAATTTATAAGCAGAGTATCTACCAAAGTACCCTTCGTATTGATTCAGTAATTTTTGATAATGTTAACAAGACATTGTCTGAATAGAGGGAAAAGTTATGCTGTCCCGAATTACCTTCACATCATTGTCTTAACAAATGGTCATAATATCCAGTAAGGAGGCCAGAGGACAGTCCTGCCTCATCCCGTTCCTCACCTCAATCAAATCTTATTCCAAAAATGTGCCGATCACTCTGGCATTCAGGGACGTACAGAGAGCCATCCTAGTGTTCTTAAAAAGTCCCTCAATTCCATAATTTCTGGACCACCAATGTCAAGTCCAGAAACCTCCAACACTCTTTGTTGAATGCCTTCTCTGCATATAAGGCCAGTAAGGCATATTGTACTTTGTATAAATTGGTATGATGTATTTAGTTTATTACATGTTGTGTGTTATCTGTTATTTGTCTCCCCTGGACAGATACTGATTGTTGTCAAGAAGATCGTGGATTATGATCTTCCTTGAGGAGGCCTTGAGGGCCTATGGATTCGGGGGGGGATCTAGTCAACTCGGTCATGGCCCGTTACACCTGCCCCTCAGCAAGGATTGCAGGACCGGGTCTCAGCTCTGGATGGTTTGATGTGAGAAATGGGACCCGACAGGGGTGTCCCCTGGCCCCCATTCTTTACATTCTTTCACTTGAGCCTCTGGCAATTAGAATTCGGAGAGCCATGAATATAAAAGGAATACAAGTTGGAGGAAGAGTCTCTAAAATGAGTCTGTTCGCTGACGATGTTCTATTGACATTAACCGACCCAGTAAACTCAATTACAGAGGTTTTGTCAGAGATTGACTCATTTGGGCGTTTTTCTAATTACAAATTAAATCTAAAAAAAACACAAGCCCTTGGCTTTAATATTCCCCCTGATACTCACATAGATCTGATTGATGGCTTTCCCTTCGAGTGGGCTACATCATCAATTAAATACTTGGGCGTATTGATACCCAGGAAAATATCCGATATCTTAGAGATAAATTATGCCCCCCTATTCTCTGACCTCCAGCAGAAAATAGGGCAATGGAAATGCCTAAATCTATCCTGGATAGGGAGGCTGAATGTTATCAAGGCCTATATAATTCCCAAATGGTTATACCTACTGAGAATGATTCCAGCTCCGTTATCAGCCACTCAATGTGATCAGTTTCAAAGGCTAGTGAGCAAATATATCTGGGGTGATAAAAAACCAAGAATAGCTAGACAGTGGTTGCATAAACCCGGAAACAAAGGGGGGCTCGGTCTGCCTAACCTTGCTAGATATGTTGAGGCTAGTATGTTGCTTCACGTTCATAAAATACAAACACCTGAGTCTCAGGAAGAAGACTGGTACAGGATAGAGCAAGAGATGGTGGGATCTACGGCCCAGATAGTATTCTATGGCTTAGTAGATCCAAGACTTTAGAAATAATATCAGCTTCGGGGAATAGCATACTTAATGGTATAATGAGTAAGTGGCTAACCTTTAAGAGGAAATCGGGTCTGTCTAACAAGATTGTCGGCTCTGTAGTAGTAAATATAGTTGAAAGGTTAATTCCAGACCTCTCTTTTAATCTGAGTTTTAGAGAACACAAGTTGACCTTTTCTCAGTTAACGCAGGATAATAAGATAAAATCCTTAAAACAGGTTATGGAGGAATATGGACTGCAATGGAAAGACGCCTATGGGACTTTGAGACTTCTACATTTCACTAGACATCATATGTTTTGTCCCAAGGATCAGAACCTCATGAGCCTCTTAGAGAATATATTTAGAGAAGGATCAAATTCCTGTAAGTTAAAGAACTGGTATTCCTTGTTGGATGAGATCAAACATAGCTCAACACCAAAAGCCTGGGGGAAATGGTGCAGTGAGCTAAATATTACTAGGGATGGGGAGCTCTGGGAAAAAGTGTGGACCCAGACGAGGAGGGCTACTCACTGTATAAATTTGCAGGAGTTGTACTTTAAGGTGCTCTTTAGATGGTATCTGGTCCCAACATCTGTGAAAAGGATTGATTTCTCCCAGAGCTCCCTATGCTGGAGATGTCAGCTTTTGGAGGGAGACTATGCCTATATCTGGTGGGATTGCCAGGGAGTTAGGAGGACTTGGAACGAGGTCTTCCAGGCTCTCTCTTCCCTTCTTGGACGGTGTCTCCCAATGAGTGCAGAGATAGCCCTTCTCCACCTAAACCTCAATGACCTCAAGGAGGAAGAGTGGAAACTGGCAGTTCAGCTTTTGCTTGCAATGAAGCTATGCATTGCACGTAACTGGAAACAAGCCGCAAATATAACCTGGGATAATGTGAAAAACGTGATGAATCATTTTGGGGACATGGAAAGGGGATACTATAAAGTTAACAACAAAATGATACAATATTATAAAATCTGGCAACCTTGGCTGGAGAGGTTCTCCTAGTAAAACTCTGAGAGCTGAAATAGCCACTGATGAGTTCCGAGGAACGTCCCGGTGATACAAATGAGCAATAACGTTCTGAGCAACGCACACACTTGTCTGTATGTCTGTGTGTCTGTCTTGTTGGTCATGTTTGTCTGTTTTTTGTTGTTTTCCTTTTTTCTTTTGCTTTTTTCCCCAACCTTGGCAGGGAGTGGGATGTAACTTGATATAACCCCTAAGTCACAATCACTATAACTATCGGGTCCCCAAGCAAGTTTAAACAAACTTTATTGACCGCGCGGCTGGAGGGGAGCTCACAACACTTCCCTCACAGCCATGGACCGGCTTAACAGCGGGAGAGGAGACAGAGCAGAAAGTAGGTAAGGTAACCCTTAGCACCCGGAGTATAAGACGACCCCCCAACTTTTGAAAAGATTTTCCTGGGTTAAAAAGTTGCCTTATACGCCGGAAAATACGGTATATATGAGTGACATGTATGTATGTTGACATCATCATCATTTCATTCAGAAGAGAAATTTTTTTTCCTGACTATAATTAGTAAAATTCAGACCAGTCTGAAGTTATCATTTTATCCAAAACAGCCCTGAAGCTTTCCACAATAAAATGCTGCTGTGGTCTTCCTTGAGTTAACTTAGTGGGCAGGATCTGGCTAGGCAAATATTTGCATATGTCAAATCTGGGTCTGGGGTTCAATGCTGAATTCTATTGTCTTTAGCACTAAGTTTCAAAGGTACCAATGCTTGATCCTCAGTCAAAATGTTTGGGCGTTTGGAAGTACAATTCCCCGCTGAGCCTGTATATGCATGGTGGCGCTATTGTTTAGCTATTAAAAACAACACAAGGCACCTACACAAATATGCACATGCTACAAACTACAAGCGCAAGCTCTGTTTTATTTGGCACAACATTTTATTTAGCCATTTGATTTGATTCAAAATCTGATTTGTGTTTTTTAGTATGGAACATTTTTTCGTATACAGAATTTGGAATGGCTTCATGTTTTAAAAGCCATTTAGACTAAGTAGATTATTCTAATTTACAAAGGATTTTAGATGCACTGCAGCAAAGTACAATTATATTAATGATAAACAATAAACCACCTACTGAAGGATACATTTCATCTTGTTGCAATAAATGTACAGTATTTACTACCGTGACTATACAATCACATTGTATGAAATCTAGAAAGCTCTGCCTCCTCTTGTTACTTCATCATTTGCTGCAGTACAAGTTGCTTTCCTTGTGACCTTACTGAGCTAATTTAGGAAACACACTTCTTCCTCCAGTGCTTTGACAGGAAACAGCTATGACAGAAATGTGCTGTAAACATAACAGCAGCTTTCCTACTGCAGAGGTTATCCAACCAATAACACTGTTATTTAGTGGCTGCACTGTAGTGTAAAAAAACATTACTGCCCAGCACAGCACAAGCTGTTTCAAAGTGTGTCTGTATTGGTTTCTGCGCAAAATGGCTGACAGGGACTAAGTGTAAAATACTGCCACATTTAAAAGTATTCATTTAAAACAAGGTTTTGGAAGTGCTCCACTCTGGCTCTGCTTCAGGCCAGTGTTAAATGGCTCCAGCACCGCATTGCCTGCGGGGGGAGGGGGGGGGGTGAGGGGTAAGGGGGGTTAGGGTAATTCCCCTCCTATGGATGCCCATGCTAATATAGAAGAGTAGGAGTGTGTGGAGTCTGGCCTAACGGCATTACTGAAAACTGATTATGCATTTTAGGAGATGCATGGTTTACTATTTAAAATAAAATATTGTTACAACTTATTGCATGATCAAGAGCGATGGTTCACTGAAGTATCTAAACCATTCCAGTTGTCATGACAGTGGCATGCGTCATGACAATTTCTAGACAAATTCAAAATAATTTTCAGTGTGGAGGGGCCAAAAGTATTCTTGCTTTGGTTCCTGCTCCAGTGCTCTAGACTCAAGGCTCTGGCTTCCCTCCAAAACTGAGGTTGTATATTGCCCAAATGACAAAATTAACTGATTAATATTCCCCTCTCATTTCTGAGGAGATTAAGGTACCAAAAGGTAAAGACGTGAAACTGCTAACCCATAATAAGAACACTGGTTTTCAAGTACATCCTGGGGATGTTACTTTTGCCCAAAATCAAGATGTTACTATTACCCAATTTAATGGTACTCATGTTATCTACCTTAGAAAAATGAATGGCTGAGGCTACCCATACTGGTTTGGGACGTGCAACCCAAAGGGTCAAACATTTTCTGAGAATATGACCATAAATGCCTATGCCCCATGCATCCGTAGCGCAAAACTAAATTATAGACATCAAACTACAGAAATGATTATAAACCAAAAGTTTTGCAGAATAAAATTAGCACTAATACATTAATAAACAGCATAGAGAAGTCATTGCCCTCAGTCAGTACTATCAGTATATAGATAGCTGCATCATACAGGATAGAATGTACACAGTACATAGGCAATATTGTAAAACTAAATATAATAGTAACTATTACTATACAAGTAATTAACATCACAGACAGTTATCACTATAAAATAAAGACATGCAGACTCAAAAATCCAGTGCAGTTGCCATCAGTGTTCAGTTATACAGCATTATTGACTAAATCATATTGGTCTGCCTTTCCCTTTTGTGTATCTGTATTGCCCCTGTCCCTCTTGTGGTCCATCTGTCCCTTTTGTCCACCATTCCTGTTTTGATCTCTCTCCTTCTTGTTTTTTCTTTGCTCTTCTCCCTCTCCATTTCTGATGCATTAGTGCCCCTTTTTTCTATTGTGTTTTCTTTGCCTGTTTCTGTCAATGTCCCCTCATTATGCCCCAGCTATCGCCTCTCTATAGATCCCTCTTATTGTTTTGAAATAACGCCCATAGTGTCGGCTGATAGGACTCGCTCATTTTAGGTAAATAACAAATATTAGTTGCTTGTGATTTTTTAATGAAGAGACTTTAACCTTTGTGGCAAAAATAGTGCACGTTACCTTCCACAAACTGCCAAACAATACATTTTTAAAGTATTATGAGCTATACAGGAAAAAGGGTGGTTGCGAAAATTCTAACTGCGGAGCTACAGAGGAAGATAATAAAAGCAAGAAACAAAATGAAACTTGTAGATTATAACGCAAACAAAAGAATCTGTGAGACACACTGAACTATTCTGTTACCTTAATATCATGCCTACACAAAGGATCTTTTTCCACCAAAGTATGTTCAGTTTTGCTCTATGGTGTAAAGCAGAGTACTGTCATTTCCTTTATAAAGATCTCTACTTACATTAATCTCTATGATACCCGGCAGTCTTTATCTACATAGGTAGCCCTCTGCAATAACTTATTTGTGTAATTGTCTACTAACTAGTATAGAATTGAATAATTTAGTATTTACTAATTCTAAAGATTCTCACATTCGTAAATTTGTAACTGTTATGAGGTACAATATTTTAGATTATGAATGGAAGAAATGTAAATGGACTCCTGTGCTAGATTTTAGAAAACTCTCATATACTAAGTATGATGTTCATCGAACAGTTCATAGTAAATATTCACAGTCTAACTGGTTTATTTATAACTTTCAGAAATATGACTCTAGGTTCCTCAACTGTGGTTTGCTTAAAAAGACCAGATTTTTTTTTTTAAATTTTATATCAGTAATCTACTGCAAAACCCGCCCTATGGGAATGATGTTACTCAGTGCCTGTATCTGCTGTATATGGGAATGTGCTGTGTTTATCAATGTGCCACCTCTGTTGGCAGCTGACAGTCTATTTGAATCTTCCCCATTGAAAGTAATGAGAGGCAAAATGATCAAAGCTATTTTTGAGACCAAGTCAAACTCAGGTGCCAAATTTGGCTTAGTCTCAAAAATAGTTTTGAGCATTTCAACCTCCAAAGTAAAATTTTAGAGAATAGACCCATTAGAGTCCCAATTGGAGTCCCAATTGAAGGAAGCAAGGGTTAAACAAAACATGTCCAGGGACATTTAAGTAAACTAGACGTGTATCTTAATAGATACACGCGGGTTTACTATCTGCTGTGTCTCATGTGCTAGACACAGCAGTTCCTGGTTGTCGCTCTGACAGCCGAATGCGAGAGTCTCTCGCTGTTAGCACAGGGAGAGACCCTTGTTTTTGCATGGAATCAGCAGGGGGACCTAGCACAGAGAGAGCTGGTCGCCGACCAGACGGCTGCCTGCTTCCTTAGGAAGCATGGCAGCTGTCGGTCAGAGGATAAACTGGCGTGAACTATCAAGAGTACACACCAGTTTAGCCTCATACTAGGGACAACTAACTTTTCACTTGTGCTTCTATTTTAGAAGCCCAAGTGAAAAAAAGGTTTAGTGTTCCTTTACCGTAAAAGGCACAGGCTATAATAAATTAATAATATAAGAAATGAACATGTTTCCTAAATGATTTAGACCATCTCGAGAGTAGAGCAATTTATCATTATATTCATGCCTATGAAATACAATGTCATTTATATTGTAAATGAATGATGCAGTTGCAACAAACAGATTGATATTTTTTTCCATTTTGTGGACTAATTAATGAAAGCATTTTGATTAAACATTTCTATGCCAAAAGATATCAGATTGTACAATTAAAGTCAACAGTGGGTAAGGTGGACTTAACCTCCAATGTATTGTATCATTAATAGGTATGTTGCTTTACAAGGTTTGATATTCATTTGTGATAATGTTAGTGTAACAAACAAGGACTACTATGTTATTGTCTAGTAAGAATCTTCACAGGAACACGTAACAATAATATATATTTGTAACACTGACAATACACAAACACATTAAAAATGAGTGATATACAATAACGTTCTACTTGAGATGAAAGGTTAGTTGAATATCAGTTTCATTTATAGGGACTATTGCCGATATATATTTAAGCTTTCTTTCTCACACTCCCTGTTTTCTATATCTCTTGCTCTATGTCACATTTCAACCCCATTTCCCTGGCTCCTGTATATTGTATTCAAGTTTTGTGGCTGTTTCCCCTTCAGCCTCTAGTAGCCACTATTCTAGTGTTTCCATTCTTCTCCTGTTATGTCAGCTGCCTCTTTAACCTGATATATTAATAATAAGTAACTGATATCCCTGAGCCATATCGAAAGCAGTCTTGATGTCTGATGTGCTAGGCCCTGATAAAGCCACACCCCTTTAAACCCATGTAGTTAAACCACTGCTTGTACAGCACCTTTCATTTATATTCAGTATTTTGGTTCTCTGGAAGGTTATTTCAGGGCACTGTCAGCTGAAAAGTCTGATGAAAAGCAGATATCTTTGAAATGTGTCAGCTGCTTCCTTCTAGAGACAACATAGTTTGTCTTTTTCAAATTGTACTTTTCCAGATATTTCCAGACAGCAGATTTACAGAAGTTTGTTCTTCCCAATTAAATATGGTAAGTGGTGACCTCAGATTATATTTGTGGATTTACATTTACTTTACCTATACTAAAACCTCACATCTACACTCATCGGATGGATGTCAGCTTTCTGGTGTGAAAAGTATATAATTTTATCACATCTGAGGTTAATTAAAAGAATGAGTAACCTTGTCAATGGTAAATTTGCATAATACATGAGAGATAAATCAGTAACACATAAACATACACATCATATATACACAACAACAGCCCACAGATATATATATATATATATATATATATATATATATATAAATTAGAAGAAACCACCCCTGGCTTGAATTTTACTAAGCTCTACGTGGCATGCTATACAAGAAACTATCAAAACAAAACAATATTATATAGCATCATGGATCTTTAACAAAGACCTAAAATGGAGTCAGGATAGACTTTAGTTTGCATTATACCGTAAACCACAAAGATCAAAATGAGACCTGTTCCAGTTCTCTCATTTTCACGAGGATACATACTATACTGCTGAGTGATACACATTTTTATTGTATGAGCACATGTTTATTAACATAATCTGTGGCGGCATTGTCATCCTCGAGAATAGAGATGGATGCGCTTATTTTAGACAATGTATTGATTCTTTCCAGACTGCATCATCCATTTAAGATCAGTGGATGATATCATCTACAAGGAAATTCATCTTATACATAAATAAATGGAACTCTGTGTGAAGGCCATAGCTTCAGCACCTAATCTTAGGTTTTTAACTTTAGGCGTAACAGTGAGATTTAGGTGTTTTATTTTAGCTTGAGGTGCACGGTGAGAGTCTCCATGTTGTACTTAGTCCAATTTGCCACCTACTTACGTTGTTTTTTTTGTTTTGTTTTTTTCCATATTGCATATTCTTCCTTTCTGATGAATAATGGTTACCATTGGGTAAAGAATTGTATAACCAACTGGTAAAGAGAATTGATGAATTCACATGTAACATTATTGATAATTAAAGCTTAACATTGATACGAACATTAGTAATCACTATTCTAAAATGTTCCCGGAGTTGGAAATTAAGGTAAGGTAACCACATAATATAACATGATATTAAATTAATAAAATCATATCAGGTATTAAATAAAAATAAACAATGGTGTAAGTATACAGTGGCCACATAAGTACATTGTCTTGTATAAGGAGCCCTGTAATCCCTTCAAATGCAGCACAGGGATCCATAGTTAGTTGACCTCATTAACTCATGTGACCTCTGATATCATGTAGCAGCTGATGACACAAAGCTATATTTAGCTACACTTGACCTTACACCTGGACACCAGTCACAAATAACTGACTGGAATACTCTCCTGAAAGCTTTCTAATAATAACAATAAATATTTTAACACCTGTTTTTTGTTTATTTTAATTCCAGTATATATTAAATAACAAAACATAAAGGGTGTATTAATTATTATTCATATTTATTAATAGTTACATAGCTCTTGATATACTTAAAGGAGCAATTCCATCTACAATGTCTGAAAAAAATATTTTAAATAAGTAATGTATCATGTATTTCTGTTCCTTCAGTAAAATTCCAGCCTATTCCCCTATATCCAGACATATACACATTCTATGCACTGCTCGGATGCTTGAAAATCTTAAATAATGGCTGATCTGGAAATCCTGTACAAAACAACTCAAAAGAAGTATTGAACAGGAAACATAGATGAATAACAGGGCATGGGTAATGAAGCTAGCCTTTGAAGACCGACAACTACCTCAAGTTTCCATGCAGCTGAGCAGGGTTGTCTTTAAATCCCTAGGAAGAGAAACTACTGCAAGACACCTAAAATATAGTACCATGTCTGTGGATGGGAGTATGTTTATTGGCTAAGCTTCCCAGTGACTTATCTACAACATCAAACACAAAAAATATGGCACCGTTCCAAATATGAACACTCTTTGGCAAACACAGAGTTTGGAGAATACACACTACTGATGTGTAGTAGTGCTGCCAGTTTGAGTGACACGGAAGCACTGACCCTCGACCACCCAGGTTCCACCTTACATTTGTCTGGGGCAGATGATGGAAGGTGTGCTTTGGGGTTGATAACACACACAAAAAATGACTAAGTTTCCTTTTTTATTGCATGTAAGTACGGAAATGGATCTTTTTTTTTTGCCTGTTATGTTCTAACACACCTCATTGAATCAATCGCCTTTGTGTGTTACTTGGCGTGTCTTTGCATGCTGTAGATAGGATTTTTAATGGGTGCGATAATGATCTTATTACATCGGTTATTGTATTTACTGGAAGACATTGAATTAGTTTTGCCTGTTAACACCTTGCTGCCTGTAGGGTGTGCTATGCCATCCTAATATACTTATTTAACATCTAATCGCAGCTAAATGCAACCGATGCTCAAAGTGGGGATACCCACATCGGAAGTCCGAACTTCTGGGTGACATCGCAAAGTCTCATGATATTTCCACAGGTGGTCTACACAGGGTCTGCATAGACCCTGATTGGGTTGTACGGGTGCAATTAGGGCTCTCTACCTCACGTACCAGTCTGTTCTAGTTTGTCTAACTTAGTATGTAGTTCCCTTCTATGCTCTGTACCCAGCGCTGCGTAATTTGTTGGCGCTATATAAATAAATGTTAATGTAATGTAATTGGGTCTCTGCCTCTGTGTCCCTGGCTCATGATCACTCTATGATCATGGTCAAGAACACAATATTGTCATTTTTGTGCTAGAGGACCAAAGCACCATTGAGAATGAAGGGGTTAAATGCCGTAATTTGCAGTTTTTGTCATCATTGATTCTACCCCTTTGCCTGGTGCAGGGACCAGCTTTGTTCATTGTCTTCCCCATGCTAAAAATATTACTTTTTACAAAGTGGTTTAATATTTTCAACTATTTGACAAAGTGACACAGCTGACTTGCTTGGTTGCAAACTCTATAACGTATTTGTTCGAATATAAGACGACCCTGATTATAAGACGACCCCCCAAACTTTGGATATTCCTTTAGGAAAAAAAATAAAAGCCTGAATATAAGACTACCCTATAGGAAAAAAAGTTTCACATGTAAATTGCTTTTTAATATTTAATAAAAAATTATATTAAACAAATGCATTTCTTGTTTTTATTTCCTTTTATGTGCCAATGCTGCCTCTCTCCCCCCCCTGTGTTGTCTCTCTCTCTCCCCCAGTGTTATCTCTCTCCCCCTCCCACGTTGTCTCTCCCTCCCCTAAACTTTTCTCTCTCTCCCCCTTGTCTTTCTCTCCCCCCTCCCCTTGTCTTTCTCTTCCCCCTCCCTCCCCTTGTCTTTCTCTCTCCCCCCTTGTCTTTCTCTTCCCTTCTCCCCCCCCCTCACATCCTCCATGCTGCCCGACACTTCTGTCCATTTTGACAGCCGGTCCGTCATAATAGACGGCAGTGTTGGGCAGCATGGAGGATGTCTGCAGCTCTGCGGGGGACCTGGATCCCTGTCTTATAGTCTCTGAAACATACAAGCAGCAACCGCCATTTAATAATATGCAATCCTCCTACCCTTAGACAAAGTGATTTCATATATAATTATTATTATATGCAATGCTTCATTGCCCTTCCATATTTTTTTACTTAGCTCAAAGTCAATTGAATTAAAGCATAAATGGCAGCAAAAATCATTGCCCCCAAAAAAACAAGCAAAGGCCACATTGCATAGAGGCTGCCAAGAACAGCTTAACTCGGCAATCATAAAAGGGCATAAAAGAGCACAAGTGAGGCTTATCATCATTATACGGAATAGTGTTGCATGATCATTTCCTTATGCAATTTACATTTTTCACTATAAATCAAAATCACAGCTCACAAAAAAACAGGTGTACAGAGGATGCCAAAAAAGCAACATTTCAAATAAAACTGAAAATACACAAATGTATTATTTTACTTGCCAGTCAGCTGAATTCTGATATTGTCATACTGATACAACACCTTTCAGTTTTTTTGTCCATGCCAGGATACTTGACAACTGTTTAATAATTCACATTATGAAGGATACTATCACTATAACATGACGGAAGGCTGCTATTTTTTTTTATTTTTTTTTTTTATCACTTCATCTTTCAATGTAGACAATTTTTCCTCTGCAGTATATAACTGGAAATAGATATGCAGTATGGCATGGTGTTTGATTTAAAGGGTTATTAATATTTAAACACGGAAAAAGATACTTATTTTATGGATTTTTAAAAATATTTTTAGACCCAATACTCTCTTTCACTCCGCTCGCACAGTAACATTTAGGAGCTACACTAAAATCAAAATCTCGTAAACGCTTACTGTGTTTAAAAGTGGTTGGGGATTTGGTAGTATCTTTTGGCTGCCAAAGACTAGCACAGTCTGACAGAGTGAGAACTGTTTGCTTCAAAATTGAAAGCAGTATAATTCACCTTTATTAACTGACTCATCCTTAAGATGAATATATTCCAACATGGGGAAAAGTAAATAGCAATATCTGCATTATAGACTTAGTGAGTGTAAGTTACAGACAGACTGGGTATGAGATTTAACAGTGGATTGTTATGGTTGGTTAAAATAGTGTACTGTTCTCAAAAAACTGAACATGGACATAAAAGTATCATCTCACTGTACTTGAAACTCAGGCTTGCATCCCCAGATGACTTGAAGTTGCAATACCTTAGTCCAGAGGTAGCCAAACTTTGACTTTTCATTTGCTGTAGGACTACAACTCCCATAATGCTCTTTCAGTTAAGAACTAAGGAAGATGCAGTGTTGCAGCAACTGGAGAGCCACCGTTTTGCCACCCCTGCCTTAGACCACTGATGTCCAACTGGCGGCCTGTGGGCCAAACATTGCCCTCGAGATGCTTTGTGCAGCTCCTATCATGGCTGAAAATGGCAGAGGGTCTACGGTATTACTTTAATTAATAATGTTCATCCCCTGAAACCAAGTTTCTGCATGGAACGCAGCCCTTCATGTTAAAAAGTGGTACAGCACTGCCTTATACAACCTGTAGGCCTTGAAAACCATGCCTCCTATTTGGTGAAGAGGTAAAAGGGAGTTGTTTACATCACTCACCTTACCCAGAGTTCTTGTGTATTACAACAGCTGGCCTGAGCTTAATCACTGTTTGCATAGACAGTAACCAAATATGCAGAGTGAAAAATAGCAATTGCACAGACTGCTGTAAACCATAAAAGAGAATTTAGTTAAGTGACATTTGGAACTAAGCAGCCAATGACACTGGTATTATTTGCAACTCTATATTCCTCATAAATAAAGCTCTGAGCTGTGTGTGCCAACAGTCATGTATTTTGTCCAGTGGATGGCTGTCTCAATTATTTTTTATTAATATTGTGTTGTGCATGTGTGGTTTACATATAGGAAATTTATTGTAAACAGTGCTCTATATTGTGAGAATCATAAAAATTGTTACAGTAGAGTTACACCGGCCTCACACACTCATCCTAAAGTGATCCTATAATAGATGTGATCTGCAAAATGTTACTGATAACAAATGGAAATTGATCTGACTAATGTTGGATCATCCTGATGGGCAGAATCACATCTTTGATTAAAATCAATGCAGACAAAAATATTTATATATAAAAATATTGCTAGAATTTGAATTTTTATGTTTCAGTGATTTCTGAAAATACCACACAGCAAAGTGTCAGCGTGCACCCAATCATAGCCTGGGCTTGCCCCACGCATCTGCCGGGTTTGACATTATTTCTGCTAGTGCTTAGAAAGACCTTTAGTTTTGAATGCCACCAACAGAGGGGACAAAACTTCAAAAAATAATAAATCATCTCAGTTTTCAGTACTATTTTTCCATAGCTTGAAGAAATAGCTGGATGTTAGCCTGCCAAAGCAGATGCTGCAGTTTCCACATCCGTCAAAAACTGCTACACTGCCAAGGAAACATGTGGCTACTTGAAGCAACATTGTATCACATTGAGCCGCCTCTGTGCAAAATGTCAACATTGCCATGGCAATGTGTATAGCCATGAAGTAACATTGAAGATCTTGAAAAATCCAATTTCCTGTATTTTCTTTTTAAAGAATTTAAATAATCCCGTTCTCTGGACTACAATCCATAACAAACGGGGTGCAAGAGACGTTAGAGAAGACATGAAAGGAGACTGTAACAAATGAATCAATGAGGTTGAACATATATACATAGGTAGTAGCAGTGGATTCATGAGGGCTATTTTTAGTTACAAGAGCTTTATATTTCTTTAAATAGGTGCGTTTTGACAGAAGTTTTTCAAAGATTGAGAGGAGGCGAGTTGGAGATAATGTGGAACTTAATTTCAGAGACAAGGGTCAGCTTGAGGGAAGTGTGTGAAGAGCTGAAGGGGAAAAATCCTTGAGCTACATTAGGCACATAAAAGACAGTGACACATATAGCAATGTATTTCAGGATTAATGTTAGGGAATGAAAAGGCCTTCCTGTTGGGACTGTTGGCTATTATGCACATTGTATGTGTAGGCATGACAACAGTAGTTTCTGCATGGAAACAATGTACTGTATATACAAATACATTGACAGGTGCCCCTAATCTGAATGCCATGAATATCAACTAAATTCAATTGTCTTGGGTAATACAGGAAAAGTCAAAATTTACCCTTTGTCTGTTCCTCAGATTTTTCTTTCTACCAGATGATATTTATAAATAGTTGTAATCTTTTATCATACTATCACATTTTGCATATCCCTTTCAACATCCCCAAGGATTAACATTATTTAGCACAAAATAGCTTGAGAGGATGTTGAGGTTCTCCCATTCTATGTACTACAGGATTCCACATTTAATGTTACACTGTCCATCTAGCTACCTTTCATACCACTGGGTCATGTAATTAAAGCTTTTATTCTGGTTCAAACTTCTAATATGGGCATTTGGAGGTGGGTGGAGGCAAAGAGGGACATTTAGGCATGCACTCCCATAAGAAGAGAGTCCCTCACAGCCTCTCTCTACTGAAGGGGATTTAAGAGGCCAGTGGAAACTGAGTGAAAATGCCCAACCACTGCTCTATCTGTCTGTCTTTGTGTCTTGTCTGTCTTTCTATACATATGGCTTACCTGTCTTGCCTGTCTATTTGTGTCTATCTATGTGATAACCGATGGGCTGATGAAGTTGCACAATGGGCCACTAAACTGGCCACTAAGACTCCCCTCCATGCCAAAAATTGTCAGCCCGTCCCTTAGAGTGGACCTTTGGATGTTTGACTCCTTATTTTTGCAATACACCATCTGGGAATCATTACTAATTGATGGGTTAAGATAATTGGAACATGCTTCAATATGTAATGAGCATTCCCTACCCAGGTATGGCCATTCTCCACCTGTTTGCAACTGACCACAGCAGAAAAGTTTAAACAAACAAGTAAACAAACAAAAATCCTCACGTTATATATGTGAATAATAAAATAAATCCTTCTCTTCTAATAAAGATTTATAAAGAAATTGTAAACTCATAGTTCCCGGTTAGTTATGCCCATTACTCGATGGAACTCAGTGCTGCTGCTTAAAAAGGAGCTGTTTGAACAAACAAGTTTATATAGCAACAAAGGTCACAGCAAGTTGTGCTGCAACGTATCCATTCAAAGGAACAATAACTTCTCTCAAAATATTATAACAAAATAAATAATAATCAAAATAAATAAACGGAGAATAAACAAAAATGTTTTCAAGGTTTCAATTAACTTCTTTATCTAATTAATAGTAACATCCTTACTATTAAAGAGGCCTCCCGGAGACACAGACATAAAACTGTTGTAAAGTCAAGGTACATAAACACAACTCATTAAAGACTTCTTAGTCAATTACAACTAATTGCCATAAAAACGAACTGTAAACTAGGATTTAAACAACAACAAAAAAGTCCTATTGTGATGGTTCAACTCTTTTATTAAGTTAATGATTAAAATAAAACTTAACAACCACCCCTCCTCTCACTAAAGTGCTGATCTAATGAAGTTTTAGGGGAGGGGGAATGAAATAGTTTTATGTTTTCCAGCTTATTCAAAAGACATTCAGTAATATTAACACTATGGATTAAAAAGGACTAATATACTACTCTATATTTCCAAACTGTGTGAACTGTTCTCCGGATACCACTACAGCCTACTAGTGGCAGGTCTGAAAATACCAGCAAAAGTAGGGCTGGGAATAGGGGGGAATACGTAGTCAGCGAATTATATGCCTAATATTCTGATTTAAAAGCCCAGAGTGTAAACCATAAGAGCTAGATCCTGCATGTTGTTTGGTTGTTGCATGTAACATCAGATGTTGGCTTCATTCCATGCTGCACACTTAAAGTGCCGTTGTTTAGCACTAGTTCCACCTGTGACAATTTTGTACATAACCCCTGTATTATAAAAACTAAAAAAGTATTAGAAACAGGCCTGCTGGCAAGCCATTTGCAGAGCTGTGTTGTACAACAAATGAGAAAATACTAACTCAGCACAAGGGATACTGCAATGTTTACCTCTATCTATCCACACCATTCTAGATCTACAAAATTACTTCTTCGTCTAATACTTCTGACATGATAAATTGTTGTTCCATGTCGCTCGAACATAAAGGATGTTTATGAAATGAATTGCAAATTGATGGATTCCCTCATGACCACAGAACTGTATCCGCGGTATAACGTCTAACAGTGTTTTGATAGCAAAGAAAATTGTGAAATGAGAACCAATTCATCCATGTTGATGCCTAGAATTAGCAACCAATATTTGCTACATTTACCAGAAATTATATTATTGTCCTCAAAAAAAAAACTAAACTCTAATATGTCTAAGATCTGTTGTTTTCGATACAGTGGTATATGGCTGTCAAATGAATATAGCCAAACAGTGCCTTGACCCCACCGCCACATGAGAAATACAAACTATTACCCAGCATCGTATTTAAGTTTCTGTAAAGCGCTCACTGTGTGCTTTTAAACCCCTTCCAACTAATGTAAAAGCTTATCCATGTCATAGATTTCCAGTAAAGACCATATGTTTCCAGAACTCAATCAAGTTAATGCATACATGCCCTTTAACATTATCCTGGAAGATGCGAAATGCCTAAGGTTGCCAAGAAGCTTGAACAATATTTAGAAAAAGAAACCAACCCTTTTACAAGAAACACAGAGCAGTATGGTATTATGCATCACCCATCCCCCATAAAAAAAAACCATAGGATTAAGGAATACTATAGGTTCGACGCAATAAAGAGAGAATCGCAGGGAATCGAGATGGCAATTTCAAACTTTAGGCCAATGTAGACGAGTTGAAAAAAAATGTCCAATGCAGCTGAATAGGAAAATCAGCTTCTTTGGTCCTAAGTTTGAAATTCTCTCTTTATTGAATAGACCCTTATAGCTGAAGTAGCGCTGCTGTACTGTTTTACATAAATCCAGTAGTGTTACTGATACGTTTTGACCTTATTCACATGGTGTTTGTAGTCTGTCATCGCAAGGTGGCAAATACGCCAATACATATATTGTTCAATATGCATTTACTGTCTCCTACAATAACCATAGTGGAATACTGAGGTCTAGTCAGTAAAAGGGGAGCTGCAGGTGAATTACGCCAAACATTTCATCTCACTGACTTTAACATGCATGATACATACAGAAACCTGGGGAGTTCCTCGTACAACACAAACACAGTTGGCCCTGCATAATGCAGTGTTAAATAATGCATGATGTATTGTTAAATGCACTTACAACATGTAACTATGTATTATCAATAGCCAGCTGAGCTCTTCTTGTAGAAGTTCTCTCCTCAACACACCTGACACTTACCTTTTTTAGAAATAGCTTCCATATAGACTTGCCTTCAACATTATAAATTGTCAAAACAAATGTCACATGTATTGCAGGACCACATGAAAGCACATGAAGCATCACTTTGCAACATCTTTCATTAAAATGACCAAACATTTTGAATTTCAAAAGACATCTTGTACAAACCTGAAAGGTGTGGTCTTGGATTTGTGCCAACAAAGCAAGATGCACCTTAACTACAACAAAGCTTTGTTCCAATCTTAATTCGATCCTTGAAATAACTAACATATAATGAAATACAGACCCTGATTTACAGATCTTAGGATTCCAAAATAGAAAGATTGTTTAGAACCCATTTGTGTGGGTGGGTGGACCAGAAGACTTTCATGGTGAATGCTATCCATGCTTCAAACTATACATAAATGCAATAAATATACTTTGTAAAGCAGCAATCAATTGTTGGGTACCGTAGCAGAACTCCAATAATGTAATTCTGTAATAAATTAATTAATTGCAAGATGCTCAGTGAACAAAAGTGCTGATTGTCATGCATTTACTTATTTGGAAACTATATTAAGGTCGTAAGTAGGACTTCTATGCTATGTATTCTGTTGGGCGTTTGGATATCGTTATAAGGATGTACTTTCATGAATATTCAATTTTTGGACCACACATTGGGCTTAACATGTATCATCTGTAAACCCTAGAGCTACTGGCTAACACCAGGACTTGACTAATCATTTAGAAATAGATATACCTTACTGCTGTGATCCAATTAACATTGTAGAAATTACATTCTTGTTTCTATATAGGAGTGTGTTTGTGCATTTTTTAACTGATGAAAAAAATCCTCTTTCCCTGTAAGTCATTGTAATTTTGTAATGAAGATCACATCATATCTTTAATTTATAGGGTCTCATGCCTTGGTCTCCAAGCTCCACCAGCTGTCGTGAGCTTGCTGTTTAATAAACAGTGCATGTTAATGTTTGACAAAACAATCAGCAGCACTTTGTTCTTTGTCATGAGAAGAAAAAGCAAATGGTATCTCTCTTTGTTACTAGGATTTTTTTGAAACCTCCCTGTTACTAGCAAACACTATGTACAAGACGGATATTACTGCAGAAGCTGTGATCTCATAACCACACAAAACAAAATGTTTTGTAATATGAGATATACTTTCAACAATGTTCCAAAATAGCATAGTATAACATTTGGTATCATTTAAAAATATATTTATGTACAGTTCATATCTCATTACTCCACAATAACTTGGATTTAAAAGACAGCTGTCAGCATAAAAAAAAGTTTAATTGAAAATGTCTGCCCCCTGATTTGGAGCAATAAGGTATTTGTTGTGCCTTTTTTTAAATTTAAGTTTCTCTATTTAAAATACCTACATTTGTTACAATATTTCCATTAAATGTAATTTTTGTTGACAGTAAGTATACAAAAAGAAAGATCTTTGGAGTGTCAGAACCATGTTCTCACTTATTTGTCTGCCTATACAGTTTTACGAATCTAGTTTTATTCCTGGGAAATATAGAAATTAATCCGTGAAATATTTAAAAACCTTAGGTAATCAAATTAATTCTATGTAGTGATTACCAGTTGCCAAAATAAACCAGATCTTATAAACACTATCTTGCTTGCAGTTATATATGCTGATTTCAACTATAACCAACCAGGAAACAAAACCACCAGCAGCTAGGCTTGAATATGAACAATTCAGCACAGCACATATAAAATGCATGCTAAAATGGTGTGAGGACTCTAGAATGTAAAGTATCAAACATGCCCATCTAATTTTATGTGCATCGTGGAGGTGAAAAGGCTGAGGTTGAAGAAATGTAGACAGTACAAGTGTGAGGGATGCTAGGAAATTAGAATACAGGATATTCAACAGTCCTAGCATAAAAAAGTATAATGGCTCCAAACCATATTCTGAACATACAATGCATGCCAAAAACATGAATGTGGTTGTTGAAGACATTAACTTGGTGACATGACTATTTTGCTCATGGCATATATTTGGTGAGATGGCCTGTTTTAATACTTCTGTGGTGTTTGTGTTTAGCTGTACTTTTCTACTTTCTCATTTAAAGTACACACATACGTATCAGCAGTGCGATCATCAGGCAAGCTGGACATAAAAGACTGAAGAGACTTTGAGCCCAAATGTGTGATTAGTGAGCCCCGAGAGGTGCACTCATGCTGCATATTGTAAGCAGTTTTATTTTAGTTTTTCTGTGATCTATTAAAGATATTTGGTGGAACAACATTACCTATTGTGGGATTTACTTTTATCTTTTCTGGGTGGATGTATAGCCCCCACAACTAGTTTTATGACTGACAGAACATTATGGGATTTGTAATTTCCAGATATCTGCCATTACTGCCTTAACATGTACCTATAAAGGAACCACCTCATTCTCCACTTACAGTTCTAGTCTCCATCATTGTTTATTTCACTCTAACAATTGATATATCTTAGATAACAAATCCTGATGGCCTTCACTGTTCTATCTAGAATACCAGATATATATTATGCTTACAATCACCTTGAGCAAGGGACAAACACTACAGTCAGTCAAATACAGATTTCAAGAATGATATGTAGAAACTCACCAGAGCCAGTACACAGTTCACATCCATTGGGAATGCCCAAGGGTATAATAAACTAGACGTTTGTAAGGTTGTTCCAGTATAATGCTGTAACTGTCTGGTTTTCACCAACACATTTATGATTTCCTACCAGCGACATTTAAATCAAAATAATAGTTTTCCAGCATTCAGTAGTTTTCTGGCATGCTCATAGTTTCGGCTGAGAAGTGAGTCAGACTGCTCTGAAACATAATATATACAGAGATTTTCTTTTTATTCATTTCTTCTTTTTTTTTTTTAAAAGTCCTTCTACATTATGTAATGCTTCATTTTAATCCATCAATATAAATTACGAACAATCTGCCCCAAAGAGCTTACAGTTTCAATCTCTTATCAATATATGTTTGGTTGAATTAAAAACCCTTAGATATAAAACACTGATAATGCATCTTGAAGCCTAGGCAAGAAAGAAAATTCACACATTACAGTTTAAAAATATCCTATTAATGCTGGAAAACTGTCAACAGCTTGTGGGTAGTGACTTAAAAATAGGCTGTTTAAGTCAGTATGTATTTTAGTAGGATAATGTAAATGTACATGTATGTCATAAAAAGGAAATTAGTGCACGTACACAAGGCAATCCAAATTTGGGGGGGAGGGCTCCATCTGAAATACTGTTAATGTTATAAGCCAAAGGGGGTGGGGTGGGATCTAGCTACTAATGTTTGTTTTCACTGTGAGGGAGAAGGAGATCTGTGCATTTTATATCCCAGCTGCATCTTCTCTGCTCCTTGGCATGATTCTGGTGTGCATTTATCACTAATGACACTGGGAAATGATCTCAGTATAGGGTTTAGCGCAGGGCTTGACACATTTTGAAGTCTTTAAAAGATAACAACAGACCAATTCAGGAGTCACCTACTTATTTCTAGACAGTGAAACAATTCAAACAGCACAAAATATTCATGGCTGCCTGGCCAATAAGATTTGTAAAGTCCTGTTTTAGCATGGTGGCATGGAAGTGTAATAATTAATAATTGTGTTCCAGGGAGAGATCACCGGTTTCACACAGTAGACTTAATATATACGGGTTGCAGGTGAAACATGGACCTAAACCTCTAACCCAAATGTGATGTCAGCTACTCCAAAACCTATAGTTACACTACTGTGTAACATTAACAATTACTTCATAGTGTTTTTCGTAAAAAAAAAAAAAAAAAAACAGAAAACCAAAATGATCAAGTTCCTGGGAGCTTTGAAAAGCATCATAATAGCTATTGGCTGTGGGATGACTGACATCACATTAACTTCAGCCAATAGGAAACTGAGCCCACTAACTGCAGTAATCAGACATCAAAATGTGTAATCAATAGTGCATCAAAGTACTTTGCTCTGTGTTTTGTGAATAGGGTTGCCACCTTTGCTTCTAAAAAAATACCAGCTATGCCTCCACAAACATTGGCAAAAAGCCAAATTTTTTTACTTTTGACTTTTAAAAAAAACCAACAGGATCTTCCTCACTGAAAGTAATGGGAGGCAAAATGATTGAAGCTATTTTTAAGACAAACTTGGGTGCTGAATTTGACTTAGTCTCAGAATGAAAGTTGACCTCCAAAGTCAAATTTTAGTGAATAGACCCATGAGGATTATTTATAAATATTCTGGGCCAAACTTCTAAATATGGAGCAGTCGCCAATGGAATGTTCCTTCTGTTCGTTTCACTATTAGAACTTGGTCCCATAACTGACCTTTAAAAAATACCACTAGTATTCCCCAGTGGTTTGGTTTAAAATATTAATATGCCGTTAAATAAAAAGTCAACATTGCACATTTCCTGTAATGTTACTTTGACATTCATTCTAAGCAAGGGTGATAAAGATCAGTTTCCATATCATATATAACAATAACATAACTTTTCTAAAATTTCTGATTTTAAATTATCCAGATGGGTAAGCCTCCTTTGCATTTATTCTCTTGTGTAAACAGTGAGGGGCTCACATGATGTTCACAACCCGTTAATATATAACTTAAACCAGCTATTGTAAAGCATCCAATCTCTTTGTTCAGGTAAGTGATCCATATTCAATATATATTTTATTATTTTGGAAAAACTTAGCTTTAGTTTCTATCTAAAATAAACATGATACATAAAGTGGATATAAAGTGGCTACTCAGCTGAACTCAGAATGCTGTACCGATAATCTTTTGGTCACTCTTTGGGCTCTTATAGGGTTAAATTAATTGTATAAGTCTTGCCGAACAAGAATGTTTTTAGTTTGAGAAATTATGCTGTCAAAGGCAGCAGTGACAATTCAATCTGTATCGTTTCTACCTGGAGAAGACATAAAATGGGGTCGATGCTCTTCCTTTTCATCTATTCAACAGACTGTGACACAGATCCAGCTTTTGTCCGAGAGCAGCTGGATGCCTCATTAAAACAAAAACTATCTGAAAAAAGAAATTACTGCTCGGGAACAGGTCACTCCAATAGAGAAAAAAGCCATCTATTTTTATGGAATCCGATCACAGAAACGTGGTCTGCACAACAGATGTGGGCCAATTCGTTAATGTGTGTGTGCATATCTATATTTCTTTTCATACATATGTTTATACAATATATGTAGAAAAGTATCGGAACACACCTCTTAATTATTGAATTTAGGTGTTTCAACCATTGCCACAGGTGTATAAAATAAAGCACCCAGCCATGCAGTCTATATTTACAAATATTTGTCAAAAATGGGTTGTTCTGAAGAGCTCAGAGATTTCAAGCATTGGTACTTTGATAGGATGCCACCTTTGCAATATGCCAATCATTAAATTTCATCTCTGCCAGATATTTCATAGTCAACTGTAAGTGGTATTATTAAAAGTGGAAGTGTTTAGAAACAGCAGAAACTCAGCCATGAAGCAGAAGACCACATAAAGTCACAGAGCGGGGTAACAGAGTGCGGAGGCACATGGTGCATAAAAGTCGAAAGTGCTCTGCTGATTCCATAGCTGAAGAGTTCAAACTTCTAGTGGCATTAATATCAGCACAAACAGCTGCACACAAAGATCATATCACCAAATACAATGCCAAGCATCGGATCAAGTGGTGTAATGCATGCTGACCTGGACCCTGGAACAGTGGAAACATGTTCTGTGGAGTCTTCACTGTTTGGTAGTCTGATTGGCTGGGTTTGGTGGATGCCAGGAGAATGTTGCCTGCCTGACTGCGTTGTCCAACTGTAAAGTTTGGTTTAAGGGGGATAATGGTATGTTTTTAAGGTAAGCTAGGCTTGTTACGTCCAGTGAAGGGAAATCTTAATGCTCCAACATACTAAGACATTTTGGACAATGCTATGCTTCCAACTTTGTGGCAACAGTTTGGCTTAAACAACCTAGGCTTAAAATAGCTTGAGCTCCACATAGAGAGAGATTGATTCAAGAGTAATAACTAATGACATAACTTACTCAGAGGGGAGCACAATAAGTGCTGCAGAGGGAGACAGTCTCACATATATTATAAACCTGTAAAACATACAGAAAATAAGCTAATACCTGGCAATGTTACATTATGTCAGACACTAGTGTAACGACTGGGCCGAAACCATCCATTCTCTCCACTACAGATTACCCGAGAGAGGATTCTCCACTGACGGAGCTATGTGCCCCAAGTGACCAGGAATCAGCCCACCACAATGTAAGATCCTGTTTGGGGGGCCCATATTAAAACCCCAAAAACTTCCCTGAGGACCACACTTCCCATGATGCTCAGCCAGCACCTATAAAATAATGAGTGGAGTAAGCACCTTTCCTTAGTAAATGACTGTAGAGAAAAAAAAAAAAACTCAGAACTATCAATCCAAAAAATAAAACAATAAAAACTCTAAAACCCATTTTTGGTCTATTCCCGAAAAAGCCATCTGTAGTGAACTGCAAAATCCAGACCTTAATAGCTGAGCTACAAAATATCTAAAATCTGCCTTACACATCATCACAGCTATTAATGTCTTATCTATGCAGTTTACTTCTCAGGTCCCGTCAGTCCACTCTCTACCCCTTGTGTTGTGGCTTTATTCAGTCACAATGATTCTAGCAACATTTCAACCTTGCAGACTCTTTGTCAAAGCAACGGTCTTTTTAAAGTTATTGCCACAGACAGCTTGGAGTAAAACAGACTATAGCAACACGGTTAAGAAGCAATCTGCTATGTAATATAAGTGACACATCCCTACTGACTCTGAAATATAAGTGCACAGAATAGAGGTAGTAAAAGTGCTGAAAATAAAGGCCACACTTTTATGACCTCTTCCACTTCTGGCTTTGATCCAGTTCCTGCCCTGGACACCACATATAACAATATTAAATAGCAATTCTATAAAGCCATATATATTTATTGCTAAACACCAACTGTAGGATGTCTCCAATATTCAGGGTTGCAGGTTCAATTCCTGGTGGAGTTGATGCAGTGTTTCATCCTTCCGAGGAAGATAAAATGATTACCACTGAACTGAGACATTTTAACATCCTCTTGATATTGGTCAAAAGTAGGGTTGCCACCTGGCCGGTATTTTACCGGCAGGCCGGTAAAATATTGGCATCAGGCCAATGTTAAGTCTATGGAGACAGTACCAAGGCTGGTATTTTTTTGAAGAAAAGGTGGCAACCCTAGTCAAAAGTAACATCCCATTCAAAAGAAGGAAATATTTCAATGCACCCTGGTTATAACAAATAATGATATGTTAATAATAAGAACATGTTAATGGACACCTTTGTCAGGTTTCCTGAAATAAAAATATCTTCCATTCATTTTGGATAACAAAATAAAAATATCTGTGCTTTTAGTGTCAGTTGTTTCACCCTTTTCCAACACATGACATGCCAGGCACGTCATGACAAACTGTCTCGTTGAGGACAATAAACGCCATGCAGAAACAATAGCGGTATGTGAGCTGCTATATTCTGATGCAATCTAAATGACATGGCTGAGTGCCTCTGTTTCCCCTATATATGCCCTGTTCCCTCAAACACCCCAAGGATTTTTTACAAATAATGTTATTATTTTTTTCTCTGTATGTTGGGATTAGGGTTACATTAAAAAATACTTGTATATATAAATACAATGTTATCCCATAGAGGACCAGTGATATGTTACAGGGAAAAAAAAAAATATATATATATAAACCCCTTAGTGACCAAGGCAGTTTTTACACATCCTCAGTGTTTGTGTTAAGCTGTAATTTTCCTCTTTCTCATTTAAGGTACCCACACACATTATATACTGTCTTTTATCATCAAAAGGAGGACTTTCATAAGATACCATTAATTTACACATTAGTTCTAACATTTATCTAAAAAAAACTTTTACACATCTACAACCAGTAAAAAAAATGACTGCAGCTAAATGGTATCTAAATTTTGCCCTGAGTTTAGAAATACCCCATGTTCCCATGTTTTTGTTGTTTTTTTGCAAGTTACAAAGCAATAACCTAAAGTAGCATTTTTTCCCGCTAACTATTTTCCCCTTAAGTGACCTTATGACCCTAATCCTGATGATCAACTTCACCCTAACACTAAATCCAACCCTAACTCTAACCCTATGGGTTTACTATTGGTCTATTTTTAGCTGTAAGGCACTCTAGTAACTACAACAGAGCATCAGAAGTGCTAATTCACCACTTCCAAAGCTCTTGCCCACAACATGGCAGCGCCATATTGGAAAGGCAACTGCCTTTCTGGTATGGAGCATACAACTGCTCCTGGGAACATTTTATGCTGAAGGGATATTTTCAGTGTTGTCTGGTGCCTCATTCATAGAGGCATCATGGCAACACTGTCTGATCACTGATGTTAAATAATTATTTTATGTTATGTATGTATTCATCAAAATCAGAATATTTTCTTGCAAATATCAGGTTTGCAGCTTCTACTGAGCCTCCCACTCAGCTCTCAACATTTGACTGTAGGATATCTTTCTGTTTACATTACTAATAACATTATTCATTTAAGTCCAAGCAATACCAATGCATCATTAACTCCACACCTTAACTCTGTATTTATTTTTCAGAAGGTTGTTCAGATCTGTCCTCTAAATAGACATGCAATTAAGATTAAGACTTCTAAATTTAACAGAGAACCAATTAGCTTTTCTGTAAATATCACTATACTAACTGTCTTTGTATACGTAACTAATCTAAAAATAATTAGTCCCAATTAACCTCATGTCTGAGCAATGTGCCAATCAGCTACCATCAGTATGGTCCATGGTTTTGTGAATGTACATGTACTGTAGTAAATTCCTTTTGTCATACCCTTCGAGCATTGAGTAAATTGATGATGTGCTATAAATAAATGGTCATAATAATATAATGGAAGGATGTCATTATGTAGCGTACCGTTACTATATAGGTATATTAATGATGTGTCATGATATTAAAAAGATATGTAAACACTGCTTTTGTGAGTTTAAGATAGCTTTTTAGATTTAACATTTATGTTTCATAGCGACAGATCTTTTACATATTATTAGGATAAATAATAGTCCATTTATATAGTCCATTTTCAGAGAATAAGCAATGTATAATTGGTTATACATTTTTGTGACTTAAATACCTAATACTTTTGCAGCATTGGGGTTGCCTTATTAATACTAATCAGATAATGAATTTAAAAATTCCCCAAGTCTATAAAGCCAATTTATTTTAAAATACTAGCCAATTTGCCAATTGCAAACATAAGTGATGTGAAAGCTGGTAACGTGCTTATGCTAAGTAAATCTAAAAAAATGCAATGTATATCTTTGGGCCTCTTAAATGCTATAATTTGGGGACAGAACTAAAAATTGATCTAGTGTGGTACAGGCAAAACGCTCTACTCTCTGCTTCAATGATAATGCGGGATGCTGGAGGCATAGTTGCGAGCACTCCCGAGTTTGCTGAGACAGTTGTGCTATTTGGGTCTTTTCCAGGAAAATTCCGGTCTATCCTTGCATTCGTACTCAGTGCATACACATTAGTGCACAGCGATTACACAGTCTAAACATACACAGTCTAAACACGAGAAAATGTTATTCAGACACCCAGCTCACTGCTGCCAGGCCGTCTTTAATAGTGATTGGACCCTGGGCAAGCATTTGCTTGGGCCCCCTGGACCCTGCCCCCTCCCCTGCATGCAATCCCGCCATCCATCGCAATGTTACCCCACCCCCACACACATTTGCCATAATTGTTGTGCCATTCAGATGCCAGTAATATTGTGCCATTCAGAGCGCAGTACTATTGTGCCAGTCAGAGCCCAGTAATATTGTGCCATTCAGAGCCCAGTAATATTGTGCCAGTCAGAGCCCGGGAATATTGTGCCAGTCAGAGCCCAGTAATATTCTGCCATTCAGATGCCCAGTAATACAGGGAGTGCAGAATTATTAGGCAAATTAGTATTTTGACCACATCATCCTCTTTATGCATGTTGTCTTACTCCAAGCTGTATAGGCTCGAAAGCCTACTACCAATTAAGCATATTAGGTGATGTGCATCTCTGTAATGAGAAGGGGTGTGGTCTAATGACATCAACACCCTATATCAGGTGTGCATAATTATTAGGCAACTTCCTTTCCTTTGGCAAAATGGGTCAAAAGAAGGACTTGACAGGCTCAGAAAAGTCAAAAATAGTGAGATGTCTTGCAGAGGGATGCAGCACTCTTAAAATTGCAAAGTTTCTGAAGCGTGATCATCGAACAATCAAGCGTTTCATTCAAAATAGTCAACAGGGTCGCACGAAGCGTGTTGAAAAACCAAGGCGCATAATAACTGCCCATGAACTGAGAAAAGTCAAGCGTGCAGCTGCCACGATGCCACTTGCCACCAGTTTGGCCATATTTCAGAGATGCAACATCACTGGAGTGCCCAAAAGCACAAGGTGTGCAATACTCAGAGACATGGCCAAGGTAAGAAAGGCTGAAAGATGACCACCACTGAACAAGACACACAAGCTGAAACGTCAAGACTGGGCCAAGAAATATCTCAAAGACTGATTTTTCTAAGGTTTTATGGACTGATGAAATGAGAGTGAGTCTTGATGGGACAGATGGATGGGCCCGTGGCTGGATTGGTAAAGGGCAGAGAGCTCCAGTCCGACTCAGACGCCAGCAAGGTGGAGGTGGAGTACTGGTTTGGGCTGGTATCATCAAAGATGAGCTTGTGGGGCCTTTTCGGGTTGAGGATGGAGTCAAGCTCAACTCCCAGTCCTACTGCCAGTTCCTGGAAGACACCTTCTTCAAGCAGTGGTACAGGAAGAAGTCTGCATCCTTCAAGAAAAACATGATTTTCATGCAGGACAATGCTCCATCACACGCGTCCAAGTACTCCACAGCATGGCTGGCAAGAAAGGGTATAAAAGAAGAAAATGTAATGACATGGCCTCCTTGTTCACCTGATCTGAACCCCATTGAGAACCTGTGGTCCATCATCAAATGTGAGATTTACAAGGAGGGAAAACAGTACACCTCTCTGAACAGTGTCTGAGAGGCTGTGGTTGCTGCTGCACGCAATGTTGATGGTGAACAGATCAAAACACTGACAGAATCCATGGAAGGCAGGCTTTTGAGTGTCCTTGCAAAGAAAGGTGGCTATATTGGTCACTGATTTGTTTTTGTTTTGTTTTTGAATGTCAGAAATGTATATTTGTGAATGTTGAGATGTTATATTGGTTTCACTGGTAAAAATAAATAATTGAAATGGGTATATATTTGTTTTTTGTTAAGTTGCCTTATAATTATGCACAGTAATAGTCACCTGCACACACAGATATCCCCCTAAAATAGCTAAAACTAAAAACAAACTAAAAACTACTTCCAAAAATATTCAGCTTTGATATTAATGAGTTTTTTGGGTTCATTGAGAACATGGTTGTTGTTCAATAATAAAATTAATCCTCAAAAATACAACTTGCCTAATAATTCTGCACTCCCTGTATAGTGCCAGTCAGAGCCCAGTAATATAGTGCCAGTCAGAGCCCAGTAATATAGTGCCTGCCAGCCAGATGCCCAGTAATATTGTGCCAGCCAGAGCCCAGTAATATTCTGCCATTCAGATGCCCAATATTATTCTGCCATTCAGATGCCATGAATATTGTGCCAGCCAGAGCCCAGTAATATTCTGCCATTCAGATGCCCAATATTATTCTGCCATTCAGATGCCCAGTAATATTGTGCCAGCCAGATCCCAGTAATATTCTGCCATTCAGATGCCCAGTATTATTCTGCCATTCAGATGCCCAGTAATATTGTGCCAGTCAGAGCCCAGTAATATTCTGCCATTCAGATGCCCAGTAATATTGTGCCAGCCAGAGCCCAGTAATATTCTGCCATTCAGATGCCCAGTATTATTCTGCCATTCAGATGCCCAGTAATATTGTGCCAGCCAGAGCCCAGTAATATTCTGCCATTCAGATGCCCAGTAATATTGTGCCAGCCAGAGCCCAGTAATATTCTGCCATTCAGATGCCCAATATTATTCTGCCATTCAGATGCCCAGTAATATTGTGCCAGCCAGAGCCCAGTAATATTCTGCCATTCAGATGCCCAATATTATTCTGCCATTCAGATGCCCAGTAATATTGTGCCAGCCAGAGCCCAGTAATATTCTGCCATTCAGATGCCCAGTATTATTCTGCCATTCAGATGCCCAGTACTATTGTGCCAGTCAGAGCCCAGTAATATTCTGCCATTCAGATGCCCAGTAATATTGTGCCAGCCAGAGCCCAGTAATATTCTGCCATTCAGATGCCCAGTACTATTGTGCCAGTCAGAGCCCAGTAATATTCTGCCATTCAGATGCCCAGTAATATTGTGCCAGCCAGAGCCCAGTAATATTCTGCCATTCAGATGCCCAGTATTATTGTGCCAGCCAGATGCCCAGTAATATTGTGCCAGTCAGCCCCCCCCCCCCCCCCGTTCCCAAGTACTTACATGAAGCTGTTACGTGTCCCCCGCCGGATGTCTCCTCCGTGCAGTCTTCCCTCTTGCACGGAGGAGGGAAACAGTCACCGGATGTGACGCGACGTCACATCCGGCGTCAGTTTTTTTTTTTTGTTTTTTTTTCCGGCCGTCGCATCCATCAGATGCGGCTTGCCGGAAAAAAGCGTTCACAAGCGCAATGCGCTGTGAACGCGGCAAGCAGGGCTGGGGGCCCACGGGACAGCTGCCTTGGGGCCCCCCAGGAGTAAATGGGCCCAGGGCAGCTGCCCCGTTTGCCCCGCGTTAAAGACGGCCCTGACTGCTGGGGGAGTCCCGCAGCACTGACCGCTTTAGGCCCTACCCATTTTTGTTCTGGGAACGGCACAGACATTGTTGGCAGGTATGTCGAGCTATAGCTTAGAAGGGGGAGTGTCAGCTGACTCATGACTCTCATCATGACTGTCCTCTTTTAGTTCAATGACTGTAAATATCCATTTTTTTCTATGAAGATTAATATTCAAGGGTCTCCTCAATAAAGAGAGAACTTCAGGGAATTGTGATGGGAATTTCAAACTTTAGGCCAAAGTAGCCAAGTTGGAAAAATTCTCCAATGTAGCAGCATAAGATAATTTTTCCAAACTCAGCTACTTTGGCCTTAACGTTCAAATTTCTGTCTCAATAAACTGCAATGCTCTCTTTATTGAGCAGACCCTTTAGGATTTACTCTAGTGAACAAGATGATTATTATAAGTGAGATTTGCTATTACTTTGGTTTTTTTGATATGTAATTATTTACATTGCTCTATGGCAATTATAAGCAAACTGAATTTATTGAGTAATAATAAAATACAATAAACGCCATGTTCAATTTTCTTTTACTATTCAGTTCAGTGGTTTGCATAATAGTATAATGAAAACTATTATTTACATGTATTGTCATTGTTAATATATAGGCTGTGTTATACGGATATTTAATGACAATCAGTACATTTTTATATAGTAAACTGACATATATATTATAAGATGTGTAGCTTTTTAGTATGCTGATTCAGGGTCTTCTTAAAGAAGTGATGCCAACATTTTTATTATCCTTCTTATGTTGTCTGTCAATTAATTATCTTTCTATCATGTTTTGTGTAAAAGATTTCACGGATAATAATACCGTATTTGCTCGATTATAAGACGAGGTTTTTTTCAGAGCAAATGCTCTGAAAAATCCCCCTCGTCTTATAATCGAGGTCTCTTATAATCTGACCTCAAATTGAGGTCAGATTATAAAACATGGATCCAGGTCCCCAGCAGAGCTGCAGGGGACCTGGATCCCCCTCTCTAGCAGCAGGGGAAGTCTGCGCAACGAGCGCAGACTCCCCTGCTTCCGCCCGGCACGACCGCCGGGGCTTCTGTGAAGAAGCCGGGAACTTCCGCTTTCGTCACAGAAGTCCCGGCGAGCGTGCCGGGCGGCAGCAGGGGAGGTCTGCGCTCATCGCGCAGACTTCCTCTGCTGCCCCACTAGCCACCGGGGAAAAGCGGGCAGCTGGGGGTTGTCTGCACGATACGTGCAGACATCCTCCATGCTGCCCGACACGGCAGACTATTATGACGGACAGCTGTCCGTCATAATAGACTGCCGTGTCGGGCAGCATGGAGGATGTCTGCAAGTATCGTGCAGACATCCCCCGCTGCCCCCACTAGCCACCAGGGATCAAGGTAAGGGGAAGGGAGGGAGGGGGGGGCAGAGAGACAGGGGGAGGGAGGGAGTGGGGCAGAGAGACAGGGGGAGGGAGGGGGACAGAGAGACAGGGGGAGGGAGGGGGGCAGAGACAGAGTCAAGGGGAGGGAGGGGGTTAAGAGACAGAGACAAGGGGAGGGAAGGGGTTAAGAGACAGACAAGGGGAGGGAAGGGGTTAAGAGACAGAGACAAGGGGAGGGAAGGGGTTAAGAGACAGACAAGGGGAGGGAAGGGGTTAAGAGACAGAGACAAGGGGAAGGAAGGGGTTAAGAGACAGAGACAAGGGGAGTGAGGGGGTTAAGAGACAGGCAAGGGGAGGGGGGAGAGAGAGAAAAATGGGGGCAAGGGAAAGAGAAAGGCAGCATTGGCACATAAAAAGAAATAAAAACTAGAAATACATTTTTTGATATCATAATTTTTTATTAAAAAAGCAATTTACATGGGAATATATACAAGTTTAACTTTTTTCCTATAGGGTAGTCTTATATTCAGGCTTTTAGTTTTTTTCCTAAAGGAATATCCAAAGTTTGGGGGGTCGTCTTATAATCAGGGTCGTCTTATAATCGAGCAAATACGGTAGTTAGAAATCAAGTTCTCTTGGAGCTTGGAGGTTCGTGATGGTTGCCCTGTGCTCTGTGGGGAAGGTGACAAATGCACGGGAAGTCACCCATAGTATTATGTAACAACGCAGTTGATAACATGATGATGAAAACAGGCAAGGCTATCATTCATGAATAAAGTCCTAAAATATCCTGTATTCCCACTTAAAGGTTAAAGATTCTTATGAAATATGTGATGGCTAAACTTTGGCAATAAAATGGCTGCATTATGGGGAGTTGGAGGTAGAGTTTACATGAGTGTAATTTCCTGAGTCATGGCACAACATGTGAGTATTGTTGCTACCTAACTATTTTAATGGGCAGTCTGTTAAAAAAAAAAAAAAAAAAATACCTCTGTATTTGAGTCTGACAAGTCTACTAGATTTCAAGACTGGTCTATGCGGTGACTGTGAAATAGCTCAGTAGACTAATTTAAACCCTTAGCTTTATAATACTTGAATACTACTTTTTTTTAATTCATTTACCTTACTGGTAAATTGGTTATAGCTGGCTTATTTTATTTTTGTTTCCAAAGTACACATTTATTTGTATATTTTTTAGCCAAGAATTATCCATTCCAGCAAACAAGACCAAGACATGTATTAAACCTTTTTGAAAATTCAGTGTTTTAGTGGGCCCTTTACCTTTTTGTATTCATCTCAAAGGATACAATGTTATTGTCACTATCCTTCAAGTGCTCCCATATTTGCTTGTTAGAGATAAGCTCCTCATTGTTAATAATTACCAGATCCAGACACGCATCCCCTCTGGTTGGTGTCTATACTAGCTGAGACAAAAAAATATAATTCAACAAATTTAGAAACTGGTTTTAACAGAATTATTAGTTACATTTTTCCAATTTAGTCATTAATCGCCCCCATACTGATAGTACACCCTGTTTGAGATGCCTTATCTATTTACCTTAATAGCTGTGATTTTCCAAGATATGTTCACTACCGTCATCATATATATCTTCCACTCCACCTCTTTTGTTTGACCTATCTTTTCTAAACAACACGCAGCCATCCAAATTGATTGACCAATCATGTGTGTCATTCCAACATGTTTCTATTAAGTCATAGTTTTCGATTCCTGCTACCAGCTCCAATTCCCCTATTTCATCAGTTAAACTTCTGGCATTTGCAAGCATACACTTGCAAGCCACTGCCATGTTGCTTTTTTTTAATTTAATTTTGAAATTGTTTATAGGCTTCTCCCTGTAATCTGCACTAACCAGTCCCCCAGATTCACCCCCTGGGTACTAACCAAGACGCCTTCCCTTGCTATACTGTCTAGCCCAGTGTTTATTGGTCCCTCCCCACCATTCCTAGTTCAACTACTCCACCAACTACCTAGCCATCCTCTCTCCGAGCACATGAGAAACTCTTGAAATCAGGTGCAATCCATCCTGACTGTAGAGATTGTATCCCAAAGCAAAATCAACAAAATGCTCAGGAAACATAAAGTCCCCCTTCTTACTCCAAGACTTTAACCATGCATCTAATCTCCCAATGTCTTTCTAGTGTAGTGCATGGTACAGAAAGATACTCTGAGAAAACTGCTTTGGAGGTCCATTTCCTAACCTTCCTCTGTAAACCATAGTGTAAAAATGTCAAAGGGGAAGGTGGTGGTAGTAACGGTATATGGGGGCAGTTCCAGCTAGAGTTTGGCCAGAGTTTAGTTAATGGGTATTGTAGTGGGATGAATAGTAAACTTTCTTAATGAGGTGTGTTTTGAGGGACTTTTTGAAGATTGAGAATAAGGAAGAGAGCTGGATGCTCTGCGGAAGTGACTTCCAGAGAATGGGGGCAGCCTGGTTAATGTTTCACACGTGCAAATGGGAAGAGGTGACCATGTTGGAGGAAAGCCTTAGTCCACTTGAGGAACATATCAGTCATTCATTGTGGTATTGGTTAACAAGGGAGGCAATGTAGGGAGGGGCTGAGTAGATTTTGTAGTATAAAAATAGAATTATTAATTAAATCCTAGAGCAAACAGAAGTCAGTGAAATGATTTTGAGATGAGAAATCACCAGTGATTTTACAAGGATTTTGCCAGCCAATTCCTTGAGGAACCAGCAAATAAGTGCAATGTTCCTTAGTAAATGCCAGGATTTGGCAAGGGACTGAACATGGGGGATGAAGGAGAGAGCCGAGTCAAAGACAACCCCAAAATATTGTGTTTGGTCAGTGGCCAATTATCCCATTTGCGACAATGGACGTGTCAGACACGTCCTTCTGGGAACTCTGTTCCTGACAATGGACATGCCTGGCATGTCCTGCGATGAAACATGCGGTTTTCACGATCAACGATCGCGAAAATCACTTTAACGGTTCTGCTCTATTGCCTCGATGCCAGCACTGAAAATTTCCTCTCTGGGGCACCTCACGATAGCCCCACGGAGCGATCGCGGGTGCCATTTTGACGGAGCATGCTATGCCTTCTTGTGGTCAGAGCTTCGGAGATGAAAGAAAATTCACTTCCATTGCTCTGAATATGTTGCTTGACTGCCCCGTGAGGCAGCAAGCAACATTGCAATGTTTAAAAAAAAAAAGATTTAATTAGCTCAAAACTGGTATTATGGTTAGATTAGCCTATAGGGTTAAAATTAAATAAGTTTTAGCATAAGGGATAGGGTTTAAATTAAATTAAAATATATTAAGGGATAGCATAAGGGTAAGAGTTGGGGTTAAATTTATTTAGGAAAAAAACAAAAAAACACAATTTTTGGGTTTTGCCCCATAACTCGCATAAAAATACCCAAAAATATGGAAACATGCATATTTCTGAACTCGGGACAACATTTAGAAACTATTTAGATGGGGTCTTTTTTAATGATTGTATTTGTGTAAATTATATTTTAGGTCAAAGTTAGTAAAGGGTTTTTTTTTAAATTTTTCATAAAATTTTATGATTTTTTTTGTAGGAAATTCTAAGATATGATGAACATAATTGTATCTAATGAAAGCCCTTCTTATGACGATAAAAACAACATATAATTTGTGTGGGTACAGTATGTGAGAAAGAAGAAAATTACAGCTAAACATAAACACCCCAGAAATGTCAAAACAGCCATTGTCACCAAGGGAAAGTCAAGGTAAAAATATCTTGTCACTAAGGGGTTAAAGTAGTTAATGAAACTATTATTATTATTAATATTACAGATAATGGTCTTGGTGCCATTACAAAACATAAATTGTGTCTATACAATAAAGTGTGCAGCTAATCATCACTGTAGTTCAATGAAATGATGGCACTTTCTAATCTTACATATGCCACATTTGTCTGGCCATTAAGTTTAAATCACACTTGGCACTAATATTCTCATACTAAACATATTTAAATGTGAAGTTCTGTAGTGATATTGCAATCCATCAAGCATTACTGGAATGTGTTAAAAAAAAAACTTGTTAAAATTGTGTCTAAGGGCAAAAAATTAAAGGTGCAGCTTTACTTGTCCAATCGACTTTCAGAAAATAATGAGGCTTTCTCCTCTTTTCAGTTTGGTCGCAAGTCTATTGTACGATTTTTAGAGCGCTTTTTTTATTTTCTCAGAGAGAACATAAATCATTTTCCCCTGTAAAATTCTTATGAATAGCCACTATTGTGATTTATAATTCATCCCTGTAACTTTAGAAACTTGTCTGCATTCTTTCATCTGTGAGACTGAACACAATATGTTTGTGCTTTATCCAGGATTATGTAACCTCTGTCAATAGTGCTGCTGGGGAATACAACTCTCACAATTAGCAGCAGGGTAAGATAATAAATGAGAAGAAACTGAGAGTAAATTGTCAAATAGGCGGAGAGCATTATTCACGATGAAGAGAATTGCAAAGGGCATTTCAAATCTAAAGTGACACTACAGGTGTTTTCACTTGTGCATCTGGTGTTCAGTTGTGGCCCTAATATGAGGATAAACTGGCATGTACTTTTTAAGGAACATGAAAGTTTGTACTCTGACTGGCAGCCATAGAAAACATACGGTCTGCAGCTGTCGCCGACAGTCTCTCACTGCTATATAGTGAGAGAAACTCGTATATCTCTCTGTTGATCCCCTTTGAAATAAGTGTCTCCCTCTGTACCAGCAGAAAGATAACACCGGAACCAACAGACTGAGCAGTGCAAGCCCTGCTCTGATTGGCTGTGTGCAAGCTGACACTGTCAGTGCACTCCTTTCTCCTGGCCGGCTCTGCCTCAGCTCTGATGCACAGCCAAGAGTAAATATAATAAAAACTACTATTTAACCCTTGCTTCCCAAAAAGGAAGCACAGGTTAAAAAAGTTTAGTTTACCTTTAAGGCCAACGTATCTGAGTTGGAAAAATTCTCCCATTCAGCTAGCCAAATGGGAGAATTTTTCCAACTTGGCTACTTAGGTCTTAAATTTTAAATTCCCTTTCCAATTCCATGTATTATCATCTTTCAGTAATAAAGCCCCAAATTAAACCTCTGGGTTTATCCAAGATGTCAAAACAACTATTATTAACATAATAATATAATGATATCCCATTATACTATGTGTGAATAGATTGATCGCTCACTTGAAAGGTAAACATCTATCAAAAGTGCAAGTGAAAAACAAAAACATAAAAATAAAAATGTGACCATTCCTATACCGATAAAACAAAAAAAATGGTCTGCATGCAGGCAACTAAGAATTGGCATGACCCAAAAAAAAGCAAAATTGTCAAATGATCCCTGGCTTTCACATTTTCACACTGAATTATGTAGTAGTCAGACCCAACTCCTTGACATAAATGGTTCTAACCATAATCAGTTGCATTATGAGTGATTTGCTAAGCATGTATAGAGTGTATGGAAACAAAATGGATCTTTACACTCCTGTCTGTCTAGGGGCATTCATGACCACTCGATTTCTAACTATCCTGCTTTGGTAAGAATAGAGGAATTGTTTTACATAACATAAAGATTTGGAGCAGTTTTAAAAAGCTTGCACGATGCAAAGATCAGCACTGCATTTGAAAAGTAGCATCAAGCATACATGCATTGTATATTAGTAAATTTGGGGTTCCAAACAGTTATGAAATCACACCCCATCTCCTATTTTCATCCCAGTGTCATGCCACACTTTGCAACTCAAAAACTATTGGCTCTTGATTATCAACCATGTTTCTGTTCATTCTCCTCCCTGCTCTTAGCTCCCTGTTGTTTGTGAACCTATCGCTGGAACAAAAAAACATATATATAGAAAATACATAACAATGTTCTACCTGGATTACTCACACTCTCCTGGAGACATCGCATGCACCCCCATGCAACATGCCATCCAGGTTGGGAAGCGCTGATTTAAATGATCTAATTCTTAACAGTGCTTGTCATAGTTATTTTTAACTTTGCAGAGTGTGGGTACAGTTCATATGAGGATACGTTTCTACAACAGTGTTTCTATAACACTGTTATATTACTTTGAGTACAACACAGTTACTAGTAATTAGTTTCCTATTTGTGGGTCTGATTTACAAAAGTACAATGTATAAGATGGTCAATAAAGGCAATATGTGGCATTAGTTAAAAAAGGTCTTGTTCAAGTAAGAAATATTAAGATCTTGGCAGAGAATAGTCAAGGAGATGAGTTGAATAATCAATCAGTGGATGTGCAACTTGGGAACGGCAAGAGATGATACGGAGGATAACAAGGTGTTTAGATGGAGAAAGGGGAATGTTCATGTGGAAGGAGCATTAAGATTCTGGCCATGTTTCACAAGAACAGGCTTGACCAGGGTCCAATTAATATTGTTAAAGAAGGAACTGAAAACACTCGAAAGCTTCTTTAATAACACCGTGAAGTTACAAAAACATAGTGTTGCATTATCTGCATACTGGTCTCTCACAAATATAGGGCGTCGGGGTTGTTGGGCAGATTATCTGGGTCATATAGTCTGGAGAGGATAATTAATATTTAAAGTGATTCAGACATAATTGAGCCTCTCAATTGATAGCTTTCTTATTGTTATGATAAACTTGAAACCTCTGCTTAGATACAAGTAAATGGGTTAGCTCTATCATTAAGCTCTGATAAAATAGAATTACCATTCGTATTACAAGCAGTTAGTTAACATAAGTTGTCACGTAGAATTTATGTTAAGGAACAGTAAAGAGTTACAGATGGATTAATGCCAAAATGTAATAAAAAAAATCTATAAGTTGACCCTATTTTTCTGACGTAGTTCTTTTTTAAAATTATATATATATATATATATATATTATTTTTTGGTTTACAAGATATCCCTGTATCCGTCACCTCCTTGTCAGCACATGATATACTGCATAACTGGGCTGTCCGAATGTTACTTGTGACATGTGTCATTTACTAATTTTACCACCAAACTTCTTATTTTTTTTTTTTCTAAATAATTATTACACATAACTTTCATTGTTGCTGTGAATTGTATGAGACTCATGTGTTTTACTGTTCAGAAAATGCTGGATGTGTTTGGCAATTTCTCCCAAGTGCAAAAAACACCCTTTCCAACCAGCCATCGACAGGTTGGTTAGGTTATTCGGGAAGGTACAGAGCCAAATTTATAACGTGTATTTCAGTTTTCAGATTTGTGATTGTCCCTTAGCTAGCATTTTTATTCTTCTTTAAGGACATTTTTTGTGATGGTCCTGGTACATTGAGCATTATCAAGGGATTAATATTAACTATAAAATAGAAAATGTCTGTTTATTTGTTTGTCTGAAGCAGAAAAAACTCTTGAACGCTGAACTCTGGAATCATGAAATTTGCACACCTTTTTCATGTTTGAATCTAGGTCAACGCAACTATTTTCACCTCTCTACATTGTTCATTTCCCGAGTTATGACTTAATTAAGGCAATTAGACACCACATAAGCTGTGAAGTTGATGGGTCATTGATCTGCATCATCAGTATTGTTGCAATCTCCTTTTCAACAGCAAATTACATTTCTACCTTCAAGAACCTTATGAGACCCCTTGCTTTAGCTTTCAAAGGTTCTAAGGGTGGCATTTCTAGGTCAACGCACCTATTTTCACCCCTCTACTTTGTTCCTTTCCCGAGTTATGAGTTAATTAAGTTTTGAGTAGGAGCTTGACTTGCAGAACAATGATTGCGAACTGCTCGGAGCAATGAGACAGCTGAAGAGACAAACGAGCGACGACTGTCCAATCGCCTACAAGAGCCTTATAGAAAGAATCTAAATCCTGGACGAAGCCATGTAGTGAAGCTCGTACATTGATAATTTCCACATTACTACCTCTTTAACGTATTGACGCCACTTAGGATCAGCTCATTTACCAGCTTATTTTATTTTATTTATTACATATACCTCCTGCCCCCTCCTATTCTAGTGCACATAGCTTGATCAGTTTCTGTCTCCTATGCCAGTGCATGTTCCTGCACCATCAATGAAAGCAATGGAAAGGGTCTATTTAATAAAGAGAGAATTTCAGGGAATAAAGACAGGACATAGGTCCCTGCTCGCTGCGGCTAGAGGGATCCCATTCATATCACACTGACGAGGCCAATGAAGGCCGAAACGTACATCTGTGGTTGCAGTGTTCTTTCGTTCATAGGAGACTTGCCAGGCTTTTTTTATTTAGATTGCTCTCATGGGTGGGACCAGTCTAAAATGTTAATGGAGAGGTTTCCTCTGTAATGGTGCAAGCGAGCAAAAAATGGTGATTGCTCTATAGGGCTGGATATTTGAGCTTTTGTCTGCTCTCGGTGTAGATATCCCAATTCTTTGTATGTCTCAGGAATTTTAAACTAGCTTCAAAGTAGCAGAGCTGGAAAAATTCTCCCATTCAGCTGAATTGGATAATGTTTCCTACTTGGCTACATTGACCTAAAGTTTGAAATTCCCATCTGTTGTAGACACGCATTTATTTATGCTAGTTTGTTGATCTTTTTTTTTTTTTTTTTTTTTTAAATATGTTATATTTGCTTCTTTTTATTATCTTTTCTTTTTAATTACAGTATATACATAACAACAAACAAAACAAAACAGAGTTGACAGATTCGGGTTGGTGGGATCGGACAAGGTGGTAGAAGCCATTAATCCAAGTATAATTATAGGCAGTAAAAAGAAGCACAGCTCAGGGGTTAGGCCCAAACTAGGAAACAGAATCCTCCCCCTTCAAGAGTATCCTAAAAAGGCTAAAGACTAGACAAGTTTTGCAATGAATCGAGCCAGCCCTCATATAGAGTATATCTATGCGGCGAGAGGACGCCGGACCAAGCCAGCTCTCTCTCCATAAGCAGCTGGTGTTTCAGTTGGTTTATGAGGTGATTTTTACGGAATGGAAGACTCACTTTCCAGTTACGCGTAATTAGAATCTTAACTGCCATCAGGCAGTGGATTGCCAGCGGCTGAATAGAGGGGGAAATAACTCTCAAATTAAGGTGTAGTTAAGCTACATCTGGGCTAGATGGAAGAATTTCTCCAGACAAGGAAAAAAATAAGCCAAGAGCCCACTTCCATAGAACTCTAACTGCTAAGCAACTCCACCAGACATGCAGATAGGAGCCCTCTCTCCCTCCGCATCTCCAACAGCTAGATGTCTGGTCGGCGTACATCCTCGCTAATCTATTGGGCACCAGGTACCACCTATTGGCCAGTTTATATTGAGTTTCTACCAGATTTAGACAGTGGATATATCTTTTACTTTTTGTTAAAGCAACCAGCCAATCAGCCGACGTAATTGTTAGATTAAGATCTTTCTGCCATGACGCTATCGGCAATATGCGAGAATTAACAAATGTCTGGAGTATGTATTTAGCTTTATTCATAGCCCGAGAAACGGGTTCAGAGCAGAACAAGCGTTTTAAACTATTTTCCTTCTCTCGTGAAGAACTATACAAGGAGGACTGTAAGAAGCTCCTAATTCTCAAATAGTTAAACAGCTCTTTTGTAGGAATCTGCCATCTATCTACCAAAACTGAAAAGGGAAGAAGGGTATGATTGTAGAGTATATCCTCGAGCAGCCTAGCACCACCCCGGGACCACTGGTCAAGTGACATATTCTCTAATAATTGATCTATTGAATTAATTCTCAGAGTTGGGAGCACTTTACCATCTAAACCTAATAAGGTTCTGATGGGCTGCCAAGAATTAATTAATTGACCTAAAATCATATTTCTTGACATAAGGTTTGCTAGCGTCTTTTTAGAGTGTATTGACCAAATAAAACCGTCCAGGGAGATGGTGCCCACACTCTCTGATTCCAAGGAATACCAAGGTTCATATTGATTTGAGAAGACCTGCATATTATAAATGTGCACCAACATATTAGCTTGGAATATATTTTTAATCAAAGGAAAGCTTAGACCACCCTTATTATATCCCTTAGAAAGGAGCTTAGCACCAATTCTTGGTTTCTTACCCTTCCAGACAAAAGCGGTGAAGATCTTTTGCACCATGTCTAGCCAGAGGTCAGGGACCGAAAAAGGGACCATATGAAACAGGTAACTCCATTTAGGGATAATATAGGCATTTAAAATATTAATCTTCCCCCACCAAGAGGACTCCCACTGCCGCCAATCTTTCAGTAGCCTGCTTGTTTGTCTAAGTAATTTCATAAAATTATATTCCATAATATTCTCTACTTTATTGGACACCCCTATTCCTAAATAATCGATATGATTATTAGTCCAGTCAAATGAAAATTGTGTTTTTAATAGGGCCATAGTCGAGTCCGAGACATTAAGTGATAGCACCTTAGTTTTATCAATATTCAGTCTATAATTTGAAATCACACTATATGCGGAAATTTCATCAAGCAAACAACGTAGAGATTTGCAAGGAGATGTTAAGGTAACCACAATATCATCCGCGTACAGTGAAATTTTTAAATCTGCTTTGCTAGTAACGAATCCCTTAATATTACTATTACTCCTGATTCTCATTGCCAGTGGCTCAACAGATAGAATATACAAGAGTGGCGATAGCGGGCAGCCCTGTCTCGTTCCATTTGTCATACTATACCACTCTGCACATAGATTTGGACCGACCACACGGGCTGTTGGATCCGAATACAGGGTCATAATAGCCTGCAGAATCCAACCATTAAATCCGTAAGCCCTAAGCACCGCCTCAAGAAATCCCCACCCGACCCTGTCAAAGGCTTTCTCAGTATCCAATGACAGGGCCAGGAGGGGAACGGATGTCTTATCTGCCACATCCAATATATCCAAAAGGCGCCTACTGTTACTATATGAGGACCTACCCGGGACAAACCCAGTTTGATCAGCATGGACCAGACCAGAGATCACAGTTTTGATTCTCGCTGCCAAAATAGCAGCATAAATCTTCATATCAACGTTAATTAGAGAAATTGGTCTGTAATTTTTCAAAACTGATGGGTCTTTATCCTGTTTTAAAATTGGAATGACATTGGCCCTTAGTAGTTCCTGCGGGTGTTCGGGGGAAAGAACCAATTCGTTATACATTGAACACAAGGCTGGGATAATGTTAAGTTTAAACAGTTTATAGAAGGAGTTACCATACCCATCTGGGCCCGGAGTTTTATAAGCTTTCAGGTTATCTATAGCCAATCCGACCTCATCCGGAGAAAAGGGTAAATTAATCTTATCTAATTGCACCTCTGTAAGCACAGGAAGAGGAATAGAATTCAGATATTCGTTAATACGTGGTCAGACCATAGTATTATTATTGTGGAAGTAGGCCCTGCAGTAAGAATGTCCAGAGCTCCCTGGAAATTAGACGACAATTTACTAAAAAATACAGATGACAGACAATTTATTGCCTCTATGTCTAATTTCTTCTTTCAAGAAAATGCTGTAGGTTCCACTAGTGTTAATCTGTGGTGTGCGTATAAAGCTGTTATCCGGGGATATTTGATTAAAATGGAGAAGCTTGCGAGGAGGAAGCAAGGGAAGACTCTCAAAGAATTATACATTTCTTACTATAAATTATGTGCCGCAAATAAGAATAACCCTGCCCAGTTAAATATTAAGTTGATTTCGGACCTACAGCTACAGATTAACAAAAAACTAGAGGAGAACAGTCAGATGCTATTAAAGAAACTTAAATTACGAACGTACTATCAGGGCAATCGAGTAAACAAAATACTTTCTGATAGGCTAAAAAAGAAATATGTTAAAAATAGTATCGATAGAATCAATGAGGATGGGGAAATTCATGCATCCCCTGTAGAAATCGGTTCCGCTTTTACAAAATTTTATTCAGATCTTTATAATCTCCCAATCCAAACCAATCCTCTGCTAGTTTGTTGATCTTATACACAGATATCACTTAAATAGCAATATATATATTGGTTTATATGTGTGGGGTATTTGCAGGTGGCTGGTGGTCTAAGCAACAGTGTTTCCAGGTAAACATACTGGCTATTGTTCAAGACTGAACTGTAAACAACATGGAGTCTGACAGTTTGACAGTCTGGTCACCTGACCAGGGTTACTATGAGAAAGCTGTACAAACAAATGCTTCATGTTAAAAGAGATGCAAGTTAAAGAGATTTCAGAACTTTCCTGAAGCTCCAACAATGGACATCACATAAGGAGTGCTGAGGCCAGTCTTTCCACCTGAGTTCTCCTGGCAACGTAACATCCAAGTATCAGCATTTATATTTTATTTTACTTTCTTTTACTTGAATAGAGTTAACTATTCTTGTTTCTATTAATAGATTTGAGTATTTAGCATTGTTTATTTGTATAACCTATATTAGATATAGTTGTAGAATTATCATTAAACTTTGTTATGCTTTAACCTATTCAAGTGTGTGTATATTATTTAGTTATTGAATATAACTCTCTAATAATACCCTATGGAATAATATAATCGTTGTATTGTTATATTATTTCCATTTATAAATTTGTTGTTGAGGTTGTGCTCATTTGGCTCCTATTGTTATGTGTAACCGTGGGAACCAAACTGTAAAGTGTTAAACAGACACCAATAGATACCATATCTTGTATTAATTTAGATAGAGCATTTACTAATCTTCACCATTTCCAATACACCATCTCAATTCCCTGCAATTCTCTCTTTATTGAGTAGACCCTTAAGTCTCCGACACATTCCTGAGTTAATTTGGAAATTTGGAGCATGTGGTCATCTGCACCATTAGTTGGCTCACAACTTAGCAAGGCTTCCTCTTATAATGGTCACCTGGAAGACAGGGTTTAATTAATTAAATACCCACCAAGAGGTCATCAAAATATATCTTATTTAACTTTCATCTATAGCTCTGTAGTGGTTAATTGCTAGAAGGCAAGCCCTATAAATATTTATGTTCGCTTATTATTCATGTTCTTGTTATGTAGCTAAATTAAAACTGGAATAATCAGTAATACAGCAGGGTTAGTAAAAACGCTGACAATGCTCCTGCATTCTATTGCCAGATATTTTAATGTGTCTATTACAATTCACTGAATCCCAAATAATGGAGAATGTGTTCCATGAGTTTAAATCGTCAACATGACTAGGTACATTTCTACATTTCAATAAGACACTTTATTTGGTTTTGAAGCAGAAAAGAATACAACTTGTTTGATATTGGAAAAATACATTTGTGTTTGTCGACAACCCGCAAAATGTATAAAATCCCTATGCGCATCGTCAGTTCCAAGTGATTTCCCAAGATAAAACGTGCACATAGATGGTAGGAGATACACTAATCTGAAATAAAAGGATGCATTTGGAGAAAGCTCTTTTTTACTGATATAATTAAAATAGTTTATGGTTTTCTCAAGCAGATGCAAAAAGGTTTTCTTTTTTTAGAAAATTCAAAGTAATTTCAAAACAAAATCATACAGGATTGGAACAATGTTGCTCAAATAATATATTGTCCAGACCATCTATATCTCTTCCCTTTGGGTACACTTGTGCCTTGGGGTTTGGAATACAAATCAATCTCTATTTCCCTCCTCTTTTCCCGAAAGTCACCAGGGAACAACCTCAACCAAACGAGCACTCAAGGACCAGTGTGGAGAATTCAGGGTGGACTCAGTCACCCCCTGACGAAGCCACTGAGGTGGCGAAACACGCGTCGGGCAAGGTCTGATCACACTTGCCATTTGAACTGCTGCTTTACTGCCTTACCATCCCAATTACTTCATTTGTTTTTCTTACCAGCGTATGTGGGACTGGTTCCACTTTAGGAATTTCTATCTACCTACCCAGTCACCTGCACTAATACATTGATCATACTGATTATAGATCCACTATTTTTTGAGGGTGTGCTTGGATCACTGAAGATCTTTATGACTTAGCAATCAGCTTATACTGCTGGCAGATGCTGCCTTGATTTATGTGTGTTGTGTGGGTGGGAACTTGAATCTATTCAGATGCAGAGGAAATGACCTCTTATACAGTTACACATTATATCCTTCTTTTACCCGTTTCACAACCAAACAGTAAATGTGCTGATAATGTGCAATTCATATGACGGAAGGTTTATATGGCTTATGTTCAATAATTAACCTGCACTGCTGGCAGACGTTACCTGAATTTATATACCTTTGATCCATGTGTGCAGCGTATGTGGGATCCTGTAATTATTTGAATGCAGAGATACTTTGCCTCATATATAGTTATATCCTATATCTCTCTTACCCGCTCCACTAACACCCCTTAATGAGATCTAGTGTTAATAAATAAACCACTCTTCAACGCTGATGATGGAAAATAGAGGAATATATGAATCTTCTCTGGTATAATCTTTATAATCTCTTCTTTGTCAAGTTGCAATGATGCAACAGTTAACATAATAAGTATTAACACTAAACAATAAAAGTGTATCACTGTAACGCTGCAGCTCTTTGCAACAATAAAGAAATTCTGCCTGTCAATTAGCATGTTTGCAGCAAGTTCTCTCCAGGCAATGTGTGATCGGACCTCTTTGTTTGTAACAGTCTATGTCTAATACATTTAACATATTGCGCATATAGACTATTGTGACTGCCAAACTGATCCCAGTTACTATCCTTAAAGTGACAACACACACTACTGATAACTTTAGTAACAGGGTTGTTTCAAACAGTTTTTTACTCACCTTTTGCACCTAAGCACCGTTTTGTTGCTAAGTTTTATTGAATTAGAAAATTCAAATATCTCTCCTTTTCATCTAATATGAAAATTACTAAAGTATGTGTAGGTATTTTATAATAACTTAGTAATTTAACTTAAAGGGACACTCCCACCAAAAAAATGAAAAGGTTTTATTTTTTTATTTTGTATTGTTGATTGCAGATGTCTTTTGTTTTTGTTATGTGACTGTATTTAATAAAATATTTAACTAAACAAGTGTGACTGGGTGCCGTCATTTTGTGAAAGATAGTGTTTTTGGGTGCCACCCGCTAGGGACTTTACAGCACTAGTATCTCACTTTGAGGCTTGGGACACAGAATGCAGTCTATAAGTCTGAATTCTGATCACAGACTTGTATTGAATGGGAGGGTAATGTAACTATTACATCACAAAGGCGCGGATTTATGATCCTGTTTGATGAGGTTAATCTCCTCTCTTTGTGTTGGAAGGCAGGTAAAAAAAAAGTTGTACAAAGCCACCTAGTCCTGGCCACTATGATACACAGGAGCCAGTAAGAGAGCAGGGGAGTATCTTATGAAATCATCATGCAGGCTTTAGCCACAGTTGTAACGTGACATGGGCTGGAAGATTTTGGACAATGTTTAGTGTTGAGCGAACCCGAACCGCACTGTTCGGGTTCGTACCGAACATTACAGTTTTTGGACCCCGGACCCGAACACGGACATTCCACTGTATGTCCGTGTTGGAGTTCGGGGTTCGGCGATTACATTGTATGTAAAGTTCTTATGAATGGGGACTCTATGTCGGGTTATAGAAAGCCAATAGCATTACATGTATTTCATAAACCGAAAGTCTATAAACCGAAAGACATTTGGTTTATAGACTTTCGGTTTATAGAATACATGTAATGCTATTGCTATTCTATAAACCAAAAGTCTATAAACAGAATGTCTTTCGGTTTATAGACTTTTGGCTTATGGAATACATGTAATGCTATTGGCTTTCTATAAAACGAAATAGAGTCCCCATTCATACAAATAGGTCAATTGACCTATTCGTATGAATGGGGAAACTCACCCACATTTTACTTCATTTTGCAGCCCTCTAGCCCTTTCCAGGACTTTTTTAGAGGAATTTTAGTGGCCAAAAGTTCGGGTCCCCATTGACTTCAATGGGGTTTGGGTACAGGGTCAAGTTCGACCCCGAACCCGAACTTTTTTCCGAAGTTCGGCCGAACCCACCGAACCCGAACATCCAGGTGTCCGCTCAACTCTAACAATGTTGCATCATCAGAAATATTCACAAAATGAAGCAAGTAGATAAACACATTTTATATGCAATTATTTAAATCAAATATAAAAAATATGAGTTATATATGCGTTTGTTTTAAATGACCCGGTTATCTAGTTACATCTTATGTAAGTTGTAGTGTCCCTTTAAACCATTCAGGTCAATATCATGTAATTTTATATTTTTCTATCAACACATCTTGCAATGACCCTAGGGAGTGTTATATAACGCAGAGGTGATTGTCAGTTATGAAATTTATGTAATATGATTATTAGAAATGGATGTAGGTTTTTCCTTCTATATAAGTTAATTTTATTTTAAGTGTATTTCAAACATGTACAAGATGAAACAATAAGATAAGGTCCTTCTATAAATGCCACAGACAAACTCCGAGCTATAATGTAATTTTTAAATTTGCAAGCAGTTTTGTGATGCTTACAAACTTGGGTAAAAAAAAGAAAAATGAATTTGTGATACGCATAGTTATCGATCAAGGACTCAGCAAAACTGCTTCAGATTACAGCTGACATGGTTGATGGATAGCCAACAATTTTCTTGCACTTATTGATTTGCAATTCCTGCATGAAAAATAAAACATGCATAAAAGATTGTTTGTATAAGTACCATAAAGCTTAGGAAACTGGTAATTATTGTGCACTGATATGATCATTGTGAGTAAAATGTTCCCATTGCATTCAGCCAGTGACTTGGATTAGCATTAAAAGTATATGTTAATCTTTTTTTTTTTTTCAAAACTGGGTTTTGATCCAAGCAGCCATTCATGCCAGGGAAGTTTTAAGACAATTGCCATTAGTTACTGTCTTCTATAACCAGGAATGGGTAAAAGTGTCCGTACATGGACACCAAAGTTTGTGTCAAGCTCTGGGAAGGTCAACAGAACATCGATAAATTGTCCACCACAAAGTTCAGTAAATGTCAGTCCACCATGAACAATGTTGGTGCCTATTCTCGTCTTGTATATGGCTGCTTGTTAAGGGCCTGAACTCACAGAAAGGGGAGGGGCCAAGTACTGTATACTGTTTGTCTACAAAGAAATTACTTTACTGTTGCCTTAAGGTGTAAATATATTCATATACTTAATTTATAACAACAAAGTTTTAATATGTTGTGCAATTAGCTATATTCTACAGGGAGTCCCATAAGTCTGGAGCTGTAGGAAACTTCAGAGCATTCTCCATCTGAAATAACACATCGTTGAGGCATGCCAGGGAATTTCGGTGGATGGGTATATACAAAGAGGCTGCACTGAGAGCAAGTATAAAAAATAACTTTTAATAAGTCAATTAAAACACACAGTATATAAACCACTTTCAATTATATGGCATTATCCAAGCCATTGTAAGATTAGTAAATAAAAAATCCAAAATGAAAATAACAAAGATACCAAAAAAACAAATAAAGGGAGCAAAAAGCAAATAACTAAAAAACTTACAAGATCAGAGGAAAGAGTACACCCACACAAATAGCCCCCCAACGTTCTGGAGCAAGGCTTTCTCCTGGAGAGCTATATAGATGTTCCCACACTGGGGTCCTTAAATAATGGAACTGCAAATGAAAACATGGTGGCAGCCATTAAACGTGATGACGTTGTGATGTGATGACGTCACAACGCAAGCGCAATGACATCATCACCCAACATGCGCAATGACGTCACAAAAAGAAAAAAACTAAAACTAAATAAAGCAAACGATACCACCAATTAGCTAGCTAGACAACAGTTTTTCTTGGTTCGAGACTTATGGGACACCCAGTATAACTAAGTGAATACATTAGTTCTGCTTACTGAATTGCCATTCAAGACAGTTTCAGGTCAGCAATTTAATACAAGGGAAGGCTATTTTTATGAAATGTAGAATTCCCCTTACATGTGTTAACGTTGTTCAAGAACCACCCAAAAAATTGTTCCTGTTTTCAAAACCAATACATTATAAATACATATTTTATATTATCTTTACATCTCCAGTATTTTTTTTTTCAGTCAAAAGATACCAAAGTCTCTGGAATTTGTTGTGGGCAAATATATACACATTAAATATAGAGATGATTGGTTGATTTAAAGGGTAAAGCATTTTGCTTTTTGCTTCCACTACAAGGTTTAAAAATATTTATGTGTTCAAACAATTTCTTTCATACATTTCTGCATGTAGGTGTCAGCCAGCTGCAGGTGTTGACATGGATAGTGGCATATGCACAGTGACATGATTAATCAGTCTGTGTATGTACACAATGGCTGCACATACAGAGAATCTTTTCTATCTCTGGTACGTGAGAAGCGAGAGAGCAAAAGTAAACAAATTTTAAAATGTGCAATATAGAAAGGGTATTATTATTCGCAAACAATCAGTCACTCCCACAACACAAGTACCTTGGACCAACAGTGTGTCTCTGTCCACTTGGTTATATCACCCCAAAGTTTATTGGGATTTCAGAGGGAAAAGTGTGGCACCAAATTCACAATATCGCACCAGTGATTACAGGTTACAGAATCAATATTGATGAGCAGGCACATTTCTAGATTTTTTTTTGTTGTAAGCAAAATTCTGTCACTATTACTTCTTTTAGTTTTCTGACCCTGCTGATACTGTTAAAAGTTTCTCCTGCTAATAATCTCAATTGGCTGCAAAGTGGCAATAAACGCAAGGAATTGTATACCACTGGCCAAGAGAAAGTCAATGATCTATTAGGCCAGGGGTTAACAACCTACAGCCAATTCTATTAGTTCTGCCGTGCCAAAAAAAACTAATCCACCAGCCGCAGTGTAGATTGGATTTTCTTGATTTTTGGGACAGAGGTCGAATTCTGTTGGATAGCAGGATTTAGTTCCACAATCCTGCGCTCATCATCTTTTCCCAATGTCAATGACACAGGAAAATGCGTACTGCACAAAGCTCCACCCCCAGAGTGATGTGTATGGCGCGCCTTCACATGCCTGACTTTACCCATGAGCCAGAAAAAGTTGCCGAACCCTGCTACAGACCTTCATAATTCAACTACTTCCATGGTATGTGTTTTTACAATATTTTCCCTTACATGCTCATCAAACTTCATAACTTGCGGTATTTAAGATTTTAGTTCTTCTTTTGTTTAACAAATATCCAAAACACCAAAAGGACAAACCAGCTGGAGGCGTCACTAGGGTTGGTGTAACCCAGTGCGGTAACTCATGGTGTCACCCCCCGGATCTCCTCCCGTACTATGCCATTGTCCAGCATAAATAACAAACACTGACCATCTTGTTTTTATTTCCATTTTTTGCACCCACATTGTACCCAGAACTTGCCCAGCACCTAGACTGCACCCAGAATTTACTCCAGCACCCAGATTGGACTCATAGGACTAACCCCCGGAACCCACAATTTACTCCAGCAGCCATATTTTCACTCACAGATTTGCCCCAGCAGCCATATTTACACTAAGGACTTAGCCCAACACCCAGGGCTTGCCCCAGCACTCAGGTTTATCCTCACAGGACTGTGCAATCAGAACATACCCAAGCACCCAAATTTAGCTGCCTTGTAGAATTTTACAAGCTTGGCTATTTTAGTCTAAAGTTTAAAATTCTCATCTCAATTCCCTGCCATTCTCTCCTTATAGAGCAAACCCTTCTGTGTGACTGTCCTATCCTTGTTCCCACATATCCAAGCATAGCACCAGCATTGACTTTAACACAATATTTTTGTCTTCTTTTAATGTCTGTGTGGGGTCTTACTGTTACTACAATTTACCTGAGACAGCTTGTCTGCATTGGTATCTCACAGGTAAGGCATCTTAACTGTAAATGCTTCAGTATTAAATATTCCTGCACCCTGACTTTATTTTTGATAATTAAATCGTGTAATATGTCATGTATTGTTGTTCATCTGAGGTTGTATTTACCTAACTTAAGACCCGCTAAAAACAGATGATTGCTATTATGTCCCGATATGTAAAACCATAGTATATTTTCACTTCATCAGTCCATCTGTTATCATCAGAGATAGACACACACATCGACATGCAAGACAGATTTGTTGAGAAATAAGGTACAGAGATTGATAGGCAAGACAATTGAATAGAAAGATCAAAAATAGTACCGACTGGGGCATTTAACAGTAAAAAGTGGGGCAGCCCCAGCCCATTCAGTGAGATGAAATAGCTGTCTGATGGGCAGTTGTCCTCCTGCCCCGCTTTCCAGCCCTCACCTACATATAGCTGTATCACTGGGCAGACATGTTCTGAATCATGAGTCAGGTCTTCCTTCATCTTGTTCTACGGAAGATCTGACCTAACATTCTAAACAACCATGCTTGCACCTTGATAGCGCTATAAATGTATAATAAATATATTTTTTAATTAAACATTTCTATTTGAAAAGGTCAACTTTCAATTAAACATACTTTTTTTTATTTATTGCCTACAGTTGTCCTTTAAGGGTAATATTCTGTCTTTCAGATGTGGCCCAGTCATACTGAGGAAGATACTTTTACCAGCCAACAGAAATAACATTTCAAGCTCATTGCTAGAAATCTGGTCATAGAAGTCCACCCAAGGGAGGCAGGAACTCAGTTACTGACAGTCGTCAGTTCACAGGCAAGTTCAGACAAGAGGACTTTGGTACATTGAGCAAATTGAGGAATGTTCACATACTTGTTACAAAATTGCTTTTACACATGCTGTACAAGAGTCCACATTCTTCATGAAATTATAATATCATTCGAGCATGCAGGAGTTTTCTGCTTATGTAGGGAGATTTGATACAGGCAAACAGATTTTATGAAAGATTAGAGAGAATGAGAATTGAAGACTACAGTGGTAGAATTTAATAAGAAAAATACTCTAGCTTGGAATGTTAGTTTTAAATTGCATTGCCAGATACTGATGTTTTTTTTATTTGTTTGCTTTTCACACTGAGTTGATAAGGGATGTCCTTTATTGGTGTCTTGAATAAGAGGCTCTTATATGATAACTTCCCACTATATGGAGTACTAAAACAAAACATATTTTAGGGGCAAAATGTAATTGTTTTCCTAGTTATTAATTTTTCAGGCTAAATTATCTGTGCATGGAAAGTGAATGTATATGTAAATACTAAATACAACCCCCCCACCCTCCATATCTTACCCTAATACCTTCCCACAATACACAAAGTGTATAAACAAAATATACAAAATATTAATAGACTACCATAAAATATTTCCATGCATTGACTAATCTTCAGATAAATACATATTTATTTTTAAAATATCTGGCATTAGACATGAGCCTATATCTTCCAAAATAAAAAAAGCATAAGGACTTTAAATTAAAAGGCCAGTTGAAGCCAAAACATGAATGTATGTCTAATCGAAAGAGTTCATCAAATGTAGATATTTTAAATACCGTATTTGCTCGATTATAAGACGACCCTGATTATAAGACAACGCCCCAAACTTTGGATATTCCATTAGGAAAAAAAATAAAAGCCTACCCTATAAGACTACCCTATAGGAAAAAAGTTCAACTTGTATATATTCACATGTAACTAGCTTTTTTAATAAAAAATTATGATATCAAAAAATGCATTTCTTGTTTTTATTTCCTTTTATGTCCCAATGCTGCCTCTCTCTTTCCCTTGCCCCCAGCTTTCTCTCTCTCTCCCCCCCTCCTTAGTGTTGTCTCTCTCTCCCCCTCCCTTTGTCTCCCCCCTCGCTCCCCTTGTCTCTGTCTCTTCCCCACCTTGTTTCTCTCTGCCCCCCTCCCTCCCCTTGTCTCTGTCTCTTCCCACCCTCCCTCCCCTTGTTTCTCTCTGCCCCCCTCCCTCCCTTTGTTGCTCTGGTCCCCCTCCCTCCCCTTATTGCTCTGGTCCCACCCCCCTCCCTCCACCCCCCTCACCTGTTTCTTGGTCCCTGGTGGCTAGTGGGGGCAGCCTGGGAATGTCTGCACGATACGTGCAGACATCCTCAATGCAGCCTGACACCTCCGTCTATTATGATGGACAGCTGGTCCGTCTTAATAGACGGAAATGTCGGGCAGCATGGAGGATGTCTGCACGTATTGTCTCTGTCTCTTCCCCCCCTTGTTTCTCTCTGCCCCCCCTCCCTCCCCTTGTCTCTGTCTCTTCCCCCCCCCCTTGTCTCTGTCTATTTCCCCCCCTTGTCTCTGTCTCTTCCCCCTCCCTCCCCCCACTTGTTTCTCTCTGCCCCCCCTACCTCCCCTTGTTGCTCTGGTCCCACCCCCTCCCTCCACCCCCCTCCCCTGTTTCTTGGTCCCTGGTGGCTAGTGGGGGCAGCCTGGGGATGTCTGCACGATACGTGCAGACATCCTCCATGCTGCCTGACACCTCCGTCTATTATGACGGACAGCTGGTCAGTCATAATAGAAGGAAGTGTCGGGCAGCATGGAGGATGTCTGCACATATCGTGCAGACATCCCCCGGCTGCCCGATTCTCCCTGGTGGCTAGCGGGGCAGCAGAGGATGTATGCGCAATGAGCGCAGACCTCCCCTGCTGCCGCCCGGCACGACCGCCGGGACTTTTATGACGAAGCCGGAAGTACCCGGCTTCATCATAGAAGTCCCGGCGGTCGTGCCGGGCGGCAGCAGGGGCAGCCTGCGCTCATCGCGCAGACATCCCCTGCTGTCAGAGAGGGGGATCCAGGTCCGGTTATGGTACCTCAGGTTATAGTCTGACCTCAATTATAAGATGAGGGGTATTTTTCAGAAAAAAAAATTCTAAAAAAAAAACCTTGTCTTATAATCGAGCAAATACGGTAGAAATATCAGGCTACAACCCACATACAGACTCATCCAGTATGTATCCAGTTGTTTCTGTACTGTTTCTGTCTTTGCTTTACTGTTCATGTTATAGTCATGTTCTTGTTTCTTCCTTGTGTCCTATTAACCCTGTTAAGAGGATGCCTATCCTGAACCCTGTTATGAGGCTGCCTGTCCTGAACCCTGTTAATGCCCATGCCCTACCAGAGGGCTTTCCCCCAGCCATGCCCTACCGGAGGGCTATCCCCTGGCCATGTCTTACCAGAGGGCTTTCCCTAGCCATGCCCTATCAGAGGGCTATCCCCTGGCAATGCCCTACTAGAGGGCTTTCCCCCAGCCATACCCTACCGGAGGGCTATCCCCATGCAATGCCATACTAGAGGGGTATCCCCTACCCATGCCCTACCAGAGGGCTTTCCCCCAGCCATGCCCTACCAGAGGGCTATCCCCTGGCCTTGTCTTACCAGAGGGCTTTCCCTAGCCATGCCCTATCAGAGGGCTATCCCCTGGCAATGCCCTACTAGAGGGATATCCTCTGGCCATGGCCTACCATAGGGCAATCCCCTGGCCATGCATTACCACAGGTGTATCCTCTGGCTATGCCCTAACACAGGGCTTCCCCTATCTATGCCCTATCAGAGGGCTATGCCCTGGCCAATGCTCTGCCAAAGGTTTCCCCATGCCATACCCTAAAAGGAGACCTCCTCTTCACAGAACCCCATTAGAGGGTCCACTTTTCAGAACCCCATTAGTAGGTCCCCTTCTCAGAACCCCCTAAGAGGGTTCCTGTCCCAGAAAAAAATAGGGGACGAGCAACACAAAAGTGACAATCACAAATGTGTTAATACACACAATGAATAATACAAGGTGTCCACAAAAACCCTTGCAGCTAAAACTGGGTAAACAGACTGCCTGACAGAAAAACAAGTGTAAAAGGATTGTGCAGGGAGTATGGATACTTAAAAAGTGCAAAAATAAAAACAGTGTATCAAAGTACACATGGAATAGTTTGTGATGCACACAAATATTAAATAACTGATACAAAAGTCTAAAAGTGTTTTTTCAATAATGCACAAAAACAGTGTAAAATGTGCAATGCATTGATGTGTGACACTTTATAATAAAATGGTCTTACATATACAACAGTAAACAAACAAAAATGTTTAAAAATGTTCAACAGCAATTAAAACTGTTTTGAAAGTGATTTGCTACAAGATGATGCAAAAAAAAAAAAAAAAGGAATAATAAAAGTTTAACAGGTCCACTTTAACAAAACTTCACACAATGATGAATTCACACTCCTAACAACATCAGGTGTTCACACAATATAGTGTTCATAGCTAACTTCACACATTGAGCTTAATGTGCTATGTGCACCAGTTTACAAGGAAGCAAAAAGTCGTAAGTGGTTACCCATATTGTATTATATTAGTTTCATCACTGACAACTGAGACTTTCACTAAAAGGAAATAGCAAGTACAAGAATATATATATATATAATATATATATATATATATATATATATATATATATATATATATGACATATCATTTTTAAGATCATCTGAACAATTATTCTTTACGCTGAATAGACATTAAAGATACTAAAATAGCATGACCTTTTCTGGATGTAGAGAATATAAACTCTATATTTTTAAAAGCTTTGTAATGGACAGCAATATTCAAATAGATGATTAAATCAACAATATAACACAGTAGAAACTTTGTTCGTTTCCGACAGGTTGGTGGTTAACAAAAAAATCTTCAAATTCATATAGAGCTCTAGGGCCCATAGAAAAAAAATTCATATTACAGAATCAGGAAATGTATATTCAAAAAGAGACACAAACTCTATAGATGATCAATTTACATTTAAAGGGACACCAAACTTTTTTTCACTTGTGCTTCTAATAAAGAAGCACAAGTGAAAAGTTAGTTGTTCATAGTATGATGATGAACTGGTGTGTACTTTTGATAGTACATGTCAGTTTATCCTCTGACTGACAGCTGCCATGCTTCCATAGGAAGCAGGCAGCCCTCTGGTCGGCGATTGGCTCTCTCTACTAGCGCAGAGAGAGCTTAACGAGGTCCCCCCTGCTGATGCCATGCAAAAACGAGGGTCTCTCGCTGTGCTAGCTGCGAGAGACCCTCGCATTCAGCTGTCAGAGCGGGGCGAGCCTCCACTCTGATTGGCTGTACGCGTGCTGCCGTTTGTCAGCACGCGACAACCAGGAACTGCTGTGTCTCACATGTGAACAGCATTTAGTAAACCCGCCTGTATCTATTAAGAAACACGTCGGGTTTATTAAATTCTACCGGCACATGTATTGTTTAACTTTCCTTTAAGGATGAGGGGAAAAATTAAAAAAATAATCACTTCTCTCAAGGCTAAAGGAGTATCTAACTTAGGGCACTCAGTCAATATTCATTAAAACCTCACAACATTAAGATTTCAATGGCAAGGCAACTGTGAGTAAAAAGGAAATGTAATTAAAAAGGTTGACTCTCCTTGAATGTAGCATTAGTGCACCAATATAATAATAATTCTTCACGGATGACCTTTGCACTTCACCCAGTTCTAGACATACTGTTTGTTGCACCAGAGCCCTCTTCACAATTAAACTTTTGCTTAATTTATAGATCTCTTTAGCAAATACATTCAACCAGGCAACCTAGGTGATAGACATGATTGGCTGTGGTGGAAGTGAGTGGTGAGAGATGCTAATACCCCACTATGCACTCGCTTGTGATCTCTCACCTGGACTACTGTAACGGTCTTCTGACTGGACTACCTCTGGCTCGTCTGGCTCCCCTACAGTCTATCCAAAATGCGGCTGCCAGACTCATCTTTCTTGCAAGGTCTGATTCGGCTGCTCCTCTCTGCAACGCCCTACACTGGTTATTTTTAAGTGCCATGGAAATGGAACATAGGAGCCATGGCTCTCTGGATTTGTCAAGTCCTGGTTTATATAGTTTGGTATTATAACTAGATAATAGTTATAACTTCTCCCACCAAGTTCACTTAACATCAGTATTTTTCAATCAATTAACACATCAACAGTAGGTTAACAGTTAGGGGGACCTCTAATATCAATGCTATATGTACCAAATAATTTTTCTGATAGATGTACTGCTTTTATTTTTAATTAGAAGATTGTAAGGATCCATTTACAACAAAAAATGACATCTATCACAAAGCTGGCTTGGATACAGACATGAGATACATACAATCCCGAGGAATGGAAACTAAGGTTGTATAATGTGCAACACCAATGGTTTTCTTGCCATATATTTCTGTGGAATCGTTGTGTTCACAGATGTTGAACGATATTAAAGCATAAAGTTACTTTATGATTCAACGACACACATTTGGAATTCAGGAGGATACCTTGTCGTTTAGAGGAGAAAGTCTATGTCAGAAAAACACAAACTTAAATGACCCTTGTTAAAATATAAAAGTAAAATAAACCACAGATGGCGCTCATCTAAACACATCTAAACTTCATTAAAACTGACTTTTGATTGGTGTACTTCTAGCAAAGACTAGGCAGTTGCCATTTGACGGAGCAGTGCTCGGTAGACACGGAGGCCAGCTATCTTTGTGATAGCTGTGTGTTCTTATTAACCATGCTGCACACAGCCAATAGCATGGTGTTAGGGAAACTTGTGTGGCGATAAGCATATCTACTCTAGCTGAAGGTGTTTTCAGCATTTCAGCACTGCATGTGATGGAGCAGCAGAACCTTGACATGGTAGCCACCAAGTCTCAGTTAGACATCCAAAAGAAAATGGGATCAATTTTGAACCGTGCTCCCCAGCAGCATCATTTGAATGTCATTTCAAAATGAAAGAGAGATTCTATTGTTTAAAATTTGCTAAGGAGGGTTTAGTCCCTCTGTGTTTTCACAGATATACATGATACACATTTCTCAGTGCATCAATTTCTTATTAACAGCTTCAGGACACAAGGCTTGGCCCAACATGCACTGATTACTTGCACCATGATGGTGTCTCCAGATTCGGATCACATTGGTGCCTCTGAATAAGTTCGTAATTTAGAAATCAAAGCAGATTCCACACTAGTATTTGCCAAAACCAAATGAAGACAAAACCTGTCTGCACAGAAATGCACAGAACCAGAGTGGTAGCCTCAAACGCCAGACCCACTGGCGGAGGTCCTCCTGATATGAATGACCATCTAGATTTCGTGGAATAGCTATTACATCCTGATACATTCACAGGACTTACCTGGTAGTAAATATTAAACATCCATTGATATCTTATGCATGTGACTTGATAAGTATTAACACTGTTGTCACACTTTACTCATACCATCTATGACCCCTCTCAAACAAATATGTTATCATTTTTTTTAAATTATTTACATTCATGAGGTGCCAGGACCATCATTTTCTCTTACTGGGTTAACCCTGTCACTGCCTTTTTGTTTTCACCCATATTTTGTTTTTTATGACACTGGTTTTTTCTCCTCTGTAAAATTGGATATTCTTTTGGGTCCTGCCATCTCTCTTCTGTCATTCAAATTAGGAGTCACATTTGCACTTATTTGGCAGCCATTCAACACTAGATGTTTTCACCTTCATTTAGTCATTAGTTGTTTTCACTTCAGAATGTAGACAAACAACAAAATGGTTTTTGAGTACAAATATGTGCTCAGTGGTCTAATTGTCAAACGTCAGCTAAAACAAACAAAAGTAGTGATCTAATACAGAAATATCTAAGCTCAAAAACAATTTCATTCATTGTTGGAAAACAAAATCAGCCAAACAAACATACTTTGTACAGCAATGGTTTCAAAATGTTACACATTTTAGCCCTGCTTGCATGGGGACAGTCTGAGTGATTTGGTAAATTGGATGCATGTTGTTAATGCAGAGAAGCACATTATCCACAATTGGCTATGCAGAATCCCAATTCTACAAATCCCTTGAATACAACGATCCCCAAAGAATGCATTTTTCATATAAACACTGTATATTGATGACAAGAATAATATTATCACCTTCCTAGCTGCCTGTATAGTTGAGCTGTTGTTTTGATAGCCATAGGAGCAGAGTTTACGAATGGCTTGGTTCTACTTGCAAACCCTCCATAGGCTCTAGCAACAGCTGGCAATGAACAAGACTGAAGACAGGCAGTAGAAGAGAGATATCATCACTCCAATTATCAGCAGGCTTAAGCCAACGAAAGGGAGGTTCTTTGAAATAGAAGCCTTTTCTATAGAACAAGCTTTTGCTTGAAGCAGTGAGTATTGGATGGGTATGAAGTGACCTAAGGGATACACAGTTCCTTTCATGGTGTTTATGTTACAAGTCTTATAATAGATTAGATTTCTGGAATCATTAAAGAACAACTACATTTTTAACCCTTGTTTCCTTAGAACGTAAGTGGATTTACTCAGACCTCTGGCACTCAACTGAGTGGAGCTCTCAGCCAGTCCGCCCTCGCACTGTCTGATCAGGTCTTAAGCCTCTCTCTGCACTATGCTAACAACAGAGGGGACCTACATAAGGTGACTTTCTGTGCTTTCTATGGAATCATCATGACTGCCGGTCAGAGGATAAACTGCACAACTTAATCTCATTAATGCCACTAATTTTTCACTAGTGCTTCTACATTAGAACATCAGGGCCTGCTTTTGTTTTTCATGTGCATGTCCCCTGATGAAGACCCTGTTTATTGGGTCGCAACGCTGGTGTATTTTTTTACTTTTACAAATAAAACTGACTTGGAGTAATGAGTGATCTCTTTCTTTCTTTTTTTTGCTGTTTTGCTTTTGTGGATGTTACAGGGCCTTTGACCACTCAGGCACCCTATAAAGCCTTTTTGTTAATTTAACAGTGCAGGCACTCCATCTATATTTTCTACATTAGAACAGAGCTTGACAAATGTTTGTAGACCTTAGGAGACAGACAGGAAAATTCAGGAGCCAGCCTAGTTATTTTTAGAACACAGGTAAAGGGAACTTCCATGGAGTTCTATGTAAAAAAAAAAAAAAACACAGTATGGATGGAGTTCATTGACCAAAACCTTTTACTGGTACAACTCCTATTATATAAAACAGCTAAGTGGTTGTAGGTTGGCACCAGTTACATACAAAGTGTCCTTTTGAAGGTTTGTTAATGTCCATAGAACATCATTAACCCCTTTCCGATGCTAGGATGTACTATGCCGTCCTAATTTTAGAGTACCTAAAAGACGCTAGGATGGCATAGTACGTCCGGCATTAAACAGATCCTCACGGCTCCTCGCGATGAGCAGTGCACTGATCCCGCTGCAGGAATTTGCAGTGGGATCCTCCCTGTCAGATGAGGCCTCTTTGAGTGGCCTCAGTCTGACAGGGAAAATGTAGCCGGTGCTCGCTACTACAGCTTCCGGTTCGGGCACGCATCCGTGACATCACACGTGACGTCCAGAGGTATCGCAATCATTTGTCAGGGACCCACAGGGTCTATTAAGACCGTGATCGGGTCTCTGCCATAGTGTTCCTGGCTACAGATCACCTTGTGATCGGTGGCCAGGAACAAAACGTGATGTTTTAGTGCTTGCGTAGTCTGGGACGCAATCACCATGCGTCACACAGGGGTAATCTGTCCATCATAAAATCCTGTAAATGTCCATCATGAACAATGTCAACCACCAAGATAAACATAATTCTTTCAGTTTTCTATTTTAAAGTCAATAGGGTATCCTCCACCATTATCGGTACTCATTTTATACACTTCCAAACAGGCACACAGATTGTGGGTGTGCTTCCAAATTGGATGTCACGTGACGTTGCATGTCAAAAATGAAGAATAGCAGCACAGGATGCTTGTATTTACCAAAGAAAAACTTGAGACAGCAACCTCCCTCAGAAAATACGCTCAACATTCATTTCAAAATAGTTTTTTCTGAGAAACACAAATTCAGATTCCCACTAATAATTAAAGTAGGAAATAATTAAAATATGCTAGGAAAGTTGTATTTCTTTAAGTTAAAATCATTGTGATCGAGCAGGTTTCAGAAAAGCACAAAATATTCAGCGACAGTAAAATAAATATTTTACACTTTTTAAATCCATTTTAATTTGCCTTAATTCACGATGTGGGCCATTTCTGAGAATAAACAAGGTGAAATATTATCTCCTTCTAGAAATGGCCAGACATGCCACATGTGGTAATCGGTTATGCCAATTGACGCAAAAAAACGTGTCTTAGTTACATGAATGTGCATTTACAACATTATCCCAAGCTTCCCATATTATGTTGATCAAAAGTCACTCCAACCCCTAGATAAATATTTATTCAAAAATCCAATCAAATATTAACTAATAATACTATTATAGTCTAAATAATAAACATTTTCACAATCATTATTCTTTTCTCTAATGAAGAGCAGTGGAAATCTAAAAACATGGCTAACAAAGCATGCAACAAGTCTGCATTATCTCTGTAATAAAAACTATAATATCATTAACAAATAGCTTGTTGTATTGTTGTGTACCAATACGCTTCATGGATTTACCACCTGAGCTGATAGGGGGGGGGGGATGGTGCCTTCACTACACCGAATCAAAACATCTAGACAGACATTAAGACAAAAGTGCTGTGCAACATTCTGACATTTGACGTAAAGGATCAAGCGTTGTCTAACATTACACCCATGAATGGGATTCCCCTCCCCCTACTCCAGGGCTCGAGGGAACCCCCACACCATTTCAAATGCGAATACCTCGCATTTTTTACAGTATTTTTTTCTCTCCATTATTGATACTATAAAGCACTAAAAAGAGTTAAAGGCACAATTACCATCCCCCCACCATGTTAATGTAACTAGCACTGCTATCTGAACCACAACACTGCTCTCGTCAATGCACGCTTTCATGATTATCTAGTACATATTTAATTGTTCCAAAACATAATAAAATATATATTTTTTCAAAAATTATTAACAAATTATGGAGTTTTCACATTAATGTTTTGAAGACTTTGTGAGGCAGTGAGAGCTGCCGTTCGGCACCACAGTTTCGGTGGACTATATCTCCCATGATGCTCAGCCAGCCAAACGATAGGCTTGGCCTCGTGGGAAATGCAGTCCACCGCTGCTGTAACGCTAGTTTTAGCGTTTTTTTTTTTTGTTTTTTTTTTAAAGGAACACCACATACGATCTAAAGCAAAAATAAAGGAGGATACAGACACATGCAGCCATAACCAATCCTGTCCGAAGCACATTCTATGGAAACAGTGAACTTTTTGCTAGCTTGGCACAATCCACTGGCTATTTTTTACAGGACACTCAGCTCTGACCATGGAGTTGAAAGCTTACTCAAATGAATTAATGTGCAGACTCACCTTCACACTCCGCGTGGATTAAAGCACAGCTTGTAGTTCAAGGAGCAGTTGGTTAAAAAAGCCTGAAGTTCTGCAGGAAGCACTGTCATACAATGACTTTTCTTTCTATTCAATTGATGTGCATAATAACTCTTCTGTTGTAAGTCCTGGATTTTTTTTTTTTTTTTTTTTTTTACAAACCCAAAATATGAATGTTGCTCTTTAAATCCTCCAGAGTCAAGGGGAAAACAAAATATTAAAAAAAAAAAGGCTAAAATAATAATAATAATCAGCCCTTGTGTAAAAAGTGATGATCCCAGAAAGTGTAAAGTTTGCTTTTTTTTATTGTGACAATGATGTGTGTTTTTGTTGGTGTGGCAATCAGAATGTACAGCTAACTAGTTCATTAGCAGAGTTAGTTAGTCTGTGTTTGTGTGTGTGAGTGAAGCTACCAGAGACAGTAGAAGCAGTAGCAGCTCAGAGAGGGGGGGAACCAGAGAGGGAGAGAGAGAGAGAGAGACTGGCAGGGGAAAAAAAAAAAAAGATCCACACATACATACAGACACTGAGCCAGTGACTTCCTAGGGAAAACACAAGCAAATGGCCTGAACTTGCAAAAAATAACATATTTCTCTTCATGTGTAGTCTAATCCATTTACAATGCAGGTTTTATATTGTGGTGGTGTTGTTTTGTACATGCTACTTGGAAACTCACAGTTAAAAAAAAGAAATATTATTAATTTACACCAGGGAGTGATTTAAGGATTGATTAAAAATAATAGTGTCATCAAGTAGTGTGAGATGAAGATGTTTATAGTATTTTATTACATAAAATGGTCCTGGTTGAAAGTGCACATTCAAATAATTGCATTGGGGAGGGAGATATTACAATAGGTAAGGAACATACACTGTATGCATGTGTGTATTTGTTATTACACACACACACACACACACACACACACACACACACACACACACACACATATATATACATTTGAATATGAAGAAATAAATATGTATTTAGTTATATACATATATATTTGTGTTATCATTCTACATCTCATATGTGCTTAAAATACTATAAAATAAGATATTTTTAAATATTTACACAATTTATATCTATAGAGCAAGTTAATTAAATACTGTAATGATACAATTCTGGCTCAATGGATATAATTACGTTAAACCAACAGAAATAATATTCTAAGGTCGCTTATCTGGGGGTTAATGACAAACACATCTTAAATCCCAAGTATGCATTAATGCGGCAGTATACATTTAATAGATATTATTTGAATAATTACAAGACATTTAATGATGAAACTATACACAGCACAGTATTCCGAATGATTTGAATGGTATAGTGACACATATGCCCCACGTAGTGTTTTACAGACACAAATAGGAAAATCATTGGACTTACAGGTTCTCCATAATTGTGAATCAGCAGAACTGGTTACATTAAAAATGTTATTCAATAAGCGAAAAAAAGAAGAAAAATAGTCTTATTTTTCTGAAAATATTTGGGATGACCCTTTTTCTGAATCTGTAGCATGTTTTTTTTTCTTAGATTGTTACATATTGCTGTAAAGATAAAAAGAAAGAAAGAAAAGAAGACATTTTTTCTTTTTTAAAAAGGGAGTGAGTGCTTTAAAAACACAGCATAAGCATATGATGCAACATTGCCCTGGTTACATGTGCTTTCCATCCCCCATCTTTTGCTGGTGGGAGTGCTGTTTTTTCCGCCTGTAGGGTCACATTGTGGTTGATTGATTCTCCTTTCGCCTTGCTCAGTCATTCAGATTTGGAAAGTAAATAACAAGTTGACATCATTACAGCTCTCTGCATTACTGTGACACATTCCTTGGCTACCACGCAAAGTCTAATAGAAGCGCAGCAAAACAGAAATAGACGTCAACGCCCTGTGATTTTGCTCTGCAATTTAAGACAGCATAATGTTTACACTAGATGTAAATTCTTGATTTTTCTCAAGGTTTCGAAGATCACATATCATTCTAAATGACTGTGATTTTACAGTTCATTCAAATTGGAGACCATTTATGGTCTCGTGGTCTGCTCTAGAAATATAAACATATGGGAGACTGGTATTTTTAGATAGCAGTGGGACACAGCAAAGAAATTATGTGGCGGCGGATTCTGTGCTGAAAAATATGGCTGCTTTCATTGATGGGTGTCGACCTCTAGGACAAAAGGGCCACTTTCACCATCCCTTGATTTTGTGCTGCAAGTATTAACCATGGGATATATAGTATAGCTGCAGTATTACTGCCTGGGAAGTAAATCCAGCACTGAACAGGATTCATAATCATTGTCAAGTTTGATTTTGTCTTTATGTCACCTGATTAAATTTCTGGAGATGCCCATGTCTGTGCGCCCTACACTTTCCCTTTTTCATTAGGTTTCCCCCATAAGATCTGTGGCACCCCTGGTTATTAATTATACTCCTCTGCTTCATGGCGGCCTTGTTGTAAGCGTTAATACTAGCAATGGGACGTTACACTTTGTCTGGCACCTTTAGCCATTAGAATTAGGTATGTAGAGAAATCTGTGCAATCACACACTAATAACTTAAGTATGGCGAGAGAGTTGGATCACATGGTTACGTTCAGTGACCCTCAGACCATTTAGTTAACAGCAATATGTTTCAAATATAAAACGCACGGGTAAACATAATAAGTATCTTGCTCATGTTTATGTGTGCAAATCTCTACTTAAACAAAATAATCACACCCCTAAATGTGGAGGGAGAACACAATATGTTGGATGGTCAACTCCATGACAGCAGAACCTTCCTCACCAAGAACGTGTCCAGCCAGTCTTTCACATTTTACTTCTCAAACCATAGTATCTCCCAGTTACTCCTTCTGTTTCATCGGTGCAGGAAATAGTCAGTCAGTTTTCATTTCCATCATGGTCATCTGGAGAATCTTGTACACCGGAGAGAATATGCACACAAGGAATGCTCTTGGTCTGTAACATACACGGTCCGGCCTATGCTTTATACCACCGTCTTCCTCATCAACAGACCCCTCGTTACTCCCAGAGGGCGTGTTTTACTGAGGGCCACTGTCAAAATTCTCGGAGGCCAAATTCGCATAAACTCTGAAAACAAGATGGTGGCCGCGGTTGTCATAGCATGACGTGGTACATAGGCTACTTAATGCTGGCTCAACATTGCATCCTCACAAACAGACGCCATGCTAGGTACTCGACAGAAAAGTAAATTATATATATATATATATATATATATATATATATATATATACTTTTGTTGTAAATCACATACCAGCTTTCATGAGACTACAAGATTAATAATGCGGTATGCAATTTAAAAATAAAACTTAGACAAGCTGATCAGTCTGTGTGGCAATACTTGGGATTTGAACTTGGCAGATCCTTGAGATTCGGAGACCTACTTCTTTTTTTATGCAGTGTGTATGTGTAATGAGGATATGCATGAAGACTGCCAAATTTTCCAGGGTGACCAGCAGTCATCCTTCTATGGTGACATTCCCTTAGTCTCTCAAACTGCACAATTCAAACTACCACTGTCTCCAGATACCAAATACAAGGCTAGATGCAGTAAGGTTTTGTTGGTCCCAGAGCCATTGAGTGGACACCGCTGCATTAGAGACACTTGTCATGGGGAGAAAATGACTCCTTATAGTGTGTACATATATAAAATTACAAGGATAGCAAAACTTATTATAATATTATGAATATTTATTTTGGCCCCTTTATTATAAGCCTCTTATTTAAGTGCTGTAAAAAAGAATGAAGGGAGAAAATATAAAAGGGAGAACAGGAGGGGAGGTAATGGAAAGAATCGAAGTGTGGTGAAAACGATAGGACTGGGTATAAACCCCTGATCCACTTCCCAATATACAATGTTTCGTGTTATCCTTATGTAGGTGATAGATTTCTGAAGATCAGGTAGTATGTAAGAAGCAGAGGCGTAACTAGAAACCACAGGGCCCTGGTGCGAAAAGTACCCTGGGGCCCCCCATGCATCTTCCCCCGCCCATCCTTTTGTATAACACATACAAATACATACACAGACACACATGCTAATACACAGACACACAGAATGACACACATTCAGATACACTTCTACAGATACAAACACTGACAAACATTCAGATACACAGACACACAGTGATACACATGCGGATACCCATACACACATACAGACAGACACACATATAGACGAACATGCAGATGCACATACACAGAATGACATTCATACAGATATAAACAATGACACACATACATGTACATAGGTGCACACACTGACAGATGCAGACAGACAGACATATAAACATGCATGCAAATACACCATCACACTTAATGACAAGCATTCAGATACACATACAAAGTGATATACATACAGACCCACATACAGACATACACACCTTTTAGGTGCAGGAGGGTGACTTCCCTGGGGTCCAGTGGTTGCCTCACGATGATGGGAGTCAGAGCTCCCACTCTGACTCCCTCCCCGGTGGTCTCTTCCTGCGGTGCTCTGTTAGCTGGGAGGTAGAGGAAGTGACGGCTTCCTCCCAGTGCTGATGTCATACTGGGGCCCGGTCGCACTCTTAAAGCGCCACATCTCTAACCGGGCCTCAGGAAATCTGATGTGCCACCACCACAATGCCACAATTGTCGGGCGGCCGGGTCCCCTGGAGTGACGGGCCTGGTTGCAGCTGCGACCCATGCGACAATGGTAGTTCTGCCACTGGTAAGAAGCCTTATGAGTTATGTAGGATGCTCTTTATCTTACTTATTCTTAATGAACTGTTCAGGGAACAAACTGAAATGAGTTCAAAGTGTTGTTGCCACTTATTTAACCCCTTCGCGACCGATGACGTTCCTGGACCGTCATAGGGAAATCTCCCTTCGTGACCGATGACGGTCCAGGACCGTCATGCAGGTCCGATCGCGGAATGCACGCTGGCATACCGCGATCGCACTAACAACGACATGGCTGAGTGTCTCGATACCGAGACACTTCAGCCATGTCGGTTGAGGACCCCCCGGGTGCCTGCTTTGACAGCTATAGTCTCTCCCTGCTCCACGGTGATTGTGGGGCAGGGAGAGACTAAATATAGTGTGTCAAGTCTCCCCCTGGTCCCCACCAGTAACAACCAGCCCCCCCAAATGATTTTTTTTATAAAAATGTTTTCCTATTGTGCTAATCCTAACTCTTGTGTTAGGGTTAGCGTTCATCAAAACCCTAATCCTAGAGTTAGAATTAGGGTTTGTACTAACCCTAACCATAGGGTTAAGGTTAGAGTTAAATAAAAATAAAAAAATGTAAAAAAATGAAAAATTAAATAAATAAAAAAATTAAACATTATAATAATAATAAATTGTATAAAAATAAGAAGTTATTCCGTAGAGGACCAATGACATGTCATGTCTGTCTGTGGTCCTCTAGGGATATTTAAAAAAAAAAAAAAAGACTGCTAGTGGGGCCAGTGCTTTGCATTGGCCCCCAGCAGGAGATAGGGGCCCGCAGCAGCTGGATATTTGATCCATACAGCCGCAGGATAGCAAGGATAGCAAAAATCGGTGCTTTCTACTATAGACTACATTTCCTATTCTGCTACGGTAGCTTTTGACTGGCTGAGCATGATAGGAAATGTAGTCACAAGTATTACATAATAAATACACGTTTTAAAGCTGCAATAACCATATCCTAAATTTTGCCCTGTACCTGCCACATAAACCTAGCAAACCTATACATGTGGGGTACCGCTATACTCAGGGGAAGTTGCTAAACATATATTGGGGTTTTGTATGGCAATAAAATAGAACAGCCCCTTTAAATTCATACCTAAGTTTCAAAGTGTGTGGAAATAAAACACACAAAAAATTACTATGACAAAACTTGTCAAAGATTGGTAGTAAAATGACAGAGTGAAAAGTGTCAAATTACCCCAAGTTGAATGCCCTGGGATGTCTACTTTATAAAAAATGTATACATGTGGGGGGTTATTCAGCGATTCATATCAGATATCGGTGTTACAGTGTCACTAACGCTAATTTTTTAAAAAAATGGTTTTGAAACAGCTAAATGCTAATTGTATTTATTAACCTAAAACATGCACAAAAAAGCAAAAAAACATATAAACATTGGGTATTTCTGAACTCAGGACCTATAGTCGAATCTATTTAACACGTTTTTTCATTAGCTTTTGAAGCTTAGTAAAATAATTTACAAAGAAAAGTCAGGAAAAGTGTTTATTTTTTTTTTCATTTTAACCATATTTTACTATTTTTTACACAATACAATAAATGATATGAACAAAATAATGCCATGAAAATGCCTTCTTGTCCTGAAAAAAAAACAATATATAATATGTGTGGGTACAGCAACTGACAAAGAGGAAACTTAAAGCTAAACACAAACACCTCAGAAATGTTAAAACAGCCTCGGTCACTAACACACAACATTCCAAAAACAGTCTGGTCATGAAGGGGTTAAGACTACATACAAGGGAGTTGAAGGAATTCTGAGAGTTGGATTAGATCATCATATAAATTGGGAGCCAGATAGAATCAGATTATTGTTTTGGTGAAGGTCTCATTTTTCAGGCATGGTTTCGTGGTAATCATAAAGTGCTGACTCTTGTACTACTTTTATATTTTTTAAAGTGGACTCTTATGCAGTGCCCTTACAATGCTGTGCCACATTGTGCTCTGTTGTGTAAATCTATAACTTGCTTAATGTCATGTGAAAAACAGGAGGCACCTCGTTAACATTTAAAACACATTTTCTACTAATTTATGCATTTTTTTTTTTAATTGTCTACATTTTCATCGTAAACACTATTTAGGCTACAGAGTCCCTTTAAAAGAACTATTATTTAAAACAGGACGATAAGACTGATCAGTGCAATTGTAGCAAACATGGAAAGAGACTGTGTTGTGTTTGAGTAGATGGAGCCTACATTGCAGGAAATCATGTTTACTGGAATGAGTCAACCATTGTGGAAAAAAGTGTATTTGACAGTTATGACATTTTAGGTTTACTGCTGTGAAATGAAAGAACCAGGAACATATAAACAGGCAGTTTTGTATTCTACCAATGTGTGTATGTAATTATAAAACAGGCTTCTCTACAAAGAATATATGGTAAACCTCCTATGGATACAAACTTATGAATGGCTGCTCATCAAACATAACTCAGATAATTACTTAACCTATTAAATCCCTTACAATAAAATAAAAAAGACTATTTAGTTTAAGTCTATTCCCCTTTTCTTTTCTAGTATAAAAATTAACTGTATACATACAAATCCTCACTGATTGTTAGGCAATACACATTTGATTTTGTAGCGCAGTTTGACAAAATAACATTTTTACACAGTGTTAGGCAAGTTTTATTTATTTGGTGTTCATAGGTACATTATATTATTGTTATTGTAACTGTATTGATAAAGTGCCAGTATATTCTGCACTACAAAGTGACAATAAAATGTGCATCCATGAAAACATTTTCTACATGTGTGTATGCATGTGTCTTGTACACAGATCTTGCCAGAACACTCACAGGTCTTGCAAGAACACCCGGACTGCACAATCACGATTTGCCCGGTACCCAGATAACACCCAAATTTCTTACCCAGTAACCAGATTGCACCCGCAGCTCTTGACAGAGCACCCAGATTGCACACAAAGGAATGCAAACACAGGATTTTCCCAGCACCCAGAATCCGCAGACAGGAATTGCCCTAGCACCCAGATTACACACACAGTATTTGTCCCAGCGCCAAGCTTGCACACACAGTATTTGTACCAGTACCCAGATTACACACATAGGACTTGCTCGAGCACCCAGAGTGCACACACAGGACTTGCCCCAGTACCCAGATTGCACCCAAAGGACTTACCCATGCATGGATTCCCTGTTGTTTATTGGTTGGCAGCTCAATGTCTGTGTGCTGCCCAGACACACAGAAATCCTCTCGGGGTGTATCTCATACTCTCTGTGAATCTCTGGAGTCTGAGCACCGTGAGGTCATGTGAGCAGTGCACAGGAATCAAACTTCCTGCTCGCCCTCTGCATGCCCACTTTGGTGCGCATGCCATAGGCACCACTGCCAAATAAAGATCACAGGGAGAATGATGTCAAAGAGACAATACTGGCTAGATACTTAGTTATATGTTATGCCACACACCCTTGTGGTCACATGCAGCATTGTAAATAAGATAAATATGCAATAAAATGCAGCAGATGATGGCATGCAATATTTTTAAATCACTTTCCAATATATTTAAGTACTGTGTTATGCTACTTAACTCTCACCCCTTGCATATTAAGAAAGTAGTACTAAGGCAAAGTTCTAAAACTCAGTCACAAAGGGAACCAGTGAAATGCTTCTGCAGATTTTAGGACTTTTGCCACAGAAAATATATATTTTTTAATAACATAATAAATAATAACAATAAAATATGTGTTGCATAAGCAGAGTATTGTCCTTTAAGGCAGGATATAGGATTAAACCGAAGGCATACCCTACACATTGATCATGTTTTGCAAACTTAGCTTCTGACATAATGTGTCAATGAACTCTAAAGATAATGGAAAATGAATAAAAATGAGTTTATTGTTCTATTAAAATTAAATTATGCTCAGGTTTATGGAAGATTTAGGATGGCATTTACTACAGATTAACAGTTTCACATTCTAAGAAATCTGATATTAGTAGGCACTTGATGGTTGTCCTAGATCTAGCATGCCAAAAATAATTCTGAACAACTATAAATATCTCAGTGAATGCAAGTGAGAGATAGAAAGAGTGCAGATTATCCTCGTAAAACTTTTCTAATTGAATGTATAAATCTTCTCCTACCTCTGTGTAATATATATATATATATATATATATATATATATATATATATATATAATACATAATATATATGATCATATATCATACTTTTGTGTATATATAAATATACACGCACATACATACATATACGGTACAAACACATACACACACCAACAGGGACATCGCATTCTAAATACATAGACAATAATATCCCCGTCTTTGCAGTGTTTCTGTGGGAATTTGTGCCCATTCATCCAGTAGACCATTTGTGGGGTTAGACACTGATGTTGGACTAGAAAGCCTGCCTCGCAATATCTATTCCAGTTCATCCCAAAGATGTTGGATGGAGTTGAGCACACTCATCAAACCAGTTCTTTATGGACGTTACTTTGTGCACTGGGTCACAGTCATACTGTGATAGAAATGGGCCTTCCCCAAACTATCCCTAAAAATTTGGAAGCCATAGTATTGTCCAAAATGTCTTAGTATGTTGAAGCAAATAAGATTTACCTTCACTGGATATAAATATCATAGCCAAACTCATGAAAAAAATCCCCATACTATTATCCCTCCTTCATCAAACTTTATAGTTGGCACAATGCACTCAGGCAGGTAATGTTCTCTTGGCATCCGTCAAACCCAGACTTGCCAAACAGGGAAGACTCTACAGAAAAACTTTTCCATGGCGCCAGAGTCCAGGAGTGGCATGCTTTACGCCACTCGATCTGATGCTTGACATTTTACTTAGTAATGTGTGGCATGCAGCTGCTTGGCCATGGAAACCCATTCACTGACGTTTTTGTGCTGATATTAATGCCAGTAGAAGTTTGGAACTCTTCAACTATGGAATCAGTAGAGCATGAGAGACTTTAATGCACCATGTGCTTCAACACTCGGTGCACAGTGACTTTACGTGGTCTTCCACTTCGTAGCTGAGTTGCTGCTGTCCCTAAACCTTCTCGCATTCACAAATGTTTGTAAATGCAGACTGTATGGTTAGGTGCTTGATGTTTTAAAGTTGTGGCAATGGGTCAGATCGAAACACCTGAATTCAATAACTAAGTGGTGTGTCCCAATAAGAAAATTAATTAATTTACAAAATCTAAAGTTGAAAAAACAGTTTACCAATCCTTGGCACAACCAAGCATTATGTAAATCTCACTTCAATTTCTTGCTCAGTTTTATAGAAGCATCTTACATTAAACACAGATTTTCAGCATGGAACAGAATAATAAACATGACCAGATAATTCGACGAATAGATAGCACATTTAGATCGCTCAGTTCCCAACAACACAAAATAGGATTTCAGTACGTTATGCCAGCAAATCTATTGAATATCTTTTCATCACAAACACAATTACGTATTTGGTTTGAAAAAAAAGAAAAAAACAACAATTCTCAGTTTGAAGGGAAAAAAATGGTCACCTTCAAAATGTGTCTAAATGACACCTCATCTTTTTTTTAACACTTACTTCCTTAGAGGGTCCTCCTGCGTGAAGTAAACGCGACAGGTATCGTTAGAGATGTACACATGTTTACTCTGATAAAGATCCAAATGCCGTCTAATTCGGGTGTTTCAGGGCTCACAGCCTCTCTCTGTCTGCTGGTGCAGAGAGAGAACTTCTTTGAATGCCACCAACTAAGATAAGGTCCCCTCTGTCGGTGGCATTGAAAAATGAAGATCTCTCTCTGTGCCAGCAAGAGAGACTGTCGGTGATAGCCACAGCTCTGGTTCTTCCTATGGAACCCACATTGCTCATGGGAGCATCACAGCTGCCAGTTAGAGGGTAGTTTGACATGTCCAATACATGCCAGTTTATCCTCATATTAGTGTGAGTCATCTTTTCACTTGTGCTTCTATATTAGTGGCACTTCAAAGTAGAAAGTATATACATTCAGTTAAAGAATCAGAGTGAAAATGTGTACTCATTTACTTATCCCTTTCCCTGTTTGCATTTCCCTCCTACAAATGTAACACTCCTTAATTTTGTGAGTTAAAGGTACAGTGTTTTACATTTATCATATCCCTAAAACACTTGAATAAACATAGAACCAGTTAATATTGTGGCAATTGAAATCATTTCTTTGTTATCCTTAAAGGAGAAAAGGGGAGTCCAAATGCAGCACCCTCTACCACCTAGAGACAGAGAACAAAGTTAGCAAGCTACCTGCTCTCCCTAAAAGAGGCTGGTCAGGATAGATCTTTTGATCTCCCCAACCAGTGCCTCTGCCGGCAAGCTTTTTTTTTTTTTTTTTTTAAAAGACCATGACCTCCTCCCTCTCCTGCTTCTTTTAGCCTATCTGTCACCCTGGCTTGGCATTACTCTTTTTGGGGTAATGTTTTTAAAAAAAATTCTGCTGGCTCTAATCCTGTTCTAAAATGGTTCCCTTGTCATGTGCACAGTATTTATACACACATTCCTCGAAATGATTGACTGTAAGTTGATAGTAACAATAATTGACTGGATCGATTTCTTGAACTTGGGCCTATTTATCATGGAAGGTTTGGTTTATTTCGGTTGAATTTTGGTATTTTGAGTGGAACCTCCCATAATATGTAATGGAGCTTTCAATGTTACCACTTCATTTTGGTGCCTTCTGGCTGTATTTTGGCTTATTTCAGAATTCTAAAATATCAGTGTGAGATCGCCTGTCATTGCAGAATTGTGGACGTATTCAGAGGTGCTACCTGAGTAACATGATCCCTTACCACCAAAATACTCGGAATAGGAATGAAGTTCTGGCACTCGAATTTTACTTTGGACATCAGAGCAACCACGAGTAGTTTATATAAATGTATATTTTGTTTGTTATGTACTTTTGTTTTGTTCTGTACTTTTGAGTTCCAGAATGAAGTCATAATAAACATGTCACCTAAACAACAGGGCCAGACTGGTCCACCGGGATATTCGCGAAAATTCCCAGAGACTACAGGGGGAAAGAGTCTACAGCGGGAAGAGACTACAGAGGGAAAGCAACTACAGGGGGGGATAGAAATAGTAGATAGACTACAGGGGGAGAGAGACTAAAGAATTGAGAGATGATAGAGACTACATGGGGCTAGTTTAAAAATATTTCCAGGCCAGGGCTGGTTTTTATTGCCAGTCCGGCACTGCTAAACAAATGCTCTAACATGCTAATTTCAGCAGTGTCGCAATCGCAAACTTTTAAGCAGTTTGCGAATATATGTTTTACGAAACAAACTTGCAAAGATAAACTTTAGGTCAGTCTTATAAAGAACATTGTAGACCAATTTTATCCTGTTTGCTTGTCTTGTGTTTTTTGTAATGTAGATAATAATAACAACTGTTTTTCTCCTCAAGGGTATATAAAGTACTTTTATTTCATGACTTAACCAAACTGGAAACGAGCAACTGATATTGGTATGATACTCATTTCATTCATTCCAGTCAAAACTGGGGCCCTGTTGTTTTGACAAGTGCTGCAGTAATGGCATTCACCATCACACCATGTTTACAATGTGTATGGAGTCGTGCTAATTAAATAGATAGTTAAAACTGAAATTTGTTAGAAAGTTGATTCCACCATTTAAAATAAGTTCTATACAAAACTGCTATTACAATCCCTGCTATTCCTCCCACCCTGCTCCAGACATCACTTGCTCAGGGAATTTCTCACCATAAAATTGTAATAACATGTTGCTAAAGTAATTCTCAAAACGCTCTTTTCTAAATGTATAAGTGCTCTGCTTTAGTATCCTAATCACGATGAAGGATTACTAGAGATGTTCAGTCACTGCAATTGGGAATATATTTTTATATTCTTCTAATAAAATACATCAACCTACTTCAACAACAAGTCAGATTGTCAAATTAAAGTAAAACTAAAGCTAAATAAAAATAAACCCTCTCTATAGCTATACTTTGGGTAAAATCTATCTTGCTACCTTTCTCTTTTAAGGTGACAGTGCCTGAGAAGTGCCGGACAGCCGCCGGCGAGCAAAACAAATCTTTATTACAAGTGAAGTGCTCACATCAGTTACGCCAGCATCAATTGTACCTGAGCAACCTGTAAGTGGTGTGGCATTGGTTCGTGTAAAGCAAATACCTGAGTTAGCACCATTGGTGCACACCATGATAATCCTACTATTAGGTGCTAGTGTTAGGTGCCCATATGACCCACATAGTGTTAATAAATTCACACAAAATATTGGCTCTGAATCAGTGTTATAGAAGGATAAATATAGATAACTACAGGTAATTACAAATGTAGACCTTTTTAACGGCCAACTTTCTTGGTTAAGCCATCTTGTCCGATAAGCAATCTCAGTTGAATCACTTGGAATCATTATTTACTTGGCACAGAAAGATACAGATAAGAGAGGGAAATCAGGAACACTAAGTAAAATGTATATACTATCAGTCTTGTGTTTATTACTTGCCATGAAATGGTATTTATTGTTAGCCTCTTCTTTCCTGCGTGTGGTATTGATTATTGTGATCCTAAACCCATATTTCTTTTTTTAGAAACTGTGTTGTTCAACCAGGTTCTTTATACCTTTACTCTATGAAATAGACACTACAATAAATCCCGCACACAGTACAGTGGCAAGCTATATGCAAGACCTCCCCAGCATCATGCAAATACTCTGTGCCACAATAATTAGTAGCAAACGGCTTATGGGCCCTCTAATAAAATTGTGTCAGCTTTTCCACAGTTTGGCATATCCAGTGCCTGCATGTTTTTAGTAAAAGATTAAACTTTTTTTCTTGAAGGAAGCAAGGATTAAAATACATGTTCCACTTCTTCTAAATATGTGTAAGTAATAAATAATGTGTCTTAATAGATACACACAGGTTTTCTCACAGCTGAGACACAGCAGGTCTGGAGACAGTGTCAGTGCGGGCACAGCCAGTCAGAGCTGGGTCTACAAATGAAGAAGTAGTTGTCCATTTTCTGAGGATAAACTGGCATGCACTTTTTAAAGTACATGGCAGTCGGTCCACTGACTGACAGGTGCCAAGCAACCCTGTGAAGCAGGCAGCCTGGTCTGGTAGGTGACTGTCTCTCTCCCTGCTGATCCCATGCTAAAACTAGGAAATATGCCAATTTAGCATATTCACCATTGCTTTCAAAAAGTTTGAAATTTACTGTTAGGAGAGAGAACAAAATAAAATATACACTGTCACCAAGCCATTTAAAGCCCAATACATGTACTAATGTATATAATAGCAGAACTTGGTTAAATGTGTTGGGAATTTGTCCCTGAGGCCATAATATCTGTAAGGTTTGCAATGTGTTCCTCTTCTGGTAAGATATACTTTATAAAACAATATGCTAACTGTTACTCAAATAATGTAATTTATGTAATACAATGTAACAAAATGTCAGATGCTTAATGTAGGACAGACAAAACGTCAGCTGAAGCATACACCAAAATGCACCAGTTAGCAGACATTTTCATAACGTTTATGCAGGTACTTTAAAGTATGTTTTAGTGCAGAAAATAGAACAGATCAAAAAAGGTCCTCATAGCTGAGCTGCACACTGTTTGTTATGCCAAAGAAAAACCTTTTGAATTTTCACACTAGGAACTAGACAACCTATGGGAATGGATAGGGAGTTTTTTTTTCTAAGGTATTTTTCCTATTTGGTCATTTTATTATTATCCAGGCTCTTCTATTTTTTTTATAACATATTTCTGAATTGTTTTAAATATGAATGTTTTTCCATATACTTATCTTTATAGGATTGAGTTTATAAAATGTTTATTTTTTACACAGTGTTAATGGAATGATAATGTATTAGAATATATCTCAATATATGAATTGTTTTGCATTGTACATTGTCCATTATACTATAGTTATTTTACACATATGTTTAATGTGTAACACTTTATTTGTTTTGATCACATTGATCAATACGGGTACCAATTAATCTCTGCTGTGTCTCTAATTATATAAAACTTGTTTGTTTGGTCTTTTCGTCATTCATAAGTAAGCATCCTGTGTGGCGGGAAACGCGGGAAACGCGGGAAACGCGTTGTCTTGTTGTTTGCCTTTCACTTACATTATTACAGTTGCAAAATAAATCTATGAAGTGGACTTCTTAGTACCCAGTATTTATTGCTCCTGTAATACTGGATAAAGCTGAAGGTCATGATTGTTAAGCACCGGATTGTGAATGCGTTCTTTGTGAAATTAATGAATAGTTGATGGATTAATATAGCCTCGCCCATTCCAAGAGGAGCAGTGAACTTTCTTGTCTCTTCTTTGGGCAACGTATTCAAGGTGAGGGACTGACCATCTCACTACCTTCATAAAGAGACAGAAGGATTATTTTCTACTCTTGGAGTAAATTGTCATCTTTTATAATACTGTGAATCTCAAGAGAACAAAATACATTTTGTGCTACAAACAAAAAAACAGACATGTAAAAATGCCTGATCCCTTCAAACTAGAGCAGACCATGGGCATTTGCACCACTTGCTAGTCAAAACAGAGCAGTGAAAAGGGGAAGGTGGAAGTCTTAGGAACACACAACTGAGATGGTACAGCAATGATAACTAGATAACTATACTGATGCCCTGTCATGCAACAGGGTTCCAGGTCTCTGCTCGTTCTGGCCTGCATTCAAGTGTCAGTTATGCCACACGCAAGAACAACCAGACCAGAGCTTAGGATATGAAGGCATTTCACTTTACCCCAGCCAAGCATGCGGCATCTTGCATCTGCATAGAAGAATGATAAGGATGAAGAGTCCTACAGCTCCCTCAGCACCACTGACCAGTATCATAGCTTCATTATGAAACTATAGCTTTCCTGCTCTTGTCTCAGGAGTCTACCCATGATTATATAAAAAGGTATTTGGAATTTTTTCACTGACAATTCATTGGATTTAATATCTATCTGGAAACTGAATTCATTATATCTTTGACTGGGAGAAATGACTGCCCATTCCGTGGCTACAAATCACTATAATATGGCTCCCAAAGAGTTTATTGACATCACAAAATGCTCCACCAAATCTTAAGAGCCTTGGAAATCAATTTGAAGTCTAACATGTTACAACCCCCAAACATTAACATTCCATGTAAATCAATAACAAGGAAATTGAATTCAATTATTTAAATTAACTGTGCTTTTGTAATCTTCCTGCATTTATAGCCATTCCTAATTTCATGGGATTTCAATGGGATGCATAATAACAACATTAATTTAATGACATCTTTGCTAATCAAAGCACTATGCAAACCATGGAGAATTAAGGCGGGAAATCCTTCTGCTTCCTCTGTGCATACTTGCCAACAGTGTATTTTTTTTATCCTGCGACTAAATATGGGCAGAGCTAAAATGGGACCAAGTTAAAGTATTGTGTGACCTTGCAAAATTAAGCTCCAGATTACCTGATACAGATACTGGGTGTCTGGAGCTAATTAACACACAATTAGACTGTGTATGTCTGTCGGACATACATAGTTTAAACACAGTGCTGTCTATATTTATTCTGGGAAATAACAATAGATACTGTTCCAGAAAATTCAGCAACTATGTTAGTGATGTTTGCTTAAAACCAATATCTCTTTTTTAAGGGATAAAGCAGAAGGGAATGCACTCAAGAGATTATATTTAGTAATTCTTTAGTGATACCATGCAAATGATGTATTGTATGTACAACATAGGTAAATGGAAACTTAACTTGGTGACACTTCTTTATTCCTTTATACCTTTATTTTTCATGGCATGTCCATTGTGAACTTTTCTAAACAGTTCAACTTTTATGTTTGTGTTTTTATTCATCTTTTTTAATATTTGTTTTGGAACTATGCTTGACTACCATAGGCCTTAATTATCCCATTTGTATGAAAAACATGAAACTCGTGCCTCATATGTTGTATTATTGGTCTTCATGTACCATATGCTTTATGTTAGCAGAAGTGGAGTTTAAAAAAATAATAATTTTAGGGACAAAGACACATATATTCTAAAAATACTGGATAAACTAATACCTGCCAACCAGGGCCAGACTGAGAACAAAAGGAAGCAATTGTATAGCAGACCCATAACATCACATCATTATATCAACCGCAGACTATTGCACCGTTATTTTATGAAGGACATAAAGGATTATATTTACGTTTAAATGAAATATTGCAGCAAGTATAGGCATTTTAAATATATTTAATGAAAGAATACAAATAAAGAGTGTTACTGAGTCTTCTTTGCTCTATATAGCACCATCAGAGAGCAGATATGTTTCTTCTATCTGGCCCAACATGTCACTAATACGTAGGGACTAAATATGCAGGGATTAAATATGCAGGGACACATAAGCAGGGACTAGATGTGTAGGAACTAATACAGGGATATTCTGTAACAATTAACAAAATGCTACAGTGTGATTTACTCATCGTCATCTGATGAGGAGGAGGCTGATATACTGGGAAACCATCAAGTCATGTCAGTATCATCATCACCAGACTGATCTTCAACAACCTGTGCCGATGGAGGGATGTTAGGTGGGGGGATTGGTATGCAGGAAGCAAGCATGCTGCCATTTCGATTTACCATACTTGTAATTCAAAATACGGCTGTGTTGTTCAGCTTTACCATATTACTCCTGCTAGTACATAAATCTCATCATCACCTGCTCCGCAACTACAGAGCTTAAGTGACTAGACAACTAATTATGCTTTTCCACTGACTAGGCATGGAACCGTTATTGGTTGCTCACGATTATGGTCAGCTTCTGTAATTCAGAATACTTGAAATATAACAGTGGAACATGTTATCCCATTTTCACACAAACATCTATCTATCTGTACATGCATGTGTACACATATTGATGTACACATACATTTATAGACACACCTACGTACTTGTGTTACCATGGATGTACAATTCTACTGATACACAGACATTGTACATGTTAATTGCTGCAATGTGCTTCTTACCAACCCCCTCCCCAGCTAACATCCTCTACACAGCTACAGTTCTCTACACATAACCTTGCAGCTTCTCCATGTGTGGCAGCCATTTTTACATGTAAAGCCACAAGCACATACCCTGTGAGTGTACATTCCTATGTATCCGTGACACAGTTAATAAATGTGTTACATGATGTACAGGTGTACGTTTAGGAAGATAATACATGCTGCATATAGTGTATAAGTACCTTAAATACTCACAATTACTTTTTCTTCACCACGTCCTGCGACCTGTTATTTCCACCAACTGCGTTAATAGCGGCCGTAATCTGCTGCCAGATTTAATTCTTCCCCTTCTGGCTCGTTCTCTTTGCTGCTGTCCCTATATACACATACATATTTTATGTACCAGTGTCGTGCCTTTTGGGTCTTGCTTTCCCCCCTCTCCTACTACCGCTGCCCTGATCCCTGGCTTGCCATTTTAATTTCTTATTTTTTGTTTTTGTTTGCAACTACAGTGTGCTGATCCTGCTCTCAAATAGTGGTCTGGACAAGTGTTCATTATATATGCAATTATTCTTTGGTAGTGATTGGGTTTCAGTTGATTGCACCTATCACTGGTATTGATTTCATAACGCTGGACCTTTTACCTATGGGCATTTCTTTTTTTTCTTCAGTTGTATTTTGGATTCATTCCGCTATTTCTGGGCTATTTTTTCTGTAACCAAAATCTCCCATCGGATATAATTGTATGTTTGAGGCTACCATAACCCCTTTTTGGGTATTTTTCGGCTGCATTCAGTTTTGGCAGATACTGCTGGGGAATCAGCTATGATTTCCTAATTGCGAAAAGCACATTGGGGCAAACTGGGTGGCTCGTAATTTGGTTCCCTCTAAGTCCGGACTTCTGAGACACAATACCAGCGCATATTGGGTCCACCCTTATACATAGCAACAATTTGATGGAACTGTACCTTCAAATCCAGAACTGTTGGCAATGGCAACTATCAAATAATATGCATTTAATTTCCAGCAGCATCATTTGCAAGTGGAAATGGATAATGAAGCCTTATGTATGTTTCAATGGAAAAATTTAAGAAATAAGAGATTTTCACATACATGTTCATTTTGTATATGTTCTACATCATGGATTTCTGAATGAAGCTTTTCCGAGACTATTTATCATACTCGTTATTCATGCAGAATTGCTTCTTCCCCCGCTATCTCCCACACATATATTTTACTTGTTTATGCAAGAAGAAAGCTTTTAAGCAGCACCATCCCCCCTCGCTGCACAATTTCTGGCTTGCAATTTCTATTGTGAAGGGAAATTAGATTATGATTTCAGAAAAAAAAACACTTATTCCATATATATGTAATTACAGCTTTCAGACCTTACCACATCCTAGTAAAATGCAAAGTAGCATTAACACATTCAATCCTGAATCCTACATTCCAGCAAACCAAAACCAGTAACAATTTATATGGTAATGTGCACAATAGGAAGCTTCATCCACAAGCATTAAGTGCAAAAAGAATTAGGTCAGGATTTTAAATAAAAAACAACTCTACAGTGTATTTGTCCAACTGTTACTCCCCAGTTACTGGACTACATGTTTCAGAATTCTTTGGAAGTTCATCAGCAGCAGCAGGGCCGCAGTCCGACATTTTTATTGGGTTATCGGTTATTTTCATAACCACTGAATTCCTTCTGAAATTAGCTTCTATCATCCCATGGAAGTCTATGGGGATGATGGAGGTACTTTTCAGTTTGGCCATATTTCGGTTCCTTTGATGGCCGAATTACAATGCTATTCGGGGGCACATAAAGGAAAATTGGTAGCTCTAAATTCGGCTCCTGATATGTCCCAGATGTGCCCCGAATAATTCCAGACTTCAGAGGCAACATTTTGGTGCTGAAAATTGATACATATTCAGGATATGCTTTTGTTATTTTAAGTTCTGTATAAAAAGACTAGGGATCCCTGCCCCTCTGTATCTCTTCAATGAAGGTTCATACTGTGTGGGTGTTTTTCCAAGAAACTGAAAATGGAACAGCAGAAGGTATTCAGAATTTCGGCTATACAGAGAACCATCCGTCACCCATTAATACTAGGGAAACAAATTTAACATAGTCTAAAAAAAAACAACCATGTGTGCAATATTTCATGTGGTCTGCTAAGCAAATTCAAATGTGGCCAAGGTTCCCAAATAACAGGTTGCAAAATAATGTGCATATATATTCAACTCACATGGGAAATCTTAAAGGAACTGTATCACCTAAACATTGTTTTACTGTGCAGGTAGAGTATAAAAAATGATTGAATATGATCTATACATTCTGTTAGCAAAATTTCAAGCCATTGCCTAAGTTAGGAGAAAAATGTGTTTTAAATGAGTCTGTGGAGTCTCCTGTTTATTGATATTTTCTGTGTATTGACTGTCTCTTAGTTTATTTGATTTTGATCTGGTGTCAGTAACCTCAACTTTTGGATTGGTACTTGATTTCAAATCCTCCTGCCTATGACAACACTTTGGACAGTATTTTCTTTTTTTAAAAATTTTTCCAATATCAAAAGTTTTAAGTACAAAAAACATGCCAAATTCTTATCTAAAGTTGCATTTTTCAGTTCTAATACATGACAAGTGCTATATATATTGGTATTTTAATTTTTGCATTAAAATATTGTTAAAAGTAAAGAAGTTTGGTCAAATAAACTGAAAATCACACAGTTCATTCAGTCTTCACTCAGGCAGCACCAAGAAAGGGGGGGTGAGGGGATTCGAACCGCGAATCCCAAGGAGGAGTACTAGTTATTTAGAGGATTTTTCCTTATATTCCTTCCATGGGCCCAACTCTCTAGATATTTTTCGTATTGTCTTCTGCTGTGAAAGAAGCCTGCTTCCATGTTAAATTAATGATCTATTTGTTGTATGACTTCTGACCATGTTAAACCCCTGTTTGTTTCCAATTCCTGGCTATACATATTTTTACTGCCATAACAATGTTTATGATTAGACTTTTTTGAGCCTTATTGCCCGGGGGAGTAATTTCCACAAAAATAATTGTGCCGTCAGTCTTCCCGCCAGTATGTCGATATCGGTTAATACATTTTGTGTTTTGGATATTATTGTTTTCAGTGCGGAGCAATCCCACCATATTTGGAAGAAAGTTCCATTATCAGTACTGCATGGAGAGGGGTATCGAGAGAAATATGGTTTTGCAAAGGTCTTGTCTCTTAAATTTATAAATTTATTTTTTCATTTTGGGAATAAAATACCTCCATATTTATTTTTTCTCTGCATTGTTTTCAATGCTACTATAGGTATTTTACCTTGCCAAATATAATGAGAGATCTCTAACCTTCATTCTGAACAGATGGGTCGACTCTAAGGGGAATGTTTCTAAACAGATCTTTGGAATCAAATAGGAATTTGCAGTTTCAATTCTCCCCAGGCACGTTTCCATACCGCTCCATTTTGATATCATACTTTTCATTTCTTTTATTTTCAGGCAGTAGTTAAGTTTTATCATTTCCTGAAGATTCATCATTAATTTAACTCCCAAATAAACTTTGGACAGTTTTTTGACTACTCTGTTTGCCTGTTCCATGACATCTCTACTAAAATCTTGACAATCACATGAACCCAAGGGCATAACCTATGTTTATTGTGTCAGGCAATGACTAATAGGGAAGGGCTATTGTAGGGCCAGCTCCATCAGGTGGTATAAAAAATTGAGTGATCATAGAAGATGCTTGACCAGATAAAGTAGCTCATGATAAGTTACATAACTATATTTTGGGATTTTGACCAACGGCTTGTCACCCAAAAATACACAGTGAAAATTCTTTCTGGAAGCCCTCAATGATTAGAAAGTAATGCACCAACATAGGAAACAGCAACAGAGCAATACTCATGATCACAAATATATTAAGCTAGTCAGTAGTTGTATTGGAGCAATAGTTACCAGTGATGCTTACAGGAGGTCATAAAGTGCCATTATGCATTTGAAGGCACTTTTAACGTCCTCATGTCAGCAGAAAAGAGTATTTTTATACATGTGAGTTTACAGAAGAAGAGGTTCTACTTCAGCTGTTTAAATTAAAGACAAATACGTTGATGGGGTGTGATGCGATACACACAAAGTTATTAAAAGAACTTAGTGGTGTACTAGTAAAACCATAAATGGATGTATTTAAGCAAGCATTGTTAATAGTCCCAGAAGATTGGAAATTATTGAATGTTGTGCCAATTTACAAGAAAGGTAGTAGGGAGGAATCGGACAATTATAGGCCAGTAAGTCTTTCTTCAGTAATAGGGAATGTAATGCAAACAATGTTACAGGATAGGATTGGTAAACAACATGTTTACTTCAGGTACATCATGCCAAACTAATCTTACTGATTTTTTTGATTGGGTAATCAAAATAATAGATCTGGGTGGTGTAGTAGACATTGCTTACGTGGATTTCAGTAGACTTTTGGCAATGTTTTATTTGCATTATCTTTTAAAATGTAAGTTTTATATTAATTCAGCACATGTCAGCACATCTACGAGTTTTGCTATAATGAGCCCAAATGTTTCATTGCGTATATATTATAGTGTAAGTTTATAAACTTCAGCCAATTAAGGCCATGGAGTGTATGAATGAATGGTAAAATGGCCATTATCAACATTCAGATATTGTCCGGGTAATCTGAACATCGGGAACTGGGTGTGTCATAGCAAAGTAGAAGAGAACATAAAGTATGTCCATTGAACAAGCTCATTGGGGGAAAATACATACAGGTGCAAGTGCAAGGAATGAAGGAATGACCAAAACAAGGCAATAGTAACACTGCCAGAGTGAGCAATGGACAATCAAGCTATGTGGACAAGGTATACCTTATTTTACTGTAAGCACAGTTGTTTTAAACAGTAAATTCGTTTTATTAGTTCTTTTTTCGTACTCTCACTATTTTGAGACAATACAACAATTAGTTTTCCTTTTATATTTAAATTATCTATGATATCAATGTTCCAATATACTCTCTAAACATAACTTACTGTTCTTACTTTATAAAACAAGAATTAATGTTTGGCCTAATATGCAGCAAATGACCTTTGAACATGCTGTAAACAGCTAAAAGTTTAAATATATTCCTATCCAGACACCGTAAATATTTTATTCTCCGCTGTCATCTCCAGTCTGTTGCTAAAATAATTGCTGTGTGTAATGTTTAACCTTTTACCTGAACTCCATAGATTGTTCAAACTGATGAAGTCTTACTTGATTGAAGACAAGTGCAAGCACCTAAAATTACAATGTCTTATCATATTTCATAATATTTTAAACAGACCTGTGGTATCTCAGTGTGCAAGAAAATGAGAAACAGCTTTTAGTAAATTGATAACACATTTTGTTATCTTTCTTCAAAGCCATGTCTCCAAATCAGTCTAGTAAAAAATGTAGAACAAAGATATTATAGGGCAAACTTGACACATTTTTTGACTTGCTTGCATGCCAAAAGGCAAAAAACATACATTTTTATGCTTCACCGGTGACCAAACTTATTAGCTTATACTGATAAAAACTCTATACTATTAATACATGTCATTTTTAATAAAATGGATTGATTGAAAAAAATGAGCTCCAACATTTACTAAAGAAATGTTTTATTTTCTCTCACAGAGGGCTTTCAAACCTACCTTGAACTAACCTTGAAGTAAACTGCAAAACGCAGACATTAATAGTCGAGTGTCGCACTTGAATGGCCACCAGACAGTAGTTTAGTAAAATAGAACCCACTGGCTGAAAGTAGTAAAACCCTTGGAGTACCGCCATGTATCTGGAAATCCCAAAGGGAGTACAGGATTTCTTTTCAGCGGATGACAGTTCAGGGGAGATGACTATGGAGTATAAAAGATTCCACTGGAACCAGGAACCAGTATGCAGGATAACAATGGAACCCAGGTATGCAAGATAACACTGGAACCAGGAGCCAGTATGCAGGATAACACTGGAACCAGGAACAGGTATGCAAGATAACACTGAAACCAGGAACAGTATGCAGGATAACACTGGAACCAGGAACAGGTATGCAAGATAACACTGGAACTAGTCACCAGTATGCAGGAAAACACTTGAACAAGGAACAGATACACTGGAAACCGGAAACAAGTATGCATGATAACACTGGAACCAGGAACAGGTATGCAGGATAACACTGGAACCAGGAACCAGTATGCAGGATAACACTGGAACCAGGAACAGGTATGCAAGATAACACTGGAACCAGGAACCAGTATGCAGGATAACACTGGAACCAGGAACAGGTATGCAAGATAACACTGGAACTAGGCACCAGTATGCAGGATAACACAGGAACCAGGAACAAGTATGTAGGATAACACTGGAACCAGGAACAAGTATATAGGATAACACTGGAACAAGGAACAAGTATGCAGGATAACACTGGAACCAGGAACAGAATACAAGATAACACTGGAATCAGGAACAGTATGCAGGATGACATTGGAACCAGGAACAGGTATGCAAGATAACACTGGAACTAGGCACCAGTATGCAGGATAACACTGGAACCAGGTATCAGTATGCAGGATAACACTGGAACCAGGACCAGTATGCAGGATAACACAGGAACCAGGAATAAGTATGCAGGATAACACTGGAACCAGGAACAGAATCCAAGATAACACTGGAATCAGGAACAGTATGCAGGATAACATTGGAACCAGGAACCAGTATGTAGGACAACACGGGATCCAGGACAGGTATGCAAGATAATACTGGAACTAGGCACCAGTATGCAGGATAACACTGGAACCAGATACAGGTATGCAAGATTACACTGGAACTAGGCACCAGTATGCAGGATAACACAGGAACCAGGAACAAGTATGTAGGATAACACTGGAACCAGGAACAAGTATATAGGATAACACTGGAACAAGGAACAAGTATGCAGGATAACACTGGAACCAGGAACAGAATACAAGATAACACTGGAATCAGGAACAGTATGCAGGATGACATTGGAACCAGGAACAGGTATGCAAGATAACACTGGAACTAGGCACCAGTATGCAGGATAACACTGGAACCAGGTATCAGTATGCAGGATAACACTGGAACCAGGACCAGTATGCAGGATAACACAGGAACCAGGAATAAGTATGCAGGATAACACTGGAACCAGGAACAGAATCCAAGATAACACTGGAATCAGGAACAGTATGCAGGATAACATTGGAACCAGGAACCAGTATGTAGGACAACACGGGATCCAGGACAGGTATGCAAGATAATACTGGAACTAGGCACCAGTATGCAGGATAACACTGGAACCAGATACAGGTATGCAAGATTACACTGGAACTAGGCACTAGTATGCAGGATAACACTGGAACCAGTAACCAGTATGCAGGATAACACTGGAACCAGGAAGCAGTATGCAGGATAACACTGGAACCAGGACCAGTATGTAGGGTAACACTGGAATCAGGAACAAGTATGCAGGATAACAGTGGAACCAGGAAGCAGTATGCAGGATAACACTGGAACCAGAACCAGTATGCAGGATAACACTGGAACCAGGACCAGTATGTAGGGTAACACTGGAATCAGGAACAAGTATGCAGGATAACAGTGGAACCAGGAAGCAGTATGCAGGATAACACTGGAACCAGGACCAGTATGCAGGATAACACTGGAATCAGGAAAAATTTGCAGGATAACACTGGAACCAGGAACAGAATGCAAGATAACACTGGAACCAGGAACATTATGCAGGATAACATTGGAACCAGGAACCAGTATGCAGGAAAATACAGGATCCAGGAACAAGTATGCAAGATAACACTGGAACTAGGCACCAGTATGCAGGATAACACTGGAACCAGATACAGGTATGAAAGATAACACTGGAACTAGGCACCAGTGTGCAGGATAACACTGGAACCAGGAACAAGTATGCAGGATAACACTGGAACCAGATACAGGTATGCAAGATAACACTGGAACCCAGGACGAAGGTATAGGAAAGTTGGAGGCATTTTCCAGCTCAATTATTAATGTTTGATTTTTGATATTCACCACCCTTCACTGTTTAGTTAACAGACCTCATTAGCTGTCCTATATCATATATTTTTAAAATACATTCCTATAAGCTTTTGTAGGTTTACAAGATATTAAGACTAATAGATGCAATTAAGTTGCTTGTTTAAGCCCTTTATTCATATGGACCGTTTGAGTCATCTGGGCCGGACTGACAACTCATGGGGCCCCCGGGCAATAGATGGGCATGCGGCCATTTGTGCCTGCCCCAGGGCCGGCCTTAGGGGTGTGCGACCTGTGCGATCGCACAGGGCGCAACACTCCAGGGGGCGCCTGCCCGGCCGTTAAAAAAAAAAAAAAAGTTAAATAAAAAAAAAAAAGCCGGTAGAGGCACTGGCTGGGGGAGATCAAAAGATCCCCCCTCACCAGCCCTCTGCTCGGCATGCTGTGCTGTGTCCGGGGAGGGGGCAGAGCTAACCGGCTCAGCGGTGTAGCTCCGCCCCCACCCTGTGAAGCAGAGCAGCGTCTGCTTCACGGGGAGCCACAGACAGCAATAGAAGGTGTTGCTCGGCTCCCCATGCCTGCATTAAGCATGGAGCCTGCATTAAGCCGAGCAGCACTTTCTATTGCTGTCGGTGGCTACACCGCTGAGCCGGTTAACTCCGTCCACTCCCTTGAACCACACTTGTAGGCAAGGGGGGGGGGGAGAGAGGGACAGAACAGGGGGAGGGGGGAGAGAGAGGCAGAACAGGGGGAGGGGGGAGAGAGAGGCAGAACAGGGGGTGAGATGCAGAACAGGGGGAGGGGGGAGAGAGAGGCAGAACAGGGGGATGGGGGAGAGAGAGGCAGAACAGGGGGTGAGAGAAGGACAGAACAGGGAGTGAGAGGCAGAACAGGGGGAAGGGGGAGAGAGAGACAGAACAGGGGGAGAGAGAGACAGAACAGGGGGAAGGGGGGGGGAGAGACAGAACAGAGGGAGAGAGAGACAGAACAGGTGGAGGGGGGATAGAGAAGCAGAACAAGCGAGCGGGAAGAGAGAGAGACAGGAGGTATGAGAGAGACAGAACAGTTGGGACGGGGGGGAGACAGACATGGCAAGGAAGAGGAAAGGGACACATACATAGGGGGGTGAAAGACGGGGGGGGCGCCATGGGGGAAGCCCGCACAGGGCGCCGTAACACTTAAGGCCGGCCCTGGCCTGCCCCATGTATCGCTCAGCTGTAATCCCCCCCTAATAATTTAATTCACATTTATTCACATTTGAATTATACAATGCTGAAAAGGTGGATAAACATAACCATATTTTAAAAAATACATTTTAAATTAAACTTTAGCACCCACTAAATAAGTATATTCATAATCTTTCTATATCATGCCAATGAGAAATATATACATAATATTTATATATCATGCCAATGAGAAATGTATGCATAATCTTTCTATATCATACCAGTGAGAAATATATAAATATTATTGAGCACTTTACGCAATTTTTTGTTATTTGTAGTTTACTGCTATTTGATCCTCATTCAATTTTTCAGTTCCCCACACCTTCTATGATCACAATCTACTTCTATTTGTACCTTCCCCATCTTTCCAGCCTTTTCAATCTCCTTGTGTATCTCATGTTCCACATCCCCTCTAGAATGTAAGCTTACGAGCAGGGTCTTCTAACTCATGTTTTAGTCTGAAAATGTTTGTCTAATTTTGTTTGTAATTCCCTTCTTATGCTCTGTACCAAGCGCTGTGTAAATTGTTGGCGCAATATAAATAAATGGTAATGTAAAGAAATGTTAGCATGGAGAACTGGTTGCATCATGGATACACATGGCTACATCAACTTGACAAAAGTTAGGGTCCTTCCTATGTTCTGTTCTCAGTTTAAATGGGTTGTCAGTTTGCTAAGCAGTTGAATGAAAGCTTACTCTCTATGTTGATACATCTATAATCTGTGGTAATGGTGGTTCTGAAGCTGGTTCAGACAAGCCATGGTATCATTTATACAGAATCAACACTGCTGCTTAAAGGTCAAAACCTTGAATAGCTGTTAAACTGTTTATATCTGAGCAATGCTTTGCCATTACTGTTCAGAATGTTAACTGGTCTGTGGTACATTTTAAGAGTTAATATAGAATCACTCAACGACGATGACCACGATGACCACATATTTTTTTTTGAAAAAGTTAACCTACTGTTAATAAAAGTCTTTCTATTACACCATTGAAAATAAATCTAATACATAATAAAGTAATATAGAAAATATGTTATATCTCTGCTTGGTGTGGTAAAAATAACCAGAATGACTATTAATGTTAGGGACAATAAATATATTTACAGCATAATAAATGTCAGCTAGACTTGTATCTAAAAATACACTGTAATGATCCTAGAGATTAGATGACACTGAATGTGCAATTAGGTGCCTAATGGAATTTTGAATAAATTCTGTAGATAAAATGTATTGTATATACAACCTCACACAGACTGAGTAATATGATTATATTAATAGTGTTATGACACTGGCATGAATTGATCATGTTCAGTAAAGTGTCCAAAGAAATCTACCATTTTATTTCCCTCTAAACAACAGCTTCCTTAACCCCTTTGCGACAAAGGACTGGCATGTCCTGCGGTGGAACGAGTGGTTTTCGTGATCAACGATAGCCGTAACCTCTCTGGCGGTGCTCCTCTATTGCCTCGATGTCGAGGCATTAGGCAGCACCTACATTTTTAATTTGGGGCACCCACGATCACCATATTGGAGAGCAACATGCTCCTGCAATATGGCTGCTGCCCTCTTGTGGGTAGAGCGTCAGAAGTGAAAAAAACCCACTTCTGTCGCTCTGATGCTGTTGCTAGACTGCCCCTAGAGGCAGTCAGCAACATTGCAATTTAAAATAAATAAATACTTAATCTAAGGTTAGGGTTAGAATAATGGTTAGGGTTACAATTAAATTAGGATTAGTATAAGGGTTAGCATTACAATTAAATTAAAATTAGAATAAATTAAGGGTTAGCATAAGGGTTAGAGTTAGGGTTAAATTTAGGGTTTGGGTTGGGGTCAAAAGGTCACTGTATGGAAAAAAATATTTTTGGTTTATATCACTCGCAAAAAACACGGAAACAAGCATATTTCTGAACCCGGGACAAAATTTAGATACTATTTAGATGGGGTCTTTTTTAATGATTGTATTTGAATAAATTAGTGTTTAGGTCAAAGTTCAAAATATTTTATGATTTTTTGTAGTAAATTATATGATATGATGAACATAATGGTATCTAATGAAAGCCCTTCTTATGGCGATAAAAACAACATATCATTTGTGTGGGTACAGTATGGGAGAAAGGAGAAAATTACAGCTAAACACAAACATCCCAGAAATGTAAAAACAGCCCTTGTCACCAAGGGAAAGACAAGGTTAAAAGGTCTTGTCACTAAGGGGTTAAAGTTCACTTGTCAAAGGAAAAAAAAGAGATTAATGATGAAAACAGCTATATTAACACAAAATTAATTTAGAGTAATATAGGCAATTTTTGATGTGTTTCCTACCTCGTATATGTTTTATTAAGAACCCAGTCTTGGCTACTTTATACTTTTTATGGATGTATAACTGTACGTTTTGAATTCTGCTCATGTAAACTAAATAAACATATCTAAATGTAAAGACAAATCTACATTATACATCTATGCACCGATCAGCCATAACTTCAAGGTAATGCTGATCGGCCTTTGGTGACTAACCTTTATGATAAACAATGGTCAAAAAATTCACTCCACTAATGAGGGGTGTTCACACTGGATTTTCATATTTTAAAATGTAATTAGATTATTATCTAAGTTTAACATGAATAAAGCAGCCTGCTTGCTGGCAGTTTTGCAGCATCCATGTTACAACCGAAAACACTGTTTGAGTATAGCCATCACTCTTTTATGTAACTGACTCTATGAATTACATGCATAGAGCTTTATATAAATGGAATGACTAATCATGTTTAATGATATGTCATGGAAAACCACAAACCTAATCGATTTACAGCTTTTGAAGTTTAAGTATGTAACACCCAGAGACGTCGCTAGGGGTGGGCTACTGGGGCTATTGCCCCGAGTCCCCGCTTCATGGCCCTGAATGGAGACTAGCCCCAAGACTCCAGGGCTAGCATAGTTAAAATGAATGGTCCCAGAATCTGAGGATTAAGCTCACGTCGGGGTGAGGGCCGATCGGGAGGAGAGGCTGCTATAGGGAGCTCTCCCTGGCCCCTCCTCCTAAAGGTGCAGCCCACAGGCAAGTGCCTGCGGAGACCGCACCTCCTGGCCATACTGAGCACAGCGCGACGGGTGCAAGAAGATCCTGGATGACGGACCAACTGTAAATGTAAATAAAACAAATTAGAAGAAATATGTGACTGTGTGTGGGTGTCTAGGTGTGTGTTAGGGTGTCTCAATGTGTGTAAGTGTGTGTCAGGGTGTCTCAACGTGTGTGTACGTGTGTGTCAGGGTGTCTCAATGTGTGTGAGTGTGTGTCTGGGTGTCTGAATGTGTGTGTGAGTGTGTGTCTGGGTGTCTCAATGTGTGTGAGTGTATGTCTGGGTGTCTCAATGTGTGTGAGTGTGTCTTGGTGTCTCAATGTGTGTAAGTGTGTGTCAGAGTGTCTCAATATGTATGTCAGGGTGTCTAGGTGTGTGTGTAAGGGTGTTTGCATAAGTGTCTGTGTGTGAGAGAGAGAGACGGTGTGTGAGAGAGAGAGACGGTGTGTGAGAGAGAGAGATGGTGTGTGAGAGAGAGAGAAACGGTGTGTGTGTGAGAGAGAGACTGTGTGTGTGAGAGAGAGACGATGTGTGTGAGAGAGAGACGATGTGTGTGTGTGAGAGAGCGAGAGACGGTGTATGTGAGAGAGAGAGATGGTGTGTGAGAAAGAGAGAGAGACGGTGTGTGTGAGAGAGAGAGAGAGAGAGAGAGAGACGGTGTGTGAGAGAAAGAGAGAGAGACGGTGTGTGTGAGAGAGAGACAGTGTGTTTGAGAAAGAGATGGTGTGTGTGACAGAGCTCATCTGGGCTCTAGCCCCAGATCATCTGAAGACCTGGCAACGCCCCTGGTAACACCTCATTTGGGAAAGGAACTGTATACACATTATCCAGTTTTTTAATAATAATTATGTTTTTAAGCCACATGGTTTTTATTTTCTGTTGTTGATAATGTTTGATAAATCAAACTGCAATCATTTACTTTATTTTTAGGTTACTCAGTATTGTTAATACTATAAAATAGAGTATATAACATTTTTCACACTCTCATTCTCTTAAACATACACATTAGCACAGTTCACACACACACACAGCACTAGGAGCGAATGATGATTGTTCAACCCACTGGATGGGGAAATTATTTCTTCCAAAGGTTTATTTTTACAAAAGTACCATTTAAAACCAATATAAAACAGGGAGAAAAGGCCTTTCTTTTACATTAAAAAGAAAAAAATACTGGGTTTAGCCCTTCTTTGATGCTTTCTAATTATTATCATGTATTATTTTAGTCTTATAAACAAACTGTTGGATGAGATTTTATTTTAATTTCATATTTGGAAGTAAAACTTGTTAAAGCTTGACTAGAAATAATGAAATTCACACATTCAAGAAAAATGATTACACAAGTGAGAGTTCTTTTTCTTTTTTTAATTAATCATATTTATTGCAATATTTAATGAATTCACTTTCTCGCTCTCTAAAATAAAAGAGCCTCTTTTTAGTGGAATTGGTCTGGGATAATTGTAAATGCAGTGGATCGTGATGGATTTTAGCAGATCAACGTGAGTGCTCATTAAGGGTAAAGTTATTACAATATGTACCATATCTTCTATACTAATTATTTCTTCATGTCACGTCTATTTGAACAGATTAGTTTGTCACAACCAACTGGAAAGAAGCTTATGAAAGTGTAATCTCACTTCAATGCCATGTGTAATGACATTACCAGGAAATAATGTGCTGTAGATGAAGATAGATGGTCATTTCTGATGCAAAACTAAAAGGATAAGACCATAGCTATTTATCTATATTATCACCACAACGTAAACAGTTGTATATTTTAAGTGTCAACATGAGTTTTTATTAATATTACTTTTTACTTGTGCCTTAGTTGAGTATCCCTTATCTGGAGATCCAAAATCCGAAATGACCCAAAATCCAATTATTTTCTTTTTGTACACATGTCAGTTCAGATAAGACATACTCATCTTCCTTGCGCCCCTGTTGTGAAAGCTCCTTTGCTTCACCCTTCTGGGCACCGAACATTTTTTAGCCAACGCCCATGGCAAATGTAATTCCCAGAGCGCTGCGACGGGAGGAAAGGACTACACAACAGATCATCTTGGCAGCACTGTGGAGCAGGTAAGTTCCCCAGCTCTTAAATGATCTACATTAACTAAATACAACATGGGCAAATTTCTCACAATGAATTCAATTAATGTAGATCATTTATAGATTTGGTGTTGGCAAAATGATCTGTTAAACGAAAATATCCGTTATCCAAAAAGCTGCCGGGCCTAAGCATTTGGGATAAGGGATACTTAACCTGTACGTAGATATACTTGAACAGTGATGATTTCAACAATTTTTGGACTGCTTTTGTATAACTGCTAAATAAGAAAACATATTTCTATGGGTAAAAAGCTATTCTTCACCATTACAATTAAATAAAATGAAGATAATTCAAAACACAGATGCATTTCTGAGCACATCTCCTTCTTCAGAAAAAAACCTGGTCTAAAAATAACTAGCGTTATGAGTGTCACTATGGATGTGATTATTCAGTAGTCACTGAGATCATCTTATATCTAGGATAGCCTTTTGCCAGTCGCCTGCATGCTAAAACTCCTTCACTGGGGTCTATTCACTAAAATGCAAGAATAGTGCGAGTAGGTTGATTTTCACTTTAAAAGTTGACCTCCCAAGTTGTGCTGCTCACGCCATTCACTAAAACAAACTCAACCTTCCTCTCCCCTAACCTAACTAAAGTTCATCTCGTTCTCCCATCTCGAACTTGCTTCAGCGAAAAGCAATAAAAATTGCTAATCACTAAAAACCGAAGGGAGTTTAGTTTGGGAGGCTAGTTGGACATTCATGCACGTAGCCCAGTCTCCTCTAATATAAAGGATGCTGGGAGCTGCTGATGTTAAATAAGGGGGCTAAGGCAAGTAGCCTCTGCCCTCCAGTAAAATGAACAGGTCGGGGAGCCTGCCAAATGGCTCCCAGCCCCACAAAAATGCCCGTGGTGGGGCTTATTATTAATAATTAATAATCAATAATTCCCAGCCCCTTCCCCAATAAATAATCCTCCTTGTCCAAGGTCCTAGAATGACATACATAATAAATTTAAATATTATAAAAACACCCCCACCCCATCCAAGGTAGTCGTAACTGTTTTATATAGTACCTTATGTCCGTATTTGTATGGCTCTGACTCCAATATATGAACTACTTCAGAAACCTGTACCTATCCATTTTCTGAAAAGTACTTCAAATAGAATTGTTACAGATGTTAAACAAATAAGAAATAACATACCATGCATAACTATTGTATAAGAGTGTCTGAATAATTTGCATCCACTTGTGTTTGTTGACAAGTATGCAAAATGCTGGACATTTTTGTTGAACCACATTCCACAAAATAAACCACACTGCTTCATAGGGAATACAAAATAGCAAAAAGTTAGCATCTAGGCAACTAAATATAAAATGCATATGATTGTTATTTTTTGTTTGATTTTGAAACACATAAAAACAGACAAAGTCAACAAAACAATAAAACTCTTTACATTAGTCAGTAGTGAACTACAAATCTGGCTGTGCACTACTGCTGGCCACAATTTGTACATGTTAAAATCCTTTAAAAACTTTCCTGGTAAGTTTTATTCTGCAATTTTTTTTAACCTGCAATCCTTGGGTTTTTACATCCAAATTGCATTACCTAGCATTTATCCACATTAAATGTCATTTGCGACAGCTCTGAACATTTTACTAGTTTACCAAAATCAGTTGCCATTTGGTTCATTACTCCACTGGGTGTATTGGATGCAAACAGAAATAAAAAATATTGAAAGTGTTAGCTGTTAAAGGTGAAAAAGTCAAAAATAAAAACTACATTTAAATTATATAAATGATTTATTTGTGTGACGCGGGGTGACATGTTCAGACAGAGGTACTCAAATTATATGCATAGTAATGTTAACATTTTAACTTCTACACATAGGCTGTAGATCCTATGATTTCTACTTTCTGCAATAGTTAAATAAAAAGTCTGTGATTCAGAAATATCTTCATCTATTCTGTGTATGTTTTACCCATTTTTAACTATGCATATACTTGTAATAGCCTGCATACATACCTACCCTTTGCAGGCTTACAACTGGGATTTGACCCTCCCACTAGGACATATACTATTCTGTGCTAAAAATGGACTTCCACCTCATTCCTGAGAAAAGAGGGGCATAGAAGAGACCAGAATCTGCGTCAGGATGTTCTATACTCATGCTAAGTGTGAGAAGACAAATTCTAATGAAAGGATCCTCTTGCCATCTATACAAAAAGCAGACAGATGGCCAGAGAAGGAATGGTTAAAAGGCTGCACTGCATACATTTGAATGCAAAAATCCCTCTGCACACTACCAAAGGGTCAACTCCATATATATTGAACTGGCACTTTTCAGAATAAATTTCTGAAATATGGCCAGTCAGTATCCCTGAATTCAGGTTTGAATTGACTGTTTGGGCTGTTTGGATACGGAAGCATCTGGATAGTGACAATGTTGCTATAAAAAGCATACAATTTTCATCTACCCAATATGCCATGGGAAACATATACAAAATTTGCCCATTTCAATTCTCCAGATTTTAGCTGGAGAATATAGTAGAAATTAAAGCAGACATATTTTAAACACCAAAATATTTATATATAATTATAACATATTAATGTTATATAATAATAAAAATAGCATATTTACATTAGTATAAGCATTTTTAAATTGTAATAACAAATTATATTATGTTATGTTAATTTACGTTATTTCTATTTACTTAATTAAGGTATCATGTTATTTAAATATAAAAAAACAGTGATTTCTATTTTATTACACTTCGTCCATATCGGGAGGACTTTGGCTATTTCTGCTATATCAAAGCTCTCCCATTAACTTTTACAGGAGGCTTCGGCTATATTCATAATAGCTGATGTCCTCCTGAAATGGCCTCAAAATAATTCAAATTCCTATCCATAGAAGCTTATGAGGACTGAGGCTACCACTTTGTTTCATTGTGAAATCCGCGTGGAATCGGCTATGATTTACAAATTGCGGCCATATTCGGAGTCACATGGGGGCTACTTAGGTGGTTTGACATTTGGGTACTGATGTGCCACCAATGTTATCCGAATCCATCTGCATTTTAGAGCCACCATTTCGGTACCGATTATCGGTGCTATCTGTGTGAATCCTTTGACTATAATGCAATGGGATTAAATGATGTGTTGTACATAAGTGACACATATATAGTTGTGCTTTCTAACTGCACCTTCTCGCCTATTCCCCTATCAATAAACATTTACACTCAGCTGTTTGCATTCTCCATTCATTTTGATGTAAGGGAAGGGCCTCCATGTACATATCAGCACCCTAATTCTAATTTTTTACATACAGATTCAACAACAATGCCATTATATGACGTATGGATGGTCCGTTAAATAATCATCGCAATGCAAGAACAAACTAAAGTATTTAATTGTGAGATGATTGTACTAATAGTATAAATATGTGATAATAACATAACTTATGAAAACAAATATTGCAGTAAAAAAGAACTGCTGTGAAGTTGGGGCTTAAAATGTTATAAACTGTTCACTGCCATAAAACTGCACAGTACTTTTTATTAGAGAAGTATGAATACTATTGCAGAGTGACCTGACCCTCTACTTATATACTCTCTCTCACTGATTTCACAGAGGGGCATGCAAACATAAGCAGAATTTAGAGACCCAAGCAAAAAAATTGTCAATAAAAAAGGGAAAACTAGGATCTTTAACCCATCCCAAAATATGTACATAGCACCATAAATAAAATTTGAAATTCAAATTTCACATTCAATATATATTTGAAAATTACTTATGCACACAAATTATTTCTAAGCATGAGGCTTTTTCCACCTAAATATGTAAACCATAGGGACAAATCAGGTGGCGCATATTTCTGGGTTTTGTACCCAATAAGATTTCGTCTAGGATCTGAGGAGCCCTAGAATTCGGGCTACACAGAGACCACCAAAGTGTTCTCGAATTGGCATGAAAATCAACCAATGTGGCTGATTTTCATGCCAACATTTTGGAAGCCAAACATTTAGCTGCCAAAATGGTAGCTTCAGTCCTGCCCAAATGCTTCTATGGGGAAGACTTTGTTTTTTTGTTTTTTTTTATTTATTGGTTTATTAGTCCTCTCTAAATGTCCTGAAATTAAATATTAATAAAACATCTGTAAAAAAACTAACAAAAAAAACTTGACTAATTAAATACATAAATAAAATTAATATAAAATAAATGATTCAAATGTTAGAAATGCTTATATTATTTGGTCCCTGACCATAAATCCGGACTACCTTAATGTGCTACATCTTGCTACAGGTCATATTCTTTAAACTATATCCCTAATGGTCAACCTGAGGTAATTGTGATCAGCCAGAATAACTCATCGCCATCTCTTGGACTCCAAATATTCCAGTATACACAAGAGGATTACAATTCTAAACCAAAACTTTGTCAGGGTCATGATAATGCAATAGTTTGCAAGAAAATAAAAAAACACCAGCACAGTTTTATTTTGGTGTTTGTGAGCACTTTTCAAGTGCTGATAATAAAATACAGGTTCACACCTTCCTTTCAATCATTCGTCCATTCATTAATGAGCAAGAAACACTGAACGATCTTGGCACTCAGTGACTTGATCTGAAATATAAAATGTAAATTCATATTGCATTGGCAAAATGAATAAAAACATTTGGACAAAGAGCAAACTGAAGACTGCATAGTGTAGAATAAAGAGCATATGAATCCTGATGGCTGCCCTGATTGGCATAGCTGAGTGTACGTTTGGAGAATAGTGATGAAAATTATCATTAAGGAACGTTACCTTTGTAGGTAACAAATCATAATATCAAATAACATTTTAAAAACAAATCTAACATTTACATTCTTGAGCAATGCTTTAATACTTGTACCTTTAATACTGTACGAGGAGTTTGTTACCTTTTCCTGTGTTATTTCTGCGGTATGGTTCCAGTAAAATATTATACATTTTTGGGGTTTCAGTGTAGAGAAGCCAGCAGCCATATAAATAGATTGTGTATAATGAGAATCAGTGTGGATTTAATGCCAGATGGATATTTTTTAACAGAGCTGCTTTAAAAGACATGTTTAGATTGTGGCTTCATGCTGTGCAGACTTACAGTTTATTAATGAATTACCCAAGGTTTGAATTACACACATGTTCACAAGATTATTAAGGTATGTGCAATATGCTAACCACATATTGTGTTATATTATGAGGGCCTGTAAAAGTTCATGTCATCTGGGATTCTAGGAAATGAATATTCTAAGAACAAATTAAAAATAGCCCAACAAGCTCGTGGTCATTTGAAACACGTAGTCATGCAGTGAAATGGCCTTTGGGACAGTGTTTGGGTCTGTTTCAATGTACAGGAAAGAATAAATTACATTTATTCAATTACTTATGGACCATCGTGTTATACTTAATAGATTTAAATAAAATTATAAAATCATGTTGTCAACATACAAAGTATCACAAACATTCTATAGTCTCATTTAAGCTCCACCATGTGACAAATATAATTTAAAATGTTATTTAATTTGGATTTCTAGCTGTTGAGTAGCAAGTTAAAGAGAGACTAAGTCTGAATTCAAAACAAAGATTGCAAGTAGATAGCCTTGGATCCTCAAATCCTCAAGAGCTGGATGTCTAGGCAGAGACGTGGGTGGACACAGAGGCATCACTAAGGTTGGTGTCACCCATTGCGGTAACTCATGGTGTCACCCCCTGGATTTCCTCCAATACCATGCCAAACAGATTCCTTAGTAATTCCAGTCAGATGGCCCATTAAATATGCCACATACAGGAGCCCCACAAATTATGTCACACGCAGAAGCCCTTTAACTATGCCATACACAGGAGCCCATACCTATGCCACATACAGGAGCCCCATAACTATGACACACAAGAGCCCCATAAATTATGCCACACCAAAGCCCCATAAATTATGCCACACCAGAGCCCCATTATTTATGCCTCACCTTGGAGCCCAATTAATTATGCCACACACACAGGCGCCCCTTAATTATGCCACACACAAGCGCCCCATAATTATGCCACACAAAAGAGCCCCTTAATTATGCCACACATGGGGCCCAATAAATATGCCACACATGGGACCGCCATTAATTATGCGACACACAGGAGCACCACAAGGTGACAATTGTACAATTCGAAAACAATACATATCTATAAACACAGACATCTCTCTATAACTAGTTGCATTTATACTTATTTGAATTATTTAATATTATATTTAATAAAAATGTTATTGAAAAATTGCATTCCTATTTTTTATTCCCTTCCTCTGCACCCACATTGCATCTAAAGGACTTAACACAGCACCATACAGTACCCACAGAACTTGCCATGCACCTATATTGCACCCTATAGCACTTGGCTTGCACTCATATTGCACCTACACGATTTGGCATGCCACAGTGTCACTTTGCCCCACAGAACTAGCCAGTGTCACTTTCCTCATAGTACATGTTATTTTGCCCCACAGACCATGCCACAGCATCACTTTGCCAATTAAAATATACCAGTATTTAACCCCTCAATATGCCAGGATTTAGCCATTCAATATGCCAGGATTAAAGAAACATAGAAACATAGAATTTGTCGGCAGATAAGAACCATTCGGTCCATCTAGTCTGCCCGATTTTTTTTGAATACTTTTATTAGTCCCCCGTTCCCGGTCTTATAGCTAGGATAGCCTTGTTTCTATCCCACGCATGCTTAAAATCCTTGACTGTGTTTACCTCTTCTGCTGGAAGGCTATTCCATACATCCACTACCCTCTCAGTAAAGTAATACTTCCTGATATTACTTTTAAATAGTTGCCCCTCTAATTTAAGACTATGTCCTCTAGTTGTGGTAGTTTTTCTTCTTTTAAATATACTCTCTTCCTTTACTGTGTTGATTCCCTTTATGTATTTAAATGTTTCTATCATATCCCCCCTGTTACGTCTTTCCTCCAAGCTATACATGTTAAGATGCTTTAACCTTTCCTGGTAAGTTTTATCCTTCAACCCATGAACCAGTTTAGTAGCCCTTCTCTGAAATCTCTCCAAAGTATCAATATCCTTCTGGAGATACGGTCTCCAGTACTGCGTACAATACTCCAAGTGAGGTCTCACCAGTACTCTGTACAATGGCATGAGCACTTCCCTCTTCCTACTGCTAATACCTCTACCTATCCAACCAAGCATGCTCTATTGCATTGCCTACCTACCTTCAAGTCATCTGAAATTATTACTCCTAAATCCCTTTCCTCATATGTTGAGGTTAGGACTGTACCAAATAGTCTATATTCTGCTTTTGGGTTTTTACGCCCAAGGTGCATAATCTTGCACTTGTCCACATTAAATGTCAGTTGCCACTGCTCTGACTATTTTTCTAGTTAAGCTAACCAAGAATTGAACCTGCAGCCCTGATGGTGAGACATGGTCTACAGGGAGTGTATTAACCAACTGAGCCATCACAACGCACTCTCAGGAGTGGCTTATTTTGCCACTCAATATGCCAGGATTATTTTGCCACTCAATATGCCATTATTTAGTCATTCAATATGCCATGATATAGCCACTCAATATGCCAGGATTTAGCCACTCAATATGCCAGGATTATAATGCCACTCAATATGCCAGTATTTAACCACTCTATATGCCAGTATTTAACCCCTCAGTATGCCAGGATTATTATGCCACTCAATATGCCAGGATTTTGATCGTTTTATCTTAATACTTACACACACAGTGACACCAATACACACATAACCTGAGACACACTATTTTGCCCCTCAATATGCCATTTAATATGCCCGGATTTTGCCCCCCAATATGCCATTAAATATGCCAGTATTTTGCCACTCAATATGCCATTTAATATGTCAGGATTTTGCCCCTCCAATATGCCATTTAATATGCCATGATTTTGTCCCTCAATATGCTATTCTTTAGCCATTTAATGTGCCAGGATATTGCCCCCAATATGCCATTTAATATGCCAGGATTTTGCCCCCCAATATGCCATTCAATATGCCAGTATTTTGCCACTCAATATGCCAGGAGTTTTCCCCCAAATATGCAATTTAATATGCCAGTATTTTGCTATCAATATGCCAGGATTTTGCCCCCCAATATGCCATTTAATATGCCATGATTTTGCCCCTCAATATGCAATTCTTTAGCCATTTAATGTGCCAGGATTTTGCCACTCAATATGCCAGGATTTTGCCACTCAATGTGCCATTTAATATGCCAGTATTTTGCTCTCAATATGCCTGAATTTTGCCCTCCCCGATTATGTCATTTAATATGCCAGGATTTTACCCCCCCAATATGTCATTTAATATGCCAGTATTTTGCTCTCAATATGATAGGATTTTGCCCCCCAATGTGCCATTTAATATGCCAGGTTTCTGCCCCTTAATATCCCAAGATTTTCCCACCCTCCTCCCCCCTTCCCCAGTACTTACCTCCTTGCTGCTGTGTCCCGGTGCTCTGCTCTGCAGGTTCACGGCTGTGAGGGAAGCGTTGTGCGCTCCCCTCCAGCTGCGCTGCTTTAATAAAATTGTTTTTAAAAAAAGTTTTAACAAACACGCCGCAGGGATTTTTTTTTACGGCAGCCGAAGTCCAGCAGCACAATGTCGGGGGGGCCGGCAGCACGGGTGTCTCCCCCGCTGGTGGTGTCACCCGGTGCGGTCCGCACCGACCGCACCCCCCTTGGGATGCCACTGGGTGGACATATGGAAGAAATAACGTTATTTAATAGAATCACAGAATCCAGCTCAAGTGCAAAAAGTTTATAAGATTACAAAAAGTTACCAGCTCCAGAAGGTTTAGTCGTCACTGTGGAGTCCGCCCAACCTTACACTCCCACGGATGTATCAAAGGAATCAGGTTGCAGGTGGCAGGGTAACTTTCAATTCATAAAACGATAAAATGCAATATAACAATTTTGCAATCAACCCCCCCTCGACGCGTTTCGTCACAACTTGGACTTCTTCAGGAGCAGAATGGATTTCCATTGTCTAATCCCATTCAGTGTCTCTTAATAAGGCAAACCGCTCCACCTGAGGTCAGATCATCTGTCTCTCTCTTGTGCGCTTGTGTATGAGTTCAATTGTGCGTTCCAGGGTTTATTTCCGCATTCTAAACAGCACATGCATCCTCCGAATTCGTATTCCGGCTTGTGCATGTGTCGTCTCGATTCGGTTTTCGTATATTTTCATATAGATCTCCTCATTTCATATAACACTTTCGTCTTTCTTCTCCAATTCATTTTAAAGCTTATTTCGAATTCTCATATCGTATAACGTTTTCGTCTTTCTTCTCCAATACGTTTAAAGCCTTCAACACCGAATTGGATTACTAAGGTCTTTAGTCAATTCATTGTTTCCCGTCACTTTCAGGGTCTATTTATTTTACAACAAAATTTTCCTTATGAGTTCATTTATGATAAAAGTCACTCTCAGGATTCATTTAATTCTTTCACAAAAGCACAAGGATAAGAAAAATCAAACGGGTGTTGATACTAGAATCATATACACACCATAATCACAATATACTTTTTAACTTCATACTTCACAAAAATGTATGTTAAAAATATTTCTATTTTTATCATAATTTTCCAGTATTCATATCATTAAAAAAAATTGTATATAAAAGTAGAAATTAAAAATTTTCATCTTATCTATATGCGTCTCTTTGAAAAATACATTGCTCTGAATTCATTTAGCGATGTGTCCATTCAATTTTATGCTTTGGATTATCAATAATATGGAGGTGTGTGACAGATTGTTATAATACTATTAATATCTTATGTTCAAATGCATATCTTGCAAAATGAAAAGTTATACCTCATCAACATGAAATACTCGTTTTTTGGCTAAAGTGCACATTGTACTGATATTTCTATATTCTAACAGTTCAGCATTAATTTTCAGTATTTTTCCTTTATGTATACATTTATAGATAATGCTAAAACATAAGACATGCACTTCTTCTTTGCAATTTAGAATGGCTAGTTAGGAGACTGAGCTGGACTTGTTTTTATAGGACAAGTGTGGATTTAGAGTGAGCATACTGCGAAGTGGTTATACAGTAAACTAAGTACGTGAGATGAGTGTGACTGGAGGCAAGCATCAGCCATTTTATTTTAGCACATGTCACAGTGATGGGCAGTAAAAGGGTCATAGTGAATATCGATCTTACTGCACTGTGGTTCAGATACATGAATTACATCCCCAAAAACCGTCCTCCAAAAACCGTAATGTTCGGTACGAACCCGAACAGTGCGGTTCGGGTTCGCTCAACACTAGTTATATTCATTCGTACGAATGGAAAATAATTCACCTATTGGAGAATTTGGTTCAAAGAGTCTAATTAATACAAATTTGTTTCGAAATTCATCCGAATTTCATCCTCTACCTTATGCTATTGAGTGGTTGAAATTCGTCTCTTTCATCCGAATTCCCCACCTTATACTATGTACTGAATGAACATAGGTGAAATGTTCATTCATACGAATTCAATGGTGAAATGAATGCAGCAATGGACGAAAATGGCCTCACTTCAATAGTATAAGGTTGGAGAATTCGTTTGAAAGAGTCAACATTTTTGAATTTCATCCCTTACCTATGCTATTTAGCAGTTGAAATTTCTCTCTAAGTGGTTTGGAAATTCGGATATAGAAGCTTATGCACATAATTTTGTTGAAACCAAACAAGCAGAAACATAGAAAGCAGAATTTTAGTGGTGTATATGTAAACCCAAAAGTGTGATTAAAATAATAGTAATAAACGTGTATAATCTTTTTTTGATATGTTGCATATTAAATTTAAAAAAACAGGAAATGGTTTTTTGTTTTTTTTTCCCTTTCCCTTGCCGTCATTCTCTGTACTTCACAATCAGTTTGTGAAGTACAGGGAGTGAATTGAAGTCAAACTCATGTAGATTGTATTACTAAGAATTTTTTATAATTCTGGATGTGAAATTTAAACTTTTTAAAAATATACTACATGTTAAAAAAGTTTATAAATTTCACATCTATAATTATCAAAATGTTTAGTAATACATTATACAAAATTGACAAATACAGACAGACACACAGTATAGATTTTTTAAAATTAAACTGAAAGCAATTCCCCAACGTTACACTAGTAGTATGTCTGAAAGCTGTGGAATTCGTCCATTCATTCAATTCAGCTTTTAGGCTGTTGTTCCTAATGCTAATAGCATTGCAATACGAAAACTAATGTTGAATTTGAGTGGAAATTGAGTCTATTGGGTCTATTGACGAAAATTCAAATTTGGAGGTCGACCTCCAAATTAGAATTTTAATCGAAATGTGTCAAAATAAAGCCGAATTGCCGAATGGACGGATTCCACTAATCAGATCAAAGTTATAAGACAGTCATTATTCATTTAGGATCCATTTTCTTCTGCATAGCATAATGTTATGCAGAATAAAAACTAATCTGATATGAATACTGAATGTCTGATGTGATAACTATGTTCTGTGGAATTTGTCAATTCGGATGAATTTTAATTTTGACTCTATTTTACCTTTATTTCGGTTTATGTAATGCCAGCATGTAATAGCATTACATACAATAACTTAAGCCAAAATTGAGATGAAATTCGAATTCGACATATCAGAATGGCTGTCAGCATCTGAATGAACGAATGGACGAATGGACGAATGATTTTCGTTCATTTAGCATTCGTTCATTCGGATTTCGTCCGAAAACGAATGCACATGTCTAAAAGCAACATATACTTTAAATGGTATTTCCCTGGGAAAAACTACTAATGAAAAGGATTTAGGAATAATTGTAGATAACAGACTTAGCAACAGTGTTCAATGCTAGTCAGCAGCTGCAAGGACCAATAAGATATTGGCATGTATAAAATTAGGTATAGATTCACGGAAGGAGGATATCATCTTGCCTTATTATAAGTCAATGGTAAGACCTCACCTTGAATATACATTACAATACTGGGCACCAATCCTTAAAAAGGATATTATGGAACAAGAAAAAGTGCAAAGGAGGGCTACAAAATTAATAAGGGGATTGGAGGATCTCAGTTATAAAGAGAGACTAAAATAAATTGTATTTATATTTGTTAGGGGATATGATAACATTATATAAATATGTACAGGGCCAATATAAAGAGCTCTCCAGTGACCTGTTCATTAACAGAAATGTACAAAAAGTCAAGAGATCACCCCCTGAGACTGGAAGAGTAAAGATTTATTCAACAGCAAAGGAAGGGATTCTTTACGGTAAGGACAATACAGTTATGGAACTCATTGCCAAGAGAGGTAGTGCTATCAACTACAATAGATGCATTTAAAAATGGTCTAGATTTTTTTTTGTAGAAAAGCAGAATACACAGGACTATTTATAATAGAATTAGCATTAATAATAGAGCTTACTGGTCCAAGGAGAAATCTGATTTCCCTTTGGAGTCAAGAAGGAATCAATTGAACTTGATGGCCAATACTCCCCCCCTAGATTGAGCCAATGCTGCCCCGCTAGACTGAGCCAATGCTGCCATCCTAGACTGAGCCAATGCTAGCCCTCCAGACTGAGCCAATGCTGCCCCTCCAGACTTTGCCAATGCTGCTCCCCTAGACTTTTCCAATGCTGCTCCTCCAGACTCTACCAGTGATGCCAACCAGACTTTGCCAATGCTGCACCCCCTGACTTTGCCAATGCTGCTTCCTCAGACTTTGCCAATGTTGTTACTGTTTCCACTTCCACCCCAGACTTAACCCTCCCCCCCAGATTTAACCCTCCCATTCCATCATAGAAGTCCTGGCGGAAGTATCTATACAATCCAGTGACCAGACAAAACTATATTTAACTCTTAAGAGTGCCTCAATTCTTGAAGGTATTTTGTGTGGCATGACTATAGTTTTATCCACATCCAGTTTGCATCCCGTAAATTGATCTTGAGCAAACATAAGTTCATCCAGTGAGTTAGTGGGGTCTTCCAGGGTAATCACAATGTCATCAGTGTATTAATTAAGTTTTAGATGTCCAGCTGACGTGCCAAAAGTTTTAATCTAAGTAATATCTCTAATACTGGCTGCCAACGGTTTGACTGACCAAATATATAGGAGAGGGTATAGCAGACAGCCTAGCCTAGTTGTGTTTTCCAGACCAAACCAGTCAGAGCTGAAACTGACCCTGCTACCTTAGCTGTTCCAGCATTCTACTTTGGAAGCTAAATGTATTCAAAACTTCCCCTCAGGAAGTCCCACCCTATCCAGTCAAAAGTTTTCTTGGCATCCAATGACATGGTCAGGTTGGGGACCTCTCCCAAATTCACTGTGTCCAGGATATCAATCAGTCTCCTGATAATATTGTACAAAGCATTTTTAAAAAGGCCTCAATTAAGGTCAGATCCAACCTTTTCTTGATTAAAAGCAAGATAAAGAAAGACTTCACAGTATAAAACAAAGGGAAAAAACTGAGAAAACCCACAGAACATAAAAAATGGTTATATCTTTCCATGACAAATTCATCTATCCTGTTTAATTATAACTTTTTACCTTTTGTCGCCTTTATTGTATGATTCATTGATTGTAAAACTGCATCTCCATAATGCAAAATAAATCTGCTTTTCAGATATGCATTACTATTAGAAAAATGATCTTTCTATAAAGAACATTTATTTCCATGTGAGCTGAGGAAGCAGAGACAGTTTTTATGAAACAGTGCTTTACTTCAAGGATAATGTTTAATCTCCTGTTCCCAGTACAGAGAATACTCATCAGTCATTTTATGGCATTGTCCTTGGAGAATGCTGTCACTAAGAATGGATGCTGTAAGTATTAACAAACTAAATAATTTCTTTTATATATATATACCAACTAATGATTCTTGAATTTATATAGGGTTAATATTTGTCAATATGTAATTTTGGTGATTAAAAAGTTAAACCAGCTTCACATAAAATGATATTAATAATAAATAAAAGTGAAGGATGCATATTAAAAAGGACTTTAAAATAATGCTTTAATGAATTATTTTTGCTAAAATATGTCTTTACAATAGTTACTATAAAATGTATCTTTAAAAAAATACTAGGAAAGAAGGCTTACTCCTCCATATGTTTTCAAAATGGATGTCCACATACATTTCTTCAGAGCCAATTACAGGACTCTCATAAAGAAACATTGGGTTTTCCAAGATGTATGTGCCCAATGGAGAGGAGTGGCATGTAAATGGGTTATGCATGTGCAAGCTATGTGTACAGCTCATTGAACCACAGGCTCCTAGTACAGAAAAACTGTCTTCACACACTGGCACACTGGCCATTGTCACATCATGGACATCAGAGATCATTTCTTGTGGGTTTCAACTTGCTGCAGGCTCTGGTGTATTGCACCAGCTGCACTGCTAATAGTTCACCAATGCCGTATTGCAATGCCAATGCATCAGTACTTTATACAGCTGTGTGCTAAGACATTTTAAAATATAGCATGCCTCCCAACATTTCTATCCTCATAATTGGGACAGAGGGAGGGGGAACGACTCAAAGAGGGTGGACAAATATTCTATTTTTGTGCAACTTTGTATGGTTTGGGGTGTATGATTCTATATCTGTGTCCCTCTGTGAATAGTATTAAATGTTTCTCTTTAGGTGAGTATGTGAAACTGAGGAGTAGCTGGCGGAGGGTGTGAAAATTTATAGTTTTTGTAGGTTTTTTTATTGTGGTTTTCAAAGGTTACAAACATGAGAATTACTGTTTATGTTTTATTCTTCAAGATCTTTTTTTGAAAAGGATGAAAAATAATAATAAAATATGGGCATTATTTTCAATGTGTGTAGGCCTACCAACCTTGTAGCATTCAGAACATGTCCTTTACAAGACTGTATTATAATTTCTAAACACATTTCATTTTAGTGTGTATGTAGCATCAATATGTCAAGGTCATCTTTTCAATATGTGTGGCATTACTAAGAGTAAAAAAACAGTGAATAGACAATTGAATAGCAAAATAAGTCCAAAATAGGTGGCATGAAAGAAGAGAATAATATGAATTTTGTCAGATCTGAACAATTTATGTGTCACTTCACCACAGATTAGGGAACAGAAGCCATTATGTACGTATGCTAGTATTTGTTATCAATGGCTGATTAACTGATAGATATAAACATGTAAAACATATAGATATAGCCGTGTAAACATATAGAGATGTATAAAAGTGTTGCCTGCAGAAATCATCTAATAGTGTGATCCATTGTATGATGTCAACTCCCAACAATTTTCTATACACATTTCAAAATAGGAAATTGAATTAAAGTCTCTCTATAGACTCTTCAGATAATTAAATATCTACTTTTGAGCAGCAATATTTCTATTTGCAGGATTTTGTTGGCTTTACATTTCCTATGGTCATCACAATTACTGTTAACCAGTGCTGCATAGTTAATGATATCAGTTGTATTAATTGTAAATATACAGGTAAAAGACAAAATTAAAAATGGAATCATCAATATAAAATCATTATATGTCTATGAGTTACAGACTCCTATATGGAATATAATTGGCCTCTGTTTTAGCGAATTAGTATTTGCCTCTTCTGCCCCACTCTAATGCTTTCAGCTAGGCCTTATTATGCATCTAAGAGTGGCACCTGCCAAGTCCTGTCTATGGCTCCATACAGTCCTGTCTCAGTTACCATCCAGTCCTGTCTCAGCGTAATTTTTTTTTTATTATATTACATTCATTCATATTTTGTGTTTTATTTTGCTTTATTCACAATTTCACTTGTGTCACTGTGTATCTGAGATTTTGTGTATAGGTATTTTGTTTTATTTTTCACATCGGGTTTGACACTTTGTGTATATTTTTGACACTTGTTTTAGGCACATTGTATCTTGTCACACTGCACTGTGCACCAAAGAATCCCTTTACTGTCTCAGCGTTACCATCTAATCTTCAGTGTACATTGTGGAGTGCAGCCAGACTCTTGATGTAATTACACAAGCATCTAATTTATGTTTCATGCCATCGTCAGTGGCATTTAAGAGCCTTTGTATAGAAAAAACCTAAGTATGTCCGCAAACCTTGTTGCTTGCATTCTTTTGTGTCCAATCTCTATGTCTCTATATAGCTTTACACAAAACAAAATAATCAGCACTTCACAAAATAGGTTACATCATTTATTGTAAAAAGTTGGAATTTAGCCACATTTTGTGGTCATATCATGCACAGCCCACCACAACTCAAAGCACTCCAATATTTGTTGATGCTATTACTAAATGGTTTACCACAATGGCACAACTATATTACTTACGAGGGACCGAAGACCTTCATTCTTTACAATTCCATTAAAAAGAGCACTATTTCTTAGCAATATTTGAATATTTACTAAAACAATAATACACAGTGATATAATAATAATGGTATCAAGATGCAGTCAGTACAATATGACGTAAAAGGTTATTAGAATATGTAGGAAAAAGAATATTGGGAAACGTGAAAAAGGGACTCACAGAAATAAATATCACAGTTTCACAGTTTTGCACCAACTTGTTTTAGTAAAAATGTTTTATTTTTGTAGTTTGGGGTTTTAACCCCTTAGTGACATGACCTTTTGACCTTGTCTTTCCCTTGGTGACATGGGCTGTTTTGACATGTATGATAAAGTGTGGATAGTACAGGAGTGGCTGAAACCCCCCACCCCCCTATCCAAGAAATAATGACACAACACGTAATGTATGGTGAAAAATAGGCCACAGCGATTTATTAAAACATAAATAGAAAATAAGTTAGGGCTGTATCGGCCAACCACCTTAATCTCCATCTCTGGTAGATACAGCCTAACAACCAAAATATATAAAAACTGAATCCTTGCCAGCCTACCTTAAATTAAACTATACATAGTGCAACTATCAATAAAACCTTAACCAACCTGAAGTAATAACTCCCCTCCCCCCTCGTCCGAGGGTCTCTTACCCCTTTTTCTTACCAGTGCTGACCACCAGCCGACTCCTCGCTCGGTGGGCACGTAAAATTAGTGACTGGTCACCTTACCTAGAGGTTAGGGGAGGACTGAGCCCCAAACTTCAAACCACTGGGTCGGACTCCTCCTTCCCAATAACAAAAACCTGACCGGCAAGGACATGCCCCCCCTGCCACCGGCACCGCTGTTTTACGGCCTAAAATCAGTGGGAGCCACCCAACCCCAACGCTATGGCCTGTTCCACACCTTCCTGTAATGCCAGGTTAAAGAGATCTAATCCCACTTCCGTAAGGTGCACCCCATCACTCCTGAAATATATAGCTGCGTCCCGCTCGAACACTCGGTGACGAATAGCAATGCCCCCAACACTGAGAACGAACTTGGAAATGTGCTTGTTCACCTTAACCATGCACTTCTCCATTGCTCTCTGGTTGCGAGCTGTACGCCAATAGTTCCGGGGAACCAGCTCGGACCAAACTAACCTAACATCTGGAAACAGCACTAATAGTCTAGACAGATCCTGCCGAATGAGGTCACATAAACCCCACACCGGAACAGACCCTAAATCATTGCCGCCCAGATGTATCAGCAACACGTCCGAGAACCCAAGAGCCTGGACAGCTGCACCAGCTCCGGAAGTAGACGTACCCACCGCATTCCCCTGATCCCTATCCAACGGACCTCTGCTACCGCGGGTGGGAATCCCAGGCGTTCTCCCCCAGGGCGGATGGCAGCGCGTTGGCGGGCCCAGAAAATGTAGGAGTGGCCTAAGAGCCAAACCTTTCTGACTGTGGAACCTGGGAAGACAGGATGGATTAAACAGCCATGAGTCCCACAGGTCGAATATAGGACACAAAAACGCTGCGACCCCCATCTGCCAATCCGCTGTATGGCCCTGTCTGCAAACCCTAACCTGGATGCTTCGGATGCAGCGCCTATACAAAATGAGTGACCCCCAAATTGAGAGCTATCAAATCCCAGTCTATCCAATGCCAGCTTGAAAACCCTCACAAATTGATACCTGGATAAGAAAGCCCCATCCCCGTGAATCAGAAGAGGGCCCTCAACATATGGCCTAACGCTGTACTATGCGTCAAAGCAGGCCACCGGACACACCAAGGACCCCTGCACTTCCCAAAGGAGGACCCAAGCCCCCTTACTCACAACATCTGTTTTTGAGCGGCGAATCCGAAACCGTAAACCCCCCGGTTCTCTCACCATATGCTTGACCAACAACCCCCCTGACACACGTTTTGACGGGCTGACCAATTCGCCTATTCTCATTGCCCCGAAAAAGGCTAATGCGAAAGCGAAACGGAACAGTCCCATCTCAAACGCATCCGTACAAACCTCAGGAAGAATCCTGAAAATCTGCGACAGGAGGGCCCCGGACACCGGGAACCTCTGATCTAACCCTCTGGGGCTCCGTCTCCACCCCTTAATAGACTGACGGACCAAGAACTCCCTTGTTACATCCCTAAACCCTGAGATTTTAAACCAGAAGCTCAAACCCGCCAATTTAGAAGTTACCCCAGTGACAGAAACTCCAGACCCTTCCCAAGACCACAGCAGCCAAAGCAAGCCCTGGAGCCTCTCCTAATCAGAACTGAAACCCCCACGGGATTGTTCAAAAGCCAACCAGTCGCTCCAGACCTTACCATACTTTGACCACGTGGACTGAGAGACTGAGCGACCAATCCAGTGGGCTACTCGTCCAATCCAAGGCTCCACAGGACCGGAGGACAAGGAGCCCCTTCCGAGTCTGCCCCCCCGGGCCGCCGCCCTGAACGCCTCCCACTGAAAACGAGAGAGAGCGTCCGCCATTACATTAGTAACCCCCGGGATATGAACCGCTCTGCATGATATATTATAATTCAAACAGTGCAACACGTGCTGGCTCAAAAGGCGAATCACCGGGGGGGAAGAGGCAGTCAGGTTGTTGATTGCCATCACCACCCCCATGTTATCGCAATGGAACACTACCTTCCTATCCCTGAAAATATGCCCCCAAAGGACCACCGCCACCAAGATGCGGAAGAGCTCCAAGAAAGTTACGTTCCTCGTCAGCCCCGCCTCCACCCAATCAAACGGCCAACTGTTAGCGCACCAATGTGTACCCAGCACCGCCCCGAAGCCTACAGACCCAGCGGCATCCGTATAAAGATGAAGATCTCTATTGGAGACTTCGAGGGCCTGCCACAAAGTCCTTCCGTTATAAGAGGGCAAAAACATCTCCCATACCGCTAGGTCCGCTAACAAAGGACGAGTTAGCCGAATGAAATGGCGAGGATGCTTTACCCCGGCTGTCGCTCCCGCCAAACGCCTGTTGAAAACCCTACCCATCGGCATTATCTTGCAGGCGAAGTTAAGCTTCCCCAAGAGGGACTGGAGCTGTTGCAGCCTAATCTTCTTCAAACCCTTAGCTGCAGCAATGTCAGCACGCAAACCCACCAGCTTGTCCTGAGGCAACCTACATTCCCCGGCCACCGAATCCAGTTCTATTCCCAGAAAACTCAAGCAAGTAGTGGGACCTTCCGTCTTATCTGAAGCTAAAGGAACGCCAAAACCCTGTGAAACCGCTTTCATCGTGGAGAGCAAATGGTTACAAACGTGTGAATCCCGGGGGCCCACTAGCAAAAAATCATCCAAGTAGCGCAAGACAGAGTCGAAACCCGACTCCTCCCGCACCACCCAGTCCATGAAAGAGCTAAAGCACTCGAAATAAAAGCACGATATGGAGCCTCCCATTGGAAGGCACATATCCACATAGAACTGACCCTCGAAATAGCACCCCAGTAGGTGGTGACACTCGGGGTGCACTGGCAGCAGACGGAATGCTGCTTCCACGTCTGTTTTTGCCATTAAAGCACCGTGCCCCGCCTTACGGACCATCCGAACTGCCGAATCAAAAGATGTGTAAGACACCCTGGACAATTCTGCACTGATATCATCATTTACCGAATCCCCATATGGGAACGACAGATGTTGAAACAGGCAAAATTTTCCCGGAACCTTCTTTGGAACCACCCCGAGAGGAGAAACCCTTAAATTGAGAAGCGGGGGAAACTCAAACGGACCCGCCATACGCCCGAGAGCCACCTCCTTCCCCAACTTTTCCCTGACCACCTCGGGGTGATCCAGCACGACTTAAGGTTACGCAGTGACAGTGATACTGTCCGTTCTTGTAAAGGAATCTTAAAACCCTCCCCAAAACCCCCCAAGAGGATCTCTGCTGCCCTGCGATTATGGTATCTACTTAGCCAGGGTCGCGTAGCGGCGACGTCCACAACCGGAACACTCATGTCGGAAACGACAGCCTGCACCGAACTTGCACTGGCCCTCGTTATATTTCCAACATCCCCCACTGCGTCGCTGGGTGGCCGGAGGGGTGGTTGTACCCAACCCCCGGCCCCCCCGAGAAAGGACGCCAAGCCGCCCTGTTGCGTGGCTGGGTGCGTCATAATAGCAAGCCAGAGGCCAATACCCATCTGGTCCCATGATAAACTCGGGCGCACCGCAATACGCTGGCGGAATTGCTCGTCGTACTTCCACCATCCCAGCCCCCCATACACCCTACAAGCTGTCCAAATCATATCCTGGTAACAGAATAGGGCCGAACACTTATCCGGGAATTTTTCCCCCAACACACTAGCCAGGATTGAAAAAGCCCGTATCCAGTTTCCAAAATTCTTTGGAATCTTACGATAACGGTATTTTTCCTTTTCCCGCTCTGACTCCTTCAAGTCCTTGTCTGGGGGGGGGACCTCTTCCAAAGGAAGGAGCGAATATATCTCAAGGTATTCCCCTTTCCATATTCGCTCCCGTACCTCTTGCTTAAGGTGTAAGCCTAGCGGGCCAGACCAACACATGTACGTTGCCCCGTGGGCCATAGGGGCCACGGGTGCCACCTCCGCCAAGGGATCATAAAGGGGGACCGGAACCACTTGCGCCACTATTGGAGGAAGAGGGGCACTAGTACCCTGGGCCCCCACCAAATTAGGCATATTAGCCGGGGACGGTAAGGGTGGTAAGGCCGACCTGCCCCCCAAATCTCCCCCCGCCGGGAACCCCGCACCCCCTAACCCCACTGGGGCCCCCCACACCCCACCGACTTGTGAGTCCTTGCGAGCGCGCACTGCGACCCCCCCTGCGCCTGATCCCAGAGCACCCGCAAACCTTGCAAAAAGCTAGCCCATGCCTGATCCTGAGAGCCCTGAGCCCCCAGCCCCCCAAACGGAACACCAGTGTAAGATATGCTACACTCACCCGAAGAACTGGCAGCAGGACCCCCAGGAGCAGGCAAGATACTCGGAACCGGCACAGCTTGCTGAATCATCAGGTCACCTGCACTCGGCACCGCTGCAGCAGCAGGAGCATGGGCCGGATCCAGCGCAGGACCAACCTGTAGGGCAGAAAAATTTGAGGCAGTGAAACTCCTAGGACCCTCAGCCGAAGGCCCAACCACAGACCCCACATAAAGTGGCCCAGCATGTGTGGCCCAGGGAGCTAGAGGGTTAACAGGGGAAACCTCATCCCCAGAGGACCCCCCAGAGGACATAGAGAGGGACCCCCCTTGCCCCCCACTGCCCAGAGGTAAGCCCACAGCCCTCCGTTTTTGGGCCCTAGCCCCACTTACTGGTCTGGGTGCCCGTCTGTTACTCCTCCGCCTGGAGGAGGCTGTGTCGTGGACCGGAAGCGGGGATGCCTGGAGCCTCATGGCAGCCCCGATGGCTGCAGCTCCCCCTGTCATGGACCTCCGTGTGCTGCGGCCCGTAGAAACGGAAGCCGGAGCAGAGTGAGGGATCTCGCCGTCTCGAGCGGGAGGGGGCATCCACTTCGGGGCTCAGGATCCGCGGCCCTCAGAAGCGGGGACCACCGCTGGGGCAGCCTGCAACCGGGCCAGTTGTGACAGTAACTGCCTGCCACCATCCACCAACGCTTCAGCCCTCAAGGCATTCAGGATCCCGTCCACATACATACCTGAGGCCATGGGAGACTCCTGAAAAGGTAAGAGAAGAAACTTCAGCAAAACTTTTCAGAGTGTTCTTATGGATTTTTTAAAGATGGCTGCTGGAAGGGGGAGGATATCCTACTTTATATACCCTAACTCCCAGATCCTCCCCCTTCCCCAGCCATGACCTGAATCACTCCCCCACCCTCATACATGTCCTGTCCGCTAAGCTGTGCTTCACTACCAGGATTCTTTTCTGGGGTGTTTGTGTTTAGCTGTAATTTTCTTCTTTCTCACATACTGTACCCACAGAAATGATATAATGTTTTTGTCACCATTCATCTTATCTTATAATTTACTACAAAAAAATCATAAAATATGATGAAAAAAAGAAAAACAAAAAAACACTTTTTCTAACTTTGACCTAAAAAATTATTTACACAATAATTTATTCTAATTTTAATTCTAACCATTACCCTTATGCTTACCCTAATTTAATTGTAACCCTAAGCATTATTCTAACCCTAACCATAGATTTTTTAGCTAATTAAGTCTTTTTTTTTTACATTACATTGTTGCTGACTGCCTCTAGGGGCAGTCAAGCAACAGCATCAGAGCAAGTTTTTTTCACTTCCGACGCTCTACCCACAATAGGGCAGCAGCCGTATTGGAGGAGCATGCTGCTCTCCAATATGGCGCATGCAAATCGCTCCATGGAGTGAACACAGATACCCCTGGGCAGCGGAGTCCAGTGCTGCTTTATGCCTCGACCTCAAGGCATTAAAGCATCACAGTTTTAGCGGTGTTTGCGATCTTAGATTGCAAACACTGCTTGTTTTACTGCAGGATGGCCTAGGTCCATCCAATATCGGCAACACTTTGCCAGTCAGCACAGACCTAGTCCGTCACATCAGCAAGGCATTAGTTTTATCTTTTGAACTGGAGACTGAGTACTCACTTTATTTCTGCTATGTGCAAGAATGTTGTCTCTTGAGGCGCATAATCATGTGGTAAAATGATACTTTATATTCGCTTCTTATGCATATGATCCAGGCATTACCTCAATGTAACGTTGCCCTGTGACACTGTTTAATCGTGGTATCCTGTAAAAAAAATTATTTTGGTATTGTAATCTGTATAGTGAAAAACATTACATGAAATGCATTGTAAAAAAAAACAAAAAACTGTTGGTGCCTAACTTATTATTCTCAATGAAGAAACTTTATTATTCATCTTTCTATGGAATTCAATGAAACCCAAGATAAAATAACTCAGATAAGTGAAGAGGGCCCATTGTGCTCAATCAGAAGTCTGTTTCAATTGGTCAGGCTCATAACGTGGCCTACTTATTCCACAGTCCACCGTGATCCAACTTTTTGATGTGCATGGCCATTGCAGAAGCTTAGTGGGGGGGGGGGGGGGGGGAGAAACATTTTTACTTTCATGATGTAAGACACTAAGGGGGTCAGGTACTAAACAAGTGTAGTGGGAAAAAAGTAGGTAAAACATGAGTAAGGAGCAATTTGCATCTATTTGTAACATTCTGCGCTTTTTCCCCCCGATTTGCACCTCTTCCGTTTATAGTTATTTAGCGTGCAATTTTCCGGATGCGCCAATAAATTGCGATTATATATGCGCATGCTAAAGAGTTTTCCAAATATGTTGTGAAAAATAATTCTTATTTGCATGTGAAGTAAGTGTTATCAAAAGAAGTAGAAAAAAATATTCTCAAACTTGTCGGTTTTTATTCACAATTTGCTCGTATTTACTATTTGATTGTTAAATGTTTAGTACTTTGCAAAAGGAGCAAAGTGCAAATATAGTTTTGCACATAAAATAAATTTGTGTTTTTTTAGTATATGCCCCTCTAAAACCCTTGAGGTTCACATCTGGCCCACTGGACCTCCAGTTGAATATTAATGCCCTAGTCAATAAATCTTATCAGTTTGCAGTTTCCCCTAGATTTGCAGGTTCAGTAATCTTTAACAGCATCAAATATGAAGAACAATAAACTTAATAACAATAAACAGCATTAGAAATTCAGCATGGAGAACATCATGGGAGAGAATGCATTAAAATCATGCAAACACACTAATAACATGTAAAAATAAAAGTTTATCCCTTTATTTTTTAGGTTGCTCCAACATTCTCCAGACCTTAGATTCTATATACCGTATTTATCGGCGTATAACACGCGCCGGCGTATAACATGCACCTCATTTTAAGAAGGAAATTTCAGGAAAAAAACTTAAATTTCAAATAAAGAACTTTGAAGCCCAATATGCCATTTTAATATGCCAGGATATTGCCCCCAATATGCCATTTAATATGCAGGATATTGCCCCCAATATGCCATTTTAATATGCCAGATATTGCCCCCAATATGCCATTTTAATATGCCATGATATTGCCCCCAACATGCCATTTTAATATGCCAGGATATTGCCCCCAATATGCCATTTAATATGCCAGGATATTGCCCCCAATATGCCATTTAATATGCAGGATATTGCCCCCATTATGCCATTTTAATATGCCAGGATATTGCCCCCAATATGCCATTTTAATATGCCAGGATATTGCCCCCAATATGCCATTTTAATATGCCAGGATATTGCCCCCAATATGCCATTTTAATATGCCAGGATATTGCCCCCAATATGCCATTTTAATATGCCAGGATATTGCCCCCAATATGCTATTTAATATGCCAGGATATTGCCCCCAATATGCCATTTAATATGCTATGATATTGCCCCCAATATGCCAGGACATTGCCCCTTAGTATGCTCGTTATGCCACCCTCCTCCCCCCCCCTTCCCCAGACCCCAGCACTTACCTCGTTCCTGCTCAATAAACACACTTTATTGACCTCACGGCTGGAGGGAAGCTCACAACGCTTCCCTCACAGCCACGCAGCTTCAGAGCACCGGGGGACAGAGCAGGAACGAGGTAAGTTTTATTTTTTATTTTTTTCGGCGTATAACACGCACACATCATTTCCCCCTATTTTCAGGGAGAAAAAGTGCGTGTTATACGCCGATAAATATGGTAAATCATAGGAGATGACTGTTGTGTGTACCTTTTGTATATATTGCAATGTCAGTTGCAACAATATATTGACTCACATGACAATGGAGCCTTTCTTGATCTCAGGTATGCAAGCTATCTACCACTCTGTTACATTATCTGTGCAGCAGGGACAGTGTTCTCAGAGCTCTTCTGCATATAAATAAAGGGAAGAAAAACAAATTATTGATTTACTTAACTGCTAAAAAAACAGAAGGAATTGATTCCAGAAATGGCTGTGATGGTGTGTATATTCACTATTTAAGTCCCCATTCTTCTCTATAGGGACCTTTTGGTTGGCTCAATAGAGGAGGTGTTGAGCATCAAGATCCTGTCCTTCAGAGAATTTATAATACACTAGACATTAAGCCCGTTACATTAACGGGCGCTAGAACATATGTGGACGGGGGGGGGGGGGACGACGACATAAGGGGGCAACATAGGGACAAGCACCCAGGTGAGGGGGGTAGCCTTGAGGGCTGCCTCATCTTTATGGGAGTTGTGATCCTCCTGCTGTATTACTGATGCAGCAGGGGGATCACAACTCCCATCGAGATGAGGCAGCCCTCATGGCTCCCCCCTCGCCAGGGTGCTTGCCCCTATGTTGCCCCCTTATGTCCCCCCCTCCCCGTGTTACTTACCACCTTAGCGTGGTGTGAAGGGGGCGGGAGGTGGGTAGCGTCGCTCCGCTCGCTCATGCGCAGTCTTTACAAAGTTACAGCTGAGTGTTCAGCTGTAACTTTGTGCGCATGCGCAATGAGTAAATTCTCCTGCGATTGCGCAGGAGAATTAGTTCGAGAAATCTGTCAGCAGGGCCGGCCTTAAGTGTTCCGGCACCCTGTGCGGGATTCCCCCATGGCGCCCCCCCATGTATGTATCTCTCTGCCTTCCCATGTTTGTCCCTTTCCCCATACCTGTTCTCTCTCTCCCTCTATTCTGTCTCTCTCCTCCCCTTCCTCTGTTCTATCTCTCTCCTGCCCTTCCTCTGTTCTGTCTCTCTCTCCCCCCCCTGTTCTGTCTCTCTCCCCCCCCCCTGTTCTGTCTCTCTCCCCCCCCTGTTCTGTCTATCCCCCCCTGTTCTGTCTCTCTCTCTCTCCCCATTCCCCCTGTTCTGTCTTTCTTTCCCTCCCTCCCCGTCTGTCTCTCTCCCCCTTCCCCCTGTCCCTCTCTCCCCCCATGTTCTGTCTCTCTCCCCCTGTTCTGTCTCTCTCTCCCCCCCCTGTTCTTTCTCTCCCCCCTATTCTGTCTCTACCCCCCTGTTCTGTCTCTCTAGCCCTGTTCTGTCTCCCTCTCTCCCCATTCCCCTGTTCTGTCTTTCTCTCCCTCCCTCCCCGTGTGTCTCTCTCTCCCCCTTCCCCCTGTTCTGTCTCTCTCTCCCCCCTGTACTGTCTGTCTCTCTCTCTCCCCTTCCCCCTGTTCTGTCTCTTTCTCCCTCCCTCTGTTCTTTCTCTCTACCCCCTGTTCTGTATCTCTCTCTCCCCCTTCCCCCTGTTCTGTCTCTTTCTCCCTCCCTCTGTTCTTTCTCTCTACCCCCTGTTCTGTATCTCTCTCTCCCCCTTCCCCCTGTTCTGTCTCTTTCTCCCTCCCTCTGTTCTTTCTCTCTACCCCCTGTTCTGTATCTCTCTCTCCCCCTTCCAGCTGTTCTGTCTCTCCCCCTCCAGCTGTTCTGTCTCTCCCCCTCCAGCTGTTCTGTCTCTCCCCCTCCCTCTGTTCTGTCTTTCTCTCCCTCCCTCCCCCTGTCTGTCTCTCTCTCCCCCCCGCTGTTCTGTCTGTCTCTCTCTCTCCCCCTTCCCCCTGTTCTGTCTCTCTCTCCCTCCCTCTGTTCTTTCTCTCTACCCCCCTGTTCTGTATCTCTCTCCCCCCTACTTGCCGTGCCCCCTGCTATCCTGCATGCACACTTGCCGTGCCCCCTGCTATCCTGCGTGCACACTTGCCGTGCCCCCTGCTATTCTTCTTGCCGTGCCCCCTGCTATCCTGCGTGCACACTTGCCGTGCCCCCTGCTATCCTACTTGCCGTGCCCCCTGCTATCCTACTTGCCGTATCCCCTGCTATCCTGCGTGCACACTTGCCGTGTCCCCTGCTATCCTACTTGCCGTGCCCCCTGCTATTCTACTTGCCGTGCCCCCTGCTATCCTACTTGCCGTGCCCCCTGCTATCCTACTTGCCGTGCCCCCTGCTATCCTACTTGCCTTGCCCCCTGCTATCCTACTTACCGTGCCCCCTGCTATCCTACTTGCCGTGCCCCCTGCTATCCTGCGTGCACACTTGCCGTGCCCCCTGCTATCCTACTTGCCGTGCTATCCTACTTGCCGTGACCCCTGCTATTCTTCTTGCCGTGCCCCCTGCTATCCTGCGTGCACACTTGCCGTGCCCCCTGCTATCCTACTTGCCGTGCCCCCTGCTATCCTACTTGCCGTATCCCCTGCTATCCTGCGTGCACACTTGCCGTGTCCCCTGCTATCCTACTTGCCGTGCCCCCTGCTATTCTACTTGCCGTGCCCCCTGCTATCCTACTTGCCGTGCCCCCTGCTATCCTACTTGCCGTGCCCCCTGCTATCCTACTTGCCTTGCCCCCTGCTATCCTACTTACCGTGCCCCCTGCTATCCTACTTGCCGTGCCCCCTGCTATCCTGCGTGCACACTTGCCGTGCCCCCTGCTATCCTACTTGCCGTGCTATCCTACTTGCCGTGACCCCTGCTATCCTACTTGCTGACCCCTGCTATCCTGCGTGCACACTTGCCGTGCCCCCTGCTATCCTCTGTGCACACTTGCCGTGCCCCCTGCTATCCTACTTGCCGTGCTATCCTACTTGCCGTGACCCCTGCTATCCTACTTGCTGACCCCTGCTATCCTGCGTGCACACTTGCCGTGCCCCCTGCTATCCTCTGTGCACACTTGGCGTGCCCCCTGCTATCCTACTTGCTGTGTCCCCTGCTATCCTGCGTGCACACTTGCCGTGCCCCCTGCTATCCTACTTGCCGTGCCCCCTGCTATCCTGCGTGCACACTTGCCGTGCCCCCTGCTATCCTACTTGCCTTGCCCCCTGCTATCCTGCTTGCACACTTGCCGTGCCCCCTGCTATCCTGCGTGCACACTTGCAACGGCTGTCCATGGGGCAGTGTCTCTGCGTCCAGTCTGTTGCCCTAGCAACCCACGGACACAGGGACTGGACGCAGAGACACTTGAAGATTATTATAGAGGATAAGTTAAGTACTGAAGACTTAGCCTAGGGTAAATAATGCATTCAGATATTTACATTTCTGCTTTATCAGAGAATGGAGCCTTGTAACAAGCAGTGTATTTGTAGAAAATATTTTGATCAAACAGAAGGCTACCCCTGTCTAAATAAAATATCTTTTGAATGATTCTCCGAGGGACCACTGTTCTCAAGCGATAATTTCTTTTGAAAATCTCACAGGCAGCTATGTAATGGAGCTGGTTCACTGTGATGTTGAACATACTTCCAGCAGGGGATGATATACTTATCTATTGGCTGTGAACCATGCGATTGACGAGTGTATACACCGATGAAGGAGAGATTTGGTAGCCGAGCTTCTGCCTTATTAAAAAATAATTTCAGCAAGCCTTTTAATTGGTCCTTGTCCTATAAGTTCAAATAATAACTACTAAAAGTTTACTTATATTTCGGTACTGTTGTCAGGAATTTCATGATTATCTTCTTATAGAAAACTCTTATCCAGTTTATTATCTTGCAAATAAAGCTGAAATTTTGAAAAACACAAACAAATAGGCAGTACTATCTCATTAAAATGGCTATTTTAATGTTGCTCTGATCGATCTACTTCCCTTCTGCTTGATTATTTTTTAGCTGTGTCTGTGTAAATAATGTAATGAATATAAAAACACACACTACTACATATAAAAACCCCAAAAAGAAACTCAAATGAAGAACCTACATCTTTGAATATATCATTAATGTAAGATCCATGTCACATAATAATAAGTTAATATAGGATAAATATAAGGACACTATAATATTAAAAAAATGACTACAAGAAAAAAAACACTTGGAATCAGGACTGGCCTAATGATCTTTTAATGAACGTGTACCAAAGACAGGGTTAATGACAGTTGTTTTATCTTTCCCCATGTTTTTTTCACCTCTCTGCAAGTACATGTTATTATATCAGCTTGATGATCATTGCTAGTCTTCTCATGATCCTGACTCATGTCACACTGTGCACCACTATACAAACAAATCACAGGGCCGCATAAGTAAACTACACAGTTTTTTGGAGAGCCTCATAAATGAGCAATCTTGACCATACAATGCATTTGTGTGGCTCCAGTCAAAGTCTGCATCTTCATATCAGATAGAGGGTTCCCAGAAGGCATGGTTGAAATCATATAAAATATATCATCTCCATAGCATAACAAGGAGTGCTTGATCCCTCCAGGGGGAAAATTCACAAATTAGGCCAAAATTGGAAACGTAGAAAAAACAAACTTGCCTGATTCTTGCGAAAGGGCTATTATCACAGATCACTGTTCAGTTAACAAACACAATAACAAAACATATTTAGCAGTTAATAGTATGTTTCTACTTAATGATTACTATGTTAGACTATCCTATTCTTTTTTTTAGCAAAAACTCATCAAAACATTTAAATCTTTTATATCTTTTAAAATGCTTTATAATTCACTCTGAATACTATTTAAATATTGCTCAATTCTTGCTAAATGTTTCTAGCTGAAGTAATTTTTTTAATTGAATATGCAAAATAGGAAATGCATATTATTTCTAGAGATATTACTTTGAAATTTGCAATAAAGCTTTGCATTTCATAAACTTGGCAGACTATATAATAGCAATTTAATTGCACTGCAATACATTGTGCTAGGCTTGATTTAGTATTGCTTTTTGTAAGGGATGTGTATGTACTGTAATCCCAAGACACATAATAATGTTTTCTAGAGATTTGGTGAGACATTGGCTTAGTATTATAATAATGTTAGGGAAATTGAAATTGAAATCATGTAAATAAACTAAATTAATCATTGTTCTACTATAACAGTGTTTAATTTGCTTTTATTTCCAATGCATTTTTTTAAAAACAGTAATAGCTTTTGATGGTTTTAGAGAATGAGTAGGGTGATCTGACATTTAAAAATACATTAATTATTACTATGAATTCTAAAAGTGTGAAGACAAGTGAGTGGATTTACTGGAAGAATAATCACTGTAAAAGTTAGGCTGGAATTAATAAATTATAAATTAATTATCTTTATAAACTCAATGTAAAACAAAATAGCCAACAGATTAATTTTATTATATCTAACCAAACTATAATATATTTGTGTATTTTGTAACATGTATAAGCCCCCAGTCATTTAAAAGCTACCCTTATCTCTATATCTATGGGCCACTATCTTTTATATGGGTGTGATCATTAATGATGTTTGATTTGCTATCATATACCTAGAAATAACAAAAAATATCATTAAACTGAAACGTGCAACAAGCACCAGAGAAAGTGCTAATGTTGAACAATTTATCAACTGTAACAGTAATTGTGTTATATGTAGGATGCATTATTCGCAAGCTGTGAGACAGATTTAATGAACACCTCAATAAATCAGATTGTTCCTCTCTTACAATAGAAGGGTTAGAACAGAGACCCCAACCATCAGGGGAACAGATTGGCTAGACAAGTTGAGACAGAGCGAATCTTTCTGGATATGGAAACGTAAGGCTTCAGGAGGATCCTCACACACACTTACACAAAAACTCAGAAAAAATATGAAAGGATTGTGGATTGCCTCTTAATAACAGGTACAAGGAACCAACAGACCAAGAATTGGGTTCCTTCTATATGCACCCCAAAATACTCCAGGTGGCATCATTCTTGCTACCATGGATATAGAATCCTTCTATACCAACACTCCCCATTCCAGTGATGTAAAAGCATACCACAAATACCTGGAGCAGGAAACGTAGGAATAGAACGAATGCAATTGATACTCAACAAAAATGAATTCATTTGGATAGGACTTCAATCTCCAAAGAATGGGAACTGCAATGGGTACCCAAATGGCACCACAATAATATATATAGATGATATAATATTATATAATTATCTGGATTGGTAGCGAAGAGGGAATCCTTACATTTCATATAGGCTATAATGCCTTCCATCCCAATATAAACTTGAAACTAAGTTACTCTTATACAAACATACACTACCATTTACATTAAGCACTCCATTCAGAGTTTGCTCTACCAAAAAGCAACAGATAGACCAACCTACCTGAAACACAACAGTTTCAAACAAAAGCTCAAACACCTATAGCCAAGCCATCAGATATAATTGCATCTGCTTGGAATTCACAGACTGGCATGAACCTCTTCAGAATCTCAAAAATTCTCAAACACTCTCAAACTCGAATGTTCGGTTTATAGGCTGTCGGCATTTCACTACACGGAGACAAAGTCTCCATTCATAAATTTATGAATGGAGACTCTGTCTCTGTGTAGTGAAATGCCGACAACCTATAAACCGAACGTTCGGTTTATAGGCTGTCGGCTTATGTAATACATGTAATCCTATGGCTATTCTATAAACCGAACGTTCGGTTTATAGAATAGCAATAGGATTACATGTATTCCATAAGCCGAAAGTCTATAAACCGAACGTTCGGTTTATAGACTTTCGGCTTATAGAAAACATGTAGTACTATTGCCTTTCTATGAACCGAACGAGAGCCCCATTCATAAGAATTTCTTATGAATTCACATTGTTTCAGTATAGAAACGGCCCGAGACAGGGGTGCCCTTTGGCCCCCCTTCTATATATCCTTTCCATAGAACCATTTGCCTATATAAGAACCCAGAAATATCGGGAGTCAAACTGGGATCATGAGAGCAGAAGATCACTCAATCGCAGACGATATCCTCTTTACAGTAGTAAACCCAGCAAAGTCAATCCCAGCACTATTTAAACTAATTGGGGAATACAGTCTATACTCGAATTATAAAGTTAATCTGCCAAAGACCCAAGCCATCACATGAAATCTATCCCAGGCCCAAGAGAATAAGCTTAACATAGATTATAATCTTGACTGGACTAGCAATACCATCTTATATCTTGGAGTCTCAATCAGCGGAGACATAGAACAATGGATTTAAACTAACTATCTTACATTGTTTCAATAATTAAAGGATAAAATAATGACCTGGAACAAACTCTTTATTTCTTGGATGGGCAAAATAAACATTATTAGAGCATATGTCTTGACGAAGTTGGAATATCTGTTCCACACGATCCCACTCCGTGTCCCATATAAAACTCTATACTTATTTCACAAACTCTTTTCGTTATTTGTTTGGGGTGATAAAAGGCCTTGTATAGCTTTGGAGATCATGTCGACAAACTTGTCAGGAGGAGGTCTCTCTCTTCCAGATGTATTTATTATGCATGATATGGCCCAACTGTCCCACTGTATTAGACGGGGGAATCTAAATGTAAAGGGGATAGCCTGGTATATTCATGAGAAAAAAGGAAACTAAAAACATTGACCCCTTAGCCATCTTTTGGAATGATAAAAAAAGTATCAAAAATTAAATATCACTAACATTATAATAAACCATGTATATCAATCTTTGGGTCTGATTAAGAAAAAAACTATATTCAAGGAACACATTAACTTGGAACACTCCTTTAATAACCCTTAAACTTGTTATACAAAATTTGGATTTGCAACAATGTCTGAGAGCTGGTATTTGTAACATTGGGAATCTATATGTAGAAGTGAAAATATGTAAATTCACTCAGCTACAAACAGCCTTAATATTATACCTATATCCATTTAAAAGCTTTTCTGGGGAAAAGGACAATTATAAAAGAAGGACCACTCGACCATCTTTTAGGAGGCTGCCCAACTAAAATTATCTCAAAAATCAGAAATATTATAAAGAACTCAAAAAAGGGTAACAATATGCAAACTATTATCAAATGGGAAGAAGATCTGGGAATTTCATTCCCTATGACACACTGGCAAAGGTCCTTTGACACAGTAAGAAAATCAATCCACTGCATAAACATTCAAGAGACATTTTTGAAACTCTTACATAGATGGTATAGGGTCCCAGTAATACTGTCCAAATTTCAGGCTATAACATCCAACCACTGTTGGCGATGCAACAGAGATACTAGCACTCTGAGGCATATCTGGTGGGATTGGCCAAAATTGTACCCATTAAAAAAATATGTATTGGAAATATTTAAAGATCTAAAAATCAATATAATAAATCTAACCCCCACCAGATTTTTGTTTCATCTAGATCTTTTAAGGCTCTCCAAGCCCCAACTAGTCTTGGCAACTCATGTCCTAATGGCAGTAAATGGAAGAGAGAAATATCCCCAACCCTAGACGAACTAACAACTCAAATAAATTATCAGGGTATAATGGAAAAAACAATCTTCCTAAATAGTGATAATATGTCAGCAAATAGAGATATTTGGGATATCTGGTTTAGTAGACATGGATCACATTAAATAGGAATGTAAATCGAATTATTTAAAATTAATAAGAAATTGGTACCCCCTGAGCATTGGTGACATAACACAAGATCCGGCCTCCTCCCCCAGATCCCTGATTCGTCTACTGACATAAACCGTGGCTTTGATTACCTCCGCGGCTCCCAACACACCCATGTCTTTATTTGTTTGTTTATGTTTGTTGTTTGGAATGCTACAATGGACTGCTGTCTAAGACCATAAACTTGATTCCTAATTTTTGAGAAACAATATATTTATGTATATTTATATTTATGGAATGTATATCTCGTTCAGAATTTATTATTGTATGTTTGTAAGTTTATAATAAAAAAAAAATGTTAAGAGTTATGCTATAATTATTATATACAGCTTCATTTTGGTTTGAGACAATTAACAAAAATGGTTTCTTCAAGAACATGGTATTATTTTAATTGATATTACTTGCGATGGAAGCTAGATTCAGATAACTGCTCAGTTACATCTTATCAAATACACAGTTCCTGTTATGTCATTTTAACAGCTTTTTCTTAAACTTTATTTTTTAAATAAAGTAATTAAATGGTAGCATTTATTTCTTATGATTGACTGCTCCCTTCTGAAATTTTGCTAATTATGTAATTATGACCTAGTTCATATCCATTTTATATTTTTATAGTAATATGATAATAAATGATAACTGACAATGGTATAATTACCTAACACAATTACCTTACGGTAACACATTTACTTCAGAAACCAAATGATATCAAACAGCAGTGTCTTACTGGAATTTTTCATTTCATAACACCTTTGAAATAATTTAGGATGAGATGGTCAGTAAATTTGTAATACAAATTGCTTTAAATGGCATCACACAGAGAGAGACATTCTAAGCTATGGGGCTTGCTTAATTATTCTAATGATACAAAAAACCCTTCATTTTAACTATAAATGTAACTTAGAGTTGCATGACAGACCCTTAATGGATACTGTGAAGAACCAGGGGAAGCATTAGGAATGTAGGCGCTTTTCTGATTGGTCACTTCTAGGCCACCTCTGTCAGCAGGTTCCCCATTGGCTCTCCTTCGTAAAGGGATTAAAAGTGTCTGGTGCCGTTGCCGCCTGCACCTTGTGACCCAATTGGTGGCTGTTTTAGAGGTCCGATTGGTGACTGGCTAAGCCAAATTATGCAATCTGCAAGTCTGTTTACTGTCAACATCACCTATTGTTCAATCAAACATTACCTGATATTTTACAGTATAAAGAGTCTGCTGTTCCCTGGAATAAAGTTCTTCGTTTTACTGCTGTACCTACAACTGTGTCGTGTGTGATTCTTGGGGACAAAGAGCAGGTGAGACAGTGAATTATTTGGGACTCTGGCTGATATCCATTGCAGGCTAGGAGAAAAGTAACCCCGGGAGGAGACGTCTCTTTACAGATACATTTAATATTTTAAAACCAACGTTGGATCCTCATTTAATATCTTGTTATTGAAAATGTAACACCAAAACATAGATAAAACAACAATGTCAATTTAAATTAACAAAAGAACAGGAGACAATTATTAATAAAAAGTAAAATGAACAAACTTACTTCACCCCTTTTAATCTGGCTCTAGACCCTTACACTCTACTGAAACAGCCCTCACTAGAGTATCAATGACCTCCTTTCTGCCAAATCTAAAGGCCACTTCTCAGTGATGATCCTCTTAGATCTATCTTCTGACTTTGACACCGTTGACCACTGCCTCCTTCTTAACAGGTTATCCTCGTTTGGCAAAGGTGGTACGGCACTCTCTTGGATCGAGTTGTACTTATCTAAGTGGTCCTATTCAGTGTCGCTTGCTTGTCCCAATACCACCTGTACGTGTATGATACTGAGATCTACCTCTCCTCCCCTGACCTCACTCCCTCTCTAGTGTCATGTGTAGTTGAGTGTCTGTCGGCCATCTCCACTTGGATGTCTGATCGCTACCTGAAACTTAACCTTTCCAAAACAGAACTGATTATCTTCCCTCCCTCAAACTCCTTCACTTAACCTGGGTTCACAGTCACCGTTGAAAATGCTACAATCGTACTAGCTGACCATGTCCAATGTCTTGGGGTCACTTGACTCTGCTCTCTCCTTCGTTCCTCATAGTCAATCTTTAGCCAAATTCTGTCGGCTGCACCTATGGAACATTGCACTCATTCGCCCCTTCCTCAGCGAAGAGACCACCAAAATACTAGTGCACTCGCTTGTGATCTCTTGTCTGGACTACTGTAACAGCCTCCTGACTGGACTACCTCTGGCTCATCTGTCTTCCCTGCAATCTATCCAAAACTCAGCTGCCAGACTCATCTTTCTTGCACGTCGGGGCTGATTTGGCGGCTACTCTCTGCAACGCCCCCCACTGGCTCCCCGTCTGCTCAAGGATAACATATAATATTCTGTCTTTAACCTAGAAACCCTCCACTCCTCCGCCCCTCTGTACATTGCCTCCCTTGTTAACCGATACCACCCTGCACGACCTCTGTGCTCCTCAATGGGACTAAAACTCTCCTCCAACCTCATTACCACTTCTCACTCGCGTCTCCAAGATTTCTCCCGAGCTGCCCCCTCTCTCTGGAACTCCTTTCTGCAGAGCATCCAGCTCTCTCCCTCCTTTTCAAACTTTAAAAAGTCCCTCATAACTCATCTCTTTAAAGAAGTTTATTACTCAACCCACTGAATACCTGTCACTTTACCTCTAGCTGATCCCACCTAGCTGGAACACATACAATTCATCTTTGGCCTATCCCACCTACTGCCAACAATCAACATTAATGTTACCACAACTTCCTTCCCTCTTACCTCTTCAATCCCTTATGTGTCTCATGTACCCCAAATCTATGAATATTTTTACAGTATATTTAAATGGTTTCTATTACATGAACTGAATTTAAGCTGGAGTATAACTACTAAGAAATTATCCAAGTGCATTGTGACTCTGCATCATATAATTTAATTTTGTACAATGTATACGTTATGGACAGACTTGTTTGTTTAGTTAGTAATTGCAAAATTGAATATGAGAACCATCTTTGGGGATCTATTCAATAAAAAGTGAACTGAGGTGACTGTACAAGTAATGAATTGCAAAAATCAATAATACATAGCTAAGTTGAAAGATAGGCAAGTTTGAGAATTGTCTTGCAGTTCACTCGTTAGATCACCAGTCTTTTATAGTTAACCGACCCTCCCCCCTGAGGTTGTACATCAACATCCTTATTTAATTTTGTTTGTGTATGTGTCTAATATTGCAGATTAATTTAGGGAGTAATGTAATGAGTACATTACACTAAGAACATAATTTATCTGTGGTTATTGAATACCATGGACTGTAATAAAACATTTTGCATTAAAACCCCAAGTGAGTAGTGAAAACTCACTTTATTGAACTGATCTCAATCTGCATTTTCCCTTCATATTACTACATTAATCAGCATATATGTTACTGAATGAATGACTAATAATACATTTTAGATATGGAAGGAAAGGGTAAATTTCATTTTGTTATGATAATATCAGAATATTTAAATATTTCCATTTATTTCCGATCATATTTTTTTCTTTAAGACCCTGGTGGATGTCTGGAAAGTTCTGACTATCTTCCAAACTCAAATTGCTTAGTTTTTTTTGTCCAAACTATACCATATGTACATAATAAAATACATCTATTTAACAAAGCAAAATAATAGATAATTTTACAGAAACAAAAGTGATCGAAGCACAATTTTAAATACTTGAAATCTCATATTCCACTAAGAAACCTTTCTAATTTTTTCTCACTGCAAGACTATCCAAATACCAATTTTTCTTTCTTTTTTCCCTGTAGCTATTATCTTGATTTATAATCACCGGTGGCTCTCTTTCTTAGCTCTGTTAAAACATGGAGATTGCATTTTACAGAATTATTTGCAGTATAAATATACTATATATACTAAAATATACTACTGTTAGAAAACATATTTTACAGATAATGGATCACAATGTCATGGTGTCTTAATTTGAGTTGATCAGTACTAGAATATGTCTTATTTTGAGTAATTGTTAAGTATTTATTTATATACGTGTTTTATTTACTGTACTGAATACTGTCAATTAAAAAAAGCTTTATAAAAAATATTGAGGAAAACATAATAAAAAAATCAGATGTACTGATATACTAGCATACATGATTTAAATCTAACATAAAGCAATAGTTAACACTGACATTTGTATGTAAAAATTCAAAAATGCAAAAATGAAATCTGCATTATGATTAGCTTCTTGGAGTAGTGATTCACTTAAAGTGAAACGTGCATTCTGATTGGCTTCTTTAAGTGGTGATTCAATTAAGTGAAATGTGCATTCTGATTGGCTTCTTGGATTGGGGACTCAATTGAAGTGAAATGTGCATTCTGATTGGCTTCTTGGAGTGGTGATTCAGTTGAAGTGAAATGTGCATTCTGATTGGATTCTTGGAGTGGTGATTCAATAGAAGGAAAATGTGCATTCTGATTGGTTTCTTGGAGTGGTGATTCCATTTTCTAATATAGCTAGAATTTAGATCATGGTCACTGACCAGAAAATGATAGGAATCCACTTATGGAAACCTCCTTTATGCTACAGAACTCCCTTGAGCAATTTATTTATTTTATTTATTTATTTAGAAAGTATTTTACCAGGAAGAATACATTGAGATTTCTCTCGTTTTCAAGTATGTCCTGGGGACCCAGTCCAGAATGGAGTTACACAGAGTTACACATTTGACAGTAGAAAAAAAATACATACATTATTAAACAAGTTGCAAGAAATGTATGTAGTGCTTGGTACAGAGTATAAAGGTAAACATTGGCAAGAACATTTACGTATATATATATATATATATATATATTTAAATTTCTCTTCAGCATTTAACTTGAACCATTACTCGCTCTTTAAAGATTCCAGTTCAAGAACTTTGTGAGAAATATTTTGAACTGTATTAGCTATATGGTCCTCTGTATAGCTCTCTCTCCTCAGTTAGATGCTTAATTTTAATATATAGTATTTTCACCTCTGGTTAAACCATGACACCAATGATCCCCCTTAGTCATCCTATGCTCAAATGTTGCCTGAGGATCCTAGTGTCTGCAATTTAAAAACTGAGCAGCTATAGCTATATTTGGGATAGAAAGTAAAGCAACAAATTAGATTTTTGGGAGAAAGCTAAATTAAGACCCACTAATAGTGCTTTTGTTTTTAATCATGTTTGCTGTTGTTGATTGGCCTGCATAATAGATTCTGAGACATGCTGGTCATTTTACTGCAAAGATAGGGGAACAGGCATTCAGGGTCATATATCACAAGACGTGTCGATCAAACACTAGGTCACAAGTTCCCATTCTGTATGTTCACAGGGTAAGCATGCGTGGGATAGACACAAGGCTATCCTAGCTATAAGACCGGGAACGGGGGACTAATAAAAGTACTCCAAAAAAATTGGGCAGACTAGATGGACCGAATGGTTCTTATCTGCCGACACATTCTATGTTTCTATGTTTCTATGTTAAGCAAGCACAAGAAAAGTTGTTTGCTTGGTAAACATGCATGTAATAATTATAGCTAGACTCATGTAATGTAGCTTAAACATCTCCTAGTTTTGTAAAAACAGCAGGATTCTTACATAGACTCACAATGACAATCAATGTGAATCTCGTAAAACACATTCCATTCATTTGCATTTAATCAAAGGTAGACGCCTCCAACACACCCACTTTGCCTTAATAACCAGTTAACCCAATCAACCACCAGTTGTGAGACAAAAAAAAAAGGGGGTAACACTATATAAAAAGGCTAAAGGGACTTTATCACCTGAATATTAATTTTACTGTAGCCTTTAATGTCCTATTATTTCCTATGGATTGTTCAAAACTACTTTTTTGCTGTTAAAAATAATTGAAAATAAAAACAAAATGGATATGTTTAATTAAATAAATAATAAAAATAGGTTAAATCATTTAAAATACACACACACACACACACATATATATATATATATATATATATATATATATATATATATACATATGATATATATATATGATATATATATATATGATATATATATATGTATAAAATTAATATATATATATAACTAGTGTTGAGCGAACCCGAACCGCACTGTTCGGGTTCGTACTGAACATTACGGTTTTTGGACCCCGGACCCGAACACGGACATTCCACTGTATGTTCGTGTTGGAGTTTGGGGTTCGGCGATTACATTGTATGTAATGCTATTGGCTTTCTATAAACCGAAATAAAGTCCCCATTCATAAGAATTTCTTATGAATGGGGACTCTATTTCAGTTTATAGAAAGTCAATAGCATTACATGTATTCCATAAGCCGAAAGTCTATAAACTGAACGGCATTCGGTTTATAGACTTTCAGTTTATAGAATAGCAATAGCATTACATGTATTCTATAAACCGAAAGTCTATAAACCGAATGCCGTTCAGTTTATAGACTTTCGGCTTATGGAATACATGTAATGCTATTGGCTTTCTATAAACCCAAATAGAGTCCCCATTCATAAGAAATTCTTATGAATGGGGACTCTGTTTCGGTTGATAGAAAGCCAATAATATTACATGTATTCTATAAACCGAAAGTCTATAAACCGAATGTCTTTCGGTTTATAGACTTTCGGCTTATGGAATACATGTAATGCTATTGCTATTCTATAAACCGAAATAGAGTCCCCATTCATAAGAATAGGTCAATGGACCTATTCTTATGAATAGGGACTCTATTTCGGTTTATAGAAAGCCAATAGCATTACATGGCTATTGGCTTTCTATAAACTGAAATAGAGTCCCCATTCATATGAATAGGTCAATTGACCTATTTGTATGAATGGGGACACTCACCCACATTTTACTTCATTTTGCAGCCCTCTAGCACTTTCCAGGCCTTTTTTAGAGGCATTTTAGTGGCCAAAAGTTTGTGTCCCCATTGACTTCAATGGGGTTCGGGGTCAAGTTCGAGCCCAAACCCGGACCTTTTTCCGAAGTTCGGCCGAACCCGAACATGCAGGTGTCCGCTCAACTCTCTATATAACATAATATAATAAAAAACTGGGGGCAACTGATAAGGCCCCTGGCAATACCTAAATGTCACGGCCAACAACATCCGGCTCCCCGAATAGAAAAACTAGCTTACTCCGTACGTCTAAGGAGGACAAGGTCAAACCTGTAATAAAAAAACACTGTATAGGTGCAAGGAAGGTAAACAGCGGAAATTACTGTCAACCCTCCTGGCACTCACGCGGTGCACCCTGTAGAAAATATTACCTGATTAAAAGTCTACCATATTGAGAGCTGTGCATTTTACAAAGCACATTTCAAGGTCCCCAAAGCTCATACAAATGGTGAACTACATAAAGCAGTCCATCTGTTTCAAGTCTGAGGTCACTGGAGAAAATATAACACTAGCACATTTAATAGTGGTGAAATTATAAGAATAGTTGCAATTCAAAGGATCATATTCATGACATTGATTGCATCTTAACACTTTCTTTTAATAAATGAGCCATGCTGGAGTTCAAAGTATCAAAGCAACGCAAAAGTTTGAGACGGTTGCAGGTGGTGCACATTCCCAACTGTTATTAGGAAACACATACACTTTTAGGGCTCACTCTTGTTCATGTATTAGGCTACATGTCTTATATTTGATGCATTATTGGAGGTCAGTAAGTAATTTCTTTGTTCATTTGCCATTTTCCTAGTACTGCCATACTATCACATTATTTATTAACATCTTGCATTCAAAATATACACCTTGAAAAACAATTGTTTGCTTTATGAATAGCTATATGAATAAAATTATATTAATTTCTGCAATAAGACAAAGTTTGGTTAACTCAAAACTTTGTTCAAACTCTGACTATAGCACGTTACTTACCTGTCTCTTCCCTGTCATATTGAGTTTGTATATATTGTTTTTCAGCAGCATACATTTATGAAATATTAATCACCAACCATTTTGTATTATTCACAGTAATAACAGAATAACGTCATCTGATTCACTCCTCATAATTACCTCTTCATATCTGATACTAGTCTAATTTTGTTTCTTGCAACTGAAGCTTTGTCACATTAAGTGCCCTGTAACAAAAGAGTTAAATGAATCCAGTGCCCATGTAAATGGCACAGAACTTTCTATTATATCAATTTTCTACTCCTACTGCCAAATATGAAGCCTTTTGAAAAAATACTAAGCTCCCTATTTAGTCAAATAAACACATGTCAGTGGGAGACATCGGAAAGAACATTTCTTATATAGCACAAAGACAATACTTCTGAATAAGAAAAGTCTGACAAATATGTGTCATACTGCTGACAAAAGCATATACATGGAGTGGAAGGGGTTCAGCTCCAGACCCCTACTTTAAAATAGCCCGGCCACCCAAAACAGAGAGATCAATGGACTGGTGGGTGGCCATCATAGCCACTTTAAGCAATGGGGAAAATGGGCCCACATGAAAACATTTTTGGTCTACCGGTGTAGAATTGGGCTGGCTTGTTAAGACCCGGTTGGGTGATTGCGTGCATGAGCTGCGCAATGTTGAGATCACTTGACGTGACTGTCATGTGACCTTGTGCTATGATTAATAGCATCGCTATCAGGCAGATCTCCAGCTTTATAGTGGCTACTACACTGCAAAGTTGGCACATCAGGGACAGAATCACCTTTTATTTTAGGGATAGAATTTCAAAATTCCCCTGACATGACTTTTATGGTGGCTCTTCTTTACATTACATTACCATTTATTTATATTGCGCCAACAATTTACACAGCACTTCGGTACAGAGCAGAAAAAGGAAGTTACACTCAAAAGTAGACAAACATTTTCATACAAAAACATTAGAAGCTCTTAAGATTCCATTCTAGTGGGGATGAGGAACATGAAATACATAAGGAGAGTGAAAAGGCAAATGAGGGAGGTAAAAATAGATTGTGATAATGGAAGGTATGGGGGAACCTCAGGATTGTAAGAACTAATACTATCACAAATATATCTTTAGCTATTTTATGGTAAGTGTGTAGTTAGTATGTTAATGAACCACACAGGACATGATTAGAGCTCTTTTTTGCAATGAAATCCAGAGCTTGTTTGTGTGAGAAGATTATTCGGTTGGATCAATTATTTCTTCTGTTCCATTATTATTATGTTCCATGTCATGTGTTGCAGTGTGAGGTAACTACAAAATGGCATAATTGCCTAAATGATACTGTTAAAATCAACCAGCAAGTACATCCCTTGCTAGATTTCATGTATGCGGCTTGAAAGGATACAAAAAATCTAAAGATAACAAATGTCAAAATCAAATATTCCTGGTTGTGTTTGAAATGAATGACCTTCATGCAGACATTTGATGCAAGTTAACTTAGGCAGTTCTGTAACATTCTGTCATCTTTCTGTCCAGGCATAGTGTAGCACTGAACCTAAACATAATTCTGCTTCTACGCAAACATTAGGCAGCTGCATAGAAAACGCAAGGTGTTTTACATTCCTTTGAAAATGACCTTTCCATTTAAAAGCTTTTAAACAAAAAAAAAAATGAGCTGGAGCAGACTGATTTCTGCACTGACTATTTCCCCCTTTTGAAACTGAAACAGCTGCTTACATTTGGCATTCAAAATTAATAAAGATACAAAAGAAAACAAGGCCCCAAATGAAGCCTAACTAATGTCCACTACTGTGAAATAATAAAAAAAAAAAAAAAAAAACCAAATACATGATGTGAATAACTCTTAGTATGATGCATGAGACTAATGTTTTAAAAATACATTACAACATTGGACAGTGTGATAATATACTGTAGTTCCTTCGCAGATTTTATCCTAGTTCTGGATTAGTAATAAACCACACTAAATTAAATGCATACAGATGTAACCAGTAATTTATTCATTAAATCATTAAGGTCCTGCTGTGCCATCATAACAATCTCAATGATTCACATTTCACTGATCTACTTTCGAACACTAACTTTTCTGAATATTTGCACTTAGAATGTCTGATTGAATAAGTTTTCATGCACAGCACATTGCTGTCTAGTAATTTCTATGGATTATAATGTGAATTCTCTGAAAATGCATACTATACAGGAACATAATCACAGGTTTAGTTGATAATTGCTCTGACTGTAGTACTTGTTCACACCTCAGGGCCAAAATTACATTGGTTTTATTCCCAGAAGGGTCAACTTAGCCTTAGTTTGATATAATGTGAACCAATAAGTTGGGTAATAAAAACATTTAAGTAGAGCAAAGGGAAATATAACAGCTGAATCACCCCATTTAACACACCACACGTTTGAATAAAGTGGACTTTATTCCATCACATACAGGAACTTGCAGCTGGCTTTAGATAGAGCCTAACAATAACCATACAAAATACCACCAGGAATATTTAAATGTCCTACAAAGGTGGTACATTAGACATCAGCAACGTTGCCATACCTCAACAGTTTATATGGCCTTTTTTAAAGAATAAGAACATAATTTGTATTCTTTTGGCTGGTGGAGCCTTGGTCAATAGTACCTAAATATTGTAAATATTGTCCCTAAAATGAAGTATTATGCACTTTTTTTTATTGATATTTACAGATAAAAACAAAAAAAACAAAACATTGGGACTTTGTTTTGTATATAGTTATCATGCTACAAAATAGCGAAATAAGTAAAAATATGTAATTGATTGTTTAGAAGGTTAATAAATAAGACATATGTTCAAAGCAGACTGGTCTAAAATCAGCAAGTAATTCAAGAGAGTGCATGCATAACAAAACGTTTGTGAAGGCGTACAAATTGTCTGATGCCAAAAAGACAAGCAGGATGTGTCACAGGTGAAAATGATTAATATGAAGAGATGTTAAGCCTGAAAGTTGGCCGAACATTCTGTGAAAATGTATCTTCACACATAACACTACGTACAACCATTTATAGTGTACCTAGATATGTATTCTTATAGAACAAAGTATAAACATAGGCCATGAACCAAATCTAAGTTGGTAGGGGGGGTCATAGAGATACGTGGTACGGAATGGGCAGCCCCCGCTCCCCCCCCCCGCCAAAGAGGAGATTATTATACTACAGGGATGAGGTCGCCTCCACAGATTCGTTTGTTGTGTTGTTTTTGTTACTGTCTTAAGTGTTGTTAAAAAGAAAGGAAATATGTAAAAAAACAAGTCTATATATATATATATGTTTTTGTAACTTATGAGAAAATGTATATGAAAAAAAAAAGTATAAGTATAGGCATTTTCCTGTAGTGATGTGTCACAGTCTGCTACTTATCAGATACATTCTATTTTAGCTTTGTCACTCTCCAATCTTAATACAATAAGTATGGTAAAATTGAGAGAGTTTATTTCTCCATTAAAACTGCACAGGATCATAGAGATCTTCGAACAGCAAGGTGCAAGAGCCTGGCATGTTTTGTCCATACACCAATTGGAGTTGTAGAACATAGGTTATTATTGGATGTATTTGTACCCAGCCTAACAGCAAGCGGAATAACACACTACATGAGAGAAAATGACATCTCTAAAGATTTGTAGAGCAATCCAATGCTTCATTGCTGGTTCCACAGAACGGATTTTTAAAATTAGAATGAAGAGGTAAATATCTAAAGCAATACTTTCTCTTTTTTTTGCGGGTAATGACCTCAATGGATAAGTCAAAAGATACACTGAAGTGTCCAATTATGACTTACTCTGATGCCTGGTTAGGCTCAGCATTGTTGACAATTACTGAAGTTTGTGATGGACAATTTAATTATGTTCAATGGAGCTTCACAAACACGACCCAACACCCACATTGCACACACATGACCTGCCCCAGCCAGCACCCAGATGGCACACCCAAGACATGCCACAGTCAGCACAATAACATAGCATAAAAGCATTTTAACAAATTACCTTTTTGTTCCCTTTTCTATCTTTGTTATATTTTAAAAAATTATATTTTGTCCATAGTTCTAGATTTACAGTTTTCCAATGTAAATAATATCTTTACTGTACAAACCATTATATAGCTATTTCTGATTGCTGATAAATTATACGGTCTGCTCAAGAAAGAAAGAATTGAGGGGAATTGAGATGGGAATTTCAAACTTTAGGCCTATGTGGTAAGAAAAATTCTCCAATGCAGCTGAATGGTAGAATTCGGCAATAGTGTGGAGCAGACACCTGGATGTTCGGGTTCGGCGGGTTCGGCGGAACTTCGGAAAAAAGTCCGGGTTCGGGGTCGAACTTGACCCGAACTTGACCCCGAACCCCATTGAAGTCAATGGGGACCCGACATTTGGCTTATGGAATACATGTAATACTATTGGCTTTCTATAAACCGAACTAGAGTCCCCATTCATAAGAATTTTTTATGAATGGGGACTCTAGTTCTGTTTATAGAAAGCTATAAAGCGGCTATAAACCGGCTATAAACCGAAAGTCTATAAACCGAAAGACATTCTGTTTATAGACTTTCTTTTTATAGAATAGCAATAGCATTACATGTATTCTTTAAAACGAAAGTCTATAAACCGAATGTCTTTCGGTTTATAGACTTTCGGCTTATAGAATACATGTAATGCTATTGCTATTCTATAAACCGAAAGTCTATAAACTGAATGTCTTTCAGTTTATAGACTTTCGGTTTATAGCCGAACCCCGAACTCCAACACGGACATACAGTGAAAAGTGGTATGAACCCGAACAGTGCGGTTCGGGTTCGCTCAACACTACTCAGCAACTTTTATTATTATTACTGTTGTTTTTCTTATTATTAATTTATTTTCCAGTGTATTATTTTTATTTTGCCTCCCCCACTTTCACTGAGCAGCAACTATGCCAGAAATTCATCATTAGACCACACAAAATATAATGCTAGAATTAAATCATAAACTGCAAAAGTGCCTTTGTGCCATAATGTTCCTTCGTTCAGTTATTATATATTTGTTTACTCCATGTGGTATTTAAAATCATAATGCATTTATACTGCACTAAAGTACTTTTTTTTTTTTTTTACTGGGAAATTCACTCACTAGGGAGTTTCAATCCGGGAAGTCAACGAGTTTTGGACAGCGCTTTGGAAAAGAGGGATGTTGTGGAAATCAGTATAATATTGTTAAATATGCAACTTTCAACAAACTGAAGGGTGCTCCAAATAGCCTTATTTGTTTGGTTTGGCATATTTTATCTTTTTTTTTTTTTTAAATGAAGCATTTGCATTTTCCTTGAAAACTGCTATGAAATTACCTCCTCTTGGTTTTGGATGTAATTCAAAACTCCAAAATTAAAATAAAGAGATACTAATGTGATTTAATTCTGCATGAAATATGCTTAAAAAAAAAAAAACCTTTAAGCTAAGCTATGCATTAATAAAATAATATGGTTTTATTAGCCCACTCATTACTATATATTTTATTACTCTTTATTCTACACATTGACTGCTGAGAAAAGTTCTCTTTCTGCTTCCACAAAGTATGCATTTATTTATGGTTAACCAAAAGAAATCAATCATAAACTGATATCTACCACTATAAAATAAAACAGCATTCTGTGGGTATATTTACTTGGTAGAGGGGTCCCTGGCGTCTGTGCGCCTCCAGCCATGGAATGGACTGTGCCCTATACTGACTTATGCTCCAGAATGAGTCAAAGTGCCAGGATGTCTAATGAATCCTGGCATTTCAATACTCAAAGAACCAGAGTAATGTGGGGGAGCGCAGCAGTCAATGCTGTGGTTGGAAGTATATAAACTGTTTCCACTTTCAGAAATGGTGAACTGGTAATCCACTTAAAAGCCCAGATTTATTTAAAAATAATAGATATCTTCCAGGGACTCTAATAGGCCAGCAAACCAATTCATAAAAATGAGGCGCTAAAAATACATATATTACTAAATTCAAATGATTATGGCACAAATACAAATCTTTGTGAGAATATCATGCAGTACCCAAATAAAGGAAATACACAGACTCAGCTAACTTTGTACCTCCTGTGTCTCCTAATTCTTATCTGTCTAGGGAACTACAATAAAGAAGTTTCTACACTTTGGACTCCCTGCTTGGATTCCCTGGTATTTGCTGGCGCTATTTTTGTTTTTGTATTTCTACAGTGTGAACCTTGGATCAGGCTTACCAGGGGCTTTACAGCACCCAGGCACTGAAGGGCTAATTGTTTATTCTATATCTGGGATGGTTGCAGTCTATCTTATGTTTTACCTGATTTGCTATAAGTGCACAAATCAAAAGGCAGATGGGTAGAAATGGCCTTCTCTCATTAAAAAAAAATCTATTTTTAGGGTTTAGCTCCATGGCGCAAGAGATATTACTCAGCAATCTTTTTTTAATGTTTTAATATAAGGTTGTGTTTTATTCTGACAGATTTTCTCCTCACAATCTCAGGCATCTGTTGCTATGACAAGCAAGCGGTTTTCGTGTAATAAGAATGAGATCTAAGAGCTCTGAGCATAATTTTGTCACTTTATAAATCATTGGTAAGACCTCATGTAGAATATGCAGTGAAGGTGTGCGCAATAATACAAGAAAGGACATACTGGAAATAGAATGTGTTCAGAGTAGGGTTACAAAAATGATTAAAGGAATGCAAAATTTAAGCTATGAAGGAAGACTGTCCAAATTGTTTTCTATAGAGAAAAGGCATCTTCATGGGGATATTATAAGCCTTTACGAGTATGTTCAAGGTCAATACAGATATCTTTTTGGAGATCTCTATAAATTGTACCTTTTAGACAACACTTGGGTAAGATTGGAAGAAAGCAGCTTTCATCTTAAAAACAGAGAAGGTTTATTTACGGTTCTGGACTTTAAATTGTGGAATAGACCACCATCTGAAGTCGTTTTTCCTATATCAGTCAATATAATAAAACATTTTTTGGATGTTTTTCTAGATATGAAATACATACAGGGTTATCATGAGTAAAAGTAGATAAGGTGACTGCCTAGGATCAAGAAGGATTTTTTTCCCCTTTGACATAACCTTTCTGTCTAGTGTTTTTTATTTTTTTTTGCCTTCTTCTGAACCAACAAATATGGGTATGTGGAATTGTTGAACTTGATGGACTATATGTCTTTTTTCAACTTCATGAACTATGTAACATGGCAAAAAAGTCTGATCTTTGAGGGGTAAATCTCATTGAAGCATCAAGCTGTAATTAAAGTGGTAGTACATATTATGTATTTTCACAGAAGTGTTACATATTGTGCAAAGATATATAAATATCTCAGGTGAGAAATATCTTTCACTAATTATTTGACTATTCTTAATATATATATAAAAAAATAAAATGCTTAGGTAATGGTCAATAGGGATTATAACATGGAATCTTCTGTCTGCAGTATACATTTGTACACTTCCTCTTATCCGTTTGTGCTGGAATAACTCAAGTATAAACAATATTGAATTGGCACCAAACTCTAAAACATTGCATACACGTTTTACTAAAACCAAAATCTATGTTATAAAATTGCCTAACAGTTTATTGTTATGGTTTCAGTGGTAAAAGCTGGGGAATGCATTTGATTTTCCAGGCATTACACAATTGCTAACAGGAAACAGCACGTTTGGACAGAGGCAAGTGAAGTTATTTTACAGTTTTACTATTTCTCTGAGTCATACATCTGGGAATTTGGAATCTGAATTTTTCCTGGCATTTTTAAAGGTCTACAATATTAAAATTGGTATTGTAACTTTAAACCATTTTTCACTAGGAATCCAATGGATTCAATAAGGTTTAAAAATGTATACGCTTTGCAGATGTACCAACAGAAAGCTTTAGCAACTGTTATATAGAAAAACTCTATAGAAAAATGATGTCGAGTTGTGGTATTGACATGCTGGGTCTTTGTGTTTGTAAGGTGACATCAGCGGAGTTGCAGGCATAATAGACGCGCAGCAAATAACAAAGATCAGGGAGATTGAGATCAGTACGAATTATATTAGAAAGAAGAAGGACTCCATTACAGGAAAAGTCTAAGGGAAATTATATTTATGTCCTCTGTAAAGGGGCATGTGCATAAAGCTACTGAACCTGTGGGAAGAGGCCCACAACAGGTTCTATGAAGTGGACTCACACTCTGTAAGGTTCGTTTGGCTTGGGGGAAACACATGGGTGGACATGTTTCTTCCAACCTGTGGTGAGGTTGTTTACCATTCTAGACCCCTGTAGCTGGATCTGGAGGCATCCATTATGGTAATGATGGGGAAGAAGGCTCTGAGATAAAAGAAAAAAATCTTCTCTTTCATATGTCCCCACAGACCCTCTGCTTCCCTGCACAGTATTACCCCTACCTTATTTCATAGTTCACCCACCCTAATTTTTATATAATTAACATTTTTTTTTATAATCAACAATTCATTTGTTCATAATTCATAATGTTCATGATTGTTACCTTAAACAGCTAAACATGTTTATTTTTATGAAGCTGGATAAAATTAACTTCAGTCACATAAATTGAAGAGAAAAGTAATTTAAGCTGCTGACAGAATGCATGCACATTATTTATGAGTCCATGTCAAAAAAAATGCAACAGGCAAAGCAGAAACAAGAATATTTTCTAAGTTTAACTCTTCTGCTATATAAAACTAGCCAAGTGGCCCAAGGCAATGCACACCCTCAACAGGATTGCAGACTGTTTTGAGACACTTTTTTAAAAAACATTCTGTCGGAACTGGACTGGGACTAAAAATTATCACCATTATGTGTTATTTTTTTCCATTTTTTTGTAACTAAAGATAAAACTTTGTGCCAGGGTTGGAATAAGATTTTTGGTTCATGGGATTCTATCTCTTGCCAGGCACCAGTACCAGATGGTCTACGGTAGCATGAAGGCAGGACCACCTATACAAAGGCGGAATCATGACTGTGCAAAGTCAATGCGATAAGCAACTAACTGTATTCAGAGACAGTCTAATAGGTCAATGCAGGTGGCAGTCTATGAACAGTAAGCATTCCAAGCAGAGAATAATAGCAGAGATTAAAGGGTAATCTAAAAAAAAAAACAAAAAACACTAGTGTTATAAACAGATATTATAATAAAGATTGGTTGTAAAAAAATAAATAAATAGGAAACATATTCATGTGTTTGATAGCAGTCAGCCCAATTGTTGGCACAAGATAAGGGACTGTGTAACAGCAAACAGTAGTATATTATCTTTTCGTTAAAGAAAAATGTAAGTCCATAATTGAATAGTGGTGCATAGCATTAGTATATGAGATTACTACCATTACAAATGGTTTCCATTCATTTGCCTATGATACCATTATTATATGGACCCCATGCAATATACTTACAGCTTATTGGTAATGGCCTTTCTCCATTTCCCAAGAGCTGATCTCTTTTCTGAACCACTGTGTTTATACGTAAAACAAAACAGAAAAAAAACAACTACAAAATAACAATATCAGCAATAAAGAAAGTAGTTACTAGGTGAATTGAGTCTGGTAACATTGTAAACCACTGATTGACATCTGGAAATTTTCCAATTAATTAGATTAAATTAATCAGATGAAAATGTAAAGTCCTTAAAATTAAAGAGAATCCTTTTGCAACCAGACCAGACTGTTTCATACATGTTCCTGAGATCTCACTTGGACTCACACACACTTACAGAATCCTTTTGCAACCAGACCAGACTGTTTCATACATATACCTGAGGTATACGGCCAGAACACATCTAGATTTGGACTTTATACTCATGTCTCTACAATATCTGTATACTATCATCTCCATTTTATGCAACTTTCAATTTTCAAATTTTCTATAGATCTGTCTCACTCTAAATGATATACTTACTCTATCTGTGGTCACTCTCCAGTTGATTTCAATCTCCTCCCACATTCCTCATGTGTTTTACAACCTTTATTTTCTTCTCCTTCACTCAGATCTCACTTGGACCCACACACACTTACAGAATCCTTTTCCAACCAGACCAGACTGTTTAATGGCCTCCTTCCCTTCCCCACAACCCACCCACCACCAGATTCATTTCTTTTATAGGTCTGGTTAATCAGATGATGTGACTTGACCTCTAATCAACCACCTGTCATACTTCCCCCTTCTGAACATATTTACTAGCAATATCTTAACCACGTCACATACTTTACTCACCTGCCATTTGTAGACTTACAATGCACCCAACTATTCACCTACCTGATGGTGTGACTCAGTTCTCAGTTACCCCCATACACTTTCCATTATCATAATCTACTGTTATTTTTACCTCTCCCCTTTTTCTTTCTGCCTAACACTCTCCTTGTGTGTCTCATGTTCCCCATTGCCTCTAGAACGTAAGCTTGCGAGCAGGGCCCTCTACCTCATGTTTTAGTCTGAAACTGTTTTGTCTAAATTTGTTTGTAACTCCCTTCTTATGCTCTGTACAAAGTGCTGCATAAATTTGTTGGCGCTATATGAATAAAAGGTAATGTAATGTAATGCATGATTTGCAAAATGGATTAATATTCCTTCATTCCACTCTTCAATTTTAAATGTTGTTCATTGGTATGTTTAAAAAACTAAACATAAACAAAAACCAGTAAATGTTGTAGTATAAAAACTTACAGAATTAACACATAAACCATCCTTGCTCTGATGCTGGGTTTAACACACCCTTCTGGATTAGATCATGCTCTTGTCATTCTACCAATGCAATTTCATAATGTAGTCATCCCAGTCGATAGAATTTAAAGAATAACACACCCTTCTGTGTCAGCCAACAAGACTTATTCCACTTTTTAACATACGTATTGCTAGTAAAAATAATTAAAGTGAAAACTTAAATTTAATAGTACAATATGAAATATGTCATGATACCACTTACAAACTCTGGGTTCATTATTTCCTCAGTTAGGTGCTAAAATAAAAGTATAGAGAGTAGGAAATCATAGTATTGGGTCTATTCACAAATATTTGACTTTCATTTTGAGACTAAGTCAAATTTGGCACCCGAGTTTGACTTAGGAAAAAAAAAGAGGTTTGAATCTTCCCCATTGGATGTAAGGGAAGGCGAAATGATCAATGCTATTTTTGAGTCAAATCTCAGGTGCTGAATTTGGCCTAGTCTCAAAATGAGTTGACCTCCAAAGTCGGATTTTAGTCAACAGACCCATATGTGTCTTGTTTAGAGTTGAGCGGACACCTGGATGTTCGGGTTCGGCCGAAATTTCTTATGAATGGGGACTCTAGTTCGGTTTATAGAAAACCAATAGTATTACATGTATTCCATAAGCCGAAAGTCTATAAACCGGACATTCGGTTTATATACTTTCGGTGTATAGAATACATGTAATGCTATTTCTATTCTATAAACCGAAAGTCTATAAACCGAATGTCGTTCCATTTATAGTCTTTCGGCTTATGGAATACATGTAATACTATTGGCTTTCTATAAACCGAAATAGAGTCCCCATTCATAAGAATTTCTTATGAATGGGGACTCTATTTCGATTTATAGAAAGCCAATAGCATTACATACAATGTAATCACCGAACCCCGAACTCCAACACGGACATACAGTGAAATGTCCGTGTTCGGGTCCGGGGTCCAAAAACTGTAAACTAGTCTTGTTAGCTTGCGATGCATTATTTTATAACTGGATTTAGTCTGCATTGGAATAAATTGAAATATATGTTTGTATTTAAAAAGTACAAATTATGAGAAAATGTGAGGTCTATATACTAAAATTCGAGAATAGCTCGAGGTGGTTCACTTTGGAGGTCAACTTTCATTTTGGGACTAATTTAAATTTGGCACCCTAATCTTCCCCATTCAAAGTAATGGGAGATGAAATGATTGGAGCTATTTTTGAGACTAAGTCAAACTCGGGGGGTGAATTTGAATTAGTCTCAAAATAAAAGTCGACCTCCTGGAGCTTTTCTTGAATTTTAGTGAGTAGACCCATCACTGACATACACCTGACTTTAATTTTCTCCTTATACCTCTTACTACACTATCATTCTTTCCAGTTGCTTACATTCACATCCTTATCTGTTGAATTTCAATAAGTGATAGCTAGGAAGGTGTGTGTGCTTTGGAAGTAGGTGATTGACACTTTGACAGATGCATCAGCATTCTTAATTTTTTTTTTTAACAATGCCTGTGATATATTTTCTATAGTAGTTCATAGAAGCACCATTAAGTGGTAAATAGCCTTTAATATATAAAAAATACACATAGGCTGTATTCCCTTCAAATCAATGTATTTGTATTAACTGGCTTTTAGAAAGCTTTTAAAGCGATATAGCTAATCTTAATACAGAAAATGTCTCTTCTTTCTTAATTGCTGTAAGTAATAATAATGATAATTTTATGAAGTGGTCTGAACGTAAGATATCTAAATTTACGTAGTTTGTATGGTTGGATTTTAATGTATTATGCTAGTTGGTATATCAGCTTATTTACTAATTGCCATTTTAATTTTCCTATTAATTTTAAGTGTTATTTTCAGGGGTTTTTTCTAAGCAGTCTTAGACCTAATCACCTAATTATTACTGGGGGGTTTTCTGTGTCATTTTGAAAAAATAATGGTTATAATTCCACCCTTCCAGTACCAAATTCTGTTTTCTTAGCTAGTACATCTGCTTTGAGAATGAGGCTGTAATTCTGTTTCTTATAGGGCTGTTTTATTGGACAACATACTGAACATCTTTGTAAAAAAAAACTATATAGACCGAGAAGGTTTATGTAAAGATGAAACATTGATCGGATAATTCCGTTTAAATTAACCAGCCTTGTAGATTGCTGTAGTGATAAGAATGAAAGTGAAACATTTTTTGTAAATATAGCAACTGCTATTCATTAGGTTCATATGGTTATTTACTTGTAATAAAAACCTTAATTTATAATGAAGTCTATTAGAGAGAAAGGAAAGACATTTCTTTCTTTTTTATATGAAAAGCCAGAAGACTGGAATACTTTTTTGAATTTTCCCTCTATCACTTAGGATTTCTTAATACTAAGGAGTATTTATTAATGCATGTAAATGTGTGCAAAGAGTCTATTGATCAACGGTGTTGTTGTCATCTAAAGTGTTAAAAATGCACTATTTTGTATGGAGGTACATTTGCTTTTTTTTAAAATATATATATAGGTTACACTGTATAGGTGTGCTAGATGCAAATGTGCCTGTGAGTGTAAATATTGCAACATTGTAAAAGATCATTGGGAGATGAGGACATTCTCTAATCAAGCAATACTTTTTAAAATGGGAGCTTTTATTTATTTTTTACCTAAAGTAGAGATAGACTACCTCATATAAGCATCCCATGGTTTTCATATCTACAAACTCAGACTTTTGCAAGACGTCAGTTCCAAAGGCTTAATCAGGTGGACTGGGATAATGGGATAATGCCTTTGACAAAAGAGCAAGATTATCACTAGAACCCGCCACCTCCACTATGTGGCCAACCTTTTAAACCAGATCTCCAAAGGCATGAAGAAATGGTTCACAGACTTCCCTAAAATAGACTCGGAAGACATAATAACCCCCCCCCCATTACTTGCAAACTACTTTCTGCAGCCTCATATGTCGAGATGCAATATAGAATCGCTCATTATGCATACCTCTCCCCACATAGACAACATCTCATGGGCATTATCCCCTTAGACTCTTGCCAAAAATGTGGCTCCAGTGGAGCGAATCTATTGCATAATGTCTGGGAATGTCCCGAGATTCATGCCTTCTGGTCTCATATTGAACAGTTTTTAACTACCCTAAAAATACATAATTACAAAATTCAGCCTGAAGCAGCCACTCTTGGGGTACTTATGATGGATACTTCCAGAGTCGCGAACACGTCTATACTACGCATAAAGTTAGCAGTTGCTAGAAAATTTATTTTACAACAGTGGATACAGAAGGAACCCCCAGCTATGCCATTATTTAACACTAAAATACTATTTCTCCTTAGAATGGATTGGTTGGAAGCCCCTAAACATAAAGATCGAGACACAGCAACAAATGTAAAAAAATGGGAGACATTTATTGACACATTAGACAAAACTTATAAAACACAAACACGGACTGCATTTCAGGAAACAACATGGTATGCCACACAATTACTGAGCGGACGGATACCATGTACATAACGCACTAACAATGATAACATAAAATTAAACAACACTAATTTATTACTAAGATATTGGACAAGTACTAAAAGTTTTGGTATTTTGATTTTTAATCGAGAGAGGGAGAGGGACGGGAATGGAGGAGGTATGGGGATGAGACACCCAGATCTTGTCTATGTGAAGGTATGGAAGCCACGATCTTAGCTTGATCGAAAGCTGAAAGAAACTAGTAAAAGAAAGCCTTACTAGATAATTTTAACTTGTAAATCTTAAAAGGTATGGAAATAGTAATATCTTGCTTTTATCCCTTATGTGATATAATACCATGATCTTACTTTAATTGCAAACTGATGGAGACTAGTAAATGTAACCTTAGGGTGGGGATGGAGGGGGTAAGGGGATACGAACATCTTGACCTTGTCTATGTGACGGTATGGAAACCATGATCTTAGCTTAACCGCAAACTGAAAGAAGCTAGTAAACGATACCCTACTTAGATAATTTTTCAACTTGTTAATCTTAATACATAATTTACTGAATGGACGGATATTATATACATAGTGCACTGATAATGACAACACCAAATAGAATGACTATTATATTACTAAGATATTGGACAAGTACAGTTCATCTTTTTAGTTTTAATTGGAAGGGGGAGGAATGGGGAAAGGAATATCTTGTTATTACCCATTATACAATATAATGCTATCACCTTAGCTTAATCGAAAACTCATGGAGGCTAATAAATGTAACTCAAACTAGTTAATTTCACCCTAATTCTTGTTGCATAAAAGAGAGTGACACTAATTTATTATTAAGTTATTGGAGGATATTGGTACTAAAAAGTTATTTTCTTTGGTTTTTAATTGGGGGGAGGGGGGTAAGGGTAGGGGTAGAGGAGGTATGGGGATCTTACTCTTATTTGTGTTGCAGTATAGAAGTCATGATCTTACCAGTAAATTAAATCCTTACTAGATTGATATTAATTTGTACGTATTGCTATTTAATTGTAATATATATCTGATTTGATAATGAACTAGATTAATATTAATTTGTAGATATTGTTATTTAATTGTAATGTATATCTGATTTTATTAACTTAATATGTTGTAAGAACATGATACCATATAATCGTAAATGACAATTCATACATACACATGACCTCTGTATGTTATGTTTGTAAAATATATATAATAAAAATAATTGGAAAAAAATAAAAATAAAATGGGAGCTTTGACAGAAATAAGTGCTTAAATTAAAAAATAAATGTCTTGTGAATGATAGAAATAAAATTTTCAAAACATTTTATATGTGGCCATTAATCCATTTTGCCTACTCCCACTGTCAAAATGTTTCGCAAGACTTTTGGCCCCATTCTACTGAGTGGTCTTTTTCACCTTTTAACACCTTTTACCAATGTTAAGAAGCTCTCCTTTATCTGATTAAAAAAAACACTTTACATGAAGCAAAAGTGATTTTATTTATTGTGAAATCTGAGTTAGACTACCAGGCTGCCATGTCACAGACCTTTGGCCCCTTGTGACCTCCAGCTGGGATGAGCTATTGTTGACTATGACATGACAGATTCACACACCAATGAAGGCAGCAAAGAGGCAGTGGTAATCAGGCAGAAGTGGCTTGGTTAAAACTGATTTTGTTCTAGAATTTATGATTCTTTCCAATCAATAGGAAAGCAAGAAAAGCACATGGAAATTGCATTAAGTGCGATAGAGGTAGGCTTCCTAAAGTTCAAATAACTACCATTTAAACAGTGCACCAACAGGAAGTAGAAAGACAATTAACACCAAGTGTCATCAATTAAGTAATAACATTTCCAACATAGCCTTATTATGTAACTATTCTTTCTGGACACTGACTTTCAACATAACTGCTTTCTTAGCTACAAAATTGCTGTCATTGGAGAGAATGGACTGAAAATCACAAAAATGTGCTGGCAATTGATTATATTATATTGATTATTACAATACTTTATATATGAGTAAACTGTCTACTGTATGACATTATAAAAGTTGGCATTTTGCTCCTATCTCGGTGACTAGGTTTCTTAGAGAAAGACATATCTGAGAGTAAAGTTCTTCAAAGGGCCCTGCAAGTGCACAATGGATTGACCCACTTCATTCCCACTTCATACAAAATCAGACAATTCAGGACAGGACGCTATTGTAAATTCAACAATGGTACAGTTTGCTTACTAGCTTCTATAGTAAACCTCCTTAATAAATTACCGTATATACTCGAGTATAAGCCGAGTTTTTCAGCACATTTTTTGTGCTGAAAAATGCCCCCCTCGACTTATACTCGAGTCGGTGTCTGGGGGGAAAAAAAAAATCTAAAACTTACCTCGTTCCTGCTCTGTCCCCCGGTGCTCTGAATGTCCGTGGCTGTGAGGGAAGCGTTGTGCGCTCCCCTCCAGCCGCACGGTCAACAAAGTGTGTTTTTTTTAAACAAACTTTATTGTTCCGCGCGGCTGGAGGGGAGTTCACAACACTTCCCTCACAGCCACGGACCTTCAGAGCACCGGGAGACGGAGCAGGAAAGAGGTAAGTACTGGGGTCTGGGGAGGAGGGTGGCATAAGGAGCATACTAAGGGGCAATATCCTGGCATATGAAATGGCACATTGGGGGCAATACCCTGGCTTATTAAAATGGCACATTGGGGTCAATATCCTGGCATATGAAATGGCACATTGGGGGCAATATCCTGGCATATTAAATGGCATATTGGGGGCAATATCATGGCATATTAAAATGGCATATTGGGGGCAAAATCATGGCATATTAAATGGCATATTGGGGGCAATATCCTGGCATATTAAAATGGCATATTGGGGGCAAAATCCTGGCATATTAAATGGCATATTGGGGGCAATATCCTGGCATATTAAATGGCATATTGGGGGCAATATCCTGGCATATTAAATGGCATATTGGGGGCAATATCCTGGAATATTAAATGGCAGATTCGGGGCAATATTTACCAGTAGCTGCCTCATTTCCCACCCTAGGCTTATACTCGAGTCAATATTTTTTCCCAGTTCTTTGTGGTAAAATTAGGTGCCTCGGCTTATATTCGGGTCGGCTTATACTCGAGTATATACGGTAGTTAGTGGTAGTGTTAGCATTGGTATTTGCCAGTAAAAGGTTAATTCACTGAATGACATTTGATTTTCTCCATTGTGTTCAATTTCCAATTTCGCACCTCCTGGAAGTTTATCCACTAAACCTTGAGTTGGCGCAAATGCCCATAAAATGTCTTAATTGCCTGGAGAAAACAAAGAAAATCATTATATTAGCTTTTTCTTGGCCTGACTTACACCACTTGTGGGATAATCTTGGATGAAGTTCCTGGCATCTCGGACTCTGACTGAGTCGCCAAAAAATTACATTGGCATGGAGATCTTTCCATAGAGCTAGCTCCAGTTTGAAGTCAATGGATACTCCATACTAGAGAGCTCAGAAAATTCATAGCAGTTTGACAAATAGCAAATTCACCAATTGCTTTACCCAAAGTTGGTGCCAAGTGCACTCAGTTAGAATCGAGTCTCTCAGAGTGTTATGGTAATTATAACTGACTCTCCCCAGCAGGTGGTACCTATAACTGAGTCATTACTAAATATATTAAAGCAACACTCTTCTTACTTTTTACTTGAAAAAAAAGGGAATATACTAAAATAGTAATAACAATGTGTTTAACCAAGAAAGATACTGTCACCTACCTTACTTCTCCTCCTGATCCGCCGCCATCCCGTCGGCTGGGGCTCAGAGTGAGAGCCCCAGCATCCCTCGATACTGAGACGCGCGTCCAGCAAGACGCGCACTCTGTGACGTCACGCACCCGTTCGCGCATGCGCGAACGGGTGTTTCATGAATATTCATGAGCCCAGTTAAAGGGCTATTTATTAAATTAACCACTCCCTTGCCAATTGATCAGAGGAGTGTCCTGATCAATTGGTAGTGTATTTAAACAGTCATTTCACAGGTTACCTTTGCCTGTGATAGTGCCTTGTGTATCTCACTAGCGTTTTGACTCCTGATTGACTCCGTTTATCTGTTGCTGACCCGGTTCGTCCCTATATACTCCATCCGTTTGTTCCTGCATTCCTAATTATTCTGTGTATGACCCTGCTGTTCCTGACTATTCTCCGTCCGCCGCCTGCCTCGATTTCTGCTAGTGACCTGTTTATCCGTATCTCTCCTGTCCGTGACCCGGCCTGTCTCCTGACTCTCCGTTTGCCTGTATTCCTGTACGATCCTATACGGGCTCCACTTGCTGAGTATCCGGTAGTAAGTGTTCCAGCAAAATCCTTGGTGACATACCACCGGCGGCTCAACCAAGGGTGTGTAGTCATTAAGGTGAAGACCAATACTTGCTACCTACGGTACTTAGTGAGTGTCCCTATAGCCTCATCTACACTTGTGGTCCATCTCCTGAACACGACCGTTACATTTATCACAGGCCATTAAATATGGATCCCGTAGATATGGCGAGGATTTCGTCCAGACAGGACACGCATGATCAAGTCCTGATGACCCATGCTACACATCTCCAGTCTCTTGAGAGGAAAGTGGATGAAGTTGCAGATCTGCTACGTCAAATGACTGGTCCGTCTACGTCCTCCAGAACCATGGCCGAGACCGCTGCTCATTCTGCTTCTTTGGTGAAACCACCAAAAATGCCACTTCCTGAGAAGTATTCTGGTGAACCTCAATTATGTCGGGGTTTTCTAAATCAATGTTCTTTACATTTTCGGACACAACCACAGACCTTTTCTTCACACTTCAACAGAGTTTCCTTTATTATCAACCTGTTAAAGGGAGAAGCTCTTGCCTGGGCCACCCCACTTATGGAACAGAACTCTATACTTCTGGAAGATGCAGATGAATTTACAGCTGCCTTTCGCTCGGTATTTGACGGCCCTGGTCGACGTGAAGCTGCAGAATCAAATCTGATGGAACTTCTCCAAGGGAGAAGAACTGTAGCTCAATATGCAGTGGAGTTCCGCACCTTGGCCTACGAGACCGACTGGAATGCTAGCGCTTTACGGGCTGCATTTCGCAGAGGTTTAAATGAATCCATCAAAGATGCTCTCACATATAGAGATATACCACACGATCTAGAAAACCTGATTGCCTTATGCCTAAGATTAGAAGCTAGAGATCAAGAAAGAAGATTGGAGAAAGATAGAGACAGAGAGAGAAAACCTTCTCGTCCATTTCGTTCACCTTACCCCAAACCCACAACCGAAAGTAACGTTCCCGGTGCAGAACCTATGGAGATAGTCCCAGTCCTTCGGTTAACTCCAGAAGAAAAACAACGCCGACGATCTCTAGGGTTGTGTATGTATTGTGGCCAAAAAGGTCACTTGGTAGCTCTCTGTCCTAAAAAATCGGGAAATGCCTAAGCTTGGTGGAGTCAGGAGGTTCTCCACTGAGCGTTTCTATGATCATGCCTCCAGACAACCAAAGAATGTATGTACCCATTACTCTCCAGTGGAGAGGCCACCAAATGGCCACACAAGCCTTCATAGATTCAGGGGCCGCTGGGAATTTTATTGATGAGACATGGGCTCTTCGTCAGGGGATCCATCTAAATAACAAAACCCAAAAGACAGCTGTCGCCACATTAGATGGGACTCCGCTGGGTACAGGAATTATTTCTTTACAGACTGAACCTCTGGGAGTTGTAGTAGGAATATGTCATACTGAAGAATTACATTTTGATATATTGCAGAGTCCTCACATACCTATCATTTTAGGGATGCCATGGTTACAACTCCATAATCCTTGTATTGATTGGGAAAACAAACAAATTACTTCCTGGAGCAATCGGTGTAAAACATCCTGTTGTATAACCCTCCATAAAGTCAATCTTGTTCTTGATTTACCTACCGAAGATCCCCGGAAAATTGTACCATCTCCATATTGGGATTTCTTAGATGTATTTTCTAAAAAGAAAGCAGAGTCCTTACCTCCACATCGGGCATATGACTGTGCTATTGAATTATTATGTGGATCCAGTCCTCCCACAGGTCATACTTATCCTTTATCAAGTCCAGAAAATCAGGCTTTAGCCCAATACATAGAAGAAAATCTAAATAAAGGATTTATCAGACCCTCAGCATCCCCAGCAGGAGCAGGTTTTTTCTTTGTGGCTAAAAAAGAGGGATCCCTCCGTCCCTGTATTGATTACAGGGGACTTAACAAGATCACAGTCAAGAACAAATACCCTCTACCGCTCATCACTGAACTGTATGATCAATTAAGGGATGCCACGAGTTTCACTAAATTAGATCTTCGGGGGGCCTATAACTTGATCCGCATAAAGGAAGGGGATGAATGGAAGACGGCATTTAATACCCGATACGGCCACTATGAGTACCTGGTAATGCCGTTTGGGTTGTGTAATGCGCCAGCTGTATTCCAAACTTTCATGAATGATATCTTCAGGGACTTACTTCTGTCCCACGTAATGATTAATTTGGATGACATTTTAATATATTCCAAAAACCTTGAAGAACATCGCAGTCATGTCAGACAAGTGTTGCAACGTCTTAGGGATCACTCCCTTTTCGCCAAGGCAGAGAAATGCGAATTTGAATCCAACCGAATAAAATTTTTAGGCTACATTATCTCTGCTGGTCAATTAGAGATGGATCCAGACAAGCTTTCAGCTATTAATGATTGGAAGGAACCCACTGACCTCAAAGGGGTACAAAGATTCGTAGGTTTTGCCAATTACTACAGACGATTTATCCATAACTTCTCTCGTGTCATAGCCCCCATCATTGCACTAACCAAAAAGGGAGCCAACCCCAAACATTGGACACCCGAAGCTACTGCCGCCTTCAAAAAATTGAAATTGGCTTTTACCTCCGCACCCATACTTAAACGACCAGAAACTAACCAACCGTTTGTATTGGAAGTCGATGCTTCGGAAATTGCAGCAGGAGCTATTTTGTCACAAAGGGATCAGAAAACCAATAAACTCCACCCTTGCTCCTATTTTTCTAGGTCATTTTCTTCCGCAGAGAGGAACTATGATGTAGGTAATCGGGAATTGTTAGCCATTAAATTAGCTTTGGAGGAATGGCGTCACTTACTAGAAGGTACAGAAATCCCCATCACCATCCTCACTGATCATAAGAATTTGCTTTATATTGAAAAGGCCAAAAGACTAAACCCACGTCAAGCTAGATGGGCTCTATTTTTTACTCGTTTTAACTTCATAATTTCTTTCCGTCCTGGTTCAAAAAATACCAAGGCAGATGCCTTATCCAGACAATTTGAGACTCCATTAACCGAACATCCTGTAGAAACCATCATACCCTCGTCCAAGATGGTAGCTACTGTACAAAGTTCCTTAATATGGTGGATATCCAAGTCACAAGGACTTAAACCAAAAAACTGTCAATCACCTCCTGGCAGATTATTCGTTCCGCTCCGCTTCAGAAAAAGAGTACTGTCCTGGGGTCATAAATCCCCTGTGGCAGGTCATAGGGGCAAACAGAATGTACGATTCTTACTTCAGAGATATTTTTGGTAGCCCTCTATGTTGAAGGATATTTCTCTTTTCATCCACTCATGTCCTGTTTGTGCTCGTTACAAAATTCCTCGTACTCGTCCTTCTGGATTACTACATCCTTTACCGGTACCCGACAGACCGTGGACTAATATAGCCATGGACTTTATTACCGATTTACCTATATCTCATGGGTACACTACTGTCCTGGTCATCGTTGAGCTATTTAGCAAACAAGCTCACTTTATCGCACTCCCCAAGTTACCCAACTCCAACACGCTTGCTAAAATTTTTCTTAAAGAAATCATTCGTCTGCACGGAGTCCCGCAATCGATTGTCTCTGACAGAGGTCCTCAGTTCGTCTCAAAATTTTGGAGGGCGTTATGCAAACTTCTACATATCGAACTTCATTTTTCTTCTTCTCACCACCCTCAATCCAACGGTCAGGCTGAACGAACAAATCAAGCTCTTAAACAATATCTAAGAATGTATGTGTCTGCCGACCAATCTGACTGGTCTGATCTTTTATACCTAGCCGAGTGGTCCTATAACAGCTCTTACCATGAATCTCTCCGGATGTCCCCTTTCAAGGCCGTTCATGGATATGAACCTACTTTATGGCCTCAGGATCGCATTCTCACTGAGGTCCCTGCCGCTAATCTCCAAGTTTTATCCATCCAAGACCATTGGTCTCGCCTGGCCAATATTTTACGTCAAGCCAAGGTCAAACAGAAGAAATCTGCAGATAAATACAAGTCGGTGGGTCCTGTCCTTACACCTGGTACACTGGTCTGGCTGTCTACAAAACATCTCCGCCTTCGTCAGGCTGCCAAAACATTGGGGCCAAAGTATATAGGACCCTATAGGATTCAATCTCAACTCAACGATGTTTCTTTCTCCTTGTGTCTTCCCAAATCGTTACGCATTAACAACTCTTTCCATGTGTCCTTATTGAAACCTGCCATTGCTAACAAATATTCTCAAATTCTCAAAGTTCCCGAATCCGTTCTATTCCAGGGTGATGAAGAATACGAAGTTCAGTCTATCTTGGATTCTCGGTTCCAACAGGGCTCCTTACAATATCTAATTAGATGGAAGGGTTATGGTCCTGAGGAGAATTCCTGGGTACCGGCTAGAGATGTTCATGCTCCTGTGAAACTCCGATCTTTTCACTCCAAGTTTCCTCTCAAGCCGGGTCTTGGTAGCCAGTATGTCTCCCGTCGGGGGAGGGGTAGTGTCACCTACCTTACTTCTCCTCCTGATCCGCCGCCATCGCGGATCAGGAGGACGCCATCCCGTCGGCTGGGGCTCAGAGTGAGAGCCCCAGCATCCCTCGATACTGAGACGCGCGTCCAGCAAGACGCGCGCTCAGTGACGTCACGCACCCGTTCGCGCATGCGCGAACGGGTGTTTCATGAATATTCATGAGCCCAGTTAAAGGGCTATTTATTAAATTAACCACTCCCTTGCCAATTGATCAGAGGAGTGTCCTGATCAATTGGTAGTGTATTTAAACAGTCATTTCACAGGTTACCTTTGCCTGTGATAGTGCCTTGTGTATCTCACTAGCGTTTTGACTCCTGATTGACTCCGTTTATCTGTTGCTGACCCGGTTCGTCCCTATATACTCCATCCGTTTGTTCCTGCATTCCTGATTATTCTGTGTATGACCCTGCTGTTCCTGACTATTCTCCGTCCGCCGCCTGCCTCGATTTCTGTTAGTGACCTGTTTATCCGTATCTCTCCTGTCCGTGACCCGGCCTGTCTCCTGACTCTCCGTTTGCCTGTATTCCTGTACGATCCTATACGGGCTCCACTTGCTGAGTATCCGGTAGTAAGTGTTCCAGCAAAATCCTTGGTGACATACCACCGGCGGCTCAACCAAGGGTGTGTAGTCATTAAGGTGAAGACCAATACTTGCTACCTACGGTACTTAGTGAGTGTCCCTATGGCCTCATCTACACTTGTGGTCCATCTCCTGAACACGACCGTTACAGATACAGTCAGATATTCTTTTGTATTCAAGTACATCATGGGGATGTTACTTTTGCCCAATTTTTACCCAATTTAACGGTATTCATTTGATCTACCGTGGAAGGATGAAGGGCTGAATCAACACTGCCTGGAGTTGAACCTGTGACCCCAAGCTTTGATTGACGTATTTAACATAATCATCTTCCTCTCAAAATGTTCTCATTAGATGATTGTTTCGTGTTAGAAAACTGGGCAGACTAGATGGGCCAAGTGGATATTATCTGCTGACACATTCTATGTTTCTATGTTTAACATTTTATAAAACTGTTGTGAAGATTTTTATATAAATATATTTAAAAATATTTTTTTCAAAACATTGCTGTTATGAAATCTATTACATTGCACCGTGCAGGCTGCTAAGGCACATTATTTTTAACCTTCCTTGCCTCTCTTAAATTTTGCACTAGGTATTGAAATTGTTAAAAAAAAGTGGAATATAAAGAAAGGGAGATTTAATTGTTATTATTATTATTATTATTATTGAATAAAAAAAGAGAGATCATATCCCGCAGTGACGGATTAAGCTACCAGCACAAAAGACAGGTAACTTAGCTTCCATTTGTTTTAATTAAACTATGAAATATCAATATAGCAAATATTAAAACATGCTGGGTTATAAACATTTTACGTTTCTTTAGCATATATACATTTAGTAACAGTGCCCTAAAAGCAATAAACAATGGTGCATGGCCCAATTTCCCTTGTTACAGACAAAATGGTGGGTGTATACTTTTATAATGCTGACCACTTGAGAATTGTACAAAAAGGGAAATAAATCTATATCTACCAGGAAGGAAGGGTTTCACTGTCCTTTAAGAAATTAGCTATACAATTTAAAAAATAACTATGCAACAGACTAATGTTCTTCACTCATATTAGCATGAGATCATTTCCTAAACTATACAAACCGATTGTCTTTTCAATAGGGTATTTTTATTCTTTCACGCTTGGCCGACTTCTAATTATTTCTTATGGTCCCTTCACCTTGTACTGGGGCCTTTTCTCCATCCCCAGTCTAGTAGCCTGATTTCCACTTGGCACATTATTCCAATGTGATTCTTATCTCTTTTTTGTTGTTTGTACCATATGTTACAACAAATCTGATGTTTACACTTGCGGTTCACAATTGTTTCGACTCCTTTGTTCTATGAAACTGGAAAATGACAAAAGAGAAGAAAAAGCATAAATCCTAAAACTCCTAGAATCTTTAGATGTTAACTTAGTCTTTAGTGATTCTTTTTAACTTTGTTCTATGTGACAGCTCTACTGTAAACTCATCAAAACATTCTGTCCAGAGAGAAATATTCTGCACGAAGATGTAAATCAGCATATTGATGCAATAAATAAATAAATTAAAATAATATGGTTATTGTTTAAGGATTATCAAAAGTGTGGACTATTTCATAAACTAAAACATCAGTTTCTCTTTGATTTGTCATGTGTTTTATATTTCCACAACCATGGGAAATCAAACTGTAAACAGAATCTTAGCTAACCATAATTTCATTAGATACTAATGTTTACCACTATTCCGTAATAGATCCCTAGCTATACTGTAGAACTGACAGATACTCTCAATGAATCACATTTGTAAACTCTAGTGAAAACACCCACCACTTGCATAAGATATTTTAAACTTTCATATGTGGTAGTTTCATTAAGGTATTGACTGTCAGCCGAGTGATCAAATACTTTTGAATGTCTGTCCGTCGGCCATTCATTGCATAGCACTGATTGTCCATTCTACCTATCGCTGCAGAAACTTAACCCACAATCGAACGTACATAAGACAGGAATAAGTGAATCTAAGCACATTCATCCATATTTGAATGTGTATAGCTAAAGAGACTCTGTCGCCAAAACATTGTTTGCAAAATTAATTAAGATAAACAAAATGTGTCAAAAATAAACCATTCTGTTCTGTTAGCAGAATTGCCCCAAATCCATAAATTAAGACACATGTGTAGGTCATTCTTATTCTCTAAATTCACAGTATAAGCCATGTTTAGGTATGGAATTCATTCAAATATCACTGTCAGTCGTACTGCATCACTAGACTAGAAGTTCTTTACAGATATTTATGGGTTGGACAAAACCAGGCTGGTAAAAAAATTGGCTTCAAGCCAATGTTTGGACTATAAAGGCAATAGCACAGATGGTATCTTTTTAGAAGAATAGGTGGCAAACCTAAGCATACCTTATCAGTGACATATATTATTGCCATCATAACAACAGATGTATTTTCCATAAACGCTGACTAGACATGTTATTGAGGCAGTCGAGGAGCCTTAGCAACTCCATTCACATATAGGGATACCACCATAGGCTTAGCATTGGCCTCAAATCAGTATTTTACCAGCCTGCTGTTAAAATACTGGCTGGGTGGAAGCCCTACTTAAATCCTGTTGAAATCCTCTTACTTTTGACCAAATCATGTTCAATTTTGCTCATAGCCAATGTTTCAACCTAAGCCCCACCCAAAAGCATTAATTAGTAAAAAAAATATTTTTTTCTGTTAAGGGCCACTTTATTATTAATATGTGCAAAGGTCACATTCATTTGTCATTTATTCAGAGAATTATATATATACACACACATATATATATATATGTATATACACACACAAACACAGAGTAACACTTACACACACATACCGAGAGTTACACTTACCATACACACAGTCACACTGGTCAACTTACTCAGAAACACACTTACAAACACAGAGTAACACTTATACACACAAACACTGTCACACTTAACTTACACACAGTTACATTGCCTTACTTACACAGAAACACACTTACAAACATAGAGTAACACTTATACACAAACACAGTCACACAAATAGAACTTGCCTAACCACTCCGATTTTTTTTAAATGGGCTGTGTGCTGCAAGTGTGACCCTCCTCCACTTATCTTTTGAACAGCGATGTGTTCAATTTATCAGTGCACTTCTCCCCTCCCTCTGACCCTTGCACATGACCTCATGTGCGGGTAGAGGAGGGGTTGTGTGTGGCCAGGGCCGGTGCAAGGATTTTCTTCTACACAAGCGAAGGTGCATTTTGGTGCCCCCCTCCTATGACCTGCCACGCCTCCCACACCACCAACCCTCCATACATTTTATATATATATATATATATATACAAGTATAATGTATAGTGTGGAAGATAAATACATCTAAATATTCAACTCGCATGCTCTAAATTTGTCACACATTGAAACCCTTAAACACAAAGACACCCTTGCAGACACACACAGAGACTCACTTACCACTTACACACACACCCTTACACAGACACAGTGACACACTTACACACCCTTACACAGACACAGTGACACACTTACACACCCTCACACAGACACAGTGACACACTTACACACACACACACACCCTTACACAGACACAATGACATACTTACACACACACCCTTACACAGACACAGTGACACACTTACACACACACACACCCTTACACAGACACAGTGACACACTTACACACACCCCCTTACCACTTACACACACACCCTTACCACTTACACACACAGTGAAACCAATACACACATAACCTGAGACACATTATTTTGCCCCTCAATATGCCATTCTTTGCCATTTAATATGCAAATATTTTGCCCCTCAATATGCCATACTTTTGCCATTTAATATGCCAGTATTTGCCCCTCAATATTCAATTTAATATGCCAATATTTTGCCCCTCAATATGCCATTTAATATGCCAGTATTTTCCCCTCAATATGCCATTTAATATGCCAGGATTTTGCCCCTCTATGTCATTCTTTTGCTTTTTATTATGCCAATTTTTTGCCCCTCAATATGCCAGTATTTTGTCCCTCAATATGCCATTTAATATGCCAGGATTTTGCCCCTCAATGTGCCAGGATTTTGCCCCTCAATGTGCCATTTAATATGCCAGGGTTTTGCCCCTGAATGTGCCAGGAGTTTGCCATTTAATATGCCAGGATTTTGCCCCCATAATGCCATTTAATATTCCAGAATTTTTCACCTCAATGTGCCAGGATTTTGCCATTTATTATGCCAGGATTTTGCCCCTCAATGTGCCAGGAGTTTGCCATTTAATATGCCAGGATTTTGCCCCTCAATGTGCCAGGATTTTTCCATTTAATATGCCAGGATTTTGCCCCTCAATGTGCCAGGAGTATGCCATTTAATCTGCCAGGATTTTGCCTCCTCTCCCCCCTTCCCCAGTACTTAACTCCTTGCTGCTGTCTCCGGTGCTCTGCTGTTAAGCCGGTCCACGGCTGTGAGGGAAGCTTTGTGCGCTCCCCTCCAGCCGCGGGGCTTCAATAAAGTTTGTTAAAAAAAAAAATGCAACCAGAGTTACTAGGGTAGCATTTTTTTTTATTATCAAACTTTATTGAAGCCGTGCGGCTGGAGGGGAGCTCACAACGCTTCCCTCACAGCCACTGACCGGCTAAACCCCGCCAGGCCTGGGGGGCGTGGGCGATTTTCCCGCTCCCCCCTTGTGGAGCCCTAAGTCAGCCACCTGTGCTGCCTTAGGGTATCGCCGGCCCTGTGTGTGGCTACTGGAGCAGAGCTCTTGCAGGCTGCACCTTGATGCCGGGCCGTATACAGGCCGTATATTCTGTTTTTCTGTGGTTTCAAGTCTTTGAACTATTTGTCAAAAGAAAATTCACCCTCTACATGCTTAACAAAGATCATGAAGTGTAGTAGATCTTTTTAAGATGACATTTTTTTTTGCCAAAAATGTATAAAAGCAAAGAGAAGTCAGATCTTTCTCTGTTCAGTTATTATTAGTATTATTACCTTTGCTCTGATTGGCAATTACCCAAATATCTAGATTGCCAATTGGACCTACTTAATAATTATTCTTTTGAAAATCAAACAGCACTGCTGCATTCTACAGTGCCAACAGGGATTTATCAATGCTGAACAAACAACATGTATATGCCTAATTGTTTTTATTGAAATAAACACTTTATGTAACCCCCTGCTGCTAAGTGAATGTGTGCTTGGTTTGCAAAGATTTTCTCTTCCCTTTAATTACTCCATTGGAAGCAAATAAAAGCCTGAAAGGTACTTGTTATGTTTTTTGACACATTAGTGACTTAATTCCAATGCCCTTCTCCAATCCCTTCGAATAATTTGAAGATACAATAATTTTATTTTATTTTAGATTTGTTTTTTAGACAAGAATCAACATTGTTTTTTTAAAGCGTAATCTTTTGTACCAGCATTAATAAAATAATAACCTTGAGAAAATAAGTAGGTACAAAAAAAGCTATATGATCTGTCTACTTTTATTGTATTGCTAGTTTTCGAACATAATTCTGGAATCAGTGTAACAATTCTATTATTAAAAGTAAACTATTCATATTTCAGTTGACGTTTTCACCCTGCAATGTGTGCAGCGTAAATGCATTAAACACCCCAATATAAAGAAAGAACTATACACATTGTGAAAGCATAGCTCAAGTCAAAGGTTTTTCTATTTCTTGTGATTATTACCACAATATGCAAAGTTCTGCTAGAATAAAGAATCGTGTGCAGCAGTCTTAATGTTCCCTTTATTTCCAACTAAGGTATTAAAGCTGCTGTTACACTTTTTTCTGCACTTTTATCAGCATGTGGTACTCCTGAATGTGTGTCAAATAACCTTAAAACTGCCTTTCTTTTGTAGTTTGCAGAACTGTCCACCTGTTTTATTTCCCCCAGGATCACATATTTTGTCACTCAAGCTCCCTTAGCCTCTGTGTTCCTTCCCATAAGTGACTTCATCACAAGCACATCTCAGAGTAGGAGGCTGCAGGGTCCTAAACCTTGCTAAGCTCCTGCTGCCAAATATTCTTCCTGCAAAGTAGAAACTGTGCATGTATATATTTGTGTGTTTATGCATGTGGGTGCATACAGCCATCCCAGTATTGCAGGGGTTAAACAGACCATATGTAGTGATATTCTCCCACTTGTTGCATGCACAGAGCTCTTCTGTTAACCTAGCATTGGACTGCCATGTTCCCCTATCTCAATCAAAGCTAGAAGAGACAAGCTGGTAGCCCAATAGAGTAGCCTCTTAACCCCCTTCCTATACATGCCAACAGACCTGGATATCTGTCCTATTTAAAAAGCGGGAAAAAAGGTAGTGAACCCAGCAATTCCATAAGAGGGGATGGGATCCAAGTGAAATATATGGTGGTGATAATTGTATGCTCAGCTGGAGACAGGGGAGGGCTGATAACTTTGTCCTGGGGGGAAACCTACAAATGACAGACCCCTTTTGCTATTGCACTGGCCCTGGCTTTTTTATATTTTGTTTTATGTCCTTATTTTATTCAAATCATTAATTTGATTATATTATTATAATATGAAGTAAGCAGCCTATTAATTAATAAAAAAAGAGAGTCAGACAAAAGCTTTTTATCACTCAGGCAGCACCAAACACAAACACATCACCCAGGTACCACCCAGGCAGTTCCAATCACAAACACAACACACATATAAAACTAAGGAGGCACCAAGAATATAGCCTCCATTTATTACCCATAAGGTACCAATGAAGCTATACAGTCTCGTGACATCCATAGGTTCACTCTACAGAAACACAGAACCCACGGTATCTTTGTTTAGTTATGCAACGCATGATATGACACTAATCCCATATACTCTGCTGCATTCATTATTACTTAATAACGCAAAGTATTTAGGCAGCATCAACATTTCAAGAGCTGCAGGTCCAGGGAGAAGTACCAAGACATGGAATCAGCAGTCTGGCTAAGCTAAGACTGGTACTGCAGGGCATGCTAAAAGAAAGTGACAACACATCCCTGTCAAGCTGTCAATCGGCAGCTGCAATCAGAACTTTTTAAACTATGTCGGAAGACCAGATTTAAGACTAGCTCGAAAGGCAACTGCCACCCTGCACCCCAGTTCAGCTGGATATGAGGTGTTATGTGATACCATATCATGCCCTTTTCTCTGTCATATCACACGTCAGCATCATCACACAAGTATAAATGTGTGTGTGGAAATATCTATTTATACGATGTGAGACTGAGTACACCATTTCATCATAGCAAACCCTTTCATTGGCCATCATTGGAAAATATGTGGAGCTTGTTGTTTCACGTGCACTGGTATAGAATGACAGGTGGGAGGGGTTTTAGGAGTTCTTGTTGATATGATGTCACAGTTAGAGGAGGGCATTGGGCGACTAGCAGGACTTTTGCTAAGAAACCTTAGGAACTTTCTTTATCTTTGTATTATTTTTGGGGGGGACAGGGAGCATTATGAAACAAAATAAAACGCTAGATCTGTTTGTATTGCTTCCCTTTATTTGATGCAGCACTAATATGGGTGTGTCAAGTGGGTGCACTTTTGGTGCAGTGGAAAGTCAAATGAGTGCAATATGGGTGCAGCAGCAAATCTATGTGGATGCAAAGGTTTTACATAGTAGTTTTAGGTTTAAAAAAGATTTTCTTCATCAAGTTGAACCCATTCCGTTATTACTCTGTTGATCCAAAAGAAAACAAACTCCTCCCACACCCTTATTTCAGCAATTTCAAATTCTGCATTCAGTAGTGGAAACAATACCTTTTTGACTACAAATGGCAATCAGATTTACCCTTGGATCAATAAGCACTGAATAAATATTAAAGCCTATACTAACATACATAGCCCTCTATGGTCTTGCTCATTAAAACAAGTATCCTGGCCCCTTTTAAAGGCATGTCATGTATTTTCTAGAACCATTTCTTCAGCCATTGAATTCTTCATTGTCCTTACCATAAAAAAATCCCTTCCTCTGTCGTGGACTAAATCTCCTTTCTTCAAGTCTTAGAGGGGGACCTCTTGTCCTTTGTTCTGTTCTGTTAATGAACTTTAGAAAGCCCTTTGTATGTGCCCTGTACATGTTTATATAACTTAATCATATCCTCTCTAAGCCACCATTTCTCTAGCATGTACAAATTTAACTTTTCTAGTCTTTCATCATAACTAAATCTTTCCATTCCTTGTATTAGTTTTGTAGCCCTCCTCTGCACTCTCTAGTTCAGTAATGAATTTATTTAGAAAAGGCACCCAAAATTGAACTGCATATTCAGGGTGGAGTCTTACCATGGACCTGTTAAGAGGCTGAATAATATCTTCCTCCTGACAATCAATATCCCTTTTTAACACATCCTAATATCTAATTTGCCTTTGCAGCTACCGCTGACACTGTGTCTACAAGTCTACAATTACTCCCACATCTTTTTCATTAGTAGATTTCCCCAAGGAAACACCATTTAAACTACGTTGCATTTTTACTATAATACCCAAAATGCATGTTTACATTTTGTCTACATTAAATCTCATTTCCAATTTATCTGCCGTTTGTCCCACTTTGTCAAAAGATATATTTTGTTCAGACTGTATTACCATACTTAGTTTTGTGTCATCGGCAACACTAAGACGTTGCTTCCAGTTCCCACTGGTAGATTATTAATAAACAAATTAAAAAGAAGAGGACTCAGGACAGATCCTTGCATTCTATCTTTCCTCTAATGTCCAATCCATACACAAATGTTTGACCCTAAGCCTATTACAGACAATTTGTACAGTAACCTTTTGTGTGGAACCATATCAAATGCCTTAGCAAAGTCTAAATATATCCCATCCACCACAGCACACATATCATTAGTTCTGCTCCCTTCTTCATAGAATGTAATTAAGTTAGTTTAACAAGATCTCTCTTTCACAAAGTCATGTTAGCTCCTGCTAATGAAATTCCTATTCAGGATGAAATCTTGCATATATACCCTTAGCATCCCTTAGTATCTTTTCAAACAGTTTCTCCTCCACAGATGTCAAGCCTACAGGCCTGTAATTTCCTGGCTGTGATTTTGATACTTTTTACATATGGGTACCACATCGGCTTTACGACATTATGTGGGCACCATAAATGAAATAAAAGAATTCTTGAAGATAAAAAAATAGGTGTGTGGCAGGGCCTGGCTCAGCTACTTTAAGTACTCGTGGGTGTATACTATCTAGTCCAGGGCTTTGTCTATCTTAACACCATTTAACTGTTTTAAAAATAATTCTTGCATCAGCCGCATGCTTGCTGTGATTGTTCTGTAAAAGTAGCTTGCAGGTTCTTGTCCACTGATTCTTCCTTGTTAAAAACAGAAGAAAACAAAATATTTAAAATGTCTGCTTCCTCTCTGTCTTCACTGACCATCTCACCCATTTCATATAACAAAGACCCAACATTATCAGCCTTTCATTTTATTCAATTATATATTTAAACACATTTTTTGTGCTCTCTGTAGAAATTATTTTTTAATTCTCTAATTTAGATAATGTAATTATCTTTTTACAGGTTTTGTTGGCAAAGGGGAGATGAGGAAGTGAGACAGACCAAAAGGGGAGATATGGAGTGAAACATAAAGGGATATCAGGGGTTATCTGGGATAAAGGGATATGTGCATTAGGATATCCAAAATGCATTATGGGAATTGAGCTCCAGGCACCAAGTACCTGTACCGAGGAGGTAGGTATCTTGAGTGGGTGCTGTGTAAAAACCTGTGACCTCTGGCATCTGTAATGTGATGCTGTGTCAATTTTCGTGGGTGCAATGAAGGGGGAGAGGAAGAAAATAAAAAGTGCATTTTTTTTCAATAACATTTTTATAACAAAATAAAATAAAAAATAAGTTTACACATAATGCAATATTTGCATTTATTTATATGTTGGCTCTTTCTTTTTTCACCACTCATTATTATCCAAAGTATGAGAGACCACCTTATAACTAGGTTCGCCTTATATTTTAGCAAAAATGTTGTATACAAATTATAGGGCTCACAACAAAAAGTATTTCACAAACATAATTTACGGGTTTTTAGGTATGTAACACTGGAACTGGATAATTTGAAGATTGTATGGAAAGGGTGGGAAAATAAAAAATTCCTCCTAGATTATAGACTTGTGTGGGTTAAAATATAATGTGATCATAGACCAGTTTTTTATATATGGATGCAAAGTTATTTATGTGAATTGCATGCAATGCCCAATGTTTTTTGCTAAGTTAAGAGTAGTCTAGTGCTAATCAATGTGTTACATCCGATGAATACAATTTTTGAACTGTTGAGCTACAGGAAAAATCACCACCAGCAGTCTTGCTAAATAATCTGATTTGCCTTTGATTTCCACTTCAGACTTAAACTGAGACAGACTCTGCATCTAAGTTGTGTTTGTAGCGCCATACTACAATACTCAAGACATAATGTAAATATTAGAGAGAATTCCAAGATACCGTCTAAGTAAACTATGCTTGGTGACGCACATAACGTAATCAGGTGGCATGCAGAGTTATTCCAGCATAGATTATACACCGTGGAACTGTGTTTTTTTGGGTTATCTGAAAAACATGGATGGATTGTTGGCAAACTTTGATGAGGAACAATTAATAAGAGTAGAGTAAAAAAAAGTGCCCCTTGCACATTTTTGCTCTAGGTAATTTTAACATCCATTTTAATATCTAGTGGCTATTGAGGCAATAATTTCAACAGGAGAAGTTTTTTTCAGACTATTCCAACTAGAGTGTTATGGGTCTATTCACTAAAATTTTAGAATAGCTCAAGGAGGTTGACTTTTGAGAATAAGTCAAATTTGGCACCCGATTTTGACTAAGAAAAAAAAAACCCGGGTTTGAATCTTCTCCACTGAAAGTAATGGGAGGTTAAATGATTAAAGCTATTATTGAGACTAAGTCAAACTTGGGTACCAAATTTGACTTAATATCAAAAATTGCTTTGATCATTTCGTCACCCATTACTTTCAAAGGGGAAGATTCAAACCTGGGTTTTGACTCTCTAAAGGAAAGTCAACCTCCTCAAGCTATTCTCGATTTTAGTAAATAGACCCATTAGACTTTGTCTGAAAACCATTTTCTTTTCTTCCCCCATTGGAATGAATGGGAGGCATGTTTAAGCTCACTCCCCTATAATTTGCATGCTTTCACCACATCTTAAACTTGCTAAAATGGTCAGTGACTAGATTATGCAGCGGTGGACTAATATGTCTGGAGTTTTGAAATGTGTTGGTTTTTAGTGACTAGACCCCCCACATGTTGCCTTTGTCTCATAATTACTCTAGATTGTAAACTTGCAAACAGGGCTTTCTCTACAATATGATTTAATTTGTCTTTGTTTATAACATTCAGTACATTTTGTACCAAGTTTTACATGCATTGTTGGCATAATATTAGTATATGCTACTGAAATATAATGCTCTTTGGATCTACCAACTTGATGGCCTTAGGCAGCTTCCCAGTTGGTCTTTATGTGCAGATCTCATCTTCATGCTGGACAATGAGAAAATGTTACTACTAACTTTGGATTTGCCATGTTTTTATAGAGAAATCATACAATGGGTGCCTTTTTATTCATCAGTTACATATTTATTGATTACAAAATCAAACCATAAGCTCCTAAATAACAAAGTTTCTACTCCGATGAACAAGATTACAAAACATTGTTAATTTTATTTATGGAAGTTCAAAGAATCTGGATACTGATGTTTGTATCCTTCTAGAAATGTCTGTTTATTTGTTTACATAAAGTGGAAATCAACGTTTTGCTTGATGACACATTGTTTAGTCAGAGCAGTTAGTTAAACACTTCAGAACTTGTGGTGCAATACATGATGTGTTCTATGCTGTGTGTTTATTAACCCCTTCATGACAAAACCTGTACACGTCCAGACTCCCAATGTAATGAACTAGTGACAATGCCCATACATTTATGGGCTGCCTTTAACCCCTTAGTGACATGACTTTATAGTCATGTCTTATCCTTGGTGACATGGCCTATTTTAACATTTCAGCTGTGTTTGTGTTTAGTTGTAATTTTCTTCTTTTTCATTTACTGTACCCACACAAATTGTATATCGTTTTTTGAGAAAAACACACTTTATCTAACTTTTACATGAAAAATCTTTCACACAATTAAACATGGTAAAAAAAAAAGACCACCTCTAGTTTCTAAATGTTGGCCTGATTTTAGAAATATGCCATATTTACGGGTTTTTCTGTTGTTTTTTTCATTATAGGGCAATAACTCAAAGTAGCGTTTTTTAGTTTCCTGTCCAATTTCTCTTACAGTGACCTTTTGACCTTAATCCTTACCCTAAATCTAACCCTTATCCTAACCCTAACTGAAACCCTTATGTTAATTCAAATCATATTGTAACCCTAACCCTAATGTGACTTTAATCCTAACTGTTATGCCAACCTTAGCCCTACTGTTACCCTAATGTCACAGTTAAACCCCATTTCCCTGGACAGTGTATTCTAGTTTTTTGGCTGTTTCCACTACAGCCTCTAAAGGCCACCATTCTAGCATTTACATCCTACTCCTGTTATGTCAGCTGCCTTGTTAACTGGAGCCCGACCCTATTTAAAGCTGTAGTTAATTGCAAACACTACCATTGCATTGCTTTGGTTATAGGCTACATAGTGTCTCTGTGCCTGTACTAAAGTTCCTGATTATTTTGTTTGATAATTTGTTGCTGAACCCTTGCCTGTCCTGCTCAAGCTTGTTTGCTGCCCGTCTTGACCTGTTTGCTTGCTTTGTGACTAGTAATATTCCTCAATTGTACCTCATAAGTCTTGAAAGTGCAATCTCAATGCTAGGGTAAGTCCTGGATGCTGAGTCAAGTCTTGTGCGGTCAATCTAATTTCTGGGGTGGGTGCTGGGGCAAGTCATGTGAGTGCAATCTTAGTGCTGTGGCATGTCCTATTACACTGCCACAGATCACACTGAGCTGCGGCTGCTGTCCATTGAAATTTTTCTTCTGATTGTCAGGATGTTATCTGAAGGGCGGAGCAGTCCCCAAGTGGTCCAACGCTGTGGAGCAGAGGAGACGGCATGCCCATAAGAATCCATGGGGGGGGGGGGGGGTAGACTGGGGTAATAGTGGCTGATCTTTATCTATTGTAAACTTCCCATGATGCCCAGGTATATGCTGGTCTGTTAGCTACTACTACCATGGTTAAATAATTGTCCAATTAATGGGTAACTTTTATAAAATTTGCCTCCCACCAGGAATCCCCTCTCCTGTGCCAACAAAGGTAAACAATGGGGAGAAGGTAGGAGGTCTTAGGGGTACTAGAGGGGAAATTTTGCGCACAATCTTGTGGCTCTCTCTCTCTCTTTTGGCTCCAGATTTTCTCTAACAGAAAAGTTTTATATTCAACTCGGTGGTTGGGCGGATACCCAATTTAAATTCACAGATATTATCCACGCCAGAGCCTGGTTTCTATGGGCTCTGGCACATGTGAGTTGACATAAAGATTTTTATTCGTTATTTAGTTTCACCAAACAGATTTACACATTTGTTTTTTATTGTGTGTCTTCGTTTTTACATGTCATTATTGAGTTAAAAGGACTAAACAGACCACAAGGATAAGTTTATATTTAAAATATCTTCTTATTTTCTCTTCACCTTGCGCAACACCTACTTTTGTTTTTTATACATTTATTGATTGTGTTTAAAGGGAAAGAAACACAGGTTGTTTTTGCACTCTATATTCACTAGCGCCTGTTGCACTTTTCTTTTGGAATCAAGTTTTATTTTTGCCTCAGGCACAAAAGGAGCTAGCTACGCTTGTGATGTTCATAACTGACAACCAAGCTGCAAAAATCAGGCCTCGATAGCAACATTTCTCCAACATTCCTATATTTCCATTCCTGTTATATTGGCTCAATTTTGCCAATTCAGTTGTCAGGTTTGCACACATTATTGTTATTGAATAGGTCCACAATCTATTTTTTATTACTTTAATAACAAAACTTTTAATGGTTAGGTTGAAGGGGCATGGCACAAGTATCATATTTCTAAATTTGTAACATCTTATTTGGTAAAAGTACAGAATATTATTTATTTCTTCAATTAATCCAAAGAATGATAACATGCTATTATTCCTTGCCATACACATACATCTTTTTTTTTTTAACCCCTTAAGGACAGAGCCTTTGAAACATTTTTGTCCTTTCTGGACAATGGCTATTTTAACATTTCTGTGCTGTTTGTGTTTAGCAGTAATTTTCTTCTTCGTCATTTGCTGTACCCACACATATTATATATTGTTTTTATCGGGACAAAAAGGGCTTTCTATGGATGCCATATTTTTGATCATATCTTATCATATTATTAAAAAATAATAATAAAATATGGTAAAAAAAAACAAAAATACACAAATTTCTTTGTTTTTATTTGAAACAACTTCTCCTCATCGACAATAGCGAACGAAAAAACATGCTAAATAGATTCTACTATTTCTCCTGAGTACAGGGATACCACCCATGCATAGGTTTGTTGGGTTGTTTGGGGGCTAAAATGCCAAATTTGTGAGGTGCAGTTTTTTGTTTTCCAACTTGAAATTTTTACATGCAGACAGCCTGCACCCATGTCCCATTTGGGACATATTTGAAACCAGCCAGTGTATTTTACCCCATCAACCCATATATTTTTTAAAGGTAGACACCCTAGGCTATCTCAAATGGTGGTATTTTAACACTTTCCATGCACTAATTCTACCACCAGCCTTTGTCAAAGTTTGTGGTAGTAATTTTTTTGTGTTTTTTTTTCACAAACCTTGTACTTCAGACATGAATTTACAGATTTTGGTATGTGTCACTGCCAAATAACACCCCAATAAGTGTTCAGCAACATCTCTTGAGTACAGGGATACCCCCCATGCATAGGTTTGTTGGATTGTTTGGGGGGTAAAAGGCCAAATTTGGGAGGTGAAGTTTTTGGTTTTCCAATTTGAAATTTTGACATGCAGACAGCCTGCACCCATGTCCCATTTGGGACATATTTGAAACCAGCCAGTGTATTTTACCACATCAACCCATATATTTTTTTAAAGTAGACACCCTAGGCTATCTCAAATGGTGGTATTTTTACACTTTCCATGCACTAATTCTACCACCAGCCTTTGTCAAAGTTTGTGGTAGTCATTTTTTTGTGTTTTTTTTTCACAAACCTTGTACTTCAGACATGAATTTACAGATTTTGGTATGTGTCACTGCCAAATAACACCCCAATAAGTGTTCAGCAACATCTCTTGAGTACAGGGATACCACCCATGCATAGGTTTGTTGGGTTGTTTGGGGGCTAAAAGGGCCACATTGTGAAGGTGCGCATTTTCAACTTGGAATATTGACGTGTAGCCAGCCTGAGCCCATCTTTCATTTGGGACTTTTTTTTAAAGTAGGACAGTGTATTTTACCCCAAAAAGTATATATTTTGTAAAAGTAGACACCCTAGGCTATTTTAAATAGTGTTATTTTAACACTTTCCATGCACCAATTCTACCACCAGCCTTTGTCAAAGTTTGTGGTAGTCATTTTATTGTGTATTTTTTCCCACATACATTGTACTTTAGACACAAATTCACATATTTCGGTATGTGTCACTGACAAACAATACCACAATATATGTTCAGCAACATCTCCCGAGCACAGGGATACCACCCATGCATAGCTTTGTCAGCTTTGTTGGGTGTTGAAAGGCTACATTTGAGAGGTGCGCTTTTTGATTTTCAAACTTGGAATTTGAACATGTAGAGCAAGGAAGGGGTTAATAGCTCTTATAAGAGCCTTTGTAGTACTGTACAAAAAAATTAACCCCTAAAAATGCACAGACAAGAAAAAAATTTCTGCTGTGCAGTGATCAGTGGCAGGGAAGGGGTTAATACACTACACTATACAAAGGGTATGGCTTTTATAAAAGCTCTTGGGACTCACAATTTTTTTAACATTTTATTTAATTTATTACAATTAAAAAATTATGTTATACAGATCTGTCTCTTTCCCTCACTAAAACTCAAGTGAGGAGAGGGAGGCAGATCCATATGGGTCAGAACAATATTTACCAATATTGATCGAACCAGACGAATGGTGATGCTCATCTGAGAAATCACCAAACCACCTTTGCCACTGATCGGCTGTTACTGATCGCTATACACGTGTTCAGACAGCTTCAAAAGGAATACACGTAATCCCCTAGTGGGTATAATTAACCCCTAGCGAGTCTGACAAAAAAAATGCTGATAGCAAAAAAAAAATCCTTCTGCGACTAGATTGCTCCATATGCGCTGCTTAGGCAGTGACCATATGCACTGCTTAGGCAGTGACCATATGTGCTGCTTAGGAAGTGATATACGGCAAGGAAGGGGTTAATAGCTCTTATTTTAAAAAAAAATTACGTTAAACGTAGTCCCCTAGCGGGTATAATTAACACGTGACGGGTGTAATAAAAAAGTTTTAAAAAAATTAAAAATGCTTCTGCAGCAAGATTGCTGCATTTGCGTCAGATCTCTGCTTAGGCAGTGATCTACAGCAAGAAAGGGGTTAATCTCTCTTAAAAGAGCTTTTTTTTATACTGTAATGAATTACAGTAAAAAAAATTAACCCCTAAAAAATGCACAGACAGCAAAAAATGTGCTGCTGTGTATGATCACTGCGTACACAGCGATCAATGGCAGGGAAGGGGTTAAATGGCTTTTATAAAAGCCCTTGGTGTTTCAAATTTTATTAAATATTTGTTTTATTATTTTATTTTATTTTTTTACTTTATCTGATCTGTCTCTCTCCCTTACTATAACTAGTAAGGTGAGGGAGGCAGATCAATACTTGTCAAAGGCAATATTTGCTAATATTGCCTTTGACAGTATGATAAGTGCTCATCAGAGCACTTACCATACATGCCTGCACACAGATCACATAGATCTGTTGTGCCGGCATCGATTGGCTCCCCCTAGAGCATCGGAAGTGAAAGTATTGCCATTAGAAGGGAAGCGCTGCCTGTATAGGCAGCGTTCCCTTCTACTGAGCCGATGGGGTCGCTCAGGAGAGCGACCACCATCGGCTCTGGGGAGCAGAACGGTGTTGTTAAGTGCCTCGCTGGCGAGGCACTTTAACAACACCGGAGATGCTTAGAAAGCGAACGATCGTTCGCTTTCTAAGCACATGTGTGCAGCCGGCGCAGCCATTTTTAAATGGCTGCTACGATCACTCCGTGGAGTGATCGTAGCGCGCCCCTGCACATTTGGGGGGTGTTGCACAATGCCTCTACCTAGAGGCATTGTAGCAACACCGTTAGAGTAAAGAAAGCGACCGCTGGTCGCTTTCTTTACTCAGTTTAGTGCATGACGTGCCAGGCACGTCACCTGTCGGCAAGTCCTCGATTTGCCGTGACGTGCCTGGCACGTCATCTGTCGTTAAGGGGTTAAGTGACCTAATAATATTTTTAAAAAATGGAGGGAATATTTAAAATAAATTAATAAATGTATAAAAGAGAGGTTAGAAGCTTGGAATAAAACCAATGCAGTGCTACACTATGGGGGTTGTGTATAAAAACGGTGTACATGCCGATAGCACCAAATAGCGGTGCTACCGGAGTGTGCGCCTATATAAAAAGCAGACTCCCGACAAATTTCGTGAGTCTGTCACACCTCAGACTCAAAGGCACTTTCAGGTTGTGACAGCGCTCAGTGCGCTGTCCCAGCAAATGTAAAAAAAATCAGGATGCCTTACTTCCGCACTGCAAAGGCGCAGTCGCCGTAATACATAACAAACGGTGATTGCGCCTTTTTATAAAACTCCCGACACTTTTGCAGTGCGGGAGCTTTTATACATTTATTGCCTAATTTTGCAAGAATAATAAATGGTTACATAATACAACTGTGTAAAGAATCAAAATAAAGTGATTAAGTGTGCTAAATCAAACACTTTGCACACTCACAATAATAGGTGAGATGTTAACTGTGTAAAGGTAGTTTCATCATAAATGTGGTCATAACGCGCCAATATATAAAATGATTTATCCATTTTGACTCCGCTCAAAATAACATAGTGGTTTTGCACAAGCTCCCCCTTACACCTATCTGTGACATTGTGCTTCCTGAGGCAAAGAGTGACATGCTGCCCCCCCCCCCCCAAAAAAAAAAGGAAACAAAGCCCAAAGTCATGATAATTCAAACTAAATGTAAACTTATCAGAAAGTGAAAATTGTATGCAACAGCACACTGTTAATAAGCAAAATGATATGAAACACTGTATTGGCCTGAGTTTTGGGGAATTACACATAATTATGTTTGTTTTACCATTACTTTTCTCCTCGTGGGTGAGGTCTTATAAAAAAAAATGTTTTCTTTTTATATGCCCACTAAAGCAATTCTTATTTACATAATAAGAGAGATATAGGCAGGGTCAGAGGTATTAGCCACTTTATCAATTACATACACTCTCACACACATACACAGTCTGTCACTCACACACAGGGACACACACATAGGCTCCCACTCACACTGACACATCCACACTGTCAGTTCTTACCTTACCTGGTGCAGACATCACTAGCTCTGAGCTCCGTGTGAAGGAGGTTACAGAGACAATAAGGGGAGGCTTCTGAACTCTCAGCTAACCAGGAGAGTTGAGAGGTCTCATCTGATTGGCCGAGATCTCCTTCTTTAAGAGCTCTCTATCTAGGACTTTGCATTATCCCGGACTGAGGCTGCAGACACAGGACATAAAAAAAAAAAAACACTGCATGAAGCAGCAAAGTGTAGCCCCTGCCAGGGTGCCACCTGTGGCAGCTGCCCCAGTCTGCCCCATCGAAAGGGCTGGCCCTGGTCACAGAATTGTAGAGTTTGACCAGTACTTGAACCAGGATAGACACTAAGCTGGATTCATGATCTGCTTTTTAAAGGGGGTGGGAGTGATAGCTGGAAGATGGGAAGGTACCAGAGGAGTGATAGTGATAGTTTACTAATGAAAGTATTTAGAAAATTGGGCAGACTAGTTGGGCCAAATGGTTCTTATCTGCATAAAAGAGCCTTACGGTGGATGAGGAAGCAGAGTTAACGATAGAATGAGTATGGAATACAAAGTCTTATTGTGTAAATCTTCAAAATTCTAAATATGTCTCCTCACAAGTGGGAGAGGGCCTATTTGTATGCTTTTGATGCTTTGCATATTTACGTATCCAGTGATATTTTTGCACCACTACTTCTGATGAGTCATTAGCAATAATGGCCAACATTGTGGTCTATTTTATTCAGCCAGTCACTTGTCCCTCGTGTTTGGAATACCATATATATTAAAAAAGGAATAGATCTGTGTAAATATACAAACACAGCGTTGGATAAAATAACGGGATATATTAAATATAAAGTTGGGTTTATAATCCTGGCATTCGTAGAATTAGTAACACTCATGTCGCTATTTATATTTAATATTTCTGTGCATAGAGATTAAAAAGTTATAGCTCTGTTAGAGATAAATGTGCAATGTATGATGATTTATGGATTTGGTAATCCTGCCAAAATACTTGTGTTCTAGAATAACAGCATTTATGAGACTGGAAAGTACAGTTCAATATTTTTGTAACTGAAGGGGACTTGCTGAGGAGAAACTAAACATATGGTACGATACACAAACTGCTGACAAGGTCAGACTTGCCTGGGGAACCGAGAAAATTCCTGCTGGGCTCACAACCAGTATTTCGTCTAAAATACTCATACTGCTAAAGAAGGCTCTTTATTAAAAACAATATTCTGCAAGCTTGTATGAAATTTCAGTGCAACCTTGATAAGGTATTATTATTATGTACCTTGTTAATATTTCAGAAATAAGGTGGTGATTTGGCCCAAACATAAATAAGAAATGATATCTTTTATAACATATAAATTAATGTATACTAAATTATATTGGCAATAATTGACAGCTTGCAACTACTAATTGACCTTAGTCATTTCTGCCAAATGGATTTTCTTACCAGGGTGCTAAATTGGGTCACTGACTCTTATATCTATCTTTTCTGTGAACAATATGGGACGCTTGGTATCCAATGACTAGAAATTCATTTTTCTCTGGTAATACCTGGCAAAGTTGTTATGACAATGACCTGGAGATCATCGACTTCCTCTTTCCCTGGCAACAGGAAGTGGCAGTACCTGGTCATGGAAGGTTAAATAGGAAGGGCCATCAAGGAACGTGGGTAGACGGTCAAACAAATTAGTTGTGGAGTCTTGAAAGCATGACATTCTGAACACCCGTAGAAGAAAGGGTATTGAACTAAAAACCAACTAAGTGAGGTTTCTGTAAAGTAACTTAAACGAAAAGAGGTATTTGCATCAGGTTTTATTTAGAGAGCAAACATTGTCCATACATGCAGTCTTTGTTGCTACTGATGTTGATCCATGGGACTAATTGAATCAGATCTTTGTGACTGTGGTTAATCTGCACCACTCTTGACATCATAAAATAAATATTTGTCTCCCACAGTCATATTTGTCACAGAAATTAATGTCCAATCTGGAAAGTCATACCAGGGACCACATAAATCTCTGTTTTTCACATACACCAAGGTAGCGTTTCTGAATTAAAAAAAATAATCTTCCAAGGTACTGCTTATGAAATAATATTAAAATACAATGATGGGATGTTACATTTAATTGAGAGTACATAATACTTATGTATACTTTTGACTGCTTTAAATTATTTCCCTCACTGCCCTTTCATGAGGGATAAATTTGTATTCTTGTTAGATCCCAACTCTTTTCTCAGTTTGACACTGTACTTAGTGCGAGGCAAACAAGACAAGTGCCTAGGGCAGCACTTGCCTTGTCTGCCTCTGGGGGGCAGCACAAAAACGAAATTTAAATAAAAAGAACAAAAAAAAAACAACTTACTTGCCGGCAGGGACGGTGGCTGGGGAGATCAGAAGAGAAACCTTTGTGCTGCCTGTTCGGCACACTGTGCGGAATGACTTGGTAGTGCTGACAGGTCTACCCATCGATCTGACATCAGAAATGTGCCAGGTCAAGTGACCTGGCGATCTGACATCAGAAACGTGCCAGGTCACGTGACCTGGCGATCTGACATCAGTAATGTGCCAGGTCATGTGACCTGGTGATCTGACATCAGAAACGTGCCAGGTCACGTGACCTATCTATACTCACTACTTGGGGGGCTGAACAGGCAGCATGGTAGGACACTATCCACCAGGGTAAGTCCTGGGGGATGGAGGCATGTAATGGGGTTGATGGGGGCATGTAAAGGGATGATGGAGGCATGTAAAGGGGAGATGGGGCATGAAATGGGGGTGATGGAGGCATGTAATGGGGTGATGGGGACATGTAATGGGGGTGATGGAGGCATGTAACACCCTGACTAAAATGTTTAAATGAGCTCTCTAAAACCTCTGCAAATTCAGAAAATTTGTCGCAGGTAAGATTACCAGCCAGCAGGCCATTAAAAGATGGCCTTGTGACCATACAGGTCCTTGGCGGCCATAGCAAGGCTGTTATTTTTTTTGACGGTCAGCTTGGTATTTTTTTTTTACATGCCACATATAACTGTTACATGTTTAGAAGCCATATGTGATCTGATGGAAATAAAGTAATGTGCTTCTGTGGAATCAGATAGTTGATTAAATAATTTGTTTATGGCCACATATAACTTCTACATACTCCAAGACAGCATGTAAAACGTATATGTAGCCAGTAAAAAATGGAAAAGGTGACAACCCACATTGTCATTTTGAGAACTGTAAAAAATGCATTGGGTTGAATAAAGGCTACATTTTACTGATTACAGCACTGGAATATTCATTTTTAATAATCTTCCCAGAATTAAACTGCAATATGGTCATGCTAATGAGTTGATGGCACAAATATTCAATTTTCGGCATGCATGTGTAACTTAGTGTGTTTTCAGTGTGCTAGTTTCTTGCCCACCATCTGTATGCTTTGTGTGCTGTTCTGCAAAATATGACAATGCTTTATAAATAAAAAGCAATTTCCTTGAAACACATAAAGTCCTAGAGAGGCTTAAACAAAAGGCTTTTTGAATTGGTAGCATGACTATGTTTAAAGCTAATACAAAATGTTTTTGTCATCCATGTGCATCAAATAAATGGCATGTTTCTGCAGTATTGAAGTGGTAACTAGGGCCTACAAGAGATCTGAATGCTGACATTTACAGTAAACTGGCAGTTTCCCAGCCTCAAGGCACTCATTTGATCAGAGTGCACAGCTATTATAAAGTTGTTGGTAATTCTTTCTTCCTGCTCTGGGAGCTGGCTTTGACCTCTTAACAAAGAACAGGTTCAATCTGCTTCCCCTCCTCCACCCTGGGAGACTGATGAGGGTCACATGACCTTTGTAGTAGACAGCACAGAATTTGGATGATAATATGTGCTTATGGGGGAGGGTAAACTGGCGGCTCTCACAGAATGCTTGTACTGAAAGCCTGTGCTGGGAGGGGAAGGGAAAGACCAGCTCAGACCAGCCTCATTCCACAGACTCATTAAGATGCAAATGCCAAATATTTTTTTTTTTTTTTACCAGACAGGCTGTATAAATTTACAATTTCCTTTTCAGCTTATGCAGGCAGTGTTAAATAATTATATTTATAAATTATAGGCTTGCAGCAACTTTGCAGAAGTCAGATAATTATCTGTTTCATAATACTGAAATTATGGGCATTTTGTGTTATTTTTGGTTCCATAAGAATGAAAATACATTAAACTGTCAAAACTAGCTATCATCTATGTACCTATAATGATATTCCAAATGTGTTCCTGAGGCTCCAAGCTGGGCTGAGTGTAGAAGACTTCAGATGGAGAAAGAGTGGTGTCTGACTGCTTACTCAAACACCATTTTCGAGGTATTCTTCATTTCCTGTACCAACCATGGCCCACTTCAGAGTTAGATAGCTAAAGAGACATGCAAATCTGTAATTTCTTGATTAAGTCCTTTCAACCATTGTTCTAGATTTCACCAGTTACTGTGAATATGTAGAGAGACTGTGATGTTTGTGTCAAATCACAAACATCACCCTGCTGGTTAGATGAGTCCTAACCACATGGGCTTTAATAACTTCTGCTGTTTGCTCAGATATAGGGAATGCTTATCTTGCCTTTGGTGAGTGGCATGCTAAGCTACGTCATAGACATTGTGTTGTAATTGTAGCGCAGGCTGATATCAGATGCTAGAAAGCATCTTATAAATATTGGGGATGTTTATTCAAACCACAGGATGAAACTGTTAATTTAAACTCAGATCTCAAAAAGTTGTTTATCATAAATTTTGTTACTTTGTATCATGTATAATATACTTTCTATTTACCAAGCAGACAACCACATGAGTGCATGTAAGTATAGCTACATTAAGATCTCACCAGGATCAGATAAACTAGATGGATTATAGCACCGGATGGGACTTGCAGTTAGCAGAAACAGGGTACAGCATGCAGCCAACATAAACTGTGAAGAAAGGCTGTCTCACCTGCAGCTTCTTAAAAACAGTTACATTTGGGGGGGGGGGGGGGGGGGGGTTGCGAAATAGAAATAGTACACACACACACTTACAGAATGCTTTTGCAATCAGACCACACTGTTTAATGCCCCCCCCCCCCCCCCCCCCATTTCTTTTATAGGTCTGGTTCATCAGATGATGTGACTTCACCTCTGATTAACCACCTGTCAATCTTCTGCCCATAATTACTAGCAATATGTTAACCACCTCACACACCTTGCTCACCTGCAGTCTCCAAACCCATAGCTGCAGTTTTTAGGCTTCCAATGCACCAAACTATTCACCTACTTGTACCTTCTGGTGTGACTCAGTTCTCAGTTACCCCCACACACTTTCCATTATCACAATCTACTGTTATTTTTACCTCTCCCCTTTTTCTTTCTGCCTTACACTCTCCTTGTGTGTCTCATGTTCCCCATTCCCTCTAGAACGTAAGCTTGCGAGCAGGGCCCTCTACCTCATGTTTTAGTCTGAAACTGTTTTGTCTAAATTTGTTTGTAACTCCCTTCTCATGCTCTGTACCAAGTGCTGCATAAATTTGTTGGCGCTATATAAATAAAAGGTAATGTAATGTAGTATCAATTCCTTGAAATGTCCTGTCATTGTTTGTAATTAACCGCCATGGCACTGATTTCTCCCCTGTCTGTGCCATGATTTTGCCATATTTCTGATAGCAAATCTATGTCCACTAAAGTGACCTCTAAGAGATCTAATTGTACATCCAATATAGAATTTAGAACTGGGATATGTTAACATATACATAGTGTGCTGTAGTAATATATTGTTTTATGTGCATTTTTTTCCAGTTATAAAAACAAGAAATATTGGGGGGATTATAAACACGGTGCACACGCCAATTGCACCAAATACTGCATTGAACTGCATGTTATTTCTTTAGAAATAACGATATTTTAACTTTCATTTTTTCCAGCCTTAACTGCTGGCATTGACTCTAGGCCACTAAGTGAAAATGAGTTGTAGCGGTGGATATTATTGATAGTGGAATTCCTGTAGCTTTGAAATTCACTACAGCTTTCCCTGTAGGGACACACTACATATTCCCATGCTTACTATACGTATATTACCAAAACAATATGGAATGTGCAGGTCAGTTTCAGTTTTGTAATTGTTATCTATATAAATAGATTAGTAAGATGTCTTCAGTTGTTTGTTAATGATATTGTTGTATGGTATAAATATTATGCATTTCAGCAAATTCATTTATTGAACATCAAGCAGAAGGTGCAGCTGTATCTTTGCCCAGAATATCAATGTGCCAAGTATCTCTGCATCTCTAGCGACCCAGTTTCTGGGAGATCTCTTCTCTTTGTGGTTGACCAGTGGATAAGTTCTCTGTGCTTGCTTTACAGCCTCTCTAACTAGGGGACTTAAATTAAGGTTGTTACGTGTGTTATTGTCTCTATAGAATGGGTGGCAACGCTAACATCAATCAAATTCTGCTAGTCACGTAAATATAAATCTGGTATCTTCATTTAGTGTCCTCAGAAGCAGCACAAGACACAACATTTTTTTTTTCACTCATGCCAGATGTCTCTGGGAACTCAACGGCTAAAGTGGACTATACCAGGAAGTGTCGCTGGTATGGATGCCAGTTCCGACAGCAGTCCAGGTGCAAGGGCAGAAGCAAGTATATTACCTTGTGCAGGGTGACCACTTTCCCTGAAGAGTGGAGCCCCAGGCTTTGAGTGGCCACAATCAGGGGTTTTAGGCCTCCTTTTGGTCATCTTGAAAAAAGGGACAAATGGGCAAATCCAGAAAACGTAGTCAGGGTCACAAGCCCAAAGGTCAGGAGTGGAGAAGGATGGGGAAATTGGGGTACAAGCCAAATCAGGAGTGGAGAAGGATGGAGTGGTCAGGATATGAGCCAAGTCTATAACAGAAGACAATGAATCCAAAATGTAGAGCAAACAAATATCAGCCAGATAATTTTTAAATGTTCCAGCAAAGAGTGCTTGGAGGAGGGGTTTATATAATAGGGCAGTTAATAAAAGACAAGGAACACCTGAGCTGAATTAGGTATGGACAGGAGATAGACAGACACAAAGCAATGCTGGAAAACCAAGCCCTCTGTTTCTGGTGTCAGTGCCTGTTCTGCTCGCCACACGAGGCCCAGGGTTCAATCCCAGCATTACAGGAATATACAGTAGTTCTAACACTATTTATATACCTGTATACATATTTTGTCATTTAATTTCTGGTGTCAATGGATTCCACAGTGCTGTAACAAGACATGTTCAGTTAACCCCTTTGTGACACATGGTGCTTGTGTCCCAGATGACACAAGCACCAAAGCATGACGATTTGTTCCTGGCCACTGATCACAAGATGATCGGTAGCCAGGAACACTATGGCAGAGACCCGATCAGGGTCTTAATAGACCCTGTGGGTCCCTGCCAAAAGATTGCGATACCTCTGGACGTCATGTGTGACATTACAGAGGCGTGCCCGAACCCGGAATTTCTGGCACGGCGCGATTTAATGAAATGTAGCCGGTGCTCGCTTTGAGCAGTGGCTACATTTTCCCTGTCAGACTGAGGCCACTCAAAGTGGCCTCATCTGACAGGTAGGATCCCACTGCAAGTCCCTGCACAGCTTATCACGGGGAGCCACGATGAGCTGTTAACCACAGGATGTTCTTTGATGTCCTAGCTTCTTTTAGGTACACTAAAATCAGTACGGCACAGAACGTCTTAGCATCATGAAGGGGTTAAAATCTATATTATTATCTACTTTTTATGATTATATACTGTTCGAGCACTGTTTGCTTACTGAGTGCTTACTGAGTGCCGTTTGACTATTCCTTTTGGTGTATGTACTGTGGCATTAATTTTTTTCAGTCATATTATTATTCGAGCTACTGTATCGCTTTCTTTGTTAGTATCACGTGTGAAGCATTTTAAAATGTAAACTTTTCATTTCAATGCTGTAAAAAGTTTCCTCTATTCATGTTCACCTTCATGTTGTGGTTCTGTGTTTTCAGTTTTTTCTAAAAGGTCTTTTCCCCAGACAGCTCAACTGTCAGTAACGTGATATCACTTCAAGGAAGTGGGCGCAAAACCAATGATGTACTAAATCGGTGAAGTGGCAAAGACAACACAAAGACATTTTGTGGTGAAAACAAATTATAATTTTAAACAACTGTTTAATTGTCATTAAAGGACAACTGTACTGCAATTTCTGCAGATTTTAAAAAAAAGTTTTTATGATGTTTAATTTTGAGTGAAATAATTGTTAATACATATTTCAGTGTAGATGTGCCTATTTTGGTGAAAAATACCTGTGTATGCAAACTTCAGGAGTTTTCTATGGTCCCAGACTATTTGGTCAGATCTCAGATTTGAATAAAGATGAAGGCAGGAAGAACTTTTCGTTGCATCCCCCTATAATTACATTGTGCACAACTGCCCTTATTATGCAGCAAAAATCTGAGGCTCTAACCAACCTTTAATGTAGACTTCTAAATCAACAAAAAAAACAACATTACTGCAGTTGGATCAGTTACCAAATGAACTATCTCACCAGCTTCTTGTCGATAGTCTTAAACCCCTACTATAATTGTAAAGTTCCCTGGGTCACTGGATGAATCCTAAGTTGACTGGGCAGTTGACTTTCCTTCTTCCCTAAATACAAAGTTTGTGGATCAATTTTTTGTATTTGCTTTTGTCCACTTTGTTTCTGTAACCATCCAGTTTTGGATCCACTCCAGCAACCTGGATAAATTGTTCTCTGCCCTTTGGAAATGTTCCTTTCCTTTATGCTGTTTACGGTAAGATAATGACAGTTTTTTGGACCATATTTTACCACTTTTTTATGTAAAAGTTATTATTTTTATCCTGTTAAGCCATTTTTTGTACTAAAAAAGGTCTTTGTTTTTCCCAACTGTTCATGTCATTTGCAACATATTTTGAATTACATTGTAGATTATGCAAACGAATTTACTTCAATAAATAGTGGTTGTTGAGCAGCTTTTGCACATTTTAATTGCATTTTACCTTGCATGTTTACAGTTTCTCTAACATGCTGTATAGTTTCTTGGTATACCCTAGTCAATCATTATATGGTATGTTTCAAATCATTCTATACACAGGTCATATAAGTTATTCTGCCCTATATATGCTCATCACATCAGGAAAATGTCATCTTTTAATAGTCTGTGCCCTATATTTTTGACCGTGTATTGATTCATTTTCTTTACACTTCTTTACTGATGGTACGGAAATTGATAAGCATTTCGAAGTCAAGGTTGTGACAAGACTTAACAAATATGTTCACCATGAGTATGCATTATTGTGTGACTTTGAAGTGCCTCACTGAGTGTGTATTTCAGACTAAATTATATTTTATTTACTGTACACATTTGCTTGTGTTCCCTGTTTTATGAGTTGGGATCATCCAGTAAAATGGTTAAGAGTTGTATGCTTTAATGGTGCCATTGTGTTCTTTTTCAACTGAGTAGGTTGCTCAGTGTGAGGTGAGTGATACTCCGCATACTTGCACAGTGGTGCAAAAACAGCACTATGAGTATGTATGTATTCAGTATATCTAAATTGAGATTATGTAAAGTGATTGAAACACCCTAAAAGTACATGTAAAATTTGGGAATGACACTTGTTGTAATTAGGTTTTGCATATAAGATTTTGCTGATTACCAAACATGAATTATAAAAATATACATCCAATACAATTTTAATATAAAGTATAATAGTTGGTTGAAATTAGGGGTGATTCTGACTAGCCTGCTTCTAAACAAGATTAGTTTTGGGAAATAAAGGGTCTAATCGCTATTAAAGTGTAATGTATAGCATTGTTTGCCAGATGGCAGGCCTCAAGCATTCCTACAAGGGTGCCTCAAGAGGTGAGTTGTGGTGAGATGAGGTCAGTTGAGTTGAGATGAACATTTGTCACCATTTTAACTATAAATTGTGCAGGTACAGACTTAGTGAGTTTCCCCCACTAAGCAAACCCACCAGGATTTTCCCCGCACAATGTAATGTTAAATTGGTGAGATTAAATGTTCATCTCACCTCAACTCACCTTCTAGTCAATAGACCCCACAGTCTTAATTGTATTTCATTATTAAATAACAGTGCACATAGTGAGAGAGAGCACTGCAGAGTATTCATCGTCTGATTCCTAAATACCAGGGTAAGGACCATGGGATAAAGGGTTCAATTTTGTTTGAGGGCCTTAACCACTGTATTCTTGGTGCAACATCAGAGATCTCCAAAGTGGTGTGCATGGGATAGCTCAGATTCTTTGCACTGAGCCCTAATCACAATTTTATTTCATTGTTGAACGTAGATTGCAGAAGAACTGATCCATCTTTCATGTGGAATAAACAGCCTCCTTTCGTAAAGAAAGCATCCATTACCTGCCTCTGATAGTGTTCTATCGTTGCCTGTATTACACTAAGAGTACCAGTCCAATCACTTAGCCTAGTATGGCGTACTTTGTGGCAAGATCCTCACCCCCCCCCTAAGGGGTCTATCCATTAAAAGGTGAGCTGAGATTAAATGAACAGGTAATCTTACAAATTTATCCAAACACTGTGCAGGGACAATCCGGGTGAGTTTGCTAATTGGGGAAGTTTAATAGGTGTGTCCCTGCACAATCTATAGTTAAATTGGTGAGATGAAATGTTCATGTCCCTTCATCTCACCTCAGCTGGCCTTCAACTCAGCTTTTAGAGAATAGCCCCCAAAGATTGAGCAAACCCTCCATAGATACTATTGTTATCCAAGCAGACTCTGGCAATAAAGGGGCCAAATTGATGACAGCAGAAAGGTTCTATTACACTAGTCTTTGCTTCCTTTGTTCCTACCGGCACGAAACGCGTAAGGCAGTTTTCCTGCTTCCCCACTACCGATGCCACTATATTCATCCTGTTTGTCACATTGGAATTTATCTACATGAATTTTTTTTCATCAATAAATCGACTTATTTTACCTCATTCGGACTGGTGAGTGCCTATGTCTATTTGCTTGCTTCACTTCCTTTGTGCTGGCCTTGTGTCTGTTCTTTAAATGTACCTTAAATTATGTTGAAAACTTTTTGTCTTCAAAAATATTTGAAATATAAATAAGCAACTCCAGCATAGCCAAATTTAGCTTTAAAAGTGACGTTTCAAAATGTGGTTTATCATTTTCTGCGAAAAACACTTTGCAAATCAAGTTAGCAAACTTCTATGTCTTTGGTCATATCTAATAAAAGGTCATAGGTTTCCTATCAAAATTTGCAATGACAAGCCACAAAAATCATATCAACCCATTTTACCATAAAAGAAAGAGATGTTGTTAACAAATAACAATGAGCAAATGGACAGAAAATATTCCAGTGGAGACTTTTTATTAGATTTTTAAAAAAATATAACATATAATATATATATAAATTTACACAACACTGTAAGTAGTTCAGTCGTGCTCTGTCAAACTGGGTCACACTGCTTATAACGACAGTAAACTGAGAAGTATTTTACATGAATGCTTATTCATATTAAAAAAAAATCCCCTACTTTCTGAAGCTAGTATAATAGTTGACCTACTTTTTAATGGCAGAAAGACTGCAGGATAGCAGGGAAATATAGACATACACTAGGGCTAGCTGTCAGATTCAAGGATAAGAAAAAAAGCAGCACTTTTTATAGCTGTTGTTTCTTAAGAAGACACTAACAGCTCACAAAACGCACAGAATCGCATGAATTTAAACATATATTACATGTTTTATTTTAGTTTTTATCCTACAATTCTGCAATTTTGTTACAGGTTATTTGTATCAGTTGTACATAAGAACTACTATATGTAAAATGTTTACTATTTTTGGATCTATAATGACATGCTGTTAATGTATGATGAAGTATATATATATATATACACCAATCATCCATAACAGTATGACCACTGACAGGTGGCAAGCTGTGTGATGCTGTGGGTAATGTTCTGACGGAAACGTTGGGTCCTGCCATTCATATGGATGTTACTTTGTTGACATGTATCACCTACCTAGGCATTGTAGCAGAACATGTACACCCTTCATGGAAAAGGTAATCCCTGATGGCACTGGTCTCTTTAGGCAGGATAATCTGCACTGCCACAAAATGGTTCAGGAATGGTTTGAGGAACACAGCAACATGTTCAAGGTGATGACTTGGCCAACATATTTATATGTAACTACAGAAATATGTAACTACACTGAAACAACTATCAATCTGAAGTTCTATTTGAGTAATCGTATATACATGTTGTATGATATGCTTATTTTTGTACTCATAATATTTAGAGAGAAGAAAAATATAAGAATATTTATATTTTCCTCAATAAAAATGGAAAAAGTGAAAGCAATGTTGACAAAACAGCAATGTATCTTTTTCGTGTGGTTATATTTACTCACTCTGATGGGTCTACTCAATAAAGAAAGAATTGCAGAAAATTGAGAAGGAAATGTCAAACTTAAGGCCAAAGAGAATGGGAATTTTACAAAAATTCTCCCCCTCAGATACATTGGAGGATTTTTCCAACTCGGCTACATTGGCCTAAAGTTTGAAATTCCCATCTCACTTTCCCGCAATTCTATGTTTATTGAGTAGACCCTTTAATCTTATATCCATGGTAAAAACTGCAAATCATGATGTTGTATGTTAAATTGAAGTGTATGCATACCTGTCCTTATGTCTGTGAAATTTTGGATATTCCATTCAATTAACAATACTTTATATAGAGCCAACAAGTTATGCATTGCTCTTACAGATAAAGATATAAATAGGGACATGCCACTACCTGAGGTTAGCTGTAAACTGACTGGTGTGTCTAGATAGTGGTTACTAAACAGGTGATCTACATCAGTGATGGCTAACCTTGGCACTGCAGATGATAGGGATGTATACAGCACCTAGACCCTATGTGACTGACAACAATGGGTTTTCCAGAGCAAAACATTATACAATAAAGATAAAGCTCTGACACTTCTAAGTACTGTTTTGATGATTTGGTTTAGCCTTTTGTGAAGTCAGTTTACATGTCAGTCACTGTTGACCCATATCCAGCCTTACTTGCCAGATGGCTAAATAAAATCACTGTTCCACCACCAGAGATTGGCAAAAGCTATCCCTTTTAAAAAACTCAAGTAGAATATATAATAAATAAATAAATAAATAAATAATGACAGGATTGTAAACTTGCTGTTAAAGTTAAAGTCGCTTCTCTTGCATTACCAAATTAGAGATGCAAGACTTACCTCAAACTATGAGTGACACTAAGCGGCATTGTCAAAGACTGAAGGATAATTAGGACGATGTCGCTGAAAGTAAGGTGATATTTGCAATAACAAAAGATGCGTTAAACGTTTTCTTGTACACATCCTTTGCTATCCCCAACAAAATATCCCAATTAATGTTACAGAGATACCGATTTTATTTTAGGGTCTATTTAAAGAATAACAGGGAATTGAGATAGGAATGTCAAACTTAAAGGATAACTGTTGCCTAAAAAATAAGGTATATTTTTAGTAGAAAGTGTAGGCATTTTACATGGAAATGTTTTGATGAAAGAATATAAATAAAGTGCCTCATTTAGCCCTCTTTGCACTGTATAGCTCTGCCTGAAAGGCAGACATGTTGTTTAAAATCTTGGGTCAATTGAAGGAAGATCTGACCCATGTGACCCAAAATGTCTGACCCCTGATAGAGCTGTACGGAGCAAGGATGGCTCAACAAGTTCCTTTATTTGGATTCATTCATTAAAACATTTCTATTTAAAATGACTAAACTTGATGCAAATCTTTTAATTAAAAAGAAGTTCATTTTATGTCAACAGTTGTGCTTTAAGACCAAAATAACTGAGCTGGAAAAATTCTCCTTTTCCCTAATTTTTCCAACACGATTTCTATCGCCTAAATACCCATCTCAATTCCCTGCAATTCTCTCTTTATTGAATAGACCCTTTTATGTTTATTCCTACATATTTGACTGACAAACAAAATGTGGAATTCTGTAAAAAGTAAAAAGCAGTGATGCTACATAACCAGGGTACCTGTGATGAACGTACCGTAGTTCTGAAGTGGAGCCCCAATTTGCAGAAGTGACAGCCCTTGCCAGACACCACAATACTGGAGAGTATGGTGAGCTGCAGTAGTGATATCGGGCACGAGTGTCAACAGAAGAATCGTCAGGAGAAAGCCGGGTCGGGGAGCCAGAAGGTAGAGGAGTCGAAAAACAGGCCGGGGTTGGGTTTCCAGAAGACAGCATAAACCAGGGATGAAGCCAAATCACGGGAACCAGAAAACAGGAGAATCCAAATAGAGAAGCCGGGTCGAAAACAGGAACAAATCAGGTAGAAACGCAGAGTACAACTAACACAGGAACTAGCTTGGTAATACTCAAGCAATTTGTGACAATGCGCGCCTTGATTTTAAAGGGCTACAGCTCCGCCCCCGTGACGCGTGATACGTGCGCCATGCTGTCCGTTTCCATAGCGACGCTTGGGACAGGAAAGCTACAGAATTGTTGCACGCGCGTGTGAGTTGCCATTGCCGCGCGCGCACTAAGCGGGGGGTCTGACGGCGAGGGACACGGGAGCTGCGAGTACCTGATCGCGGGGACCTCCTGGTGACCGATCTGGTAGGGGGGTGACGGGGGGTACCTTTGCTGACCTTACAGTACCAGATAACTGGGTAATTGAAACATCCCTGGATGTTGGACAATAGTAGCATGCTCATGGCGTACTTGAAAATGAGAGAATATCTAAATGTACATGACCTGGTTAAAAATGTTGTTATTATTACTGTTTGTCAGGGTTGAGGTTTTTGGAGCATAGAGCAGTGGATACTATCTCTTGCTGGTAACCCTTATCAGGTGGTCCACAGTTGTATATAGGCAGAGCACACTGGTAAGGATAGGAGCATGAGAATGCCAAAAATAATAAAAGGATAATCCAAAAAGCGAAGTCAGGAACAGTCTAACAGATCAGGGCAGGCAGCGGTCAAAGAGTAGTAGAATAATCCAAGCAGGGGTCAGGGCTCAGGCAAACAGAGTAATCCAGGAGACAAGCCAAAGGTCAGGTAATGGGAAATCCAATAGATAAACTGCAACACAGCAACAAAGGGGAGACTGAAGTCCAAGGACAAAGAGGAACCAAAGCTCTGGAACACTGGAGCACTGTGGTAACAGTTTGAGGGGTTTTTATAGTGCTGTGGGTCTCCACTCCTCCCCTCTGTGGGACAAGCTCCTTACTTGATTGGATGTTAGAGGGGTGTGCTTTTCTAGCACATACCTCTCTGTCTCTGTGCTTGGAGTCTATAGGAGGTGTGGTGATAGGGGAGGCAGAGTTTACCTCCTTCCTACAGGTGTAAAGATATCCCCCTTGATTGGGGTGAACTCTGGAGGATGCATCCTGGGCTTGCAGAAACTTTAGGCCCTGGTTTCGGCCTACCGCGCAGATAAAAAATCTTACTACAGGCCCCGGCTTCGGCCTACTCTGCGATCGCGGAGGAATGATAAGACTTGATGGATGCCTGGAAACACTGGAATTGCAGGTAAGGGCCAGAGGGGCATGACACTATTATTATAAGGAACCAAGTGTAGTATGATGGGTCTAGAACAACAGAAGATGATGGGACATGTGACATCTATCTCCATACGTTTGTCAGATGTCACACATTCGGTAAATGCACCATTAATATTTTTATGACAACAATCCGTTGTGCAATCTAACTATGGGATCCTGTGTGGATGAAAAAGATTAATAATCACTGCTTTTTACAGTTTTCTAATGTCAAGAATAAACCTGTTTGTTCTTGAAAGATTACACCAGCTCAATTAGCTAATAAAGCTAGCATGATTTTTTATCCTATTTTATATCTAGCCAGAATGATTCAGACACAGAAACAGACTTCTTTATCGATGTAAATTATAGTTATTCTAGAGGAATGGCTTTGTTCTTAGATCTTGTTTGTAGATCTTAGCTGTGATAAATGTGCAATGGTAGCCCATAGATCATAGGAATCCAATTAAGCAGCAACAGAACTGAGTACTGTTAAGACTCACCTACAATTGTTATCCTTTGTTTGCTTTGTTTGATGCATCAATTGCTTCGCCAATGAGAAAAATGCTGGATGTTACTTTACAATCTGATTAAGACTCATGAATTAATTGACTAAAGGGTCGACTCAGTATATACCAATTTGGCCCAAAACGGATTTGGGTCGGGCACTTTAGCAATTTCACAAATCTCCGAAAGGCAGCCACTCAAAATATTTTAAATTGCTTTTTTTTCACATGGACATGCCTTCATAAATGTCCTAAACAATTTATGATACAAATATCCATCATTACAATATTTGTTAAAAAGATAGTATTTGGACATATATGGAACTATGATCATGTCAAAATAAAACTGTTAAGCAAAATATATGTGCAGACACCAATGAGTAACCACATTAAAAGGGAAGGTGTACCCAGGTACTGTCAGGGTTTAGGATTGGACCATAGAGCAGGTGATGCTATTTTATGTCAGGCACCCTTACCAGGTGGACCACAGATGTAGATAGGCAGAGCGACTTGGTATGGATAAGAGTATGAAAGAAAGGGTAATCCAAAAGCGAAGTCAGGAACACTCCAATAGATCAGGGCAGGCAGCTGTTAAGCATAATAGGTAGTCCAAGCTAAGGTCAGGGTTCAGGTAAATGGGGTAATCCAGGAGACAAGCCAAAGGTGAGGAAACAGGAAATCAAATAAAGAGACTGTAACACAGCAAAGCTAAGTTCACAGGAAACCGGAGTCCAAGGAAAAACAGGAACCAAAGCTCTGGAACACTGGAGCACTCTGGTTTCGGGTCCAATGCAGTACCGCTATCGTGGGTAGACAACACTGCTTAAGGCTATGACTTTGACCTACTCCTGGATTACTGCTGGAGACATGGATGTTCTGGGATTGCAGGTATTAAAATCTCACTTCCGCTGCTTTGATAAATCTGGTGGGTCCGACAAAGGCATCAAACATCTAATGCAAATATGTAATTACCTCATAATATATTCTAACTAGTGCTTTAAAGTAGATACAGCTCAGTTGATATTGGTGAGAGGGGGTACATGTAATCAGAGGCGCCGCTAAGGGCGGCTATGGGGCTGAAGCCCCGAGTCTCACATCAATAGCCCCGAATTGCGACTCTAGGGCTAAAAAATGCATTTAGCCCTGAGTCTCAAACCTGCCTGCCAGCCAGCCATTTTAATTTAATTTCCATTCCCCCACAGACTAACGGAGCTGTCCTCCTTCCGGGACACTGTCCCGGAATCGGAGGTTTTCGCAGGGGCAGGCAGCTTTTAAGCCGATCGCTTAATGCGCTCCTGTTGCCTTGCTGCCAGATATGAGCATATGAGGTCACATCCAGCAGCGCTACAGTGTGCGCAGATTGGCATTTCCCTCTGCACGCAGGCACGCTGTGACTGGTGAGATCTCCATTCTCCAAATATTAAATAAATGTAGTGAAACTAAGCAAACACCTATGTTCTTGTAATTAACTTGGAGAGGAGGGGGTGGGGGTTGGCTTGTTAACAGGAGGGGAGAGGAGGAGGGGGGTAACGGGAGGGGTCTGTAATAAAAAACAAAATGCACGGGGGGGGGGTCAATTTAGTATTACAGAGCCCAAAAAGGGCTTCAAATTACATATTATGGGAATAACATGACCAACATAAAAATAATGACTTTTATTGGGGGGGGGGGGAGGGGGTAGTTATATAATATTTAAATAACATAGTACATCTAGGACCAATGGTTATGATTAAAGAATAAGCCCACAGTCAGATCAGCAGCCCTGATAGTGTACATACACCCAACCACTCCAGAAATATTAATCACAATTTTACATGTCAAAATGTGGTTCACATATCTCTTCTATACACTTGAATACTTTTTGCTCCTGCTGTTATATGTTGTTGATTCTGTGACTCACAACTGATGCTGATCCTATAGCTGACTGAGGCTCATGAGAACTTAGGGATGCAATGATTATATTTATATGACGTTTATATGTATGTGGCCCATATTAAAATATATCATTGTACCTCAGGTGGGGGACAGAGGCAAATCCAAGATCATCATAGCGACCAGGAAATTAGGCCTGGCGTCTGGGTATTGTTAACCTAGTATGGTGCCCTCACTGCTGTGATGTTACATACTGACTGTATGTGTGTGTGTGTGACTGACTGTGTCTGTGACTGATTGTGTTTGTATTTTATATACATTTTTATAGGACATGGATATTAGAAAGTTTTTTCTTTCTAAAGCTGCAGCAACAGAATCATCACCATCCGATGAGTCTCCGCAGCAGCAAGAAGAATCAGAGAATGCCGAACAAATGATCGAGGTTTATGATGATCCATCATTAGATGCTGGGGAAGGGTCAAGTTCTTGTACAGCGAGTCTTGAAGAGCTGACAGAAAAACCAGGGAGCAGCTCTGTACATATTAGAACAGTATGTGAGGCTGCTGACTTAGGTGATATTGAAAAGGGTCCAGTACAGCATAAACTGGCACACAAAAACTTTCATTTCAGTTTCAATGGTTTCAAAAATATAACTGGTTGGAGTATTCACTTCAAAAAAATGCCACATTCTGTTTTACCTGCAGAAACTTTGGGTCAAAACAAAGTCGGTCAATTTGGATTCACTTGTGTGTAAAAGGGGATGTAAAAACTGGAAAAAAGCTTTAGACTCGTTTAAAGAACATGAAAAGTCATCCAGTCATAAGTCTAGTATACAACTGGGTTGTACAACTGCAGACCTCAGGTTTAACCTGTACAAATGTGCAAGGCCATTGTTTACATCTGTCTATTCATTGATCTCTTTGTACGGCAATTTTTTGTTTTTAATTGAAAAAACTGTCGTAAATGACTCTAGCTTTTTTTTCTTCCCACATGAGATATGTGTGAAGAAAAAAAAAAGCTAGAGTCATTTATGACATGCAGATCATGCAGATCATACTGATAGAAATGTAAAAATATATGAATATATATATATATATATATATATAAATATATATCCATACACACATGTATTTTATGTGCATGTAAGTGCCTGCCCAAGCGTGTGATATTCTCTACGCCAGTGCTATCACATCTGCTATGGGCTCTAGCCCCGGATCTTTTGGGGACCTAGCAACGCCCCTGTATGTAATGATAGGACAATTTTCTAATATGAAATATCATGACCATCTTAACGGTATGATGTTCAATGTACATGTACTGATGACTATAGCAGGATGGCTGCCTGTCACATGATGCACCTATGTGTACTGTTTGAAACTTATGGCTGACATGACTGATTAATTCCCCTTTCCATTCCACCCAGAGATGGTATATTACATAAATATGTATAGGTGTGCCCCTATGGGGAACAAAACCCTTGTGTCAATGAGTATGTTCAGTCATATTGCAAAGCACACCCAGAACCAGCATATGTAATATAGTGCACTACTGGAGTAACTGAAATTGATACACTATTGATACACTATATATGCAATATTTAAAACTTTATTTGTATTCATTCATTAAAGCATTTCTAATTAAAATGCTTGCAGTATTTGAATTAAACAACTCTTTTTTCTGATAGTTGTCCTTTAACAGGGCGATTTTAAAAAATGATCGGTTAAATCTTTAAATATATGTAAAACATATATACATGGTGTAATGTTTCAATTAAACATACATTTATTTTTTGCCTACAGTTAATTCATATGTTAAAAGAATAGGGTTATTTCCAAAAACCATAAAAAGGGGAAATCTTAAACCAAAACAAAAGAATCCTTCTTGAATAATATAGAAGCTACTATGAGAGTTTTAGAGTTTTTGGAATTTGTAAAACCAGTAGAATGGTATAGAATATGGAATACACACAGAGCTTTAGTTTCTAGTTGACTAGAAACAAAATTTGTTACAGCCTCACTTGGGAAAAATGAATTAATCAGTTTGGCTAAATTATGAGGTGTTAGCAAGATTTCAGGTGGAACAAAATAAATAAAGTCAGAGTACAAAGAAGCCTTAGGTAGCTGGATATTTGTTGGAGTAACCATAATGGTTGTCTTAGAATTTTGTGAAAGATCATACTGAGGTCTTTTGATGGACTCGGATCAGGTGTTAAAGCAAAAAAAAAAAAAAAAAATGAAAATGTGCTCACTACAGAGAACATCTATTGAATGCAATTTTAGCACATACTGTATATGGCGCTTCAGTAGTTCCTTGTGAAACTATAGTTAAAGTTTCACTCCACAGCATCTCAGTCTCATTAATCTCTGTAGTGCCTACATACATACAGTATGGTTTAACCCCTTCCCGCTTGTAGGACGTTCCATGCCATCCTACTTTTTAGTGCCAAGATTCTAGTAGGACGGCATGGAAAGTCCAACAATAAAAAGCTCATTGCGGCCCCCTGCGGATCCCACTGCAGGGACTTGCAGCGTGGTCATCACGGTCAGGTGAGGCCACTTTGAGTGGCCCCACTCTGACACAGAAAATGTAGCTGACGCTCAAAGTGAGCGTTGGATTCATTTTACAGAAAAAGCCTGCAGGACGGCATAGACGTGATCGGCGCCCAGGAACAAAAAGACACCAGATGCTGCTATCTGGTACATCTAATAGAAATAAATAAGAAAAAATTATTACAAGTCATGTATAAGCATGTCAGTATATGATACAATATAAAAAACCCTCATTATTTTGCACTGACCATAGGGTTGCCAACCAGCTGATATTTTACCAGCAGGGTGGAGTTTATCATCTCCTCCCCCGCTATTGGATGTGTGCTGTATGATTGACACACATACAGACCAATGACAAGGAAAGATTGTCGTTAAATGATCAGTGAACCATTCAAATTACACTTTTAAGACATGGGGGAGATAGTACAATTCATCCATTTATTTGCAGCCATATGGATAACAGACAGAGGAAAGGAGAATTAGTGTAACATCATTGATTGTTTCAATAAGAAGAATATCTGCTTACATGTAATAGAATATAAGTGCTCCAGTTCACATACAATACTGTGGCAATATACAGAGCATGCTCAGGTCAGGGTTTGGCACATTGTTAGCCCTGTAAAGTACAGGATGGAAAAAAAGCTGGTAAGGTCTGTGCCAGGGTGGACGATTATTTGTACTGGCATGGTTGAATGGCACAGTGAATCCTATCATCGATGGATGTTACATCATGTGGATATGCAGACAAGAATACTGCAACATGGACAATGTCTTCTTGTAGAATCTGTGGACAGAGTGGTTACACAGCTCATGGAACTAAACCAACACATGGCTGTGAGAATTGAGTCACACAACTTCCCTGGTCACACAACATGACTTGTCCTCCTCCTCCTCCACCATTGCCACTAACTGGTGTCCACAGTGGTGGCAACAGTGGAGGAGGAGGACGAGCCAGGTGACTGGGGGCTCAGCTCTCAGAGCCATATGTTGGTTTAGGTCCATGAGCGGTGGAACCACTCTATACACCAGGAGCACTTTCAAGAAAGCTCCAAGGAAGTAGCCATTAGCCATGTATTTTTAATAAACAACATTTCCTGACTCCACTTTGTAAGTGAAATTTGCTGTTAAGATGTTTCAGGAGTTGCAAGAGCAGATTTTATATCATCTAGTGATATGGGCCACCCCTCATCTACGGTGTCATTACAGTAATGTATTTTTCTCTGTGGAAACACAGTAGGAACACAGTGGAAGTTGTGTGTAGGTGCTTGACAGACAAGTCCTTATGTTTGGAATTGATGTGAAGCATGTGTGTTATTTAAAAGGGTGTGTGATACGTGTGGGAATGCTGTTGTGCTGTGAGTGTTTGTGCAGAGGTGTTTAAAATGAGGAAAACATTTTTTTTATAACTTTCATAGGAGTTACATTTTTATTTTTTGTTTCTATTGCAACCTTGGTTGTTTGGTCAAAATTTCTAGCCAGTGTTAAATTATTTTAACTTTAGACCTCATTTTTTTACCAGTTATGCTAACGGAAAAAATGTATAATTATTTTGGTTGTTACTTTGTAACGGTGGTCATTAAATCTCTTTTGCCCGTTATTTACCAGGAGATCAGTGTTGGGATCTTTCTTTTTTTAGCAGGTTCAGCAGTGATTTTATCCCACCTGTTAATAGCTTTAATGCATGGTGTAACCGAATGGCTACCCAAGGCAGGTAGCACCTCTGCCCGTTGTAGGAAATCACCTCCTTGGCCCCCGATTATAGCTTGGCATTCCCCCAGCAAGTCTTTCCTGGAGCCTTGCTCTTTGTGTCCAAATAGCAGACGGACTAGTAGCAGTTAGGTACAGCAAGAATGAACACATTTTATTTGTCAAACAGAACAGACTTATATACAGACATAATGACATCACAGTCACATAGTATAAAATGGGGGGATGGAACTAAGAATAGTTATCCACTAGGTCCTCCAATTAACTGGATCTAGGAATACATTGGACCCTTACACTGTAATGACCATATTTGGCTCTTACCCCGATGTACTTCCAGGCTGCAAACCAAATAGGAATTAACATTAAGTAAGTAAACCTAATTACACAGCACACATTAAGACATAAAGTTAAATGATATTAAGATCCATATTAATTATCAAGCCACCATGGAAAGGGCAGTGTTTTATAACAGGGGAAATTTGTCCGAATATAATGAGATATGGGCAGCTTGGCACGCTCTCTCACTAGCTTCCATAGAAGGGGACAGATCCCTGGAAGTTGTGACATCCTAGACGCAATATATGATAGAGAAAACAAGAAACACTGAAAGACCTGCTTGGTCAAAAGCCAAATAGAAATATATTTCCTCCTGTTACAGCCCAAAGTGTAAGAGGGGAGCCTCCCTCGACGCCAGGCTCTCCTGCCTGTTTAACAAAATCTTAAATCGGATGAAGCAGACGGTTTGCGGAAGGAGCTCACACTAAAGGGGTATGCAAAAAATAAGCCATTTAATAAATCGTAGAAAAAGGCTGGTACACAAGACTGGACAGGACACAGTGAAAAAGAGACGCCTTATTCGTTTCGTACTTCAAAAGCAATATATGATACACCTACCTGGCCTCTCCCCGCGCCCCTCCCCACGAGCTCACACCACATTATGTTTATATATGTCTATTTATGTATACTCATGTGTCTGTTAGTTAGTCTGTACTCTTTCTCAATACTGTGGCAATTGTATGAAGGACTTTATCACTAAAGAAATGTAAACATGTCTACTACAAAAAAACAACAACAAAGTTTGTACCCGCAAACCACAGTATATCCACAGACAGGGTCCATAGTCCACAGGGAGTCTTCTGGCCCCCACAGAGCTCACAGAGCTCCACAGCAATAAAACTCACAGTAATGTGTGGTTCCCAACATTTTTGATTGCTTTACATAAAACTATGCAGCAACAATTCCCTGGCACCTAAAAATGACTAGACTGAAATAGTCAGTTTAACTCTTAAATATACTTAGCTTTATCTGATGTTCAGGATAACCATATATTTATTCCATGCATGCTTAAACTCCTTCTACCTGCTGGAAGACTATTCCATGAAACCTCCATCCTATCAAAGCAATATATTTAAAACCTCTAACCCTCAAATTTAAGGTATTATATGTACAGTGGATATACACTGTTGCACACTTATGCAACCACATTATTTTATTTTTACATTTTTTCTTCCCTCTACCTGAAAGATTTCAGTTTGTTTTTCAATTGAGTTGTACAGTTTATAGGTAACATTAAAGGTGGAAAAAGTTCTGAAATGATTTATCTTTGTCTCATTTTTTTACAGCACAGAAACCTGACATTTTAACAGGGGTGTGTAGACTTTTTATATCCACTGTAGCATGTGTGTATATTTTAAGAGACAATATAGGTCTGCAATGTTTTCCATGGGCTTTAGCCCTGGATCATTTAGGAACCTAGGAGTGTCCCTAGTGCTTATCATGCAGCACATCTGGGTACTTGCTTAACTGGTATGAATGAGTCTGCTACAGCTTGTCATGAAACCTGGCCCACAATGCACCAAGAGACAGATTTTAACATGCAAAAGGGTAAGGTGCCAAATCATATGGTTCCAGTGTGGCTACAGCACAGGTATTTGTGGCTATGAACATTGATTGGCTCACCAATAATGTTTCAAGATAAGTATTATTGTTTAAATAAAATATATTCCAGAATGCAGATAATAATCACTTTAACATACCAGGTATGTGAATTTCCTGCTTTCAATAGCTTATATATATATACATATATAGAATATAATTTTACTTTAAAAATAGCTAGTTGTTAAAAAGTGATTTATTAACATGCGGTGGAGCTAAAGTCTACAGGAAACAAGGCAAAATAGAATTTTCCTTCATCTTACAGGTTGGTCTTGTGCAATATCTAGGTGACCTAAAATGCCTTGTTTGAATAACACATTTCTGGAAGCATACATAGGTAAGCATGAAATAATCTGCTTTTATACCAAGAAAATATTTTGTTTTTGGAGAACACAGACATCTGGATAGAGAAACATGTACATGTGAACTGACAGGAATATTTAAACTATATTTAATAGGGTTGCAACGGAGCCAGTAAAAATTGCCTTGAGGCCAATGTTAAGTCCATTCAGCTGAATGGGAGAGTTTTTCCAACTCAGCTACTTTAGCCTTCAGCTAAATGGGAGAATTTTTCCAACTCTGTTACTTTGGCCTTAAGTATAATTTAATTTAAAAATGGATAACTCTGAATAAACACAATTAGACAGCAACAGATAGGACTACCTCCAAAGTCCATTACAACTTTAAATTGAACTTACTAATGTTATACAATTTGAAAATAGGATGGGAGGGGTTATAGGTCATGTGAAGCAGTTAACAATGGCAGCTCCAAAAATTACAAATATGATGCAAACTAAATAGTACTAACGATAATGAAAAATAATGTGTGGAAAGTATACACTAAAAACAAGTTTGGTTTAAGCTGCTCTTTTGGAACAATAATTAATGATTTTCTGGAATGACTTTTCCAACAGAAACAGGCACAGCAACAAATTGGTGATAATTTACTCTGCTTTGAAAATAAGGAAGCACCTTGGCACAAAATAGCTAACTTGGCAACACATAAACCATTCTTAGCATGGTACACCTGTGTACTAGTATTGGGGACAACTAATCTTCTTTTTTAACTCTTGCTTAAGGTTGAAAAATATGTCCTGTATGGACAGCTAATCAGAGCAGGAGCTCAACCCACTAGTCTGATCGGGGTCTGCTGAGTGCAGGGATTTCACCGAGACACCGAGAGACACCGAGAGAGACACCCTCTTCTGAGCCCATGAAAAAAGGAGGGGCTTTTATCGAAACGTTCTATCGAAAGTACATGCCAGTTTATCCTCACACTAGGGACAACTAACTTTTTCCCTGTGCTTCAATGTTGAAGCACAAGTAGGGTTGCCATCTTGACCAATATTTACCAGCCACATGCTACCTTGCCGTATGTAGAAGTCATATGTGACCAGAAGGAAATCGATTACCTAAGCAACGTGGTGCTGTGGGATCCACTTCTTGATTAGATCATTGATTTTCTCCTGGTCACATATGACTTCTACTTCTTCTTCTTCTTTTTTAACGAAAGGGGGGGGCTCCCCTACCCCTGAAAGAAAATCCAAAGGGGAGGCAGAAAACATCGCCAACATAGACGGGGAGAAGAACCCTTCATCTAGTCGTACGAGAGGGATGAAGAACAAGAAAGCCTGATTGAGAACATTTCTGATTATGTCCTCGAAACAGATGAGGTAAAATTGTTGAATAAAGGTTTGTCATTCTGCCCCTCTGATACCATCAAACCCTTGATTGTATGTTTAAATGTGTACATATGGTTTAAAAAATAAGTCTACATTTATGCCCAATATCAGGGAAGAACCTATTGAAACCTTTCAGCAATTTGTACAGAAGGACATACAAGGAATTTTGCAGCGCAAGTATTTCTTGAGGGAGGTATGTAACATTACTAAAGCTGAAAGATTAGTAATGAAGAAACTAATGCAAAATGAAGAGATTGTTTGGAAACCGGCTGATAAGGGTGGATCCCTAGTAATAATGAATCAATCTGACTATAAATCTGAAATTTATTGGCAACTTGCAGATACAGACACATATTGTCTGTTAGAGAAAGACCCCACTAGTGAGATCAAATGTGAGATTGATACAATTTTACAAGACGCCTTTAGAAATAATATTATTGATAAACAACTATTTGAATTTATGTCTTGTCGCAATCCTGTGATACCTGTTTTGTACACGTTACCGAAGGTCCACATATCACTCACATGTCCCCCAGGCAGACCAATTGTTGCTGGGGTTAATTCGGTTCTCAGTCCCATATCAGTGTTTCTAGATAGGGTATTTAGGGTAGGACTTACTGAAATCAAGTCTTATTTGATTGATACAACCGACTTGTTACATAAATTGAGGGATATTAATTTCAATGAAAATACTATCTTGGTTTCTTTTGATGTAGTCAGTTTATATACATCAATTCCTCATATAAAGGGAATGGAGGCAATTGAAAAAATGGCGCTCCATTTGGGCTTTAAAGATGCAGGCCTTACTTTGCTTATGAAATTATTACGACTGATACTGACAAAAAATTATTTCAGGTTAGATGAAAAATATTATTTGCAAACAAAAGGGACGACCATGGGCTCCCACATACGCAGGCATCTTTATGGCTGATTTCGAGGAAAGATTTGTATATAAAAATGACCTTTTTGTCACAAATTGTATAAACTGGTACAGATATTTCGACCATGTGGTAGTGGTATGGGATGGCCCGTTAGGTTCGTTGGAGCAATTTTTTGTGGAGTTGAATAGTTACATGGGTGCCATACAATTTAAGATGGAATACAGTAGACAAGCAGTTAGCTTCTTGGATACGATGATATATATAGAAGAAGATAAACTGGTTACTGATCTGTATGTCAAACCCACGGATAAGAACAACTTACTTAGATTTGATTCAGCTCATCCCACTGGCTTACTTAAATCGTTACAAGTTCGTCAATTTCTTAGAGTCAAAAGGATTATCCCATAGGGTACAAAACAAATGGAAGGATTAAAGAATATGGGGAAAAAATTATGTGCTAGGGGATACCCTAAATCCTTAGTAAATAAATATTTACGGAGGGTAGTTGAAGTAGACAGCATGACAACTTTACAAAGAAGTTTGAAAAAACAAAATCAGGATAGATTAGTCTTTGTATCAGACTGGGGTACTCACACAAAGCCCATAGAAACCATCTTAAATAAACATTGGCCCATTTTGAAAGAGACTTATCTGGAAGTTAAGGAGTTCCATACACCCCCTATGATGGCATATCGCCGAGGGAAAAATTTGAGAAATAATTTTATTAGGGCTGAATATACATATAAAAATATTGTGAGAGAATCCTTCTTGGATACTAAAAAGAGGGGCAATTTTCCTTGTCTGTGCTGTGTAACCTGTCCTTGTATTGTGAAGGGTACCCGTTTTAAACATCCATTAAGAGAACAATGGTATGAGATTAATTCATATTTTACGTGCAATTCTAGTTATGTTATTTATACCTTGACGTGCCCCTGCAATTTGATTTATGTGGGGGAAACAACACAAAAAATGAAGACAAGATTTTCACAACATAAATCAAAAATACGCACGGAAAAAACAGATCTCCCCTTACCCTATCATTTTAAGGAAAAGAATCACAATATAAATGAACTTAAATGTCAGATAATTGACTGTGAAGGGGGGGGGGGTTAGGGAGAAATGTTTAACAAATGTGAGAACTGGTGGATTAATGAATTGGACAGTATGACTCCAAAGGGGTTAAATCGTGAATTTAACTTGGTGCCTTTCTTATAGATGGGATGGCTATATTCATATAATTATTTGTGTTGAGATAGAATGTGGAAATGAGAATTTGTGTATCCATTACTGAAGATTTACTTTGTCTCTCTTTTCTTTTGTCTTTCTTATAGTTCACTCCCTTTAATAGAAATGCTCCAAGTGCTCCAGTAGATGGATGAAATAAGCGCAGCTGCTCCGGTACACGATCAACATAGGGTTAATATATGTGTGTACTTGTTGCCATGATTCCCTTTGGAGATATCGATTGATTATGTAAGCAGCGATCTGACGCAAATGCAGCAATCTTGCTGCAGAAGCATTTTTACTTTGTTTTAAACTTTTTTATTACACCCGTCAAGGGTTAATTATACCCGCTAGGGGATTACGTTTAACGTCAAAAAATTTTTTTTAGCTGTCTGAGCGCATGTATAGCGATCAGTAACAGCTGATCAGTGGCAAAGGCGGTTTGGCGATTGCTCAGATGAGCATCACCATTCACCTGGTTAGATCAATATTTGTAAATATTTGATCTGACCAGTGTAGATCTGCCTCCCTCTCACTTGAGTTTTAGTGAGGGAGACAGACAGAGCTGTATAATGTAAGTTTTTAATTATATTATATTTAATAAAATTGAGACCCAAAGGCTTTTATAAAATCCGTTTCCAGTGTTTAACCCCTTCCCTGCAATTGATCACTGTGTACGCAGTGATCTTACACAGCAGCACATTTTTTGCTGTCTGTGCATTTTTTTAGGGGTTAATTTATTTTTACTGTGATTTATTACAGTATATCAAAGGCTCTTTTAAGAGCTATTAACCCCTTCCTTGCCATATATCACTTCCTAAGCAGTGCATATGGTCACTGCCTAAGCAGTGCATATGGAGCGATCTGGTCGCAGAAGGATTTTTTTTGCTATCAGCATTTTTTTTTGTCACACTCGCTAGGGGTTAATTATACCCACTAGGGGATTACGTGTATTCCTTTTGAAGCTGTCTGAACGAGTGTATAGCGATCAGTAACAGCCGATCAGTGGCAAAGGTGGTTTGGTGATTGCTCAGATGAGCATCACCATTCGTCTGGTTAGATCAATATTTGTAAATATTGTTCTGACCCATATGGATCTGCCTCCCTCTCCTTACTAGAGTTATAGTGAGGGAAAGAGACAGATCTGTATAATATAAGTTTTTAATTGTAATAAATTAAATAAAATGTTAAAAAATTGTGAGACCCAAGGGCTTTTGTAAAAGCCATACCCTTTGTATAGTGTAGCCATACCCTTTGTATAGTGTGTATTAACCCCTTCCCTGCCACTGATCACTTTTCTGAACATTTTTTCTTGTCTGTGCATTTTTAGGGGTTAATTTTTTTGTACAGGCTCTTATACTCGCTATTAACCCCTTCCTTGCTCTACATGTCAAAATTCCAAGTTGGAAAATCAAAAAGCGCACCTCTCAAATGTAGCCTTTCAACCCCCAACAAAGCTGACAAACCTATGCACCTGTGCTCGGGAGATGTTGCTGAACACATATTGTGGTATTGTTTGTCAGTGACACATACCGAAATATGTGAATTTGTGTCTAAAGTACAATGTATGTGGGAAAAAATACACAATAAAATTACTACCACAAACTTTGACAAAGGCTGGTGGTAGAATTGGTGCATGGAAAGTGTTAAAATACCACCATTTTAAATAGCCTAGGGTGTCTACTTTTACAAAATATATACTTTTTTGGGTAAAATACACTGTCCGGCTTAAAAAAAAGTCCCAAATGAAAGATGGGTTCAGGCTGACTACACGTCAAAATTCCAAGTTGGAAATGTGCACCTTCAAAATGTGGCCCTTTAGCCCCAAATAACCCAAAAAACCTATGCATGGGTGGTATCCCTGTGCTCGGGAGATGTTGCTGAACACATATTGTGGTATTGTTTGTCAGTGACACATACCAAAATCTGTGAATTCATGTCTGAAGTACAAGGTTTGTGAAAAAAAACACAAAAAAATTACTACCACAAACTTTGACAAAGGCTGGTGGTAGAATTACACTAGCTGGCTTCAAATATGTCCCAAATGGGACATGGGCGAAGGTTGTCTTTATGTCAAAATTTCAAGTTGGAAAATCAAAAAGCTCACCTCTCAAATGTGGCCCTTTAACCCCTAAACAAGCAGACAAACCTATGTATGGGTGGTATCCCTATTATCAGGAAATGTTGCTGAACACATATTGGGGTGTTATTTGGCAGTGACACATACCAAAATCTGTGAATTCATGTATGAAGTACAATGTTTGTGAAAAAAAAATTACTACCACAAACTTTGACAAAGGCTGGTGGTAGAATTAGTACATGGAAAATGTTAAAATACCATTATTTTAAATAGCCTAGGGTGTGCACTTTTAAAAAATATATGGGTTGATGGGGTAAAATACACTAGCTGGCTTCAAATATGTCCCAAATGGGACATGGGTGCAGGCTGTCTGCATGTAAACATTTCCAGTTGGAAAACTAAAAACTGCACCTCCCAAATTTGGCAATTTAGCCCCCAAACAACCCAACAAACCTATGCATGGGTGGTATCTCTGTACTCAGGAGAAATAGTAGAATCTATTTAGCAGGTTTTTTTGTTCGCTTTTGGCGATGAGGAGAAGATGTTTCAAATAAAAGTCAGGAAATTTGTGTATTTTTTTTTTTTTTTTACCATATTTTACTTTTTTTATATAAAATTATAAGATATGATCAAAATGATGGCATTCAAAGAAAGCCCTTCTTGTCCCGATAAAAACAATATATAATTCCCTGGTAGGCAGGCATTGGATAACACCAGGAGGTGCATAGATCTTCTGTGGATGGCAGATGAGTCTCGAACGCCTTCTCTGTTTCTTTCTTTGGATGCAGAGAAGGCGTTTGACCGAGTAAATTGGGCTTTCTTAAGACTGGTCATAGAAAAAATGAATTTTCCACAACAATTCTTAAATTGTCTGGCGGCAATTTACCATAAACCTTCTTCTAAAATATGTATACCTGGGGCTACACCCTTAAGACTGTATAATTTTAATGGAACTAGACAGGGCTGCCCTCTTTCACCCCTCTTATTTGCTATTTCTTTGGAACCCCTTCTGCATTCTATACGACAGAACACAAACATTAATGGATTCACAGTAGCCAATAATCGATACATAGTAGCTGCCTATGCAGATGATATTATACTCTCTATTACTGACCCACTTCAATCCCTTCCACACATTTTGTTAAAGAATTAAAAATTTATTCTAAAGTCTCTGGTTTTCAAGTTAACCCAGAAAAGTCCAGGGGACGTCCGATTCATTTAGCTGCTCAAACTCGTCAGACTATACAGTCCACCTTATTAATACCATTATCTGACCAACCATTGACTTACTTGGGTATACAACTCTCATCTGACCACACTAAATTGTATCAACTCAACTACACTCCCCTCCTGCACAAACTTAAATCAGATCTGGATAAATGGAATCCCCTTTTAATCTCTTGGATTGGACGATTAACTACAATTAAAATGAACCTCCTACCTCGGTTGCTGTACCTTTTCCAGGCATTGCCAATCCCACTAGTCACCAAAGATTTCTCGGTACTGCAAAAATCAGTTAATCGTTTTATCTGGCAAGGTAAGAAATCTAGAATTAACATCTCTACGTTGTACAAATCCAAATCTGCTGGGGGATTAGGCCTTCCTGATTTCTCAAAATACTATCTAGCTGCCCAGATTGCACAAGTTTCAGCCTGGCATTCCCATGTTGCTACAATTCGATGGGCTGACTTGGAGAATGATTTCTTTAGTCCAGATATCTTAAACCATTATATTTGGTTACCTAAAAATCACAGACCTCTTTTACGGACGCGATGTCCGATGATACTTAATTCCCTTAGAGTTTGGGACAAATATGCCATTAAAATTAATTTAACAACAGCACAATCATCTCTTCAGCCTATTTGTCGCAATAGAAATTTTCCGCCTGGTATGGATTACGTTCAGTTCAGAAATTTTGATCAAGGGGGGATCTCAAGAATCTGTAATTTATTTCATAATAATTCTGTTACATTATTTGATGATCTTAAAAAGACTTTACCTTTACGCTCGCCTGGTTATTTCCGATATTTACAACTTAGAGACCTTGCCCTCACTTACTCTTCAATTAATTCAGCCAAAATCAAACAGACATGGTTTGAAAAGCTTTGTTTGAATGATCCTAGACAAAAGGGTCTGATCTCTCAATTATACCAAGATTTTCTTGACTTAAATTCAAATTTTTCTCCATCCTATATAAAGGCGTGGGAACGTGATTTGGGTCATCCAGTTGACTCAGACGATTGGTCTGACATATGGGAAGCCACCTCTAAAATTTCCATCTGTACTACTCATAAAGAGCAGGCTTATAAAACTCTGATGAGATGGTACCGGCCCCCCACTACTGTGGCAAAAATGTACACTTCAGCCTCTCCTCTTTGTTGGAAAGATTGTGGACAATTGGGTACCTACTTTCACTGTTGGTGGTCCTGTCAATATCTGCAAGCCTTTTGGGGGCAAATTCACAAACTCCTCATCCATGTTATAGCTAAGCCAATACCATTTGAACCTGAGCTGTTCCTACTGTCCAAACCTGCTGACATATGCACCAAACATGAAAATGTACTGATTACTAAAATTACTTTGGCAGCTCGTAGAGCTATAGCACAATTGTGGAATCAACCCAACATGCCTACGTTAACGGAAGTTAAAAACATGATTATTGAGGTAAAAAACATGGACCTCTTAACTGCATATGTACATGATACTCCAGCCAGATTCCAAAAAATGTGGTCATTATGGACCTTGGCCCTCCCTTAAATCTTTATAGTTTACTAAATTACATAACATAATATTAACTTTCGAAACTTATAATCGTTCCTCCACCCTTGGGTCCCCCTATTATATTATTATATCAATACCCCCTTATCCTTACCCATTCCCGTTAATACTTTTCTGATTCACCTTCCTTTTTATCTTCCTTTCCCAGGGTAATATATGTCTTTTTTTTTTTTCCTCTCCCTTTTTGTTATTTTTATTTTACTAGTTTTTGTTTTTTACTCCCAAGTGTTGTATGTTCTCTCTTATCTACTTTCCTATCATATTTCCCATAACCTTGTCTGTCCTGGTTGATTTAACAAATTGATGAGTAGCAGACAACGAGCTTATGTTATTTTTATTTTTTCTTAATTAATTATAAAAATATTGATTGAAGAACTATTTCTACTGTCCTATTAATGTTTTTTATGCGTGTTTTTGTATTTATGTTACCATTTGTTGATGGTGTACTATTGTTGTCTTGAACTTATGTACTGTCCTTTTAATATTTTCTGTATGTGTTCTTGTATTGTCATGTAATGGTATCATTTGTATATTGTATACTATTGAAATTTTGGACTTATGTATTAATGGTTTCTTCAAATAAAGAATGTTAAAAAAAACAATATATAATATGTGTGGGTACAGAAAATGACAAAGAAGAAAATTACAGATAAACACAAACAGCACAGAAATGTTAAAATAGCCATTGTCCAGAATGGACAAAAATGTTTCAAAGGCTCTGTCCTTAAGGGGTTAAACGGTGTGCTGAGTCTCCTGTGTTTTCTTTTTGCTTTATGGGCGTGAATAACGTTCCCTCGTTGCACGCGATACTTGTAAGTGTGCAGACCCATTCATACTTTTTACTAGGGACAACTAACTTTTTCCCTGTGCTATAATGTTGAAGCACAAGTAGGGTTGCCATCTTGGCCAATATTTACCAGCCACATGCTGCCTTGCCGTATGTAGAAGTCATATGTGACCAGAAGGAAATCGATTAACTAAGCAACGTGGTGCTGTGGGATCCACTTCTTGATTAGATCATTGATTTTCTTCTGGCCACATATGACTTCTACATATGGCAAAGCAGTCTGCAAAAGTTATATCTGGGCGGTACAAAATGGCTGAGGTGGCAACCCTAAGCACAAGTGAAAAATAAAGTTCAGTGCCCCTTTACGCTCAGTGGTTAGCAGTTCATTTTGTAAAAAGAACGCCATTCAATGTTTTTCCAACCAAGGATTATTTAAATAATTCTTTAGCCAGTTCAGGGTTATTGAAATAAACATATAGCCACTATAGTATGGCATTGTCAGGCTTTTTAACAGAGTGCACCAAATCTATATTAATGTGTTCTGAGGTCACCAGCACATCACCTTTGTTTTGTATGTTTTCTATACATTCCTACCACCTCTGTGTACTACTATTGCCTGATTTACCATCACATTAGCCTAATGTAGTGTGCACTGTTGTGTAGTGCTCACATTCTACTACTGAATCACAGCAATATTCCTGGTTTACATATTTTAAAAGGTTGTGCAAGCAAATTCTCCTGCACAACTCTACATCCAAACTCCTCACACGGTGGATATAAAACACCATTGATTTTCCTCTTGTTCTGATAGTTTTTTTTTTTTTAGAGATGCAAGAGTCCAGGGACTTATCACCACATATGGTAGAGCTGCCCAGTAATACAACCCTATTAAAGTTGTTCTACAAGTCACAGAAGGAACAATGCAGGCGTGCCCTGCAGTGATTTTCCAACAGCATACCGTGACACACATTTTGATATGCGAGCTCTGCAGTCTGGCACCACCTAATTGACACTAAAATGAATGTTACTAAAGAAAGGCTACACCTGCAGATTCTGAAAAGTCAGATATGAATGTATAAACCTGTTGGAGGAGATCAGATCAGTTGGTGTCTTGTTTTGAGACCTCTATGGCTTAAAGGTATATTACAAAATTTCCATTAAGGGAGTTATCATCCATGTTGTATACAAAAGAACCAGGTTAAATGAGGTTAAATGTGTAATTTATACAGCTTCTAGGACAAAGCATATGTCAGGGTAAAGAGTAATCTAACGGCTTTGGAAAGAGGCTGTTGTTAACCCTTTCCTGACACTGGACGTACCAGGTAGTTCATCAATAAAATGTCACTTAGTGACAATGGGCGTTCCTGATATATCCTGTGTAGTGTTGAGCGAACCCGAACCGCACTGTTCGGGTTCGTACCGAACATTACGGTTTTTGGACCCCGGACCCGAACACAGACATTTCACTGTATGTTCGGGTTGGAGTTCGGCGATTTAATGGCACGTTTTGAAAGGCTGCAGGGCAGCCAATCAGAAAGTCCATAGCATTACATACATATACGTTGTATGTAATGCTATTGGCTATCTATAAACCAAAATAGAGTCCCCATTCATACGAATAGGTCAATTGACCTATTCGTATGAATGGGGACTCTATTTCGGTTTATAGAATAGCAATAGCATTACATGTAGTACATACACCGAAAGTCTATAAACCGAAAGAGATTCGGTTTATAGAAAGCCAATAGCATTACATGTATTCCATAAACCGAAAGTCTATAAACCGAATGTCTTTCGGTTTATAGAGTTTCGGTTTATGGAATACATGTAATGCTATTGGCTTTCTATAAACCGAAATAGAGTCCCCATTCATACGAATAGGTCAATTGACCTATTCGTATGAATGGGGACACTATTTCGGTTTATAGAATAGCAATATCATTACCTGTATTACATCTGAGAGTCAAATAGAACCATCAAATACTGTGCTTACAGCGCACTTTGAAAAATTTGAATAGTTTTGGGTGGTAAATAGTACATTTGCGCCTTGCGGTGCACTTCATATCTGAGAGTCAAATAGAACCATCAGATACTGTGATTACAGCGCACTTTGAAAAATTCTAATAGTTTTGGCTGGTAAAAAGTACATTTGCGCCTTGTGGTGCACTTCATATCTGAGAGTCAAATAGAACAGTCCAATACTGTGCTTACAGCGCACTTTGAAAAATTCTGGCTACCTCCTCCTCCTCCAGCGCCGCTTCCAGCTACACCGCCACGGTCACCGCTTTCCTCAACCTATGGGTCACTTAGTATAAACTGAAAGAGAATACCCTGCACTCCAACCCTCTCTCAAATGGATAATTCTGTTGATCCTCCTGGCAGCCATGCTTTAGATTTAGATTTATGTTCTTCCAAAACTAAAATCAAAGATTCCATCTAGTGCTATTTTATGGCTCAGCTGTATTTTTATTTGTATGTATTTTATGTTATTTGGAGTTATTTCCCTTTCCATATTTGTTTGCAGGGCACTTGTCCTACTCTTACCCCCATTTTACTTCCTTTTGCAGCCCTGTAGCCCTTTCCAGGACTTTTTTAGAGGCATTTTAGTGGCCAAAAGTTCGGGTCCCCATTGACTTCAATGGGGTTCAGGTTCGGGGTCAAGTTCGGGGTCAAGTTCGAGCCCGAACCCGGACTTTTTTCCGAAGCCGAAAGCGAACCCGAACATCCAGGTGTCTGCTCAACTCTAGTCCTGTGCTAAAACACAGGCAGCAAACAAAAATCACTTCTGTCACTCTTTTACTGTTGCTTGACTGCCCCAGAGGAAAACTAACTGTAGATCTAGAGTTAGAGTACCACTTAGAGTCACAGATGAGTTGGGTTAGAATTAGGTTTAGTCGTACGGTTAGATTTTGGGCTAGGGTTAGATTTAGGGTTGGGGTCAAAAGATCACTGTAGGAGATAAGGGATAGAAAACAAAAACACTACTTGGTTATTGTCCTATAACTTCAAAAAAACACCACTTATGCATATTTCTAAATTCAAAAAAATTAGAAACGATTAAGATGCGGTCTTTTTACTGTTTGTAATCATGTAAAAGATTTTTCAGTTGAACCCCTTAGTGACAAGACATTTTGACCTTGACTTTCCCTTGGTGACAAGTGCTGTTTTTCCATTTCTGGGGTTTTGTGTGTAGCTGTAATTTTCTTCTCTCTCACATACTGTACCCACACAAATTATATGTTGTCTTTATCATCATAAGAAGGGCTTCCATTAGATACCATTATGTTCATCATATCTTACAATTTACTACAAAAAAAATCATAAAATATGATGAAAAAAACAAACCCTTTTTCTAACTTTGACCTAAAATATAATTTACACAAATACAATCATTAAAAATACCCCATCTAAATATTTTCTAAATGTTGTCCCGAGTTTAGAATTATGCAAGTTATGGGGAAAAAAACAATAATAGTGTTTTTTGTTTTTTTCCTAAATTGACCTTTTGACCCCAACCCCAACCCTAAATTTAACCCTAAATTTAACCCCAACTCTAACCCTTATGCTATCCCTTAATATATTTTAATTTAATTTTAACCCTATCCCTTATGCTAACCCTAATTTAATTTTAACCCTGACAGCTAATCTAACCCTAATCCTAGATTTAAACTAATTGAGTCTTTTTTCCCCATTGCAATGTTGCTGACTGCCTCCATGATTGTATGAGAGGACAGAGTTTGTTCCAGGTATAGTATCCAAAAGGAAAACAAGAATGCAGAAATAGAAGTGGGTGATGAGGAAAAAAAAGTGGATCAAGGTGGAGCCGAAGTAATAAGTAAAGGAAGAGAAGAATCAGGTTATTGAGATACACAGGAATAAGCATTTGCATTTTATGACAGAGTATTTACTACAGTGAGACACTGGTTAAAAAATGTCCTGCATTAAATATTTTTCATAACTATTCCATGAGGCTTTTAATTTCCTCAGTAGCAATTGGAAACCATAAGCAGCATAAATTATAGCCCTCTGAATCATAACTACCGCAATGTTAGATTTCTTTTCCCCTGTAAAATTGAAAGGAAAAATCATTACTGCACCAACTTCCAATAATAGTCATTCCCTTTTTTGTGTATTAATGATAAAAAACACCATTGATATCTCGAGTAGTAAAGTGTTGTGTGTGGAAATGCTAAAAAGGCAATCCCAGGGGAAACTAGAAGCCATAAAAATGTTTCTCCTGATATACATTTATAAAATGAAAATGTGCTTTGCAATCTGCAAGGTTTCAGAGTAGTTGCTGAGTTAAATTATGGTGAACCTATGGCACATAAGTGCCACAAGTGACACTTTAAGATCTCTGAGATGGCACTCTGCATGTATGTAAAGTATCACCATCAATTATGGATGACCCAGTAACTGTTATGATCTAAAATGTATACTTCTGGTTATTGGGGACTTTAGTGCACCTGTGCTTGATCTCACTGGTGCAAGATAAATTATAGGAAGGGGAGGAGGGAAAGAATGTCTAGGGTGGCTTATACTGATGGGTGGAAAAAGGGCACTTTGAGCTTCATCTTGACTTCCTGCAGAAAACATCAGAACTCAGCTTTTAACCCCTTGGCGACAGATGACGTGCCAGGCACGTCACAGCAAATCGAGGACTTGCCGACAGGTGACGTGCCTGGCACGTCATGCACTTAACAGAGTAAAGAAAGCGACCAGCGGTCGCTTTCATTACTCTATCGGTGTTGCTACAATGCCTCTAGGTAGAGGCATTGTGCAGCACCCCCAAAAAGTGCAGGGGCGCGCTACGATCACTCCCCCGCTGCACACATGTGCTTAGAAAGCGAACGATCGTTCGCTTTCTAAGCATCTCCGGTGTTGCTAAAGTGCCTCGCTCGCTAGCGAGGCACTTAGCAGCACCTTCAGGCTCCCCAGAACCGATGGTGGTCGCTCTCCTGAGCGACCCCATCGGCTCAGTGCTTCCCTTCTAATGGCTAGAGCATCGGAAGTGAAAGTATTTCACTTCCGATGCTCTAGGGGGAGCCAATCAATGCCGGCACAACAGATCTGTATGATCTGTGTGCAGGCATGTATGGTAAGTGCTCTGATGAGCACTTATCATACATTCAAAGGCAATATTAGTAAATATTGCCTTTGACAAGTATTGATCTGCCTCCCTCACCTTACTAGTTTTAGTAAGGGAGAGAGACAGATCAGATAAAGTAAAAAATTAAATAAAATAATAAAATAAAATATTTATTAAAATGTTAAACACCAAGGGCTTTTAAAAAAGCCATTTAACCCCTTCCCTGCCATTGATCGCTGTGTACGCAGTGATCATACACAGCAGCACATTTTTTGCTGTCTGTGCATTTTTTAGGGGTTAATTTTTTTTACTGTAATTCATTACAGTATAAAAAAAAGCTCTTTTAAGAGAGACTAACCCCTTGCTTGCTGTAGATCACTGCCTAAGCAGCGATCTAACGCAAATGCAGCAATCTTGCTGCAGAAGAGTTTTTAATTTTTTTTAAACTTTTTTTATAACACCCGTCACATATTAATTATACCCGCTAGGGGACTACGTTTAATGCAAAAAAATTTTTTTTAGCTGTCTGAGCGCATGTATAGCGATCAGTAACAGCTGATAAGTGACAAAGGCGGGTTGGCGTTTGCTCAGATGAGCATCACCATTCGACTTTGTAAATATTTGATCTGACCCGTGTAGATCTGCCTCCCTCTCACTTGAGTTTTAGTGAGGGAGACAGATGGAGCTGTATAATGTAAGTTTTTAATTATAATATATTTAATAGAATTGAGACCCAAAGGCTTTTAAAAAAGCCGTTTCCAGTATTTAACCCCTTCCCTGCAATTGATCGCTGTGTGCGCAGTGATCTTACACAGCAGCACATTTTTTGCTGTCTGTGCATTTTTTTAGGGGTTAATTTTTTTTTACTGTGATTTATTACAGTATATCAAAGGCTCTCTTAAGAGCCGTATATCACTTCCTAAGCAGCACATATTGTCACTGCCTAAGCAGTGCATATGGTCACTGCCTAAGCAGCGCATATGGAGTAATCTATTTTTTTTGCTATCAGGATTTTTTTTGTCACACTCGCTAGGGGTTAATTATACCCACTAGGGGATTACGTGTATTCCTTTAGAAGCTGTCTGAACGCGTGTATAGCGATCAGTAACAGCCGATCAGTGGCAAAGGTGGTTTGGTGATTTCTCAGATGAGCATCACCATTCGTCTGGTTCGATCAATATTGGTAAATATTGTTCTGACTCATATGGATCTGCCTCCCTCTCCTCACTTGAGTTTTAGTGAGGGAAAGAGACAGATCTGTATAATATAATTTTTTAATTGTAATAAATTAAATAAAATGTTAAAAAATTGTGAGTCCCAAGGGCTTTTATAAAAGCCATACCCTTTGTATAGTGTAGCCTGTGTATAAACCCCTTCCCTGCCACTGATCACTGCACAGCACAATATTTTTTCTTGTCTGTGCATTTTTAGGGGTTAATTTATTTTGTACAGTACTACAAAGGCTCTTATAAGAGCTATTAACCCCTTCCTTGCTCTACATGTTCAAATTCCAAGTTTAAAAATCAAAAAGCGCACCTCTCAAATGTAGCCTTTCAACCCCCAACAAAGCTGACAAAGCTATGCATGGGTGGTATCCCTGTGCTCGGGAGATGTTGCTGAATATTGTGGTATTGTTTGTCAGTGACACATACAGAAATATGTGAATTTGTGTCTAAAGTACAATGAATGTGGGAAAAAATACACAATAAAATGACTACCACAAACTTTGACAAAGGCTGGTGGTAGAATTGGTGCATGGAAAGTGTTAAAATACCACCATTTAAAATAGCCTAGGGTGTCTACTTTTACTAAATATATACTTTTTTGTGTAAAATACACTGTCCTACTTTAAAAAAAAGTCCCAAATGCAAGATGGGCTCAGCCTGACTACACCTCAAAATTCCAAGTTGAAAATGTGCACCATCAAAATGTGGCCCTTTAGCCCTCAAACAACCCATCAAACCTATGCATGGGTGGTATCCCTGTACTCAGGAGATGTTGTTGAACACATATTGGGTTATTGTTTGGCAGTGACACATACCAAAATCTGTGAATTTATGTCTGAAATACAATATTTGTGAAAAAAAACCACACACAAATTACTACCACAAACTTTGACAAAGGCTGGTGGTAGAATTAGTGCATGGAAAGTGTTAAAATACCACCATTTAAGATAGCCTAGGGTGTCTACTTTTAAAAAATATATGGGTTGATGGGGTAAAATACACTGGCTGGTTTCAAATATGTCCCAAATGGGACATGGGTGCAGGCTGTCTGCATGTCAAAATTTCAAGTTGGAGAACCAAAAACTGCACCTCCCAAATTTGGCCTTTTCCCCCCCAAACAATCCAACAAACCTATGCATGGGGGGTATCCCTGTACTCAAGAGATGTTGCTGAACACTTATTGGGGTGTTATTTGGCAGTGACACATACCAAAATCTGTGAATTCATGTCTGAAGTACAAGGTTTGTGAAAAGAAAACACCAAAAAATTACTACCACAAACTTTGACAAAGGCTGGTGGTAGAATTAGTGCATGGAAAGTGTTAAAATACCACCATTTGAGATAGCCTAGGGTGTCTACTTTTAAAAAATATATGGGTTGATGGGGTAAAATACACTAGCTGGCTTCAAATATGTCCCAAATGGGACATGGGTGCAGGGTGTCTGCATGTAAAAATGTCAAGTTGGAAAACAAAAAACTGCACCTCACAAATTTGGCATTTTAGCCCCCAAACAACCCAACAAACCTATGCATGGGGGGTATCCCTGTACTCAGGAGAAATAGTAGAATCTATTTAGCAGGTTTTTTCGTTCGCTTTTGTCGATGAGGAGAAGTTGTTTCAAATAAAAGTCAGGAAATTTGTGTATTTTCTTTTTTTATACCATATTTTATTATTTTTTTTAATAATATTATAAGATATGATCAAAAAGATGGCATCCATAGAAAGCCCTTCTAGTCCCGATAAAAACAATATATAATATGTGTGGGTACAGCAAATGACAAAGAAGAAAATTACTGCTAAACACAAACAGCACAGAAATGTTAAAATAGCCATTGTCCAGAAAGGACAAAAATGTTTCAAAGGCTCTGTCCTTAAGGGGTTAATGCCTCATTTGTTTAGTTTACGTGTTCACTCACCAGTGTTAGTAAAAAAAAAACCCATTGTTTTGACAATGGCAGAGGTTGTGAGGTCTTTATATATTTTTCTGTGGTCTTCCTTACTACCTTATACTATATACCCTGTATGGACAAAAGCATTGGACACCTGGTCATTACACCAACAGGGATATGTTGTTGGTTCCCCGTTGCAGCTATGTCAGCTTCCACTCTTCTGGGAAGGCTTTCTACAAGACTATTGCAAAGATGGCATACTATCACGCCTGTATGACGCTTGAATTCACTGAGCTCTTCAGAACGACCCTTTTCCCCCACAAATGTTTGTAAATGCAGCCTGCATGGCTAGGTGATTGGTTTTATACACCTGTGGCAATGTGCCTGACTGAAACACCTGAAGTCAATAATTAAGAGCTTTTGTTCATATAGTGTATGTATTTATATATACAAGTATATGTAGACCTAAATTCTGAAGAAGCTGCCAGTAAAAACCCATCAGGTCTTTCCGATGTTTACACAACGTTAAAAGCGTATTCGATGATGCTATAGGAGGTCTAAATTTGTATACCACTGATACTGTATTTTTACATAAGTAATGTGCTTTATAATTTGAACTCATCCAATTTAAAAATGTTTTTCCTGACCTGGATTTTATTATGTTTTTTTATGAATATAGAATAGACTTATGATAATATGGGATAACATATAAACACAATTTTTTTCTTTTATGTCTGTCTCACCCTCTATTTTTGTCTGTCTTTTTTTTTTTCTTTATACCTTGTAATACATCACTACATATGTACTATATATATATGTATATGTTTTTAGCATATTTATATTGCACCAACAGGTGTTGTTTACATTTGACTTTTTTTGTATGGTACATTACATTGTTGTAAACATTATATTAGTAGGCAGAATACGTATGCTGATATATAATATAACTGTTTAAACTCATAGGTATCAGCAGCAGCTATGTGAATCATTCGTATTTTAATGTAAAGGACTTTCCACATTTATATTTTAAATACTGTGTATGAAGTAAATGAAAATTAAATAATGGCCTACAAGCGGGGTTCAATAAAGGCAGTAATATTCTGTCAGTCACACTAATATCAGACAAATGGAAGACTCTATTCTTGGTAGATTGATCTTCTCATGACCCCTAGTGGTAAAATGTAGAATGCACCTCTTTTTTTCTTATAAAAGAAGGAAGGCACACTTGAATATATTTGCATAGTTTAGTTCCTTCATGATTTGATTGCATATACTTGTATGAGGCAAATAGGCATATCCTGTGTTATCTATATTTCGACACAGTAAAGTACAAAAGTCATCAGAACATAAGAATAGTTTTCCTTTCATTGCTATGTATTCTGAAAAATAAAAGGCAGTTTTAGCATAAATCCACATAGCCACACATATATAGTTTACCAATTATAGCCTACCAGTTTTACAAGCAAGCAGCATTTGCATTTATTGATACAATATTTTAACAACTGCCACCCTTATCTGACTGCTAGTCTGCTAGTGTTTGTCTCCAGTGCCTCTGTGTATTTAGCTGTTTTGGATTATTTAACCCCTTGTAACTAATCACATTTTTACTAGAGTAAGGTCCTATGCATTTTTATATACACACACACAAATTCAAGGATGTGATCCCAGAATTGTATGAATTAGACATGTGCATTCGTTTTCGGACGAATGCATTTTCGGACGAAAATAGCATTTTCGTCCATTCGTCCGAAAAACGAATAACGAAAATTTTAACTAACAAAATCCGAATGAACGAATGGTTAATAAACGAAAATCATTCGTTCATTCGTCCATTCGTCCATTCGTGCTATTGGCATTCTAAACCGAAATAGAGTCGGTTTACAATACCAATAGCATTGTACTACATTCCATAAACCGACATGAATGACTTTCGGTTTATGGAATGCATGTAATGCTATTAGCTTCCTATAAACCGAAATTGAGTTCCCATTCATACGAATAGGTCAATTGACCTATTCGTATGAATGGGGACTCTTTCGGTTTATAGAAAGCCAATAGCAGCATGTATTCTATAAGCCGAAAGTCTTTAAAACAAACGACGTTCGGTTTATAGAATACATGTAATGCTATTGCTGTTCTATAAGCCGAAAGACATTCGGCTTATAGAACAGCAATAGCATTACATGCATTCTATAAACCGAACGTCGTTCGTTTTAAAGACTTTCGGCTTATAGAATACTATTGGCATTCTATAAACCTAACTAGAGTCCCTCCTCATTCATAAGAATTTCTTATGAATGGGGACTCGACTCTAGTTCGGTTTATAGAAAGCCAATAGTATTCTATAAGCCGAAAGTCTTTAAAACGAACGACGTTCGGTTTATAGAATACATGTAATGCTATTGCTAAACTATAAACCGAACGACTTTCGGTTTATAGAATAGCCATAGGATTACATGTAGTGCATAAGCCGAAAGTCTATAAACCGAAAGTCGTTCGGTTTATAGGCTGTCGGCATTTTACTACACGAAGACAAAGTCTCCATTCATAATTTTATGAATGGAGACTTTGTCTCCGTGTAGTAAAATGCCGAAAGTCTATAAACCGAACGATCGGTTTATAGACTTTCGGCTTATATAATACATGTAATCCTATGGCTATTCTATAAACCGAAAGTTCGGTTTATAGAATAGCAATAGGAATACATGTATTCCATAAGCCGACAGCCTATAAACCGAACGTTCGGTTTATAGGCTGTGGGCATTTTACTACACGGAGACAAAGTCTCCATTCATAATTTTATGAATGGAGACTCTGTCTCTGTATAGTTAAATGCCGGCTTTTAACTATACGGAGACAAAGTCTCCATTTATAATTTTATGAATGGAGACTCTGTCTCCGTATAGTTAAATGCCCACAGCCTATAAACCGAACGTTCGGTTTATAGGCTGTGGGCATTTAACTATACGGAGACAAAGTCTCCATTCATAATTTTATGAATGGAGACTCTGTCTCTGTATAGTTAAATGCCGGCTTTTAACTATACGGAGACAAAGTCTCCATTTATAATTTTATGAATGGAGACTCTGTCTCCGTATAGTTAAATGCCCACAGCCTATAAACCGAACGTTCGGTTTATAGGCTGTGGGCATTTAACTATACGGAGACAAAGTCTCCATTCATAATTTTATGAATGGAGACTCTGTCTCTGTATAGTTAAATGCCGGCTTTTAACTATACGGAGACAAAGTCTCCATTTATAATTTTATGAATGGAGACTCTGTCTCCGTATAGTTAAATGCTATTGTATTCTATAAACCGACTCTATTTCGGCTTATAGAATGCAATAGTACTACGAATGGACGAATGAACGAATGATTTTCCTTTATTAACCATTCGTTCATCCGGCTTTCGTTAGCTTAGCATTTTCGTTCTTCGTTTTTCGGGCGAATGGACGAAAATGCAATTTTCGGACGAAAATGCATTCGTCCGAAAACGAATGCACATGTCTAGTATATATTCACATGTAAATTGCTTTTTAAATAATAAATTATGATATAAAAAAATCTTGTTTTTATTTCCTTTTATGTGACAATGCTGCCTCTCTCTTTCCCTTGCCCCCAGATTTGTCGCTCTCCCCCCCTTAGTGTTGTCTCTCTCTCACCCTCCCTTTGGCTCCCCCCTCGCTCCCCTTGTGTCTGTCTCTTCCCCCCTTCCCTCCCCTTGTTTCTCTCTGCCCCCCCCCCTTGTTATTCTGTCCCCCCCTCACCTGTTTCTTGCTCCCTGGTGGCTAGTGGGGGCAGCCGGGGGATGTATGCACTATACATAATAGACGGAAGTGTCGGGCAGCATGGAGGTTGTCTGCACGATTCGTGCAGACATCCCCCAGCTGCCCGATTCTCCCTGGTGGCTAGCGAGGGAGCGGAGGATGTCTGCGCGATGAGCGAGACCTCCCCTGCTGCCGCCCGGCATGACCGCCGGGACTTCTATGATGAAGCTGGGTACTTCCGGCTTCCTCATAAAAGTCCTGGCTGTCGTTCCGGGCGGCAGCAGGGGAGGTCTCGCTCATCGCGCAGACATCCACCGCTGCCTCGCTAGCCACCAGGGAGAATCGGGCAGCTGGGGGATGTCTGCACGAATCGTGCAGACAACCTCCATGCTGCCCGACACTTCCGTCTATTATGTATAGTGCATACATCCCCCGGCTGCCCCCACTAGCCACCAGGGAGCAAGAAACAGGTGAGGGGGGGACAGAATAACAAGGGGGGGGGGGGCAGAGAGAAACAAGGGGAGGGAAGGGGGGAAGAGACAGACACAAGGGGAGCGAGGGGGGAGCCAAAGGGAGGGTGAGAGAGAGACAACACTAAGGGGGGGAGAGCGACAAATCTGGGGGCAAGGGAAAGAGAGAGGCAGCATTGTCACATAAAAGGAAATAAAAACATGATTTTATTTATATCATAATTTTTTATTAAAAAAGCAATTTACATGTGAATATATACTAGACATGTGCATTCGTTTTCGGACGAATGCATTTTCGTCCGAAAATTGCATTTTCGTCCATTCGCCCGAAAAACGAAGAACGAAAATGCTAAGCTAACTAAATCGAATGAACGAAAAGTTAATAAAGGAAAATCATTCGTTCATTCGTCCATTCGTAGTACTATTGCATTCTATAAGCCGAAATAGAGTCGGTTTATAGAATACAATAGCATTTAACTATACGGAGACAGAGTCTCCATTCATAAATTTATGAATGGAGACAAACGTATAGTTAAAAGCCGACAGCCTATAAACCGAACGTTCGGTTTATAGGCTGTGGGCATTTAACTATACGGAGACAGAGTCTCCATTCATAAAATTATAAATGGAGACTTTGTCTCCGTATAGTTAAAAGCCGGTGTTCTGACAAATTTCTGGAGCAAATTCTCCTGCGCAATCGCAGGAGAATTTGCTCACTGCGCATGCGCATAAAGTTACAGCTGATAACTCAGCTGTAACTTTGTGACCACCGTGCATGAGACAGCTGCGCAACCCACCTCCCGCCCCCTCACACCCGCCGCACACCCCTTCTTACCAGATCATCGACCACAGCGATACACAGCGCATGCGCACGCCTATCCAGCCGTTTGGGAATGCGCGCGTCCGTTGTTGTGTTCTTAAGGTGGTAAGTAACACGGGGCGTCGGGACATAAGGGGGCAAGCATCCTGGTGAGGGCTGCCTCATCTTGATGGGATTTGTGATCCTCCTGCTGTATTATTGATGCAGCAGGAGGATCACAAATCCCATCAAGATGAGGCAGCCCTCACCAGGATGCTTGCCCCCTTATGTCCCGACGCCCCATGTTACTTACCACCTTAAGAACACAACAACGGACGCGCACATTCCCAAACGGCTGGATAGGCGTGCGCATGCGCTGTGTATCGCTGTGGTCGATGATCTGGTAAGAAGGGGTGTGCAGGGGGTGTGAGGGGGCGGGAGGTGGGTTGCGCAGCTGGCGCATGCGCGGTGGTCACAAAGTTACAGCTGAGTTATCAGCTGTAACTTTATGCGCATGCGCAGTGAGCAAATTCTCCTGCGATTGCGCAGGAGAATTTGCTCCAGAAATTTGTCAGAACACCGGCATTTAACTATACGGAGACAGAGTCTCCATTCATAAAATTATAAATGGAGACTTTGTCTCCGTATAGTTAAAAGCCGGCATTTAACTATACGGAGACAGAGTCTCCATTCATAAAATTATGAATGGAGACTTTGTCTCCGTGTAGTAAAATGCCCACAGCCTATAAACCGAACGTTCGGTTTATAGGCTGTCGGCTTATGGAATACATGTATTCCTATTGCTATTCTATAAACCGAACGTTCGGTTTATAGAATAGCCATAGGATTACATGTATTATATAAGCCGAAAGTCTATAAACGGATCGTTCGGTTTATAGGCTTTCGGCATTTTACTACACGGAGACAAAGTCTCCATTCATAATTTTATGAATGGAGACTCTGTCTCTGTATAGTTAAATGCCGACAGCCTATAAACCGAACGACTTTCGGTTTATAGACTTTCGGCTTATATAATACATGTAATCCTATGGCTATTCTATAAACCGAAAGTCGTTCGGTTTATAGAATAGCAATAGGAATACATGTATTCCATAAGCCGACAGCCTATAAACCGAACGTTCGGTTTATAGGCTGTCGGCATTTTACTACACGGAGACAAAGTCTCCATTCATAATTTTATGAATGGAGACTCTGTCTCCGTGTAGTAAAATGCCGACAGCCTATAAACCGAACGTTCGGTTTATAGGCTGTCGGCTTATGGAATACATGTATTCCTATTGCTATTCTATAAACCGAACGACTTTCGGTTTATAGAATAGCAATAGGAATACATGTATTCCATAAGCCGACATCCTATAAACCGAAAGTCGTTCGGTTTATAGGCTGTCGGCATTTTACTACACGGAGACAGAGTCTCCATTCATAAAATTATGAATGGAGACTTTGTCTCCGTGTAGTAAAATGCCCACAGCCTATAAACCGAACGTTCGGTTTATAGGCTGTCGGCATTTTACTACACGGAGACAAAGTCTCCATTCATAATTTTATGAATGGAGACTCTGTCTCTGTATAGTTAAATGCCGACAGCCTATAAACCGAACGACTTTCGGTTTATAGACTTTCGGCTTATGTAATACATGTAAACCTATGGCTATTCTATAAACCGAAAGTCGTTCGGTTTATAGAATAGCAATAGGATTACATGTATTCCATAAGCCGAAAGTCTATAAACCGAAAGTCGTTCGGTTTATAGACTTTCGGCTTATAGAATACAAGTAATACTATTGCCTTTCTATGAACCGAACGAGAGCCCCATTCATAAGAATTTCTTATGAATGGGGCTCTCGTTCGGTTTATAGAAAGCCAATAGTATTACATTGTATTCTATAAAACGAACGAAAAAAATTAACGAAACGAAAATAATGAACGAATTTCGTCTGAAACGAATGCACTAATGAACGAAATTCGTTTTAGACGAAATAAATAACATTTTCGTCCGAATGGACGAAAACGAAACGAAAATTTTAGTTTTGCACATGTCTAGTATGAATGTCATTAACAGTGTTGAAAAAATTGGGTGAATAAATATACTGACACAGATGAGATCATGTAAAATAACAAAACAGTAACAAGAAGTTTGGATAATGATGTTTTGGTGTTTTTTTGTGGATGATACAACACCAACCTACTGAGAGAGTAGATGGGGAAAATGAAACCTTCCAGACACACGTTTAGTAGAAGTTTGATTAAAAAAGCTTTTGAGCAATTCTCATATGGAGCAGTGGCGGATGCTACATATGTGCTAGGTGTGCGCTGTACACGGAGCACCCGCGATGTGTATTTCTGGGGTTTGTGTGCTCCGAACAAAGAGCACACAAACCCCAGAAATGCATCCGAAAGGCGATGCCAGCTCCGAATTCGGCAACAGAGTCACTCACTCTGTTGCCAATTCAAAAAGGACTAGAAGTATACGAAGTATGAGTGTGAGTGTTGCCGAATTCGTAGCTGGCGTTGCCTTTCAGATGTAACTTGTGTATTTCTGGGGGATTGTGTGCTGGCTGTTCTCAGCACACAAACCCTCGGAAATACACGAGAGACATCGTGCCTCCGAGTGACAGGTGTGCTCCTAGGGTTGCCACCTTTTCCTCCCAAAAATACCGGCCATGTGTGGGCGGAGCTACAAGAGGGAGGGGCCATGAGGGGTGGAGCCACAAAGGGGGCGGATTATCACAGAAATGATATATATTATTTGTATATCATGCCAGTGAGAAGCATGTGTGTGTATATATATGTATAAAAAAAAATATATATATATATTTGTATATCATATACACACACACGCTGTCTATCACACACACAGACAAGCTGTCTATCACAATATGCCTGTTTATTGCCCCTCAATATGCCAGGATATTGCCCCTCAATATGCCAGGATATTGCCACTTATTATGCCAGGATATTGGCATTTAGTATGCCAGGATATTGCCCCTCAATATGCCAGGATATTGCCATTTAATATGCCAGGATATTGCCCCTCAGTATGCCAGGATATTGCTATTTAATATGCCAGGATATTGCCATTTAATATGCCAGGATATTGCCCCTCAATATGCCAGGATATTGCCATTTAATATGCCAGGATATTGCCATTTAATATGCCAGTGTATTGCCCCTCAATATGCCAGGATATTGCCATTTAATATGCCAGTTTATTGCCCCTCAATATGCCAGGATATAGCCACCCTCCTCCCCCTTTCCCCAGTACTTACCTCCTTGCTGCTGTCTCCCAGAGCAGGTCCGTGGCTGTGAGGAAAGCATTGTGCGCTCCCCTCCAGCCACGCGGACCAATAAAGTTTGTTAAAACTTTATTTTTAAACAAAGTTTTATTGAAGCCGCGCGGCTGGAGGCGAGCTCACAATGCTTCCTTCACAGCCATGGACCTGCACCGGGAGACAGCAGCAAGGAGGTAAATATTGGGAAGGGGGGAGGAAAATACCAGCCCCAAGACCCTAAATACCGGCTGTGCCTGTAAATTACCGGCCAGGTGGCAACTCTATGTGCTTCGGGCTTGCAGCATGCCTGTCACTCAGAGGCACGATATGCCCCTGATATGGGTCTACGACACTTCTTCGCCGCATCTTCATCGCTGACAGTTCAGCGTGGCAGTTAGAACGCTGAACTGTCAGCAATGAAGTATAACGCGGCCGTTTCACCGCGGCTGCAGCTATGTAAGAGCTGACAGTTCAGCGCTGAACTGTCAGCTCTTACAAATCTAAAAGTAAAACTAAAATACCCCCCCAATAAATGCTTCCCCCCCAATACTATCACTAAACACTAAACCCAAATACTAACACTAAAATTAACCCCAATACTAAAATTAACCCCCTAAACCCTAATACTAACCCTTGACCCCTAATACTAAAATTAACCCCCTAAACCCTAATACTAACCCTAATACTAACCCCCGACCCCAAATACTAAAATTAACCCCCTAAGCTCTAATAATAACCCTAATACTAACCCCCGACCCCTAATGCTAAAATTAACCCCCTAAACCCTAATACTAAACCTAATTCTAACCCCCTAAACCCTAATTCTAAACAAACTAAAATCTGTAAAATACTTACCTTTCGCGATGAAATGTCCCGCGCTGAAATCTCCAGCGACGATCTGTCTTGTGCTGTAGAGTCGGCGGTGAAGCGACTGCGCGGAAGCAGCCGCGATGAAGAGTCCCATCCCCCTGATATGGAGCACCGTTTAGAAGTGATTTCCATTTATTTTAGAAGTCCAACAGAGACTTCCAGGCTGCTCTTTCATGGAGCTGCTGCTTTGTTACTGGGCAGAAATGACTAATGTGATACCAAATTCACCCTCAGCAGGGAAGATACCTATGTTTCCAAAAGCTGCAAAAGCTGAATATGGTTGGAATGATGCATAATTCAGCTGACGTTAACTTTTGCTTCATTAAAGGAACATTTTGGGATTTACTCCCACTTTAAGAACAGTAGGGGGATGATAAAAAAAGAGTATACCATTGAAAAATGAATGCGAATTAATTAGTGGTTAGACAAATTTGTTTGAATGGAAATATACTCGTAAAGAACCTGGTCTTCGTGGTAAACAATGGACATAGAGTAGGTTTATTATATAACAATCCTGGTACAACTTTCCAGACTCGTTTTAATGAGCTGCTACTAACACTTATTGAGGCACTTGCAGAACTGTTAATGAGAACTAATTGAGCCACAGGCATAAATATAACCTTATACCAAACGCATGACACTAATAAGATCAGGAAACTGGTTCTATGAATAGCTCTTAACTTTCACGATATGAAAATTCATATTTCGTCAGCTCACGGTCTTTTAAATGAGAGAAGGACATATTGTTTTGATTTTACAGAGATACCAGGCCTATTAAATAGTAGTTATTAACACTGTTTACTGTCTTCCCAATTATCTCCAGATTTTATACATAGGATAATAATATTGTATATGATTATTTTTAATGTGAATGACCTACTACTTATTTTGTTAAACCCATATCATATCAGATTTAAATTGCTTCTTTGTACACTAAATATCTTAGACTATATTTTATTGTAGCCAGATACCAATGAGGCTTGATTTCCTGCTTGAGAGTGTTTTAGCTCAACCAGCTGAATACAATTCCCTCAGTGTCCTGGCAAATAGCCGACAACACTTCCAGATCCAGAAATAGAGACACACCGGCACTCCAGGAATAAATAGTGCATAATCCATGGACAGAGGGGTTAGACAAAGTACGCGTTTTTCTTGTCTCATGATGGTTTCTATTCACGCCACTGCCTAGCTCACTCACGTATATGATAGTATCCTTTTATTTCCACGGTGGACAAAGGTGCAATGTCAAGTAATGTGGCCATCCACTGTGGATAAAATGGTTCAGTGATTCACATAGCATGGTAGGAGGGTGCAAATGGACGAAGGGAGACGATTCCGACTTTTGTCTCTTTTCGTTTTTTTCCGCAACTAACAAAGAGTGATATTATCGGATAGCAGACCAGATGTTTACGTGACGCAACCACCGGAAGTGAAGCGGAAATACACTTTAATTGAAACTAGACTCCTTATTGGTCAGATCCCGTTGATTTATGCCATGTTTTATGTTTACATAGCCTCGGTCCCGCTGATGCCGCCACGTTCTGAGAAAGCCTCCAAGAAATGAAACATGTAAACGGACGGCTTCTGCGGGAAAGATACTCTATTTGTTGCTATTGTGCACTATTCAATACCTAAGTGTAAGGTATTTTTATTCTCTTTTTAAATAAATGTTGTACTTTATACTTACATCTATTGTATTTCCATTACTTGGAGGTCACTGAGAAGACATTTCACCATACGGAAAAATATCTTCTGATATGCTGTTTACCTATGGAGGAAGTGTGAGTTAAAAATTTGGAGCTACACCATACTCTCCACGTATTAACATTGGATACTCTGTGTATAATTTTCCTGCACAGAAGTGCACTGTCACTTTGTTATCATCTTTTCTGTGTGTATATATAGGGTTTTTGCCAGACAGTTGCAGCTTATGCAACTAGGTAAAGCTCCCCATCATCACACCATGTTTTGCACAATATCATTATATAAGTATATAACACAACATTTAACAGGATGAAAATAAAACAAAAGGTCAAGCATTTAAAAAAAAACTAAATGTTCACAAATACAGGTATAGCCCACATTAATATAAACAAAGAGGCCAAAGCACTACCTATTTCATGTATCTTATACAGTCTACAAATAAGTCTACATTAAAAATGTCTTGGTAGCAGGATGGACCTTAGCCGAGCCTGTAATGATCACACACAGAGACGTACTGTACAGTACAGTACTGTAAGGTAGTCTAAGTAAGGACGTCGCTGTGTCATTAAATAGAAACAAGAGCGTCCATAAATGGTAATGGTTGCACAGTAGCTAGTACTTGTGAGTGTCCTTAACGTGAAAGTCCTTAAAGAGGGGTTTGCCTTAATTTAATTGAGGACGAATACTCAGAAACGTTGTCAATTTATTGTTCTGCATTTGGAAAGATCACAAATGCTTAGGATAAGCAATAACAACGACAAGGATGGGCTGTAAACTGATGACATCAGTCATGGTGCAGTTAGTCCAAGCCATGCTGGTTCTGTAACTTAATATCCACCCTCTCATCAAATCACAAATGTCTCTTTTCAATGTTTAATGCTCTCCGTTCTCCCCTTTATGTCCAAGTTGCAGGAGAGAACTGACTAACAGACTTTCGGACCACTAACAACATACTTGACCTTTTTCAATCTGGGTATAGACTCTACTGAAACAGACCTCTCTGCCACATCTAAAGGCCACTTCTCGGTGAGTTAACCAGCTGGTATTAACGAGCAGAATCTTTCAACACTGTTACCATGATTACTCACCTGGCTGCTATTAGTCAGCACCTTTGCTGCTCAGAGCAGGTATTTAAGCAGCTAGTCTCCCTGCCCTTGCATTGTTTCTGGCGTCCAAGTGCAGTTTCTCTTTTCCTGTGATTTCTGTGTTCCTGACCTGGCTCGGCTAACTTCTCTTCTGGTTCTTGATTCCTGCCTTTGTTCCTGACACCACTGATCTCCGTTCTCCTGACCTCGGCTTGCTTCCTGGATATTGCTTTTTGGACTATTCTTACCTTTTTGTTATTTATTATTAATAAAGGTATTTTGCATCTTACCTTCTGTCCCTGTATGGTTCCTGGTCCCTAACAGTGGTATGGTGCATACTTGGATCACTTTCTCCTATACACAGTTGCTTGTTGGTGCGACATCTTCACCTGTTCCAATCCCTGTTGGTGTTCTGCATGGATCAGTCCTTGGCCCACTGCTGTTTTCCCTGTACACCTCTTATCTGAGAGAACTCATCAGCACTTTTGGCTTCCAATAGCACCTGTATGCAGCTAACACCCAGATCTACCTCTGCTCCCTTGACCTCCCGCCCCTTCGTAATGTCACGTGTAACTGAATGTCTATTGGCCATCTCCACTTGGATGTCTGATCACTACCTGAAACTTAATTTTTCTAAAACATAACTGATCATCTTCCCTCCCTCAAGCTCCATCCCTATACTGACTTAACAGTTACGGTCACCTTTGAAAATGCTCCTGATGTACCCACGTACTGTGTCCAATGTCTCGGGGTCAATTTTGACTTCACTCCCCATATTCAGTCTCTAGCCAAATCCTGTTGTCTGCACCCAAGGAACATTGCACACATTTTCCCGTTCCTCAGCAAATAGACAGCCAGAATCCTAGTGCACTAGCTTGTGATCTCTTCTCGCCTTGACTACTGTAAACACCCTCCTGACTTGACTACCTCTGGCGCGTCTTTCTCTCCTGTAATAAATTAAAAACACAGCTGCCAGGCTTATCTTTCTCACTTGTCACTCTGATCCCCCCTGAAATACCCGCCTTTCGCTCCCCGTCTGCTGTAGGTTAAAATTTTAAATTATATATTTAACCTAGAAAGTCCTCCACTCCTTTGCCCTTCCAAACATTGCTTCCCTCGTTAACTGATACTACACTGCACACCCTCTGCACTCCTCTAACCTCATCACGTCTTCCCACTCGCACCTGCAGGATTTTGCCTGAGCTGCCCCCTTTCTCTGGAACTCCCTTCCGCAGAGCATCCAGCTCTCTCCCTCCTTTTCACACTTCAAAAGGTCCCTCAAAAGCTTACTACCCATCCCACTAGAATACTTGTTAATTAACCTCTAGCTAATACAACCTAGCACTTGCTGTCCTCAAACACTGTTAGGTTCAGGTAGCTTACAACTCATCCAGCTAGAAAACACACATTTAAACTCTGGCCAAGTCCACCTAGTGCCAACCGCCCACATTACTATTTCAACCACTACTCTGGCCTCTTCATTCCCGTATTTGTTTCATGTACCCCATTCCCTCTTGCGAGCAGGGATCTCTACCTCATGTACCAGTCTGTTTTAGTTCTAGTTCATACTAACTTAGTATGTAGTTCCCTTTTATGCTATGTACTTAGAACTATATTAATAATGTTAGTGCTATATAAATACATTTTAAAGTAATATGTTAGCAACAGCATTATAATGTATACAGAAAACCCCAATATGATTAAAAAAAAGCTTTGCTAGCTTTACTTGTGATTCACTGTAGCAGTTACACTGTTACCTTGGCAATTAGAACTTCACTGCGTGTTAGGACCATTATCTGTCCCAAAGGATTGGAATTCCTGTGTATTAAGACCATTTTCTGTCCCAGAAGAATGAAATTATGTGATGGTCCTGATGCGTCACAGTAAACTACAGATTATGTAAAAGAAAGCAAGTTTCCCTAACAGTTCCCAGTATTTACATATACATTTGTTCCAATATAAATCCTCTCCATGGTGAATTGGATACAACTTTCAATAAATCTGGTGAATGATCTGTCACCCATTATTGGTAAACAGAGATCAGTTAATGCAGTTAACGAATACAATTTATTTTAATTTTCTGTATTCATTTTTTACTCTGTCAGAAGAATGGATGTTAAAATTACTATTATTAAAATCTAACACATAAATGGTAATGCTCGATTCCATATTTGTGGTATTGGAAGCTGGGAATTTACACATAATAGGCAAATATCACACTATCCCAGGGCATGATGAAATTATTTAAATAATGCATCAAGTGGTGGCATTTTAAATAGAAATCCTTTAATAAAAGAATACGTATACAGTACTTTATTGAGTCTCCTCTGCTCTATATAGCAGGATGTTTTGCACCTTAGGTTAGATATTCCTTCATCCTACACAAGATGAAGGAGTATGCGAACCAAGATTCCGATTCATTAAAGCATGCCTACTTCAAATGTCTACACTAGAGTTGAGCGGACACCTGGATGTTCGGGTTCGGCAGGTTCGGCCGAACTTCGAAAAAATATGCTCGAACTTGACCCCGAACCCCATTGAAGTCAATAGGGACACAAACTTGTGACCACTAAAATGCCTCTAAAAAAGTCCTGGAAAGGGCTAGAGTGTCCCCATTCATACGAATAGGTCAATTGATTATTTATTAATTAAATAATTAATTATTTTACTAGTGACTGGGCAGCAATAGCTGTCCAGTCACTAGTAATTTTAAATTTAAGGCGAATGTCCATGGAATGTCCGTGTTCGGGTCCGGAGTCCAAAAATCGTTTTGCGGTACGGGTTCGCTCAACACTAGTCTACACTTAATATAATATTACAAATAAACATAAGCTAATCTGCCTACAGATATCCTTTGAAAGAAGCCATAAACTTTTACTGTTGCAAGTTTACTGTACAGTATCCACATTTTGTACTGCCTTGTAGGATGTCATATATTCCCCCAGATTTGTATTTCTCTTGCTATAAGTATGACAGGCAATTAAAAATATAATGTCTTTGTAGTAGCAAACTAGCACAAAATTCTCATAAACATTTAGCACACGATATGTGTGGGCACAAGTGTGTGTTATAAAAAAACAATTTCTCAAAAGCTTCTAGCAGTGTCTAACATGACCTTTTGGTATTCTAGACACATGCACTTGGGAGCAATTTAGATGCATGGGAAGTGATCATGAACACGACTGAGATTTTGCTATATAAATGCAAATGTGATATAATTTGTTTGAAGTAGAAAAGTAATAGTATTAGAACATGGTTTAACCTAGGATGTTCCCTGCTAAATACTAATGTGTTGCTAATGTGTCTTAGATTATCTAAGATGAATTTTTATTGTAACCAATGTTTATTTCACTTCTAAACAATGTTTTTCTAAATGTACCCAGTGAGTGTGATTTACAAATGATCTATGCATATTTATTATGTGTTGCTTAGAGTTGGCATTAGTTGGCCCAACACAACACATAACAGATTCAAAAGGGTAGGAAAGTTCAACATGGACGTCTGGACGTGGGAGGCATTTCACCCCCTGTAAAAAAAAAACATTCTGTGAACCCCCTTGAGTACAGTATAGGGAGATATTGTAAGTAATTATTTTTTACACCAGCTGCTATAATGCTTTGTTGTCTGGACCACACTCAGAACTTGAAGTTGAAGCATCCATTCCTGACTTTGAGGGGCATGTAAAAAAAAAATGCAAATATATTTGATGTGCAAAACTATTTTTGTGCTTTGCTCCTTTTGCAATGTACTAAACATTTAACACCAATAGTACACACGAGCAAATTGTGAATAAAAACGGGCATAATTGCGAATAAAACCAGGCAATTTTGCGAATATTTTTTCTACCTCTTTTGATAGCACTTGCTAAAATCCCACTCAGGCTATGAGAATGTACTCTTTAATTAACAGGTTAAGATGGTATATGATAAAAAAAAAAGGGTATGGTGATTGTAGCAACGTATAAATAATAAGCAATAAATACAACCAGTAAGCGAAATTAACAACATTTTTGTATTAAGGATAATCCCACATTTTCCCCCAATTTTCCAAGAGTCCCGCATCTACCCAGAAGAAATAATTGTATATGGGTTAGAACCCTTTACTATGTGGTAAATATTGATAACATAGAACCAACAGTATTGAATTCATTACACTTTCTCCAAGTAGCAAAATTGCTACTTGGATACAGAATTCATATAGAGCCGGGCCTTTTATAATCTGGGCCTTGTGACAATGTAATTGCCATCGACTTCACCTAAGAATTAAGCCGCATAATTCACATGCTTGGTATGCATAGCTTCTAATAAAGTAATTTTCTTTTTCTCTTGGACAGTAAGTAGCAGGAAAAAGATGCTATTAGAGTACACTACTGTGATCTTGATTTTTATTTATCCCTAGAAGCATCAGATTGCCTTGCTTATTCCTCTGCTGCATTAACTATGTCCAGACTGCATTCATCGTCCCTGTTCAACTTCTTAAACAGTTTAACTTGACGACGGACTTATAATGGCTGAAGGGACGGTACTGTAAAGACAATCCATCTCTATGGTAACAGGGATGAAGGATAAGAATATGTTTTAACATACAATAAATAGTGCATTTCTAGTGAATGTCTACATATAGTATATGTTGGCTAATGTGATATTTTAACATGTTTTATTCCAGCTGCTACATTTATCATTAAGTTGAAAAATATTATACTTGCTATTGAGAGTATGCTTTACACAGCCTAAATGTGACCAAATATAATGACTTTGAAATGCACTGGATAGTCATTTACTCTTCTCTCAAAATCCAGCATAATTGAAATCTTTTAATAATCACACAGACAAATGTCAATGAGCCTGTTCTAGGCTGTTAAGTATAATTATGTTAAAATGCACTGGGTAATCAAATAAACAGACATTATAGAAACTGCTTTCACCAGTGTACTATATTTAAATAATAAAGTTGAACTAATCAAAATTAATTACATGTAAATGTAAGGGAAATTGTCTAAAAATACAGAAATAAAAAATATGTTATACATTTATGTGTAACATATTGAACAAATACAACACATCACAAACAGAACAGTGCCACAATACACTCTGAGTGTCCACCAGTACCATATAATCAATCTCAGTGCTGCAATACCCCTTGTAGTGCCACAATGGCCCTCCAATGCTTCTTCAGTGCCCCCAGCAGTGCCAAAATTACCCACAGTGATTTATAACCCATATCGATGCCACAATGCTCTTTCAGTTGTACAATATGCTGTTGCTTACTGCTCACTTTCTGCAAATTGTATATATATTTTTTAGCCTAGATGATTAATGTAGGAAGATATTTTTTGACCAACATAAAGGGCCAGTAGAATTAATTTAAATACATTAGGAAAAACCAAACAGCCATGAAGATCTGCGTTGAAAGATGTACAGATCTTCAATTACAATTCAGGAGACTAAAGGAAATATAGTGTTCTGATCAGGCCCGGACTGGCCATCGGGCACACCGGGCAAATGCCCGGTGGGCCGCGGTGGCCATGGGCCGAGGCCGGCGGGGAAGATCCCAGCAGAGCAAAAAAATAAAAAAATTTAAAAAAAAACTTACCTCGTTCCTGCTCTGTCCCCCGGTGCTCTGAAGCTGCGTGGCTGTGAGGGAAGAGTTGTGAGCTTCCCTCCGGTCGCGCGGTCAATAAAGTGTGTTGGAACTTTTTTTTCAAACAAACTTTATTGACCGCGCGGCTGGAGGGAAGCTCACAACTCTTCCCTCACAGCCACGCAGCTTCAGAGCACCGGGGGACAGAGCAGCAAAGAGGTAAGTACTGGGGTCTGGGGAAGGGGGGGAGGTGGGTGGCATAACGAGCATAATATATGGGCAATATCCTGGCATATAACATGGCATATTGGGGGCAATATCCTGGCATATTGGGGGCAATATCCTGGCATAATACATGGCATATTGGGGGCAATATCTGGCATATTGGGGGCAATATCTGGCATATTGGGGGCAATATCCTGGCATAATACATGGCATATTGGGGGCAATATCCTGGCATAATATCTGGCATATTGGGGGCAATATCTGGCATATTGGGGGCAATATCCTGGCATAATACATGGCATATTGGGGGCAATATCCTGGCATAATACATGGCATATTGGGGGCAATATCCTGGCATATTACATGGCATATTGGGGGCAATATCCTGGCATATTACATGGCATATTGGGGGCAATATCCTGGCATATAACATGGCATATTGGGGGCAATATCCTGGCATATTGGGGGCAATATCCTGGTATATAACATGGTTTATTGGGGGCAATATCCTGGCATATTGGGGGCAATATCCTGGCATATAACATGGCATATTGGGGGCAATATCCTGGCATATTGGGGGCAATATCCTGGCATATAACATGGTTTATTGGAGGCAATATCCTGGCAAATTGGGGGCAATATCTTGGCATATTACATGGCATATTGGGGGCAATATTCTGGCATATAACATGGTTTATTGGGGGCAATATCCTGGCATATTGGGGGCAATATCCTGGCATATAACATGGTTTATTGGGGGCAATATCCTGGCATATAACATGGCATATTGGGGGCAATATCTTGGCATATTACATGGCATATTGGGGGCAATATCCTGGCATATAACATGGCATATTGGGGGCAATATCCTGGCATATTGGGGGCAATATCCTGGCATATTACATGGCATATTGGGGGCAATATCCTGGCATATTACATGGCATATTGGGGGCAATATCCTGGCATATAACATGGCATATTGGGGGCAATATCCTGGCATATTGGGGGCAATATCCTGGTATATAACATGGTTTATTGGGGGCAATATCCTGGCATATTGGGGGCAATATCCTGGCATATAACATGGCATATTGGGGGCAATATCCTGGCATATTGGGGGCAATATCCTGGCATATAACATGGTTTATTGGAGGCAATATCCTGGCAAATTGGGGGCAATATCTTGGCATATTACATGGCATATTGGGGGCAATATTCTGGCATATAACATGGTTTATTGGGGGCAATATCCTGGCATATTGGGGGCAATATCCTGGCATATAACATGGTTTATTGGGGGCAATATCCTGGCATATAACATGGCATATTGGGGGCAATATCTTGGCATATTACATGGCATATTGGGGGCAATATCCTGGCATATAACATGGCATATTGGGGGCAATATCCTGGCATATTGGGGGCAATATCCTGGTATATAACATGGTTTATTGGGGGCAATATCCTGGCATATTGGGGGCAATATCCTGGCATATAACATGGCATATTGGGGGCAATATCCTGGCATATTGGGGGCAATATCCTGGCATATAACATGGTTTATTGGAGGCAATATCCTGGCAAATTGGGGGCAATATCTTGGCATATTACATGGCATATTGGGGGCAATATTCTGGCATATAACATGGTTTATTGTGGGCAATATCCTGGCATATTGGGGGCAATATCCTGGCATATAACATGGCATATTGGGGGCAATATCCTGGCATATTGGGGGCAATATCTTGGCATATAACATGGTTTATTGGGGGCAATATCCTGGCATATAACATGGCATATTGGGGGCAATATCCTGGCATATTGGGGGCAATATCCTGGCATATAACATGGTTTATTGGGGGCAATATCCTGGCATATAACATGGCATATTGGGGGCAATATCCTGGCATATTGGGGGCAATATCCTGGCATATTGGGGGCAATATCCTGGCATATTACATGGCATATTGGGGGCAATATCCTGGCATTTTGGGGGCAATATCCTGGCATATAAAAATAAAAATGGGCTGCTCAGTCTTAAATGCCCGGGCCTATTTTTTGTCCCAGTCCGGGCCTGGTTCTGATCTACCCACTTGTCTGTGTGGACATAGAGATTTGGAATGCATTATAATCTTGGCGGGGGAGATTTTCCTGCTCTTTCACACTGGCATGTTCCTTGCAAACCCATATTTAAGGTAAACAATGAGTACATACAACATCACTGTACCTACTAGTGTTTTTGATGTTGCTCACTAAACTATTTAATTTACATAAAAATAAAATGTCATGGTGTGTTAGCATCTCAATAAACCATAAACCTCATTTTAAAATGTATTGTGACTCCTTTGTGTGTTTCCAAGATTGATAATTGACAGTTGTCAGATTCAACTTCTTTTTATAGATTCCTTTGACACAGCTGTCAGAGTTTGCATGATTAGAATGAAATTGGGGTAACCCAGCAGCTGCACTAATGCCTCAGACAATCCTAAGCATCAAAGGGATATGAGAGACATTACATGTAGCTGATTACATGTGACAACTTCCAGACAGAAGATATGGACAACTGTGCCAGTTCAGCTGTTTTTCAACTCCTATCAACTTCAGCCATCCAAATTGTCATTTTAGCTCTTGTAAATTGAGATTTTACTTATAGTTTGGAAATTACATTTGGGCCTTTTTGAAACTGTTATACAGCATTGAGAGTGATGATGAGTCTTCAAGAATATCTTCAAGATTATCTGCATAGTTATACCTTAGGATCTTGAATATGTGTCTCAATAGGCTACATTAGTGTTACTTGTTATTCCTGGTGGGTCTAGGACACTTGTTCGCCGCATCTTCATCGCTGACGGTTCAGCGCAGCAGTTAGAACGCTGAACTGTCAGCAATGAAGAATAACGCGGCCGTTTCATCGCGGCCTCGGCTATGTAAGAGCTGACAGTTCAGCGCTGAACGGTCAGCTCTTACAAAAGTAAAAGTAAAACGAAAATACCCCCCCCCTTAATAAATGATTCCCAAATCCCAATACTAAAAATAACCCCTTTTCTAAAAATAACCCCTTTTCTAAAAATAACCCCAATACTAAAATTAACCCCCCGAACCCTAATACTAACCCCCTAAACCTTAATACTAACCCCATAAACCATAATACTAACCCCGACCCCTAATACTAACCCCCGACCCCTAATACTAACCCCCTAAACCCTAATACTAAAATTAACCCCTTAAACCCTAATACTAAAATTAACACCTTAACCCCTAATACTAACCCCCGACCCCTAATACTAACCCCCTAAACCCTAATACTAAAATTAACCCCTTAAACCCAAATACTAAAATTAACCCCTTAAACCCTAATACTAAAATTAACCCCCTAAACCCTAATAAACCCTAATTCTAACCACCCTTAAACGAAAATAGGTAAAATACTTACCTTTAGCGAAGAAGTGTCCCGCGATGAAATCTCCAGCGACGATCTGTCTAGTGCTGCAGAGTCGGCGGTGAAGCGGCTGCGCGGAAGCAGCCGTGATGAAGAGTCCCATCTCCATTCCTGGTAACCTGTAACCATGAAGAAGTCACTCAGAAGATATCTGTTGGTCTTGTCCGGAGGTCGCTCTTTTAAAAAAGCTAGGATGCTTTTGCTTTACTAATATTATGTTTTAGTTAGGGACTTGCCTAATGTGGGGTACCTTGACGTGGTTGGCAAGCTAACATCTAAATTGGCCAATTTGTTTGAACCAAACCTCCACCTTTACCATTTTTAGTGTTAGGCTAGTTCCTGTATTTATGTTTGTTCCTTTGTATGTGCCTTTTGTGTCCCTTAACCCTGTGCCTTGTATTATTTATCCTTAGTTTGGTTTCTGCTTTCTTGCTTTTGTTTACCCCCTGTCATGTAGCCCTGCATTCTGTATTTTAGTTCTGCTCTCCCTCAGTTCCTTTTCTGTTTTAGCTCTGCTTGGCTATCACTTAGTTAATTTCCTCTCTAGCCCTGGGACCTACAGCAGCTGCTTCACAGGGCCTGGTTGTGGCTGCAAAGACTTGGGGTCCCAAACCTCCAAGCGATTGCAGTTACCCAGCACTAGGTCCTGTGTCTCCACCCTGCACTGTAGCTCCTGATCTCAGGCATTCAGGGTCCCTTACCATCCTGGACCCCGTGTGTTACACAACCACGAGATCAGAGATGGCCCTGCAATGGGTTCCGCCCTCACTGCCCACCCCTCGGACCAGTCCAACTTTTCATTTCAGAGAGCGCAGCACAAGGGTGTACAACTACAAACATACTCCCCACAAAGGAAAGAAAACCGGGCTCTCTCTCACTGGCAAAGTAGCTACAGTACATCACATAAATGATCCAGGTGCTCAGGATCAAGTAACAGCCAACTGAGCTGCCAATTCATTGATAGAAACAAGAGAAAAGTACACCAGTACTTTTCCCTTGCTTCTAACAAGGGTTTACAGTCTGTGCCAGCAGCATTTGCACAGACCGCTTGCTACTCCCCCTCACGCACTACATGGGGGACACGAGGCAGCAACAGCAGGGTGAGCTGCACTTCCAGTGCCAAGCCAGTGAAAGGTTTATTTTACTGCTCATTGGAATGATATACAAAATGGATGGATTTAAAGCCCATTATTTACAAAATGTATGCATTTAAAGTTTATTAGCAGTATATACAACATTTATGGATTTAAAACTCAGTGGAATCGTATACAAAATGTGTGCATTTAAAGCTTATTAGCATGATATATAACAGTTCTTGCATTTACTGCTCATTGGCATAATATACAAAGTTTATGCATTTAAAGGTCAATGGCATCATATACAAAGTTTATGCATTCACTGCTCATTGGCATCTTTTGTGGTATTTCATATAATTTTACACATAGACAAGGTACTGTTCCTGATAAGTTTAATTTTAGTTTGAATTATTAGAATATAACAAAATGGATGTGGGCATGTTTTAATGGGTGAGGAATAAATGCACAGCACACAACAAATATGTGCCGTATTTTTCGCCTTATAAGACGCACCTGACCATAAGAGGCACCCAGTTTTTAGAGGAGGAAAACAAGAAAAAAAAACTCAATATGCCAGGATTTAGCCATTCAATATGCCAGGATTTTTCCCCTCATTATGCCAGGATTTAGCCATTCAATATGCCATGATTATGCCCCCCACTATGCCAGGATTTTGCCCCTCACTATGTTAGGCTTTAGCAACTCACTATGCCAGGCTTTTGCCCCTCACTATGCCAGGATTTTGCCCCTCACTGTGCCAGGATTTTGCCCCTCACTATGCCAGGCTTTAGCCACTCATTATGCCAGGCTTTTGCCCCTCACTATGCCAGAATTTTGCCCCTCACTGTGCCAGGATTTTGCCCCTCACTGTGCCAGGCTTTTGCCCCTCACTGTGCCAGGATTTTGCCCCTCACTGTGCCAAGCTTTTGCCCCTCACTGTGCCAGGCTTTTGCCCCTCACTGTGCTAGGATTTTGCCCCTCACTGTGCCAGGATTTTGCCCCTCACTATGCCAGGCTTTAGCCACTCATTATGCCAGGTTTTTGCCCCTCACTATGCCAGTCTTTTGCCCCTCACTATGCCAGGATTTTCCTCCTCACAATGCCAGGCTTTTGCCCCTCACTATGCCAGGCTTTTGCCCCTCACTATGCCAGGATTTTCCCCCTCACAATGCCAGGATTTTGCCCCTTATAATGCCAGGATTTGCTCGTTTGTGCCACCCTCCTCCCCCCTTCCCTAGCACTTACCTCCATGCTGCTCTCCGTTGTGTTCTCTCCGTTGTTTCCTCCGTGCAGTCTAACCTCCTGCACGGAGGAAGGAAGCTCCGGTCGCTTTTTTTTTTCTTCTTAACTTTATTGAAGTCGCGCAACGTCAATAAAGTTAAGAAGGGGAAAAAAAGCGCCCGGAACTTCCTTCCTCCGTGCAGGAGGTTAGACTGCACGGAGGAAGCAACGGAGAGAACACAACGGAGAGCAGCATGGAGGTAAGTATGCACATACATTCGCTCCATAAGACGCACAGACATTTCCCCTCACTTTTGAGGAGGAAAAAAGTGTGTCTTATGAGGCGAAAAATACGGTAAATACCATAAAAAAACAAACAGAAATGTTAAAAAAATATGTATATATCTTTAAAATACAATAAAGCAATTTACAATCAATACAAAGAAAATAAACTAAAACTCTAGAAAAAAAGGCACATAAGGGTGAAAATATTAACTAGACTGGAGTCTTAGTTCCCCTATATCAGATGCACAGGAGTAAACAATGAGAGTATATAGTCAATACATATATGGGTGAACAATTTAATCAATATAAATATATAGAAGGCATTTCTTCAAAGAAAAAGCACATATAGGGGGAAATATTGGATTAGACTATGGTCTTAATTGCCCTGTAGACAATGCACATGTATTAAATGAAGGGGATGGGACACTTCATAGTGGCTGCTTCCGCGCAGCCGCTTCACCGCCGACTCTGCACCGCAAGACAGCTCGTCGCTGGAGATTTCATTGCGGGACATTTCATAGCTAAAGGTAAGTATTTTAGCTATTTTAGTTTATTTTAGTAAGGGTGGTTAGAATTAGGGTTTAGGGGGTTAGAATTAGGGTTTAAGGGGTTTAATTTTAGTATTAGGGTTCAGGGTTAATTTTAGTATTAGGGTTTAGGGGGTTAATTTTAGTATTAGGGTTTGGGGGTTAGTATGAGGGTTTATGGGGTTAGTATTAGGGGTCGGGGGTTAGTATTAAGGTTTAGGGGGTTAGTATTAGGGTTCGAGTGTTAGTATTAGGGTTAGTATTAGGGTTTAGGGGGTTAATTTTAGTATTAGGGTTCGGGGTTAGTATTAGGGGTTGGGGGTTAGTATTAGGGTTTAGGGGGCTAGTATTAGGGCTCGGGTGTTAGTATTAGGGTTTAGGGGGTTAGTATTAGGGTTCTAATTGCCGCGCTGAACTGTCAGCGATGAAGATGCGGCGAAGAAGTGTCCTAGATCCTTAAATGAAATAGGAAAAAAATCCTAAAATCACAAATGAATAAGTTGAAAATAAAATTCATTAAAAAACATATAAATATATATATATATCAAGTCCAAACATAAAAATAGAGGATGCACTCACAGGTCTTTAGATGTCACCGTTTAATATCCAAAAGGTGGAAAAACGACGTTTCAGGCTCACAAGCCTTTTGTCAAGTGTGTCAAGTTGTGAGCCTGAAACGTCGTTTTTCCACCTTTTGGATATTAAACGGTGACATCTAAAGACCTGTGAGTGCATCCTCTATTTTTATGTTTGGACTTGATATATTGTTGATGTTGAGCTGCACCCAGGCATTTGATAATGAATGGCGATTGTTGCGCAGAGTGCTAGTACTTTGGACTGTATATATATATATATATATATATATATATATATATATATATATATACACACACACACATATACCTTGAAACAGACACACACAGCAAAACCTGGCCGGGGATTGTATGAAGAGAATAAAGTGCAACGCGTTTCGGATAGCCCTTTATCAAGCAGGGAGTATCTCCTCCAAAAGTCTGCATCATGTCCATGCAGACTTTTGGAGGAGATAGTTCCTGCTTGATAAACGGCTATCCGAAACGCGTGTCCATATAAGACATTTGGCCATTATTGGAACATTGCAAAATAAACTATCTATCTGTTGTAATACATGTAAATATACATATGAATAGGTAGTAATGTGCAAGAAGTAAGAGACATCTATAGATTATGCAGAAATCAGTATGTGAGCAGCAATATTTCTGGGAGGAGACATGCACGGTGGACTTAGGACTTTGGTTTTCCAGTGCTTTGTGTTGGCAAGCAATGCTACCAGGTTGAGGAAATCGTGATTTGCACCCTACAGAGACCATGTGCTTTAGGCATAATTTGCTTTGTTTGGAATGCACTGTAATGGACATAAGGTGTAGGTCTGGGCAGCATCACAGGTGTACCTTGCAGTATGAGTAAATGAAAATCTTGTCAAACCTAGTAATTCTCTAAGGTGGCAGCAAAAGGTACAAATGCCACTTTGCACATAACCTGCACATTCAGATTCCAATTAAAAATAACAATTACAAATATTAAAGTGTTAATGCATAAGTTGTGGGTTGGCCACTTCCAGTTCATAACATTTTGAGGAGCTGGAGTTTCCCATTAAGGAAAGCTCTGCTTAGTCCACATGGCACAATCCCAGAACAATAGAACAAACAAAGCAGGCCATGTACCATGGACTAATGAATAATAGCATGTCATAAAACAGAGGGAAGCACACACCCCTACTGAAACATAATATCTTCCTAGCTAAATAAATAGTGAGGATAAATCTTCAGTAGATCCAGCAGTAAATAACCTCCAAAATTTTCAGCATGTCAAAAACCAGATTGGAAACTGTGTATTCCACACAAGCTGTATCTGCACTGAGCTGTTTCTCTGGTTGCCAGGAGATGAAATCATTCACTTCTCATGCTGGGAGGAAGTGCTTGAAGCCATTTTAATAGTTCATGGGAAATCTTAGGCAATCCTATGCAACACACTGATGTCATAATGGCACCGCAATGCCACCCTGCTCCATTGGTGTTGCAACGCCACAACCCTCCACTGTCCGATCATACCCACTGTTGCCGGTCCTGCTCCTTCATGCAGCCGTTGCCGCACTTCCAGCGCATGTCCGTCAGCTTCTTCCTAGCTGCACGGAGCCCGCATAATTAGTCCGCGCATGCGCAGTGAACATTAGTATTGCCTTTAAAGGGCCATACTTTAAAAACTGTTGTTTCTCCTCCCACCTTACCAATTGATTCAGCAATTAGTACAGTCATATTTAAACCCTCAGTATGCTGTTGTTCCTTGCCCGTGATAGAGCTTTGTGCCTTCGCTAGCGTTATATTCGATTATTATAGATTCTGGCTACTGATCTTTGCCTGCTTTTTTACCTACCTGATTGCTGACATCCCTGACCCGTTTTGGTTGTCCAATATAGATTTTGGTTCCTGATATTTGCCTGTTTTTTGACCTGTCTGATTGCTGACAGCCCTGACCCGTTTTGCTTGTCTGACCTGTCCTTTGCCTAGCCCTTCTGTTTTGACACCTTTGTATATTTTGTTATTTTCCTTCATCCTGAGATCCTGCCTATATTTGTCACTGTGGTTCCGTCTTCAGTTCTGTGATACTTGTGGGGGATCAAAAATTGCTCTCCCAAAAGAAAGAGAAGGGAGGTTTGAGCTTCCCAAATATTAAAATCCTATACCAAGCCATGATCTTATTTCACATACATGCGATGCAGGTAGAAGATAATAAGGGTGAAGGTTGGTTTGCTATTGAGACAGCCGCATGTGGAACATCAAACCTCCATAAGTTAATTTGGCAGACACAGAATAAAAAAATAAAATCGCTGAATATGATACAGAAACAGATAATTCCAGAATGGAAAAGATAAAAAAACTTCTAAGAATTGGGAATAATAATATCCCGTCAAGTATAAAAAAGAATACTTGGAAAATCAAATGGAAAATTTAAACCTAGATAAATGGAGAGCAAGTGAAATAACGTCAGTACAGCAAATAGTGGTAGAAGGGAAGCTTACCCCCTTTATACAGATTAGGGAACAATTTGACATGCCAGAGTCAGAAATATTCAAATACCTGAGAATCAAAAGTTATATAGCGGTACACTTAATCAAAGATAAAACCACTTTAAATATGATAGATAATTTTTTGGATGGAACTGGTAATAATAAAATATTCTCTAGGGCCATGAAATTATTAATAAGACAGGAACAAGTGACAATCCCACCAGCAGTTATAGCATGGGAAAAGGAGCTAAATATAAAAGTAAATACAAAAGAATGGTATAAGGCATTCCTTATGGTTATAAAAGACATAAAATGTTTAAGTCTGGTGGAAACACACTACAAAATAATTAACAGATGGTATTTTGTTCCAACTTCCCTGGCAAAAATGTTCCCATCTGCATATATAGCCCGAAATTGGAAAAAACAAGGAAAAATTAACTGGGAAGTGGTAAAAAAACAAATCACTTTCCAGTTACAAATGGAAAAAGAAATAAGTTGGGCACAATTGAATATTAAAAAACAGAAAATATGGGAAAAATGGGAAGAGGAATGGATATTAGAAAGTGGATGCCCCTGACACATATAACCAATTGACAAGACAGAACAAATTAGAGATAGACGCAGAATCCCCCTTCCTTTAGCTGGTAAGTAAAGATAAAATCTCATTAAGAATGTTAATTACTTTATCAGAAAACAGATCAAACCCAATATATTATATTTTAATAAGAATATTTAAAAAATGAAGTGGTTCTATATGTAAATGTAAATTTTGTCATGTACCTTGTTAGTTATAATGTTTGTCAATCTTGTCCATTTTTGTAATAAAAAAAAAAAAAAAAGCCCTGGGGGGAGAAATTGTGCGGCTCAACCATAGGGTGGACTTCTTTCAGGTGAAGAGATCCTACTTTATTCAGATTCTGTTGATTGGTTCCTGGCTATGCTTCTGCATTGCGGTTCCTCCCTACTTCCAGCGTGACAAGTTTGAGGGGTTATGTACCACATAAGCATTTCAGGCCACACTTTTCTATTGGTGACTGCAGTTGTGTAAATTGTATGATATCATCTCATTAATATTTTTGCATGAAAATAGCTGACTTACAGTATTTGTATCAGTATTAAAAGGACAGATACCTTCAATTTCTGCATTGCCTGCACTACTTGTTGTGCGGTTGGTGACAGATTCTCTTTAATGGATCCTGTCACACTGGTTGCAGCTGTTTAAAAGTTAAACCAAACAGTCCTAAATAATGTCTAATAAATATGATGAATATAACTTCCCCATCATATGATTCACCCCCATCATATAGTTGAACTTTTCATTGTGGTTTGCTGTGATTGTAATTTGCATAGCTTATTGATTTATAGCATATCTTATTTTATTGTGCCATTTCTGCCAATAATGCTATTAGCATAAAAGAAGCTGTAGGAACATCATTACATATTATCTGTTTCCTCTGTGGTTTGGAATATTCCCCCCCCCCCCCCCCCATTTATTTATGTCAGCATTTAAGCACAATATGAGAAATACTGTAAGCTGAATCATTATGCGATAAACTGTGGTGATTTCCATTTAAGAACCCATTTATTTCAACTAGTCAGGCATTGAACATTAAGCTATAACTTACTCTCTTACAGGGATCTGATTCAGCAGAACATTCCTATTAATGCAAATTAATGTGGCACTTTCATTTTCTGGTAAGCCGTTTTTCCAGGCATAGTTACAGACAATGTGCAAATTAGTCTAAAGCTTTGTAGAGATGTACACTTATTTCTTCTTTTGAGGAATATTTAATACGTGCTGGATTCCATTCAAATTCAGGAAGAGAAAGCTGCTAAATGTCCCCCTGCACTATACTGCAGGGCTTGTGGATAGGGTTGGGCAAAAATGGCTTTCTTCACAAAGGTAGAACATTTGATTATTTGATTAAAGCCAGTATTTTTATGGAAATACAAAAGTTCATAACGTATATAAATAATTTGACTCTGAGGCATTTAGCTCACAACAGTAAGATCTGTGAAATTGGAGACTTCAGCATCAGAAAATATTATAATTTACTGGGCATGGTTCGAACTTTATACATTTTTTTTACCTTGATGATTATTATCTTAGGAGGAAGTTGCCTGTGTGCCTCCACACAGTGGTGTACTGAGGGGGGGGGGGGGGGGGGGGGGGTCCGCCCCTGGTGAACGCATGAAGGGGAGAGCCATCAGCGAGGAATGCCCCTTGCCAAACCCCCAAAATAGGACTGTGGGTGAATGTGCCACCATGATTCTTTTAAAAATGGGTGTTCTTGCAATCTGTATTGAAAGTCAATGGTCTCCCATAGATATCTGTGGGGATGCACAACATAGCATGCATGTACATTAAGAATTTCCATGTTTTCTCATTGGAAAATGGACAATAATAGAGAATGATTAACGCAGGATGAAATAATAACATTTTTTCTTGCTTTAAGTGGACATTTTGGGTACGAAAGGAATAATGATACTACACAAATGTATATATATATGTGCAACTGAATCAGGCAACAGAATTCTTAACTAATTCTATAAAATGTTATATTTAATGCACTTTTATAGTTTTCATTGCTTTTTTTTTGAAAATCATTTTTTTGCTTGAAAATAGTTTGTATCATTGAAAGATTATTTCCGATAAGTAAAACACATGTTAACAATTTTTAAAACATGTGTTTCATAACCTGCACGTTACCTAATATGTTCATTCAGATAACAGTGGAGTTTTGCTGTTTTGTGTTAACTTGTTTGTTTATTACAATAGTGGTTTTGCCTGGGAAACGTAAAAGGCCTTTCTGTTGGAATAATTTAATTTGTTGTCAATTAGGAGTGGATATTTTTTCAGGCTTTGTTTTTCTCTGAAAGGAACATGACATGCTCTTATTATAGTGCAATGTGTCCGCCATAAATTGTTTTTAACAAAAGTATGTATTTGTTTTATTTACTTTAAAATGTTTATTTAAACGCAAATTATAAAAAAGTTTTGTATTCATAAACGGTATTTAGTACTTTTTAGTGCCAACATGTTAATAGTTTCCATTCACCTACTTTAACAAATTGATTTCATCAAATTACTTATTTTCAAGTACATATATACCTGAAAGTACCTTATTCAGTTCTCTTTGCTCGGTATAGCTCTAAATGGAGTGGACATCTTTTGTCAGATGGGTCAGATCTTCCTTCATCTGACAAAAGATTCTAAACAACATGTCCACCCCATGAAGATAAACAAGCATAGAGGGCTTAGTAAGGGACATTATTTGTATTATGTTGTTAAAACATTTCTGTTTAAAATGTCTCTACTCAATTTTTCAATTTCAGAATTTGTGTTGACAATTTCCGCATTCTTGTATCTTCTTAAAAAAATCTATAATTGTTTCACAAAGCACCTTGTATGCCAGTCATACTTATATGTATGTGATAAGATGTAAATAGAAAGTCGATGGAGTACTCCAAGGATTTGTAATTAGTTAATTGTTTATTCTAAGAAATAGCACAGTGCAAACATACATAAAATGAGAAAAAAAAAGTGAAATAAAATATTGATTGTCATATACTATATAACAGGATAAAGGATGATCAGTGTAACTTAAACCTTACCTAATGCCTACTTTTTGTCCTGGTAAAATGTGCTGCAACAATCAACTTATCTATATATCTTCAGCATGTAAGTGCTCCCTATGCAAAATGTGTACAGTGACTCTGAGGTCAAACCCTCTCACTGTCCACCTGCTCCCTCCTACTTCTCTGTTATTCTTTCAAACTTTAACATTCTCATGCACTTCCCCTCCTCTCAGCTTAGATGATTGACACACAGACTACCAATAGGGGCCATTGTTTCGAATAATTATGAGAGTAGTAGTCTCTTAATGAAGGAAGGCAAATGTAAACAAAAGTACCCCAATGAGGCTTGATATTCCATTCTAATATTCTAGTATTTCTAATATTGTTAAGCAAGCAAATCAGGAAGGAGAATTGGATGTACTGGTTCATCTAGGGACAAATGATTTGGCTTGCAATGAGGTTTCAGAGGTGAAGGAAGATTTTCGTGTTCTTGCCAATGATATACGGCAGGTTGTGTCCACACTGTCCTTTTCTGAAGTTATGCCTGTGCATAACATTCAGAATGATAGACGGATGCGTATTAGGGACTTCAACTTGTGGCTTGGGGAATGGTGTCAGGAGCAAGGATTTGGCTTTGTTTCTCATGGAAGTTCAATATGGGATAGAAACGAACTGTACAAAAAATATGGTTTGCATCTTTCTCAAAAGGGAACGAATGTTCTCAGTGAGCAGTTCAGAGGTTTTGCTAGGAGGTTTTTAAACTAAAAGAGGGGGGCAAAATGGCGATAAAACATCAATCCAATTGCCCCCCAAAACAGGGACAGAAGGTACCTGTAGTCAGCGTGCTGTAGAATGATAAGCTTAGGGTCATGTCTACAAATGCTCGCAGTTTAGGGAATAAGATCCATGAACTTGTGGCAATATTGGCAATTGAGAATGTAGATTTAGTGGCTGTTACTGAGACATGGTATAATGAAAAACATGACTGGGACATATCAATACCAGGGTACTCTTTATATAGAAAAGACAGAGAAGGTAAAAAAGGGGGAGGGGTGGCCCTGTATGTGAGGGATAGCTTAAAATGTAACGTAATACAAGTTAGTGAGGTGAACATAGAGTCAGTTTGGGTTACATTAGAATTTGGTAATCATATGGTAACTCGGGTAGGTGTGATTTATAGGCCCCCTGGACAAATAGAGGAGTTAGATAATCTACTAGTTGAGGAAATAGCTAAAATTACAATGAAGGGAGAAGTGATCATCATGGGTGACTTTAATCTTCCTGATGTGAACTGGAAATACAAAATAGCTACTTGCGCCAGGAGTACGCATATCTTAAACTCCCTACTGGGATTATCTCTAAAACAAGTAGTGGAGGAGCCAACTCGAAAGCAGGCCATACTAGACTTAGTGTTCACAAATGGAGATTTGTTATCAGATATTACTGTAGGTGAAAGTTTAGGATCTAGTGATCACCAGACAGTGTGGTTTAATATAAGAACAGTGACGCAGTCACACCACACAAAAACAAAAGTTTTAGATTTTAGAAAAACAGACTTTTCTAAAATTAGATTAGGTGTAAAGGAGTCATTATCAGACTGGAGCAATTTAAATGGAGTCCAGTAGAAATGGGATTATCTAAAAGTTGCACTACTGAAGGCAACAGAAAATTGCATAAGGCTTGTCAGTAAAAGCAAAAAATTGAAGAAACCACTGTGGTACTCTGCAGAGGTGGCTAAAATAGTAAAAAATAAAAAGCTAGCATTTAGTAATTATAAAAATACTCAGAGTGAGGAAGATAGAAAGATCTATAAGAGTAGGCAGAAAGAGGCAAAGCAAGCTATAAGAGCTTCCAAAGCACACACAGAAGAGACTATAGCCCAGTCAGTGAAAAAGGGGGATAAAACATTTTTTAGATACATAAATGAGAAAAGGAAAGTAAAACAAGGATTAGTTAGATTAAAAACAAAAGAAGGATGCTATGTAGAAGAGGATAAAGGCTTAGCAGACTGCCTTAATGAATATTTTTGTTCAGTTTTTACAAATGAAAATGAGGGAAAGGGACCTCATTTAGGGAAAAAGACTAATGAGTCTTTTGATGCATGTAAGTTTACAGAGGAAGAGGTTTTACTTCAGCTGTCTAAAGTAAAGACAAATAAGTCGATGGGACCTGATGGGATACATCCAAAGTTATTAAAAGAACTTAGTGGTGTACTAGCAAAACCGTTAACAGATTTATTTAACCAATCATTGTTAACGGGAGTAGTTCCAGAAGATTGGAAATTAGCTAATGTTGTGCCCATTCACAAGAAAGGTAGTAAGGAGGAGGCGGGAAACTATAGACCAGTAAGTCTTACTTCAGTAGTAGGGAAAATAATGGAAACCTTGTTAAAGAATAGGATTGTTGAACATCTAAAGTAGCTTGGATTTCAAGATCAGAGACAGCATGGGTTTACTTCAGGGAGATCATGCCAAACTAATCTTATTGATTTTTTTGATTGGGTGACTAAAATAATAGATCAGATTGGTGCAGTAGACATTGCTTACCTAGATTTCAGTAAGGCTTTTGACACTGTCGCACATAGAAGGCTTATCAATAAACTGAAATCTTTGAGTTTGGATTTCAATATTGTTGAATAGATTAGACAATGGCTGAGTGACAGGCAACAGAGGGTTGTAGTCAATGGGGTATATTCGATGCAAGGTCTTGTTACTAGTGGGGTACCTCAGGGATCTGTACTTGGACCCATTCTCTTTAATATTTTTATTAGAGATATTGCAGAAGGTCTTGTTGGCAAAGTATGTCTTTTTGCTGATGATACAAAGATTTGCAGCAGGGTTTATATTCATGGAGGGATAAGCCAAATGGCAAATGATTTAGCTAAACTAGAAAAATGGTCAGAGCAGTGGCAACTGACATTTAATGTGGACAAGTGCAAGATTATGCACCTTGGGCATAAAAACCCAAAAGCAGAATATAGACTATTTGGTACAGTCCTAACCTCAACATCTGAGGAAAGGGATTTAGGAGTAATAATTTCAGAGGACTTGAAGGTAGGTAGGCAATGCAATAGAGCAGCAGGAAATGCTAGCAGAATGCTTGGTTGCATAGGGAGAGGTATTAGCAGTAGGAAGAGGGAAGTGCTCATGCCATTGTACAGAGCACTGGTGAGACCTCACTTGGAGTATTGTACGCAGTACTGGAGACCGTATCTCCAGAAGGATATTGATACTTTGGAGAGAGTTCAGAGAAGGGCTCCTAAACTGGTTCATGGGTTGAAGGATAAAACTTACCAGGAAAGGTTAAAGCATCTTAACATGTATAGCTTGGAGGAAAGACGTAACAGGGGGTAAATGATAGAAACATTTAAATACATAAAGGGAATCAACACAGTAAAGGAAGAGAGTATATTTAAAAGAAGAAAAACTACCACAACTAGAGGACATAGTCTTAAATTAGAGGGGCAACGATTTAAAAGTATTATCAGGAAGTATTACTTTACTGAGAGGGTAGTGGATGTATGGAATAGCCTGCCAGCAGAAGTGGTAGAGGTAAACACAGTCAAGGATTTTAAGCATGCGTGGGATAGACACAAGGCTATCCTAGCTATAAGACCGGGAACGGGGGACTAATAAAAGTACTAAAAAAAAAATTGGGCAGACTAGATGGACCGAATGGTTCTTATCTGCCGACACATTCTATGTTTCTATGTTTCTTGTTGAGATTTCCAGTGACACACAAAAGCACAGCTAAAACTTATGGAAAAGCAGAGATCCATCTTAGTAGAAAAGTATCAAGTTTATTTAGATCCTTGGACAGTAAAAATCAATTGAAAGATGACAGGGACAAACACAAAGCTTAAACAATCAATTAAAACAAATTGAACACAAAGAGAGTCATACCTGAAGGCGTTCAGTCCGTTGGTGGCTCAGCACGCCTCATGCACAGAGGTCACAAGGTTGAAGCCATGCCTCCCCAGCATGGACCTCGCACATTCAGTATTAAAATAAAATGAAAACAAGAGTACATCAATCCGCCTATCCTTATGCTTCATACTGCACAAAAACCTAAATAAAATGGTTAAACAATAAATCACATATTTTCAAAAATAGAACTCTTCTAAATATCCAACACATCCTTCCTTTTTTTAGTTTCTTTCCCAATTTTGTTTATTTAGTGTGGTTAAATAATAGAGTAGTTATTTTTGAATACAGTATTATTATTAATATAGTTTTGGAATATATATGTATATTTTTCCCCATCCCCATATCTGTTCTGTATCCCTAAAAATTAAATAAAAATAAAATTGTAAAATAAAACAAAAAAAAGGTTGAAAATTAAGCTTTGCAATTTGCTATTATGTGGCCTCTTTTTATACAATTTATAACAAACTTTTTTTTAAAACAGTTTGATCATTTCTATCTATGAAATCCAGCTTAAAAAAATATTGTGTACAGTATGATTTTGTCAACTTCTACTTTTTTTTTGTTTATCTTACACATGGAATAAATCATTTCTGCTATTATTAAAGAAATATGTGTTCATGTTTTCTTTGATATGGCATCATGCCATCACTTTTCAATTTTTCTTTATAACTAAATCTTTTTAATATGCCATGTCAGCCCTACGGTTGACATTTTTCATTTCTAGATCCGAACAACAATGTGGCATGTTTGCCCCCACGGCAATAACAGTTCTGGGTAACTTTAGTATCCAATCTTCATTATCTTCACAGATTTGAAGAATATATCTTTATGAATGTACTTTTTGAGAGGTTTCCAAATATAAAACATATGTATTCTAGCGAGCAGGGCTTATAACAACCGTAGAACAATTTAATATATTAAAACTGGTTTTGTGAAAGACTACATCTGCATTTTTACATTTTAATTTCACACACAAATCTGTCAATGTTCATTTTCTGTCATACCACAAATGCTAATTATGTTGTTGTTTATTTTAATTCTATTTTATATTCACAAATTTGCATTTAAATCTGTAATGTAAGTTCTATTTTTATTCAACATATTTTTGTTACCTTTTCCATATACTTTTTAAAAGGCTGCAAATCTCTGGAAAGTTTTAATCAGATGAGATGATTTCAATCATCCAGATATTGATTGGAATTGTGGAACACCTAGTTCCACTAAGGGCAGCAAATCTCTCAACTTGCTAAATTACATTTTTATGTTACAAGTAATATAGAACCCAACTAGTATGAATGCCTTTCTAGATATGTATGTGAGTTGGTACCATGTTAGCCATAGAAACATAGCAGGCAAGTAGAGCCAAGTTACATGCAAGGGCCAGATTTCCAGTTCTCTTTAATAAATAAATGTGAAAAGCATCTTTCTTAAAACAAGCTTACAGCCACACATGATCTTTTCATCTCTCACTCCTTTAAACTCCTTGCGCTTACTGAAACCTGACTTACCTCATCTGACACTGTCTCTCTTGCTGCTCTCTCTTATGGTGGCCTACACTTTAGCCACACCCCAAGACCTAAGGACAAAAAGGGTGGGGTGTTGGCACCTTCCTATCTCCTAACTGCTCCTTCCAGCCCTTGCCTCCGGGGCCCACTTTCCAATTTTTTTGCATGGCTCTCCAACTTTCTTTCCTCTGATTTACCATGTCTCATTCTAAGATATTTCAACATTCCTATTGACCTAACCAAGTCTCCTGCCACTTCAAAACGCCTCTCCTTAACCTCTTCCTTTGGCTTTTCACAATGGACCAACTTTCCAACTCACACTGTAGGCCACTCACTAGACCTAGTATTCACTAAGTAATGTGCCATCTTACCTTCTATCCCACCCTAACTCAGTCAACTACTACACATCTCCCCAGACTAAATTCAAAAACTGCTATCTAACTCCACCCTCCCGCTAATTACCACAGCTTTTGAAACCTCTCTTTCCTCTTTCCAATCCATCTCATATCTGGAGGAAGCTGCAAACTCTTACAACAGAATGCTCACCTCAGCCCTTGACAACATTGCCCCTGTTGCTGCCAAAAGTGCCCGCAGACCAAACCAACAACTGTAGCACACAATGCAAACACGGTACCTCCAAAAATGTACTCTTACGGCTGAGTGGCATTTTAGGAATTTTCTTCACTATAAGTTCATGCTGGCCTCCTACATCTCTGCTCTCGCTCAGTCCAAGCAACATTATTTCTCTACCTTAATATCCACCCTCTCATCAAATCCCAAACGTCTCTTCTCAACAGTTAATTCTCTCCTCTGGCCCCCTGCTCCTCCGCCCTGCTCCACTTTTACGGCCCAAGACCTTGCCTCTCACTTCAAAAATAAAGTTGACGCTATCAGGTGTAACTTCATCTCACGTGACTTGCCCCAACTACCTCCTGCCTCGCTCCCATTCCCCAAACCCACTCTGAATATCTTCTCCCCTGTAGTTGAGAAAGAGGAAGACGATCTGCTCTCCTGCTCAAGATCTACTACTTGTGGGGTAGATCCCATCCCAATTCACCTTGTATCCTCTCTATCGCCTCTTCTATTTCCAACTCTAACCCATCTCATGAACCTCTCTCTGTCCTCAGGAATAGTACCGTCAACCTTCAAGCAAGCCCAAATCATACCTGTTTTGAAAAAATCTTCCATAGACCCCACACTTCCATCTAACTACTGTCCTATATCCCTTCTCCTCTTCGTATCCAGACTTTAGATCCGTACACTCTACTGAAACAGCCCTCATTAGAGTATCAAATGACCAGCTCTGTGTCAAATCTAAAGGCCACTTCTCAGTGATGATCCTATTACATCTCTCTGCTGCCTTTGACACTGTTGACCACCGCCTCCTTCTTAACAGATTATCCTCATAGGCATAGGTGGTATACCACTCTCTTGGATCAAAGTCGTACCTATCTGAGCGCTCCTATTTAGTGTTACTTACTGGAGCCTGTTCATCACCTTTTCCACTCTCTGTTGGCATTCCCCAAGGATCACTCCTTGGGCCAGTACTACTTCACTCTACACCACCTCTCTGGGAGAACTCATCTGCTCGTTTGGCTTCCAATACCACCTATATGCGAATGATATGCAGTGCTACCTCTCCTCCCCTGACCTCACCCCCTCTGTTGTGTCATGTATAGTTGATTTTCTCTCGGCCATCTCCACTTAGATGTCAGACCACTACCTGAAACTTAATCTTTCCAAAACAGAGCTGATCATCTTCCCTCCCTCAAACTCCGTCCCCACACCTGGCTTCACAGTCTCCGTTGAAAATGCTTCAATTTGACCAGCTGTCTGCATCCATTGTCTTGGGGTCACTTTTGACTCTGCTCTCTCCTTTGTTCCCCATATTCAGTCTTTAGCCTAATCCTGCACCTAAGGAACATTGCACCCATTCAGCCGTTTCTCAGCGCAGAGACCGCCAATAGTGGTCTCGCTTATGATCTCTCGCCTTGACTGCTGTAACAGCCTCCTGACTGGACTTCCTCTGGCTTGTCTTTCTCCCCTGCAATCTATCCAAAACACATCTTCCAGACTCATCTATCTTGATTGTCAGTCTGATTCAGCGGCTCCTCTCTGCAACGCCCCTCCCCTTGCTCCCCATTTGCTCAAAGATAAAATTTACAATTCTGTCTTTAACCTACAAAGTCCTCCACTCCTAAGCCCCTCCATATATTGCCTCGCTCGTGAATCAATACTTCCCTGCACAACCGTTGCGATCCTCAATGGGACTAAAACTCTCCTCTAAACTCATCTCCTCTTCCTAATTGCGCCTCCAAGACTTCGCCCGAGCTGCCCCCTCTCTCTGGAACTCCCTTCCTCAGAGCATCCATCTCTCTCCCTCCTTTTCAAAATTTAAAAAGTCCCTCAAAACTCATCTCTTTAAAAAAGCTTAATACCCAACCCACTAGAATAACGGTCACTTTACAGCTAGCTAATCCCACCTAGCTGGAACACACACAATTTATCTTTGGCCAATCCCACCTAGTGCCAACCATACACATTACTGTTACTACAACTACATTCCCTCTGTCCTCTTCACTTCCTTATGTGTTTCATGTACCCCATTCCCTCTAGATTGTAAGCTTGCGAGCAGGACTCACTACCTCGTGTACCAGTCTGTTCTAGTTTGTCTCACTTAGTATGCCGTTCCCTTCTATGCTCTGTACCCTGCGCTACGCTATATAATTAAATGTTAATGTAATGTTAAAAACAGTGGTTCTGTGATAGACTACATAAGATACAAGTTATATTGTTTAGGATGAATAAGATATTATCAACTGACTCCAGACCTAAATTATTTGATCATTCAATGATTTGTGATAAGGTGTCATTTGCCATGTAAATGATACTTTATCTTGTATAGGATTACTTGTCTCTTGGAATTTATACTATATAAAATAACCTGCCAATGCAGCATAGATTATATCATTAAAACTGAATCTACCCTTGGGAATGGCATCAGAGGACACTGATCTGCACAAAACTGCCATTAAGAATAAACAAATCAATAAACATATTGGCAAGCACTTTCTTGCAACATGGAATTGAACTATTCATTAATCTACATACTCGTGTTTTAGTAGGCCAATCGTTTTTGTACTCTCTTCCATTTCTGCCTTTTCCACATATACTTATGGGGCTATTCACTAAAAGGTGAGTTGAGGTGACTAGAAGGCGAGTTGAAGTGAATAGCAGGTGAGTCGAAGTGAATAGCAGATGAACATTTCATGTCACCAATTCAGCTATATATTGCGCAGGAACAAACCTGATGAGTTCACTTAGAGGGGAAATAGCCAGGGTCCATGCACAATGTATTTGAATTGGTGAGGTGAAATGCTCATCTCACCTCAACTCACCTGTTATTCATGAAAACTCATCTGCTATTCACTTCAACTCACCTGCTACTCACCTCAACTCACCTCTTAGGGAATAGCCCCATTTGAGTTTGTAGTTAAACCTTTCAGTGTGGTTTGATTTACATAAAAGCAAAACACAAAACCTAATAAACGTTTTATTGTTCAGAGGCATCTACTGTTCTGGCAACTATTTTGTTTACATTAACTGCATAACTCTTAGTAATGGTCATGGCCAGTGTATTGTATTAATATAAATCTATATTATTAATTTAAAGTGTAATGTGTGAAAAAATTGTCTTTTAGTAATGCATTTGACATATCACACACACAGTAGATAGGAGAACACTTGCTGGTGCAAGTACAAAGGTGTCCAACAGGTATTGGCTCCTAAGTTGGTAAACTCACATAATGCTAAGCCTTATAAATCAAGGATCAGGCATATAGCATGGAGATTTAAAAGGGTATAAACCCTTAAAAAAATGGCAGTCTGGATGTTCACTCCAAAACTCGTGTAGATACAGGAGAAGATATGAGGATGAGCAAGTGGCAGAGAAACAAAAGGAGACAAGGTATTAAGAAAATATCACATATGTTTTACTTATATAACCGTATCTGCTTACATTTAAAATACACAGCAATCTGTATCCAAATAGATGGTATATCTATGTAAAGTCTATGAGGATAATCCTTCATGTACTTCAGTGTGTAGCTGGCTCCTCCCCTTCTGCGTAACTACGTGAAGACACGTTTTGCCTTAGTTTCTTCAATGTATGGATTTCTATTACAATTTATAATTTTTTCTACCTTTTTTTTTAAGTAATGCAGTTGACATAATATATAGCAATTCAGAAGCAAAGTACATGTGATAAATAATTTCCCAAATTCTCAAAATTTGATATGACCATAGGGCTGCCACCCAGCTTCAAATTTACCAGGAGTCCAATAAAAATTGGTTTGAGGCCAATGCTAAGTCTATGGAGGTGGTCATTTTTTGATAAAAAATGTGACAATTCTATATGAGCACCATTTGAGCAGAATATCCATGTAAATGGCTACTGTACATAAAGGTTTAATAAAGAGATAAAAATGGATGTATCTCTGTGTTTAAATATTGTATTTTAGAACAATAAGAATTAACTGATTAGAATATTTTCCTAGTTTTCAATAAAACATCAAACAAAACCAGTTGGCCATAGTGGACACAGAGTTTTGGACCATACTGAGTGTAAATAAATGTAGAATTCATGATTACGAGATAAACATTCAGTGCATTGCATTAATAAATAAAACGTATGTTTAGCATAATTCCCCATTATCATAGGAAGACGCTGTGATTTTAAAAGTACCAACAACAAACTATTCAGAAAAATATGCATACAAAAAAAAACAATTAAATTAAAGAGGTCTCAGTAGGATATTTATACCACAGCTAATGTATTTTCTTTGTATAAATGCAGCTGTCTTATAGTCGTATAAGTTATCCAAATTGTTATCGTGATTGTGTGGTGCAATAGACAGTATTAACAGTGCGGTGGTGCAGTAAACGTGATTCATGACTGTTCTTAATTCGAACACGTGTCTGAATGAAGTACAACAAATTCACCATTTAATTACTTCAACAAATCATGTTTATTTCCTTATAGCCAGAAAAACCATTATCATTCCAGACTTTCTCAATGTATTGGAAAGCGTGCTGCCTACTTAATTCAAATGTGTTTTTTTCTATTAAAGAATTCATTTTATAGAATCTGTATTCCATGAAGGAAACAGGATTAATACATGATGCCATTAAGATAAGGTTAAAAAAAAAAAAAATTCTGTTGCAAGGTAGCTTGACGAAGTTGTAGTTATAATAAAGCTTTGCAATACTTCTCTACTTGCATCACACTAAGTTTATTTCTTTTAGAATTAAATACAACATCAAATTTAAATCACGTTAACTTACTGCAGAAACATGTATTCAAATGTCAAGGAAAGAGTTGATCGCCTTTTACTGATATTATCCATAAGTTCCATTTGTCTAACCGTGAAGTTTTCAAATATCTCTGGATCAAAAACTTTGTGAAAGAAATTATATATAAAGGAATCACGGAGATAGGTAAACATCTGAAGTACCTATTTGTTCATAAAAATAGTAATAACGTATTGGCTATATATGTCTCAAACTGATACCAGCACTAAGATCATGGGGAAAAGAACAAGGGATCAATATTTCCAATTTTGAATGGGTTAAAACAATTAATTGTTGAAAATCAGTTTAAAGTGATGAATAAGTGGTATTTGGTACTTACTAGATTATGTCACCAACAGTCATCTAATTGTTGGAGACACGTTGTACATGATGGATCTTTTGTGCCTATACAGTGGAGATGTTTAGAAGTTAAATAATTATGGAAATTGTCATATGACTTTCTAAAACAATTATTTCAGAATCAAATATCGACTTAAATTGCCAATTTACCACAGTTTACCAGAGTTGCTAACATAGTAATCACACATTAACTGAATTTAAAAGTGTATTTTATATTTATGAAAATCAATTACAAGTCAGAAATAACTTTACATCTGTAGTATGTAAACACTGCCAAAACAATGACACAAGTAATGGAGACGAGATGTCCAGTTTAACCCCTAAGTGCTACCCGAGAGATGGTTGTTTCTCCCTAAGTTCATGCTTTGATTTTATGCCTCAGTCCTCCCAGCTGGATGTTATTATACTTCTTCTGGCTTCTCAAAAGTGACCAGACCACCTCACCCTTCTATAATTTTTCCTCTTGGGTATTGTCCCTCACTTCGTCTTGGATTGTAAGCTCGTTTGAGCAGTGCCCTCCATCTTTTTTGTTCCAGTATGGTCATGTTATGTTATCTACTTTTTTTTTTTAAATAGTGTTGCCCATTTTAAGTTGTTGAGGGAAATTATTACGCTGAATAATTAAGTAAATACTTAATAACATCTTATTAATTGAATGATTCACATATAGATCTGCCACTGCTCACCCACACTACATGTTGCTTGGATTCTATTAATGTAATAACTGCAATATATTTTAATTTTTTGTTCACATGTTTCAATCACATTCTATAATTTAGGTTCACACATGTGTTTTATTTATATCTTCTTTTCTATGTACCCTGATCATTTAAACACTTTTGCCAAGCTAGTCTGCTAAGTATCATCATCATTCATACTGCCCAACACTTTATATGCACTGTTACATTCCTTAGTTTGTTTGTTTTTCTTGGGGTTACACATTCTTTATTTTTTTGTATTAAAAAAGAATGGGCTCTGCGTCCAATACAAGAAACATCTGAGCAACTACCAAACACCCCTGTGGGTCTTCAGCAAGGCACAAACACCTCCCTATAGATTACGGGCTCCTGCCTGCTCCTACCCCAGACCCCAGAACTGTGTCCCCTTTCCCCTGTGGAGGACCTGGCTGAAGTCACATCCCCAGACCCATTACCCCTGTCCCCCCTCAAATACCCAGTTGAACTGCTGGCACCGTTTTCCAAAACTTACCAAGGAGCCCTACTGGAACTACGTCCCTGGCTCTTACCTGCCCTATGCCCCAGCATAATAAATGGCATCAGGGCAGATTGCCACTGGCTCCTGCCTGCCCATACCCCAGAACTATGCCCATTTTCACTTGTGGGTGCCACAGCTGAAGGCATGTCCCTGGTACTGTTATCCTTGCCCAGTCTTGAATGCCCAGCCGAACCGCTGGCACTGTTCCCCATGACTGACCCAGACTTCCTCTTCCTGCCCCTACCTACTACACTGCAACGGCACTGTTTGCAGAACAGAGCCTCACAACTCCCTGCCTAACCCTTTCTGTGATCCAAGAGTTGTGTCCCTTTCCCCCTCCGGATGCCCCAGCTGAAGGGCTGGCATCAGGGCAAAGTGCTGCTGGCCTTTGCCTGTCCCTAAATATGATCCCAGAAGTTCAACAGTGCCCCCCTCCTTGTCCCATCAAAGTCTCCAGCTAAAGCACTGGCAGAGGAGCAGAGTGCTGCTGGCCTCTACCCACTTCTGCCTGGGTTCAAGGAGCCTTATTGGAACCATGTCCCTGGCTCTTTCCTAACATATGCCCCAGCAGAAAAGCTGCCAACGGGGCAGAGTGCCGCTGGCCTCTGTCCACCCCTACTGCTTGTGGAGGTGTTGCACCCGGAAGAGGAGCCGGCAACTAGGAAGAGCACAATTGGCCTCTGACCACTGTGTCCCATGGAGTCAACCCCTTTACCTTTTAAAAATGACCCAGTAGGGGTGGTTGGGACATATGCCTGGAAGCTATGTGCCCCTCACCTATCCATTCAGCTGCCTCTGGGAATGTGACTGTGATTCCAAAACCACTGAGTAACCTGGATTACACATTTGGGGTTAACCTCATGCCGACTGACTCTGGAGTCCTCCAGCGTCAGACTCCCCCAGAAAAATAAGATATGTCACGAAATGGATTTAGAGATCCACTGTGATGGGGGTTCTTGGAGGGGCCTGAGGGCCAAACACCTCCCTATAGATTATGGGCCCTGGCTTATGTGATATAACTCTATACTTTAATATTTTTTTTGGTCAGATTCTGTTAGTATATTGGTTTATGTGTAATGCATAATTCTGTGAGGAGACCACTCTGAAGGATTACAAGGTGTCTCAGAGGAGTCACTGACAATGATTGATAGTTTACTCCAACATCCATTGTTCTATGTTAATTAAATTTACTGTTAAACTGATTATGATGTGGTTCTCTATATTTGTAGCAATGCTGGTTAATTTCTGTTTGGTTTCTGATGTATTATACGTTAATAGGTGGGTTGTGTTCTTTTAACTTGATTATGTCTGAATATAAGACTATGTTTCAGTACCAATAAAGTGGTTGTTCATTCTTGCTGCACCTAACTGCTAGTGGTCCTGTCTGCTATTTGGGTACAAAGAGCAAGGTTGCATAAAAACTTGCTGGGTGGTTGCTGAGCTTGAATCGGGGGCTAAGTAGTTGATTTTCCACAATGGACAGAGGTGCTACGGCCTTGGGTAGCCGTTCCGTTACATAAGTGTTATTTTTATGATCCATAATGTTTAAGTAAACTAATTTTGTCATAAACATTGCTGTGGATTCAGGATATTTTGTTGCTATGATTCAGTAGATTAATATTATTGAATTTTGGTTAAAGTGGAAGCTATCAGATTGAAACCTCAAATAAAATAAAGTAAGACAGGGTTGTGCACATTAATAAGCCAGAGAATACACCTATCAGTGCATATCTTGTGAATGCATGCATGTAGCTAGGAAAACACATAATCCTTCAGTGAATATATGTAAATACATATCTGGATTATGTTTGATGTGTAATTATATGTACACATTGCGGGATCCATTGTGGTCTCAAGCATATAACACACATTTATAGCCCATACATCATTCCTTTCCTAGTTTTACAACTTAAGAAAGTTTACAGTAAACGGTAAAATACACCACAGAGCCACCGCAATAAAAATATAGATACTTTATTCCTTAATTTACATCGTGGATGTGTGTTTCAAAAACATTATTATTATTATCGCTTATTATTTTGAAATAATATAATGTTTTAAAGTCAACCGCATTTTTGAACTTTACCTTGCAGCAAAGTGTATTATCAAAACCATGTCACATGCATTACTTAAAATAGGGTTTCCTGTCCATCAAATTTTCTAGCTTGGAATTGTTTGTAGACACCATCCTCTATATACGTTCTATATATAATTATATATATATTATTACAGCACTGTAAACAAACTTGGAGAAAAGGAAAACAAGATGAAAGGCACACTTGTCCACAGAAATGTCAATTATATGTAACATAAATAGGCCGGAGCATTTTCTATCTGTCTGGATAAAACAGGAGATGAAACAATCTGCTCTTTTGGTTTAGCTTCAAATGAGGTCTTACTGCTCTTGGACAGTTTCGCTTGTTAACATTCTTTCTCTGTTTCAAAGGTCATACAAGGGCAAAGTAATTGCTAAAAATCCCAGTAAATATAAAGCTATCTCCCGCTATGTTATTTTAACACAAGGATAGACTCATTTAGGCATTTTAATCTGTTCCGTAAAGCTTTGTGTTTGTTTTGTTAAATTGGGTTAATCTATTTATTACTATTATGAACCACTGTAGATGAAATAGCACAATGATTCTTGATTACCATTTAGGATTTGACCAATTGTGGGATAATACGAGAATAATTAGGTTGTGTGTTTTAATAAAATGTAATAACATATCTTTACCACATATGTACTTCCTAATAATATCAAAGCTCGCTTGTCATCTAAAAATATCTTTACATAAATCATGTCATATCAATACTATTTTCATCCAGCCAAGCTAATTTAAATGTAACTGTGACCGTCAAATAATGATATGCCTGCTTTCGAAGTGGATGGAGGTGGCAACTCCAATTGTGTCACACTCTCTTCAAAGCTAATAAGCAGTCAGTCAGTACCCTGGATTTGATAAGCTGAGTGGACTGATTCCAACATACAACTTTGTAAAAGATATGAATGATGCATTTTTTTTGTACTTTTGTGCCTTGTTATTGGTAAGTGTCTCTCGTATATTCTCTGTAAATAGATTGAGAACATATATTTCTAGATACACTTACTCACAGACTTGTACTGTGAGTTAACTTTGGAGATGGTGATTTCTATTCAAACCATCATATCCAATTTATTTAAAGGCAGAGTCCAGCTTGTACCTGTAAATGATAAGAATTACCGTATTTATCGGCGTATAACATGCACTTTTTCTCCCTGAAAATAGGGAGAAAATGGTGTGTGCGTGTTATACGCCGAAAAAAAAAAATCTAAAACTTACCTCGTTCCTGCTCTGTCCCCCGGTGCTCTGAAGCTGCGTGGCTGTGAGGGAAGTGTTGTGAGCTTCCCTCCAGCCGCGCGGTCAATAAAGTGTGTTTTTTTTAAAACAAACTTTATTGACCGCGCGGCTGAAGGGAAGCTCACAACGCTTCCCTCACAGCCACGCAGCTTCAGAGCACCGGGGGACAGAGCAGGAACGAGGTAAGAACTGGGGTCTGGGGAAGGGGGGGGGGGAGGAGGGTGGCATAACGAGCATACTAAGGGGCAATATCCTGGCATATTGGGGGCAATATCCTGCATAGTAAATGGCATATTGGGGCAATATCTGGCATATTAAAATGGCATATTGGGGGCAATATCCTGCATATTAAATGGCATATTGGGGGCAATATCCTGCATATTAAATAGCATATTGGGGGCAATATCTGGCATATTAAAATGGCATATTGGGGGCAATATCTGGCATATTAAAATGGCATATTGGGGGCAATATCCTGCATATTAAATGGCATATTGGGGGCAATATCCTGCATATTAAATGGCATATTGGGGGCAATATCTGGCATATTAAAATGGCATATTAGGGGCAATATCCTGCATATTAAATGGCATATTGGGGGCAATATCCTGCATATTAAATGGCATATTGGGGGCAATATCCTGGCATATTAAAATGGCATATTGGGCTTCAAAGTTCTTAATTTAAGTTCTTAAGTTTTTTTCCCTGAAATTTCCTTCTTAAAATTAGGTGCGTGTTATACGCCGGCGCGTGTTATACGCCGATAAATACGGTACATTACATTTGGAAACACCTAAACCAGATTATTTCTCCGGTGAAGATGTTGAAGTTTATCTTATGAGAAATAAGCTATTTCCAAATGCTTCATTGAGAAAATAGCTGAAATCTAACTCCATGGTGGGCAACATAAATATTCTGCATCATTTCAATCCATCTCGGTTCAGCTGAGTTTTCTCAGCATGAATAAAGAACATACTCCAAGCTAAATGTACTTGCGTAATAATAATATGAGGAAATTGTATCATGATTCTAAGTAATACTACACGACCATTTAATATGAAGCTCTCTCTTTTCTTTGTAGTATTGTTAAGATCCAGATGTGTTTCAAAAGCACCCACTGACATATATATATATATGTAACAAATAACATTTCCATTTGGAAAGACTCTGAGGAATAATAGTATTTGCATGGAGAATAGTAGAAAAGTGCAATAGAAGGGGAAAATGGTGCTATATTTAATTAATAGAATGTGCCCCCATGCCTCAATGGGCTACTTTAAGAAAGCTAGATAAAAAAAAAATGCCAATAAAATAGATTATAGGTTGGAGAGGTTTGTTGTCCACTGTAGCACTGGAATGCAGGTGGAATACAAATTGGAAGTGATGGGTAGAAGATCCAGATGTGGTACAACGGTGATGTGGCTGTTGCTCACATACAGGAGAAACCCATGGCAGATACATGGAGGAGTCAGTGGGTGAAAGATAGCAAGGAGGCAGTACCTACTGCAAATAAAATATTCAATCCAATTCAGAAAAATCTTGTGCAAATAGATCCAGCAACACACCAATGGGAGGCTGTCAAAGCTATAGAGTCAGTGGGTTTTATTCAATAAAAGGTGAGATGAAGTGAAATTAACGTTTTATCTCAGCAGTTTAGCTATACATTATGCAGGGACAAACTGGTGAGCTTGCTTGGTTGAGGAAACTCATTTGGTTTGTCTCTGCACAATGTATAGCTTAATTGGTGAGATGAAATGCTCATCTCACCTTAACTCATCTTGAACTCTTCTTTTAGTGAACAGACTAGACATGTGCAAAACTAAAATTTTCGTTTCGTTTTCGTCCATTCGGACGAAAATGTTATTTATTTCGTCTAAAACGAATTTCGTTCATTAGTGCATTCGTTTCAGACGAAATTCGTTCATTATTTTCGTTTTGTTTTGTTTTATTCGTTCGTTTTATAGAATACAATGTAATACTATTGGCTTTCTATAAACCGAACGAGAGCCCCATTCATAAGAAATTCTTATGAATGGGGCTCTCGTTCGGTTCATAGAAAGGCAATAGTATTACTTGTATTCTATAAGCCGAAAGTCTATAAACCGAACGACTGTCGGTTTATAGACTTTCGGCTTATGGAATACATGTAATCCTATTGCTATTCTATAAACCGAACGACTTTCGGTTTATAGAATAGCCATAGGTTTACATGTATTACATAAGCCGAAAGTCTATAAACCGAAAGTCGTTCGGTTTATAGGCTGTCGGCATTTAACTAATAAGAGACAGAGTCTCCATTCATAAAATTATGAATGGAGACTTTGTCTCCGTGTAGTAAAATGCCGACAGCCTATAAACCGAACGTTCGGTTTATAGGCTGTGGGCATTTTACTACACGGAGACAAAGTCTCCATTCATAATTTTATGAATGGAGACTCTGTCTCCCTGTAGTAAAATGCCGACAGCCTATAAACCGAACGTTCGGTTTATAGGCTGTCGGCTTATGGAATACATGTATTCCTATTGCTATTCTATAAACCGAACGACTTTCGGTTTATAGAATAGCCATAGGATTACATATATTACATAAGCCGAAAGTCTATAAACCGAAAGTCGTTCGGTTTATAGGCTGTCGGCATTTAACTATACAAAGACAGAGTCTCCATTCATAAAATTATGAATGGAGACTTTGTCTCCGTGTAGTAAAATGCCGAAAGCCTATAAACCGAACGATCGGTTTATAGACTTTCGGCTTATATAATACATGTAATCCTATGGCTATTCTATAAACCGAACGTTCGGTTTATAGAATAGCAATAGGAATACATGTATTCCATAAGCCGACAGCCTATAAACCGAACGTTCGGTTTATAGGCTGTGGGCATTTTACTACACGGAGAACGACAGCCAGGACTTTTATGAGGAAGCCGGAAGTACCCAGCTTCATCATAGAAGTCCCGGCGGTCATGCCGGGCGGCAGCAGGAGAGGTCTCGCTCATCGCGCAGACATCCTCCGCTGCCTCGCTAGCCACCAGGGAGAATCGGGCAGCTGGGGGATGTCTGCACGAATCGTGCAGACAACCTCCATGCTGCCCAACACTTCCGTCTATTATGTATAGTGCATACATCCCCCGGCTGCCCCCACTAGCCACCAGGGAGCAAGAAACAGGTGAGGGGGGGGGGGGACAGAATAAAAAGGGGGGGGGGGGCAGAGAGAAACAAGGGGAGGGAAGGGGGGAAGAGACAGACACAAGGGGAGCGAGGGGGGAGCCAAAGGGAGGGTGAGAGAGAGACAACACTAAGGGGGGGAGAGCGACAAATCTGGGGGCAAGGGAAAGAGAGAGGCAGCATTGTCACATAAAAGGAAATAAAAACAAGATTTTTTTTATATCATAATTTTTTATTAAAAAAGCAATTTACAGGTGAATATATACTAGACATGTGCATTCGTTTTCGGACGAATGCATTTTCGTCCGAAAATAGCATTTTCGTCCATTCGCCCTAAAAACGAAGAACGAAAATGCTAAGCTAACGAAAGCCGAATGAACGAATGGTTAATAAACGAAAATCATTCGTTCATTCGTCCATTCGTAGTACTATTGCATTCTATAAGCCGAAATAGAGTCGGTTTATAGAATACAATAGCATTTAACTATACGGAGACAGAGTCTCCATTCATAAAATTATAAATGGAGACTTTGTCTCCGTATAGTTAAAAGCCGGCATTTAACTATACGGAGACAGAGTCTCCATTCATAAAATTATGAATGGAGACTTTGTCTCCGTGTAGTAAAATGCCCACAGCCTATAAACCGAACGTTCGGTTTATAGGCTGTCGGCTTATGGAATACATGTATTCCTATTGCTATTCTATAAACCGAACTTTCGGTTTATAGAATAGCCATAGGATTACATGTATTACATAATCCGAAAGTCTATAAACCGATCGTTCGGTTTATAGGCTTTCGGCATTTTACTACACGGAGACAAAGTCTCCATTCATAATTTTATGAATGGAGACTCTGTCTCTGTATAGTTAAATGCCGACAGCCTATAAACCGAACGACTTTCGGTTTATAGACTTTCGGCTTATGTACTACATGTAATCCTATGGCTATTCTATAAACCGAAAGTCGTTCGGTTTATAGAATAGCAATAGCATTACATGTATTCTATAAACCGAACGTCGTTCGTTTTAAAGACTTTCGGCTTATAGAATACTATTGGCTTTCTATAAACCGAACTAGAGTCGAGTCCCCATTCATAAGAAATTCTTATGAATGAGGAGGGACTCTAGTTAGGTTTATGGAATGCCAATAGTATTCTATAAGCCGAAAGTCTTTAAAACGAACGACGTTCGGTTTATAGAATACATGTAATGCTATTGCTGTTCTATAAGCCGAAAGTCTTTCGGCTTATAGAACAGCAATAGCATTACATGTATTCTATAAACCGAACGTCGTTTGTTTTAAAGACTTTCGGTTTATAGAATACATGCTGCTATTGGCTTTCTATAAACCGAAAGAGTCCCCATTCATACGAATAGGTCAATTGACCTATTCGTATGAATGGGAACTCAATTTCTGTTTATAGGAAGCTAATAGCATTACATGCATTCCATAAACCGAAAGTCATTCATGTCGGTTTATGGAATGTAGTACAATGCTATTGGTATTGTATAAACCGACTCTATTTTGGTTTAGAATGCCAATAGCACGAATGGACGAATGGACGAATGAACGAATGATTTTCGTTTATTAACCATTCGTTCATTCGGATTTTGTTAGTTAAAATTTTCGTTATTCGTTTTTCGGACGAATGGACGAAAATGCTATTTTCGTCCGAAAATGCATTAGTCCGAAAACGAATGCACATGTCTAGAACAGACCCTTATATTTTCATTAAAGAGGCTCTAAACCCTACATATTGCAGAGGTGAAAGCTTTGTGACAGGTAGTACTGATGCCAAACACACCTCCACCTGAGTTTATAGATCCCTAGCCTTTGCTTTTCCAAAGACTATTACTAAACATCTTTTGAATGGTGCACTGCGCAATTGTTGCAACGTATTCCTTTATTGCAAACTTCATTGTGGTCCATATTATATCCATATGGAATAGAGCCGTTGGTTCATAGCTAAGCCATAAATCTGCCCAACAGCACCAACAAATTGATGAAATAAATATTGTAGTTTTCTGTCTATAAAGTGTGAAGGAACGTTTGTGATCCGCAAAGAGTTGGACAGGTTACTTTGATCCCTGATTGTTTGCTCCCACTTGTTAATTTACACATGGAGTAATGAAAGTGACACTGAAGACGTAACGCATCCGTGCTTATTTCCTCACTTGGGATGCTTCTGATGTGACAAAGATCTATCAAATATGTTGTTGGTATCATGTCAGGAGCATGGCTTACTGTTGCTAGGGAAAGCATATTTGCCACCAGAGAAGCTGCAGCTGCACTTGCAGTTGGATTATAGCAGTATGTGTTATCCAAATGCCTAGAGAGTGTGGTACTTACCGTATTTATCGGCGTATAACACGCACTTTTTCTCCCTGAAAATAGGGGGCAAATGATGTGTGCGTGTTATACGCCGATATAATGAAAAAATAAAAAAAATCTAAAACTTACTTCGTTCCTGCTCCGTCTCCCGGTGCTCTGAAGGTCGTTGGCTGTGAGGGAAGCGTTGTGCGCTCCCCTCCAGCCGCGCGGTCAACAAAGTGTGTTTTTTTTTTAAAACATGACAATATATATATATATATATCTTGGCATTAACAAGCCAATACAAAAAGGAAGTGAATAGCAATATAAGCAATAGACACCAGAAGTGTTTCTGGTGTCTATTGCTTATATCACCATTTGAATCTATTGAAATATCAAACTAAACAGTGATGTTATAAACAGGAAGTACCCCAGAAACTTTCAAAACACATAATGAGCTAGTTAAAGAACAAAATGCTTTCAGTGATGTTTGTTATGTCCACTCTGATATAGAAATGTGTTGTCTGTTATATTGTGAACTAAAACCTTTTATGTTGCGATGTACTACTCTGCTGTCAGTGCTGCTCAAATTCATGGTTAATATTTTTATTTTATGTTTATGATTTCTAGTGACGGTGTGTATAAATTATAGACCCAAACGTGTCAATTGTTGTCATGCTTTACTTTTGAATGTATTACTGTATTGGGTATAAAAATGAAACAAATATCATGCTAAATATACATTCAATGTTCAGTCACATAATGCCAGGTATGGATAGTTAGCATAGAAATGACATGTTTATGTTTTCTTCCCATAAATCAGCATTGTAAATCATTTTCTGGCAATATTGGTAAGTAAAAGCAACAACAAAAAATAACAAGGATGAAATTTGTTCTTAGAAAGGTATATGTCAGACATGGATTAAAAACGGTTAAAGCCATACTAAGCATTCATAACAAGCCGACCATCTGAAAGCACAGGGATTTGTTTCATAACAGCTATAGGTCACAGCAAGCTTCCTTTCACTACGAGGACCTTAAATGTCAGTGATTAAATGTTTCCATGGAGATTTGTCTGAGTTTCTGTAATATGGACACATTACTTACACCCACTCACTGTGTGATAGATGATAATGGCAATGTGTTCTGTTGTAAACTATCATACAGAACAGAAAGCACTTCAGCTGGATCATAAAATCCAGTATCAAGAGATTTTTTTCTTTATGGGTAACACCTGAACTCATTAATTTATTACTATAATACAATATAATTACAAAACAATCAGACATTTTTTTTTTTTTTTACAAAACAAACTACACATTACACATTTATTTAAATATTAGATTACAAGCATCATGGTTTTAAAGTTAATACTTATTGTACTACTTATTCAGACTGTGCAAGCTGTCTTTGATTTTGGACCATCTTAAGCTGCTACTGCTTGATTCTATTTTGTACCTTACCTGTTTAAAAATTATCTCTGTTTTGGAAATCTGGGTGCAATTATTTGCACTGGTATTTGAAACAAAATGTTTTTATCTGGTGTTTCGTTACATGTCATTATACTTTGTATTTCAAGGAATAACATACATCTAACTCTTTCAATTAGAGTGGCACTAAAGGTTGTTGTTATCATTGGAAATGTACTTTACCTACACCTAAGACAAAAACACTGACCCTAGAATTAGGGTTTTCAAACATCCTGTTGTGTATCAGTATATTCATGTTGCGCTACAGTAAATATTTTAAACAACTATCCTCATTAAAATGTAAAATACATGTATAACATTTGGGATATTTGCCCTAAACCCCTTCTTCCTTTTGTGTTTTTGTAACAGGGGCATCTACTGTGGCTGCTCAGATATAAAACTCTTGCTTGGACCACATATTAGGCTGGACCTCAGCATACTGTACTAGCTCCGGCAGTAAACAGATGCAGGCAACAGACTTTCTCTTAAAAGGACAAGAACAAAAAAAAATCTATTAATAAATATATTTATTGCAATCAAAATCTGCATAGCATGACACTGGAGGAACCCTGACCCTATTTCCTGGGTAGCGGTGGCCAACCAAATTGATTACCAAAGGCAGATGGAATCAGGGTTCTATAGACTAAACGGACAGGGTAAAACATATGCCGAAATATGGACTACATGGACGTTAAGTATTACACATCTTGAACAAAGTGACATAGGGTCAGATTGAATCAGGTCTCCATGGGATCTGGTGGTAGGCCGAGGCTTGGGCACACTCCCCCCTTCTTTTAGGATGAATGGGTGTTGAAGAGGTGTCAATGTAAAATACATCTACTTGGAGTTAAAATAATAATGTCAATTCTGTTTAATTATATTGGCTTTTTAAGTAATGTAGATTATGGTTTGTGATTTGTAAAATTTATATTGAATTTTTTTGATACAAGAAATTAAATAAAGAATATAAATTAAAAAAAGAGAAAAAAGGACTCCATCACTATCCCTTATTATATGTGTCCATTATAATGCTGAAAAGCATTTGTTATGATTAGTGGGCTGTCTTGTTCCTTCCTAGTAAGCTGCGCTAACCAAGTGTCGAATTTGCATTATGGGTAGCTTACCCTTGACCAACTGCTTGCAAACAAAGAGGTGTGTTCTTCTGCGTGTTTTTGTCTGTATGAACCAACATTTGTGAGCACACAAATGTAAATACTTCAGAAACAAAAAAACGTGAAACTTCATGACTAATTTATATATCATTTGAATAGGAAGCTAAAGGGAAGTAAAGATATGATGTTATATTATTAGTAGAGTTGAGCAAACCAGAACCGCAAAGTTCGGGTTCGTACCGAACATTACGATTTTTGGACCCCGGACCCGAAGAAGGACATTCCACTGTTCACTTTAAACAGAGTGGGAAAATTAAAAATTGGATTTCAAACCAACCAATCAGAGTGCTAGCCATTTTAAACAGAGTGGGAAAATGAAAAATAACTTTTCCACGCTGTGTAAAATGACACAGAGCACTCTGATTGGTTGGATTGAAATCCAACCAATCAGAGTGCTCTGAGCTTAATTGCAGGGCGGGGCAAGGCTTTATAAGCCTTCCCCCACCCTGCAGAGCTCAGTCTGCAGGGGGACCTCCATGGGCGAAGAAGGATTTTTTTTTTTACCAGTGGATTATTATTTTCTGCGCTCTGTTTTTTTTTTTTTTTTTAACAGTTGCAGCGCGTATTATGGTTTTTTATTTGGCCTAATTTGGGGCTGAAGAAAGAAGACATCAAATGGTAAGTATAATATTGTTTTTTTTTACAGGTTAGTTTATTGCCCACCCCCCTCACTATTATTAGGGTGATGGGGGGTAGGTAGGTATTTGTTTATTAGGGTGCGGACACTAGGTCCCCCCCTCATTATTATTATTAGGGTCCCCACCCGCCGGAAATGGGTGGGGACCGGGGGTGGGACACTAGGTCCCCCCCTCATTATTATTAGGGTCCCCACCTGCCGGCAATGGGTGGGGACTGGGGGGGACACTAGGTCCCCCCCTCATTATTATTCTTAGGGTCCCCACCCGCCGTCAACCTAGTGTCCCCCCCTCATAACCCTAGGATGTTTGGGTTCGGGGTCAAGTTCGACCTCCGTGCCAGCCCTCCCATAAGCACATTTATTTATATGGTAGTTAGGTCTAGTTGCTGGTATACCTGTCAGATGTACACCTAAGGTGCTGTTTATAGTTTTCAAGTGTTTCCTTATATTCTGGAAATTACTCCACCCTGGCAGCTGTGGGTTCAGAACTTGGTCTCAGGGGTCCATCTGTACTACAGGGACTATTGCCCAATAGGCCTCAGAAGGGCCAACAACATTTTGTCTGCTTTCATTATAATCTTGCCTCTATAGTGAGGACATACAAAATTGAGAGGGGTCTAATGTCTAATTAAGGCATTTAACATATTAACATACTAAAGCAGGATCTCCACAATTCTCTTAATGGGCTAGATGCATGCTTAGCAGTGCTTACTAATGGAAGTAATTCCATTTGATACAGTTCCACACAAAAGGTTACTCTACAAATTGAGAGAAATAGGATTGGGGGCAAATGTATGTATTTGGATTGAAAATTGGCTAAAAGATAGAACACAGAGGGTTGTTGTAAATGGTAAAGCTTCAAATTGGACCAGGGTAGTGAGCGGAGTACCTCAGGGGTCTGTTTTGAGACCTCTTCTTTTTAATCTGTTTATTAATGATCTCCCACGTTGTGCTGAGTGCCATGTCTCAGTGTTTGCTGATGACACAAAATTAGGTAAGGTAATAAAGACTAATCTTGATGTTTTTTCTTTACAGGAAGATTTGGACAGAGTAGGGAACTGGGCAAGAAAGTGGCAAATGAGGTTCAATATAGACAAATGTAAAGTTATGCATTATGGGAAAAATAATAACAAAGCAACATATACGTTAAATGGTATTTCCCTGGGAAAAACTACTAACGAAAAGGATTTAGGAATCATTGTAGATAACAAACTTGGCAACAGTGCCCAATGCCAGTCAGCAGCTGCAAGGGCCAATAAGATATTGGCATGTATAAAACGAGGTATAGATTCACGGGAGGAGGACATCATCTTGCCTCTTTACAAATCAATGGTAAGACCTCACCTTGAATATGCAGTACAATTCTGGGCACCAGTCCTTAAAAATGATATTAAGGAACTAGAAAAAGTGCAAAGGAGAGCTACAAAATTAATAAGGGGATTGGAGGATCTTAGTTATGAAGAGAGACTTAAAAAATTGCATTTATTTACTTTAGAAAAAAGGCGTCTTAGAGGGGATATGATAACATTATATAAATATGTGCAGGGCCAATATAAGGAGCTCTCCAGGGACCTGTTCATTAATAGAAATGTACAAAGAACAAGAGGTCACCCCCTGAGACTGGAAGAGCAAAGATTTCATAGGCAGCAAAGGAAGGGATTCTTTACGGTAAGGACAATAAAATTATGGAACTCACTGCCAAGAGAGGTAGTGCTATCGACCACAATAGATGCATTTAAAAATGGTCTGGATGTTTTTTTTTAGAAAAGCAGAACATACAGGGGTATTAATAATAGAATGAGCATTAATAATAGAGCTTTTTGATCCAAGGAGAAATCTGATTGCCCTTTTGGAGTCAAGAAGGAATTTTCTTCCCCCTAGGAGGCAACATTCGAAAAAGCTTCCTTAGGGGTTTTTTTGCCTTCTTTTGGATCAAAAAGCTGAAATGATAGGTAGAAGGGTTGAACTTGATGGACTTGTGTCTTTTTTCAACCTAAATTACTATGTTACTATGTTACTATGTTACTAAGTGTTTGACTCAGATGGTTTAGGGGTGATTACTAGGCCTCTGGTTCAGATTCTGTTCTGAATGGGACAGTGCATTGAGTTCAGTACACTATCTCATTGAGTAACACCAATTTTTGCATTCCTATAACCATTTGTGAAGGTTCTGCAACATACTGCCCGTGCCCCCAAAAACAATGATGCATAGCACAGTGCCCTTTTAAGGTTTCCAGATACTATATATATATATATATAATGTGTGGTCAGTCCAATGTTCTCACATCAGAATTCCAATAATGTTGCATGGAAATCAAGATATTGATAGGACAACTAAATTGGGATACAATGGCACCTATCCAAATATTGTTTCTTACTTTGTTTTCCTACGTGTAAAGAAATAGCTTATAGATACTAATTACATTAGCATTGTGAATATCAATCAAGCTGTCTTTCTAAAAGGACAAAAGTGGTCTAATTTCATCTATCACTTTCCAAACACAGCCTGGAACACTATGTACACATCTAGTACACTTAAATAATGGCAGAATGCCATATTCAAAATAGCACATGGAGAATTTCTGACACAGCTGGCTGCTTTATGATTATGCTAATCATTTAACATATGTAAATTTGTCATTTTCACGTATTTATGTGAACATCAATTCTACAGAAAATGCCAAAAAATCAAAACATGCCTATTATTCTTCATAAAGGTCAGTAGACTTTGGTTCATTGACTACAATTTTCATTTGCATAATAAATGAGAGTCTTATAATTAAAGGATTTGCTTTTAAAATAGCTATTTTAGAAGCAAATACACCTTTTACAGTAGCTGTTGAGCAATACAAACCTGGTTAAAATACCCACGCTAAAAAGAAAAAAGGCAGATTGTAGTATGTTTCCAAATAAATTATTAATTCCTGATATTTTCTATTACATCGTCAGTTCACCACAATTCACAGATAAGTGAACATTGAAGTGAGCAATTCATAGATAACAGAATGGAAAGACAAGGATGGAGTGCTACAGATAAATATTTCCTAAAATCACCACGTGTGGGAATATACTTTCAAATTGCTGAGATGGCAGTCTTCGGTCCTTATAATCTTCTACATCAGAAATTTCCTCAGAGAAAAATTAATAAGAGGACAGACAATACTGCTCTCTGTGTAAATAGACAAAACCAGATATTGTGTATATATATATATATATATATATATATATATATATATATATATATATAGTTTGGATTCCCAGATGCCGATTCACTCTCTAATTAACATGAAATCTGGGAAGAGGAAAGCTTCATAGTATAAAAACTTTTTAATACACATAAGAGCAACAATAAAAATTCTTACATTTCCTCCAAGTGACCGCTCTAACTGAGTGTCACAAAAACGCTTGGAATTAGTAGCAAAGATGAATTTACAGATAAGTGAACACCATCCAGTAAACTATATGTGACAAATCTAACATTTTGCGCTACTGATCTTTATTTCAGAATTTTGGGTGTTAATAGGAGCGTGTTTAAACTAACACAAGTAATTATTGTGAATCTAATATAAGACTGTGCCACGAAAAGGAAGAGAGAGAGAAATACAGCGGAGAAAAGAAATGGGGAAAAGAAAAAAAGACAGACAAGTTGCTATATGCAGTTCTGTTTACCTTAAAGGAGGAGATATTAGGGGAAATTTAGATAATGAGGTACGTTGAAGTGAGTTGAGGAATGCAAATAACACAAAATATATAAAACATTATTTTAACATTTAAACAGATATAGTAGTACTAAAACATAAATTGAATAAACATTTGTCAAATGCTAAATGTTAAAAAATTGGGTGATAAAAGAACCTGAGCAGCTCTCACAACTAATTATTGTAATAAAGGATCCATTCACGTAAAGTGAACTGTGGTGAAATGAATAGTGACCTGCAAAACCCAGGCATTTATAGTCAAGTTGGAATGATAGGCAAGTGGCAGAATGTTGCCATCTTAGGTGTTATTACCTGATATTTGCAGTTCACTTTTTAGTGAGCCCATAATTACACTTCAGATAAGAACTGAATGTTAAATTAACTTTTGTGTTTGCTAATTGTCAACCCATTTTTGAAATTGTTACTGTTAACCCTGAACCCAATAAATTTGAACCTCACATGTTTTCACTAATACGATTGTCATTCCCATTTCATAACTACACTGATTTGTCAGTATTTACTCCTGATAATCCTAGCTAAGTATATTCTATTCACCTCAGACTATAAGAAAAGAAAACTATATACATACCAGGGGCGGATCCAGAGTCTGATCTCGGGAGGGGCACATGTCTATCTGTCTTTTCCTCTCTCCCATGTCCGTCTGTCTTATCCTCTCTCCCATGTCCGTCTGTCTTTTCCTCTCTCTCATGTCCTTCTGTCACGCTCCTCTCCCTCCCCATGACTGTTGCACTCCTCTCACTCCCCGTGTCCTCCTGTCTCTCTTCCTTCCATGTTCGTTTCTCTCCTCTTCCTTCCCATGTCCATCTATGTATCCTCTTCTTTCCCATGTCCGTCTGTCTGTCTCTCCTCTCATTTCCCATCTCTCTGTCTCTCTTCTCCCATCCCATGTCTGTCTGTCTCTCCTCTCCCATGTCTGTCTGTCTCTCCTGCCATCCCATATATGTCTGTCTCTCCTCTGCAATCCCATGTCTGTCTGTCTCTCCTCTGCCATCCCATGTCTGTCTGTCTCTTGTCTACCATCCCATTTATGTCTCTCTCTTCTCCCTTCCCATTTATGTCTCTCTCCTCTCCCTTCCCACGTCTGTCTGTCTCCTCTGCCCTTCCCATGTCTCTCTCTATTATCTACCTCCTATGACTGTCTCTTTGTCCCTCTAAACATGTTTGCGTCTTTCCTCTTCCCAATAGCTGTCTCTTTTCCTCCTCTCCCTCGTCTGTGTTCTCTCCTCTCTCCCCACCCATCAGTGTTCTCTCTTCTCCTCCCTTCAGTGTTCTCTCTTCTTCCCCATACGTGTTCACTGCCATTTAATATGCCCCTGCTAATTTGCCTAATAATATGCCAGTGTTATTTGTCATTAATAAGCCCCTGCCAATTTCCCCAGTACATCCCCCCATCTCCCCACTCCCCAGCACTTACCTTTCCCTGGTGGTTAGTGGCAGGCAGAATGGACTCCACCATGTTGCCTGTCCGGCTCCCAGGTGGTTGTGTCGACAGGTCACGTGACCCGGCGCGCGTATGACATCAGCGCGCTGGTCACGTGACCTGTCGGCACTTCCGTGTCACACTGCACGGGAAGCTGAACAGGCAGCACGGAGGTTTCTCTGTGCTGCCTGTTTGGCTCCCCGTGCAGCCTGGCAGGCAGAGCGATGGTGAGGGGGGATCTTCTGATCTCCTCTCACCTCCGTCTCTGCCTGCAAGCGTGGTTTTTAAAAAAAATAAAAAGGTTAGAAATGTACATGTAAATTTCATTAAACCCAGAGTGTCCTTTTACGGATGACTGTCTTCACAAACACATTTTTATTGTTTGAGATATGACATAAAAAAACAACTTTTCAAGTCTTGCACTTTGAGAAGGAATGCTTAATGACAATTAACAGTTACACAACTTAATCAAGCACTTACTAAAAGCAGGCCTGTGCTGTGAAAAAAAATGTTATATTTTTCACATGCTGAAAATATAACAGTTTTTTTTTTAAAAATCTCTTCACCTGACTTCAGTTTAACAAAAGCAAAGGCAGTTGTTAGGTAGAAAAACCTTTAATTACAGATTGCTGCAGAAAATAGATTCCCTGAAACTGTTGCATAGATACATGACCAAATGGAAGAAAAGTAATTTGAAACATTGAAAATTAGGTATTCAATACACCTACTCAGATATAGTTGTCAAGAAAATGTGTAAATGTAGAGGGAGGCTGAAAGAAAAAAATCATACTAGATTGATCCTTTTAAATCCAAGTAAGAAGAAGGTATTTATTTGTCATCATATTCTGTCTAAGTAAAAATTGTACATACAAGTCAAGTCTGACAGGGAAGTATGAACCATGCCAGTAGTTTAAATCCTGCTGTGTCCCGATCTCTGACATGTAATAAAGAAAAAAAAACACCGCTGTTCGGTGTATCGGTGATCCTGCATTATCGCAATGTGAGTCTTTGGATCTGAGCGCAGTGCTGTTACATATTTTAGCTGTATTAAGTTTGCAATTGTCATGATTTCGTTTAGATTATTTAGCTTATTTTAATTATCTTAAACTTAGAGCATAGCTGTCAAATTGCTTAAATTTGAATTTTAGTTTAAAAATAGAATTGACGAAATCTAAATAAATTATGCACAAAACATCTTTACAAAGTGCTGACACCTTTCAAAAGAAAAAACAATCATATAGAAATGTCAGGTAGAACAATGTCAGGTTCCCAACAATGCTTCACACCACAGCTACATCACAGTAAAAGTGATTACATTGCGCTATACAGCATTTGCACTGATACTACTGTATTTCTTGAGTGCTGAGAGGCTTTAGCCCCTAATTGACAGGACTGTTTTGAAATGTTTGTACCTTTCGTGACAACATTTCTGCGGTTTTTATGTTTAGCTGTTATTTTCCTCTTCCGCATTTAATGTACCCACACATATTATATACTGATTTTATCACCAACAAAGGGCTTTCTTTAGATACCATTATTTTCATCATATATTATAATTTACTTTAAAAAATCTTAGTAATATGATTTAAAAAAAAAAACACTTTTGCTAAATTTGACCTTAAAAATCTTTTACACAAAGTGGTAAAAAAAGAGACCCCATTTAAATAGTTTCTAATATTTGTCCTGCGTTTATAAATAGGCAATGTTTACATGTTTTCCTGTGGTTTTTTGTAAGTTATAGGGCAATAACCAAAAGTAGAGTTGTTTGGGTTTCCTAACCATTTCTCATAGAGGGACCTTTTGACCTCAACCCATGCCCCCCCCCCCTAACTCAAGCACTAACCTTATTTCCATCTCTAAACCATATTTAACCCTATATGAAACCCTAACCCTAGATCATTGGTTAATTTATATCTAGGGTTAGTTTTGTCTTTTTTCAGCAACAGAAGTGATTTTTTTATCACGTCCGTTGCTTTTGCCAGCTGCCACTGCCAAATTAGTGGAGTGTGGAATGATCCCGTTGCTGTGGGGGGCCAAATTTTGGTGTTGTAAGATGCATTTTATTAGGTGTATTTAGAACTCATTTACTCTCCATTAAATTAAAGCTCAAATAATTTAAGTGTTTAGCTATTTAACCTTATTTATCTACTAAATTGTGATGCATTGTCAAACAAGTAGCTTAGACTTAGACCAAACTAGCCAAGGGGGTAGAAGGCAGGAATCACTGAATGAAGGATGGAGCTGATGCATTTTACATATAAATGGAAAGTACAACTTATCCTGTACTTACTGACCAAATGTTTTTATTTGTCTACATTATATTTGTATCCATTATTTTTCACTTGACTCCATTATATTTGTATACATTCTTTTTTAATTGTCTTTATTATATTCTTGTTTCTTTAAATGTATTTCAGATTTAAAGGTTTTCTTTTAAGCTGAAATTGCAATTATACCTTATGAAAAATCGGAGCGCTCTGTTGAAATGAAGCTTATATATATTTTATGAAATGTGCACAAAGGAATGAACTATTGTTCTTAATGTAATTCCTGGAATTGGAAAAGAAACATCACTTTAAAAAGAAATGACAGTCAGTAAAGCACAGGAACTGAAGATGCATTTGCTTCGGCCATAATAGCTTTACCTTCAGAGTGGTGGGTGGTAATGTACCAACTAAACAATTCCCCATTCCTTTTCATCTGATTATCCATGGACATTGTACTAACAGTGTCATTGTAAAATATATATATAAAGAATTACTGTAAAGCAGTATCCAGTAATATTTTTAATATACAACAGGCCTCTTTATTTATCATATAACAATGATCTGTTGTTCAATATACTCTCATGCTTTCATGACAAGGTGGGAAGCAACTCCTGGCATTTCTCTGTTATTGACAATTGGACAAAATCCTGTTTCACACACCATGTTTCAGTCTCTAACATAATACAAAAGGCAGCTTATAAACTTCTCTCATTTTGGAATGTAACACCAACAAACCTGCAAAACTGTTGGCCCCTAAATGATGGATATGCTCTGGGTGCCAAGTAGAGCCCGTACTTTAAAACACATCTGGTGGGGACACCCAATTAATGAAAGGTACATGCAGTTATGTCATGGATTATAGACTGCCCCCCCCCCCCCCACCTATCACACCTGAAAATATGCTTTTGCGCAATCCAACCATGACAATATGCTGACTATAGCAAACAGTCTCATTCTTCTACAGTGGAAATCTCCTTCTCCACCCACAATTCAAGTTATGGCATCCTCCACAGTAAACCAACTTGCTAAGTACACACACATTTTTCCACTGGATTCACTTTACTGAATCAGAAGACTTCCCAACTTTTTTTGTAGCCAATATAGGGAATCCTGTGATGGGCCCTTACATTAAGATTAGTTAATAGATTGTAGTGCAATACAGTTAGTTGTGTATATATATATATATATATATATATATATATATATATATATATATATATACACACACACAAGTCCAACGAAGGAGTACTGGAATAAATTAATAAAAAACAAACATAGTGTAATAGGTTGCATGAAATACATATGAATGATTGAATAAAGCGAATGCACTCACAAACCTGAAATTGTGATATGGAAATCGAAAAATTTCCCCATAGACTATGATCTTCACAGCGGTACAATACTTTAATTGTTCTGGGAAATGATCATAAGATAAGTAATGGTGCCATAAATATGGCTGGATGCTGCCCCATGTGGTTGGGGAGATGTACAAACATCCAAGTGGAACAAGCGAAGAGCAGAGTACAAACCACAGGAAGAAGTCTGAGAAAATGTGGTATGGACTCACTTGCTGTTTAATGCATTAAACTAAGAGTGTGTGAACCTCAGGAACACATATGGTGAACATCAGCGTAAAAACCCAAAAGCAGAATATAGACTATTTGGTACAGTCCTAACCTCAACATCTGAGGAAAGGGATTTAGGAGTAATAATTTCAGAGGACTTAAAGGTAGGTAGGCAATGCAATAGAGCAGCAGGAAATGCTAGCAGAATGCTTGGTTGCATAGGGAGAGGTATTAGCAGTAGGAAGAGGGAAGTGCTCATGGCATTGTACAGAGCACTGGTGAGACCTCACTTGGAGTATTGTACGCAGTACTGGAGACCGTATCTCCAGAAGGATATTGATACTTTGGAGAGAGTTCAGATAAGGGCTACTAAACTGGTTCATGGGTTGAAGGATAAAACTTACCAGGAAAGGTTAAAGCACCTTAACATGCATAGCTTGCAGGAAAGACGTAACAGGGGGGATATGATAGAAACATTTAAATACATAAAGGGAATCAACACAGTAAAGGAAGAGAGTATATTTAAAAGAAGAAAAACTACCACAACTAGAGGACATAGTCTTAAATTAGAGGGGCAACGATTTAAAAGTATTATCAGGAAGTATTACTTTACTGAGAGGGTAGTGGATGTATGGAATAGCCTGCCAGCAGAAGTGGTAGAGGTAAACACAGTCAAGGATTTTAAGCATGCGTGGGATAGACACAAGGCTATCCTAGCTATAAGACCGGGAAAGGGGGACTAATAAAAGTATTCAAAAAAAATTGGGCAGACTAGATGGACCGAATGGTTCTTATCTACCGACATATTCTGTTTCTATCAATTGTGGGTGTTGCATGGCAGTGTTACATACCAAAAATCTGTGAATTCCTACCTGAAGTACAATGTGTGTGTAAAAAAACCACACAAACAAAATTACTACCACAAACTTTGACAAAGATTTGTGGTAAAATGGTTTCATGAAAAGTGTAAAAATGCACCAACATAAATACCCTGGGTTTTATGACAGATATCAATTCTTCAATGGCACTATGGCTAAAAAAATGGTTTTGAAATAGCAATATACTACTTATATGTATTGTATTAGAAGTTCCAAAAAAAGCAAAAAAACATGGGGTATTCCTAAATGCAGGACAAAATATTTGAATCTATTTAGCAGATTTTTCCTTTAGCTTTTCTAGCTGAGTAAAAGATCTGTCAATTAAGATTTTGAAAAACAGAGTATTCATTCTCAAACCATTTTTGAAGGGAGAAGTTACCCTTAGGTCCACCTAGCAGATGGTACCAAGTCCAATAAACTTAACTGTGAAATGTGGTATATTGACTACCCCACTGCAAACATTAGGCCAAGATAACTAAGCTGGAATAGTATGCCAGCTGGAAAATATAAATATATATTTTTTAATTAATTCTGAGCCCACTCTAGTTATAGGTTTTCCTAGGAACAATTTATTTTTTTAATTAAAGAAGATTCTTTTTTGTATCTATGCTATTTATAAATGCATGTAATTTGTTTCAAGTATTTGTACACAATGGCTTGGAACATTTAATCAAGTGCCGAGAGCTTTATGTTGTGGTAAAGATATAAGCTATTTGTTTATATGAAAATAATGCACATGGCCAAACTAAATTAATGATGCACCTTTAAAATAACGCTTACAGCATACCAATTCCTCCATTTAGCATATGGACCTATTTCTGTCTGCTGGAAATTTGTTGATTTCATTTTTTTTTAGAACTATAGAAGAAAACAAAATTAGACATTGGCTGTTTATTATTAATGGCAGCAATGGTCAAAAGAATTAAATGCAATGGTCTGAGACTGATCACTCCAGTCTCCCTTAGGCATAAAATCAAATGGAATTAAAAAAACAATGTATTTGAATTCTAGTTTGTGACGCTCTGTCAAATGAAAGATGTCATGGTAATTAAAGGAACATGTCCAATAAGCGTCATTTCTCCAGCTGGATGAAGACACTTTAATCTCTGTTATGTTTGATACAGATGTCGGTGTCATCTGGTTGAAACCTATTATATGTATATAACTGTATCTGCACTCTTTTAGTTTTTAGACATTTATTATATATGAAAAATTGAAAAACCCTAATAAATGCAATTGGGAAAAAAAAAATCACTTCTGAAAATTGGGAATCTCAGGAGTTGCTCGCTACACTGAAACTATTGGGGAGCATGCAGGTGATGTGAGCGGTATATGAAAAAAGTTAATCTGACTTGCTTGGTCTGGCCTGGGTATGAAACATATTAAGCTTTATCTGACCAATATTTGCTTGTACATGTTCATGTATATTTATATTAAACACTTCAGTCATGTGAGTGTGGAATTCTCCAATTTTTGCCTGATGTCAGCGGTACATTGCTCCCCATTCTCTTATTACTACACAGGTCTGATGTTTCTGGCAGAGACCTGCATGGAATGTCAACAGAGCCATTTCGTGCTGGGCCAATCATAGGGCAGTGCATGGTTAACAAGCCATATCCCCTAGCCCTGCATGTGGCAGCTTCATAGAGTGCTGTTGCTGCTGAGCACAGAACACCAGGGATGCACCCATTCAGTGCCTTGGGAACATCTGAGACCCCAAACAGCACTGTGCCACAACATGATAGGAAACTTTTTTTATTATTAAGAAAAAAACCTTTGTGCTGCGATTTGAAGATACTAGGTGTGCACTACATAGCTCATGATGCCCACCTAGCTATAATGCTGGCTGAGCATCATGGGCCATGTAGTGCACAGCTATCACTACTGTACTGTACTAGCGTCGGTGTGTGCCTCACTATATAATAATGGGAGATATTCTGTACCACCATCAGTGCCTGGATAGCTTTATAATGGTGGGATTTATGCTGTACCACTCTCGGTGTCTGACCCAGTATATAATGGTGATGGATGTCATACAGTACCACCGTCAATGTGTGGCTCACTATATAAATATGCGAGTTACAATGTAGCACTGTCACTGTCTGGGCTCACTATATAATGAAAAGAACCACCTTCAGTGTCTGGCTTACTATATATAGCATAACTTACATATATGAATACATTTGGGACAAAAACGAAGATGTGGGACCCCTCTCAGCGAGAACGGGCAAAAGCTGAAATAGGCAGCCCTATAGGATGTAACCTACTCGAGAGAGGAATCATCATTTTTTGCTCGCTTGCACCATTACAGAGGAAACCTCTCCATTAGCATATTAGACTGGTCCCACCCATAAGGGCAGTCCAGATCCAAATAGCCTGGCAGGTCTCCTCTGCACGAAGAACACAGCAACCACAGACGTACGTTTCGGCCTTCATTGGCCTCGTCAGTGTGGTACAGCTGGTATCCCTCTAGGTGCAGGGCTGCCACCAGGAATTTCAGAGCCCCTTACTGAACAAATTTTCTGGGCCCCATACCCCCTGACCCGACAATATCTCCCACTTGCCCCACCTACCCTCTCACAAACATGTTATCCAGGTCTAGTATAATATGGAGGGTGGTTGGGAGCAATTGGTCAATTTGCCAATATTTAGCCACTCAATATTCCAGTATTTTGCCCCTCAATATGCCAGTATTTAGCCATTTAATATGCCAGTATTTAGCCATTTAATATGCCAGGATTTAGCCACTCATTATGCCAGTATTTTGTCACTCAATATGCCAGTATTTAGCCATTCAGTATGCCAGGATTTAGCCACTCAATATGTCATTATTTAGCCACTCAATATGTCAGTATTTTTGCTCCTCAATATGCCAGTATTTAGCCATTTAATATGCCAGTATTTAGCCACTCAATATGCCAGGATTTAGCCTATCAATATGCCAGGATTTAGCCTCTCAAAATGCCAGTATTTTGCTTGTTTCATGCCACCCTCCTCCCCCCTTCCCACGTACTGACGTCCTTGTTGCTCTCCGGTCGTCTCCTCCATGCAGCCCTCCCCTCAGGCCCGCCATCAGGGGGTGACTGGCGATACTGGCGTCCCGGGCCCGGTGGGCCCAGGTCACACCAGAAGAAAAAAAAAATGATTTCCTTCTGCATGGAGGAAAATGTGACCGGAGTTTCCCTCCTCCATGCAGGAGGGAAGAATTTTTTTTTTCTTCTGGCTTGACCTGGGCACACCTGATGGCGGGCCAGAGGGGAGGGCTGGCAGGGGGTTCATAGGGGCAGTTGCCCCCTGGCCTTCTGTTATCAACCTCTGTACCTTCTCTGTCAGTATGTCTGTCCTGCCTGTCTATTTCTGTCTGTCTCTGTTGATAACAGATGGGCTGACGAAATAGTAAAATGGGCCGCTAAATAGTTTTTGCCCCACGAGCCAAAATTTACCAGCTCCTGCTGACAATCTTGTAGCTCTGGAGTACGGTGGCGATTATTATGGTACGCTTGTGACAAACGAGAAAGCAATTAATTTATTGGAATCTCTGAAAGAAAATCCTCTCCTGGGTGCTTAGCATTGTGGACCATAATGAATAAAATAAAGTTAGAGGAAAAAACAGATGTCATTAATATTTAGTACTTGACATGCTTCACCATAGCTTACTTATATGGATGTGCATTTTGTTCAGTGGATATGCTTCCTATCTATATATTTCCTGGTAAATAAACTAAATAAAATGTATGTCTGGCATTGCTAGATCCTAAGTTTAGAGGAGATGTCCCTGTCCTTTTCAACAGCCCCTCAATGGGAACTGTCTTTTAGGAAAGCAGTCTTTTTTTTTTTTTTTACTCTGCCCTGGTTGACTTGGACTTTGCTAAATAATAAAGGGAGATTACATACGAATATTTGGCTCCATTTCTGTACACATTGATGGTTTACAGTGCCTGCACACATAACGCATTTATTTTACACTGAGCATTATCAAGCTCCCAGCCCCCCCCCCCCCCCCCCCCAGTAACTGCTTTATTCATCAAAAAAATTGAACATGGAGAACAGTACTCTGCTCTGCATGTATAATTGAGTTTGTTGTGAAAGGAAATAGAAAATAGTTGATAACAGTATGTTTTCTTGGAAACAACATGTTTTGGAAACAACATGTTTTGGTTTTACTATGAAAAAAATATTTTAAATGCATAGGTAAGCGACGTATGTGTGGTGTAGAAACACTGCCCTCTAGTGTTAAAATGTGCAGCTCACAAAGATTATTATAATCTGTTCTATGTTTTAGATTCTTTCTCAAATGTTGACTAAGGTCTTTTATTGATTTTATTAATTATATTTCAATTTATGTTAACGCAAACGAGCATACAGTCTTGTGAAATGCAAGAAATGGTAAAAAAACTGTAAGATTTTAGCAGTATAAGACATTTATTTTAGATGAGGAAAGAACATACATCAATATACTGGCAATCAAACCCCTTAGTGATCTAGACATTTTTGGTAATTCTGGACTGTTTTTACACTTCTGCATTGTTTGCGTTTAGCTGTAATTTTACTTTTTCTCATTTACTGTATCCACACATATTGCATATTATTTGAATCATCTTAAAAGGGCTTTCTCTCTATACCATTATTTTCATCATATCATGTAATTTACTTTTAAAAAAATAATTTACAATGATGAAAAAAATTAATTAATGAACTTTGTTCGATCTTTTACATAAAAAATGTTTTACACAATTAAAAACGCAAATAAAAAACCTGCTAAATATATTCTTATATTTGTTCTGATGTTTAGAAATAGCCCATGTTAACCAGTTTTCTGTTGTTTTCTGCATGTTATAGAGCAATATAGAAGAAAAAGTATCCCTGCGCCTAGAACTTAAAGACAAAGGGGAATGCAGCTACAAACACATTAGTGTTTCCCAGATCACTACAAAGTAGAAGATTTTGGTGTTAGGTGCGAGTGCATAAGGGAATGGGGAATAAAGAAGAGAAAGGGGTAATAAACTCACTAAGGATTATATAACAGCAAAAAATGTTTAAAAATATATATCCTTTTTTTTTAACAACAAAAAAATGAATACACATATCACTGCAACAATATTTAAATGATACATTTGATGATGTTACTTTGCTTTCCAAAATTTTGGCGCATTGTTTCCATGCCTCATTGTTTGATCCATTCCTCCGGGGGCTTTATGGGCTATAGCCACTGGGCAGTGAGTCTACTTAAAGTGAGTTGCTTCAATTGAGGTGAATATCTGAGCTTTAGCTGTAATACAGAGTCCTGCTATGCATATTCTCTTCCCTTTTAGAGAAACTATATCACCTGAACCATTGTTTTTACTATGCACGTAGAGCATACAAAATTATTGAAAATTATCTATACATTGTATTAAGAAAATTGCAAATAAATGTCTAAATCAGGAGAAATATGTGTTTTAAATGTGTTTGTGGAGTCTCCTGCTTCTGACATCACCTGTGTCACAGTATGCAAATGAACTTCTTTTCAATGGGAAATGTGTAATTTGCATACCATGCCACAGGTGATGTCATAAGGAGGAAACATACACATTTAAAACGCATGTTTCACCTAATTTAGCCATTTGTTTACAGTTTTGCTTATCCAATATATGGATCATTTTCAATATTTTATTATGCTCTTCGTGCAATGTAAAAACAATGTTGAGGTGATGCAATCGCTTTAACCCTATGGTGAGTTCATACAAGCAACGGTATCAAGAAATCAACTAAAATTGAAGTATACATTTTTTTTATAAATCCACATTGTGGTTTCTTAAAGTTATATGCGCAGTACCTTTCTTGTTAATTATATAATTATGGATTGGTATTGCAACTGTCCATTTAGTTGACTGAATAGCATGAGAAATGTTTTTTTTAGTGTATTTGCATGTTATATATTCACAAATGGCTCCCAGACAAGTAGTATTATAAGACTTCTCTTTACTTAAACTACACACATAATGACTATAACACAAGAGAGACTAACATAACATAACAAGTGCATAACTTCACTATGCTGCCATCTACTGGATGGTGGACTGCATAACACCCCAATACATAACAGTTATGTAACAGTACCTGGAGTGCCAATGGTCTGCCACCACTGCTGCATAACTACCAAGTGTCCTACTTTGCATCCAAACATTTATGTCCCTTTTTACTATACTCTAACTGCCCTCTTTTTTATTGTTAATAGCAGCTCCCATGATATACAGACAGGCATTACTGGCGGAGCACCAAAGTTCTCATGTTGCACAGGAGGTATTGGGGCAGGAGAGGAGAAAGGTCCTGCGGATGCTTACAGTGCCAGCAGAGCCAGAGACCCCATTAGGCCTACTAAATACCCGATATGGCAACATGGTCAGGGCTTAATTTTACCTGTGTCTAATATGCAACTTAGTTGTGTCTATATTCTTTCATACTTACAATTTCTGCCATCGTACTTGCCAGTATTGCCTTATTACGCCTTATTCACTACCAACTGATGCCTCGTCTCCCAAAAAAAAAAAAAAAATTCTCTAATTTTCCTCCTAGGATCTAGCTCTGTGCCCACTCAACCTCCAGCAACATATGACAATGAGGCTCCATGGCCTGCTCAGAACACAGAAGATCTGTCAGCTCCTACTCATTGGATTTCACCAGGTCAAATGACTGAACTATAAAATGTTAGTGTCTAGAGTAGGCCACCACAACCCAAGTCTATAACTACAAATTACATGAGCTTCTGCTAGCAATATGGCTGGCTGAATATTATTGTAGATGCATTCAACAAAAGTTAGTACTATAAACAGACTTAATGTAGCCCCCACAGCCCCATCTACATTTATCTTCTATTCCTAGAATAATCAACTAGCAATGCTGCTTGCACAACATCACTGGAGTTGCAATCAACAAAAATGTTAAGTTGTATAGTGTGGTTTTATGATGCACAGCATACATTCTCAGATATTACAAAAAAAAAGGTAGTTAGAGTTGTGACACTCCATGTGTTGGTATAACATTTTTTATAATGTCCATGTTGCATTACACAGCAGCTGCAGTAACAGTCTATAATGATATGATAGCTACCTTTAGCACTCCAATTGTTTTTTACTCTTCTTCCCATGATGCTTAACATACCAGACCAGGCCCGGACTGGGACAAAAAATAGGCCCGGGCATTTAAGACTGAGCAGCCCATTTTTATTTTTATATGCCAGGATATTGCCCCCAAAATGCCAGGATATTGCCCCCAATATGCCATGTAATATGCCAGGATATTGCCCCCAATATGCCAGGATATTGCCCCCAATATGCCAGGATATTGCCCCCAATATGCCATGTTATATGCCAGGATATTGCCCCCAATAAACCATGTTATATGCCAGGATATTGCCCCCAATATGCCAGGATATTGCCCCCAATATGCCATGTTATATGCCAGGATATTGCCCCCAATAAACCATGTTATATGCCAAGATATTGCCCCCAATATGCCAGGATATTGCCCCCAATATGCCATGTTATATGCCAGGATATTGCCCCCAATATGCCAGGATATTGCCCACAATAAACCATGTTATATGCCAGAATATTGCCCCCAATATGCCATGTAATATGCCAAGATATTGCCCCCAATTTGCCAGGATATTGCCTCCAATAAACCATGTTATATGCCAGGATATTGCCCCCAATATGCCAGGATATTGCCCCCAATATGCCATGTTATATGCCAGGATATTGCCCCCAATATGCCAGGATATTGCCCCCAATAAACCATGTTATATACCAGGATATTGCCCCCAATATGCCAGGATATTGCCCCCAATATGCCATGTTATATGCCAGGATATTGCCCCCAATATGCCATGTAATATGCCAAGATATTGCCCCCAATATGCCATGTTATATGCCAGGATATTGCCCCCAATAAACCATGTTATATGCCAGGATATTGCCCCCAATATGCCAGGATATTGCCCCCAATAAACCATGTTATATGCCAGAATATTGCCCCCAATATGCCATGTAATATGCCAAGATATTGCCCCCAATTTGCCAGGATATTGCCTCCAATAAACCATGTTATATGCCAGGATATTGCCCCCAATATGCCAGGATATTGCCCCCAATATGCCATGTTATATGCCAGGATATTGCCCCCAATATGCCAGGATATTGCCCCCAATAAACCATGTTATATACCAGGATATTGCCCCCAATATGCCAGGATATTGCCCCCAATATGCCATGTTATATGCCAGGATATTGCCCCCAATATGCCATGTAATATGCCAGGATATTGCCCCCAATATGCCATGTAATATGCCAGGATATTGCCCCCAATATGCCAGGATATTGCCCCCAATATGCCATGTTATATGCCAGGATATTGCCCCCAATATGCCATGTAATATGCCAAGATATTGCCCCCAATATGCCATGTTATATGCCAGGATATTGCCCCCAATAAACCATGTTATATGCCAGGATATTGCCCCCAATATGCCAGGATATTGCCCCCAATAAACCATGTTATATGCCAGAATATTGCCCCCAATATGCCATGTAATATGCCAAGATATTGCCCCCAATTTGCCAGGATATTGCCTCCAATAAACCATGTTATATGCCAGGATATTGCCCCCAATATGCCAGGATATTGCCCCCAATATGCCATGTTATATGCCAGGATATTGCCCCCAATATGCCAGGATATTGCCCCCAATAAACCATGTTATATACCAGGATATTGCCCCCAATATGCCAGGATATTGCCCCCAATATGCCATGTTATATGCCAGGATATTGCCCCCAATATGCCATGTAATATGCCAGGATATTGCCCCCAATATGCCATGTAATATGCCAGGATATTGCCCCCAATATGCCATGTATTATGCCAGGATATTGCCCCCAATATGCCATGTATTATGCCAGGATATTGCCCCCAATATGCCAGATATTGCCCCCAATATGCCAGATATTATGCCAGGATATTGCCCCCAATATGCCATGTATTATGCCAGGATATTGCCCCCAATATGCCAGATATTGCCCCCAATATGCCAGATATTGCCCCCAATATGCCATGTATTATGCCAGGATATTGCCCCCAATATGCCAGGATATTGCCCCCAATATGCCATGTTATATGCCAGGATATTGCCCATATATTATGCTCGTTATGCCACCCACCTCCCCCCCTTCCCCAGACCCCAGTACTTACCTCTTTGCTGCTCTGTCCCCCGGTGCTCTGAAGCTGCGTGGCTGTGAGGGAAGAGTTGTGAGCTTCCCTCCAGCCGCGCGGTCAATAAAGTTTGTTTGAAAAAAAAGTTCCAACACACTTTATTGACCGCGCGACCGGAGGGAAGCTCACAACTCTTCCCTCACAGCCACGCAGCTTCAGAGCACCGGGGGACAGAGCAGGAACGAGGTAAGTTTTTTTTTAAATTTTTTTATTTTTTTGCTCTGCTGGGATCTTCCCCGCCGGCCTCGGCCCATGGCCACCGCGGCCCACCGGGCATTTGCCCGGTGTGCCCGATGGCCAGTCCGGGCCTGTACCAGACTGACTGAGAGTCATGGGAAACTACATTGTGTCTGAATTGTGCAAGCTGTATCTCTTCCCAGGCAGGAACTCAGTGCATTTGAATAACAGCAGCTAGAGTGAGAGGAGGAGAGCAGAACAAACCACTCTGACAGCAAGGGGGTGTATAGAATTAAATAAACATTTCTTTTTGCTGCACTCCCCTTACTGTCAGGTGCTTTTTCTGCTATCTAGTCTAGATAACCTACCCTAAATAGCATAGTATTTTTTCCTCACTTTCTGCTGCTCAAGTGGGCCTTTTAAAATTTCCAGAGCAGGGAAAGTGCCCCTCTTGGACCTGCCTCCGGACACCCATGAGCACCTGTGAATCTTGCTGCATCTTTTGTGCTCTGCTATATTGTTTGCTTCATTTTAAAATTATTTAAACAACTATAAAATATAAATATGCACTCTAGTCCGTCTATTTTAACAGGTATTTATTAACCCCTTAACACATATGGACATATATATATACGTCCTGAAAAGCATGGTCATATACGTCCTCCGTTTTCATGTAGTGTTGCGCTCCTTAGCGCAACACTACATGCCTGTAGCTATTCCCAGAGGCTGCTTCGGATCTGAAGCCCCACTTCAGCCCCCCCCCTCGCCCCCCCGCCCGCATACGATCACCGCGAATGTGATCTTATGCGCGTTACACACATAGGCAGTGAAAGCTCATCACTGCCTATGTGTGTAAAGTGTTGCAATGATGCTTCGATTGAGGCATCATGCAACACCTGCTGAGCCCCCCTGGGCACCGCGATCACCCGCGCTGTATCGGAGGAGCATGCTCCTCCGATACAGCGTGCCCAGAGGAGAGCGACGGAAGAGAGAAAAAAAAAATCTCTTCCGTCGCTCTGAAACCGCTACTTGACTGCCCCTACAGGCAGTTAAGTATATTACAGTAAAAAATAGAAATTAAATAAATAAAAATAAATAAATAAATGGAAAAAGCTAACCCTTGATCTACTGAACCTAGATCTAGGGTTAGGGTCATAAATAGGGTCATAATTAGGGTTAAAGGGGGGTTCGGATGATTACAAGGGTTAGATTAAGGGGTGGGGGTAGATTTAGGGTTTGAGTAAATTTAGAGTTTGGGTAAATTTAGGGTTGGGGTTAAAAAGTCACTGTAGAAGAAAATGGTTAGAAAACCAAAAAAACACTAATATTGTTTATTGCCCTATTACGTGAAATAAATCATAGACAAACAAGGAAACATTGGTATTAATAAACTCAGGACAAATATTACAAATATATAGAGGGGATCTTTTTTACCATTTGTAATTGTGTAAAAAAAAAAATCAGGTCAAAGTTAGAAAAAGTGTTTTTTATTGCATATTTTCATCATATTTTATATTTTTTTAATAGTAAATGATATCATATGATGAAAATAATAGTATCAAATGAAAGCCCTATCTGTCCTTTAAAAAATGATATATCATTTGTGTGGGTGGACTGAACACAAAGAGAGAAATTCACAGTTCAGTAAACATTAGACAAAAATAATGGAATTCTGGTCTTCAAGGCACATCAAATGCAGCATAGCACTCGGTCACTAAGGGGTTAAAAGAACAAAACTTAGATTAATAATGTTTGGATATTTTGCAGCAGGTTTAAGGGGTTAACTCCTACTGCTTCAGCTGTGTAGGAATGTGAGAAAGTAATGTCAGCCAATCAAATGCCTTCAATCCCAGTTTCCCCATTGGCTAGATTTCATGGCGAAGCTGGGATTGAATTCATCTGACTGGCTTTAATTTCTCTTAAAATGTCCCCAATCTCAGAGCAGAGATTTTATTATGCATCCATCCACAGCCTGGCATAGACGCTTAGAGAGAGACAATTGCAATTTGTTTTTGTTTTCCCAGCCCTGTTTATATTTAGGTTAATTATAATAATCAGGGATAATACGGGGGAGGGTGCAATGATTTTTTCAAATTTCTTTATGGGGCCATATGAAGCCTGCTGGCCCCAGGGCTTTTTAAAATTTTGTTTGATTATTATTTAATGTTTTAATTTAAATTCACCTTCTTAAAAATTCCTGAATCCGAATAGTATTTGGGGTTGATCGCCACATGTTGTGTAGTTGAAATTGTATCCTTTTTATGGCTAAAATGTTCTGATGCTTCCGAGTATTTGAGTTATTCATTTGATTCAACTATTATGCCCGATCTGAATACATACCAAGACATCTTTCTGAGATGATGGGATTCCCTTGCTTGATCTTATGCATCCTGGTCTGCTTTGTAAGCTCCATTATTATCATCAATGTATATTTGAACTCTGTTATATTAATACATTTCTCATTTTGTATTCAAGATTTATGTTGTCCTTGTGTCCTTTATGTTCTCTCAAATTGGAACCTTAGAAATGCAACATTTTTCCAAGACTAATGTGAGTCATAGTTTTCACCCCAAATGGTACTTAGTAGGAGCACTGTTGAAAAGACAGAAGTGCACTGTCGGATAGAAGGTTGCTCTGGAGGGTTAAGACCTTCTTTAACATGTCAAGAGACCCAACATGGCAGCAAGAATTCAACTGGCAACAGATTTTACAACATTGTTTTTTACATTTTGTCACCACAACAATAATTCCAGGCATTTTCCCTTTCTTCTACTGTCAAGTTTGCCTTTGCTGTATCCCCTGTTCTTATCTATCTGTTAGGCAGTGTCCAATCAAAAAAAGAATAAATAAAAGTCTGGATGTAAACAGATGTGTGTAATAGAAAAGGAAGCACTCAGAAGCAATCTTGAATATACCATGACAGGGAACAGTTGTATAAAATGGTTCTCAGTTTGCTTGAAGATGACATTCACAACAAGGAAGAAAACTATTTATATGGTAATATTATCCAAAGGTATTACCATTACCAGATACTAGACATGGTCAAGTGGCTCCTCACAGGGCTTGTTTCTTGGTCTGTAGTATAAGCATATATAACTTTCCTGCCCATCATGAGCTTAATTAATTTTTTGCAAGCCATCTTTCAGTATAATGAGTCTTTCTAACACTAAAAAGATTGAAACAGTAGATCAGTAACACACTGTAACAGTCCTCAAACTCACTTTGGTGCCAGATGAAGATCACTGCTTGTGTAATGCACAGGCTTTTATCCCTGTGTGATTTGATGAAGGCATTCTGTATAAATCACATTTTTAATATTTGACTCATGCCCTCCCCCAATGATTACTCTGCATGTTTACTGCAGGTGTGGCAGCACTGATTTTATAGACACTGAAGAATTTCAGGACCCCTTACTGAACAAATTTTCTGCCCCCCCCCCCCCCCCCCCCCGACAATATCTCCCACTCGCCCCATCTACCCTCACAAACATGTTATCCAGGTCTAGTGTAATATGGAGGGTGGTTGGGAGCTGTTGGTCAATATGCCAGTAATATTTTGCCACTCAATATGTCAGTAATATTTTGCAACTCAATAAGTTAGTATTTTGCCTCTCAATATGCCAGTAATATTTTGCCACTCAATAAGTCAGTATTTTGCCACTCAGTATGCCAGTATTTAGCCATTCAATATGCCAGTATTTTGCCCCTCAATATGCCAGTATTTAGCCAATCAGTATGCCAGTATTTCGCCCCTCAATATGCCAGTATTTTGCCATTTAATATGCCAGTATTTTGCCCATAAAATGCCATTCTTTTGCCATTTAATATACCAGTATTTTCCCTTCAATATGCCATTCTTTTGCCATTTAATATGCCAGTATTTTGCCCCTCAATATAGCATTCTTTTGCCATTTAATATGCCAGTATTTTGCCCCTCAATATGCCATTCTTTTGACATTTAATATGCCAGTATTTTGCCCCTCAATATGCCATTTTTTGCAATTAAATATGCCAGTATTATGCCCCTCAATATGTCATTCTTTTGCCATTTAATATGCCAGTATTTTGCCCCTCAATATGCCATTCTTTTGCCATTTAATAGGCCAGTATTCTGCCCCTCAATATGCTCGTTATTTGAACCCTCCTCCCCTTACCCCAGTACTTCCCTCCTTGCTGCTCTGTCTCCCAGTGCTCTGCGTCTGGAGTTTCCCTCCTCCATGCACGAGGGAAGACTGCAAAGAGGAGGGGAACTCCAGTCGCATTTTTTAAAAAACAAAACTTTGAAGCCCCGCGGCTGGAGGCCAGTGCAGAGCGCTGAGGATATAAAGTTTTGTTTCATTTAGTCACTTCCTGTACTCCTCAAATTGAGTTTATTCAGTGGCCTATGAATGACCTTGCACAGTACACAGTAGGATCTCTTAACAGTGTAACACATTGTCTAATATTCCATGGCATGGTGAATGGCATTATTCTCATTGGTTCCTGCAGCAAAAAAAGGAAATGACTTTTACTCATCTAGTGAGGGCAGTCCTTGTTTCTTGCAAACCGCTGTAATTTCACTATTTCTTCTAGCTGTAAGTATTTTATATTTTAAGCAATGGAAAATGTAAGACATGCATTTTAAAGTACTTTGAAAGCACATTAATATGCATTAATATTTGGAAGATGCATTTTGGGCAGTAGACAGTCCCTTTAACATGATTGCTGCTCTTCTTAAATGCCAGTAGTACAACAGTACTGCCACATTAGTGAACATGTCTCACACTAAAGCCATCTGTCCTGAGGGGAGTCCTTACTGTGTGAAAATCTTTGTGTAATGCAGTGGACATGTCCTAAGCGGAAAAGTCAAATTAGAAAACAAAATGCCTAAGTTATTTGAATCTATTTGGATACAAATTTTAATAATGGGAATGTATTATCTTTGCTAAGCTCTTCATAATATTTAGATATATACACATCTACTCTTTGCTAAGTCTACAATGCAGCAGGAATGATAAATTCAATCACTAGAGGTCACTGTTTACCATTGCAAATATTTAATGTTACAAGAAACAAGCCTCCTACAAGTTTTTGTTATAGTGTGAGCAATTGCTCATTGTATGAAGAATGCATTATCAGTGATTAGGGAAATACATCCTTTATACATTTGCACATACATCTATATGATGTTCTCTGTTCTTATGTTTCCCCTATGTTTATCAGCTTAAAGTGGGGCAAAGAAAGAGACACAACGAATATTATTTAAATTTCTCATTGTGAGAACCTCTGCTGAGATGGCATGCTGTGAGCTATTATACACTACTGGTATATAAGAGAATGACATTTGTCCCTAGTGCAGGTATTTTTAAGGTCTTCTGCAGTAAACCATCAGTTGACTCCTCTGCTGCTTGTCAGGGTCATTCTTGATCCAACGGGCATCTATCAGTTTTCTGCTATTATTTTTGTCTACACAGGCAAAGGTGCATTTTGGTGCCCCCCTCCTCTGACCCGCCACGCCTCCCACACCACCAACCCTCCATATATTTTATATATAAAGTATAATGTATAGTGTTAAAAACAAATACATCTAAATATTCAACTCCCATGCTTTAAATTTGTCACACATTGAAACCCTTACACACAAAGACACCCTTACAGTCACACACAGTGACACACTCAGGGCCGGCCTTAGGGGTGTGCGACCTGTGCGACCGCACAGGGCGCAACACCCCAGGGCCCACCCCCCGCCCAAAGAAAAAAAAAGTTTAAACAAAAAACAAACAAAAAAAAGCCAGTAGAGGCACTGGATCGGGGAGATCAACAGATCCCCCCTCACCAGCCCTCTGCTCGGCATGCTCTGCTGGGACCAGGGAGGGGGCGGAGCTAACCGGCTGAGAGGTGTAGCTCCGCCCCCACCCTGTGAAGCAGAGCAGCGTCTGCTTCACGGAGAGCCACTGGCAGAATGTAGGGTTGCCACCTTTTCCACAAAAAAATACCGGCCTTGCTATTGCCTCCATAGACTTAACATTGGCAGCAAGCCATTTTTTTACCGGCCTGCCGGTAAAATACCGGCCAGGTGGCAACCCTAGCAGCATGAGAAAGTGCTGCTCGGCTCCCCGTGCCTGCATTAAGCATGGGGAGCCGAGCAGCACCTTCTCTTGCTGACCTGGGCTCCCAGTGAAGGAGACGCTGCTCTGCTTCACAGGGTGGGGGTGGAGCTACAACGCTCAGCCGGTTGGATCCGCCCCCTCCCTGTATCCACCTTTGAAGGCAAAGGGAGGGGAGGGGGAAGAACAGGGGAGGGGTGGGAGAGAGAGGCAGGGGGAAGAGACAGAACAGGGGGAGGGGGGAGAGACAGAACAGCTGGAAGGGGGAGAGAGAGATACAGAACAGGGGGGGAGAGAGAGACAGAACAGGGGGAAGGGGGAGAGAGACAGATAGAACAGGGGGGGAGAGAGAGACAGAACAGGGGGGGGGACAGAACAGAGGGGAGAGAGAGAGAGAACAGGGCAGGAGAGAGAGGCAGAACAGGGGGAAGGGGAGAGAGAGAGACAGACAGAACAGGGGGGGAGAGAGAGACAGCTATACATTGTGCATAAAATAAGAGAATAATGTTTTTCAAGTTTCACAGCACAGACAGTTTTAAAACATATATTTCGCTTACACTGTTAACACAATGTATAGGTAATTTTTTCATAATTTGTTATTCTCTACATTCATTGTATAAGTAATGTTATGGTCATGAATAAAGGCCTATTTTTACCTTTAATTGATCATGACCTTAGCGTAAAATCATATATTTAAATGCTGAAAGAAAATTTATAGCCACTAAACTCAAGTAAATAACTTTTGCTCCTCCGATAGAAGTGAAAATCATAGCTGACAGCATATTGCCTTTGAATGTTTGACTGTGGCTGTCAGCATGTGGCATACTGTCAGTGGACTTTCTCTCACTGTATCTAACCTATAAACCTGTTGTTAGGACTGACAAGTGGGAGCAGAGTGCAGGGGAGCACCAAAGAACATAGACCAGTCGACACAGCAAAAGGGGTAGGGAAAAAGGCGTAGTCAAAGGAAGTCCAAATGGTCAGAGCCGGCAGATAGGGTTTTTGAGCCAGGAAAGAGCAAAGCCAAGGTCCGGGTATGAGAAGGCAACGTAGTCAAAAAATGTCAAAGCCAGGTAATCCAAAATTAGTAACAGACACAGGTAGGATAAGCACAACAAGGTACTAGCTTGGGAATAGTCAAGCAAAGAATGACAAATGAGCATGGTTTATATAGGGAGTCTGTACCATAACCCCTCCCACCAGTAGCAAGTACTTCCCCTACTGAGATGCTGAATAGCAGGTGTACCTGGAAGGCACTGCCTGCTTTCCACCTTCTGCCCTGAACCTCCATTGATGCAACCATGCCTCAGGATGCATGCCCCCCGCTGGCTGAAGAATGCGCATGCTCACTATACGCGAGGCGTGCGCTACTCGAGACTGGGGATGCGGCCTAGTCCATGATCGCTCTGCCATCTTATGGGAAGGCAGAGCTTCGGCGGTGAATACTCCAGGTGGGATGACCCGCTGCCTGGCTGTAGAAGGGCCAGGAGCCTGACACCTGTGGATTGCATCTTCTGTCTCACTGCAGGAATAGTTGATAACCATATCAGAATGAGACGCACGAGTTGTGGGTGAATTAAAAAATGGTACATGACATTATTCCCCATGCTCGACATTATTTAAAAGTACCTTTTGCTTTTGTAGGAGAGGTAAATATCATTTTTAAATTCATGTATAGTGATCCTGCTGATCCCATGCAAAAACAAGGACCTCTCTATAAGCAGCAGAGATAAAGAGAGCAACCAACCAACCCGGACTACCTGCTTCCGAGGGAAGTATGGCAGCTGCCGGTCAGAGCATAAACTGGGAAGTATTATCAAAAGTACATTCCAGTTTATCCTCAGACTAAGGACAGCTATTTTTTCATTTGTGCTTAGATGTGCTTAGAAACACAAGTAAAAAATAAAGTTTAATTCACATTAAATATAAAGTACCATCAATTGCACTGTTATCTAGTCAAAGTGTCTGACATTATTAGAACTATGTCATACGGTGAATACATATTTTGATCTTTAATGATGGTTTATAAAAAATATACTGATATATAGCTAAGAAAATTTAATTGCTAAGTGCTCCAACTACAACTCACCAGGGTGAAGGTTTTGTTTCTGGCAGAGTGATTGAAGCCCTTGTTTCTTCTAAGGTCAACACAATGTATACTGTTAATTTGGGTAATAATATCTATTATTAGCAGCTAATTTGGTAAAGTCCAAGATCATGAAGCTAAAGTGCTTTACATCTCCTTGGGGAGAAAAGTGCTATATAAAAATGAGTTATTATATTACTATTATTGTAACCAAGAGCTTAATTGGTCTAGGGAGCATATATGGAAAGTCAAATGTATGAGAAACTAGGTTCAGGATATGAAAAAGCCAACCAAAGCCCTGGGAGTAAATCTAATCTATAGGCAATTTGGATCTTAACGTAAAATAAAAGATAATAGTTTGTCTATCCCTTGCTATTGACTACAGTAATGTTTACATAAGCACAAACATAAAGAGAATTGAATAAACTTTGGAAAACGCATCACTTCAAATACAAAACTATAGACACACAAACACCTTCATTCTTCAAATATGAATATGCTCGTACTGTGGTATTCTACAATAGAATTAGAAATTGTGTTTTAGCATGACTGTTTGATACATGTACTTTCCCTTTGAGGTTTTGAGCACAATGTATATAATGTATCAATGCAGAGCTTATTCCCTTTCATTAGATTGTGGCATGTAATGCTTGTGATTACCTTTCAGTAGGGGATGTACATTTTGCAGTGGTGCATAATATATATCCTGTGAATAATTCTAGGTAAATATAACATTATCTAGACTTTGATCTTTATTAGACAATGCCATTTGTAATGCCATGATGTGAACACACTGATTTTCATGAGCATTTAAACAACTGGTCTCAAGTAAATAAAACCAACCTCAGATATTATTCACAATATACACGACATACAGGAACTAGCTGGGCGGAACTATAAAACAGAAGATAAAACAGAAACATGCCCATAAACAGTGATCTGTCTGTTGTATGCAGCTTTGTATACATATATATACAATGTACTGGTTTTCTTTTAACTGTGTATAATCTACAATGTGTATGTTTAAGGTTGTCAAAGACAAAAATACCCTGCAATGTATAAAAGCTAATAAATCATTGTTACTGTAATGTTAGTTGGAAGTGGAAATGAAGTAATCCAAAACCAAAGAAAGGAAAAAGCACTAAAAAATCTGTAAATAAATCAAAGATATAATCATTCAGGGATAAAATATAAAAAAGGTATTAAAACACTAATATAGCTGCAAAACTGGAAAGATATCCATTGAACTGCCACAGACTGTAAAGGCATTATTACTGAGTTTTAATATATACCAATGAACATTATGTTGTTATTTTATATATTCACTGTATCACATATGTGTGAGGAAACAATTGCTTTATTACACTGTTAGTTTCTATTATTTTCTTGGTTTATAAAGTGCCAGTAGCCAGTGGTTTTACATATATTTTTAAAAATGCTATTTTCGGGCCATAAAAAGTTCCAAATAAGGAAAATGTTAATAATAAATATATTTCACTTGTGTACATAATATAACCATATGTTTAAGTAACTCTGAGCCTTCTAAGAAGGAATTTTCTAAATGTATCATTTATTCTTGTCCTGTTAACGGATTTTGATGGTATGGGGATAATCCTTAATATATGACAAATTGCAACTAACCATTTAAGAATAGAGTAAACAAACTGTGAGAAAGGGATTGACATAACTGGTGAGAAAACATGGACAACAGAATACATATAAGTATAAGTATTTAAATGAAATGTGAGGTTGAGTTCACTGTGGAGGTTGAATAGAACTGCACCTCCCATCTCAACTGTCTTGTTTGAAACTCAATTTGATAATAGATTATTAAGTACAGTTGATTGTATAGTGCAATATGTATATGTGCAGTAAGCACACTTAATACACAATTCCTAGTGTACAAATAAATTATTCTCAAAAAAAAAAGTGTACATATATTAAAATCACTGGAAACCCCTTGTGAAGAAAAGAAAAAACCTTTTACAAATGTCAAACAATGATCTGCAATGCCCTCACTCCTCATCTTTGGCCCATGGATGAGGGACCATCCAAAAATATAAAATAAATTCACCCTCTATATCAAAACAATCCTTGGTCTGGTTCCTGCTTTACTTTGGTAGTGTCTGTTTTTAATTCTGCTTATGCTCTAGTTCTCTGCGTTTGTTCCTTAGCCCTGTACTCTATATTCTGTTCTGTTCTGTCTTAGTTTGCTTTTCTTCTATTGCGCTGCTTGGCCGGCCTGCCTGCCTCAGCCTGCAGCATCTTATTTTCCTGTCAGAATTATGTTCTATGGCTGCTTCAGGTTATCTCCAAAACTTGGCTTTCTGGATACAGCAGCTTCTTCCTCAGGGCCCTGGTATGTGGCTGCACCAACTGGGGCCTCACGCCTCCAGGAGAGTGCAGTTACCCTGCACCAGGCCCTGTGTCTCCATATCTGACAGTCATATGTGACTCATGAATACGGGCGCCAGGGTCCCATGTCACCAGGACCCTGTTAGTGACAGTAGGAGTATATCACCAGCCCCTAGCTCTACTATTATTTGCTTTTCGGGACAGAATGAATGCTGAGGGGTTGGGGTGACTATTTACAAAATTACCTGTGCTTTAATGCATATTATTTTCGCCATCTCTTTCTTTGAATCACACATTATTCATTTAGGAATAACATGAGATAAGAAAGCTTCAACTTTTCCTTGCCTTTACAACTGACATTGAATTTAGTCCAATGGGTCTTATTTAATTATTTGGATAAAGATTCTTCATCATTAAATGTTATTAAGTTGTTAGTCAATATCCACTGTTTAGCTTCCACTATAAGCTCTCCGTTCTTTAGGTAAAGACTGTTCATAGTTTAAAACAAACTGGACCACTTCACAACCTCTCACATTGTCTCTATTTATGTACAATAAAGAAACATACCACATAACTAATAGAAAAGTATCTTTCCATTCTATTTCCTTTAATAAAACGTATTGGATCTTTCAAATATGACTTTCTAGCAATGCTAGCTGTAAGAAAATATCAATAGGCTTAGAAAGATTTGCCAAGAGTAAGCCAATTTTAAGAAACTGTGGCTAGACCTGTTGATCATATAGGTCCTCAAAGGAAGGATGAAAAGGGTGGGTGTGCGTGGATGTACAACATTTAAAAAACTTATGTAGTTAGTTTATTATTTGCTGAACTAGGATATATTTGTATATTTCAGTGTAACTATCCTTCTGGCAAAATCCTAGGGTCTATTCACTAAATAATGAGTTGTGGTGAACTGACATGGGAATCAAAAATCAGACCGAAATCAGTCGTTAGGGGCAGACAGTCAAGTGGTCCGTCAACTGGTATGGTGTTGTTACAGTGCTGATCCCAGGTCAATATCCCCACGTCAAGCACCCTGATGAAGGCCTGTGATTGGCCAAAACGTGTTGTGCGCTGACAGTGCCTTTTCAGCAACACTTCCAGCTTGCCTACATCAGAGGAAACAGAGCTGCGGCTTTGCTGGGCAAGATAACAACACATGCAAAGAGTAGAGCTGGACTGACGATATTCCAGACCTGCTCGTCTCTTTCAACTCATTTCTACTTTTAAATGCATATTACTGTTTTTATTCTTGTAAGTCATTTTATACACAGGGCCATTAAAGTATTTTTGTACTGCTGACAAGCCTGACATACTGCACTACATATGCTATTATGTTATGTTGGGACATTAATAAAAGGAGGGCAGAAGAACTGGAATGAGGTGGTTAGAGGAAGGAAATAAAAAAAACGAATTTTGTTAATAACATTTAAAAAAAACATTTCCATGTGAAACAATATTTTCTTGGAAAAATGATTTTCCTATAGGGCTTCTTTTTAAACATTATCTGAAAAACTGTAGACATTTTAATAAGACATGTTTTACTGAAAGAATATAAATAAAGTACCTTTTTGTTCTGTGTAGCTATGTCAGGAGGTGTACATATTTGTTTAGAATTTTGGTTAAGATTTTCCTTCAGGATTCTGAGCAACATATCTTCCCCCGGATAGAGCTTTGTGGATTAGAGGGCACAGTGATGTAATTTGTTTCTGCTCTTAGAGTAACCACTCCTTATTGAAGAGATACTTTTGTATTATTTATTTCATTGTACATCTATGTTTTACTATTTTCACCAGTATTGCGTAGCAGACATATATAATAGGTTACACATATCACACATATAATGTAGTCCTTGGCATTAAACCTGTTCTCTTTACTTTTCATTCCTACAGCAAGTGGGTTACTCATTTGTTTTCCTTAGCATTGAATGCAACTTCTCATTATGCCTGTGAATTCCAAACCTTTTCAGGTCCCTGTATTGCAGTTTACCTTGATTTCTAATGATGCCAAAGACGTAAAGATCAAAGCGCAGTCAGTCTGTATTTTAGAAAAACAGGCAGTATTAAAGAGATGCTTTTAAAAAATGGAGCAAACGGTTAACTATAGCTTTAAGAGAGCTATTACAATAATGAGAACTAATGGCATCATTTATTTAATTGTTGCAGGAGTAACTCATTAATAAACATACCAACTAATAAACTAGGCTAAAATAGCAAATTACACAGATTTTGCTAAAGAGGAACTGAAAAATATAATAAATTGGGAACAAGAGGAATAAAAAAAAGATGTTAGCTGTGGTCTACAGCTGCCAAGAAGCTCAGCTAGCCAAAAGTGGCTGAGCATCATGACAAATGTGATCACATCAACAGGCATTTAAAAAAAAGTTTCTGTCTGGGCTACCGCTACGACTGGACAGCTGAATACTTTTAGACAATTAGATGCTGGTGCCTGCTCTGTGAATAACAACATTCACTTCCTCTCCCCAAAAGCAATTACTAGCCTTTCCATGAACATTATGTGTAATTATATGGTTCTGTGACATCAAGCAAAATCTGTCAGGTACAAGTGTCATTTAGATTGCTACCATCAATTAGATGTTATTGAGAGTGTGCTGCTTATTATGCAATTAATCGTTTATGGCATAATGCACCAAACATGGTGACATACTGCTTTATGAGTATGTCAGATTATGAAAGTGCTACTGCAAATAAATATGTTAAGGGATTTTAGTACCTCTATGTCTCCTCTTTAACCCTTCACTATTTTTTTGTTTCCTTCTTGTCCTGCATTTATTTCAGTCTATGCCTCTATCGTGCTTATTTTTTTTCTTTTCAGTCTTTCCCCATCCTGTCCCATATGTGTGGTAACTATGGCCCACCAATAAAAACAGCTGGTATGGATGACAAGATGCTGGCTAAAAACCTAATTAAGTTTCAATAGGAATTTTGTTCATGGTACCTATAGTGCCAAAGGTTAGCTGCAGACCACAGGTACCATAATGTTCATCCAGCCAAAATTACCATAAACACTTTTGTAACATAATAATATAAGTTGAAAAAGACCTAAGTCCATCAAGTTCAACCCTTCTACCTATCATTTCTGCTTTTGATCCAAAAGAAGGCAACCCCTTCCAAAAAGGAAGCAGGTCGAGGTGCGTTCTCTTTCAGAGCTCTTCATATGTGGAATAGCCTACCTGTGTCTGCCAAATCATCATCTAGTCTAAAATCCCTGAAAATGAGTGTCTCCCAAATCCTCAAAACAGATTGTACTTGTTATTAGTCTACAAACTCCTTTGTATACTGTACATGTTGTTCCTTTTCTGTATCAATAATGATTTACCCTGTATTTTCTACTTCCAACTTGTTTAAATATATTTATGTATGCTATTTTTTGTAATCTACTGTTAAATGTGTAACTCTGTGTAACTACATTCTGGACTGGGTCCCCAGGACATACTTGATAACGAGAGAATTCTTCCTGGTAAAACACTTTCTAAATAAATATAAATAAATGGTAATGTAATGTTCACAGTTCAGTGTAATATTATAAAACAAATTGTGTGGATCATTTAACATTTAACATGTTTAAGTTGCATTTCTTTCTTAGAACTGCAACGCATTTCATACAGTAGTTTCTGTTTTTCTCCTTGGCCATTGTCAGTACATGTTTTAACTATATTTGAAGTCTTTTTAAAAGACAAAAAGTCCTATTACACAATCTGCTACTGAGCGAGAGTCTCAAATGATTTGATTTACCACCTCATAGCTCCTTATTTTCCAGTCACTGTTTTACACTTCACTGCAAGTTCATGTAGGCGGGCGAGAAGAAAAACAAACCTGTTTCTTTGATTTAAAAGCAAACATACAGCAATATCTTTTGTTTAGCAGTTCTGTCACTATATTAAAAATAAATATCATACTTAGGGTTCTATGGAGCTCTTCAAAAGGTGAGCACAGGCCCTTTTTTCATTTGCTTTCTTTGAAGGCCTGTTTATGTTTAAAAACATTTGATTCACAGATGTGGATATAAACAGCATATTAAATCCCAATACCTTTAATATATATAAAACAGTGAAAGTACAATAACTTTTTATTTCTCAAGATTTGCTTGTTATTCTAACTAGCTTTAGAGATTCACGAGATTAATTATATTATAATTATGTTTATCTGCTTTGAATCCGATGAACGACTAATGATGTGTATGGGACAAAGGCCAAGTGTAGGACCAGGTTTTTTACTCAGATGAGAAACAGTAGCAATAAAATTGCAGCTTTATATTGTGCTCACAATTGCTTACTATGAAATCCCAGAATGCCTAGCACTAGGATTTCCACCATTACTGTCCTCGCAGTGGCAACCAGTTATATAAGTGCAGTAGAGTGGCCCTTACAATGTGTACAAACTGTGCATATATGGTTGTGATCAGGGCCGGCCTTAAGTGTTCCGGCGCCCTGTGCGGGCTTCCCCCGTGGCGCCCCCCCCGTCTCTTTCACCCCCTATGTTTGTGTCTCTCTCCCTTCCCATGTTTGTCCCTTTCCTCTTCCTTGCCATGTCTGTCTCTCTCTCTCTCCCTCTGTTCTGTCTCTTTCCCCCGTCCCCTATTCTGTCTCTCTCCCCCCGTCCCCTGTTCTGTCTCTCTCCCCCGTCCCGTTCTGTCTCTCTCCCCCCCGTCCCCTGTTCTGTCTCTCTCCCCCGTCCCCTGTTCTGTCTCTCTCCCCCGTCCCCTGTTCTGTCTCTCTCCCCCGTCCCCTGTTCTGTCTCTCTCCCCCATCCCCTGTTCTGTCTCTCTCTCCCCCAGTTCTGTCTCTACCCCCTGCCCCTTTTCTGTCTGTCTCTCTCCCACCCCTCCCATGTTCTGTCTCTCCCCCCTCCCCCTGTTCTCTCTCTCTAGCCCTGTTCTCTCTCTCTCCCCCCCCCCCCTTACCTTTGCCTGAAAAGGTGGCTCCAGGGAGGGGGCGGAGCTAAACGGCACAGCGGTGTAGCTCCGCCCCCACCCCGGGAAGCAGAGCAGAGTCTGCATTACGGGGAGCCCCGGGCAGCAAGACTTTGTGCTGCTCGGCTCCCCATGCTTAATGCAGGCATGGGGAGCCGAGCAGCACTATCTCATGCTGCCCGGGGCTCCCCGTGAAGCAGATGCTGCTCTGCTTCACAGGGTGGGGGCGGAGCTACACCGCTCAGCCGGTTAGCTCCGCCCCCTCCCCTGACCCAGCACAGTATGCCGAGCAGAGGGCTGGTGAGGGGGGATCTTTTGATCTCCCCCAGCCAGTGCCTCTACCGGCTTTTTTTTTTTACTCTTTTTTTTTTCTTTATACCGGCCGGGCGGGCGGGCGCCCCCTGGGGTGTTGCGCCCTGTGCGCTCGCACAGGTCGCACACCCCTAAGGCCGGCCCTGGTTGTGATGACACACTGATTATGCATACTAAGACGGTATTAATTCCAGTGTCCCAGTTGTCCATAGATAAGTGAACATATATTGTGTTGTCTTAGTATGTGTAAAGATGAAGGCATTTGGTACCTTATAAGTAATATATGTTCTGAGGTAAAACTCCAGGAAAACAAAACATTCCTTAGTATTTCCACGATAATGTGACAGAATCTTCAATTTAATCATCTTTGATTTCTATTAACCAGTCATAAAATCCATAACCAGTTTTGTTTAGACGAATGCTGATGCCATTGCATAATATAAATAGCAGTTACAGGTGCGTCCCACCTCCTTAATTTCCTACTGCTGTAAAAAGGTTCTGCTGTAATAGGTGAATGAGATGTGGTATAGTCCTAACTCCTACCACATGGATAAACTGCTAAGTTTCCAGGATCCCAACAGAGTGTTAACTATTTTAAGGGCATCACGGAAAATTAACCAACACCCCATGTTTAGGCAAAAAAAAGGGCAAATGGGCATCAGCTGGTAATTACTTGCTATTACTTTGTCAGGGTTCAACACTGACCTCCTGCCTCATGCATTTAAAAGTCATTATTTATGTGCTTATATACCTCCTCTAGAGGTCTCCCTACCTTTTTTTTTCTTGTATTCCTTCCCCCCTGTTTGGTATCAGGTGGGCTCGTTACCTTTTGCTCACACCCAGGTTAAATAGCTGCAGTTTCTTGCAAACAGTGCTGAAGTTGGATACCTGGCTTCTGAGAGCTGCTGCTTCTGTTCCTGATCCTCTCCTTAAAGCCCATTTGAATTGTGACCCTGTCCAGGAACTGGGAATCTAAACCTGATTGGCTCAACCAACTCAATAGATGATTTTCAGCATCTCCTGAGACACTCTGACTACATCAAGATTTCTTCAGCTAAGTTGTTCCTTTAAAGCTACCCTTCTCATTTCTCACCCTCACTAGGGTGTTCCTTACTGCTTAGCTACCCTTCTCTGAGCTAACCCCCTCTCGGGTGTTCCTGCTTGGCTACCAACCTCTGACCTCACCCCCTCTCGGGTGTTCCTGCTTGGCTACCAACCTCTGACCTCACCCCCTCTCGGGTGTTCCTGCTTAGCTACCAACCTCTGACCTCACTCCCTCTCTGGTGTTCCTGCTTAGCTACCAATCTCTGACCTCACCCCCTCTCGGGTGTTCCTGCTTAGCTACCAACCTCTGACCTCACCCTCTCTCGGGTGTGTCTGTTTAGCTACTTACCTTTGACCGTAACGCTTACCTCTGGCCTTAACCCTTACCTCAGGCCACTCCCCTTGTTTAACTCTCTCCACCCCTACCTTTGCTTTGTCTACGGTCCCTGCTATAGCTCTTTGTTCATACTGCAGTTCCTACTCAAACCCTTTTCCTATTCTGCAGTTCTTTGCTAAATTCCCTTTTGTCTCTCCTTCAGTCTTTATTCCAATACCTAGCTCTTTGTTTCTTTATCTGTTCTCCCTCTGCACAATATTTAACATGCAACCAGACACCTCCACTATCCCTGCGCTAAAACTCCTACCTGACCTGGTAACGGCCCTGACATACTTGCTATTAACTACTACAAATAGCAATGTCAGGCAGCTGATATAAAGGTTTTAAACTGGCAATGCTACTTATTTACTCGGGATATCTAATCTGGACATCCCATAATGTATACAATTGTACAATATTTTTTAGTCAGGCTAAGGATGACCAAAAAAGACAACCTGTATTGTATTATTTGACTGTATTAGTATTTTCAACCATATCTACAGTATGATAACTTTATTATTCCTAGCATTATTGTTTTTCATTCTTATGCTTCATTAACAACAACAATGTTTTGTTGGCAATGATCTCCCAATCAGATGTTTCATTGTTGATGCTCACACATAATGAGCTGGGAACAATTATGGAATCACATCTGCTTTTATGTGAGTGCTCCTGTCAATTCAGCCAAATTTAGGTATTTAAGAGATTCTTTTTGTACATCATTTATATATAAAGGTCACAGGTTAACTTGTTTTGCCAAAGGTACGTACATTTGCATCCACAATAGAATTATCCTTGAGAACTGCCAAAAAGTAATAACAATTGGCATACACCCTATCAATGATAAAGAGAAACAAAACAAAATACCGAAACTTATAGTAGAAATATAAGAAAAAGTGACAGCAAATATTACAATATATTATATTAACATTTATTTATATAGCACCAACAATTTACTTTACTAAGTGCTTGATAAAGAGCAAAAAGCGGAACTTTATACTATGTTAGAAGAACAGGGACAGACTGATACATAAAGTAGAGAATCCTACTTGCAAGCTTACAATCTAGAGGAAATGGGGGGCAGAAGACACATAAGGTAAGTGCAGCAGTCAGAAGGAAACATGGTGGTAGTAACAGTATTTGGGACAGTGTAAGCTAGGTTTGGCCGGAAGTTAATTAATGTGTGTTTTAGTTGGATAAGTCATAAGCTTCCTTAAAGAGATGAGTTTTGAGGGACTGTCTGAAGATTGAAAATGAGGAAGAGAGCTTGATGCTCTGCGGAAGTGAGTTCCAGAGAAAGAGGACAGAGCAGCTAAAGTCTCGGAGGAGCGAGTGGGAACAGGTGAAGAGGTTGGAAGAGAGCCTTAGTCTGTTTGAGAAATACAGCGGTTGTGTAGGGCTGTATCAGTTAATGAGGGAGGTAATGTAGGGAGCCGAAGGACAAGGCAGCTGCATATTTGAATAGATTACAGGGGAGAAAGATAAAGAAGAGGTAGGCCAGTCAGTAGAGTATTGCAGTATTCAAGGCGAGAGATCACAAGCGAGTGCACTAGGATTTTGACAGCACCCTTGCTGAAGAATGGACATATGCGCACAATGTTCCTTCGGTACAAACAACAGGATTTGCCCACCGAGGCTAATCTGTTAAGAAGGAGATGATGATCAACAGTTTCAAAGCCAGCAGAGAGATCTAGGAAGATCAGTATGGAGAAGAGGCTTTTAGTGAATAATTTGACACTTTAGTGAGGGCTGTCTCAATAGAGTGTAAGTTTCAAAAGCCAGATTAAAGAGGATCAAGGAGGTCATTAGTGGACATAAAGTAGATAGGCATAAATGCACAATCTTCCTAAACAACTTAGCGACAAAGGGGAGCAGGGAGATAGGACAGTTGTTTTACAGGAGCGTGGGATCTAAGGATGACGGTTGATGGTACAATTCCACAGGACAGAGTTAGGTTTGGGCAAAGTAGAAGAGATAGAGAGCACAGAAAGATTTATTTAGAGTGGGTTTGGGGAAAGAAAAAGTGGAAGAAGGTAGTTGTGGTAAATTGTGAGAGGTAAAGTTGCACCTAACTGCATCAACTTAGCTTTTGAAATGGGGTGCAAGTTCTTGGGCTGTATGAGTTGAGCATGTGGAACAGGAGGGTGTTATATATTTTAGACATTTGGGGTTTGATAAGAGAGAGTTGATTTTAGGGTTGAGAAGTAGCGTTTGCTTGGACTAAGAAAGAGCAGACTTGAGTTTACAATGAATAAAATATTTCTTGGAGTGTGATTTCGTAAGACATTATGGGTTTGTGGCTTTTTCTCCACCAATAGGGAAAATATTGTCAAGGGGTAGAATGTTAGGAGGTTGTGGTCAGACGAGGAAAGGAGCATTAGAGAAGTTAGATAAAGTACATAACTTTGTGAAATCTAGGTCTAGTGAGTGACCTTCAGTGTGGGTTGGAGAACTTGTCCATTTGGAGAGACCAAAAGAAGAGGTTAAGGAAAGAAATTTGAGGTGGCTAGAGAGTTGGTTAGGTCAATAGGGTAAGTTGAAGACTCTCAGGATGGCACACGGTACGTCAGAGGAAAGAAGGTATAGGAGCCATGTAGAAAAGTTGTACAAAAATTGTAAAGTGGATGCAGGGGTCCAGTTTATAACTACAACTCATGGGGATAGAGGGAAGAAAATACAAATAGTGTGGACTTCCAATGATGATAATGAGAGGGAAGGGGATGAGGGTAAGAGAGCAGTTAGGAGATGTAACGCACGGGGTCCCAGATGGAAATAGACCCTGAGCGCCCGAGATCAGGAGCTACATTGCAGGGTGGAGACACAGGACCTGGTGCTGGGTAACTACAATTGCTTGGAGGTTTGGGACTCTAAGTCTTTGCAGCCACAACCAGGCCCTGTGAAGCAGCTGCTGTATCCAGGTCCCAGGGCTAGAGAGGAAATGAACTAAGTGATAGTCAAGCAGAGCTAAAACAGAAAAGGAACTGAGAAAAAACAGAACAGAAATACAGAATGCAGGGCTACAGGACAGAGGCAAGACATGAGCAAGATAAAACAGAAACCAACTAAGAATAAACAAGGCAAGGCAAGGCACAGGGTTGCAGAATAATAACATAAGAATACTGCAGGTAACAGGACTAAGAAACACAAGAGACACATACAAAGGAATAAATATAAATACAGGAACTAACCTAACACTAAAGTTGTTAAAGGTGGGGGTTTGGTTCAAACAAATTGGACAATTTAGATGTTAGCTTGCCAACCACGTCAAGGTACCCCACATTAGGCAAGTCCCTAAATAAGACATAATATTAGAAAAGCATAAATCGAATCTAAGACACATAAATGGCATTGAACTTAAACGGCAACGGGTGTGGTTTAAATAGTAAACTGACAAGGCAGAGGGTATCATAAAACCTGGAATGGAACATAATCACAGACAAAGGAAAACCAGAAATGGAACAGAGCAAAGAACAGAGAAAACATATAAACTGGGTATAAGAGCGAGGTAAAACTTACACAGGGAACAATGCTAGAAACAGAGACAGAACAGGCTGAAAACTGACAAAGGATTACATTTAAAGGGACAGGACAGGTCATCCCACTGAAGGGACTCTAGGACAAGGCATTCCACTGAAGGAACTAAGGACATTCCACTGAAGGAACTCTAGGACAGGATATTCCACTGAAGGAACTCTAGGACAGAGCATTCCACTGAAGGAACTCAAGACAGGGCATTCCACTGAAGGAACTCAGAATAAGGCATTCCACTGAAGGAACTCATGACAGGGCATTCCACTGAAGAAACTCAAGACAGGGCATAAGCAGAAGCCACTCTGGGGCCAACTGGGCAGGTGCCAGACAATAGCCAGACTCAGGCAGGTACCGGTTCATGGCTAGGCTTTGGCAGGTACCAGACTAGCTAGACTTAGGCCGGTGCAAGTCAGGGATAGACTTGGCAGGTACCGGACTATTGCTAGGATTAGGTAGGTGCTGCTCTATAGCCAGACTTAGGCAGGTGCCGGTCTTATGGCTAGGCTAAGGCAGGTTCCGCTATGGGGCCAGGCTATGCAGGAGCCACTAAGGACAGGGACTAGGGAAATGCCACAACTGTGGCCTGAAACTAGGATATGCCACCATGTGGCCAAGACTGAAATATGCCACCATGTGGCCGGGACTAAGACAATCAGAACACAAGAAAAACAGAATATAAAAGAACCCAGGAACAAGAATAACAAAGGAGCAGAACAGAATAGCAAATGCAGAAAGAAAACTGAAAAAGCATGGATACAGCTTGGATGAGCCTGAATACAGGTTAACTTGTGACAGGAGATGATGGTCACACCTCTATACTTTTTGTCCCCAGGTCTTGGGGTGTGACTAAAGTGTAGGCCATCATATAACATTTAGCTCAAACTACAATTGCATTACACTTCTGTCTTTTCTTTAGCTGGTTTCGTCTAGGAGATTAGATTGAATTACTCTGTAACCACGTCTTTCTCGTACAACGGTATCTGAATGTGTCAACATATTATTATATTTGCCTACCATGTAATTTTTTTTTATTATTTTACATGAACATATAGAGTGCTGATTTCATAGTCTCATCTGAAAAACTAGAACATAAATTTGTGACACCCGTTTAGCTATAACACTTAATTAGAATGTGTTTATGGAAGAACCATAGAGTGTATAATTTTAGCATTTTGGGGCAACCACATATAGAAATTAGTTTTCTGAAAATTGTAGGGTGTAATTCCTAGTTGTTTATATGGTGTGATGTACCTACTTTTCATATTATTATTATGCTCTGTGGCATACCGTGCATGGTTACTTTACTCTTGCAATACATAGAAACATAGACTGTATCTGCAGATAAAAACTATTTGGACCATCTAGTTTGCCCAATCTATGTGTTATCTTATATGTAGATTATACGTTTATCCCATGAATGCTTAAACTCCTTCACATAGGAGGTAAGAAACACCTTGCTCATCATTACCACAGAGTTGCTCAGTAATTACTGTCTTCCTCAAATATTAGAAACATTATATTAGTATAAAGAAATTAACCCCAATGTTTTCCAAAATTGTTGATATGCATGAAAATCAAAAGGATTTTTCCCAGGTTAACACACCTCTGGACTCCCATGTGTAGAACCCACGCCTCCCACCACAAAATGCATGTTATAACACCTTCTCTGATTGCCTTCCCATATTGGGCTCAAGAAGGTATTTCCTGGTGGTCCAGTGTGGGATCGGAGCGGTCTATGCCTCTTGCACAGACTCTTCATCCCTTGCTGCATGACAGAAGATGTCACATGACACCCTGCTCTCTGACTCTAAATGGAGCGTGAGGGGTAGAAATGTGGAAGAGTCTGTGGAGAAGGCGCATACTTTGCCTCTGTACACTTTCCTCATAAATCTGTTTAATGCTGCCTGTATCACTGACTGTTTTTATGAAAAAAAAGGAAAATCTTTATTGTTAGAGCTGTAAACATGTAGGGTTGACATATTGGATTAAAATTATTTACTTGTCAAGTTGGCATAAATGCTTGACAGGGTTTCCATTAGAACATTATTAAACATAGAATGTGTCGGCCGATTAAAACCATTCGGTCCATCTAGTCTGCCCAATTTTCTAAATACTTTTATTAGTCCCCAGTTCCCTATCTTATATCTAGGATAGCCTTGTGCCTATCCCATGCATGCTTAAACTCCTTCACTGTGGTCTACCACTTCCACTGGAAAGCTATTTCATGCATCATCTACCCTCTCAGTATAGAAATACTTCCTCATATTACTTTTATACCTTTGCCCCGCTAATTTAAGACTATGTCCTCTTGTTGTGGTAGTTTTTCATCTTTCATATACACTCTCCTCCTTGTCCCAACTTTGTTGATTAAGTAAAATTATATTATTAATTAAAATATGGGCTACATTGCATAATAGTCACTACTGTATTCTTTACAGGACCACCTGGTTTGAGTTGCCTCTAAACAGAAACATCATATATCCACAATTATTCAGTGGATTTAGCTTTTCTACTGAGCTCTTTGAACACATTAGTATGCTGTCCTATTTACTGTCAGCAGGTGGCACTGTCTCCCATTAAAACAAGTTATTTAATAGTACCATGGTGAAAGTTTCTTTAATGTTGTGCTTCAATAACCCTATTGAAAATATAGTGTATTTAGGTTTGTATTAATCAATACTCTATTTTTAATATGTCTCATATATTAATCCATATCATTCATTATTTTGAAGATATACATTGCTGATTGTTACAAATCATTATGGCGTTCAACTTGTGAAAGTGAATGAATAAAAGTTGGGCTCAATATGTTGGATTTTTTGGGTTAATTTAGGTATATTTTAAGGTTTTTTTTATATTAATGCATGGTATGGTTAAGACAGAATGTGTGTCACAGGTGATATACACATTCAAAGAATTACATGTGAAAGCATTTATGTAAAGAAAAAATACCTGGGTAATAGACAAAAAAATACCAAGATTCATGGAAACACCTAGGTTTATGCTAAACAAGGTCATTTTTGTGACACCATCAATGAGATCCCAGCATCTTTAGTTTCTTGTCTATTAGAGCAAAATTGGCCTAACTGCAGGTAATCATTGGTATCATGTCATCCAGAGAGGATTTTTAGACACTGCCACACTCTGTGGCACTCACATGGCTGTTAAAAGCGTATTTAGAATTTCATGTGGCTGTTTCCATTTTTTTTCTCCATTACCCGTTAGATTAACAAGTAATAAAATACAATCCTGTAGTATATATTTTCCATGTATACCTAGTTAAAGGGGGACCCATGGCTTGAACAACCATGTTATAAATAGTCTGATAAAGAGATTTCCATCCAGCACGTTGTAACATTAAGCATTAGGTTATCCATACATTACTGATGAAAAAAAACCTACTATTTTTTAAAATGCCTATGTAAATTGTCAAGCACTATGTAAATTGCTTGAGCTAAATAAATAAATGTTAATTTAACGTAAGATAATGTAACGTCTCTATAATAAGGTGGCATTTTGGGATGCTGAATATTTTGTCTATGTCCCTATGCCCGCTTCTGTTTTAGGTATAATCCTAGCTATGAACAGAACATCAGAGTATTGGTTTGCCCAGATCATCCTTAGAATAAGGAGGTAGAATCCAACAAAGCGCAGATTAACTTTTGTCAAGTAGAGGTCTGCAGAGCAAGATGAGAAGGCAGCAGATCTCAAGCCTTATGCATTTCAAGCCACCAGGGGGCGCTTACTCAAAGGCATCAAAGTACTAGTAACCAAAGTCTTTGTGTGGGTGTATAAAACAAAGTCCAATAATACATGGAGTATAATCAGACATGAATTTGCATTCTAGATGTCCTGTGCACGTTCTATAGCTTGAGGTCGACTTATTTAAGGAGGCAGACTATATTAAAGTGGATTTAATCCAGCCCTGCATGACACATCAATGTAAATGACACATTTAGTCACACTACAATAGATGGAACATCTCCTCCCAAAAAAATCAATACAGACAGGGTAGAGACCGGTCACACCCACTTGATCTTGCACTGAAATGAGTGTTGAATGTAGCTTCTGGGAAACCTGTCCCTGGGCATAATATTCTCAGTCTCACTTCTGTTACAGCAGAATCTGCACTCGTATAATTATTCCTGTATTGAGAGATGTTTAAATGATTACATTTACTAGGTACAGGATGCATAACACTTAAAACATTCACATTTGTTACAGCTTAGAGTTAGTAGAGAACTCCTCTCCATCTTCAATTGATTTGTGTAGATATGATGGGTTGAGAGGGGACTCAAACCTTTAACTGAAAAGAAAAGTCTTAATTCTAAGTTTATATATCAATTTATATATAAAATATCCCAGTTATTACAGTATAACATAACAAAGACTGTGCAGGCATACATCCCACTTATATAAAACACCTGTTGTTAACGGCAGTGTATTCGGATTTCCTCCTGATGGATAAGTGCAGAGGACATGTACTAAGGGGCCTTCATCACAACCGATTATTTTATTGAGGGTATGTGCTCGTAATACGTAGTCAGGATAGATTCATGTAGGAATGAAGTGAATCCAACCCTTTCTGACACCTATTAGTTCATTTCCACTATAATCTGTAATAATTATATGGAATGGTTGGAAGAATCCAGGTGTAATTAAACTAAAATGATACCAGTGGTGACATTCAAGGCTTCAAATAATAAAGGGGCTAAACCTTTTAACAATTTCTGTATCACCCTTGAAAAAGTCATTCACTTTACCAATCTTAGTTGGAGCTCTGCCAAAATGAAAGATAGATAGACAATTGATCTGTTAATGACATATATGTTACATAAATGTGCCATCTGATAGCCTAGCAGTATTAATCCATGATGTGAATTCAAACCACGAGGGATGGCAGGGATATAGCAAAAGATTTTGGAGTCTATCTACCCAAGATAGGGTACAAAATTAGAGCCACTCTTTCCATACAAACATTATTCCTATGGATCTTAGGCAGTAATCACAAATTGTTATCTTGGTGCTCCTATTGGCCAGTTTCAGCCTCTTGTATTTGGCACAGACTCAGAAGTGCCCAAAGTAAATTTCTGTATAGTGGGCACCATATTATCTACTTTCAGTGACTTATGCAATGCAATGAATGGAGTGTTTCTCTTTGAATATCTCCTCAAATATTTTTATTTGAAAAAGATAACTATAGGCATTGGAAGTAAACAAATATAACTATCATTTTATAGCTTGCTAGATAGACCACCAAAAATAATTCAATATTATATATAAAAAAAAAATCTTATATTTAGGAGTAACATACATGTATATAAAGTATTTGCTTAGAATATGGAATGCAAGAAAGGTATGTTTTTTTTAGTTTTAAACACTACCGTGGACATCCAGACACTTTGTCTGTTTTCAGATCTATGCTTCAAACTCATTAGTTATACAACTCTGATGACAAATGATATATTTTACCTTCTAAATTCACAAATAATCATATTACTGTTTTTAAGGCACAAAAAGGTCACATAATTAAGTAGCACACTGTGATTCCAGTCAAAGGCTACATGAACACTCAGGATCTATAGATGATTGTTTTGGATGGGGCCTCTGGTTATCAACCAAAACTCAAAAGGAGCTTGGCAGTTTCTTGACAATGGAACTCTGCTCCCATGGCATGACAAGGTAAGACGTCATTTATGTAACATGAATTCTGCAGGTTGCTGCCTATGGATGTTTGAGTGTGGCAGTATCTCAACCGAGTATTCCAGAATGAATAAATCCAGCAGTGTAAAATATTCATTAATATTTTATTTACTGAAAATCCATTATATTTTGTAGCACAAACATTACAAATTGTAGGCAATAAAAAAAAATTACAGGGTTTTAATGACTTTAACAAAGATTGGAATTTTTAGTTAACAAAAGAAGTTTAGAGACCATTAAAAAGGTTTAAGCATCCCTCCTCAAATTGGTATACAGTCTAAATAGTTTTGCTTCAGCAATGAATGATGGATGAAATAGGTGAGCAAGGTTTTAAAAGTGGAACATTTACAAGAAACATTTCTTGGTTTCCATGGTGATGACTCCAATTTTAGAATTCCCCCCAGCAGTGTTCTTTATAGACAACAACCACTATTTCCCGAAATACACATGCACTTCTCCTTGATTAGCTATACATTCTATATATTTTAAAGCATTGTATATATTTTGTAACTTTACAGAAATCAGTAAAGAGTAAGACGTTAAGATGTACAATCAGCATGTGTCTCATGACCAAGGTGCTATAGCTAATATTGTGGGTGGATTCTCTTTTTATTTTTTAAAAAATGAGGCCCTGTACATGTTGTAGGCCAGTAGATAGAACTACTGGAGATAGACAGGGCCATGAAGCATGTCAGTCTCTGATCCCTTGTGATGTTCCTGTCCTGTTTGCTGTGTGACATCATGCATCGCCATTTGACTTCGCACCCTGGTGCACACTGTTACTAGGCTGCTGCCCAGAAGGGTGAAAAAAAGCTCGGAGGGCATTGTTTTGCCTCTGCCAATATTCCCCCATTAACCAATTATGAGAGCTGTACCACATTAGTAGCTGGAGGTCCGCAGTTCGACATCCTTGTTTTATAAGTTTGCACTTATCTGATTTATTCATTTACTTTGACATCTGTATGTACGCTTACTTATATTTTGGCTATTTGCAGGGGATGGCTGGCAACTTTTGGCCCGGGTGAAAAAAACAATTTAGTGGCCCCTTTTGCAATTTCATCAGCCAACCTGTTAGCATCAGAGACAGGCACAAATAGACAGGCAAGACAGATATACTGACATATATGGTGCAGATATTGATAGACAGACAGACACAGAGATAGACACACAGACATGGCAGATATACTGACAGGTAATACAGATACAGAGATTGATAGACAGAGAAGACAATTGGGTAAAAATATGAAAAGTACTACACACTAGGCTGCACTAGGCATTTAGTAGTGAAAAGTGGTGAAGCCCCAGCTCATTGAGCTAGGATAGAAGGGAACAATTGTCCCTCTGTACCCAGCCTACTCCTGGCTTTTTGATTTATCTATAGGGATGGTGGATGGTGTTATTGTACTAGTATATATGCATTAGTAATAACAACATTTTTTGTATAGGATTGTGGTGTAGTTCATATTAAACTGTAACATCTGAAAGATGCAAAGAATGTTTATTCTTGTTACATTGTTGGTAGATGCATATATCTTACTTATAAGATATACATATTGGAAATATGAGTTCCAACTGCACTACACAATGGTCATTGGTCAGTGCAGGAGTTTCGCAGCACTTTACAAGAAAAAATGGAGAACAGCATGTAAGCAGCAGCAACACACATACACACACACTTGCAATATCTAATTTAGCCTTCACACAAGAAATACCACAAGGATAATCATCTCATTGTACTGCAGGACAATGTGTGTGAACAACTTGATACCATACCCTATTTTCAAAGCTACAGGGCTGCCGTGTGTGTATTTGTACATAAGTGTTTGTGTATCTCATATCTCGTATCTATAAAACTAAACATAATTATATAATAATAATATATAATATTTATGTAAGTAATGTAATATTTACTTAGATAATACGACCTCGTTCCTCTCCTTGTAACAGTGCACATGTATCCCCCACCCATGTTTGTTCCAGGTTAATCTCAAGCTGCTTTCTACCTGCTCATGTTGTTTCCTATCAAGCAATCTTAAAAATCCTTTTCACCGTTTTAATTTTAAATCGCAGTGGGATGGCACTTCTGCTATTCTAGACCACCAACCTTATCATGCTCAGGAAGCTAAACGGATTCCATTAGCTAAAGCAGTGATGATGGCACACACCAGCGGTTGCTAAGTATGTTTACAATAAAGCTCAGCCAGTCATACAATTCTTATGATATTCAGAAAGCTACACGAGCTTCTAAGGCAGTCACAGACTAACCTTTGGCAATGGTGAGTACACTTTATTTGTGTGTGCTTGAGCATCATGGCACTTGCAGTCAATTAAAGCTAGAGTGCCAAATCCTAGCTATCACTGCCCCATGTCATATTGTTCCTGTCCATTACAATTCTCTTCGCTCTTATTTTCCACACTTCTTCACTGAGCTGCTGTCAGTCACCCTCATCTCTCAGCCAATGAGCGTATGTGCTGTCAGGTTGCTCCCACCCTCTGGAGGTGCAGCTGCCTGTAGAGGAGTGGTGAGGAGCACTGGGAGGAGGGGGGAAGTGCTCCTGCTAAAACCAAACAGAGTTGAATGATTGAACTTTCTTTTATAGTTTCTGCAGCAGTGAAGCCTGTATCTCCTTCACAGTCAGCCTGTCTAGCACTGGGGAGCACAGTCATCTATTCTTTGATTGATCTGCTGAAGAAGATGTGGTTGAAGGACCATGGCTGGTCTGTGACCTTTTTCCTGTGGATTATCATGCTTTGGGGCAGCTTTGCTGCTACCAACTCAGCTGCAACTACTTCTCGCAGACAGGATGAGTCCTTCTCGGTGCTGAGTATTTACAGAGCAAGATGCACATCAAGGTGTTTGAGTCTGCACATCACTCGCATCTCTGCTTTCTTCAAACATTTCCAGGTATATGTCCACTCTGTGCACCAACTTCGTGGATCTGGGGTCCAATCTCACTGTTTCTGTTCTTCTTTAGTTTATATCATTTATTTATGTGCATCTGTATATTCAGCGCAACTTCATGGGAGGCATAGTGTTAAAAGTGGAGCACTCAGCAGCATTTCAGTGGTTTCCATGGTGATTGCTCCATTTTTCTCCAGCACTGCCATTTCCAGTTTATCCTGGATTTATTCATAGCATGCAATCTGTATTTATGACTTTTATGGTAGAGAAAAACATCCACCTGTCCAGATGTGTGATAGTAACTTTGTAGCACCTTGCCTTTATAGACACAAGTGTACTATAGTAAAAAAAAAAAATGTGTCAAACCTTTTGCAGTCTAGCTGTTATGCACTATAGATTGCATGATGCTCAGCCAGCCACGAGATCATCGTAGTAATTGTAGTTGGGCACCTAGATTATCACTTTGAATTAAGTTATCACCATGTTAGTCATCCTACTGTGTCGATACAATTAGATGTTGTTATATCTCTAGCAATTTCTAACATGTAACCTAGACACATATATATACGTGTGTGTGTGTGTGTGTGTTTCACCGTTAGTTAACCATAAAGTGTATTAATATTACCCAGTATTAGCTGTAACCATTTATTAGCTACACAATGGTTTATATAGGTCAGCTGCTGCAGGCTTTCCTGAGCATCATTTAACATTCAATTTATTGCATTATTCATAAGGCTATGTTTATTTATAGTACATAAAAAGAAAAGCTTCATCAACTTGCCTTAAAACAACTTATTTTATTTTAACCATCTCCTGCCAGATCAGGGCTAGCGATTACTGTTTAGAGGTTGCTGGGTGAGGACTGAACTCTCTCTGAGTTATAGTGCAATGAGCTATATTGATCATGAAATATACATTACCCTCTAATGAACCTGCCTCCATTGATCTGGCTTGCAGCAACGAGATTCAGGAATCTTACTGCCAATCATTAGGATGATTCCAGGATATTAAACACTGTTTATCTTATAAGTGAATGCAGCAACTATGATCTGACAATACATGTTCAGTAATTCTATAGCTCTAACTGATATCTGTTTATAAAACTCATTAAATGTCATAGTATTAGCATATTAATAGATCTACTATATTCATAAGCAAATAAGTTGTCCTTTAAATTTGGCTACATACTGCCTGGCATGCTACATTAAATGATAGAACAAATAAATGTAACTCTTTCCGTTTCAGAGACCAGAGTTAAATGGTGTCACTATGATTATGCTTGGATTGTATGTATATTAGAAAGTCCAATACCATTGATTAAGTGATAGTAATGCTTTACAAGACACTGAAATGTATGTTCGCCTAAAGGGCTGTCATTTTGTTGTTTCTTTTTTTCTCTCCTAGAATGTCTTGGTAGAATTATGTTTGCATGACACTTTATGACACCTGTTGTCTTTTTACAGTGACAAATGCCACCTCTGTGGTCAGATGGAGCATGTTAAAGTCATAAAATAGACAGAGTATTGCTCCAGTGATGATAGGCTTGTTTCAAGCATCCTTAGCCTTAAGCTCATAATTGATAATCATCCCTCCTTTTCTCTGAAGACTGTATTTTATTATCAACAATATCAGTGTTGACCTGTTAACCTGTTTAATTCGTATAATTATCAAGTGACCTCTTGGGCTAGCAGCAGCAGCGATCTTAATACTGCAGTGTTTTCTATTTTCACTTACATATACTTGTGATTTACCTATACATACCCTTTGTAAAAAATAATAGTCCTGGAATCCAGGCTGTCAGGTAGCATAAGAGTCACACATGTCATAAAAATATCTTAAAAGGAGGCAAACTCTAATTATCTGCTCACAAAATGACGTGTATTCTAAAATATGACATTTTCTATGATTTTCTTTGTAATCTGAAATAAGATCTGTGTCTGTTTTTCATTTAGGATCAGACCCTTTCAAAACACTGGTAATAATGCTTACATTAACCCATGAGATTACTCTACCAGACAGTTATCTATTCATAAAAGGGATTTCTTAATGCTTGAAGCTGTGTAGGAGGTATTTTTTTTTTTTTTATAGAATATTTGCAAATCTGAAACAGGCACATGCTTGTCAGCAGAGATCTCAGAATCCTTTTCTTCTCTTTCCCAAACTGAGAACGACTATTTCAGTGGTTCGCTGATCATCTACTGCATCAGTTGAATTAATCTTTTTATGAAAAAATCTGTCATGATGAAAGATAGACATGCCTTTAGCAATACCAAAATGTTAGCATTAAGCATAACTTTATGACAAACACAGCGCAATCATAATACTTTAAAACAATCTTTACATATATATATATATATATATATATATGTATATATGTATATATATATATATATATATATATATATATATATTCATGTATGATTCATTTTTATTTATTTTCAAAGTTGAAATGTAAAATAAATTAGGTCTACTTTTTTAATTGACTGCATAGTATAAACCTTTATTTACTTGGATAATATATCAGTTGTGTTTTTTTAGTTCTTTCTGTATTGCTGGGAAGATAATTCCTTGAATGACATGAGCACATTATTATGCCCATCCTGGTTTTTTTTTTGCACATTACTCTCAACATCCTGAGCCAGCCAAGAGGTGTTGTGCCTGTATCCCACAGCTTTATAATTAATGCAAAATTGTTCAATTTCTTAGCAATTCTGAGGATTGCCAACAGGCTGTGGCTCCTAAAATCCCAACTGTTGGCTTCTTTCTTTTTTATTGTTTTAAATTGAATTATGTGGGAGTACCATTTCTTAAGCTATGGAAAATACCTAGGCTGGTCTGTTTGACTCCTAGAGTCTCCAAATATTTATCAAGCTCTGTTCAAGCAGGCTCTTGTAGTTAATAAACTTGAATATTTTTACATTACATTAACATTTATTTATATAGCGCCAACAATTTGCATAGCGCTAGGTACCGAGCATAGCGGGGACTACATACTAAGTCTACATACTAAGTTAGCTGAACAAGACCAGACTCCAGCCCTACTCACAAGAGGTAGTTAGTTTTACTCGTTCTGAAATCTTGAAGAAAGGGTTTGTGTTCTACTGCTGTTAGGTGAATACATTTTGAAGACTGATTTGGAGCCAGTAATGGCTTGGTATGGTATCATAGCAACATTTGTACGGTGTCTTGCTCAATGTATTGTTTGATAACAAATTGTATTAAAATCTCACACTTTCATCGGTTGTAAAACAGACATTCCTATTTTTTTTTTTATTTTGATTAATGCAACATCACAAAACTGATTCATTTATCTGAATCGATTTTCTTTGGGCTATTGCCACCTTCTGAATAATAAAATATAGTTTTGGGAAAAGACTAAACTTGGTGGACCTCATTTTTGCAAATTAACATTATTTTTGCAACACTGGTATAATTTACTTCCACTGAGAATTAAACTAGATTTTGAAGAGAGATATTCCTACTTTCTATTCTACGTAAACAAAGATCCCCATGAAAGTCACTGGAGACTGGTGCCACCACATTTTCTTTCCACAGTTCAAGGACACAAAATTCAGAACGTGGGTGTCCCATGGAGTTTGGTTTGTCACCCATCTAGTATTTTACCAGCAGACTGGTAAACAATTGGTTTCAGGCCAATGTTAAATTAATGGAGTCGATTGCATGGACGGTACTTTTTTGAAGAAAAAGTGTTTTCTTCTCACATTAGATGACCCTTGGAAGCCTGTAGGATAAAAGTCTTAAGAAATTCTAGGATTATGTTAATCTGATTTCCCCAGGCCCAAACCTAAGACACCAGTTACACTTTTCATGCACGTATTATTCATACATCTTGATGTTCCATACCTCTTTATTGTCATTGATAAGAGTAGCATAAGACATACTTATTAAATTGACTTGAGTATTCTTGCCAATCCAGGACATGAGGTCACCCTTGACTAGCTTTAAGCATTTTTAGCCTAGAGCATCCAGAGGCAATATGAGACTTTTTTTTTCTGGTAATAGTGACAATACAGCTGTGTTGGGGTTTACAGTCCACAACTGTTGTCTGTATTCACTTTTCTGACATACCTTTCAAGAGACCAGCATCAAAGGCTAACATTTTTTTCATTGACTTTGGCCATTTGTTTGTGACCATATGGGAAACACCAACCTGGTAATTCAGTTTAGTTAATTTCTGTTTAAACTCTATTTAACTAAAATTCAAATGTGTTTTTGTTTTGAATAGCTTAGTTGTAAGTCCACTCAAATTAATGATATAATTTATTTTAAAAATGCCATTACTTAGGTTGATTTGATTTTTTTGAATTTTTAGGATAGTGACACTTTTTTTCCCTACCATGATTCAGACCCTTTTATCATGAATAGAGTGCATTACTAGGTTAATGTCAAGAAATATCCACACTGCCAAATGTTGTAACTGTGCTTCAAACATCAACTGTAACATGCCTCAAGCACTTGACGGGTAGGTGAGGAGTCCTTAGAGATAGTCACAGTGTGCTCATAGTGAGATAATGAGGTGCTATCACCACTGAATATTTTTTTTATTGGTGACCTAGCCACATGGAAATTCCTGTGTGAAACTCACACTTTTAAGCAACATTTTATATATTGAAAAAATACACACATTGTTAATGAGGAAAGATATGGTCAAGGATACATTTCATGGAAGGTTAGGTAACATGGATATTTTTCTTTTATTGTACAAAACATATAAAAAGACAGACTTTTAAATGGATACTTCCATTTAGATAATGAGATTAAATTGGCATAATACAAAGACTAATACAGATAAAAATATCTTAATATGTCACAGTTTTATATAGGAGAATTGCAAAACAGCGATAACATTTCTTGCGCGGGTGAGATACCATCAAACCTACCTACAACATTCATACTACTATATTCAACCATCCATTCTTCGAGTTATATGCTGTCCGGAGTGGAGTTATCGCCAGTTAGTCGATGCTCAATCAGGTAATGTTCTAATTCTTGTTATTGAACGTGCATAGTTTGTCCAGGGATTCCAGAGGTCTTCGTATGTGTCCAGCTGGCCTCTATTTTTATAATAACCTTCTTCCATCTTTCCCTGGTAGTTGATCTGGGAGTGAATTTCATCCCAGTGGATCTTCCCTACTCTTTTCCAGTTCCTGGCTATAGTAATCGTTAATGCAATATGTTGTTGTACTATTAAGTTGTTTTTTTTTTTTTTTGTACATTTTGATATTCCTATATGGAAGAGGAATATATTGGGTGTTAATTTAATCTTAATTTGTAGGATACTTTTAATTATATTAGATAATATTACCGAGATTTCCTTTACCTCCCTACACTGCCACCACATATGATACATTGTACCTTCTGCTTCATCCCCACACACTGGGGGTGTTCATATTGAATTTATTTATTAGATGGTAAATGTTATAAATATAATTCATGCATGCCAACGCAGTGTGATTGTTTTCTGATCTGCGTGTATGCCTGATTCCATTCCTCCAATGTGTGCGAGCTGTTCATATCTTTTTCCCAATTTACATGGATATTTAACATTGTATTATTAACACCTTCTCTTTATGGTTTATGTTAATGAGTCTGCTTTTTATTGAACGTCAGTGGATTATTCAGAAGAGTCTTTTTGTGTTCTTGGTGCGTTTTGCTTTAATTTAATCAGTGTTACATTCAGATGTCATAAGATGCTGATCCACTGACATCATAAAAGGGGAGGGGTTTAAAATCTAGAATCCTGACCAGGGTTGTGAGAATTAGGAAAAATATGTAGTCTCTTCAAAACAAAAGTAAAATTATTTAAGATAAACAGAGTCGAAAAAAACCTTTAACTTGTCAAGCTAGTTAACTGACTGGATAGGTAACTAATAATTAAATGGAACATATATTGTTTAACTCTCTCATATTAACAAAGAACTTTAATAAGGATTTAATCAAATATCCAATAACTCCTAGGTATTTTATATAACCAAATAACACCGTTGTCCACATTTTTTTAAAATTTTTGGGATGTTATTATTCTAGTTCTAGGGACTTTATACATATATTACAATACTCTCATGGATGTAAAATGGTGGCATGGATTCTCTGCCTTTGCTGCTTAAATATGATTGTTACAGACAGCTGAGTGCATGAAGAAGATGTTCTGTCACAGAAATATTCATAGCCATGTTTACATTTCAGTTACATCAAATGAGATCATGACAGCTTTGTGTGGTTGCATGATACAATAGACTGATATTTTACTATACTATTTGTAATTCAATAGCCAAATGGATAAAGCCAAAGAAATATATATCTTTTAGTAAGCCACACATTTCAAGAATTTAAATGAGCCTTAAGTCTTAAACTATAAAAAGATGTGGGTATTACCATAACATTCTAACTATATGGTATAGTTTGAAATGTTCTACAAAAATTCAAATCATGATAATACAATAATAATTGCCCATTTGTGTATGTGCATATCTTTGTGTGTAGATACAGATGAAGCTATACTTAGAATTTTGTTTTTCGCTCTGTAATTTATAGTTTCAAGTTAGCAAAGATCCCCATGCAAATCAGTTGAGATCCCTTACTGGATAAAGGTGAGAGAGCTCAGTGGGCAAATTCATATCTTCCAAGTGTCTCGATTTTGCCCCCAAAACACTTTGACCCTCTTTACGCCTCTATTGTCACTCTTTTCTGGGAGCTCAAAATCTCTGGTTTGGATAAGTGTATGAAAGAGCTCCAGACCAATAAAACTGATATTATAGTGTGTTTAACTGCAGAATATATGTTTATATATTAATTTGTATAAATGAAATACTTTGTTCTGAATATAAACGAGTTAACCAAATGACACAAGTAGTTGTCAAATGCCCATAAAGTCACTACAATTGTTCTGTAATGCCCTCAATTCATCTTTTGGGGTAGATAAAACGAGCACTGTGAAACTGGGTAATAGTAGCTTCCCCAACACATTGCATTTTGGGTAAAAGTAACATCCCCAGGATCAGTGCTGTATTTACCGCGAGGCATCCTAGGCGGATGCCTATGGCGGCAAATTTTGGGGGGGCGGCAGCGCCCCCCAGCACTGGGAAAAAAAAAAAAATCCGGCCCTTTAAAAAAAAACAAAAACCCCACCGCGCTTGCAGGCAGAGACGGAGGTGAGAGGGGATCGGAAGATCCCCCCTCACCATCGCTCTGCCTGCCAGGCTGCACGGGGAGCCGAACAGGCAGCACAGAGAAACCTCCGTGCTGCCTGTTCGGCTCCCCGTGCAGTGTGCCTACACGGAAGTGCCGACAGTCACGTGACGGGCGCGCTGACGTCATACGCGTGCCCGGTCACGTGACCTGTCGGCACAATCGCCGGGAAGCCGAACAGGCAGCATGGAGGGACCATGCTGCCTGCCTGCCAGGGAAAGGTAAGTGCTGATGGGAGACTGTGTGTGTGTGAGTGACTGAGTGTGATGGGAGTCAGAGTGTGTGTGATGGGAGACAGTGTGTGTGACTGAGTGTGATGGGAGTCAGTGTGTGTGTGATGGGAGACAGTGTGTGTGTGTGTGTGTGTGACTGAGTGTGATGGGAATCAGAGTGTGTGTGATGGGAGACAGAGTGTGTGTGATGGGAGACTGTGTGTGACTGAGTGTGATGGGAGTCAGAGTGTGTGTGATGGGAGACTGTGTGTGACTGAGTGTGATGGGAGACTGTGTGTGACTGAGTGTGATGGGAGTCAGAGTGTGTGTGATGGGAGACTGTGTGTGACTGAGTGTGATGGAAGTCAGAGTGTGTGTGATAGGAGACAGTGTGTGTGACTGAGTGTGATGGAAGTCAGAGTGTGTGTGATGGGAGACAGTGTGTGTGACTGAGTGTGATGGGAGTCAGAGTGTGTGTGATGGGAGACAGTGTGTGTGACTGAGTGTGATGGGAGTCAGAGTGTGCGTGATGGGAGTAGGAGTGTGTGACTGAGTGTGATGGGAGTAGGAGTGTGTGACTGAGTGTGATGGGAGTGTGAGCTTGATGTGAGTCTGAATGATGGGGCATGTCTTAGGTGTGTAACGTGGGTGTTCAGCTTGGGTAGGGGGGTGCCCGGATTTTGTCTGCCTAGGGCAGCACAAAATCAAGATACACCACTGCCCAGGATAGAAACATAGAATGTGTCGGACCAATTTTTTTTGAGTACTTTTATTAGTCCCCCGTTCCTGGTCTTATAGCTAGGATAGCCTTGTGTCTATTCCACGCATGCTTAAAATCCTTGACTGTGTTTACCTCTACCACTTCTGCTGGAAGGCTATTCCATACATCCACTACCCTCTCAGTGAAGTAATACTTCCTGATATTACTTTTAAATCGTTGCCCCTCTAATTTAAGACTATGTCCTCTAGTTGTGGTAGTTCTTGAAAAACAGAGATTATTTTTTTATATATAAAAAGGGGGCAATCACTATTTTATACATACCAAATAGGTACTTCCCAACACAGGGGTGCTGAAGTTTTAAGACATAACCTCCATCTGAATGTACCCTTCTTAGTTGGACACTTTGTTATTGCTATAACAAATTAAAATAATTACAGATAAGAGTGCTCCATCCATACATATAACATACACGGTTAATTTATGATTAGACACAGATTGTTTCTTTGGCTATGTCCTTCCTCAGCCTCCATGTTAATCTATTAGAATTGCCACCCAGCTTGAAGCTAATGTTAAGTCTATGCATGGAATAACATGGCTGTTATAGTTTGAAGAAAAGGTGGCAACCCTATAGTCTTTCACACAAAATTATAGGTTGCCAGGAATAATTCCACCACTGAACAAATGATGTTTGCAGCCTTAGCATACATGTTAACACATTTTCAGTTCTAGAATAACAAACATAGCAAAATCATTGTTAGTGAACTTATAGATTGGTCTTGAAATGTATAGAGAAAGAATGAGACCGACATATTTTCTTTGATCTGGTCAGCTGCTAGCCTGTTGTGGCATGCTGTACAGAGAACGCAAACAGATAGGCTTTGACATTGAATAGGTTTCAGTGCACACAAACATAAGCATTGGAGTGGAATTGAAATTGACTTCTCTTATTTGCTGAAATACCTGATTTAATAATACTGATTTGACTTAAAAGAGTATTTGAAAAGCCATTACAAACAAGTAAAATCATTAGCCCAATTTCACTCCTCTTTAAGAGAATTATGTAATAAAAGCACTTTTGTTTAATGTAATGGAGGATGGGTAGCATCAGTTGATATTTTGAAGCCAGAGAAGACTCTTTAAACATGTTTCAGCCATGTACTTGTCCTGGTTGTTCCACTGAGGTTTTTTCCTTGTCAATTTGGATCCATGCATGATTTAATATATGGAAGTAGAGAAATGTATGAGAGAGGCATTTTGTCTGTGTTTATTAACAAACAACCTGTATATTTTTGATGGGTGCCTTGAAATACAAAGGGCTGCGTTTAGTTGAACACTGATTTAGATCAAACAACCCATGTTGATGAGGTCACCATTTTTCTCATTAAATGGGGTTATCTACATTCAAAACCTATTACCTACAGCAGTAGTCTTTGGTTGTAAAATCCTGATTGTAAGCATGGAACCAGGAAAAAATGCAACATTTCTTATAATTGTGATGTATTTGTGACAAATCTTCTGCAAATCAGATCCTAAAAGATAACGTAAGGCAAATAATACTTACGCTTGGTAATGAAATGCAATTACCATAGTTTTTCAGGCTATTTACTTTTAAAGTTGATTTCAAACAATTATAAAGGGCTTGTGTAGGCCTCACATATAGCCCATCCTTTGGAGTCATTATAGGTTAGCATAATTCTGAATCCGAAATCACCAACAATATGTTCTTTGCTAAATGTCCTTGCCGCAGCTGAGAAAATAGGGTCCAACATTTTATTAAACAAACAATGCAGTAAATCATATCACTTGTCATTAGTTTAATGTGCTGACTGTGGTATACTGAATATTTGTAATCTGTAGACAAAACCAATTTTCCACACTTCATACAGCAAATTACGACTTTGCCTTTACCGAGAAATTATAAATTGGTCGAAGATGAAATCAATATTACACATTTTCTGAATGATATATTTTGCAACTCATTTTTCATTTTACATCCGAATGTCAGGGCACTGCTATATATACATTGTGTCAACACTACACAAAATAAAAACTCATTATTGCAAAGTACAGCCAAGGGGCGTTATTTCATTATCAGGATATTTTTATTGTATTGAAATCCAGTTTGAAATCCATGTAAGAACATAATTCTTGTCTACAGAGTAATTACATATTTACACTATGTACATATTCATTTTTCTTTCAGATTGTACACATTTTATGTTTTTAACTTTGAGCTATTTTATGTCCAATGTTAAAAAATACTAATTGCATTGTGTAATATTCAGCATTTTCTTTTCATAAACATATAGAATGTGTTCAGTAGTCTTTTTGAATTCCACAGTTTTTTTTTTAAATTTATTTATGGAGCACAAAAAAAAGAATATTGAATGACATATGCAGGGATAGCCAAAGTGTCCATACAAGTACATCAGTATCTATAGCAAAGTTGTGGTCCACACACCACTAAACACACACACACACACCACTAAACATAATAATAAAGTCCAGTAAATGTCCAACCATGACCAATATTGATGCCTATCCAAAATAATAAGTGTGATTTTGGCATGCTGTAACTCAAGATTGTAGTGATTACGAAGCAAGTGTAAGTTGTGTCAGTGAGCCCTTCTTATAGAAGATTTGTTTTTTGGTTTCTAAGGACACTTATCAGTATGGAATACTGACACCTTTCTCAAAATTGCAATATATAAGATTTATAGGAGAGTACTACATCCAGTATATGAGAGCAGTGGAACTTTTACTCACCCAGATAAAGCACTTGTCTGAAAGTTGTAAAAGTGCACATGAACGGGAGTGCTGTCAGTTGTAAGTGTCATGAAAATAGTGTTTATTAAAGAATTATATGTTCTATATGTCACTGATCATATCAGTTATTTAATATCAAATATTCATATGGCCATTGATGAAAGTTACATACAGAAAACCCTATTTCCTGTGTGACATCTGGCAGCTCAGACAAGAAACAATTTGCTTGATGACTTCGCTAAAATGTCTTTGCATTTCATGCCCAGATATTTGCTACCGTGGGCACTTGGCAATATTTGTTACAATAGTTGAATTAAAAACACATGTTTGAAGCACAAATTACATTTTAACACATTCGAGTAAAGTACATTGCTGAATAAACACATATGAAAATTGCTTGTTTTTATTAAATGGACACTCCAGGCAACAAAATATATACATAAGTATATAGTATACTTTTGAATACGAATATGTGCAATAAATTATTAGAAATGTTTTCCAAAATTTTCAGCTCCAGCATGCCACCATGATGTTGCTTACAGTGCAAACAGACAGTTCATCTGAAGGGCTAGAGCAGGAAACTTGTGAGCATGTGCAGACATTAGCCCATTGAAGCTGGTTACATTCTCCCTATTTTTTTTGATACCAGTGATTAGCGTGTGGGAAAGTAGTGTGATGTGTTCTGACAAAAAGTCCAAGAACTCACATCCTATTTAAAATTGTAGTAATCCTTTAGGAAGCTTTATTATACACAAGCTCGGGTGTTATAAATGAAACATCAGATGTTTGGAGTTTGAATGCATACATGCATACAATTGTTCAGAAAACGTGGATGTTTTCTAAATAAAATAATACAAGTATTTAATAGTAAATCAAGGGTCTAGTTGAAGGCCGTAGTGTGTTTTTATATATATGACATATAAAGACATTCGTCTATAATTGCACTTGAACATGGACTGGAGCTGTTATATGGCAAAAACATTAAATGCTGTATGTATCTGCATGATGTAAACACAAAATTCATCACAATTTATGCAGTCTCCTATGATTTAAGCACATATTATTGGCAGGAAACATTTCTTTTCATGTACAAATGCGCGCGCTATCTTAAATAATGCAGAACACAATCAGCGTGCCTCTGAACTAATTCTCAGTTGGAAACATTAACATCAAAGCAACATCTAAATAACTCTCTGTAGATTGCAGATTTAACTAGGCTGTGATATGTCTGCAATATTGTACTTAACAACACTAGCGGCAGCACTGTTGACTTCAGTATTCAGTATTAAATTGAATTAAATTCACTGCAACAATTCTATCATCCCGAGATCCGAATGTTAACTCCAGAGAGTTTGGACGTGATAGATTGAAAGAACGGAGAAATATATGAACAAGTAGTACATCTGGTGTTCAGACATTTACATGTGCCCATAATATGCACTTTGTTTTTATCAATATTAAACTTAAGCTTATTTGGATTCAATAGTTTCTTAAGGTTCTACATGTGTGAAAACACCAACCTAGGTTTAAAAAAAAAATAAAAATCTCCTATAATGTTAAATTTACTTTTCTGGAGCTATGAGGTCTGGTATATAAAAGGACAAAAAGGAACAAGAGGCTTAGTAATTCACACGACAGTCACCTTGAAATGATACTCCGGACACACTGCATACATTTGTTGGTTCAATCCAAAATAAGGGAGGCCACAAAACCAGGAGCCTCCAACCGGATCAGATGAGACGCCTGATATATTTAGATATTATGCTACCCATGATGAAACCTACTACCAGTAAACTTAAGAAAGATCCATAAAATAATAGCACTTATTATGTGCTACAAAATACTCTTCATCTATTTAATTTATAATACCATGGGATAGATTTAGGGTTGCCACCCAGCTGGCAGTCTACTATGCCACTACTATTGTCTACTATTTTTTTTTAAAGAAAACATGGCAACCTTCAAAAAAATTATAAAATGGTAACATAATTTGATGGGAAGGTGCAGCACTGAGCTATTTTTTTCTTTCTGAAAATAATTATTTTTTTCAAAATGTTGTCTTTCACTGTTTTCATATGACAATTCAATGATTACCTGGTAGTGGTCCTGCCTGGTATCAGGTGGATTGCTACTCTGTAGAACAAAAAGCAAGATTGCATACAACTGCAGCTGCCAGATGTCTAAAAATAGAAACATGTCAGAAAGCCTCAATAAATACATTTAAATACTTTTCTGATTAAAGTATTACATTGTATTTAAAAGTATTTAGAGAGCTACCATGGTATATTTGTAAATTCAGGCTCTAAAAAAGGAGGTAACATTGTTTAACATTTATAAAGGTAGGGTCTAAACTTGTGTAGCTCACTACTCTGGTAGTTACTGGTGTGAAAAAGTGACCTTAGAGACTACTTGACTTGGTATGAAGATATAGACAGCTGCAATATCATCTCATCTTCCAGGTAACTTCTTCCAGATAGTGTCACCAGGATTTTATCTATTTTATCATTTTTCGGAAGCTAAGAATGTTTACTTAGATTAGATGTTAAATGGTGTTAGAAGATCTTTCATGGTGATATCTATGAACTGATGTAGCTGAGTAGATGTAGGGATCATAGAGCAAAGTATTGGACTGCCACAAACGAGCTCTTAAAGTGTTAAGGTGTTAGAGGGATATGAAAAGCTATGCTCATCCTACTGGCACTTGAAAATGAAATGCCAGAGGGGTAGGGATTAAATTGCAAAGCAATGACTGCTCATCAAAAGGTTAAAGGGTAATCCTCATTAAAAGAGGAATCAGCATGTGTGTGTATCATTTTTAAACACCAATTCTTTCTTGTTGAATAGGATCAATTGACAAAACATAATAGATTGAGGTGTCTGTTGACCAAATGGTAAGATGATGAGCTGTAGATGCTGCTATTATGCAATGTATACTGGTAAGAGGCAATTTCTCCTCTTGTTCTTACTAAATTGATTATGTTTGGGCAGAAAATCAGTCTTACAAGTTTCATATTTTGTGTATGGGAAGTCATCCCTCTGCTTTGAAAGAGCTTGTCTGACAATTCTTCATGAGCTGCTCAATAGCTGCAGTTTTCCCCTGAGCACCTTTACAGACCCCGATTACACCATGGTGCCATGCTGCTCATCTTCCAAAAAACACCTTTAGGCCGGTTCACTAAAGGCCAAGTTTGGTTGACAAGATGAGAGCACATCTCGACAACCAAACCTCTCCTACCTCTCAACCTTGAAAAATGCTATTCACAAAGTATAAGGTCGAGACGTGGTGAAAGCAGGCTAGATGGAGGTTGAGTAAGGTGTGCCGAGGAGTTTGGAGGTTCCCATTGAAAATAATGTGATTTTGATACTTAGTCCAAAACTCAGTCGACTAAATGATAATCAGCTCAAAAATGGTGCCTCTGGACAGACTCTCTGAATATGTTCTCAATTTGGAAAGCATAGACGATTCCATGCTGATATTTTCCAACACCTGTCAGTCAAAATGCACTGAATCAAAGTGGTAACCATGTAATCCCAATAGACTTCTAATGACTTCATCTTATTATTGGAGGGCCTCAGCTATTATGAATATAGCCAAAGTGTTCCCACAGAAGTCAAAGGGAGGACTTTGTGTAACAAAGTGAAAATATACCGCAGCACTCCACTGTGCTCTGGCAGTATGTCCTGAGTGTGTCTACCCCTTCAAAATGCACACAAAGTGAAAAAATGGCAAATAATGAGGTCGGTCCTCAGTCAATACAGAGCACTAGATATTGATTGAGGACTACATTTATTTTTCTTCATTGTGTAAAAGGTAGTAATTTTATCTTTTTAAAGTTTCTTTGATTTTTGCAAAAAGCACACAATATTTGCCTTCATTATTCTCCAATGGAAGGACTATGGCCATCGCCAAAACAGCCGAAGTCCTCCAAAAATGGCCCAGTGTAATAAAATAAAATTCCGTAAATAAATAAAAATATAAATAACATGATATAATAATAATAAAGTATATGAGCATAAAATAATATATATTTTTTATTTCAAAATTCATTTACATTTTTAGATGTAAATATACTATTATATTCTATGCCATTAATATATTATAATTGTGTATATACATTTTTGTGTTTAAACATGATTACTTTAATTCTTCTACACTTTTCTATTCAATTCTCCAACAAAAATATGGAGAATTGGAATGCCGAATTTGCCTTTGTTACCCAAATTTGGGGATGTTCTTGGGCGATCGGTGCTTATTCGGTGACCAAAAATCAATGGGATTCATTGTGAAAATGTCCCAATTTGAATGCCTCTGATACTTCAGTTTCGAACAGCCCAAACTTAGGGATACTGAGTAGCCACGTTTTGAAGATTTGGAAATTCGGGTATAATGCTAAAATCACACTTCGCTTCCCATTATTTTCAGTGAAAGAAAAAACTACAGTTATTGAGACCAAGTCCAAAATTGAGTTGGATTTGGTCTCAAAAACCAAAAGTATAATTATTGAAAATAATGTGGACTGGTCATCCTCAGAAAGGCGTGTTGAATGGTGTGCTTTTTACAACCAAGTCTAATTCTACCTCCCAACCCATTTTTAATGAATAGCAATTTATTTAAGCCTTCCATGGAGGTCCAATACCAGATGGGCAGTCAAGTTGGACTTTGTTGAGTTGAGGTCGAGCTGGATTCGAGTTTTGTTTAGTGAATAGCTCAACGTGGTCAAGTTGGGAGGTAGACTAATTCAAATCTGACCACCATGAGAGTAATTTGATTTTTAGTTAATAGACCCATTTGTCTCACTCCCTAAGTAAAATATATTGTTCTCTATGGTTTAAGTATATTTAATGAACAGTCCATTTGTCTTCAATAAATCAGGATGAATCTGATAAGGGTTAATCTGTTTGGAGGTATTAAAACCATAATTCCATCAAAACAAGAACCTTACCCTCTTTTTATATAATTTGTATATTTGTCATTGTAATAACTACAAAAGTTTGAGGCTTTGTTGAACCCCTAATGTGTTGTGAATGAGCATTAGCAGTGAAGAAGATGGTAATATCACTGTATTGGGAATACTGCTTGGGGGAAAAAAGGCTCCGTAATAGAGCCTACCCCTTCTTCTCTGTCCTATATTTAAACAAAGAGAAAACACTTAAAAGAACAATTTTATTCTCAATATATTAAAAGGTGGATAACCACCAATACAAATAGTTACAGTAGAAAAATGGTGAAAGGGGAAAAAGGCAAAAAGTTGTGCCAAAGATTACCCAAATCAATACTCTTATATACATATACACATATAAAACAACTTATAATAATGAAAAAACGTAAGTAAATAGGATATATTAAATCATATATCATAAATAATGATCTGTCCTATATTTACTTAAAATATAGTGTGTTGTTACAACATTGTGTTGTTTTAAGTGTGCTTCCAGAGCACAAAAAAAACAGTTCTTCTTATTATTCTACCTATGTGCTACTCAAGTAATCAGTGTATATATAGTGTATATAAATATACCTTTTTTGCTTCTATTTCGAATGGTCCCAGCTTAGCTGTTCATCTCACTCAGTGTGAGATAATTCCCATTTCCCAATATATGTCCTGCATTCAGCTGTGTATGATATTACTGTTTAGAGGAATGGTTATGTAATAAGTTGTAATACTTGACGTCAGATACCTCAATATAACCGTTAGACAGTTTTCTAAATTACTTAATCATAAAGTTCAAAATAGTACAGCCAATAATGACAGTCCCCTGATATGTTTTTTTTCTGTCATTTATATTTATATCAGGGTGCATGAAATATTCCCATTTACTACACAAACAAAACCCTTTTGTTTGGAAGGCACGTTTATAAATGCAGTAAACAAGTTAGGGCTTCATTTGCAATGCCAAAGATGAGAAACTATATCCTCAGTGCCCTGTGATAGGTACCTTTAAGACCGTTAAGATATTTCTGGCCCTTGGATTTCTATTATCAACCACTTCTTCAATACAAATGGGTGACAGAATCTTAGCGCTAAACCACAGTGTTACATCAAACTAATTAATGCTCTGAATACAAGCATGCCCCAAAAGCTTAATTTTTAATACGATTCTTAACATAAAATAGTTGGGGTGGTAATGGAAATGAATCCTGCAGGGTAATACTGATTTTAGTATCATCCGGTAATATAAAATTCCAAATACATCAGTATACAAAGTAATGCAATGCACATTTAAAGGGTTGATAACACTGAATTAATTACTAGCTGTTTGGTACCCTATAATCTATCAACTTTCTGTTCATCAGGTGTCTCCACTTGGCTGTTTGAAGGTTCATTCACTTCTCATAAATGGTCTCTGCAATCTCCAATATATGAAGGAAAATCCTTTCAAGGGAGCATTTGGGAATGTTAAGTTGAAAATCAGACGATGCTTTATTTTTACAAGTTCCTTGAATATTAAATAAACCCACTACTTATGGCTTTGATCATGGCTTTCTAATGTTTCAATAATTTAAAAGTGAAGTAAAAAGCCGTAGAAATGGCTCAGTGTCTCAGTGTTACTTATCAGACATTTTTATAGAGTGTCACGTATACTGATGGTTTCCAGTAAGCAGTATTTCTTTACAGGGCGTTGCTTTTCCGTTGTACCAAGTGCCTGCTAATTATGTCTTTTTAAAGTGTTTATTTAAACTAGATACATAGCAATGTTACAAAAACATCAAATGTGATAGATTTTTGCTTAACACCTTGTGTGGATCTGCTTGTCAGGATTCTGTTACTCTGCTGAAATATCAATTTGAAATTGTATGTTTATATTGCAAAATGATTTGTCGAGGACTATATATCTGCATACTTATATGGCAGCTAAAGGCGTATAGATCTAAGAAGCTACGGAAGGACTATAAACAGTGATAAAAAAAATCTGACATCTACAAATACATGACTTAACTAGAACGACACTGTATAACAAATATCACTGGCTAATATGACAACAAGGAGTTTTTATTTTTAAAATGATAAAAACTCACTTAAACACCCTCCATATAATTTTAAGGACTGGATGTTTGGGACATTTTTGGTCATTCGAGACAATGGCTGTTTTAACATCTCTGCAGTGTTTGTGTTTAGCTGTTACACATATTACACACAGGTTTTTTTTTTATCAATGCAATGTTGTTGACTGCCTGTAGGGGCAGTCAAGTAAAAGCAACAGAGCAATGGAAAGGATTTCTGATCACTTCTGTCACTCTTGTCGGATGGAGGCAGTGCCATATTGGAGATGCATTGTGCTTATTACCGCATGATGTGCCCGGCACGTGAATTGTCACAAAGTGCATATTTTTGTGTAATGTATCTGGTAATTCATGTGTCGGCAAGGGGTTAATATGCTGGACTGAAAACAATTAATTATAGTGGCAACATACCTATCCCTCTGGCTTTCAGATAAACTATGCATTTAGCTAAATGTTTAAGTTTATAGAATGACTGACTAATTTTAAAGTCCAAGATCTATATCAAAGTGCGTACAGCTAGATTCAGTAAGAAGAGAGCATCACATTTATGGAAGCCAAGCCAGGCTAATGTGCCTCTTGCAGTCAAATACCACCTGTGTTTATGCATATCCTGACTTTTTAAATAATCTCCACTCTCATTTGCTAATTTAAAAAAATAATAAAAAAATGAAGCTCTAGTCTTTGCATTGTGGGTCTGATGTTGGAAATATCAGGCACGTTATATACCCTTCTAAGCAGTGGGTTATTTTCTTAAAAATGTTCTCTATTCGTGTCATAACTTTGTTATAACTAAAGAGTAGTTACCATTCCTGCTTGAAATAAGGTGGGTTCACTGCAATATCCTACTTTTGTGGGTTTTCGTAACACAGAGTCTGACATCAGTATATGATCACACCATATTTTTTAGTGATGGCCAGTACTTAGTCATGAGTTTCCCATAATGACAGATCGTACTGGATTAGACTGCACTACAATGTCAGTTATGAATGTAAGTAGTATAAATGTCATGAATTAAAGTCATCTATTTATCAAGCTGCATGCACAATCAATAACTGTTATATTTAGTCTAGTCTCCTAATCATCCAGGGATATTCCACAGACTTTGATTAAATGACACTATAAAAAAGTATGTGATCTGGAGAGGTTTTGTTGCTTTTACTATTATTTAGGACAATCTGTAAATTTATATTTTGCCTTCAAAAAAAGTAACTCTGACTGTTCTGCAAGAGGCAGCTGTAAATGTATATCATGGACATTCATCTTCAAATGATAACCATACATCCTGATTTATCAATGTGAAAACCTTTAGTGGTAGACGTTTAATCTTCAGTTTATGTGCTTGTTTATACCTCTCCTCATAGGGTCTTTAAAACAGAAATGGATCTACGTGGCTGTGTTCAACAGCATTTGATGTGTTCCTCACTCATAGGCACTTAGTGTTAAATAAATTACTAAATGGTTTAATTCAAATAAATACCTTCATGAAGGTTTTTTTTTTTTTTTGTAGTCAATATTGGAAACAGGTTGCTGCATGTTTGAATCGCAATTAATTATTAAGACAACATCTCAGATAAGAAAGTTGCATTAACCTTATGTTTGACTAGCGTTGCTATCTACAAACAGATTGTAGTTATTGTACTTAAATAAACACAATGACTGTACTTTACTAGCTACTTTCAAAAACGTGTTCTGCCTTGAAGCATGTTCATCAGCTGTTAGTAATATTTTCTACATAACCTACATAATAATTTATCTGCATCATTTAATAATTAAGCATCAGCATTTAAAATTGAAGTAAAGTAATTTTTTACTTTTTATTTTTTTGTTGTGATCTGTGAGGTCGATTTATGATTTGCTTCACTGACCAACTATTTAGAAACCTATGCAGTGAATGCGATCAGATAGATCACCTAATGGTCTGCTTCTTGACCCATCATAAGCTCAGTGTACGAACCCAGTAATGGATGGGGATAGCTGAGCATTGCAAATGGGGAAGTAATGGTGTGTGCATATGACTTGGGAGAATGTACAAGCGCATTTTCAATACAGAAGGGATGAACAATGGTGGAACGGTTGAGCACCGAACCATTGCAGCACCCTGCTTGCTATGATAGCATCTTAGACTAGAATACACATCTCAGAAAACTCCTTGTGCAGGAGATGACTGTTTCACCAGTGTAATACTGTGTGTCAAATCTTTCCCTATTCCTTGCCAAATCACCTTTACTTGGCCTTTGGTTCAAAGGTTACTTATTTGTGGTATGTAGCGATTAGAGCATGAAGAAGGATGTGACTGGAAAAGTGTACTAAGAATTAACTTTTATGCTTTGTTTTCCTTTTTTTCTTCCTTTCTTTGTGGCCTGTTTCACGATTTGATTGATTCCTCCCATTTGCAGATGTTTACATAGGTCCTATTTGTATTTCAAATCTGAGTCTGCTGAGGCAAGATCTTCCCTAATAGCCAGTAATCTCAATGGGCCCCTAACTGAAATACCAAATAATCAACTGCTCTTTCCCCTCTCCTCTTAGCGCTGGCACTCAAAGCCAGGAGTTTATTGTATTTTAAGCTTGCGAGCAGGTCTCTCTACCTCATGTATAAGGACATGTTCTTTTTCGTCTAATTTAGTATGTAGTCCCTCTCTATGATCTGTACCTAATTCTGCGTAAATTGTTGGCGCTATATAAATAAATGTTAATGTAATGTAATATAGCACAGAAACCTGTCAGACAAGCTAAAGGAGGAGCCAGTGATTGATTTTTACTTTTAAGGGCCAGTAAGTATCATTATATGAGTGGAAACAAATCAAAAATGTGTTTGGATGTACATTCAATACACTTCATTGTTCCAGTGACAGGATCCCAAACGGATGGGACAAAGTGGAGGGAATGGAAGGAGCAAAAATGTCATTGATACAGGATATGTACCTAACGTCATTTATGCCTAAGAATGAGACGGGTTCAAAAAGCAGAGAGGAGATCTTTGAGAGGTTGATGAAAATTGCAAGGGGGCGTGATCTCAAAAAAAAAAATATATCCAGTAGAATTGCATTGATTTTTACAATCTGTGGCATCATCAGAGGCATCTGATGATAAAAATGTTGCAATATACGGTAGTTTTTTTAAAGTATGTGTTTTGACTCCTATGAAATATAGCATTTTCTTTGTAACTATTTAATCATGTAGATAATTACATCTAAATTATGCATGGGTGTAAAATATTGTATAGACATTTAAATAGTTAAAAAACCTACTCATCTATTGTGTTAAGTCACACAGTTGTACAGATAATTGTTGTGGAGCTAATTAACAGAAAATATAACAGAGTCATAATAACATGTGCTTGGTCTTTAATGTATGGAATGTGCCTGCAATTAAAGCAGCAAAATCACTCGGCAGTTCAAGGACAGATTCAGACTGTTACATCTATGGTTAGCTGCCGGGTTCAGCTAAAGAACTAGCTTTAAATTGTAAGCTCTAGGGACAAAGCTCTCTTTACCACCTGTCATTGTCTTTTTTTCATTATGTCATATTCCATGGGCCTGCAGAGTTTGCTGGCATATTTATAAATATATATTAATATTGAGTAAAATTTATTGAAATTCCAGCACCCTGTTGTTTTTGGGCCAGACATTGTCTCTAGAGGTTCATGGATAAGGTTTATGGTATACTAAATGGTTGCAGAAAAATCAATAGCGCAAACACAAACCTAATACTATATATATATATATATATAAATAAAATACAAATATACAGATAATGGATTCAAAAAATAATTATAGTGTTGGACCACCACATGAGTATAGAATAGTGTCTATATGCACTCCAAAAATCTGTCCCCTTTCAAATTCAGTAAGTTCTGCTTTGGATGACATGGTGCTGATAATTACATGCAATTAGCTTGCTTTTATTGATATTATGTTGGGAAATTCTTCACAAGTTTATTTTTTATTTTTTATGTCATCACATAAATAAAGTTTTTGGTCCATCATCTGTATGTAAATATGCATACGTATTTATATTCACTTTAGTGATTCTACTATTATTATTTTGGGTGCACATGTATTACTCATTTCTCTGTCATTAGCCCCTTCACAACAATGGAGATACCAGGCACATCATGGAAAACATGTCACATAGTGACAGAGGATGTCCCTGGTGAAATCCACATAGGCAGCGATCAACAGTCACTGCCTATACTTAGCTGGTGTTGCTATGATGCCTTTATATCGAGGCATTGAAACAAACATGCAAACATGACATATTGTAAACTCAGGAGTAATATTTGAAAGGGTTTTTTTTTTTCACCATTTGTAGTTATGTAGAAGTGGTTCTTTTTCATCATATTTTAGGATTTATTTAATAGTAAGTTAAATGATATGATGCCAATAAAGAAAGCCCTTTTTATGGCAACAAAAACAGTATATAATATGTGAGGGTACACTACAAGCTAAACACAAACACCACAAAAAAGTTAAAACATTTCAAGGGTGCAAAGATTTCAAAACAGTCCTGTCACTAAGGGATTAAAATGCTTAGTTTGTCCATGCCTGTATGTTTAATCTTTATATAAATGACAATAAACATAACCAAAGAAAGCAAAAATCAATTATTTCATATTTTTAATAGCCCATTCATTGTTTGGAGCACTTCAATGCACTTAGTTTCTGCTTCTGACAATTTAGAATCAGCTGGTTGTTAAACATTCTTTAGATAACAGGTCACTTTGGTTGACTAAAGCAAGTAGAAGCAGACTGCAAATAATATTAGTAGGCTGGTGTGAGTGGCCCTCTCTTGTTTATAAATGTCTGGCTGTGCACTGCACTGGGTGGGATAAAGCATGGCAGTAGGTCATCTCAAAATAAGGGAGAGAGAAGCCACCACCTACGTTAGATTTATGACATGGGGTAATGTGCTGGCTATAGGGTTATGGAAACAGATAAGGTCAAACAAGCAGACAAAGGCTCACTGGGAATGTTAGTAAGAATGGTAATTTTAAATTGTACCATAAAAAAGAAAAGCAGCAAGAGACCTTTAAAGGTTGAAGGTCGCTGCAGCACTTTGCATCAAGGAAAGATTGTTGGCTTCGGATTTAGATGGACACAAAGGAGGCATTTGCAGAATTTCAGGATCTTTTTTTCCAAGACATTTCTTTCTCATGCATAGCATACAAATATATTTTTGTTTAAAAATACTTGGTAATGTTACATTTTGTTGTACTCTATAAAGTAGCATTGGAATAAGTCTAGGAGAGTTGTAGTTCCTCTATAGCAAATTAATGACTATGATAAAATACAAAATTATTAAATGTATTTTATGGTCTTGTTTATTGTGGCAAAATTGATGGTGTACAAGAAAAATGTAAAGGGATATCTAAATGACCTTTTATGGAATAGTTAATTCAATCAGTATCTCAAAAATACAACATGGATTCATAACTTAAAAATCCCAACTCTGCAACAATCAGGTATCCGTTGAGTTGGAGAGATCAGCAAGTTGGAGAATTTTTCCACCTCTATCCTTGCCTGATGTTTTGCCTGATCCATCATTGTCTGGTGTTCTTTTTCTGTTAATGGCCATCATTGTGTATAAGTACATAATTATGTGTATACACAGGTGTGAAAATAAACTACAACATATCTAAATCTTGGAATCTACCAATAAATACAGCTTGGATTCTTTTTCTGTTGCTGTTAAAAGCATTTGTAACTGGTTCCATTGTCTATTATATTATTGCTACTTTTGTGTTAAACTCATTGTTCCAAGGCTCACTGTCATACAACTGATGCCTTGTCTGAGACACCTGACAAGTACTTGTCATCTCCCCAGAAATCAAAGTTAATTCTTTATGATATAGATCATATATATTCATATATATTCTTTATAATTTTACTGGTTTATATTTACAAGTGCTAAAATAGTCACTTTGCTCTTCCACCAGATATCATGTTATTATTTGTTTTAGTTTCACTGCTAGAAAATGCAACAGCATCATTGCTTGTAAAGACATGTAAGCTAAGCCATTGATATCACATCAGATATGTTGTGTAAAAATATTTAGTATAGTCAGTACAACGGTCCCAGTTTCAGTTTGTTTGTAAAGTATGATTGCCTCTGTAACATTCATTTTCAAAGTATGAATGTATCAAACAATTTCAATAACTTAAATAAATCAAAAGGGCATATGGCAATTTTACTAACGAATCAGTGACAAAAAATAACCACAAAAAAACAACACTTTTTTTGTCTCATTTAAAAGTAGTTGTTAGTTTAATTTTTATTCATGGTTTGCATTAGTGTCATTTTAATAGTTAGCCATTTTGATGTTTGTGCTGACAACAAAGACATTCAGAACTGTGGAATATATGTGCTGTAGAATGTAGAATGGAATATGTGCCACATTACAAAAGGAGTCATGGATAGAGGGTGGCACACATGCCCAATAATGGCACAGTCACATTGTGTGTCAATGCATCATGTTAAGTACAGGCAACACACTTCTGGTTTCAGCTGACACACTAAGTGCCAGTGCAGCCCATGGACCATGTATACAAAAAATAGAAACAGAAATACATGGTTTATATAAAGCAAACTGTCAAGATGTATAAAATGATTTGCCTTTTACACATTAGAACTCATCTGTTTTACATTTGTTTATCCCTACCCAACAGACTACTGTGTGTCTCCTTTACAAATATAACCCCCAACAATTTTAGATATATGTGTATATATTTATATATACACCTAAATCTACACACACACACACACTAATGTTCAAAAGTTTGGTGTCACTTTGAAATGTCCTTGTCTTTGAAAGAAAAGCTAATTTTGACTGTAAATTCATTTTGCAACTCATTTGATGTATGTTTTCATAGGTATTTGTTGTGTTAATGGAGTTAATAGCTAGAATATACACTTAATTATCCAGGTTGTATCCTGGTGGCTTTGGACTTTTTAAAAATGCTCCTCATGCAAAGGTCATGTTTACTATGCTAAGGTATCTACTTGTGTAGATAATCATTCTAGTAGATAATGTAGTGTGATACATGTGACTTTTGCATGTGGTGGCTCATGTGATCATTATGGCATGTTTGTGTGTTACAGTATCTACTTGTGTGATTCCAGTCTCTCTTCATTGGGTGTTGAAGTCTTTACTCTAAAGGTAAAACACTAAAAGTACTAAACAAGTGCATTCGGGAAAAAGTAGGTAAAACATGAGTAAGAAGCAATTTGCGACTATTTGTAACATTTTGTGGGGGGTTTTCCCGATTTGCACCCCTTCCGTTTATTTTTATATAGTGTGCAATTTTCCGGTTGCACTAATATATTGCGATTTATATTTGCGCACGCTAAAGACTTTTTGTAAATATTTTGGGAAAAATACTTCTTATTTTGCATGTTAAAATTACACCAGCTTTTAGCAAGTGCTAATAAAAGAGGTAGAAAAAAGTATTTGCAAACTTGCCTGTTTTTATTCGCAAATATGTCTGTTTTTATTCGCAATTTTCTTGGATTTACAATTTGTGTGTTTAATGTTTAGTACATTGCAAAAGGAGCAAAGTGCAAAAACAGTTTTTAACATAAAATATATTTGCGTTTTTTAGTACATGCCGCACTAAGTTATGGTCATGTGGTATGCAGAGATAGTAATAAATATTTTGTGTCCAGTTATTGTAGACAAAACTCATAATTCACAAAATCCCTGCTAACAGCATCAATGTAGGTGCTGTATTACCTGTACAATGTTATTATTTTTCAAATTTATTATATGATGTCTTTTTCTTTAGAATGTCAACTAGAAACATAGAAGCATAGAATGTGTGGACAGATAAGAACCATTTGGCCCATCTAGTCTGCCCAGTTTCTGCCTAATTAAAAACAATGAAATACAAATGTAAAATAATGTGAATACTTTCATTTGCCCTGCCTTATCTTATATCTTATATTATACATAGGATAGCATTATGACTATCCTATGTTTTCCTAAACTCGTTCACTGTACTAACCACTACAGCTTCTGCTGGAAGGCTATTCCATACATCCACTACCCTCTCAGTAAAGTAATACTTACAGATATTACTTTTAAATCTTTGCCTCTCTAATTTTAGACTATGTCCTCTTGTTATGGTAGTTTTTCCTATTTTAAATATACTCTCTTCCTTTTCTGTGTTGATTCCCTTTATGTATTTCTTCCAAGTTATACATGTTACAAATCTTTTCCTGGTAAGTTTTATCCTGCAATCCATGAACTGCTTAAGCTACCACTTTCAGTTCTGTGACTGTAGCAAATACCCTCTCAAATCCCTTTGGTTCAGGGTATCTTTTTATAGTACATCTGCATTAGACAAGTGTTAGACAATGTGTTGATGCATTTTAGCTTTTTTTCCAAGTGAACATCATTCAATAGGAATGTTCTTTGAAAGACTAACTGCTAAAAAAAAAATGCCTTCCGAATGATACAAAAGGAATGATATTTGGTATAAAAAACACTTTTGATTGCCTAATTCTAATACATACCAAATGAAAATCTAAATTGGTATGTATGGTATATATATATTAAGCCGGTGATAGTGAAATATGCTGCTTGCGTTTTAAAATAATATTAACAAAAAACAAGAAATATTGTACTGTAAGATTTCTCTAGAAGTGAACTACTTACTATTGCTTCAGACTTCTGTCTCCAGTGAAGACGTATGCTACAAAACTGTATCTGATTTGGGACTCTCCATTTTGCTTCAGTTTTTCAATTATCTTTAATGTAAGATCTTAGGTTACAGTAAATATGTGGGATATTATTTACTGCGTTGAGTCAGTTTTTTCTTTTAAAGCTGCAGATCATGTCCGTGTTATAAGCCCTTTTTTTCTTGGTAATATGGATGTGTATATAATACAGCTTAATATATGATCAAACATTATTGGTGCTTAGCTATACTGAACAATATATTACTGGAAAGTTCTCTTTGCATAAACCTCTGGAATGACCACCGATGACATTGATGTTGTGCTATGGCCCAACCATATACCAACTTTTATTACAAGTTTAATATTTATATTTATATTTATTTATCAGGTATACTTTCATCTTTTTCTTAGAATGTTGTTTATTTTTTTGTGTGAGGTGAAGGTTCTGCTTTCTATGGTTCACCATTGGTGCTTTTTGTTTTGTACCCAATTTCTAAACCAGTACTTGATTATTTAACAGATTGACACAAGTGCCAGATTTCAGGCAATTTTTCTGGGGGGTCCTGTTGTGTAATACATAGAAAAAAGGTCTGTTTTTAAGAGCAAGCCTGTGGTAACACATTATTTTCTTAGACACATTATCCTATGTTCTTGATGTGTGTTTCTTCCCTGCTGAGAAGTCTTTAAGAGCAGGATTTTAACAAAACCAAGATTCCCATTTTCCTGCCACCGTGACCTCCTGTTTCCATTCACAAACTGTCTACTGAGTCAAGTCCACCAACTCTTTTTACCAATAATAAAACGCATGTGGGAGTTTTGTGGCATTGCCTGAATTCCCCACAAATGTCTATGAAAATTGTAGTTGAGAGAGCTGTTCTTTTGATATTCTTATTTTAGACTTACTTAACCACACTCCTAATGGAAATAATTAATAAAACCATTGAGCTCCTTCTCTTATGTATATCAATTTCTTTAATATCCTATATTTTATTTAAATTACCACTATATGTCAAAGTCTGTTGCTCACAGACAAAATAGATGCAGTTCATTCTCTTTGTCTATATTTGGTGATTGTAGTAACTTTATTGAACAGTATGTGTTTGATTTGTTGAGCAACAGCAACATAGTTGTTCAGTATGCCAGTGTCTGCGAACTGCATACTTCCCAAAATGTCCTCCTTTTGAAGGACTCTTTTCCTAGAGATCTAAATCCTTCTGTGTTTATTTTCTAACCTGTTATGTCCTTCTTTTCTTGCAGTTTAGAACACTTAGTGTAAACATCTGGTCAATAAACTAGTTTGGGTAACGAAAATAGGCATCCATTTTTTTTTTTAGAGTTTGGACTGATATATATATAAATCACTTCAAACATTGGAAAAGTAAATATATATGGGAAAATCATTATGCAACTTAAATCCCTGTTTGCATAGTGCTATAGAGGTAATGGTTTTCCCATAAAATGCACTTGTACAAAGCACCACTTTTAATTTATTTCAGAAGGCCACATGGACAAAGCTTTTCCTGCTCATAACCCATCCATTTGTCCATGTTATCTGTTTTTGCTCAAACCATCTCCACTTCCAACCTGTGTGCTACCAACAAAGCTGTGTGTTTTATTTTTTGGTGATGATGGGAGTGTCTGTATGTTTTTTGCTTACCTGGAATGTAAATGTAAATACAGGCCTGCATATGTTTGATCTGGTATAAAAGGTGTAATCATGAAATGCATGCACTGCAACAGTCCTGTTTTATATCAGACAGTCCCAATTTTGGAACTCCTATCCCATGGTTCCAATTTAATCTCCGGGTCTTCTTTATTCTCTTCATTCCGATGATAATGAATTCTGCACATGAGTTATGCCACTATGCTTGACAACATAACAGATGCCCCCTTCCATGCCATTCCCTCAACATCCCGCGTCTCCACCTAGGAGGTATGGAATACATTATACAACTGGATTAGCTGTGGAATTTTACCTTATTTTATTATAAGTTTATATAGCTTTCTTAATGTTTTTTGCTATTATTTTTTATAGTAAGTTGGTATATTCAAAGCTTGATCATTGATGACAAACATCATATCTGAAAAATTATTTTTTTGTCATTTTTTACAAATAGATTATAGCTACTTTGGATTTTATTTAAAAAGATGACATTCATTTTGTTGAATGCTTATAGTACATTTCATTTGAGCAATTTGTCTGCAGTCCAGCAATAACATTTAGTTGAGTTTTGGTTTGGCAATTACTGACCACAAAACGAGGCCAGCAGCATTACTACTACACTAATCTCTTCTCAACTATTAGGTATTTGCCTGTAGCTTTCTAACCCTGCCAACTCCTGTTCAGCTGTGTGGATGTTTCTCTCTGTATACTGCATTACTATAAGCTCACTTTGCAGATGTTACTATTTTGAAAATGGGTCATACTAAGAATATAGCTTATCGTCGAATTACTTCATTTGTAATGTAGAAACATATTTGTAAGAGCAGAGAACAATGAACTGGTTTAAGAATTAAGGCATGCATTTTGCCAAATGCTGGCCTTTTTTCTTTCCTTTTGGAAATATTGTTTCATATAATATATGGGGTTACACGGGGTGGCATATTCTTTAGATTGTATTAATGATGTAAATGAATGGTGATCTGTAATCATTCACCAAGTTTTGCTTAGTAAAAATGCATGATTGTGTAAATTTATATTTTTGCACAGTTTCTTGGTTTATAGCTTAAAAAGTCCTGTATTTGTTATAATTATGTTTACAGATTATTGCCTCTACTTCAAAACTGTCATGAATAATTATTACAAATAAAAACACAATCATGAGAGGTCTGGCAACTTATTTAGTGGCCCATGGTGCAAATTCATTAGCCCACCCGATATCATCAGAGATGGGCACAAATAAACAGGCAAGGCTGATAAGCCACAGACATAGACAGATAAGAAACATAGACAGACAGATACAGCAATGGCTGGGCCTGAAAGTATGTGTACCCGGTTTCCACTGGCCTTTCTCTACCCCAGATAGATGTGAAGATGGAGACGGGTCCAGAATCTCACGCAAGTGTATGTCTACGATGTCTGGATGTGTGGAAAGCCAAATTATGGAGCATACCTGACCTTGAAGCTTGATCCTATTGATCCTAAGGAAGATTGCTGCCTAGCCTCTGCACTCGGGCATTTAAAAATGAAAAGTAGTAAAGCCCAAACCCACTGAGATTAGAGAGCAGCCGGTGAAGGAGGGGGCAACGTCTTCCCCCTACCAGCCCTCCCCTGACAACAATAATAATATGGAAATATAGATTTTTTTTTTTTGTAACTTTGATACATATCTTTTTCTTTCTGGAAGCACCACCGTTACAGAGATAAAGTGATGCATACACACTACACATTATTATAAATTATTCCTGTGAAGTTCTGTGATTCACATATAGATACCATACATTACTATGAGTTTTTATACCGTCCAGCTCTGTAAAGTACTTCCACACATTGCATATTACTGTGGCACATTGTGATTCAGTCTTACAGTACACATTAACCTCAGTTTTATGGCTATGGAATTCTCACATGCTCTGTAACACCACACATTACTTTTTTGCTATGAAGCACTGGGATACTTGCTTTTAAATACTGTGATTATTTTAATATTTTATGTTCACTGGTTATTCTATGATCAGTGAACCATGTTTTTTCTCATAAGTAGATAATAATAAAAATAATAATAATAAGGAAATGTAATTTCTTGTATCTATGATCATTTCCCTGCTGTATCCACCATTTTTATAGAGATGTCCATTACATTGCTGCCTCTGGTGAAAAACATGCTTCCTTAAGCAGAGTGATGCAGTTGGCCTCAGAAAAACAAACAAACAGAAAAAGGTGTGCAGTCCCAAAACAAAGTTTACAGAAACACAAGATGGAGATATATTAGAATATTTTCAAGAGAACAATCCTCCCCCTCTGGTCGTTGATATGGATTGATCATTACATAACCTTAATGGCTGAGAAGTTTGCACACACAAGGCTGTGTGTTTAGTAATAGTCATGTATCTTAAGCAAACACATTACCTTTGCTTAGTTGTTCTATTGCTAGACAGTCATTACTTAACTTCAAATCAATTGTAAAGGGAAAATACATCAACAGAGATCTTGCAGATCCACTCTCTTTCCTTTTATACACCTGACTGGAGTCTTGGGGGATATTCACCAATACTTATAGCTGAGATGGAAAACTCTTCAACTTTCCTACCTTAACATCTCTGCTATGAATGCCTTATTTTAGCAGTTCACGTGCTGGTTCACTTTAGGTGAGTAGTCCCCTTAATGCAAGTTCGTTTGGGTGTGCTACTGCTAAGCATACTACACAAATACACTACTAGACACCTAGACCAATTACTATATGTTCTAGTATGGTTTTAAGGTTTTTTATAGATGAATTCCAGGTTGCTGATTCACAGTGATCACCACACATTGCCCAAGTACAGGATTAACTCATTAACAATGCCAATATGATATTCAATTTTGACCTTCGTAATTTTTCAATCTAGCCTGCACCAAATAAAAATGCACAAAATGCTATTTTAGAAGACCAGTATAAAGCACTGTTTACCGGAGGAGAAAACAGGAAATCACACTGACTTTAAACACATGAAACATTCAGTAGTTCCTAGTGCTGTTTATTTTGAAATTTAGTAGAACAACATTTAATCAGTTAGCTGTGGTGGTCGTCGTATTGAAGGTGGGATAATATATGATGAAAATCAGTCAGCCAGTAGGGGTGAAGAGCTCATGTGTCCCCTCTCTATTTTGTAAAATGGGTTGGTATTCCAGGTTACTACTACTCCCTAGAAATGTCAAACATTACACTATGCACTAGCAAGATTTTTTTTTCTTGCTAACTTTGCAAGGTCTTTTATTTTTTTTTCTCCTTCATCTATGCCTTAGATATATCCACATTACTGAACTAAATAGCTAATAAAGTGGAACGAATAAGTAGTTTAACAAGTGTAGGGATCTCAAGGCCTTATTTTATTCCTGTGATTCAAGTTGGCATATGCAGCACCTACATTCATTCTTTGTGGACACAATTTAAAGAATATTACAAGCTACATCTGAATGTAAAATTATATCCCAATTGCATTTTATTTTTATTTAGTCCCTCTCTTCTCAACAAAACAAAGTAATTATTGATACCATATTATTAAAATATTGTAAAACATGTATTAAAGTTCTTGTACTGATAATTTACATTGACATGTCAGGAATGTCCTCACAGCCTAGATTGTTTATTTTAACATCTTAAATATTTTGCTCACTTTTGTAAAAAGTAAAACAAATATTAAAGTTTTCAATGTAATTTATTGGTCTTGGCTAAAACCACAAAGCACTTTATGTGCAAATCAAGAACTTTAAAATAACTGTAATATGTATGCTTCATAACTGTATATATATATATTTGAAAGAAGTCACTTTTGCTTTTATCCCATATTTTACTATCAAATGCAGATTGGATTAGTTACGATTTTCAAAAAGATGGTTGGTGTACACTTACACAGTATATTTTCTATGTTAAAAGTAATAATTATTTTTTGCTTCTTTTCTTACAGAACAATGGCTCGTTGATTTGGTGTCAGAATCACAAGCAGTGTTCGAAGGTAAGTCTTCTTTGAAACACATGCTTTTGTGTTATATAACATACCTTAGGTGTTGTTTCTTCAAATAAGACAACAAATAAAACAGAACCTATAATGGTTGATTTAAAGAAATGTTATTTTTTTTCTGTGTGATTAACCTACTATAATTAGGCTGTTTTAAGTACTATAAAAACTCCCTTACTGTCGAAGGCTCCATTTAAACAGTGCTTTGGAGATAGTGCTTATTCAAGACTTGACACGTCTAGAATAGCACACGGATCCTTTGCTCATTAACCCTTATTTCTACAAGAAGCATTGTAATACATTTCAGATGCTCCAGGGGCTAAAGGCCAAACAGATCCCATTATTCACCATGGCTATTTGACATATAGAATACAGAGAGCATGTAAACTAATAACTAATTGAATCTATTAGAGTAAAATCTCATTAGCTTGTGCAGATACATGAAAGATTAGAAAGATGCATTACATGAAATCCATGGTGAATTTTGAGATCTGTCACTCCATGATTGCTCCAACGTATAATAAATAAAATGGCATGTTTGGAAAGAAATATGTGGTGTAAAGATTTGTTTTATAGGTTTTTTTTCTGCATGACCAACATGTCTTGAGTGTATGTATCTTTAAAGTCAATAAACTAATGCTTAGCGACTGTACATGCATTAATCACAGATGTCAATAAAACTGAACAAAATGTATGTTGCTTTAAATTACTTTGTGGGCTGGAAGAGAGTTTTTTTTCCAGATTCTAATATAGTGGGCAAAATTTAGTGCACAACGTTACTCTTTTTTTGCCACATACACATTGTACCCAATGCATGATTCACCCCTCATGAATGCAGGCAAATGCCATCAAATACTAGTATGCTAAATAACATGACTTGCACCAAAATAAATCCAGATATTTTCAAACAGCTTGGAAAAACGTAAATAATTTATAAAGTGTGTGTTATAAAAGGTAGTCATTGTTTCAAATGTGTCAGTGGTGTCTCCTGTTTATGACCTTGTGGCTTAATATGCAAGTAAACTTCTTCCAGTTGGAAATGTGCATATGAAGTCAGAGAGTGCTGTCATTATCAGCAGTCACCACAGTTATAGCTGCTAAGAAATTCAGGTGCCAAATTGGACCTTATATGCAGACTTTTGTAATATTTGGTAAGGAGCAATTTATTAAACTGATACCAGCCAACATTACAAAACTTAGTTAACAATCAATAGCTGATATACAACACTAAAAATCTTCTGAATTGGTTTCAGTCAATAAATAAAATGCCTCCTGCTAATTTAAGATAGTGATTGAATAAATGGACACACAGTTCATTATCTGGCTGCCATTGTGGCATTTTGTATAATCAGATAAAGGATGTTTGAATGAAAAGATTGACCTGTAGTTTTATAGATTATTATTTCTTTTATGATCCTCCTGAGATTCCTGATTTTTAGCTTTTGACAGGAGATAATGGATAAAAATGCATGTAAGACAGAAGATTATTCAGTTACTGTCGTTTCCCTCTATACAAAGATTGATTGTTGCAAAACAACTCAAATTCTGTTACCTTTTCTTCTAAATAAATATTTATTCATTAAATGCAATTTGCTGTATTACTATTATAATTTAAGCAGGAACTCTCTGCTAGTAAGCTGCTCTTTTTGTAAATAGTGTTTTTAGCAATTTTAGCATTTTTTTTAAAACATTTTTTATTATGCAATTCAAGCAGAACTTAAGACAGTGATGATACATAGTAAAACGTATACAGTCACACAATATATTTGCACCGTGATGCTAAAATAACATTACCATTTGTAACTGACATAATAATATCCTGTGCATCATACCTAAAGCAATATGTGTTATTCAGCGTATGCCGACAATACAGAAACATAGAAACATTGAATGTGTTGGCAGACAATAACCATTCAGCCCATCTAGTCTGCCCAATTTTCTAAATAATTGTATTGGTCCCCAGTTCACTATCGTATAGCTAGGATAGCCTTGTGCCTATCCCAACCATGCTTAAAATCCTTGACTGTGTTTACCTCTACCACTTTCGCTGGAAGGCTATTCCACACATCCACTACCCTCTCAGTAAAGTAATACTTCCTGATGTTACTTTTAAATCGTTGCCCTTCTAATTTTAGACTATGTCCTCTAGTTGTGGTAGTTTTTCTTCTTTTAAATATACTCTCTTCCTTTACTGCGTTGATTCCCTTTATGTATTTAAATGTTTCTATCATATCCCCCCTGTTACGTCTTTCCTCCAAGCTATACATGTTAAGATTCTTTAACATTTCCTGGTAAGTTTAAACCTTCAACCCATGAACCAGTTTAGTAGCCCTTCTCTGAACTCTCTCCAAAGTATCAATATCCTTCTGGAAATACGGTCTCCAGTACTGCGTACAATACTCCAAGTGAGGTCTCACCAATGCTCTGTACAATGGCATGAGCACTTCCCTCTTTCTACTGCTAATACCTCTCCCTATGCAACCAAGCATTCTGCTAGCATTTCCTGCTGCTCAATTGCATTGCCTACGTACCTGTAAGTCCTCTGAAATTATTACTCCTAAATCCCTTTCCTCAGATGTTGAGGTTAGGACTGTACCAAGTATTCTATATTATACTTTTGGGTTTTTACGCCCAAGGTGCATAATCTTGATCTTGTCTACATTAAATCTCAGTTGCCACAGCTCTGACCATTTTTCTAGTTTAGCTAAATCATTTGCCGTTTGGCTTATCCCTCCATAAACATCAACCTTGCTGCAAATCTTTGTATCATCAGCAAAAATACATACTTTGCCAACAAGATCTTCTGCAATATCACTAATAGTGAGAATAGGTCCAAGTACAGATCCCTGAGGTACCCCACTAGTAACAAGACCTTACACTGAATATACTCTATTGACTACAACCCTCTGTTGCCTGTCACTCAGCCATTGTCTAATCCATTCAACAATATTGAAATACAAACTTAAAGATTGCAGTTTATTGATAAGCCTTCTATGTGCGACAGTGTCAAAAGCCTTACTGAAATCTAGGTAAGCAGTGTCTACTGCACCACCTTGATCGATTATTTAAGTCACCAATTCAAAAAAATCAAAAAGATTCGTTTGGCATGATCTCCCTAAAGTAAACCCATGTTGTCTCTGATAATGATCAAGATGTTCAACAATTCTATTCTTTAACAAGGTTTCTATTGTTTTTCCCACTACTGAAGTAAGACTTACTGGTCTATAGTTGCTTGCCTCCTCCCTACTACATTTCTTGTGAATGGGCACAACATTTGCTAATTTCCAATCTTCTGGGACTACTCCCTTTAATAATGATTGGTTAAATAATCGGTTTTGCTAGTACACCACTAAGTTCTTTTAATAACTTAGGATGTATCCATTCAGGGCCCATCGACTTATATGTCTTTACTTTAGACAGCTGAAGTAAAACCTCTTCCTCTGTTAACTTACATGCATCAAAAGATTAATTAGTCTTTTTCCATAAATGAGGTCACTTACCCTCATTTTCATTTGTAAAAACTGAACAAAAATATTCATTAAGGCAGTCTACTATGCCTTTATCCTCTTCTACATACAGGAAATAACTTTTAAACACTGAGCCCATAACGAACAAAGTGCAACTGCTTTTCTCCACATTTTCATGTTTTTCCCTCCAGCATCATCGTGAGACGAGAAGCATGAAAATAGTAATAAAGATAAAATTCGACAGAATGCTTTTTGAGTTTAGATTGGAACATCGGGCTCAGCGTCAATATATAAGGCCTCCAAACTTGAAATAATGATTTTGTCTTCTTCTCCCTATCTGAGGACATTTCCAACCAACCCATCCTGAATAAGAAATCTAGGTTAGTTTTAAAGAGTGGAAGATCAGGAGGGATTGGGTGGATCCACTGATGTAGAATTGTCTTGCGGGTGGCCGCCAGCAAAATATGAGAATTTCTTATGTCTGCTAAATTTATCGTAGTCAATGGCCAATAAAGCCGTTTCTGGAGGTAGATTCTCCATTATACATTCTAGAGCTATCCCAAATCGGCCTCTAGTGCATCATATTTAGGCCAATTTATATTCTTATTCTTATGAATGGGTTCATAGAAAGGCACTACTACTGTTCGTTTTCTATAAGCCGAAAGTCTATAAACTGTAGGTCGTTCGGTTTATAGACTTTCGGTTTATAGAATACATAGAATTACATGTAATTCTTTGTATTCTATAAACCGAAAGTCTATAAACCGAACGACCTTCGGTTTATAGACTTTCGGCTTATAGAAAACGAACAGTAGTAGTGCCTTTCTATGAACCCATTCATAATTCTTATGAATGGGTTCATACAAGGCACTACTACTGTACGTTTTCTATAAGCCGAAAGTCTATAAACCGAAGGTCGTTCGGTTTATAGAATACATAGAATTACCGTATTTGCTCGATTATAAGACGACCCTGATTATAAGACGACCCCCCAAACTTTGTATATTCCTTTAGGAAAAAAACTAAAAGCCTGAATATAAGACTACCCTATAGGAAAAAAAAAAGTTTAACTTGTATATATGTAAATTGCTTTTTAATATATAATAAAAAATTGATATTATAAATGCATTTCTTGTTTTTATTTCCTTGCGGCCTCTCCCCCCCCCCCCAGCGTAGTCTCTCTCTCTATCTCCCCCCTCCCTCCCCTAGTCTCTCTCTCTCTCTCTCTCTCTCTCTCTCTCCCCCCTCTCTCTCTCTATCCCCCCTCTCTCTGTCTCCCCCCCTCTCTCTCCCTCCTCTCTCTCTCTCCCCCCTCTCTCTCCCCCCCCCTCTCTCTCTCTCTCTCTCCCCCCCTCTCTCTCTCTCTATCCCCCCTCTCTCTGTCTCCCCCCCTCTCTCTCCCCCCTCTCTCTCTCTCCCCCCTCTCTCTCTCTCCCCCCCTCTCTCTCTCTCTCCCCCCCCTCTCTCTATCTCCCCCCCTCTCTCTCTCCCCCCTCTCTCTCTCTCTCTACCCTCTCTCTCTCTCTCTCTCTCTCTCTCTCTCTCTCTCTCTCTCTCTCTCCCTCTCTCTCTCTCTCTCTCCCCCCCTCTCTCTCTCTCCCCCTCTCTCTATCTCCCCCCCCTCTCTCTCTCTATCTCCCCCCTCTCTCTATATCCCCCCCCTCTCTCTCTCTATCTCCCCCCCCCTCTCTCTCTCTCTATCTCTCTCTCTATCTCTCTCTCTATCTCTCTAATCTCCCCCCTTTCCCTGGTGGCTAGTGGGGGTAGCTGGGTGATGTCTGCACGATACGTGCAGACATCCTCCATGCTGCCCGACACCTCCTTCTATTATGACGGACAGCTGGTCCGTCATAATAGACGGAGGTGTCTGGCAGCATGGAGGATATCTGCACGTATAGTGCAGACATCCCCCAGCTGCCCGCTTTTCCCTGGTGGCTAGCGGGGTAGCAGAGGATGTCTGCACGACGAGCGCAGTCCTCCCCTGCTGCCGCCCGGCACGCTCGCCGGGACTTCTGTGACGTAGCCGGAAGTACCCGGCTTTTTCATAGAAGCCCCGGCGGTCGTGCCGGGCGGAAGCAGGGGAGTCTGCGCTCGTTGCGCAGACATCCCCTGCTGCTAGAGAGGGGGATCCAGGTCCCCTGCAGCTCTGCATTTGCTCTGAAAAAAACCTCGTCTTATATTCGAGCAAATACAGTACATGTAATTCTATGTATTCTATAAACCGAAAATCTATAAACCGAACGACCTTTGGTTTATAGACTTTCGGCTTATAGAAAACATGTAGTACTATTGCCTTTCTATGAACCGAACGAGAGCCCCATTCATAAGAATTTCTTATGAATGGGGCTTTCGTTCGGTTTATAGAAAGCCTATAGTATTACACGTATTCTATAAAACGAACTAATAAAATGAAACGAAATGAAAATAATGAACGAATTTCGTCTGAAATGAATGCAGTACGAAATTCGTTTTAGACGAAATAAATAACATTTTCGTCCGAATGGACGAAAACGAAACGAAAATTTTAGTTTTGCACATGTGTAGTGCATATAACCGTTTGGTAGAGTGTTGTTTAATTGGGGCATGTCGAATGATATTATCTAAGCTACTTGACCAATCCAGGTGCGTAAAAAATTGGATAGTTTTAGAGACATAGCTATGGGATTGTATGTATTGGAAAATAAATGGGGATAAATTAGACATAGCGTTTTGACATTCATGAAATGCCAGGACTGACTTCATAGATGTATTTAAAAGTATTTCTATAGTGGGAAACTCTCCCTTGTGCAACGTTTTAAAGGAGTGATGCGTCCTGCTCCCCTGAAACTCAGGATTGTGTAACCAAGAAACAAATGGTGACCATTGCCATTGTAAACCTCGACTCAATCTCACTCATTTCCTCAGCTTAATGGTTGTATAGATTAGCGAGTTATCAAGTAATTCTTAAGGAATGTGAGAATAGGGGAGATGTAAAAGCAAGTTTGTTTTGAGCAATTTTTAAATATGCTGTATATTAGACATGTGCAAAACTAAAATTTTCGTTTCGTTTTCGTCCATTCGGACGAAAATGTTATTTATTTCGTCTAAAACGAATTTCGTTCATTAGTGCATTCGTTTCAGACGAAATTCGTTCATTATTTTCGTTTCGTTAATTTTTATTCGTTCGTTTTATAGAATACAATGTAATACTATTGGCTTTCTATAATCCGAACGAGAGCCCCATTCATAAGAAATTCTTATGAATGGGGCGCTCGTTCGGTTCATAGAAAGGCAATAGTATTACTTGTATTCTATAAGCCGAAAGTCTATAAACCGAACGACTTTCGGTTTATAGACTTTCGGCTTATGGAATACATGTAATCCTATTGCTATTCTATAAACCGAACGACTTTCGGTTTATAGAATAGCCATAGGTTTACATGTATTACATAAGCCGAAAGTCTATAAACCGAAAGTCGTTCGGTTTATAGGCTGTCGGCATTTAACTAATAAGAGACAGAGTCTCCATTCATAATTTTATGAATGGAGACTCTGTCTCCGTGTAGTAAAATGCCGACAGGCTATAAACCGAACGTTCGGTTTATAGGCTGTCGGCTTATGGAATACATGTATTCCTATTGCTATTCTATAAACCGAACGACTTTCGCTTTATAGAATAGCCATAGGTTTACATGTATTACATAAGCCGAAAGTCTATAAACCGAAAGTCGTTCGGTTTATAGGCTGTCGGCATTTAACTAATAAGAGACAGAGTCTCCATTCATAAAATTATGAATGGAGACTTTGTCTCCGTGTAGTAAAATGCCGACAGCCTATAAACCGAACGTTCGGTTTATAGGCTGTGGGCATTTTACTACACGGAGACAAAGTCTCCATTCATAATTTTATGAATGGAGACTCTGTCTCCGTGTAGTAAAATGCCGACAGGCTATAAACCGAACGTTCGGTTTATAGGCTGTCGGCTTATGGAATACATGTATTCCTATTGCTATTCTATAAACCGAACGACTTTCGGTTTATAGAATAGCCATAGGTTTACATGTATTACATAAGCCGAAAGTCTATAAACCGAAAGTCGTTCGGTTTATAGGCTGTCGGCATTTAACTATACAGAGACAGAGTCTCCATTCATAAAATTATGAATGGAGACTTTGTCTCCGTGTAGTAAAATGCCGAAAGCCTATAAACCGAACGATCGGTTTATAGACTTTCGGCTTATATAATACATGTAATCCTATGGCTATTCTATAAACCGAACGTTCGGTTTATAGAATAGCATTAGGAATACATGTATTCCATAAGCCGACAGCCTATAAACCGAACGTTCGGTTTATAGGCTGTAGGCATTTTACTACACGGAGACAAAGTCTCCATTCATAATTTTATGAATGGAGACTCTGTCTCCGTATAGTTAAATGCCGGCTTTTAACTATACGGAGACAAAGTCTCCATTTATAATTTTATGAATGGAGACTCTGTCTCCGTATAGTTAAATGCCGGTGTTCTGACAAATTTCTGGAGCAAATTCTCCTGCGCAATCGCAGGAGAATTTGCTCACTGCGCATGTGCATAAAGTTACAGCTGATAACTCAGCTGTAACTTTGTGACCACCGCGCATGCGCCAGCTGCGCAACCCATCTCCCGCCCCCCTCACACCCCCCGCACACCCCTTCTTACCAGATCATCGACCACAGCGATACACAACGCATGCGCACGCCTATCCAGCCGTTTGGGAATGCGCGCGTCCGTTGTTGTGTTCTTAAGATGGTAAGTAACACGGGGCGTCGGGACATAAGGGGGCAAGCATCCTTGTGAGGGCTGCCTCATCTTGATGGGATTTGTGATCCTCCTGCTGCATCAATAATACAGCAGGAGGATCACAAATCCCATCAAGATGAGGCAGCCCTCACCAGGATGCTTGCCCCCTTATGTCCCGACGCCCCGTGTTACTTACCACCTTAAGAACACAACAACGGACGCGCGCATTCCCAAACGGCTGGATAGGCGTGCGCATGCGGTGTGTATCGCTGTGGTCGATGATCTGGTAAGAAGGGGTGTGGGGGGGGGTGTGAGGGGGGCGGGAGGTGGGTTGCGCAGCTGGCTCATGCGTGGTGGTCACAAAGTTACAGCTGAGTTATCAGCTGTAACTTTATGCGCATGCGCAGTGAGCAAATTCTCCTGCGATTGCGCAGGAGAGTTTGCTCCAGAAATTTGTCAGAACACCGGTTTTAACTATACGGAGACAAAGTCTCCATTTATAATTTTATGAATGGAGACTCTGTCTCCGTATAGTTAAATGCCCACAGCCTATAAACCGAACGTTCGGTTTATAGGCTGTCGGCTTTTAACTATACGTTTGTCTCCATTCATAAATTTATGAATGGAGACTCTGTCTCCGTATAGTTAAATGCTATTGTATTCTATAAACCGACTCTATTTCGGCTTATAGAATGCAATAGTACTACGAATGGACGAATGAACGAATGATTTTCCTTTATTAACCATTCGTTCATTCGGCTTTAGTTAGCTTAGCATTTTTGTTCTTCGTTTTTCGGGCGAATGGACGAAAATGCAATTTTCGGACGAAAATGCATTCGTCCGAAAACGAATGCACATGTCTAGTATATATTCACATGTAAATTGCTTTTTTAATAAAAAATTATGATATAAAAAAAATCTTGTTTTTATTTCCTTTTATGTGACAATGCTGCCTCTCTCTTTCCCTTGCCCCCAGATTTGTCGCTCTCCCCCCCTTAGTGTTGTCTCTCTCTCACCCTCCCTTTGGCTCCCCCCTCGCTCCCCTTGTGTCTGTCTCTTCCCCCCTTCCCTCCCCCTGTTTCTCTCTGCCCCCCTCCCCTTGTTTCTGTCTCTTCCCCCCTTGCCTCCCCTTGTTTCTCTCTGCCCCCCCCCCTTGTTATTCTGTCCCCCCCTCACCTGTTTCTTGCTCCCTGGTGGCTAGTGGGGGCAGCCAGGGGATGTATGCACTATACATAATAGACGGAAGTGTCGGGCAGCATGGAGGTTGTCTGCACGATTCGTGCAGACATCCCCCAGCTGCCCGATTCTCCCTTGTGGCTAGCGAGGCAGCGGAGGATGTCTGCGCGATGAGCGAGACCTCCCCTGCTGCCGCCCGGAACGACAGCCAGGACTTTTATGAGGAAGCCGGAAGTACCCAGCTTCATCATAGAAGTCCCGGCGGTCATGCCGGGCGGCAGCAGGAGAGGTCTCGCTCATCGCGCAGACATCCTCCGCTGCCTCGCTAGCCACCAGGGAGAATCGGGCAGCTGGGGGATGTCTGCACGAATCGTGCAGACAACCTCCATGCTGCCCGACACTTCCGTCTAATATGTATAGTGCATACATCCCCCGGCTGCCCCCACTAGCCACCAGGGAGCAAGAAACAGGTGAGGGGGGGACAGAATAACAAGGGGGGGGGGACAGAGAGAAACAAGGGGAGGGAAGGGGGGAAGAGACAGACACAAGGGGAGCGAGGGGGGAGCCAAAGGGAGGGTGAGAGAGAGACAACACTAAGGGGGGGAGAGCGACAAATCTGGGGGCAAGGGAAAGAGAGAGGCAGCATTGTCACATAAAAGGAAATAAAAACAAGATTTTTTTTATATCATAATTTTTTATTAAAAAAGCAATTTACATGTGAATATATACTAGACATGTGCATTCGTTTTCGGACGAATGCATTTTCGTCCGAAAATTGCATTTTCGTCCATTCGCCCGAAAACCGAAGAACGAAAATGCTAAGCTAACTAAAGCCGAATGAACGAATGGTTAATAAAGGAAAATCATTCGTTCATTCGTCCATTCGTAGTACTAATGCATTCTATAAGCTGAAATAGAGTCGGTTTATAGAATACAATAGCATTTAACTATACGGAGACAGAGTCTCCATTCATAAATTTATGAATGGAGACAAACGTATAGTTAAAAGCCGACAGCCTATAAACCGAACGTTCGGTTTATAGGCTGTGGGCATTTAACTATACGGAGACAGAGTCTCCATTCATAAAATTATAAATGGAGACTTTGTCTCCGTATAGTTAAAAGCCGGCATTTAACTATACGGAGACAGAGTCTCCATTCATAAAATTATGAATGGAGACTTTGTCTCCGTGTAGTAAAATGCCCACAGCCTATAAACCGAACGTTCGGTTTATAGGCTGTCGGTTTATGGAATACATGTATTCCTATTGCTATTCTATAAACCGAACGACTTTCGGTTTATAGAATAGCCATAGGATTACATGTATTACATAAGCCGAAAGTCTATAAACCGATCGTTCGGTTTATAGGCTTTCAGCATTTTACTACACGGAGACAAAGTCTCCATTCATAATTTTATGAATGGAGACTCTGTCTCTGTATAGTTAAATGCCGACAGCCTATAAACCGAACGACTTTCGGTTTATAGACTTTCGGCTTATGTACTACATGTAATCCTATGGCTATTCTATAAACCGAAAGTCGTTCGGTTTATAGAATAGCAATAGCATTACATGTATTCTATAAACCGAACGTTGTTCGTTTTAAAGACTTTCGGCTTATAGAATACTATTGGCTTTCTATAAACCGAACTAGAGTCGAGTCCCCATTCATAAGAAATTCTTATGAATGAGGAGGGACTCTAGTTAGGTTTATAGAATGCCAATAGTATTCTATAAGCCGAAAGTCTTTAAAACGAACGACGTTCAGTTTATAGAATACATGTAATGCTATTGCTGTTCTATAAGCCGAAAGTCTTTCGGCTTATAGAACAGCAATAGCATTACATGTATTCTATAAACCGAACGTCGTTTGTTTTAAAGACTTTCGGCTTATAGAATACATGCTGCTATTGGCTTTCTATAAACCGAAAGAGTCCCCATTCATACGAATAGGTCAATTGACCTATTCGTATGAATGGGAACTCAATTTCGGTTTATAGGAAGCTAATAGCATTACATGCATTCCATAAACCGAAAGTCATTCATGTCGGTTTATGGAATGTAGTACAATGCTATTGGTATTGTAAACCGACTCTATTTCGGTTTAGAATGCCAATAGCACGAATGGACGAATGGACGAATGAACGAATGATTTTCGTTTATTAACCATTCGTTCATTCGGATTTTGTTAGTTAAATTTTTCGTTATTCGTTTTTCGGACGAATGGACGAAAATGCTATTTTCGTCCGAAAATGCATTCGTCCGAAAACGAATGCACATGTCTACTGTATATGTAGTTATATATTTTTTCCTATTTACCTATTGTTTCCTGTTTTTTTGCAATTCGCTGGTCAGTTCACCATAGTTCACTGTTTAGTAAGGCAGACAAGCCTGTTGTAAAACTCGGGAGGAAGCAAACATAAAACAATTGGTTTGTATGTGAAATACATCCGTATATTTACAAATAATGTGATGCAATAGATGTAGTATATCCCTTGCCTTATAACATAGCTTTCCGAGTTTTGACAAGAATGGCACATGAGTGGGGCCATTTCAGTAGCCAAGCCTATAGGCGGAACAATGATACATTTTAAGTATAATATTTAGCATAGCTTATTTCAGTCTACATTTTATTTTAAACACATGATAGTCCTCCTTAGCACAGATTAATTACAGTGGTTCTAAAGTGAAGGCAATTATATCTCCATGAAAGACAATGACACCAAGATTACGACTTGCCTTATAGTACAATGTAATGAATCTTGCTTGGTTTTGATGACATGAAAGAAAGAGGATGGGTTGTTCATAAACTGGATATCTTTCCAAATTAGCAAAATTCCAAGATGACATCATAAGAATAAGATAGACTAGAATAATATAGATATTAAATGCTTAGATGCTTCGAACCAGTTAGTGTAAATTATGTGCCCAGCTTGAGTTAAGTCTGTATCGATGAAACATTTTTTGTGTGTTTAAAACATCTGCTAAACAATCAATAAATGCTAAAACAACACTCTAATACAGAGCTGATACTGTTTATCTAGAAATATTGTCTTATCCATGGCAAGGATATGATTTACCAGAGTCTACTATCTGAAAAATATATCACATGGGCTAATTTAGGGGGGAGGATGGAAGAGGGGTAATGGGAATATCCTGCTACTGGCACACAGCATCCTCAGCATTGTACTGGTAGATAGAACATTAAAATTGGAGTAAATAAAAATTCATGAAATTCTTAACTCAAGACTGGAAGATACTAAGCAACATGAAAACAAATACTGTTTTTCTGGTGCTAGAATGAGGCAGCTTTTAACAAGGCACCTTTTAGTGCTTCTCACATCATTAGTTTCTTAATTGTCGTACGGCTGCTGTTTGTGTGTTATGCAGAAGCAATGCTTGGTAAATATAGTCTATTGTGTGAGAGGAGTGTTTTTCAATTTTGTTCTGAAGCATGTATACCGCTCTCTAGATCTGTGTATCTGATGTGTACAGTGCCCCAAGCCATTTGCTAATGATAAAGCATTTACTTGGCGCAACCAATGAATGATTCTAGTAGGTACAAAATGGTCTTGTTTACCTGAGTACTTTTCAGCACCCTGATTTGTAAATTTCCTCTGTGCTCTGACAGCAGGAAATGGTGTGCTTGTGTTTGTTCTTCGAACAGATGCTCTAAGCCGACAGGTTTCATTAGGTTGTTTGTCAAGATGAAATATTAGCTACATGGCCTGGAGTTGGGCATAGAATATGTTCAGCACAGGTTTCAGGAAAGAGATAAGTATCAGGTTGTCCTGTAATTACTTGGACGCACAATTTGGTCAAGACCATTGTATTTGTATTGCTACTGATCCTGTTGTGGGATAAGGAATTATTCAACTATATAATCTAGGTTTGGGCAACTCCTGTTGTTGCAGATTTTTCTGCAAACAGCCTCCTAACTACTAAAAAATCACTTAAATGAGTAGTGTAACTTCGGAAACTGATGTATATTTTTACATAATGTTTGGTAGGAAACCATAAAATAAAAGTCAATAATAATATTTGGAGAATTTGTTTATCGAATCCTACATTGTGTGCAATTATACTCTATTGACGTATCTCAGACAACCAAGAATAACATCACCTCTTTGAGTGTAACATCTATAAAAAGCAGCTAAGGATCATGTGTATCCTACATCCATACTCTGCATCACTCAAGAGTGTGAAATCTTTTGCAGGTAAAGATCTCTCATCGCCAGAGGACTTCTATTTCAAATATTTAAAAGTATTGAACTTAGAGCCAAGAAATACTCAGTGGAACTGGAATGTAGATCTGATCGTGGTCAGCTGCCAAAGTCAAAGGTTCTGCTTAACACATTTAATATTCTAATATTATAAGAAACCCTTTGTTTGTAGTATAAAAATAATTGACCCGTTTATTCACTCTGTGCTAAAACAATTTAAGATTAGTCGCTCAGAGAAGGTCATTTTTTGGAATAGCTGTACACAGTACTATTCAGAAACAGTTTCATTCTATCACAAAGACTGTGTAGAACTGGTCTCTGAAATTAGCAATAGAATCTTGCAGCATAATAATACACCAACATTACCACTGGACAGTAGTCTAAACAAATAAAGATTTATAGAGTGGCTGTGGAGAACCCACAAATGGCATGTTGTGAAAACAGCTATATAAACGGATTAACAATATAACATTTCAAATAGACGGCTCTATACGAGCATGCCAGAAAGTGTTTTAAACTGGAGACAATAGCGTTTATCTCATATTAAAAATGTGTGGGGCGCCTTGAGCGGATTTAACATATTTATAACTTAAAATGCTTTTGATGTAACACATACAGCGAAAATATTTAATCCCATTAAATGTTGTTACTAGAAATTTCTTTCCAAATGTCTAACTAGATACTGTATATCTTGTAGAGGAGTCATTCTTATGAACTGCCTAGTGAATAACGCAGCATTGCTGTTAGTGAACAGTTGAAATGAATACTATAATAATAAGTTAAAAAGTTAATGAGAGATGGAGAGTGCCATGTTATTTTGGTAATGAATATTTTTATTCCCACCAACATTTTTCCATTTTCCTTCTACAATTTTTATTTTATTTTATAGTGTGCACACCATGGCGGGGGTAGGCCGCAACTTTTTCATGGTGGACATATACTGTACTTTGTGACAGGCAATGATGTTCTATGGGCATTCAAAGACTTTGCAATGGACCCCAGTGTCCTTGTACAGACACTTTGTCTAACCCTACACCAAGTGGAAAGGCCGTTACAAATGTTTTATTGTTTTGCAATAGCGCAATAGATTACTGTTGTGATGTCAGCTATTGTTGTATCAAGCAGTAATAAAAATGGATAAGGGTCCATAAGGGAAATAGGCTCCATACCAATAATGGGGATACAAAAAACACAACACTTTTTGGAAAATGTATTCCAGAAGATACTGGTGTCTTGACAATAAGCCCATTTTTAGCCCATTTTTTGCATGCAATAAACAATTTCCACACAACACTTGGTGAATAAGGTGTCTTTATTTCACTACCATGGCAAATACTTGGTAAAAACGTCATAAACAAAAGCCATAGTAACTATGCATAGCTCCACTAAAGAGGAACAGTTTATTAAATACAGCTGGGGAAGGATTTGTGGGACATCTGTTGCATGTTAATTTAACATATTTAGCCAGTGTAGGTTAGTAGGATGAATGTGAGGGTGGGGAAGTTGAAAAAAGGGTGGGGCATGTACCTAGGGTGTGCGGATGGAACAGCTTGGATAATGAGCTGAATTCTATTTATTCTACTGAAAAAAAAAACAAGAGCTAACATAGGTTTATGAGAGACACAAATATAAATGTTCTGTTTTTCCCTACTGACTTTGTTGTCATAATGATAACTAATAGAAAAAAATAAAAAAATTTATGGAGCACACAAGCTTATCATTACTGTGGGGAGGACAATTATAGGTAAAACACCTCACTATTTTTGAATACATTTGTGAAGATATGCTTGCAAACCTGTAACCATAAGATATATATATATATATTTTTTTTTTAAATTGAGATTACCATTTTGCACTATACATTTTTTTTTTTACCAGTACAGTGCTGTAATAGAAGCAGGAAGTAGAGAGTACCACAGAAAATTGCTTACCCTTTCAAATCTGTTAGTACCAACACACTATCTTGAATCTCTGGTGTCCATAAAAGTGAAAACCTGGACATATATTTCTGTGAACGTTCTAAATTAACCTTTTGTGTAGATGCAACATGTGTAATAGCTTTGGTTTCTCTTTAATTAGGAAGGGGCAGCTTCTCTAAGTCAACAATGCCTTCTTTTGTGTGGGACAGACCAGAGAGGCAAGAGGTACACACACAAAACCAATTTTCAAACAGGTCAACCATTTCTAGAAACACAGTAGCCTGATAAACTTCCAAATAAAGAGCTATTGTCAATTATATACTCCGTTGTTTCAAACTTCCTGTTGAGTCACTTTTAGAGATAATTCAGGTGGAAAGATGAGTTAATGATTCCAACAGATTTCCTTCTCCCTCCTGTCAGTCAAAACCCACTTAAATCAAAGCTTGTAATATGTGCCTCCAGCATCAAACCCAGTCAGGGACTGTGTTAGTGATATGCCAGGCCCACAGTACTGCCTTTCTTATGGTAAAATTTCTGTGCTCTCCTGCTGTGTGACTTTTATCAAACATATTAGTCTGCATTTGGGAGATCATTAGTCTTCAAAGGCTGAAACATTCCAAAGTTCCTTATCCTAGGAACACTCATGTCAGCTTGAAGGCATGTAGCCGATACTTTTATATAGCCTTTACAACTGCAACCGAGAAGAATTAAGCATTTCACGATACTAAAAGACTGTGTCACCATTTTATTGTGGGAAAGTGATATAATTTGAATCAACTGCTGCTCTTTACAGTAAAGAATGAGAAAAATGCCAGTTTTATTACTGTAGAAATCGAGGATTCGGTTACAACAGTTTTTGGAGATGACAGATGCACTTTGTTTGAAGCAGAGATGTTGATGGAAGTGGTTAGATGTGTATGGTAGAATATGAATTAATTTGAATACTTTACAAATTTAGATGTTTCAACTGGTCGCAATGTTGGGCAGATGTTCTTAAGGCCCTTAAATATGCCTATTAATATAAACGGGTGCATTTTGTAAGGTATGGTAAGCATATGTGCATGAAATTAAATGTATGACTGTATAAATACAAAGCATAAAAATATAATATATGTTATATGTCAGCTCCCTTTGCCTGCAGCACAAAGGGACCAAGAAAAATATAACTGCCAGAAGAGGTCTCCTTTACTGTCCATAAATTTTGTCACTGGGAAAGCAAAGCTGGAAGCTTAGTATCAACAGGACCAGTTACAACTCCTACAGTTACACCATTGCCATTTAACCAAATCACAAATTGACATTTACAGTGTAAATAGACACAAAGATGCACACACCATAGGCAGTTCTGCATCTATGTGCAGGACGTACTTAGAAACCAGAGAATATCTGAATGTATCTTTCCTGGTTAAATACTTTTTTTATTGTTATTGTATGTACCGCAGAAGATTCAGGTGTTCCAGCAGAGATGTCCCATGCAGGTCATAGCAAAAATAAATATTAATCAAACAATGTGAGTTCCACCCAACATTTCCACTGGCATCATAGAAGGTTGGGGTTGTGGGTTGGAAGGCGAGTGTCAAATTTATAGTGCAACTGTGCAACAGTAGTATTTATTCCCTGTTGTCCTGAACACTGGAGAATGAAAATCAGAAAAAGTGCGGCCCTCCAGATGTTTTAGGACTACATTTACCATACTTCTCTGCCAGCCTGTTAGCTAAAAGAGCATTATGGGAGATGCAGTTCATCAGCATCTGGAGTGCCACAAGTGTTTTAGGTGTCTGAATGTGTAATATCAGTGGTTTTCACTTCCTTTAACCATTAATGGACTCAGTTCACATTATATAAGGCAACTTGATCATAAGCAACATACACACATCTATTTTATTGTTTGGTGTAGATAAGAACAGATCCATACACACACACACACACACTCACACACACACACACACACACACACACACACACACACACAAAAGAGAAAGCTCCACTAAGTAAATATTCCTGTGTGTGAGATCTGATGAGTTTCAGAATTAGGCTTCCATATTCCATCTCTCCCATGATGTGTCAGATTGGATTGTTCAGTTGTCCCTCCAGATAATTTATTCTATTTATGATTTTTAATTGCTATGTGCACTAAATGTAAAGGGGGAAATGTGAAGAATTAATGAACTAAGAATTTAATTATATATATATTTTTTAATATTTGGAAAGTTTACCTTTAAAGGTTACCATTTGCAAAATGTTGACTGGGGATAGATTTCCCCCCAATGATTCTCCTGAAAGAAACGCTGGGGCCATCTTAATGCTACATGCTCCACCATACGAGAAAAAAACAGCTAAACAAAACATTATCTGGAAAGACCATATTTATGAAAAATATGCAGTTGACAGGGCATGCACAGTTGGAAGATTTATATTAATGGAACACAAATAACATCCCCTGAATCTTGGTCAAAAGTACCATCCCCAGGATGTACTGGAAAACCCGAGAATATCTGGTTACACACTTTGTTATTATTATTTTGTTTAAATACTTTGAAATTAGGTGCTAGCACTCAGGAAGAACATGGGACCATATACCGGAATAAAATCTTACAGAAATTGAATAATACATTTTTAAATACACAATAATAGATCATTGGTAAATTCAGCGGTGAATTAAAAGATGCGTAATTTGTATAGAGTTCCCGATGGAAGAACACCTGATACGTTTCACCCAAGGCTTCTTCAGTGGTGTATTACAGAACTTAGCATCAGGTCCTAACACAAAGAGAAAGGATAGTACATGCCAAATACTGGTGCAATTGGCGTGTGCACATACAGAAATAGTCGCCTTTCAAACAAAAACAGAATAACTTAATCTAAAGGTGTATGAGTTCCACTCTGAAAGATTAGAGAGAATTACTGTGGCAACATGTAAAATGAATGAATTCTATAATGATGGATAAATGTCAATATTTGAGTTGGTTCGTCTATCACCTGCAAGATAGCTAGTTGATTGGAATATGCAAAAAAACGAATGACAATGCCTTTGCTATTACGAATAAAGGTAGTTTATACGTAAAATACACTTAATGATTTTGAAGGGGATAAATGTAAAGGAGATAAACTGTATTCCTTAGAAGTGAGTATTCACTAAAGAGGCAAAAAAAGGTTAGTTTATGTCAAACTGCATCCTGCAAACGACTAACATTTTAGATTATGAGATATGTAATGTTGATTCATTGTTATTATTTTGTTTGTTGTTTGAATAATATGACTTACCAAAATAACTTTATATTAGCAACATACATAGTTTTAAACAAAATTATATTTCTGTAGATACAATAGTTATAATTTTATGTTAATTTTAGGAGTGAAATAAATGATAGCTTTATTGTTATTATTATTTATTAATAAAGCACCATCATATGTCATGGCACTGTCGAATGAGAACACCAACACATACAACAGTCATAAGATGACAAAACATATCAATAAGCACAGAGACCAGTATATTTATATTTACCTCCCATAAATAAATAAAAAAAAGATATTTATTCAAATAGTAAAAACATGTATCAATGCGTGTAAGGAAACACTCACATTGAATTGTGATTATGAGATTTGGCAATACAGTAAAAATAAGACCAGTGGCAAGAGAGCGATAGTGTAAAGAGAGAGCTTTAGCGTGAATACCGGTAAATATTGTTGTTTTTGCATTGTGTGCACCTCCTTCTATTTTTTGGATACATTTTTTGGGGCTTTCCTGTTCTGACTAGCCCTTGGGTGTTGCACTGTATTATTCCATATGTTTATAACTAATTTTTGTGTGTCGTTCTTCTTCTTTTTACCTATTTATATAATTAAATGAACCAACTGTACACAGATTCATGTCATGCCATGTTATTTTTTATTGCTTTTCTTTACAGTATAATTCTACACCATTAAGAAAATGAAAAAAAAAAATGATAACGTACAATACAAACTTTGCAATAAAGATCAAATATAAAGTGCTGTCAATCAAACAAACCCACCATGATACTTATACAATAATGATGGTATCAAAACTACCAATAAAACATCTTATTGAACTACTTCATTAATTGCTACATACTTGGACTGTCTGTGGGATGAAACAAGTTAAAGGTATAGACCATAAGGACATCTCTTCTGGCGGGATAGGCACATTACACATTTCCAATTGCAGAGCAGGTAATTTGCATATCAAACCACAGATGATGTCATAAACAAGAGACACCACAGACACATTTAAAACACACACAAAACCCCCCCCACATTTTTCTGCTAAATTAGCCATTAGCTACTAACACAATCTATAGATACTTTTTCATAAGTATTTAATGCTCCACGTTCACAGTAAAACAATGTTTAAAGGAAAGAGTCCCCTTAATAATAGCATAAAAACCTCAAAGAGTGCTACAACCTTTAGCAAATTTACAGTTTTCTATAATTCGTATGTGTTTGGTCTCGTGAAATAAAACCACGACTCTTTACATATGAATTCGCTTTGTGCAAATCTTACTCAATGAGGAGAAGCGGTGTGAGTTTGATGACCGGCTATTGTAAATTCTAAGCATTGAACTTCTAAGATCAGCCACTCAGACAATGATGAATTAGACTCATTATTCAGGGAATGAAATATCTCATCATGTCTTGTGCCTTAGTTTCGCTATTAAATTCAAGCAGTTCCCCTCTGTTGTGTTATTTTTTTTCTCCACCCCCCCCCCCCCCCGAAAATAAAATTCTCAGTGAAAAAGCCGGATTTAACGAGTGATGTATTTTATCATTAGACAAAAATAAATAGAAGATGTATGTCAATGAAGGGGAAAAAATAACACAGAGACATAGCATTAACGGTGCCATTCTTGGGAACTAAATGCATCTTTAAGTTTGCTTTATCTGCTTCACTGAACACTCTGTAGAGAATCAAGGGGCATTCACAATGCAGACCAAGAGCAAACCCTTTCCTTTCTTTCGAGCTATTTGGGCACAAAAATAATCTCTTCCTAGAACTGTTTGAAAAAAGCAACTGAACTATGCAAACTAATCAACTGTAAATCTTTGCCATCTAGAGAGTAGTTGATTAAGTAACGTCTTGCAGTAGCCCAATTATCAGTGAACCATAGCTGATCCAGCACTTTAGCTGAAGACAGTGCTTCAGAGATGCGAGGCAAATTAGTAACAAGTCTGTTTTAATGCAAGTGTTAGTTTATGCCTCTCGAAATTAACTATTTCAGTTTCTAGGCAATGCTTACATCACAACATCAAAATTACATTTAAACATGGATATTAATACTATATTAATGATATTAAATATATTGCCGTGACCATTTATTTATCGAATGCATTCATATTGTGCAGCATTGTATGATATGTTTCAAAAAATATAAATATTTATGATCTCTTTCTGGGCCGAATTGGACTGTTCTTTATGGCTGCTTTGACACAGTCAGATGCATTGTCGAATTATCGAGGTGGAGGTTAGAATTACGGGGTGGAGGTTAGTTTTATGTTTTGTTAAGGGTTTGTATTAGGTTTAGGGATTAGTTTAAGAGTTAGTATTAGGAGGAACTATGGTTAATGTTAGGCTTCAGATGTTATTTTTAGGGTTGGGGGGTTTACTTCAATAGAAGGGTTAGTATTTGTTAGTGCTGAAAGTTCAGCGCTAAAACAATCTTTTTTGGTCAGTGCTGTAACTGCCACATCAAAGAGTCCTAGAGCCCTTTCTGGGAAACTTTGTATTCTGCAACCATTTTCACCCTCTGAGTGTGGCAGAGGATGCCAGGATATCATATTCCTCTGTGCCCTGCCTTATATACCATACTGACCCCCTTAATTTTTTAAATGAAGTGTGTGGCATATAATTGGGATATACCTTGCAAGATTACCAAGTGGGGAGAAAAAACATTCTCAGACTGAACAGACTGAGCAGATTAAACAGAGCACTCTGTTGGTAGCGTGGTCCGACTTTTAATGTGTTCCCCGGAATCTGCTGCACCTGGGGCATATTATTTCTTAATCCTAAATTTATTGTCCAGATTATAGGCTGTGGTCTAAAATCCAGACTATAAGGTATGTTACAAACAGTACTCTACTCCTTCAAATCTAAGTAGACAGTGCCCATCATGCCTAGCTGTAAATAGGATATATGAGGCTCCTCAGAAGCAGCCTTCCACCTCAAATTATTTGATGTGATGCATTAGTTCTAATTTGAGTAGAGAATAAGAGTTTCTGCTGGGGAAGAGCTACATCAGTGATGGCTAACCTGTGGCACTGACATAGGCCCTCTCAGGTGGTGCTCAAAGGGGGGAGCTGTTGTAGAATAGAGCTGTTGTAGACTAGAGCTAAACTGGAAGGATGTAGTGGTAAGAAAAGGGCATTTGGCTTTGAGATGTAATGTGGGAGGATGGAAGCACTGTCAATGGCAGTGGAAAGAGACGGGCATGGAGGAAAAGGGAATTATATCGAGAAGAGGAGATATTGCAAAGATATGAGGGGTGAAAAATAGGAGGGCATGCCTCCCAAGTATCCCTATTTCTGATGGACAGTCCCTTTATTTGTCTCAAATCCATCTGTCCTTCTATCTTCCTTTGGTGTCTGTGACCTCAGAATTTTTCACATGTATATCTCTGTTTTTGTTTCTTTGTTAATTGTTAGGCCTAAAATAATAATACACTTGTGTTATTTTACACATATTAATGACATTAATATTTTTAAGCACATATTTAAGTATTGTGCAGACATTTCTAATTTATTTCTAAATCACCTTCTTAAAATTAAATATGCATCAGTATGTACATGCTGTTATATCCCTCGGATAACAGTGCTGGGTAGACGGTTTTTCCTCATGGATAACAGTACACATGGGGTTTAAAACTTTTTTCTAAATTCCAACACTAAGTTATTGGCGTTCCATTGGTATTGTAAAATCAGTGTGAAATACTAATCAAACCTTTTCTCAGAATATGAGCTAGCAGAGGTCTCTTCTGGGTGGTGTTTTTGCTGATGGGAGGTTGGCTGTACCCAGCAGGAAAGGCTTGGACTTGCTACGGTTGTTAATTTTTGTTTGGTTCAGAATCATGCTGCTGATGGATATTTGTAGGCCTCATTATTCACTCACTGGGTGGCAGATGCACATGTAACAACTTCAGAAGGTTTTTTTTCTATAGCTTGGGCCAGGGTCATAGGCAACTGCTGGGAAGAGGCATAAAGACAGCTGACAAATGAGTGTATTGATATAAACACACTTAGAAAGGAAGTTAAGAGATAGCCTGCTAGCAAATCGAATAGTGTAACAATATTTGTAACAATTAGGTGTGGTGATTCACTTTTCATGCTCTGTGATATGATAACTTCACCTCTGAGAAACATGGCCACAAAAAATGTATTGATGTTTTTAGATTTCTTTTAATTAGTAATATCCAATGAATTTGACATCCTCATGAATTGTCCAATAGGGTCAACAAGAACATGTGTAATTACAGTGCCCTAAACCCAGCAAGACAAATGACATTCCAGGTACGACATGAAAAATCTGTCAGCTAATAACAATAGATGTACCTGGCATGTCCTGTGGTGAAATGAGCCTTGGAAGCAATCAGTGACCCCCCCCTCCCCCCCCCCCCCCCTTGGGCTGTGCAGTCCTAAGCACTATATTGAATGGCAGCATGCCTTTCCAATATGGAACTGCCCTGTTGTCGGCAAGCACTTTGGAAGCAGTCAATGATTGCTTGCTTCATTCTATTAATGTTGCAACATTACAGCCAATTTTTTTTTTTATAGTTAAATAAAAAGGCTTGGGTTAGGTTTAGGGTTAGTGTTAAGGTTGAGGTCAAAAGGTGCCTCTTTCAGTTATAAATTTCTTTTGTAAATCATATGATATGATCATAATTATGGTATCTATAGAAAGCACTTTTTATGGCAAAAAAAGAAACAAACAATGTATAATTTGAGTAAGTACATTTATTGAAAAAGAGGAAACTCAGAGCTAAACACAAATGCAGAAGTGTTATAACAGCCAGTCATGAAGGGTACACCATTTTCAAAACATTCTGGTCACAAAGGGATTAATTACTAACCCCAACTTTATATTTTGCCAATGGCATCTAATGTGTCCTAGAAGACCTTTATAAGGGAGTACATCGTGTACCAAATGGGCTAAATATCTCACTGATATCCTTGCTCATTTAACAGTCCTGTAAAATAGATAACTAATAATGAAAATAGCGTAGCAACATGAGGAAAATAAGGGTGGAATGTCTCCCCCTTTCCCAAGGTTACTACTTTGTCTGCTGTACAGTGCTTTGTGCATTCCCTTCTCTGCTACTGATGGTACAGTCTAAACACTCAAATGGTGTTTGCTGGGTCTCTTCTACCCCTATCCAATCACCCTGAGGTCTAGGGTACCTGGATCTAAATCCTCACTAACAAGCATAAGATTATGATGACCTTATGTATTATTGTGATGCAGTTCAAGATTTCTTCCAGCTGAATATATAACTGCTGCTGACTGGAATCCAGAATACAAATATGACAAGAGAAGCTATGAGGAGATTCTGTTTTCTATTAATATAGTTTCCAAACAGGACAATTTAGTTCACCTGTAACATCGGAGTGAGAAAGAAACAGTCATCCTGAGCAACAAGGACACATTTGAGGCATACCAAAACTATGCTGAGCTGAATGACTAAAAACCTTTAAATATATATGCATATGTTCAAGTCTCCTCCTTTATTTCATATTTTTTTGGGTCCTGATGGTGAGTAGTAGGACCGATGCCAAGTCCCTGGAGCTCAAGCTCCCAAAAATATATGTTGTATGCTGGATCAATTTTTTGGCAGTGAGCGTGAGATCATCCATAACATTCTGACCACTGACAGGTGGTTAGCAGGCAGAGGCAGTGTGATGCTTTGGGCAATGTTCTGCCATTCATGTGGATGTTAGTGTGACACGTACCACCTACCTAAGCATTGTTGCAGATCATATACAACCTTTCATGGAAACGTCATTCCCTGATGGCATTGGCCTCTTTAGCCAGGATATTTCGCCCTGACACAAATCAAAAAAATGTTCAGGAATAGTTTGAGGAACACAACAACAAGCTTAAGGATTTGACTTGGCCACCAAATCCACCAGATCTCAGTCCAGTCGAGTACCTGTGGGATGTGCTGGACAGATCTACAGAAGACCCACCCAACTCACAACTTACAGGACTTAAATGGTCTGCTGATAACTTCCTGGTGCTAGATACCGCAGCACACCTTCAGAGGTCTAGGGAGTTCATGCCTTATTGGGTCAGGGCTGTTTTGGCATCAAAAGAGGACCTATATCATATTAGGCAGGTGGTCATAGTGTTATAACTGTTTTGTGTATAACAATACTTGGTCATATAGCTAATCGCTTAAATAACGTGTATCATTATTGTCTCACAACAATATGATTACATATGCTCTATATTGTTTAGAACATATTGTTCTAAATAAGATTTTTTATATATTGTTAGAAGCTATACTTTGTGATTCATTATAGTAAACGAGAAAAATGTAAGGGTTTGAGAAGTTACGCTAACAGTTAGTATAGTAGTTGTTCAAAAAACGGACAGATATTTTAACAGTGCACAATGTTATCAATGGGAGGTTATTAAACAAATCCTCAGCATTTTAACACCTGGAACACAGATAAGAACGATTCTCCTATCACTATGTGCATAAGGTGATCAATTTGTGAGGCATCTGTCATTATATTGATAACCTTTTAAAGGTGTCAGATTGACTGTGACCTTTTTTGCCCTTCCTCGATGCTTCTGTTTTATTTCACAGGTAGTTTCCTCATATGGTATTTTTTAAAATAATCCAAAAAGCAAAAAAACTACTGTAAAGAAAACCAATTTGTTTGTTTTTTTTAAATTGAGAAATTCAATTTTGGAAATGGAAAAGATTTCATCTTGCTGAATTTTTATTCATGTGCTTTCTTACTGGTGAGTGGTCTAGTTTTTGTTCCTTGCATAAATATATTACTGGGACTAAGCTTTTACATATTAGCCACCATAGAATACAATTTCATGTTTGAGCAATAAGACTAAAGGGCTGCATTTTAATATTAGTAATATTAGTCCATATCTGGTACTATACATCAAAACTTCTGCCCCCGTTGAATAAGGATGCCAGAGGGCAGAACCTGGGAGGTTAAATGTCAGCTCTACCTTACATGCGTGGTAGTGCAGTCACTCATCACTAACAACTCTACTGTGCATGCGCATAATGCCTGGAATGCACAATATGCATTCTCCAGTGTCCCAGGCACAGGAGAATTAGATTGGCACTGCAGGATTGTGGTCCTGTATCGCACTGTCCTGCTGAGTTCCACCTCTGTCCAAAAAAGATGGACAGAGGTAGAGCTCGATGGGACAATGAGAGCATCAAAATCAGAACCATCCTGTGGAAGTCTGGACAGTTGGGAGGCATGGGATTATTGTACCAATACCACTGCACAGTAGGTTTGAAAAAATCACATACAATTTCTTTAGATGAGTTTTCCATGTACATTTGAGTAGGATGCTAAGAATATTCACTATATTTTTACTATCCTTATAGCTTATATTTAACAGAAATCACTAATTTATTTTACATTTATACAAGTGATGCCAATTCTCTCAGTATGCTATGCATCTCTGGACAGGGATAGAGGAGCATAGATCTGATTTTAATTATCATTTTTTTTTTTTTTTTTAAATTTTTATTCGGGTTTTGCATGAATACAATCATTGAAAAAATATGGATGAACGTCAAATATGTCCCCCATGGGACTGTTTCGGTAACAAAACTGGCATCATTTTTATAATTTTACCATCACAGCCTGCTCTAGAAGCACACTTGTAAGCTGCAGTCAAGTTTTTACAATGACCTGGTAAAATACCATTCTAAAATATTTTGACACAAACAGACAATACCAGCATAGGGGAAGGTTAACAATGTTTGGCCCAGGGGGAGGGTGGCGGCAAAAACTATTTTGTGGTACAGCCCACAGGTGTGTTATCATCAGAGATAGACACGGATATGTTAGACGGATAAGCTGATGGATAAAATACAGAGATTGATAGACAAACAAGACAATTGTATAGAATGTTTGGCGCACTGGGGCATTTAGAAGTAAAATGGTGCATCCTCAGCATATTGAGTCAGGTTAGAAAGCAGCTGGGGGGGAATTGCCCCTTCCTTGCCAGATCATTAAACATGCACATATAATACACATTTTATGAACCTTATAGAATGTGCATACAATGAGCAGAGAAAAAGATTTCCGTTTAGCCATATGTGGTACTTCAATTTTAAATGAAACCAAAAAAAAAAACAGTCTGGTTTCTCCAAATTACAGCTGAAGAAAATGTGTTTTAATTGTATCCTAAGTAAAAAAAAACATAGAGTTGTATAGGGTTAGAATGTGAGAGAAAAGTTAATGAAAATGGTAAACAGCGGTGGTGTACTTAACGTAGGTGGGTGGTGTGGATCGTCCACAGTTGCCAGCCTCTCAGCCATGCTGTTGGGTGCATTTGTGACCTTCCTACTCCCCAATAGTTTAGCAAACCACATTGATAACACTTTCCCTGCACTTGTCAGTGGGAAGAAGAAGGACTCTTATGCATACTTCCACATCATGGGAAACAGACTCAGTAGATTTAGGATAAGTAACCGAGATGCTTTTAACAAAAAGCAATCATTTTGAGTCATCAGTGGTCTGACATGCACTATGATTTATTGACAGTAACGTTAATTGCAATGTTAGAATATGTACTAAACAATGTATCAACCACCATAAAACCCTTTCTTAACAAATATCTGAGTGTCCTGTTTATGTTTTTATATATTATTTTTAATATTATTATATCTAGCAGGGCTTTCAGTTCAAACGTACTGTTATCACGTTATGATGGAATTTCAAAAGTGAATATTAATAAATGGATATCAACAGGGTTAAAGCAATATTTATAGACTTTAGAAGCCACATAAACTAATTCAGAAGTCAGGCAATGTATTTGGAGGAGATGGTATTTCCAGAATGGTCTATGTAAAATAATCAAATAAACTAGGATCCAGCAGTAGTCATTTTATGAGCCAAGCAATGGGTTTAGTGAGCCATGCAAATAAAATTACAAATCTCAATTAATTAATTTACAACAGAAATGAATACATTTTAAGTTTTATTACATAACAGAGTGGTGGATCTTTATGTGACTGTAGTAGATTAACAAGCCTTTCTTTGTGGTAAATCATGTCCCATTCATTGTTCAGAGATTAGAATACTTGAAAATGTTAAACTGAAGATTTATTATATTTTATAATCCAAGACATCTTTTGTATCCAAGACTCGTGTCCTTGGATTTATATACCATTTCCTCCGCATACAAAGAGTGCAGCTGGGAAAGAAGATTTGGGGAGGGGGGCATCATATTTTATCCATTAAAAAAAAAAATCACAATTAATCTTATTTAACAAATCAGTGTATTTTCCTTTCATTGGTAAAATAGATATACATTTGTCTGTTAACCAAAAAATAATGTCTAGGAGCTGTTTAATCCATCTTGGCTTCCTCTGCGTGAACAATTTCTTTATACGGTGCTTTATAATTCATTTTGATGTTTCGTATATTAATCTCAAGCAATATCTCACAATGCACGTATATCACTTTTGCAGTCTACTGCTTTTATTATTCATCTCACTCATTCTATAGAATGCTGTGGGGCATAGACCTGTCTATGAGGGAAATTATAAAAAGTCTAGTTTTCTGCTTAGCTGCATATGAAATAGTGTATTATTGTTGTTGATTTTTTTTGGAGAGGACATTAAGAACACATGAATGATGAACTGTATGTACTTATTCTAAAAACTAAATGCCACGGGGCAATAATTGTATTATTGTTCTGCATACTGTATTTCAGTCATGCAGGAAAAATGATTATAGATGTGTGTTTTTCTTTTTTTTTCTTTCTGGCTGTCAAATTCTCAAAATAGTGACACAATATGTAGATACTTTCACTGTATTAGTTACATAGGCATCTGTTCCAGTAACACATTAACTATGGTATAGGATACTAAAAATTGTTTTCATGTTGTTAAGTGTTGGATTCCATCTGTGGGTAGCGAGGGAACCTTATATAAACCAAACAGCGTCTTAGGATATCATTGAGAATTTGGACACCGTGTTAAGCATTTTAAACAACATGGCAGCCCTATATATAAACGTGTATTTATCCATCATGTGCATAGCTATTTAAACAGAAGCTTATGTTGATCACTTGTCTTTGACGACAGAGTGATGGGTCACATTGATGATGTGAAGCAGTGTTGACAAAGGACAAAAATCATATGTGTTTCCTTGGCTGTTTGAAAGAGGGATATAGTAGATGATGGTTGTGAGTTAGACTGAACAACTTGTCATTAAATAATACACCAGTGAGGACTAACCATGGAACTGCAGATGTTTGGGTACTACATGTCCCATGATGCTCAGTTAGCCTTATGACATGTACTTCCTAAACATCTGCAGTGTTAAATTTAACTACTGGTGTAGACCACTAAATGAAATTACAAAAGGTATATCAAGATACAGGGAGATGTTTTCCTGATTAACCTTGGGTACTTTTATGAACTTTCAGAAAATAGGCATTGAAGTCGTGTTGTGAGTGCTTGTACCATTAAAATGTAACTTCTATTATATTATGTGTAAAATAATGTAGCATAATACAGTGTCAAATAATGAAAAGAAGTAGAGACAATAGTTTGGACAATTAATTAGTGCATGAACTAAACTTTAATTTTAAGTCATCTAATAAGAGGTAAAAGACAAGAGTGAAATGCTCTTTAGAAAGATAATTGTGGGAGGGCTATTATAATTCAGTGCCTTGTATTTTGTTACATACATAGACATTGACTGCCAACTGCTGCCTCCTAGTGGTTAGTGTGGGAGTATGTTAGGTAGGGTACTGGGGGAATTTACACCAGGATCTTCTGTTCGGTAACGTTAGTTGTGGCCCCCTTCAGTCCCTTTCCTTCGCCCACTGTGTTACTATACCAAGGATACAAAAGAGGTGTAATACCTCTTAGTCCTGACTGGCTACAGTCACAGACAGAACTGTTGAATTATAATAGCCCTCCCACAATTCTCTTTCATAAGAGCATTTACCCCTATATCTTCTAACTCTTATTTAATGACACTGTGTCACTTCTAAAATAATTACGTTTTATTCACACACAAATTAATTGTTCACACTATTATCTGTACGTCTTAATTTCTTGTCAATGTACCATGCCCTTCTTTTTTAATCATACTTTAAAAACATTTTAACTAAATTAAATGATTACAAGGATGTGATTTCTCCTGAGATACTTAAACTGATAGTAAAATCTATCGCTAGAACTCATTAAACCTTTTCATTGGCCCGGGATCCCTGTTTTCTATCTATGGTTGCCAGATAGCTCTTACTAAAAATACCAGACACTAGTAAAAATATTAATATACATTTATTTTGTGGACAGTATTTGGAGTCCAAACAATGGACTTGTAAGTTCACAAAACTGGACATCTGGCAACCCCATATGTCCATTTAAAGCCACTTGCAGGTATGCAGTATATATCTCACATAGGTGTAGCAGTATCCACAACAGAAGTTGTTCTTTAAGCACCTCAGAGAGATACTGCTGAGCTGGTCGTCTGGAAAAGTATAAGTAAGATACTATTTGTTTTCTATTAATACATTTTGTATAGTGCTATACTCACTCTTCCTCCTGCAATCTCTTTTAAATCTGCCACCGAGACACATCAGCTGATGAAGAATAAATGAATATCTGCAGTTGATGAGCTCTACCTATCATGAACGTTTTGTGAGTGCAATAGCATACACCTACCACATTGCCTTTGAAATTGTGGCTGTACTACTCTATGTCCTCTGTCTCTTCTTTTTTGCATATGTTTGTTTGATGCCTATGATCATCCACCCTCTGCATAAGATTGACCATCATTTCAGTCAAATATCAGTATTCCTTATTGCCACTTTTTTCGGTGGGGGTTACTGAGCGCACCTACCACCTTTCTGTATATTGTTTCTATTTTTGTTCCACATGTGAATGCAGTGAATCACACAGGCTGGTGCAGCTCAGTTACAGATGTAGCGCTAGAATCTATTTCTATTCATCAACTTTCCCATGATACTTAGTATATCAAATGGCTTGCTGAGAGTCATGGGAAATATAATCTCAACAGCTTGAGTGTAAGGTGACCCTTGCTGCAATGAATGTATTAAATAAATTACCTTGGGTCTGCAGCCTGCAAGCTGTGTCTCTGCTTGGCTTTCCACCCAGCTGGTATTTTGCCAGGAAGCCAGTAGCAAATACCAATGTTAAGTCTATGGACATTGTAGCATGACCAATATTTTTCTAAAGAAAAGGCGTCAACCCTGGTGTCTGCACAGGCAGGGCATGTGAAGGAGCAACTGTCAGAGTGATGGGGAGTAGAACTGCCATAGGGAGAGCAAAAGAGCATACCAGACAACAGGGGGTGGACAGAATTAAATGAAATTATTTTTGCTGCATTTGCCAATTGCCTGCTTGCCAAGTATTTGTTCTGCTCTAAATGTCTGGTCACCTTACCCTAACCAGCCTACTGCTTCTCTTGTCCATGCTGCTGCTGATTCCGCTTACATGGCCCTGTTAGAATGTACAGGGGAAGATAAGTATCCTCTGGACAACCAGGGCACTCTCTATACTTTAGCTGCTGTGGAAACAGTTTATTGTTTATTTAGTTCTTTCATTCTATTCCTCAAATATAGCGCTATAAAACATGTTTTTTTTTTTCATTATTAGTGGTTACTTCCATTTCATTTCTTTTCATCTTCTTAAAATCATTGTAAAGTTTGTTCTTGATACGTTCAACTCATAAAAGAGTTTCATGGGTATGTAACAAACACATGAAGGGTGTCAGTATGTTGTAGTTAGGATTAAGGGTTTTACAAATAAATATGTCTGTCTTTTGATTAGTGTTATAATTTGCAGCTTTGGGGGGGGGGGGGGGGGGGGTTCTAACATGCTGTTGTGTTTTTGCAGCTGCTCTTCCTGATTTCTGAAAAGAACTTCATTACTTCATCACTTTGGTGCATGGGCAGCTATACATCTTAAATGGGTTTTCTGAGCAAAGGGAAAGGGAAATGGTCTATAAATTCAAAGGTTCCTAAATGCTAATTTTACCAGAAGAGATGCAAGTTTTGTTTTTTGATAGGACTCTATCAACACAGTTTGTAAAAACTGGCAATATAACCTGTGTTAGAAAAATGAAAAAGATCAAACCTTTTTTTTAGGATTGATTGTGTGCTTCTGTAATAGAAAAATTGCTTTATAGTCACAGATGAGAGAAACTAACATTTAATATCATCATTACATTGTATAGTGTCGCATAACTATTCCAGAATCCCCTAAAAAGTGAAGAGAAGAACAACAACAAAAAAACAAAAATAAAAAATATCAAAAACCAATATACCACACTGCCTCCAATGGTCATAATGTTATGGATCATCGTAGTATGTACATATGTATTTTATACATATCTGTAGAATGCACCATCTATAGAATCTGCCCATCTTAAGGTTGCAGGTTCAATTCCCAGTAGGGTCAACTCAGTCCTTCATCCTTACATAAAATAAATATGCTTAAATGTGCACCAATAAAATGGTCAAAGGTAACATCCCGTTGATGTCCTTGAAAACCAGAGCATGTAATGTACCCTTCCTGGTAAAAAAACAACAACATTATTTATCTCTCTCTTTTTCTATATTTAAACAGGACAAGGTAAGTGTGTAGGATAAGACAGACAGAGAGAATGAATGATGAGATGTAAAAATAAGTTACAAGGAGCGTGATGAGTTGATTACAGGACAGAAATGTAAGAAAAATTAGATAAAAGGACAGTTAAAAATTATCTAGCATCCACAGTATAAATAATTCAGTACTTTTTCTTGTAATAATAAAGTCATACATTTTTACAATATAATGTTTCATGATAAATTGTGAACTTTTGTTTTTTCATCTTTACTCTGCTGCTGATATTTATCTTATAAAGTTTATACCATAAAATGTCAGCATATTTAATACAGCCGTGTCTGTTTTCAAGCACATTAGAGAGACGTTTTTCTGTTCAGAGGAAGCCATAACATACACATCAATTGTTTCAGCTGTACATTTACTTGCTAAAAATAATCAGAGACTTGGCATGGAGCCAAAATGAACCAATCAATTTACAAGTACTAAGATTTCAGATTAGTATCATGTGAGATTTCTAGCAAGCTCAAATGTGTCCTGAAAATAACCTGTGTAATTTAATTAAAACTTGGTGAATACAGAACAAATTGTAACATATTTTACATGCTAGAAAATAGCCTTACTAGAACATAAAACTCTAGCAGTGGCTTTTCACAGTTCAACTAGCCCACTGACTTTTTCCAGGAAATATGAGATAACTGGGTTTGACACTTGATGCCCTCCTCCATTTCTTGGATATTGCTTTGACATTCACTAAGCTACGTTATTTGAATGTGAAGAGTTACCTCAGGTACAAAATCATGGATAGGCATAGTGTCCATACAAGGACACCAGTGTCTGTGGCGAGGTCTATGACGGTCTACAGAACATCATTAAATTGTCACAAAGTCCAGTAAATGTCCACTATGAATATTGATGGTGCCTATCCCTAGCTGGAATTTTACTGGAAGGAAGATAGGAAATTAACTTGAGTTCATTGGTATCTCTAGGCCTATGAGCCTGCAACTTGTAACTTAGGGTAATGGAGGAGTTGGTAACATTGTACAGAGAAAATTAGGGTGTTATTCCGTTGCAAGTTGATAATGTGCATGAACTTTTAAATCACATTGTTCTAAACACAGCAGTAGTTGCCGCTTGTTGTGTAAAATAATAAAAAATAAATATTGTTTTCTAACATTGCTAGCATCCTAATACATTGTCAAAATCTGTTTATGTAAATGACATAGGTAAATCATATATCTATATATGAATATAAAAATATATAATGAATTTATTGTATATCACTTTAAAAACAATCATCATTTTGTGGATACAATATAGAACACGACATAACTAATTCAGTTGTTGTATACAATACACAACTTCCAATTTTATATGGTTGTATTCTGTAAAGGTATTGTGGAGAAAAACCCATTGGACCCTTCAACTGAGAGTAATAGAAAAATAGAATGTGTTGGCAGATAAGAACCCTGCTGCCCATCTAATCTGCCCTATTTTCTAAATACTTTTTTTAGTCTCTGGACTTATCTAATACCCAACCCACGCATGTTAAAACTTCTTCACTGCGTTAACTTCTATCACTTCTGCTACCCGCTATACTCTATACATCCCCTACCCTCTCAGTAAAGTAATACTTCCTGATATTACGTTTACACCTTTGCCTCTATAATTTAAGACCCATGTCCTCTTGTTGTGGTAGTATTTTTTTCCCTTTTAACTATACCCACCTCCTTTACCATGTTGATTCCCTTTATGGTATAAATATAGAATATGTCGGCAAATAAGAACCCAACACATTCAGATGTGGAAAAAGAATATGTCTTTCCTTACTCCATGGCCATTTATATGCAATATGCAATAAATATGCATGACACCAAAAGCACACTCTATTACCAGTTATTTTTTAACCTGCCATGGGTTGTAATTAATTCAATAAACAGTGTCTTGTAGTGACTTATTGAATTCAAAATGTATTATAAAATCATCTAACTTTTTTAGATGATTTTCCAACTATTTTTTTCAACACTGCTATTTTAGTTTTAGTTCTGACACCAGTTTTTTAATTCTCCATAATTCAGCAGTATGTTTGTTGAGCGACATCTAGCTAGTTTTGTTTTGTTTATGAAAGCTGAATATCTGAATTGATAATGTAAGAGATGGATTTCACAACTGAAGACTGCAATCCTCAGCACAAAAGTGTTGGCTTGTGTACAATAAAGTAACTATTATACATATTTTTCTAAGACTGGTTCGCCTGTTTGGGGTTTACATTGTACCAAATAAGTTTGCTATACTACAAAGGAAAGACTGGAGGGAATTTGGGCATAATTCACTTCCCACTCAAGACTAGCATGTGTAGATTACATCACAAACAACATGCCCAAACTACATTTCCAATTCTCAAGGGCCAGGAAACATTTGCTGACAGATGCAATCCAAGTCACACTATCAGAAATAGGTACTCTTCCTTCTATGATTTTTTTTTATCCTCTGTTCTAGTTTCCCAGGAATCAAGCAAGTAAAAAAAAAAAAAAACATATGTTGCAAAATTAAATCTAATTTACACAGTATTTTTTCTATCTTTCAGTGCTTGGAACCATGCAAAGAAACCTGGGATTTGAGGAAGAATAACTGCCAAAATCTATGTGAGGTATGTCAGAATATGAAAAAACATCTCAGAACATTCTTCTTGCAGGAGATGACTGTTTCACCAATGTACAACTGTTTGTAACATCTTTCCCTATTCCTTGCCAAACCACCTTTACTTGGCCTTTGGTTCAAAGGTTACTTTTATGGGGTATATGTACCAATTAGAGCATGAAGCAGGATGTGACTGGAAATGTGTACTAAGAATTAACTTTATGCTTTGCTTTCCTTTTTTTCTTTTCTTCGGGGCCTGTTTCACGGTTTGATTGATTCCTCCCAACTACAAATGTTTACAGAGGTCCGATTTGCATCCTAAATCTGAGACTATTAAATCAAGAGATTCCCTAATAGAAATACCTTTCAATCAACTCATCTTTCCCCTCTACTCTTAGCACTGGCACTTGAAACCACTTGAGTTCATTAATGTATGATTTTACAATTTAATTCTTACTTAAAGAACGAGTGTAGGCACAAATTCATTTATGTTTAGTTAGTTGAAAGATTGTCTCCAATGTAGTGTGTTGCTTTAATTAAATAATACAAATAAAGACCCTTATTGAGCGCTCTTTGATCTATATATCTCTATGAGGGACTGACAAGTCGTTCGGTTTCTTGTGTCGAATTTTCATTTATTTTGAGGCTCACAGAAGATTATCTAACTGAAAATTCTGATCAACATGTCAGCCCCTGATGGAAACATATGGTGGAAAAAGGGCTCAATAGGGCACAGTAATTGTATTCTTTCAATAAAGCATATGTATTTAAAATGTCGACACGTGATGCAATTTTCCAATTAAAAATACTTTTGAAAAATCATTAGTTCAGTTTAATGACACCCAGCAAAGGAGAAGGTCCTGTTCACTGACTTTTGCTTTAGCTCCTCAATAACATCTTTTTTTCTTAATTTGGGTTGATGATTGTAATGTTCAAAAAACTCAATGTTGCCACCTTAAAGGAAGATAGTCTGCCTGTGTAAACATGCATTAGTTATGATTATAATATTTATGCATACTCGAATTGGCACTAGTAGAAGGGCAGACCTTAGCTGTGCAGGCTCTGTGTGACCTCACAACTAGAACCTCCCTCAACATCATCACCCCAGAGTCCTTATTTGCACTTCTTCACTGTGCCACACCTATCTTTTCCTCACCCCCTCCAAAGCACACACCACCAAAACAACCATAAATTCTAAGGATAGATCACAGGTCACACACCATAAAGGTTGGTCTTAGCTGCCAGATTACACACATAGGATTTCCCAAGAACACAGATTGTAACTTCTAGGTCTACATTCACAAAAACACAGTCTAATACAACCACTTCCTTACCAGACCATGGATAAGAAGGAATTAAACTAGAATAGTAGAAGCATACAATTATTCCAACACAACTCTTCCATATATAACAAACTGGTGAATTTGCAAGACGCAGTTACAAGACCTTATACGATCACCATAAAAGATGTCTTTGTGTTCTAGACAGACTCCTGGGGCACTAACATCTAAATTTGCTTGTTATTTACAATATCGAGGAGTCCAATCCAGATCCACATTGGTGGGCAGCTCAATATCTGTGCCACAGAGGAGGCACCCTTTGGAGTGTTGCACGCTGTGCAGGAGCACAGGTCGCACACCACAAAGGCGGGCCCAGACTAGTAATAGTTTAAGGTGAGCTTGCCATTGTGTCTGGTTATAGAAGAACATAAAATTAGAAGTCAAATCAATGGGTAGTTCAAGGAAATTGTCAAATGGAATTTATTGTGGAGTAATTTACAAAACTTAGCATTTCAATTGTAGTAAGCATGTGTCGACTGCACAGCAGATCAATCAAGAATGGCAAAGGTCGCCATGTGTATCAGATTAGCCACATGCAGTCGATTGGCCTGGACTGTTCTCTGAGGTGAAAAATATTGACTTCAATAAGCCCATGGTCTAATTTTGCCTGAGGGCCCAACTGCTGTCACTCTGACCCAGCTCTTAAGTGTATACTATACTAAAATAGTTACATTAGCTAGATTTACATACACTATTGATATCTATATTGCCATAATAAACAGATTGAGGTAATGGTCAGAATCCTTTCATAACATTTATGATATTTATATATATCGGCAAATACACTAATAAGATTTAACTAAAAAATAAACTATATCCACATGAATATCTATTGATGACACAAAGCATCGCAAATTGCTAAAAGTTCTAAGAGGTCCCTTGGAAAGCACTTGCTGAATTACAGGAATAGATAAATTACTATTGTTAAGATTGCTATTTTTACTATTTCTAACACTCATGCTATCTAGCAATTTTAATTTAGCCAAGAACACAGTTGCAATGCAGCTGTAGACTACACAATTTTATTTAGATCTGTTAACATGTCACTTGATAAGTGATTAAAGCTAAACTTAGAACTTCAAAGACCTATAATGAAGAGCAGCACACTTGGCAGCTTACTAACAAAAAATAAAATAGCAGCAAAATAGGGCAACACACAAAAAGGCCATGGGGCAAATTAAATCCTTAGGGATAACAAAGTATTTTAACTAGGTATTTGTTACTTAGATGTTTCTTTTTTTCTATTTGTAGTATGGAATGCATAGTGTTACTATTTGGCTACAACACCCAGCCTGTACATAAAAGTATTATTCACATTGCTTGCTTTTTCTCTGAAAATATAGTTTCATTTGACACAGATACAGAAAATAAGGAAGAAAAAGCGCACAATGATAACATAATAATAATAACCTGTTGGTAGATGTGTTTTTATTGGCTCTTGTAGTTTTATTGTTTTAAGTGAACAGAGTTTTTTTGATCCGAGAGCATTTATTTTAGTAATGGACTACTGATGTTCAATAATGTGGACAGATAAATGAGAGTTATGGCATATTGAACTGAACATAAATCTTAGTTTCATTTTTTTATTATTATTTTAAAAGTACAATGAGTGTATGTAAGGTCTACCCTGGATTATTTATGACAGCTCATCATATCTCACCATCTGGGAAATGTTGCTCCAGACAGACTGAATATCAGAAAGTATGTTCCTATTTTTGACAAAATATATATAAACATTTTTTTTTCTACAAGTGAATATGTTTATCTCTTACAGTTGTAATGAACATGCAAATCTAACATTAACCATTTAATAACAATTTTTTTTAAAATATAGCTATATCTACCGTTCTATGATGAAGTAAATAATGATACACTGATTCTCTTCTTTTTTTTTTTTTTAGCCACTGTTTCCAAAAAAACACCATGAATGTTTAACCAGCTGTGAGTTTCTCAAATCAGTCTTGTCAGTGAAGCAAGGAGACTGTCCAGCACCAGAGAAAGCCAGCGGATTTGCTGCTGCCTGCGTTGAAAGTTGTGATGCAGATAATGAGTGCTCTGGGGTGAAGAAGTGTTGTTCCAACGGATGTGGTCATACATGCCAAGTACCTAAAAACCTGTACAAAGGTACGATTTGACATAAGGATTCCAGCCTTGTCCATAAAAATCTTACTATGGGAATTGTAATGACAGCAACATTAATCGTTGTTGTTCTAGCTAGGCACTTAGTATTATGCTTATTATATATTTAGTGTCAGAACAATCATGCAGGAAAAACAACTGATTGCCATGCTCTTTAGAGGAAGTCGTTAAAGGTTCCAACAACACAATCATTTACGGAAGCGCTTCCTGAATATAACAATTTCATTTATGTGTAGGAAATATGTAAACTAGGAAATTAATCACGGTCCATAAAAGCAGGACTGTAGTAAGCAGCTTGTGTTTCTGTCTACCAGTCGATTCCTACTTTGCACACTGAAATGCAGAGTTTTACAGTTGTATCTGTATCTCTACCACAACTAGAGGACATAGTCTTAAATTAGAGGGGCAACGATTTAAAAGTAATATCAGGAAGTATTACTTTACTGAGAGGGTAGTGGGTGTATGGAATAGCCTTCCAGCAGAAGTGGTAGAGGTAAACACAGTCAAGGATTTTAAGCATGCGTGGGATAGACACAAGGCTATCCTAGCTATAAGACCGGGAACGGGGGACTAATAAAAGTACTCAAAAAAAAATTGGGCAGACTAGATGGACTGAATGGTTCTTATCTGCCGACACATTCTATGTTTCTATGTTTCTATCTTAAAAAGTTGAGGCTGATTTTATTTTGTTAAAACATTGTAATTAGAATGAGAGCAGCCAGATCTAATATAGATTACAAAGCCAAGTTTACAAAATCCTAAATAGACAAATCAATTGGAGTCTGTATCATAGATCAAACAATAGAAATCATACAGTCTAGATAAAAGCTCTTTGTTCTTTCAAATATTTTCAGCTGGTGAACATTCTAGAATTTGTTTTAATTTATCACCTTACAAAATTCTTCCATTTATCTATTAGGATTTACATAACATAATATTATAATTGACAATATTCTGGACCTGAGTCTCAGGATATGGTGGGGAGGAGTTTAAAGTGGGCAGAGTCACATGACACCCAATGACATTATCAGATGTTGCATGAGGCCCGCATGCATTTTTAAGGTGTTTATGTTTCTTGTCCAGACAGTAGTAATGCTGAGACTGCACTGAATTTGATGGGGTCGGACCTCAACAGACAGGACTGTTCTGTTAAACCTTGTTAAATCTTTTCATTATCACACTAAAATAATGTGTAATAACACTAAAAAAATGAAATAACATGATATGTTATACAGCGTATATTTATTATTTTTCTTATTTTGTGTGTAAATTGAAAGCAGTTATGACCAAAAATAGACTTCAGTCATAGGAAAAAAATCTCTAACATATTTGTCCAACTTGCAGTTCACTTTAAGAGAATAGTCCCCTTTTAGATGTTATTATCCTGCCACAAACATCCAAACACATTTTCTGCTCAGAGAGCTAATTGCCCTGATTCTTTCCGTGCAACAAATGTTCAGTGAATTGCTGGACATTAGTTCATTGTTTGCCCGTCACAGCAGGACCCATATTAAATGAAAGACTTCTAGAAAGCAGATGCTTTTTTACCTGAGGGATAAAAGGCTAATTGTGATTTACTTGTTACCCTTTGATTGTCTGTAAAGAAAAAATTGATACTGAAGGGTAAATGAGGAAAAATAAGAGAGATAAAATTGTTCCAGGGGTTCCATTTAGATGAACTAAGTCATTACTCTGAATAGGCCCAAGCAGTTCATTGTGTAGAATGTAGGAAGCAAATGTGTACACCTCACTCTTTCATTACATGATGAATTAAAGGAAATACTTAGCTTAATAGCGCTAATGATATCTCCACATCTGGCAGTGTATATTGGTCTAACTGAAGCATGCTGACACATACCATCACTAATGTATTCCTGCGCACTAAGGAAACATTCCAAAGGAAAGCCTATTTAAATGCATTTTACAGGTCAGGAAAACACACAGTTGTTGACAATATACTTGCAGATGAGGAAAATGAGATTTATAGCGAGACATTGGGTGGTGAACATTATTTAACAATGTTTAAACTCTGCGTATCAATGGGTTAATCAAAGACTAACCATATGACATTTAATATGTAATAATCAATCCTCCATAAATCAAAACTTGTAAAAAGAAATAGTTACATTTTAATAAAATAACAATAATAACTACATTCAAGGTAAAATATGCTTTAACACTAAACTAAACCTGTGTTAATTAGATTGGAACGATTCAGTACATAGAAACATAGAAACATAGAAACATAGAATGTGTCGGCAGATAAGAACCATTCGGTCCATCTAGTCTGCGCAAAAGTACAACTTTCTATATTACATGTAACAAAGTAATACCTAACTAGAAAACAGGCAAATAACAGGCAGATTTAAACTGGGCATCCATGTCAATAAACCATGATGTACACACAGAGACATCTTGAAGAAATAATAAAATCAGACATTTTGTGTGTTTTTTTTTTGTTTTGTTTTGTTACAGGACTTTACTTTGTCTCTCTAACTTATAAGAAGCATTTTCCTGAAGGTTTAGCCACTAATCCTCTCCTTTGTTACTGTTTTGATAATTATAACAATATGAACGATCCTAAACCTTTTCACCTAATAGAATTTTGTTTGTGCATGCCGCTCATGCACTGTGTAGCGATTCACTTAGTGTTGCTCGGTATGAGATCTGGAACAGGGTTCTATGTGAAATACTGCATACTAAACAGGTGGCCTTCACTGATAAAACAAATTGATCAACTACCTGACCTACTAAATGTTTTGTGCTATTATATGTAGGAGAATATGGTAACCAAATGATGGCCATTCTAGGAGTAGGTAGTTATAACATTTAATGCTTAAAATATTGTTTCACTGGAAAAAAACAAGTGTATTACAAACATTAAATACCCTCATGCTAAAAGGTGGTTGCAGCTGTTGAACATATCAAAGGAACCAATTTCTTAACATTTATTAACAAAAAAGTACAGACTAACAATTACAAGGATAGCCATAACACTTTGTCTGACATAAAGACCTTTTGAGACCATGTTTATATACCCACCACATGACTTTACTTACAGCACATTCATGTTTGTGTTGCTAATTCAGCAATGTATTAGTCATAATGTAACAATTTCACACATAGCATTGTAATTGAATTACAAATAATCACAACTAACTGGTTTAAATGTTGCCAACTTTTCTTCCAAAAAATACCAGACATGCTATTCTCTCCATTGACTTAACATTGGCCTCACGCCATTTTTTTTTTACAAGTCAAATAGTGGCTTGGTTAAGATCTTTCACTATGACAGAGGGAGTAATGCATTGCTCAGCACTCTAGGATCCGACTAGGCCGAAATATTTTGTCTGGTACCAGTGAAGATTCCAGAGATAAAAATATATCACTATTTTATTTTTATAATAACATTTTCTGGCACTCAGATAATTTGATTTTAACTACTAGACAATCATTTATTTTAGATAATACAGATCTAGAGTTGCTTGTGAAATCTCTAAGAAATCTAGATAGTTAAAGTGCATATAAAGACATGGGAAAAAGAAAGTACACCCTCTTTGAATTCAATGATTCAATGGTCATCTGAAGATTGGCAACTGTCTTGAATGTTTTCCAGCCAATGCGTAAAAAAATCAGACGCAAAAAGTACCTGATTAGTGTCACAGAACCTTTGCCAAACAGTGTTTGACAGAGGTCCCTCTCCCAAACTGCAAAAGCGATTGCGTATTTTTATACCTCTCCTGACATTTTCAGGTGCGGGAGTTTTTATACATGACCCAATATGTGTTGTATGTTTCACATATTGTTCAATCTCATTGTTCAACTTCAGAACTTGTTTTACTACTATTTGTAACAAGCTCCAGAAAACAAAGCGTGTTTCGTAATTCACCGTAGCTAACTATTTCATATGTCTCTTAATATTAAACATATAAAGCAAATCAGCTGGAATTACTACATTCAAACATCTATGATTCAGGAACTAATTTGTTCAAGCTCGATAAAAGGAATTAATTATTTACACAATAAAAAAAAAACATACGCACAAATCACGGCGTCCATGGCATCTGGTTTTAGATTTCACGGTTTGCTGTTTTCCAGAAGTAAACTGAAATGCACTTGCACTTGTTCACCTCCCTGGTGCTCGTAGAGTCCATCTGCTGACAATTACATACAACAGAGTGAGGTTGAGTTACTTCGTTCCAATCAAGTGCGTCCAATGGACTTTAATACAAAGCAGATGGAACATCTCTGAACATGCAAATTGCTGAATTATTACACATCATAATTAAGAATGGATTTTTAAAAGTGCAAATTCAAACTGACAGAGTTCATAATACTCATTATGCAAAGTTAAAATTGATGGCTGTTGGGGGGTGAGCAACATGTAGTCTGTTGTGGAATGTTTATTCAAATATTAAATGCTACCCTTGAAATTAGTGAAGACTTTAAATTATCTCTCAGTGACTGTAACAGTGCAGCATAAATACGGTGTGTACATACTATGTATTAATGAATAATAAATAACTTATGATTATGGGAGTATCACACTTGTTAAAATTAGATCATTTTTAAATGGACTCTATCACCTAAACATTTTTTTTTACTTTAAATATGTAATTTAAATAATAATCTCATAGTTGCCAAAAGTTCTAGAGTTGCTAGAATGGACCTGTTTTTTGGGGTACTGTCAAATTCAAGCCTGTGCAGAGACATACATAGTTTAAACTGGCTAGAAATGAGCTCCAGACACCTAGAGGCTAGATTTCAATATTGCTGGTCCAGCAACATCATGCGGTATCATAACATGTCACGTGACTTCCTCCAATTTTGGCTCTGCCTCAATTCCACATCCTGGGGCAAGTTCTAAGGTTTTGGCTAGTGCATAATCTACAAATTGTATTGTAAAAATTGCAAGCAAATGCATGTATTAAAATCTTTTTGTTTTTATAACATTGTGTCTCTGGTGAAAATGAAAGTAGTTATTTTCTACATCAAGCAAGATGATGTCACAAAAAAGAGACAAGTTAATATGTTTTGGTCTCCACATTCAAAGCACAAACAATGCTTAAGTGACAGAGTTCATTAAAAAAGCAAGGATATTAAAACACTGTTAAAAATAGCAGTAGAAGAGATCCGTTTGGTGTTATATTAGTGTACTGTTCATAGCAAATTAGAATATGCTTAGTTACCACTATTTGTTTTTCAGCTGTACAGTTTATTGGAATTTAGTACAGGTTAACTTCTATGTACTAATCAGGAATAAGTATTCTACTGTACAGAAAATAAACCTGTATTCACAAATCTTTATAAATGTAAACTGTGAATTAAGATGATTTTATATTATGAAACTTTACCCTATTCTAAAACTTGACACTGGATGAAGAGAAGGAGAGATTATAAAAAAAGTATAGCTGCATCTTCAATAAAACGTAATTTGTTGAATTATAATAATATGGATAATTTGACCAACCGGAAAATAGTCTTTCATGATGTCTTTTAAACTTGTACCATTTAGTCTTAATGAGTCATAATTACAAAAGGAACTATTGAACAAATTGTTGTCAGACCTTTCAGCCTCCGAATGTGGGCTTCTGGTTTCTAATTTGACATCTGCCTAACAGAGCTGCTGAATTTAGAATTGATCTGATGTTCTGTGTTTTAGGTGTTCCTTTGAAGCCAAGAAAAGAACTGACGTTCAGTGAGATACAACCTGGAAATCTCGATATTAGGTGGTCTTCGAAATTCAATATTTCAGTAGAACCAGTTATCTACGTAGTGCAGAGAAGGTGGAATTATGGGATACATCCAAGTGAAGATGACGCAAGCAGCTGGCAAACTACAGCTCAGGTACAACAATTTATTTTGCAAATTATTGATGATTTAACACCGTTAGTGCCCTTGACAATCTGCTATAAATAGGAATATACCTGGAATTAGGTTTTCATGGTTATCTGTGCTTTTGAATAAGTGAACACGTTTCTAAACACCCAGTTTTTTATTATGTGATATATGTACTTAATAAAGATATGTAAAATGCATTAAAATGAAAATTACATGATTATTCAAACCAAATTCCTTATATGTCTGTAAATAGATGGAGTGATTTTCTTCCAATACTTCCCTTGTTGTTACACTGTGTTATTACAGCAAAAGGTGGTACTGGCCTCTTTTACAAACCCTGTCCCATTGTTAACTGTATAATAAATGTCTGAGCTACTGTCTGTGCCATCAATGGTCCATGAATGTTAATGCTACATAGACATGGTTTTAGTTCTTCACTAGAATATACAAAACTATTGTTTTATTTCCTGTCCAGATAGCTAATTATACATACACATATAATTATACCTAATTATACATGCATGATACTCATTGCTTCCATTTTTTAGTTGTGTATGTTTAACTTGGAATTTTGTTATGTTCTGTCATTCATGCTTGAGGAAGAGACCTAACTGTCTTGAAAGCTTGCACTCAAATTCTAAGTTAGCTGATAAAGGCTATCACTCTAATTCTACAGGTTTACCATATTTCAATGACTAAGATAGCACTATCCTTTTGCCACAATGAATCGTTGATAGGTACATTGAGATCATCTCATGTTTTCTAGTATATACGGGAGATCTTACTGTTGTCCTTCATCTGCAGGGACATTACTAGTGCCCAATGTTAAGGTATTCTTCTTATTTACATAACTTGGATAGAAGAAGTGTTGAGTCAACCCCACCCGGAATTAGTCACTAAGTTGAGGTGCCCTAAACTTATTTGGCGCTATATTTTATAGTATGGATTTTTTGTAGTTTTTATTAGTTATAAAAAGTAAGATGATGCAAGTTATTTGACTCTTCTTACCAGCCTAACTGTATGCGTAAAATACATTTGTATGCAAGTAACATTGATTTATTGACTGAAAAATAACCCAGTGTCAAAATGCTGTGTTTATCTCTAATAAAGCAGCACTCTGTTTATTTGCCTTTTAAAATGATGATGATCAGCAAGAACATACAAAGCTTAGAATCGAAGCAAATAGAAAGTTTAGTGCTAAATTGAGACAATAAATAAGTCATGACTCAGGAGTGCATGTGCCAAGTAATAATCTTACGTTTTAGCATCTCCTGCTTCTATTTCAAAAGTTTATTCATTTTAGTACATGAAATGTAATTTATGCATTATTTCTTGGCAGTTGCTGGATACTGCACATTTTAATTTTGTTGAACTTTTGTCACAAACTAGATTTGAAACTAGATTTGTGATCAGTAAAAAACATTTTAACACACACACACACATTATATATATATATATATATATATATATATATATATATATAAACAAATCCAAAAGGAATGCACTCACCTAAACTAGCATATATTATATATTGGATTTTGTATATATATATATATATTTAATATTATTTATACATGTTTAGGTATTAGTAGTTTATGGTTTGCAAAGAGCCCAAACTTCAATATATATCATTTAACTTCTAATACATAGGAGGATTGGATTGCAAACCTTCCACCGCCTCCCATCCATGTAACTTGTGGGGTGACAAGGTTTGGGCAGAGGTGTGTCACCTCAGAGTAAATGTCCTATTCGGCATGTGCAGTCCAAAAGCTCGAAGAATGAAAATTGGGGTTGCAGTCAATGGATTGTGAAACAGACCAATTAGCTCTTCAACTGCCTGATATGTGATGAATTAAGACAGCATTATTTATATCTAAATCACCTTTATGAAACACTATTTATTCATTGGAATTTCATATATAAACTAGGATATTTAAATTGCTGGATAGTGCTTCATTCAAATCTTATAGCAAATAAAACAACATAAAGAAAGAGACAAGGTAGATAAAATGGTCAAGTTGTCTTGGGGGGGCGTGATGACGTGAGACGCTGAGTGGGCGGAGCGTCTCGGGGTACGGGAGGGGTGGACACGAGCGGCGTCTCTGCAGTGGAGCGAGGTCTATCGGCGAAATACTGAGTTAAGGGCGCCCTTTCCTCTCACCTCACTCACGGAAGACACTGGATGAAGCGTTTGGATACGGAGGTCCAGCGGATTGCAAACAAGCGACTGCCAGATAAGTTGTGTCGAGAACACTAATTTACATAACATGCTACTTGCACCACGTGTAAAATACCTCTGCACTTCCAATCTAAATCTCTAAATCAACTTACCTAGAGGAGTAATGGGAAGCAAGTAGTTGTTTACTGTGGAATTATCTGGCAAGGGGGGTTTGGCAAAAATTGGGAAGATCTACACTAAATACCTGTTTGTTGGATGCCTGTCCTAAAGTGTGGATACTGCTCGAAAATGGTTCCGTTTGCCTGCTTGGTTTGAGAAGTGTTTGGTCATCCTAGAGTATATAAAGGAAGTGGAAAAATTTCTGTGAAGTACATTATACTTTCCTATAAGTCACTCTGTGCTCCTCATGTCGAGGGGTACAGTTAGGAGGCGCTATACTAATATCATAACATCTTTTTTATTCTGTGTGTTTTGGTATTGCCCCATTTGGACCTTAAACCAGGGGAAAATTTCCCCAAATACACCATAAATAACTAAAGCTTGTGGGCTGAGGGTCATGGGCATGACACTGTCTTAGTCCATACTGAACTCACACTGACCCCTTGAGGTCGAATAGGCTTCCTTTAGGTGACGCCAAAACTCTGGACATATTCTCTTTTTTCCCTCATGGTGGGGGGTGTACGAGTTACCCATATCACCCAAATCACTGGCTGATCGGAAACAAGCGAGGATATAACCATAGTTAATGAACGTTAATGTGAATGGGTGCCTCTTTACGGGAGACCCCAGGGCAACAGAATTAACTGTGAATCTCACCAATTTTTTCAAGCTATACGGCCGGTGGGCTGTCTAGTTTGCGAGCATTATTCCACCTTGTGCTGGATCCTCGCCGCTTCTTCTATACTTGCGGCCTCTTGAATACCGGAATTGACTACCATCTCAATACTACTCTCACCTCTTGACTCACTGGCTGCCTATACAGATTTAGGGCCCCTTAAAGGATCAGTCCCACTATCCTTGGGGACACTACTCCAAGTTTCTAACTCTTATTGTATCGTATAGTATTTTTTGAACACACACGTATTTTGTTTAAACATACGTGATCAGGTCCCAGGGGGATCTGGAGGTCTATACGGGTGCTAATTTCATCTACACTAATAAGGGTGTGGAATAAAGAAAGACCCCGACGAGTCCTAGGGGTGTACTTGGAGCTCTACCCCTACCTTTGGGTTAACATATAGCAACCCCCATTTGGGTTAACATATCTTATCCTATTTACGGCTAGTGCCTGGAGGTCCTAAAAGCTTTATAGAACTTCCTGTTTTTTCGCCCCCGGCCTTCACCATGGCATCTAAACGGAGACAGGAGGGCAAAGTGGCTTCCAAGAAGGAGAAAGAAAAAGATAAAGACAAAGACAAAAAGAAAAGGATTTCATGTACTGGTCAAGAAAAGATTACAGCACTGTTTTCTCCCCAGATAAGCAAACCACATGATACAACAGATGGCTCAAGGGATCCTGATATAACAACTATGGAAGAAACTGATTCTGTGACTTCCTCCCCTAGTGGAAGCACCTCTCCTCCTATAGGTATGACATTAACTCAAGATTATCTGCAGATCTGTTTAGATAACCAGCTAGCACTCTTTAAAAAAGAGCTGGAGAAACACTTCCGGGAAACAAACGAAAATGTTCTTAGTCTTGGGGAAAGGATCTCCCAATGCGAACAGAAAATAGAAAGCCTTGACCTCACAAATAAATCTCTCAACGATCAGATACAGGAGCTAAAAGAGTCACTGGACAAATTAGAGACCAAAGTTAATGACGCAGAGGACAGGGCCAGACGTAAGAACCTCAGAATCCGTGGTATACCGGAAGAGATTTCACAGGCTAAATTGAGACCATACCTAAATGATCTTTTTTCTACTTTGGGAGTTCTGGAAGCTACCCAAGAATCGAGTATAGAGAGGGCCCATCGAACATATAAACCTAGCAATCTTCCGGAAGAGATTCCACGAGATGTAGTTATAAGATTTTCTTCTTTCTACTTAAAACCAAAAATCGCTGTGGCAGGGAAAAATTTTGAACATACGGACTTGAGGTTTAAAAAGATTCAATTTTTCCCAGATCTATCTCTTGCCACCAGAACCAAGAGAAGAGCCTTTGGGTTCTTCACCGAGGCCCTCCGTAAAGCTAACATCAGATATAATTGGGGTTTTCCACCAAAGTTATTTATCAGATTTGAAGATACCATATACACTGTAAATAAAGTGGGAGAGGCGAGGGAATGGCTCCGTAAGCATAATACGGAACCCAACTAGAGAAATATAATTTTAGATCATTGCTCACTTAACAGGAGAATGATGTAGTGGTTGGAGGGAGGGGAAAGGGCGAATTGTGTTTTTTTGGGGGGGGGGGGGGGGGGTTTTGGGAATCATAAGTAAGACAAAGAAAGAGTACCGCCATCTGTTTAATAAAAGGCGATAGACTTGTTCTCAATATGAGACACAATCATACACAAGTATATAGCAGAGGGCGGGATCATTATCTACTTAAGTAAAATGTCAAAATGTCGCTGTAGGGGATTTAAGGTCAGATCCTATACTCATCCTTTAATTACTCACGGTTAAAATAACTAGTATTTGCCATGAGATACGAGAATTACAATTATTTAAGAGGTAGGAAGGTAGAACTACTCTTATGATATTCCTCCTTATTTCTAGGGTTAACATGGTTAGGGCAACACCAATAGTGGTTAAGACATAAAAATATTTATGGATAAGTTTTAAATAAATCCAATTAGGGTTAACACTAGGGGATATAGGAATTTATAAGCACAATGTAAATTTGTTTATAGGATATCACAATATTTTTTTTTTTTTTTTTTTTAATAATCACAAGTAAGACACAGGAAGAGCATCGCCCCCTGTTTAATAAAGGGAGACAGGTTTAGTATTTAACATAAGATACAATCACACACTAGTACATAGCAGAGGGTGGGATCATCCTTTACCTAAGTAAAATGTTGCTGTGGGGGACTTAGGGTCAGATCCTATACCCATCTTTTAATTAGTCACGTTTAAATAACTACTAATAGACACGATACACGAGAACCACAAATAAATGTTTAAGAGGTAGAATGGTAGAATTATTATGATGATATTACTGATTATTTCTATTGTCCACATGGTTAGGGAAACACCAATAGTGGTTAAGACACAAAATACATTTATGGATAAGTTTTAATAAAAATCCATTCAGGGCTAACACTAGGGGATATAGGAATAAAAAAGTACAATGTAAACTGTTAATAGGATATCACAAGTAAGGTATAGAAAGGGGGACCCCCCCTTTCTGAACAATAAAGGGGTGTGGGACTTATATATAAATCATGCTTACACAGATAATAAGTAGAAAACTTTTTTTTTTTTTTTTTGTTTTTTTTTTTTTTTGTTTTTTGCCTTTACCCTTCCTTTTTCTATATAACTAGCAGTATTTGTCCACCTCCCCCGGTTTCCCACACAGTAACCAGAGGAGGTAATATGCAGGTTAGATGCATCAAAGAGGAGACAGGAGGAGATGGGGACAGTATAGGTTCCCTATCGCTAGAGGGACAGGGGTATGTGTTAAATGTTGCGGGTTATATGTCTAGTGTGTGTTATGTTGCTCAGAAATCGATAGTAATAATGAAGAATCAAATAAAATACCCGGGTATAGTAGAAGTGAAATCAAGAAAATGGGGGTCCTGAGATTTTTAACTTTAAACGTACAGGGCCTAAATATTCCGCAGCGTAGACTTACCTTGACCGAAATGTTATACTCAGAGAGGATTGACGTAGCATGTATACAGGAGACACATCTCAAAGAAATAGATGCTACCAGATTGAAGTCAGAGAGGTTCCCTCACATAGAATACTCAGCACTAAAGATAAAAAAGCAAAACGGGGTAGCAATCCTGATCTCTCGGGACATTAAATACGAACTAATTTATAAACAGAAGGATACAGAGGGCAGATTTGTGTTTTTGATCTGTAGATTGAATGATAGACTCTTTTCTATATTAAATATATACGCCCCTAATAAAAGGACTATGCATTTTGTGAATAAGACCCTAAATGGGCTACGAGATTTTGTGCAGGGCTCATGGATAGTACTAGGAGACTTCAATTTGGTGGCCGATCCCGAGGTAGATAGGAAAGGATTTCTGCCGAGAGCAGTTACCCCCGCAGATAGAGGGCTAGCTAGGAATTTTCATTCTATGTTGGGAAAATTTAAGCTATACGATACGTGGAGAGTGTTTAACCCTTTGGAGAAAAATTTTACATTTTACTCTAATAGACATAAGTCCTTTTCAAGGATTGACATGATATTGACAGATCAGAATATAACTGGCCAGAGTAAAGATGTGCAAATTAAAACAACTGCGTGGTCGGACCACGATGCGGTGGTGTTGGCTGTTATAGACAACACCTCTAGAATAAGGAGTCCTTGGAGACTGAACGACCTCCTATTAAATACCCCAAAAAATAATAAAGGAGTACAAGCTATGACTCAGGAGTATTTCTCCTTTAACGCTGATGGCGAGACCAGAAACTCAATGGTTTGGTGCGCTTTTAAGAGCGTGGCACGCGGGCATTTTATTAAATTGGCCTCTCAACTTAAAAAGTTAATACCTTTAATGAAATCAAGGATACACGGGAATTTCCTAAAGAGATGCTCCAAGCTAGTATAACACCAATCCCAAAACAGGGCAAAGACTGTAACTATGTGAGTAACTATAGGCCAATTTCGCTAATCAACCTAGACACTAAGATTTATTCATCCATTATAGCGGACAGGCTCAAGTCGGTGGTCGCATCCATTATACATTTGGACCAATCAGGCTTTGTGAGGGGCCGTCAGGGACTGAGTAATACTAGGAGGACCATAGATCTGATAGACTACGTAAATAAACACAATATACCAACCGTTATTTTGGCTTTAGACGCCGAAAAGGCCTTTGATCGGGTTGACTGGACCTTCCTTGAGGAGGTCTTGAAGGCCTATGGTTTCGGGGGGGGGTCTAGTCAACTCGATCATGGCCTTATATACCTGCCCCTCGGCAAGGGTGACAGGACCAGGCCTGTGCTCGGAGTGGTTTGACGTGAGGAATGGGACTCGACAGGGGTGTCCCCTGGCCCCCATTCTTTACGTTCTTTCTCTCGAGCCCATGGCAATTAGAATTCGGAGAGCCACGAGTATAAAAGGAATTCAAGTAGGAGGAGGAGTCTCCAAATTGAGTCTGTTCGCTGATGATGTCCTACTAACTTTAACTGAGCCAGTTGAGTCGGTTGTCGGGGTTTTGGAGGAATTGGACCTATATGGACATTTCTCAAATTACAAACTGAATTTGCAGAAAACACAAGCCCTTAGCCTCAACGTTCCCCCCAATATCCACACAGATCTGATCGATAAGTTCCCCTTTGAGTGGGCACAATCCTCAATAAAATATCTGGGAGTGAGGATTCCCAAGAATATCTTTAGTATTGTGGAGATTAATTATGCCCCCCTGTTTGTTGATCTTCAGCTGAAAATAGGGCACTGGAAAAGTTTAAACTTATCCTGGATAGGGAGACTGAATGTCATCAAAGCGTATATAATTCCCAAATGGCTATACCTATTGAGAATGGTCCCACTCCCCTTATCTGCCATCCAATGCGACCAGTTTCAAAGGTTAGTGAGTAAATACATCTGGGGAGACAAAAAACCTAGGATAGCCAGAGAGTGGCTGCACAAACCCGGACATAAAGGGGGACTGGGTTTGCCCAACTTAGCCAGATATGTTGAGGCTAGTATGCTGTTTCACGTTCATAGACTACACATCCCTGAATCTCAGGATGAAGATTGGCGTAGGATAGAGCAGGAGATGGTGGGGGCCACTGCCCTGGACAGTATTCTATGGCTCAGTAGAACCAAGACCTTAGAACTAACAACAGCATCCAGGAATAGTATTCTCAAGGGTACAATGGATAAATGGCTAACCTTTAAGAGGAAAGCTGGTCTGTCAAATAAAATTGTTGGCTCGGTAGTCGTAAACTTAGTAGAAAAGCTTATTCCAGACCTGACTCTTAACTTAACCTTCAAAGAACATAACCTGACTTTGTCCCAACTAATGCAGGGTAACAAGAGGTCATGGAAGAATTTAGTCTACACTGGAAAGATGCCTATGAGACTTTTGCATTTTACCAGATACCATATATTTCTCCCTAAAGACCAGTTCCTCAGAAGTTGCTTAAAGAATATATTTAAAGACAGTCCAAAATCTTGTAAGTTAAAAAATTGGTACTCTCTGCTGGATGAGATTAAACCCAGCTTAATACCAAAAGCCTGGGGGAGATGGTGTAGTGAGTTAAACATCACAAGAGACAGGGAAGTCTGGGAGAGAGTCTGGATCCAGACGAGAAAATCTACCCACTGTGTCAATCTGCAGGAACTATACTTTAAGGTCCTTTTTAGATGGTACCTGGTCCCGATATCGGTGAGCAGGATGGACCCTACCCAGAGTTGCTTATGTTGGAGATGTCATCACTCTGAAGGGGACTATACCCACATTTGGTGGGACTGTCAGGGAGTCAGGGACGTCTGGAGTCAGATATTCCAGGCTCTCTCTGATCTTCTTAAGCGTTGTCTCCCAATGAGTATAGAAATAGCCCTCCTCCATTTAAACCTTAACGATCTTAGGGACGAAGAACGCAAATTGGCAGTACAGCTTTTACTTGCAGCAAAATTATGTATTGCACGTAACTGGAAACAGGCTGTAAATATATCTTGGGACAACGTGAAAAACACGATGAACCATTTCGGGGACATGGAGAGGGGCTATTACAGAGTCAATAACAAAATGACACAATACTATAAAATCTGGCAACCCTGGCTGGAAAGGTTCCCCTGAGTATCTTACGCCCTCAGAAAGGGTTTAATTCGGATTAGTGATACCCGGGTATACGTGTACGTATACGTATACGTACACGTATACACATACACATAAATGTAGACTATGGGTCTGAGCAACACACACACTGTCGTTTTGTTTGTCTTGTTTGTCTTGTAAGTCACGTTTGTCCGTTTTCGTTTTTTTTTTTTTCCTTTCCCTTCTCAATTTGGCAAGAAGTAAGACGGAGCTTGATACAGCTCCTAGCTCACAATCCCCACAAGTAGTGGGTCCCTAACAATGCCAAAATAATTTGAACTTCTGATTTATCAGCCCCCTCCACTCCCTTTATTTAGCGCACACACAATTATGATCCCCGTAGAGGTGGGGATAAGGAGGAACAAGGGAGGAGGCTATTAGAGGGGAACTTGCAGTATGGGGGCAGCAGGGGGGGATGAAATGACACAATGATGACACTCTATCCATTTAACAACCTTTATAGTGTTTTTGGATGAGGCTGAGTGGGGAGAAAAGAAAAGAAAAAAAAAAAGGTAGATAAAATGGTGAACTCTTGTTAATCTTGGAATTGGTTTAAATGGCAAAATAAATCCTGCATTTGTAGATATTGTGAATATGTAGAATTTATGCAAGCACGCCTCTGCTGTCATCAGTATGCATGTCTGAGCCACCCCATGCCTTTTCATTACACTAATCCTTTCCAACTACATGTCCAAATATTTAGAAGGCTGTTCACTAAAATATGAGTTGCAGGTGAGATGAGGTGAGTTGAACATTTCATCTCACCAATTTAGCTCTCCATTGTGCAGGGACAAACTTGTTTTCCTCAGCTAAGTAAACTCCCCAGGTTTGTCCCTGATCGATGTATATCGCAACTCACTTTTTGAGTTCATGGGTCAGTCCTGGAAACCATAGATATGGAGCCATACCCTTATGCCTTTATTTCTGTACGCACCAATCTATAATGCTAACTCCTGTTAAAAGTTGGGAGTTAGCAAATGTACATGGATCTGTATTATAACCAATGGAGCAGGGGAGTCTGTTGTGAAAAGACTGATAAATACCATAAAGCATAGATAAATCTGACCAGTTTTGTTAATGATTAGAGGTCTGAACTCAAGTTTATATCACAAAAATGAGACCCAACACTTTTCCCCCTTTGTTTTACTGCAATATTTAGTACAATTACCATTTAAAATATATGGTTTTCAGCAAATGAGGGCTTATATATTTGGCGGACCATTTTCTCTCTTGTTTTTTGAAATGTGATTGTTTGCCCTCTATACAGTGGATTTGATTTAGTTAAACCATTGCTATACCACTTATAATATGACTACTTTGACCCATGGTAAATATGTGTAAATATATATATAATAGCCATTATACTAACCTATGCTACATCTGGATCTTGTGTATACCAACAATTCTATTTTCATGTTTTTTTCCATCTACGAGACTACATAGTTGATATTTTAATATAATGCCAAAACAAACTGTAAGAGGGGGAGTTATATTCTGTGGTTGAGGCACTAGTCTATGAAGTGGGAGATCTTGGCTCATGGTCAATATTAGTTCTGTGTGGCCATGCAAAAGTCTCCAAGTTGCTATATTACAATAAATTAGATTGTGTGTATTAAAGTGATAGGGATTTATTGCAGTTTCTGACAAGTAAAAAGAGCTGAATTCATAAAACATTCCAGTATTAAAATTGAAATATATTCAATGTTTAAAATATAAAACTCAACATTACAGATCGTTATCATTGGGTCGTTGACAGTCTTGGACCTTGTGTCTGACAATGTGAATGCAGGCAATACATATTGAATCATATTTAATTTTATTATTACATTTTTTTATGCTGTCTGTATATGATGATACATTTCAGACTAGTGATTTTATTAAAAATGAAAAGCAGATGTATTTTATAAAAAAAACATTTACGATTATGGCTACATCACCTTTCAAGCAAACTGCAAACCTATAAATAATGCAGCCTTTGCGTTATTACGTGTCAGTAAATGCTATCGCTGTAAACCATTACAGGACACGCATAGAAAAGTGTGGTAGATGTAGCAGTTAGTAGTAATGAATAATTGATTTACCTTAATAAATCTGCAAATACTTAAGTACATAGTAAAGTTTTGTGCAGTAAAATACAAGTATGCCAATTTTACTTGTGCTTTCTATATTTTTCCAAACATGCAACCGTCTCTTAACACTTATATTGCAATTTAGGATATGTAAAGTAGTATATCATTAATATACTCATGTGCGACAACAACAGAACTTGAATTATATTATAACTAAATTTGCATTTATTGACAGTTGATCTGACAACATACTATAGAGCTGTCACCAAATAATTCAAGGTATTTCTTGACACGCAGGTTATGATAGATAGATGCCACCTATGCCTTGTATGTATATTTCTTTTCCTTTTTTTCAAGCTCTTATGCATCATAAGCCCTTCTTTTACAACTTTATTCACTCTAGTTATTATGCTCAACGATATATTATTTATATATACTACAGGTCCCATATATACTAGTATGCGTGTCAATTTACTAGTAGATCTGGATAGAACTCTACTCATAATTGTAATTTGGTAGTGTTCTTGTTAAAGTTTGAAGTTATTTATTGTCACATACATTATTATGTGTTTTGGGAAATACTATAGTATCACATACCGTGATTCCTGTGCAGTGTAGGCAATTAGAGTTTCATGAATCCCAGACTGTGTATTTAGAAGCTATATTTAAAGAACAGTCAAGAGGCACACCTGGAAAGTTGATGATTTGGACTATTGCTATATAGTGTAAAGATTTCCTTTTTCCCTGCCTTTTATTTTTTGATATAGCTTGTGAGACTCAATAGATACATTAAACTAATGGGGTCATTGAATCAGCTTTTATAGTTAATCCATTGACTCTTAGTCAGCTCAGTCCTTGACGCCAAACAAAACACATTTTGAGCAGTGATGTTTGGAAAGCAGGACTGAAATAAGTCCTCATCAAGGCACTTGTGAACATATGATTTGTAATGTAAATAAGAATTAATTCAAATCAAGGTGCAGTAAGGTATGATTGTCGAGTCTAAATATCATGTCTTCTCTAGAAATATTATCTTAACCCCTTAGTGACAAGACATTTTCACCTTGACTTTCCCTTGGTGACAATGGCTGTTTTGACATTTATAGGGTGTTAAGCTATAATTTTTTTCTTTCTCACATACAGTACCCACACAAATTATATGGTTTTTTTATCGTCATAAGAAGGGCTTTCATTAGATACCATTATGTTCATCATATCTTATAATTTACTACAAAAAAAATCATAAAATATGATGAAAAATTTTAAAAAACACACTTTTTCTATCTTTGACCTAAAATATAATTTATACAAATAAAATCATTAAAAAAGACCCCGTCTAAATAGTTTCTAAACGTTGTCCCGAGTTAAAAAATATGCATGTTTCCATATTTTTCTGTATTTTTTGGCGAGTTATGGGGCAAAAACCAAAAATAGTGTTTTTTGTTTTTTTCTTATATTGACCTTTTGACCCCAACCCGAACCCAAAATTTAACCCTAACACTAAATTTAACCCCAGCTCTAATCCTTATTATATCCCTTAATATTTTTTACTTTTAATTTAATTTTAACCCTATCCCTCATGCTAAAAAATATTTAAGTTTAACCCTATAGGCTAATATACCTATATAACCTGTTTTTAATTAATTAAATGTGTATTTTAAATATTTTCCATTGCAATGCTACTTAACTACCACTAGGGGCAGTCAAGGGGCATATTCAGAGCGACGGAAGTGAAGTTACTTTCACTTCCGAAGATCAGACCGGTAGAGGGCTTAGCCATATTGACGGAGCAGCATGCTCCGTCAATATGGCTCCCCACGATCGTTCCGTGGGGCGATCGTGGGTGCCCCAAAATAGAAATTTCGGTGCTGGCTATTGCCTCGACATCGAGGCAATAGACCAGCACCGTTAAAGCGGTTTTCGCGATCGTTGATCGCGAAAACCGCTTGATTCACCACAGGACGTGCCAGGCACGTCCTTTGTCGTTAAGGTAGTTTCTCCCAGGACGTGCCTGGCACGTCCTTTGTCGCAAAGGTGTTAAAATATCAGAAAAAAACATAATAATAACATTTGGTGATTGCAACCAATATTTATGGAAAATTGATCCAAATACAATAAATCAGTAAAGTAATTTCCCTATGGCACTGGAAGTCTGTTAGATAATGGCTTGATAAATAACAAAAATAAACAGTGCATATCATAAAGGAAGTATTTATGTAACAGATTACAGATGCATTAGGAAAAGAAGCAAAAAATGGGGACTGTGGCATAATCCACAACGATCAGGTTTCCCATAAAAATATTTAAGCATAAGTTTTTCTATCTTACTTGATTATTTACGATCATTTAATGCAATAATAGCAACCTTTTCTCCTTTCATTGTACTCACCTATTTATCCTTAGTAGATTTGTGTGTTCTGGAACTTTCTAAAGAAGTGGTGCTCTTGGTAATGTTTAAAGGGACACACCCACCAAAAACTGGAAAGCTTTTAAATTTTTTATTTTGTATTGTTGATTTCAGATGTCTTTTGTTTTTTTTTATGTGACTATTTAATAAAATATTTAACTAAACAAGTGTGACTGGGCGCCACCATTTTGTGAAAATATAGTGTTTTTGGTGCTACCCCCAGTGCCTTTACAGCACACATTTCTGACTTTGGGGCTTGGGACACAGAATGCAGCCTTAAAGTCAGAATTCTGATCATAGACTTGCATTGAATGGGAGGGTAATGTCATGACAAGGGGGCGGAGTTATGATCCTGTTTGATCAGGTCAATCTCCTCTCTTTGTGTTGGAAGGCAGGTAAAAAAAAGTTGTACACAGCCACCTAGACCAGCCCACTAAGAGAGCAGGGGAGTATTTTATGACATCATCATGTAGGCTTTGGCCACAGTTGTAAAGTGAGACTGGCTGGAAGATTTCGGATGATGTTGCATCATGTGAAAATATTCACAAAATGGAGCCAGGAGATAAACATCAAATTTTATTTTTCCTTTTACATGTAATTAATTCAATCATATAAAAAATGTAAACAAAATAACATTGGCATATGATTTATATATGCGTTTGTTTTAAATGACCAGGTTATCTAGTTACATCTTATGTAAGTGGTGGTGTCCCTTTAACCAGGAAACTATTAATGGTCCATTTTATGTATTTAACATAAAAGTGCTTGCATTACTCATATTAAGTTTCACTTAATATTTTGAGCCTACTTGTCAAGTGTCCATTCCTGTTTGTTTTTTTGTATTATATTAAATGTTGTTTTTTTTCTTGTGTTTCCAGGCAAATTATTTTAATTACAGTTGTTTGTATATTAATTGATCTGCTTTATTTATTGGCATACCTTGTAACTCAATGTCTTTTTTTTTTTTTAAATAATAATAATATTCGCATGATTGTAAAGGTTATTGCTTTCGCAATTTTTTTGTAAATATAAAGCCTTTAAAAAAAATAAACTGATCAACATCAATATTTTTTCACTCTTTTTCCTGTTAGACTACAGATGAACGAGTTCAATTCTCTGATGTCAGACCAAGCAGGTGGTACCAGTTCAGAGTTGCTGCTGTCAATGTACATGGGACAAGAGGTTTTACAGCACCAAGTAAACATTTCCGGTCATCAAAAGGTTAGTAAATTGGCTTGTACCCAATCATTTAATCCGTAGATAGACTTTAAGATTTCATTTTGTTTGAGTAGTACTATGAATGTGAGAAGATGTTTTGTAGAAAGATTGGGAAGTCTCTACAATTTCTTGGATGTAGTAAAAGCTAAAACTGTAAAGAGTGCTTATGTTGGCAACAGACTATCCTAAGGAACAAATATATCTGAACTTTCATTATGGGCAAACTAGAGGTTTTTATCTGTCCACAAAATATATGATTTTCTTGTAGATTCCATCATGCCTGATGGCTCTCAATCTTCCTTTTAAATAAGGGAGTTTTGCCTCACTGAATGGTGATGCTCGGAGCCCAAAGGATTACATTTACGCTTATATCGCAGTCTTTGGACCCAGAGTTCTGTGCAAATACGGGTTTATCTTGTATAACTAAAAATGTAGTATATTCGAAAACAGTTGACAGTAATTTTTATTCTCAACCAAACCCAAACTAATCTCTTTTGAGCTTCTGAGTCACAAATAGTAGCAACAGGCAAGAAAGTAATTGTTAGGAACTGTTGGAAGATCTAGATAGCAAAAGTTCATTTTTTGTGATATTTGCTCACATTTATGGGGGTTGAAAAACTGTAATTTGTACCTTATATATAACTTTTGCATACTGAGTATGAATCTTTGCTTTTTATACATTTACCAAAACAAAAGGTTATTACAAAAAAAAGTAAAATAGTGTAAGATGTTTAATTCCATCACTGATGAAAGATACAGAAATTAAGTGGCAAATTATAGAAACAGGCTGCAAGGCTTGTCTGATCAAATTATGCCCTGATGTTTATCCAAAGACCAGATAAGCATTTGTGTAATCAGACAATAAATCAAGCAGTCACAATGCAAAGATACGTTTTGATTTTTTAAAGCTACATGCAAATATTAATAGCAAATGCTCTCAGAAAAGCCAATTTGGCAGTAATATTAGCAGCACACACCTATAGCTATGCATTATGAAATAACAGTCATTGAATATATATTTTAGTTCATGACAAATAATGATCTCTTGCTTGCAATATTTAGATTATTGGTAAAAGAATACAGTAACTTTTTAAAAACATGTAATGGGCTAGTCGAACTAAGACACTAAGAATTCTATTCATAAAATAGTGAGCTGAAGGTGAGATGAACATTTCATCTAACCGACATAACTGTACATTGCACAGGGCCATATATGGTTCTAAACTGAGCTGTTAGTAAGTGTGGTGTAACTAGGGATGGGCAAGCGATAGGCAAAGGAAGCATTAGGCCTGCCGATCAAGAGATAAACTGGCATGTACCTTAAAAATTACATGCCAGATTATTCTCATACTAGGGCCACTCAATTATTCACTTGTGCGTCTGCATTAGAAGTACACATTAAATTTTAAAAAGTTTTTTAAGCAAACTGTGAAAATAGCCATAAAAATCCCTTGATTTTCAGATAACCTCGTCATTTAAAACAAACACATATATAAATCATATATCACTGTGTTTTTTATATGATTGAATTAATTGCATATAAAAATAAAAATAAAATTAGGTGTTTATCTCCAGCATCCATTTTTAGAAAATGTCCCGTGATGCAACATCATCCAAAATCTTCCCGCCAGTCTCACTTTACAACTGTTGCCAAAGTCTGCATGCTGATGTCAGCAGAAACTCCCCTGCTCTCTTATTGGCTTCTGTGTATCATAGTGGGCAGGGCTAGGTGGCTTGGTACAACTTTTTTTTACCTGCCTTCCAACACAAAGTGAGTAGAGTAACCAGATCAAACCCGATGATAACTCTGCCCCCTTGTGATGTAATAGTTCCATTACCCTCCCATTCAATGCAAGTCTATGATCAGAATTCGGACTTATAGACCGCATTCTGTGTCCCAAGCCCCAAAGTGAGAAATGTATGCTGTAATGTCTCTGAGGGGTAGCATTTTTACAAAATGGCAGTGCCCATTCACACTTGTTAAGTTTCTTTAGTTATTTTTTTATTAAATACAGTCACATAACAAAAACAAAATACATATCTGAAACCAACAATACAAAATAAAAAAGTAAAACCTTAAAATTTTTTGGTGGGAGTGTCTCTTTAAACATCCTTCATTATGGGATATGTCAGATACTGTATGTCAACCCTTTTCTTCATACTTCATTGTTAGTACGTACCTTTTTTCTAAATGTCGCTTGCTCCAACAAAGATGTTAATTTACTTTTTCAGAGACATAACATAGTATTTTTAAATCTCTCTTAGTCTATGGGGTTGGTCTATCTACCTTAGTCAGTCAGTTGCACTGTGAAGTGACAGTTCACCTTTTACAAACTGGTATTTCCAGTTGTTTGCACTTGGGTCAAATGTTATGAATTGTATGACTGGGAGTGGCCTTTTCAAAATGCTGATCAGTTTTTTTGTTTGCTCATCTAACTAAATGAAAACTGGTAGAAGTGTGGTATTTACGTCATGCTGTGTGCAAGTGACACAATACCAAATGTTTACTTTATATAATCACGCAATACAATTGTTCCTGACTGCTTCTTACGGCCATCTTGTTATTCATACTACAACATGTGAATAGTAGACACAGGTGTAGACAAGGTTATGACGCTCAAAGATTAACTCCCTTTGGAGCAAAATACATTTCTAACATAGTATCAACAAAGCACATTTTTGAGGGAAGTGTCACATGACAACAGTGTTCGCCAAAATGTATTTTTGTTGACATATGTTTTATAAATATCTCACATTAGGATCTCCTGATAATTTGGGTTTTTTTTTGTTTATTTTTTAGAAAAATGATGTCAAGGCTGTAGGATATTTTTTATTTATGTATATTCAAAAAATATTTATGTAGCATTACATTACTGTTAAACAGTTTGGGGGTCACTTAATGAATATGATATACAGTCAAGTTGTTGACTTTTAAAATAATAGACTTGCATTAGCTAACACAACGTGCCAGGACTGAGGAGTTACCTATGGGCTTAGGTTGATATCCCATTAAAAAAACAGTAGTTTCCAGGTACAATAGTCATTTACAGCATTAGCAATGTTTATACTGTATTACTGACCCATTTGTATGCATCACATTTTGTCTTCCTAGTTGATGTTGGAAAACTGGCTTTTATCTGTTGTCAATTTCTGTTTCCATGTTTTATTTGTTTAAGAGTTACTTTTCTTTTTAACCCCTTAGTGACATGCCCTGTCTGGCGCACGGTGACATGGGCAGTTTTAACATTTCTGCGGTGTTTTGCTGTAATTTATTTCTTTGTCATTTAGTGTACCCGCACAAACTAAATATTGTTTTATGGTCATAAGAAGGGCTTGATTGTGATACCATTATTTTGATAATAGCATGTCATTTTCTATCAACGAAAATAAAATATGGCAAAAAAAATTTATATTTTTTTTCTGACTTTTATTTTTAAAAATCGTATACTCAGACACAAAAGACAACAAAAAAATACTGCTAAATAGTTTCTAATATTTGTCCTGAGTTCAGAAATAGCCCATGTTTTTTGTGCTTTTTTATTCAAGTTACAGGGCAAGAACTATAAATAGTGCAAAGCTATTTCAAAATCCTTTTAAAAAAAAAAGCGATAGTGAGGCAATTAACTTTGGGTATTTTGACACTTTTTATGTAGCCATTTTACCACCAACCTTTGCCAAAGTTTGCAGCAAAAAAAAAAATAATGGTGATTTTTTTTCAAACAGATTGCAATTCAGGTAATCATTTCCTGAAAATGTGTAGGGTTAATGCCAAATAACACCTCAATATGTGTTCAGCAACATCTCCTGAGTACAGCGATACCACCCATGCATAGTTTCGTCAGCTTGTTTGGGGGTTAAAAGGCCACATTTGAGAGGTGCCCTTTTTGGTTTTCCAACTTGGAATGTTGACATGCAAAAAGCCTGCGTCCATGTCCTATCTGGGACATTTTTGAAGCCAGCCAGTGTATTTTACCCCACAAAACTAAATATTTTTTAGCCATCCAACCTATGTCAAAGTTTTGGGTAGTAATTTTTTTTTCACATACATTGTACTTCAGACATGAATTCACAGATTCTGTTATGTGTCAATGCCAAACAAAACCTCAAAATGTGTTCAGCAACATCTCTTGTGTACAGGGATACCACCCATGCATATGTTTGTTGGGTTGTTTGGGGGCTAAAAGGCTACATTTGGGAGTTGCGCATTTCTAACTTGGAATTTTGACATGTAATCAGTTTGTGCCCATGTTCCATTTTGCACTGTGCCTTTAAAACCGTCATTTCAAACGCTCTCCGGAGCGATCGAAATGCTGTTGGTGTTTTTTTTTCTTTAGTATAGCACAATGCTTCCACATGGAAACATCGTAGCAATACCGGTGGAGCACTGAAAGCGAAAAAAAAATTGCTTTCAGTGCTTGTTTTGTGTCACTAACCTTGTCCGTCCTGTGTCGGCAAGGGGTTAAGACTATATTTTTTACAATTTTTTTTTAAATGCTACAAACATATTAAATAAGACACACATTTGCCATGGGAACAAAATAAGCAACAAACCCTGGTAATATTTCATAACACAATATCAATCATGGTTTAAGGAAGCTTCCGACTCAGGCAGTTCAAACAAAAGCCAGGTCAAATGTTAGCATAAATCAGCTGCTTCATTCCCATTATGTAGCCTCAAAGGGACCAGTTAACAATTAATTGTGAACATGAAGTAAGGATCCATACAGTTCACAAGCAAGGCTCAAGTATCAATGAAATGCATCCACTGAGTAAAGAGATTTATTTTTAGAACTTGACTGTTAAAGATGTATTAGATGTATAATTTAAAATTAGTATTTGTTATGACATTTTGAAGCAAATGTATTGCTGAACAAACCTGTTACTACTTCTCAAGACATAGCTATTTGTCTGTAGCTGGGTGTCTGTGTTTGAAATTAGAAATGTCAATGTAATAACTAGTAGACAAGCAGTGCACAGATTTCACTGTTTATTGTGAGTATCAATACTATAGAAATATTTACTTTTGTGGTTCACCAATTTCATTCAGTTGGCAGAATGTATTTAGTTACCACACTCTTCCCGTGGCGATGGTGTGTTTGCCTACTGGCTGCACAACACAGGAAACATGATTAAAGTGTGAAAGGGCTAAATTAAATACATTTGTGATTCTACTTTCCACAAAGGTCATAGTACCAATATAACCTTGATGTGCACCACATACACATTACAACCCAATCTAATGTTTTTCACCCCTTTTCAGAATAGTAGAGATGAGGATGCTGAATTATGGTCTTGTCTGCTTCCTTATTATGGTCTTGTCTGCTTCCTTATCCATATTTTGAATAGAATGGGCTTAAAAAGTCAACATAATCACAATTTTAAAAATGAATTGAACATTTCAAATTTATGTGTGTTCAGTGGTAGAGTAAATGGCATATTAAGCTTACAATCTAGAGGCAGTGGGTGTAGAAGATACAAAGGTGATACAAAATGGCGGTTGCCAAAAAAAATGTATTGCAGGGTGCGACTGACAGTGAAATGGATCCGACCGGAGCTTACTTAACTGCTGGAGAAAATGTTAATACATATTCTAAAGAGTGAGGTCGGAGGTGTTTCAGTTGCTTTCAGATTTTCTGCCTTGGCTAGTGGTTCCATGAGCTATGATTTATATGTAATGGAATCCTTATTTGTCAGTACATTTTATCTGCTCTTACTTTTACATCATTGCATGATTTGGCTTAATAAAAGCAGGTTTATACAAAATGAAATACACATTTGACCTACATTTTAGAACCAGAGACTAATATCAAAATATTCCTCTGGGTACTTGTAATAACGCAAGAAAGTACTTTAAAACAAGTTTAGTTTTAATAATTAAAGCCATTTAGTACAAAAACAGTTGCTCGTTTAAAAAAAACTAGTTGTACTTGGTTAGAAAGCTAACAAGGAGTTGTTGTTTTTTTCCTTCTCAAACAATTGCTCTGTATGGATTCTGGGCCTTATGAAAGAAAAACAAGCAACACATTTCTTGAGACCTAAGTCCCATGTTGTAAGTGATTTCATGGTTACATTACCAAGTGTTAGTAAAATCAAAACAGACACCCACTCCTTCCATAAAACTCTTTCTCTCTCCCTCTTGGGACTAATGATTTTATAATGTTGAGCAGCTGGCTTTTGTGTGTCATTCCTTGGTCAGTTCGGAATCCTAAAGGATATGCCTTTAATGTTTTAAAGTGGCGGAAACCTTGTCTTTGGCTCAGTCGGAAGACTTAAAGGTTGTAGGTCAAAATGATAAAATATAAAAATAGGTATCCTTGTATTAAAATATTTTAATGATTCTTAGGGATTTCATATTATAACCCTCAGTCTTATCCACTTACATTTCATGTAAGCTGCTTTAAAGTGCTCTTGGAATATTTATCGTGGATGTCAATTCAAAAACAGAAATGTGAAGTCTCTGTTGTATAATATTATACTTACTCAATAAATGTACCACAGGGCAAGAAACATGTTGGTATGTCAGACTCTTACTATCTGATTGCTAAACCTGCTTACTATATACTGTATTCCTTTCTTCATATATTGCTTTGCATCTATAGATGTAGCATTCCTTAATAGGCATCTGTCTGATATGTAATCTCTATTTACCGACACAGAAAATTACAGATACAAGCATGAAGTCATAAATACAAAGTGTGGCTACATCTGCCTGTAAACACCTTTATTTTGTTGGCTCCTGTTCTGCCATTTGTGATAATACACTAATTTATTAAATATGCAATGTGTGATCTCATGTACCAAGGAATCCAAGAAAATGTATAATTTGTAGATTGTTTTTCTTCTTTAACATTGTTGCAGTGTAGCACCATATAAATGTACTGTGGTGGCTATGTACTAAAACTGAACTGATGCTTGAAGTGCAAAAATAATACATTACTAGCTAAGGTGAATATAACAACTTGCCTTGCTACTAATGCCTGATTTATGCAGTTTATTTGTCAGTTCACAGTAATCTGCACAGTTGGTAAATAACCACTATATAGTTGAGACACTGAAATAAGATGTTGTGGACAGCTCTCTTTTCTTTATACATACATGCAAATCTTTGAACAATATATACAGAGATCTGGTATAAAGTATACATACAGTCTTGGATCAACTAATACAAATGTGGCTTTGGAAGATCATTATTTAGCAAAATCATGCAAAATCTTGAAGACATTTTTGATATATGTGGAATAATGATACCATTCAATGATGTGATAATTTGTCTATTGTAGTCTATGGTATGCAATAATTTGTGATACGATTCAGGTCATCGAACAGAGCCCACTTTATCTCATCTCTGACTGAACGAGAGACAATCAGTTGATCAGCCCCTTGATTTCACTTTCATATAATTGTATTTGAGGCTACAGCTTTTCTGAGGAAAAAAAACGTTATGTTTGAATTCCCTGGCTGTCACTTGATAATACAATATAATAGTTCTAACATACTATAAAGATACACCAAATAAATTACAATGGGATGACAAAATAATTACAGATTCCTATTATTCACTTAAATATTCCTACTTAGACAAAGAAATGACTGTGGTTCAGATATTTTTACAGAAACCGAATAGAAAGTCTGTAATAATACTAGTTATGTTATACATGTCTATTTATCACAAAAAGTATAACCTGTTAACACACTGCTTTTGTGACCTGTGTTTTTATAGACTTGATAGTACGTAATGAAAATACATGAATCAAAGCAAATTCTTTTGTCCTAAAATAGCATGTTCAGGTGAGCAAGTTTAAATCATACCTTAGACTGAAATAACTGTTACTTCCCTTGTCATCTCCTTGTAACGCTAAATCTTTTTTTGTAGCACAATATGTGCTACAAAGAATAAGAGTCACTCTTCATTTCAGTGTGATAATGGAAGATTATTTCAGAAAAGAATAGATGCTCCACTTACTATGTTGATTATTTGCGTGATGCAGTGAGTGTGGAAATGTATTAAATAGCTAATTTAGTTCTGCAAAAACATCCAGGTGTACGCTGAGGTAAAAGAATGCCTGACCTCATTTTTTAAAACGCTTTCAAGTTTTGCTCTTTTTGTTCTCAAGCTACGAGGGACGCTCCACTTGACATGCTATTTTTGTACTCTGTAAAACTCCTGTGAAATACATTTCTGTGACATTACTGTGACATATACCCAATTGAGCAGAGACGTATGAAAAGTTAAAACAAACACTCTAAAACAACACAGAACTGAAAGAAACCAAATATAGTAAAATCGATCAAATGATCAAACTCTAAAATAATCTTGTATCACTTTTAGAAAAAATGTATTCTAGAATTTCATGGTGTAGTGTACAGGATAGTTTCAGGGTCTGTGGTAATTCAATTCCAGGTAATATAATCTAGTTATATCCACTGGCCTTTTGAAGACATTATTCACATGAAGAGGAATCCATTGTGCGGAATAATTATTGTGTTTTTTATTTCAAATGCACAGTGATAAACTTTGCACAAAGCAAAATATAAGCCAATCTGAGGCAAATGTCTACCTCATGCATTGTATACACTTATTTGTAACTGCTATCACTATATAATATATATATATATTCATTCTATATGTAAGGTGTTGTATGATCATATTGCATTATAAATCTCATAAATAAAACTCTCTCTATTGCAGATCCTTCAGCTCCACCATCACCAACTAACTTAAAGCTTGCCAATTTTACTACAATCAGTGATGGCACTGTGACAGCTCAGATTACATGGGATCTTCCAGAGGAGCCAGATATTCCTGTACATCATTATAAAGTGTTCTGGAGCTGGACGTCTAATAGCAAATCTGTTGTTCCAACGAAGAAAAAGCGAAGAAAGACAACTGAAGGGGTAAGAAACAAAATGTATACTTTAGATCAGGGCAGGGCAATAAGTTACCTTGCAGCTGTTGCTGAAATGAGCCAAAATGGAAGCAAAAGACTGACCGGGCCTCTTGGGAATTTTGCCAGAAACGATGCAAAGGACTGGCTGGGCCTCGTGTGAATTTTAATTTGTCATTTGCCTATTTTACAGCCCTTCTTTTGCATAAACATGCTGCCTTTTGTCACTGAGTGGGTTTATAATCCCACAATGCCACGTAATAAAGAATTTGCGAACCTGAAACTTCCTATTTATGGGATGGCAGTCATAATCTGTACTAAAACAGTCCATTTTTTTTATCCTACTTTAGTAAAAACTGGGATGATGTTACTTTATTTTATTTGGGGACCATTTTAGAAAGCAGAACGCCAAATGAAATACTTTAGAAAGACATTTAGGGCAACTAGTAGTCCAAGGTCCACAGTTTGACAGTCATAAATATTAACTTTTATATCCATTGATATTTATATAATGTTTTGAAAATCCAATTTCAGTCTCAAAACTATGTGATTTTGGAAGGACTACAACCTAACAGCAACTACATGATGGAGATACAAGCAATTACATACTGGGGACAAGTGCGTCTAAAAAGTGCTAAAGTCTCTCTTCACTTTTCTTCTGGATCATCAAGCAGTAAGTATATTGAATGTTTTTTGTTCTTTGGTTGAAGTGAGTTTCCTATCTCTGAATGTCAGTAGCTATCTCTCTGGTACAGTGCAGTACAAAACTGAGGGGAGGAGCAGCCACACTCCACGATCTCCTTATAAATTTGTGTGGTGTCTTTATTTTGCAGACAACCCTGCTAAGTTGCCACACTTGCTTATTTTACATTTTTGTATTTTTATTGTGTATGGTGTGCAAACCTTTAACAATATTTCCTCCCCAAACCGATTGAAATATAAATAAATAGGATATTACAAGTTACCTGTTTATTAGAAGGATACATATCGATGGTAATACAACAATTGTAAAGATAAAATACAATTTAGTATATTCTTTATATTAAGCAAATATATTTACTTCTATGTTAAAATGGGATTTGTACAGGCCACTTTGTATACTATCTCCCTTCGAATTCATGTGGAGGCCCTTCGTAAATCCACACATATGCAAAATATGTTATTGATAGTGCTGGGCTACTGTAGCATATTTAAAAACGTCACTAAATATTCTGTCATCAAGGTTGCATTTACTATAAATATCTATTTTAACTGTTAATCTTATTCCCTAGTTGGTGTGAGTAAACTGCTATGCTGAGTGTGTAGGGCTTCACCTTTAATGTCATTGCATTCCCACAACATTGAAGGAAGTCATAAAAGCATAAACAGGAAATGACACTGCTTCTTGGACAACTTTATGCAAGATAAGCACAATGTACATTTGAACATTGATGTGTTGCCCAAAGTACAGGGAAGAAAAGGTAGTTTAAAAAATACTACTCCTACAGGCCTGCATTTAAAAGGGACTCTAAAATTAGTCCATGCTCTTGAATGTTCCTTTTGACTGCAACCATTTACTTGAGGGTGTAGTATTGTTTACAGAGAACTATATAAAATGGCAGGTCTGTTCAGAACATACAAATGTTGGTGACAAAACACTTTCAAACTTTCAGAAATTGAAAGGGAATAATGTTTTGTTTGACTAAGTTTACAATAGTAAACCACTGAGAATTCAGGTTACGCATTGACTCTGTCTCTGCATTGTAAATGCTCTCTTTGTTGTGGATTTGTTTAATCTTTCTTATAAATGTCCTTTGTAAGAGAATAGGTTTGTCTCTAATAAACCAATGGATTATTTTTAGAGGATCAAGTATCAAAAGCCAGCAAAATGAAGACTGACACTCTTGTGCCAACTCAAAGAAAGAGGACTGCTCGTATGCTTGAAATTGGTGCTCCATTCTACCAGGATAACCAGCTCCAAGTGAAAGTTTACTGGAAAAAGACAGAAGGTAAGTTTATTTTAAAATTGTGACAATAAATACATATTGATTTGCCACATTTAACCGTACAAGTATTTAATGGTCATCTAATGCTAAAATCCCCTTCAGTGCCAAATGCCACAGCTGATGACAATATGTGCTTCTTAGGCGATCCCATTGGTAGAACAAGATCTGCCAGAATTACTTTATAATTATTCTTATCATATATCCTTTTTTTGCACTGGATAATAATAATCATTGATACTATATATCTCATAGCATAGTCACAATAAAACAAACATACAGTCTTAAAATACAGGTTAGAAGACATGCACCTATACTTCTTCACTGAATCTACTTTTGTTACCTAATAAATAACTTGTATGCAGTTGAACAACTGGTGATACAAAATGTAAGTTCCTTATTAGTAGCTGCAGAAGTCACAGACACTGAGAATCAACAGTTTAGTAAGTGAGGACCAAATATAATAGCCAATAAAAGTAAATCAAAATGCCAGACATTACTAACGGCTGGTCTACGAGCAAGCAGACAGATATGTTGGCAAGTTGGGGTAAGTCAATATAATGGCCCACCATCATGGAATCTTCAAAATATTGTAGGCACAAATGGCCTATGTCAATCTGACCAGCTCAATAAGTATAGACCTCTACTAATCTAAGCAAATATTTAAATACGGAAAAGAGATAAACGCAATGCAATGTTATATCCCATATACCTTCAGTTGCCATACTGAGTTAGAAAACAGCATTGGAACAGCCCAAGGTACCGTTTCCACATGCCAGTCTTACAACAGTTTCCCCTATTGAAACTGCTAAGAGCAGCACATATATGATGAGTCATGCAATTAAGATCTAAGAGGAGTAATGATGAAATGGTGTAACTGAAAGACGACTAGATTGATTATGAAAAAGTGATAACATTTAATTTCAAAACATACTGAAATAGCTAGCTACAAAAGGAAGAATCCATAATCAGCATGGTCTGTGTGCTTCGACATATCATGAAATACTATTAAATGCAATATTAAATGCATTAATTTTGCAACAGTACTGTGTAACATTGCAATTTGATTTAAATGTGTCAAACAATTGTAATGATGCTGTTTGTATGTGTACTTCCTTTTCCTTCCAGTTTTTATCAATATCAAGGTACTAAAAGGCTAAACATTTATAGTCAATCATAATGTTAAAAGAAACATGCACAATGTTATCACACAGAGTATGTGTGTTTTATCATTTACGGTAATAGTTTCGGAAAAATATGCATGAAATCAACCCTGCCTGGTTTGTGACCTCTGTTTGGCACATTCCTTCAACATTTGTGGTCTGTGGGGGAGATACACTAATTGTTCTATTGGTTCCGATATACATTGCTATAGATGTGAGGTTAGCAGGGGCTGTGAACAAATAAACAAAAAAAGACAATTGACAAAATAAGATGGTAACGAAAAGCAATAAAGTTGTGTTGACTAGAATTTGCTAAAACAAGATTATATTTGTGCAATAAATTTAAGGAACATATTTAAAATTGTATGGAAGAAGGGATTTAGGTGCAGATACTGAAAGTACTGCAATTAAATAAGCATATTTTTAAAATTGCTCATTACCTTTTCATGTGTACTTTACGGTTTATGTATGTTTGGCATATAGCACTGTAGGCACATTTCCATCTCTGAAGTATACATAATTACATTACATTTTCTTCTCCACAGTGGTCTAAAAATGGTAAATGTGGGTTTGAATGTACAATTTCTCAATATTACATTCAAACCACACCGTTTGTGTCAAAACCAATCTATTTTCTTCTGCTTGGAAATGAATGCACACAGTCATGCTTAGTCAGCCATCAATAGATGTTATTATTATGCTAGTTAATGGTACTTATTTAATGTACATAATGATAAAAGGGGGAATAGACCCTGCCAGGAATCAAACCTGCAGCCCTGATAACGGAACAGGCTGTGAAGCTCTACAACTGTCACATTAACCAGCATAGTATCTAAGATACGTAATGCCCATACTGTTAAACTTCACTGAGATCCAACATAACTGCAAAACATTAGTAGTTACCCATGGCACAGTATTAACAAAGATCCACTGTAGATTTGTTATACAGTGTTTCCCATTTTTGGTATGGAAGGGATGCTGCATGAATATACAGTTTGTAAAATGCACTACATTAGAAGAGTGGATTAAAAATGAATATGTGTTAACACATGCTTTGAAACCATTCACCATAATTCCTTGTATCACATTATGTACTAATTTGTTTCAATAGCAATATAAACAAGTGAATGACATTTGCATTGAGCAAGTGCTTTATAAATCAGTTTTAACTCTAATCAAAGGACAACGTTTTGGCAGGAAAATGACGTTTTGTTTAATTGAAAGATTGTAAGTGTAGACATTTTAAATAGGAATGCTTTAATGACATAATTGAAATAAAATTCTGGATTGAACCATCTCTGCTCCAAATATCTCTATCAGGGGGCAGACATGTTGTTTGGAATATTGGGTCAAATTGGTCAGATCTTCCTTCACCTCAACCAAGTGGAGAAAATATCTAACACAACATTCTCAACATGTCTGCTATATGGATCAAAGATGGCTTAATAAGGTTCTCTATTTGTATTCTTTCATTAAAGTATTTCTGTTTAATATGTCTGCACTTGATTCAATTTCAATTATTATTTTTTTTAAATTGTTTGTCTATAGTTTTTTTTTTTAAACAGAGATTTGAAAATCAGAATCATACAATTAATTTTACCCCATAGTACAATTATCCATCCTCTAAGAACTACTCTGATGCGTATTGTTCTTTCCATCTTGAATGTAACTCTAAAATGGCAACACACATATATATTTGAATACAGTGCAACATATCGACACAAGGCACTGCATGTACACATATGTTACATTACATTACCAGTTATTTATATTGTCCCTATATTAATGTATTTGCATATCTCTGGATGGCTGTGTAGTATCAGGTGGTATCACTGATAGAATATTTGGATGGATTCCGTCTAAACTCAGGATGATTCTGAAGTCTTTTAGCACAATATTCTACTTTATTCTAGTGGGGAGTTTCATACATGGTTTACATAATGATATGAGTTGAATATAAGGACTAATGTATGATACTGCAGATATTTATTGTCAGTTGAGGCCATTGCATATGTCTGTTGAACATGCAATCATATGTGGTGTAGATCATGTTTAAACTATGCTTTAGAACTGTGTTGCTCTAAAATATTCATCTGCATTCTAATACTTTAACAGAGAATATTATGTGCAGCTACAGAAATCCAAGCAGGGAAAAAAATTCCATCTCATATTGCGGTTGTGAAGTATTAGCCCTCTGCCAATATTCCTTTGCCTCCCACGAGTTTAACTGTTTCTTCTGTTCTTATAATTCTGCATCCATGTCTATCACATGGTGTTCAACAGAATCAGTTAATGCCAGAAAAAAATACCATGTCATTTTGTTCAAAAACATCAAGATTGTTGTATTGAACAACCAATCTATATAGGTAACCCTTCAATTGTTATATAATAAACAGCAGTCTCACGTCTGCACACTTGTTGTAGAAGTCTGGCATTTTAACATTTGTTTGGTCCATGTTGGCACATTCTCACTGAAATGAGTCTATGGAATGTGTTGTAGAAAGTAATGTATAACTCAAATCTGGATTGCTCTATTTTTGTCCTAGGCCCAAAATATTTAAAACAAACAGGCTACATACTTTCTCTGAAATTAACATAATGTAAAAAGACATATATATATATGTGTGTGTGTGCTTTGCCTGGAGGCACCAGTCAAAATTGTTGACTTGCGATAATGTTTGTGTTTCCACATATACATGACCAAATATTTATCACAATGACCCTTGAGAGTTAATCGTCTGCCTGACAGATTCTTATATTTTTGGTAAAACTATCATTACAAATGATACAAAATAAAACAACCTGAACTGATTTGATTCCACAACAGTTTTAGGCAGGCTACACCATCAGTTGCCTTGGACTATGACTATGACATGTCCCTTGCCAATGCCATGGCTGAGCATCATAAGAGTTGTAGCCAGCAGCACCTAAAGTAAATAATGGGTATTTTTATACTATTAATACAAACTGCATAACAGCGTAATGACGTAAGAATTTCTTAAAAAATCAGACAATATAAAAAAAAAATGTCTATAGTATTACCTTTGATTCATTGAGAAGAAGCGTGGCAGAAATGCAGAGCACATCTGTATAAATAAGTTTCAAAGCAAAGTTAATTGACAGAAGAGCTACAAATGGCATTCTTTAACAAGTGCCTTAAGGAAAATGGGGCACAACATGATGCACACTGGCTGAATTAAGAATTGGCCACAGTGATTAGTTCTGGTCCCTAGTTAATCCATTAATCAGGAAGGAATGCTAGATTCTTTACAGTTATCTTAAAGCTTTTCTTGAGACAAGAATGAAGACAAAGATCATACAGTTCATCTCCAAACTCTATATTTTCATACAGATTAAGAAAGAAAAATAACTATTGTAACATGAAATGCCGCTGGTATTCATATGGCTTGTGTGCTTGCTTTTGAAAAGTAATATTTTTTTTTGCATTAGCTTTGCTTGAAAGTGCCATGCTTTGATTGTTTTATCGCTTGAGCTCACTTGGTTAAACATATTTTTTTAACTCAATGAAAAGCTGAAGTTTGTAAAGGTGTGCAAATAGAGCACATCCATAGAAGTATATTGAACTGTGGACATACACATTTTTAATAAATAACGATATTGAACACCAATTATAAGCACACTTACTGATTAGATGTTTTATAATAAAGGTGGACAAATACATTCTTTGTATTACATATTATTTTAAATGTTGTTGTAATTGGAAAATATTTGTTAAAAGGGTACCCATTATCATTATATTAGTTTGGAGAAAATATTCCCCAATGTTATTCTTTGTTCACTGTACCTCTGGTAAAAACCCTTATTGACTTGAGTGTAAGTTACTCAAAATGTATCATTAGAGCCTACCTGAATATAAGCTCTGAAAGAGGAATATTTTATATGAACCCCTACTATAAATGTTACCTTGAATGAATCGAGCTAAGATTGTTTGCATATTAAATTTGTGACCTGTTTATGAATGGTAAAACATATTCCTGAGTCGATTTTGTTAGGTTTATGATTCTTATCAACTCTACCATCTAATAACTGTTTTAAATTACAATCATAAAACGTTACTGGTAGACATGTAATGTAAAAAAAAAAATACAATATACAGCAATTACGATATTGTCTGTAAGGTTGACCACGGGAGATAGCAAGAACAAATATTGAATGTTTTAAGTAAGATTCACTGCACTGTCTTTATATTGCATATTATATTATTAAAAATATTAAAAATTTATAAGATTTTTAATCTTTAGATTAACAGACTAGGTTATGTTGAGTAAAAAAATTAAATTAGAAAGAAGATTAATGAAAAATCTACTAGTGGCTGTGGCTTTTGTAACACCAGTTAAGTGTTTCTGTGATTCTCTCGTTTGTAAAGGATGCAAAAGGATATGTGATAATCCAAAACAGACCAGGCATAGACAGGCCTTGGGGCTTTGATTCCAGCTTTGATCACGGTTAAAGGTGCTGTTCCACCTATTTTAAAGAATACATCATTTTTATAACTATGTGAAGTAATTTCAAACATCATAATTATTATAATTAAATTCCAAAACTTTGACCAGCAATAATTTCTTAACCACATCAAATTTTGCTTCATGCAGATATTCCCCGGGCCGGATTAATCTTATTTGTTGGTCATGTGATTCACCCATAGGCTTTAAGACTTTGTTGCAATCAAAGCAGAATTTTTTTTATTTGTATTAAAAACTATTATTTAAAGAGTTCAAGAGCAAGTCTGATTAAATCAAATTACACAGAAAATAAGTTAGTTATTAATGTTTTGGTGGAATATTTTCATTAACTGAGAACATTTTATTTCTGTGCCGAATCTAACAAACCTGATTTCTTTTATATCAGAATTTAACATTGTGTTGTGTTGACCAGGGTCTTGAAATGATCTCATTCCAAGTAAGAATCGATATTGTGCAGTGAAACAGAACACTTTCCTGATAGAGTGAGATACAAACTGATGGCATAAAGCTGTATGCACACTGGGGGGTGGAGCGATGACGTAGACACGTGCTACGCTCGCGGCATGCTGGATCCTGAAGGAAGGAAGGGGTACACGCGTTTTATCGGTGAGGTCTCCCAGAGTTCGCCTGCCTCGGAGACGCTAATGCAGAGTCCTGTAACGGCTGGTGGAACATGCTCCCGAACCACAAGGACATAGTGATTGAGCTTCAGATTCAGATACTTGGACAAAGCTCCACGTGCAGGAGGGAAACCTTCACTATAATACTGCTGGCAAGAAAAGTATCCCGTTTCTGTTTCTCTATTATGTTATATGGGGCTGGGAAGGAGAAGACATCTAGGGGGTGTATTTCAATGAAGAAAGCTGAAAGACTTAGCTCTGCTTCATTACTGTTACCCTTAAGTAAGGGGAAAAATCGGACTGTGTTCAGCTCACTTGATTTATAAGACTTACGGATGCTGGCTGAGAGAATTGTATGTCTTTAAACCTTCCAAGTTAAAAACTTTGGTGGTGCTTAGACACTGAAAATTAAAGCAATTTCTTGGCTGCTCTGTAATTCAACGAAGGGGAAACACTAGACAGTGTCTGTCATAATTTATATGTATCTCAAGGAGTCAGGAAAAGTAAATCTGTATGTTTCCTGGACTCTATATGACAAAATTAGCCTCTAGACTGCTATCTCACTGAGAAATAAAAGACATAAATTGGGAGCAAGTATTTAAGTAGGGAAAGAAGAGAGGAAGGGAAAGAAAAAAAGGATATAGATATATGTCCTTTTCTCAGCTGACACCCCTCTCCGTTACCTGGTAACTCTCTTACCCCTGGAAAAAAGGAAATTTAAGTGAAGGTTGTCTCTGTTTGAGCTGTTATGGGCGAGTATAATAGGGGACTCTGTGAACTAGACAGAGTTCAGTGGCATTAAGACAGAAGGGGTGAACCAAAGCAGCAATACACCAAAAAGAAATTCATAATATAAACTCCTAATATGGCTGGGAGAAGGGCTAATGAAAGTAAACAACTCCCAAAAAAGGATAAAAGAGAAACAAAGACAGATAAAACAGAAAAACGACTGTCTTTTTTTTCACCACACGTTCAGAAACCTGAGCCAGAGAAGGAAATCCATATAAACTCCCAAGAGTTGAAGGCAGATCTATTGGCGATCGCTAGTAGGGTCAAGCTAAACGAGGAAAAGCTGGAATACTTAGAGATCCAGAATAGGGTTCAGAGAGAAGATATAAAAAAATCTTTGTTAAAAATAGATTCCCTGGAACAAAAAATGGCAGATCTTGAGGATCGTTCCATACGAAATAATCTAAGGATCAGAGGGGTGCCAGAGTCAATATCTAATGCGAATCTCGAAGACTTTCTATGGGAGTACTTTGTGAAATTAGGAGTGGCAAAGGAAAAACAACAAACCCTCTGGGAAAGATGCCATAGAACCGCTAAGGTAGGGGGGCTACCACCATGGGTATCCGCAGAAATTTTTTCAGGGGGGGGCATAATTTTACCGTCATCCTTTCTGCACCGCGCCTCTTTTTGAAAAGTTATCATGAAGTGGAGGAGCTTTGTCATTATCAGTGAAGGCATGCAAAGGGTTGATAAACCCTGCACCAGATACAGATCCACAGCACCAGATATAAACCAACCACACTAGATATTAACCCAAGGTACCAGCTATAGCCTCACTGCACCAAATATAGATCCACTGTGCCAGATAAAGACCCACAACACCAGATATTAACCCACGGTACCAGCTAAAAACCCATGACACAAGATATAAACCACAGCACCAGATAAATATCCAGAGCTCTAGCTGAAACTCCACAGCAACAGATAGAACAACATAGCAAAGATATAACACCATAGCACCAGATACAACACTATAGCACACAATATAACCCAACAGCACCAGATACAAAACTATAGCACAAAATATAACCCAACAGCACCAGACACAACACTATAGCACACAATATAACCTCTCAGCACCAGATACAACACTATAGCACACAATATAACCCAACAGCACCAGACACAACACTATAGCACACAATATAACTCCACAGCACCAGATACAACACTATAGCACACAATATAAACACAAAGCAACAGATTCCCTAAACACCCAAATTCCTAAATCCGTGACATTTCTTTATCTCTTTCCCCCTTTTTTATGTTTTATTCCTTATTCCTCCATGTTTGCCATCTCTTTCCCCATCATTTTATGTGTTTTATTCCTTCATGTCAGTGACCTCTTTTCACCTACATTTTATCTTTTCTGCCCCATGTCACAATTTTGTCTGTATTCTGCTCCAATCAATCACCTCTTTTCATCCTCTATTATCTTTTCTGCTCCATGTCATCCCATTTTGTTTACAATCTGATTCCATCTATCACATCATTTTATCCTCCATTATCTTTTCTGCCCCATCCACTTGTCACCATGTTGATGTGAGCAGAGCCTGGTCAGAGGAGCTGCTCAGACTGGACAAAGGGTGACCTCAGGGAAATGGGAGGGACCTCCTTGGATTTATCCCACTCTACCATGTACCTTGGCTGTTTTGTTTTTTAAAGCTATTATAAGCTCTTCCTACCTGTTACAGAGGCTCAGCTATGGTCTCTGAGTATCTTCCCCTGTTTCCTCCATGATGTTGCACTGCAGGCTCTCTTCTGTCAGTCATGCTGCCACATGGAGGGCTGAGGGGCGGGGCTATAACTTCATATCCCCGGGCACCCCTGTCATTGGCTCTCCATGCAGCATGACTGACAGCTGCAGAGACCTGCACCAATGTGGATGGGAGACCAGTATTACAGCAAGCAGAGTTGCAGAGAGCAACAGCTTTGGGTGCCACCTCCTACCCCAGCAACTGGTGTGCAGTCCCCTAGGGACAACTAGAGGCTGCACACTGAGTAAAAATAATAATAATTAAAAAAGCCCCCCCCCTGCGGACGCCCATGGCTACCACCTGATACCCCCAGAGATCTCCTTATATGCTGCTCATCGTTCAGAATAAAACAACAGATTATCAAAGCTAAGCAAGAGGTTACACTCCAAGAACCCTACGACAAAATAAGCATCTGTATAGATTTATCCTATCAAACCAGGGCTAAAAGACGTCTTTTCTCAGCTACCACAGCAATTCTAAGGAAAATATCAGATACAGATAGACCCTGGATGTTTGACAACACAGAAAAGCTGGAAGAATGGCTAAGAGACAGAAACATTAACTGAGCCCCATCGGTCTGAAAATGTGAAGATGGACTGACAGAGAGAAAGGGAAGAGAGAAAGATTCCCCCCCCCTCTCTCCCCCCTTCCGCGTGGAGTTAAATGCCAGTGTGATATGACCATTTGACCTTCCAAAGGAAAATGACAGAAATGCTATATTGAGGAGAATTTCTCCACAGGAGGACTTTTTTCTCTCTCTGCCCTATTCAGAATTTAAAAGTGTATGGACAAAATGGGTTAACTAACGAGGGAACAGGGGTTGGAGAACACAAAACTGTTTTGTTGTTTTTTGTTGTTTCTTTGGATGTTGTTATTGTTTATTTGTGTGGACTCTATGGTTCTGCCGTGGGAAATGAGTAGTACATACTTTATCTTTATCCTTAATGTCCAGGGGCTGAATTCCCCCAATAGAAGATATCTGCTACTGCAGAGACTGAAGAAATGCAACACTGATATTTGCTGCATACAGAAAACACACTGGAGAATCATTGATAAAACAAAAGTTGAGACCTGTAAATTTCCTCTCTCCATAGCAGCTTCCCTACATAAGGAAACAAAAAGAGGAGTAGCAATCCTCTTTTCTAAAGAAACAGAAGTAAGTCTTAAATATGTAGATAAGGATCCAGAGGGAAGATACATAATTGTGGTTGGGGCCTTCAATGGAAGACTGCTCACCTTGGTGAATGTACATGTCCCAAATACCTCTCCAGTTAGATACATCTCAGGGCTATATGACAGAATCCAGAAAGTCAAACAAGGTCCGTTGATTTGGGTTGGAGATTATAATTGCGTACTAGATCCACAGCTTGATAAGAAGACCCTTTTAGGAGATATCAGAGATAGACAAGTCTTTCGGAATGCTAAAAGTTTTAAAACACTGCTGGAAAAGAACTCCCTCTACGACATTTGGAGGATTATGCACACCACACAGAGGGATTATACATGTTTTTCCAAAACACACTACTCATATTCCAAAATAGATCTATGTGTGGGAGATATTGGCCGGGCCCGACAGGTTAAGAAAATTGATATACATGCAATTACCTGGTCGTACCATAATATGGTAGTAGTGGAATTATAAGAACAGTTTCAAAGAATAAGCTCAGATTGGAGATTAAACCCCAACCTGTTAAAAAATTAAAAAGATATTACATTTATAAAAGGAAAATCAAGAGACTACTTTTTGGAAAATGATATTCAGGACATGGCGGTCCTCACTCTGTGGTGTGCGTATAAATCACTCATTCGAGGGTACCTGACAGAGATGGGGGCAAGGGCGAATAAGAAAGCAGGTGAAAAATTAACTGACCAATATATCACCCTATTTCAATGGGAAGAAATAAATAAACAGCATCCAAGCAGGCAGGTGACAGAGAAGATCTCACAAATCAAGTCAAATATTAATGAAATCCTGATGGATAGGGTTAATAAGTAACAGCATTAAAAACAAACTGGTACTAAAAGGGAAACCGGGCAGACAGGGTTCTGACAAATCTGTTGAAGGCTAAAAGGGCAGATAGACTTATTAAGAGACTGGTGGTAAATGGTGAGACACTCCTCTGTTAGGAGGAGATTGGACAGTCCTTTAATACATTCTACCACTCCCTATATAACCTCCCCACGAAAAGTAACACAACTGAGATAAAAGAACTTCTCAGGCGGCTGGAATTACCAAAACTCCCTCCTGACTCCATAGACAGACTAAATGAACCAATTACACTTGGTGAAGTTATGGACCGAATTAAGGCCCAAAAAACAGGAAAGGCCCTGGGACTGGATGGTTTCGATGGCATGTTTTATAAGATTTTTAGTAAAGAGGTGGCCCCAGTACTAGTCAGAATTTTTAATAGCTTCATAACAACGGGAGTAATGCCAGAGGAAATGTTAAGAGGGAATATCGTACTGATCCTAAAACAGGTTAAAGATCCTGAGGAACTGACCAGTTATAGGCCCATTTCTCTCTTGAACTCTGATGCCAAAATATATTCAGCGATACTCGCCGAGAGGTTATAAACAGTCATTGGTAAATTGATCCATCCAAACCAAGTCAGCTTTGTTCCCAGAAGAACTGCAGCGAGCCATATGAGAGATCTGGCGTCGCTCTTCCAGAGAGCTATACAGCGGGGGTGCCCCAGCTGACTGGATGCTGAAAAGGCGTTTGACAGGGTCAGCTGGGGTTATGTGATGGAGATGTTATCGGTGTTTGGTCTAGAAGGGAATATCCGATCTGGATCTGGAGTAAGGTCACAGTGGTTCTCACTCACAAACGGCACTAGACAGGACTGCCCCCTCTCCCCTTTACTCTATATACTAACACCGAATATTATCTGAGTACAGGGGCACACCTGATCAAGCTATACGCAGATGACATTTTGCTCACAGTGGAGAAGCCGGTAAATTCTCTGAAGGAGGTTATGAGAATAATAGAATATTATAGTGTGTTATCCAACTACAAGCTCAATAATAGCAAATCTATTGCTCTCCCGATTAACATAAATAAGAGAGATAAACAGGAGATAGGGGGATACGGCTTTAGATGGGCGACAGGCCCACTTACATATCTAGGTATTCAATTAGCGGCCAAACCGAAACTCTGGATGGAGATTAACATTCTGCCTTTTGTAAAGGAGATGAATCACACTTTTAAAAAGTGGAAGGGACTATATATTTCCTGGTGGGGGAGAATTTCGGCAGCCAAGGCATACGTACTGCCAAAACTGATAGATCTATTGAGAATGATCCCTTTCCAGGCTCCACCAAGTTGATTGGCACTGATCCAAACATCCTTTAACAAATATATATGGCCTTCCAAGAGACCAAGACTTAATGCACAGATTCTGATGAAAAAGAAAAAAAGGGGGGGGGGGTCTTGCTATCCCAAATATGAATGAGTATGCCGAGGCAGCGCTTCTGCCACATGCCATAACTATGCAATTTTAGAGATCTAGGGGAGAGGCGTGGTACGCTGCAGAGCAAAAGATTATAGGGAATCAACTAAACCTGGGGTCTATCGTATGGCTGTCTGGACTTAAGCTGGAGAGAGTGGCCAAGACAAGTAGGAATACAGTACTAGAACAAATGCTCATCTGTTAGATTAAATTTACGAGGGGTCTGAGAATTAGCAACAAAATCCTTCCATGTCTCCCTATCTCGGTCTTGGAGGCAGAAATAGATGATTTAGATCTTAAAAAGTGGAGAGAAAGGGGGATTCTCAGCCTCAAGGACATACTAGAAGGAAGTACCATTAAGCCATTTTGTAAACTCCAAGAAGATTTTGACCTCACCCATGCAAGAATGCTTTAGATATCTTAGAGTCAAAAGTATTGTATCGAGTCAACTTATAAGAGATATGCCTCAAAACACACTTAGTACTCTTACGGAAATACTAGAAAAGCAGAGTAATAAACATCTGATGTCCAAGATACGGGGCATAATCAGATCAATGGCACAAAATATAGTACCCTCTGCAGTTAAAAATGGGAGAAGGACCTAGCGATCACAGTTACAAGAGAGGAATGGAACCATGCTTTAAAAAAGACCTACGAACAGGTACACTGCTTAAACCTTAATGAGGTCCATTTCAAAGTAGTGAAACGCTGGTACTTTGTCCCTTCTGTCTTGGCCAAAATGTATCCAGCAGCTTCTGCGGCGTGTTGGAGGTGTGGACAAGGGAGTGGGGATATGGTCCATATCTGGTGGGGTTGCCCAATGATAGCTGGTATCTGGAGCAAAGTGTCCTGTAAACTTGTGAGTAGATATGGGTCCGATTGGACATTAACACCTGAAAGAGCATTGCTACATTTGAACCTACCAAAATCTAGCAGGCAGGACCTACCCTTTCTGATCCACCTACTGACGACAGTGAAACTGCTTATCGCAAGGAGATGGAAGTCTTCAGAGGGTATTACATGGTCAATGATCAAAATACAATTGACCCATCAAAGTGCTATGGAGAGAGGAATCTGGGCACAAAATAATTACAATCGGAAAAAAGAGCCATATTGGAACAAATGGTATCAGACTCTCCAAGGTGGAGAACTAGACTAGCTCTCCTACGAAATAGAGCGGCGGGATAAGGGGGAAAACCCATAGGACATAGGTAGATATCGATCAAAAATAAAAGTATTATAAGATATCTGGACAATTATGTACATAATTTCCTAGTCTGGAGAGACCCCAAAATAAGGCAGAATATAGAGTCCACCAGTATTTCTTGTATTGTCCTGTTAGTGTTATGTGTTATAAGGCATACCTATAGTATACATGCACTGATAGACCTTTTGTAAAGAAATCAATATTAATACCTCTGTAGTTTTTTCATTTCAATGTGAATATTGATGGTAATTTATATCTTTATGTATGTCTTTTTGTATATTTATAATAAACGGTAAAAAAAAAAAAAAAAGCTGTATGCACACTAAGTACACAGTAACAGAATAAATAATAAATAAACACAACTCTGTGCAGAATACAGAGATCTGTCTTGCAGCATTAATGGAAAACAGAACCTTGTGTTATGTTTAATCATGAACAAGAACAAAAGGAATTACTCTAACTGCAATATGTTTGGGAATTTCATAACACAAAAGCAAACATTACAGTATTTACTGAAATCTAGGGGTGTGGGTTATTCAGCGTATTCATTTTCTCTTAGGAATCCATATCAGTTTCTATGCTGTCAAACATAATGTGGATATATTTTAACAGGGACTTTTTATAGCAAAAAGCATATCATTTTCATAAGTATAAACGCAGTAGTTACTGAGTCCAGAAATTTCCCACTGCTAAAAATGTAACCTGGTATTCTTTGTGGTACAAATTTTTATCAGCTAGGTTATTAGCCATTTTAAAAGACTTCACCTTCTAATCATTGTTTATACTGGGGATGTAGCGAGTAAAGAACGATCTATGTGTTGTGTTAGCAAATTGCAAGAAACTTCACATATTAAAAGAAAAGTGTTTTTTTTTTTTTATTCCACTAGTGATGTCTGTGGTGTCTCCTATCTTAACTTGATTTGATTTCATTGGGAAATGTGCACTTTGTATATCAAGCCCCAAGGTGATATCATGGACAGATGACAGAATCCTTTTTAATATAGCAACATAAAAGGCATAAACTGTTACATATTCTTAGGAGTGCAGCCTGAAATTGGGCTTTTTGATTTAAAATACACATTTTTAATGTGCCGGACATTTATAGGGATGTGGCCTATATTCGGATGCGGCCGGATGAGCCATCTGTATATTCAGGAGAGGTCTGGCTTGGTTTGCAAATGGGCAATTGCTCCCCAGGCTGCCCTCTACCCTAACTGAATCGACTGAGGTCGCACCACTTTTCACTTCTAAAGGCCCTAATGCCAAGCCATCCCTCCAGCTCCAGAACTAGAAACCTTATATTCTCCACCAGCTTTCTAGAATTTAGAATTGTATTGAATTATGAAAGTTGTATTACAGAAACAGCAGGAGGGCCGCAGTTGGATCACTAGACCCTAGTGTGCAGCACTTGCTATTGAATTGTTTTGTCTGTCTATCCATCTCTGTACCTTATCTGTTAGTATCTCGGCCATGTCTGTTTGACCATCTCTGTGTCTGTCTGTCTGTACCTCCTTTGCAGGGGAGTGCTGACAGGTATTGGCCCAGCGGAGAGGGAGGCAAACATAATTTAGTTGCCATCGGTGCCACTTCATTAGTCCACCTGATATCATCAGAGATGCCCAGGCAAAACAGATTTGCTGACAGATATTGTACAGGGATCAATAGGCAGACAATTGGATAGGACGGTGGAAGGTGTTACCGCCCGGGGCATTACAAAATGAAAAGTGGTACATTCCCAGCCCTTTGAGTCAGATCAGTGAGCAGCCCAGGGGAAAGCATATGCCACCCTGAACTCCTTGCCAACTCTCCCCTGATCATCTGTTAGCATATCTGTCCTGCCTGTCCTTATGTGGCTATCTCTGATGATAACAGGTGGACTGATGAAATTGCAAAATGGGCCACTAAATTGTTTTTGTTCCCTGGGCCAAAGGTTACAAGCCCTCCCCTGGGCTATTCATATCCAAGACAGTTTTGAAAAATACCAAAAAGCGGATGTTGGTAGCTGTCTGAAACCTGCAGAGTGTACACATGTGGAACAAACCTGTGGATTCTTCAAAGGCATTTTAAATTACTAAAAAAAAAAAATCTTTTGTTGTCATTCCTTTGAATTATATGATGGATATACAAGTTCCAGAATTGATATTGCTAACACTACAAAGTGAAGGATGAATATTCTAAATTATGTATCACGGAATGTGTTGTGCTTCATGGTAAATTATCTTTTTACTTTCATTTTCTTTCAATTATCAGTACATATGTTATGTATATAAAGAATAAACTATATTGTGTACAGACTGCAATCTCTCCTGTCAACACCATATTGTGGGAAAATGGGAAATAAGAAAAGAAACATATCAATAGCTTGGGAATTTAATATAAACAACTGTCTAAAACAATGTGTTTTATCATGTTTTATATGTCAAAAAATATTTGAAAAATATAAAAATATTACGCGAGTATATTATATTATATTTACACTAGTAAAAGCTGTGCCAGATTCACCAGAACTAGTGTCCTGTTTGACTGACAGATGGCATCAAGTGTAGGCATTTTATATAGAAATGCTTCAATGAAAGAATATAAATAAAGTACCTTATTGAGCCATCTTTACTCCATATAGCTCTACTAGTAGGTAGCCATTTTGTTTAGAATCTTTGGTCAGATAGGCCAGATCTTTGTTCATCTTAAGGTGAGTGAAGATCTGACCCAAGATTCTAATCAACATGTCTGCCTGCTGAGAGAACTATAATAAGTAAATAAGGCTTAACAAGGCGCTTCATTTTATTTTTTCATTAAAGAATTTCTTTATAAATCATCTACACTTGATACAAATTTTCAATTAAACATAATGTAATGTTTGGCTACAGTTGTCCTTTAATGTAAAAAGTTGGATGTCTTCAGTCTTTACTGAGAAAAATGTGAGAGCCTACTGAGACTTCAAAAGAGAGGTATTACCTCAGAGTTCACTTACAAACTTCTAAGAAAGGTGAAAGTCTCACAACAATATTGAATAAAACCTAACTTTTATTGGATAAAATAAAATAACACCTAGGCAATGTGAAAAGAAAAACATGTTCTGAGAGATATGTGACATAGTCTTCATTTGGTATGTTGCTATATCACATGTAAAGTAGTAACCGGACTATTATTTGTAAAAAGGGGAAAGCAAAGTTAATATAGCAAATTTATTTTGCGTGCAATATTAGAATATATTAACTGACCCAGATCCCTACGACGATCAACATTATATAAGCGAGTAACCCCCTCAGTATAAAAAAACATACAAGCTAAAAAATGTCTAAAAGTTTGAAATAGAACTAAATAGAACTTTGAATTGAACTACCAAAAAACTGCATTTGACAGTATAATTAGAGGTCCAAAGAATTGGGTAAATCACTCAATACAAACTGAGGTACCACTGTGTGGTATCAAAACATTATTTGCAAGAAGTAAGTATTTCGCATTTAACTTTCATAGATATCAGTTTTTGACCATTCACATATATATATATATATATTATTTTTTTTTTATATTTTTAATTGTAAAGCTAGGCATAGCCCATGGTTACATACAGTTGCAACAAAGTAAGTAAAAACAGGTAGTGCTTTTCTTTTTTTATGAAACTCTATTAATTTTTTATTTTTTTATTAAACTATGCAAAAGTGTTCAGCATGAAAATTGTACTCTAAAGGGCAGCTTGAGTGGGGACAAGCCTCTCCCATCAGCAACTTTGAGTCTCATTAAACCTGTTCAACAATATCAAACTGGATTTTAACTTAGAACTGCATTACATCACACACTGTACATCCTCTCAACGTTAATATACATTTGCGTCTAACATATTTGCTTCAGTAACAGTGGTGAAAAGTAATTTATTTAAAAGTTACAACCAAAGCAGCTGCTGCACATACCATAGAAGTGAACAAAATGAGTCTTTCATTCTCTGCTCAAATGGCATTTGTGCTACGCATACTGTACATACTATCCAGGGCTTCTTTACTTTACTAATCCATTGTTTCTCTTTCAAAACCATTTAAAGCTGTAGCGATTTATGTTTAAGGTCATAAATCATTTGATCATTTTCTCTATAGCTCATACCTTAATGGTGGCACTAATGACACCTACTAAACCAATTTATTTAGCACATATTATATTATTATTGTTTTTAAATCATTTTATTGACGTTTTGAGAGATACAGAATATATATAGTATATATAAGTGACAACTTGAGAAATAGAAATATATTTGAAAACGTTGCTGCATGTAGCAGAATATACGACCCATTTAATAATTGTGGCCATCCAAATGACCCTTTAAATCAGGCCTTTCAAGGACCACTGAACTGATCCTGAATCAGCCTGAAATTTGATCAAGTGGTGGGTGTATTGCACTGGTAGTATCATGTGTTGATGTGTTATGTGGTCAGAGGACCATGTGGCAATCTTTCCACCGTGGAATGTGGTTTCTGTTCAGACTACTGCCTAGCACACTCACATATGTCAAGGTATCCTTTCATATCCACAGGGGACAATGGTGTATTGCCAATCAATATTACCACACACTGTGGATATGAAATGGTGCTGTCATACACATGTCATGATGGTGAGAGGGTACATATAACCTAACAGCTGTTAACAGTGAAAAATAACCAATTATTTGCATGGCATCACCAATATTGTTATATCACAAGAGCTGCTATGGTGGTATTGTAAATAATGTATGTTACTGTATGTACATAAACATACATGACAATTTCCTACCTTGTATTGGGGATGTGTGTGTTTTATTACATGATAGATTGATTTGACTTGGTAACTATACCTTTTATGCTGTAATAGAATATATATTTTTTAAAAATCCAATCATTATGTTTTGTTATTAAATATGCTATTACGGTATATATTTAGCAATTTGCCATTTACATTTTTATTTATTGTATTTTTTGTCCCATAATATTATTTGGATTATTGAAAAGCCTGAAATTCTGTGATTTTCACCGTAATCAGGCTGCATGCAGGGGCATTGGGTCTTTTAAGAATAGAGGTAATTCTATGGATTTCCCAGGCCCTGTTCCCAGAACCAAATATTGCCAAAATGTTGGTCCCTTTCGGAAAAAGTAATTGAATTAGGCCATAATCGGCCATATTGAGTAACCAAATTGCAGATTTCTACGCAAATTGACTATTAACTCCAATCTAGGCCAAATTTGGTCCAGATGAATAGAGCCCTTAGTGTCATATTTAAAGAAAATAGATTAATCTTTGGTTTCTAACTTTTACTTCATAATGCAGATTCCATGCTTGGACTCTACCATGTTCAGTGGCTCCCTGAATCATGTGCACACAACGAAACAAAAGGGCCAGAGAAAGCAGTAACTCAAGTAAGTTTTATTATATATATGAATCCAGAAAGTTACATGCAGATATATGTTTTGATTGATGTTACCGGAGATGTTCTTAAGTATAAGAATCCTTAAATTGAGACACGTTTACATCAAGGGTGTCCAAATTATTTCTGAGCCACATTATCAGTAATGCATGTGATTTTTTTTTTTTCCGTTTTCAGTAATGGTCAGTGGTGTATCTTCCACAAGGCAAACAAGGCACTGGCCTAGGGCGGCACTTTGCCATAGGGTATTAAAGCACACTTCTGGTGCTTTAAACATTTACGCTCGCTACCCCAGCCTTCGGCAAGCTTAAGCTCCTTCCAATTAATGGGGTGATGGGGGCATGTAATAGACGTGGTGGGGGTATGTAATGAGTGTGATGGGGGTATTAGTGTGTATGCAATGTGGGTAATGGGGGCATGTAATGGGGTGATTGGGCATTTAATGTGTGTGCAATCTGGGGGATGGGGCATGTAATGGGGGTGATGGGGCATTTTGTGGGAGATGGGGAATGTCGTGCGTGTGCTGTGTGGGTAGGGGGGGGGGGGGGGGTGCCTGAATTTTGTCTGCCTAGGACAGCACAAAACCAAGATACACCACCGATAATGGTATAAATTAAATTTGCTACCCATAGAAACATTTGGTTATTTAGCATTAATAAGTAAAACTTCACACATATAGATCAACTTTATTCACATAAAACTGCAAGTGTATATGGCTAATGAGAATATGTATAATTAAGTCATTTGAGCTTCACTTTGCTGTCATATTGGCTGCATTTGGCCCACAGGCTGCACTTTCGATGTTCCTGGTCCACATATTAGTGAGAATAGCAAAATCTTTCATTAATTTATCAACAGTACTGTGGGTATTGTGGACATTTAATTGTAAAACACTGGATGCTGAAATGATGTATAATTTGGATTGTCAAAGTTTGCACCCAGTATAGAGGCCTAATGCCCTCATTAAGTCTATGGAGTAAATAACATGGCGAGTATTTATTTTGTTTTGAAGAAAAGGTGGCAACACTAAGGACTAAAACTATTTATCAACCTCACATGTGGTATCACATCCTAAAGTATTAATATAATTGTAATTATTACAACTTCCAGTTGTGTTACAATATCTCATGTTTTATCATAACCTCAAGTGGTAAAGTTTGATTTGATTACTAGACTTTTTTAAGACTATGTATGTTTAAAGCAGTTTAACTTTTCTGCTGGTTTTTGTCTGCTTTGTTTTGTTTGGATTAACATTTACATTAACACCATGTTACAGACTGGCAGTCATCACGTCATGGGAATTTTGCCTTCTTTTAGAAGTAGGTTGCTTTGATGCGATACAGCCCAGGTGATTTATAATCCACAGCTAGGAATTCCAGAAATATTATTTAATTTTGCCAGCCACCCACTGTGTAACAAATTATTTACTGTGAAAATCTGCACAAAGATCTGTTTGTATAAATGAAACACTTTGTTTTACAAACAATGTACATTTTTAGCAAAACTGAATTATTTCATTTTATTTTTACTTATTTTTTTTAGATATCAATACATTATATTATTAATGGTGTGAATATATTGTGACACATAAAAGTGATTCTGTAGAGTAATTTAAAACAATATTAAAATTTGTATTCTCTGTTTAGTCTCATAAATGCACAGGGCTGTATGGTCTACATTTATTAATCTATACATTTATTTTCACGTAAATGGCTTATGTGTTATGTATATATAATAATAATACTAATAATAATAAATATAATATATAAGGCATTACATATTCTATAATAAACATATATATAATTATTACCAGTTTGAGGGCTATTCAATATTGTAAACATCAAAATCATTTTACAAATCAGGCCTTTGTGACACAGTTTGCTTGTCACGTTTAGTTCCTGGTCACTGATCACAAGGTGATCGGTAGCAAGGAACACTATGGCAGGGACCCGATCAGGGTCTTAATAAACCCTGTGGGTTCCTGCCAAAAGATTGCGTTACCTCCGGACATCACAAGTTTGGGCACAGCGCAATTAAGTAAAATGTAACAAGTGCTTGCTTTGAGCTCTGGCTATATTTTATTTGTCAGACTGAGGAAACTCAAAGTGGGACTTGCAGCGGGATTCTGGCACAGCTCATTGGAGGGAGCCGCGATGAGCTGTTTAACGCTGGATATACTATGTCTTTTGGGTACTCTAAAATCAGGACGGCATAGTACGTCCTAGCGTCGGGAACGGGTTAATAGCTGAGCTGGAATGTTAGGAGGAACTTGGAGAATTTTTCCAGCTCAACTATTAAAGGATAACTGTAGGCAAAAAAATAACTCATGTTTAATTAAAAGATTACATCAAGTGTAGATGGTGTGTATAGAAATGCTTTAATGAAAGATTACAAATACATGTATTCATATAGGGGGGCAGCCATTTTGTATAGAAACCTGGGTCAGATCTGCAATAACCTTCATGTAGTTTAATGAAGATCTGTGCCAAAATTCTATACAACTATTCAACTTCATATGCTAGAACTATATGAAGCAAAGAGGGCTCAATACATTTTCGTGTTCTTTCATTACATGTCTGTGTAAAATGCCTGCATTTGATGTGATCCTTCAGCTAAACACAAGTTAATTTGTTGGTACAGTTGTCCTTTAATGCCTGATTTTTGCAGATCTCATGCTCGTTCACTTTTAATGTTGAGCCCCCATTGGATATGAATACTGTTGAGCTATATAGAATTTCAAGGGTTAAAGCAACACTGATATGCACTACGCTTTTGGTTATGTTTCACTTATGCCATGTAATTACACTAAAATAACAACATTCCAGCATTAAATATTATTAGCATTAACCATTATACATAAATCATCAATATAATATTATTTAACTGGAAACAAATGTATTGCATCGACATCTATAACAATGTATTATTCTTTATTTCTATTTTCTGAAACAGGATCACCACATAATCCTACCAGCACTGATGTTTTCCTGCAAATACAAAGTCACCATCCATCCAGCAAGATCCAAAGGCCATTTGAAGGCTGAAAGTATTTTTTTCACAACCCCTCCTTGTTCAGCTTTGAAAGGGAAAATCCATAAACATATAAACTGTCCAACTGATGGAGGTAAGGAAATGTTTGGGCATGCCTTCTGTTAAAAAAAAAAAAAAAAAAAAAGCTCATAATTCCCCCTGATTAACAATGGAAAGTTACCACTTTATATGAATATCAGATTTAAAGGGAAACTAAAAGTTTTTTTTTCACTTGTGCTTCTAAAATAGAAGCACAAGTGAAAAGTTAGTTGTCCCTAGTATGAGGATGAACTGGCGTGTACTTTTGAAGCAGGTGGCCGTCTGGTCGGTGACTGGCTCTCTCTGCTAGCGCAGTGAGAGACCCTCATTTTTGCATGAGATCAGCACCACTCGTCAGCATGAGACAACCAGGAACTGCTGTGTCTCTCATGTGATATAGCACATTGAAGTAGCAGTTTGAAGTATAGCTGAATGGGAGAATGTTTCCAAATTGGTTAATTTGGCCTTAGGTTTCTCTCAGTTACTTGCTATTCCCTCTTTCATTAATCAATCGCCTAAACATTAACTGGAAAAAAAATATTTATTAATTTTAATTGCAGAAAAGTCTTATTTAAATGTCTGTGATGTAAGATAGCCACACTGCCATTTTATTCAGAGATGCCTATGCAAAATGCACACTCAAGGGCTGCATTCAGTAGAGTTTTGCTGATTACAATCTTGGAGCACACATTACTTACACACTTTCCTGAATAAAACGGGAATATGTTCAACCTTCTGCTGTGTCTCCTTTCTTTGATCTCCCCTTGTGCCTTGCTATGAAATGTGTAACTTGGATACCAAGACCACAAGATGAAGCATATCTCACAACTATAGTTATCATTGTTATTATTTTTTCAGATATAGTATGCTGGCAATATAGACTGGGCTGACCTTAGAGATGTGAGACCTGTGCGAGTGCACAGGGCACAACAGCCCAGAAGGCGCCACGAAAAAAGAAAAAAAGTTTTCTGGTAGAGGCACTGGATGGGGAGATCAAAAGATCTGCCACTCCTAGTAAAAAGGTCCCAAAACCTTAAAAATCTGAATCGCTTATACTTGCACACCTGGGTTACCCTGTACGATGAGCTAATCTCTCCGCTAGGTATTATACAAATAGAAAAAAAATAGAAAATAATATAGTGTAGTATATGTCAGGAGTAATAATAGATATACAAAGACCTTAAAACTTATCAACTCACATCTTACTGATCAGTAACAGCATCAGGGGGCCCACGTGGGGTCTGTAGATGAAGCACCTGCACTGAAGATATAAAACTTCACACTCCCAATCATGCTTGAAAAAAGTCCTTTCGACTGTGCTTCAATACACGTTCTCCTTCCTCACAACGCGTTTCACCTCTAATTGAAAGCTAGTCTTATGTTTAACATATTCAGCAGTACTATTTAGATTTCATTTTTGGCTCTCTTCTGGTCACAGTTAAGGGTTTACTCAATAAAGAGAGAACTGAGATGGGGATTGAGACAGGAATTTCAAACTTAAATCCAAAGTAGAGTTGGAAAAATTCTCCCATTCAGCTGCATTGAAGAATTTTGCCAACTTGACTACCTTGGGCTGAAGTTTGAAATCCCCATGTCAATTCCCTGCAATTTTCACTTTATGGAGTAGAGCCCTTAGGATTAGTAAATTGACAGTGCTTTGATCATCTGTTTTTAGACATTGATTGACTTCTTGTTTTTTTTTTAATCAATTTATGGTTTACCTTCTGAAATCGCTGAACTTGTTACGTTACTGCTGTGGATGCAATAGGAGTAATCACTTTCAAAAGGTGAAATTGATCATCTGCTGAAATTGATTATCCTCCAGCCAAGTACTGCCACTGATGATGAAACACTGATTATTCATTACATCGTTGAATCTGCTGGTGCTTCGGGCACTCTGGGAATCTTGGGAATAGCCGAGGCGGTGTTAGTTGCCTACATGAAAGGCGTTTCAGAGCGTGCCATCAGCCTTTGAACAAGACCCTGTTTTTCAACCAGTTTCTCCCACTTCTTTAAGTACTACCATCTTCCTTCACCTACAGGGAGGCGAGATCTCCAGACCCTTTATATTTATTATTCCCAGGCCCTTAGACACCTCAGGCCAGATACATGGAGGGTGAATCCAGTAAACTCACAATCTAGTAACATTGTTTTACTCACATTACTTATAGGCATTGTCCACCATTTCAAGTGGTATTTAGACTTTTAGTGGAGTATGTTCTTCTATTAAAATTTTCCCATCTTGAGACCCTGGGAACTGTAAAGATACATGTTTTTGAGAGTGTTATTTTAATAGAAGAACATTAATCAAACTCAATGAGCCACTGACGGACCCACCTGTACTAAATCACTCATATCTACATCAAGTAGCTTGTGAGGACTAGGTTACAGATATTTTAGAATGTTGATGTAGTGTTTATAGTACGCAGATAATAATATGATGGCTGGCTGGCTTCACTTTAACCTTTTTACACAAATTCATTGGATTAAAAGACATCCACCTGGTTATTACAGTGTATGTGAATGTATTTTCCAACACAAATAAACCTGTTTGACTTTGATGTTGGTGGAATAGATTCCCTTGTATTTTATCGGAATGTAAACTCTTCAGGGCAGAGCATTCTGGGTCAATAAAGTAACTTATGTTGATAAACCTTTGCGATTGATGTTTTAAATCTTAAAGACATTGAGCAAATAAAGACTATCTTTGTATATTGCAAGATATTGATGTTTAGTTAGCAGTGTTTCACACTTTGTTGCTTTTGCAGAGGTTTAGCATTTGAAATTTAACCCCTTCCCGCAAATATATATGTGCATCCAAAAACAAAGGTTCTTGTGAACTGACATATACATATATACATCCAAAATAAATGAACAGCCAGTGCACTTGCCCCCCTGGAAAAGGACTTTGCCTAGAAGGATGACAGTTCTCCAGGGGCGTGTTGATAGCTCTTCCAGGGCATATGATCTCTGTGATATCTGAATAGCCTTGTCACCAACATTTAAACATGCATCTTTGACATGGGCAGGTAATTCAGTGATATCCTTGTTAAGTCTTGCCAGATGCTGGTAAAAGATTTAATTGTTGTCTCAATTATAATGCACAAAATTAACAAGGATGTATGCGAATTACCATTTTAGAAAGCATTGGGGAAAAAAAAACATCAAATGATTTATTTTTGTCACAGCAACAATGTTTATGAAATGATGGTAATTGCATGGCCTACCTAATATTTGATATCTTTTCTACCGACTATCTTGTCATTACTGGCACAGGAGAGGGGAGATGCTGATCCCTGGTGATCTAATGAATGACAAAAATGGAAAGCAAATATTTCTCCCATGTTTTTTCATGTACCACGTTGCCCCTAATAGTAGTGTAATCTGACTGTTGATTACAAATGTGAAAAATCCAACTGCATAAATATCCTTAAAAGAAAGATTTGGTTGTTGCACAAAATAACTCAGTACTATAGTTGATATTTTTCACATGAAAAAATAGGCTGCATGAATTAAAAAAAAAAGAAGAAAATTCTACACAGCATATTTCTTTTTTAATGCTGCATCATAGAGACTGACTTTATACTACTTTATTTTAATATAAAACAAGAAGCGCACAACATAATTATAAATTCTAATTAGAATTATTTTTTTTAAAAATTGCTTGAAAAATTATGTTATTGTGCTATAAAATGTTGGTTTCTTGTCATTGTCAATATACTATGGTGACTAAAATAATAAAGAGAGATGACAGCTTACAGAATAGATGCAGCTTTTGTTCACGACTCAATTGTGAATAAATTGATTAGTTTTAAACATGAGTAATCTTATATTACATGACCTTTGAGTGAACCGTACTGTATTCTTGCTGTTAATATATTTATAGCTCCAGTAAAGGTCACACAACTCACAATAATCCAGCCATTTTAGTTACATGCACTAAAATCACTACACATTGGGTAAAACAGTAGTTTTTTTAAACATGGAAATACACATATCAGTATTAAATTAAAATATTATTGCTCTCCATTTAATTACAAAAGCACTAAATATTTGAAAAAAATGTATTATCATATTTCTGTGAGGAATTGTACTGTATGTCTGTGGCTACTTATTCTTCATAATAAATAGCATTTATTAAAGCAATAGAAATGGTTAAAATTAATTAAGTTCATTTATTAAAATTGTAAATATATCTTAATAACAAATAGATAGACATGTCATTTTTTTTTATAACAGATTTGCTAAAATTGCTTGATTGTTTCAACTAATGAATTGTATACAGGAATTGGAAAAAAAGAACAGACACGTTTTTATCTATAAATGAATAGAGGTGTTTTTTTTTTTTTTTTACTGTTCCGTAATGTATTTCTATTTCTATTTTACAGGGCAAGTTATTTCAAAGGTATTGGCAAAGCCGGAAAATCTATCAGCTTCTTTTAATGTACTTGAGGGTAACATCACTGGTCATTTTTCCTGGAAACTTTCTAAAGAAAAACTTCTTCAGCCTATGACTGGTTTTCAGGTCACGTGGGCAGAAGTTACCACAGAAAGTCGGCAGAACAGTTTGCCAAACAGTATAATATCCCAGTCGCAGATATTGCCAGCGGTAAGCTGCTTAAACATTTTTTATTTATATGAACATTTTTCGAAATACCAACTATTATGATCAATCACCTGAATTTTATGATAGTAATCTATAAATTACCTTTTTATTATATTTAAAAATAATGTTATAAAATAATACTTCTATTATCACTGGTATAACGGAAATACTGATAATATAATTTCCTTAATTGTTTTTATAATTTGCTTGTATTTATAATTAAAAAAACAAGTTGAATAAATACTTAAAATGCTTATTCATGATGGCCGTGAAGAGTTTGTTAAAATAGTGTGAATGTAGACAATAAAAAAATGAAAATATGGTGTAATTTGTATACCACACCACAAGGCTATGAATAGGAAACACCACAGGCACCTTTAAAATATGTATATATATATATATATATATATATATATCATAATTTGCTAGAAATTCTAATAACACAACACATCTTTTTTGTCTACATTCACAGTATAAACTATACTTTGTACAGCAAACATTTATAAAAATAGTGTCCTTTAATAAAAAACAAGCACAGTCCGTAAACCAAACCACACAATGTATCATTTATTTATTTTTCATTATTTTCAATCATTTTTGCGTGGCTAACTTCACTTGTGTTTTTAATTTACACAGGATCATTACGTTCTGACAGTTCACAACCTTAGACCATCAATGCTTTACAGATTAGAAGTCCAAGTACTGACGACAGGAGGAGAAGGGCCTGCGACAATAAAATCTTTCCGGACGCCAGATTTGCTGCCACCATTACCTCACCGTAAGTGTGCAGTTACTTGACAATAGGCTTCACGTTACCTGGGAAATCCTCACAGTTACTTATGCAGTTCTATGAAGGGGGATGTCTGAACATTTCTAACTTAAAAAGAAAAGCTTTAATTCTATAATAAGTGAGATAGATTAACATCCCCAACACTGGGCAGTGATCTGTAAAACTGTTCTTAAAGAACACTCCACAGAAGCCTGCTTTTTCCACCTTCACATGTTGAAAGAATGAGCAGGGTACTTCAGATTTAGAGGTCTTATACCTTCACTGATGCTCAGAACTGATCACATGCGTATTTAGGTTGCACACCTTTTCTTCCCCAAAAAATACCAGCCATGCTATTGCCTCCATTGACTTAAAATTTCTCTAAAATATTTATTTTTTTACCAGCCTGTCGGTAAAATACCAACTGGGTGGCAAAGCTACAAATTTAAGCATACTTGCCAACATACTTGCTGGGTTCCATGCAGTAGTGAGGGTGTGGCCTGTTGAGAGCAATCCGAAATCAGACACTTACATTGTCCCCCCCCCCCCCCCAGAAAGTAGCTTCTGCAAAGGATGCAACCAACCAGGGCAGCCCAACCCCAAAAATCATGACTATCTGAGCAAATTTGGGGCTGTTGGCAACTATGACTTAAGTGTAATAGAAAAAAAAATGGCATAATTAATAACTGTATAATAATTATATGTAGTTTGCTAGCAAGACATTTTTATTTTAAACATTTGTATTTTAGATTTTCTACCATAGCTTTTTAAGTAGCTAAAGAAACTATCCAGAAATGTTCAAACGCATTCTTCTTGTTTTAGAATACAGAAACAGAAGACAGAGATAAAATTTAAAAGCAAATTGGCTGAGGGAGAGTGAATATACCATTATCAGCTACAGCTGAGGAGAAAAAAGCGGTGTAATTGGCAATTAGGCACAAAGCAGTGTTTGTTGTTAAGTTCTTCCCTCTGTTTGCATTCCTCATTGGGTATTGAGTACACACACGCAATGAATGTAGGGAGCTAAAAACCAAATAGGGTCATCTGTTATATGAGAATATCCTCCTGCGCTCTGTCAAACGTCGTTTAAGATAGTTGAAGGAATACATGCTGCTCAACTCAATTTATATTATATAATCGACTGATCACGTAATGCTATGAAGTGAAGGATAAAGCGTAAAGGATGGTAGGAAAGGTTGTTCCCCCCCCAAGCCATTCATATTAATTGGTTGTCAAAAAAAACTATTTTCATCAATTTTTTAAAAACTATATTTAAACATAATGAAAAAGTATCCATGTGTGTGCAATGAAAAACATTGCGCATGTGACTGCACAACAAGGGGACCGATTGTTCCAATTCACAACTGCTGCCATTGGAACATTTTACCATACACGGTGTAAATGTGATTATAACACTTGCCTGGTGCCTGTCTGTGAGGGTTGTCATGGAAGGATCCTATATAACAGCCTGAATGGGCCATGCCCAATATGGGTATAGCATGTCTAAAAGGGGGGTAGAAGCGGAGAGTAAATGCCGACTGAGTGCACAACAGAATGCACAGAGAATGTAGGCAACCACATGTTGTGTGAGCACTTTTGCTTAAGATTTGGTTAAGAACATCACTTTTCCCCCTTCTCTGTACTGATTTTAGTTAATATAACCAATGTTTACAATGCTATCTTTTATTTCTCTTTCAGGGCCTCATCTTAAACAACATCATCCTCATCACTTTAAGCCATCCCCAGAAAAATTCTGAAGATCTCTCATTTATTAAATTATACAACTTTGCATGCAAGAAAAAAAAAAAAAAATACATGGAGGAACAAAGTATCTTTTTATCCTAAAGGATTTAACTTTAGAATAATGGAAAGAAATGGTGACCTCAAGAATAGATCCTAGTCAAGTCCCAGTATGCAGTGTGTAGCACATCCTTTATCCACATTCAAGGATGATATTGAAGCTACCAGTGTGTGTGTCCTACTCCTCATATTTGAAATAGATTTTGAAGGTGCAGTGTATTGCACTTTTGTTTTGTGTATCAATATTCTATATAGTTTTAAGTGCTCTAGGGCTTAACAACCCATTTTAGTGAACACCCTTGCTGCACACAAACAAATGATTCTGTCTGTGAATACAACATAATGTAAATAAATCAAATTATAGCTACAGAACAAATAACTAATTAAGAATTAAGACAGGAGGCAAAAATAAACAATAATATAAATTGAAGTAATTTGAAATATATTCATTTAAAATACAATTCAAATTATACCATGCATTCCAATATGTTACAATTATTTTATCATCATCCGACCGACTTAAACTGTAAATGAGTTTGTAGGAAAGTAAAAGAAATACAGTTAAAATAAATTACTGATTTTACGTGATTTAGTTAAATATTTTTCAGGTTGTATAACTTATTTCTACTTTTTTCATAATTTTGAGTTGAATTTTTGGAAAACAGTTTATATGCTGCATAATAATTCATTTGTTTTTTTTGAAATGATGTCTTCCAAAATTGATATATTTCACTTGAATTTTCCAATATGTAAAATTATATTTTAAATGCTCAAAGAATTAACTCGATACTTGGGTACAGGAGCTTGCAGTAAGGAACATTGCATTCATAAATATATATATTTTTAGATTAAACAATACATACTGTATTCTGACAGTATTTATCATATATTAATGAATGGGATTATGTATTGTAACATTTTTAAGTAAGAAATCTAGAAGTGTAGATATTTAATACATGTTAAAACATGAACAATACAGCACTATCTACAGATGTGGAGGCCTTTAATAGCCATTTTTACTTGCATTTGTTTACTTAACAGATATGATAGGTAAATTATGTACACTAAGAACAGCTACATCTGTATGAGTAATAACATGCTTCAACTTCAATGTTTTTCTTTACTAGTAGCCATTCTAAGTAGTATGGATACTCTATTATTACCAATAACAACACTATTAACTCAGATTGAACCAGTTTTATTTTTTTGTATTTTTAAAGGGAATATCTGAATAATGTAGTTATATATTAATTGCATGCATTAAAATTTAGCTCAACCTGCCCACAAATAATATTGTGCACTAAATGAGCCAGCACAATACACGTGGTTTCAAAATGTGCCAATATTAATTTAATATTACATTTACAAAAAAAAAAAAACACACACAAACACCAACATTAATTGTATTTAACATGTATGGTGATAATGTGCCTCCTATGTTTTAATTAAATACATGAGAGTTTCTGTATTTTTTTTTACATGTAGTCTTGAAGTAAAAGTATTAATATCAAACTGCAAAAATAAGTGTGTTCACTGAATAGAGGGAAACTTGTTATGAAATCTATTGAATAGGTGTATGTTATTTTTTTTTTAAATATACCCTTATCCCTTAATATACAATATTTATTATTTTCCCCTCCTCAATGGTGCCATCCTTGCTAACATTTTATGTGTACACGTGTTCTATAATTCTGGGTAGAAATATGCAAAACAAAAAGATTTATACGTTGCCATAGTGTGAATAAAATGTTGCATGTGATAAAATTAACAATTTATTTAAATAGTAAGGTTGTTCATGCAAATGTTCAATATTATTGTTAAATGTGTTTTTTTTTTTTGCATGTCATTGGTTGTAAGCATGATTTTGAGCAAAATCGTATATATTTCCTGTATAGATTTAAAAAGTTTAAGGAAAATATCATAAAACCAAATCTGTGTGGAAAACATTCATAATGCAATATTGTAATATAGATAGAGCACATCATGTTCCTAGTAAGTCATGGCAAACACATATTTATTTATATATGTAACAAAGAAAAGTTTTTTTTTTCTCTCCCAGTGATAAGGTTTATAAAATAAAAATAAACAATAATGTAAAGAAAATTTTGTAAAGAAATTTGCTATTGTAAATAATCTCCTATGCTACACATTTCCATGTTAGAATTTGTACATAATGTTTATGTAATAAACTATCCTTAAATGTAAAAATCATTGTGTCATGTGTGACCAAATAATTATTGTGTGATGTTTAATTTTCTGATTTCATGTTTTAATCTGCCCTAATTCATTACACCTGCTGTTTATAAAACATTCATTTAGTTGAATTATAATTCTCTCACAAAACATCAAATTATATTTCAAAATGTTAGTTTGTAAATATACTCTGAAAAACAAAGCCCTCCCTTGTCTTAATAGAGAGTAATCAAGAAATATGCATCATTTTGAAGAATATAATAAAAGATAATATCAATAATTTACAACTGGTTTTAATAAAATATGAAACTAGCTAGCTTGATTCATTTTTACCCCTCTGTCACATTAATATATGATTTGAATAATCAGACTAAGGGCTGTTTTCAAGAAAGAGGGAATTGACAAGGGAATTTCAAAGTCAAAGTAGCCAAGTTTTTTTCCAACTCCTAATCAAGAGTACATTATGTTCACAACTTTTGTTTGCCAACAGGACATATGGAGCTTCAGTCACATGAGTAGTCTGATATTGGAGAGTCCTAAGATTAAAATTCTTGCTACAGTAGAGTAACTCCTGCCAATTAGAGTTTTCTTTGGACACTAGGAAGTGGCGGAACAAGACGGTTGAGGTCCCTGGGTCAGAAACAATTCCTAGGCTTCCACTAGATTGACATGGCTAACAGTGGTTGTGATACTGGACAGAATGACAGTCACAGAACCTTTTAAAGGAGTGTTGCACCACTAGTGCTAAAGAGTGCTAAACCGGAAAACATTTGTCAAATTTCAACACTATATATATTACCTATTGCAAAGGAGCTACCAATGTCTGCAGGTTCCAGACAATTTTTTAACAAATCTAACAGCATCTTGTTCTTGGCCAACGCTTGAGAATATACAAATAAAATGAAACATATATATATATATATATATATATATATATATATATATATATATAACTGGATAAATATAAAATATGTAGACATATATATGAACGTCTAACTTGATAAATACAGGTCCAGAAATATCAGAACCATTATTTTTAATATTAAGGATTCTTACGGTATTGTAATAGTTGGCACAAAGCAAAAGTGAACCCAGTGTTCAAAAATGGATCACTGTATTATCATGGGAACTGTTTTTACATTCTTATCACATGTTTAAGCAATACTATCCATATCCATGGGTCAGAATAAATGCATCATTACAAGAGAAATTGAGGGTGTGTGGCTTAAGGCCATTATTGAAACCCAATCAATATGGCACACATAAAATATGCATCTTTCACAGATATACATAATAACTAATATAGTTATGTCTGTAAATGTTTGTTCATTAGAAAACATTTTGTTATTGTACTATATTGGTTGAGATGTCAGAGAGATGAGTACACATAAAAAACATTTAAGGTTTTTTTTATTCTATGTTCACTTGTTTTTAGCACCATTTTTAAAGTCTACATTGTTACACAAAACATCTATGGTACAATGTATTTCACTGTATATGGTACAATGTATTTCACTGTATATGGTCCATTGGTTAAACAAGGCTTCAAATGATTGATGGGGAAAAAATACCACCACTTTTATTTGTTTCATTGTGATATGCTATGCAATTGTTACTAAGGAAGTTTTGCTTAGAAAATACCGGATTCCTTCTCATCAACAGAAGATGAGGCTCAATGTTAGCGTTATCATGTTCACAGCCAACACAGTTGTAATAAAAAAGAAACTTACCCGCCGCCACGAGGTCCGTGCCTCCGCTGCCGCTGCCCCTGCAGGCAGGGTGGACGGACAGCGAAGGCTCCGTTCAGCATCTCAGCCCTCCAGGGCTGCAGACGCGCTCACCACTTCCCCTCGACGAACGCGCAACAAACCGAAACTGCGCGCATGCGCAGTACCGCTACACTCAGAAAATTAGCATAGCCTTAAAGGGCTATACTTATACTTTTTTGGGGACCTATTAGGGGCGGGTTTTACCGCCCAAATTGTATTTAAACCTTCAGTTGCTACTCAGAACTTGCCTGAGATAGTTCCTTGTGGCTTGATCTAGCGTTTATTCTTGATAATTGATACTTCGGTTTTTGACTCCTGCTGTGATTTCTGACTCCTCTGTTTGCTGCCTGCCCCGATCCTTTTGCCTGTTTTTGACCTTGCCTCCTCCATACCGTCTTTGTACCGTTGCTCCTGTTGTGTTTGACCCGGCCTGCTGACCATCCGTTCGTCCTGTATTTCCTGCGTATCCCTGCTTCAGTGTGCGGTTGCAGTCAGTGTTCCAAGTCCTGGGTGGTCATTTACCTGAGGCTCAACCGTATGGTATAATACCATTCAGGTGAATAGACACTGTCCTGCCTCCAAACCTGTTGCAGTAAGATACCAGGTCTTCGCATCGCGGATCCAGTCCTCAGATCCTACTCAGTCCGTGACAACAGTAAAGGAGATATATTTAAAAGAAGAAAACTACCACAACTAAAGGACATAGTCTAAAATTAGAGGGGCAACAATTTAAAAGTAATATCAGGAAGTATTACTTTACTGAGAGGGTAGTGGATGTATGGAAAAGCCTTCCAGCAGAAGTGGTAGAGGTAAACACAGTCAAGAATTTTAAGCATGTGTGGGATACACACAAGGCTATCCTAGATATAAGACCGGGACCGGGGGACTAATAAAAGTATTTTAAAAAATTGGGCAGACTAGATGGACCGAATGGTTCTTATCTGCCGACACATTCTATGTGTCTATGTCATTGCTCCCTTACTTGAGTCTCTCAATCAGTAAAATAACATTTTGTGCTGATTTCTAAATTTTATTTTAAAATAACTTTTATTGGTCTTTGTAGCACTGTAGGATGTTGCATTTTGCAGATCTTTAGCAATTAAGTACACAATTCTTAATCCAGCAGCAAACTATTTGATAATCTTTCTTGCCGATTCACAGTTTGAAACATTTATGTAGAGCGAGTGAAGCCAAACAAAGAAAAATAAACAATTTTCTGTATGGTAGGCAATCATGCTGATGGCATGGACAGGTTTCAACAAGAGTTCCATACAGAACCCTGCTACCAGAAAAAATACATTGAGAGCATGTTCACGTGTGCTTCAAATGTTGTGTGCATGCATCAAAATAATGTATATTTTCAGAGCAACCACTTCCTGTCCTTTTATGGAGGTCAATATTTAGCTTCATGGTGAGGGAAGGAGCGGCATGGTAAGAGGGTCACAGAACAAGATTTTGAGCTTCCTCAATGACTCCAGTGGAAGTTTTAAGGAAGTTTACTACCTCTAGTCAATGCAAAACATAATGCTGTATGAGCTCCTTTTTTGTTTGTTTGTTTGCTTTACATTATTCCTGCTTTTATGTTTGTGCAATATGCTAACTTGATACATTTTGGAAATAAAATACGAGCGGTAGTGTAACATCACCAATAATAGTTACAAGAGATATCAGGATTCAGGTCCCTTGTCTTCAGCAGTGTTCCTGACTGCTCGTCAAAGTAAACGAAGCAACGATAGAAAAACCTACACCAGACCCAAATGCATGAAAAAGATCTATGAACTTTATGAAATCCTCGCAATCAAATAATATTTGAATAATGTATTACCAACTAAAATGGAGGTAGACAAAAAAGAAAAACACAAAGAATTAGAAGCCCAACGCATTTCACATGAAGAGTCCTTTGTCTTAGGCTCTTTGTCCAAAAACATGTTTAGGTTTCTAGTCCCCCATGTTTTTTCCCCACTTCCTCTGTTTTAGACTTGAATACATTCTTAAAATACAATTTGACTGCACTTGCTTTGATAATCTTCTGAGATATAGATCTTTGTTTTTCATGCATAATGAGACTGTTGTATGTTTTTTTCCAGGCCACTTTTCATTCTGAGTTCATGTGTAACAGTGGCTTTGCTGTGTCTCTTCTACTGGTTTGTTAGTGTGACAGTCAACTTGTTCACCAAGTTCCAACACTAATGATTTCCATTTTCGACTGACAATCTGACAGGATCAGTAGTGTCACAAAATTGTGCACTAACGGCAATAACCAATGTGATTTTCCAGTCACAAATAACACTGTACAAACATGAAATAAACATACACAATGGTTAGTGAATTCGGTGATCACCACCTTATAAATTGCAAAACATGCCTTTAAAATAATGGCAGGTAAAGAAGCTGTATCTGATTGGTCATCCCAATAGGGGGTGTGTCTGCATGCCACTAAACCATGCCCAGCAGCACAGATTCCAGTTGTCTGGTTTCCAAAACGAAATTTAATAGAATTACAATCTATATGGCCAATTAATCAGGAGAACATTATTTTTGAAATATTACCATTATTCCTTCTATAGTAGTTACTATATGTAATAACGTTATTGCAAATTATTATAATAAAGAAAACAATGTTCTACATGTCCGTCATGGCATTCATTACACTGACCACTGTATGTGCTGTCAGTTTGTTTTTTCAGCAGACTTTAAATTATGTGATGATTTCTTTTTAAAGTATATATTATCAGGAACATGCTATGTCAGTCCCAGGTTTTGAGAGTATATATTTCAGGCAAATGGGTTCATGATCTCAGATCAACTGAAACAATAAACTAAAAGTAGGATATTTTTACTGCTGCACATTAAACTGACATGGGAAATCAACTAGTACAGAGGTTCTGAACAAAAAAGTAAAAACAAAACAAAAAACACATATAGATAATAATTGAGTGTAAGGCTTACTGGGAAAAATGATCCATTAAATAAATACAAGTCTTACATGTAAAACGTCATGGTTATACTAAATTAGAAAATGCATTAAGACGAATTTCACAACCAGAAAATTGAGAGCAAAGGAAATGTAATGAAGGTAATAAAACATTAGGACTGTTTGCTTCATATTCAATGAGCCATGATGTATACACCTGTGGTTACTAACAAATGTTTATGTGCATTATCCGGGTAGAGTTTTAACATCTGTTTCAGAAACACATAATTCAGAGACAGATTTGGGAAGGAAACTGCTACAGACCACCTAGAATGTTGGAAATATTAACCTTATTTATGTTGTGTTTGTTTAATAAAGATTTTTTGAAACCTTTGTGTTTGACAAAAGCAGCAGTAGATAAGCTAACAATAGAAACAAAATACATGACAAATTGAAGAATACGTTTTCTTAAAAAAAAAAAAAGTACAGGCCATACTGAAGCCTGCATAGATTTAACGTTGGCCTGAAGCTAATTTTTTTATTTTACAGGCCAACTGATAAAATACCGGCTGGTTAGTAACTCTAAGAATAACATACCTTTATTTATCAAATAGATCCTTTTTCAGTGGTCTTCAAACTATTTAAAAAAAAAAATAATTCTACAACATCATGCTACAAAAACAACTCTACAGTGTTATTTACTGTAAGGTGAGGTGCAGGTGGATTTAGATGAGATGAATATTTCAAATCACCAACTTAACTATACATAACATAGGGTCAAACCTAGTGAGTTTCTCCTATAACCCCTTCCCGACGTTAGGACGTACTATGCCGTCCTGACTTTAAGTGCCTTAAAGTCCTTAGGACAGCATAGTACGTCCTGTATTGAACGGCTCCCCGCGATGAGCTGCTTTCGGATGCCGATGCAGGCACTTGCAGGGGGATCCCACCTGTCATCTGAGGCCACTTTAAGTGGTCTTAGTCTGACAGGGGAAATGTAACTGGTGCTCAAACCGAACACCCGCTATATTTCTCCAAATCGCGCCATGCCCGAACTTCCGCGTTCATGCACGCCTTCGTGACAACATACGTGATGTCCGGAGGTCTCGCGTTTTTTTTGCAGAGACCCACAGGGTCTGTTAAGACCCTGATCGTGTCTCTGCGAGAGTGTTCCTGGCTACCGATCACCTTGGTGATCCATGGTGGCCATGAACCAATCGTGACGTTTTGTTGCTTGCGTCGTTTGGGACGCAATCACCTTGCGTCACAAAGGGGTTAAGTTGAAATTGAGTTGGCCCTGCCAATTGCATTGTTAAATCAGTGATAATTGTTCTAAAACTGAACTATGTTATTAGAATGCATTTGTTAATACACTCTTCAGTTGGGGGACACATTTTTTGACAGCTAGAGAAATACAAATGTGGATATGAGCCCTTAAAGTAAGAAAGTGAAAAAAAATTCCAAAATGATACCGTTGAGTACTTAAACTTGTGAATTTGGGACATAACATACGACAAAAATAAAATTCTGAATGCCAGATATTATTGTCTGATATAATATTGTCTGATATTATAGTCTGTAGCAGCCAGGCTTCAATGCACCTCCCACAGACGAGAAAGAATGGTCCAAGCAGATCAGTACATCAGGCAGATTAGATGCTTATGTAATTTTATTAAGTATCATACATGTTATTGAAAAACAAATTATAAATAATACAATGAAATAACATTAGAATGTTCTGTATCAAAGGACAGTCCTTCTGAGTAACAGAACAACTGCTATTAGGAAAGGATTAATGTTTGTCCAGTGTTTAGGAACTCAACACCAACAATGATTTGCCATGTAAGTGTAGATCTTAAAATATCTTTTATCTACCATTTCAGCAGAATTGCAAAAAATACATTGAATGGACATGTGATCTAAAAGTGTCTGTTCATCTCCTGTCTAAGGCATCATCTTGTGGCTTGATATTCACTTCAACAATGGTTAGAATGTAATTTACATACCAAATCACATGGTAATGCCATAAACAGGGTACACCGCACACAGACATTTAAACATACTTTCCTCTCAGTGTGTGTTTGTTTGCTACTAGAGATTTTTGCTCTAAAATTACATTATACATGTATTATGTTTTCTATTCTCTTTTAATAATTTTCCAATAAAGCTCAAATGTAGGCTGCAATTAGGGTTGCCACCAGTCAGTATTTTATTGCCAGACCGGTAAAATAATTTCTTAAGGCCAATGTTAATTCTATGGAGGCCATAGCATGACTGGTATAAAGGTGGCAACCCTATAGAACTCTAAATATTCCTGCAATCAATCCTGAAACCTGTTGTTAAAGTTGAAGGTTAATAATAAAATGAAACAAAATATGGATTACTTAAACAATTATGAACAAGGCAGCTATTAATCCTGTAATAAAATGAATTAACTCATAAAAATGCATATTATTTCTCACTGGATTGTCATTAATTATGTTTCTCCAGTTTCTACCATTACTTTTTATCTTCAGTATCACTGAAAACAAATGAGGTGTCTCACTTAAAACATATGTAAAATCAGCAAAGGTTATGTTTTCCCATTTATCTTTGAAAGTTGTTCATCAAACAATACTCTAATGAATATAAATGTGTGTCCCCTAGTACTTTGCCACTGGGCAGACACTTCCTGTTTTGCTGAGAATCAAAGGCTTGCTAATAAGCCTCTTCACTTCTTTTCTATGTCAAGCAAATACCTTACTTTAACATGATGCCTGATGAAAACATACACAATGAACCTGTACTTTATCTTTACTGACTCATAATGGAACATGCACATTCTAAAGACTGCTTAGGTTATTTATCAATACACATGAATGTAGGGGCATCAAATGCATTTGAAAGTTTATCAAGCCGGCAAAGAGTCAGACATTACTATGCTTGTGGTACCTCCTTAAATAATGACAACACTGTTTGATACTTTAAGTAAGTACATACAAGATTTGTGTATTTATAAAGAGAGGAGATGCACCTATACTTGGAAACACATTTTTCTTTAAATCTATCCATTTGGTTGCAAATCTATTTTATTTTCAAGGTTTAGGTATCAGTATAGAATATCATGTTCAGTTCCCAAGAAATTATATTTTATGTATAATTCACTATAGAATCACATGTCTCAGGGCTTCTTCCCGTCTCCTCTAGGGCTTTAAAAAGTTATGTCGGTATGGTCTCCAGAAAATTCTTCAAAAAAAGTCCAATCTAAGAACATGGATGGGGGTCATAGTCTGACAGAACTCGCTCTCAAGAGAGGCCATCCAACCAATTTCGAAGCAACATCCACTAGCTGCCTGCGATGAAGATCCAGGTGCCCTGCTGCTCTGCGGGGGACCAGGATGGCTGAGCTCCTGTTAGCCACTGTGGCACCCTCGGGCATCGCTGGGCACAGTTTGGGAACTCTTGTTTTAAATGCTTTTAATACATGGTTCACTACTTTTAAAATCACTGATACAAGACAACGTAATAATAATTACAATGCTAAAATAAAAAGTAGTTTAAGACCCCATATTCAAATAACATTCTATGTAAAAATTCCAGTGGGATGGTTATTCCATTATTGCTGTTCATTGGCATTTATATTTTTTAAACATGACCCACATGGAACTCAAGAAAACACAACTTGGTAACTTGTAGAGGGAAGCCAATGCTGCCAAAACAAATGATAATGGAAAAAAAACAGCGTAAAATATTTTCACATAACCCATTATCACCTAACAGATAAAACTCTGTTATTGTAATATAACAGCAGATGCAGTTTGAAATGGGTTATCTGTATTTTGTGCCATATGTTTGGAGGAAGAAGTCTACAGTAATCATTTTTGGCATGTTCCTGTCTGTTTAGTGGGAAGCTTCTTTGTCAGCAGTTCTCAAACGTTTCCTGTTCTATCCCAAGTTACGTAAATATTACTAAAGATTAGTAATTAACTGGCCACTTATATCTGTAGGGAAATCTGTAATGTGTGTGTTGTTAAATTCCACTTAAACCTTGCATGTCACCAGAGCTAATTCAGTGTTAACTAAAAAGTTGATGTTTAACAATACTTTTATCCACAAAGGCGATCCAAATGGCCCTAGTACTATTATAACTCACTGGGCTGTGATATTGTCTGTATATCATCTTTTCTGTAATGTTTTAAAGAACAAACTCATTTTGGCTATAAATTACATGGAAACAAATGTAAGGAGTCTACCATGCTTCTTGACCGGCTTCTTATATTGGCTGGAAAACAGATACCGGTTCTAATTATTGATATGTAAATAGTTAAAATAAATAAACTTACCAACATACCAGGCATATTAATATTTTGTGTTAATTGTTAAGTAAATGCTAAACTACTTTACATACTAGAATCTTTATTACTTATTTAAAAAGTCAGTGTGAAACTACAGGGTATTCATGATGAATATGTACTGCTTAAAATCACAAATTAAAAAACAGTTATCATTATTTAAAGTAAATGTTAAACAGGCAAGCTTGTGTAATGCTTTATCATTATTATTATTATTAGGATAATCAACGTGGGACTGTTCTGGACAAAAAAAAAAAATGTATTAACTAGTTACTCATTATAGTAGCATAAATAGGGTATTGTCTATACCGGTACTGTCTATACTGTCTATAGTGAACCTCAGGCAGTATGTTTCAAAATAGGGGCTATGTAATGATCAAACAATATTTTGATAATTTCATTGTGCACTACAGTATGAGATACCAAACAATATAATCTTAATGCGTACAGCCATTTACCCATAGTGGCAATTGATATCTGTATGATGATGACAGTAGTAATAACAAACTTTACACATAACATGTTTTTGAGCTTTGTATGTTGGCATGACAGAACAAAACAGAGATACTTCTCACACAAAATGGAGAATATAGGGAACCCCTGTCTAAACATCCCTTGTGGTTTCTCAATTGAAAATAGTACAAATCTGTGAGTGGGAGCACGAAAGAAACAAGAACATCAAAGAATTCAGTAAAAATCTATTATATAATCTCTTGGTTAGTACAGAATCCGACTTTAGGGTAGTCAGTTTATAGAGACAGCTCTCCTCAGCTGAGATGGAGCTGGAACCTAATGGACTACAGCTGCAACTAACAGAAGTTGACCACCATGTACCCTGCAGGTAGGCCTTTGATAGACTACCTGGCTTGCACTATATGAGCAGCAGGAAAAAGGGTTTAGGAGAACCCAGCAAAACAAAGGGATGAAGAGGGACTAGTCTATTAAGACAATTTCCAATCCCAGTCTGTGAATTTTGTTTGTTTTGTATAATTTTTTTGTGATAAGTAACATAAATTGAAAATGTATCTAGATCAGATTTGTAGGCTCAGTTGAGAAACCAATATCAGCAGTCAATTTTTCAACTTTGGCCTTAAGTTTAAAATTCCCTTGTCAATTCCCTGCAATTCCCATTTTTATGAATAAAGCCTTTATTATGAAAATATTATCTGCTTCGTTATACACAAACTGTTTTCACCACACATAAATATTTAATATTTTAGACAGTATTTAATATCTCGTGATTGCGTTTAATGTCAAGTAATTCAATTAGACAAATCTGTCTAGCCTCGCATTGTATCTTCAGTTAATAAAGCATTTCCACATTAAGCCATAGAACTTTTAATTAAGATGAATGAATCTAAATCCGTTTCTGTTGCATACAAAGAAAGAAAACCATTAAGGGATTTTCTGTATAATTATATCGACTTTAAATGGAGACTGTTTTAATGCCTTAATGTCTTAAAACTCTTTGTTGCAAAGAAACCGCATCCTGATTTGGAGATGACATTGAGTTTGATTTATTTATTTATATTAAACACATAGTTCAGAGCTACGGTACACAAAGTATTGTTATCGCTATATTTTTGGATAAAAATGTACCTTCCCCTAAAAGATTCTGATAATATTATAATTCATTTTATCCTAAGAAGGATGAGAGGGAGCATTTGACCCACCCGAAAAAATAAACATTTCTCATGTAATATGTGGTAAAAAAATATATTGTATATTTTCTAAAAATGACAGTGGTAATTGTTTTCATGCTTAACCATGTCAGATTGTTTGCATACACCTTTACTTCACCCTCTTTGTAGGTAGCATATCTAGTAGATAAGTAATGTACCAGTTAATTTTGATAGAAGCCTGCACTCCTTTATATGCCTATACATGCTTGCCACGCTGCCTATTTGTAATGTTCTTTATGATGTATTAATCATTGAACTCAGGTGTTTCAATTCGACTCATTGCCATAGGTCAGGGGTAGGCAAACTGCGGCTCTCCAGCTGTTCCAAGACTACAACTCCCATACTCGTCCGCCAGCCTATTAGCTGAAAGGGCATTATGGGAGATGTAGTCTTGGAATAGCTGGAGAGCCGCAGTTTACCTACCCCTGCCATAGGTGTATAAAATCAGCACCTAGCAGTCTGCATTTACAAACATTTGGGAAAAATATGTCACTTTGTGAAATCAGTCACGAAGCAGATCACGTAAAGTAACAAAGCTGGGTCATCTGGGTCGCCAATGCTCTGCTGATTCCATAGCTGAAGAGTTCCAAACTTTTACGGTGATTAATATCAGCACAAATACTGTGTAGCAGGGAGCTTCATGGAATGGGTTTCCATGGCTGGGCAGCTGCATTCAAGCCTCACATCACAAAAAACAAAGTAATCCCTGTGCAAAGATGACGTGATCAATACCGTGGAGCTATCAATGGTGCTATAATAAAATGCACTTACTGTAAAAAATACTGCAGGCTGAGCTGCAGTGGAGAAAAAGTAACTTTACAGTATGAAGAATATACAGTTTGGAGAAAGTCCTTTTTTATTCCAGCATGACTGTGCCCCAGCGCACAAATCACGGTCCATAAAGACAAGGCTGGATGAGTTGACTGTGGAAGTGACTGGTCCACATAATGCCCTGACCTCAAGCACCTTTGGGATGAATTGGAACAGAGATTGCTAGCCAGACCATCTTCCCAACGTCAGTGCCTGACCTCACAAATGCTCTGCTGCATAAATAGGTAACACTTCCCACAGAAATCCCCCCTCCCAAAATCTCATAGACCGCCTTCCCAGAAGAGTGGAAACTGTTCTAGCTACAAAGGAGGGTCCAACTGCATATCAATGTCTATGCATTTAGAATACAATGTCATAAAAGTCCCTTGTGGTGTAATGGTCAGTTGTCCCAATACTTATGTGTACAAGAGTCACAGACTTAGAACACCTAATGTATTTTGCATACTCGTTTGTTATACCAATTGATGCTGGTAATTACTATTACTATTCACTAAAGGTGAGTTAGGGTGATAATAACATTTCTTCAATATTTACAGATCTAACAATACATTAAACAGGGCCAGTTTCTCCTTGAAGGAGAAAAGGACAAATCATTAATTTTGTCCTTTAATGATGCAACAACTAATCTCCACTGCCTTTTGTCTTTCTCTCCATAACAGTTACACTTTACAAATGAGTAAGGTCCTACATCACACAACTACGATAAATGCTAGCCAAATACAACACTGAAAAGGAAGTGGGAGGAAAGGCAAAAGAGGCATGCATCAGATGGTAATGCAATTGTGGCCCTTTATTTCTTAAGTCTTATTTTCTGGCAATTGCATAAGTATAAGTATTTCTCTTGATGAAAGAAAGATTTTCTAGGTCTGAGATGAGTATGGTGGGGTGCAGGAATGATTGACAGCAGCAGAAGAGGCAGACCTATAGTTCTCTGTACCAGAGAATGTAACTGGGTTAGACAAATAGTGTACGGCTCCCTGTTACCCAAGGGCTGCATGCCAAGAGCCAGGTGCACCTGGATTTAATTATTTTTTAACTATATTTTTATTGTATCAAAGTATCAAAAGTGAAACATACAACTACAAATACAATATAAAAACATAGCCTCCAAATATATATACACAAATATTACAATGCAATTAAAAATAAAAAAAGTGCAATGGTCACTGCAAAAGCTAAGCTCTCTCCCATCTAAAGAACCACATTGGGAGGGAGAAAACTGTCATGACATTTCCATGATTCACTGCAAGGTCTATACTAGCCAAAATACGCATTCCACTTTTATTGGCACTTTTGGAGAATTTTAGATGGTTATTCCATCATAAGTTAGCAATCAGTTTGTAATGAGGCATTTCCAGTCTGGAGTTCCAGATTTTTTCTATGACTTGGCGATCAGTATTTTTTCCGCTAATAAAACTATTATCTACCAGGTCACAAATCGTCCAATTTAAATGTAGCAAAAAAGACTCCATATCTAGAGATGCCCATTTTATATTGAGTTGTTCTAGAACACTGTTCTAGAACCATTGACCATAATCTTTTTATCTCTTGACAATGCCACCAGATATTAGTGCCCACACATCCATATATATCAGAGAGAGAAGGGTACATTTTTTAAAGCTTTCCAGGAACCAGGTACCATCTGTTCAGGATTTTAAATTGCATTTCCAATTAATTCAATCAATTGCATGCTTTTCTTACATGTTTCATAATCACTAACCAAGAATCTTGCGCTCCCTTGATGCCTTATTTGCCTATTGGTAGTGCCGGGTCTGCAATTGATTGCTGTGGCTGTAAAAGCAAATACCGGGGCAAATTACCATCTCTGTCAAAGTGCACTGACGCACTGTGACCCATGCACGGGCTGGCCCTATGTGTGTTTGTGTGCAGAGGATCTTTAGTATGTGGGCATTGTAAGTTGTATATGCATAGTCAGCGGTAGGAACCAGCACTGTTCACGGTCTAAATATAAGGGGTCAAAATCATTTTGGCACCCATTAAAAATCCTCCAAGAACACTGAACCACAGAAATAGTGATTTGACCAACAGCAACCATTAACAGGCACTTTTTTGGGCATTTACCCCCTTGTACTTGCTGGCTCAAAGACAATGACTTAAATGTGATTCGACTGCTTAATGCAACCTGTATTTGCACATTAACATTTTCAGTGTTGTAGGGAACACAAACAGTACTATAGGTATTTTTTAAAACTGCTGTTGGAGCCATGTGCCCATTCCTCTTCCACTGGCTCATTTATTATTGTTACCCAGGACCAATGTATTGCTAGGGGCCAGGGGTCACATGCCTAGCACCAGGCCCAAGATATGATTAGATTTGCAAGCCACCAGCCCCTGTGTACATTTGGGAAGTGCTGGAGGCCATTCGGGCAGCCCCAGGCTCTGTAATTTTAAAGGAAGGTGGCTGGAGAATTTTTGTCAGGCCTAGCCACTGCTTTTAAGGGCTAGGAGATGATAGGGTCTCCTAAAGTTAAATTGACAGGTTTTGGGGAATAACAACGTTTTATTATAAAACAGCATTATTCCTTTACCAACAAAAAAGTGCTTTAATGCAGTCCATTTTCATTGAATCACACATTACTCCGTTTGATTCGAAAACATAAACGTTTGCAAAACTTAACGGCTGGCCATTGTTACTTAAATAATTTCACACATTAATACAACGAATAAGTAAAGAGTGGTTACTGAATTGGGGATACGACTTTGTTAAGAGGGTATAAGAAAGCAGGGGATTATATAGGTAGCACTTAAAAAATCTAGAGATTAAAGAAATCTTTCATATGTTGCAAAATTTTGGCAACCACACACAGACATAATATAAATTAGAATAATCTTACCATTTTCTGATAAGCTAATGAAAAGAGCTTAAAAATGTAAAAACCTCCAAAGTTTGGGGGGTCGTCTTATAATCAGGGTCGTCTTATAATCGAGCAAATACGGTATTACTGCTTATTTGGGGATCAAGGTGGAGATCTCTGGCCTGACACCCCCTCAATAGAGTACACCCCCTGTGAATGACACACTTATATGTAAGCTCCATGTAATAGTATTAATATACATACGTGATAACTCCTGTGTGATCACTCTTTCTATGTTCTGTCATATGTGCCCTTTGGAAGAAGCTTTTGTGATTAACTGGATACATCAATAGAGTAGCCTAAATAGTGATTTTTCCAAAGATGCCCTGAATAAAATGTTGAAATAATTATAGAGGTTACATAAAAGCTTTCAACACTTCACTATAAAGTTATGTATGTGTATAAGGAAAGATCTCCAGATGTTCTTGATAACTTAAAGGTTATCCACCCACAATAGGTTTTGGGAACTCTTCAGATGTGGTGATTCTTGTTGGTATGCCATGTGTCAGCCATTTTAAAAAGGGTATCTATAAATATAACCATTTTATAACTACTATACTGTTATTTAACCTTTGTAAGGCTTTCTGTTGTATATGTATAGAATAAAGTAACAACAGCACAATATAACAAAACCTTGGTTCCAGCATTACCCCATGCAATCCACTAATGCTGATACAAGAATAATTTGTTTTATTATTAATGTGGAAATGAGAGAAACACTATTTAGAAAAGAAACAGAAAGAGGATATATAAAAGTACAAACATAGATAATACAAACAGAAATAGAGAAATTGAGAGACAGAGTAATATTTACACTTAAATAGAGATGACAGAGACAGACAAACAAACAGATACATGATTTAGAAAGACAGTATTATATTAAATAGCCATAGTACTTATAGTAGGTAGCTCCTTAGAACTCACAAGAATCACAGGAAAATATATTAGCTATAATTATTTACAGGGCCACCATTAGGGGGGATGGGTGATGCCCCCTTCGCTGTAAATAAAAATCTGTAAAAAAAAAAAAAAGTGGACAAATGGGGCAGCTGCCCAGGGCTTATTCTTATTCATTCCTGGGGGCCTAAAGCAGCTGCCCCGTGGGCCCCCGCTGCCCATGTGACTATTTCAGCATCCCAGGGTCCCAGCGGATGCGGATAGGCATTTAGTCACAGCCGCCAGAAATTACGGCAAGTCATATCTGGTGGCTGTATTTCCTGTACACAGCTTGTGGGCAGGAAACACTGCAGAGGAGATGGCCGGGGACAGGCAGCATCCAGGTAAGTACAGGGGAGGAGGGGATTTTTAATATTAATGAGCAAATTATCAGTGGCTATTAATGAGCAAATTATCAGTGGCTATTAATGAGAATTATCAGTGGCATATTAATGAACAAATTATCTGTGGCTATTAATGAGCAAATTATAAGTGGCTATTAATGAGCAAATTATCAGTGGCATATTAATGAGCAAATTATCAGTGGCATATTAATGAGCAAATTATCAGTGGCATATTAATGAATAAACTATCCAGGGGGGTGGGGTGGGGGGGTGTCTGTCGTTTTGACAGTACATGCCAGTTTATCCTCTACCCGGCAGCTGCCATGTGTCCGGGCTGGTCGGCAATTGCCTCTCTCTGCTAAAGAAATACACAATGCTCAATTCAGTCACCAAAGCACCAGATGGGGTTAATGTGACGCTGTTCCTATGAGTATATTCTGTTTACTCTGTATTGTAAAAAAAACATAATTTAAAAAGAAGACAGAGAGGAATAGCCTTCCAGCGGAAGTGGTAGAGATAAACAGAGTCAAGGATTTTAAGCATGCGGGGGATAGGCACAAGGCTATCATAGATATAAGATAGGGAACTGGGGACTAATAAAAGTACCGTATTTGCTCGATTATAAGACGACCCTGATTATAAGACGACCCCCCCAAATTTGTAAATTCCTTTAGGAAAAAAACTAAAAGCCTGATTATAAGACTACCCTATAGGAAAAAAGTTTAACTTGTATATATGTAAATTGATTTTTAATATTTAATAAAAACTTTATATAATACAAATGCATTTCTTGTTTTTATTTCCTTTTATGTGCCAATGCGGCCTCTTTCCCCCTCCCCCAGCTGTCTCTTTCCCTCCCAGCGTTGTCTCTCTCTTCCCCAAAAACTTCTCTCTCTTCCCCCTTCCCCTGGTCTCTATCTATCCCCCCGTCCCCTTGTCTGTGTCTCCCCCCTCCCTCCCCTTGTCTGTCTGTGTCCTCCCCCCTCCCTTCGTCTCTCTCTACCCCCTCTCCCCTTTTCTCTCCCCCCCCCTCCCCTTGTCTGTCTGTGTCCCCCCCTCCCTTTGTCTCTCTCTACCCCCCTCTCCCCTTTTCTCTCTCCCCCCCTCCCCTTGTCTGTCTGTGTGCCCTCCCCCTCCCCCTGACTCTCTCTATTCCCCCCCTTGTCTGTCTGTGTCCTCTGTCCCCCCCTCCCCCTTACCTGGTTTAGTTCCCTGGTGGCTAGTGGGGGCAGCCGGGGGATGACTGCACGATACACGTGCAGACATCCTCCATGCTGCCCGACACGGCACTCTATTATGACGGACAGCTGGTCCGTCATAATAGACTGCCGTGTCGGGCAGCATGGAGGATATCTGCACGTATCGTGCAGACATCCCCCAGCTGCCCGATTGTTCCTGGTGGCTAGTGGGGCAGCAGAGGATGTCTGCGCGATGAGCGCAGACTCCCCTGCTGCCGCCCGGCACGCTCGCTGGGACTTCTGTGACGAAGCCGGAAGTACCCGGCTTCTTCACAGAAGCCCCCGGCGGTCGTGCCGGGCGGAAGCAGGGGAGTCTGCGCTCGTTGCGCAGACATCCCCTGCTGCTAGAGAGGGGGATCCAGATCCCCTGCAGCTCTGCTGGGGACCTGGATCCATGTCTTATAGTCTGACCTCAATTTGAGTTCAGATTATAAGACGACCTCGAATGTAAGACGAGGGAGATTTTTCAGAGCATTTATATTCGAGCAAATACGGTATTTAGAAAAGTGGGCAGACTAGATGGACCGTATTGGTTCTTATCTGCCGACACATTCTATGTTTCTATGTTTCTATGAGAGCTATTCCCTAATTTTATTATATGAAATGCTCAACATTTTCTCTAAGACCTGTTTAAGTATTTTAATTTTAATTTGATACTAAATGTTGATAATCTTTTAGTTTATTATACATATTTTTTCAATATATTAGAGGTACATATAATTATTCCAGTGTTATTTAAGGGGCACAATGAGATCTGCTAACCTCTTTAACCCCTTGCCGACAAAGGACATGTCAGGCACGTCCTGGGAGAAACTCCCTTAACGACAAAGGACATGCCTGGCACATCCTGCGGAGAATCAAGTGGTTTTCACGAACAATGATCGCGAAAACGGCTTTAACGGTGCTGGTCTAAGGCATAAGGGATAGGGTTAAAATTAAATTAAAATATATTAAGGGATAGCATAAGGGTTAGAGTTAGGGTTAAATTTAGTGTGAAGGTTACATTTTGGGTTCAGGTCAAAAAGTCAATATAGGAAAAAAAAAAAAATACCGAAAAATATGGAAACATGCATATTTCTGAACTCGGGACAACATTTAGAAACTATTTAGACGGGGTCTTTTTTAATGATTGTATTTGTCTAAATTATATTTTAGGTCAAATTTAGAAAAAGGTTTTTTTTTTAAATTTTTCATCATATTTTATGATTTTTTTTGTAGTAAATTATAAGATATGATGAACATAATGGTATCTAATGAAAGCCCTTCTTATGATGATAAAAACAACATATAATTTGTGTGGGTACAGTATCTGAGAAAAAAGAAAATTGCAGCTAAACACAAACACCCCAGAAATGTCAAAACAGCCATTGTCACCAAGGGAAAGTCAAGGTGAAAATGTCTTGTCACTAAGGGGTTAATGTTTGTTTCTTCATGCCTTGCATTTTTGCCTGCACCTGCAACCAGAGGCGTAGCTAGAAACCACAGGGCCCCAGTGCGAAAAGTACACTGGGCCCCCCCCCATGAATCTTCCCATGCCCCTCCATTTTTAAAACACATACACACGGACACACATGCTAATACACAGACACACAGAATGACACACATTCAGATACACAAAATGACACTTCTACAGATGCAAACACTGACCAGGGGCGGATCCAGAGTCTGATCTCGGGAGGGGCACATGTCTGTCTGTCTTTTCCTCTCTCCCTTGTCCGTCTGTCTTATCCTCTCTCCCATGTCCGTCTGTCTTATCCTCTCTCCCATGTCCGTCTGTCTTATCCTCTCTCCCATGTCCGTCTGTCTTATCCTCTCTCCCATGTCCGTCTGTCACGCTCCTCTCCCTTCCCATGTCTGTCGCACTCCTCTCACTCCCCGTGTCCCTCTGTCTCTCTTCCTTCCATGCCCGTTTTTCTCCTCTTCCTTCCCATGTCCGTCTATGTATCCTCTTCTTTCCCATGTCCATATGTCTCTTCTCTCATTTCCCATCTCTCTGTCTCTCCTCTCCCATCCCATGTCTGTCTGTCTCTCCTCTACCATCCCATTTATGTCTCTCTCTTCTCCCTTCCTATTTATGTCTCTCTCCTCTCCCTTCCCATGTCTGTTTGTCTCCTCTCCCCTTCCCATATCTGTCTGTCTCTCGCCTGCCATCCCATATTTGTCTGTCGCTCATCTGTGAACCCATGTCTGTCTGTCTCTCCTCTACCATCCCATTTATGTCTCTCTCTTCTCCCTTCCCATGTATGGCTCTCTCAGCCAATTTGCCCAATAATATGACAGTGTTAGTTGCCATTTAATATGCCCCAGCCAATTTGCCCAATAATATGCCAGTGTTAGTTGCCATTTAATATGCCCCTGCCAATTTGCTCAATAATATGCCTGTGTTAGTTGTCATTTAATATGCCCCAACCAATTTGTCCAATAATATTCCAGTGTTATTTGCCATTTAATATGCCCCTGACAATTTTCCCAATATGCCAATGTTATTTGCCATTTAATATGCCCCTGCCAATTTCCCCAGTAATATGCCAGTGTTATTTGCCATTTAATATGCCCCTGCCAATTTGCCCAGTAATATGCCAGTGTTATTTGCCATTTTATATGCCCCAGCCAATTTGCCCAGTAATATGCCAGTTATTTGCCATTTAATATCCCCTGCCAATTTGCCCAGTAATATGCCAGTTATTTGCCATTTAATATCCTCTGCCAATTTGCCCAGTAATATGCCAGTTATTTGCCATTTAATATCCCCTGCCAATTTGCCCAGTAATATGCCAGTTATTTGCCATTTAATATCCTCTGCCAATTTGCCCAGTAATATGCCAGTTATTTGCCATTTAATATCCCCTGCCAATTTGCCCAGTAATATGCCAGTTATTTGCCATTTAATATCCCCAGCCAATTTGCCCAGTAATATGCCAGTTATTTGCCATTTAATATCCCCTGCCAATTTGCCCAGTAATATGCCAGTTATTTGCCATTTAATATCCCCTGCCAATTTGCCCAGTAATATGCCAGTTATTTGCCATTTAATATCCTCTGCCAATTTGCCCAGTAATATGCCAGTTATTTGCCACTTTATATGCCCCTGCCAATTTGCCCAGTAATATGCCAGTTATTTGCCATTTAATATCCCCTGCCAATTTGCCCAGTAATATGCCAGTTATTTGCCATTTAATATCCTCTGCCGATTTGCCCAGTAATATGCCAGTTATTTGCCACTTTATATGCCCCTGCCAATTTGCCCAGTAATATGCCAGTTATTTGCCATTTAATATCCCCTGCCAATTTGCCCAGTAATATGCCAGTTATTTGCCATTTAATATCCTCTGCCAATTTGCCCAGTAATATGCCAGTTATTTGCCACTTTATATGCCCCTGCCAATTTGCCCAGTAATATGCCAGTTATTTGCCATTTAATATCCCCTGCCAATTTGCCCAGTAATATGCCAGTTATTTGCCATTTAATATCCTCTGCCAATTTGCCCAGTAATATGCCAGTTATTTGCCACTTTATATGCCCCTGCCAATTTGCCCAGTAATATGCCAGTTATTTGCCATTTAATATCCCCTGCCAATTTGCCCAGTAATATGCCAGTTATTTGCCATTTTATATGCCCCTGCCTCTTTCCCCAGTACATCCCCCCATCTCCCCACTCCCCAGCACTTACCTTATCCCCTGGTGGCTAGTGGCAGGCAGCATGGTCTTCTCCATGCTGCCTGTTCGTCTCACAGATGATTGTGCCGACAGGTCACGTGACCCGGCGCGCGTATGACGTCAGCGCGCCGGTCACGTGACCTGTCGGCACTTCCGTGTCGGCACACTGCACGGGGAGCCGAACAGACAGCACGGAGGTTTCTCTGTGCTGCCTGTTCAGCTCCCTGTGCAGCCTGCCGGCAGGCAGAGATGATGAGGGGGATCTTCTCTGCCTGCAAGCGCGTTTTTTTTTTTTTTTTAAAGTGTCTTTTTTTTTCTCTCTTCTCGGGGGGGGGGGGGGGGGCAATTGCCCCGTTGCCCCCCCCCCTGGATCCGCCACTGACACTGACACACATACAGATACAAAGACACACATACAGACAGACACACATATAGACACACATACAGATGCACATACACAGAATGACACTTAGACAGATATAAACAGTGACTCACATACAGGTACATAGGGGCACACACTGACACATACAGACACACATGCAGACAAACAGATACACATACAGACAAACAGATACACATACAGACACAGAGACATACAGATACACATACAGACACATATGCAGACAAATAGATACACATACAAACACACAGACACATACAGACTGATACACATATACACACGCATGCAAATACACAGACACACTTAATGACAAACATTCAGATACACATACAGACCCACATGTAGACATACAAACACACAGACACACACAGACATGCATCCAGTCACACATTCTCTTAAACACAAACTATTAATTTTTTTAAAATTTGTTTCCTACCTTTTAGGTGCAGAAGGGTGAACTCCCTGGGGTCCAGTGGTTGCCTCATGATAATGGGAGTCACAGCTCCAACTCTGACTCCCCCCTCTCTGTTAGCTGGAAAGAAGCTGTGGCCCGGTCATGCTCTTAAATCGCGCCAGCACTGACCGGGCCTCAGGAAATCAAGTGCCGTCACGTGTCCCCAAGAGAATGGGCAACCCAATGTGCCCCTTCAATGTGGCTGGGGTGGGTCTGCACCACAATGCCAGCGAGCACCTGGGTCACAGGATCGCAGGGTGGCCGGGCCCCCTGGAGTGACGGGCCTGGTCACAGCTGCAACCCCTGCGACAATGGTAGTTCCACCACTGCCTACAACCATCTGTACTTCTGGCCTCCTGTTTGACCGTCACTATAAAAGCAACTACATGTATTTAGACAGCCTCATTGCTTGAAATTAACCTTGTTCACACATGCTCAATTTGTTTTTAGTGTTCGTTTAAGTTAGTCCACCATTGCAAAACCATCTTTGAGCTTCAACAAGGGATTGGGACAAAATATTTAGCATGGAAAATGGAGCGGCACCAAAAAATATTTTTGCTATAGGCTTCAATTCATAATGCATAAACTCTTCTACCTACTCATTTTGCAATGCTGGCCTACTCAGATTGATTGTTAAATTATGATACAGTGAAGGAGTTTAAGCATGCATGGGATAGGCATAAGGCTATCCTAGGTGTAGGATAAGGCTAGGCACTAATGAAAGTATTGAGATGTTTTTGTCAAAAAGATTGGTTGAATGGTTCTTATCTTTCAGTGCTTATACGTAATTATTTTTGTTTTTATTATTATCAATCAGCTTTTTAAAAATGATTTAATAAAACACCTAATCATAAACAATTAGTCTGAATCTTCTGTAATAGTGCATTTAGCAAATGTGTAGGCTTGTTAAAGTTCCAGATATAGTGTCCAAATGCATATGTTTAGATTAATTCTGCATTCTTTAAATTAAACCAAAAGAAAAAGATCTCAATTCTTCCGGTCTTCTAATGCAAAAAAACAAAACTAATAGATTTATTGTTGTTGCCATAGCAACAGTGAAGCCCATCTCTCCAAGCCATCCTTATTGGATGTCAGGGAAATAAGAGGCCCCTGTGGAATTAATTAAATGTAGAACTACAGTAGTACTGTAAATAGTTTTAAAGTAAAAACAAGTGCATTTCACGAATAATTAGAAACATTTACAACATATGGAAAAAAATCTGGGTGTAACTGCACATGTAATCATGTAAGGCACTCGATTTAAAGACCACGTGCTTCTATATATTTTGGATGAAATGAAAGGAACTATGTGAGTACTGGTAAATAAGATGTGGCCCCACAATATTGTCTTACATGTTAGGTAGAGTCAAATATGTTACTAAAAATAATTTACTTATCTATTATAATATAAAATGTTGTAACAAATGGCAGTATACACGGTGAGTCTTTCTAAAAAAAATAATCAGATTTCAAAAGTAAAGTAGTTTGAGCTGATTTACTGTGTTACTTCCATTACCGCATCTTAAACCTTAATGTCGTAAATTGTAGATAAACACTGCAAAGCCAAAATTTCCATCAGCAAAATCATAACAGATCTTGAAAGATGAAATGACACCTGACCCACATTTTCCAGAATTCGATTTGAATTCATACTGCACTGTCCTTATTGCTTCCTTACAAGGGAGATCCTTCCGAATATATTTCCCTCCCAGGAGAATTAATGAATGTCAGAATTAACTTTATTAGTCGAAATGAAAAATGTTGATATTTCCCTGTGGACCCAGATATAAGGATCAAAGGAATTTACAAGGATGATCAGCTTAACTAAACAAATTGCAGTCAAACCACCACATATGATCTTTAACACATTTGAAAAATTCCCATGTGCTGAGTCTTGGATTTCATTTGCTCATTACTACAGCTGTTTTTCCACCTGGTGTTCTGTTCACGAAAAGCCAGGAGTCTTACTAAATCTAAAAGACAATCATTGTACATCCTAACACTATTTCCTTATGTATGTTTTTCAAACCTTATCCACATGGAAAATACATTTGATAATCAAAACAGATGTGGTGCATACAGAATGTTACATTATATCAGTGTATTTACCCAGGGACACCAGTTTTAACCACTATTTTGTTTATTTCTATATGTCTGGTCTATATTATCCATAGGTATCATGATCCATAACATATACAGGTTGTCTGATCCAAAACTGTTATCAAAAAAGCTGGAGCAGTAAGGCTGTGACATATTGGATTTTTTTTCCCATTAGCTTTTATCTCAGAATAATTGTGTTTGAAGGCCATGGCTTTGACAGCTAAACCCATGGTGACTGCTCCCTGGTAGACTACAATTTTTAGTTTAAGTTAGTCTGCCATTGCAAAACCATCTTTGAGAATGAAGTATTGTATTTTCTAATGGACATGAGAATAATTCATTAAATCTGTCTGGAGAATATACATAAATATTAGGGAGGACCCGCCAATGATGAGTACTTTGACACAGTGGATGGCTGAGCATCACATGGCCATATATTGTGGGGTTGTTACTTTTGCCTGACATCCAGGGGACTATACTATTACCCAATTTAATGCTACTCATTTTAGGTTAAATTAGTAGGTTACCCCACTGATCTATCTCACCAGCAAGATTAGTATGATTTACAAATCATGAACAATTGTAGCTCAGTTTGCTAATATATTGCAATTAAAAAATAATTTGTTTTACAAGGTAACCCAGTGTCTCTTTCTACTTGGATGCTCATAAATAATATTCAGTTTTTCTGCCCACATAACATTACTCTCTTCTGCACAGTAAATCAATTGAAGGAAAATTCTGGTCACAACCGTTTCTTAGCCATTTTAATTTGAAGCCAGTAGTTATCCAATATGACTGTTCAGAGACCAAAATATACAAAACTGATGTAGACGTATACATAGAAAAAAGTATTGTCACATAAACCGGCCTTTACATGTGCAATATGACTGTTGCAGCACATGTTTAAAAGGAACCCACTCCAATTTCACTATGCTACACTTCATTATTCTGCAACTTTATATCTTTTAACTGTGTCCACAATTTCATGCCCTTCAAATACATATGCTTCAAATGTTCAAATATCCTTCTGTTAAATCACACCATTCCATGTAAAAGCATTTCAATTTGGGCAGGTGTATTATTAGGAAAACCACAGGGTAGGTTCACAAAGCCTTGAATAATGTGTTTCAACACTACAATGTTATGTAATTGTTTGGACATAAACTTGTTGTACCAGCATTTCTTTTTTGCACATAAGTGTAACATTTAGCATCCTGAATGTACCACTCTGACTTTCTTATCTGCTTCTGTCTGCTCCTCTTCCTCTACCCTTTAGAGGTACATGCTGTTTGTGACAATTTGAGGTACCTGGCACATCTTGCATTAAAATGATCAACAGTTGCTTCCTATGCTTAGCACGTGTTTCTGCAATGCCTCGATATCAAGGCATCCAGCAACACCTAAATTAAGCCCCATTGAGAGGCAGCATGCTGTTTCATTAAAGCACAGGACATGTTATGGGCAAGAGATTTGGAAGGGATCACTTATGGCGCTCAGGGAGTGTTGCTACACTGCCTCTGAGTGCCCATTGTTTTGCAGGATACAAAGCTGTGCCATTTTCCAATAGCATTTTAAGTTTCCCTTTCTCTCTATTTTTGTTCTTTTTCATTTTGTTGCTCTGTCTCAGTGTCACCCTGTGTACTCCACTTACCTCCATGTATGATGATGGTGACAATGTAGATGGCTATGTAGCACAATGATTTAATCTAAGCTACAGGCAGATGCCAAATTTACAGTTTAATATTTTATTTTGTAAAGTATGTCATAATTTTTAAAATATGATTACATAGTGTTGTTATTGCTAAGCATTCAATTAGTGAGGTTTACCTGAACAGAAAAAATATACATTTTTAACAATTTTGACGTTTTTCAGTTTAACAAACAGATTTCAAAAACAAATCACTATGTTACAAAAATATTTCAAAAGTATTTCTCAGTTTAGTATTGTATTGTCCTATGTGGTTTTCCCAAATTATAAGGTTGAGGACCGATTCATAACAAAGCAACAAAACATTTTATACATGTATTAACATCTTTATACTTTCATATACGCATTATACTACAAAAAGGATAACATAATCCATCTGGTATCAATCCAGGCATAAAATGTCCTCCTTGATATATTTATGTAAGAGATTTAGTGAACTAGACTAAATTGTATCATTGACTGAATTGCTACCATATGAATTTCTTAAGATATTAAGGTAAAGACAATATTGCATTTCAGCATTATGAATTATCTCTTATAGTGTAGCAGACAATGTAAAACTATATCTACACATGACTTTTAGAAATGTCTCTACCTTTTACGATCTGGTCATTTCTATATTAATTTCAGCTTAAAGGGACTTTGTTAACCTAAACATTATCTTTACATTGAAGTTTCTACTCAGTAAGCAGTGAACTGGCTTAAAATTGGGTCAGATCAGAGCTAATAGCCGAATTTAGGGAGAGATCTACAATTAGGCTACTCTATATATCTGATGTGGCTGATTTTTGGCAATATTCGGTTTGGGGAAAATAGCCTAAGAAATATAGGATTCCCTGTACTCATAAAGGGCTGAAAATCCCTAAATTGGCCCAAACTCACCAATAATTGAATGAATCCCCCTCTGGGGCCAGCAGAATGAACCTATGCAACCTGGGGCCAACAGGATGCTGCTGGACCATTAATGAAATAAGACTGACTCCTGGGGAAGCGGAATTCTGCTGGCCACTTAAATATTAATTTTAGCCCCTTGGGGGCTAGCAGAATACGCTGGTCCCTTACATAATAAATATAGCCCATTTGCCGGTGGCCCCATGAAATAATAATTATTATTATTATACAGTGGATCCTTATTTTTGACCAATGGAAAAGTGGCCATCCAAAAATTAAGATTTAATCAATTTATTATATTTAAAAAAACTAGTAGATACCCTCCTATAGTACATGCTTCCGCCCCTCCCTTTTTTTTGTCTCCAGAACCATAATAATAATAAAAAAAAAAAACATAAATGAAGAAAAATAAAAATAAATTAATAAACAATATGAGAGTCTAATTTCAATAATTAAAGTAAAGCGCAATCTATAATCAGGATTTAACATAACCACCTACATATGTTGGGGAGAAAGACAAAAAACAATTGTGCAGAAAAACATTGTATAGTATAACTTCCATAACTATACATTTAGCCATATACAATCAGTAACACAGGATAATATTTATGGTTAGCCAGCTACAGTAGAGTATTTTTCCCAACACTAAAGAGTTGATGGTTGCACGTTTTAATTTCAGTATACAGTTAGGGAGAAATTAATGTGGCATAGCAAATGTCTGATCAGGATATAGTTAACCTGACACAGTTCCCAACACTTTAGTACATAAATGATTCTAGAGGTGCTTTGGGCATCCTGTCACCAAATGTGAGAGGAACTACTATTCCAACTCAGCCTCCTAAATCTATTTATATTTTAACAACCACCTTCGCGCCATTGTGTGTGCCTTCTCTCTAGTCAATATTTTGTATCCAGCACACACTAGTTAGGTTGAAATGAGTCTTGGGGATCCTTTACCAGGGGCTCCAATCATAATCTCAGCACCATCAACTGTTTGGTGGGTTTAAATTGTATGAATATGATGTTTATAAAGTTGACAAAACCAAATGGAGGAAGAATGACAATGACTAGAGATTCATTTTAGCCAGCAACATTCAACCTCCTGCTCATTCTATCATAAATGGACCTCATTTATAAATATGTCTGGTGCTCCCTTATATTTGACATATAGATATGTTTTTTTTTTCACATAAGGCACAAGCATTACATTCAGCATGATACAGATGCACACAATAAATATTTAGTTATAGAAATCTCTGTTGGCTTGAACTTGCTCTTTTGGTTGAAAAGGGAAGGTCAAATAATATTGCAGAAGAATAAAATTTAGATCCTCGCACAGCACAGAAATAAATCTTTTAGTAAGGACCACACTTATTTTCAGCAATATTAGTCATCAGTTGATTGCACATCTCAAGGAAATGTCTTTGACATTTCAACATCTAACAAGGCAAATACACTAGGGGTAATTCAATAATGAATATTAAGGCCACTGTGTGATGTCCATCTCCAAGCACCATAACCTTTTCGTCATGTCAAGTTATTTTATGTGCTTCTAAAAGTAAATTAGGCCAGATATTTACTCATTATAGTATATTAAAGGATACAAAATACTATAGAAACTAATTTCCAAAGAGAGCACATGGTTGATGTTCACTGGCCTTGTTCTATTAGCTCCCAAATAATAAGATGAAGACTGTATTTAGCTTAAGACGATCAGGCAAGTATGTATATTTTAATAAAAAACAAGGTGACCACCAGTGGTGGAGCTACCATATAAGCAGATTAGAGTGGAACTAAACTTTAGTTTTAGTGTACATGTATTTAAACTTATCACTAGATCCTTTTTAATGTCATTTATTCAGATTACTTAAATTTGGCTTGTTTTTTTCACCGTTTACAGCAAGAGCAGGGCGCCATCTTGGATTTCCTGTTTTCTCCTGCAACAGGCGCACTGATGACTTTGAGGATGCCCACTCATTTTCTCCTTCGTGTTATATTTTTCTTATTTCCTGGCATTCTGCTCGTCACCAATAACAGGGTGCACTTCGTCCACTGTAGAATCATACCAGACTGGAACAGCCATACATGCAATGATCTCTGTTCGCCATCTTGGAAATTAGAGGGGGCAAATCAGTGGTAAGGGGCATTCGACAAAAGCCCATAGAGCCCCAGTATTAATAAAATATCATGAATCTATCTGTATTTCTATCACTATTTATTATTAGTGTGAACTAATAATTATTAGGTGCTAATTTATTCTGAAGTTCTGTACTATTCTGGAAACTATAGCAATATAAAACAATGCATATTCAGAGATACCAATATTTGCCTTTGAACCTATAATCAAACTTCTGACGAACTTTTATGCAAGTTCTTATTTGGAAAACCCAGGCAGTAACAATCTAAAAGAGATAATAAAGAAAAAAAGACAAAAAGGTAGCAGGTGATAAGTAAAGCTGATGCCTAAAGGGTGGAGGAAATGATAGGAGAATTATAGTGAACAGTCTGAACAGTTTGTAATTAAAGAAGATTATAGGCAGATGGAGGAAAGTTCTTTATGAAGTAAAATGGAGTAGAGGTGTGGTAGTGCTTGCTGGAGTTACTGGAAGTTGGGGGCAGATTGAACAATGTAGCTGAGTAAAGAGTTGGAAACAGACTAAGATACATGAAGCAGTCAGTGTTGGATAGAAAATGCATTTTGGGGTTAGTGAAAGCAAAATAGGCAAGTTGGGGATTTTTTTTCCAGTTTAGCTGTTAATGCAATTGCTTTGTCAATTCACCACAGTTTACTGTTTAGTGAAGAGATCCCAGTGGTTTGGAATATTTTTTATTTACCATTCTTTATTTAATTTAACATTTTCTTTATATAATAAACAACATCTACATTTTCCAAATGACTTAACAGATGCTACTTTAGTGTGGGATCATATGAGAAGAATACTTTCATTTTATTTAATGCCTATGCAAATTATCTTTGTAATCAGATTTGTTTTACTTTGAGCTAGTTTTTGTTTAAGAATTGCTCAGAAGGAAGCGATACGCAGATTCCATTGGCAGGAAAAGAGCACAACGAAATGTATTGTTATTTTATGAATTTTGCATTTATAAGTGGAAGCAGGATGGCTGAAATAAAACAGTCCATTTAGCAATTTTGCTTTCTTTGTTTTTTTGTCTTTTCAATGTCCAACTTTGATATCAACAAAAATTTTCACACATTATAGTTAACCGTATATTTGGTTTAGAAGTACCATGATTATTTGTCAAAAAAACCCTTAAGGGTGCACTTTCACATACAATTAAAGGTTCATAGTAAGTCCGAAATGGTATTCAGGGAGCTTGGATACCCCACTGACCATGTTTCCCCTCATAAGAATGTTTTTTATATAATACATTTATTTAATGGTGGCATTATTGCTTCGGCTGAGTTTTTATTCAATTTGGATCCAAGTGTGTTCGTGATGAGATGACACCGCTGAAGGAGTGCAAACACACAGGGGTGAAACAATTTTTAAGATGACCCTGTATATTTTCATCTTAAAATGTCTACCTGCTCATTGCAAACACTGTCAATGGCTCAGATTTTGCAGCCTTTATAGTTGACAAGGAAAATATCGTATCTGAGTTCATGCCAGTAATCTTTGCTTCTCATTTACAAGCTATTGGCCAATGAGCCAACACTGTCTCAAATCGACATTTGCAATGTGTACATCTCATTAAGATTAAGAACACTGTTGTCCAAAGACCTGTCCAAATGTGCTCTGTAAAGAAACACAGCTTGAAAGGACATTTCTTGTACATATAAAAAAAAACTGGCATAAACCATATACATTTTATTGTTAATCTCCCAGTGCGACTGTAAAGAAAGGATCTGCTAAACCATTTATAACAATAAAAGCTCAAGCCATTTGGAAACTTCATGAGCATCTGTGAGTTTATTTAAAGCAAAAAAGAATTTAGAAAAAAAAAAGTTCAGGTGCAAATGTGAGATTTTTAAAGAAAATGTCAATGTTTCTTAGACTGTGATGTTCTTGTGTGAAAAATATAATGCACATTAAGGGTATAAAGATATGTTTTTTTTTATTAGATGGTTAAATTTAAGGTAGGTTCCTATTCCATTCCATATCAGGTTCCCTAACAATGAATTCGCTGTCAGCCTATCCAGCTCCTTCCCACTGATGGTGCAGTCCCAGCTAAAATGGTTCCAACTAGACCCAACTGGTTAAAACCAGCCTGTAGCTAGCGTATACAGAGAACACTGTTTAGGAAGGAGAGGAGCTTATTTTAGTTTTTAAAATTTGTATTTTTTATTTGTTTTTTATGGGGAAGGACTTTTCAAGTGAAGTCCAACTTGGCTTAGCCTGGAAAACATTTTTTTTCTTTCACCCATTGAAATGAATGGGAGTGAACTTCATCTCGCTCCAATTCATTCTGGCAAGCTTCACCTCATCTCAAAGCAGCAGTTTCGGCAATAGTTACCATTTCAAAATGTGGTCAAGATGTCTACTGAAACGTCGGTTGAAAGTGGAGCAACGAATGAAACACGTGAACAAATGATTTTCGTTCATTCTGCATTCGTACATTCATTTTTTTTTTAAACAAGCTTTGCATTCGTTTTCGTCCGAATGGTTGAAAATGCAGATTTTCCTCCAAATCTGTATTTGTCCGAGAACAAATTCCCAGTTCTATTGAATACACCAATGAGGTTCGATTTATTCATTTAAAAAAAAACTCTCTGGGGTCTCAACCCAAGGAATGCAAGACATTTTTGTGATGCTTAGATAATAGATCATTTGCAGAGTACTGTACTCACTGACGGAGCTGAATATATCAATTCATGCACCTGACTTTTCATGAGCTTTAGATACCAGATTTTTTGCCTAAAATTCCCAAATAGATTAAACTACCTCACTGTTACTCAACATTACTAAGAACTGATAATATTGTAACAAAAGAAAAACAATAATTTACCTCTAACCACACATTGCACTGTAAGTTTAGTTAGGTGCGAAACTTCAGAGTGAGTGGAGTGCAACTCTAATATAACTTGAGTGCATTCAGTTTATGAACAAAACTTTTTTTAAAACAAAATTAGTTCTAAAATATGCAATACCAAAGTGTTTAACTAGGAAGGGTACATCCTTGGGATGTTACGTTTGATCAACATTCAGAGGATATTATAATTAGACATTTATAACCTCCATCTGACTCTTATGCAACAGGTGTGATGGTTGATCCATGTATATTTTGGATGTTATTACCCAGTTTAATGGTATTCATTTTATCCACCTTGGAAAGATGAAAAGCTGAGTAGACCCCACTGGGAATTGAACCCGCAACGCTGGGGGTTCAACAGATTGTACAGATGGTGCATTAGCTCACCAGCTAAAACATACATTTTTTTTAATGTTTCATTATTTTAAGTAAATAAAAAGAAATTTAAGTTACAGGTTACTTTCATCTGTTACCCTTTGGGTACTCAACAAAAGAGTTTACATTTATTTTCGAGATTGTATTACTAAGAATAATACTTTTTCCTTTGGAGCAATCACACAGTAGTGACAAATGAGAGCATATGTTGAGTTCTTGAATATTTGTTTTAGCAGAATGCTGCAGGCATTCTCCTGACGACGTTCTATGTTGAAAAGCTAACATTGGGGATAGTTTTATGCTAGTCATCACATTTTCTATTATGGTGGACACACTTTTCTCATGTTATTTTAGTCTAATTATTGCAGAATTCTAGGTAACCAAAAGCATAAGCAAATGTAAAACTAAAAAAAAGGGAAAATAATGGGATATATTTCCTGAAGGACCAATACAATCTTGCCTATGTTATTGCACCTATCATTATTGGGTTTTTTTAACCTAAAAATCACAGCGGCTTTTCACTGCTGTGTATCTGTCATCCTTGGAAAGGCTGTGAAATTTTGACACAGGGGGCAAAAACTATTTAGTGGCCCATAGTGCAATGTCATTAGCCCACCTGTTATCATTGGTGATAGACACCGATAGACAGGCAAGACAGATAAAGTATAGAGATTGATAGACAAGCAAGACAAATGGATAGAACGTTTGCCGCACTGGGGCATTACAAGTGAAAAGTGGCGTGACCACAGGCCATTTAGTAAAGTAAAAGAGAGTAGCGTAAGTTTTATTCTACAATCCATGCATCAGTTTAGTAGCCCTGTTCGGAACTCTATACAAATATCCTTCTGGAGATACCGTCTCCAGTATTGCATACAATATGCCAATTGAGGTCTCACCAGTGCTCTGTGCAGCGGCAAGAGAACGCTCTTTCTACTGCTAACACCTCTTCCAAACAACCAAGCATTTTCTTGCATTTCCTGTTGTTCTGTTACAGTATCTAAAACTCAAAGATTGAATTTTATTGCTTAGCCTTCTATCTGGGAGAGTGTCATAATTCTTACTGAAATCTAGATAAGCAATGTCAGTTGCACCATCTTGATATATTATTTTAGTCACCTCCCTGAAGTAAACCCATGTTATTTCTGATTTTGAAATCCATGTGATTTTTTTCCACAATTTTGTACTGTAACATGGTTTCCATAGTCATTGAGGCTGTCAGCTAGACCTTTATCCTCTTCCACATACCTTTCTTCTTTTGTTTTTCATTTTACAAATCCGTGTTTTACTTTCCTTTTTTATTCATGTTTCTAAAAACGTGTTATCCGCATTTCATTTGCCTTTTCTTATAGATCTGCCCATCTTCCCCATACTGTTATTTTATAGTTACTAAATGCTAGCTTTTTGTTTTTCACTATTTTGACACCTCTGTGGAGTTAGACAGCTCTTACTAACAAGCTAAAAACTATTTTCTGTTGGCTTCAATAAAGTAACTTTTAAATAATCCCATTTCTCCTGGACTCCATTTACACTGCTCCAGTCTGATAATTACTTGTTTACACATATTCTAATTTTAGAAAAGTTGTAATCAGTTCTTATATGAAAACACACAGATTGGTGATCATTAGATCGTTATGGAAGTTATGCTGCACTGTTTTGTATGTTGACAAAATTTAGAATACTGAATATTAATTATAATTATTATTATATTTTTTTTTCTTCATCCTATTTCTAAATCTATGTATTTTCAGATGTATTGTATCAATATACCTGAAAAATTGAATACATAAACATGTTTCAATAATTTGAATCTAGATGTATAGTGTTAACATTTTTAGTTTTAAGATATTACTTAAATGTAAAAAGTAGGCAATTTATAGTTCTGAAAAGTCTTGCATGGCCATGTTTGAAATATACATTCTTTATTATAGACATGATTTATATAACCCGAAGGTGCCAAGTAGCCATCTCCATAAAAATGTTTTTTTCCACATAACAATAAGTCAAACTGAGCAAAACTTAAGAGAATGCATTTGCATATCATGCAACAAGGTGATGTCATAGACAGGATACACCACACACATATGTTTCTATTAATCTATACATTTGCTTACACATCTGCTAACCATGTATACATTAAAATTTGAGATTGTTTTATTCTTACATTGATAAAATAAGCATTATTTAGGTGACACAGTGCTTTAAACATAACATTAGTCCTCCTTACGGGTTACTGTGCTCTAGGACATCAAATGAATTATATATGAACCGGTTCATGGTAGCTATTGAGTGCTCTTAACCTTTTTAACAGATATAAAGTAACCAACAAATGAAATGCTTCTGTTTTATCTCAGAGTAAGAGATATTGATCCCATTGATCTATCCCATCCTCTGGCATTCATTAGTTAGAAAGTCAGAGAGGGAGACACACAACCTGGTGTTTAAAACCCATACTTCTAACACCAAAACAAGCACTAGGGCTCTCAAGAGGAAATCAATGCATTTAAATGGGAGCAAAAAAGCCACAGTGGATATATATACACTGACCAGCCATAAAATTATGGCCACCTACCAAATATTGTGTAGGTCTCCTTTTGATGCCAAATCAGCCCTGAACCATCAACACATGAACTCCACTACACCCCTAAACGTGTGATGTGGTATCTGGGACTAAGAAGTTTGCAGCAGATCTTTTAAGTACTGTAAGTTGCACATCCCGCAGATGCATGATTGGATGCTCTGATCGATGTTATATCTGATCAGTATGTATATATATATATATATATATATCTATAATATAATTGGAAATGTCGTCCATGCACTCCAGACACAAAATAGTTAAATGCCCTGGAAAGCTGGAAACCACTCTATGCCTTGAAACTTCTGCCCGGGAGAAACCTTGCTGATGCAGGATAACTACCTTGTCTCTTGTTACTGTGCTCAGTTTAGACCTTTGACATTAAACTATCTTCAGCAACTTCACCTTGTTAGCCGAGTTTAGCACATTTGGGCTTATCCTGATCACTTGTAGAAACAAAAGAACTATGAGTCACATCTCATCGAGAAAGGATAGCACTGAGTGTTAATGGAGAGCAGTGGCGTATCATCTGTGTGTTAGGTATTCACGGTATACAGTTATTTTCGTATACTTTTCATGCTGGTCGAATTGACTAAGTAAGTAACTCTGATGCCAAATTCATGCAGCCATCGGCCTCTCTGTTCTGTTTCGTGCTGTGTGCTGTCTGTTTGGCGCACACCTATCACTCAAGGGCAGGATACGCCCCTGATGCAGTGAGCATAAGCTGGCTGGAGGAGGAAGATGATACTGAGATTGAAAGGCAGTTGCCTAGCACATCCTCCTTCTCATCATCAGATGATGATGAGTGGATCACTCTGTAGCCTATGGGTAATCGCTATGGAACCCCTGGTTCTTTAACATTCCCATCCACAGTTGTACTCTACTGAAAAGCTCACTACCCCCCCCCCCCCCTCACTGCCCCTCCCTGCCCTGGGCTTGTTTACAAAAAATTTTTTTAACCCCTTCCCAATGCTAGGACGTTCTATGCTGTCCTGATTTTCAGTGTCTAACAGACGCTAGGACGGCATAGTATGTACTGTGTTAGACAGTTCATCGAGGCTACCCCCGCGATGAGCTGTGCTCAGATACCATTTCAGGAATCCCCCCCGTAAAATGAGGCCACTTTTAGTTGCCTCAGTCTGACAGGGAAAATGTAGCCAGTGCTCAAAGCGAGCACTAGCTACATTTCACTAAATCGTGCTGTGCCTAAACTTCCGGATTCAGGCACGCCTCTGTGACATCACACGTGACGTCTGGAGATCTCACAATCTTTTGGAAGGGACCCACAGGCTATATTAAAACCATGATTTTTTCTCTGTCATAGTGTTCCTGGCTACTGATCACCTTGTGATGCATGGTGCTTGTGTTGTCTGGGACGCAAGCACCATGCATCACGAAGGGTTTAATTTAAACTCAAAGTTAAATGAATTCATATAAAATATTTCTGTATTGTTTTCAGGTTGGCCCACACTACACACTTTTGCCAAACCCTTTTATTTCCATATTGTGGTATGTTGTATTGTACACCAATGCTGGGCTCACCACTTTGGAGGTGAAATGGCTCAGTGCTACTTATTACATGAAGGGAGGGGTTATACATATCATGACAGTTGTTGCTGAGGATGGATTGTCAGTGATGTGATGCCAGCATAGAGCAAACATGGCATTACTGGTATTGTGCTTCATCCTAACATAGTAGTTTAGGTTGAAAAGAGACTTGCACTCTTGAACTCCATCAAGTTCCACCCCTTTCCTATCCCATGTTTACCGCTGTTGTAGCTTCTATCTTTACTTATATTAGTGGGCGATATTGGGATTCAGTTAGGGGTAATTACACAATTAGCATTACTAACGGGAAGAGTATTACATCACCAGGAGAAGAATGGAGATGTGAACACGTGAAAGACACACAACAAGCAAGCATTGAATCCAGCTTTCCCAAGATCATTTGCAGGAGGTGAATTGTGTGCTAGCAAGAACACCAGGGGCAGAAATCATTTATACAGTGGTGTGTATTCACTAAAAAGTAAATTTCATGTGAGATGACGTGAGCTGAGGTGTACATATCGTCTCACCATTTTAAAAATACATTTATAAGCTAACTCACCAGGATTGTCCCTGTAGAATGTATAGATAAATTGGTGAATATTGGTGTATACGAATATTTAAATATTCATCACACTTCAATTCACCTCATCTCATCTCACCTTTTAGTGAATAGCTCTCAGTAAGACCTGTGTATGATAGGTACATTGTAGATTTCAAATAGTTAGTTGTCTAGTATGTGTACACAACATGGTTATTTATGGGGCTGTCTTCTTCCACTGGTGTTCTTGGCAGCAGTGTCGATCCCAGGACCCCTCTAGTCATCCACATCAGGATACATATCATAAATCTATATTCCTTGTTATTCCACAGGTCTGTGATTATTAATAACAACAGTGAATATCTTGGTATGGGTACTACTTCTGTTTCTTTGTGTTTACGCATTGTTGACTGTACTGCACATATATTTCGCTGCATAACACTTTTTTGAGGTGTTTTTTATGCATGGCCATAGCTCCATATATGTGCTAATATATTTTGAACAAAGATTCCAATGATGGAATATATCTAGCCATTTCCATGTGACTGTATATAGATATAGATATTGCGAGTGAGTGAAAGAGAGGGAGAGAGCGAGAGAGCGAGATGGATCGATAGACAAATAAATACATGATTACATTACATTAATGTTTATTTATATAATTACTGCACAGATAGACAGATGGATAGATTGATACATGGATTTAGAGAGCGATAGATAAACAAACAGATGGATACAGATAGGTCTGAAATATATTGGTGAAGCAGCTTAAAGAGAAAGTAAAGCCTTATCTACAGGATTCCAACACACCGCTTACAGATACTGTGCTCAACCTTTGAACCACATGACTATTTACCACAGAAAAGACTACAAAAAAAAGAAGCATGTCCTTTCTAGAAAACTGTTCAGGTTATATTATTTCTTTCAAATGTGATCCACACTTAAGAAGAGAAATAGGGACAAAGAATAACACAGTGGATACAACAGTGCAACATGTCCTCCATTTTCCCGCTAGAAATGCGCTCCCTCTGAATGGAGCCATAATGTATGGGCAATTGTATCTTTATTTGGAAATACCATTGAAGCTGAAATGTCAGGTGCAGTTAATGAATAGACCACCTAATTGTATTTTGTTTCTCACTCTATCCCATTTAAGTGCTTAAACAAGAAAAATAGTGACTTGGAAAAGTTACTCAGGGATGTAAAATGTAAAATTGGTAATGGTAAATTCAATACACAGCAACTGAAGTAAAATGGCTAACCGTGGCTGTGATAATAGACAGAGTTTGTATCATGGGACCCCTTAAAGGCACATGCCCATGTGCACTGGATGTGATGCACCTCTTATTGTTCTCCCCATGGGTAACAGCAACATCCCCAGGACGTACTTCAAATTGAGACTACTATAGATTGTATATCATTTTTTTAAAATACTGTTTTTTTTTTAAATGGTAGCAACCAAATCCTTTTGTGATATACTTGTTTCCACTAAGCAACCATTCTTCACCTTTGCTATACTTTATTAATAGTACGGTCTCTTTTGCATGGTCTTATTTTTCTTTTATCTACTGTATATTGAGCTTTTTAAAGAGTCATTCACTAAATGACATCAAAAGTGTTGCATGCAACTTTCTTCCTTGAAACGAAACAAATTAATTTGTTTTTTCTGGAATATGGTGACTAAGCCACATTGAAGTAAGGTACTTGGAAAATTAAGTGATTTGGACCCTTAATGGTTTAGTTGTCTTAGATGATAGTTATATATAAATATTTTGCTACTACGCATCCCTTTAGGAAACAAAAGAAGAAATTCATGCCAAATTATTTTTTTTCAGAAACAGTGACATGATGCAGTTTGATTTATACTACAATATTTTTTTATGTATTAACTTACTTTATTAAACTGTCACTAAAGGTTTTTTAACAGCTGAGGCAATGCTGATCTGACTGCAGGCATGCCCTGACAGCATCAGCTCACACTCATCCAATCAGAGTGTGGACTGACAGGGTCAGTCAGGAGCAGACTATGTCTCTCATAGTGCAGAGTTTTTACATACAGTCATCAGAGTGGACCTAATTTTATCTATTAATTAAATATAAAAACGAGTGACTCTTACTAGCAGTGGGTTATATTTAGCGAGCAACTGGATCAATCTATATATTTGATCCCAAAAAAGGCGCATGCCATTTTATCTACATACATGGGCCATTGCCCTTTTCACTTTTTCCTTCAGTGATGGTGACATCACTCTTCCACATCGGGTATACTAATATATTATATTCAATAGACTTACTCAGGGGTACGAACCAACATTGTAGATTTGTTGGACAAATTAATGATGTTCTATGGACCTTCAACAGACACTTTACCTATCACTGGGCTTACTTATTTGTCCATGACAAAAAATCATGTATTTAAATAGCATTAAGATGAAAAACATAATCCAGATAGATATTTTCTAATTACATTTTTTTCTACTTCACAGCGTTGAAATAAATATAATAACACTAAGTAAACAATATAAAGTGTTAAACATAAATATGATTCACACCACAGCTGCATTTTGCACATGCCTTGCATTGCACTATGTTTTATACTCAAGATGTGTAATATATTTATAAATAGGATTACTAATTTGCTTTAACCATTTGAATTATAATATATATCTAAAATATATATTTTTTTAAATACTTTTTTCATTCTGAATTCAAAATAATGGTTGGTGATGTAATTGACCATATGGTTTAGCTTTCTAGCTCTTTTGAAGTATTATCTTAGCTCTATTTTTTCAACCTCCGTATCAGTTACAACACCTCGGGCCTGTACTTTATATATATATATACATATGAAAATCAATTAGTCAACATAATGTTTTAGGCTACATTTCTTTCAAATTCTACACATCGATTGTTATAAACCTATTTTGAAGTGCTGTACCAAGAACAATGCTTCAAAAGGTCAAAAAGATATTCAAAAAGCCAAAGAATGCTTTCAAGAGGGCAAGATGCCTAAAGAGCACAATTTTGTGTCTGTTCATACCGTGTGAATGACAGCTTTTACTCGAAAATATTAGAAAGCCCTTAATTGTAGTGATTAAGGTACACTTAACCCTGACAACAACCATCTTGACATTGCTTTTAAAGGATACCTCTTACATTTTAGATAAAGTTACATGAGGTTAAAAAGAAAATGGGACAGTCAAAATCTTCTGCCTAATTTCGAGCTAATTATATAAAATATTATTTAAATGATCAAAAGGGGACTGGTGTCTGTCATAATGTTATACAGCGATACTGTACAAAATAGTGTCTGAACAAGTTAAAGTTAATTGTGAAGTAGTTAAATACTTTTCGCATGACATTTAATTGTGTAAAGATTAAGTGTGACACTATTGTAATAGGCTTTGCTAGAGACAATGGTGACAGAAAAGGGAGTAAAAATCATTAAGGCTCCACCTTACAAAAAAATGTTGAAATAATTACTGTAATGTATTGCTGTTCAAAATATTATGTCTGATGTTAAAACAATTGAGGCAGACGCATTTATGCATTTTAAGGATATTTTTCAACTGGTCTCTGTTAGTTAAACTTGCAATTTAAGTTGTCACCAGGAAAGTTTTTTTTTTTTTTTATAAAACTCTATACGGCCATAAAGAAAATCATTATTTCTATTTGTTTTTTGTTTGTTTGTTTTTAGACTAGGAAACTTTTATAAAACTTTCCTTACCAGTCTCATGTGATTAGGTTCCATTAACATCAAGGAACATTCAATTCAGTAATCAACTTGAAGAATGTTTTTAACATCCATGTTGGAAATTAGCATGGTTAGTGTGACTATTTCTATCTTCCATATAGAAAGCAATAAAAGTATAGTAACCAAGTTGTGCATTACTCATTTGTACTGAGGAACCTCATCGGGTTCAGTTCCAGTATTGCAGAAATGTTTGACAACAGATGAAAATACGATTTTGTGACAATAGTTGTTTTTTTTTTTTTTACTAACAGTTAAATTAATTGGGTTAGGTCAAAACTATATTCAAGTTAGGATACTCAATATAATATTATCTTCTCTCTACCTCATAACTTAGCTCTTGATTGTATCTAAATACACCCCTCTACTTGTCCACTTACCACTGGATTATGCAGGACATTCACATTTGGAATCGCTAATCTATCATCCAGACTTCATTCTCCGGTGTTTGAGACACCAGAGAACAAATAATGATCATGTGCTAGCACTTTAACGCTGATACTGCTCCTCCCAAGCCATGCCCTTAGCATCCTGCACTGCCAGTCGGCCATGTTGGGCGCTACCCCAAAGGTCATTTTAAGTGGTAGTGTTTGGAGCAGAAAAATAAAGACCACACAACTAACAAAATGTAGTAAACTAAGCTGCAATATTCTGAATTAAAAGCAAGAATTATTATTCCAAATAGTTAGAAACAAATATGGAACCAAGATCATGTATTTTACATGTTTACTAAACTTGTTTTTTTATTATGCATGCAATGGTTGTGTCCTCTGTGCAGGGCCGGCCTTAAGTGTTATGGCGCCCTGTGCGGGCTTCCTCCATGGCGCTAACCGGCTCAGTGGTGTAGCTCCGCCCCCACCCTGTGAAGCAGAGCAGCGTCTGCTTCACAGGGAGCCACGGACAGCAATACAAGTGTTGCTCGGCTCCCCATGCCTGCATTAAGCATGGGGAGCCTGCATTAAGCATGGGGAGCCGAGCAGCACTTTCTATTTCTGTCCGTGGCTCCCTGTGAAGCAGACACTGCTCTGCTTCACAGGGTGGGGGCGGAGCTACACCACTGAGCCGGTTAGCTCCACCCCCTCCCCGGACCCAGCACAGCATGCCGAGCAGAGGGCTGGTGAGGGGGGATCTTTTGATCTCCCCCATCCAGGGCCTTTACCGCCTTTTTTTTTTTCAACGGCCGGGCAGGCGCCCCCTGGAGTGTTGCGCCCTGTGCGATCGCACAAGTCGCACACCCCTAAGGCCGGCCCTGCCTATGTGTAAGTGGTCATTAATATTTTGAACTATTTTGAATACAAGTACTTTAATGTGGTTAAAAATGCCTCAGTCATTAGAACCCTCTTTTACAAGCTCATACCGAGGGAGCATTTTATCTCAGCTGGAGCATGTGGAGTACTTCACTAGTTTGCTAATTTTAATGAGTACCTGAGGTGATAATTTACAGATCCACGTGTTGGTTCATTTTGCGTTTAGTAAATGAACAGTTTCTAGTGTTAACCTCTTGTAATTTCCTGACTTTACATACACTTAAATATTTGGATTATCTAACAGCTGATGTAGCTATTGGTAGAGCAAGGTGGTTAAACGTTTTATCTGCCACTAGTGTGTTCAGTTAGTTAAATAAGATATTTACAAAACAGGTTATTTAATTCGTCATGCTAAATAATTATTTTTTTAGACTACATATGTTTAGTATAATAACATTTTAATTTCTACGTATACTATAACGTCCTATAGTTTTCAAATTGTAGGTATTTTCAGAAATATTCGTTGTTGAAACATTTCCCATGATACAGCAGGGTGTTCAAATTCCTTGGATTGTTTAGCTCTCTTGTGTTTTATGTCAAAGTTTGGATACAAACAATTAAAATGGCATATGAATGCATAAGAACAAATAAAAGGATAGGGAACTGAAAATAAACACATTTTTACTTAGAAATAAAAACCTAACATGCAATCAGTGTCTTATTTACAACATTACTAGTTTGTTGTTTTGATCTACACAGGGAGTTAAAGGAAATAAATTGTTAATTATTTCCTTTCACATAATTCAAGGTTCTGACGTGCTTATAGGCTTTAGGAAGTGGAGATAAGTTACTGGCTATCCTGTTTCAGTGTCAATAAATTTAGCTAAACTAGAAACATGGTCAGAACTGTGGCAACTGACATTTAATGTGGACAAGTGCGAGATTATGCACCTTGGGTGTAAAAATCCAAAAGCAGAATATAGAATAATTGGTACAGTCCTAACCTCAACATCTGAGGAAAGGGATTTAGGAGTAATCATTTCAGGTAGGTAGGCAATGTAATAGAGCAGCAGGAAAAGTCTAAAATTAGAGGGGCAACGATTTAAAAGTAATATCAGGAAGTATTACTTTACTGAGAGAGTAGTGGATGTATGGAATAGCCTTCCAGCAGAAGTGGTAAAGGTGAACACAGTCAAGGATTTTAAGCATGTGTGGGATAGGCACAAGGCTATCCTAGCTATAAGATAGGGAACTGGGGACTAATAAAAGTATTTAGAAAATCGGGCAAACCAGATGGACTGAATTTTTCTTATCTGCCGACACATTCTATGTTTCTATGTAAATATTATACGTTTTCCACCAGTCATACTATAAAGACGCTAGTTTCTTTATCATATTATAACAGAAGGTATGTGTTAACTATTGAAATGAAAATATTCCATACGTTTCTAAAAAATATTTAATGTTTCACAACACCACTCAAAAGTGTTTTTAGACGAACCTGTTTCCCATGAAACTAGTGGATGACAGATTCAGCCTCAGGCAGATATAAATAATAAATCGATACATTTGCTATTGAAGTCTCTGCATATATATATATATATATATAGATTACAACATAGAATTCTAATTAATCTAGTCTGTTCTCATGTGGTAATATCTTGCTGAAAAATAAACATCTACCAGTTGTGTGTTTTTAAGTTGTACTTAAACTTAATGTGACATTCAGTTTATGTTTACATTAGAACATTGTATAACTGAAGCCAATAAGCTGCAGTGCTCTGAGAAAGCCGATAAAGAGAAACACATCAGAACCATCAACATGGATATAGAATATTCCATGCATCCTCAATATTCATTTTGCTTTACACTATTTTTTATTATGCAGTATAAAGGTACTGCTTTCTACTTTTATATTTTTAAATGTTGTTGTTTTGATAAAAACACTTTGGAAATTAAAATTGTCCTTTTCCATAATTCATTAGTCATTCAATCCCTTATATTTTTTGTAATCCTTATCCCTCCTATTTTTTTTTACCATTTCCCTCTGTGCTCACATCTAACACTATAAAAGTTATACTTACCTGAACATTTCAGTTGCCTCCAAGCATATGGCTATGAGTAGGTACAAACATGGTGATGTGACAGAAACTGCCATGGCTACCAGTGTCCTTATATGGACACCTTGCCTGTCTCTGCATATGTCTACTGAATCATCACTATGCCCACCAAAACAGATACCCATGACATAGATGCAGTCTTTACTGCTGTCTAATTATATTAGTTGTTTGATTTCATTCTTTTATGCACTTATTGGCATTTGTAAATTATTTTAGTATAAAAGATATTTCACAAGCCCTTGAATATCTCTTTGTATTAGCGATAACAGTAATTTTGTTAAAATTGGCTATTTGTTTTCACAATCAGCACATAGTTATATATAAACTTTCAATTTCATATTATTAATCATAAATTATCTTTAAATATGGTTGTGCTTTACATAATGTACAACCTTTTTGAATTTCAATATGTTTTGGAGACATACTGGCTAGCACTGTTATGGCATACTACATTGATTGGATGCATCAGCGAATTATCTTTCCACCTCATATATTTTTTGACTTTTCCATCACTGTGAGAATCATTAAAGTGATGGAATGCTTTTTGGTAGCTTGAAAGCACAGCACAGATGATATCTTTGGACTCCTCTGTCAGAGTTAATTATCGTAATGGTAAGTATATTGCACGTAATGGTAAGACTACTAATATGCATTTAAAAAAATTGTTGAACATATGTTCACATCCCAAAAAGGCCAACTGATTTGTTTTTCCACAGATATTCCCAGAATGCAGTACTATCACTACTGCAACGGATTCTAATTAAGAATACACACATAAGCTCATGCATGAGAAAATAAAGTTGACTTCTAGTAATATCCACGTTATAACTGGACCCTGGCAACTAGTTTGGGTTGTGTACATATGTTCACCAATTCTGTGGAATTTCCTATTGTCCATGCTTTATAAAAAAAGTCAAAAATAGTACCCAGATAAAAGAAAGAAATATGCCAACCATTAATACTGACATTATAATTATCAATGTTTACATATACCACAATTTTTGTGTCAATGGTTTGTTATTTTCTTTAATATGGAACCTTACACGCAGGACCCTTCTAAGCTTCCCAACATCATTGTAGGCCCTTCACACGCAACAGGCAGAGGGATACTTCTGTATGAATAAAACACCATTTTTATTAAAATATATTGATGCTTAATCATGTCACAGCTTTGTAAGCAGCTCAGAAATCCAGTCAAATGATGCTCTCCATGATTGCTCACACAACCCCTAACTGCTAGTAAATAAACATCTCTTAACAGCTAGAAGGTGTGTTGGGTATATTATACTGCAGCTTTGAGACATGGTACACTGGATGTACAATTTAGAATTTTGATAAAACACCAGTGTGTTTGGAACATTGAATGATAGGAATTTTAATCAGGCAGATTATTCCTGGTTATATTTTTCACTTTATTCCGTGATAGATTTTATTTTTTTATTTAAATATACAAAAACTGCAATATCAGTGTAAACTATGGTATCTTCTATACTTCTTGTCTTTCTATGCTAGCTTTCATTGAAAAATATGTAATAGAATGGGTATTGATGTTGATTGCAACTTATTCCAGATGTTTCTATTTGTATTTCTATTTATACCATGGCACAATACTCCTTAAGAAGTAAAGATACACTATTTATGTAACATGTGGTTGAAAAATCTAGTTTAATTCCATTCCACCCCATAACTGCAATTTATTTTAATAATTTATATTGATTGAAACTGATGCACTGACAGCAATAACTAATTTTAGTAACTTTAGTAATTAGAAAATCATTACAAGGATGTGTCTGAAAAGATTTGGCATCCTTAGATGTTTTTCTTTTCTTTTTTTCTATGTATCATATTGATTTGGAAGATAATACAGAGGGAAAACATTTCCTGGAAATCCAAGATCACAAACTGGATAGCAAATTTTATTCTCCATATGGAGTAATTTGATGTGCATGCATTACATTAATAATCAATTTAAATATCTCTGTTGCACACAGTGTGTCCTAATAAATGATGCCTTAGATTAATGTTTTACATTACTTGCTAATAAGTATTTTATATGACTTTTTTATTTTATATGATAAAGATTAAATTCAGTTTTACCTAAGTTTGAACTATCATTTATAGCTCAAAGTATAATAAAACTAAAAATAAAGACAAGTGTAAAGAAATGTTTGTGCCACATGGATTCATTTGGAAAAACAAACAAACTGTGACAGTTTTAGCGAGGGAAGGGTTGAACTGGTTTTGTGTTATCATAAATATGGATCATTTCCACAGTCACTCAGTTCTACATGGTGTGTAATGATGATGTCACAAATTAGTTATGATGTCATTAAGAGGGTTACCAACCTAACATATCAAATGTTTAATATAGTCATTGCTTATTGGCATATAAAAAGATAAGTTAGGTCCACAATTGGCCCTACTAACATGCACACTACTAGCACTACTTTAAACACTTACATGGTGGACTGCATTTATTTTCTATACATGGGTTTGTTTTCCTAACATTTGGCAGAAATTATTTTTAGCATTTGACAGAAAATGGGAGTTTATGTCTCTGTGTTCCACCCATGTATAATGTGCGATGGAATTTGACTGCAAGTGGTCGACTTGACTTCACAGCATGATCAGGGATGGGGGAGGGGTTGTTGCTGTACAAAAACTGTGCCTTAAGGTGAATATTTACCTAGTGGTAGCACCACCGATAAATGTCAGTCAGTCAAATATCTGGTGCATTTATACATTTACAGAAATGTCAGCCACTTAGGATATATACTAAACTTGAAATGGCAGATATTACCTTGTAACTACAGTTCCCATGATGCAGGGCAGCATACGTCTCCCAAGATGGTGGCTGAATCTCATGGGATACACAGTACACAGTAAATTACCACCACTGTTACCTTACAAACAGAGAAGAAGTACCCCTTGTTCAGGGGAGATCTGGGAACCTTTGGGCTGAGAGAAATTACAATTTTGCGACCGATGACTCGCCTGCCCATCATTCATCATAATCATCATGTTTTAGTGCCCCATTATGGTCTGCACAGATGTCAGCCACATTGAGCACTGGTAACCAGTCAATGGTTGACTAATATTTGCTAACCAACTGTGGCAAACTAAACTCTCAAAATGATTGGCTGACCATCTTTGCGAATGGAGTTCACAAAAGAAGTTGTGCCAAGTATACATGTTGTTGGCCACGTGAAGAAGCATTTTTTGCTACAACAACCATTATGCTCAGATAGCCAAATGGTGCCATGCTTTTGGCTGATTATCATGGGAGGCCAGAAAAAAATTAGGTCCATAATGTACAGCAGCATCTTGAGCATAATGGCAATTGGATAATGAGACAGTGATGATAGATAGATAGATAGATAGATAGATAGATAGATAGATAGATAGATAGAAGAGCCAGACTTGAATTGATATCAGAAGTATAGGGACAGAGGTGGCTAGTCTTTGGTATCTTTCTCTTTGTGGACTCCATGTTTCTTTACAATCATCCAGCCACTTTATGTATTAAGAATACTGGAAACTGTAATCCACACTGATTGGAGTGATACAGTAAACTGAAACTACACTAATCATTGTTGAATTATTGCACTTTTATGTGGATGTTGTGTACTACAGATCCTATGAGATTTAACCAGTATATAGCTGTCTGAGCATCATAGGAGCAACACTAATATTGGACTCCCAAGCTATATATATAAAAGCCAGATGTATGCACAGAAGGAAATTAAGTGCCATGCAGGGGATTTAACTGCACAGAGCAGCCCTGTAGAGCAGGAAATTGGTGGCCTGGGATGGTAATTTCCCATTTGGCCAGCCTGTCCTATTCACCAAAAGGCAAGTTGCAGTGAGATGAATATCAATGATAATGCAATAGTTAAATCTATAAAAACTCTCTTTTCTTAACAAGGCGTTATGCAGGGCCAACTTTTCTTCTTGCATGAGGTTGTTCTTGCAAGTCTTTTGCACAACAAAAAAAAAATAATTTAAATTACATTACGTTAACTTACTTACATCGAGCCAACGGTCATGGACAATGCTTTAGGGCTTTAACATGTGAGAGTGTATTTTAAGCATCTGCATTGCATATCTGTGTGTATATATGCAAATATCTGTATATATAAATATAAATGTATGTATGCTTGCAAAATATATTATACACAACTCTGTGCATTGCTTGCAATCACAGTTCTTTGCCCAATGTAGCATTTGTATGTTATTACATTTAAAGTTATATACTGTATAAAGTTATGTTAGCAAATTGTCTTTCACATCATGCACTTTTAATACATTTTAATAATAATGCTTATAGATGTCACTAGTAGTTCCATATGTGTGGCAAGAAATATCTTCTGCAACAATCTAATTAGTCTTAATTTATCTTATCCATGTCTAAACTGATTTGGTGAGCCTGTGGCCTCCACAATGGCCTCAGGGAGGAGCACATTAATACGGTAATATTTGTTGAGAGTTTTTAGTAGGACCTCCAGCATTGCTGTTCCTTTTTGGCCTAAAAAACACATTCTTCTCATACTAGTAAATAACATGTGTATGAATGTTTCACAGACTTGCTTATTATTAATCAATTTTTTTTTCTTAGTATGGCTCCTTCTGTAGTTGAATTTAATTTAAACCAGCAGGCGTTTTCTTCTAGTTATTCTCCGAGGGATAAAGATGTTTAAAATATCAGTGTTAGTTTTGGTTTTTAAGACAGGTCTATTGAAACTGTTGCTGGTTTGTGTTAAGAAAGATGTAATGTGTAGTGTTGGCTACACAATGATTTACATTATGAATATACAAATAGACTGAATATAGCAGCATTTAATGGTATGGTATATATTGGACTAATATGTAGTTTAAAAGACAAGCTTGGAAGTTGATAGAGCGATCTTTAACCCCTTCGCAACAATGGACGTGTCAGGCACGTGCAATCTGGGAACTCTGATGGTGTGACGCTCTGACGGTGCTGGTCTATTGCCTCGATGTCGAGGCAATAGCCAGCACTGAAACATCGTTGCAGCATGCTCTGGCAATATGTCTGTGCCCTCTTGTGGTCTGAGCTTTGGTAGTGAAAAAAAACAAACTTCCGTCACTCTGAATATGTTGGCAGTCAGCAACATTGCAATGGGAAAAAAAAGACTTAATTAGCTAAAATCTAGGATTAGGGTAAGATTAGCTGTTAAAATTAAATTAGGGTTAGAATAAGGGATAGGGTTAAAATGTAATTAAAATATATTAAGGGTTAGCATAAGGGTTAGAGTTTAGGTTAATTTTAGGGTTCAGTTGAGGGTCAAAAGGTCAATATAGGAAAAAAAATTAAAAACACTATTTTTGGTTTTTGCCTCATAACTCGCAAAAAAATGCATATTTCTGAACTCGGGACAACATTTAGAAACTTTTGTTCATGAATTTATTTGTGTAAATTATATTTTAGGTCAAAGTTAGAAAATTATAAGATATGATGAACATAATGGTACCTAATGAAAGCCCTTGTTATGATGATAATAACAACAGATAATTTGTGTGGGCATAGTATGTGAGAGAGAAAAAAATTATAGCTAAACACAAACACCCCAGAAATGTAAAAAGAGCTCTTGTCACCAAGGGAAAGTCAAGGTCAAAATGTCTTGTCACTGAGGGGGTTAAAGCTTTTTAAAGAGACATGCAGTGCAAGTAGTGTCTTATAGGAACATCCCCTGGATGCACACTGCTATTATTATTATTATTATTATTATTATATACAGAACAGGAATTGATGATAACAGAAGTTCTTGTATAACATGTTAAAACAGGAGTGCTTTTTTGTATCTTTAAAGGAGGGAAATCATATAAAAGAAATGGGAAACATGCAAAAGTGAGTCCTTCTATCAGGCTGCTAAAACCCTTTGAGGTCTATTCACTTATAGTCTAATACAGTTCGAGGAGATCATCTTGGGGGTCAAATTTTACTTTAAAATTCAACTTTCCATGTAGACCTCCTCCCACTATTCACTATAGGAAACTCGATCTCATTCTCACCCCAACTCACCAATGTCTTCCTTGATCTCCAATCTTGAAGTCCCTGCAGTGAAAAGCAATGAAAATTGCTATTCAGTAAAATCTGAAGGGAGTTCGAACTGGGAGGTAAGTTGGACTTTGCCGCCCAACCCCACTCCCACAATCCGCCTCCTTTAAAAAGTAAAAAAGTTTAAAAAAAATACCCCCTGCCAGTTAAAAACTGGTCCTGGGCTCAAAGGGCCCCCAGGACTCCTAACACATAACACAATCAGCCCTGGCCCACCATCTATAAATAATATGGTGACAGGAGCTGCCAATGCTCCTGGCAGCAATCATAAATATGGCTGGCCAGAGCAATTATTAATGTGCTGAGAACAATTTGCATGCCGCCATATGGCTCCCAGCCCCCAGTAATAATACCAGGGCTGGGAGCCTGCTTATTGACTCCCAGCCACTCCGATAAAATTAACAGGACTGGATATTTGAAAAAAATGGTAGTTTCAGTTCACCTTCCATAGGTTGTAATGGGAGGTAAATTTAAACTAGCAGGTTTTTTTTTCTAAGTAAAACTCGACCTGGAGGTAAATAAATAAATAAAGCAATACACCACCAGTCAAACACGGATTTACTTCTTTTCTATTTTTCTATATTTTTATTTTCACCCCCTCTCATCTCATTTCCACCTCCAAAAATGTCACAAAAAATGTCAGTGAATACCAATTTGTGATGTTGAGATGGGGCATCCGAGATGGGGGTGAGTCTATATGAGATGGGATTAGCACTAATCTTGACCTTCAATCACAAATTTTTTTGAAAAAGACCCCTCTGTGAACACATGAGACAAATCTGATTACCTGGAGCCAGGCAACGCCCTGTTCCTCACTTGGCTAATTGTAATTACACTTTATTTGCATCCATCTGACTCAGCTGTGGTACTAATGACGTTTGCAAATCATTTCTCCTCACCTTTACTTTGCCAGCACTGTGCATCAATACTTGCATCAAAATGTGGCTATGCCCACTTTCGTCCCACCTTTTAAAAAGCGCATAGTTTTTTGGGGGATGCTTTGCTCTCAGCTGCTTGGTGTTAAATTAATTCCTATTCCCTGGTATTTGGTCTCTACCTTTTTTGCTTATCCTATTGCTTTCTGCACCGACTATTCCAAGATAATTTTTTTCTGCACTTCATCTTGGTCCCTGTGCACTGCCCCCCAGTTATTGCTTTACATCTAGTACTTAATAGGTTGGTATTTGCAAGGGTGTGCTACACTACCATTAGATTTCAGGTTCCACTTACCACAATATGTTACACTGTCACACAATTCTACTTAAGCCCTGGAAAATGTAAAATGAATGTAAAAAATAAATAAATAAATATATATATATATATATATATATATATATATATATATATATATATATATATATATATATAAATATTTAATGCAACATTTAATATATCACTGCCAGAGCTTGAATGTAGTTGATGGAGATTGTCAGTCTACTACACATGAACATGCTTTGGTTGCCATGTATGTCAGCTCTCATCTTGCTCAGCCAGTAACAGAGATTTACCATGCACAAACTTACACCATTTAGTCAATTATTACCTGAAAACCCTCTAGTTAATATGTAAAAGCCAAGTATACACTACGACAAAATATTTCCACATATGTGAGTCCCGTAACGCACTTATCTCTAGGGCTGTCAGAGAGCTTGTTGGAACATTACCAGTTTGTCCTTAGAGGCATGTCATGTCATGACTGTTTATGACCTTCACTGGCTTCGAAAGATGTTTCATACACATTTTGTTGAAATATTTTGTAAAACATAATATAGCAAATTGTTTTTAAGTAATGAATACCTACCCTCAACATTTTTAGAGCGCTTAGGGCACAGAAATTAGATGACCTACGTGAACCTGGCTTATAGGTTGGATGTGTCCAATAAAGATAATGATTATGAACAGTTTTCTGAATAGTATGCACTGTGCAGTCATGATGAGGCATGTCAAAGTAAAATACATTTATATTTATGATAGGTTTATAGTATATGTCAGGGGTGTTCAGCTAAGGTGACTATATGTCCCAGATTGCCCAGTACACTCCCACAATGAGACTTTATGTGCCGACAAGCCTCAATCCGAGACAATAAGTCCCATATTGAGAGCTCTAAGGGAAGGAGAGACTTCTCAACTCTCTTGACTAGCTGTGTGTGTGTCTGAGTGAGATACTGTTTATATGTGTGTGTCATAGAGACTGTGTTAGTGACTGTGTGCATGTGTATGGGTGTCTAAAACTACCTGTCTGCTAATACAGGGGTTAATTCTCTAAAGCTGCCTGTCTGCTAATACAGGGGTCAGTCCTCTTAAGCTGATTGTCTGCTAATGCAGGGGTGAATTCTCTAAAATGTACTGTTTGTAAAACATGGGTTAATGCTCCAAAGCCGCCTGTCTGTTAATACATGGGTCAATTCTCTAAAACTGCCTGTCTGCTAACACAGAAGTTAATTCTCTAAAACTGAGTTTACTGCCAGTAGAGGTAAATTTTCTGAAAATACTTGTCTGCTACTAGAGGGGGTAATTCACTGAAACTGCTCCTTCCTGGTAATGACTGTATGTATATTATAAATATATTATTAAATCTGAAACCTACATGGTTGCCAAAGCTTCCTAATAATTTATTTATTATTAATATAAAATCCATGAATGGCAGAAATAAAATGGGGTCAGCCTATTTCCACCATGCTGCCCTTGGGCCAAGTACGGCCAGTCTGACAGTGCAGTATTACTGACTTAACTACCAATATTCTTATTAGCCCAATAAATGTCTAGTTTTATTTGAATAGAGTTCATGTAAAGTGTTTATGCCCTCATAAAGTGTTATTGCTAAATAATCAAACTTTTTCCTATGGCTTCGTTGTGAATAAAAAAAAATGTCAACATGTATTTTCCTTTAATAGAGCAAAGACAGAATCAGAGACTTTACATGGTATGAAACTATAATCACAAATATTATCGGTATCTATTGGTTCTGAAAAACAAACTTTCTGAGCACTGAAGGGGAAAAGTACAGTAGGAGCAGCTACCCACTCTTGTTTTATCCCACTTCACCTGTGTATTCTGCCAAATCAGTGCTATATTCCATTTCTTAGATTGTTTTATTATCTACTAATTTATCTTCACGTGTTTATGTTCCACTTACTGCTCATGTCGAAACTGCAGCATATATATATGTGTGTGTGTGTCTGTGTGTATATATATATATATATATATATATATACACACAGACACACACACACATATACATAGTGAATGGAAAGAAAACAATAACGAGTTCCGTGGTGACTATATACAAATATGGTGGGCTTAATAATAGAGTTTATTAACTAAATAGTTAAATGAGGTGAAATGCAAAAAACAGTTATTAATAATTGACTTGAAATAGTCTCCAACTTTCCTATTCTTCCAACTCGGCTATTAAGGTCTGGTTTTTGCAGTTCACTTAGTTAATAGACCCTAATGTGTTGAAATGGCGGACATCAATTTGAAGTCTGGTTTATTCAAGAGGATGATTGCTCTTAACTTAATGTGGTATATAAAATAACACTTCTTAAAAGTAAGAATGTATTTTTATCATAGTGTTTTAAGAGTTTTTAGTACACATCTATCATTTTTTACTATTAGTGGCCATTACATAAACATGTGCATATGGTAATTTCCAACAGGTATTTATGTCTGTTATAAAATATACCTTAAACATTTCAAATGCAGCTCCTCTCAAATAACCATGGCATTAATAAACTTATCACTTCCAAGAAATCCATTTTGTGGAAAAAAAAAAAAGGCCCTCACTTTTTCACTTTATTATTTTCAGCCTTAACATATGTCTTTTTAATAATACTTAATAAAAGCTTTTCTACTCAAGAATAATATACAAGAAAATGTAAGGCAGGTGAATTCCAAACTTCAGCACAAGTTTAAAAAAAAAAAACGAGACGTTTTGAGGATTTAGCAACACGGCCTAGTAGCCTTCAGACAATTCAAACCACACACAGAGAATAATCCATGAGAGACATTCTCAATAAAGATCACTATCACTGGGGATTTTTGCAGCTATTTTAGAGGTAAACATGTGCAGTTACTAAGCATTAGAGTAGTTAACAAGTTTTGTGCTAGATTTTGGTAAAATTGTATAAATTAGCATTACTAGAATTGACCTTTCTGAGAGACTTTTTTTTCAAGATTTTTATTCATTAAAAAATAGCTTAGCTGTTAACTAACTGTTTTATTGGAGTATTGAGACACTCGGATTACTCCCTTTAGGCACGTAATAGGAGAAAGATCTTCAGAAATAATGGTTCCATTCATTTAACTATGTGAACATCTGAACTACAGGGAGAGCAAGTTCCTCTAGTCAATGAACTGTTGTGTGATAAGGATATATCTTTCAATGCATGTTGATTTTGAGATATATACTTATGAATGCCCGTCTTCCTTTAAATGCTGTGATTAAAAAAGGTGGACATTTGGTGGTTATTTAATATTGACAGTGGAAGTTGCATTTTAGAAAGAAAATTTACATTGTTAGGATTTCTCAGATGTTTGTGTAGTAATTGCATGAAATCTGACATAAAAAAGGAGAATGAATGTCTTGAATAACCAAATAATTTTGTGGTCAGACATATAAGAACTATGCAACTTACTGCTTTGTGTCAACCTTTGGATTTGAAAACCTACTATTATGGTAATGCTTATGTTTAATATAGATGTGTCTGCTTTGTATCAATGATGGCTTTATTTACCATTGTTTCTTTGCCTGTCTTGTGTATGTATATTCTCTTTCCAATGACCAAAACTATAGCATGCATTATGTAATTTACTCGTGATGTACTAAATATACTTAAAGGGGCATGTACAAAAAAATCACAAATATATTTTATGTGCAAAACTATTTTTGAGCTTTGCTGCTATTGCAATGTACTAAACACTTAACACTCAAACAGTACATACAAGCATATTTTGCGAATAAAAACAGGTGTAATTGCGAATGAAAACAGGCAATTTTGCTAATATTCCCTTTTGATAGCACTTGCTACAAGCTTCTGTATTTTCACATTCATATAAGAATTATTTTTCACAAAATCTTCGCAAAACTCTTTAGAATGCGCAAATATATTCACTATTTATTAATGGAACTGGAAACATGCAAGCTAAATAAAAATAAACAGAAGAGGCGCAAATCAGGAAAAAAAATAAGCCGCAAATTGCTTCTTACTCATGTTTTACCTACTTTGTTTTCCCACTGCACTTGTTTAGCACATGACCGACTTAGTGTTACAGAATATTGGCCTGGATTCAGTGCCGACCCTTAAGTCTTTTTCAAGTCTAAGCAATTTTACCATGTTATTCCGAATATAATAATGTGCTATTCAATGTGAACATACCACAGTGAACTAATGTATGTTAAAGCACTAGTTGGGCAGTAAGGAAATAATGCTCTTTAAAAAAAATGGTGTTATTCCCAAAACACATTAATTTAATGCTGGGGGATCATGGGTGTATTAGTCACCCCCCCGGTCCACTTGTGTCCCCTCTGCTCTAAAAGCAGTAGCTGGGACTGCAGGACAGGCCTGCAGCCCCCTAATTATAATGCTCCCAAGTGTCCCAAACCCCTCTTTTAATACACAGGGGCTGTCCAGGTGTCCCAGCCACCCTAAAATAAATGGGGTTGGGGAATTCTCAAAGTGCCCCTGCTTTCCTAATAGCCAGGGGCTTCTCTAAAGGCCCAATAAAATCAATAAAATACGTGTTTTAAATAACCTACAATTGTAAACACCTATTTGTGTTACATCATATTGTACTTCTCTGTACCTTTACACTCTTTTTTGAGTGCATCAATTTATTAAATAACCTACCCCACCTACCTGTAGGTTGCCCAGGTAGAGGGGGGATGAGATCAAAACTGTTAGAAAAAAACACCCATGAGTTCCATGAGGGTGGGTATTGAACATCATTGTCCACCCTCCTAACACAAAAAGTTATGAAAAAAACCTTTGAAAAATGATCCACAACGATCTGTAACACCATCGGATACTCATCTTTGTTCCAAAAAGCGGGGCCATCCTGGGATTTTATTTTCCTTGAGAAGGCATCTAATTGTAACACTTGGGGCAGGTCCTGGCCTCTCATCATGCCCAGCTTCCAGCTCCATTTTTAATAATTTTTTTGAGGAATGCCGGTGCCCATATGCCACAATATGCAGGGAGCGGATGGGGGTCAGAGGTTCTGCTCCCACTTCTCCCCTAGTTAAATCTATGGTTAACTGTTGAAGTGCTGTCAGGAGCAGTATTTGCCGAACTAAGCAGCAGATGCACAGTTTAGTTGTGTTTTTAGAGGCAGTACATAATTGGACAAAACCTTTTTGCTTGCTAATGCCTACTACTGCTCATTGAATCACATGTTATATGCTAATTACTGCGTTAATAGTGGGCATTGAATTCGCAAATGCCTGTTAGTTTAACCCACATTTTTTATATATCATATATCATGTATATGTTAAGTCCAATCTCTTTATTGTAACCAAGTATAACTTGGCTGCTGAACAATATCTCATATTCCAGGGTTCCTCTAATACTTAACTTTTGTCCTTGTCTAATTTGCTGGAACAAACAACTTTACAACTTATATATGAATCTTCATCATGTCCTGTGCTCCATCTAAAAGTGCAGTGCCAACACCTTGTGTTATGCTGTGCCTCCCCCCACGCTTCTCATTATCTGAATGCTCCTTCATACTTCAATGTCATTCTTCCTAGTTGTTCACATTAGCATTCACACAGCCTCCTGCTTCACTGTAATCCTTCCTAACCGTTCAGTTGCTGTTTAGTATTTGCTTTAACATGTGAATTCAAATTCCCATCGCCAGATTTCCTCCATCTCCTAGTACATGACTGAAACACAAACACACCACTGGGTCATTGATGTAGGAGCTTCACAAAACCATTTCTCCAAGGTCTTTGCTTTTTGAATAAAGACTATACAGTCTACTCAATACTGTGTGATCTGGTATGAAATCAAAAAACCTACGACATTTGCAAAACAAAGTTTTTCGTCTACTTAAAATCCTACAATTCGGGCCAAAATCGTCTGTTCGAGCCATTTGGAACCAGAATCATCAGAGCATTTTGATAAAGGTCATAGGATTTTGACTACCCGTATTGGAAGCATATTGCCCGTAGAGGCAGTCAGCTAAATTGAATTAAAAAAATAAAGGGGGAAAGGTTAATCCTACATCTACTAACGCTAAATCTAGGGCTAGGGCTATAACTAGGAGTGTTAGCGATACAGTTAGGGTTACAGATGACTTAGTTTTAGTGCAAGAGGTAGATTTAGGGTTAGGGGTAGATTGGATAGTTAGGAAACAAAATATACTACTATTGTTTATTGCCCTATAACTACAGACAACTATTGTTACATTAACATTGGTAATGCATGACAAATAATAGAAACTATATAGACAGGGTCATTTTTCCATTTGTAATTGTATAAAAGTTTTCTCATTTTTTTCTCATTATCATTTTTTTTTTTATAGTAAATTAAATCACATGATGAAAAGAGTGGTATAACCCCCTCCCACCCATCTGTCCTTCAAAAAAAAACTGATCTATAATTTGTGTGGGTGCAATGAACATGAAAAAAAAAAGAAAATCACAGTAAACAAACATATGAAAAAAAAAAACAAATTCTGGTCTTCAGGCACATTAAATGCAGCATAGAACTCAGGGGTTAATGTAAGAATTGCAAAGACTACATTAAATTCACTGGCACATACTGCATTATTTTTAATCGCTCAATGTTAGGGATGTTTTGCCATTTGGAAAAGCCCTGAAGTGTAATTGCTTGAATGGCTGTAGAGTTAAATAATAAACGACAAAAAAATGACAAAGGAACCAAACGAACCAGGCACATGTTGTTGGCAAATAATACTAATGATTGATTAAAAATATTAATGATATTTCCCTTTATGTGGCATGCTACAAAGCTGCTATGTATCACAATGCACAATATAACACTGCTCTTGGTTCTCTATAGACTGCCACTGTTTCAAATCTATACACAGTACAATATATTATTACACCTCTGCACAATGCCTAATACTAATGTATACAAAGCACATACTTTGGAAATCAGCCCATTGCCTTAAGGATAAATTGCACAAAGAAATCCTTCTAATATATATATAGTTTTCCGGTATGGAAGTCGTTTACTGAAATAAGAGCAACTGTTTTTTTTTTTTCCTAAGGTGTTATAAACCTTCATAGAAGGTTCTGGTTACCTGATATTGTTAAGAAAAATGTATACTTTTCTTTTCGCAACTTTTTAGGAACTGTAGGAACAAATACACACATCTATACATCCATATACAGTGTTGTTAAATAAAATAGAAAAACCCTATTTTATAGAGAGAGTAGTAGATATCAGGAATACATTCCCAGCTGAAAAGGTATAAGATAACACTGTAAAAGGATGCAAGAATGCGTGGAATGTGATACTATATGAATGGTTCAATGACCTCAGTTACTCCTCACATCATTAACTAGAGCCTTGCATGTGTTAAGTTTTACTATTTTATTTTTCCACCTTACATTATCAGCATGCTTCTTGATCTTGAACACTGCTAGTATAATGTACTTCATAAAATAAAAAAACAAACAAACATTTTTCAGGCCCAATAAATATAAGGTACATCATCACTTTGGAATAGGACATAGGCCAAATGCATTTTTTGACATTTTAAAGTCCACCTAGCTTACTTTCTGCATACATTACAGAAAATGTTAACATATGCAAAAATCTGTCTATTTTTTCCATTAAAACAGGGTACAATTCTATTTTTTTGTATATTGAAAATAATTTTAGAAAAGCCTCTAAATTCAGTAAAATTGGTGAGGCAGACTGGCACACAGGAGTTGTTTTCATGCTTCCATCGAAGGAATGCAAGAGCGGCACGGTTACAATCAGGTTTGTAACCTGCGATACAGCTAACATCTGGAAAGAATGTTGTGTATCTTACCTGAATTTGGAGTGTGTTCGAGGGTCACATAATGGGTAGCTGAAAAACTATGGTTTTCATTGCAAAAATGTCCTGAACCGAATGTTTCTAATGCTTCGACAGTTGATTCAGACCTATATTCACGGATACTGAGTAGCCACTAGACATGTGCATTCGTTTTCGGACAAATGCATTTTCGTCTGAAAATAGCATTTTCATCCATTCGTCCGAAAAACTAATAACGAAAATGCTAAACTAACGAAAGCCGAATGAACGAATGGTTAATAAACGAAAATCATTTGTCCATTTGTGCTATTGGCAATCTATAAACCGAAATAGAGTCGGTTTCTAGAATACCTATAGCATTACATCCATTCCATAAACCGACATAATGAACGACTTTCGGTTTACGGAATGCATGTACTGCTATTGCTATTCTATAAACCGAAATAGAGTCCCCATTCATACGAATAGGTCAATTGACCTATAGAATTATCAATTTCTTTTGAATGGGGACTTTATTTCGGTTTATAGAAAGCCAATAGCATTACATGTATTCCATAAGCCGAAAGTCTATAAACCGAACGACATTCGGTTTATAGACTTTCGGTTTATAGAATACATGTAATGCTATTGCTATTATATAAACCGAAAGTCTGTAAACCGAATGTCGTTCGGTTTATAGACTTTCGGCTTATGGAATACTGTACATGTAATTCTATTGGCTTTCTATAAACTGAAATAGAGTCCCCATTCATAAGAAATTCTTATGAATGGGGACTCTATTTCGGTTTATAGAAAGCCAATAGCATTACATGTATTCCATAAGCCGAAAGTCTATAAACCGAACGACATTCGGTTTATAGACTTTCGGTTTATAGAATACATGTAATGCTATTGCTATTCTATAAACCGAAAGTCTATAAACCGAATGTCGTTCGGTTTATAGACTTTCGGCTTATGGAATACATGTAATGCCATTGGCTTTCTATAAATCGAAATAGAGTCCCCATTCATAAGAAATTCTTATGAATGGGGACTCTATTTCGGTTTATAGAAAGCCAATAGCATTACATGTATTCCATAAGCCGAAAGTCTATAAACCGAACGACATTCGGTTTATAGACTTTCGGTTTATAGAATACATGTAATGCTATTGCTATTATATAAACCGAAAGTCTGTAAACCGAATGTCGTTCGGTTTATAGACTTTCGGCTTATGGAATACATGTAATGCTATTGGCTTTCTATAAACTGAAATAGAGTCCCCATTCATAAGAAATTCTTATGAATGGGGACTTTATTTTGTTTTATAGAAAGCCAATAGCATTACAAGTATTCCATAAGCCAAAAGTCTATAAACTGAACGGCATTTGGTTTATAGACTTTCAGTTTATAGAATACATGTAATGCTATTGCTATTCTATAAACCGAAAGTCTATAAACTGAATGTCGTTCGGTTTATAGACTTTCGGCTTATGGAATACATGTAATTCTATTGGCTTTCTATAAACTGAAATAGAGCCCCCATTCATAAGAAATTCTTATGAATGGGGACTCTATTTCGGTTTATAGAAAGCCAATAGCATTACATGTATTCCATAAACCGAAAGTCTATAAACCGAAAGACATTCGGTTTATAGACTTTCGGTTTATGGAATGTATGTAATGCTATTGGTATTCTATAAACCGAAATAGAGTCCCTATTCATACGAATAGGTCAATTCGTATGAATGAGGACTCTATTTCGGTTTATAGAATACCAATAGCATTACATGTATTCCATAAACTGAAAGACATTCGGCTTATAGACTTTCGGTTTATGGAATGCATGTAATCCTATTGGCTTTCAATAAACCGATATAGAGTCGGTTTATAGAAAGCCAATAGCATTACATACATTCCATAAACCGAAAGTCTATAAACCGATATGTCTTTCGTTTATAGACTTTCGGTTTATGGAATGTGTAGGTCAATTGATTCGTACCAACGAATAAAACGAAACGAAAATAATGAACAAATTTTGTCTGAAACGAATGCAGTAATGAACGAAATTCGTTTTAGACTAAATAAATAACATTTTCTTCCGAATGGACGAAAACGAAACAAAAATTTTAGTTTTGCACATGTCTAGTAGCCACACCTGAATCCATTTAGGGACAAAGCGGTGTAAATTGGGTAGGCCCTTTGATGACACTACAATAATTTTTTTCCGTCACTGTGAGTGGACCAAAGATTTTTCTGGAATTTGTCTGCATAAAGGTGCAATAATTTAATAGTACCTGTCCTACCTTTGCCTGCTTGCTAGGTTGTCTCTTACAAGGGCAATAATGGTTAGCTTCCACATCTGCTATGCATAATTCTAATACTTATATTCTTATTATTTGAGTAACACAATCTTTTGAAATATTTATAATGTTTATGTTGTCTAAATTGTCTCTGAGTTTCATAAACAGATACTATTTTGAATATATAGCATTTGCCCTGTTAGGAATTATATTACTTGTAGACTGCAGAAGAAATGTGTTTATGTTGCAAAAGAAATGTCAAGAATTTGCTTTCCTTTAATCTAATAATGTAATTAACAGCCCACCTTGATTTTCACTGGGCCTCAGGCAATTGTTATTGTATTATCTCTATGCAATGTTAATATGCTATGTGCAGCACACAGTATACTACAAATTCTACGTTTGACTGATTTACAAATATATCTGTGGTGTAGCTACTATTATTTACATATATCACTAAATGTATTCAAAACATGGTGGAGGCAGCCACAATGGCAGTTCTAAATCATATGGTTATTATTATAGTTTTTATACAAGCAAACAAGACTACCTGCTTTATAAAGCATTATTCAGTCACATAACAATATCAGAAAGTCAAAGGTGGGATAAGACATTAGGTGACCCCGGTCTACAAATAATTCAACTCATATTAAGCCAGCTGCTTAAATTCAATTTCCCAGTAAATACTGCCAGCCGAAAGTTGTATCATGTGGAAAAGGAAAGTCCACAATAGCTCATAACCAAAAAAATACTCATCACTTCAAAAAACAATTACATTCTTTGACAGAGAAACATTTAAATATTTAGTATTAAGTGGAATAAGTAGCAGTGCTCCTTCATGATTCTGGTGCCCAAAAGGCCTCCTAAGAGTGTTAATGCATAGTAAAGTACTGTCATTTCTACCTGAAAAATAGTTTACCATATTACAAACTGTAAAAAAAGACCCCATCTAAATAGTTATAAGATTTGGCCTGAGTTTAGAAATGGCAGATGGATTCGGGGCACACTGGTGCACCAATAGGTACCAGAGTTTTCAAGCTACTTAGGTAGCCTCGAATATGTCTGCAATCCCATTCCAAAATCTCCCGACACCAAATACACCCTATTATTGGGATTTCTATGGGGAGGACTTTCAGGGGAATGTGATGATACAATAACAATTTTAAGCCTGGGCTCTTAATTACATTATAAGTTAAAACAAAAGAAAATTCCTGGCATTTCTTTTGCAGAATAAATACATTTATTCTGCAGTCAACAAGGAATATAATTCTCCAAAGGGCAAATGCTATATATTCAAAATTATATCTGATTATGAAATATACATGCGATCTGGGTATCTCATAAAATGAAAAGACTAAACTAAAAAAAGGGAAGCGGGACAGAGATAGAGCTTGGCAGGACATTGCTTTAACTTTGGGTAAAGCAGGACAGTTGGGAGGCATGCAAGACTGTCCCTTTAACTTACTTCGTTGTAGTTCTGTCTCTACCACTGGGTCCAGGTGAAGTGTCAATTGTACTGACCTTAGTTGGAGCATGCACAAATTGAAGTATGCATCCTATTATATTGTTAGAAAAGACCCTAAAACCATATACACTACTAGTACATGTGTGCATGTGGATGGATAAAATAGATGAATGAATATAAAGGCAAGGATAAATTATATCTATACTGCATTCTGATATCCAATTTGGTAAAGCAATGTAATGCACGCAGTCATCAGCTCTCCAATGGTGTATCACTTTTACAGTCAAGATTTTTTGATAAATTACTGCTTAATCCTTTCTTCCAAAATTGGAACAGTCCACATAGCTTTAACGATAGCAATATTGTAAGGAGTAGATTAAATTAATGGAAATGCCTGTTTAAAGCACAATGCCCTTATGGTGGCACAACCTTTATTGCACTAGATAAGCTAAGTAAGTCTGGACGGTTTTTAAAGAGATTTCACTTAAGAAATAACTCTACTATATTGTCTCATAGTAAAACTAGGTCAGTTTATCATAAAACACAGTCTTTGGATTATTCAAGAGCAATCTACAATAATACTTAAGAATTCAAAAATGCTTGGAACTTACATAATGTTTATTTTTCATGTAAACGTTGAAAATAATAATTGGATTAGTCTTTGATTTTAAAGAATATAAGAACAATGCAGACTGGGCTTTTTATCTAAATTATTTGTATTGTGTATGAATTATAGTGTGAAAATCGAATTTAATTGACACCCCAATGACTTTAAATAACCTCTATAATAAATGTCTTAGTTTAAACCAGACACATCATAGAAAATGCTGCATTGTACATTATATTTTAAATATAGAAAATAAAACTGGTATTCCTCCTGGCAGGGAAACATTATTTTCTTACACTGCTACTTCATCTATTTATATATATATATATAGCAGAAAATTGGAAGCTTGATCTGGCAGAAATCAAGTGAATGATTGCCAAAATACAATAATTAACATATGATTTATATATGTTTCTCTTTTTTGAATTACTAAGTTTTAAAATAATAAATGTAAATGAGGGGGCAAAACTGCTATACTCTAAAGAATGCAGTTGTCCAACTTTTATCGGACAATGTGAAATATGAAGTTTAATTGTGGTAAATATACATGGGCTTGTGTTGTAGAAAGGCATTGTTAAAAAGTGACTAAACCCTCCTGATATTTTAAAGGACAACTAAAAAAATGTTTTCACTTGCACAATTCAGACCTCGGTCAGACAAGCATGACAGTGTCAGTGCGTGGCAGAGCCTGGAGTAAACCTCCATTAAACTCACCCAATAGAAGACATTGCACCTTTACTGTGAGTTTTATTACATGACTGGGGCTTTGTATGACCGAGCCCCAGCCATGTAATAAAACTCACAGTAATATGCATACACAGCCACACTTACACAGCTACACACATAACCACACCTACACATACACACAGCCACACTGCACACAGAAATACACACAGTCACACTTCTACAAACCCTTACTTCACTATTGGGATGATGTTTTCATGTTGGTAAGTGGTGCCTTTTTTACACCATGCATAATGCTGTATGTTCGTCCTAAAAAAATTGAACCTTTGTTTCTTCAGTCCACAAAACATATTCCCAGTAGCGTTGTGGAGTGTGATGGTGCGCTTTGGCAAACTTCAGGTGCACAATGATTTTTTTGGGGCAGAGCAGCTGCTTCCTCCTTCATGTCCTGTCATCTTGGACTCCATCCCTGTTCAATGTTTTGCGTATGGTAGACTCAATGACAGAAATGTTACTGAGTCTACCCGAGTGCCCACTTCTAGGGAGAGTAGCCACAGTACTAAGTCGTCTCCATTTATATACAATTTGTCTAACTATAGACTGATGAATATGTAAACGCTCTGATATTACTGTGTAACCCTTTCCAGCTTTATGAAAATCAACAATTCTTGATTATAGATTTCCTGAAATTTTCATTAACTGAGCTCCAGGGTTGCCAATGCCTGATTTCAATTATACTTTGTTTAAGTCATTAGGTTAGGGGCACACATTTCCTATAGCAAACCATTTTGAGCATTATTTTGACTGAACATTATGGGAATGTAGGCCACTATTAATCTGGTACGAGTTCACTATTCCTATGGTTACCCGATGGCTTGCGTAGCATCTTGGGAAACATAGTCTATAAAAGCTGGAACAAATGCTTACCTTTGGCACTTAACATAGAAACATAGGAACATAGAAACATAGAATGTGTCGGCAGATAAGAACCATTCGGTCCATCTAGTCTGCCCAATTTTTTTTTAGTACTTTTATTAGTCCCCCGTTCCCGGTCTTATAGCTAGGATAGCCTTGTGTCTATCCCACGCATGCTTAAAATCCTTGACTGTGTTTACCTCTACCACTTCTACTGGCAGGCTATTTCATACATCCACTACCCTCTCAGTAAAGTAATACTTCCTGATATTAGTTTTAAATTGTTGCCCCTCTAATTTAAGACTATGTCCTCTAGTTGTGGTAGTTTTTCTTCTTTTAAATATACTCTCTTCCGCTGTTGTTGACTGCATTTTCCATAATGCTCAGGTATAGTCAATCAGCACTGGACCCTACAATTTCTCATACCTCTCCTATAGGAGAATACTACAGCCTTGCTCTACCTAACAAAAGAGAATACCATAACTTTATTCACTTAATGACAACACTGGTTGAATTATTATACAGTTGCCATATGCACTTGCGTCCAATACTTTAGGTCTAGTAGATTGTAATTGGTCAGATTTTAGGATATCTGGATTCCCAATTGTATTAAAGTGCACATGTAAATGAAAAAATATGCTTAAGCAGAACAGAAAACAATGATCCATGTGTTGTGTTAATCTTTTTTCAAAATGGTTCAGTAATTTTTCAGCTAAAGCAAATAATGCGCTGCCAAGACCTAGCACAGTAAAGGAAAACCAAGTCGGATGGAAGCAAATCTAAACAAAGAAGGTTTAATTAGACAGCAGGTATTAATGTGCCAATGAAGCCAGGAACTCACGTAAACATATAAACAATTACTGGATGAGTTAGGCCAGACTAAATATGAGTCGGTGTGTAGTATAAGCAAACTGTGAGACCAAGACCAGTACCCTGCATGACACATAGAAATATAAAACAACCACTGGCACAGAATCTGTTTTTAAGGTTCGTAAAAAATAATAATAGTTTTCTGTGAGGTGAATTTGAATCTGCAGCCCTCTCTGTAAAATGGACTGCGACTTCATGTACAGGTTGTTTTTTCAAAACCCTTGGCGCAGAAATATCTTCACACACAATACACATACTCCCCTGGTAATATAGAATGATTGTGAGTTTGTGAATATTTTATAGTTGAGTAATACCATAGTACTGCCAATAACATGTCAGGTTTTGGATTAAGTTATTATGGGCCTTATTTTCTATGACAAACAAAGTGGACCTGGCTGATTTCAGTTTTGAACTCCCAATGACAGAAATATTGAAATAATAGGTGGAAAAGGCTAGATCCGCCTAACACTTCATACATAGTAAATAGCAATATTTTCCATTTCTGCCAAATACCAATAGCCTTGATTTGAGATGCTTTTGCAACCACAATCCATACTGAGTAAATCATTTCTTCTACCTGTATTTTTAAGAAATCATGTACACTGACATTTATGCATATTGTTTGTTAACGTGATTGTTCTTGTGTACTTTTTTAAATAATTTTTTAGTCACTTTAGTGGGATCTATGTGAAATGAATTGACAAGGTAACAGAACACATCTGCATTTATGGAATAAAAATCTAGTTGAGAGAAATTTTAAAAATTAGCTATTTTGCACTGGTCTTTCTTTACTTGAAATACAGTATGTCTTTCAAATGTGTATCTATTTTGTTAAAGTAAATTATTTTCTCTGATCTTTATTGAATAGATTAATTAGTCTTATTCTCCTCTGAAGTAGGAAAAAAGTACTTGCTTAAAAATCTAGCCTGACGTTTTTTCGTGCAATACTATTTTTTACAATTGTATTTTATACTATTTTGTAATAATAATTGAGAAGTACCAAATAAGTTTATGTCTTGCCATATGCATGATAACCTGTTTTTACTTCAACAGGCAACATCAGAAAATTAATTGGAAACATTTTTTAGACTAGGGTAAATTCACTTAAGTCTTGGCATTTGAGATGAAAGCTTATCTCAGTAACCAAACCCAGACACACTTAACCTCCCATGCATGCTCCCATCTCAACCTCAAAAAATGCTATTGTCATTTCTTCTCTCATTAAAAATAATGTGAAATGAAGTGTGAGTTTGAGACTAAGTCCAACTCATTTTTGGTCTTTAAGGTTAACTCAGGTAGATCCGATTTTCATCACCCGTATTGTGCCTCTGAATTGGATCAGATCAGTGGCACATCAGTATCCGAACTTCCAGTTACTCAGGTAGACTCAATGTGCTTCCAAATATGTCCATAATTCGGACTTCACAGCCAATACTATGCTGACATCTCCCGACACTGAATGCAGCCAAAATGCACCAAAACTAAGTGGTATCTTTGGTTACCCCATGGACTTATATATAGAAGCCAATGCAAGGGCTTCGGCTATAGCCAAAATAACTGAAGTCCTCCTGAAATGGTCTGAAGTGTAATTAAATAAAAATCAGTAAAAAAATAAATAAATTAGATGATGCATTCATTAAATAAATAAAAACAAAGTAAATGAACATAAAATAATATAAAATATATTATATAATACATATTTATTAATACAATTAATTATATTAATGTAAATATACTATTTGAATATACAACTAAAATATATAATAATTGTTACAAATATTTCTGTTTAAAATATGTCTACTTTAGTTCTTATACACTTCTACCCAGTTCTCTAGCTAAAATGATTTGAAATGGGCAAACTACACCTGTGTTACCTGAAGTCGGATAGCCTACATTCTATGGTTTTAATGGCGAAAATGTCCCAATCTGAATGTTTCCGATGATCCAGTTCCAGCCAATTCAGATCCTACTTCAGGGATACTGAGCAGGGGCATATCATGCTGCCAGTCCAGCACACACCTGTCACTCAGGGGCACAATATGTTTTGTGTATTTAGTGTAAATTTGTATTCTTTTCATGTTGGTCAAAGTGGCAACAGAGTGAGTGGCTCTGATGTTGAATTTATAGCTGCTGTGTGTCTCCTAGATGTATTTTGTGTATTTTCGGGGGGTTTTCAGAGCACAGAAACCCTGGAAATATACAGTGCGCTCCGTGCTAGTTTTGTGGCTAACATCTAGCACACATGCAGCATACACGCCTGATACTGAGTGACTGAATTTTGGAGATTTATGAAATTCGGCTAAATTGCTCAACCCCAAATCCATTTTAGGATATACTGATGTATATTAAGTCAACCCTTTGGTCTCAAAAATCCCTATTGTCATTTTGCCATTGATGCGAGTTGAACAGAGTAATATTTGTGTCCAACTAGACCTCCCAAATATACCTCTATTCACTTTGAGTGTCATGTCCATACCTCAGTCCTGCGTTAACTGCTACGGGGTCTGCCTCCCGATTCAGATCTGCTCAGCAAGCCCCATGGTTGTGGTATGTAAACTCCTGCATCCCCCTCCACCGGTTCTCCCATTCGGCAAGAACCAGACAATGGATAATAGCCTGAGTGCCGCAACTCACTGACTCTTGTATCCTCGTTCGTCACTATGGAGATGGGCGGTGCAGCACGCTTCCCACGTGGCACAGGGCGAGCTATAGCCCTTTAATTTGGCAGCGTGCCTAATTCAAATTGTATTAGCATTTTGTATTCCAGTGATCCTGTTCTTGACCATGAGTGTTTATTTGGATTTACCCTACTTGCTTGACCCCCGACCCGACTTGTTTATTGGACTGTCCTTTCTGTCTGTGTCCATCCTGACTTGGCTGATATCCTGAACCTTGCTGCTTTCTGGACTCCCTGACCTGGCTCTCCCTCTTAGAGGAGATCAAATAAAATTTTCAGACTAAGTCAAATTCAACCTCTCAACTCAACCACCTTAAGACAAATTCAAATTTTAGAGATTTTTATCTATTTAGGTGAACAGTCCTGAATTCAAACACATTATGTGTAAATGCAAAGTTATGCTATATGCAATGGAGTTTCCACAGCAAATGACAAAACTTAAATTTGATTCTGCTATAAACAGGAAGACATATTTAGAACTAACAAAGATTGGCATAGAAATATACCAAATGATGGATAATGGATTAGATGGATGAAAAAATAACACCCTAACACGCCCTTTGTATTGTCTATAGACTTTCACTGAATTCATCTTGCTGTCACATACAGAAATATCAACCCTCAGTATAACCAGTTATTTTAAGAAAACAATTTCAGAGTATTTTAATCTGCATTGGGTATTTGTTTTTATATTATGTGTTATGGATCAGCCAAAGGGTGCATAGGAAGATTAAACATAATTGCCTTTTGCTACAACATTATACAAGGTAAAGCAGTATTCTCACTGAGAGTAAATCAAATTGCCTGTTTAAATGGTGTCTGTGCATAATTCCTGAAATCTTGTTCTTTTAAAGCTGCAGACTACAAGATATTTGGTGTAGCAGTTAAATGTAGGTGTTCCATCATGTTTCTCCTTCATCTTTTTCAGAGCAACATTTTGTATTACTGGCAAAAACAGTCATGTGTTTTCACTAAGAACACGGGTTTGCAGCTGGAGCTATCTTTTGCAGCACATAAATTTCATGGAGACCACATTTTTTCCACATTTTTTCATTCGTAACAAAGGCCTCTGAGACTTACCATGCATCAAGACTTTACACTGAGCAATAACCTTTGACCTGTGTTGCAGCATGCAGAAGAAAGAAAACTTCACCTCTCTAGACAGATCAGAGAGCACCTGTTAGAAACATCTGTAAGAATGTCCGCTTTTTTAATTGGTCTCACTGCGACATGATTGCGGTGCACCTTTAAAACACTACAAAGTCATTCTACTTGAATAACAATAACAACACTGCACTATACTAACGCTTTATTAAGACATGCACATGGAAGCAATCTGTCATTAGCAGACCTGCCAGCTTGTTTAAACGTGCCGCAATTTAAAGAATTTACCAGCGTTCTTTTTTATTTGGGGATGTTATGACATCATTTGGTATTTGCATTACACAAAACCATAGGATTGGATTCCGCAGTAGTCACCACACAGGCTTAAAGGGCTTTAAAGTCTATGTTACGGTGCACAGTATTATGTCAGCTGCTTTTTAAAATCCACAATTATATCTATTTCTGTGCTACTGGATAACAGCATGTTAAAGAGACTGCTTTATATTAGTGGATCCAAATACAGTTATATCATTTTAGATGATGTTCTAAAGGATAGGTCTTTTTTTTATTTTTTATAATCATATTAGTTTTCTTGTCACATCTTATATTGTGTGCATTCTGGTAGACCGTGTTTATCTTTCTAAGGTTTCATACTGGCATGGGCGAAAATTTGTCAGATCACTGAGAACTATATACTTTGAAGAATCACTCCAGTCTAAAAGGTCTGACTTTAAAAAACAATATGTGTTTATTTGTTCCAAGTTGTAGTTTTTTGCGATACTTAACTTAGAAACTAACCTTTTACAGGATTTCTGCCGCACAATCAATCTTATCATCAGTTTTAAAACACAATAGGTGTCCCCCTCTTCTCCTGAGAGCAAATAAGAGGTATTTCATTGAAGTTCATATGGATTCCCATTACCAGTGTGAGAAATGTTGGTGATGTCACCAATGATATCACACAACTGTCCTGATATATCACTGTTTGATTTCTTGGGGGTAGATGTTGGGAGTTATGCTTTGGATAATGCAGTCATCTGTTGCCTGTAGGAGACTTGAGATAGAGTCCTCAGCACCACTAATAACCATTGGGCGGCCAAGTACATTGGAGTATTCATAAAAACATAAAACAATAACTGCATAAATCATTGTGTATCAACCAGATATTTACCTCATATCACATAATTACAGATCACACAATGGTTATATGACACACAAATCCGTGCATATAAAAGTTGGGGTAACTTATCACTTAGCCGTTTTAATATATTTTATAAAATTTTATCATATCTGATAATATATTTTATAATATCTGATAATACATATACATATGTTATTATAGATAGAAATGCTCTTCATGGAGAATGCTCACTATGCCTCAGTGGTTCATTAAACATCCAGACCCACTGGATTATATTTTGCTAATTTCTTTTTAACCTTTTTAGAAATTTCTAAATATTGTCTAGTATGTACTTTTTATGATATAATATTAAATAATATTGTTTAATACGTTAATATTTTTGATGCAGATGTGATGTAGGTGTTTCTGTGCATACTAAGAATACAATCTACTCTTCATATATAAGGCACGCATATGGTTTTCCCCTTGTGATATTTCAGGTCATAGTGTTTTTTATATATCCCTCCTTTTTCATTTTGTAAAGAGAATGTCACCTTCTCCTTGCATTGCATTTCCTTGGTGATTTATACACATCTGGATTTGAAGTAGGTATCAAACACAGATCCTAAATGACTGCGGTCAAGCTCAAACAGACACATATCGACTGGCATTATGGGAATTGTGGTTTAGAACTGATGAGTGACACATTTTCACCAGCAGCAGTCAATATACTATTTCACAGAGTCTTTGCAGGACCAATATCAGAATAAATAGTCACATCCATGTCATGTATGGTTTTGCTGCACAATAACCTTACGAAAAAATTTACTGAAATGTGATGTTAGGAAATAATTCAAGGCCTCTTATATAATGCAAATGTCTTGCAATGCATATGGGACTTTCATAATATGTTCCCTCCATTTTCAAATGTATTTTTTTCAGCTTATTTTTTCATGAAGATTGTGTAAATCACAACCAACCTTCTCATGCTGCCAGTGGCTCCCCGTGAAGCAGACGCTGCTCTGCTTCACAGGGTGGGGGCGGAGCTACACCTCTCAGCCGGTAGCTCTGCCACCTCCCCGGACCCAGCAGAGCTTGCCAAGCAGAGGGCTGGTGAGGGGGGATCTTTTGATCTCCCCCATCCAGTGCCTCTACCGGCTTTTTAAAAAAAAACATTTTAACTTTTTTTTTTGGGGGCGGGAAGGCGCCCTCTGGGGTGTTGCGCCCTGTGCGGTCGCACAGGTCGCACACCCCTAAGGCCGGCCCTGGCCTTATACCTATCCCATGCACGCTTAAACTCCTTCACTGTATTAACCTCTACCACTTCTACTGGAAGACTATTCTATGCACCCACTACCCTCTCAGTAACGTAATACTTTCATTAGTCCCTGACCTTATCTTATATCTAGAGTAGCGTTATGCCTATCCCATGCATGCTTAAACTCCTTTACTATATTAAAATCTACCACGTCTACAGGAAGACTATTCCATGCATTCACTAACCTCTCAATAAAATAATACAAAGTTTCTGACCTTCACTGTATTAACCGTTACCATTTCTACTGGAAGGCTATGCCATGCATCCACTACCCTCTCATTTTCCAGTGTTATTTGCCCATTTGCCAGTGTTATGTGCCTATTGGCCAGTGTTATTTGCCCATTTGCCAGTGTTATTTGCCAGTGCTATTTGCCCATTTGCCCGTGTTATTACCCATTTGCAGTTAGTTGCCCATTTGTCAGTGTTATTTGCCCATTTGCAGTTAGTTGCCCATTTGCAGTTATTTGCCAGTGCTATTTGCCCATTTGCCAGTGTTATTTGCCAGTGTTATTTGCAAATTTGCCAGTGTTATTTGCCCATTTGCAGTTATTTGCCCATTTTCCCAGTGTTATTTGCCCATTTGCCAGTTCTGTTTGCCCACTTGCCAGTGTTATTTGCTCACTTGCCAGTGTTAATTGCCCACTTGCCAGTGTTATTTGCCCACTTGCCAGTGTTATTTGCCCATTTCCAGTGTTTTTTGCCCATTTGCAGTTATTATCCCATTTCCCAGTGCTATTTGCCCATTTCCCAGTGTTATTTGCCCATTTGCTAGTGTTTTTTTGCCCATTTGCAGTTATTTCCCCATTTTCTAGTGTTATTTGCCCATTTCCAGTGCTATTTGCCCACTTGCCAATGTTATTTGCACATTTGCCAGTGTTTCCCTTGCCCAGCACCCCCTCATACTTACCTGTATGATGCTCGTCGGCCGTCTCCTCAGCAATGTTTCCTGCATGCAACGTAAAATACAGCCACCAAAAGTGACGTTACCGATTGATGCGGAACTCCCAGCTACTGCCCAATATTGACTGTCTCCATGTGAGACCGTCACACGGGCAGCGGGGGCCCACGGGGCAGCTGCTTTGGGGCCCAAGAATGAATGGGCCCTGGGCAGCTGCCCCGTTTGCCTGCACATTTTTTTTAACTTTTTTTTTTGTGTGCAGGGGTCGCAGGGCAGCTGGGCCCCTGGAGTGACGGGCCTGGTCGCAGCTGCAGCCCCTGCACTAATGGTAGGAACGCCACTGACATCAATACTAAAGTCAAACAGTAAAAAGCAAACCCCTTGGCATTACAAAATTTCATATAGTTCCTATCAATCAGTTGTACTTCTTTTATAAAATCCATTTTGTCTGGAAACTATTTTGACAATTGCCGAAAAACAAATCCACCATTTGGTGGTTCAGTGGAAATCATCCAGTACACATTAGATACTTTGTTCCTCAAATTCACTTTATAAGTGACCAATCCTGATTAATGTTCTCTGTTAGAGTGATATCCATTATTGACATTCTGATGTGTACAAAATTAGGTATTTTCTTACATGACAGCTTTAACCCCTTAGTGACATGACTTTTATATTATATGACAATAGCATATAATTTGATATAAAAAAAAAAAAAACTCTATAGACCCTGGTCCCTTTTGGCATCCCGTGATACTATGTGACGTCACGTGTGGGGTGAAGGAAATGGGATGCCGGAAATGTAGCGAAGGCTAGGTTTGAACGTTCGCTACATTACACTGGGGATCACACTGTCAGTCCCTGCAGCTGGATGCTCAGTACAGCTAATTTCGGGGAGCCGCGATGAGCTGTTACATGTCGGACGGTCTATGCTGTCCTGCAGGATTTTACTGTAAAATGGAGCCAACGCTCACTTTGCGTGTCAGCTTTGCGCCAGCTCCAACAACTCAAAGTGGCCTCATCTGAGAGCGAGGGTCGCGATGAGCTGTTTAATGTAGGACGTTCTGTGCCGTCCTACTAGCCTCTAGGCACTAAAATGTAGGACGGCATAGAACGTCCTACAAGTGGGAAGGGGTTAAACCAGTCCTCATGGCCCCTCAGTGGTCCATGATTTAGGGATTTCCCAGGTGTGTTTAAATAAGAATTTGTATCACACCTGGTTTGGTTTCATCTGGTTCCATAGGGAACCATAGCAGGTCCTATACATATTCATATTTAAACACACCTGGGTAATACCTAAATCCAGGACCAGTGGGGGTCCTTGAGGACAGTTTAATGAGCACTGATCTAAACAATGTGCTACTGTACACAATAGCAAAGCAATCATAGTTGCAGAGGTAACATCTAATATATGGCCCGCCACTTTATGAAGACTCCAGTAACCACCCGTTAATGCCATCTTACTGCTGCTGACTGTAGCAGCCGTGGCCTTGAGACAGGATAAGTCATCCCTCAATGAGACACATTAAAGTTCCAATTGGAGTAATAAATGAGAGTTAAGGTTTAGTGAATCATGCGTGCTAGAATGGTCTGAATGTAACTTAATGGTTTTCAGTTTGTACTTCCATCTGTCCTGGACAATATTCTAAATAAAAGTAATTCTCTGGAAATAAAAAGACTGGGAAAGTTGGCGATTCTTGTGCCGGGGTAACCTGCTAATGTGGTTTAGTGGTAGTAGAATACTCGGTAGCAGTTATCCTAAGGGCGTGGCAAAAAATCTACAGTCAGAGAGACATAAGACAGTGAGACAGAGGAATAACAGAGAGCACAGTGGACTACTGATGGTGGGGTTTTCACAATAGACTCACTTGCCAAATATAGATTGCTTTGTTGCAAACTGCCAAATTTGAGGTCTTTACAAGGTAAATGAAAGTAATTAAAAAAAAAAACTCAGATTGGATGTGTTATTAAATATAAAATTCAATTATGAGATTTGCATAGATGATTTATTAATATTTTCTTTATATTAACATAGCAAGTCCTGGCAAGTCCTGTGGGTGCAATCAAGGTGCTCTGGCAAGACCTGTAAATGCAATCTTGGTCCTTCAGCAATACCAGTGTGTTCTCTGGCAAAACCTGTTGGTGCAAGCTGTATACTGTGCTGTGGGATGGGAGGTCAATAACGAAAGGAGTGCAGGAGAACTGGAGTGGGAGAGGGAGGGCACAGACTATCTGTTCTTTAAGTGGTCCCACAATTTCTGATGGCAGCCCTGCTCACAACACACATTTTTGTTGAGATGTAGGTCACTTAGCAACTTTCCTGTTAATCACCTATCTATCCTGCTGGCGAGTTTCAACTTGCAACCACTGATTCCTTTTGTTTACATTTGGCATTTACTGTTAGTTGACTCTTGTTAATTTGAAAAGTGTAAATTGTCAACCCTCTTGTAGCTGACATATATATTGCTATATGATTCACCTTTGAAGGTTAATTTGGACAGCTAAATTGTACTATGTTTATTGGGATTTAGTTCTTTACTTCTAAGTAACAGAGCACGCACAAATAAGTGGGCATCCTTTTAATGTGCTTTAATGCTGTAGTTGCATAGCTATTCATTTTTGATAGCTCAAACATACTCTCTAAACAAGTATTTTCTTTAGAACATATTGCCCTTTTTCATATATACATAAATAAACATCACAAACTTGGTTTCAATCCCTTCATATAACTCTTAACAATATTTCATTAATGTAGAGTATGTGCTTCTGCATTAATTATTTTTCACTGATGATTTAGTGTGTGCTGACTAACAGGATCCAGAAATACTAATCATTTTAGATCTGCAGTAAATGCATGAAGTGTGTGCTGAAGGCTGTGATTTAGAAAAGGCATAATAGTTGTAGTAGCAGTGACTGAACAGATAGTATTAATGACAAATGTTTCTAAAATAGATAAATATTCGTTTCATGTAATGATAGCGTACAGATGAATTATATCGTGTAGCATTTATGTGACTAGAATGGAAACTCGTTTTGCTGCAGTTCATATTCCACTTCTGTTATTGCACCCGTATTAAATTCCCCTGACCCTTTCTCCTAATACAAATTCACCAAAATCCATGAATTAATCCCTTTCTCTTAAATCACCCAAGTTCTTATTCTCACCCAACATGTACTTTTTCCTTTACTCTTTTTTTTTAAAAATCTTCTTTGGTTTTCCTTCCTTGATTTATAAATCCTATCAGGATTCCAGATCTTTACTCTTTAGCCACAATTTCTTAGTAAGATGTCTTGCATTTTTTGTCACAATCCTCCATTTCCAAACAGAATTTCAAGATGTTACAACTTTATTTTCACACCCCCAGCATTATGGTAGCTAACAGCTGCACACTTTCTATGTAATCATATCAATTGTCGATCATCTTTACATCATCACATGGAGTCATGTAAATAAATAATATATGTCCTTGGTTGCTTATAGGACAACTCAACTTTATATTTCACGTAGAAGTTGAAAACTTAGCTGTCCCCAGCCTGAGGATAAATGGGTATTTACTTTTGACAGTACATGCCAGTTTATTTTCTGGCTGGTAGCAGCCATGCTTCTATAGGAAGTAAGCACTATCTTGTCAGCACCTGATTCTCTCTGCTAACGCGGAGACAGACTTCATTTGTGCATGTGATCACCAGAGGGGACCTTAATTAGCAGAGGCGACCTCAATATATATATATATATAGTAGAGTAGATTTTTTTTGTACATGAACTCTTTGTGCCAATGGCATCCCATGGGGGGTGCGGACCGCACCGGGTGACACCTCCAGCGGGGGGGGACACCCGTGCTGCCGGCATCCCCCCACACCGCAGCGCACTGCTTAAATTTTTTTTTATGGCAGCCGCATCTTATATTCATCTTATATTCTGACCTCAAATCGAGGTCAGACTATAAGACTGGGATCCAGGTCCCCCGCAGAGCTGCAGGGGACCTGCATCCCCTTCGCTAACAGCCGGTGGATGTCTGCGCGATGCGCGCAGACATCCTCTGCTGCCACCCGGCATGACCGCCATGACTTCTATGATGAAGCCGGGTCCTTCCGGCTTCATCATAGAAGTCTTGGTGGAAGTGCCGGGCAGCAGCGGAGGATGTCTGCGCTTATCGTCTGTGCTGCCCCCACTAGCCACCAGGAGATTTGGGCAGCCTGGGGATGTCTGTACGATAGTGCAGACATACTCCATGCTTCCCAACACTTCCGTCTATTATGACGGACCGGCTGTCCATCATAATAGACGGAAGTGTCTGGCAGCATGGAGGATGTCTTCACTATCATGCAGACATCCCCCGGCTGCCGCCACTAGCCACCAGCGTGCGACAAGGTGAGGGGGAGGGAGGGAGGCGCGGCGGAGAGAGACGGGGCAGAGAGAGACAAGGGGGGGGAGGAGAGCAGAGAGAGACAAGGGGAGGGGGGGCAGAGAGACAAGGCGAGGGAGGAGGGGGCAGAGAGAGACAAGGGGAGGGAGGGGAGCAGAGAGTGACAAGGAGAGGGAGGGGGCAGAGAGAGACAAGGTGGGAGGGAGGGGGGTCAGAGAGACAGACAAGGTGAGAGGGAGGTGGAGAGATAAAGAAAAGTTTGGGGGGAGGTAGAGACAACGTGGGAGGGAGGGGGATAGAAATAACACTAGGGGGAGAGAGAGAGACAACACTGGGGGGGAGAGAAAGAGAGACAAAGCTGGGGGGAGGGGGAGATAGAGGCAACATTGGCATATAAAAGGAAATAAAAACAAGAAATGCATTTTTTTAATATCATAATTTTTATTAAATATTAAAAAGCAATTTGCAATTTAGTTTTTTTCCTAAAGGAATATCCATAGTTTGGGGGGTCGTCTTATAATCAGGGTCATCTTATATTCGAGCAAATACGGTATGACTAAGCGTGGCAACACGCGAAATGCGTCAGGTGGTCCTCCCCAGCGTTTTGACTTACCAGTCCATGGATGTTATTCATCTCATCTGTATGCATAAATTTTAAAGATAATAAAGCACCTTAAACAATTCATTTTGTGATGATGCTGCTGCTGCACTGAGACAATCCTGCAACTATTGTTCATTCCTAGAGGTGTGTCCTTTGTTTTTTATTTAGTAAAGCCAATAGTAGGGCTGGAATACGCAGCCAATCAGATGCCTCCTATGTGCATTTGAAAGCTCATCCCTCCCAGGTTAAGCTTTAATTCCAGTTTGCTCTCCACTAAGAGAAAACTATTAGCAGCATTATGTCTTTTCATTTTTACATTGTTGGCCTTCATGGATGGCCGCTTTCTATGAGCTGGAAGATGAGGATCCAGTATTTAGCTGATATTTGCTGGAAATTGGATACAGGTAATATTCTATCTACAGGTTATTATTTACAGGTTTGAGGGGCCATATTTAAAAATTCCCCCATCCCAACCTGTCCAAGCAGGTAGAATTATTTAATTTAATTTAAGTAAATTAATAATTTTTTTCTGGGGCCAACAGGCCATCTCAGATAGGGAAGGTTGTGTGAGGGTGGGGAGGATGGAAAATATTATGTGGCCGGGAGAGGGTGGTGTTATAATTTATACAGATTTCAGGATTTCGAATATTTCTTAACAGTGTTTGGGAGATTAATTATAATCTCCCAAACATCTTTTTTAATGGGCCAGGAACCCTGGGCAAGATCCTGACTCTAATTTTAGGGGGGTTATGGAGCCATTTGGTAAGTTGTTATTAGTTGGGGGGGGGGGGGGGTGGGGGTAGAGCCACTTGCCCTGGCACCCCTTGTTTATGATCAGGGTATAAACAGACTAGTTTACAGGTTTTAAACATACTAGCCAGGACTGACACATGAAGAAGACAGGCAGACAAGCAAATAGGTACATTGTTTGTATTCTACAATGAATTGTTCGGGACTGGATGGAACCTTAGACTGGACTGGTAGCTGAGACCGGACTGAGACTGGACTGATAGCTGCTCTATCCATCTATCTATGTGTTTGTATGTCTGTCTATGTGTTTTCTATGTCTGTCTACCTATCTGACTTGTCTGTCTACCTGCATCTCTGATGATAATGGGTGAACTGATGAGACTCCATCACGGGCCACTAAGTTTCTAGTCCTCCCCTGTGTGGCTAATTCTAATATCTCATTTGTGCTAATGATTTGATATGGGAAAATGTCCTTGGAAATGTTGTGTTATTGTTGTATATCAAACATGAAGCATAAATTCATACTTAAATGTTTCCTATTCATTTCTGACAGATATATGCATGACATGAGTGATGTTTAATCACGCTTTGATGACAGTGATTAATGAATTTACAAACAAATATGTCAAGTTCATTTTGAATTGGATTAACTGTGTAATTACTGTTTACAGACTAACTATACTAAGAAAACTAGAAACATATAATGTGTAGGCAGATAAGAACTATACTTGGGCAGTCCTCCTGAGTTAAGCAGCTGAAATGGAAAACTTGGTCCTCCCCATAGAAGTCAATAGGAGGTCTTTGGCTATTCCGCAATAGCCAAGTTCTTCCTGAAATAAACGGAAATCCTCCCCATAGGATCTGTAGGATGACTTCAGCTTATTCTGGGTCCATTTCAGGAGGACCTCAGCTATTACAGAAATAGCCGAAGTCCTCCCATAGAAGTCATACAGCTATTATGATTAGCTATATTAATAATAATTATATTGTTATGATATGAATTATTATATTATTATATTAATGTTATATATATTATAGTTATATATATATATATATATATATATATATAAATATATATATATATATATAAATATATATATATATATATATATATATAGATATATATATAAATATATATAGCAGTCCAACAGAGACAGAAAGAACACGCACTCACGGGACCAAATAAAGGCAATATGATCTTTAGTCGATACTCCAGACAACAGCAGGAACACGTAATCGACGTTTCGGTCCCACTCGGGGACCTTTATCAAGACGAGTATAGTTTATATGAGTCTTGATAAAGGTCCCCGAGTGGGACCGAAACGTCGATTACGTGTTCCTGCTGTTGTCTGGAGTATCGACTAAAGATCATATTGCCTTTATTTGGTCCCGTGAGTGCGTGTTCTTTCTGTCTCTGTTGGACTGCTGTTTGTTCCTGCTACACAGCACCCGGGCACTTCGATCTTGCTGTCTCCCTAAGCTGAGTGCACCACCCTTGGATTTTCTATAAATATATATATATATAAAAATAATAAAACACACTGAAAATCAATGGCCATATTATGTGACTTAATCTCCCATATTGTCATTTAAGATAGGTGCTTTTAAAATAAATTTGAAATAACTGTGAAATTACAAGGATTGAGTGACAAGGCTAAACACCACATGGTAATATATTTTTTTGCTGAAAAAATTTGAAATCTAGAAAGAAAATCTGTTAAAATCATCTGCTTTCATTTTTGAAAAAAAAAGATAGTTTTCTCATTGGATTTGTATACTATCGCAGCATGGAAATTTCAAGACATGGCATTTTCAGATAATCAGTGTCTTTATACTATTATCACAATTTTTAATAAGCTAAAGGCAGTAGGATTTATTTAATTGTCTTGTTTGTCATTCTCCTTTCTTTAATCTATAGCTTATTACATTTTTAAAAATAATTTTTATTGAGAGGGGGGGTTAGGGCTAGAGCATCTATAAAAATAGATTTCTATATAGACCAGTGCTTGAAGCCATTTTAGAACAATTTGGAAGTGGAGTATTGGTATTTAGGTCTGTTTTTGTATTGGGTATATGATCAACTGTTTTAGGCTTTTGTGTTTTCCTTAGGCTCTATCTTTATGTGAACATGTCACTGGAACAATAAAGTGTACTGAATATACCTTATTTTTTATTGAGTTTTTATTGAGATTTTTTATTGAGTTTATTTATTGAGTGTTTTGAGAGTCAAGAAAAAAGAAGAAAAATATGGAGGTAGGAAGATACCAGTGCAAAACAGTAAAAATAATTTGTTATAATACTTAAAAAATAGCTTTCTATTTAGACCAGTGCTTGAAGCCATATTAGAACATTTTGGAAGGTTAGTGCATGGTAAGGAAGTGGAGTATTGGTAATTTAGGTCTGCAAAGTGTTTTTCTGTACGGTACAGAATAGCATCTTAGGGCACAGCACACTCAGTTGAATGTGCTTCTGAATACCCAAACAGTTGTTGAAAATGTTTACATAATTATTTTCCAGTTTTCAGTCTTTTTCCATCCCCATTTATTTATACTGGGTATACGATCAACTGCATAAGGCTTATGTGTTTTCCTTAGCCTTAGCTGTATGTGAATCTGTCACAGGAACAATAAAGTGTGTTGAATAAACCTTATCATGCTGTGTCTCCTTGGAGACAACACATCACATGCTCTTCTAGGGAAGCCACACCACAAAAGTTAGGAAGCACTGTTAAAGACAAACAAAAGTTATGGAGCAATCATTGATATTTACCTGTATTTTTTGTAAATAACTTACATTTTACTTTTGTAACACTCATAAAATGTGTAGTTTGTACCTTTCTGAATCATTTTTCACTTTGAAAACATCCACGTATGTAAATTGAGAACCAAATGTTCATTTTGCACAATCTGAACAAAGATAGGAGAGTCATTTATCAACAGCAAATCTGAATACAGAAAGACTTAATACATTTCATTAGGTTTGATTTATTGTACATTTGAAAATTTACATGGGAACAGAATGTTAAAATAAAATTATAGTCATTAAAATGTGTTATATGTTGCAATCTTAGGGAATATTCTGAACAACGGCCTTTAAAATACTTAAAATATTCATTTGGATTCCTTGAAATGTACTCAGTTAGTTTGTCCTTGTTTGGTCGCATTGCCCTGTGTAGGACCTGATAGAAAGTAAATTATATTACTTCACATCGAAAGGTGACATGATCTTGTTTTTTGACTGGAAAGGTTAATAATGAATATGTGGGAATTGCAATGCCTAATCTTCCAAAATGAGAGAACAAGGAAGAGAATGTCCTCACCATGGTGTTAAGCTTTGCATTGGATTGCCAGATATAGTTCCAGAAAGAGGTTGCCAGGTATTACCTCATATGCAAACCTGAGATTCACTTGTTTACTTTGGCTTTGGAAGAAAAAGAAAATTGAATCTGTTTATAGTTGTAAAAACTACACTGTTGTGCCATTTAACAGTGTGCAACAGCATACCCCACAGCAATTAATAGCCAAAGCACAGGAAAAACATTATAAGACATTTCTGAATGATGTTCATTTACAAATAATTTTAATCAGATTTAAAACTGGGGCACTTATCAATTAATAAGGGGTTGCCACATTTAAATAAAGCAGTCACCCGCCGAATTACCAGATGTTGTGCCTGAGTGTTATTACTTATGGATTGTCTCCAAGATGTTCCGGTCCTGAGCTATGGGTTAAAAGACATATTTGTAATTTTACTGGGATCCAGCCTGCGGTGAGCTTTATTAATTTTTTCATAAAAGGTTATATTTCTTCTGACAATCCATTTATCTTGAATCCTTTCCATACATCCCACAGACTTTACCAATGCTACAACTAGACAACAGTTTTAACAGCTGTTGATAAAGATCAATACCAGTGATGCCATGTATAACCTTCCCATTACGTAACGTGTAATAGTGAACCATTTATTAATCAAAATGTAGATGCCAACATTGGTTAGCATTGCAACATTCTACCCTGTGGAAATGAAAGGACTTTATTAACAGTGAAAATGTGGAAATTACATTAATAAATTACAGACAAAAATAGGTAAGTTGAAAACATAAAATATTTTATTCATATTTTCAAAAAATTCTTAGAAAATATTATTTTGTTAGAGCATTTGTTTTTGCAATTTTTTAAATGTTTTTGTAATTATTTTTTATTTATCTGTTTTCTTCAGTGAAGTCCAGGGCAGGGTGGGAGCATGTTTTTTCAGTGCAGGAGTACAACTAGGTGAGAGAAATCGTAAGCAACCAAGGGTTTCATGGCTACTACGATGCTACAGTGAGATGTACTCATTATCATCTGATGAGGAAGAGGATGATGGACTAGGCAACCGTCTAGTCTTGTCCATATCATCGTTCTCCTCACCAGTCTGACATTCAACTACCTGTACAGATGGATAACTGAATGTTAGGTGTGAGAATTAGCTCTGGAGCATCAGTATTCTCTAATCTAGTACGCTCCTGGGCCAATTTAGCATGCTTGTTCCTTAAAATTCAGTTTAGCTCGAGCCTCGCACTACTGCTTGTACCATTATGCCATCTGCTCCAGGATGTACAACTTCCATATCTAACCAACTAAAGTACTGATCCTGCTTCTCATTTATCTCTGCATTAAACAGCTACTGTTTGCTCACCTTCATGGTCAGGGCTGGTTAATGTAAGCCAGAACCTGCTGGGTACCAGCAACAAGGGCATGGACAGCAGCTTTGAATACTGCCATCGGTGGGACATCAGGAGGTTTTGTAGGGCTCCTGATGTGCTTGTCATTCTGGCATCCAATACCATGATGAGACGGCTCTCCTCTTTTATAGCTGTACCTTCAAGACAAATGTAAATGACCATATAAGCGTGTCCATGACTTGGGGCAGGCAGGACATAAACATCACCAAGTTAAAAGGGCCTGTTTGTCTTTTAGCTGGCACCTGATTGTGGTTCCTAGTTAGTACAGCATTTTTTCATTCTTTGTTCCTTTTTCTGCATTATGCTGGCTTTGTATCTTAAGTGCACTCTTATCCTGTCTGCTGCAGTTAACTAAGTGCAAACTCTTCACTACACTTTCTAGACTGCTGCAGATACCTATTAAGGGCAAATTCTGCAGTCTTATTTTCAGTCTGCTGCGGATTCCTGTTAAGTGCAAGCTTTGTGGTTCAGTATCCTGTTTGCTTCCTGTCATCTAAACCTCAGGGCTCAACCTTTGGAGCTAGACTGGTTTGCTTTAAAAGCTCCCATTGGTTTGGGTTTCCCATTTACCGGCCCCAGCATGACAAAACTTTTACTTTGCATTCATTCTAGCTTTTTAGTAATGGTTAGTTTAAGGTTGCACAGCATAAACCAGTGCTATTCTCATTGCTCATTAATCCTACGATAGAACCTATGTTGAGATAAACATTCATATCACTGTAGTATGCAAGTAAATAGATGTCATACACCTTTACATTTTTGTCCACATTTCTGTGTCCATAGATGTTCAGTTGTATGTAAGTAGAGGGTGATCTACAGGTAGCTAACTGCATTTGTATTAGCATCAAACGTGTATCATTGAAAACACACCAAAAAATCCACCTCAAAAATTCGGACTCTACCCACAACCCCGCGTAAACAAATATAAACAATGCAAAAAACACACAAATGGTATAATCTGGAAATGCACACCTTTTGTGAGTTTTGTGCACTTTTTATAATTATTTACCTTATATGGTGGATCCAACGGCTTGTACATGAGATAGTTGGTGTGAGACACATTGTCCTGCAGGCAGTGAAGATTCCCCTATTGGAGAAGAAGAAAAATGACAACTTCCAGCCTCACCCGTCCCTGCAACCTTGACTCTTGATTATTTCAACTGATTCCTGAGCCATTCTACATTTAGACTCAATCAAAGACAACTTTAACTCAGAGTGGGTTATTCACTAAAAGGTTAGTTGAGGTGAGATGAACATTTCATCTCACCATTTCTAAGATACATTGTGCAGGGACAAACCTGGTAAGTTTCCCCTGCTAAGCAAACTCACCAGGGTTGACCTGCACAAAGTAGAGCTAAACTGGTGAGATTTAAATGTTCATCTCGCCTATAACTCACTTGCAATCCACCTTTCAGTGAATAGTTCCCTATGTCTTTCTACTGATTTTTGAGCCATTACAAACTTCCAGCCTCACCTGCCTCTGCAACCTTCATACAGAGTTTTTTCTTCTGTTTCCTGAGATTCAACTACAATCTACAAATTTGGACTTTATGATATTGTATCTTTGTCTTGCATTCTGTGCCCTCTGATCTAAGACTTTTTGAAATATTATTTTCCTCTCTAGCACGCATTTGTATCGGTGGCATATGTTGCACACAATGCCTGGTTCTTCTCCAGTGAAAAACTCTGTGAAATACTTTAGACTTCTAATACTACCAGATGCCTGACTGTGAACCTGATCTTCCCCTGCCCTACTCTTCATTTTTAAAAATAAAATTTTTATATATTTTTTGTTTTGTTTTAGAATTGCTAGATTTTAATCTTTCTCTAAAATGAGGGTCTTGTCATGTGCTCACTATTTATATTAATATTCTGCAACAATAATTGGCTTTCAGTTGATTGTATATCAATTTCTGGAATCTGGGCATATTTCCCATGGAGGATTCAGTATACTCCTTTTGAATTTTGAATGGTTTTAGGTTGTTTGCGGCTATTTTTTCAATCTTCATTTGAGGCATTTGAGGCTACCACTTAGATTTCACACTTTTCGGATGTATTTTTGGTTATCAGGTTTGATTTCCATCTCTATTTGTTGCATTTTGGCAATACTTGAATGGTCCAGATCAGGGCCGGACTGGGAGAAAAATTCGGCCCGGGCATTTTTTTATCACAGCGGCCCACTAAGAAGGGGGCGGGGCATCACCAATGACAAACACGCTCCCTCTCAAAGTGAGCATGTTGGTTCAATGCTCTTCCAGGGCAGACCATGCGCAGAGCTCTGCTGAAGAGCTCTAGCATGAGAAAAAACCCTGTATTTGTTCTGCACAGTGCAAGCAAATTTAATAACATGCTTGCACTGTGTTTCCTTGCAACTTGTCTCTGGTGTCTCTATAAATGGATACCAAGAGACAAAAATGCCAGGAAAGAGTATTGAGCATGTGTTTGGAGCCTGCTTGTGGGATTGCGTGTGTGTAGAGTGAGCTGATTGTGGTGTGGTATTGTGTAATAAGGTCGGTTTTAGTTGTGTTGTGTTTGTGGTGTAATGTGATGCATATGTGGCTAGGGGCTGTAGAGAATGTGTGTATAGGGGATATAGCAAGTGTGTGAATACAGGCTATAGTGTGTGTGTGTGTGTGTATATATAGATGTAGTGTGTGTTTAGGGATGTAGTATGTGTTTGCTTACAAAGAATCTAGTGTGTGTATATATACACACATATATATATATGAGTCTAGTGTGTGTTTGAAGGACCCAGAATGTGTATAGGAGATCTAGTGAGTGTGTGTTTATAACGGTTTCAGAGTGTATATAGGGATCTAGCGTGTGTATGTGTGTAGATGATCCAGAGTTGGGTAAGGGATCTAGTGTGTGTCTGGAATGTAATGTGTTTAGGGGTGCAGTATGTGTGTGAGGGGTGCTGTGTGTGTGTGTATATATATATATATATATATATATATATATATATATTTATATATATATAGAAGTATTGTGTATGTCTGTTGTGTATGTCTGTTGTTTATTTACCCCCCCTACACACACACACACAATCCATTCTAACATTTATACAGCACTCTCACACCCATCACACACAGCACTCACACTCAGCACTCTCACACCCATCACTCCCTTCTTACCTTTAGACTGGGAGGCGGGGTTCCCTGGTGGTCCTCGTGGTGAGTGAACTCTAGCCTGCCATGGCAATGCTCCGGATCTCGCGAGAGGAACCCGGTGGAGCTGCAAGTTAGTGCTCCGCTGGGTCCTCTTTCCAGTCTCCCTCCCTCTCTCCCCACCGGCGGCCGCATTTGAAAGCTTGTGGGCCGGTGAGGGAGATCTTTGATGTCCTCACCGGCCCTTCATGGAAAACAGCGGGGCCGGCACTCGGATAGTGCCAGCCCTGCATAGACCGGCAGGGGAGATCCTGGGACCCAGAGGCCACTGCTGGGACCTCCCCTGCTGGCCTCGGCCCATGGCCACCGCGACCCACCGGGCATTTGCCCGGTGTGCCCGATGGCCAGTCCGGGCCTGGTCCAGATTTTTAGGACCATTCATATTTCTGACATGCTCAATAATTTCATCAGTCCAAAATTCAGGGGTTGGATTTTACTCTCCGAACATTGGCGTTACCTGAATAAACCACATAGTCTATTATATCTTTTCATTTTCAGGGCACAATGCATAGTAACATTTTAGATGACCACATAAAAAAGTAAACCTGACAATTGCCCAGATCCCCTCCTGAAGTTCCGTTGAATGAAACACATTGAGATTTTTGTTTGGGTGGGCGTGACATCACAACGCAGAAATCATGTGTTCAGCCCTGTTTCCCTCAGTGCTAAGGATCCCTGACCACCAGTGGAATAGGAGTTGCATGTTCATTATTGTATTATGTGTGGCAGAGTTACCTGCCAATAAAATTAATAATTGTTTAAACACTAGAGTTTCATAGTGTGTGGTCTATTTTGGATTACTCAGAATTGGAGGATTCAGTGTGATAGTGGGTGTCTCCCCCCAAAAGTGCTGCATACATCACAGTAGCTTATTGTGAGTGTAAATGTTATCAACATGTTTCTTATTTTTTTGTACTTACATCTTTTTTCCTTTTTTTGCATATTGCACTAGGATTTTGAATTTATTTATTTTACAGATATCATCTCATGGGATTTGGTTTTGCTAATTGCCTAGATTTCACATTTTGTGGCAGAAATGCATCTATTTTTCAATGGTAAACATGACCTTGTTACATTTGAAAGAAACGAATTTAGAACAAAGGGAGCAAGGCATCATGGGGCCTCAAAGATAAAGATAGATTAGAAGTGGATAATTTACTGCAGTCAAGAGTGAAAAGATGCAGTAGTAACATTTCGGTAAGACGTGTTTAATTAGTGTCAATAGGCAACAAAAAAACCTGTATTTTTTTCAAAGAACACAGACTTTTTAATATACAAGCTGTAAGCAATTGTAAAGTGGTGACAAGTGAAATACTATACAGTGCATATGTTTATTTAGAATAGTTTTCATCATTTGTTCAAAATCTCTTTAAGCATATAATGTATAGGGATTTACAACAACAAGCATTAAACTATACCCTAATTTAATTAAAATTGACAAACAATAGATATATTTCGTCTAGACAGACGCTTTGAAGAGAGCAATAAATAGTTTAGAAGTAGGATGCCACAGACAATGTAAGAATGTGTTCTTCTACATTCATTTACATTTAGTACTGAAGAACTGTGATGAAAAGCAGAAGTTTTAATTCTTTCATGTAATTCCAAGTGTCAAATTCTTGTGTATCATACATATCCCCCCAAAACCTCCCTGTCCCCACATGAGCAGTATGAAAAAATGAATGATTACCGTACTCCCAAATGTGGTGTGAATCAAATCATCTGTATACGGAACACATAAAAATATGCTCCCTGCCAAAAGCAACCAAAGTGAACTCTTACCAAGAGACATCTACCATGCTATCGCACGCATATCAAAAATAATGTTGTTTTCATCCTTTGCATTATTCTTTGCAATATATAAGATCTTTCTTGAGAAAAATACATGTTCACACATGTGAAGAAAATACATTTTATACACATGTTTACTTACATTTAACTGTGCTGTAATGTACAGAAAAATATACTGTTTAAAAGGATTAGTAACACACATACTATCACATACAACTGTCCAACAGTCATATTTAGAGGGGCACAATGGGAACAAGGACAAAAGCTGGGGCAATTATATGATGCTAGTTTATATATATATATATTAATTAATGGACTTGTCACAGTAACCACATGGTACCCTCATCACACGCTATGCTATGTACCTATATTGCATCCACAGCACTTGACATGCACCCACAGGACTTGCCAAGGAATTTCTTAATGTTTAACCCCTTTCCACCTGTAAAGATGTCCGGTTGTGTATGCTGTCCAGTTTGTAGGACGGCATTTAAAGTCCAGAGGTTCACACCTCATCTCAGCACCCTGCAAGGACTTGCAGTGGAATCCACTTTGTCAGATGAGACCACTTAAAGTGGCCGCAGTCTGACATAGAAAATGTAGTTCATGCTCAAAGTGAGCACTGGCAATATTTTACCAAAACTTCCATGTTCTGGCACACCTCAGTGACATCACACTTCACAAAGCTATATCACTAAGTTTCGGCAGGGACGCACTGGCTCTGTAAAGACCGATTGGGTTTCTGCTTGTATGTCCCTTACTCCTGATCACTCTGTGATCAAAGCCAGGAGCACAAAGATGCCATTAAGGGGTTAATACCTATAGAGATAAACAGTTTTCAGAAGGACTAAAATAGCTCTTCCTCATCCTCTTCAAGTGACTTAAAGGGACAGTCTAGTCATCCTTCCAACTTTGGTGCAACTTGCAGGCACCAAAGGGTAGACTTTTTTTCTTCTTCTTCTGTTCTCTGTAAAAATGAAAATATACTTACCTTTGGAAGTGCACCACCAAGTGTCCGTCCTCGGTACTGTAGTGGTGCGGCCACACCGCTTTTGCGCAGTTCATTGTTTTTCCAGCTACCCCCTGTCTAACTACCCAGCACCACCCTCTGTATCTCCCCTGCATGAATTGGAGACGCGCATATACACTCGTCTCCATGGTAACAAGCAGACTGAACTGACCGGAAGGAAGCTCAGTGTGCTTTCCACCAACTTAATCTCACCTGAATTTCCCCCAGCTGCAGTGGCAGCTCTCCCTCCAACCCTCCCCCTGCAATCCCTTAAAAGTCTCAAAAATAGGAAGTGAAAATGGGCCGTCCTGAACCTCTGCAAATATGCCATTTTATCTAAGTGTAAGACCTTCTGTCACGAACACGGGCTATTGGCCCGGCTGAGACAGTGGAGAGAGTGTGGGAGTGAAAGGGTTAATGACACCAGATCCCTGGTTACCTGTTGCTAGTCCCAGCAACCACTAAATTAACCTCTGCAATACCTCCTACACTATCACCCTAGTACACAATTTTCTGCCACCACCAAGACTTTATATCCGGGTGTCTTTGGTTATCCCAAACACAGTACAATATAGTATCACAACCTTGCTTTACTGATCAGACACATATATAATTAACCCTCTGGTTACTTGTTCTACCATAGCTAACCTCAGAAGAGTGAGTTCATATTAGAGAACAAAGACAAGAGCTGATTAAGTAAACATTTAATCTGAAAAAAGTCTTCACAGTGCTGTGTACAGAAATAGATGACCTACAGAAATACAAAGTACAAGTGCAAAACAGTCCATAAAATAAAATAGGAGAAAACACAAGAAATCCTTACATATAATTACCGATATATACAGGGCCGGTGCAAGGATTTTCTTCTACACAGGCGAAGGTGCATTTTGGTGCCCCCTTGCTCTGATCCGCCACGCCTCCCACACCATTAAGCCTCCTTACATTAAATATATATATATATATATATATATATATATATATATATAAATATGAATAATGTATAGTGTAGAAAATACATCTAAATATTCAACTCGCATGCTCTAAATGTGTCACACATTGAAACCCTTAAACACAAAGACACCCTTGCAGTCACACACACAGACACCCTTACCACTTACACACACACAGTTACACCAATTCACACATAACCTGAGACACACTATTTTGCCACTCAATATGCCAGTATTTAGCCCAGGGGTCCTTAAACTTTTAAAACAGGGGGCCAGTTCACTGTCCCTCAGACCGTTGGAGGGCCGGACTATAGTAAAAACAAAAACTATGAACAAATTCCTATGCACACTGAATATATCTTATTTTGAAGTGAAGAAACAAAATGGGAACAAATACAATATTTAAAATGAAGTAAAGTTAAATCAACAAACTTACCAGTATTTCAATGGGAATATTATGCCAGTCAGAGCCCAGTAATATTATGCCAGTCAGAGCCCAGGAATATTATGCCATTCAGATGCCCAGGAATATTATGCCATTCAGATGCCCAGGAATATTATGCCAGTCAGAGCCCAGTAATATTATGCCAGTAAGAGCCCAGGAATAGTGTGCCAGTCAGATGCCCAGGAATATTATGCCAGTCAGAGCCCAGTAATATTATGCCAGTCAGATGCCCAGGAATATTATGCCAGTCAGATGCCCAGGAACATTATGCCAGTCAGAGCCCAGTAATATTATGCCAGTCAGAGCCCAAGAATATTATGCCAGTCAGATGCCCAGGAAAATTATGCCATTCAGAAGCCCAGGAATATTATGCCAGTCAGATGCCCAGTAATATTATGCCATTCAGATGCCCAGGAATATTATGCCATTCAGAGCCCAGTAATATTGTGCCATTCAGATGCCCAGGAATATTATGCCATTCAGAGACCAGTAATATTATGCCTTTCAGATGCCCAGGAATATTATGCCATTCAGAGCCCAGTAATATTATGCCAGTCAGAGCCCAGGAATAGTGTGCCAGTCAGATGCCCAGGAACATTATGCCAGTCAGAGCCCAGTAATATTATGCCAGTCAGAGCCCAGGAATATTATGCCAGTCAGAGCCCAGTAATATTGTGCCAGTCAGATGCCCAGGAACATTATGCCAGTCAGAGCCAGGTAATATTATGCCATTCCGATGCCCAGGAATATTATGCCATTCAGATGCCCAGGAATATTATGCCATTCAGATGCCCAGGAATATTATGCCATTCAGATTCCCAGGAATATTATGCCAGTCAGAGCCCAAGAGAATTATGCCAGTCAGAGCCCAAGAATATTATGCCAGTCAGATGCCCAGGAAAATTATGCCATTCAGAAGCCCAGGAATATTATACCAGTCAGATGCCCAGTAATAATATGCCATTCCGATGCCCAGGAATATTATGCCATTCAGAGCCCAGTAATATTGTGCCATTCAGATGCCCAGGAATATTATGCCATTCAGAGCCCAGTAATATTATGCCTTTCAGATGCCCAGGAATATTATGCCATTCAGAGCCCAGTAATATTATGCCAGTCAGAGCCCAGGAATAGTGTGCCAGTCAGATTCCCAGGAATATTATGCCATTCAGAGCCCAGTAATATTATGCCTTTCAGATTCCCAGTAATATTATGCCAGTCAGATGCCCAGGAATATTATGCCAGTCAGATGCCCAGTAATATTATGCCAGTCAGATTCCCAGGAATATTATGCCACTCGGAGCCCAGTAATATTATGCCAGTCAGAGCCCAGTAATATTATGCCAGTCAGATTCCCAGGAATATTATGCCAGTCAGATGCCCAGGATTATTATGACAGTCAGATGCCCAGGAATATTATGCCATTCAGATGCCCAGGAATATTATGCCAGTCAGATGCCCAGGAATATTATGCCATTCAGAGCCCAGTAATATTATGCCTTTCAGATTCCCAGGAATAGTATGCCATTCAGATGCCCAGGAATATTATGCCAGTCAGATGCCCAGGAATATTATGCCAGTCAGAGCCCAGGAATAGTATGCCATTCAGATGCCCAGGAATATTATGCCAGTCAGATGCCCAGGAATATTATGCCAGTCAGAGCCAGGTAATATGCCATTCAGATGCCCAGGAATATTATGCCAGTCAGATGCCCAGGAATATTATGCCAGTCAGATGCCCACTAATATTATGCCAGTCAGATTCCCAGGAATATTATGCCACTCGGAGCCCAGGAATATTATGCCATTCAGATGCCCAGGAATATTATGCCAGTCAGATGCCCAGGAACATTATGCCAGTCAGAGCCCAGTAATATTATGCCAGTCAGAGCCCAGGAATAGTGTGCCAGTCAGATGCCCAGTAATATTATGCCAGTCAGATGCCCAGTAATATTATGCCTCTCAGATGCCCAGTAATATTATGCCTCTCAGATGCCCAGTAATATTATGCCTCTCAGATGCCCAGGAACCACCCTCCTCCCCATCACTTACCTGGTAGCTGCTGCTCCGTGTCCCTGGACGGACACCTCTTCCCTGCAGAGAAAAGCCTGCGAAACGGCCGAAATCTCGCGTCTCGCGAGAATTGGACTTAGAAAAAAAAAATAATAATTTTATCACGTCGGCTCAAATCCAGATCAGCCACTGCAGGAGCAAAGGGAACGGCGTTCCTGCCATGAAAAAAGTGCAGGAACGCCGTTCCCACGCGTTCCTGCAGGACTCGAGCCCTGGAGGTAAGTACTGGGGTCTGGGGGAGCGGGCGATTTTCCCGCCCCCCCATTGGTGCGCCCTAAGGCAGCCGCCCGTCCTGCCTTACGGTAGCGCCGGCCCTGGATATATATATAATCCTTGTGGGAGATTCAGATAAAGGTAAAGTTCTCCATACAAACAGATAAAAAGACAAAAAGTGCGCTTAGGAGCAAACTGTGGAAGTAATGCACCTTAAGTGAAAAATATGGTTAATCTCAATCAGAGATAGTAAGTTCTATATCCAAAATTTCAGGGAGATGGTGTAGATCCCCCTCTGGTGTAGCAACGTATACATAAAAGATACTTTAAATATAAAAGTAAAGTACAAAGATGCACAGATAAGGTAAAAATAGAGCAGGTTGCATTACGCGAATGATTCTGAGTTTTTTTTTCTTTCCATCCGCGGGTTTCGCACGGTTTGCCTTACTCTCCCACTGCACCACATTTTTTCTTAAAATTTGCTTAAAGACCAGTGCCGTCTTGAGGCAGGAATAAAAATAAAAATATGTGACAATCTTTGGCGGGAGTTGGGGGGCAAATGAAGAGGCAAGTTATTATGTGGCCTCCACTGGCCACACCTAGCGAATACACTGAGTTGTATAAGTCAGTTGAGGTGAGATGAACAAAAGAATGCGTAGCATGAGCAATCAGTAGTGCGCCAAGTGGCAATACAATATAGTTTATAAATATAAGTTATGTGCACAAAACAAGTAAGAACAGGCACTGTTCTATAGATACATAAAAAAACCCACAAACCAGATAGCACACTATATAGTGACATAAAAAGACACATTAAATAAATAAATGTGTTGTACATGAATTATTAAACAAAAATATCACAATAACTGCACTAATGTGCACAAAATAACTCACATCAGGGTATGGGAAATCCAAAAAGCGATGAATAACTTGGTATAGAGTCCAGAATCTGAAAAGATGACATAAAAACACAACTAATAGTGTAGTAAGTCTGACGAATAAATAGAACAATGCCTAAAAGAAAAAACAACCAATAGATTGCCCCACTCACAGACGAAACTCCTAAACAGTACAGTAAGAAACAAATCTCCTCACCAAGAGGGAATCCTTATGCCCGCTCTGTGAATCCAAAGTGCTTTAATGATGGGAAAATAGCAGCACTAAAAAGTAAATCATAAGCGAAATATAATTACTGCTGCTAATCTTCTTGAAAAAAGTTTTAGATTTGAGTCTCTCTTCCACAATTTAAAAATTAATGTCAATAAAAAAAAATACAAAAAATCATTGTCATTGAATAAAATTTAAATTAAATTGTCATTGCCCTAAATTCACCTAGTTGTGGTTCCATTGCTAGCCAAAGAAAGATGACATCATCTATATAGCGCTACAGTAGGACCAGTTTTGCGCCATATATGTAGAGCACAACAAATCCCATATACTCATGAAAATTTTCTCATAAACTCAGCACAAACCTGATCCCCATGGATGTACCACAAATCTGTAGGTTCAAATCTCCCTACAAAAACAAAGTAATTATGCTAGGCTAAAAGATATCTGTTTAATATTCATATCATTTTCTTTCAATATCTGTTCTACCGCTTTAATAGTCTATAGAGGTGTATAATGCAGAGATACTGACTAAGACTAAGACCAAATCCTGTCCCCATGTAAAATCAGTGAGAATGTTAATAATATCCACACTATCTGTCACATAGAAAGGTATAAGTCGCATATATTTTTTCAAGAAAGTATTCACACAATCAGAAAAGTTGCTAAATCTCCTCGGAAGGAAATAGAAGTATGGCACAACAGGACTGGAAGGGAAAAACCTGCTGCATCAATACTCCACATTCTCTGCCCATATCTGGATGCTCTCTAACGTATTTTTCTTAATAGCAAACTTATGAGCATTCACAAATAAATGTAACTTATTTTATGTAACCTTAATGACTGTACAGGACCAAACCTAAAAAAACAGAGTTGGCCATTCATAATGCATTGATCGTGCCAGCTGAGCACTTATAGTCCTTGCACAATGTATAGTTAAATCAGTGAGGTGAAATATTTATCACACCTGCAGTTCACCTTTTGCTGAACAACCCATTCAACTGACCATTTCTGCTGGACAAATTCAAAACAAAGCATTATTAGCAGAGCTGGAAAAATGATATTAATGCCTGATTTTTGCAGTTCACTTCAAGTTCACTAGTTAGTTCATGTTTTAGTGATCAGACCTCTGTGTGCTAAATGTATTACTTCCCTAACAAATAATAAGGTGTCAGCTATTCTTGCTTATTCCTCTTTCCTCTGTATGATTAAATTAATACAATTATGTTCAGAATTAGAATATTAATACTATTATGTTCAGAATTAGAATATTAATACTATTATGTTCAGAATTGTAATACTCCCCAGTGGACATTTCTCATGCTGGCCTTATCTTTGCAACTATACCTGCAATGCATTCTACAAAACATAGAAAACATTCTCAAGAGACTAGTGAGTTAATATTCATGAAGCTCTTGTTGTTTAATCAAAATGGCATCAAATGCTTATTTGCCTCACAGTTTTAACACACTGAGGTAACTCTCCTCTGAAAGAATGACTGAAAAATATACTTTTGCCAGCAACGCACAGAATTGTGCAGCAGACTGGAAAGGACGTGATAAAAGATCTGATGATGCCAAATATCCAAGTTGAAATTCCAGGATACCTTTTAGTAAATTTAAATTTAAAACTGCTGAACCATCATTTGTGTCATTTGTATGTGTGCATGTCAGTTTGGTCACTCACAACTAATAGCTGAGGTGGAGATAAGCATTTCATCCCTATCTGTAGGTGTGTTCGGCATCTCTGCAGTTCTGTGATGTAGCAGCCTAAAAGTCTTGCAGAATGAGGTGAATTTCTTTTGAACAGTGCAACATACAGTATTAAGTGTTAACCGAGTAGCACAACAAATCTCTAGTATCTCAAACTAGGGAATGATAGGAAAGTATGACAAAAAAGACAACCAAGTGCACTAGAAAACACACATCATACAATAAAAAACGATGCACTCGACTGTACCGTTGGAATAATAGAAGGAGAATACTCATTGCATATGTAAGGAAAACAAAGGGAAAAAAATCACATGGGACAATAAACGTATACAGTAAATTGACCAAAAGCTAGAATTAGCAATGTTTATTAAAATACAGTAAAGATAAAAATTATCTTCCATATTCTGAAACCTCTCCCTATGTAGTCTCACAAGATTTCTGTATTGCCCTCCCATTTGTGTCACCGTCTTGTTTCAGCAGTGTTTTCAAACTCTGAACTTATCTACAGTCCGTAATATTACTTGTGAATGGAAGGGGAAGTTCGCAAATAGTTAAAAACAGATACAGAGAAATACATATGAATGTTTAAAGAGGACCCCGATGGCACAAATAGCTAAAACCTTGTTAAACAATACCTATATTGCATATAATTGTGTGTGGTGCAGATTTGTTAGTAATGCTTTTGAATTGTGCTGATTCTGTCTGATCAAAAGTTATTTTAAAGGGTTAGCCTTTTTTAAGTAAGGACAAATGTAATATGGTTATTGTTGATATAATAATATAATATGAGGATTAAAAAAATGATGATAGAGCTGCATTCATGTCTCAACTATAAAAAAATATCTTTTAGATGCTGTGGTTTACAAGCCTTTAGAAAATCAGTGCTTCAAGTTCTCTTATGAAACACACAAGGAAAACATAACCAATTAGGCATTTTGTTATTTATCTGTTTATTACTTGCAGCCTGAACTTCCATACTACTGTATGCAGTGTTCAATGCTATCTATCAAACTTACTTACCATTCAGCATGGATAAACTACACATACTCGCTTTTTTAAATTATGTCTTGTTTTTGTTAATAGCTCCTATGCAATCATTCAATATTGTATGGCTTGTTTAACGCAAGGCTATTATATTCTGCAGGTTGCTTGCCTGAGCTTAAGTAGAATCATTTTAATCACTCAGTAATGCTGTCCCCCTTTCTCTAGTTACATAGGATCCATCATTATGCCAACGAGTTAATGAAGAACATCTTCGAAACATTGGTCCTAAATCAAAGCAACATATTTTTCTTCTTTCCTTGATAATTTTATTTTCATTTTCAGAAACACTCACTTTTTAGACTTGAATATAATGGATGGCATTTGTGTTTGGGATATATAGATGGGCCAAATGCAAACAGGTAATTGAATTTATGTGTGGAAGCTAGTACAAAACACATGCTACATTTAGGCTGGAAAGAAAAAGAAACACAGCGAATCGATATTGACAGCAGATTGGAATAGCTTGTCGCATCTGTTCGTTCAAGTTTCCTACTTGTTAAAACAAAATAGAATACATCTTACTGCTGATCGTTTATGTTTTTAGATTTCTTTTTTCTGTATTCAAACAGCTATATTGCATTTTATCATGTTCAGTTGGGAAATCAAAAATTACTTTTAATGTACTGAAAATGTAACTTATGTTAATAAATATTAACGTCCATTCAATTTTGATCCAAATAAACCCACGTTTTTGATTAATAAAAAATATTTAAAAAATTCTTCTAGATTCTAGATATTTCTCTCTGGAACAACAATTTACTATTTCCAGTGTTTTTATTTTATTTTTAATTCTGCTGTTCACTACCACTTCTGCTGAAAGGCAATTTCATCCAGCATCATTTTGCTGCATTTTTCTGGTGGGATTCTCATTTTACAGGTCTAGCCATTCTTTTATCCTGAACACAGGAAATCATCTGGATTATCATTGATCAGTGGGAAGTAAACATACCTTTCAAGTATTTGATAAATAGTTTCTAGTAATTTTACTCCATTTAGGCTGATTTCTATATCATTTATAAAAAAACAAGTAATGATTTATTTTTTCTAAGAAACCATCAGAAATAAAAACCATGTTGCTCTCAAAATTTGGGAGGCTTAGTACAAAGCTTTATGATATACTTCATTGTTTAAGGTCAAGTGGCTATACAAAATAGTATGCTTTTAATTTAAACTATTATCATTAGTATCTGCTGTTCACATGATTAAAAATGATTGCATGTATTTTAGTATTGTTTCTCATTTGAAAAACATTCTTTGCATGAAAAATTCTAATGTTTAGGATTTTTCATTAATCTCAAATTGCTGTTTATGATTAAAATCTTACAACAGATTGGTAGAATTCGGTAGCCATTATCCCGTCACAAAACCATAGAAAACACTCTGCTTTCCACCATTATAAAGTTGCCAACAAGTGTATAATTATAAAGGAAGTTTTGGCTGTATGAGTAACAAAAGCACATTTAGGCTTACGCAGGAAAAAGAGAACAAAGACGCTTGCACTCCAGATTCCGGTAAAAAAAATGTCCAAAATGTATTGGGAAGATCCGACCAAATACAGTGAGAAATCACAGGAATGAATATGAAAAGGGGAAATGGAATCGCCTTACGCATTTCACGTGAAAACACGCTTATTCATAGGCTTATTCATATTTAGGCTTACCCTTCATGTTAAAGCACTTTGTCAGTAGGGTGTCTTTATACATTAATTGATTGGCAGACACATGTCTTACAGTAGGTTTAATTAACTCTCTTTCTGATAAATCACTAGACTGCAATCTGCAGCCAACACCTTCAACTATGTGCAAGCATGGGAAAGAAAAATGGTGGGGCACTCAGCTTATTCATCCAATTAAACTGACAAGTGAATTCAAATGACATGCTAAAGTCAGGCATTAAAAGCTGAGTAGGAAAGCTTCTCCAAATTGCAATCTTTGCAACAGTCCATTAAAGCCTGATATTTTGCAGTTCACTTGAATTCACTTGTCAGATTAATTTTAGTTGTTATTCCTTATTGCAGATAGTGAAATCATGTACCTTTGAATAACTAAAGGATAGCTTAATTTATATGAAACATTTATAAAATAAATGTGTTAATTACCACTATGACTGAACAGTATTTTATGCTCTAATGTCAAATACAGTGTCTATAGTGAGAATCTAGGCCATAGGCTGCCAACATGCGGCCCGCGGGACCTCGAGATGTGGCCTGCGTGAATGCTGCAGCAGTAACCACACCTCCAAACGCACGTGTTACTGCAAGCAGCGATGGGGAACTAAGATCCCCGACAGAATGCTGCAGGCCATGATGGGCACATAATCGGTCTTCTACACTGCCTGTAATGTCATGCTCACTGGTAAGAGGGAGGGAAGAGAAAAAAATAAAAAATAAAGGAACCACTACTTGCGTGAAGTAGCAGCCCCATCAGGAGCCTAAATCCCCAGTAACGAAATTAAATAGAAAAAATAAAATAAATAAATATGTGTGTCTGTATATGTAAGTGTGACTGTGTGTGAGACTCTGTGTTTGTAAGTGATTCTGTGTGTGTAAGTGACTGTGTGTGTGTCTCTGCGCGTGTGTGTAAGTGCCTCTGTGTGTATGTGTGTGTAAGTGACCCTGTGTGGCCAAGTGATAACTATTGTGTGTGTGTGTAAGTGACTCTGTATGTGTGTGTGTGTTAGTGACTGTCTGTGTGGACGTGACTCTGTGTGACCAAGTGATAACTATTGTATGTGTGTGTCAGTGACACTGTGTGTGTGTGTAAGTGTGACAAAATGTGAAGATATATAATATAATGCATATTTCAGAAGGAATTGTCATACATAATGGATTCTGTAATTTATTTGAAGCTGTGAAAAAAATGTTGGAGCAACTAATAATAATCATTTTAATATAGCTCTTTCTATTAAATTGGACTATACAAATCCGCAAAATTATAGATGAGTATTACTTAAATCACTGTTACTCATTTTATAGACAGTATGATGATGATGGGCCGAGTTGACCCTGCCAGGAACAGCAACTGCAACTTTAAGGTTTTAATATGTATAATAATTGGAGCAGGATCTATATTAGCTATTAGCACTTAACAGTCTACTCAGTAGTGTGGACTGCTACTTTCATCATGACTTTATTTAACTGAATATGTAGGGTATTGCATTGAACAGCAGCTGAGTCTAACCACAACATTTGCATTAGGCAAACAAACTACCAAATGAATAAAGTGTGTGTGTCTATTTTTGAACAAGCCATGAGTTGTTAGCATGTTTTATTACATATATCAATATTTATCATTTTATATATTCTCAGTTTTTAAATGTATAGTGAAACAAGGAATATATGCCATACTATTCAAGTCTAGTTTGTGCTGAGCATTCATATCATTGTTCATTATATACTATCTAGTTCCAGAAAGGAAGGCTCATTTTAGAATAAACCTCTTTATGCTGTTTGTCTGACAAAAAACAGGTCAGGTTCAAGTATATCATGATCTTAAGTGCTGATTCAGAACAGGTTGTGGACCCCTATATGCATGATTCAAGTGACCTGAATTATTGAAGACACTTGCAGAGAATATACAATGTTATAGATTGTATCAGTGGATTACCTCTGGTTTCAATACTTCTATCTGGTATGACTATGACATCTAAGATGGTGGCAAAATGGTCTTATGACATACAGATGCAGCACTAATCATTCTTCTCATTGGTTGCATTACATGATTATTAAACATCTTGGACTTCAAAAAAGCAAGTTAAAACCTACTGGTATCTTTTTGAGGGAGAATGGGTTCTATTTAATACAATGTTTGAGTTATCACTTATCATCAAAAATGGAGTGGTAAATCTCTCTCTCTCTCTCTCTCTCTCTCTCTCTCTCTCTCTCTCTCTCTCTCTCTCTCTCTCTCTCTCTCTCTCTCATATCTCCCTGTTCTTCTCTATATTTTACTATCTCTCTTTTTTCTCTCTCATTTCTCTTTTCTATCTCTCCATTTCTCTCTTTCTGTATGTGCATGTAAATATCTGCATCAGTGTTAAAGGCTGACTGCACGCAAATTTTTTTTGCCCTGTTTCATTAGTTGTACCCTAGTCGCGATCATATTTTATAAACTGAATAGATCTTACTTTAACTCCTTCTAGTTCGGAGTCAAGTAAGTATGTTCAGCCATTTGATTGCATAAAAACCTGGTACTTGTGAGAAACATTTTTAGAAAAAAGATATTACAATTTTAATGAATACATAATGTTTATAATTATTTAATTGTAACATGCATGATAAAAGATAGGTACTTTGCAAGTCATAGTGTAAATTTAACACTATTTCAATTCAATTTAAATTTTTTAGCAACACATATTATATTAGGAGATCTTGGTCTCCTGTTGAAGCATTTATTCTTTACTTCCGTTTAATTTACCCTAGTTAATAACATACACAAATAAAAATAACTCCATGTACTTGTTCTATGTGGTCATTTCAATTTCCCTGGGGCTTATTAATTACAATACGTGTTATTTTATTTGTTTACAAGGCAGAAAATTAAATCATTAAAGTTTTGAATGTTAGCAGGACACATTAGCCTGTCTTGCACTAAATTGTTATTTTCCGCTTTTGCATTTTTTAATTGATACCTACTGCTGAAGAATTTGTAGTATGCGGAGTAATGTTCTGTATATATTAAAAATGTAAAAGTGAGAGTATGTAGTGTAATGTTCTGTATAATATAAAAATGTAGCAGTGAAAAAAAGCGATGTTATGTCTGTCTATCTATTTATCTACCTATCCATTTTTCTATCTATGTGTCTATTAGGTTACTCTTAACCGTATATTCAGACTATTCATGGACTTTTGGATTTTTTGCAGACTACCCATTTGCTCAAGTTCACAACCTCAAAATATGTTCCACACACCAGATTATTTGGTTCAGGAGAATCATAAATCTCTTGTCATAAAAAATACTATAGGACTGTTATTGGAATCCTCTATCCTTTTTTTTTTACATTGCCTCCTTTGTAAAATATACCGTATTTGCTTGAATATAAGATGACCCTGATTATAAGACGCCCCCCCCAAACTATGGATTTTCCTTTAGGAAAAAAATGAAAACCCTACATATAAGTCTACCCATAAGAAAAAGTTTAACTTGTATATATTCACATGTAAATTGCTTTTTTTTATATTTAATAAAAACTTATGATATAAAAAAATGAATTTCTTGTTTTAATTTACCTTATATGTGAAAATGCTGCCCCTACCCCCCAGACTTACCCAATGCTCCCCCTAACAGTGACTGTCTCTCTCCCCACCCTCCCCCAATGTTGTCTGTCTCTCCACCCCTTCCCTCCCCCAGCGTTGTCTGTCTCTCTCCCCCACCCTCCCCCTAATTGTCTGTCTCTCTCCCCCACCCTCGCCCCAATGTTGTCTGTCCCTCCACCATTCCCTCCCCCAGCGTGGTCTGTCTCTCTCCCCCAGCGTGGTCTGTCTCTCTCACCCACTCTCCCCCCAATGGTGTCTGTCTCTATCCCCCACCATCCCCCCAATGGTGTCTGTCTCTCTCCCCCACCCTCCCCCCAATGTTGTCTGTCTCTCCACCCCTCCCTCCCCCCAGCATTGTCTGTCTATCCACCCTCCCCCCCCAGCGTTGTCTGTCTCTCCACCCCTCCCTCCCCCCAGCGTTGTCTGTCTCTCCCCCACCCTTCCCCCAAATTGTCTGTCTCTCTCCCCCACCCTCCCCCCAGAATTGTCTGTCTCTCTCCCCCACCCTCCCTCCAAATTGTCTGTCTCTCTCCCCCACCCTCCCCCCAATGATGTCTGTCTCTCCACCCCTCCCTCCCCCCATCGTGGTCTGTCTCTCTCATCCACTCTCCCCCCAAGTTGTCTGTCTCTCTCCCCCTCCCTCCCCCCAGCATTGTCTGTCTCTCTCCCCCACCCTCCCCCCAAATTGTCTGTCTCTCTCCCCCACCCTCCCCCCAATGTTGTCTGTCTCTCCACCCATCCCTCCCCCCTGTGTGTTCTGTCTCTCTCACCCACTCTCCCCCCCAAGTTGTCTGTCTCTCTCCCCCACCATCCCCCCAATGTTATCTGTCTCTCTCCCCCTCCCTCCCCCCAATGTAGCCTCCCTGGTGTCTAGTGGGGGCAGCTGGGGGATGTCTGATATGTGCAGACATGCCCGGCTGCCCATATCTCCCTGGTGGCGACACGTGCAGACATCCTCCATTCCGGCCGACACTTCCGTCCATTATGACGATACGTGCAGACATCCCCCAGCTGCCCAAATCTCCTGGTGGCTAGTGGAGGCAGCCGGAGGATGTCTGCACGATACGCGCAGACATCCTCTGCTGCTGCCCGGCACTTCCGCTGGGACTTTTATGATGAAGTCATATATGAAGTCATATATGAGTTCTCTCTTATCTCCTCCTGATGAAGCCGTGCCACACACGGAGAAACGCGTAGAGGCTACCACTATTCCAGCGCTGCATCTCCCACGACCTATTTGGGGTTCAGCTCCGCTTGTGATCGCAGGAACAGCCATATCACTTTTACAACGACTTTTTATATCTACAACTCTGTGAGTTTTTCCAGTGCTAGGGGCTAGCATATGTTACCCACTGGTCCTGCACATGTATATTTCTTTATTTTATTTCAGAATTATTAAAGCTGTTTTTATGGACCCACAAGTTCTCAGCTGATCTGATTGACACTCACGTATGTTTGTGAGTGCATCCACTTATATCTTCTTTTTTACTATTTTATAGAGGCAATATTGCACTATTATACTGTGTGTTTTATTTAAGGTACCCACTCCTTCGCGCCCATCTGCTTTTTTATTGTCACTTTTATGATGAAGCCTGAAGGACTTCAGAAAAAAGAAGAATGAAGAAAGAAGACCTCAAATGGTAAGTATAAAATTGTTTTTTTTTTGCAGGTTAGCTTATTGCCCACCCCCCTCGCTATTATTAGGGTGAGGGGGGTAGGTAGGATTTTTTGATTTTATTGGGGGGGGGGGGTAAGTGACTAGGGGCTGGGCACCTCTAGTCACTTTATTTGTGGGGCCCCCCCGCCGCTCATGGGTGGGGACCGGGGGGGGACACTAGGTCCCCCCCCTCATTCTTTTTAGGGTCCCCAACCACCGGCCATGGGTGGGGACCGGGGGAGGAAACTAGGTCCCCCTGGGTGGGGACTGGGGGAGGAAACTAGGTCCCCCCCTTATTCTTATTAGGGTCCCCACCCGCCGGCCATGGGTGGGGACTGGGGGGGGACACTGGGGCCCCCCTCATTCTTTTTAGGGTCCCCACCCGCCGGCCATGAGTGGGGACCGGGGGGGGGCACTAGGTCCCCCCCCCTCATTCTTGTTAGGGTCCTCTATATAAACTCTATTTCGGTTTATAGAAAGCCAATAGCATTACATGGCTATTGGCTTTCTATAAATTGAAATAGAGTCCCCATTCATACGAATAGGTCAATTGACCTATTCGTATGAATGGGGACACTCTTACCCACATTTTACTTCATTTTGCAGCCCTCTAGCCCTTTCCAGGACTTTTTTAGAGGCATTTTAGTGGCCAAAAGTTTGTGTCCCCTTTGACTTCAATGGAGTACGGGTTCGGGGTCAAGTTCGGGGTCAGGTTCAAGCACAGACCCGGACATTTTTTCGAAGTTCGGCCGAACCTGCCGAACCCGAACATCCAGGTGTCCGCTCAACTCTAGTTATGACACTTGAGCAGGTTGTTAATCTTATAAATCAATTAAAGACAATTCTGGCTGTAGGAAAGTATTTCTACTTCCTTGCATTTACATGTACTCCACAGTGGTTGGGTTTATGGTGATTTCTAACTGTGAGTAATCGAGAATATAGTTTTTTTATTGTGTGTAGCACTATTTGTGGCATATTACACCATACTTAGTTAAGTATGCGCCTATTGTTTTTTATTGAAAATCATAGAATTGCCATTACCATTCCAAAATACCAGCGAAGTCTTCATTCCAGAGGAATCTATATAGAAATGGTAAAGGAACAGTCATGCTCTACAAAAAATAATCCTCTATTAAAGAGATTTACATAGCTGAAGGCAAACCTGGTTTCCAAACGTTGCTTCTATAAACAGAACTTCCTTTATCATGATCAATAATGATGTAGATGCAGGTAACATCACTAGTTACTGACCTACCTAAGTGTCTCATTGAGGGAGAATCTCATCTTTCTATTTAGCATTCTCTAATCTTATAATACATTCTACATGAATCCTATTGTTTTTGTCCCTCTGCATCATCTCATAGAAAATATTTGAACCTTTTACAATTGCCTTTAAAACTGGCAGTTCATCTTAAGTAACAATCCTCCCTTCTCTAACTTTACATGTATCTTAGTTGGCGTCTAAGAGCTTGGTTAATAAAAAATAATCTTAGATAATAAAATATCATCTTAATTTGCTTTTAGATAATATAGACTGATATTTAAATTTTAACTTACTTGTGAACTAGATGTACATTTTCCAACAACACATTAATGCAGCTATTAAAGCTAAGGAAAGCAGTCTTTATTATCTCCCATAAAGTAGTGTGTATTAGGTAGAGTGATATACCCATTGGAGCAAAAGAAACAAATTGAAATGTAGATGATTCTTGAAAGAACTGTGTAATGTATCACATTCTACTTCATTCTGGTCATTAATGTTTCATATCATATCTTGGAAATTAGATTCCATCTTCAGTCACTTTGAAATCGCTATTACATTAAAGAAATTATTATTTTTTGTTTAACCACTTACACATCAGTGATCTAAAGTTCAATAGTTTTATTAGCAATTTTGGTCACAAAGCCCACTGGAACATGTCTTTTGTGAGATGATCATTTACTGCACATCATGTTTATAACCATTGTTATTGTGCATTAATTGTTCATTTATGGATAGTAATTGTAATAGCAGTGGAAGGGCTTACTTCTGTGAATGATTCTCTGTGTGCGGTTTCACTAAATTACAGTCACTGATTGTGAAGTGTTCCCACCACAAGCGAAGGCTCATTTACTATTTATTGTGGTCAATTATTTCACCAACCTATGGTAGAGGTCACAGAATCAGGCAATCATACATTATGATGGTAAGTGATTTTGTTTGACAAGTAACAGTAAAGACTGTGGGGTTTATTTATTAAAAGGTGACTTGAGGTGAGATGAACATTTAATCTTATCGCTGTAACTATATATTGTGTAGGAAAAACCTCCTGTATTAATTATGGCCAGTTGAGGTCTTCATTTACCCTGGACAAAGTAAACCCTCAACTCACCTGCAACTCACCTTGTAGTGAATTAGCTCTCAAAAACCCAGAAGTGTAGTACTAGCATACATAACGCTGATTACCTGCATGTTTGGTAATTTGCATTATACATTGGCAGCCACCTCAATCGTGTAGATTATTAAGCACTCTCACTGTGTGCACCCCTTTTCTAAGAAAAAATCTGGACAACCCTCCAATAATTATGTAAGCAACTTATTTGTAAATATATCTAAAAACTCCACCAACTCTTATGGTAATCTGTATTAGAGAAGGAACATCATCACAACCAGGCTACTCTAAGCTCAGGTTGCCTGTAAGTTGGGAGTTTAATTAGGTTGTTATATAGTAACAGACCTGAAAATTATAAAATGATGCATAGTTCCTTATAGTTCATATTGCATCATTGTAATGTAGATGACACTGGGACTTTCATAAAGGTGGAAATAGAAAATGTACTTATTCGTGTTCATGATCGATCTGCAGCTTGTGAATCTTCCAGTATGTGATCATCAGCAGTCCATAGAAATAAGGGTTAACACCCAATCTACTAAGGAATCGTAAAAAAAAAACAAAAAACAAAAATGTAAAAGTGAAACAAGTGAACTGCCAGCATCAGTATGGCTCAATGTATGATTGGCTGCCAAAAAACCCAAACAAATATAATATTCTCTCAAGTTTAAAGTGCATTTCTCCCATCGGGTTTCAGCGTAACCCCTTTTCTAAGTAACCCCCAGTGCAGCAGGGGGTTATTCAAGGTGGTATATTCAAGTTGTTTAAGTTCAATTTGAAGCTTATTAGTTAAATAATATTTGTAAATGAATGCTCAGTTTCATTATACCCCTAAAAGGCCTACATATTTGGAGCATTTTCTTCACATGAAAAATGTGAACATCTTAAGATTGTTATACCATGGATTATCTATGGGAAACAGAGAGGAATGACACTGTGTTAATATCCTGGCCATCATATCACACCGGTTTTCTTTACAGTTCTGATTAAAAATACTTTTTTTTCATCTATCCACTTAATACAGTTTGAAATGTGCTCACAAAAATGGATGTAAAATTCGACCTAGCAGACATCAATAATTTGGGAACATTATGTTGACTGGTACTTTTATTTTTGCAGGGCAAGCATTTAATTTCACATTGTCTGAGGCCTAAACGTATAAAGATCGGAATGGAAAGTAAAAAAGATTATCTGTCCATGTTGACTGATCCCCCAGTGGATGTATTCTGGCAGAGATTTGCAAAAGCTTTTGTGAAGACAACTGAACAACACAATGATTCCTCTGTGTGAAAAACTATGTGGAAAACGATGTGATTTTAGCAGTCAATAAATAACACTAAATACAGAAAACTCAACTAAAGAATAGATGTTTTTAAATATTAATGATTTTATTTTTGGGTTTATATCCATGTTTATTAGAGTGTTTAATATCAGTATCAATCAGATTAAATATAAAAATATATTTGTAATTATTTAATGAATACTTGAATTGACATTACAGCTGAGTTAGAAAAATATTAGAGAAAACAAGATTTTATTTTTAATTGGTAGTGATTTTCATTTTACCACAGTTCTCTCTCATGTGAATGGATTAATGACATCCATGTTGTTCATACTATCAGGCTTGTTGTCTCAAATCAGTTGCACGCTATAGTGTTTTTTTTTAGCATAGTGTTTTTTTTAGCATATGCAATATGTGTCTCCCAAGTTGCAATAAACCATTTTTATTCAGCATTTCCCATAAAATGGTTCAAGATTTAAAAATGTATATTTATGGTACATTATTAAACATTGTATAAACGGTTACTAAAACATCATTCATACTATGAAAGTAGACAATAACCAATGAGTTGTGTAACCAACATTTTTTTATGACCTCATAATATGACTTTATATGCAGATTTCCCTTTGAAAATAGTTTATTTGTTGCAATTTTGCTAACAAAATCTATATATCATTTTTAATTCTCAAATATTCACAGAACAATGTATAAATTGTAATTAATTTAATTTTATATTTTTTTTGTCTAATTCAAAAGCAAAAATCACATCAATATATAAGAAATTATCCAACATTTCATGCTTTATTAAGTATTTAATGTTTATTCTTTACATGGTGTCTTGCATGCAACATGAAACGTGACATTATTATTTATTCAAGGAAGACTCAAGGGTATATATTAATTCAGAAGTATAGAAACATCTGCTTGTGTATCTACAATATCTAATATACAAGAGAGTTATATCTGTATATGCAGAATACTACATAATGTTGCATTTTTAAACCAGCATCCAGCTAAATTGTGGAATAGACTGCCATCTGAAGTTGTTTTGGCAGGTTCACTCAATGTATTCAGAAAAATGGTTGAATGTTTTTCTAGGTATGGAATGCACTAGTAAATAAAACGGCTTGAAGCCTATTATAACCCCATGGGAGCAACAGCAAAGCCACTATTTTGATCCAAAAAAAGATGGCAACCCTACCGTTTACTAAAATCTATTAGACTGAGGTAAAATAGCTTGTGCAATGTTTTTGTTATAGTAAACCAAATACCCAAAGAAAAAGAAAAATATCACATAATCCATGGGAACAGGGCATGGGAAAAGACAGAACCATGTTTTTGCAAAGAGAACATCTGAATAACATCAGTCTTCCGTTGATGTGAATTGCTGTATTACAATAAACTTTGGAACCATTTTAGATTCAGGTTAGCCATGTTATGTATGCTAACGTATTCTAAAATGCGCCATTATTGTCTTATAATTCTAGCTGTAAGCTGCCCTCCCACCCCAATGTACCTTCTTGCACTAAAATTGTAACACTGAGGTTTTTAAAAAAGCCTAAGATATATGAATTATTGTGATGCTGACGATGGCATGAAACATATGGCCATATTTTTTGGAGGGAATAAAAAGGACTGCTGCTCAGGAGATGTTACAGATGCCCACAACAACTGCCCTTTGTTCCCTCTATTTTTCCTTGTTCCTTTCTCACCACACACAGTGCTGTGCTCTGCACTAGGCGGCTAGGAAGCAGTCACAGTCTCTTTAATATGATGATTTCCTGCTGCTAATTAGTAAGAAGTGCTGCAGGGATGAGATGCAGAACATTGTGTTCAAAGGAGATGATGCAGATGACATCATGAACCTGACGTCGTGTATTAGAAAAAACGATATCCATATAATTATAAGCAACCTACACTGCAGCTAAAGACTATAGCATTCTAAATGTTTAGAACACATCATTACAAACATCCACATGTGTGTATCATTTCTTAGCTATTTAAAGATTGCATGATTAATACTAAATGATTATTAATGCATGTCTGTATACTTGCACAAACACATCCTATAGACATTTTCTGTTTCCTAATAAGACAGACTGAAGTAAAATAGATAAAAGGTTACATATACCAGACTGGCATGGATTCAAGGTGTCTTGCTACTCTCTGTTTTATCCAGAAGGCTAGTCCTACAGATTTGTTTTGAATCAGATAATGTCACTGTAACACGGTGAGATGTGTTGTAACAGAAGACACGCCAAAGGCAACATTCTGCATGAGTTATAGTTTGTTGAATATTTATAGAACGAGTCTACATCAAGTTAAATGGAAAAGGCTAGAATACCTGTTTAGCCAAGTTCTAGGTTGCCATATTAGACGCAGTAGACCTTTAATAATCTAAGTGGTCTATGAGTTTAATTTCAGGTGACAGCATAAAATGAAAAGAAAAACAGCCTGATGCATTTTGTTTCGGCTATGCACATTGAGTGTAAGTGCATCTGTACATATACTTCTAAATATTTATCATATTCGGAAGGAATAAGAAGAGCACAAGTAAGATTTGGAATACAAAAATGAAACCAATTTGCTCAATGTCCAACCCACAGAACCACTAATTAACCAAAATACAAAATCAATAGATGAAGCATAGAAGGGATAGAAAAAGTGTCTTTATATAATGCTAGGTATTATACAGATACATGTTGTGTTCAAATGAGGAACTGCAAAAAACACTTGTAGTTTCCTGAAATGTTCAGATCATAGTGACAAAGAGATCTGTTGTTTACAAAATCGCAAGATGCTCTTTAATTGAGTTCCCGTGAGGTTTAAATGTGTCAGACAGGAGTCAAGGATCAGGTATTCTGGAGTATGTTTTAGCTTACCTACATTTAGTTAGTAGTGAAGATTTGTGTGTGCATTGTAGTACTACATTTCTGCTCCCATTAGCAATGCTTTTAGGCCCAAAGACAAAACAAGAAAGACTATAAAATAACACTTTAGTGATATCAAGAGGTTGTTTGTAGTGATGGTATAAAAAATACACCAAATCAACCTGAAAGGCCATTTAGTGTTTGTGTGAGGCTGAGGAGACAATGATAAACGAGTAGCACTCCTTAACTGCCTACTTTCTGAGTTAAGACATATTTATTTGTTAAACAATCTCCATTGACATTAATGGGGATCTGAGCACAGAAAGTTACAGATCAAAGAGGGCAATCAACAACACTAAGTATTTGCTACATGTGTAGGTGAAGTCACATACTATGCCAATACAGTGCCATAAAATAATTACACAGAAACATCACAGTACAAAATTAAATAATGTTTATATTTTAATATACACCTAAGCCCTGCTATAGCTGTCCAAGCAGTATCACAATGTGATTCACAAGATCTTGCTAAACTTTGGTTTTAAATTGGAAGCGGAAGGTAGAATTGGGGCACCACGCTATATCAAAAAATGTGTTATAAAATAAAGCATTATAATTGGGTTTACCTGCACAAACTATTATGAAGGTGTTTAACTAGAGGACTTAGAGATCTCTAAAGGAGAAAGATGAAAGTGTGTGAAATTGTGGATATCAGAAATGTCATGGGCACTAAATAAAAAAATTCAGTAGCCAACTTTTTCATTTTTTTATTTTATGTGTAGCTGCGGCAAATAGTAATATTATCAGTAAGATCACTTTGCATTGAAAGAACAAGTCAGCTAAACCATTACATTGACTCTTTGACATCTGCTTAAACTTCTCCAGAAGGAAAGAATGTAATAGATTACAAAACTAAACATAAATCATTTTTATCATTATATTTTGTTTTCTTTAAGTTTAATGAAATCTGACATATAAAAACACATCACTGGCTCACTGTCACTATACACTTTTATGCTAGTGTGCTGATCACATGGCCTCCTCCTTCCATAATACCTCTTCACACACAGTTGCTACACTCCTCTTGCAAAGCCCTGTTTCATTAGAATCCACTTCTATGTAGCTCTCCCATTAATAATAAACTGGTCCTACCTGTATAGCTGGCACAAAGCCAAAAATACACCGATCAGCCATAACGTTATGACCGCCTAATATTGTGTAGGTCCCCTTTTGATGACAAAACAGCCCTGACTTATTGAGGCATGGATTCCACTACACCTCTGAAGGTATGCTGTGTTATCTTGCACCAAGACGTTAGACCCTTTAATTCCTGTAAGTTTTGAGGACTTACATGGATTGTTACGTGGATGGACATTTGTTTGTCAAGCACATTACGCAGAGTCTCATTTGGTTTGTGATCTGTGGGATTTGGAGGGCAAGGCAACAACTTGAACGTTTTTTTTGTTTCTCAAACCATTCATGAACCATTTTTGCTTTGTGGCAGGGCCCCTAATCCTGCTGAAAGAGGCCAATGCCATCAGGGATTACCATTTCCATGAAATGGTGTACATGGTCTGCAACAATGCTTAGGTAACATAGCTAACTATAGTAAACATAAGAAAACATTATACAGTGTACTAGAGAACATAATAATAAAAAAGGAAATAAAATGTTTATGCTAATTGTGTGTGATAGGCAGATTGGGTGGAGCTTTGGGGCAGTGGGCCTGGTACATTTTAAAGTAATTAATAGCTGTGTTGCATAGTGTCCCTGGAAATGTTTTTCAAATATTTATATAAAAAAAATATAACATGTATTTACTGGACTTTGACAAGTTTATGATGTCCTATGGATCTTCATAGACCTTGCCTTACACATATGTGCATGAATGAACAACCTGTTCTGTTTGCCGGACTTCTGGTTCATGCTTATAGGAATAAAGTGAATCTGAAGAAAACAAATATTGATGAACAGATTTAAGTGTTACATCACCAGATATTGAATTGACCTCCACATATGTAACATAATATGAGGGGGAAATACCTTTAAGAATGGAGTACATTTTTTGTAATGAAAATAACTCAAAGTAATAAATTGCATGATTTAATTACTGTAAATGTACATTATTTGCTTAAATAGAATTTGAACTGCCACAGCATTCATAAACATTAGTAAGTGTCGTTTTTCCCACCATTTTAAGAAACCAGTAAAAAAGAAAGTATTTCAAAACAGGATTCCATTTGACTAGAGTCCAGAAGCCTGCAGGTAAAATACTATCTGCTTCAAAGAGAATTTAAGTTTGTTTATGCTATATTGCACCTGCTTTATCATAGCTAGAGGTGAAGTCAGGCATGGGCTTAATTAGCTAGTGTCTTTAGCATGAATACTTATTTCTGTTGACTGCTAGTCTGTTTTGGCTTGCTCACCAAGTATTCAAGATATTCTTGTTTTATGCTACAGTATCGTACTTTTGTTGTTTTTATACTGCGTTTATTTTTATATGGTCGATACCTTCTGTTATATTTGTTAATAAAATGATGCCTCCTTATGGGAATATTTATTTAATATAATCACTGTTTAGAATGTGTGATAAAGCACTTTCTTGTTTTTCTTAGTATACATTTTTGCATTTTCTAGTCTGCATAAAGAAATGTTGTGAGCAAATCAAAATGGCCTTCAGTCACATCCTGTTCAATCTATAAACATAGTTTAATGCATTTTACGAATCTGCTCCAGAACACTGTCGAGCTATTTCATGGTTTCCTTATTATACAAAATGAAAGATTTAGCTTGATTGCACAGGGCATGAGCTGCTGATTTCTATTTCTGGTCATTCCAATGATTGTGAAAAGAAACAGACAGATGAAAAATGTATGGCGTATGTAAGGAGAAATTGATTTGGCTTGATTTTTCAATTATTGAAAACCTCTGCCAATTAGTAAAAAGTTACATATTTTAACAATCTACTGAGAGCATCCATTTCAAATCTCCACCACTGGAACACATGTAGAAATGTCATGTCATTGGATCTCATTGTTTGTACTTGCAGAGAAATGTCTATTATAACCCACTACACAACTGCGGAAATATTTTCATACTGCTAATTCTTGAGTTGCCATTACATCAGACATTATAGGGCAACGATATATATATATATATTTATATATAAATATATAACAGTATTTTCACTGTGGTGAATTGAAAAAGGTTTTCAAGAAGTGTGAACAATAGGTGGGTTCGATGCTTGATGTTTGCAATTTCATTGTCAATTCACCAGAGTTCACTCTTCATTGAAAAGGCCCTGCCATGTTTTGTGAAAACTATTAACCAATCTTAATAAAAGTACAAGTACACTAAAACATTCATGATTTATTTTTGAACAATTGTTACCAATGTCTGATACGATTGTAGATTGAAATGCACCAACAATTGTGGTAAAAATCTTCAAATGTAATCCTACATCCTTGTAGTAATTTCAGTGTATATTTGTAACGTATCAAAACATATGCATGCTCATCCAGGCTGTATCCAGTAATTTCGTGTTTTCTCTTTTTTCTTTGCTTTCTTGATTATGTTTTATTCATGTTCCCTCCCTGTTCCTTGTATCCCTGTATCTGTGTCCTTGAAGCCCTGTAATGGGGCTGCCCTGAGTACTGCAGCCCTGTAGTGGGACTTCCCTAGGTCCTGAAGCCCTGTAATGGTTAGTCCAGTCCTGAAGCCCTGTTGGTGTGCTATCCTGAGTTAATGGGATATCCTGCGTCTTGTCTTAGAGCCCTGCTAGATCTTTTCCTGAAACCTGCTAAAGGGGTTTCCATGCTTCATTGTTTCTTTGTTCTTATGTTCTGCTCCTTTTCTGGGGGGTTTTCTGTTGTTTATTGTTATGTTCCATTCCAGGTTTTTATGTTGCTTTCTGTTTTGTTTCACTGCTCCTATTTAATGTACCTCACCCATTTCTGTTTAGTGGTTCAGATTCTAGTCTCCTGCTTTAGGTAATTCTGTTTAGTCTGTTTAGTCCAGTTATTAGTTATTAGAATTAGTTTTTAATAGGCAGGGATAGTGCTAGGACTTGTCATATTGGGGGGTAATTTAATGTGGTTTGCAAGTTTTTAATCATTTGACCATTTAGTGTAACCAAACCCCTACTATTTACTATCTCAGGGTTCTAGACTAGTTCCTGTATTGATGTCTGTATCTCTGTTATGTTGACTTAGCCCTTTTGTTGCTATGCCCTTTTTCTGTGCTGTCTGTCTCTGCACTATATTTATCTTTTTGTCATTAGTTCTGTGCCTTGTATTATTTAAATTTTGTTGGTTTCTGCTCTGCCCTGCTATTGTTCATTTCTGTCCTGCTTCAGCCTCTCCTTGGCCCTGTAATCTGTATATTGAATTATGTTCTGCCTTTGTTTGCTATTCTGTTTTCGCTGTGCTTGGTTGATCTACCTGTCTCAACCTGCAACATCCTGCTTTCATTGAGTTATGTGTCATGCCTACTCCAGTATGTCTGCAGGGTTTTATCAGTTTTTGCCTTATTTTACTGTATACAGCCAGGGCTGCCATCAGAAATTTCAGGGCCATTTACAGAAAAAAATGCAGTATAGTGGTTTGAGAAGCAGGATGAATGAAACCAATGATACCTGAATGGCTACACAATGATCAAGGTAACAATATCCACAAACAGTCCAGGTCAGGGGCATAAGCACAGGTTCAAAATGATAAGACAATCCAAAGGTCAGGGGCACAAGCACAGGTTCAGTAACAATAAGGAAATCCAGAGGTCAGGGGCACAGGCCCAGGTTTGGTAATGATAAGGCAATCCAAGGTCAACAACAAACAAGAAGGGAAATCAACAACACTAGGAGGAAACTACACAAGAATCAAAGAGTGCCATCTGAAGCGTGGCGATTCTATTTAAATGCTTGTGGCAATCAGGTGGGCGTGACATCATGCTGAGCACGCCTGCTTGCTGGATGGTAGTGGAAGAAGCAGGGCACGCCTATACCTGGATGGGAGGCGAGTGATGTGTGCAGGTGATGTCATGTGGATTAGGGCAGCATCCAGCGATTACTGGATATACCGGTGAGGAGCTCCATTGGGGAGTCTGACAGGAGGCCAGTGGAAACTGGGTAAAATGCATTCAGGCCCAACCACGTCTCTCTCTGTCTTCCTATCTTTGTGTCTTATCTGTCTTTATATCCAATTGTTTTGTCTGGCTATTAGTCTGTATATTATTGCGCCTGTCTATGTGTGTTTATCATTGATGATAACAGATGGGCACATGAATTTGCACTGGGTGCCACTAAACTGTTTCTGCTCCATGGGTTAAAAGTTGCCAGCCCTCCACTAGTAAGATGAGCATTTCATCTCATCGACTTAACCATGCAGTAAAAATGATCAAACCTGGTTAGTTTCTACTGCTAGAAGAGCTAAAATTTCAATGCACCATGCATAGCTAAATAGTTAAAAAATTCAATATATTTTTCATGGCTAATTCAATACTTCTTTCCTTTATTTATCATTCTTTATTACATTTTTCATTACTTTGTTTCCATCATTCTTATCAAGTGGATAAAAAACGGTGTGTGTAAATGAAACATGCACAAATTACAATGATACTTGCTAAACAACTTGAACACAGACCCCTATTGCTCACTTCCAACTGCCAAAATATACAGATAAAACTGGGGGTGGGTCTTTACATCAGGAAGTTGAACCTTAAAATATAAATGCAAAAACACTAATGGTGTGATACAGTATAGACCCAAAGTAATCTGAATAGGTAACTATTACACTCACAAGCAGAAGTATAGATGGAGCTTTTCACAAATGGCTGGGTATAAAACTTGGTTTAATCTGTAAAAAAGTAAAAGAACACACATGTGCAGTACTAGATAGATACAACACTAGGCCCCACTGAGATTCCACTCACAAGATGTCAAGATGTTGGTCTAAAGAGTGCATGTAGATACAGTCCAAGGTCTAAAACGAAGCCCAACTTGGTGGATGAAGAAAAGGACTACTGCTAGAGGATACACTGGAAACAACAAACAAACACCTGCAGGAACTCAACTCCTTTCGCTTGAACAGCTGTCACAGCTTCATCAGGAGAAAGTCATTCTTATCGCAATACATAACTACGTACACAAATATACATAAAAAGATCTCAAGACTTTCCCAATGACATCATGACTACATAAATATATTTCCTAATTCATCAAATATGAAATACAGGGGGGAGCGAAAGGAGAGAAAAAAGACAAAGAGATGGGAAAAAAAGGAGAGAGAGAGAAAGAGAAAAAAAAAATTAAAGTTTTTGGTTAATTCCATACTTCTTGCAGGAGAACTCACCAGGTTTATACCTGTACAGTGGTATCACACTTCACGTGTAAACAGTGAATAGAAATAAGATACTAATACTCCCCCACAAGATTGCAGATTCCCAAAAGAGTACTCCTCCAGTACTTTGGATGCACTCGGACACTTTGATTTCTTAGATCCTGAGGAAGATGGATGTTTCCAGCGAAATGTGTTGAGCTTCTTGTTGAAGAATCTTTGTGAGTGCATGGAGTACCGGTGCATAACTGACAGCTCCTACTCTATTACACTATTTATTGTGTTTTTCTCCTTTGCATGTGCTCTCTCATCATTTTCTACATCATACTTGCACAATGTCATTGAAATTAAATGTTCATCTCACCTCAACTCACCTGCACCTCACTTTTAGTGAATAGCTCCCTTCGAGTGCCTTTTCTACCTTGTTGCCACTAGCTGGTACATTTTTCCACCCTTTGTTGTACAATGGGAAAAATGATAATCAACCATATTTTATTTGAAGCATAATGTAATACACTATAAATATGCAACATTTATCTCAATAAGTCATCTGTTGGACATGCACGACAATGGCTTCTCCTTATAATAAATGTGCTTTATTACACACAGCTCATTATCTAGTGGAAACCATGTGGAGCTCAATAGTTACAACTTAGGATGTCACTTTTTTGTGCAGGTTTAATGAGATTTCCTTTCTTGCTGGGGCCGCAGGGGATCTATATGCATCTGTATCCATTTATTCCAGTCAGTACACATTTTCCGATATACTTGTTTTTAAAAATACTAGCAATTATATGAATAAATATATCTTTATTGAATCGCAATCAGGATCAGATACAATGAATGGGAATGATAATTCTCTGTGGGACCCTGTAAAGCTATGCAATATGTTTGTATGTTGCTCTTGTCAGTGCATTGTCTTAATAAACAGTATACTTCAAAAATTGTAGGAAGATAAAAACTGTAACCAAAACAACAAAAACAAACAATATCATAAAGAAAAACAGCGTTACTGGGAAAGAGACACAGCAAAGCGTCTTATTTGTGTGTGTCATGTTTACCATTTTATATTTTTGAGCTGTGCAAAGTCAATCAACCAAAACAAAATGTCTCTCTTGTTTCATTGCATGTCATCACTATTTCATCACATTCATTAAAGAATCAAGGAAGTTTTTCCCTACTCTGGCTAATGTTACTTCTAGTAACTACTGGGCTGTGACTTTTTTTTATTTAACAGGCAAATCAAATGTTGTCAGTCCTCTCCCAGCTACAATGGTAATCTTATGAATAGGGCATTCATTTGTAGAGAAAAATAAGTAATGTAATATATCTATGGATCTGAAGAGATGAATATTACTTATGTCCTTTTGGAATAGTGGATGTTATTGTTCTCACAGAAAGCATTTAGTAGACGCATTTTACAGTCCAGGAAAATCGTAAGCAGTATACCTGGAGGGCTCCAGTGTTGCTTTTTTCCAGTAGTGAAAAATTAGTGTAAAGCTTATCACATGAAGCCTTAATTTATAGTAATTAATTTGTTTCAGAAATATCGCTGAATTTATCATGCAATTAGGTTCATTTGTAATAATAATAATAATATATATATATATATATATATATATTAAAAAAAACTGTCTTCGCTTCTCACCCTAATAAAGTTGGCAACAAATATATAAACATAATATAAATAAGAGGTTTTGGTTATATGAATTGGTCAAAGCATAATTAAGCTCACCTGCCACGTCAAGGCACACTCTCAATAGGGTTAGAACCTACTCTCACCTCCTATCTAGTGGACACACAAATATATAAACATAATATAAATGAGAGGTTTTGGTTATATGATTTGGCCAAAGCATAATTAAGCTCACCTGCCACATCAAGGCACACTCTCAATAGGGTTAGAACTTACTCTCACCTCCTATCTAGTGGACACACAAGTGAGAACATGCCCAACCTTTTTAATGTGTTGGAAGATGTGAAATTAAACCTCCTCCCAATTATCCCCTTGACAGAAAGCTGCAACCAGACAATAACGAGCCAACAACCTCAACATGTCTTGATATCGGTGTGGTGGTTTTGTTAGTGACATCATTTACATGTTCTAGTACCCTTCTTCTTAATTCCCTGATTGTTTTACCAGCATATATCAGACCACATTCACATGTGGCCATGTACACTACATAGTTGGTCTTACAGTTAAGAAATGTTCTAATGTCATAAGTTTTGGAATTTGTTGAAAGTTTTTCTCATAAAGTTGCAAGCTACAGGTACTGCAGCGATGTGAGCCTGTTGGTAGATGCTAACCATGTTGCTTTTATATTGTACATACGTCAAACCTGTATTTTATATACGCCAAAATTCTCTGTGCTAGAGATATCGAATTAGGGTTTCAATACCCATACAGTTTGGTATAAAATCAATAAAGGACTACTCTTTATAAATACAGTGCCTTGCAAAAGTATTCACCCACTTGGCATTTTTCGTGTTTTGTTACCTCACAACCTGGAATTAACATGGATTGTTTAAGGATTTGCATCATTTAATTTACACAACATGCCCACAACTTTGAAGATGCTTTTTTTTTTTTAATGTGAAGCAAACAACAAATAGGTCAAAATAACAGAAACAGTCAATGTGCATAACTATTCACCCCCTCAATACTTTGTAGAGCCACCTTTTGCGGCAATCACAGCTCCAAGTTGCTTTGGATAAGTCTCTATGAGCTTACCACCCATTCCTCCTTGCAAAACTGCTCCAGCTTCTTCAAGTTGGATGGTTTCGCTTGTGAACAGCAATCTTTAAGTCTGACCACAGATTTTCTATTTGATTGAGGACTGGGCTTTGACAAGGTCATTCCAACACATTTACATGTTTCCACTTAAACTACTCAAGAGTTTCTTTAGCAGTGTGTTTGGGGTCATTGTCCTGCTGGAAGGTGAACCTCTATCCTAGCCTCAAATTGTGCACAGAGTGGTACAGGTTTTGCTCAAGAATATCCCTCTTTCCCTCAACTCTGACCAGTTTCCCAGTCCCGGCTACTGAAAAACATCCCCACAGCATGATGCTGCCACCAGCATGTTTCACCGTGGGGATGGTGTTTTTTTGGTGATGTGATGTGTTGGGTTTGCGCCAGACATAGCATTATCTTTGATGGCCAAAAAGTTAAAATTTTAGTCTCATCAGTCCAGAGCACCTTCCTCCATACATTTTGGGAGTCTCCCACATGCCTTTTCACAAACTCAAAATGTGCCATTTTGTTTTTTGCTGAAAGTAATAGCTTTCTTCTGGACACTCTGCCATAAAGCCCAACTCTATGGAGCGTACGGCTTTTTGTCGTCCCATGTATAGATACTCCAGTCTCTGCTGTGGAACTGCAGCTCCTCCAGGGTTACCTGTGCTGCCTCTCTGATTAATGCCCTGCTTGCCCGGTCCGTGAGTTTTGGTGGGCGGCCGTCTCTTGGCAGGTTTGCTGTTGTGCCATGTTCTTTCCATTTGGTTATGACAGATTTGATGGTGCTCCCGGGGATCATCAAAGATTTGGATATTTTTTTATAACCTAACCCTGACTTGTACTTCTCAACAACATTGTCCCATACTTGTTTGGAGAGTTCCTTGGTATTCATGGCAGTGTTTGGTTAGTGGTGCCTCTTGCTTAGGTTTTGCAGCCTCTGGGGACTTTCAAGAAAGGTGTGTATTTGTAATGACAGATCATGTGACACTTAGATTGCACACAGGTGGAAATCATTTCACTAATTATGTGACTTGCACCAGAGCTTTTTATGGGCTTCATAACAAAGGGGGTGAATACATACGCACATGCCAATTTTCTGTTTTCTATTTCTAAAAAATAGTTTTGTGTATATATTTTTCTAATTTCACTTCACCAACTTAGACTATTGTGTTCTGATCCATCACATAAAATTCAAATTAATAAAACATTGAACTTAGGGCTGTAATGTAACAAAATAGGTAAAAAGTCAAGGGGGGTGAATACTTTTGCAAGGCACTGTATATCTATAAATAAATGAATGAAGCAGGCAATACAATTGAGAAAGGGAATTAAGAAATATAGCAGTTTTCAAAACTGACATATAAAATAGTTATCAGTGCAAATTGTAAATAGCTATGTTCTCTTTCAAATATTCTTGAAATTTTTATTAGTCTTCAGTTTTTACATATTTTACTAAAATTCTCTAGAGTGTCTCTTTAGGTTATAAGTTATTTTTGTTAATTGTTGTAAAAGTTTTCAATGTTTCTTCTCTTGGGATTTTGTTAATCTATTAACATATTAATGTCTTTGAAACCCATCATAATGTCTTTAATTCCATCAGATTTATTTTGTAACTATTTAGTTTTGAAACTGGATCTTATGGTTGTATAGACATAGCACAACCTTTATTTAGAAAACTCACCTTAGTGTAGTCAGTTGGATGTTTATTTTTTGTAAGAGTTAGTTAAGTTGATGATGTGACCTGCCATTATTAATTTGGATGGTTCCCACAGCAATGGGGCTTTGATAGATTATGAGAGTGCACAGCGGCAGAATGATTTCCATATTGTCTAGAAGGTAGCTTGTGGCATATATAATAAGGCTAATTTTTAGTTTATTGGACATTCCTATATTAGACACCCTGCTCGCAAACTTACATATCAACAATAGAAAAAGCTTTCACAAATGAATGGTAGCCCCAATTTTTTTACTTTTTCAAACCCTAAGTGCTGGTGGGGGGAGTGCTACTCTTGAACAGTGTGCTATTGAAGATACATTCAATAATGACCTTATTTTAGGGTTTGGTTCCTCTTAAACCTAGAACTATACATCTGGAGGTAATCAGTGGGTTGACACAGAAGTTATTCTTTCAAACCATAGGATAGAATCCAGGCTTTCAGCCAGATCTATTGTCAGCGGCATGGTTGCCAGTTCTGGCTGGAGTCCAGATGCAAGGGCTGGAGCAGGTGTGATACCCTGTGCAGGGTGACCACTCTCCCCCAAGGGTGGAGCCCCAGGCTTTGAGAGGCCACAATTAGGGTTTTGTGGTCTTCTTTTGGGCATCTTGTCAAACAGGAACAAACGGGCAAATCAGAAAACGTAGTCGGGGTCACAAGCCAAAAGGTCAGGACTGGAGAAGGACGGAGAAGTCAGGGTACAGGCCAAATCGATAACAGTGGATCAGGGAACAAAACAATAACACCAGAAAAAGACAGGCAGGCAAAATGTTCCAGCCAAGAGTGCTGGGAGGAGGGGGTTTAAATAACAAGGAAGTTAATGAAGGACAGGGAACACCTGGGCGGAATTAAGTATGGGCAGGAGCTAGACAGACACAAAGCAGTACTGAAAATCAAGCCATCTGGTGGAGCACGGAACAGACACAGGCACCAGAAACACAGCGGTCCAGGGTTCAATCCCAGCAATGGTTACACTATCGCCCTCCAAAAAAGGTGTGCACTGAATGCCTACATCAGACTTATACACTTTCTCCTTAGTGTCTTGGTTTTCTTCTGGTTCCTTTTTAATACTGCTGGGTAGGAGCTGGGCTGTGGCATGACCTGGGATAGAAAGTTTTCTTCATTCAGATGGAGGTTAGGTGAAGGGGCTACAGCCATGGCTTTACGTAAAGGTGGCATGGGTTCCTGGCAGGCTGATATAAAATCAACACCTTGTGGTTTTGGGTTGACTAGGACAGTCCCCAGAGTGACATCAGCTGGAAAAATTCTGCGTGAGGCGAGGAAATTGGGTTCTCCATCCTCCTCTTCACCAGAGCTATCAGGCAGACATTCCAAACTGGAGGAAACAGGTTTTTGGGACTGACGTTTCATCATGCAGCAAAATGCAGGTGATGGCTTAGGTTGCAGTCCCATTGTCCTCCTCTTGTGAACAGGTAATGGTGGTCGAATGGGGCAGTAACTTATATAGTGCCCAGAATCTCCACAGTAAAAGCACAAGTTGCGGTCTCTGCGCCAGGACCATTCTGCATCTGTGAGTGGACCTCTGGCTCTTTTCTTTTCAGAAGAAGGCTGTGCCTTTCCAAATAAGGCCAAGGCTGGGATTTGATGCAGACGGAGACCCACATTGCTGGTATGCTGTTTGGTAACAGTACACGGATTCTTGGAGCGCAGCTCTGGTGCCGAATTCACCCTGGTCAGCTTTTTTGAACTGGAAGACTGGGTAGTGGTAAAGGCTGACCTCAAGAGACGTACCTCTTCCTGGAGCAAAGAAAAACTTTTCTGCAGCGTCTGAATATACTTTGACAGCGTCCCCACCTGCTCTATCAAAAGCGTAATAGCATAAGCACTTGCGGACTCCATAGTATGGCTGGAACATTCTGTCAGCGGCATGGTTGCCAGTTCTGGCTGGAGTCCAGATGCAAGGGCTGGAGCAGGTGTGATACTCTGTGCAGGGTGACCACTCTCCCCCAAGGGTGGAGCCCCAGGCTTTGAGCGGCCACAATTAGGGTTTTGCGGTCTTCTTTTGGGCATCTTGTCAAACAGGAACAAACGGGCAAATCAGAAAACGTAGTCGGGGTCACAAGCCAAAAGGTCAGGACTGGAGAAGGACGGAGAAGTCAGGGTACAGGCCAAATCGATAACAGTGGATCAGGGAACAAAACAATAACACCAGCAAAAGACAGGCAGGCAAAATGTTCCAGCCAAGAGTGCTGGGAGGAGGGGGTTTAAATAACAAGGAAGTTAATGAAGGACAGGGAACACCTGGGCGGAATTAAGTATGGGCAGGAGCTAGACAGACACAAAGCAGTACTGAAAATCAAGCCCTCTGGTGGAGCACAGAACAGACACAGGCACCAGAAACACAGCGGTCCAGGGTTCAATCCCAGCAATGGTTACATCTATATCATAAAGTTGGTGTGGGCAATAGACAACCCTACAGTCAGAGGCGGCTCTAGACTTTATCTGGTCTTTGGCAAAATTCGCACATGAGGCCCTCACGGACAATCATAATTAAAAAAAGATATGCAGATGATAATAAAAATGGACTGTATAAATAGCATATTTTATTTCTAAAATCCCAGCAATTAGGAATTTACAGCTCCTTAGTTTTAAATGTCTCATAATTATTCTACAAATATCTATAAATAAAAGTGCTTAGTATAGCACACATATACACACTCAAATGCTGATCAGATACACTCACAAGCACACACATGCATATTATCAGCATATGAGTTTATATATATGTGCTAGCGTTAGGGTTGCCACCTTTTCTACAAAAAAATACCGGCCTTGCTGGTGCCTCCATAGACTTACCACTGGCATCAAGCCAATTTTTTACTGGCTTGCCGGTAAAATACCGGCTGGGTGGCAACCCTATCTAGCATGTACATCTGATCAGAATTTGAGTGTATATGTGTGTGCTAGTGTGTGCGTCTGTTCAGCATATGAGTGTGCTCGTGACGGCAACTTATCAGCATATGAGTATGTATGCGTGTGCTCGCGTGTGCATCTGATCCATAAATAAGTGTGTATGTATGTACTAGCATGTGCATCTGATCAGCACATCGGTGTGTGTGTATGTGCTAGTTTGTGCATCTGATCAGCATTTAAGTGTGTATGTGCTAGCTTTTGAATCTAATCAGCATATGAGTGTGTATATATGGGTTAGTGTTCACATTCAGGATCCATCTGATCAGATACACTAGAACATATAAACACCTTCAGATCCACACACAGCACAGCACTACACTGCAGAATCCACAAGGCCATCTATGTGCATTAACAGCTCATCAGGACCATCTATGTACCAAAACAATTCATTAGGGCCATAAATGTGGCCAAACAACTCATCAGGGCATCAATGTGCCCAAACAACTCGTCAGGGCAATCAGTGTGCCTAAACAACTCGTCAGGGCCATCAATGTGCCCAAACAACTCGTCATGGCAATAAGTGTGCCCAAACAACTCATCAGGGCTATCAATGTGCCCAAACAACTTGTCATGGTCATCAATGTGCCCAAACAACTCGTCAGGGCCATCAATGTGCCAAAACAACTCGTCATGGCAATAAGTGTGCCCAAACAACTCATCAGGGCTATCAATGTGCCCAAACAACTTGTCATGGTCATCAATGTGCCCAAACAACTCGTCAGGGCCATCAGTATGCCCAAACAACTCGTCAGGGCCATCAATGTGCCCAAACAACTCGTCAGACCCATCTATGTGCCCAAACAACTCGTCAGGGCCATCAATGTGCCCAAACAACTCGTCAGGGCCATCAATGTGCCAAAACAACTCATCAGGGCCATCAATGTGCCCAAACAACTCGTCAGGCCCATCTATGTGCCCAAACAACTCGTCAGGGCCATCAATGTGCCCAAACAACTCATGGCAATAATTATGCCCAAACAACTCATCAGGGCTATCAATGTGCCCAAATAACTCGCCAGGGCCATCAATGTGCCCAAACAACTTGTCAAGGCCATCAATGTGCCCAAACAACTCGTCAGGGCCATCGATGTGCCCAAACAACTCATCAGGGCCATCAATGTGCCCAACTTGTCAGGGCCATCTATGTGCCCAAACAACTCGTCAGGGCCATCATTGTTCTCAAACACGCTATCACTACCATCATTGTTCCCAAACATCTTATTAGTGCCATATTTGTCCCCAGACAGCTTATCACTCTCATCAGTGTCCCCAAATAACTAATCACTGCTATCATTGTCTTTACACTATATGCCACTACCATATCTGTCCCCAAACATTATTGTGCCAACAGTCATACTCAATCACAGTAACACACACTCAGCCAGCACATACCCATTCACAGACACACTCAGCCAGCACACATAACTCACAGACACACTCAATCACACTCACACCCAGCACACACCCACACACTCAACCAGCACACACTCACTCACACACACACTAGCAGATTTTTTAAAATGATTTTTATGACTATCAATAAAGGACTGAGATCCGCATAACAATCCACCCAAACTGACATGTACCCCTCCCTCCCTACCTGTCAGGGAACCTGCATGGAGAAGGAGAGGTTCGCACTCTCACAGACCACACGTGCTGGCGCTTCTCCTGCTGGCAGTGGGGGTGGAGCATTAATCTTCCAAAGTTGCTATCATGCGTTCCACATGCGAAGAGCGAAAGAAAAAAAAACAAGAATATGCAAGTATGGTGGAATGTGTCCCCTTAAAGTGCTGACACCAAAGGTTAGTGTGACGGGGGGCTTAATGCAGGCAGCGTTAAGCTCCCCCTGTCACCTCGAAGGCAATTAGGCGAGTTAGGCTGCCGCGAGGCTCCCGCAAGTGCAAGGCCTTAGACAACCGCATAACTTGCCTAATTAGAGAGCCACTTATACAGTTGTTACTGAACTAGAATTTCTATGATGTCAAGCCAAGTTTTTCCAACCATTTAACTCCCAAAACCATTCCTAGTAAGACTTACTGTTTAATCAAATGAATGAGTTCATACATTAATTTTTCAGTCAACCAATTGTGTTCACATGTTGTGAAGTCAACAATGATAAATATATAATAGAAAAAAAGAAAATGTATACATTATTTAACCCCTTCAGGACAATGGTGTTGCTACTTTAGCTATGTGTGTGTGTGATTAAATTAAAGTACAAGCTAGCTTTTTAAATGAGTCCTCACATATAATATATATTTTTTTTAAGGACAGGTAGGGCTTTTTTTTTTTTAGACTTAACCCTTTGATCAATGTGTAAAATTTAATAAAAAGTGTACAAATATGTCTTTTTTTATTTAAATGTTTTTCTGGGACACAGTATATACGGTATTTTTCCTCTCTCTCTCTGACTCAAGATAAAAATGTGTCAGTGAGAGAGAGGGATGATTTGTTCATACAGCAGTGATTGTCATTTACTGTATTTTTTGCATTTAATGCATGTGATCAATGTGATTGATTTTCACAGTCATCACATTAATAAATGCAAAAAATAATGTTGATCCTGGTCTACCTAACTTATAAGGCAACTAGGATCAACTCAACCCATCTCTCCCCCAACTTTGGGGAACAATGGCAATGGATTATGATTAGCATTTTCAGTAATCACAATCCACACTGCAATGGCTAAGACAGCCCCTTTTCTGAGTGTTTCAGACTTGCCTCAATCAGAGGTGGCCGGAAACACCCCTTATCCAATTTGCATAGGGTGAGGGGGCGTGATTGACAGATCAGTGACCACTGGCCTGGCACTTTTTCCATGGGTGCTCCCGGTGGCCTAAAACTTGCAGCGGAAATGCTTCGATTGTGCTATTTTAAAGGCAGCCCGTACATTTACGGGCATTGTCACCAATGTACGGGCATTGTTGTAAAGGTGTTACAAGTGGCTTACTATATATATATATATATATATATATATATATATATATATATATATATATATATATATATATACACAAGTTGAGTATCACTTCCAAAATACAAAATAACTCAAAATCCTAAAAAAATTATTTCGGATGTGGGTAAGGGATACTCACTTTCCTGGCGCTGAGGTGGTGAAGCTCCTTTGCTTCACCCTCCTGGTTGCCATAAATGTGGACGCAACACTGATGGGATATGTAGTTCCCAGAGCTTTGCGACTGGAGGGAGGGACTTCCTATTACCCCCTATTACATAATTGGAATATTATTATAACAGTAATACATTGCAGACAAACTTATCCCAAGTATTTTAGAAGAACAATTGGGATAATAAAGTGCAACAATTAGGATTGATATGACTATTTATCTCATTTTAATATATAATTTGTATGCTTCATAGATAAAATACTTATATCAGGTGCAGCATATAGAGTTCCATATTGGCCAGAATGAAGCCACTGACCAAAATGGCACAATAGCCAGAGAACCCTTTCAAAAATTGGTGACTGCTATAACAAGATTATTGACTATCATAAAGAGACCCTAATTCTAAGGAAATCAGTGTCTAAAGACATGATTTAGGTCCCACTCATGATTAATTCCACTAGGATACTGTGTAGTGAATTTGAATATCCAGTGTGTTTTCTTTTGGCTAACAGAGCTTGTTTATCAATGCCCTGTGTTCCTAATTTTCTCTGTAACTTGGAATTCAAATTATTATTTGTTTCCCTTGCTACAGGCCTGGAAGTGTTTATACACAGTTGGGATTTTATCATCATTAGTAACATCAATGAAGTGTTCCCTCATCCTTTCCTTTAATGGTCTGATTGTCCGTCCCACATACCGAATATTATACTTCTTGCATGTAACAAGTTATATTAAAAAGCTGTATTACAATAAAAAAAATGCATTAATGTCAAAACCATCCACCATTGTTATAGACCAAAACTGTTTAGTTTGTTTTACATGGTGAGTAAAAACTATTGCCACATCAGTAGATCCCTACAGCAATTGTTATCCAATGTCTGTCTACCTCTGTCTTTGAAATGACTCGTTGACAAACAGGTACACAGAGTTTTTGCTTTTCATGCAGTAAACTGGATTCAACTTGGTTGTAGAATGGCTCCAATTTCAGAACATGCATGTTTTTTTAATGATGTTCACAATTTGATTGTACTGCTGACTGTAAACGGTACAAACATTTATTTTATGTTCCACTTTTGTGTTCCTATCTGCAACGTTACATTGTTTATCATCAGAGAGTTACATTTTATGTTCTTGTAATTTGTCTATTTGATAGGCCTTTTCCCTGGCCCCCGCAGGATATTTTCTCCATTTTAAATATTTCCTTATGTCCAAAGCCTGCATTTCAGATGTGCTATTTGATGAACAGTTCCTTTGTAGGCCAATTAATTCACCTATGAGTACATACCTAAAAGTATTATTTGTATGACAACTGGTGCCCTATAATAGGGTATAACCCACAGTCTCTTCTCTAAAATTTCAATATTTAATATAATAGCTGGACTGGACATGTAAATATAAGAGATGTGTGGCAACTCTGCTCTCTACTACTCCCTCAACTCTCTCTCTCTCTGTGTATGTGTGTGTGGGAATACAGTAATACTGAACATGAACCAATGACATGTAAGCATCATTAATTTCCTCAATACACAGTCCACATATCTTACAAAATGTGCAGACATCAAAATACTGTATCAAGCATAATAAGCATCCTTGGTTTGACAGCTTTTACACAAACCATATTTAACGCTTCTTTACTTGCAGCACTGCTCAAAAATACATCTGTATCTGCTCAGACACTTCCGATAGGGCCTAACATCTCAACAACTTCAGGAAGAACTTCATAAATCAAAGTTATAATGGTTTACTACTAAGGTATTTCGCACGGCACTCTGTAGTTAGCATTGCACCAGTCTCCCTTTGTAGTGGTATTATATAAACCTTTAAATGTATTTAACAATGGCAATTTCAAATAGTACAAACAAAGAACAGATCCTCAGCACTACAAGTAAATTATGCTCTGTTTATGAATAATTGTAATTTGTAGTTATTAAGATGTCTCCTGGTGTAATAAAACCTATATGACATTGAAAAGGAGCAGAGCTGGGAACAAATTAAATTAAAACTACTTGTTGACTAAATATCATGTAACCAGTAAAATTACATATGATTACGAGGAAAAATATTGCCAGTGTGGAATTTTAAGAAAGGCTTTTAGTGATATGATGTAATGGGAATATTATTTTCTATGATTGGCTTGTATTTATTGTAAAAAATGTATTTATTATATTATTGGAAAAGTTAACTTTCCCTGTGTAGGATGATAATATCATCTCTTCAAACATGCTCCACCGCCAATATCTCCAATACTGAAGAATGAAGTTAGGAGACTGTAGGATAGTGTTTCCAAATCAGGACTGTCTTACATGAAGCAACATATTAAGTCACAGTGATAGGCAACCTGCGGCCCTTTGCATGTTGTAGGACTGCTTTTCCCATATTCCTCTGCAAGCCTCTTAGCTGAATGAGCATTATGGGATCATCAGCAGCTGGAGGGCCACAGGTTGTCTACCCTTGTATGCCCGGGAACTTTTTTTCCACAGGTTCCTGGGACTTAAGGGGTCTAAGTGACTAGAGGACTTTGCAACATCACATGATATTGTGTCATCATGAAAGACTGTGCTCCAGCCACCCTGCTACAGATACCGAGTGTCCAGTGCTCAATTGTCCTCCTTTAAAGGGACACCACCACTTACATAAGATGTAACTATATAACCTGGTCATTTAAAACAAAACACATATATAAATCATATGCCACTGGTTTCTTTTTTATATAATTGAATTAATTGCATATACAATGAAAAATAAAATTTGGTGTTTATCTCCAGCATCCATTTTGAGAATATTTCCCATGATGAGACATCATCCAAAATCTTTTAGCAAGTCTCACTTTACAACTATTGCCAACGCCTGCATGATGATGTCAGAAGATATACCCCTGCTCTCTTACTGGTTCCTGTGTATCATAGTGGACTGGGCTAGGTGGCTGTGGACAACTTTTTTTTTACCTGCCTTCCAACACAAAGAGAGGAAAGTAACCTGATCAAACACGATCATAACTCCGCCCCTTGTGATGTAATAGTTACATTACCCTCCCATTCAATGCAAGTCTATGATCAGAATTCTGACTTATAGACTGCATTCTGTGTCCCCAAGCGCCAAAGTGAGAAATTTGTGCTTTAAAGTCTCTAAGGGGTGGCACCCAAAAATCATTATATTTCACAAAATAAGTTTTGAATAAATTCACAGAGGCACTCCACAGTAAATATTGTACTCCACTTACTTTGATAGGTACAGCTCCATAGGAATGCAGGAGTTGTTTGGAACTGATATTCTATGAGAAATAAACCTAGCCCTCTTTTCAAGAAACAACAAGTGTTTTACAGATTGAACCAACTTTATTCAAGTCAATATTTTGTTTCCTGTAAGCCATAAAGGATAAAAGTTGCAGAATTATTTTCCTCTCAGACATAGACCACATTGGTTTGTTAGGTGTGGTTCTTTGCATATGTCTGTAAATATATACAATTTAAACACAATGCTGCCTGTGCACAGTGCAAACCACTGTGTATATGCAGTATAAGTATTGGGAGAGACCTGAATTTGACAGTGCAGGTCCCCCACAATGGGACTGTCCTGGCAAATACATGAATTTTGGCAACTATGTCAATTTGATGCAGGAAAAAAATTGGGATTTACAATTGACATTCATATTACGAAAGCTAACAAAATGAAATAATCACACAATACATGGTATGATAAGAAACAAAAGTCATACAGACTAACTACCAATTGATATGCCGATATTAACACTATATGTCAATATCTTAAGCTAAATCAGAAAATCCACATGCCCATATATAGTGATATTTTGCCACATCTCCATATATGGAATAATGAATGAATGAAATCAAACGGTCTGTTGCTATTTGTGTACTTTGACGTTCAGTTCCTTTTATGAAGAACTTTTTTACTTTGGTACTGTTTCTAGGTTTAGGTCATTCATGATCTGTTGCTGTACTGCAACCCCCACCAATCTCAGCCACTCTCTACAATAATCAAGGCTGGCTGGGGATTATGAAAGTTGTGCCCTGTATTACTGAGAATGGATTTTAATTCATTGTGTACCTTGCAAGCATCATATAATTATACATGTCGTGTTAAGCAAAAGTTAATTCTGGAATTCAGTTGCAAACAAATAATAAAACGTAAAAGACACTAATGGGAAAATCTAGAAACCATGTTCTCATATTTTATCATTTGCTTTAGAATAACATGAGGGGCTTAAAATGTCAGGATCTTCAGCTCAAGTCATCTGATTGACAGTTCATTTCTACAGTGGAAGAAGGTAGATCTCTGGGAAACATTTTGTACCAATAATAAACAATCCTCCTGTTTGTAGCACACTAGAAATCTCCAGTGTAACATTATTCCACAATCTCATTAATACAATTAATCATGATATAAAATATCTCTATAGATTTTCTCTATAATGTTACTTCACTTCTAAATATTCTATATGTCATTTATTAAAGTGAATGAAGATCATTATAAGATATTATTCCTAATATTGTGTAATGTACAAAATAATTGACACACTAATTGTTTTTTCATCGATTACTTACCAATAATATGAGAGATCTAAGCACTCGGTAAACTGGACAAAATTGTAACTATTCAGGCAATACAAGTAGCATCACAGATTGACTTTATAAACCTGATTAGATGTTTCAAAACAGTCCACAACAACACATACTGTACCATTTTAAGAACTTCATTGCTAAGTATTTTTCCGAGACAAAATGTGTACATACTTTGAGGCCAAAAGAGCAACACAGTTTCCTCTGTGGGAGGTTGGCCAATGAATTGAGAGGAGATTTGTCAGGTTATAGATCTGAGGTTCAGATGGAGGTAATTTAGGGCATAATAAGTGTATGGTGAGATCAGAGTCAAAGGTTGTAAGGATCAAAGACAATAAAGTTACATCATTATATGTAGCACCCACACACTTCAAAACAAAAAACCAAAAAAAGAAAGAAAGAAGAACAACTAGTGCTGTCTTATTTGGATACTATGATCTCAATTATAATTGATTACATGGAAATCGTTAACTTTTGGCAAAATTATAATCATAGAACAAAACTCTCTGCATCACAGGAATTAACAGCTAGGTTGCAAAGCATAGACCTTAAAAGGCAAATTGGAAAAAAAATCTACTTTTTACTGTTTTGCTCTAACATTTGCAACTGACCTCACCACAAATAAAATACCTCTTAGGTATCACTCAGTGGCCGGTGATAGGCACCAACAGTGCTCGTAGCGGACATTTATTGAACTTTGTGACTAACAATTTAATGGCACTTGCAATGGGATCACACATCCGAATTATGTGGTGGCTGTGGTATGTTTGTGAGGCATTCTGGGTTACATTTTACAAACCTCTAAATGCAAAGTCCAAAATGGAGTAGTTTCACCTATGGTTGTTATGATTGCGAAGAAATAGTATACAAAATATATAATGCCTTTTTTTTAATCAGCAGTCCAAAAACAACACAATTCAAAGTCAAAATATAATTTACTCATAATATCTATATGATATGTTTTCTTTTTCTTTTTTGCTTGTCGTAATTGATGTTTTAGATATTAGCATTTCAATCTATTACCAATGTTATGGCTAAAACAATTTTACTTTTAAATACACTGTATTCATGTACGTCTATTAAAACGTTTATAAAGGACAAAAAAAATATTTTGTTAACTGCTTAATAACAAATTATAAGCTTTGTCATGTGAGCAATTTGACTAATATTCCCTTTTAATCAACAAATAATTTCAATTTTCATGCATTTCACAGAATGTCTTTTTAAGCATTATAAGTTCAATTGCAGCTATTATTGTACCAAATGTACAGAAGCCTTAATGAGGATGATTTGAGTTACGATTATCCAGTAACAAATAAGATCACTGGTGAAAACTATAGAAAAATACATTAAAAATAATTTGAATTAAGGTACTGACAAGAAAAACCTTCCTTGATAATAGCATCAATTTTAATACATGAAGTCACGTAACATTGACAAATATGACTGTGTAAATTATGGAAGCAAACTTTGCATAAAATAAACCTTTACTGCATACATTCAAAAGAACGTTGGGCAAGGAGTCATTAATCAAACATTGATTTTTAAAAACTTTATTTTTTCCATTGACATTGCTTTGAAGCAGGTCACTTTCATATGGTAAATAAGACTGATGAGGCAAGTGATCCTTAGTAAGATGGCATATATTTTCTACAACATATTTTACAGTATATTTCCAAAAATTTGTACCAATGTTTTCTTGTTACGCGATTTATTTTAAAGCGGAATTGACATCCATAAGTGTCTGGAATCAGACAAGTATTATAAGTATTAAGTATTATAACTGAAATCTATACATGTCTTTGGCAAAATGCTAGCAAATGTTTAGCTTCAATAATATGCATACCAGAAGTCAGTGACCAGGGCTTGCATGTTGCTAGGCCCCTAATCATACCTGGGGATGGAGGCTGGGCATGTAGACTCCAGCCTCATACCAATACATGGGGCCCAGTGAATAGCCGCTTAGGGCAAAACATACATTAGACGTTTCTGGCATCTCTGCCGTCTTACAAGTGTATTTATGAGTTTACGCACTTCCCCTTTGAGAGGTAGCTAAGTACCACACTTGTAGTTTCAAAGCCATTGCTGGTTATCATGACGGTTGATGTCCAGTAGCAGTCAGCTGTTCTACATATATTTATATCAGCAATTAGCTTCCTCCTAGTGCTAAACTTTTTACAGCGCTAACACCATCCATCCCATTTGGGATCTGGACTTACATTTATTCCGCTCATCATTTTTCCTTTGATCAGGTATTTCATTGGTACAGCAGAAACATCCTCTGTTTAGGATGGGGTTTCCATGCATTTTTTAATGTGCTTTTAATTCACTTCTTCCATTATCTCCTGGCATGAACTACAGAAACACTGTAGTTGGAAGTGTGAGTTTGTTCTTAGTTTACATTTTCAGTGTAGTAGTCACTATATCACTTTATATAAAATTCTAAAATTCATAAACATCATAATTTTATCCTATGTAAAAAAAAACATGTTAATGATCTTAGTAAAGGTTATGTTTTAGAGTTTTCTCTTCGCTTAAGCTTTTCATGATGTGTTAACCCTGTGCATACTTTGTGTCCCAGGAGGCCGGGCAGTTATTTTCACTGCCAATGTTCATGGCACTAAAAGAGTGTTTTTTTAATAGTTTTTTAATTTTATTAACTTGACCCCCTCTCCCCATTACCTAGCTAAGTTAGAGGTAAGGAGGAAGGTAGGGTACTTATTATATTTGTATTTTATTTATTTTAAGGGGCCTTCAGAGCAGCCTTCAGCCACAAGGTTACCATGGGGTGTAAGGGGCAGTTGGGCAGACCCTGACCCCATGGCTTTATTTATTTTCGGGGTCACAGGCACTTGGACAGCTACTGGCTTAGTGGACATTTGGCAGCCTCAGCTCAATTTATTAATTGCAGGGGGCCAGGGTTACTTGGCCAGGCCCTACCCAATATTTTATCAATCCATGACAACGAATCCAAGCCTAGGTGGTGTAGTGCCTTGGTTGGAGATGGGGGGATTATAGTTTTGCTGATCTTAGATATAATACTGAATAGTTGGGTCCATATTTTGTTAACATTGCTACAGGACCTCCAGATATGATCATAGTACCCTGGACCCGTTCCACCAGCAATTGTTCTGTAGTGATGGATCAAATTTGTGCATTTTATGTGGAACCATGTACCATCTGTACAAAACTTTGAATGATAACTCTTGTAGATTCAAGCAATGAGAGATTTTCTGCACCAGCTTTTGTTCCAAATATCTCCAAATCTATTTTATTTTTTAACTCTTTTTCCCAACTTATCCTAGATTGGGGAACATACCCAGGGAGTAGGAAATCATATAGTTCTTTCCATTTACAAAGTATTCTCTTCTTTTCTTTATTATTTAAACATTTGTTGATCCAATTCTCAATTATTTTGTTCTCTGAGGCAAACAGATTATGTCTGAGGTAATATATCTCGAATTTCTCTCTTGGTTCCAAACAAAGTTCTTCTACTAAGGAATCCATTAATTTCAGTTTCCCATTCAGAAGGATTTCGGAGATCCTCATGTTTTTGTTTTTTATCACCCCAACCCCTTAATGTATGGTCCTGAATATATTATTCCAGAAAAAAAGATAAGCTGAAGTTATTACTTTGTCTCTCATCTTTTGTTTCCTATTAAGTGCAAGCCACTCAATCAATATGTTACTCAGCACCCTAGATAGAGATGTTTTAATTATTCCTTGAGCTTCCACTTTTTTAACCATAACACAAACTCTAAGAATTCTAACCCTACTACGTTTTCTTCAATGGTATACCATTCCTCTTCTCTAGAGGAGGATGGCTGAATCTGATATACATGTGTGAGTTGGCTTGCGTTCCTGTAATATTTGAGATTTGGAATTCCCACTCCTCTGCTGTCCCTAGGCTTATATACACAAGATATTCTAGGCCTATCGAATAAATCCTGGAAATCTTCTAGAATACTATCACTAATAAGCAAAGGTATCATCCTGAACAGATAGAGAATCTTTGGTAGAATATATGACCTCAATATGTTAACTCTCCCCAGCCAACATATGTTTAATCCTCTGTCAACTGGAAAGAAAATCTGCGCTTCAGCTGCTCTATCTATCATAGGGAGAGCGTTTCTCCAGAGAACAACCAGCTAGTTTCTCAGGTACAACTACAGATGCTTCTAGATAAACAACTGCTACAGATCAAAGAAGAGTTGAAGTTACACTTTATGGATTTTAAAGAGGAACTGAGAGAAATCAAGGAGAAGATTAAAGATACAGACACAAAAATGGAGCATATTGAATTTGTAACAAACAAATCCAAAGATAGGATATCGAAGCTAGAAAGTAAAGTCTTGGATCTAGAGACAAGAATTGTGGAATTGAGGACAGGACCAGGAGGAAAAAGCTTAGGATTAGAGGACTTTCGGAAAGCACTGACCAGAAGAAGTAGATCATTTTCTGCATATTTTTAATACCTTGGATATTGGAGAAAACATTATTCCCAAAGCAATTGGAAGAGCCCATAGAACTCTAAAACCCAGGAATGTCCCTGAAGCAGCTCCAAGAGACATTATCGTTAGATTCTCTTCCTTTTACATTCAACAAAAAATATGGCTGCTTCTAGAAATATGAAGAATACTGATAATGCTGGGAATAACTTTTTTCAGGACTGGTCTAAGCATTTCCTACTCCCTAATCATTTATTCATGCCTAAAATGACTGGAATGTTATCTCTCTTTGACCAATCGAAAATGGGTTGATCTAGAGATATGTCACTACAGGTTAGCCATTCAAGATCACCTATGTAATGTAGATGACTACTACTCACCAAGTCTTGCCATGCAAAAACTAAAAATAAAGCTTTGTTGGCACCAAAAATAGTTAATTGGTGTGGTTCACAAATAAAGAGACGAAGAAAAGGAGAATTTGATTGGTTTCAGTCCTACAATCACAATGTGTGTGTTGGATGCTTTTGAGGGGCTATTCTCCATTGCTCTCCATCTCCAGAATTTTTTGTATATTTTCCATGTTTGTTGTATTGTCAAAATATAAATAGGCATTTGATCTAAATAATGTAGCTTTCTTGCAATGCCTATACTAGATGAAAGTCTGTAATCAGATAAATTAAGACATGTTGGTACATTTTGTACAGTCCTAACCTCAACATCTGAGGAAAGGGATTTAGGAGTAATAATTTCAGAGGACTTGAAGGTAGGTAGGCAATGCAATAGTGCAGCAGGAAATGCTAGCAGAATGCTTGGTTGCATAGGGAGAGGTATTAGCAGTAGGAAGAGGGAAGTGCTCATGCCATTGTACAGAGCACTGGTGAGACCTCACTTGGAGTATTGTACACAGTACTGTAGACCGTACCTCCAGAAGGATATTGATACTTTGGAGAGAGTTCAGAGAAGGGCTACTAAACTGGTTCATGGGTTGAAGGATAAAACTTACCAGGAAAGGTTAAAGCATCTTAACATGTATAGCTTGGAGGAAAGACGTAACAGGGGGGATATGATAGAAACATTTAAATACATAAAGGGAATCAACACAGTAAAGGAAGAGAGTATATTTAAAAGAAGAAAATCTACCACAACTAGAGGACATAGTCTTAAATTAGAGGGGCAACGATTTAAAAGTAAGATCAGGAAGTATTACTTTACTGAGAGGGTAGTGGATGTATGGAATAGCCTTCCAGCAGAAGTGGTAGAGGTAAACACAGTAAAGGATTTTAAGCATGCGTGGGATAGACACAAGGATATCCTAGCTATAAGACCGGGACCAGGGGACTAATAAAAGTACTCCAAAAAAATTTGGGGGCAGACTAGATGGACCGAATGGTTCTTATCTGCCGACACATTCTATGTTTCTATGTTCTTACAATCTTATATGAATAATAATCGAATATTGCAACTTGTATTCTAAAGTAGAAATGAGAATAACAGTATGAGACAATGCATTTGATTCTGAAAGTTATGCAAAGCAAGACGACAAAATGAAAATAACTTTTCTTTAGAAATATTGAAATGTAATTACAGAACTTCTTAACTCTCACTTGAAAAAAAAGGAAAACATAAAATTTCAGACTAGGGTATCAGATAACAAGAACTGTATGTAACCTCTACTTATTCTTTTGGTGGATAATTTATCCAGAAACAGATAGTTAGTCATGGGAAAAAAATCAAAGAGTGACCTGATTGAGTGAATGGGTATGTACAACTTAATTAACTCTCCACCTCAGGGAAGTTTCCTTGCCAGTCTCGGTTTAAACTGGCACTACATTAGTTTCATAGCATCTGCCATTACTGATTCTGAAGACATTGCTCAGTGTATGTTAAGTAGGTTACAGCCACAAAAATGTACTCCACATGTAGTTCCAGCTAAGTTATGCACTTAAGCTCCAGTTATGCGTTTTTAGGCATTCTGTATTAATGACTGTGTTTTAATGGTGCTTAAATAACCGTCTGGAAGCCGAGTTCAAGTATACCACAACATTTGTAATTTAAAATCTCCATAAGCTTTATTAATAGCTAGATTGATTTATTTTAAGAGATTATAGTATTATTGACTTGAAGCAAAATGTCAAGCTCAGGATCTCACATCAGATGCCACTGACTTGATTAGGAAATGTCTAGAGACTTTCCCTGAAAATGGAGGTTTTGCAAAACTATCCATGGGAACAAAAAGATTGATGGTTAGCAGGAAATATTTTATTATTTCAGGCATTCTTGTAAAACCTCAAGTAGATGGGGTTTTCAAATTCATTTTTCCAGTTACCAGAGTAGATGGAAGTAATTATTATTATTATTATTATATGGCAAGTCAGTTTACACATTCCAATATTAGAATCTATAGAATCTGATTTTACTCAAATACGTTAATGGTATTGATTTCAGTGTACTGTTAACACTAAAACTGATAATACCTAGACATATCTTCATTGGTCAACATAATTACCCTATGCAGAGGATTTGGAATATATTTCCATGTGAATGTATTTGAGTAGATGGTTAATATGTAAAACTATCAACAATGGTGTCACTGGAAATGATGTCCAGTATCAAAGTGGTACAGTATAGAATAAAAGCTGTCTGCATTGTGGCCTTTTTTTCTGTTGGGAGCTTGTAAGTGTCACTCTATCAACAAAGTTTTGTTATTATACAGTACTGCTCTATGTTCATTTCTGATTTCAAAGTAAAAAGTTACTCTTGGACCCTTCTGGCATGTGGTCTTCATTCTGGTTTACTGAGGCTCACTATATGTTCATGTCTTTTAAAGTAACATATACATTTGGTAATACATTAATTGTTGTAACAAATTGCACTGTATATGATGATAAGTCACAATAACCAGACCTAATAACAAATAACCAAAAGGGGATGATAATCAGAATTAAAGGTACAGACAATCCCATGAACAAAATAGTACAGTGTAAACACATATATACAAATATATCACAAATTACCAGTCAACAGTAATATAGCATATTCAGCATATCCAATGCATCCAATCTTTTACTATAGGGTAAATTCACATGACACATCCTGATGTCCGAAATGCTATAAGCAAAAATAGCATAAACAAGCACATAAAAATATCATATATAAAAAGAAAGGATAAAAAACAACTATACCCAAGTTGAGATAACATTGCCCTACCTGATTCACTTAGTCTCAACAACATTTCAGTGGATGGTAGGTAAGAGGTAGATATCTATAGTAAGGAACCAGATATTTTCCACATAAACATCCTGCTTCTATCCAACTTTTATATATGCTATTGTCTCTAAGCACCTTGAGGAGTTCTAAAGAAGGCTGTGCTTGTTTTGGGTGGGTACATTGTTATATGCATTACATTATTATTGTAGTGGCACACGTTTATTTATTTTTTGTATATTTGACCTGCCTGTCTATCTACGTCCATCTGTCTATGTCTGTGTGTGTCTGCCAATCTATCATTTTCTGCCTGTTTGTCAGTACCTGTCTATCTATCTCTGTGTCAGTCTATCAATCTCTGTACCTTATCTGTCAGTACATGTGTCCTGCATGTCCATTTGTGTCTGTTTGCGGTGATGATAATGGATGGGCTGATGAAATTGCAAAATAAACCACTAAATTGTTTTTGCCCTTAGGGCCAAAAGTTGCAAGACTTGATTCCATCTAGTGCACAACAATCATCTATGACGACAATGACTTGGGTGGCTACCATGCAGTGAGAGCCCAGTGATGGAACAGTCATTGTATACATTAGATATTACATTTCTAGTTTTTTTAATCCATTTTTCCTAAATAATTATTTGATTTATATGCAGTCCATATTGCAGTATTTTATATCCAGTTAATGTTGTAGTATCTGTAACCTCTTCTGAGTCACTACCAAGATTGGTCCAGTCTGCCCTGTTCTTCCATTTTTCAATAAATCTACTTCAGTGTGGACTAGCTTGACTGTTGAATGCTCATCTCAGTAGTTCTATTTGACTACAGCTATTAACTACTATTAACTTCTATTAGGCTGGTTAATTTCCCTTTACCCATATTAGCAGTCACATTGTTTGATAGTTGACAAAATTGTTCTAATTTTCCCATTGATCTGTTAAATTTGGTAGCTTATCCAATGACTTTGAAATGCAATTTTATAAAGTTAATTTAGCAATATAATTTGACAAGTAAATAAACATCTGTAGTTCTATTACTGTCAGAATCCTCAAGGAGTCTTCAGGTATAACTTAGTGATTCAATGACTTGAGATGTCTATACTTCAGGACTCATTGGGGGTTTGATACAAAATGTCCTTTCTGGTGTACATTTGTGCCTTTATGTACATCCCAACACTTATGTGTGTGGCCATTCGTGTCTGATTTGTTTATACATAGGCTAAATACACCAGAGCAACAAGGTAGCGTGTCCCAGCGTCTCCCATGGGTGCAAGAGGAATTGGTGGGTGCCTATAGGCCTTTAAAGAATAGAGTCAAATAGGTTAGGGTTAAAGGAACCACACCAAAAGCAAGCCTATTAGATGTCACACACGAGACATTAAAAAGAAAAGCCACTGCTGTTAAGCAAAAATACAAAGTGAAAATGTATTGTGATCATATAAAAATGCCCACAGGGTTTTTATAATGCAGATTTGGGCGTTAGTGCTACATGTGCTGGTCCCTATTTGACTCTATTCTTTATAGGCCTATAGGCACCCACCAATTCTTCTTGCACCCATGACTTATCCCAACACCCAGAATATACCACGACACCCATATTGCATTTATATTACTTGTTCCAGCACCAAGATTGTACCCATGGCTTTTGAGGAGAGGTGTGAGATTGGAGGCTGCTCCTATGTAGATTGGCAGTGATGCAGATTATTTCTGTTTTTCGACTTACTTACATGTCCCTGTATTTTACACATAACCCGTACTGACTCCCAATAAACAAATATCCCCAATAACATTACCATTTAACCCCTTAACGCATTTGGACATATATATACGTCCTGAAAAGCATGGTCCTTGAGGACCATGAGGACGTATATATACGTCCTCCGTTTACATGCAGCATTGCGCTCCTTAGCGCAATGCTACATGCCTGCAGCTACTCTCAGAGGCTGCTTCGGATCCGAAGCAGCCTCTGAGAGGGCTTTGAGCCCCTCCCCTGCCCCCCCGGCGCGCATACAATCACTACGAATGTGATCGTATGCGCGTTAACACACATAGGCAGTGAAAGCTGATCACTGCCTATGTGTGTAAAGTGTTGCAATGATGCCTCGATAGAGGCATCATGCAACACCTTCTGTGCCCCCCTGGGGTGATCACGGGTGGGTGCATGCTCCTCCAATACAACGTGCCCAGCACAGAAACGACGGAAGAGAGAAAAAAAAATCTCCTCCGTCACTCTGGCACCGCTACTTGACTGCCCCTAGAGGCAGTTAGACAGTATTACAGTTAGAAATGGAAAAATAAATAATTATATAAAATAAATAAATAAATGGAAAAAGCTAACCCTTGATCTACTAAACCTAGATCTAGGGTTAGGGTCATAAATAGGGTTATAATTAAGGTTACAGGGGGGGGGTGTTCGGGTGAGTACATGGGTTAGATTAAGGGGTTCGGTTAGATTTAGGGTTAGGGTAAATTTAGGGTTGGGGTAAATTTAGGGTTGCGGATATAAGGTCACTGTAGAAGGAAATGGTTAGAAAACAAAAAAACACTAATATTGTTTATTGCCCTGTTAGTTGAAATAAAACATAGGCAAACATGGAAACATTGGTATTTCTAAACTCAGGACAAATAGTAGAAATATATAGATGGGGTCTTTTTTACCATTTGTAATTGTTTAAAAAAAAATCAGGTCAAAGTTAGAAGAAGTGTTTTTTATGGCATATTTTCATCATATTTTATATTTTTTTTAATAGTAAATTATATCATATGATGAAAATGATAATATGATCAAATGAAAGCCCTAACTGTAAAAAATGATATATAACTTGTGTGGGTGGACTGAACACAAAGAAATAAATTCACAGTTTAGTAAACATATGACAAAAATAATGTAATTCTGGTCTTCAAGGTACATCAAATGCAGCATAGCACTCAGTCCCTAAGGGGTTAAAAGCAGAATGCAAACTTCAATATAAAAACTGCTATGGATACTCAGCATCACGCGCTTCCCAATTTGGCAATTTCTGCTTTAGGTTGTTTTGCCGGATTTATCTAATCAAGTTCAGTTTTACATTTTGACAGCTTAAATTTCATAGCAACCTGGTCTTTGGAAAGTCGACAATAAATGGGGACAGGACTGAAGAGGAGACACACCTGGAACGAGGTTTAGAGTAATGTCAACAATGTTAGCCAGAGTGATGTCAGGGAAATCCACCCAAAAATTATGGGTCAGGAGAGGAGAACCCGAAGAGCCACTAGGGAAGGACCACAATCAACATCACCTACAACGGATGGCAGCAGATACTAAGGGATTATACATGACCCACTGCTGTGGAGGGAATCAAGGGAGGAATTGATGTCAGGGTTTCCAGCATCCATCCTGCATAAGATGAGTACTAATCCATCACTGACACCTGACAATGTTCACACCTGTAGATATGCAGGTTCAAATTACTACAGGCAGTGGAAATGTTAAGGGTGGGAGGTGGGAAGAGGAAGATGACTATTATAAGTAGTTTGGCCCCTGGAAACCCCCTGCCATGCAGATAGGCATAGACAAAACTGGACAGAAAGATAATGCCATGTGTGTCAATACTCGTGATTGTTTTCAAATCTGACCCCAAACAGTATCAGCAACAGAACTACAACAAAGGGATTCTCCTCATGCATGGCATCTACCATCCTGTACCACTAGCAACACATGTCCCACAAGCAACACCTGTATCACCGGCAACAGCATCTATGCTGGCTATGGGACATGGAACCCAGAAACACCCCTATGTGGCCATATCACCCTCCTTGGCTATATCATGGCCAAATATGTTACCCACAAATATGTGGGTACCAGTACATGGCTCCCTGTTCATCTATGTCTAACTGACACTACTAGGCCTACTTCTCTCCAGGCCTTTAGATCCCACACTGCACAGTCCCACTATTACCTGATCCAACACCCACATTATACTTTGGACTGACCTCTAGCAACCACATGGCACTCAGGACCAGGACCGGACTGGGAATGAAAACAAGCCCTGGAAAAAATTGCATACCAGCCCCATAGCATTACATCATTATACCAGCCCCATATAATTCCATCATTATACCAGCCCCATAGCAGTGCATCATTATACCAGTCCCAAAGAATTCCATCATTATACCAGCCCCATAGCAGTGCATCATTATACCAGCAAATTCTGGTGGAAAGTAGTAAAAGTGGAGCAGTCAGTAAGCACAGTCTATTTATTCCTATGGGGATTAAACCACATCTATAATCTGTACCCCCACTATAAATCTTTATGTTTCCGAATATCACAGTAGACCAATATCCCAATTGTGTCTGTCCAATAAAAATGTATTTCAAAGTATGGATAGTTTCAAATAATTTTATTAACTTAACATATATAAATTACTCAAACTCACAAAGGGTAGTAAATAATGAGTACTAATAAAATTGTAGGAGCAAAAAGCTCCACTACACAGTAATTAAATATTGTAACAACTCTAATACATTTTTTGAGATAAAAAAGTGCAAATATACTGCTTTTAATCCTGTAACAGTACATAATGTGCAAAACACTTTTGGAATTCCACAGTATAACTTGAAAACATACTGCTAACTAGCTTTGTAGCCAAGTTTAGAAAAGGAAAAAGGTTGGGGCTTTTTAAGATGCACCTATCACACACATGATGGGAAGCGTGGCAAAGTCCAGTTAATAACACACAGTCTGCCAGCCACTGGCATGGCTAAGTCCAGTTTATAACACACAGTCTGCCAGCCACCTGCATGGCTAAGTCCAGTTAATAATACACAGTCTGCCAGCCACCGGCATGGCAAAGTCTAGTTAATAATACACAGTCTGCCAGCCACCAGCGTGGCAAAGTCTAGTTAAAAACACACAGTCTGCCAGCCACCGGCATGGCAAAGTCTAGTTAATAACACACAGTCTGCCAGCCACCGGCATGGCTAAGTCCAGTTAATAACACACAGTCTCCCAGCCAACGGCGTGGCAAAGTCAAGTTAATAACACACAGCCTGCCAGCCACTTGCGTGGCAAAGTCCAGTTAATAACACAGTCTGCCAGCCACCGACGTGGCAAAGTCCAGTTAATAATACACAGTCTGCCAGCCACCGGCGTGGCAAAGTCCAGTTAATAACACACAGTCTGCCAGCCACCGGCATGGCTAAGTCCAGTTAATAACACACAGTCTGCCAGCCACTTGCGTGGCAAAGTCCAGTTAATAACACAGTCTGCCAGCCACTTGTGTGGCAAAGTCCAGTTAATAACACAGTCTGCCAGCCACCGGCGTGGCAAAGTCCAGTTAATAACACACAGTCTGCCAGCCACTTGTGTGGCAAAGTCCAGTTAATAACACACAGTCTGCCAGCCACCAGCGTGGCAAAGTCCAGTTAATAACACAGTCTGCCAGCCACCGGCGTGGCAAAGTCCAGTTAATAACACACAGTCTGCAAGCCACAGGCGTGGCAACGTCCAGTAAATAACACACAGTCTGCCAGCCACTGGCGTGACAAAGTCCTGTTAATAACACACAGTAAAAGCCCAGTTATGTCTAGCTAATCTCTACAGAGTATCAGCTATGTCATGTGGAAACTACAGTTCCTATTATACATAGCCAGCCAAAGGGCTTCCATGATGCTGGCTAGGCATAACAGAAATGGTAGTCATAGCTCGCTAACTAGTCATATTTAAATAATCACTGTAAAGCAAAATATATTACAATATATAATACCATTACCCTAGACTCCCTCCACATAAAGTGCATACCCCCATAAATATATTACACTACCTAATGCAGTCATCCCCTTCCCTCCACCGTACCTAATAAATACATTACAAATTACAATTCGCTCTCCATTGCAGCCCCCTCTATTTACAGTTCCTCCTCCACACAAAAATATAATATTAACATATCTAATTCACTCAGCCCAAAGTGAACGCTATACTTTCAACCACAAATATAATATAAAAATATATCATTGCCTGAGCCCCCCACCTGAGGTACAATGATATATTTTAATATAGGCCACATACATATAAATGTCACATAAATATAATCATGCCTCCACTTTATTTTATGCAAAAATAATGCCATTGCCATTTCATATTTTACTGACCTGCTTCAGAAATAAACATAATATAAAGTGAGTCATCAGATCCTGTTTCAAAATGCAATGTAAATATGTGTATAGTATATTTTAAACAATTTTTAAATAATTGGTAAAAAAAAAAAAAAAACATAAAGAAATCTACTGTGATGCTGCAAATGCACTTTTATTATAGAAAGTCAGTGGGAATTATAATGGATCAAGTATTAAATGAATGGACCAGAAATATATTGCAAACACTCAATTGTAATTAACTGTGAATAATAAAACAGCATTTTTTGCATTTACTGACTTTCTGCACCCTTACCAGCCCGTTTTATTATTCACAGTTTATTATAATTGAGTGTTTAATTTCATAATGTGGTGTGTTTTTAAACAATTGGTACCTCAAAATTTTTGCTGGGCAGTTCCCAAACACTCTGCTCATCAGGCACTGCATGCAAAGGGAAGTGGCTGATGAGCATGTAGGGTGTGGGAAAGAGAGCCGCCAGAAATGCGCAAATTACGTCATATCCGGCGGCAAGACTGAAAGCAGAGAATTAAGCGATCGGCAAAGGGAGGAAGAAAGACATCTTTCCTCCCTTGCGGCTGATCGCGTTCTGAAAAAAACCTTTGCTGCTAAGCGGCCGGCCACGGGGAGCGGACAATTTTTTTTAAACATTACGGCCAGTCGGAGCGGCCCCAGGGCCGGCGGCCTACCGGGGAATTTCCCGGTATCCCGGTAGGCCAGTCCGGCCCTGCTCAGGACTTACCCCCAGCACCACATTGCACTTGGCCCACATTGCATTCACAAATTACCCCCAACACCAAGAACTTAACCCAGCACGCATATTCCACTTACAGGATTTGCCCCATATTGCATGCAGGACTTATCCCAGCACCCAGGACTTTCCCCAGCACCCAAGACTTTCCCCAACACCCAGGAATTTTCCCAGCACCCAAATTTCACTCAAATGAATTGCCCCAGCACCTAGATTGGCCACAGAACTTACCCCAGCACCCACATTACACTCTGGACTGACCCCCCACTCCCACTTAACACTCAGGTCTTACCACCTGCACACAGATTCCAATCAGGTTTCAACGCAGCAACCTGCTCCTTTGCTGTCCTTTCTGTGCATCTCTTTAGGCTGAGCATCGGGATACCATGTGACCCACAATGCTCTGATGTGTGGGGAGCAAGCCTACCTAAGAGGATGTCTGGGCACCTGGGCAGTCACAGACATTGACTGTCAGTCCCACAAAAAGGGCTGGTGAGGAGAAATATCCCCTGCCAGCGCCTCTGGTAGTCTCTCGGAGCACAAGTCAAAAAAATCTGCACAACACTATGTTGTTTTGAGAATGGTCTTTGCCATCTTCATCAATGTTGCCGTCATCCTGCACTAAGAAGCCAATGACTGAGGACACATTATTATTTATAAAACATTTTTACCAGGAACAATGCTTTGAGATTCATCATGTTTTCAATGATGTTGTTCAAGATTATTTTCCATTAACTGTTTAGAAACACATTAGAACATGTTAGACATATATTTTCTTATTAAACGTACTTTGTCAAAAAATCGAATATAAGTGAACAAATATTTGATCTACATTTGAATAATGAAAATATTTGGGATGTCTTAACATACATGTTTATTATTAACAAAATAAGAACTTGAGTCTTTTTATGATTTAATGTAAAACCTGTTGATAACTTAGTTTGAACTTTGTCATGAGAGGTTCTTAATCTTGTAAAAGAAAACAGAATAAGCCATCAGTAAATAAGTATAGAAATGTTTTAGAGTGGGAAGTTCAGGCTAATATTTCTCAAATCAAAGTCTTCTAAGATGCAAAATGACAGGATCAAAAAGGGTTAGTCAATTTATTAATCTCAGATCAAAGACCCATCAAAGATACTCCTTGCTGACATACAATTAGATTGAATCCTTATGAACACACTGACCTGTTAAATATGACCTGTATTAATCAGAAAAGAAAGTATCCCTGAGAGATTCCTTCTAAGTCATAGGGGTATTTGTCCATGAATGTGTAGTAAAATCATCCCTGTTTTATTTGTGCTGTAATACAATGTTTCAATTAAATTCTGCTTAACATATTAATCCAGTACCCAGATGAAAAAAAAAAACATTTAACCTGCTCAGTGCCCCCTGATGTTACTGAAAACATGAATAAGTCCACTCATCAATCCCCCCTCCCCCAAGGCCTAAATGTCATTATTTTTTAAACATCTTCTCTTAGCCCATCCAATATTGGTTGTGTACCCCTGACATTAAACTTTAAAGGTACTGTTCCACATAGCATGACACAATATGTGTGCAGCTTCATTTAAAGGGAAGCTAAAGAAACAGATCTACTATATTTTTTTGTTATTAATGCCCCTTATTCTGCTACCATCAAGTACCTTGAGTACTCCTTTCTCCAATATCTAAATTTTCCTGCTGTGATTGCTCCAGAATATTTATCCCTTCTGGAGTGAATGGTTTAAGGTTTCCTTAAAATGAATGAGCGAGAGGCTGTTATAAAATAATTGCCCCACTTCCTGGACAGTGATGGTGGATTAAAATTACCACCTTATATTGATAAGAAATATTTAGGGGTTTACCCAAGACCACTGGAATCTAAATCCGGGGGAGGCCCAAAGCGCTGGATGACATAATATATAATAGAATAAATTAAAATAAATAAAATCTCTCCACCTATCCAAGGGTTGTCCCAAGATAACAATATTGGATAAAAATAATAAATTAAATAAACCCTACCTACCCCACCTTACCTTCACCTTGACCAGGTAGGAGGGGACGGTTTTTAAATATGGCCCGAAACCTAAAAAACACCCTTTGAGTTCCAGGAGGGTGGGCAGTGAAAATTTAAGCCCATCCCCCTGGAACAGAAAGGGTGCCCTGTAAGGAAAAATATATCTGTATCCAGGTACAAGCAGTGATTCGTGACACCCTAGATGCTCATATTCCAGCCCAGGGAAAAAACACCCCCCCATGTAAAATTTAAAAAACATGCACTCCTGTGTCTCTTGAGTAAACTAAAGTTGAAATACGAGCCCAGGAGGCTGGTCTTTCAAGAGACATTGTCATCCGAAAAAACGCCTCCTACTGTCTTTTGAAATACCAGCCCTTCACTGGTGGTATTTTATTCTGAGTCTGCTCACCATTGAGAGTGGACCAAAAAGATATAGGATAGCTCCTTTACCTGGGCCAGAAGATGAGGATCCAGGGAAATGCGGTTGGAACCTGGATACAGGTATTATATCCTTACAGGGCACGCTTTGTGTGACAGGGACCCTTATGTCACTCAACTAAAGTTTTTATATAAAAGTGTTGGGGCCATATTTAAGAATTCCCACCACCACCACATGACCAAGATAGAGGTGAGGTGCTAGGTATGATTTATTTAATGTAATTTTTTTATTATTATTTTTATTATGACCAGCCCCTGGATAATGGGGATATTTTATTTATTCTGTTTTATTTTATTATATATTATGTTGTCCGAGGCCTTGGGTCGGCCCCGAGCAGTGGCGGGGAGGGGGGGGGAGCCAATAGGTATTATTGGGGGTGGTTGATTATTTATTCAGAATCCAGGGGTCTTGGGCAAGCTCCCAGAATATTTATTATCACAGTGATGGATGGTTATAATTAACTCCTTAAATACTAAGGGGATGGGACACTTCATCGCGGCTGCATCCACTCAGCCCCTTCACCGCCGTCACTTCACCACACAACAGCTCGTCGCGGGACATTTCATTGCTAAAGGTAAGTTTCTTTTAGTATTGGGGCTAAGGGTGGTTAGAATTAGGGTTTAGGGGGCTAGAATAAGGGTTTAGGGGGTTAGAATTAGTTTTTAGTGTTCGGGGTTAATTTTAGTATTAGGGTTTAGGGGGTTAATTTTAGTATTAGGGTTCGGGGGTTAGTATTGGGGTTTAGGGGGTTAGTATTAGGGTTCGGGGGCTAGTATTAGGGTTTAGGGGGTTAATTCTAGTATTAGGGTTCGGGGGTTAGTATTAGGGTTTAGGGGGTTAGTATTAGAGTTCGGGGGTTAGTATTAGGGTTCGGGGGTTACTTTTAGTATTGGTGTTTTGGGGTTAATTTTAGTATTGGGGTTTGGGGGTTAATTTAAGTATTGGGTTCGGGGGGAATTTTGGAGGGGAATCATTTATTAGGGGGGTTATTCTCTTTTTTTTTCATTGCTGACAGTTCAGCGTTCTAACTGCCGCGCTGAACTGTCAGCGATGATGCCGCGGCGATGAAGTGTCCTGGACCCAAATACTAAGGGGAGTTAATTTTAACCCTCTATCACTGTGCGGGGAGGGAGCAGTTATTAAATAGACCCCAGTGAATTCACATTTGAATGTGCTTAAATGAAAACCCATTTTGATTATGTTGATGAAATCATGGAGGTGCTTAGCCTTTCTTTAACAAAATGGGGCAATAGAAACAGGGCTCCTCACTAGAATCGGTACACAAAACAAGAATTGACACCTTTAACACCTTCATGACATTAGGACGTACTATGCCATCCTGATTTTAAGTGCCTAAAAGATGTTAAGACGGCATAGTACGTCCTATGTTAAACAGCTCATCATGGCTCCCCTCTGTGCTCAGATCCCGCTGCAAGCACTTGCAGCGGGATCCCACCTGTCAGATGAGGCCACTTTGAGTGTCCTCAGACTGTCAGGGGAAATGTAGCCAGTGCTCAAAGCGAGCACCGGCTACATTTCTCTAAATTGCCCTGTGCACGAAACTCCGGGTTCGGGCATACCTCTGTGACATCACGCGTGACATCCGGAGGTCTCGAGATATTTTGGCAGGGACCCACGGGGTCTATTAAGACCCTGATCGGGTCTCTGCCATAGTGTTTCTGGCTACTGACCACCTTGTGATCAGTGGCCAGGAACAAATCGTGAGGTTTTGGTGCTTGCGTAGTTTGAGACGCAAGCACCATAAGTCACAAAGGGGTTAAAATGGTGTGCCTTGACTCTCTTAATCACGCATCACAACTAAATTCTGCATCAAAGATACATAGTGTTTAGGGTCTACTGTTACATAGAGTTTAGTTTGATTCTCAAAATCATAAATATCCCTTAACCAACAGGTCCCCAACTGCCCCTACTTCACGGTTAAATTAACTGTATCATGACGGGATCATTATCACAGATAATAAGTTAAGCCATAAAAGTTTATATGTATCATATTAATCTAACATCTAGCACTGCTTTTCACAGATCTTCTCTGCTCAAGTAATGCTCAATTAAGGCTGTAATGCCCTCAAAAAGGCAATTTGATGGTAACCACTAATCCAGAACTTTCCCCTAGCCTTTGGTCACATCTCAGAGCAATGCATGCGCACCTATTGAGAAGTAGCAGCAAAATACAATGAATAGGTTGAACATTTTACTGTCTGAAATGGTGAAGGCACTGCAGATGGTTGGGGTTATGTGTCCCATGCTTTTCTGCCTGCCTTCAGGTTACATTTAAAGGTATATATAGCCTGCCCAAAGGCAGAGTGAGAATCATGAGACATGTAGTTCCAAAATATTTGCAAGTTAGCCATCACTGGTCTAAAATCAGTTCAATGGGAGACTATAGTCACTACATTGCCACTGAATGATCTTGGTATGATACATGCTTGATGTACTTCTTGCTTGGGTGTTTTTTATTTCCATGAGATACATCCTATGACTTACCTTTAATTCATTCATTTGCCTTTGTTCCTGTTTTAATTGCATAATGAATAACGCTTTGCGAGTACTTAAAAATGTTTTGGGTATTTTCCAGGTGTGTTAGTTTGCTTAATTTTCCCCACATCCCCCCACTAATTAAGACTTATGAAAGTTTTTAAGTGTCAATCATGTTGACATTTTAGTGAAATTATTTGATGTTGAACATGTTCAAACCTTGTTATAACCAAAGGTGAAACAAAGTTAGTCATTGAATACTAAAATGTTCCAAACATAGCAGATGATGGTTCAACCTTAAAAGAATTTAGTATTCTGTATCCTGTAACAAAAGCCTGTAACAAAAGCAATTTTACTGTTTGGATGTATAGGTCTAAGTTCAAAATTGAGATTTAATTAATTTTATTCAGTACTTTGCATATGAATCCACCGTTATTTCTAGTGAGTATATTCAAGAAAAATAAAAAATGTTTGCATTTAGAATAACATTTTATTTAAAAAAAATGACAAACTGTGCATGTATTCTATATGTAATCTCAAATGTAAAAGAGTTTTTTAATATTTGAGTAGAGTTACCAGATGCTTTCTAAATAATGACTTTAAAGGGACACTCCCACCAAAAAAATATAAATTTTTTATCTTTTATTTTGTATTGTTGATTTCAGATATGTCTTTTGTTTATGATATGTGACTGTATTAAATAATATATATAACGTAACAAGTGTGAATGGGAAATAAAGTGTATTTGGGTGCCACCCCTAGTGAAAGTAAAGTACAGCACAAATTTCTCACTTTGGGGCTGGGGACACAGAATGCAGTCTATAAGTCTGAATTCTGATCATAGACTTGCATTGAATGGGAGGGTAATGTAACTATAACATCACAAGAGGGCAGAGTTATGATCCTGTTTGATCAGGTTAATCTCCTCTCTTTGTGTTGGAAGGCAAGTAAAAAAAAGTTGTACACAGTCACCGAGTCCTGCTCATTATGATACACAGGAGCCAGTAAGAGAGCAGGGGTGTATCTTATGACATCATCATTCAGGCTTTGGCCACAGTTGTTAAGTGAGACTGGCTGGAAGATTTTGGACGATGTTGCATCATGGGAAATATACACAAAATGGAGCCAGGAGATAAACACCTAATTTTATTTTTACCTTTTACATGCAAATAATTCAATCATATAGATATAAAAAACTGTGGGAAATGATTTATGGATGGGTTTGTATTAATGACAGGGTTATCTAGTTGCATCTTATGTGTCCCTTTAAAGGTGTTATTGAAGCAAGACTGTTGTCTTGAACAATAACTACTTAAGTGGTGAATCCACATCTCTGAGCAATTACTTGTGTATCTGTATATAGATTTAGGATGGTGAGGTATTGTTGTCAGGGAAGTATGGAAAATGTAGTCCACCAACAACTAGAGGGCTACAGTTTGAAACCCCTATTCTGGAGTGACTAAAACACACACTGAGAAGGAACATCTAATACTGTAGGTAATGTGTTTAACCCCTTGCCAACACAGGATGGACTAGGTCCATCCTGTGTGGTGAAGCATTAAGGCCACAGGATGGACCTAGTCTGTCATGCAGCAAAACGAGTACGGAAAGTGATTTTTCACTTTCAGTGCTCAAATGGTATTGCTATGATACTTCCATGTTGAAGCATCGTGCAGTACTGAAAAAAATGCCTGTCAGCTTTTCTATCACTCCAGAGAGCGATTGAAATGCTGGTTTTAATGCCTTTAATGCCTTTAAACCAACAGGTGTTAAAAACGAGCAAAGGAAGCGGATGCCCTTCTAAGGGCAAGAGCATAGGAAGCTAGTAGTAGCTGCTTCCTGTGTTCTGAGGCTGTCACACAATTGCCTCATCACAGAGGCAATCTGTGACTGCCAGGCAGACTGACAGGCCCACTGCCTGGTAAGATCAATATTAAACAAATATTGATCTGACCACTTTGGATCTGCCTCCCTCTCCTCACATTTTTTTTTCCGGGAGGGAGACAGATAAAGGTAATAAAAGTAAGTGAAAGTAAAATGAAATAATAATAATACAATAAAACAATGAAAAAAATTTGTCAGTGACAGCAAATTAGTGGCAAAGGCGATTTGGTGATTGCTCAGATGACCATCACTATTTGCCTTGTCAGATGAATATTTGTCAATATTGATCTGACCAGTTTGCATCTGCCTCCATTTCTTCACTTACAATTTTGTGAGGGAAAGTGACAGATCAGTATTAGTGTTAAAATTAAATCTTATAAAATTGTCAGGTTTTATGAAAGCCATTCCTTGTGTATGCCCCCTCCCTGCCATTGATCATTGTCTAAGCAGAAATCTTGCACAGCAACACTTTTTTTGTCTGCACTTTTTTATGGATTCATTTCTTTGTACTGTAATATATTACAGTACTACATAGGCTCTTCTAAGAGATATCTGAGGCCGCTAACTCAGGGTTTGATTTTTACCCTGGTCAGATTTCTGATACATCATCTAGTGATGTATGAGTGGTTGCTGAGCCTTTGCCACAAAGAGTCATGGGTGTCTATTTTTAAAAATATATGGTTTGGTGGGGGTAAATTACATTGGCTGGCTTCAAGATATATTCCAAATACTACATACTACATGTCATACTACATGTTAAAATTCCAAGTTGGAACACTGAGATGCGCACCTCACAAATGTGGCCTTTTATCCCCCCATAAAAAAGTTACGAACCCAAATTAGGTGGTAGAATTAATACATATAAAGTGTTAAAAAACCACCATTTGAAACACCTTAGTATGTCTAGTTTCCAAATATATATGGTTTTGTGGGGTACGATACACTGTCTGACTTAAAAAATGTCCCAGATGGGAGATGGGCGCAGGTTTTCTGCATGTCAAAATTCCAAGTTGGAAAACCAAAAAAGCGCACCTCTCAAATGTGGCCTTTTCACCTGCAAATAACCTAACCAACCAATGCTTGGATGGTATCCCTTTACTCAGGAGATGTTACTGAACACAAATCTTTACCTGATTTGCAAATTGTGTGAAAAATCACTTTTTTTTTTTTTTTCTGCAAATTTTGGCAAAGGTTGCTGGTACTATGGCTACATGAAACTTGTCAAAATACCCCAAGTTAAATGCCCTGAGTTTTCTAGTTTTAAAAAATATGTACATGTGGGTGGGTCATTTGTGGATTTAGTACAGATATCAGTGTTATAATGTCACTATCGCTAATTTTGAAAAAAAAAAGGATATTGAAATAGCTTTTCACTATTTATAGTTCTGGTCCTGTAACTTGAATAAAAAAGCACAAAAAACATAAAACATGGGTGATTTCTGAACTCAGGACAAATATTAGAAACTATTTATCAGTGTTTTTTGTTGTCTCTTATAGATGAGTAAACGAAAAAAAATGTTCTCATTTTTTTTGCCATATTTTATTATATGCTACTATCAAAATAATGGTATCAAAAGAAAGCCCTTCTTGTGATGATAAAAACAACATATAGTGTGTATGGGTACGCTTAATGAGAAATAAATCAGAGCTGAATTGTATAATCTTTCCAACTCTGCTATTTTGGCCTCAAATTTGAAATTCCTTTTCAAATTCACACTTTGATTATTTTTCAACAAAAGAAATAAACATCTACAGTAGGTATCAATATTTATGTTTTCAACTTTTATTCCAGTATAAAATAGCAATTTTAGGCATCAAGGAATTGTGTTCAGAAGCATACAGATAAGCAAATGTGTTTGTCATTGATCCAATGAGAAAATATACTTTGACTGTGTTGTTTTAACAAAACATTTGGAGAAAAGCCCAGGTAAAAGTTTGCCAACACTCACAGACAACTCAATCAACCATGTTGTCTCTCCTCAGAGCTCTGACTACTACATGCCTAAATGGAGACTGGGAATAGATACACAAATACAATATTGAAGGCAAAATGAAAATATGATTGAACATTCCACTGCACAGAAGAAAAAAAAAACACATTTTCAAAACATTCACATTTTCCAAACAGTTACAGCCTGCATTCCTGAAGAAAATTGCAGTGGGGGAGTTTGGACAGATATGGAAATAAAATTATATCACCCGATTCAGTGCAGTGAAGCCCATTATCAAGCAGTCTACTTTTAGGTCCATGTGAGTCATAGGTGTGCATTGCTGGTCTCCAATTGTGGACTTCCTAAAATGACGGACCACTAATTTGATTGAAAGAGATGGTTTTCCTTTAAATACTTGGTGACAGGATAATATGTGATAGAAAAAAACAACCAGTACAATTGTGAATATTAAACCTATTATGTATTAATCCAGGTTGGTTTCATTAACATTATATATATTATAAACATTAACAAATGTAGTTTAAAAGTTGAAATGGCAAAGAGTTTTGAAGAACAAGCATATTCTGCAATTAGGGCTGTGATGGGCGCCATGGTACCCTGACTGGGTACTTCCATAAAAGCTCTGCTTCCTTGCTGCGATAGCCACCTCAAACCACCAGACAGAACCAGTGTTGTAGGTAGCCAATTCAACCAGACAGGACCCTATTTACTTCAAGTGCCAGACAACACCAGACTAGGAGTATAACAGGAATGCACAATTATTTGAACAGCAACAGAGTCTTAAATACAAACATAATCAAGTTAACATAACTCAACCCACATATTACCATGCAACCAAGCAATTAACCAGGCCTGATCCAGATATACAATAACACATCACAATTAGTTTAACAGAAAATTAAATTAACAGTTAATATACAAAACAAAAAATGACTAAATAACCACATTAAACATGCAGTTCTAGCACATAAGAATATCTTAGAATCTTAGATCTTAGAATATGGAGATGTTGTGTATGATTCTGCCCCGCAGACCCATCTCGGTAAACTTGACAATCTGTACAATACATTGTGTCATTTTGCACTACAGTGTGATTATAACACACATCACTCTAAAATGTTAAAAGAGTTAAACTGGCTGACGCTTGCCTCCAGGCGCACTCTCCATCTAGCTTGCTAAGTGCATAACCACTTCTCTGGAACGTTCCCCCCCCCTACCTGAGCGGCATGCTCACTCTTACTCCCTGCACATCCTACAATCTCAGATCCTGCACCAACCCTCCACTAGCCATCCCTCACATCAAAAAAGAAGCAGTTCGAGGTGCGTTGTCTTTCAGAGCTCCTCATATGTGGAATTGCCTTCCTGCCAAATCATCATCTAGTCTAAAATCCCTGAAAATAAGTGTCTCCCAAATCCTCAAAACAGATTGTACCTGTTATTTGTTACAAACTCCTTTGTATAGTATACATGTTGTTCCTTTTTTGTATCAATCATGATTTACCCTGTATGGCCCCCTTCCAACTTGTTTAATATATGTATGTATGTATGTATTTATTTTTAATCTATTGTTAAATGTGTAACTCGGGGGGCGTGGTCTGACACGCAACGAAGCTGGCCGCGCTTTGCTGAAGCTCCTGCTCTGACCGGGGGAAAAGCAACTAAAACACGGAGCAATTTAATCCACTGTCGACCATAAAAGCGCCCAACCATGTCCCAGCAACGCCAGAGGCGTAATCAAGAAAAAATGATGACATTTCTCACATCCAAGGAGAAAAAACGATCCGAACCATTACCTGCTTGCTTACCTCAAAATGGCGCCGAAGAGCGGGAAGACGAGGTGGCCTCAGAAATAGATGAAACGGAGTCTGTCACTTCGCTAAACACCACGGTACCTGTGGAAGACATAAAAAAAATGCTGACTAATCTCCGCTCACAAATCAAGGAAGATATCAAATCCTTTACATCCCTTTTCACAACGGAACTGAGAGATCTAGGAGAGAGGACTTCAGCAACGGAGAATAAAATGGACGAGCTAGTCGACTCTCACAACTCCCTAGCAGATAACACCTCAGACCTACAAAAAGAGGTAAGCTCTTTAAAAAGCAAACTAGAAGATTTGGAGAACAGATCCAGACGCAACAACCTACGGCTGAGAGGAGTCCCTGAAGAGGTACACCCCGCTCAATTGGAAGACTGGGCCAAAGCGCTATTCTCAACAATGCTTCCAGACTTGCCCCCGACAGACCTAATTATAGACAGGATACATAGGCTCCCTAAACCCCGCAATCTACCTGCAGAGATTCCGAGGGATGTAATTCTGAGGCTTCATTACTACCACGTAAAAGAAAAAATTATGAAGGCTAGTCGCATCTCAAGCCCTCTCCCGGATCCATTCACAAACATCTGGATCTTTGCTGATTTATCTGCTGCAACCCTACAAAACCAAAGGTCACTTAAGCCTATAACACTTGCCCTGCAAACGGCAAACATAAAGTACACCTGGGGGTTCCCTGTAAAACTCCAAATCTCCAGAAATGGAACCTACACATCGATTTCAACGCTAGAGGAAGGTCTACAGCTCCTTCGAAAATGGGAAATTCCATCGGAAGCTACACAAGACCCAAAACACACCAAAAAGCCGAGGCTTGAGAAGATTTGGCCAAATACCTCCTAAAAACGACAAGAGGAGATGCCTTTCTCCACAAATGGACCAAATACAGGGTCCCTGTTCATCTAAATCATTTTTGACTTTACGTTTATATGTTTCTAAAGTTGATTGGAACTGTATCTATGGTTCACTTGGAGACTCCTTAGAAAACAGACAAAACCCAAGGAAAGAGTTATACTTGAAGATGAGACTACTATCCCTCTTAGGACTCACTCCTGACTATATCCTTCAGATGATCAAGCATCTATCAGAACCCCTTATAGGGGATAACTCAGCCCCATTATACCAGTTTTTCACCTCATTTATCAGAAAGCTGATAAACTATGGTACTAAACCAGAGTTCCTGTTGCTAATATAAAATACTCCAAAAAAAAAATAAAAAAAAAAGGGTTTGAGTATATCATAGCACTTCACAGACCACACTCATAACCCAATTACTCGAGTTAAAGTACATCCAAGTCAGTCTTAGAAACTATCAACACCATAAGAGCAGACAAATCCACAAAACACCCTATTAATCCTCTCAACTGTCCCCAGTAACTTACTGCACCTGTCGAAAGCAGATGAGCAATATGCCCCTACACTAAAACATAGACAAAAGATCCACTTGAGAACCCAAATAACCAAAATCCAACCGAAAATTTCAGAGAAATTTCGCCCCCATTACTAAACAGAAGATAGGAATACTAAACCTACCATGCTCAGCACTAACACTTACAATCATTTTCCTGTAATTGCATAACTGATAAATATACCGTCCAGAAGCAACATTATATCCATTATAGAAAGAAAACAGGACATCCACTAGTTTAAACTAACAGCCATAGCAGGTTATATAAATATATCTATACAAATAGTTACTATACCCCCCCCCCCCCCCGGTCCCACAGCCAGTTGTGGAAGCTGTTACGCACTATGACCTCTTCAACACCCCCCCCTCACCTGGGTTTGAGGAAAGTGCAAAAGTTGTTATGTTTGAAATGTAATACAAAGCTGTATGCACTTCTAATGTTTTGCCTTTTTGTTGCACCCCTCTTTTTCTCACCTACTATCCCTCTCTGCTCTCTCTCCCCACTTACCCCTCTTCCTCCTTGTGCTCTCTCCCGACTTCAACGAACGGACCTGGAGGAAAACAAGACACCACGCCATCCCTACCCACATAAACAGTGCAGATTGGGAAACCAACGTCTTCAAAACTGGACATTTATCCACTCATCTTTCAGTGAGTACAAAACTCTTCCACCCAACTTTTATCACATATCACTGCTTCACATAAAAATAAGCCGACACCCCCCCCAACCCACTCACAAGATGGCTTTAACAATACTATCTATGAACGTGAAAGGTTTAAACTCCCCCCACAAGCGCAGACTGATGTTCAAAGAAGCACAACTCTCAAAAGCTCAAATTATCTGTGCTCAAGAGACTCACTTCAAAACAAACAAAATTCCTTATGCATCCAATCGCCAATTCCCAAACGTATACCACTCTACCTGCCATAAGAAAAAAGCCGGTGTTTCAATATGGCTACACAACTCTTTAGCAACCTCGATCCAAAAAATCAAAAAAGACCCTAAAGGTAGATTTATCATCCTTATTCTGATGATTAACAATCAAAAATATACCTTGGTTAACATATACGCCCCAAACTCAGCCTCCGCCCAATATGTAAAAAAAATTATTCAACAAGCAACCCCAGACCTACAAAAAGCCGCCCTAAAAACCCTTACTGACTACTTCGACCTAAATAACCAACATACAATATCCCCTGAAATCATTTGGGAAGCACATAAGGCTGTCCTTAGAGGCCACTTCATATCATCAGCCTCCTACCTACATAAACAAAAAGAAAAAGAAAAAAATAAGCTGCTAACTGATCTAAAATCATTAGAAAATCAGAATAAGATACACCATACTCCCCAAAGACTCAAGCAAATCCAATCGATTAGACAAAGCCTTAACAATCTACAACTTCAAACCACTCACACAATGCTAACTAGACTTAAACAGAAATATTATAACAACAACAATAAAGCAGGCAAATTATTAGCGCTTACCCTTAAAAAGCAGGAAACAAAAAAAGCAATACCTTTTGTTTACAACAAAACCGGTGAAAAAGTTATGAACCCAGCCAACATACCCGAAGTTTTTGCAAAATATTATTCAAATCTTTATAATTTAAACGCAGATAACTCTACTACTCAACCCCACTCAGAGAACATTCAAAAATTCCTGGACTCTCTCCACCTACCCCAATTAGACCCCAAATATCAAAACAGCCTAAATTCACCATTTACTATAGAAGAAATACAAGATGCTGTTGCAGCTCTCCCTCCAAATAAAGCCCCAGGACCAGATGGATTCTCCAACCTATACTATAAAACGTTCTCCCAAATACTAGCCCCACATTTACTGAAAGTATTTAATAGCTGCAGCAGTATAGGCTCCTTCCCTCCTTCTAGGTTATCGGCACATATCTCTACAATCCCCAAACCAGGGAAAACCCCAACAGTCTGCCAAAACTTTAGACCAATTTCCCTACTAAACACGGACGTAAAATTGTACGCAAAAATCTTAGCCAATAGATTAAAAGATATATTACCGACATTATTACACTACGACCAAGTAGGTTTTGTGTGCAATAGACAAGCCTCAGACAACACAAGGAAGTTAATAGATATTGTATGACTTTCTCACCAATCCCAAACCCCCCTTTTATTATTAGCCATCGACGCTGAAAAAGCGTTTGACCGCCTACACTGGAAATTTTTAGAAGCAGTATTACTTAAATTTGGATTCCCCCCACCTTTCATTACCGCCATACTAGCTTTATACTCAACCCCTTCCGCAAAAGTCTCATATGCAGGCTTTCTATCCGAATCATTCCCAATAACAAATGGGTCCAGACAGGGCTGCCCCCTTTCCCCAATATTATATGTTTTAGCGCTTGAACCCCTAGCAGCAGCAATAAGAGCTAATACTGAAATCAAAGGAGTTGAATTTGCCAAAAATCAAGAAGCCAAACTTGGTTTATTTGCCGACGACATCCTAATAACCCTGACGGATCCAATTCACTCCCTACCGCACCTTCAAAACCTACTTAAACAATATAGCGATATTTCCTACCATAAAGTCAATGAAACCAAAACACAGGCACTCCCAATCAATATCCCTCAACCCACAATAAATACTCTGCAAAATTCTTACCCCTTTGACTGGAGGAAATCGACTATTCAATACCTAGGAGTAAAAATAACCAAACATACCAACTCACTTTTAAAACACAACTTAATCCCCGTATGGCAAACTCTAAAACAAGACTTACAAAATTGGACCAAACTATACCACACGTGGTTAGGCCGCATAGCAGCAATTAAAATGACACTACTACCCAAACTCCTATACCTCTTCCGAACGCTCCCCATACACATACCCCCTTCCTACCTCCTAGATATGCAAACCAGAATACAAAAATTTATTCACGGGAACAAACCCACCAGAATAGCAAACAAATGGCTCATTCTACCTCCCTCAATAGGTGGATTGGGATTACCCTCTATCCCCCATTACTACTATGCCACGAGAATGGCCCAAACACTACAACACCATTCCCAAATAGGTTCTGTAGCCTGGGTAGACCTAGAAGACGCTCAAATAAAACCACATAGAATATGTGACACCTTGTGGATCTCAAACCACCCATCAGCCATATCATCCATATGCTCCGCACTTCCAAGCATTAAACATTCTCACAAGATCTGGAAGAAATTCTCCTCTGGTACGGCAAACTTCCAACGACTCACACCAGCAACTCCACTAGACACTCTTGAATTACTCATTCCGAATTTATCTTTAGCCCCTTGGAAAGAAGCCGGCATCCTGCATCTACAACAACTATATGATAAGGGTCAACTAAAATCATTCACAACATTGACCTCCCAATTTAACATTTCCCACAGGGAATTTTACAAATATCTGCAGATTCGCCACGCCATCTCTTCTACCCCAAATACTCTGACACACTCTCGAGAAAAAACCCACAAGATGATATCACACTGCCTAAATATCAACAAAGCGAAGAGACTGATATCTACTTGCTATACAGAACTATCTACCCCAATGCTAAGCACAACGGCTCCATATATCTCACAATGGGAAAAAGACCTGAAAATAACTTTTTCCCCTAACCAATGGAAACAAGCCATTACATTCCCTAAAAAAGTCTCCCATTGTTCAAATCATATGGAAACAGTAAAGAAAATTCTATATCGCTGGTACTTAGTCCCATCCAGACTCTCTAATATGTATCCTACCACCTCACCACTCTGCTGGAGATCATGCGGAACAAAAGGCTCTATGGTTCACATATGGTGGGACTGTCAAGTGATCAAACCCGCTTGGAAATATTCATTTGAACTCATACGCCAAACAACAAATATATCTTTACCAATCAATCCAGCAATTGCTCTTCTGCATATCTACCCAATTAAATTGACTTCTATACAGAAGATAATCGTAGGACATATCCTAATCTCAATGAAGACCTTAATTGCGAGAAACTGGAAATCTACAACTTTCCCCTCACAATCCGAAATACTACATCTGACAAACAACAATTTGCAAATGGAAAAGCTGCACTATCTGTCCACCAACCAATTAAATTTCTACCAGAAAGTAATGAAAACCTGGAAAGATAAAACGGACCAAACATGACCTCCTCCCAACCACTGTTCGTTACAACCCCCCCCAAAAGAATATCCACCCTGAGACTAGCATTCACCCTCTCCACTCTCCATCCCCTCTCTGTTTCATTACTGCCCCCCCTCTATCCTGTTTTCTAGAACATCTTGTTCCTATAGGTACACAAAATTTTATCGTTATCCAACCAGTTATTTTTTCCAACAAGATAGTTTTCTGAAAATGGAAATGGTATACGATTTACATCAATAGATATATACGAATTGGTTGATATCAAACAAATGTAGCAAATGAAACATTCTGTTGTACTCCACTGTATACATTATTGCATCGCTGTATATATCTACTTTTTGTGTACCTCTAAACACTTGTACTCTCAAAAATAAAAAATTATTCTTGAAAAAAAAAAAAAATGTGTAACTCTGTGTAACTCCATTCTGGACTGGGTCTCCAGGACATACTTGAAAACGAGAGAAATCTCAATGTATTCTTCCTGGTAAAACACTTTCTAAAAGGGGGGCGTGTCCTAACCAGAGCTCCTTGACGGCCTGTGGGGACAAGCTGCATACAGACGACAGTACTCAGCACAAACCAGAAGAAATTACCTTACAAGATGTCACAACACCGACATTCAAGAAAGCAGGAAAAACTGCTAAAGTTTATGACGCCAAAAGAAGCAAAAAAGCCAAATAAACTTACCGAAGCAGACTTCCAAGATGGCGCCCTGGCGGACCACGATGAGGAGATCTGCGATGGAGATGATGGAGCCTCCTCAGCTTCCACACCGGGAACGCTGCCTATGGACGAAATTAAAACAATGCTCACTACCCTCAGAACACAAATAAAGGGTGATATATCCGACCTTACAACAGAGTTCGCCAGAGAAATCAGGGAGCTAGGCGACAGGACAACAAGAATCGAAACTAAAATGGACGACCCCGTGGAACATCATAATGAACTTTCCGACGACCATAAGAGACTTAAACTGGAGGTTCAAAATCTCAGAGAGAAAATGTGGGACTTAGAGGACCGCTCCCGTCGAAATAATTTGAGACTCAGAGGCATTCCAGAGGAGATACAACCGGCTCATCTGGCAGAATGGACACAGGGCCTATTCTCAGCACTCCTACCAGAGGTTACTGGCACAAACACGCTGATAGACAGAATTCATCGTCTACCAAAGCTGAAAAACCTCTCTACGGAATTACCGAGAGACACCATAATGAGACTGCACTTTTTCCACTTCAAAGAAGCAGTGATGAAGGTCAGTCGAGAAATGAAAGTCCTGCCAGCTCCGTATGATAAAATAAATTTTTTTGCGGATTTATCCCCGAACACGCTGCAACAACGAAGGCTGTTCCAATCCATAACAGCGGCCCTCAGGGAGGCAGATATTAAATACAAATGGGGCTTCCCTGTAAAGATATTAGTTACCAGACAGGGATCCACCACGGTGCTTAGGTCCCCAGAAGAGGGTACCAAATATCTACAACACTGGGCTATTCCAAGCCGAGGACCGTTGGCCCACGATCAGTCGAAAAGACAGCGTTTAACCAGAGACTGGACCCCTGCCCACAACAACCGCAGACCCAGTCAAAACGGAGAAATCGAATGACTGTCTCACTCACCGACGGAGAAACGGAACTCAAAACGCGGAACATAGGAACTAAAGATATTTGTACAGACGCTATGCAGCTTAACTAACCGGTTTGGAGGAGATGTGAGATTCCCCATCAGGGGACCCGGAGAGCTCCCTAACTGGCACCTGAGAGCTAAACAGAAGAGGAGACCCAAGAAAAGGAGAAGAAAAAGAACAAAGAAAAAAAAAAAAAGAAATAAAAAAAAAGAAACAGAAGTGCAAGATCTTACCTGCGAGACACATACCCATTGACACTCACACGACAGTTCTAGGGAACCTGAAGATCGGATCACTAGACATTTTTGCGTCGAGTGCCTGGAGGAACTTCTACCTTTAACCCCCAACGGATTGTGCCTAAAATATTGGATGTGGTAAATTTGTCACAATTTGTTATAGCCTTATGTTGAAGGCACTGAGTTATTTTTGAAAGGTTCTCAATTTGATCTAGGCTACTTAGAGAACTGCAAAGTTTTTTTTTCTTTCTTTTTTGGTGGTGCTCTTCGCACGAGAGACATATGAGTGTACCAAGAGTTAATTAGTAAGTTAAGTCTAAACAGCTGAGATTCGTCCTTCCTTTAACGTTTCTCTTACAGATACCTGAATTAGAGGAGCCGTATAGGACGACCTCCATTATAGCATGTCTTGTATGTACAGACTCAAATTTATTTAATTTTTTTAAGAGAAGCAGAATAGAAGGAAAAAGTTTTTCTGGCTTGTTGCCACACACACACAAAGTGCTGTCCCTAATAGGCCATGTGACCTCGACTATTTCCATTGTTGGTATATGCAGAAACGGTTGATTTATGTGACTAACCGACACCCCCCCACTCATCTGGTGATGAGATTAGTGCCAAACTGCATGTATATATTGTTTTACCAAGTAATGTTTGCACTAATTATGTTTAAGTGGCCCAAACGCGACCACTTGGTCTTCCAACATTGGATTTTTTTCTTGTTTTTTATTTTCTTAATTCTCTGTAATTTATGTTTTTTCCTTTTTTTTTTCTTTTTCATATAAGTTCATGTAAGTTTCTAGAGTGCCATGTACACCTGAGAGTTCATAAGATTAGAGCCAATATAGAGCTCAGACCTCCTCTTATATTGACGAAAGCAAGAATACGGACCACAAACCGATGTCTATAAAAGTATTATCTATTAATACAAAGGGGCTTAACACCCCTAACAAACGCAGATTACTATTCCACGAAGCTAAAATCAACAAAGCCCAAATAATCTGTGCCCAAGAAACACATTTTGCAACAAATAAAATACCTCAATTGGTCACTGCACAATATACTGAAGTGTTCCACTCCACATCCATCAAGAAAAAATGTGGGGTGTCCACCTGGTTCCACAATTCACTGTCCTTCACATTAACTAAAATTAAGCGAGACACACGGGGCAGATATCTGATTATAGAAGCGAATATTAATAACCTACCATATATAATTGTTAATTTATACGCTCCAAATTCTGACACAATTTCGTATCTTAAGAAATTTCTCACCCGAAATATTTTAGCTCAAAATGCAGCAACAATTGTGTGCGGCGACCTCAACAAGATTGTTGATCCCGCTCTAGATACATCTTCCACCCCAACAACAAAACATCTCCGTACTTTACAATCACAAGGCCGAGCATTCCAGAAAATCCTAACAGACGCTAAATCGTACGATGCCTGGAGAATACATAACGGATCTAAAAAAGATTACACGTTTTACTCACATGTCCACTCGACCTATTCTAGAATAGATTTTTTTCTATTAGATAAAATTACTCTTCAAAGAGTCACTAGCTGCGAGATTGGGACAATCCAATGGTCCGACCACGCTCCAATATGTCTTACAATAGCAGTACAATCCCCTTACAAAGGCCAAGGCTCTTGGCGTCTTAATGAAAGTTTACTTACTAACCCCACCACCAAACAAAAAATGACAAAAATATTAGAAGAATATTTTGAATTAAATGACTCACCAGGCATTTCAGTAGAGACATTGTGGGAAGCCCACAAGTCGGTCACTAGGGGACACCTCATAGCAGTAGCATCCTACGAAAAGAAAAAAAGAGAACTAAAAATGAAACAGTTATTATCAGAATTGCAAAAACTAGAGACAATTAATAAAACCAACCCCACAAAAACAGGAATTTCTAGAATCAAAAATGTAAAACAGGCCATATCAGTTATCCAATTACACCACACTCAATTACAACTACAAAGATTAAATCAAACTTATTATACACAAGGGAATAAATCTACTAGATTCTTATCAAGACGCCTAAAAAAGTTGGAAGCCAAAAGAGCCATACCGTACCTAATCACACAACAAGGAGTTAAGATCCAGAATCCAGCAGACATACCGGGAGCTTTCGCCTCATATTATTCATCCCTCTATAATTTAAATAAAGATGGAAATACGCCCCAACCAGATGTCACCCAGATAGAGGAATTTTTGAATAAAGTTACATTGCCCTCAGTAGACCAGTCAGATTTAGCCAAACTTACATCGGAAATAAAAGAGGAAGAAGTAATAGAAACAATAAAATCACTTCCCAAGAACAAAGCCCCCGGCCCAGATGGTTTTTCGAATCAATACTACAAGCTGTTTCAAAAACAATTGGTGCCACAATTAACCAAGACATTTAATTCTTGCAGTTCTAAAGGATCATTTCCCCCTTCTATGTTGCCAGCCCACATTATTACTATCCCCAAACCAGGTAAACCCCCAACACTCTGCCCCAATTTCCGCCCCATCTCCCTTCTCAGTACTGACGTAAAAATATATGCCAAAATATTGGCAGACAGAATCACATCAATATTACCCAATCTTATACATTATGATCAAGTGGGATTCATACGAGGAAGACAAGGCACAGATAATACCCGAAAAATAATTGATATCCTCTCCTTAATTAACTCAAAGAAAATACCCAGTTTATTTTTAGCCATAGACGCGGAAAAGGCGTTTGATCGCCTCCATTGGCTTTACTTAGAAAAGGTACTACATAAATTTGAGTTTCCCCCAGAATATATAAAAGCAATATTTGCTCTATATTCCACCCCATCAGCAATAGTTACGTATGCAGGGTTTCACTCTGACCCCTTCCGTATATCAAATGGTTCTAGACAGGGATGTCCTCTGTCCCCCCTTTTATATGTTCTTGCTATAGAACCCCTAGCAGAATTGATCCGCAAACAACCCAAGATCACCGGTATTCCATACACGCCACATGACACAGTGAAACTAGGATTATTCGCGGACGATATTCTAATTTCCCTCTCCCACCCTCAACAATCACTCCCACAACTACACAAAGTACTAGAGGAATTTAGCAGAGTCTCATACCACAAAGTTAACGTAGCTAAAACGCAGGCCATACCGATTTGTCTATCCACACAGGTTTTACAACAATTAAAACACGAATATGCTTATGATTGGAGATCAGATGACATTTCTTATCTAGGAGTATATATCACAAAGAACAATGCCCACCTCATCAAGGACAATCTTCTTAAATTATGGAGCAAAATTAAACAAGAATTGAATGAATGGTCGTCCTTGTTTTTGACGTGGCTAGGCAGAATAGCGACAATAAAAATGTCTGTTATGCCAAAATTACTTTATTTATTTAGGGCTTTACCAGTTGCAATACCTAAAAATATCCTGAAAAACATACAAACAGACATTCTAGGATTCATAAATGCCCATAAACCTACTAGAATCGCCAACAAATGGCTAAAGCTACCCCCGAACCAGGGCGGCTTAGGTATCCCCTCAGTAGCGCAGTACTACCAGGCGGCACGCATGGCTCAATCAATGATGGCTCACTGCAGTCCAGGTGTGATAGCGTGGGTGGACGTGGAGGATGCGCAATGTCGCCCATATAGATTAGTTGATATGCTTTGGACACAATCTATGAGACCGGTGCCCCAGGATCGCCGATTACCGAGTATTGACATAACTCTAAAAACATGGAAATATTATACAAAAAGTGTGCCGGAACTATCCAAATTATTGGTGGCTACCCCTATAACCAGTATAGAGAGATTAATAACTGATATGAAACTAGACACTTGGCGAAAAAAAGGAATAGTTACTTTGCAAGATCTATACCACCAACAAACCTTGAAATCCTTTACGAATCTCAAGACCCAATATAAATTAAGTGAAAACGAATGGTTCAGGTATCTGCAAGTACAACAAGCCATATCCTGCACTCCTAACACGCTATCAATGCCAGGGCATACCCCACACAAACTTATTATGTCGTGTTTAAAAATGCCGTATTTAAAAAAATCACTCACTTTATGTTACCAGGTATTACATACACCAAGTATGATTGGTTCCTTTCCTTTCGCAATAGCTTGGGAAGAAGAGTTGGGAACCCATTTAACTCCCCTAGAATGGAAGCAAGCGATTACCTTCCCGCATAAGATTTCCCATAATGCCAATCATACAGAACTCGCAAAACAATTGTTGTATAGATGGTATTATGTTCCCACTAAGTTGGCAAAAATATACCCCTCTACCACGAATATGTGCTGGAGAGGCTGTAATTTGCCTGGAACTATGTTACATATTTGGTGGGAGTGTCCAGCGATCTCCAAATATTGGGCCTATATCTATTTGATTATCAACGAGCTGATGCAGAAGCCCCTAGCTCAGTCCCCCAAATTAGCTATTTTACATGTTTTTCCCCCTCTAATAAAATGGCCACAGAAAGTGATATTAGGCCACATTTTACTGGCTAGTAAAACACTACTTAGCAGGAGATGGAAAGATCCATCAGCTCCGTCTAATGATGAACTTCGAAACTTAGTAACATACAATTTACAAATGGAAAAGCTACACTATGTCCTTAATAACCGCTTAGAACAATATTTGGAGATCAAAAAGGTTTGGGAGGAATGTTTAAACAAATTAGAATAAGAGCTGGGATTCACACAAACCCGACTAAACTAGTTAAGAACTCTAGGGTGAAACTGGCCCAGACCAAGATATGTGATAACCTCAAACAAGTTCTGTAACACACATGGACTTCTAATCTCACTTGACCTCTTCTAGTTATTTGTCTTTATTATTTCCCTCACATACCTGTGTTCCTAGTTTTTTTTTGGTTTTTTTTTCTCTTTTTCCCTCCTTTTTCTTTTTTCTTTCTATAATTTTTCTACCTCAATATCAGGAATCTGAAATATATGTTGATCGTATATATTGATGGTTTCAAATTTTTTATAACCAAGGACATGTATAGTTTATGTGTTACATTATTGCATATTTGTAATATCCTGTGGTGATTTAATAAAAAACATTAAAAAAAAAAAAAAAACACTTTCTAAATAAATAAATAAGCCAGGGTGAGTCAAGAGCAAAGGTGTATCAACAGCATATACATTGTAAAGTCAATGCAAAGTGCAAACTTACCCACTGTACCCACCTCCTCAAAAACAGAACTCCTTTCCAAAAACAGAATCCATCATCTATAGGGAGGTGAGGGAGTGGAGTCCCAAAGCATTTTTACATCCAAAAGTGGCACTCACTCTGCCAACTTCTTCTTCTCTCAAATAACTGTACTGCCACTGGGTGGAAGTGACCACTCCGCCTTCTCCCGGTGGTTCACTCAGCCACTGGGAAGTAGGTAGAGTAGCTAAGTTAGCCAGACTGGGTTGTGTGGGGCGGTCTTGGTCAGGTCCTGGGGAAACTGATGAAATCTCTTCGGTGGCAGCAATACAATCCAGGGTAGTCCCATTTAAAGGTACCTGCTGTATGGCCCTAGGCAAAGGGAATACAGCTCCTAGGTACTGGAGTGGAGGAGCTGGACTAACTGCCAAGAGCATAGGGGACCCAGGTGTGGAGACCAACCTCCCTAGTGACATATTATAATCAATCAGAGTGTTCTCCTCTCAGAATTATGTAGAGGACATAAAACAATATACAAAACAGAATATGACTAAATTACCACATTAAATATACATTTATAGCACATAAGCCCAGGTGAGTCAGGATTACAGAGGGCACAATCTGGGAGCCTAAGTAAAGGGGTTATCAACAGCATATACATTGCAATGTGCAAACTTACCCATTGTACCCACCTCCCAAAAACAGAATGCCTTTTCAATGCCAGGGCCCATAATCTATAGGGAGGAGGAGGGCCATTATGTCTATTCAAGAACCCCAGTGAAGGATGGTTCCATCACAAGAGCACTCGCTTAGCCATATACCTACCAAATTCATCACTCTGAAGCTGACATCTATGGTGTAAGGGACAAACTCAGCTTAATTTAGCTGTTTTGTGAACTGTATTATACCTTTCCGCCAGCAAGAAAGCAGGAAAGGTGACCTTAATAAGATACAAGTGATAATAAGATACGAGTGTATTGAGGGGGAGAAACAATGTATAGAAATCACAAATGCATAAAATGAGAGGAAAACATATATATTATATGGATGAAGGACTACAAGGAGTACAAGTATCTATTTTAATGTATATTAAAGTTAAGTAATTATAAAAATGCATGCATAACATTTTTATTCTAAATAAGTTTAATTTATTCACAAATATATGGTTAGTAGTTTTTACTGAATTTCTCAATCAGCTCTCAGCATTTGGCTGATGTTGTCTATCACTAAGGCATTGATTAATCTATTCAACAATATTGGAATCAAAACTCAAAGATTGCAGTTTATTGATAAGTCTTCAGTGTGGAACAGTGTCAAAAGTCTTAGAGAAATCTAGATAAGAAATGTTTACTGCACCACCCTGATTTATTATTGTGATGAACCGATAGGGAGAGGAAGGAGAGACCACTAGGCAGGATATGATATGACACTTGAAGTAAAATAAATATGGAAAACAGTACGAACCTGACACAGATGGTTTGTCGTGCTGATGGGATAGGTCTCTTGTGCTCTTGATGTGATAGATCAGCAGGTGAATACAGCACGATGATTCAGTATGGTAAAGATAACCAGCAGGGATATCCACAGTACAGACAAGGGTATGCGAAACAGAATGGTCAGTATATAATCTAAGATCAGGGGAATCAGCAAACATCAAATGCGGTAAACAGTCCAGGATCAGGGGAATCAGAAGAGTAGTTCAGGGTACACGAGAATCACCAAGCACAGGTATTACTGTGAAAAGCACTATTTAAATGTTCCCGCTAGTTGTACGCTGACGTCGCACGTGACGTCATCGGAGGCGCGCCTGAGCTCTGATAGTGGAGAAACGTGTGTCCCCGGCTGTGTGTAGTCAGGCACAGCCGTGTGCGCGATCAGGAGGGGATACTCCGGAGACCTGTTGCGAGGTAAGTTATGACAATTATTTAAGTCACCCAGTCAAAAAAAAAATATGATTAGTTTGCGATGGTCTCCCTGAAGTAATCACATGTTGTTATTGATCTTGCAATCCATAAGATTTTAGATGTTTCACAATTATTTACTTTAACATGGTTTCCATTAATTTCCCTACTTAGGTAGTACTTACTATCCTTTAGTTACCCTACACCTCCATACTACCTTTCTTGTGAATGTTAGTAATTCGCTAATTTAAAGTCTTCTGGTACTACTCACTACATCAACTTATTTGTCTTTACTTTAGACAGCTGAAGTAGAACCTCTTCCTCTATAAACTCACTCATGCATAAAATTAGTCATAAGTTTTTTTCCCAACTGAGGTCCCTTCATTTTAATCAAAAATATTCATCAAGGCAGTCAGCTGGACCTTTCTCCTCGTCTACATACCTTTCTTTTGTTTTTAATCTAACTAATCCTTGTTTTATGTTCCTTTTCTCATTAATGTATCTAAAAAAAGTTGTATCCCCATTTTTTGCTCACTGGGCAATTTTGTCTTTTGTTTGTTCTTTAGAAGCTATTGGACTGATGTTTTATCGCCATGTCGTCTCCACCTCCTATTTTAAATACCTCCTAGCAGAACATCTGAACTGCTCACTGAGAACATTTTTTTCTTATGAGAATGTTGCAAACAATATTTTTTATACAGTTCAGATATATTCCAAATAGAGCTACAGTGAGAAGCAATACCTAATCCCTGCTCCTGACACCATTCACCAAGCTACAAGTTAAAGTCCCTAATACGCCTATAATTCTGAAGGTAATACACAGGCAGAACTTATAGTGTTGACGCAACTGGCCATATAAGTACTCAACAAACTTAATGACCTTCTGGAACCTCATTGCAAACCAAGTCATTTGTCCCTAGATGGATAAGTACATCTAATTCCCCTTCCTGCATTATTTGATTAAATATTAGGAATATATGTCCTGTCTTTTCGAGCTGTAGCGCCAGGAAGACATCTCACAAAACCACTATTTACCAACTCTAAACCTCTTATGATAGAATCACCCAACAACAACTGCTTTCTATCGGGCCTTGTCCTTTTTCATCATTGGTTGCATTCTTGCATACCTTAGACATAAAATATGGTGGTTCCTCCACATCTGTATCTAAACCTGTCTCCATAACTACCACTACACTTTGAACGTGCTGAAAACAGAGAGCCAAATACTGCAGGACATGCATTTTATCCCCAACTCTAAGGGATATATTCACTAAAAGGTGAGTTGGAGGCGAGTTTGAGGTGAGTTGGAGGTGAGTTGAGGTGAGTTGGAGGTGAGCTGGAGGTGAGCTGGAGGTGAGCTGGAGGTGAGATGAGGGGAGTTGAGGTGAGATGAACATTTCACCTTACCAGTGTAACTATACATTGTGCAGTGACAAACCTGGTGAGTTTCCCCTGCTAAGCAAAGTCACCAGGATTGTACCCGCACAATCTATAGCTAAATTGTTGATATTAAATCTCACCTCACCTTAACTCACCTGCCACTTACCCTTTTGTGAATAGCCCCAAAGTCTACCAAATCCTACAGTAATCCATATGCCATTGTGAGGAGGCCTTTGTAAAATTTACAAATTTCAGACTTCATAAGTGCAATCTCGTGCTTCAATAAAAATAACTGTCTATTGATCAAATAGCATCTAAACCTTAAAAAATTACAACAAATGTATAACAACCATTACACTGTGCCAATATATATCATTTAAAGAAGAATTTTTAAAAACTCTTACTCTTTTTAGTTGTTTTCCAACTCTTGTATAACCTCACACCACCTCCAGAGTAGCTCCAGAATATCAACGACACTTAGAACTGCTTTGAAAATGATGCCATACTAAAATTAGGCACACGAATGACCACTAGCTAGCCTTATATACACACATCAAAAGCACATGTTCTCAGATAAACCTGTTTTCAGATAACTTGGCTACCTTCTTTTATCTTTCGTTTTGCTGTAAGACTTTTTGTTTCTTCACAGAACTTCATTGTTTAAACATATGAAATATACTGTAAGAAGCTTTATAATCTAAAATAAAAGAGAACTTGATATTGTTCCATTAAACTTTTTGTGTATGCTCATGCAGAAATGTGGTGTGGGTCTCATATAAATGTAAAATTGAATTAATGAGCATAAAATATTTAGCAGAGAGATATATGGATAGCTATTGATCAAAGTAGAATAAAGGCGCCCAACATCTTTGGTGGCATGGGATAAAAAGGATGCATAACTCTCTTTCTACAGCTACCAATAGTGAAATAATACAAAAATACAAATGTATCCACACAGGAATAAATTTTACTATAACACTTTTTACTGGTTCATTTTTTTGGCAGTAAGGCACAAAAACTAATGCCAAGTGAAATTCCAAGTTGAATATAAGCGTATTTGAAATGAATATGTTATTATTCTATTTATGTGTCTCAATAAAATGTTCAGTTTAGCAATTAAATATTATGACATCTGTATATATGTATAATTTTAGCTTCTTATTATCCTACAGGGGCATGAAACACTTTTAATACAAAGAAAATTATGTTATTTATAACATTAAAAACTAAAGAGGCATTTTGAATAGATGCATGTGTAGTAGGTTTCTTAAATAGTTAATTTTCTTTTTAAAACAAGTACTCATTACACCATCTTGTTTTTTATTGCAAGGTCCCAATGAGAGCATGCAGAGGGGGGGGGGGGGGGGGGGAAACCTACATTGTTTTGTTTTTTTGATTCATATTTTTTAAGTATAGGTGGTTTATGTTGTATTTTCTGATGTTCCCTTTCACTTGGCTGGAGATAAGGATCAAGCTCCACCTGACCCCAACCGGATAGTCACGGGTCATTAAGTTAAGTTTTTCTTTTTTTTTTTTTTTATAGGGCTCGCTTTGGGTGCTAGGCAGAGGGCAGTGATTTTCGCAAACAATAAAAGGGGGCATGTGCTGGCCAATTGGGGGTGGGCAGTGATTTTCACATACATTAAATGGGTCCACGTGCTGGCCAAATGAGGGTGGGCAGTGATTTTCATTTAATTATTTGGGGGCTGCGAGCATCTTAGTTCCTGAGCTGTTATTATAGTGGGGTCAGGTGGATCTTGCCAGTCCCTTGCCCCAATATTAATTTGGGGGCTATGGTCCATTTTGGTAGGCCTGGGAAATTAAAGGGGGGTCCGTAAAAAAATAAACAGTTTCATTTTTATTATCAGAGTGTTTTTTAACAAGTGTGGTAATTTTACCATATCAGTTAAAGATAACCTGTAAAGTTTAGGTGATTTATGTAACTAGAGTACCATTTTTTTTCTTTATTAATAATGAGGTTACTTCCCAGTATTGTGTTAGTAAAGAACAAGACCAACAAAAGTTAACCATTTGGACAATGTGGGATCAGATACTCAGATACCTTTATTTTTGGTAAGACCATTTATTGAATATTTAAGATTTTTATTCTAGGATGAAATTTAAAATACAAGCTTGGACTTTTGAAATAAATAAAGTGGAATATGAATAAGCAATGTAATGAAAACATATAATAACGTTAATAATGAAGTTATTCTTATTGTCACAATGTGGCCTAGCCATGATAAATATAATTTGGACCTGGAAGTAATTTGTTCTTTGATAGTTTTCCATTTGTTTAAGAGATTAAAATGCAATAATTTGTCAGCGTCTATAGTAGGCTAGATAGCAAGATGTAAAATTATGTCTAATTTCCAGGAAAAATGCCAGTGCTCTCTAAGGGTATAGAACAATTCTTCTGATAGACCTAATAGAAGGGCTTGTGTCTTTGAATAATTAATTATATGATGGGATATGAATATATTTTTGCAGCGGGGTAACTAGATGGGGGGGGAGCAGTCTTTCAGGGTTTGTTAAGACTATAAGTATGTCATCTACAAAAAGGATAATTTTTACCTCAATAATAAAAGAAAATTGGCAACTGTATCTGTTTGTGGTTTCTAATAGCTACAGCCAAGGGTTCTAAGCCAAAACATAAAAAATTGAGGACAGGGGACAATCTTGCCTTGAACCATTTGTTCTCATAAATGGCTAGGATATAAACATGCATATGGTTGAGGGAGAAGTATATAGAACCATGATAGCATTATATCAGCATAGTGTACATTAAAGGAAAGTTGTATCTTTGCAATACAGCTTCAAGAAATACCCAGTGTAAGTGGCTTAATTATTTTTCAGCATAAGAGACACAGGGATTCTGAGGAACAAGCAAGATAAATTATGTTAGATAACAATGTCCTGGTTTTTCTTGTCAAGCCCACTTGATCATAATGTAACAATGACAGAAGAACAGCTTGATTTTTGCTCGACAAAATGTTTGAATGTAGTTTTAGGTTTGTGTTTAGGAGTGATATTGGATTAAAATAGGAGGGCATTTGTGGGTGGTTTACCAGATTTAGGGATTGTGGAGATATGGGCTGAGAGCATAGAGGGGAGGTGATTATTTTTTGGAGCTGCATGCGTTAAACAGAGAAATAAGGCACAGAACCAAAATTGGAGAGATTTTTTTTTTTAATATTGGGTTAAATAACCTTCTGGTCTAGATTGAGGAAGAGTGAGGGAGATGAAGGTATGAAGGTTTTTAATAAATGTATTTATTTTGTCATTGGAAGATTGGACTGTGGACTGGTCTGATTTTAAGTTGCAAAGGTTGAAATAACAATTAGCAAAAACATAAGGAATTTTTGTAGGGTTCATTATTTTCTCATATTTAGGCATAGGAATAGATAAAAAGTGATAGCAGACTTGGTGTGCTTCTTTTGTGTCTTTGACCTAACAAGGCTCGTGTAAATAATTTGTTTTCATTTCTTAATAATGAATTCTGTGCGCTATGCATATATGGCTGCCAGTTCTTGTTTGGTATTTGTCTGCTGCACATTGTACATATTTGTGTCTCGCTTTCCAGTTGTTTCAGTTGTGGGTTAAATATTCTTCCCTTTTTTCTCATTGTTGCTTTAGGTGTAATGCTTGAACAATAAGTGACCATGGATAACTGCTTTATGTGCTTCCCACAAAGTCTCCACTGAAATTTCAGGTGAATTATGTATTTCAAAATATTAGCTTTTCTATGTTTTCTATGTTCAATCAAGCTTTGTGAATACTCAGTTGTCATATTTAATTGATTATATTTTTCGGTTCCAGCGGTGTACAGTTGGAAGACAGGGTAAAGAAAGGGAAAGGGACAGAGCAAGCAGAAAACAATAACTTGAAAACACAAAGATAAATCTTATAGAGGAGAGAGCTCCACTGTAATGAGTTAATAAATATTAAATATGCCTAATGGATGTTTGAGATATGTTTTGAGATATGGGCACAATTCTCATCCCCGGATGAGGCAAGTGGGAAGTGAGCTGGGGTGTGCTTCAAACATTAGAGAGAGCCAGGCCAGGGAAAGCATATATACAGCACACATCATTTATAAACCAAAAAATATTTATAAATTGGATCTAATAAGATTTTAAAAAAATATTAAAATGAACCTGATGTTATGTTCATCCTAGAAATACAGTAATTAGCCATGCTTATTAGATACGAAACCACAACAATGGTAGCAAAGTAGCACTTGGTAACATCATAGAAATCATACTTCTGGAATAACAGATCTAATGAATCTATCCTACAAATCTGCTAGACATAACTGACAGAATTTTAAAATGTGATCAGTAAAAAAAAGTAGCAATAATGTGCAAATTGAAACTGTATGTGCAATCCAGAGATGGTATACAAAAGGATATTCAAATTTTGAGAGAGGCAGACTCTTGACAGTAAAAGTTATAAAGTTTATATAATGTGGCTCATAAGTGCAACAATAATGAAAGAGCCTAATGTAGACTAGTGTTTATTTTGACGGCACATTGTGATTTTGTTTTTTTATTAAAATGCCATTTTAATTTTGTCGTATTTTAGTCATATGAATTGTTTTAGATTTTAGTTGAATAAATCTCCAGCAGTGAGGGAGAGAACAGGTCTGATAAGGTTACATAGTGTTAACTTGCTAGGGAGATGGGAGGGGAAGCACTCACATGACAGTACCAGCTAGAGGTGTATTCTCTTTCTTCTGCGGTTTGCAGGGTGTTGTTCTTGGGGGCAGGCAGGCAGTCCTTCTAACTTAGTTTTTATTTAGTTATTGTTTAGTTTGAGTCACTGAAAACATACAGTTGACGAAAATGACCCATGAATAATATATGAACCTAGGTAAAAAGAATGAACAGATAAGTTAAATTTTAATACACAAACACAGACTTAGCTTTCCATGATTGCTGCTTAGGTGGCCACGTAGCGTTTTCAGACAAAACATAGACTACTAAGCAGTCAGGCAAAAAAATAACAGGCTATGCTAAACTGTAATTGCTAGAGTCAAGCTTATTATACATGTAGTTATTGTACATTGATGCAAGGGGTGTTCACCCCAACAGATTAACTATTTAAAAGGTTGAATGTAGTCTAAGTCAGTATGTCACCTTTACAAGCATTTTCACCTTGTTTAAATTGTATTTGTGTAAATTTGTGTAAATAGCCAAACCTAATGGAGATTGTGATGTATATTATTATATGGACTGGTTTTAAGATGTCATGCGTCTGAGTGGAGAACCTGTGGGGAATTTGGCAATGACAGGCCATTCTTTAGTAATCTTGTGTTGTGAGTGAAGAGCTAAGTCAGACTGATCAGTTACGCTGTTCTTCACAATTATGATCTACTTGAGGTATCTCCATCGGTATGGGACATTCGCTTTCTGCAGGGCAATTATGACAGCTTAGAATTCTTTGTGCTTCTCCAGAGTGTGTTGAGAAAGGTCAGCAAACAAATGCATCACTGCAAACAGACCAGATAGTGACTTTTAAACTCTGTTCCTGACAAAATATGCTCTCTGATGTGATAATAGTGTACATGCTGTAGCCCATTTCTTGGTGTATTTTGTGGTAACATCTTAAGCAGCTGATGGAATCTGTTGAATAATATGTCTCTCTCCACCTTGTCAGGTAATAGGTGTGAAAATAGCTCCAGGATCTAGTCTTTCTTTTGATAGGCCGAACATTCTCAGGGATGTGGATGTTATTCTGTCTAGACCTGTCAGCAGTTTTATCCCTAAGATACTTGACTTCCTTCATTAAATCAGAATTGTGGCCTGATGAATCATTATGCAATTCCACCAGTTCATTCATCTTCTGTTTAATTGGCTCAGTTTGTTCTCCAAGTTCTTGTATTTCTTTTTTTAAACTGACTTGTTAGGGGTTTAATATTATTTCTGATTTCGGGTCTTAAGTTTTGTAATAACACCTTCATGTCCTCCACAGGTAGTGAAGCTTGGTGTGAACATTAATGGGGCTTTTCACTAAAAGGTGATTTGAGGTGAGTAGCAGGTGAGTTGTGGTGACATAAATAAACATTTCATCTCACCAATTTAGCTATACATTGTGCACGGACAAACCTAGTTAGTTCCCCCACTAAGTAAGCTCACAAGGTTTGTTCCTGCTCAATGTACTGCTAAATTGGTGAGATTCAATTTTCATCTCACCTCAACTCACCTCCTATTCACTTTAACTCACCTGCTACTCACCTAAATTCACCTTTTAGTGAATAGCTCCAATAGAGGTGGCCTCATCATGTTCAGCCACTTCATCTTTCTCCCATCTTGGGAGAGAGGGTCGAGAAGTGCAGGATTTTTTTTTTTCTGTTTTGGGATAAGATAAAACATCCTGAGATTTTTTGGAGCACATATCAGTAATAGAGTGATTAATATTTCCTGTTTAAAATAACCCTAACAAGCTGTTGTTTCCCCCAGCCAATGCAGGAGCTTCAATTATGTGCAGCCAGTGTAATTGTGTGCCAAACCACGCCCCTCTGGTATATATTTTTTTATTTCCAGTTTTGATAAACTTCAAGGTGACTTTTTTTAAAATAGTTATTACATTACATAGCACCAACAATTTATGTAGCTCTTGATACAGAGAATAAAGTGGAGTTGTAGTCTAAGTTAGCTGCTCATAAGAATACAATTTAGATTACAAGAAACATATAAGTTATTTGAAAAAGCAGCAAAAGAAGGAAGTGACTGAAAGCCTGTTGTGGGGATTTTGGCAGCTAGATATATCTGATCAGAGGTTACTTAAGGGGAGAGGTTACCTAAGGGGAGCTGACGAGGTTGTGTTAAGGCCAGGATTAGGAGATGTCACTAGAGGCTCAAAGCAGGAGGAGAGAGGCTAGAAATAAGTGAGTTTGGCTCTTCAAGGTTTGTGTTGATTGCTTTGCATTGAAAGATGCAAGTTGTGGTGAATTTCAAAAGGAATGTGTTTGGAAATTACAATTGAGCATGAAAGTTGTGAAGGCTGACTGGCTGCCAGAAGCTGAGTATAAACATGGAGGGTACTATGTGGTTATATACTGAATTGAATAAAGTAGAGGTTATTGGGGACATTGGAAAAGAAGTAACAAATATCCTGATAGATGTTTAATATGAAATAGTCTAATTATAGGTGTATAAGCAAAGAGGGTACTGTGTACCGATACAGCTGCAATTACACAGATCACTTATCAGAAAAAGATGACCACTCAAAACTTAACATTTAAGGAGTCTAACATCTGTATTGTTAACATAGTACTAATATAATATAGTTAATAGTTCAACTTTGAGCTGTAGCACTGACAAAACATTGCCACCTAGTGTCCATTATTGCTGTCGGGAGGAATGTTGCATTGTTGCTGTTGGTAATGATAACTCCGATATGCTGGGTCAGCGCTACTTCAGTTTTGCTAATATAGTACATATATAATAAACTTAATGGAGTTGATAGCTGTGTCTCCCAAGTTACGTATAACTTGCAGTGTTGTTGTTGGTAACTCTAGTTTACTGGCTCAGCATGATGTTACATTAACATTATGCTGAGTGACATCATGCCATGCGCTTTTCTATGGAGTTAGGTATTGGTACCCAGAGTAAATTATAATTTTTTTTATTCTCCCCTCCCACTAGGTAGGTGTATAGATGGATGAGGGCAAATGTTGGCTTCACTCAAGACGCCATTACACACCAGTCCTTTGCTGTCCAATTACTTTTCAATGTTATACTGCCATTCCACTTGCATTCCCCTCCATCTACTCTGCACTTTAATTTTAAGATTCACCTCTATTAAAATAGATTATATTCGGATTTTCACTGTTTTCCTAATTTTAATCTACAGGGAACAAATGGAGGAGAATGGAGGACGAATTGGGTGAATGTTATATGAGGGACATTTTCTCTGTTCTCTGCCATATCACATACATGCTTGCTGGTTAGTTCTGGTGAGGCAAAACAAAAACAAATCTCAAATAACAACAGAGAGTGCTAGTGGAAATCTGTACTGGAGTTTTTGGTCTGGACCTTTATGGGCAGGACCAGTCAGATATATACTTATTGAGAGGTTCAATCTGTAATCACAAAGACACATTAAACATTTGTGAGCCCTAGTAGGAAGCACTCATCATTTTTAAATCATATTGATTTTTAGATTTAATTTCTACTTTTAGAGTAATTAAGTACATTACGTTGCTGACGTATTGAAAACTATTGCATTTTTTAATGATTATCTGTGAGCTTAAACACCCGCCCATAATGTTATCCCCAGCAGTTAATGTATTGCTTTGTTTATTGCTTACTTTTTTATACATTGACATTTAATAAGAATTGTCAATGAATTATTACCACTGGTTAGAAATAATACAACACAAGATTCCCCTCTTTAATAAACTTGTCATACATAAAATCTTACTGAGAGCATTTAAGATGTCCTCCGAGGCACAGTTCATTGGGTTCTTCCAGAACCACATAACATCTTATAAACCTTTAGTATATGTGGGTAAGCCATAGAAAGTATAGTATATCAGCATCTGTTCAAAAAGGAAAAGACATCTGTTCCAACTTAAACATCACAAGTGTGATGATTTCATAAATTCGAACCATTTCCTAAAACTGACACAGGGAAATGATCACCAATGTATTGTTTCTCCACAAAGTGATATTTTATAGCACATGGGGTTAGTGGATTTCTAGAATTTCTAGATCTGGAACTGACATACACTAATATTATTCTTAAAGACTTTGTTCCTGTACTTGATACTTCAGAACTCTGCAATACATATAAATATTGAGTTAATTTGACCATTTGCAAATGAAGACTCCTGATAACTAGTGTCAGTGATAGACCATGTCAAAACGCTTATGTTTGATGTCACCCTTATCTTGATTAAAAGAGTCCTTCGTGTGTGGTACTTGTTTTATTGCCATATGGTACATGCAATTATGCATCGCACATTCCTAAACTGTTATATAATCTTGTTCACAAGGAACATTTTGGAAGGAGTACCTTAGATCTTAGAACTGACCCCTTTTTGATCATTTAGAAAGAATGGGGACTATGTTGAAAGCAGCTGTCAGAGCTCAAAGGGTCACATGTGAACCAATGACACCAGCTCTTTATGAAGCTTGGTGGGGCCTTTGTGAGATAGTCAACATCTTACTATTGACACCTGTGACACTCAGAAATGAAACTGAAGCTAGATTAAAATATGCAGAGATAGAAACAAAAAACTTCCAGAACATTTATATTATGCTCTTTTTCCTATTGTCTCAGGCTATTTTGATACTAAAACATACTAAAAAAAAATGACAAAACCGTATTATTTGCCAAAAAGGTTCAAATCAGTGATGACAAATGAAACATGACCAAAATGACATTTAAGGAAAAGTATGTAACAATGATCAATTTAAGCTCAGACAATTTGGTATCTCCTAGCCAATCCATAAACTATTAGTTCTGTTCTATCCACAGAGAATTTATATGTGGGGATTTTATCAGCGTATATCTGAGCTGGAAAATGGTCCGACACTTCCATTCTTCCAACTCAGCTATGTTGGCCTAAATGGTGCCATTCCCTTACCAGTTTGTTATAGTTCATCCTTTGTGAAAAAGGAGGAAACTATTTTTTTTTTTTTATATAAAAGTATATGTGAGAGATGAGGTGGTAATTACTGTTGCTATTATTATTTTTGTGTGTATATTCTTTCATATAACAACTCACACTTTAATAACTTACATATTGGTTACCACACTGCCATGATAGACTGAGGGGATTAGGCTGTTAATCCAAAATATATTTCTCACGTATTTCCCACGGGCTTGGCATAGCAGGCCCACCCAGCTCCAAAAGTAATGATACATACTTGACACGCAAAGGATTAAAGTTACTTAACACACACAAAAACATTTTTTTAAGACAGATTACCTCAAATTATAAACGTGCAGTTTGCCTAATATCAATTTGCCTTGATTTGAAGAAAGGGTGTAATTCCATCCCAAAGGGTTATTTTTTTTAGAATATGAATGCATTTTTTTTTTCTCAAATGCAAACTTACAGCTGTATGAACTTTGATCTCATTATACATAGTAGTATAGGCATTATTGAACACATATTGGCAATCTTAGACAAGTCAAAATATTTTTTGCTCACTTTTTGTACCTCAGTATCCACTGTAAACATGTACACCTTTGAATATGCCTACCCAGAATCTATAATGAGGATAATAGCACTGTAAACTACAGATTCCTTAGGGAAAACAGATCTGCTGTATTGTCTGATGATTGTAAATATGTGTTGAATAATACTATGTTACCCACTGTATTTTAAGTGGAGGAGTTTTCCATTACCTCTATTTAACTTATGGTGATAAATAGTTGTACAATTAGCAAATATTTCTGTATTTAGAATAACTTGCACACCTAATGTAAAGCATTAAATCTACCAAGCTTAAATGTACACCAACCAGCCATAACATTATGACCACCTGCCTAATATTGTGTAGGTCCCCTTTTGATGCCAAAACAGCCCTGACCGGTCAAGGCATGGACTCCACTAGACCTGTAAAAATGTGGTATTGTATATGGCACCTGGACAATAGCAGCAGATCCTTTAAGTCCTGTAAGTTGTGAGGTGGAGGCTCCATGAATTGTCCAGCACATTCCACAGATGCTCGATTTGTTTGAGATCTGGGGAATTAGGAGGCCAAGTCTATACTTTTAACCTGTTGTTGTATTCCTGAATAATTTTTGCTTTGGGCACGGTGCATTATTGTGCTTAAAGAGGCCAACGTTATCAGGAAATAATGTTTCCATGAAACGGTGTAAATGGTCTGCAACAATGCTTAGGTAGGTGGTATGTGTCAAATTAACATCAACAGAAATGGCAGGACTCAAGGTTTCCCAGCAGAACATTGCCTAAAGCATCACACTACCTATGCCGGCTTGCCACCTGTCAGTGGTCATGATGTTATGGGTGATCCATGTATACCTGTATACATGTCTATAAAGACAACTGAAGCCAAACCAAGTGTACAAAGAACACCTTATTAAAGTACCAAATTAGTATAGAATTCATTAAAGTAAACTGACAAATGAGATATTTAGGGTTGTATTGACATCAAAAGGTGAACAGCAGTTGAACTGAGGTGAGATGAACCTTTCATTTTCATATCACTGACTGAACTACATATTGTGCATATAATTACATATACTGTATGTATGACAACTATGCAGGCATTAACTAATTATCATTCACTCTATTTTAACATATTGCATTATAAAGGATAATATAATAACAACATGTACGCAAGTATGTACAGTTTAAAAACATTCCTGGAAAAAGATGACGTCTCTGGTTATGTATGTGACAATAGTTATCTGATTTTGTTTCCTAACCACCTGTTTGAATTACCAATTGCTTGATACATTCCAGTTCTCATAAAATGAAATATATAACCAAAGCAGTACAACGCTAATAATTCATGTGTAAAATTTGGATCTCACAAAATAAGGTTATGACCAGTTGACTTTTGGCTGACACTTTAAGACAGCACGTTAAATTGCATGTGAAGTCATGCTAGCTTGATTGCACAAGATCACGGGGAAGGTATTAAGCCTCCTTTTCTACATTGTTTTAACCTAGAATACATTAGTTATGATTTTATGATAATTTAAAATAATCAAAAATAGTGCATAAAATATAATTATGATTTATGTTCGTTAAAGACTGGGTATGAGAAACTATTCTGTAATGTTATTCTTTGTAATGCACTCAAACATTAACACCACCATACAATGGATATTTAAATATGGAAACAATTGTCATTTTAGCCTGGAGAGAGGAAACTATATTTTACTGTTATACTATAACTTTAAATTAAAACCCCCATTTCTTAAACTGATTTAACTGAAAATATATTTATTGTTTGAAGTTTAGAAATATATTTAAAGAAATACAGTGCTTGCCATTTCTACCTCTAGTGGGAGCCATAAAACAATGTATAGATTTCACAGGTTAATTAGACGTATTACCATAAGCAGACTTCCATTTACAATGTCCTAAATTGCTCCATGGTGTCCCATAATTCTTCAACAGTGGCACTCCTAATCTTCTGACTCTTAGGTGGTCATGTACTAAACAAGTGCAGTAAGGTAAAAAAAAAAAAAGGTAAAACAAGTAAGGAGTAGTGTTGAGCGAACCCGAACTGCACTGTTCGGGTTCGTACCAAACATTAAGGTTTTTGGACCTGGACCCGGTTTATAGATTTTCGGTTTATGGAATACATGTAATGCTATTGGCTTTCTATAAACCAAAATAGAGTCCCCATTCATACGAATAGGGAATCTATTTCGGTTTATAGAATAGCAATGGCATTACATGTATAACATCTGAGAATCAAATAGAACCGTCAAATACTGTGCTTACAGCGCACTTTGAAAAATTCTAATAGTTTTGGCTGGTAAATAGTACATTTGCATCTTGCGCTGCACTTCATATCTGAGAGTCAAATAGAACAGTCAAATACTGTGCTTACAGGGCACTTTGAAAAATTCTAATAGTTTTTGGGTGGTAAATAGTACATTTGCGTCTTGCGGTGCACTTCATATCTGATAGTCAAATAGAACAGTCCATTACTGTGCTTACAGCGCACTTTGAAAAATGCTAATTGTTTTGGGTGTTAAATAGTACATTTGCGTCTTGTGGTTGCGTCTTGTGGTGCACTTCATATCTGAGAGTCAAATAGAACAGTCCAATACTGTGCACTTTGAAAAATTCTGGCTACCTCCTCCTCCTCCTCCAGTGCCACTTCCACCTACACCGCCACGGTCACCGCCTCCTCAACCTATGGGTCACTTAGTATAAACTGAAAGAGAATACCCTGCACTCCAACCCTCTCTCAAATGGATAATTCTGTTGATCATCCTGGCAGCCATGCTTTAGAGTTAGATTTATGTTCTTCCAAAACTAAAATCAAAGATTCCATCTAGTGCTATTTTATGGCTCAGCTGTATTTTTCATTTGTATGTATTTTATGTTATTTGAAGTTATTTCCCTACCCATATTTGTTTGCAGGGCACTTGTCCTACTCTTACCCCCATTTTACTTCCTTTTGCAGCCCTCTAGCCCTTTACAGGACTTTTTTTAGAGGCATTTTAGTGGCCAAAAGTTTGGGTCCCCATTGACTTCAATGGGGTTCGGGGTCAAGTTCAGGGTGAAGTTCGAGCCCGAACCCGGACTTTTTTCCAAAGTTCGGATGAACCCGCCAAACCCAAACATCCAGGTGTCCGCTCAACTTTATGTGTGTACAAGGGGGATGGATGAGCACAGAATCTAGCCGATGGCACTGATATAAAATAAATTATAGATAAATAAATAAATGAATGGTGTCCACTGAGAATCGGCAGCCGGAAAAAACTTACAGACAGCCTCTAATAACTGTGTAAATGATATGTGGAAAAGAGAGTGAAACCGGCGCACAATGCATGGACACTTTTATTTTAAACAATAAATTATATGTGACACTCTAAGTGTAGCTGTACAAATGTGCAAATAATAATAAATATTCAAAAATGCAAAATGTGCAAAAAAAGTGCAAAATCTAAAAAAAAAAAAAAAAAATTGTGCAAATAAGCAATAAATAATGTTATCAAATGGCACAAGAAATAACAGTTGATAATATATAGTGACCTTACAGCAATTAGTAAAAAAACAAACCAGTATAAATGGTGCAAATTCTGTGATAATTGGTTTTAGACCAGGTGAGTGAATACTGTGCTTAGGAATACAATGTGCTGTTAATACAGCTAGAAAACTGGTGTGCAAAAACGTTTTGTGCAAATAAGCAATACATAATGTTATCAAATAGCACAAGAAATAACAGTTGATAATATATAGTGACCTTACAGCAATTAGTAAAAAACAAACCAGTATAAATGGTGCAAATTCTGTGATAATTGGTTTTAGACCAGGTGAGTGAATACTGTGCTTAGGAATACAATGTGCTGTTAATACAGCTAGAAAACTGGTGGGCAAAAACTTTTTGTGCAAATAAGCAATAAATAATGTTATCAAATAGCACAATAAATAACAGTTGATAATATATAGTGACCTTATAGCAATTAGCAAAAAAACAAACCAGTATAAATGGTGCAAATTCTGTGATAATTGGTCTTAGACCAGGTGAGTGAATGCTGTACTTAGGAATACAATGTGCTGTTAATACAGCTAGAAAACTGGTGTAGATGACCCCAAAAACATGAAATACCAAACATATACAAACTCATATTACGGTCCTAAATACTGCATAATTGGTGTTAGATCTGAAAAGATATAAAAACAGTAAAAAACGATGGTGCAGTACAAAATACACTTGGAATAAGTCCAAGATCTCTGATTAAAATGCACTCACAAGTGGAGCTCCTGATAGTCAAGGAGCATGAAACAACAGCCTATGTTATTAGTGGAGCAATATACTTGCCGTCCCCCCGATCAGGATCCTTAAATCCAAAAACTTCTGGGTGAAAAGGGCGATGTGGCTCCAGTTGTAGTGAAACAGATGAATGAAACAAAACAAATCCCAACGCGTTTCGTCCAATCAGAACGGGACTTCCTCAGGGGGCCCCTGAGGAAGTCCCGTTCTGATTGGACAAAACGCGTTGGGATTTGTTTTGTTTCATTTTCGGCTCTTCACAGCCACCATCACAGCTGATACACCAGGAAGTCCCACAGCCCCATAGCGCAAGGTGTGCTGATAGGAGACTTTGCTGCAGCTGAAATGCCGGATCTTAAAAGAAGGCTGCAGATACTTTCCTTTTACTCCCTTCTGTGGAGATTTGTGTGCTACCTCGGTCTGAGGATCTCTATGGAGACTTTTTAATTGTATCAATAAAAATTCATCTGTTTCACTACAACTGGAGCCACATCGCCCTTTTCACCCAGAAGTTTTTGGATTTAAGGATCCTGATCGGGGGTACGGCAAGTATATTGCTCCACTAATACCATAGGCTGTTGTTTCATGCTCCTTGACTATCAGGAGCTCCACTTGTGAGTGCATTTTAATCAGAGATCTTGGACTTATTCCAAGTGTATTTTGTACTGCACCATCGTTTTTTACTGTTTTTATATCTTTTCAGATCTAACACCAATTATGCAGTATTTAGGACCGTAATATGAGTTTGTATATGTTTGGTATTTCATGTTTTTGGGGTCATCTACACCAGTTTTCTAGCTGTATTAACAGCACATTGTATTCCTAAGTACAGCATTCACTCACCTGGTCTAAGACCAATTATCACAGAATTTGCACCATTTATACTGGTTTGTTTTTTTACTAATTGCTGTAAGGTCACTATATATTATCAACTGTTATTTATTGTGCTATTTGATAACATTATTTATTGCTTATTTGCACAAAAAGTTTTTGCACACCAGTTTTCTAGCTGTATTAACAGCACATTGTATTCCTAAGCACAGTATTCACTCACCTGGTCTAAAACCAATTATCACAGAATTTGCACCATTTATACTGGTTTGTTTTTTTACTAATTGCTGTAAGGTCACTATATATTATCAACTGTTATTTCTTGTGCCATTTGATAACATTATTTATTGCTTATTTGCACAATGTTTTTTTTTTTTTTTAGATTTTGCACTTTTTTTGCACATTTTGCATTTTTGAATATTTATTTTTATTTGCACATTTGCACAGCTACACTTAGAGTGTCACATATAATTTATTGTTTAAAAGTGTCCATGCATTGTGCGCCGGTTTCACTCTTCTGTCCGCTCAACTTTAGTAAGAAGCAATTTGCGACTATTTGTAACATTCTGTGCTTTTTTTCCCCCAATTTGCGCCTCTTCCGTTTATTTTTAGTTACTGTGCATTTTTCCGGTTGCACTAATAAATTGAAATTATATTTGCGAATTTGCAAAAGACTTTTGCGAATATTTTGTGAAAAATAATTCTTATTTTGATTGTGAAAATTACACCAGCTTTTAGCAAGTGCTAATGAAAGATATTCGCAAACTTGCCTGATTTTATTCTCAATTATGCCCATTTGAATTCGCAATTTGCTTGTATTTACTTTATGAGTGTTAAATGTTTAGTACATTGCAAAAGGAGCAACAACAAAAAATAGCTTTGCACATAAAATATAAACATATACATAAAAACTTATGGGCAGGGATAGGCAAAGTGTCCATACAAGGACTCCAGTGTCTATGGTATTGACAAGATCTGTGAAGGTCCATAGAATATCATTAAACTGTCCTTCACAATGTCTGGGAAATGTCTACCACAAACAATGCTTATGCCCATCCCTGCTTCTGGCTGAAGAAAAACTAATTCTGAAAACTGTATTGTTTGAGTTAGTGATAACAGGCCTTACTATCCAACCTTCTATTTGTTTTTGTAGTGTTTTAAACAGAAATACTGCAAAGATCTCTGATCTATGAGTCTTATCTCCTTCGCTATGAGTCTTATTTTTTCATTTACCATGTTCCAAAACTGATTACTGAGCAACATAACATATAAAATATGAAAGTAATTGTTAGCATACTTAACACTTCACATATTATGAAATTCTAGCCAGAGTTTTGTAGACATTAACATCTTTATTAAATCAGTCTACATTTCAGTTACATGTTTGTTAATGTTTAATAAATCCATTCCAACTGTTCTTATTTATATTGTTTTACTTATGTTATATTATGTGTTACATTTTAATTTTGGCATTTAGCAATAACCTCAAGATCTTGGAATCTAGATTCTCTTTTGTTATCCATTAAAGAGGCCTTTAAATTATCATCATGACATTTCACTTTTTTCAACTGTTTGTCATTTTGAATCTATGTAGTAAAGTTTAAAAAAGCTTTGTCTGTGGTTGAATATAAGTATTTATTACATGTATCATGCATGTCATGTGGCATTTCAGAAGGGAAAGAAATAAAATATCCCAGAGACATCAGGGGAGATTAAATGGCGGCCATCAAGGCCAGAAAAAGTATTTGAATGACACGCTATTCCTGGAGAAACAATATGTGATTCAGTGCCAACACAGCATACATGCTGTGCATTAAAGCACAAGGTCTGTGGTAAGGGAATAATGGCACTTTGTATAAAATCCAACCATCCAGTGGAGGGAGGATGCAGAATGAAATCTTAGCTTAGTATGGCTTATTTTTTGTTTTAAAAAAGGAGGCCTTCCTATCCCCAGCCCTACTATTGGCTGCTTTTCAAAATAGTTTTTTTTTTTATGGGGCACTGGGGAGTGGGGGCATGATTTTAATAATGGGGCCAGCAATCATTCTGCTAGCCTCAGCAGGAAGGGGGGGGGGGCTAATTTAGTTTATTATTTTATGAGGCCTGAGGAATTTTGCTAGCCACTGCCCCCATTGTTTAAATGGGGGGGGGGGGGGGGATGGCAATGGGAAAGCCCCCATGTCTTCCCATCACATAATTTTTATTTTAAAGAATTCAGTGCTATATTGAGCACTGTTTGTTTTCCCTAAAACACAGTGATGTTTAAAAAGTGCACATTTCAGCTGTGTTAAGCAAATTTAAGTTGTAATTTGTTTTAAAGTAAAATAAATACATTTCACATACATTAAAAACATATAATACACAGAAAACAGGCTAGGTGGATCTGACCTTTTAAGTAAGTGAAATGTGTTCATCTCACCACAAATACATTTACAAAACACATTTTAACGAATAGATCCCAATCTATCCAGCTGTCTAGGTGTCTTAAAAAACAGAACCCCAAATTAGATACCCATTAGCGTTCAATACTGAACTAGGGTGCCACACAGATGCCCTGTGTCTAATTTTTAGTCTATGTAGGAAATAGCATGGCTGGTATTTTTTGAAGAAAGCTGGCAACCCTATGTTAAACCCTAAATCCACAGAGAATTCACTGAACACACCATTAGCGTCTGCACATGTGCAATTAATGTAATGAGCACATTTGTTCTGGTTGACTTGCCACCACCTTTTCAAAACTCACTCATATTGCCTGTGAAGGAGAGTGATGCTCATAGATCAGAGATATTTGCAGTATTTCTGTTTAAAACACTGCCCAAACAAACAGAAGGTTGGATAGTAAGGCCTGTTATCACTTACCCAAACAATACAGTTTTAGGGTTTTTGTTTTTCTCCTGCCAGAACTTTTCGCTACAAATGATTTGTTTTTAATATGGAGAATCAGGGTGGGCATTATTTATTTAATATGGGGAATCAGGCAGGGGAATATGTATTTAATAAGAGGGAATCGGGCTGGGGTATATGTATTTAATATGGGGAATCAGGCTGGTGGATATGTATTGAACATGGGGGAATCAGTCTGGGGAATATGTAATTAATATGGGGGAATCAGTCTGGGCAATATGTAATTAATATGAGGGAATCAGTTTGGGGAATATGTAATTAATATGGTTAATCAGTCTGCGTAATATGTATTTGATATGGCGAATCAGGATGAGGAATATTTATGTATTTAATATGAGGGAATCTGGGTAAAGAATATGAATTTAATATGGAGAATCAGGGTGGGAATATGTATTTAATATGAGGAATCTGGTTGGGGTATATGTATTAAAAAGAATGTACATGGTTAGGTAGGTGGTATGTGTCCATATGAGTGGCAGGACTGAAGGTTTCCCAGCAAAACATTGCCTAAAGCATCCACTGTCTCCACCCTCTTGCCAACTGTCAGTGGTCATAACGTTATGGCAGCCCCATATTCAAGAAATATGTTACAAAGTGATCACGATGGCCTGGGGAGGGGGGGGGGGGGGTAACAATCATTGCTTTCATCTAACACTCATTTTAACACAGGATGTATATATATATATATATATATATATATATATATATATATATATATATATATAATCCAATACTGATGTCCAAAGCACCTTGACAAAGGGCAGTAGTCCTTCCCGAAACGTTGTAGTTTCAATAAAAGATTTTGGATTATTGCTATACAGTACCGTGAGTGCGTTCATCAGAATTGGATTTCTATATGGGAGACACATCAGCACCTGGGCATTGGATTTATTTTACCTCAGAAGCGGAGTGCTTATACATGTTGGGTAAGTATATATATATATATATGTATTTTTGAGCCAACGGGTTAATAAGTACATACATATGGGATATCCAAGAGAGAAGGCTGACAGTCTATTGTTATTGTTATAATTTCAAAAGAAGGGGAAAGAATATTATAGGTTCTTCTCAATGCCCTGATCTGGTCCGAATATTTATCTGCTTTTGCTCTGTCCTCGCTAACTAAATAACCCATTTCAAATAAAAAAGGACAAACATTATCTGCCTCCAGAATCAGTTTCTTGTTTTCCAATTTAGCTAATTTGACCACCTCTTTGCAGGCTTTATAAATTCTAGTTAATATGCCATGATCTGGCCCGAACTCGAAAATCCAAAGTGCGGCTACCCAAAATGACAAATTCCGGCACAAAATCAGCAGTTTTTTTTTTTTTTATTAGAAAAATACAAAAATTACATTTCGTCAATTCGTTCTGTTCATATCCATAAAACATTACAAAATACAATCCTTATCATCAAATTCCCATTTACATAGGCATGTGCTGTATATAAATAAGGCAAAATACAATAGACAAGACATACGTAAAGACAAGGACAAGTACTGGTCAATGTTCTATATTCTATTTTTGATTTTATATTTAGTTATTTGTCTACCATGAGGTATGTTTTATATTGAATATGACCCTTTTCTCCTCCTCCTATTTTTATACTTTAATTATTGGGTATTTTCTATTATCCTAATCCGATTTTCCAAGCCTCCCATTCTTTGTTTTGCTTTCCCTATTGCTCTAATTCTCCCTAATTCCATTCTTAGCTGGTTAATTGTTTGAGTTTTTATATCTTGCCAGGTTGGGATATCTCTTGTTTTCCAGTTCCTGGCAATTATCAGGATTGTGCTCAAGAGGATATGGATTATTATCTGGGTTTGGTCACGATCCATATTAGGCCACTCTATATGAATTAGGATGCTTTCGGGTGAGTTTTTTATTTGTACTCCCGTACTCAGGCGAATTTTCTTTATTACTTCTTCCCACATTGGTTTGATCTGTCTACATCCCATCCATATGTGTAAATAGTCCCCTTTTTCTGCCTCGCATCTCCAGCATACTGCTGGTGTCAAGGGGAACATTTTATTAAGTCTGCTTGGGACAAGGTACCAGTAGTTCAACATTCTGTAGTACGTCTCCCAAATGTTTAGGCAGCTAATATTGCGTTTTACCCTATTAATGGATAGGATCCAGTCAGATATTGTGATCTTTTTCCCTATTGTCTTACTCCATTTTATTCTTGCCGGGAAGTCCACTTTATTGTATTCTACTAGAATTTGTAAACATTCTTTAAATAATTTCTTTTTCTTTCCTGTTTTTTCCTGGCTAAAGAGGCTTTCCAACCTTTCTAAGTGTGGATGATCTGTCCTAACTGTTCTTTTATTTAGGAAGTCTGTTACTCTCATATAGTTATATCGTTCTCTTTCCTGCAAACCAATTTCTTCCTTTAATTTTTGAAAAGTTTTAACTCTACCTCTTTGCCAGAGTTGTTTTATTGTTAATATTCCCTTCTCCAGCCATCTGTGTAGGTCAAGATCCTCAAGTATTGTAGTGATGGCTCCTACATTGACTGTACTTAGTATCTTTCCTTGTAGATCTAGGGATTTTTTGATCGTATACCAGTTTTTTTATATTTCGTTGAGCAAAAAATTCCTATTTTGGCATATGTCATTGTTAGGTGTCCAGAATAAGCCTGAGATATCTCTTATTCCAGTCATGGATGCTTCGATCTCATACCATCCCTCCGAGTAGTTAATATATTCCTGGGTTTTAATTGCATGGGTCATCATATATGCTTTATATAGCTGTATTTTATTGGGTAATCCTACCCCCCCTTTCCTTATATTCTGAGCCAATACATTTTTATTTAGTCTTGGTCTTTTCCCTTGCCAGATGTATCTAGATATATAGCGTGTTGTAGCATATCTAGCCACTGTTTTGGGAGGCCAATCGGGATCATTCTAAACACATATGCCCATTTAGGGATTATATATGTTTTCACCACATTTATTCTACCCATCCAGGAAATGTCCTTATTTATTAAATTTCTGAACTTTCTATTTGTAGATTTCAATAATGGTAGGAAATTTGCCTGGGCTAGATTTTGGGTATCTGTTGTGATATTAATACCTAGGTATGTTATTCCTTCCTGTGCCCATGTAAAATTATATTTGCTTCTAATGGTTTCTATATCACTGTCCTCCATATTGCTTCCCATCGCTATTGTTTTTGTAATATTTAATTTATAATTGGATAGCTCCCCAAAGTTCCTTATTATGTCCATCAGGGGTATCAAAGAAGCGACTGGATTTCCCAAGGTCAAGAGGACATCATCCGCGTATAGGCTAATTTTTAGCTCTGTCTCATTTACCCGGAACCCTGAAATTCCTCTATTCCTTCTAATTTCTTCCGCCATAGGTTCTAACGATATTATATATAGCAATGGGGACAGAGGACACCCCTGCCTGGTTCCATTATTAATCCTGAACCAATCTGAGGTTATCCCCTGCCCCACTGTCCTGGCTGTGGCTAAGGAATACAGCAGCATTATAGCCTTCAGAAATTCGCCTCCTATCCCGTGGGACTCCATCGCCTGTCTCATGAACCCCCAACCCACTCTGTCGAAGGCTTTCTCAGCGTCCAACGACAGAGTGAGAAGGGGGGTCCCTCTTCTTCCTGCACAATCTAGGATGTCTACCATCCTCCTTATGTTGTGTGTAGCCTCTCTATTGGGGATGAACCCCGCCTGGTCACGGTGAATTATATCTCCGATCACTGATTTCAATCGGCCGGCCAGTATAGAGGCATATAATTTTGCATCCACGTTCAGGAGTGAGATGGGCCTAAAGTTGGTAACCAATTCTGGGTTTTTCCCCGGTTTTAAGATAGGGATGATATTAGCCCTTAATAACTCTTCTGGGATTCCGTTGCTTTCTATGAAGTAGTTGAAGGTTTTAGTCAATGGGGCTTTTAATTTTTCTCTCATGTTCTTATAGAAGAAATCATTAAAGCCATCCGGGCCTGGTGACTTCCCTATCTTTAGTCTCTCGATGGCCTGATTTACCTCTTGTTCTGCTATGGGTTCATTCAGGGTCTCGGCCTGGGACTTTATAATTTTTTTAGGTGTATATTTTTCCATGTATCTAGCTATTTTTTGTTGGTCTTGTATATTAGGTAAGTCATATAATGACTGGTAATATTTATTGAATGTTCTCCCTATGGCTTCCGGGGACATACAGGTCTTATTTCCCTCCATAATTTTGACTATTCTTTTCTTAGATTTTTCTCCATTCACTTTATTTGTAAGTATCCTATTGGCCCTATTTCCCATATAATAATACCTGGTGTTTAAATATTGTAGTTTCTTATTAACTTCCTCAAGTAGCATTTTGTTTATCTCTTTCTTAATCTCTGCTATTCTTTCCGTATCGTTCTTATTTGGGTTATTTTTATTTTGTTTGGTATATTTATCTAATGCTATGTATAAGTCTGGTACAGTGTGACCTATTCGCTCTTTTTTTAGGTGAGATCCCAGTTTGATCAAGTGGCCTCTAATGGTGGCTTTGTAAGCACACCATACCATAGCGTTTGATGTTTCCTTATTTTCGTTCTCCTGAAAGAATAGTTGTGTCGTCAATCTTAAATATTCCATATTATCTTTATATTTCAGAATCTCATTATTAATTCTCCAGGAGTTTCTGATATTACTTTTGTTATTATCTTTTAATTCCATTATCAGGGCGTTGTGATCTGACCACACTATGTCCTTGATATATATCTTTTCAACCTCTTTAATCAATCCGGGGCCTCCCCAGATCATATCGATCCTGGAGTAAGATATGTGAGACTTGGAAAAAAATGTGTATTCCCTTTCTTGGGGGTGTAGAACTCTCCATATATCTAGTAGCCCACTTCTTGTTATCAAATTTTGATATAATTTTGCATAGTAACTACAATTTTTGTTTATTTTTTCTCCTGTTTTTATTTTTTTGTCTAATTCTGTGTCTATAATCCCATTGTAGTCTCCTGCCATGATTAGCTTGCCTTGCTTCACCTTTTCAATTTTCTCGAACAATTTATTGAGGAAAGCCATTTGGCCTTTGTTCGGGGCATATAGGTTCACTAGTGTATATATCGTTTCGTTTATCTCACACACCAGAATGACATATCTCGCGTTATTGTCCACTAATTGATATATCACTCTGCATGCGATATCATTATCGATCAATATTGCCGTTCCTCTTTTCTTTTTCCCCCTCAATGAAGCAGAGACAGACTTATATTTTTTGGGAAATAAACTTATTTTATCCTTCTCCCTCCAATGGGTTTCTTGTAGAAAAATTATTCCAATTTTTTCTAATTTTATCAATTTCAAGAGTAGGCTCCGTTTACATGGGGAGTTCATCCCCTGTACATTCAATGATAATATCCTAAACATTCCTCTTTCTCCTTTTTTCCCTTCTCCATATCTTGACCAGTACGACAAACATTACAAACATATAAACATTTGTGCATCAATTCTATTTCTGGTGCACTTTCTAGGAAAACTCTAGTGTTGAGACCCATTCTCTCTACTGAGTTTGGGTCGCTTTTCCCTTGCGACCTGACCGGAGTTAAAATGTGAATAGTTTACTGTCCCTCACCCTATCAGAGGGGCAGTTTGGGGCATGCGGCTTTTTAATTTCATGCCTTGGGGTTCCGAGACAAATCTCCTGCGTAGCGGAGAGCAAAGAGGAAAGCCCTTATATCGAGGGGGAGGGGGGTGGCCTGCTGGGGTGAGTAGGGGGGGGACGGGAGCAGGGGTGGAAGAGGAGAGGGGAAAAAAATAAAATTAACAGGAGACCACGTATAAAGGAAATACATAATCCATTCCCTTTCACTTTCTCACCCGCATGTCCATTCCCATTTCCTCTTATCTATCCTGTTTCTCCCTAGACCAAAGTTTATAGTCGTCTTACTACTCCTTTCTCTTTTCCTTCCCCTCTTCTCCCTCTCCATCTACTTTGCACTTTATCCCATATTGATCTCATTTGTAACCTAATAGTTATTCTGTCCATTGTCCCTACCCTCTCCCACTCCCCCCCTCCCTCCCATCCCTACCACCCCCTTGTTCCCTCACCCTATCACCTCCCTCCTTTAACACTTAAGTGTTTGCTGTGTCTAGTGTAACCATATCCTATATATTACATTTCTTTTTTCCAATTTAGCTAATTTGACCACCTCTTTGCAGGCTTTATAAATTCTAGTTAATATGCCATGATCTGGCCCGAACTCGAAAATCCAAAGTGCGGCTACCCAAAATGACAAATTCCGGCACAAAATCAGCAGTTTATGTTGATTTTGGGATGGCTTTTATTCACATTTGATTGGGGGTGTGGACAGCAAAATCTTAAAGATTTTGCTTACTCCGAATGTTCCCAAAATTGGCAGAAATTGCAGAATTTTGGGCAGCTCAATTCTTCAATAAACATATCTCAAACACAAAAATATGTATATATTATTATAACATATTAATGTTAAATAGTATAATAGAATAATTACATTAATATAAGCATTTTTACATTTTAATAAAACAAACATTGTATTTAATTTACTTTATCTTTTTGCATTTAGTGAATAACATATTTTTTTTTCGTTGTATTTAATTTTGGACACTTTAGGAGGACTTCAGATATTTCTGAAATATTTGTAGTCTTCCCACTTACTTCTACGGGAGGACTTCAGCTATTTCAGTAATAGATCCTGCCGAAATAACCCTCCTCAGAGGCAAAATGCTCTCAAAGCAGGGATTTCATTATGCATCCACGAGTTTGGATGGTTATGACATATATTGTTTCTTTGCATAAGTGGATTTATTTTATTTTTGGGTGGCTTCTTTCCCTGGGTCGAAGATGATGATCAAGGGCATCGCAGATTGGTATTGGACTTCATGAACAGGAAATTATTTTATTCACAGGGCGCTCTTTGGGAGACATGGGGGAGGTCAATGATTTTCACTGCTCATCTCTCCCTATCTGTGCAAGGTAAAGTTAGGAAGGGGTAGATAGTTTTTTTTATTTATTTAAATTAAATATATAGGGTATAGCCCCCAGCAGGGCACTTATTTATCTATCTATCGGCACCCATGATGATAGAGGGGCTTTTCAGTACCGGGCTGTTCTCAGTTTTGGAACCTATAGGTGTGTAATTGGCTATTATGGCCAAACTGCTGAGCACATTGGGACATATTGTGTAGGTTGAAATGCAGCTCCAAATATATCACCGATGTGCCCTCAATCATTCCTGAATTGAGGCACCATTTTGGCCATTAAAGTGTGGTGTATATTGAGTAGACTCACCATGGGTTTGAATAGAGAGACAAAAAAAGAAGATGAAGAAGCGTAGCATAATTCTATAATATAGCTGAAGCTACCAGAAATCCACCCAAATCAAAGAAACTCAATTTAGTCTGTCCAAAAACAGGATGATGCTTAAAATGATTACACCTTTTTGTATTTAAGAGAGACATGCTTTTTTATGTAATATTAAAAATGTGGTATTCATTGACTTTCTTCTTCGTTCTTCTCTACTTCTGGAGCACTGATTCTGCCTCTGGTCACTTTTCTCTTTCCCCTGGGGGACTCCATAGGTTAAATCCACAGAGTGGTTAGTCTGCTCTTGCTAAAGTTCGTTTCTTTGATTGGGGTGGACATCTGGGAGCTTCAGCTGTTTTACAGAATTACTCTATGCATATTCTCCTCCCCCCCCTGAAAATTCTGAAATCTCTACCAGTCTCAGAGGATGATATATTGTTCTTTGCACATTTCTGTTAATGAATAGATCAATGGCAAGGTTTTTTATATTGACACTTTATAACATCCTATCCTTTATAATAAGATGCAGTTTTTCGAGGGTAAACAAATACAACTTTTCTCATTGTTGTTGTTTTGTTGACCACCTATCCACTTTTTCTAGTTTCATGATGTTCTTTTTTTGCCCACAACTGCACTGCTCCTGTAAATGATATCCACGGACATTTCACTGTATGTCCGTGTTGGAGTTCGGGGTTCATCTATAAACCGAAAGTCTATATAAACTGAAAGACATTTGGTTTATTGACTTTCGGTTTACAGAATAGCAATAGCATTACATGTATTCTATAAACCGAAAGTCTATAAACCGAAAGACATTCGGTTTATAGACTTTCGATTTATAGAATACATGTAATGCTATTGCTATTCTTTAAACCAAAAGTCTATAAACCGAACGTCGTTCGGTTTATAGACTTTCTGCTTATGGAATACATGTAATTCTAAGAAATTCTTATGAATGGGGACTCTATTTCGGTTTATAGAAAGCCAATAGTATTACATGTATTCCATAAGCCGAAAGTCGGGTCCCCATTGACTTCAATGGGGTTCGGGGTCAAGTTCGACCCCGAACCCGGACTTTTTTCCGAAGTTCGGCCGAACCCGAACATCCAGGTGTCCGCTCCACACTACTTATGATCACAAAAAAATGGAGATCCTCTAAACCAGTTGTAATAAGTCAAAAGATCAGATTATATACCAAGCCAAAATGGAAAGAGGTATGACTGATATGAAATATAGGTATAGTGGCAATCAAGTGAAATAGTCCTTGGAGGATGACTAATGGCTATAGATCTAAAAATTTAGTGAATATCAGAATATAGAAGTAAGAAGTGGGGCTCGCTCACTCTCTCTCTCTCTTCCCTTTGTATGGTTTCCCCCCACCGGTCCCGAGATGTACTGTGGGGATCCTCTGAAATGTATATATTGCGTATATCTGTGTGTGTATGTAAGACTATATAATATGCCAGCAATATGGCAGGGGAAGGTGAGGGTGGAGGCAGAGGGGGGGGGGGGGGGGGGGGAGGAAGGAAAGGAGTGGAAGGAGAAAGGGAGGAAAGAGGATGAGAAGGGGAAGCAGAGGGGAGGGTAATAATACAAAGCACTTTTTTCTCCTACCATGGGCACTCACGGCAATATCACTGGCGCAATGAGTGGAGTGTTTATGATCATGTTTTGTGGATCATATGAACAGTGGAGGTGGTGTTTGAATGGACTGTCCCATTAATAATAATTTGAAGGCATTAATAAGGTTGAATTAAGATTTTAATATAAGTAGAATATGAACTTTGACTGCTAAGGATGTACTGATTTTTCCTGAGGCTCTATATGATATCATATTTTTGATATATTCTTTATATGGTTTTCTTGTATTTATGTATACATTGTTCTGTTTTATATTTTATATTTATATATTTATGCTGTGGAAATAAAACATAGAATAAAACAGGTTTTGGTAGCAGTATAAACTACTTTGTGACCCCACTGTATAGATGATGTTAGGTTCACATCCTAGTGAGATTGATCCTTGATGTGGCAGGTGAGCTTAATTATGCTTTGGCCAATTCAAGTAACCATAACCTTATTTATTTGTTGCCAACTCTGTTAGTGTGAGAAGCACAGACAGTCTTTGTTTTTTGTATTCTATGCAAATTAATGTTAATGTAATAATGCTAACACCCATTTAGGGGAGGTCTGTATAGTATTAATTTAATACGTTTTAACATGTACAATTTGTCAGTGAGATTGGAAACTGCAAAAATGTGTGAAGGTTGCTGCTATAATGCAAGTGCTCAGAAAACAAAAATTGGAATTATTTTATAAAGTCATTGGAAAAAGCAAGTACACCCTCTTTGAATTCTAAGGTTTTACATATGAGAACATAAAAACAATCATCTCTTAAGTAGCAGGTCTTAAATTAGGTAAATACAACCACAGATGAACAACAACACATCCCAAATTACACTGTGTCAGGATTTTTTTGGGGGGTCAATGTAACTAGCCTGTCCCAAAACAGTATTTAACAATTCAGATTTTGCTTTCTGAGTTAATAAATTGGCTAGTTGATGAGGCAAGGTCACTTAGGTTATAGGATATATCATTATTTTGTCTATTTAACTGTTTTCTTCAGATATCTAGACATCAAAGGGACGGTCCAGACATTGAAGCAACTGAAATGCACCCAGTAGCATTTAACCTGCAAACTGTACAATTTGTATTGTGTATGTATGCCTGGGGATTCTTTAGGAATGCCTTTCAAGGTTTCCTACCCCGGTCCTATTTTGTTTACATTTGTTTTTGTCTACATTGTAAGAGGATAAGTGCAAGTGGACTATTCCTCTTTACTAAGCATGTACACTACGGTAGAACATGCTGAGCACAGACAATTGTTTTTGCATGAGCTAGAGATTCCATTAGAAAGCCTGAAAAGGTAAGTGTTCAAATTAAGTAAAAAAAAAAAAAAAAAAAAATGCAATTTAGTTTCAAAGTGTAATCTTTAATATGCATTTATTTTTCAAACAGTGTGGGTGCTTTAAGACACAACATATCAGGACATTCAATGCAAAAAAGACTTGTTTGATGAAAAATGTATCTTTCTAGAGAATGTTTGATTAACCTGTAAATACACTGTATATAAAGGAAATTGTAAGTATAGATTTTGCACTGCTGTCACCTTTATACTTTATTATGGTTGAATGTGTAAATTATAGAAATACCATCCAGTATTCCCCGTTGATTCTCAGTAGATTTTTTGAAATATAAAATGTGTTTCTATCCTTTTTGAAATGATACGCTTATGTAAAAGCTAGCTTTGTTCAGCTCAAACTTGTTACATGGACATTCAAATCCACCCATCTACTTTCTTAGTTTTTTTTTTTCAACTTTTTTTTAGAAATCTTTGTAGTGTTTCTCAAAGAAAGCTTGCCAAGTCTCTTAAATTCTTGCTGACTTTTGGAAGTAAATGGAAAGGAGTGCCTGCATGTTCATTGGTGCAAGACTTTGCACATGCACTTCAATAAATTATTTATCACCAGGCATCATCATTACTTAACCTTTGCGGCACCCCTGTCCATGCTAAAGGTCTGTTACCACTCAGGCAGTATTTTATTTTATTTTTTAGCTTTTTAAGAAAACTATTGATATTCACCTGGAAAGACTGGAAATCTGACTTTGATTCATGCAGCAATCAAAAAATGGGCTTGAATGTTCCTTTAATAAATCATTTATGGTGGTTAAATAATGATACTGATAAAATAAAATAATCGGATAAAAATCAAAACACTGAACCATGGCAGTGTGTTTGTCATTCCACATACTCATACTTATTTTGACAGCAATGTTTTGAAAATGTTGATGGTTATCAAAAAAAATTCCAACTAGCCAACTATTTAACCAGTCATACATGTTTTAATATTGCTGTACCACTTAATTAAGACATAGTGAATGTATGTTTCCATTGGCAACATGCTTTTTAAATTTTTTCTGGAAAAGAGTTGACCCAAGCTTGAACGTAAAAAAGGTAAAGGAAATAGATGTTGATGCTAGTCATATAAAATTTGTTTCCAATACACTTCACGAAACAGTATTTCTAAAGGTAATGACTGTGCTAGAAGAAAGAGATACAAATCAAAAAATAGAAAAAGGGAAGAAGATTAAAAAATATACAGGTTATATATAAAAACTGCAAAGTGTCTGGAGTTTTATAAAAATGCACAATCAATGTTTGTTGTGTATTGCTTTTTATTGGAATACTACTATAATTCCAGTCGAGATATTGGGACCATTTTATCGATTTTAAGTGTAATACACTACATTTTCATTAAATCTTATTTTTGGATGCTATCTTGTGGTGCTTCTTTCTTTCATTTTTAGGACATGTGTTCAGAAGAGCCATTTTCTATGTCTTTCTATGGCTTGGTTTACAAGGAAGGAGTCTTGTTAACTTGAGCAAGTTTGTGCTCTGCCATATATGTGAGTACCATCTATAGCTGTTGAACTGTTCCCCTTATTATTTATGTAATATACTACACAATATTATATTCCTTTGTTTCACTTTGTTATTGTTTATATACTTCATGAGAGACATTGAGATTGGAAGACAAATATAAGCATTTTACTTTATTGTCTGGTCACGTGTGATACCACACAATAACTATGGAAGTGTGCACCTATTGTGTGTTTTTTGCACTTTTTTTCTGCTTTCATAACTCCCAACATTTTGGGAGTTTGCTTTATCCATTAAAAAGTAACACATCCTGGGTTGGATCAGGTTTTGTTGTCAACTTCTACTGAAACTCCTAATGAGTACATTGTTCTTACAATGGTTGAGATTTACTTTTATTTTAAATAGCCGAGAAATTGTTATATTTTTAATTGAAGTATACATTTTGGTATTTTCCTCTATTTTACTCAATAGAGTACATTAAATGACATCAATGATCGGCCATTTTCCCCAAACCAAATAAGGCCAACGATTGGCCCCAAATTTTTGGAAATTAGCGATTTTGAGGTCTGCTATTTTGAGTAGCCAAATTTTGAAAAATTCAGCTACAAATACTAATTTCGGGCCATATTGGCTTATATTGAGTATATTCTTATATATTTAACTAATGTACTGCTACAATAGCTAACATCTCTTCAGCCAAATCTAATCTAGGCATTGGCATAACTAACATGTCACATTCATGCTAATTTGCCAAAACACATAACAAACATTATATATAAGCACAACTTAATTACAGTTGAATAAAAGTGTTCATAATGCACCGTAAAAAAAACAAAAAACAATATTTTTAGAACATTTTACAAATACAGACACAAGTCTACATAATTAATTATGTGCTTATTTTAGTACATTCTGTAACGTTTCTTAAAGAGTATGCACTAGCTTTCTCTTTAGTTAAGCATGTCGCAAAATATTTTCTAAAGATATGACAAATATAAACCAATTAGTCTACTCATAAAACAAAACAAAAAAATGTTTACTCTTTATTTTCATATTTTTAAAGAGCAGTTGCCATAAATATTTATTTTCTAGGTAATAGAATCTGTATAATAAGCACTGGCATGCACATAACTCAGAGCTTTTCAAAATCATGTAATGCATTCAAATAATACGTCTAAAAACTCTATTCTAGTTTTAAATAAAGTTTTATAAAGTATTTTCCAATTCCACTTTTCTAACATGACTGCAGGATAACAAAATATATTTGAATATTTTTCTGACACACAGTGTCATTTCAAAAATGTGAGAGGTTAATTTGAAACTTCCTTTCTGTCATTCTATCACATGTCTATGCTTTAATTATGTTATTAACTTGCATAAGGTATCACTTTTCCTAAAATAAATATTGTCTTTCTCCACTGAAACAAAAAAAAATGGATGCCTGATTGTCAGACACCTTTATTTATGGGGTTGGGAATTAATTCAACTCAGAATACTTTTTAGCTAGAATTAAGAAAATTGATATACCTTGCATGAGCCATAATTATGCTAAAAAAAGGAGAAATGTTTAAAACATTTTACGTATAAAAATTGCAAAATTAATAATTTCACATCAAATAGCAGTTAACACTGCTCTATTCATATCAAGAGAGTCACACTAAGTTTGGAGTGAACTTCATCTTACAGGATAGGATTGTACTGGGGTATTGATAGGGTTCTCACTTATCTTCACAAGGACTCTAAGGGATTTCCTATTCCCCAGTACAAAGTCATACGCACCAACTATCTTGCAGGATAGTCCCAATTTTCGACAGTTATCATTCTGTTACAATTTTCATATTCCAGAATAAATGGATATGTACAGATATCTGTGTATGCTCAGTAGCACTTTCATTTTAAATGTACTTGACCGGAGTAGATGTACCTTAGAAATCAAAATATATCAGGAAAGAGTGAAAACACATAATTTGTAAACAATTAGTGTTGTAGCAATTACCATTCAGACACAGGATAAGTGATAACAACAGTTTTGCATGTTGTGTGTTGGTAATACAGATATTTTCCACTTTTAATATGATCCACAATGGACCATTCCCAATTATTACCTAAGCAAACACATTCATGAGAATCAAACTCACTACCAAGGTATCAGTGTAAAGTGATTAATGCTCAAAATCAGAAGACAACTAATTAAAACCATTAACACTAATAATAGTGTGAATGTAGGAAGAAAATTACCTATAATTTTTATTAGAAGAATTGAGAGCAAGTGAATAAATTAAGGGGAAAAAAATGTGTTTTAATTACATCTGTGTTGTCTCCTGTTTATGACATCACATGTGGCTTGATATGCAAATAAACCACTTTTCAATGAGAAATGCATAATTTGCATATCAAACAGGAGACACCACATACACATTTAAAACACATATTTCTTTCAAGTTATGCATTTGCTTCTAATTCTGCTGATACAATTTATAGTTCATTTTGATATTTTTTTTATTCTCTACATTGACAGTATAAACAATACTTGGGTAATGGATTCCCATTAAGAACATATGTGAAAATACCCCATATATGCAGTGCACAACTCAGCAATTAAGGGTATAACTTATGTTATATATTAACAGTTATTTGCTGATTACCCAGTCATGAAATTGAAAGTAATTTTTTTGTCTTTTTAACAACTATATCATTTTAACCTTTTAAGAAATAATAGTAATATAAAAAGTATAAATATACATATATGTATTTAAATAATAAGTAGCACTCATAGCTACATTTTCATATCCTTCTCCCTGGTGTCTACTGTAACCATCCATATATTCCGAAGCAATAGGGGCACTCAAAAGCCATAAAAGTACAAAAAAAAATCTTTTATTTTACTGGTAAAAAAATTGACTTTTCAGACTGGTCTGAAGCCTTTATCAAGACACACCTGTCTAAAATGTCAATTTTGTTTTACCACATCGATATATATATATATATATATATATATATATAAATACATACACACACATATACTGTCATTTTTATATATATTTACATTGTATAAGTCAAAAATGTGGACACAAGGATAATAAGAAAAACATGCTGTTCAGAAAATGGCTTAGAATGAAATACCGCTTGTATGTTATCTATAAGCTGTAATTATAGATGCCTGGTATCGGACATATGGTATCCTAAAAAGAGATTCTAGAGGAACCCTGAACTCATTCAGTAGTGTAAATCCTTCAGTAGTGTAACCTTTTTTGAATGATTCACCTATACATAGGTCAAAGTAAACCTGCACTGTTTTAGATCGATGAGGACAGCGAAAATCTCTACCTGCTACAGATGAACATTTATTTTCATTTATTAGTAATAATGAAGATTTCATTGTTATTTTAAATTATATTCTACACATGTCACTGGAATTGAAAACTTTCAGTGTCGCTAATCCTAATAAGATATATAGTTATACAAACATTGCACAACAAAGAATAACACTACCATCTGTACCGGTGTATAGCATTTAGAAAACTTCTACAATCCTCCCTGAATATTGCTGCTAGCAAAACTTTACTCCTGTTGTACTAATAATATATATCTCACACACAATTTTATCAACTTGTTCTCTTGAAATATTAAGCCAATCTGGATGTAAATGCATAACCTTTGTTATCCTGCACACCTTTAGTTATTGCCCCCACATCACTTGCCATAGCACCACCTTGCATGCCCAGGACATGCCCCAGCATCTACATTGACTTACCCAGTCAACACCCGCTTTGCATCCACAGGACTTGCTTCAGCACCCACAGGACATACCACAGCCCCCACATCGCACACCCAAGATTTATCACAGCCAGCACCCATTGCACATCCACAGGACATGCCCCAGCACCCACATTATACACCTCGAACATGCTCCAGCACCCACATTGCACACCCAGGACATTACCCAGCACCCACATTGCAGAACCAGGACATGACTCAGCACCCACATTGCAGACACAAGAGTTACCCTAGAATCTCAGCACTAGCCCCAGCAAGCACCCATATTTGTTCTCCAGCTGCCTGTCTAGTGGTAGGCAGCTTGACCTCAGAACACACATGCGTGAGCACAGTGAACTTGTAAAATTTTAGAAATACAGGTTCAGCCAAACTGGTATGAAATGGTTGAATGCCACTACTGCATTCAAAGAAAAAAAATATATATATATAGTGTAAAAACATACAATATAGTTAACTTAAAGTTTTCAGTATCATATGTACTCAAAAACAGCTTTGGAAAGATAAAAAATCAGATAAAAAAATCTTTAATCTTGGCTCAATAAAACACAAACAAATACCAGTGGCGCAATATCCATTGTATGGCAAATGGCACTGATAGAGAAACTCTTAATGAATGGTGGCAGAACAACATATGAAATACAAAAGAGAAAATTAGAAATCCTGTGGTTCCCGAGCTGCTGTTACCAATTCCACAGATTGCAGGTCTGCAACTACCAAGTTATCTTCCAATTCTAGTTGGAACATCAATGAGTAGCACTGGGAGAGTCCTCTAGAGAAATTGACCTTATAGCTGAAGTCTGTGGGCTTGGTATCAACTATACTAACTATATTATATGGTTTCACAATGTGTATATATATATATATATATTCTCTTTTCCCCCCATATGGTATATGTGCACTTTTGTGTGTAAGTAAAATAAGAGCAAGGTTAAAAAAAAAACTATGAAATAATAACAAACATAGGGGAACAGTTTAGTAATAGGGCCATACAATAAGCAGATAATGGAGTTCATTAAATAAACAGTGGACAATGGTGAACTGACAAGAGAGTTGCAAAATGCATGATAACATTGTTATTTGAAAAGATAATGGAGCAATATATCTAACCCAGTTAATACTACTACTGATTTTTGCAATTTCTTCTAAGTATGTAAACTTAGAAAAAAGTCAAGTGTGAAATGAGCAGTAACAGTGAAGAAAATAGTTGACAGTCTGTTGTGATTTGCAGTTTAGCGTAACCATGTAAAGTTATAATATGTTAACAGAGCTTCAAGAAGAAGGAAAATGATAGCCTTACTGTCTACTGGTGGAAAATTAGATTGCATGCTTGAACATCTTCTGGCATGTCTAATTCTCTAGCTGAACCAGACCAAGCTGGTGGTAGAAACGTCCTGCTCTTTTTTGTCAGATATCACCGGCGAACAATTGCTATATGATCCAAGGATGATATAATTTCATATAGGATTAACTAAGTATAAATTAGAAATGAGATTCTTCTTCGTCCATGTGTTCTCACCAGTAAAACTCCTGATTGCACGGGCTTGGAAGTCCACCTGGCAAATCTTGATGGAAGATCTTTTTATACAATTAGACTATAAAGCTACTATGGAAAGGGGTTACTTCCTAAATAATCTTGAGAAGTTTGAAAATGACCATCATATCTGGGCCCACTGGTTGAATAAATAAAATTAGACCTTTGAAGAAACCAAGGGTGTGCTGAGTGAATGGGTGTATGAGTGTGTGTATGAATGGATAGTAACATTTGTTGAGAGGATATTTTGATATGTATGTGTATTTATAAATATCCAATGTTCTTATATTGTATTTTTGTATTTTGCATAATAAAAAAAAAAAAGAAACTTCCAAGAGGTTGGTGAGCACACCACTATTTGCATATTCAAGAGCCTTGCTTTAAATGTACTGCCTGACAAGATTTTACATTTATGAAGTAAAATGAGTAAATTATTATAAGGATACATATGTACATATGTACAATGGAACCTTTACAAAACATAAACATTTATTAACAAAAAGTAAATGAACATTAAATCTCAGCATATACTTAGATATGTACAATATAATTTTGCTTTATATGTATCATATTAAGTTCTGTTGGTTCTGTAGGTGAAACTCACCATTCTGGGAAAAATAATCCAAATGTGGATTTTTTGCAGCTAACTGTGAATTTTACTATTTTGACAGCTCCTCATTGATCTTTTATTGAATTGACAGTATGGGAACTGTTGGAAAACCTGGCAGCAATAAATACTCAATATTGTAAACGCAGTGAGCACACCACATGTAGTTGCCCATAAAACACACTTTAAGCAAATTCACAGATGACATAAGAAAGAAACCATGTGGAACGGCAAGTCATGTGTCAAGTTTGTCATGTGGAAATCTATGTAAGAAACTTTCACTTCATTTGAATACATGTATGTGGCAAAATTTCTGACAGCAAAGTTTGAAACATGATTAAAAATGTTGTAGTATCAAAATATTTATATGTATTTAGGTAGCAAAACAGACATACAGACAGACCGATAGATAGATAGATTAGATAGATAGATAGATAGATAGATAGATAGATAGATAGAAAGATAGATAGATAAAAAAGATATATGTTTTAAATGTATCTGTGATGTCTTCTGCTTATGACATCACCTTGTGGATTTCCCACTGAAAATTAGGTAATTTGCATACCAAGCCACAGGTGATGTCATAAATAGGAATGGACCACTGCTCTAGCAAATAAGAAACACAATGGCAAGACATTTTATAATACAAGAGAGTATTGGGGAAACAAATAACTAAAAATATGCAAATTGATTTCCGTTACACTGAATGGATGGATATTAAACAGCTTATGAATCCAGAAATGCTGGTGGAGAAGTCGGATGCATAAGCATAGTTTAAAAACCCAAGCATAGTTTAAAAACCCAAACGTTCTTTTCACACATGATGCAAATGTGAGTGAACCCATACAAACAGAAGTTATTGGCATTGAGAGGCATAATCCTGGCATATTGAGGGGCATAATCCTGGCATATTGTGTGGGAAAATCCTGGCATATTGAGTGGCATAATAATCCTGGCATATTGGGTGGCTAAATCCTGGCATATTGAGAGGCATAATCCTGGCATATGAGGAGCATAATCCTGGCATATTGTGTGGGAAAATACTGGCATATTGAGTGGCATAATCCTGGCATATTGTGTGGGAAAATCCTGGCACATTGAGTGGCATAATAATCCTGGCATATTGAGTGGCTAAATCCTGGCATATTGAGAGGCATAATAATCCTGGCATATTGAGGGGCATAATCCTGGCATACTGTGTGGGAAAATCCTGGCATATTGAGTGGCATAATAATCCTGGCATATTGGGTGGCTAAGTCCTGGCATATTGAGAGGCATGATAATCCTGGCATATTGAGGGGCATAATCCTGGCATATTGTGTGGGAAAATCCTGGCATATTGAGTGGCATAATAATTCTAGCATATTGGGTGGGAAAATCCTGGCATATTGAGTGGCATAATAATCCTGGCATATTGGGTGGCTAAGTCCTGGAACATTGAGAGGCATAATCCTGGCATATTGAGGAGCATAATCCTGGCATATTGAGTGGCATAATCCTGGCATATTGTGTGGGAAAATCCTGGCACATTGAGTGGCATAATAATCCTGGCATATTGAGTGGCTAAATCCTGGCATATTGAGAGGCATAATAATCCTGGCATATTGAGGGGCATAATCCTGGCATACTGTGTGGGAAAATCCTGGCATATTGAGTGGCATAATAATCCTGGCATATTGGGTGGCTAAGTCCTGGCATATTGAGAGGCATGATAATCCTGGCATATTGAGGGGCATAATCCTGGCATATTGTGTGGGAAAATCCTGGCATATTGAGTGGCATAATAATCCTGGCATATTGGGTGGCTAAGTCCTGGCACATTGAGAGGCATAATCCTGGCATATTGAGGAGCATAATCCTGGCATATTGAGGGGCATAATCCTGGCATATTGTGTGGGAAAATCCTGGCATATTGAGTGGCATAATAATCCTGGCATATTGGGTGGCTAAATCCTGGCACATTGAGAGGCAGAATCTTGGCATATTGAGGGGCATAATCCTACAGCAATTATTCAAATTACAGTGATTATTTTAATGGGTGCTATACTACATATTTGTACCCTACCCTGAGCCCAGTGCCACAGAGAATCCTGTTCTGTTAGCTCAGTGGGACACATCTAGGCATTTTTAAATACTGCAATTTGTTGGTGTTAAATATTACATTTGCGTCCTGCACTTAAATAGAATCGTCAAATACTGTGCTTACAGCGCACTTTGAAAAATTCTAATTGTTTTGGGTGCTAAATAGTACATTTGCGTCTTGTGGTGCACTTCATATCTGAGAGTCAAATAGAACAGTCCAATACTGTGCTTACAGTGCACTTTGAAAAATTCCAATTGTTTTGGGTGCTAAATAGTACATTTGCGTCTTGCGGTGCACTTCATATCTGAGAGTCAAATAGAACAGTCCAATACTGTGCTTACAGTGCACTTTGAAAAATTCTAATTGTTTTGGGTGCAAAATAGTACATTTGCGTCTTGCGGTGCACTTCATATCTGAGAGTCAAATAGAACAGTCCAAAACTGTGCTTACAGCGCACTTTGAAAAAGTCTGGCTACCTCCTCCTCCTCCAGCGCCGCTTCCACCTACACCGCCATGGTCACCGCCTCCTCAACCTATGGGTCACTTAGTATAAACTGAAACAGAATACCCTGCACTCCAACCCTCTCTCAAATGGATAATTCTGTTGATCCTCCTGGCAGCCATGCTTTAGATTTAGATTTATGTTCTTCCAAAGCTAAAATCAAAGATTCCATCTAGTGCTATTTTATGGCTCAGCTGTATTTGTGATTTGTATGTATTTTATGTTATTTTAAGTTATTTCCCTATCCACATTTGCTTGCAGGGCACTTGTCCTACTCTTACCCACATTTTTCTTCATTTTGCAGCCCTCTAGTCCTTTCCAGGACTTATTTAGAGGCATTTTAGTGGCAAAAAGTTTGTGTCCCCATTGACTTAAATAGGATTCGGATTCGGGGTCAAGTTCGAGCACGGACCCGGACATTTTTTCGAAGTTCGGCTGAACCTGCCGAACCCGAACATCCAGGTGTCCGCTCAACTCTAATTATAATGTATTATAAATATGTATATTTGCATATGTGTCATTGTCCAGAAGATATCTGGAATCACATATATATGTATATGACCCTGTGTTCCAATAGAAGAAAACACGTAATGCAATTATATCTAACCACAGTGAGTCAAGTCAGGTGACCATGAAATCAAATGCCAATAACTTACTGTTGTAAATAGTCTAAATAAACATTGCATATTCCACAAGCACTAATATCTCTAATTTGTTGCTCAATATATGGTTGTTACCCTGGTAAGAGCTTGGAGGCCAAGGACAGTTTCCAAGGAAGTCTCATACAGACCTTCTAGATTTAAAAAAGTTAGCCCCTCAAACACAACCCCCTCTATCATTCGAACTCAGCCTGTTTACCAGACCTTAATCTGTCTCCATCTTGACTGCAATGATCACATCTCAACCTCAGAAAAACCGTTAGTGAATACCATTTTTTGAAATCAAGGTGAGGCAAGAAAGAGGTGTTGAGTGTGACTGATGCATGGTGGTTGAGATGATTTCATGGAATAAACCCCATTGTTTAACCCTTAGCGACAAGACATTTTAACCTTGACTTTCCCTTGGTGACAATGACTGTTTTTACATTTCCGGGGTGTTTGTGTTTAGCTGTAATTTTCTTCTCTCTCACATATTGTACCCACACAAATTATATGTTGTTTTTATCATCATAAGAAGGGCTTTCATTAGATACCATTATGTTCATCATATCTTATAATTTACTACAAAAATATCATAAAATATGATGAAATTAAAAATAAAAAAAAACATTTAAGAACTTTGACCTAAAATATAATTCACACAAATACAATCATTAAAAAATACCCCATCTAAATAATTTCTAAATGTTGTCCCGAGTTCAGAAATATGCATGTTTCTATATTTTTCTGAATTTTTGTGAGTTATGGGGCAAAAACCAAAAATGGTATTTTTTGTTTTTTTTTCCTATATTGAATGTTTGCCCCCAACCCGAACATTAGATTTAACCCTAACCCTAAATTTAACCCCAGCTCTAACCCTTATCCTTAAACCATTTTAATTTTAATTTAATTCTAACCCTATCCCTTATACTCAATTTTTTTAAAATCTTAACCCTAACAGCTAATCTAAGCCTAATGCTAGTTTTTAGCTGATTAAATCTTTTTTTTTCTTTTTTACATTGCAGTGCCTCTAGGGGCAGTCAAGTAACATATTCAGAGAGACGGAAGTGACTTTTTTTTCACTTCCGAAGCTCTGACCACAAGAGGGCACAGGCATATAGCTGGAGCATGCTGCTCCATCAATATGGCGCCCACAATCGCTCTGTGGGACGATCGTGGGTGCCCCAGAGAGCAAATTGCGGTGCTGGCTATTGCCTTGACATCGTCCATTGTCACGAAGGTGTTAAAAATCAGTGTAATACTTTCATTGTTACATTATCATATAAGCTCTATAAAATGAACTTAAACTTAATATATAATATTAAACTGTATGTTAAAAAAGTATGCAATATTATACATCACAAACATCTTTAGTGGTTATACATTTTTAGTCTAAACCATTTTCAATCATTTATTGTTATCTATGTTGCAAGAACTGAGCTATTATATTGCACACACAAAAAAATGAGCTATGCAATTGTAAGTTTTAAGTTAATATGTGATTTATAATGCATTTTATGAGTCAAAAAGATGTGTATCTCATCTGCCATGATTATGTTGTCAAAGTTGCAAGATGTATAAGCATGCTTATATTACCTGTCAGTGCACTATAGCTCTACCCTTGGACCTTACTCAAGCTGATATAGCACAAAAATAAACAACTATTGATTACATTTTGACATTATCTGTGTTGGAGATATTATTGAACACCTAGATATAGTTGGCTAGATAAACAGACCAGCTAAAAATTTGATAAATGACCCTTAAACTAGCATATCTTGATATCCTTGAAATGCCCCTCGGTGAAAAATAATATTTTGGTAAGTAAGTGTATCAGTAGATTCATACGCATACTATAGTACCATATGAAAGTCAGTCAGGCTAAAATAACCAGATCACTGTTTTCAATGAATAAGTTGTCTGTATAATTAAATTTAGGTGTGAAAAGTAATTGTTAAAATATTAATTTAATTAAATGTTGAAATCTAGTGGGGTTTAAAATAAAGTTAACTGTAACTTCTAGGTCATCCGTATTTCTAAAACAATTAGGTATCAATGTGAAAGTTAAAGATTTAAAAAAATGACTTCTAGATTGCATTAGTCCCTAAAAATAGTGTCTCTACTATGACTCGTTACTCATAATCAGATCATCATCTTCATGGTATATTCCTTACCTACTGTCAAAATCACACCCAACCTCCCTTACATTTGTATGCCTGCAAGAATAAGGCCCTCTACCTATTCTTTGTCAAGTAACCTATTGCCAAAAATAATTTTATATATATATATATATATATATATACACCTTTACATCATTCCTAACATTATGACCACCTGCCTAATATTGTTTAAGCCCTGACCAAATGAGCAATGGAATCCACTAGATCTCTGAAGGTGTACTGTAGTATCTGGCACCAAGAAGTTAGCAGCAGACCCTTTAAGTCCTGTAAGTTGTGAGATGGGGCCTCCATGGATGAGAAATCCCACAGAGGCTCAATGGATTAAGATCTGGTGAATTTGGAGGCCAAGTCAACACCTTGAACACGTTGCTTTGTTCCTCAAACCATTCCTGAACTATTTTTGTTTTGTGGCAGGGCACATTATCCTGCTTAAAGAGGCCAATACCATCTGGGAATACAGTTTCAAAGAAAGTATACATGGTCTGCAACAATGCTTAGTGCTTAGGTAAGATCATAATGTTCTGGCCACTGACAGGTGGCAAGCCGGCAGAAGAAGTGAACCTTCCATTCATGTTCATGTTACTTTGATACATATGTATACAAATCTTGTACTCAGCCTCTTACGAGTGGTCCTCTATCAGAGGCATGGGAGTTTAAGGGTTCTATGCAATATCTTGTTCCTAGCACTACGCTCTTCTGGATAGACTACCCTGATATTGTTCCTGGAATCTGTTGGAGCAACTCTCCCAGCTTAGGTGTCACAGACTTGAGTGCTCCTAACACTACTTGGAGCACTTTCCACATCCTCTGTAGCTCTTTTTTCAGGCCATTGTACTTCTCTAGCTTCTCATAATCCTTCTTTCTGATTTTGCACTTGGTCACTTGGGACCTCTAAATATATCACCATCCCTGTCTTCTGGTCCTTGTCTGCAACCATAATGTCATGTTGATTGGTCAAGACCTGTCTGTCCATCTGAATCTTGAAGTCCCACAGGATCTTAGCCTTTTTATTCTCCATGACCTTCTGTGGAATCTCCCATATGGACTTTAGCCACAATGCAAGCTACTTGGCTGTACCGTTTAGTGGATGCTGTTCCTGTGTGCATCTTACGTATGTGTTGGACTGTATGTGTTGGACAGTATGTGTTGGACTGTCTCAGAGGCCTCTCTACACAGTCTGCACCTTGGATCCTTTATGCTGTGGTAGAACCCTGCTTCTATAGATCTGGTGCTCAGTGCTTGTGCTGCTATGATCTGTCTTTGAGTCCAGCCATCTCCAGTCACTGGTAGGATTTCCCAAGTTCAGCCACCTCCGCTATCTGTCAGTGGTACATCATATGCAGGGTCTTGGCTTCCCATGGCATTTTCTCTACTTTATCGTCCTTCCATGTCTATTGCTGTTTCAGGCATTCTCTGTAAGACTTTCTTTAACAGTCTCAAGGGCTTCAAAAGCCCTTCGGTATTTCAACCAGCTGACTAAATTCTCTCCAAGCTGCCTTGATCTTAGCCATGAACCTAATTGTCCAGTGGAGGTATGTACTGCAGTTATTCTTGAATGTGTAGCCAAGCTATTTCAAAATTATAGCAGTTGCAGCGTATACCAGTTCAGTTGCAGTGTATACCAGTTCATTGGTTTGAGTTGTGATGGTAGCAGGGATTGTCATAAGGGCTCTTTTGGCATCTTATAACATGACATCTGATGATACTGCTCAAATATATATATATATATATATATATATATATATATATATATATATATAATCACCACAATGTATTAAACTACACTTAAATTGTGTTCAAATAATCAAGTGCCCGCAGCGCTGGTCAGTCTCAATATGCAGCTTTCCCAATAGTAATAAGTTCACACTCACAGGGATTAAAATGTTATCAAAACAGCGTAGCAACGTTTCGGGCAGACAAACTGCCCTTTGTCAAGCAGTGAAAAACTCACAATACAAAACATTTAAATATTCAAATTTACCAGCCGCAGCTGTTCGTTCCCGCGTCCCTCAACTGGAAGTCCAAAATAAATATACATATAACTGAAAACATTGAAATTGTGAGGAAAAGCATGCAATGTGAACACATATTAGCAATTGATGAAATATTAAACTCAAATTCTATCTTATTTTATATTTTATCTTAATTTTATGTTTAGCTTTATACTTAATTGTATTTACTTACAAGTTAGCAAAGTATAAGTCATATATGTATTACTAAATATTTATTAATCTGAGATTGAACAGCGCATATATTATACTTATTGTAATACATTGCATTCATAAAATAATATATAACAATGTTTTGTAAAACAAAATTTAAAAAAATGAAACAAAAAACAATGTGAGATCATCATAACATTGTTTTCTAGATCTCCCTTTTTAAATTCATTTATTATTATATGTTATCTTATAATTGATCTGTAAACAAAATGCCAATGGGGAAATGAATCTATATATCTGATCACATTTCACTAAGTGGATAGATTTTGTTTTTCTGTTCTCATAGGACAACAAAAAGAAATGGGAAAACGTGGTCTGTTGTCATGAAACATTCTCCAACATTCTTTCAAAATGTACTCTTGATGATGGATTTCGGTTTAACCATAGTTAGACTTAATATGAAAAAAATTCTAAATTTAAGCTTTATGATGTAACAAATGCATAACATTTACTTAAGAATACTTATTACATTTCTCGAGAGATGATGCTACACATTTTTTTGTGTTTCTGAATTCACTCATTCTTCCATAAGTCTAAATGAACTGTTACTTTAACAATAAGGTATAGTCGCTACTTCAGTGATTGAAGCAGTTTGTATCTAATTAGGGAAAACTAGAACAGGTTTTGTCCTGGTTTTTGACATAGTAGTCATGTTACCTAGCATCTATTGCTCCCACAATAGTGTACTAACACTTAGGAGTTTTTGAAGAATGTCAAATAGACTCAGCTCAGGTATATTATTCACACTGAAGGACAAGCCTTAATTCCGCTATTCAATTTATCACATTTTAAGCCCATTTCAGCTATCATACCTGAATTTACACTGTCAATTCAAGTTAGTTCGTTCACGCGAAAGGCGAGGAACTTAGCATAGGATTCCCTGTATTCCTATAGCCTCAGTTATATTTTTAGATATGATTTGGAGAACTGCACATTTTAGCACTAGAAAGCACATAAACATATATTTTTAAGTTATAAATTGACAAAGAAAATGCTAAATATATGTCAATATAGCATATTTGAAACATTAATTGATGATTAGAATCTTTTTTCAGAATATTCTATTTTGGCCTAAATGGTGCAATTCTCCGGTCAACAAACCTGTTATTTTTAATGCCCCATATTAAAACATACATGAATCCCATACTTTTGTTAGTAACCTCAATAAAAGTATATCAGAGTACCATTTCAGTTCCAAAGTAAGGATGCCAAAATTGATTCGCAATGCACCATTCTCCTCTGTGAAAATGAAAGTGTACCATTACATATGTGAGTGCATTAGAAATGGGCATAGCTAAAATCCACCAGGATCTGGTGTGAAAATTGGGACACCCCAACTGCACAACACATCAATTCATAATGTAATTATTTTAGATTATTATATTTATATGTAATAAATATTTTATAATGTATGGTTTGTTTTAGTAGTCCACTTAACGGCAGATTGTCCTGATTCTCAACATCTGATGCGCACCTTGTTATGCTGGGATGACGTCTGAGCAAGCATGACTCTCTTAATTTGTGTCACTCTCATATTTATTGAGGTTGACATAAATAGCGATTGGGGGTCTTGCTACAGTGTTAAGGTGTCTAACACTGCAAGATAAGGTTACAGGCTAAGATCAAGGCAACTAGGAGCAAAGTTAGTCAGCTGCTGGAAATACAGGAGTGTCTCCACAGAAGTGTCTCAACAGTATGAAGAGTTAGCATAAAACTTGACTACTGGAAAAATAAAAGGGCCTGACCTCATATGAAGCCCTAGAGCAGTGATGGCAAACTTTTTTGGACCCGAGTGCCCAATTTTCTGCATGAAACTGAGTTGCAGACATATGTAGTATACACACATATATGCTCACACATATATATACTCACACACACACAGCCAGGTTCACATCTGATCACTTGTCTGCTCCGTCGACATTCTTCAGAGGTGCAGTTGGCAGCAGATCTCAGAACAGCACCGCAGTATTTCAGTGAGTCATATTCTCCTTCTCCCGATACTGATGTGAATGCACGCTATGTGGAGAAGCCGGTAGAAGCATTCAAATCAGAAAGCAAACAGTTAATTGAAGTTATAAAGATATCAAGTGAAGGAGAAGATAAAACTATGAAATACTGTGGTGCTGTTCTGAGATCCGCTGACAACCTCTATTTTGCAGAACGTCTACAGAGCAGACAAGTGATCAAGGGTGAACCTGGTCGAATGCCACAACTGAGGGTTTGGCATGCTAGTTGTGGTACGCATGCCATTGGTTCGCCATTGCTGGCCTAGAAACTCGTAAACGAGGCTCACAGCACCAGCTATCCAATTGAGGAGGTACATTAGAGAATCAGAGGCCAGAAAGATAAATGCCCTGTTCTCCAAAGATCCATCCAATGTGTACTCCCAATTGCAGTGCAACAACACAATAATAACAGAGCCACCAAAATAATATAAAAAAAACATGCAAATACATATTATTAATTGTTACGGCAATAGCTTGATTTACAGAGTTATCCAGCATTGACCAGAATTAAAGAGAAATTCAGGTAGCCGAATTTCCCTTGTCAAATGTGTGAATATAGCCTTTCCCCATCTTTTTGTGCTTACATCTCTAATACGGGGTTACTTGGTGGCATATTGATGTCCATCAAAGTTATGCTACAGGGCTGTTTTCCCCACCATAGTGATGCTACCTTGATGAGATGAATTGGTTTTGGTGCGTTGATCAAATCACAGCACTAACTAATGATTTAGTTTTGAGTACTGGTAACCTTTTCACCTTTGTTTGCTAAATATGTCTGAATTGTTTGCTTTGGCTGCTATGAGTGCTGGCCTACCGTGTTCCCGTTGAAAACTAGAACAGGGTTTGTATGTATGAGATGCATATATAATATATATCAATGTTACAATGTGATTACATGTATGTGTAAATGTCTATGGCAATGTTATAACACATCCCCTACCTTCATGTAATAAATCTATAGTCACATAGTCCAAAAATGTTATATAGGAATAGTTGAAGAAGCAATATTAGTTTGTTTCAATGACATTCCAGAGGGTGAGGTAAAATTTCTTATATCCTGTTCAATAAATGGCCTTCTTTCCCATCCAGAAATCAAACTAAACATTTTTGACTATCATGCATAGTTTCAACATTCTGAGTTAATATCTTTACAGACAGAGCAAACTGGGTCAGTGATTGATTAATACCAGTAAAATTAAAGTTACTATAGAAAGTCTGCCACAGTAGGTAGTGGAGACTGGAGAACGATGAAAGGTTGAATAGTAACACATAAACTTTTCACTAGACAAGACGTCCAGCCAAAATTATAATGGTTTGAAAAACAGTAAGCTAATACATTGCAGAAACATTTATAAATGAGTTGCTGGAACACATATCATGCAAAAAAAGACAAATGAAGTTGAACATGTAAAGTTTTATTGCCAGAGTAGTATAATCTCTGGCGCGCATAGTGTGAAACAAAATTAAAAAGAAAAAAAAGGCTACTGCTCACTGCAAAAAGGGAAAATGATGAATGACAATACATTCATTATGAATGAAATGGAGGCTCAATAACACAGGTTAGAAGACACTTATTCATCTTACATATTTAGCCCTTGGGCTGCTGTGGGTCACATTTTCCAAACTCTGCTAGGCATGAATCATGGAAAATGTAGTTCACAACAGCTGTAAGGTCAGCAATGTCTTTTGTTTATCACTTAACCTTTATGGTTGAATAAAAACACTATGCTTGATTAAATGGAAGTTGTAATTTGTGCATCAGCAATTTATTTTCAAGCAGGTCTGGTACTTGAAAGCAATAAAACAATATTTAGAGGCTTGAACAGTTGAGTCCTAAGAAATCATATTTCAGAGAGAGCATTGGCATGTGAGGGATCCCATGTATAATAGATGGTGACAACATCCTATATGTACACAACATGCCTATCAAAATGCTGGGCAAGCATCTAGGGGGTTCAGGTGCAATAGCAGTTTCAACCCTGAACAGCATCATACCCGCTGATATGCATGGTCAATTGGCAGAATGAGTGGAGCTGATCCTAGTCGTTTGGCACCATAGAAAACAAACAAACACAGAGTATGGTGCCTGTCCTGTCAAGTGACAGATACTAGTAATCCTAATGGTAGGGACTCACCGAAATTGAAGAGTTGCATGGGTACCACTGGCATACCACTGATCTTGAATCCAAAGCCTATCGAGACAGCATTTCTGTTTTGACATTAAATTAGACCTTAGTTGCCGCATGTTTCTAGTTTAAATTCATCTGTTGACAAGACTAGTGTGTTGTCATTTATATCATTAATAAAATCAACTGATAAATAAAGATACAATAATACAAAAACATCATGCCGATTAGGTGTTTATGATTAAACATTACATTTATCAATTCATGGCACAGATTTTACGTTTTCTCCCTCTTTGTGTGCCTGTGTTGTAATTAAGAGTGACCATTCAACTTCCATAGACACACACATATAGAAATTGTACACAAATAAGCCCCTTTTGAACATTAAGGAAGAGGAGCCATGATGGCTAATTTGAATAAGTACTATAAGAATAATGATAGAACACAGGACTCCTCCCAAGGTTATCACAATAGAAGCTTCATAAATCCAATTGTTTGCAGTAATTAATTTATTCACCATTTGGCACAATCAAATACAAAGCGTATACCAGGTTGTCCTCATTTTTAGATTTGAACGAATACAAGGGATTGGCTGGGTTATGCAATAACGTAACAAATGTTATTAAGGTATGTCCTGTCTTTCACTTTATCTTGCTCTTTGCCATTGGACATGCAAGAACATCTCTTGCCCTCCTAATTTTCTTTATTTGTTCAGTTTTGTAGTTGTGGCTCTGTATGCTGGACAATCCTTCATATATTGAGAGTTGAAAACATGCATATTTTTTGAGTCTTCATGAGAAGTTGTACTGTTAAACAAAATATTAGCCATATACTGTGTGTGTATATGCATACATTTATGTGTGGATCCATATAAAAAAAATCTATATATGTATTAAACCCACGCAGAGGAATATGGGGCAGATAATTGGATGATATCAGTGTTGCATCAAATGAGCTGCAACTGAAGATACCAGAAAATAATCTAAGGAGGCTATAAACAGAGGCTTGCCCAGGGCCCGATAAAAAATGCTGATTGTCCTGTCCCTATCTTAGCAAAGATAATCTTGAGGCTCAAAAACAACATAGCATCACATTTGTAGCACAGGTATGATGGAGATTGCCTGAGACCCAACTGCCAACAACAACCTAGACTGACAGTTCTTGATATGCAATGAATAGCAAGGGTCATCAGCAAAGGTCAAGAAATACATGCAAGTTTAAGAATCAGGTCCAGGCAGAGACCAAGGCTTTTTAATTGGGGGTGATACCTTTTAAAATAACTTTGCCCTTTTCTGACCTATGTAGCAAAGCAATTCCAGCTGTTTAGTAATCATGTGATTTCAGCAGAATAATGTGACAATTTTCACAGTGCAGTAACGAAGTAACAATTAATAAATCATAAAAACCCAGTTCCAACTATTTAAAATTACCTCATTATATAGTATAGAGGCAAGTAATGTTAGATATACTTAACTAGTTCATTCTCTTAACTAAAATCAACTTTTCACAGTTGTTTGACAGTAATTCACTGACAAGTAGTTACATTAATGATTCTTGTGAGGTAATGCTTAGTAACCATTGACATATCTGTGTATTTCCTTTCTTCTTTTAGTATTGTATGGATAGAGGCAACACAAAAATCCTTGATGGCCACATCCAGTCAGTGAGTCATCAGTTGGATATCAATGGTGTTAAGGATAACAAATTAACAAAATATCTAACACAATATAAAAATGTGTTTCATTTCAACTGTAACTTGAAAATGATACATTTTAAGGCTCTAGGAACATACCATTTAAGAAATGGGGGGCTAAAGGTGATGGTAAAACCCCTCCATCTGAAATTCAGTGGATAGCATTGTTAAACACATATCTACACATACCATACAAGACAAAAGGCTCTACATATTAAATATACCACATTAATAAAAAGGCCAGCAAACCATTCAGAAACATTTAGTAGCAAAATGAATAATACAACATAATCAATCTGTAGGACTTTTAAGTCATGCTTTGGCTCATACATAGAAAATTCGCATCCCTCAGAATGCCAGGTGGACAATATTGCCAAATGCACTCATGTTTACATACCTTTCATTACATTATTCATTGACATTTTACATAAGGCCACAAGATGGCATCATGAAATAATTTAGTAGAGGGCCATGTTTTTATTGGAGTTTATAATATGCTATACATTTAAATATTATGAATTTATATGTTAGAACAGATTAAAGGAGAGGTAAAATAGGCTGTTGAAAAGAAAGAAAAAGCTTAGGTGTCTGATTATGTATGTGTAGGTGACTGTGTGTTGTGATTGTTTTTATGTGGAATTGTATTGGTGTGGGGGGCAGGAGAGGCATCATGACAATCTTTGATCAAGGCCATTCGCAATGTCTTAGGCTGGCCCTGCTTCCACTGATCCTCCCACTAGGCTCTCCAGCTTTTGACTGGAGTCTGGGAAGAAAAAAAACAACATTTTAAAGTGTTGAAAATGAAAAAGTAAAGTATTTAAAATGATTACTATACTTGAAATGATCATGCATACTTCGCACAGGAGCCTCTACATCTGAATCTTATTTTCCACCAGTTTTTTTTTTGCTGGACACAGATACCTTTTTCATGCTCCCCTGTAGAATGCATTTGCATATTAGTGGGAACCAATAAATTAATAGTGAATTTAATAGGAAGTTCCTCAATTAATGAATTGGTTTACCATTAAACACATGAACTATGCTCTTTACATGGAAGCAAGTAAATGTTATATTTAACCCTCAATATAATGACCAAACCCATGTATACATACATGGAATTTTAAACAGGAAGAGTTAAAGTAAGATCTATTTAGACAACCAAAAACTGGATCTGCTGTATTAATTATGTGCTGAGCTTAGTAGTGTTAATTTTGTCAACTAAACATTTTTGTCATAGTTTTAGTGAACTGCATGTTTTCAGTGACTAAAGCCAAACAATAACTAAATAGCAACTAAGTTAATAGGACTATAACTATGACTAAAATCCAACTGGATTGGCTCCCTGTACCTGTCTGTCCCCTTGAACACTGCCCTGCAAACTGCAGATGAAGAGCATACTTCTCCATCAGATTCACTTGGTACTGTCACATTACTGTTTTCCCTCCCATCTCTCTAGCATGTTACTTAAAACTGTGTAACAGCCTTCGCAGACCTGTTCCATCCCTCTACTGGAGATTTAGTCCTCAAAAATCTACTGGAGATTTAGTAGACTAAAACTAGACTAAAACTAAAACAATTCAGATTACTAAAATACGAAAGTGGCATTTTAGTCAAAAGACAATGACTAAAACTAATTCAAAATTTTCTATCCAAATTAACACTGAATCTCTTCCCAGATAGAATATGTTAAGGATTGGCATACCAACAAATTAATTCTGTTCATGTCACAACTTTTTTTTAGCTTTGTGAGATGGTAGCCTGGAAGTCTTCAGCTGACTTTAGAGTAACATCTTTTCAATGGTACCGTTACGAGCACCATTAAAAAGGTGTTTTTGAGGCTTTGTGACTCCTCAATATGGAGCGGTTTTAACTGAAATCAAAGGGTTGACCCAGGTAGCTCTGATTTTCTTTGAGAAAGTCGGAACTCTGAATTTTGGATCACTTCAGATAACTTTGGTGATCCAAGTAGCCCATGAAATCAGACTACTCAGAGTGCATGGAATTGCTATTGTGGGCATTTCCATTTTTGGCCAGCTTGGTATATATTGAGTAGCTCCTCAAATATTTTTGTAGTTGTAATGTGATAAATACATACCATGACTGGAGAATTTCTTAGCACTATAAAGTTAATATATTCTTTAAAGCTATTTTGTTTCCCTATTCAATAGCATTATATTTTAGACATGTGCAAAACTAAAATTTTCGTTTCGTTTTCGTCCATTCGGACGAAAATGTTATTTATTTCGTCTAAAACGAATTTCGTTCATTAGTGCATTCGTTTCAGACGAAATTCGTTAATTATTTTCGTTTCGTTAATTTTTTTCGTTCGTTTTATAGAATACAATGTAATACTATTGGCTTTCTATAAACCGAACGAGAGCCCCATTCATAAGAAATTCTTATGAATGGGGCTCTCGTTCGGTTCATAGAAAGGCAATAGTATTAATTGTATTCTATAAGCCGAAAGTCTATAAACCGAACGACTTTCGGTTTATAGACTTTCGGCTTATGGAATACATGTAATCCTATTGCTATTCTATAAACCGAACGACTTTCGGTTTATAGAATAGCCATAGGTTTACATGTATTACATAAGCCGAAAGTCTATAAACCGAAAGTCGTTCGGTTTATAGGCTGTCGGCATTTAACTAATAAGAGACAGAGTCTCCATTCATAAAATTATGAATGGAGACTTTGTCTCCGTGTAGTAAAATGCCCACAGCCTATAAACCGAACGTTCGGTTTATAGGCTGTCGGCTTATGGAATACATGTATTCCTATTGCTATTCTATAAACCGAACGACTTTCGGTTTATAGAATAGCCATAGGATTACATGTATTGCATAAGCCGAAAGTCTATAAACCGAAAGTCGTTCGGTTTACAGGCTGTCGGCATTTAACTATACAGAGACAGAGTCTCCATTCATAAAATTATGAATGGAGACTTTGTCTCCGTGTAGTAAAATGCCGAAAGCCTATAAACCGAACGATCCGTTTATAGACTTTCGGCTTATATAATACATGTAATCCTATGGCTATTCTATAAACCGAACGTTCGGTTTATAGAATAGCAATAGGAATACATGTATTCCATAAGCCGACAGCCTATAAACCGAACGTTCGGTTTATAGGCTGTGGGCATTTTACTACACGGAGACAAAGTCTCCATTCATAATTTTATGAATGGAGACTCTGTCTCCGTATAGTTAAATGCCGGCTTTTAACTATACGGAGACAAAGTCTCCATTTATAATTTTATGAATGGAGACTCTGTCTCCGTATAGTTAAATGCCGGTGTTCTGACAAATTTCTGGAGCAAATTCTCCTGCGCAATCGCAGGAGAATTTGCTCACTGCGCATGCGCATAAAGTTACAGCTGATAACTCAGCTGTAACTTTGTGACCACCGCGCATGCGCCAGCTGCGCAACCCACCTCCCGCCCCCTCACACCCCCTGCACACCCCTTCTTACCAGATCATCGACCACAGCGATACACAGCGCATGCGCACGCCTATCCAGCCGTTTGGGAATGTGCGCGTCCGTTGTTGTGTTCTTAAGGTGGTAAGTAACATGGGGCGTCGGGACATAAGGGGGCAAGCATCCTGGTGAGGGCTGCCTCATCTTGATGGGATTTGTGATCCTCCTGCTGCATCAATAATACAGCAGGAGGATCACAAATCCCATCAAGATGAGGCAGCCCTCACCAGGATGCTTGCCCCCTTATGTCCCGACGCCCCGTGTTACTTACCACCTTAAGAACACAACAACGGACGCGCGCATTCCCAAACGGCTGGATAGGCGTGCGCATGCGCTGTGTATCGCTGTGGTCGATGATCTGGTAAGAAGGGGTGTGCGGCGGGTGTGAGGGGGCGGGAGGTGGGTTGCGCAGCTGTCTCATGCACGGTGGTCACAAAGTTACAGCTGAGTTATCAGCTGTAACTTTATGCGCATGCGCAGTGAGCAAATTCTCCTGCGATTGCGCAGGAGAATTTGCTCCAGAAATTTGTCAGAACACCGGCTTTTAACTATACGGAGACAAAGTCTCCATTTATAATTTTATGAATGGAGACTCTGTCTCCGTATAGTTAAATGCCCACAGCCTATAAACCGAACGTTCGGTTTATAGGCTGTCGGCTTTTAACTATACGTTTGTCTCCATTCATAAATTTATGAATGGAGACTCTGTCTCCGTATAGTTAAATGCTATTGTATTCTATAAACCGACTCTATTTCGGCTTATAGAATGCAATAGTACTACGAATGGACGAATGAACGAATGATTTTCCTTTATTAACCATTCGTTCATTCGGCTTTAGTTAGCTTAGCATTTTCGTTCTTCGTTTTTCGGGCGAATGGACGAAAATGCAATTTTCGGACGAAAATGCATTCGTCCGAAAACGAATGCACATGTCTAGTATATATTCACATGTAAATTGCTTTTTTAATAAAAAATTATGATATAAATAAAATCTTATTTTTATTTCCTTTTATGTGACAAAGCTGCCTCTCTCTTTCCCTTGCCCCCAGATTTGTCGCTCTCCCCCCCTTAGTGTTGTCTCTCTCTCACCCTCCCTTTGGCTCCCCCCTCGCTCCCCTTGTGTCTGTCTCTTCCCCCCTTCCCTCCCCTTGTTTCTCTCTGCCCCCCCCCCCCTTGTTATTCTGTCCCCCCCTCACCTGTTTCTTGCTCCCTGGTGGCTAGTGGGGGCAGCCGGGGGATGTATGCACTATACATAATAGACGGAAGTGTCGGGCAGCATGGAGGTTGTCTGCACGATTCGTGCAGACATCCCCCAGCTGCCCGATTCTCCCTGGTGGCTAGCGAGGGAGCGGAGGATGTCTGCGCGATGAGCGAGACCTCCCCTGCTGCCGCCCGGAACGACAGCCAGGACTTTTATGAGGAAGCCGGAAGTACCCAGCTTCATCATAGAAGTCCCGGCGGTCATGCCGGGCGGCAGCAGGAGAGGTCTCGCTCATCGCGCAGACATCCTCCGCTCCCTCGCTAGCCACCAGGGAGAATCGGGCAGCTGGGGGATGTCTGCACGAATCGTGCAGACAACCTCCATGCTGCCCGACACTTCCGTCTATTATGTATAGTGCATACATCCCCCGGCTGCCCCCACTAGCCACCAGGGAGCAAGAAACAGGTGAGGGGGGGACAGAATAACAAGGGGGGGGGCAGAGAGAAACAAGGGGAGGGAAGGGGGGAAGAGACAGACACAAGGGGAGCGAGGGGGGAGCCAAAGGGAGGGTGAGAGAGAGACAACACTAAGGGGGGGAGAGCGACAAATCTGGGGGCAAGGGAAAGAGAGAGGCAGCATTGTCACATAAAAGGAAATAAAAACAAGATTTTTTTATATCATAATTTTTTATTTAAAAAGCAATTTACATGTGAATATATACTAGACATGTGCATTCGTTTTCGGACGAATGCATTTTCGTCCGAAAATTGCATTTTCGTCCATTCGCCCGAAAAACGAAGAACGAAAATGCTAAGCTAACTAAAGCCGGATGAACGAATGGTTAATAAAGGAAAATCATTCGTTCATTCGTCCATTCGTAGTACTATTGCATTCTATAAGCCGAAATAGAGTCGGTTTATAGAATACAATAGCATTTAACTATACGGAGACAGAGTCTCCATTCATAAAATTATAAATGGAGACTTTGTCTCCGTATAGTTAAAAGCCGGCATTTAACTATACAGAGACAGAGTCTCCATTCATAAAATTATGAATGGAGACTTTGTCTCCGTGTAGTAAAATGCCCACAGCCTATAAACCGAACGTTCGGTTTATAGGCTGTCGGCTTATGGAATACATGTATTCCTATTGCTATTCTATAAACCGAACTTTCGGTTTATAGAATAGCCATAGGATTACATGTATTACATAAGCCGAAAGTCTATAAACCGATCGTTCGGTTTATAGACTTTCGGCATTTTACTACACGGAGACAAAGTCTCCATTCATAATTTTATGAATGGAGACTCTGTCTCTGTATAGTTAAATGCCGACAGCCTATAAACCGAACGACTTTCGGTTTATAGACTTTCGGCTTATGTACTACATGTAATCCTATGGCTATTCTATAAACCGAAAGTCGTTCGGTTTATAGTTTAGCAATAGCATTACATGTATTCTATAAACCGAACGTCGTTCGTTTTAAAGACTTTCGGCTTATAGAATACTATTGGCTTTCTATAAACCGAACTAGAGTCGAGTCCCCATTCATAAGAAATTCTTATGAATGAGGAGGGACTCTAGTTAGGTTTATAGAATGCCAATAGTATTCTATAAGCCGAAAGTCTTTAAAACGAACGACGTTCGGTTTATAGAATGCATGTAATGCTATTGCTGTTCTATAAGCCGAATGTCTTTCGGCTTATAGAACAGCAATAGCATTACATGTATTCTATAAACCGAACGTCGTTTGTTTTAAAGACTTTCGGCTTATAGAATACATGCTGCTATTGGCTTTCTATAAACCGAAAGAGTCCCCATTCATACGAATAGGTCAATTGACCTATTCGTATGAATGGGAACTCAATTTCGGTTTATAGGAAGCTAATAGCATTACATGCATTCCATAAACCGAAAGTCATTCATGTCGGTTTATGGAATGTAGTACAATGCTATTGGTATTGTAAACCGACTCTATTTCGGTTTAGAATGCCAATAGCACGAATGGACGAATGGACGAATGAACGAATGATTTTCGTTTATTAACCATTCGTTCATTCGGATTTTGTTAGTTAAAATTTTCGTTATTCGTTTTTCGGACGAATGGACGAAAATGCTATTTTCGTCCGAAAATGCATTCGTCCAAAAACGAATGCACATGTCTATTATATTTTCACTTTTCTCTCAACACATCTGTCTTGGATGGTGCATTTTTAGAATTTAAAAAGTGCATAAGGAAAGGGTTACTTTTATTACATATTAATAAACATGTACACAAGAACTTTAAAAAGGTGATAAAATGGCAAACATGTTTTAGCTTTATTTTACATCTTTGATTTTCTGCCATTGTACGCTCTGCTGTTACATTTTATATTAACAATTTCATTGTAATACTTTTTTGGTTGAATAACATTATAAATATGTAAGCCTGGGTGTAATTCTTTTATATATGCTCACAAACGTTCTGTTTCAGCTTGCGGTTAATGAGGAGAGAGGAAAATGAAATAGTAAAGATGAAGGAGAAGAAGAAAGGGATGAATAAATTCCAACGTATATACCAAGGATAATAAAGGGAAATATGATGTTTCTAACTTGTGCATACTGCATTGAGTAGGTCAGGTTGTCATGAGAATAACTAGATTTCCCATAAAGCATTGCATAGCCATTCAGAATGGGGGTTGGTTAGAAGACTTTGAAGGCACTAAGATTGCACCTAGAACTTACCATAGCACCCAAATTGCACTCACAAGACTTGCCCCTGCATCCAGGACATACCCCAGCACCTCAGAGGACACCTGGCACTTACACCAATGCCTTAAATGGCACCCAGAACTTTTTCCAGTGCTGAGATGGCACCCAGGACTTACTCCAGTGCCCGAATAGCACCCCTCTTGCCCTTGATGTCTACTTCTTAAATAAATAAAGTGGTCAGGGTGGTAAATTGCATTACTGTTACCCTTTCCCCCAATAAACATCTCTATCTACCACCCAGAAAGTGGAAAATAGGTCCATCCAGCACTAACATATGCACTCTTTGAGTTGTAGGGGTGGGTATGTGTGCATTCAAAATCCCTATCCAACCACTTTGCATTCAGAGAGTGAACCCTGAAAATAAAACACTGCACTCGCATATGTTAATAAATGTTCATCAACCAATGCCTTAATCCCTGTCTTCAGCCCACTGTTTAAAATACAAACATCAATATAAAATACAAACATTCAACAAATCCTGCATGACCGGCACATCTAACTTTGTTTTAGTTTTTTTTTTTAAATCATCAAGTTTGCGCAGATCACTTTCTCAGATGTGAATGAAAGACATCTGGTTATGTTACCTAAGAGTGCAAAAGTTGAACAATCCTTATGAAAAATGTGGCACTCAATATCCAAGTCTTATCACAAGTTATCATATGTTTAGCACTCATAAAAAATCCTAACCTTTATTATATGGGTAGTATATTGGCAATGCCAAAAATGTATATATATTTTTCCCATTTAGCTACCTTGTATAATGTAGTAATGATAAATAAACAGTGCAGAATTACTTTCTAGTGAATAGTTTTATTTATTTTTTGTTCTTCTCTTGCTACTACTTTTGGAAAGTGGGGGGGGGGGGGGAGTAGAAAGGTATTTAAACGTTGGTTACAAAATAAAATACAGGATGCAATTTATGATCCTGGTTAGGCAAATGCAAAACATTAAAGGTATGGATTATATATGGAATCCATTTTTCCTGACCTTCTGTTTATATTTATAGCCTACTTCAAGATTCAATCCAGGCTGGGCTGCAAATCACAACACTTCATCTGAGAACAATTTTTTTTACTACTACTTATTTCATTTTGGATTCTTTAGTTAAGTACACAGACCTTTTCTCAGGAACAATGATTTAAAATTCTTTTTTTTACATCTGTTTTGAGATAAAATAATGCATATGATGATGCATTTGTTAAATATTGTTTAAAATTAAGCTATATAAAAAGAATTATGATTTATTTTCAATCATTGGCTATTTATATATTGATACATATTCTACGTTTATACATAACATATATTTTATATTTTACATAATACTAACTGGTCATATAATCACGTAGTTTGTATTAAAACCGTGTTTTAATTTATCTTTCGTATTGCTTTCTGCATACCGCCCAACATTTCAAATAGCTAAAGAGGGACAATTTTGTTTTGTGGGAGTGGCTGAAGGTGCGCTGTGACTTTATTGCAAGTTGATTAGTATTTACATACTTTGGTAACTCATTAAGATTAAGAATAGTTAATAGTAATACAATAGTTAAGGAGTAATACATTTTTCTACTCCTCATTTACTTTCTTCTTTTAATACTGCAGTTGTTCTGAGGTAATGTCGCAGCTATTGAATATGATCTTGTCCAGCACTGTTTGAAACAAGTAAAGTGAAGCATGATAACTATCACTTATTAACTATCACTTAGTCCTCAGGTATTGTATGGTTGTAGGTATGATATGGTTGCATGTTACAAAGGCAAAGTCATGGTTAGGGTCCCCTATATTATATATATTGTGCTATCTGTGACACTTGACGACGGGATCAGTCTTCCTGTTTCACTATTGATGCTATTGAAATAAACTGTAAAGGTAGTATGGGCTTGAAACTTGCCACCGGTGGGCAAAGCCACAATCAGAAAGTGTGGGGCCTCTTACAGAACAAATGATCTGGAAACCCCGTCCCTCACATTTAACCTACACTCCTTCATTATTCCACACATCCCTTGCCATAGCACCACCTTTCAGAAACCACAGCACCCAGCTTGCACCCACAGGTCTTGCCAGAGTGCCCACTGATCTTACCAGAGCACCAAGATTGCATTTACAAGTCTTGCCAGAGCACTGAGATAGCACCCACAGTACTTGCCAAAACTTAACCCTTCCAGCACCCACATAGCATCCCTGCACCCACATTGCACACCATGGATATGCTGCAGCACTTACATTGCACACCCAGGATTTATCCAGCCAGAACCCCAATGCTCTGACCTCAAAACATCCACAGGGCTCTACCTCTGGCTGTAAAAAGAAGGATGCAGGCTTCAATACCTTCGATCCACCCGGTGCACAGACTTCGCCACTTGACTTGTCGTCAAACATGTGTTACAAATGAAGAAAACTTGGTACTAAGGTAGCAGGATTTACATAAGGTACTTTAATTGATGAATAGACTGTAGATTCACATAATCTGCAAAGTGGGGAGCAGCACTCCAGGACATTTATGCACCTTACATCCATAAGGGATGTACCACCTGATGGCCGCCCTGCTGGTGGGCTCTGAGCATTAATGGGTTCCCTTCAGTGGCATGCCCCTATACTCTCAATCCTTCCCATAGCTACAAAAATAACAATGAGTCATAAAGGTAACTGTTGATCCAAGAAACTATTATACCTCAAATCACGCCCCTGCTCACTCGATTTTCCTGTAAATGGAATACTGGGAAGTTGCTGTCTTCATCCTACGCTGTATTGTTGGAATACACGTATATATATATATATGTATATATATATATATATATATATATATATATATATATATATATATATATATATATATATATTATTGTGCAAGGACCATTTTTTCCCGAAAGTATAGATATATCCAATTGCTGGAATGGGTTAAACAAGCAACGCAGTCTCCAAATAAAAACTGTTAGCTTAACTCTATAAATATCAGGTATTTCGAAAAATGTAAATTCCAGATGAGTAGCACACATTTACTAAAGGTCAGCTTAGAGTGTCTTGACCTTTCACCTAAGTTATTTCATTTCAGTTCAATGAAATACAAAAGCAATCCTGTGCATTGTGATTTGTTCTGATTGTGTGCACCTGCTATTTGTTTATTGGCTTGTGGCCATCTTGCAGTAACACACAGGAAATGCCTTAGGAAAGAATTTGTATGTTAATGTTGACTTGAAATGCACTTTTGTTGTGCAGGGAAAAGTGTGCATTCGTTTTCAAGGGTTGAAATTACCAATATAATTTTATTTTCTGTCCTTTAAAATAACTACATTCCCTCATTCTTCAAAGTAATTACATTGTGCTGCTTTTCATTGTATTAAAGTACATTTTTATTGTTATAGATTCAGCTGAATACAATTGTTTCATCCGTAGAGCTTGTGGGTTGTTTCTTTCTTTGGTTTCATATTAAATATTTTATAGTAGTAGGTAATTGGTAAGGCAAGCCAAACAAAAAAAATATTTTTTTATATGTAGAAAGTTCTTAAAATAACAATACATACAATATATATGATATTACTATCAGGGCCGGCCTTAGGGGTGTGCGACCTGTGCGAGCGCACAGGGCGCAACACCCCAGGGGGCGCCCGCCCGCCCGGCCGGTAGATAAAAAAAAAAAAGTACAAAAATAAAAAATAAAAAAGCCGGTAGAGGCACTGGATGGGGGAGATCAAAAGATCCCCCCTCACCAGCCCTCTGCTCGGCATTCTCTGCTTGGTCCGGTGAGGGGGCGGAGCTAACCGGCACAGCGGTGTAGCTCCGCCCCCACCCCGGGAAGCAGAGCAGAGTCTGCTTCACGGGGAGCCCCGGGCAGCATGAGATAGTGCTGCTCGGCTCCCCATGCTTGCATTAAGCATGGGGAGCCCGAGCAGCACCTTCTCTTGCTGCCCATGGCTCCCCGTAATGCAGGCTGTGCTCTGCTTCCCGGGGTGGGGGCGGAGCTACACCGCTGTGCCGGTTAGCTCCGCCCCCTCCCTGGATCCACCTTTTCAGGCAAAGGTAAGGGAGGGGGGGGGGGGAGAGAGACAGACAGAACAGGGGGAGGGGAGAGAGAGACAGACAGAACAGGGGTTAGGGGGGAGAGACAGAACAGGGGGAGGGGAGAGAGAGACAGAACAGGGGCAGGGGGAGAGAGAGAGAACAAGGGCAGGGGGAGAGAGAGAGAACAGGGAGAGGGGGGAGAGAGAGAGAACAGGGAGAGGGGGGAGAGAGAGAGAACAGGGAGAGGGGGGAGAGAGAGAACAGGGCTAGAGAGAGAACAGGGGGAGGGGGGAGAGACAGAACAGGGGAGGGGTGGGAGAGAGACAGAACAGGGGAGGGGTGGGAGAGAGACAGACAGAAAAGGGGCAGGGGGTAGAGACAGAACTGGGGGAGAGAGAGAGGCAGAACAGGGGACGGGGGAGAGAGACAGAACAGGGGACGGGGGGGAGAGAGACAGAACAGGGGACGGGGGGGAGAGAGACAGAACAGGGGACGGGGGGGGGAGAGAGACAGAACAGGGGACGGGGGGGGGAGAGAGACAGAACAGGGGACGGGGGGAGAGAGACAGAACAGGGGACGGGGGGAGAGAGACAGGACGGGGGGAAAGAGACAGGACGGGGGGAGAGAGACAGAATAGGGGACGGGGGAAAGAGACAGAACAGAGGGAGAGAGAGAGACAGACATGGCAAGGAAGAGGAAAGGGACAAACATGGGAAGGGAGAGAGACACAAACATAGGGGGGCGAAAGAGACGGGGGGGGCGCCACGGGGGAAGCCCGCACAGGGCGCCGGAACACTTAAGGCCGGTCCTGATTACTATATACAATGTGTTAGCCTTAAAGGGATATGTGCTATGTCCTTTGGGGCTGTGCATAAGTATCAATACTGGTGATATCTGTAACAAAAACATTTCCCAATGATTACTGGTGGAGAAGAGGGTCAAATTATTGATAGTCTGGACTACCCCAAGTTATTGCACTGGTGATTACTCCACCTTTAAAATAGTTCTATAAAATAAATCTCTATTCTTTTTGCATTGCAAGATAACACTAAACCAACAGTTCCCAAACCGGTTCTCATGGCCCATAAAACAGTCAAGGATTTACAGATTACCCAGTTGTGTTTAAGTAAAATATATATAACAATCCTGGCCATGACAAACTGGTTTGGGAACCACTGCAGTCAACTGCACTAAAATACGTTTTAAGCAGACAGTTATACCATAAAAATGTACATATTAGTTCCAGCACAGCAGTCCTTGCCATTCCTCCAGCGGCTGTCTCATCCACATGCTTCTCCTGGAGGAGGAACTTGCTACGGCATGAGAAGGCTTCAGGCTTCTAAGAGGAGATAGCAGCCCTCTGATTTTTCCTCTATCCAGCTGCTCTGGTAGGTGCCCGCTCTTTCTTTAGCGAGTGAATCAGTAGAGTTGGTCCACACAGGTTTGAAGCGGAGCATTAGGTGGATGGCCCATGGAAACCCCGCCAGCAGAGTCATCAAAAAGCATAAGAGACTGCTGTTTGACTTGTGGCTCAGACTGCTTGGCTGATTTGCAAGGGGGTGAGGTGAAAGACAGATGGCCATGGGCTGCAGGTGCCAACTCTGAGATTTCAGCAGGGGACCGGGTATGAGACAATGTGAAGGAACTGGAGGCACTGTCAGCCACCCAATCTACTATCGCCTGTACTTGTTCTGGCCTCACCATTCTAAGAGCGGCATTCGGACCTACTAAATAACACTGAAGGTTCTGTCGTGTACTAGCACCTGAGGAAGGTGTTTCACTTGTGCGTGTAGCTGGAACAGATCGACCACGTCCTCTCCTTGCAACAGGAGCTCCACCAACACCAGCAGCACCATGACCAGGGCCACTTCCCTTATTTGACGCTCTCCTCATTCTTTGCGTTCACCGACCAAAGTAACAGATGGTTTATGTCAGCCGACAATGTAACCGCCAATAGTCAACAATTTTTATTTGTATTTTTTTTGTTTATTGGACTGCAAGAAATGCACTGCAGGCCGCAAATGTACTATTTAGCACCCAAAACTATTAGAATTTTTAAAAGTGCGCTGTAAGCACAGTGTTTGACGGTTCTATATGACTCTCAGATATGAAGTGCACCGCAGGACGCAAATGTACTATTTAGCACCCAAAACTATTAGAATTTTTCAAAGTGCGCTGTAAGCACAGTATTTGACGATTCTATTTGACTCTCAGATATGAAGTGCACCGCAGGACGCAAATGTACTATTTTGCACAAAAAAGTGTGATTTTTTAAAACAACAATGTAACAGTAGTATTTAATGGTTTTATTAGTCTGCAAGAAATGCAGTACGCAAATGTACTATTTAGCACCAAAAAAATTGCAGTATTTAAAAATGCCTAGATGTTGCCCACTGAGCTACCAGAACAGGATTAAAGTCATGTGCCTGGCACACATGCAGTTGCAAGTGCACTGCACTCTCTGTGGCACTGGGCTCAGGGCAGGGTACAAAAATGTAGTATAGCACCCACTAAAATAATCGCTGTAGTTTGATTAATCGCTGTAGTTTGCAGATTCTTTCCTAATCTGTCCATCACAGCTGCAGTATCCTCTCCCTACACTAATAAGAGCTCATGTGACGTGCTGCGCTACGTGACTCCAGCTTATATATAGAGGCTGGGTCACATGCTGCACTGGCAAATCACAGCCATACCATTAGTAGGCATGGCTGTGATGGCTTCTAAGGGCACATGAGTGAAACGCTTGTTGATTGGCTGCCCTGCAGCCTTTCCAAACGTGCCCTAAAATAGCCGAACTCCAACCCGAACATACAGTGAAATGTCCGTGTTCGGGTCCGTGGTCCAAAAACCGTAATGTTTAGTACGAAACCCGAACTTTGCGGTTCGGGTTCGCTCAACTCTAATCAAGACACTAGAATGCTCATAGTTACATCTATGTTCAATGTATATATATGTGTAAGTCTAATCTTAGTGCAGGTGTTATTTAGATTGTACATTAAGGGTGGCTGCAAAGGACAACTTGACAGAAATGATAAATTAAGGTATGCTGTGGGGGGTTCTTATTATAATATTTAAGGACACAATGATTAATGAAGCAAAACCCAGGAGTATTTGGAACATTAAACATCTGAAGACGGTTTACATGTAAAATTAAAATTCAGATTAAAAAGCATTTTCGATGCATTTTCCACATCTGCATATCCACAAGACCACAGAAAAGTTTAATTATTGTATTTCAACAATTTGATAAAGATATTGTTAAAATAATACATGATTATTGTTCATGTTTTATGGATGTGAATCTTCATGTCTTACATGAAAATAATTAAAAAAATGTCATATATATATATATATATATATATATATAATCAGTCCAAATACAAAACACGCACTCATAGGATTTTTAGAAAAATAGAAAAAACCTGTATTACATACTGACGTCGTATACATTGACGTTTCGGCTCCAGGTGGATACACTGCACCTAGGTAGTGAACCATTTATTGATGTGGATTTAAAGCTGAGTGCACTACTGTTTGGATCTTTATATATATATATATATATATATATATATATATATATATATATAGATATACATTCTAGTGTGGCGTACTTGCTGGATTCTATTAATATTTACATTGAGTCTCTATGCATACTAATTCATGCAGTCTACCAACAGGGTTATCACCTTTTCTTAAAAATACCAGGAAAATCTCCCTGTAGGCCGCCTGCTCTGGAGCCACTGTGAGATGCGACCCCTTTAAGAAGGAGAAAGACTACAGACGGGACAGAGGAGAGAGATTATAGAGAGAAGAGAGACTACAGAGAGGAGAGAGACTAGAGAGGTGAGAGAGTCTACAGAGAAGAGAGAGACTATAGAGAGGTGAAAGACTACAGAGAGGAGAGAGACTACAGAGGGGAGAGCAACTACTGAGGGGAGAGAGAAAGAGACTACAGAAATGAGAGGGGATGGAGACTACAGAAATTAAAGAGGAGAGAGACTGAATAAATAAGAGAGGAGATAGACTACAGAAATGAGAAAGGACAGAGACTACAGAAATGAGAAAGGACAGAGACTACAGAAATGAGATGGGAGCGAGTTTATAGAAATGGTATGGGAGAAAGACTGCACAAATGAAAGGGGAGAGAGACTGAACACATGAGAAGGGATACAAACTACAGACTGCTCACAGAACTTGCCCCAGCACTCAGTACTTACCCCAGCATTGGGATTGCACTTACATGACTTGCACCAGCACCTAGGACTTACTCCAGCATTGAGATTGCACTCACAGGACTTGCCCCAGAACCCAGAACTTACTCCAGTACTGCACTGAGATTGCACTCACAGGACTTACCTCAGTACCCAGTATTTACCCCAGCATTGAGATTGCATTCACTGGACTTTCCCTAGCATCCAGCCCAGCACTGAGATTTTCCCCAGATCCTCAGCACCATCCTCTAACAGCCTCCTGCATGCACAGTGCAGGAGGTGCTGGATATGACAAATCCAGTGGCAGGGGCAAAGACCTGGCCAATTTCTTATATTTCAAAAACTTTGCTATGATCTGTCTGGGTCTCTGAGATCTGTCTTCAGGCTATGGTTGTGGGTCCTCTAGATCAGTGTTTCTCAACTGGTGGGTCCTGACCCAAAAGTGGGTTGTGAGCTGTGTGGGTCATGGACGTGTGCTTTGTCTTAGTAAAAAATCAAACTTTTGATTGGGGGGAAGAACCATTACATAGCGATACACACTGTGTTCACCAACTAAGGCTGAGAAGCTTGCCAAGAAACACATGGCATTGTTTCAAGAGAGTCGCTGATATCTCTTCCAATAGCCCCTCTAGGTTTAGGAAACAGCGGAGGTGTTACAGTTTACTTTGGGGATAAGAGTTCAAAATTCACCTTAAATGGTCAAGCTAAGTTTGAGGCAGATACACGATATTGAGCATTTAATGTACCTATTAGACATGTGCATTCGTTTTCGGACGAATGCATTTTCGGACGAAAATAGCATTTTCGTCCATTCGTCCGAAAAACGAATAACGAAAATTTTAACTAACAAAATCCGAATGAACGAATGGTTAATAAACGAAAATCATTCGTTCATTCGTCCATTCGTCCATTCGTGCTATTGGCATTCTAAACTGAAATAGAGTCGGTTTACAATACCAATAGCATTGTACTACATTCCATAAACCGACATGAATGACTTTCGGTTTATGGAATGCATGTAATGCTATTAGCTTCCTATAAACCGAAATTGAGTTCCCATTCATACGAATAGGTCAATTGACCTATTCGTATGAATGGGGACTCTTTCGGTTTATAGAAAGCCAATAGCAGCATGTATTCTATAAGCCGAAAGTCTTTAAAACAAACGACGTTCGGTTTATAGAATACATGTAATGCTATTGCTGTTCTATAAGCCGAAAGACATTCGGCTTATAGAACAGCAATAGCATTACATGCATTCTATAAACCGAACGTCGTTCGTTTTAAAGACTTTCGGCTTATAGAATACTATTGGCATTCTATAAACCTAACTAGAGTCCCTCCTCATTCATAAGAATTTCTTATGAATGGGGACTCGACTCTAGTTCGGTTTATAGAAAGCCAATAGTATTCTATAAGCCGAAAGTCTTTAAAACGAACGACGTTCGGTTTATAGAATACATGTAATGCTATTGCTAAACTATAAACCGAACGACTTTCGGTTTATAGAATAGCCATAGGATTACATGTAGTACATAAGCCGAAAGTCTATAAACCGAAAGTCGTTCGGTTTATAGGCTGTCGGCATTTAACTATACAGAGACAGAGTCTCCATTCATAAAATTATGAATGGAGACTTTGTCTCCGTGTAGTAAAATGCCGAAAGTCTATAAACCGAACGATCGGTTTATAGACTTTCGGCTTATGTAATACATGTAATCCTATGGCTATTCTATAAACCGAAAGTTCGGTTTATAGAATAGCAATAGGAATACATGTATTCCATAAGCCGACAGCCTATAAACCGAACGTTCGGTTTATAGGCTGTGGGCATTTTACTACACGGAGACAAAGTCTCCATTCATAATTTTATGAATGGAGAGTGGAGACTCTGTCTCCGTATAGTTAAATGCCGGCTTTTAACTATACGGAGACAAAGTCTCCATTTATAATTTTATGAATGGAGACTCTGTCTCCGTATAGTTAAATGCCCACAGCCTATAAACCGAACGTTCGGTTTATAGGCTGTGGGCATTTAACTATACGGAGACAAAGTCTCCATTCATAATTTTATGAATGGAGACTCTGTCTCCGTATAGTTAAATGCTATTGTATTCTATAAACCGACTCTATTTCGGCTTATAGAATGCAATAGTACTACGAATGGACGAATGAACGAATGATTTTCCTTTATTAACCATTCGTTCATTCGGCTTTAGTTAGCTTAGCATTTTCGTTCTTCGTTTTTCGGGCGAATGGACGAAAATGCAATTTTCGGACGAAAATGCATTCGTCCGAAAACGAATGCAAATGTCTAGTATATATTCACATGTAAATTGCTTTTTAAATAAAAAATTATGATATAAAAAAATCTTGTTTTTATTTCCTTTTATGTGACAATGCTGCCTCTCTCTTTCCCTTGCCCCCAGATTTGTCGCTCTCCCCCCCTTAGTGTTGTCTCTCTCTCACCCTCCCTTTGGCTCCCCCCTCGCTCCCCTTGTGTCTGTCTCTTCCCCCCTTCCCTCCCCTTGTTTCTCTCTGCCCCCCCCCCCCTTGTTATTCTGTCCCCCCCTCACCTGTTTCTTGCTCCCTGGTGGCTAGTGGGGGCAGCCGGGGGATGTATGCACTATACATAATAGACGGAAGTGTCGGGCAGCATGGAGGTTGTCTGCACGATTCGTGCAGACATCCCCCAGCTGCCCGATTCTCCCTGGTGGCTAGCGAGGGAGCGGAGGATGTCTGCGCGATGAGCGAGACCTCTCCTGCTGCCGCCCGGCATGACCGCCGGGACTTCTATGATGAAGCTGGGTACTTCCGGCTTCCTCATAAAAGTCCTGGCTGTCGTTCCGGGCGGCAGCAGGGGAGGTGTCGCTCATCGCGCAGACATCCACCGCTGCCTCGCTAGCCACCAGGGAGAATCGGGCAGCTGGGGGATGTCTGCACGAATCGTGCAGACAACCTCCATGCTGCCCGACACTTCCGTCTATTATGTATAGTGCATACATCCCCCGGCTGCCCCCACTAGCCACCAGGGAGCAAGAAACAGGTGAGGGGGGGACAGAATAACAAGGGGGGGGGGCAGAGAGAAACAAGGGGAGGGAAGGGGGGAAGAGACAGACACAAGGGGAGCGAGGGGTGAGCCAAAGGGAGGGTGAGAGAGAGACAACACTAAGGGGGGGAGAGCGACAAATCTGGGGGCAAGGGAAAGAGAGAGGCAGCTTTGTCACATAAAAGGAAATAAAAACAAGATTTTTTTTATATCATAATTTTTTATTAAAAAAGCAATTTACATGTGAATTTATACTAGACATGTGCATTCGTTTTCGGACGAATGCATTTTCGTCCGAAAATTGCATTTTCGTCCATTCGCCCGAAAAACGAAGAACGAAAATGCTAAGCTAACTAAAGCCGAATGAACGAATGGTTAATAAAGGAAAATCATTCGTTCATTCGTCCATTCGTAGTACTATTGCATTCTATAAGCCGAAATAGAGTCGGTTTATAGAATACAATAGCATTTAACTATACGGAGACAGAGTCTCCATTCATAAATTTATGAATGGAGACAAACGTATAGTTAAAAGCCGACAGCCTATAAACCGAACGTTCGGTTTATAGGCTGTGGGCATTTAACTATACGGAGACAGAGTCTCCATTCATAAAATTATAAATGGAGACTTTGTCTCCGTATAGTTAAAAGCCGGTGTTCTGACAAATTTCTGGAGCAAATTCTCCTGCGCAATCGCAGGAGAATTTGCTCACTGCGCATGCGCATAAAGTTACAGCTGATAACTCAGCTGTAACTTTGTGACCACCGTGCATGAGACAGCTGCGCAACCCACCTCCCGCCCCCCTCACACCCGCCGCACACCCCTTCTTACCAGATCATCGACCACAGCGATACACAGCGCATGCGCACGCCTATCCAGCCGTTTGGGAATGCGCGCGTCCGTTGTTGTGTTCTTAAGGTGGTAAGTAACACGGGGCGTCGGGACATAAGGGGGCAAGCATCCTGGTGAGGGCTGCCTCATCTTGATGGGATTTGTGATCCTCCTGCTGTATTATTGATGCAGCAGGAGGATCACAAATCCCATCAAGATGAGGCAGCCCTCACCAGGATGCTTGCCCCCTTATGTCCCGACGCCCCATGTTACTTACCACCTTAAGAACACAACAACGGACGCGCACATTCCCAAACGGCTGGATAGGCGTGCGCATGCGCTGTGTATCGCTGTGGTCGATGATCTGGTAAGAAGGGGTGTGCGGCGGGTGTGAGGGGGCGGGAGGTGGGTTGCGCAGCTGGCGCATGCGCGGTGGTCACAAAGTTACAGCTGAGTTATCAGCTGTAACTTTATGCGCATGCGCAGTGAGCAAATTCTCCTGCGATTGCGCAGGAGAATTTGCTCCAGAAATTTGTCAGAACACCGGCATTTAACTATACGGAGACAGAGTCTCCATTCATAAAATTATAAATGGAGACTTTGTCTCCGTATAGTTAAAAGCCGGCATTTAACTATACGGAGACAGAGTCTCCATTCATAAAATTATGAATGGAGACTTTGTCTCCGTGTAGTAAAATGCCCACAGCCTATAAACCGAACGTTCGGTTTATAGGCTGTCGGCTTATGGAATACATGTATTCCTATTGCTATTCTATAAACCGAACGTTCGGTTTATAGAATAGCCATAGGATTACATGTATTATATAAGCCGAAAGTCTATAAACGGATAGTTCGGTTTATAGGCTTTCGGCATTTTACTACACGGAGACAAAGTCTCCATTCATAATTTTATGAATGGAGACTCTGTCTCTGTATAGTTAAACGCCGACAGCCTATAAACCGAACGACTTTCGGTTTATAGACTTTCGGCTTATGTAATACATGTAAACCTATGGCTATTCTATAAACCGAAAGTCGTTCGGTTTATAGAATAGCAATAGGAATACATGTATTCCATAAGCCGACAGCCTATAAACCGAACGTTCGGTTTATAGGCTGTTGGCATTTTACTACACGGAGACAGAGTCTCCATTCATAAAATTATGAATGGAGACTTTGTCTCCGTGTAGTAAAATGCCCACAGCCTATAAACCGAACATTCGGTTTATAGGCTGTCGGCATTTTACTACACGGAGACAAAGTCTCCATTCATAATTTTATGAATGGAGACTCTGTCTCTTATTAGTTAAATGCCGACAGCCTATAAACCGAACGACTTTCGGTTTATAGACTTTCGGCTTATGTAATACATGTAAACCTATGGCTATTCTATAAACCGAAAGTCGTTCGGTTTATAGAATAGCAATAGGAATACATGTATTCCATAAGCCGACAGCCTATAAACCGAACGTTCGGTTTATAGGCTGTCGGCATTTTACTACACGGAGACAGAGTCTCCATTCATAAAATTATGAATGGAGACTTTGTCTCCGTGTAGTAAAATGCCCACAGCCTATAAACCGAACGTTCGGTTTATAGGCTGTCGGCATGTTACTACACGGAGACAAAGTCTCCATTCATAATTTTATGAATGGAGACTCTGTCTCTTATTAGTGAAATGCCGACAGCCTATAAACCGAACGACTTTCGGTTTATAGACTTTCGGCTTATGTAATACATGTAAACCTATGGCTATTCTATAAACCGAAAGTCGTTCGGTTTATAGAATAGCAATAGGATTACATGTATTCCATAAGCCGAAAGTCTATAAACCGAAAGTCGTTCGGTTTATAGACTTTCGGCTTATAGAATACAAGTAATACTATTGCCTTTCTATGAACCGAACGAGAGCCCCATTCATAAGAATTTCTTATGAATGGGGCTCTCGTTCGGTTTATAGAAAGCCAATAGTATTACATTGTATTCTATAAAACGAACGAAAAAAATTAACGAAACGAAAATAATGAACGAATTTCGTCTGAAACGAATGCACTAATGAACGAAATTCGTTTTAGACGAAATAAATAACATTTTCGTCCGAATGGACGAAAACGAAACGAAAATTTTAGTTTTGCACATGTCTAGTACCTATCTTAGTGAGAGAGGCGTCTACACTCTGATCCAACTGTATCAATATATAGGAACAGAATGGACACTGCACACTTCCTCAGAGTTGCTTTGTCTACAATCACCCCAGACTTTTAGACATTTATGAGGAGCAAATAGCATCCCCAGCATTCCCATATTTCTAATTAGTGTCATATTAATTTTATTTTATTGGGTTTTTAGCTCATTAGCACTTTCATTTTCATTTGCACTGTGATTATTGCACTATTCCTTTTGCGAAGCCCTGTTTTTGGTTTGTTTCATGCTTTGAACAGTTCATATATACACTGTGGTATACTGTGCAAATTGTTTTGTGGAATAAATAATAATGTATCAGAAATATAATTCTCAATGAGTCGTGACTTAAGGACCTAGGACAAATGTGGGTTCTGAGGTCAGACAGGTTGAGAACTACTGCTCTAGATTATGATTCTGTTGTAGGGTCCGCTGAGCCACGGGGCCTTTCCAAGCCATTGCTGAAGCATGGGTATTAACTCTTTCTGTGGAATAGACTCTGGTATTCCTACAATTCTGAGGTTGTCAAGTTTGGCTTGCAAAGTTTGTATAAGGAGCTGGTGAATTTGTAGGTCTGTTAGGTGGATAGTGTGTCTCACCTTTTCATTTCACCATCACACGTCTTTGTAACTATTCACTCCATTTCACTGGAATACTGCTAGATTTCTCGAATCCGGTGTATGGCAGCATACTGTGGAGAAACTTAGGTTGTGGGATGGATATTACCGTATTTGTTCGATTATAAGACGACCCTGATTATAAGACGACCCCCCAAACTTTGTATATTCCTTTAGGGAAAAAACTAAAAGCCTGAATATAAGACTACCCTATAGGAAAAAAAAAGTTTAACTTGTATATATGTAAATTGCTTTTTAATATGTAATAAAAAATTGATATTATACAAATGTATTTCTTGTTTTTATTTCCTTGTGGCCTCTCTCCCTCCCCCCTCCAGTGTAGTCTCACTCTCTATCTCCCCCCTCCCTCCCCTAGTCTCTCTCTCTCTCTCTCCCCCCTCTCTCTCTCTCTCTATCCCCTCTCTCTCTCTCTCTCTCTCTCTATCCCCTCTCTCTCTCTATCCCCCCTCTCTCTCTCTCTATCCCCCCCTCTCTCTCTCTCCCCCCTCTCTCTCTCTATACCCCCCCTCTCTCTCTCTATCCCCCCTCTCTCTCTATCCCCCCCCTCTTTCTATCCCCCCCTCTCTCTCTACCCCCCCCTCTCTCTCTATCCCCCCCTCTCTCTCTCCCTATCCCCCCCTCTCTCTCCCTATCCCCCCCCCTCTCTCTCTATCCCCCCCTCTCTCTCTCTCTACCCCCTCTCTCTCTCTCTCTCTACCCCCTCTCTCTATCTCCCCCTCTCTCTCTCTCTATAACCCCCTCTCTCTCTCTCTCCCCCCCTCTCTCTCTATACCCCCCTCTCTCTCTCTATCCCCCCTCTCTCTCTATCCCCCCCCTCTTTCTATCCCCCCCTCTCTCTCTATCCCCCCCCTCTCTCTCTATCCCCCCATCTCTCTCTATCCCCCCCCTCTCTCTCTCTATCCCCCCCCCTCTCTCTCTCTACCCCCTCTCTCTATCTCCCCCTCTCTCTCTCTCTATACCCCCCTCTCTCTCTCTCTCTCTCCCCCCTCTCTCTCTCTATACCCCCCTCTCTCTCTCTATCCCCCCTCTCTCTCTATCCCCCCCTCTTTCTATCCCCCCCCTCTCTCTCTATCCCCCCCCCTCTCTCTCTCTATCCCCCCCCTCTCTCTCCCTATCTCCCACCTTTCCCTGGTGGCTAGTGGGGGCAGCTGGGGGATGTCTGCACTATACGTGCAGATATCCTCCATGCTGCCTGACACCTCCGTCTATTATGACGGACAGCAGGCTGCCCGCTTTTCCCTGGTGTCTAGTGGGGCAGCAGAGGAAGTCTGCGCGATGAGCGCAGACCTCCCCTGCTGCCGCCCGGCACGCTCGCCGGGACTTCTGTGACGAAAGCGGAAGTACCCGGCTTCTTCACAGAAGCCCCGGCGGTCGTGCCGGGCAGAAGCAGGGGAGTCTGCGCTCGATGCGCAGACATCCCCTGCTGCTAGAGAGGGGGATCCAGGTCAATTTGAGGTCAGATTATAAGACGACCTCGAATGTAAGACGAGGGGGATTTTTCAGAGCATTTGCTCTGAAAAAAACCTCGTCTTATATTCGAGCAAATACGGTATTTATATCCTGATTTTTAGCCATGTTAGAAGCTGCATAAAAATCCCATTCAGAGTTGGACATCACTGTCCTTATGACTTGTCAGATTTACACATTCATCTTTATATCATCTGAGTAAATGCTCTTCATTTCTATGTAATAACTGTCAATTTATTTTTGTGACCCAACCGCATTATATTTATTTTATGCATTTAATTATTTGCAAAATGTCTATTTTTTTGTGTTTTTCAGAAGTAGTTTAACCTAGTATACATGTGTTTCTGACTGTTACATCATCTTTTATGTTCAGTAGGAGTGTCCTATGTAACTCCTACCAGACATGTCAAATATTTGATCAGGTGGTCTGGGATGCATCTGTCTCTTTCAACTTTGGTATCTTTCAGTGTCTGAACTGTATCCATATTTCTTCAACTGAGGAGGTCATTTCCTAACCTGCATCCCTGACACATCTGTATAAATGCTTAACCTCTATTCGCCTTGTCTGGATCTCTTGCAGATCTTCCTTATTTGTCTGCACAACATATTTTAAAGCTTCCTAACAAATTCCATAACAGTTACCACATCATTTTGCTTATCTTTTCTTTTGCATTTGTCTTAGCAGTTTATTCACTATAGTGTCTATAACTACATTTGATGACATCACTTTTCTGGTATATTTACTGTAATTAACATTAAACAGTATGTGCTTTCTCCTTAGTCCTAAACATAGACAAAAGAAAGCTGAGAGACTGAGCAAAAGTTACACTCACAAAAAATATTTAGTTAAATGAGAGTTGAAGTATAGATCCAATGTATATTTTTGCAAATTGTATAATCATAGATTGTAAATATAGACAATGAAGCAGTAAACCAGACTATTTCCACATATTTAAATATTGAATCCACCCTTAGTAGTTTACTTAGCTACAGTTTTATCAAATGCTACATCAATAGATATTTCTACATGTTTGTGTTGTGTAGCGTAAATTTGTCGTATGCAAATATTGTTACACTAAATAAACATTTATACTAGAGGCAAAAATACATTTATACATCAAATTAATAATTCTATTAGACAGCTGTGACAAGACCATAAGTCTAATGAATCTCCGAAATAAAATCACTAACAATCTACTTTTTGTAAACACAAATATTGAATTGTATTTGTTTAGCAAAAAAACCCATAACATATCATAAGATATATAATAAAAATTCAGGATAAACCTCCAATATATGTAAAAAAATTAAATGTTCATGACTCAACCACATTTTTCAGTACTGAATATCAAAGGAAGAAAAAGTGTATAGAGAATGCTACTAAAGACTCTGGCTATCCATAAGTTAGGAGTGTTTAATTAGATAATGTTATTAAAAATTCTTGAAATTGTGTTGTATTTTGTAGTAATTGCTCACAAAAAAACTGATTGTCTCATTGTAACATGTGTGATATTTAGGACTTTAACACTTTTCAAGGAAGCAATGCAAAATGTGCTTATCCATATTCAGCATGCAAGCTATGGCTTAATAGGTCCTCCTGTAAACGTTGATATAATATTCAATGGAAAAGCTGCCCATTCCACTTCAAGAAAAAAAAGATTTTTAAAAAATATATATACAATCATTAAAAACATACAGGCAGAAATGCTTGATTCTTGATTCGAGAGTTCTGAGAAGCATCATTCATTTATAAACCAGCATTAACTGTGTCTAAACTGGAGCATCTACTATTCACTTTTTTCACTATTGTACAGAGTTCTTTTGTATCTTTTTAATGATGGAACATATTAAAAAGGTTTTTTTTTTACTTTCTTACAGTGGAGTGGGTTTCTTTACCACTGAATGTTATATCATCGTCTACAGGAGGACTTATTATGTCATAGATTGCATTCTGAATATGGATAAGCACATTTTTTACATTTTTATTGCTTCTTTGAAAATGTGTCAAAGTCCTAAATATCATACATGTTACATTGATACATTCATGAGGTTTTTTTTTTAGAGGGATTACTTAAAAATATAACAATTTCAAAGTCTTTGAATACATCATTAGCTAATTAAACACTCATAACTTATGGACAGCCAGCTTTTTTAGAGGCTTGTTTGTATACAGTTTTGCTGCCATATAATATGGCATATGTAAGATTATTTATATTTTAAATCACCATTTGGTTTATTATTGATTTTAAAATTTCACCCAAAAAACAAAGTACTAAATATTTGTATTGTGTTTGTGGGATTATAATAAGCTTCGCATGAATTAGCAAAGACATTTTTTTTTCTGCATGTTGACTTGAAAGCCTCATGTTAATTTGACACTACAACAAAATAATCAATTTAAAAATATTTCTATTTTGTAAAAGGAAATTGCATATGGATCCAACGTTCACACATTCATTAATAATACAAAAATAATAATTAGTAAAGCACTTAGCCCTTCATACATGAGGTTCAAACAAAAAGAAAAATATGTTTCTGTCTACACATAGGTTCTTTTGGTTCTCCATATTATAGAAAATCAAATGGTTCAAAACACGTAATAAAACAAAATAAATGGAGAATGAGCTGTTAGTCTTAATATGACCTTACTCCCCTCATAATGAGTGATATGAGTTAAATCAATGCCAAGAACATCAATAAAATATTACGTATTATTGATCTACACTAAGTAAGTTGTTAGGTTTAAAATAGATTAGGAATTTTCCTTGTATCTTCGGAGAACCGGTTTAACCATAAAATAAGGCATATAATAATCTGGTCAGATTTACATTAAAATATCATTCCATAGTATTTGAAAAAATTATTAATTAAAAATATAATTTTTGAAGGTTTAGTGTGTCGGTCATAGCTAAAAATTGACTGGAGCAGAAAAGGTAGGCAGAGTATGAGTGGGTAGAGTTTAATTTAATTTAGTGACAATGCTCTACCTCTTTTCTTTGCTCCATAGCTCCCAAATAGGGGTGCTTTATTTGACCCCAAACCCCCCAAAAAGACTAAAATAATATATAAACAAATTATAAAATCACCAATTTACCAAATACCAAACACAGACCTGTTCACCCTACCTGTACTGTTGAAGGGATTCTCAAGTAGTTGTGCTAGTTACAAAGGGAAAATTAAAGTTATTCAGTTAACAAATATGTCTTTTGCGTCCTACCAATAACACTATAAAAATTAGACTTTTTTTAAACTATTTTGGAATAAGTAGTGATAAATTAATTAGGACTGTTTTTTAGATGTCCCAGTGCAAAAAGAAAAAGCAGTAATAACATTGGCCTTTTTTTCTATTTTTGGCTTCTATGCATTATTCAATAGTGTTGATATCTGTTAACACTCTCCACCTTCATATGACATCTATTTCATCACATGAAAACTCTGGAATGAGCACAGTTAAATAGTATACTTGGTTATTTTTTGTAACATTTATTTTAGGACATATTAATCCTTCTGCTTTTGTTAACAGTACTGTGAACATGTCTAGATCCATTTCTTCCTTTTTCTTTCCTCTTTCATCGTAAATCTGGCTGCACTCCAAAATAGCATGAAGATTTTCTCACATTGAACAGAAATGTTAATCATACAATTCTTTATACCTGGTTGTTAACTAAACCTTTCTTTTTGTACACACAATTATATATTTACATTTGAAGATACTGTATGCAATGGAGAGAGAAAGGTTTACATATATATATAGTGATCCACAATATGTTGTAATCACACCAAACTATGATAGAAACATTGAAACATAGAAACATAGAATGTGTCGGCAGATAAGAACCATTCCATCCATCTAGTCTGCCCAATTTTTTTTTGAGTACTTTCATTAGTCCCCCGTTCCCGGTCTTATAGCTAGGATAGCCTTGTGTCTATCCCACGCATGCTTAAAATCCTTGACTGTGTTTACCTCTACCACTTCTGCTGGCAGGCTATTCCATACATCCACTACCCTCTTAGTAAAGTAATACTTCCTGATATTACTTTTAAATCGTTGCCCCGCTAATTTAAGACTATGTCCTCTAGTTGTGGTAGATTTTCTTCTTTTAAATATACTCTCTTCCTTTACTGTGTTGATTCCCTTTATGTATTTAAATGTTTCTATCATATCCCCCCTGTTACGTCTTTCCTCCAAGCTATACATGTTAAGATGCTTTAACCTTTCCTGGTAAGTTTTATCCTTCAACCCATGAACCAGTTTAGTAGCCCTTCTCTGAACTCTCTCCAAAGTATCAATATCCTTCTGGAGATACAGTCTCCAGTACTGCGTACAATACTCCAAGTGAGGTCTCACCAGTGCTCTGTACAATGGCATGAGCACTTACCTCTTCTTACTGCTAATACCTCTCCCTATGCAACCAAGCATTCTGCTAGCATTTCCTGCTGCTCTATTGCATTGCCTACCTACCTTCAAGTCCTCTGAAATTATTACTCCTAAATCCCTTTCCTCAGATGTTGAAGTTAGGACTGTACCAAATAGTCTATATTCTGCTTTTGGGTTTTTTGGGTTATGATGTATGGCAAACTTCTAAAAGTGGACCAATCAGTTGAAAAGAATAGAATGGTTCTCCTGATTAGTCTACTTGCATATTTGCTTTAAATATTTGCAAATGCTGTATTTGTAAAAATCACCCTACATATTTAGGAAAATTACTAAACCTTATAATAGTTATAAGAAACACCTAATCATCATATATTTGGCATGATGATAATTATTTCCGTAAAGATGGAAACACAGCACTGATAAAATGCTCAATTTATTTGGGACCTCAGTCTATCTTGATCCCTGTACATCCCTTGTAAATTGAGGGTATTGATTAACACATTGATAGGTATGCTTAAAAGCTTAATTTGTGCAATCACCAGAATCTGCATTGCTAATTCAATGAAAGGCTTTTCTCCCTGATCTTTCCATTACCGAGAACAAAAATATTATTTAATTAACAATTAACTGCCATGTTAAATGATCAATGGCATGCTACAGTGAACAATTTGGAATCCTGATAAGAAAATAGGATTACCATTCAAGACAAAAAACAGCAGCTTACTAGAGCTCATTATCGTCCTAACTGACTATACTATGTACATAATGGAAGAAAAATAAAATAGGGAACTGTGTTATTCATTGTAAGAATGATTTAGATGAGAATATCACCTCTTTAATTAGGGACACTTACAGAACATGTATAATTCAGAATTGTATAATGGTAATTGCCATCCATCAGGTTGCATCCCATAAGTGTCCATTATTTAACTAGAGATTTGGTGGCCATATTTATAGATACATATATATGGAGTAGAATCCCCTAGTGAAGAACATTCTGAGGGTATGCGCAGCATTGTGAAGGCCTGTTTTGTCCACTCAACACAAAGCAAAGCATCAGGCATCAGACTGGAGGTAATATTATTATTATTTAATCTATGCATGCTGGGAACACAACCTGCTATAACAATATTGAAATGGAGTTGCATTACCTACTATAAGATAACAGTGTCATCCAATCTTTTGTGCATAATAGGACCACTGTAAGGTGAAAAAGAAAATAAGAAAGAGAAAAATGTATATCTGCATTTTTGGTGATAAATATAACTCAATTTTCAAATGTGTATGTATAAAACAGATTTTAAGATAGAAATTGAAATAGAAATAGTAAAATATTGTGAGTTCAGAAACTTATGTTATTATTTTATGGAGGGAGGTTAAATTAATCAGTGAAACATAGCCAATATCTAATTGCATATGATATATACCATTAAAAGAGCAATACAAAGTAAAGAGTTATAAAAATAATAATTTTGACTTAATAAGATATTTGTCTAAAAGTAAAAAATAGTAAAACACAGACTGGAGTCAAATAAAAGGCATTATTAGCCCCTTCCTGACTGGGCTGTTTTTACACATGATGTACCTTTTGTGACAATGGCAGTTTTAACACATCTGCAGTGTTTGTGTTCATTTGTAATTTTCTTCTTTCTCACTTACTGTACCCACACAAATTATAAATAGTTTTTTATCAGCAAAAGAAGGGCTTTTTTTAGACTGTATTTTTTTTTACTCATCTACAAAAGCTAATGAAAGAACTGCTCAATAGATTCTAATATTTTTACTGAGGTTAGAAATGTCCAGTTTTTTTAACCTTTCTTTTTTTCAAGGTATAGGGCAATAAGTACAGGTAGCGCATTGCTATTTCAAAACCATTAAAAAAAAAAAAATTAGTGGTAGTGACATTGTAACACTGATATCTGTCATGAATAGAGTTGAGCGGACACCTGGATGTTCGGGTTCGGCAGGTTCGACCGAACTTCGAAAAAATGTCCGGGTCCGTGCTCGAACTTGACCCCGAACTTGACCCCGAACCCCATTGAAGTCAATGGGGACACGAACTTTTGGCCACTAAAATGCCTCTAAAAAGTAATGGTAAAAAAGGGCTAAAATTATGAATGGAGACTTTGTCTCCGTGTAGTAAAATGCCCACAGCCTATAAACCGAACGTTCGGTTTATAGGCTGTCGGCTTATGGAATACATGTATTCCTATTGCTATTCTATAAACCGAACGTTCGGTTTATAGAATAGCCCTAGGATTACATGTATTACATAAGCCGAAAGTCTATAAACCGATCGTTCGGTTTATAGGCTTTCGGCGTTTTACTACACGGAGACAAAGTCTCCATTCATAATTTTATGAATGGAGACTCTGTCTCTGTATAGTTAAATGCCGACAGCCTATAAACCGAACGACTTTCGGTTTATAGACTTTCGGCTTATGTAATACATGTAATCCTATGGCTATTCTATAAACCGAACGTTCGGTTTATAGAATAGCAATAGGAATACATGTATTCCATAAGCCGACAGCCTATAAACCGAACGTTCGGTTTATAGGCTGTCGGCATTTTACTACACGGAGACAGAGTCTCCATTCATAAAATTATGAATGGAGACTTTGTCTCCGTGTAGTAAAATGCCCACAGCCTATAAACCGAACGTTCGGTTTATAGGCTGTCGGCATTTTACTACACGGAGACAAAGTCTCCATTCATAATTTTATGAATGGAGACTCTGTCTCTTATTAGTTAAATGCCGACAGCCTATAAACCGAACGACTTTCGGTTTATAGACTTTTGGCTTATGTAATACATGTAAACCTATGGCTATTCTATAAACCGAAAGTCGTTCGGTTTATAGAATAGCAATAGGATTACATGTATTCCATAAGCCGAAAGTCTATAAACCGAAAGTCGTTCGGTTTATAGACTTTCGGCTTATAGAATACAAGTAATACTATTGCCTTTCTATGAACCGAACGAGAGCCCCATTCATAAGAATTTCTTATGAATGGGGCTCTCGTTCGGTTTATAGAAAGCCAATAGTATTACATTGTATTCTATAAAACGAACGAATAAAACGTAATGAAACGAAAATAATGAACTAATTTCGTCTGAAACGAATGCATTAATGAACGAAATTCGTTTTAGACTAAATAAATAACATTTTCGTCCGAATGGACGAAAACGAAACGAAAATTTTAGTTTTGCACATGTCTAGAATCAACACAGTAAAGGAAGAGAGTATATTTAAAAGAAGAAAAACTCCCACAACTAGAGAACATAGTCTTAAATTAGAGGGGCAAAGATTTGAAAGTAATATCAAGATGTATTACTTTACTGAGAGGGTAGTAGATGTATGGAATAGCCTTCCAGCAGAAGTGGTAGTGGTAAGCACAGTGAAGGAGTTTAAGTAAATGTGGGATAGGCACAAGGCTATCCTAGATATAAGATAGGGAATGGGGGATTAATAGAAGTATTTAGAAAAATGGGTAGACTAGACGGACTGAATGGTTCTTATCTTCTGACACATTCAATGTTTCTATGTTTTTGTGTAAATGTAAAAAAAGAAAAATAACTAGGATACATTTTGCCAACTTACTATTAATAAAACTAACATATTTTGGGATGGATTTATATTACAGGTGCAGACAAAAGAAAGTGTGATCTTATGTGTAAAAGTGTTGTACATTTTTTTACATCATTTTTTGGTGAATGGTTAGTAGTCGGTGTTGGTAGTACAAACTCACAACTTTTGTCAGGAGTTAGTGTTACACATTGGCACAAACAGAAATTTTTGGATGTTCCATTTTTCTAAATATCACCCTATGTGTTTATATTTATGTAAAAAATGTATTCTAAAATATTCAGATAGTTGTAAACCAGTGCATTTATTTAGTCTGATTTCTCTAGTATATATGAATAAAACTTAAAATAAAGTAAAATAGTTTAATATTGAAAAGTAAAGTACTTTACTGAGCCATCTTTTCTTGTACAGCTCTATCAGGGGGGGCAGAGAATGTTGTTTAGAACTGGGCCGGTACCCTACTCTGTTTCTCCTTTTTGTTATTTTCCACACAATCTATATCATACCACCAGCTTTTACACAAAGAACATGCCCCAGCACCCACTTAGCACCCCCAGGACATGCCCCAGTGCCCACATTACAGATCCAGGACTTACCACCCCAGGAAAACCTGGCCCGTGAAAGGTGTATCGTTTGTCACCCCCTGATCACGGCTCTGGTTTAGAATCTCTTCCTTCATCTGACTCAAGATTTAAAAAAAAACATGGCTTCCCCCTAGCAGAGCTACACAACCTAAGTAGGCTTGGTAAGGTACTTTTTTGTTTTCTTTCATTAAAGCATTTCTATTTGAAAACTTTTTTTTATTTGATTTTTTTTTTTGCCCACAGTTAACCATTAAGAAATTTTATGTTTTAAATTCTACTTTTCAGTGTGTTTTCCATTTTCACCTCATTAGATTTATTATTGAAAGCTCTTTGTAAGATAAATGATATTGTATACCTTTTTATTCTATAAATATATGTGTTACAGAAATATGCATTGTATCTCTACTTTTGCTTTAATATGTATGTATTCAGGAAAAGGAAACATATGCAAAGTTTCACAAAAGCTTAATAAATGATCTGACAGTATTGCAAACAATCACATGACTACAAGTAATGCTTATGGACAAAAATGATAAGAAGTAGGTCAATGCATTATTCACAGACAGTGAAGAAGGTTACTGTGTAAGAAATAACTGCAACCAATTCTGACAAACCGTATTAATATTGTAATACAAAATGTGCACCAATGCACACACTAGATTATGGAGATTATTTATAAAAAAGAATTCTGTGGCAAAGTTCTAAAATTGTAATGTTATTGTTGTTTAGACCACTTGTAGAATTTACTTTTAGAAAAATAACCCCTATGTCTTACACAGGTACTAAATTTGATGTTTGTAGAAACAAGAGAATGGGGAGGACTACCCTCAGAAAACATATTTAATAAGGTATGCTGCTAAAAGTGAACAAAATGTATACACTATATATAGCCATATCCGCACACAACAAAAAAATTCCAGATTATCTTAAAACAATTTTAAGATTGTGTCTGAAACTATATCACTTGGGCACAAAGGCTTCTCTAAAACTGATGTATTTTCATTGAAACATTTGTTATGTTGTTACTTCGATGCTTGTTTGGGGTATATATTTTGCTAAAATGGCAAAATGATAAATAAATAACAGCATAAATCTAAATGATACATTTCTGAGAACTTAGGGCCCTTTTTACAGATTAGTTGGGTAGCGTAGATTGATGTGGTAAAAACTGCTGTTTTGGTAGATATTGTGCAATTACCATATCAATCAACCTGTCATGTAATGAAACCCATATGCTAGTTAGTATCCCCAATAAAAGATAGAATATTTCCATGTATATATGTTTATATACTTTAACATATATTATTTTGCACACAATCAATATATTTATTGTGGTCATGTCAGCTGACAATTGCCATGTGGTCCTATGACCACATAACACATAAACACATGATACCACTATTGCAATACACCCCCACTCTCCACAGTGCCAGCTCTGTCCACACACCTCTAGTAAGTTCAGTGGTTGTGACTGCAACTGAACCGGCCACCCTAGGTGGCCCAGACAACCCCTACGACCACTGCACTTAAAACCAGTGTGGACACAGTTGGTATGGTGGTCAGTGGGGTTGTATTGCAGTAGTATGTATTTTAATGTGTTTATTTTAATTATTATGACATTATTTGACATATGTTCTAATTTTATAATTTATTGTATTATGTTGTATCTATGATACTAATATAAATATAAGAGACATTTATATATATATTTTTTAGATGATTTGAACACTATTTTTTATTATTTAAATAATTAAATATGGCTTTTTTTTAAATGTTATTTGTGACTATTTTTTTAAAGCAAAAAGGTAACCTTAAATGCCCCATAGGAAATATTATGGCCACAATTCAGAGCTCTCTAAATAGAGCCCTATATGTATTTCCAATTGCCCGTGCATCAGCTATTCTAGCAGAGGTCTGAATTGTGCAGTGGAATTTCTGTTGATTCATTTGACAAAAGCAGGCTTAAGGGATGTATAGTAGATCACTTTTTCCATGAATATTTGGCTCTCCTGTGCATATTTGTCATTTGATGGGAATAGCTAAGTCTGACACTCCATATATTCCTCAAATCAAATCTCTTGCCAATAAGCTGAGAAAAGCAGATCCTAATTTAGTTTGTGAAAATACAGTTTAATGGAAGGAAATTTAAAACTGGTCTCCCAGCCTATTTTTCAATTGGCTACACATGGAACATAATTCTCTTGTCTTTTACACTTCGCCACAAAAAATGAATTCCTTTCAGTTATAATTCACTGTGAAATAATGTATGTCTAATCAAGCCAATGAAAAAAAAAAACACTAGCTGCCATATTGACCAAAAAACAAGAATTTTGAATTGCTTTAATAATGTCTAGGACCCATATTTAAAAAAAAAAAAAAAAATGAAGAAATCGATAATTAATGATTACAATCATAAAAAATAAAAAATAAATGTCAATAATATTGTGTAGTCACTATCTGTCTAAGAAGCCCATGGATTCTATTGAAATAATAAATGGAACCTTCCAAAAGTTGAGAATAACCAGTTTGTTTGTTTCATCTCCACAAAGGTTATGTGCTCTGATTAAACATGTTATAATATTGTACCATAGTGTGACATAAGAACAAATACCACATAATCTCCTGCCTATCGCTTTCTTGCCCCAGAAATGTTGTTATTTATTTGCCTGTACTGTATGACTGCAGCAATGTTATTAATTATGTGGACTGAGAAAACTGTTTAGCATAATTCTGTTATACTCCATACAAGTTTAATATCTGTTGGTCTTAGCCATTTTACTAAAGTTTCATGATAATGTCATACACTTAATAAGGTATTTCAATATTTTTAGTTGATTAAAAGCATATTTCATGTAATTTAGATATAAATTTAAATGTGTTTGACTTTATTAATATTCATTTACTGGAACTGATAATAGCTATATTTAAACACTACCATACTCTCAGACTAATCCATTTGAATAATTAATTTATATTTTGCTGAATGAAGGCCTGGTTGTAATTATTGCATATCTTAACATTTATGAATGCTTACTATGTTCTATTTTTGTAAAAGTTTAACAAAAATGTCAAGACATAAAACTGGGCCAAGCTATCATAATACCATAGATATTAATTATATACTTTATACTATTATTCAGGCAAATATAGTTATAGCAATAACTATAATCTATGATGTAAATAATATTAATTAAATTCAATGCGTGTCTTTAATAATTATAGCTTTAGGATTTCTAAAAACAAATCTTATATCAATGTTCAAATCTTTCTTGGAAGACTTTTAATTTTCACCTGACATTAGACTATATGCTAAAATTAGTGAAACAAGAAGAAACTTGTGTACTCTGCCTTTATCTAATGGATATGTTTAAATCTGCATTATTTATTAGTAGAAACAGTAACTGTTCATCATTTTCACCTTCCGGGAACATTAATTATCTGGTATGGATTTATAAATGTGAAACTTGTTCCAGAAATGTAACATTTCAGTTTGGTGTAACAATCTTAAATCATCAAATAATTAGTAGTAATGTTGATTGACAACATATATTTGAGCATATTTAATGGGTTTGTTTTTTTACCTAGCAATTAATGTAATATATATGTACTGTATGAGTACTAATTGATAATATATATGTATATATATCAAGATTTTAGAAGTAAATCACTATGGATTTAAGAAGAAAAAATATAATTGGCAGTGTGTAATGTATAAAATAAAAGAGCTAATTGTGCTCTATGATGATACACTAGAGTTTTTCAGTACAATAGTTTTTCTTAAACTTTGACTATAATTACAGAATTAATATATTTAATATAATATCACTAGTCACCTGTTTTGTTTTAAAACAAATTCTGCATCTATACACACATTTTTGTGGTGCTGAGCATTTCATGAATTCAAGAATACTTTATTTCCAAGTGACATTTTTGGAGTAATCTAGACATCAGCTATGTTTCCAAGGAGCGGAATAACTATTCATCAACATATCAGAAGTTCTTGGAATATAACATGATATTGCAGACTGAGGTAATAGAACATAAACAACTCTATTGTATGAAAGTTCCAGCACCACCTAAAATATGTTCAACAATCCTGTCTCATGAAGAACATTTTTCTTTGCATATGATTCAACCAACATAAAATTGTCTTAACCACTCCCTTAATTTCACATGGCAGAATTTTATGAATTCCTTAAACATATTTTATTTGTTATTATTAGAAGTTTAATATAATTGATGTGTTTAACTGTAATTTTCTTCTTTGTCATTTGCTGTAGCCACACAAATAATATATTGTTTTTATATGGATAAGAAGGGTTTTCTTTAGATCATTTTGATCATATCCTATAATATACTATATAAAAAAAAATATGGTGAAAAAATACACATTTTCTGACTTTTATTTGAAAAATATTTTACTCATCTACAGAAACTAATAAAAAAAAAATAGTAAATAGATTGTACTATTTATCTTGAGTACAGTGATACCATCCGTGCATAGGTTTGTTGGATTATTTGGTGGCTAAAAGGCCACATTTTGGAGGTGTGCTTTTTGGTTTTCCAATTTGGGATTCTGACATGCAGAAAACCTGCACCCATGTCCCATTTGGGAACTTTTTAAAGCCAGCCATGTGTATTTTACCCCATCAAACTATATATATATTTTTTTAAGTAGACACCATAGCCTATTTCAAATAGTGGTATTTTAACACTTCCCATGCACTAATTATACCACTAGACTTTGCAAATTTTGTTGTAGCAATTTCTTTTGTGGTTTTTTCACATACATTGTTTTTCAGTGTGTGTGTCACTGCCAAACAACATCCCAATATGTGTTCAACAACATCTCCTGAGTACAGAGATACCACTGATGCATCGGTTTGTTTGGGGGCTAAAAGGCCACATTTGGGAGGAGTGCATTTTTAACTTGGAATTTTGACATGTAGTCAGCATGCACCCATGTTCCATTTGGTACATTTTTTATGCCAGCCAGTGTATTTTACCCCATCAAATCATATAGTTTTTAAAATTAGATACCTTATGCTACTTCAGATTGTGGTATTTTAACACTTTCCATGCACCTATTCTACCAGCAGCCTTTTAAAAAAAAAAAGTTTGTGGTAGTAATGTTATTGTGTTTTTTTCACCTACATTATAATTCAGACATAAATTAACAGATTTGGTCATTTGTGTCACTGCCAAACATCACCCCAATATGTATTCAGCAACATCTTCTAAGTAGAGGGATACCATCCATTCATAGGTTTGTCAGCTTGTTTTGGGGTTAAAAGGCAACATTTGAGAGGTGCGCTTTTCCCAACTTGGAATTTTGACATGAAGAGCAAGGAAGGGGTCAATAGCTCTTATAAGAACCTTTGTAGTACTGTAAAAATTACAGTACAAAACATGAACCCCTAAAAATGCACAGATGAAAATAAATGTGCTGCTGTGCAGTGATCAGGAAAAGAGTTAATACACAGGGTACACTATACACAGGGTATAGATTTTATAAAAGACTTTGGGTCTCACAATTTTTTTACATTGTAATTAATTTATTAAAATTAAAAACTTACATTATACAGATCTGTCTTTCCCCCTTACTAAAACTCAAGTGAGGAGAGCTAGGCTGATCCAGATGGGTCAGATCAATATTTACCAATATTGATCTGACCAGGTGAATGGTGATGCTCATCTGAGCAATCACCAAACTGCCTTTGCCACTGATCGGCTGTTACTGATCACTATACATGTGCTCAGAAAGCTTCAAGCTAATTTTAAGTTACACGTATTCTCTTATAGGTATAATTAACCCCTAGCAGATGTAACACGTTTTTTAAAATGCAGATAGCAAAAAAAATGTTTCTGTAGCCAGATCCCTGCTTATACAGCCAAATCACTGCTTATGCCATGATCTACAATAATGAAGTGGTTAATCTCTTAAAGGAACCTTTTTTTATACTGTAAATAAATTACCTTAACAAATACCATGGCAGCAAAAAATGTGCTTACGCAGTGATCAATGGCAAGGAAGGGGTTAAACACAGGGAATGGCCTGTTTATTAAAATGTTATTCAATGTTATTTAATTTATTACAATTAAAAACTTACATTATACAGATCTGTCTCTCTCCCTCACTAAAACTCAAGTGAGGAGAGTGAGGCAGATCTATCATTGTCAAAGGCAATATGACCAAATATTGTTTTTGACTGTATTGTAAGAGCTAATTTGAACTCTTACCATACCTGCTGGCACACAGATCTGATGTGTCGGCATCCAGCAGCGCCCCTAGAGCAACAGAAGTGAAAACACAAATCACTTCCGTGGCTCTTGCCAGTAAAAGGGAAGCGCCATCTCTACAAGCAGCGTTCCCTTCTACCTGGCTGATGTGGTCGCTCAGGAGAGGGACCATCAATGGAGAAGGAATATCTTAAGGTCTTGCTAAGTGCCCCTCTAGCGAGGCACTTTAGCAAAACCATCAGTGCTTAGGAAGCAAACTTCGCTTTCTAAGCACACGTGTTCAGCCTGTGCTGCCGTTTTCAATTGGCCACTACGATCACGCAGGGGAGTAATTGTAGGGCTCCTGTACTCTTTTTTTAGTATTGCTCAATGCCTCTTTGGGTGCTTTCCTTGGTCTTTTTAGTGCATGATGTGCCAGGCACATCATTTGTTACTAACTGTTTGTTTTTGCGTGACATGTCTGGCATGTGGTTTGTCGCGAAGGGGTTAAAGTAGATCATGTATACCGTACGACAATTACAGGATCTCTTCTGTGTATTCTTTTCATTCTATTATAATGCTCCAATGGATTTAAATTGTAGAGTAGGCGCCATATGGGGGTTGAACAATGTGTTTAAAATAGGGAAAGAATACTGGAATATTTTAACACAACCAAATTTGTATATATGAAATATTTTATATCATAGGTATCCAACAGCGGCTTGCCAGCAGCTGATTAACCAACTTCCCAGCTAATTTCCCAATAGTCTTTATGATTTGCAGAGAATCATGGCAGTTTTAGCTCAGAAACTACTAGATGCCCACAGTTGGATACCTGGGTTTTATAGCAATGGAAGACTAATGAGTCAAAATAGTAGAAGCAGTGGCATCCCGAGGGGGGTGTGGGGGCTGTCACCCATGCTGTCGGCATCCTCCCACAGCACATCGCACAGCTGATCTTTTTTTTTCTGGCAGCTGCATCCTCTAGAATAATACTGGCATACTGAATGACAAAATACTGGCATATATTAAATGGCAAAATACTGGCATATATTGAATGGCAAAATACTGGCATATTACTGTAAATGGCTAAATACTGGCATAGTGAATGGCAAAATAATGCTGACATACTGAATGGCAAAATACTGGCATATATTAAATGGTAAAATACTGACATATTGAATGGCAAAATACTGGCATATGTTAAATGGTAAAATACTGACATATTGAATGCAAAATACTGGTATAGTGAATGACAAAATACTGGCATATATTAAATGGCAAAATAATACTGGCATAGTATTGGGAAAATTGGCTGTGGCTTATATTATTACACGATAACACTGGCATATTATTGGGCAAATAGTCCATGACTTACTAATGACAAAATGATACTGCCACATTATTGGGCAAATTGGTTGTGGCATATTTATGGGCAAACTAACACTGGCATATTAATCGGAAAACTGGTTTATTTTAATTGGCAAAGTGATGTGGTCGCATGGTCTGTGGGGTAAAATAATATGTGCTATGGGGAAGTGACACTGGCTAGTTCTGTGGGGCAAAGTGATACTGTGGTATGTTCTGTGGAGCATTGACACTGTGGCATGCCAAATCATGTTGGTTGCAATATTAGTGCATGGCAAGTGGTGTGGGTACTGTATGGTGCTGTGTTAAGTTTTTTAGGTGCAATGTGGGTGCAGAGTAAGGGAATAAAAACCAGGAACGCAATTGTTCAATAACATTTTTATTACATATGAAAATAGTCAAATATAATAATAAAAATTCAAATAAGTATAAATAAGTGTGTATAGATATGTATTGTTTTACAATTGTACAATTGTCACTTCGCAGGGCTCCGGTGTGTCGCATAATTAATGGCGGTCCCAGATGTGGAATATTTATTGGGCCCGCATGTGTGGCATAATTAAGGGCCTCTTTTGTGTGACATAATTATGGGGCGCTTGTGTGTGGCATAACTAAGGGGCGCTTGTGTGTGGCATTAATTATGGGCACTTGTGTGTGTTATAATTAAGGACTCCTGTGTGTGAGGAATAATTAATTGGGCTCCTAGGTGTGGCATAATTAATTGGGCTCTGGTGTGGCATAATTTATGGGGCTCTGGTGTGGCATAATTAATGGGCTCCTGTGTGTGACATAATTTGTGGGGCTCCTGTATGGCATATTTAATGGGCCATCTGACTGGCATTACTAAGGAATCTGTTTGGCATGGTACTGGAGGAAATCCGGCAGGGGTGACACCATGAGTTACTGCACCGGTTGACACAAACCCTAGTGAATTTGATTAATTGTAAATCACAAAATGTGACATTAACATTAACAATTAAAAATGAAATTTAAATGCTGGAACATGGTGAAACATATTATGTAAAATCAACACTTAATACAAGATTTTAAAGACCCAAAGACTTCTAGACTACACATTATACATTAGGACTGCTTGTATTACTATACTTACTTTGACATCCTAAACGTTCAGTGATACTGCATGATAACTTCCATTTATACAAGATGCATAACATAATATTCACTTTCATTTCCCTTTTCATACTTAATGTGTCAGTTTTAGTAGTTAAAAAAAGAGGTTGGGAATTTCTTTTGTGGGTATAGTAAGGATTATTATTAAAAATTTTCCCACTACAAGGGAGACAATAATTGTACCCTATAAACAAATAAAAAAGAGAAAATGGCAGGAACCGAAAAATTTATTTTATATAAACAGATAACTTTATTAACCCCCAAAATATCTTATAAAAAGTACATAAAATAATCACAATAAATTAAAAGACAATATGATATGGATATTTCTTCTTCAGAAGAATTTGCCTGACACTTCGTAACATTAGGGAGCTTTCGCAGAGACATGGAAAGATATATGCACACATCTTAACATTGAATACAGTTACCAATTCACAATACAGAAAATAACTTTTTTCAGCCAAAAAGTCTTGCATTATATATGTGTGGGTTTAAAGATCAGCCAATAAGACAGAAAACTCCCTATTAGTGAAAAAATGTATGTGTCCGATTAGTGTGCGGACTTTAGCACAGTTGAGGAAATTAAAAGCTCAATATGTGAATGCTGTACAGTCTCCTTCGTATTTAATTGTCCGTACTTGGAACAAGAAGAATATTTTAAGAGCTGACAGGAGAATGAAGCTTTCTGTTGTGTGCTGGTTTTAATTCAAATGAATTAAACACCTGCCACCTGACGATGGCAGGTGTTTGTATGGTAGACCATGGTGTCTACAGTCCTCAACATTGCCCGTATCTTTGAGCTTTTTCAAAAGATTGGAAAACTCTGTCTACCTTGAAATATCTGTCTGGGAAAAACCTTGCTAATGCAGTTTAACTGCTATGTGTCTTCTTGCTATACTCAGTTTTGCCATGGTGTATGACCTTTGACATTAAAGGACAATTAAAGTTTTTTTTGAAACCTTGTTTCTTAATAACAAGCAAGACTAAAAAAAATGATGTTGAAAGTGTAAGCACTGAAAGTGTCAGCACATACACAAAGCCAATCAGAGCGCAGCTTTTCCCTGCTTGTCTGATCAGGGTCTGCATGGGGTGGTAATTAAGGTCCCCTCTACTGATCCAGTGCAAAAATTAGAGTCTCTCTCTGCACTAACATGACTAGACCAGACTCCCTGCTTCTCAATGAAACATGGCAGCTGCTGGTAAATAAACTGGCATGTACTTTCAAATGTATATGCCAGTATATCTTCATCCTAGCGGCACTACATTTTCCACTCATGCTTCTGTAAAAGTGTACTTATCCTTTAACCCCTTAAGGACAGAGCCTTTGAAAAATTTTTGTCCTTTCTGGACAATGGCTATTTTAACATTTCTGTGCTGTTTGTGTTTAGCTGTAATTTTCTTCTTTGTCATTTGCTGTACCCACACATATTATATATTGTTTTTATCGGGACAAGAAGGGCTTTCTTTGGATGCCATCTTTTTGATCATATCTTATAATATTATTTAAAAAAATAATAAAATATGGTAAAAAAAAAAAAATACACAAATTTCCTGACTTTTATTTGAAACATATTCTCCTCATCGACAAAAGCGAACGAAAAAACCTGCTAAATAGATTCTACTATTTCTCCTGAGTACAGGGATACCACCCATGCATAGGTTTGTTGGGGTGTTTGGGGGCTAAAATGCCAAATTTGTGAGGTGCAGTTTTTTGTTTTCCAACTTGAAATTTTTACATGCAGACAGTCTGCACCCATGTCCCATTTGGGACATATTTGAAGCCAGCTAGTGTATTTTACCCCATGAATCCATATATTTTTTAAAAGTAGACACCCTAGGCTATCTCAAATGGTGGTATTTTAACACTTTCCATGCACTAATTCTACCACCAGCCTTTGTCAAAGTTTGTGGTAGTAATTTTTTTGTGTTTTTTTTCCACAAACCTTGTACTTCAGACATGAATTCACAGATTTTGGTATGTGTCACTGCCAAATAACACTCCAATAAGTGTTCAGCAACATCTCTTGAGTACAGGGATACCACCCATGCATAGGTTTGTTGGGTTGTTTGGGGGGTAAAAGGCCAAATTTGGGAGGTGCAGTTTTTGGTTTTCCAACTTGAAATTTTGACATGCAGACCGCCTGCACCCATGTCCCATTTGGGACATATTTGAAACCAGCCAGTGTATTTTACCCATCAACCCATATATTTTTAGAGTAGACACCCTACGCTATTTCAAATGGTGGTATTTTAACACTTTCCATGCACTAATTCTACCACCAGCCTTTGTCAAAGTTTGTGGTAGTAATTTTTGTGTGTTTTTTTTTCACAAATATAGTATTTCAGACATAAATTCACAGATTTTGGTATGTGTCACTGCCAAACAATAACCCAATATGTGTTCAACAACATCTTCTGAGTACAAGGATACCACCCATGCATAGGTTTGTTGGGTTGTTTGAAGGTGCGCATTTTCAACTTGGAATTTTGACGTGTAGTCAGCCTGAGCCCATCTTGCATTTGGGACTATTTTTTAAAGTAGGACAGTGTAGTTTACCCAAAAAAGTATATATTTTGTAAAAGTAGACACCCTAGGCTATTTTAAATGGTGGTATTTTAACACTTTCCATGCACCAATTCTACCACCAGCCTTTGTCAAAGTTTGTGGTAGTCATTTTATTGTGTATTTTTTCCCACATACATTGTACTTTAGACACAAATTCACATATTTCGGTATGTGTCACTGACAAACAATACCACAATATATGTTCAGCAACATCTCCCGAGCACAGGGATACCACCCATGCATAGCTTTGTCAGCTTTGTTGGGGGTTGAAAGGCTACATTTGAGAGGTGCGCTTTTTGATTTTCCAACTTGGAATTTTGACATGTAGAGCAAGGAAGGGGTTAATTGCTCTTCTAAGAGCCTTTGTAGTACTGTACAAAAAAATTAACCCCTAAAAATGCACAGACAAGAAAAAAATTTGCTGCTGTGTAAGATCACTGCGTACACAGTGAACAATTGCAGGGATGGGGTTAAATACTGGAAACGGCTTTTATAAAAGCCTTTGGGTCTCAATGTTATTAAATATATTATAATTAAAAACTTACATTATACAGCTCTGTCTGTCTCCCTCACTAAAACTCAAGTGAGAGGGAGGCAGATCTACACGGGTCAGATCAAATATTTACAAATATTGATCTAACCAGGCGAATGGTGATGCTCATCTGAGCAAACGCCAACCCGCCTTTGCCACCGATCAGCTGTTACTGATCGCTATACATGCGCTCAGACAGCTAAAACAATTTTTTTTACGTTAAGCGTAATCCCCTAGCGGGTATAATTAACGCGTGACGGGTGTAATAAAAAAGTTTTTTAAAAAAGTAAAAATGCTTCTGCAGCAAGATTTCTGCATTTGCGTCAGATCGCTGCTTAGATCTACAGCAAGCAAGGGGTTAATCTCTGTTAAAAGAGCCTTTTTTATACTGTAATGAATTACAGTAAAAAAATTAACCCCTAAAAAATGCACAGACAGCAAAAAATGTGCTGCTGTGTATGATCATTGCGTACACAACAATCAATGGCAGGGAAGGTGTTAAACACTTGAAATTGCTTTTATAAAAGCCCTTGGTTACTAAAATGTTATTAAATATTTTTAATTGTATTATTTTATTTTATTTTTTACTTTATCTGATCTGTCTCTCTCCCTTACTAAAACTAGTAAGGAGAGGGAGGCAGATCAATACTTGTCAAAGTCAATATTTACTAATATTGCCTTTGACTGTATGATAAGTGCTCATCAGAGCACTTACCATACATGCCTGCACACAGATCACACAGATCTGTTGTGCAGGCATCGATTGGCTCACCCTAGAGCATCGGAAGTGAAATACATTCACTTCCGATGTTTTTGCCATTAGAAGAGAAGCGCTGCCTGTACAGGCAGCGTTCCCTTCTACTGAGCCGATGGGGTCGCTCAGGAGAGCGACCACCATCGGTTCTGAGGAGCCTGAAGGTGCTGCTAAGTGCCTCGCTAGCGAGGCACTTTAGCAACACCGGAGGTGCTTAGGAAGCGAATGATCGTTCGCTTCCTAAGCACATGTGTGCAGCGGGCGCAGCCATTTTTAAATGGCTGCTACGATCACTCCGGGGAGTGATCGTAGCACGCCCCTGCACTTTTTGGGGGTGTTGCACAATGCCTCTACCTAGAGGCATTGTAGCAACACCGATAGAGTAAAGAAACTCTGTTAAGTGCATGACGTGCCAGGCACGTCAGCTGTCGGCAAGTCCTCGATTTGCCGTGATGTGCCTGGCACGTCATCTGTCCTTAAGGGGTTAAACTGTCTTCAGCAATCTAAATTTGTTAGCTGAGTTTAGCCGTTGCTCACCAAGTGTTCTTCCTTCTACACAGTTCTTTCTGTTTCAGGTAATGATTGTGTTTCAACCTACATATTAAATTGATGATCAGTGGTACCTGTTGGTATAATAATTTAATCATACACCTGACTATTTGCCTACAAAATCCCAGATTTTGTGCAAGTGTACCTAGAAGAATTGATGTTGTTTTGAAGGCAAAGACGAGTCACACCAAATATTGATTTGATTTAGATTTTTCTTCTGTTCACTCACATTGCATTTTGCAAATGTATAGAAATAAAGCATTAACATTTCTATTTTTGAAAGAAATTCTTACCTCCTAATACTTTTTCACAGTATCTTACATTTAATGCTACTCACTTATCTCAGTAAGAAAGTACCTTACCCTATACCTTGAATATTTAAATTAAGCTAAATATAGATAATGAGCAAAAAAAAGGCAAAACAACAGATAATCAAGATATGCAAATTACTACTTTTTGTTTTCATTACACCTTCTATTTTTTGTAGCTACACATACAGAAATTGTAGTTACATTGGGAAAATCAATCTGTTTCCAGTTTAAACCTTGAATGACTATAAAGAAGGCATCTTGCTTTTAACCAACTCTGAATTCCATGTTGTTAAATGTTGTATTCTGGGGGCATTGCTGCCTAATTAGCATCTAATACTATGTCTTTTTTCTTGATTTAATAGGACTAGAAAGATTGAAATGGATTAAGGGTAAAGTACAGTTTTGCTTTCAAAATGTAGGTGCCCCTTTGATCAGACTTTGAAAGAAATGTCAGAAATACAAATGAAAGAAACAATATTTTTTGGGAGAAACAAAATGACAAACATATTACCATTTGATTCTTACCCTAGGCTGATGCTCAGGGTTCAGTCATTGAATCATAGTACTAACTACTGTGATCAATCCAATAAACTCATGTTAAAGCTATGCAGAGTGAACCATTGTTCATTTTTTCTCTCATAAAATTAGTAAACAGAATATAATTGATATATTTGATGTTGGTATATTCCATCATTTCACTTTGAACCAGATATGGCTGACGGGTTATATGTTATTTTAAGTCCAAACTTGACAAAATAGCTATATGTCCCGTTTTGTATTTTAAAATGGCAAAACTTGAAATATGTTAATGAATAAGTCTTATTACTTATAATTCAGATGCTTTTTTAAATTAGGGACAGATGGAGCGTGAGTTACACAATATACAATCCCAGGAAAAATTCAAAGAAAGAAACAGTTCTGAAAAGTACAGAAAAAAATCAGCAACTGTTGGTGCCTCTAAACACTTGTTAATGTTGTATCCATTCCTCACCCTGGGTGCTGGATAACGTAATAGAGCCAACACAATTCTGAATCCACATAGACTCACAGACAAACGTCAGCTGCAGATGCAGATAATGAATCTGTGCTATTGATGGTAAAAATTCCAAATCTGTATTATTATCCCATAGAAAATTAAAAATCCCTATGCAGAAGGACAAGACATGAGCACAAAAAAAACATGTAAGTATGGCAGTGGAAACATACATCAAACTTTGTGAGCTTGAGATAGCGAAGATAAAATGGAGGTCGAAAACTAAGAGTAATTTAGGGAACGTCCGGCTTTACGGTTGCTGCAGGAGGATGTGGATATCACCATCAGAGTAGCTGATAAGGGTGGTGCCATTGTTTTTATGGACATGGAACAATACCTTAGGGAAGCTCATTTGCAGCTTAACGATATGCAACATTATACCAAACTACATGTTGATCGAATTGTTGAGATTCAACAACTTATTGAGATCGTGCTACATAAAGCTCAAGTGTCACATATCATCAACGATAAGGAAGCAGCTTACCTCACTAAGGCAAATCCTAAAACAACTTTTCTGTACCTGTTGCCCAAAAGACATAAAAATCTGCGTAATCCCCCTGGTAGACCGATTGTATCAGGGTATGACTCTGTTCTCCAGCCCCTTTCAGTCTTTGTCGATTTACATTTGCAGCCCTTGGTACTCAAGATGCGGTCTTATATTAAGGACACAACGTCATTTCTTACCCGTATTTCGGATTACCATTGTCCTAGTGCAGAAACCTGGTTGTGCACGATGGATGTCTCTAGCCTCTACACCTCCATCCCTCATGATGGTGGTCTGGAGGCTATTGGATATTCCATTGATACATACCACATTGACACTGAACATAAGGATTTCATTTTGGAACTTCTTCAGATTGTCCTTATTTTATCTTTGATGGAGATTTCTATCTGCAAATTCAAGGTACTGCGATGGGGTCCAATGTGGCCCTGTCATATGCTAACCTGTTTATGGATCGATTTGAACAGACTTTTGTATATACTCATGAAGAGTAGTGTCTAGTGTTGGGGTGTGGCTTTGATACATTGACGATATCTTTTTTATTTGGCATGGTACGGAATCTCGCCTTCTACAGTTTAAGGATTATTTGAACACCGAACTTGAGACAATTTCGTTTACAATGGAATCTAGTAGAACATGTGTGCACTTCCTTGATGTCCAAGTATCAGTTACTAATATTGGTCTTTCCTTCAATTTGTATAGGAAGGAGACTAATCGGATTTCCTTTTTACACGCCTCCTCGTTCCATCCCAAAAGCCTATTGAACAACTTACCATACGGTCAGTTCCTTAGACTACGACACATTATTGACTGTGAGGAGAATTTCTCGGCTTGTGTTCTTGAACTCACTGACAATTTTGCCCTCAGAGGATATGATCCAGTTAACCAGGAGCATTGTGCAAACCGTGCGAAACAGAAATCTCGACAGGAGCTTCTCACTTCCCATCAATGGAAGGACCCTTCCAATCGCATCCTGTGTATTACTACATATTCAACGAAATAAAGCCAGGTACGCCATATTCTCCACAAATATTGGTTTGTGTTACAAGCAGATAAAAAGGTGGGTTCTTTGTTTCAACAACGACCTCTTATGGCATACAAGAGGTCATGGAATCTACGTGACCAACTCACAGATAACAAACGTGGTTCTCGAGTTATTCCCACTCCCTCTGAATCTAATTGGCTTGCACCACCACTAGGGATGCACAAATGTGGCAGATGCGTTAACTTCAACAATGCTATCTTAACATCATATTTTACGCACCCAAGGAGGGGCACTACATTTTCTGTTCACAAATATCTTAATTGCCAATATCCGTTTGTCATTTACTTACTTAAGTGCCCCTGTGGATTGTGTTATGTAGGTGAGACTACTCGACCACTCACTATTCGCATAGGTGAGCATAAGAGTGCTATACGTACAGGGTCCCAGAAGTCTCCTGTGGCACGTCACTTCAACAGTTTACAACATGGTGTTTTGCAATTGAGATTCTTGGCGATTGAGCACATTTCAGCACGCACCGAAGGGATTGACATTATCCCCCTGCTTAAACGCAGAGAGTTGTATTGGATTTATACCCTACAAACATTGCACCCCTTCGGGATGAATGAAGAGAGGGACCTATCGGTATTTCTTTAATTACGTGCTATTTCTTACACTTTAGGACTCTACTACAAGGTTGGGTTGCTTTATTTATCCCTTTGCCTCCATACTTCCATAGTAGTGTGGGTTGTTATTATCCACAAGTAATCTTTATTATCTTTGATGTATTACTCTCTCCGGTTGATGCAGTGATACATTTTTTTTCCTACTCCAGCTGTCTGTTTTTATGGTTTTTAACCATTATTTTTTTATTTTATTTTTTTACAGTTCGTTGTACGGATGAGCCTGCCAAGTTTGTTGCTACACAGTCCCATCGTTGGGTGTCGTTTTACTTTTCTTGTGTTATGGTTAATTGATTTTTTGTATGAGATTTATATTGTTTTTTCTTTTCTCTTATGTATCATATAAGCTTGTTTTGTATTCAGTACTTATGTGCATTGTTATGCCTGACGTGCTGTCATTATGTCCTCCACAATTATTACTTTTTATTTCTTGTATTTTTTGCTTTCTTATGTAGATACTTTATTAACTACATTTCTTTATTTTTCTTGTTTTTTATATACATTTTTTTGGTCATCATATGTTCCCTATTATAGTATGCATCAAATAATATTTTTTTGAGACAATGGGAATTTTTTGCTTTTGTAGTGCAATAGGTGGCTGTGAGCCACTCTGCATTCCTCCTTTTTTCTGTCTGCATTTTTTTATTTTACTTTGTTGCTTTCATTTGGATTTCTTTTCCATATGTTTATATTCAAATAGTTTTTGCTTTATTATTTTTTCATTTATATTTTCTTTGTTTAGTTTGCCATTTTTATTATATTTTTTTTGGATATTCCTTTATTGCATCTCTACCTTATATTTCATTTGCTCTCCATATGCTTGTTTTTTATTTAATTATGTGTTGCTATTCCTCCGTTTGTCTCATGTGTAAATTGCCTGTTTACATAGTTTAGTTCTGTGCCCGTGTCTTTAGCATTGCGGGCATACAGTATGTTAGCCCGCTTTGTTAATAAAGTTTCTTGACGCACAGCGTGACGTCATCAAGCCACGCTGTGCGTCAACATGGCGGCCACCATCGGGGATCCCTGCATTTCTTTTTCATTTGGGTAATTATCAATGTCAATTACGCTTATTATTTAATTTTTTACATTAGTTTTGCCTGTGTTTTGCTTATATATATATACCTGCGTGTACAACTCATCTGTAGGTCTCCTTGATAAAGGCTACTTAGCCGAAACGTCGGTGACCTCTTTTGCGCAGTGTGTCCCTCCTGTCCATTTCTTTTTGTTTGATCAATTTTTTTTGTGCTACTCATTTTTTCATTTATTTGTAGATACTTGTTGCATCTGCTTATTTAATATTTGTTTATTACATTTTTTTGCTATGTGTCTATTTTTCTAATAAGTTTGTATTTTTGTATTTTATAGCTTCACTTATTGTGTGCTCCTCCAATCTCTCTTTTGTATATATTATCTTTGGGGGAGATATTTGGACTCCCCTAGGGGTGATGCACCAGACTATCATTGCTATTATAGCTTTGGTGTTCTTCTCTGATTAACTTTCTGTGCACAAAAAAACAACAAAACAGGGCAATAAACTTTACACGTTTCGCATGACAAATAATCAAATGTCTTGCGCGTAACGTAGGTTGCTCTGTTTTTTTGCTCATGTCTTGTCAGACTGCATGGTGATTTTATATTTTCTAGAATATTCAGTTTACAAATATACTTTTCCCTTCTCAGGAAATTCTTATCTCTAAGGACCTTTAATAACACTGAACACAAGTTCAGTGATCATTATACCTGTTTAGAAAGCCTAATGCTTCCACATACATTGCAGATTGGCCACTGAGATAAAAATAATCCATTGATTTCCAGAGAAAATCAATAAGGCAGTAAAATGGGATTTCTCTATTAGGAGAAGAGATACCTATGGTGAGCACATTGATCGACATGCTGTAACTAAGCATGTTAAAATAACAATAAACATATGAACAGGTCATTTAAAAAAAAAAAATTCTCACTAGTTATATACATGTAAACATAATGAAAGGGAGACAGATGAATAACATAATTATATTTTTATAAGGACAGCCAATTTGAAGAAGAAAATATGAAGTATCTCTGAGAGAAACACACGTGGTTTTGCCTTTTCCTTGAAATCAACATTTGGATCTCTTTGACAGGCTCCCAGGTTCAGACATAAACATCTAGCTTAACTCCTTAGTGACAAGACCTTTTAACCTTGTCTTTCCCTTGGTGACAAGGGCTGTCATAAGAAGGGCTTTCATTAGATTTCATTATGTTCATCATTTCTTATAAATACTAAAAAAAAATCATAAAATATGATGAAAAAATAAAAAAATAAAATTTTTTCTAACTTAGACCTAAAAAATGATTTACACAAATACAATCATTCAAAAATACCTAGTCTAAACAGTTTCTAAATGTTGTTCTGAGTTCATAAATATGCTTGTTTCCATGTTTTTCTGCAGTTTTTTGCGACATAGGGCAAAAATTAAAAATAGTGTGTGGGGTGGGGGGCTTTCTTCAGTGACCTTTTGACTCCAACTAAACCCTAAATTTAACCCTAACCCTACATTTAACCCCAACTCTAACCATTACACTAACCCTTAATATATTCTAATTTTAATTTAATTGTAACCCTATCCCTTATGGTAACCCTAATTTGATTGTAGCCCTAACAACTATTCTAACCCTAGATTTTCGCTAATTAAGTTTTTTTTTTATTGAATTGTTGCTGAATGCCTCTCGGGGAAGTCAAGCAACAGCATCAGAGTGATCGTTGTTCACGAAAACCGTTCATTCCACCGCAGGAATTTGATTGTCACGAAGGTGTTAAAGCATAATTTATTGCCTAACTGTCGTAGGAAATTAATTGGAATACACAGCTAAACATTAAATCTATCAATTTCCAGATCTTTTTTTTTTTATCATAATAAAAGGATCTAACCCAAAATTAGAAACGTTCTGATTTCTTTGTATTATGTTCAATTTGTTTATAGTGCCTGAATACTTGTGCATTAATGTTAACATACATTCAGTCCAGGACATTTGCAAAATAATTTAAAACTCCATTTATTGGCAGATTTGCATTGTATAAATGCAACATTATGGGAAACATGTCAGCATACTATGTATTTCAGAATGTCGATGGTCCATGCTTGTAGCATGGCCTGATTAAAAATAATTGGACAGTACTGAATTAATGTATTACCAAAAACAAATTAAAATATATACTTAAATTTGTAAATGATATTCAACTTTCTTTTTTGTTTCCATAATAGGAGACAGAAAATATTTTATGAATTTACAGTTATCACAATTTTAAAATGAGTGTGGATACTTCTTAGATAAGCTCAAAACATTTCCCCTTGCTGCAAAGAACACATTTTTACAGGAATAAACACATATAAAATGAGCATGTGATGCTTCTAGTGAACCTTTAAAATCATAACCTTTATGAAATTCAAGTTCTTAAAAGCATCCGAACACCACCTGCTACACATACATTATGTAATGTCTAATTTTTGCTTAAAGGAAATTATTAAATAGTGTAAAGGCAATCCAGCAATTATTCAATATTGAAGCATCCCAACTTCATTGACCTGACACAACCAGATGCTGTTGTACTGGACTAAAAAGTCATGATAAGTAACAAAATAACCACTAAAGATAGTACAGAAACAAAACCACTAATCTAAAACACAAATGCTCATCAACCATTAAAATCAAAGTAATATTTTGAAAGCATTGGGAAGAAACCAGTAATTTGTGGAAAAAGCAAACCAGAATTTTGATTCCTTTCCCTAACCTAACCACACATCTTAAAAAGACAGTAATTCAATGCAGAATTGAACCCAGTCTAAATGACTAACTTTCCTAGCCTGTAAATTTCACCTGGAACTGCTCCATCAGGGACAAAAGGACAGCTGCATAGACCCTTCTTTTTCATGCCATACAACAAATATTTTCCTACCGATCCCCACTTTCAAATATATTTAGGGGAAAAAAAGAAATAAAAAAAGGCAATATACTAACTATGCCCGAAAATAAAGTAGGGATGGTGTAAGGGAATGGAGATATATTGGATCACAACAAGGCATGGTTCCCAAAATACCTTCAAATGAAAATGGAGATAGGGACTGCACAATGGAAAAGTGATGGGATGGAAGGTTAGACTGTAACCTATGAAATAGTATAGGAGTTGTAATAACTGTAATTACACTCACCATCTGTTTCTCACTTCTGATAAAGGTGAATGGTGAAATGTGTCAGATACAAAATACCAGTGGAATGATGCTATAAGCTAATTTCAGTACCATCTAAAGAGATAGTATTAAATTTGAGTTTGTGTAACATATTTATCTGTTTATAGTCTATTTTATATTTAACTTATATACATTTATATATTTGTATGTAGCGGTAACATTAAGTGTGAATATTTTTTATTTGTTTCTCGACATCCCTTGTCAAACTCGAACTTCCATCTTGCTATTGTGGTCCATAAAAAACATAAAAAAGGTATTCACTAAAATTAAAGTTTGAGATCAATGTGGCTAACCAGTAGACATGTGCATTCGTTTTCGGACAAATGCATTTTCGTCCGAAAATAGCATTTTCGTCCATTCGTCCGAAAAACGAATAACGAAAATGCTAAACTAACGAAAGCCAAATGAACGAATGGTTAATAAACGAGAATCATTTGTCTATTCGTCCATTCGTGCTATTGGCATTCTATAAACCGAAATAGAGTCGGTTTATAGAATACCAATAGCATTACATACATTCCATGAACCAACATAATAAACGACTTTCGGTTTATGGAATGCATGTAATGCATTAAAATGGCAATTAAATTAGCTAAATTGGAGAATGCAAACTTAATTGCTAAGGAGAGCAAGAGGAATCACCAAAACATTTTTAAATATATAAATGGCAAAACATGAGAGGCTGAAAAGGTTGGGTCTTTAATATTTTAAATACTTTCTTTTCTTCTGTTTTTACCAAGGAAGAACCAATGGACAGGAACGTGCAAGCTACTTTTATAGAACAGTCACAGCAAGTATGTCCTAGTTAAGTCCTCTGTATCTTAGAGTCACATGCCATCATTCTTGTGCCCACTCAGTTGCAACATCCTCTTTACTACTATGAAAAATAAATCTGTTTAAAAGACCATCTTGAGGGTATATTCCCTCTTTAAACACAAATTTTCTCCTAATTTAGGCATTTGCTTGCAGTTCTGCTAAGACAGTTTAAAGCTACTTCTTCAGCACTTTGTATTCACTGTATTTACAGTATAAACAATATTTAGGTGACAGATCTAGTATGGAAATCACATAGAAGAAACGTTTGTATATTACAATAATATGAGTATTTATGCAATCTGAGATCATACATGCCCAATTTAAAACCATGATAAAATGAGTATACTACATCTGAGATGGCACGTGCCCCATTTAAAACCTAAAACTAATAAAGAAATCAGATAATCCTAATGAATTCATTGCTGTCTTGCCCACCCCTCTTTCATTGTCAACACCTCTAGAAACATCTGGAGGGACATCTTGGACAACTATGCGTAATTATTTTATTTAGAACATAATCTAATATGTGTTTTGCATTGGTATTGATTTAACCAAATGTTGTATGACATCCCTTTAATAATATCATCATCTAATACCAGTCAGAACTTCAAGCACTATTTGAAAAGTTATGAGTCCCAGCTTGGGGTACATAACTCACTTCAGTTTTATTTCTCACCCATAAATTTTCTACAATAGAGTTTCTGTAGTTTGTGTCTGTTTGTTCTGACAACTTCATGCAGTGTAGCACATGGCAAATATATATTGTGTGAATTTTACCAGCATTCACTGTAAACCATTGCATATATGGTATATAATATCACAGTCAGGAAATAGTGTTATCATTACATATTTATTAAAACATTTACTTTTGTGTTATAAATTGTTAATAATATGATTAACTATAAATCCTGTAGTGGAGATGCAGTCTGACCAAGGTATTGTATTTTATGAATTTTCAATGAATTTAAATTAGTTTTCAGTTTATTATAGCATTAGCTAATAAATAATTTGGGGACATGCAATTCTATGTCACACTGTTTTGGGCCAAATATAGCAATGTTTGTTGACACATTGTGCACACACAAGCTGTTGGAGGATGAAGATAACACAACCAAGCTGTGGTACAGACCATCTGTTTGATTACAAATATGGCACAAATAAGCTGTTAGGGGACACATATGGCACAGATAAATTGTTTGGGGACAGGAATTACACTTTAAAATTTATTTCGGGGTACATCTGACATGGTGGAACAAGTTAAGTCAAGGGGCATGTATCAGGACTGAAGTCAGATTTGGAGATTTCTTGTAATAACACGTTTATATATTTTTTGGTACAAGCAGTTGGTAGTTTCATTAACTAATAGGGTAATTTAAAGGAAAGTTAAACGTTCTAGATGTTCATAAATTTGTGTTCATAAGAAGGATGATGTCATAAATAGGAGACACCACAAACACGTAGAATGTTTTGTACTGACTGTAAAAACAATATAAAGGTAATTAAGTCATTTTAAAATCTATATATTTACTTACAGTCAACTGTTTGCCTATGTATTAGAAGTGATAAAGAACACAACAAACAAATTCAACATTTCAGCAAGTGAGAATGGGCAGAGAAAATTTGTATAATCCATTTACCTATGTTTTTCATATCCATGGTCCTGAAACAAGCAAACATTATATTTACTTATAATATATTAAAATATATTACCTCAACCATCACTTTGTACATATATTATTATTGCTTAAAGGGACATTACACTTTTTTTTTTAAAAAGTTAGTTGTCCCTATTATGAGGATGAACTTGATCAAGCAACACTCATTTGAAATTTTACCAGATAATGCTTTTATCTTCTATGTTCCAGTTTGTTTATACCTGCTGATGTTCCTGATCCGAAGTGTAAGATATTATATGCACTTTATATTAAATTCCATTTTAATCCACTAATACCATCTTTTATTCCTTGGAGGTTGAAAGAATCCAGGATGAGAAGCTGCCACGTATTTTTTGTCTTGTCCCAATAATATAGGGACTATATGTGAGTGCTTCGTGTTTCCATATTTGCACTATTAATATACCTCTGTATTTGCCTCACTGGGTATATATCTTGCATTATTTGCACAGTCGAACCACTGTTTTATTGTATTGTCACTTTACAGCCCGTATAGCACACTGTCACTTTTTGTATTTTAAGTTTTTATCCTCTGACTGACAGCTGCCATGCTTCCAAAGGAAGCAAGCAGCCATTTGGTTGGCGACTAGCTTTCTCTGCTAGCGAGGGTCTCTCGGTGTGCTAGCAGCGAGTGACCCTTGCATTCAGCCGTCAGAGCTGGGAAAGCCCCCGCTCTGATTGGTTGTGCGCATGCTGACGTTTTTCAGCACGCAACAACCAGGAACTGCTGTGTCTCGCATGTGAGACACAGCAGAAAGTAAACTCCAGTATTACTATTAAGATACACGTCGGGTTTACTTCATTCTACCGCACATGTATTGTTTAACATTTGCTTCCTTTAAGGAAGCAAGGGTTAAACAATGTTTAATTTCCTTTTAGTATCAAAAATCATGACAGGCTGCTGCTAGGTTACTGCCAATGGTACAATACCCATATAAAAAATCTGGGGGAAAAAATAAAATACAATTTATATAATCTAAAATCCGTTGAAACTGCATATCATTTTGTTTCATTAAAACGCCTCAACAGCTCATAATAAACATACAAATGATCGTAAACACACAATAAAAATGTGCTCTATACTTTTTTTGTAAGAGTGATGAGAAGCAAGAGTACACATTTTAGAAAGAAAAAGGATAGGTTTACATTTGTATGAATGAAGCTAATAACTTGTCTGGTTACTATAATGCTAGTTAATGCATGCAATATAAATAAACCCTTAGCAGTATAAAATACATCTAAAGAACTATAAAATGTGCAATGGTGAGATCTATCGGCCTGGAAAAAAATGGTAACATGGGATTCTTGTAATCTCGTTAACCTAGAAGTATACATGGAATTAAAAGCAATATCTATAGAACAGCATACCACTCAAAGATAATTTTAATCAGACAAATCTGGCCTTCTGCATGGTTAAACTTATCTTTGTGATCCCTCTTTAAAATCTTTAAAATAAACATGTCTTGTAGACATGTGCATTCGTTTTCGGACGAATGCATTTTCGGACGAAAATAGCATTTTCGTCCATTCGTCCGAAAAACGAATAACGAAAATTTTAACTAACAAAATCCGAATGAACGAATGGTTAATAAACGAAAATCATTCGTTCATTCGTCCATTCGTCCATTCGTCCATTCGTGCTATTGGCATTCTAAACCGAAATAGAGTCGGTTTATACAATACCAATAGCATTGTACTACATTCCATAAACCGACATGAATGACTTTCGGTTTATGGAATTCATGCAATGCTATTGGCTTCCTATAAACCGAAATTGAGTTCCCATTCATACGAATAGGTCAATTGACCTATTCGTATGAATGGGGACTCTTTCGGTTTATAGAAAGCCAATAGCATTGCATGTATTCTATAAGCCGAAAGTCTTTAAAACAAACGACGTTCGGTTTATAGAATACATGTAATGCTATTGCTGTTCTATAAGCCGAAAGACTTTCGGCTTATAGAACAGCAATAGGATTACATTTATTCTATAAACCGAACGTCGTTCGTTTTAAAGACTTTCGGCTTATAGAATACTATTGGCATTCTATAAACCTAACTAGAGTCCCTCCTCATTCATAAGAATTTCTGATGAATGGGGACTCGACTCTGGTTCGGTTTATAGAAAGCCAATAGTATTCTATAAGCCGAAAGTCTTTAAAACGAACAACGTTCGGTTTATAGAATACATGTAATGCTATTGCTATTCTATAAACCGAACGACTTTCGGTTTATAGAATAGCCATAGGATTACATGTATTACATAAGCCGAAAGTCTATAAACCGAAAGTCGTTCGGTTTATAGGCTGTCGGCATTTAACTATACAGAGACAGAGTCTCCATTCATAAAATTATGAATGGAGACTTTGTCTCCGTGTAGTAAAATGCCGAAAGCCTATAAACCGAACGATCGGTTTATAGACTTTTGGTTTATGTAATACATGTAATCCTATGGCTATTCTATAAACCGAAAGTTCGGTTTATAGAATAGCAATAGGAATACATGTATTCCATAAGCCGACAGCCTATAAACCGAACGTTCGGTTTATAGGCTGTGGGCATTTTACTACACGGAGACAAAGTCTCCATTCATAATTTTATGAATTTTCATAATTTTATGAATGGAGACTCTGTCTCCGTATAGTTAAATGCCGGCTTTTAACTATACGGAGACAAAGTCTCCATTCATAATTTTATGAATGGAGACTCTGTCTCCGTATAGTTAAATGCCCACAGCCTATAAACCGAACGTTCGGTTTATAGGCTGTGGGCATTTAACTATACGGAGACAAAGTCTCCATTCATAATTTTATGAATGGAGACTCTGTCTCCGTATAGTTAAATGCTATTGTATTCTATAAACCGACTCTATTTCGGAATATAGATTATAGAATGCAATAGTACTACGAATGGACGAATGATTTTCGTTTATTAACCATTCGTTCATTCGGCTTTCGTTAGCTTAGCATTTTCGTTCTTCGTTTTTAGGGCGAATGGACGAAAATGCTATTTTCGGACGAAAATGCATTCGTCCGAAAACGAATGCACATGTCTAGTATATATTCACATGTAAATTGCTTTTTTAATAAAAAATTATGATATAAAAAATCTTGTTTTTATTTCCTTTTATGTGACAATGCTGCCTCTCTCTTTCCCTTGCCCCCAGATTTATCGCTCTCCCCCCCCTTAGTGTTGTCTCTCTCTCACCCTCCTTTTGGCTCCCCCCCTCGCTCCCCTTGTGTCTGTCTCTTCCCCCCTTCCCTCCCCTTGTTTCTCTCTGCCCCCCCCTTGTTATTCTGTCCCCCCCTCACCTGTTTCTTGCTCCCTGGTGGCTAGTGGGGGCAGCCGGGGGATGTATGCACTATACATAATAGACGGAAGTGTCGGGCAGCATGGAGGTTGTCTGCACGATTCGTGCAGACATCCCCCAGCTGCCCGAACGAAAATTTTAGTTTTGCACATGTCTAATGTCTTGGTTAAAGGATTCTGGTAATAACAATCAAATACATTTAGTTTATACATGTGTTGCTTACTCCCCTCCCCCTTTAAAATGTACTTAAGGCATTGAAATATAAATATCATAAGTATACACATTAAAATAGTCTGTGATTCTTTTTTTTTTAAAGTATTGCAAATAGATACAAATATTAAAAAAATACACATAAACATACATACATACAAAGGACGTCCATAAGACATAGCACATAGAGGAGGGGGGCATATCCTATCAAAAACAATCTTCAAAATGTAATGTTATGTTATATTAGTACACTTTCCTTACTCTCTTCTCCCTCTCCTCCTTGGACATTAACATTAATACAACATTTAAGTGGCATAGTTAATCAGGAACCCCCTGCTATCAAGTTTTCTATCAATGTTAGAATGTACTGTTTGTAAAAATAGTCTGTGATTCTTAATTTAGCAGAAATCTAATTTATTTGTTTATAAATGAAAGCATATTTCTTACAACAATATCTGCAATCATGTTTTCAGTCAAAAATAATCTGGTACAAATTAATTAACATTCATAAACATGGATTCCAGGGATTGAGATTGTTGTAAGCGACGAAAGGTCATGATGTAAACACACAGTCTTCTAGAACACTAAATATGTTCGAGTTAGAATTGTGATCAGTGATTTATGGGTGAAGGCATTTTGGAAGAATAGACATGTTTGCCTACTCTTCCAAATTTCCAACTTACCTTCTCCCAGGGTCAATCCACTTTTTTTTTTCTTTCTTAAAAAAGTTAGGGATTCTCAGACTTGAAAAATGCTTGTTTATACAACTGATTAAGACAATCCCAAATGTTAACCTTATATAAGGCAATAGTGAACTATGCAATTAATAGCAGACCAATGTAAATGGTTAAGTTGGAGAGAGATCTACGCTCAACTCTGGAATGGGAAGAATGGAAAAACATTTGGGAACTCAATATACTTCAGTTTCATTATTTAAAATATGGGCATTCATCAATCAAACTGTGGCTGTGTTGGAACTTTTTATTCATGTCTGGTGGTGCTGGCCGATGGTGAAAAAAATCTGGATTTTTGTAAAATTATCTGATATGTGTGTGTACCATTAGATTCATAGGCATCCATTTTATTGAGGTCAATTGAAAATTTTGACAATGATATATGTCTTCTCCCTTGGCTTGACAGAATAAAGCTGTACCAATTATAAAATTTGGGGACCTGCATCCCATTTCTCACAATTCACCATATGTTGATGGACCAATATTTCATTTTATTTTTTTTTGTAGAAGCCCAACTATATAATTGTATATATTTTATCTGTATTGTTTGTGACTGAGGTATGAGTATATAGGTTGCAGCATCACTTTAAGTGTGGTTATCGCTCTTTTTCTCTTCCACATGTTTTTAAGTCTGTTTTTGAAGGTGACGATAGTAGTGTTTGATAAGGCATCTTGTTAAATCTTTATGAGCGCTTATTGCTCACACCAACATGAGTGCACATCCACAAAAAATCATTTGTGATATACACCAGTATTCACTACCAATTGCCTTCTTTTATTATTCCATGTGTATAACTAATATCTGTGTAAGATGACACTCTTTGAAGAAGTTCTTTTTTGCTGATATTGTAAGTTTGTAATACAATCTAAGCATGTACAGATTTACACTGAGCTCATTTTCCATTGTGTACAACACTTTCTTATTTAGTTTTAATAGAGGTGTATAAAGCTCCTTGTGCTAGGCAAAACCTTCCATGCTGGTATAGGATTTCTAAAGACCTCATTAAAATGATGGTATGAAATTCAATTATGCAACACTTTTTCTAATTGTTTGCATGCAAAAAAAAAAAAGTAGAGAAAATAGACATAAAAAAACAAAGAGTAACCATACAAAATAAATAATGGAACAGATTAATTCTTAAAGTACAAATAAAAATTATACGTTTAAACCAAAAAATACACTATAAATATAAAAAGCATACAATCGTAATGTAGATTTTTTTTTCCATCAATGCTTACTTATAAAATTACACCCTGAAGACAGAGCTCAGCCTTGCCTTTGAAGACCTATTAGTTATATTGATTTGGCCATATAATTTCCCCTTCACAATTTAGTGATTAACATATGTTGGAATGGATTATATAAAGAACACACACTAGTTTCTGTATTTCCTTTTACATAACACAATCCTAATACCATAGACACATGTGAACCTGTAAATTAATTAAACGTTTTGAAGTTTTCTGCATTTTGTGTCTAATAAGTCAAATGTGCCATCTTCCTTTAGGAAACTAAAAACATACTTAGACCTCATTCATCCTCAATCTCTCCCATATGCATCATACATTTCAGCCGGGTTCATGTCATGTGGTGGTGAATGATGTTAAGGCCATAAGGCAGATGATTTGCTAATGAGTCAATGATGTATATCACCATTGCCGACAGAGATGTATAGAGGACAGGACATTCCATTTGAATAAAGTACTTTAAAACACAATGCACCTGTTTTTAATTTGGCATTCCTTGCGCTCGTAAAAATGTTTGTAACAGAAACAGAGAATGAAAGTGAAGTATTTGATATTCCTGTTAAGTGCATTGCAATTGATTTGGAACTTAGATCCAGTTTGATAGAAAATATTTTATCGTGCAAATAATGTAATTCGTAGATTGTTTACATAAAATTCTCTGGAAAATGTCATGAATGGGAAAAAATCTGAAAGACGCAGAGATTTTAAATGTAGGTTTTACTTCATTGCAAAAGTATAAAAACAAGTTTTGAAGGATTTTTATGAATAAAAATGTGAATGTCCTTTTATGTTCTTTTCAGGACTGATTTAATATTGTATCTGCTAGTTTTCTCTTCTTTTTAAATGAAAGTTTATTTTATTTATATTTAAAGATTTTTGTTACTGCAATACATATATTTTCCATTTTTCTTTTATTAAATGTGTGCTATATTATTGTTGTTTGAGACAATTAAGTAAAAAAAAAAAAAGACATTGAAGTGTACATACTTATTCATATATAAACTTGTGTATATACTTATTTATATATAAATTAAGTACCTGTTATTATTTAACATATTTTTTAGGTACTTAACAAAATATCAGACACACACATTATGATTGCACAATGTCTTGCCATAATAGGGACATGTTAAACAAACGTCATATAATTTTTGCCACTATAGGGGAAATACATTAACTAATTTGCGGACACCAGATGCAGTGTAGGTTTGCCAAAAAGTAGAAACGTAGCTATTTAGTAAAAGTGGTACATATAGGAAAATATAGCGATGATCGCCTTAATTTAGGTTTACCCGATTGGCAGGGTATGTAGTAGGCTGGGCAATCCATATGAGGTGATGAATGTTTATTATAGAGGGAGGTTGCCTGAAATGTTTGCACACATACCATAGTCTAGATATGTTGTCTATGCTCAATGCGGTTACAGAAACTGATAGTCATGCAATTTACTGATGTGGTCTATAGTATATCTGAGGTTGCTGGATACTTCATGCATAGAGAGTTTGCCTGACAATTCTGTTCTAGATCACTGGATTGCACCTAGAGCTAAGGGGCTGGTCATTGTCAAAAATACATTATTGTCTACATTTTGTCCATACTTGTCTAAACCTACCACATAACATATTTCTCAAGAATCGATTATTATTATTATTATAATTTCCTTTTTCCAAAATAAATCAAATGAAAACACCAAACTTATATACATGAACAGGAAGATTGTGATTAAATAATGTACATTAGTAGCATTGAACACATATAGCAATAAAATACTAACAATGTCTGGCACATAGTGCACAATGTAACATTTTAAGGTCAAATTTGTTTGACATTTGCTGCTCTGTTTTGCAAAAAGATTTATAGAAATCCAATATTTATAGTGAATGAAATTGAGGAGCCAACAACAAAATGCATTGCATGTTTACCTACTATACCGCTATGTAAGGTCTAAGGTTTCAGAAAACTTGTGGAAATATAATGCCTTCAATTTGTCTGACAAAGTGTTTTGTGAATCATCCCTAACCCTATACATTTCTCGGACTAAACATTAGCAAAACTGCTGCATTAGACTTTTTAGGATTTTGGTTGTTTGAATATGTTAAAGGCGTGTTAACCTGGCAAGTGTCATGTGTTCTTTTACCGTCAAAAAGTCAACACTATAAAACGTACTGTTTTATCGGTATTGTTCTTGAAGATCTGTGTGCTCATGAATTGTGTAAGCTATGGTTGCCTTTTCCTCTGATACCAAATGATGTCGGGTGGAAGATTTGTTGTGTATCTTGTGGGGACATGAGTTTTCAAAGCATAATGCTCATGGGTAGGCATCAACAACGTTTATCTTGGACACTTACTGGGCTTTGTAATGGACACAGTAATGATGTTCTATGGACCTTCATAAGACTTGCATACTGGTGTCCTTGTATAGACACTTCGCCTATGCCTGGAAATGCTTCCCAGGAGTAATGAATATATAATTTAGTAGAAAAAAAGCTGTTCTCCAGGCCAATGCTAGCATTTCCTGTTCTGGAATTATGATAGTTCTGAGCAACAACACATACACTGGAGTAATTCTAGGGAAATATTTGACATGTAGTTCTATTTACTTAAACACAAGTTACATTGTGTTTTCACTGTGAGTTAGCTTTGGTTTCTGCCTTGATAATGATTTATTATATTTTTTAATGTTAGGCATGCAGAAGTCCTAGCTACATATAAACAAAAAACAACACACAAACACAGTGAGCATGGCATTTGTATATTTTGTTTTACTTTAACCCCTTAGTGACCGAGTGTTATGTTGCATTTGATGTACCTTGAAGACCAGAATTCCATTATTTTTGTCATATGTTTACTGAACTGTGAATTTCTTTCTTTGTGTTCAGTCCACCCACACAAATTATATATCATTTTTTAATGATATAATTTACTATTAAAAAAAAATATAAAATATGATGAAAATATGCCATAAAAAACACTTCTTCTAACTTTGACCTGATTTTTGTTTTTAAACAATTACAAATGGTAAAAAAGACCCCGTCTATATATTTCTACTATTTGTCCTGAGTTTAGAAATACCAATGTTTGCCTATGTTTTATTTCAACTAATAAGGCAATAAACAATATTAGTGTTTTTTTTTTTGTTTTCTAACCATTTTCTTCTACAGTGACCTTTTAACCCCAACCCTAAATTTACCCCAACTCTAAATTCACCCTAACCCTAAATCTACCCGAACCCCTTAATCTAACCCTTGTACTCAACCGAACCCCCCTGTAACCTTAATTATAACCCGATTTATGACCCTAACCCTAGATCTAGGTTTAGTAGATCAAGGGTTAGCTTTTTCCATTCATTCGATGCCTCGATCGAGGCATCATTGCAACACTTTACACACATAGGCAGGGATCAACTTTCACTGCCTATGTGTGTTAAAGCGCATACGATCACATTCGCGGTGATCGTATGCGCGCGGGGGGGTTGAGGGGGGGCTGAAGGCACTCTCAGAGTCTGCTTCGGATCCGAAGCAGCCTCTGAGAGTAGCTGCAGGCATGTAGTGTTGCGCTAAGAAGCGCAACACTACATGTAAACGGAGGACGTATATATACGTCCTCATGGTCCTTAAGGACCATGCTTTTCAGGACGTATATATACGTCCAAATGCGTTAAGGGGTTAAGCTGTGTAGCATAGGTTGTGTTTTTTTTATGTGAGTATAGCAATAAATATAGTGATGTATTCCTGAAAAAGAGAATTGCAAGGATTTGCAAGATGTTGAAAAGGAATTGTCAAACTAAAGGCCAAAAGTAGCACGATGGTCTGAAGTTTGAAATTCCCTTCTCAATTCCCTGCCATTTTCCTCTTTTATGAATAAAGTGTTTTTATATGAGTTACTATAATACATAACCATGGGCCCCTTTCTATATTTATATATTCATGACAACTCTCTGCCCGTGTGAATTTTTGTATCCACAGATACCAGATATCTCTAAATCCTTCCATTTTTTGTTTGCAATATGGAATCCTTTTTCAACATGCTGCTGATAATTAACCTGATTAACCACTTCTCTCCGTGAAATTACATTATCCTGCTTTAAGGATCTTGTGATTATCATTTTCATGGCTTTCATATTTTTTATTCCTGGGCATTTATATAGACTTAGGATCTTGTATATTATTTTCCAGTCAGTGGAGAGGAAAGAATTCTAAATATTTTATCCTTTATGTGGATCTTTTTTAAATTGGCTGCCTCTAGAACGCTCCTTATTACCTCTGAACTATTTTCCTTCAGCGTCTTCCCAATATCTTTAAGATGCACCCAACTCAAATGTCCTAAATTTACCTTACCCAGTATTTCCTACTCTATCCTGTACCAGTCTTTTTTGTGTGTCTCAATCTGATATTTCTGTACCTGTCTCAGCATAATCTCTAGATTTGGTACTCCCAGTCCTTGACGTCTAATTTCATACAGCAGTTTTCTTGAAATACGTGGCTTTTTTCCCTGCCCATATACAGTTTTTAATTAAATTATGAACAAAGTCTATATATGCCTTTGGAGTTTTAATAGGTATCATCCATATCAAATACATCTATTTTTGGAAATATGAAGGTCTTTACAATTTTTATCCTGCTCATTCATGAAACCATGAGGTTCTTCCATTATGCCAGCTGCCATATATCTACTTCATCAATAATAAATAATTCACTGTCCAAATGTTGTTTATATATTCAGGAATAATTAATCCAAGATAGTTTATGCTCCTTGGGCCCAATGTAAACCAAACTCCTGGATACAATGTTTCCTTGCATCTTACAATGCAATACATATTTCCTCTGATTTATTCAGGTTTAGTTTATAGTTAGACATTCTTCCATAGATGTCAATTTCTTGGAACCTCCCAACCAGAGAAATCTTAGGTTCCACAATTGACACTAGGGCATCTTAAGAATGTAGGCTTAATTTGCCCTTCTTCTCTATTTTTATTCCTTCTATTTTCTTCTTTTTATGAATATTTGCTTCCAGGGGCATCATTGGCTTGTTCTGTTATTTAAATCCAACAGCTCAGTAGGGAATATTACTATTTATACAGCAATATGACATTCTACAGACCTTTGCAATGGGGAAATAAAACATTTAAATGTAAAATGAGAGTTTAAATATCCCAGAACAAAAAGTGATAAAGAACCTTCTCAAATGATCCAACAGAGTAGCCTACCTTTAAACACTGCTGATAGTAACAAAGAGTTTCAAAATGTTTAACGAGTTATTAACTATACAAAAAGTTGGCATTTGGTAATTTTTTCGCTCTCTCCTGGAATGTTGTAAGAAAAATCCACATTGTAAAAGCCTCATTTATTAAGTTAGAAGGGAGGAAATATATCAACTGGTCCCTCAAGTAATAGAAGACAAAGTGAATTAAGCATTTAAGGTTTAGTTACAAAGAGAAGAGAAGGTTTGTTTACAGTAAAGCTGATAATAGTATTTTAAATGGCTTTAATAAATGGCTCAATAGAGTAGAAAAAAATATATGTTTTTGACAACAGGGTAACATCATTGTTTATATTGCTATACTTAATAAATGTCTATGCCTATTTCTAAGTACATATAATACATCATTACTAGACCATGTTAGTAAAATACAAACAAAAATAGTATGTATATGTGCATGTACATGTGTGATAACAGAAATCCAAAACCCAAACATATAACTTTTTTGTTTTTGAATTGAAGTACAAATGTAAAATGTGTGTCAAGACATTCTACAGCATGCTCAATGTTGTTATATTTTTATACATTAAGAGGCAAGAGGGACTGTCTTACAGGTAAAACTGGTCTTATTTATAACAAAAAAATGTTGACTCCGGAGGACTTATGACAAATAAATCTGCACTAACTGAAATATTATTTTCCTAAAAAACATCTGCAACCATCCCTTTTTATTTTTAAGTAGCCATCTGGGGCCTCACAGGATTGGCCATGCTGTGGTTAAGTGTCATATTATTTCAGTCTTACAGAGAGTTTCTCCAACCAAGTAAATAATGAACTTGTCTGCTTTTGATTTGTTTAACACATGACACAGATCTTGCAGTATGGCTGTACTTTTGTGTCTGCCTTAAGCTCAAATACATTGGAGAAAATAAATAATAATTTAGTTAATACAGTTTTTATTATTAAAACTTCTACTACTAAAGCCAAATATTGAGTGTTTTTTTTTCTTTAACAATACTTTAAAAATAACAGGACTTTTTATGCTTCAATAATCACTAAATGTATGACTTCAGATCAAGTGATCCTTTACCACACATATTTGTACATATGTTTTACATTTAAGTGTCAATGGTTTGCCCCTAATTTTTCCAAATTAAAATTGATAGGAAAGGAAACACAATGATTACTTAATTGGCATTTAGCCGTCGAACACACTCCATGACTTACACAAACTGATGCTTAATAAATAATTAATTTAATGAATTAATTAATACTGAACATAACATATTTTACTTTGGAAAATATCTAGCACATTAATTTAATTGAAAATCCTTTTGGCTTGTAAATATACAAATCAACTTTAAAAAGTGCTGAATGAAAACGGTTTCAAACAAAAATCTTCCTTAATTGTTAATATCTAATGTTTAATGCCACTATGTAATGGCTTACAGTTTACTGAGGTAACATATTCTGATTTGTATTTTCATTCAAACAAGTATAATAAGATTTGACACAGAGCAGTTTTTTCTTAAAAACATCTTGTGAAGCTACTATAAACTTTAATAATATCTTTATGAAAATATTAATGCATGCTAGAACAACAGCAAAACAAAATATAACCTATAAAGTGTTTATAATGAATAATTTTCAAGTATGTACTGGAGCGTGTATTCAATAGAATGTACAGAAAATAAACACATAATACACATTTGCATGTATACCAAGTAATCACACCATAACAGTTATTTCAGTGGAATTTGGCTTTTAGCAATAAGGCAGACTTTTTCAGGCCTTTTTTTAGTATAAAAGTATTTTTTTAAGATTCAAGATTATTTTGTACACCAATATCACTTGTGGAATGGGTGTGTGTAATGCTGCTTATATTATACTATTTCAAGAGAAGTGGTTATAAACTAGATAAGCAAAGTGAAGAATGCATATGGAGATAGCAATTTAGTTATTACAATATGTTAGAGTATTGCTATGATTGGAAGTATTACTGCATTGGAGAACAAAGTGACACAGTGAATTATACAATATTGAGCTTACTGAGAGGGATTAGTGGAATAGATGTGTTGTGGAACATAGAAACATAGAAACATAGAATGTGTCGGCAGATAAGAACCATTCGGTCCATCTAGTCTGCCCAATTTTTTTTTTTGAGTACTTTTATTAGTCCCCCGTTCCCGGTCTTATAGCTAGGATATCCTTGACTTTGTTTACCTCTACCACTTCTGCTGGCAGGCTATTCCATACATCCACTACCCTCTCAGTGAAGTAATACTTCCTGATATTACTTTTAAATCGTTGCCCCTCTAATTTAAGACTATGTCCTCTAGTTGTGGTAGTTTTTCTTCTTTTAAATATACTCTCTTCCTTTACTGTGTTGATTCCCTTTATGTATTTAAATGTTTCTATCATATCCCCCCTGTTACGTCTTTCCTCCAAGCTATACATGTTAAGATGCTTTAACCTTTCCTGGTAAGTTTTATCCTTCAACCCATGAACCAGTTTAGTAGCCCTTCTCTGAACTCTCTCCAAAGTATCAATATCCTTCTGGAGATACGATCTCCAGTACTGCGTACAATACTCCAAGTGAGGTCTCACCAGTGCTCTGTACAATGGCATGAGCACTTCACTCTTCCTACTGCTAATACCTCTCCCTATGCAACCAAGCATTCTGCTAGCATTTCCTGCTGCTCTATTGCATTGCCTACCTACCTTCAAGTCCTCTGAAATTATTACTCCTAAATCCCTTTCCTCAGATGTTGAGGTTAGGACTGTACCAAATAGTCTATATTCTGCTTTTGTGTTTTTACGCCCAAGGTGCATAATCTTGCACTTGTCCACATTAAATGCCAGTTGCCACTGCTCTGACCATTTTTCTAGTTTATCTAAATCATTTGCCATTTGGCTTATCCCTCCATGAATATCAACCCTGCTGCAAATCTTTGTATCATCAGCAAAAAGACATACTTTGCCAACAAGACCTTCTGCAATATCGCTAATAAAAATATTAAAGAGAATGGGTCCAAGAACAGATCCCTGAGATACCCCACTAGTAACAAGACCTTGCATCGAATATACCCCATTGACTACAACCCTCTGGTGCCTGTCACTCAGCCATTGTCTAATCCATTCAACAATATTGAAATCCAAACTTAAAGATTTCAGTTTATTGATAAGCCTTCTATGTGCGACCTTACTGAAATCTAGGTAAGCAATGTCTACTGCACCACCCTGATCTATTATTTTAGTTACCCAATCAAAAAAATCAATAAGATTAGTTTGGCATGATCTCCCTGAAGTAAACACATGCTGTCTCTGATCTTGAAATCCAAGCGACTTTAGATGTTCAACAATCCTATTCTTTAACAAGGTTTCCATTATTTTCCCCACTACTGAAGTAAGACTTACTGGTCTATAGTTGCCCGCCTCCTCCCTACTACCTTTCTTGTGAATGGGCACAACATTAGCTAATTTCCAATCTTCTGGAACTACTCCCGTTAACAATGATTGGTTAAATAAATCTGTTAACGGTTTTGCTAGTACACCACTAAGTTCTTTTAATAACTTTGGATGTATCCCATCAGGTCCCATCGACTTATTTGTCTTTACTTTAGACAGCTGAAGTAAAACCTCTTCCTCTGTAAACTTACATGCATCAAAAGACTCATTAGTCTTTTTCCCTAAATGAGGTCCCTTACCCTCATTTTTATTTGTAAAAACTGAACAAAAATATTCATTAAGGCAGTCTGCTAAGCCTTTATCCTCTTCTACATAGCATCCTTTTTTTGTTTTTAATCTAACTAATCCTTGTTTTACTTTCCTTTTCTCATTTATGTATCTAAAAAATGTTTTATCCCCCTTTTTCACTGACTGGGCTATAGTCTCTTCTGTGTGTGCTTTGGAAGCTCTTATAGCTTGCTTTGCCTCTTTCTGCCTACTCTTATAGATCTTTCTATCTTCCTCACTCTGAGTATTTTTATAATTACTAAATGCTAGCTTTTTATTTTTTTACTATTTTAGCCACCTCTGCAGAGTACCACAGTGGTTTCTTCAATTTTTTGCTCTTACTGACAAGCCTTATGCAATTTTCTGTTGCCTTCAGTAGTGTAACTTTTAGACAATCCCATTTCTCCTGGACTCCATTTAAATTGCTCCAGTCTGATAATGACTCCTTCACACCTAATCTAATTTTAGAAAAGTCTGTTTTTCTAAAATCTAAAACTTTTGTTTTTGTGTGGTGTGACTGCGTCACTGTTCTTATATTAAACCACACTGTCTAGTGATCACTTGATCCTAAACTTTCACCTACAGTAATATCTGATAACAAATCTCCATTTGTGAACACTAAGTCTAGTATGGTCTGCTTTCGAGTTGGCTCCTCCACTACTTGTTTTAGAGATAATCCCAGTAGGGAGTTTAGGATATGCGTACTCCTGGCGCAAGTAGCTGTTTTGTATTTCCAGTTCACATCAGGAAGATTAAAGTCACCCATGATGATCACTTCTCCCTTCATTGTCATTTTAGCTATTTCCACAACTAGTAGATTATCTAACTTCTCTATTTGTCCAGGGGGCCTATAAATCACACATACCCGAGTTACCATATGATTACCAAATTCTAATGTAACCCAAACTGACTCTATGTTCGCCTCACTAACTTGTATTACGTTACATTTTAAGCTATTCCTCACATACAGGGCCACCCCTCCCCCTTTTTTACCTTCTCTGTCTTTTCTATATAAAGAGTACCCTGGTATTGATATGTCCCAGTCATGTTTTTCATTATACCATGTCTCAGTAACAGCCACTAAATCTACATTCTCAGTTGCCAATATTGCCACAAGTTCATGGATCTTATTCACTAAACTGCGAGCATTTGTAGACATGACCCTAAGCTTATCATTTTTCAGCACACTGACTACAGGTAACTTCTGTCCCTTTTTTGTTTTATCGCCATTTTGCCCCCCTCTTTTAGTTTAAAAACCTCCTAGCAAAACCTCTGAACTGCTCACTGAGAACATTCGTTCCCTTTTGAGAAAGATGCAAACCATCTTTTTTGTACAGTTCCTTTCTATCCCATAGTGAACTTCCATGAGAAACAAAGCCAAATCCTTGCTCCCGACACCATTCTCCAAGCCACAAGTTGAAGTCCCTAATACGCATCCGTCTATCATTCTGAATGTTATGCACAGGCATAACTTCAGAAAAGGACAGTGTGGACACAACCTGCCGTATATCATTGGCAAGAACACGAAAAGCTTCCTTCACCTCTGAAACCTCATTGCAAGCCAAATCATTTGTCCCTAGATAAACCAGTAAATCCAATTCTCCTTCCTGATTTGCTTGCTTAACAATATTAGAAATACGCCTCCTGTCTCTGCGAGCAGTAGCTCCAGGAAGACATCTCACTAAGCCAATACTGTCCAATTCCGCACCTCTTATGATAGAATCGCCCAACAACAACTGCTTTCTATCAGGCCTCACCTTCTACTTGCACACCTTAGCCACATAGGAGAGTGGTTCCTCAAACTCTGCGTCTGAGCCTGCCTCCACAACACCACTGCACTCTGAAAGTGCTGAAAATGAATTCTGGACAGCCACAGACTGCGGGACATGCCTTTTATCCACAACTCTAAGCCTACCAGATCCAACAGTAATCCACCTGCCATTCCTAGGAAGTCTCTGCGGCAATGGCCTCTGTGGCAGTGACTTCGCAACAGTCTCAGCCCGAGTTTGTTTTACAGATAAATTACAAATCTCGGACTTTAAAAATGCAATCTCCTGCTGCAATCTTGAGAACTGTCTACAGATTAGACAGCCTCCAAACCTCCAAAAAATGGAATGTGAAACAAATGCAGAACAATTATCACAGTAAACCAAATCTGCCATTTTAAGAGGAATAGATGTGTTGGGTGTTGTTAAATAAGCAAGTTATTTAACAACACACAAGGGTAATTTCACTAAACAGTGAACTTGTGAGCTTACAAGTAGTCTTCAAAAATCAGGGATTAATAGCTGAATGTTAAAAACCCAAATTTCCAATCCAATTTCAGTATGTTATTTCTAAATAATATACAAGGTAAAAACAAATTGGAAACATGAAATCATAAAATATAGACTTCATTTGCTTTTACATTTTATGAGGTATAATAAAGAAAAAATAGTACTGACTCTTTAAACCCTTAAAGCATATGGAAGGGGTCTTTTTTACCATTTGTAATTGTTTAAAAAAATAATCAGGTCAAAGTTAGAAGAAGTGTTTTTAAGGCATATTTTCATCATATTTTATATTTTTTTTAATAGTAAATGATATCATATGATGAAAATAATAGTATCAAATGAAAGCCTTATCCGCCCTTTAAAAAATGATATATAATTTGTGTGGGTGGACTGAACACAAAGAAAGAAATTCACAGTTCAGTAAACATATGACAAAAATAATGGAATTCTGGTCTTCAAGGTACTTCAAATGCAGCATAGCACTCGGTCAATAAGGGGTTAATAAGACATATATCTAATTTCCCTTAGATATTTTCTTAAATGGATTGTATACCATACATTCTATTTTTAAATATAAAAAACAGCTACATCTATCTTTAAAAGTTCTCAAAGGATATGAAAGATATTCAGAAATGTAAATATAATTCATGAATTGTAAATAAATACATATTATAAACAGGGATAAGCATGTATATATATATATATATATCAATTAATTACGGCGTGTCTATAATAACACTCTTCTGCTAATCCATTGCAATTTTAGCAATAATTTGCTGCAGTTTCATTGTGTGAACGATAATGTATTCTATGTAGTAGAACAGCTAACTCAATGCCATATGGTGTACCTACGGCTATGTTTGTCCTCAATGATAACCAAAGAGAGTGTATGGGTTAATGTGAGATAACTAGGCTGTGTGACATACACTTGCATTCAGTCAGTGGTGTATCTTGGTTTCTGCTGCCCTAGACAGAAAATATTCGGGCACCCCCCTACCTACGCTGCACACACAAGACATGCCCCATAACCAACATCACCCAATTACATGACCCCATCACATGCCTTCATCCCCCCATTACATGCCTCCTTCACCCCAATTACACACCTCCACCACCCCATTACATGTCCCATCACCCCCATTACATGGCTCCATCACCCCCATTACATGCCCCATCACCCCATTACATGCCTCCAACACCCCCATTGCATGCCCCCATCGGCTCCATTATATGCCTCCATCAACCCCATTATATTCCTGCTCGGCTCCCTGTGGTGAGTGTAGATAGGTCACATGACCCGGCGAGCATCTGAAGTCAGAGCGCTGGGTCACGTGACCTTTCGTCACTCTTCCCATCTAGGAAAAAAGGGGCAAGCAGCCCGATCATTGTGATCAGGCTACCTGCGCATTTTTTCTCAGGGTTTTTTTTTCAGTCTTGGGGGGCACTGCCGCACCAAAAATTTGCTGCCCTAGGAGGATGTCTCGTGGTAAATACCGCACTGTGTTCAGTGCTGAAAGATTGCAGAAGTAACTAGCTTTCTTACTCAGTCCATTAGAACAAATAATAATCAACACCTATGTAGGAATAAAAGTGTTGTGGTTAAGATTTTGTAAGTAACCTCAAATGTAGCCTTAAATTACAAAATGTCCAATCTAGATGTTTTTTTGTCTGTGCCATCTGTGAGGAACATTCTTGATATAAATGTTTGTGAAATGTATTGTGTGAGAGAGCATTCTAAAGAGAGACTGCTCCCCGGCACATGCTTGTAAAGGATTATAAGATTTATCTCATCTTAACTTGGGCTTGGTCCCCAGTTATTTGACCATCCACAATAGCTTAACATTTCCCTCAGAACAAACAATGGGCCCAATTCAATGAAGAAAAATATCACTTTTATTGTTTTTTAACAAAAAAAACTAAAACACTAACATTTTTTGTTTTTTTTCTATTGCAATCTGTGGGATTCGATAGCATGAGATACATAAACTCAGGTCTTTGAATAGGCCCTATCGTTTAATAAATGCATACGTAAAGTGACAAAATACACTGATCATTATATAAAAAAAAACATTTTTTGGATAAAGAACTGTGTTAGAGTTCATTAACCTGTCTTCTAAGTATACCTAAAAAAGTGAATATTTGCTATCAATATCTTTTTTTATATATACATATTTATAGTATTATTATTTTTTTTAAAGGAGGGATTTACATCATTATCAATAACTGAATTCTCTTTAGACAGTTTCTAAGACAAGTGTTATGTTTAAAGATATTATATCCGTAATAGGGAGATGAAACCTTATGTGATTTTGATGTTAGTCCTATTGTACTGTTGTATGCTTCATACTGCAAAGAGCAGTCCCACCAAAGCTTAATTAACTCCCGAAGAACACAACTGTTTGGTAATGTTGTACCGTAAAGGACACTAGCTGTTTTAACATTTTTTGTTTTGCTGTATTTTTCTTATTTCTCTTTTACTGTACCCACACAATTTTTATATTGTTAATTTTGGAAAAAGAGGTTTTTTTTTTAGATACTGTTAGATCCTCCAGTGCCTAGTTGACTTCAGTGCACGCTGGAGACTATTTTGAATGGCCTCCAAGGCATTAAACTAAAGAGAGGAGAGAAAATCAGAGAACTCATATTCTTATTTACGTAAAGATCCCCACATACACCTGTTCCTCCAAGTGGATTTTTGTCTACAATAGAACTGGTCTCATGAGGCTGAAAAACAGCTATTTCAAAGCAAAGTAAGTAAGATAATTGCATTTAAGAACTCACTGAGTAAAGGTAAAGGTAGTAAAGTCCATTTAGGGACTATTTTCTTTAATAATATATTCACATCGTTAAAGTCTATGGGGCTAGAAGGTTGCCTAGGAGGTGGAAACAATGCAGCAAATGACAATGCCCTACTAATAGAGGAAGTGGGCCTTTAACTTCAAAAGAAGATATGTTACTCTATATAATCATATGTAGATACATGTAAACTTGTCAGACACTTTAAAACGATCTGTCTAGTGCCATTTTCAGCACTTTGTTGTAACAACCTATTTGTGTAAAAGACTATTTACCTAATACTTTTTACTTGACGACAGTTCCATGTTCCATTTCATGTTCATTTTGATGAGGTGATTTTATGGAACAGATTCTAGTTGCTCTCTTTCTGACTGCACAGAAAATTGATATCTGTCATCTGATCTCCTTGGGGTCATCTTTCAGGGTCACTCTCTGTGTTACATTAAACCATGTTTTCTGACTAACACGATTAGCAAGGTTAACCAAAGGTGTGACAGGCAAAGAAGAAAGAGCTAGACACATGGCAAATATTATTAAATGTAATAATGCACAGACACGTCTTTGTAGATATATGAAACACTGTTTAGCTATCACCTAAACATACGTTACAAACCACAACAAACACTTTTGCTTCTTAGTTCACACCATTATAAATGAGCAACCCTTTTGCTTTAACTCAGGCTTGGCTATAGAAAGAATCTAATATAATAACATTGCAATAAACAATGTTTTATAAAACATGATTCTGTGTAGTGTGTATACCTATAAAAACGTTCCAATTATTGTCTTTTATAGTAATCCATCAACGTCATTTATTTATTTATTACACAGTATTTTACCAGGAAGGATAAATTGCGATTTTGCACATTTTAAAGTGTCCTGGGTCAACAAACATTGCATTGTTACAATATAAAAAAAAACAAAGCAACAAACCTGTTAATCCATTAGGGTTTGTCATTACACCATGATAAACTGATACTTGCCTGAATAGAACAAGTTGTTATGGTGACAAATACCCTAATTGTTGTTTACAGATTACATTATGACAGCTATATTTTGCAGCATTTTAATATAAATATATATTTTGCTATTCTACTATAGTTATATATTACAATGAATAAATATTTATATATATATATGTTAATATATGTTAATCTTAATATTTTCTTTATAATTAGTTTACATAGAGAATTGCATATGCTGGTTATAAAGGTTCTATAAGTAATACCAGCACCTAAACATTTTAATATAATAATGCAGAATTTGTACACGTTACATGTGGGGACAAAGTTGTACAAAGTTTTAGCATTGATTTAAAGTGGCAGTTTAATCTAGGGTTGCCACCCAGCCAGTATTTGCCAGACTTGGCCATTCATTTTCAGACAAATTTGTTTTTCAATGAAAATCTGCTCTTTTGTCCATTCGTCCAAATTCCGAATGTGAAGCAGTAAATTAAAATGTAAGTTGTTCATGTGGATTCCTATTACACAAAAATACACTAATATACACAAATTCACTAATATTAATAGACACAATAATGCACGCAAACAAACTCTCTAATACACACTCCCAGTAATGCACACAAACACACTCTCACACATAACACTCACTAATACACACAAACACCCTCTGACACATTACCTAACCCTAACATTTAACCCTGACCCTATCTAACCACTAACCCTAACCCCTAATGAGACTTGGGCATTCCTTTTTGTACAAATTTGTTTTTAGGACAAAATTCGTCTTTCATCCATTCGTCTGCATTTTAAATTCCCTAACCATAACTTAATTCTCTTCCGAATGGAATTCACGTAATGTCTGAATTTCATCTGAAAACGAATGCTTCAATGGGTGAACGTCAGCAGCGCTCACGTCTAGTGTTTGCAAACTAGTAAAGATTAAATCAATTGTTAAGTCTATGGGGACAATAACATGTCTAGTGTTTTTGGGCTAAAAGGTGACAACACTTGATTTATCTAACTTTTGTATATTGTACATGTTTCTTATTGTATGTGAAAAGCACTTATTTTTACTTAAAAACAAATGTGTTGTCCTGAAGCTTTACATGAAAAATAATAATGCAAAGGCACTTAAAATTCAGGGACATCTCCCTCTACAGCAGATTTCATTCTTGCCTCTCAGTTGTTTCAAGTGGTTTGAATGCAGAATGATTGGTTTCGGCCAGCTCAGTGTGCTATGATGTAATAAAAGAAGTATGGCTTGGGGAGATAGGCCAGACTTTTACAATAACAACATCAATAACTATTACACTTATATATTGTTTTTAGGGAATAGAAACTGTTGAGAAAAAATGCCATATCTTTGATTTCACACATTATTATGTCACACATGCAAACATATCATTAGAACAGATTTTTTTGTAAGGAAGAATTGTTCATCATCTTGAAAATGTTCAGCTTCCCAATACATGCTGCCACTTCGTTTTTCTGTATTTTTCATATACAATAACCCAAGCATATTTTTTTTTTTTTTTTACTTTTAGACTCTGTGTCTTATTTGAATTGAACGGAAAATAGTGGTAGTTAATCCCACATGAGTCATATTGGGATATCTCATATATTTATTAATGCAAGCCTATCTTGTTTACATTTTGATCTAATATCCTAAAATTCATCGAAACTGGGTGTACTTCTGTGTTTAATTTTTTTTGTTTAATACCTTAGGCAACATTTATACTTTTTATCTGCATTGTTCACAGACAATGATAAATAAAACATGTTCTATTTGAGGAATGCATATGGGGAATATTTCAATCAATGTGGAATTTACTACAATTAAGCAGAATATGCAAAGGTTTGTGAATCAACCCTTATGGATATTACATATACCTACACCAATAATTTGACCAAATGCTTAAGTGACCATCCAGTAGATTGTACAATTACTATTACTGACATGTGCTTCCTTCCTGTACTTAGCTGCATCTCTTGTTTGAAAGTTTGGAGGTTAATAACGTCATGTATGTGGTTCTGAGAGTGGAATCAAAATTAAATGAGCAGAAATGGAAAGTATGTTATTAATTATTACAATGCTTTGGGGGTCATGATACAATGACCAGGGCCACATCTGTACTTTGGTACAATTGAAGACTGGAGTAAGCACAGTAATAATGATTTATTTTCTTTTTTTTTTAAATACTTTATTCATCAGTATCAAAAATGTAATTAAAACAAATAAAACTTTGGACTGGTCTGTGAATCATGTGAACTTCATGTTAAATACAGTAAATACAGCCATATAATATTAACATACAAAACTAACAAGACTCACATTACACTCTGCGCACTCTTTATCAACAACTTATTTTTGGTGATCCGGTTGGATCCCGGAATATACTGATAGGGGAATCTTGCATCAAATGATCCATTAACATTTAAATTAATGAACCCGTATGTAACCTAAATCCCCCAATGTATTACAACTATTCCTATATCTACCCTGTGCAGCGGCTCTCAAAATGCATCTTCAATCAACATTGAAATGCAATTTTCCCAACTCTTCTCAGTTAGCTTTTCCCAGTTCATTTGTCTGGATATCCCTCTCTCCATCCTGCATTGGTATATCAGCTGGTTTCATATCTGGGGCCAGGATGCCACTTCCCTCGGCCTCCAATTCTTGGCTATCGTGTTCTTAACTGCCGTAAGCAAGTAAAAATGATTTCAAACAACATTGTGCATTTGGTAACTCTTTGTTAGAATTATTAATATTAATGAAGAGTGACATCATTATATTATCTGGCTTTCAAAGTGTTTAACCAGGAAAGATATTCCTTAGATTATAGTATGTCCTGGGGATGTTACTTTTGCCCATCACCCAGGGAAAGTTACTAATTGCAAGATACTGCTCTACAATCTGCCATCTTAGCATCAAATCAACAATTAAAAAAAGATCAATATATTTGCTAATAGTAACAAAGTGTTTAGTCCAGATATTTCAGGTATGTCATGCTAATAATATATGTTTCCATCATCCATGGTCTGTTTCTATTGAACAGTTTAATGGTACTAATTTTATTTACGGATGACGTACTGAGTTGACCTCAGGAGTTGAAGCTGCCATACTGAAGTTTTAACAGATTCTCACTGGCATGTTAAGAATGGAGTTGCCGCCCAGCTGGTATTCTACTGGCATGCCAGTAAAATAATGGATTGAGACCTATGTTAAGTCAATAAGGGCAATAGTGCGGCGAATATTTTTTTAAGAAAGGTTGGCAAGCCAAATTGAGAAAGAATGTCTAAAAATGTTTAGTCAGAATGATAACACTGTCTTGTCCTAACATTCATTCCTAAAATACTGTCTTTAATCATCTAAAATAATGTGGATTAAACAAACTGACAAATTATTGTAAAAGTACCTACAATCAATTATATGTTTGTATTTAACACATTCTTTTACTTGTGTGAACTATGTCATAAAACAGAGTACATTTCTAGAGGTCTTGAAATAAACTGAAAGTAAAGTAATTCTGATATTGCCTTTTACAGTTTCAGAAGAAAGTATATAGAATGTGTCATTACTTAGTGTCATATCAGAGTGATGACCTTTAGGCTACATGTTCATAGATAATTTGAGTAGCTTATTCTTAAAGGTCAAGAATCATGAAGCTTAAAAAGAAGGAAATACTTGTAAGGGATACAAGTTGTCCCTTGAGTTCTTCCAAAAGTTGAAATGTTATCAATTTGACAGCTTTGAAAGAAAAGTGTTTCAAGACGAGGGTAGTCAATAGTTTTCAGATTGAGTCTTAAATGCCACCCAAACCAGGTGCTGTGGAAATTGGCCTTGTTTGCTGATCCATACCTTCATTGGAGCTCCCAAAAGGCCACTGTTCATGTATTGCACTAACAAGTAATCCTCCTTTCATATAAGATTGTCACATAGTTCAGTCAGGATGTTGTTGTCTGAGCAGCTTGCTGTGCTGCTCCATAGAGGTATTAGTGTTTGACAGAACATTATTTATGGCCTTTCCTTTTAGGTTACTAAATCTTAAGAGGAAAGGAAAATTCTCAGTGGGGAGCAGTATACAAATGGAAGTTCAGGTGTCAAAAATCCACAGTAAAGCACAATAGGTCAAAATGTCTTTGACCAATTTGGACACAAAAGGTTTCAGACTAAGATTTCCCATTTCCTTACCATGGACTGATATTACAAGTTTGATTGTTCTTAAATGTGTCTAATGTCAGATTTATTTCTCCATTTTGGCTATTTTTTCTAGTGTCTATAAAACAAGTGTAGTAAACTCAAAAAGATTCCAAATGGAAGAACCAAGACAACTGGAGCCCATGACAAGGGAATTATAATCAAACAGCAAACTGGACCAATGAATAGGATGTACCAATGAATGAGGTGAACGGAAGCAAATTCATATGTCCATAAAGAAACCTGCTGATGGAGAACAATCAGTATTTTTCAGTGTACATAACACTTTGCACATGAAAATAATAATAAAACATACCAACCAGCTGTACCATTACAGGAAATATTATACTTCCCATGGACCACAATGAAGGATTTTTTTTTTGTTATGTTGTTTGTAATTTGTGTTAATGTAGAGATTTATATTTTATTTGTGTTTGTAACACTGCTTTAAATTGTATACCAGGCAATGAATAAATTGGTGGCACCTTGTGTTTTAGACAAAGTATTTTAGATTCAACATCAGTAGGCAAATGCTGTTCTTGTCATTTTGTGTTTGTGCAGGAGAATGTTGACAGACTTAATTACAGAATGACAGACTTACTTGTGATTTGCCTTTTAAAGCACATACACTTTTTTTTACATTTTTTTTTTTTCATTTTTTATTAATCAACAACTCCCTAGATACATTACATTCATACCTTCACATCAACTTTTATTTAGGGTCTGGGTCAATTATATGGCAATAATGCCTTAGAAACTCTCTGAAAGCACTAGGCTTGGCTGAAAGTGAAATGTTCAATGTTCACCAAGTTACTATGGTCCACATTCTACCTACAATAACATTAACTATGAACATATTGACTTAAGTGGCTTTATTAATTTGAATTTTAATATCATCTCAAGAATACATTAACTTAATTTCAAATCACATATTATTTATTTACAAAAATGGAAAATATCATTATCTCTTGACTTTGCAGCAAATAAGTTGTAAATAATTAAATAATAAACATACATTGGAAACTGGAACAATTGCACTAATATATGCACCATATTTAGAGAGTTATTCTTTTATCCATACGAATCAGTTGGTACCTCTGTATAAAGTTCATTTGAGTACCTTTAATAAGCTTGAGAAGATAATAAGTAAAAAAAAAACTCTGTAATTATTGTGAGAAAGAATCTTGGAGTCAAACAGCAGGAGAGCGATAGAAAGTTTATTTGGTGCATTACTAGGGTCAAGGGTTTTAGTTTTGAGTTTGGGTCTCACATCAGCACACTCTAGGATACATGAAACATAACAGAGACAAGAGAAGTAAGATATGAGAACAGGAATCAAACAGTGAGTGAGGGGTTAGGTTAGATAGGAAATAAAAGGATCAAGTTGTCATGTAGAAGAATGAGAAGACTTTTAGATAATGAGTTTCAAGAGGTAAAACAACCTATGGTTGATTTTTAAGTGTGAAAAAAAGAGCAACAATAATAAACATTTGATGAGAAATAAAAGGTCAAGGTGGGGAATGTAAGAATAATTAAATAAAGGAACAATTTTTTATACTTTTGAAGTGTAAAACTAGTTTGTAACATAATGATGTGTTACATAAGGATATAAAGTGTAAACTTATTATAGATTGTAGCCCAATATATAAAATTATCATGGCTGTCATGATAAACGAATAATTGACACATTTTTCATCTTTCACCACATACAAAATCATATGTACTTTGTTTCATGATGGGTGATTAGTCTGCCCACCAGTATTGGGAATTCAGGACACATTCTAATATGTTCCCATAGTACTGGTATTAGTATTGTATTTATAATGTACCATTAGATTCTGCAGCACCGTTGATGAGATAATCAAAATATTAAAATATTGTGGGGAGCAAGTTATAACAAAAGGTACTGAAAACTAATAATATGAGAATAGTAGTCTTGTTACACATGAGGTAAATGTGCAATAAATTGTGTGATGATAATTTTATTTATAGAGTTCAATTATAGTCTAATTCCACTCTTTTTGGATAAAGGATTATCATAGTTAAAAAAGTAGGAGAAAAAAAAATGGCAATCTATCACCTCCATAGACTTAACATTGGCCTCAAGCCCATTTTTCCCAAACCCATTTTTAAAATACAGTCTGGTGGTAACTGCAGTTCAGTTGCTTTAACCAATTAGGATCAAACAGGATTTTTGATCTCTAGCTCTGGTTTGTTTGTAGTTGACTGTGCCATGTTTCCACACACCATTATTGCTGTCCATTGTATGACAGTCATGACTGAACCAGACTGAACTAGATTATATAAACCAATGGTTTAAGCTCCATGCTCAGACTGCACTTAACTCCATTGTTACCCCCTGATTTACCAGATGTGCCAAGCCCTATAGTGATACAGTTACTAGAAACAACAGCGTTGGTCCTGGTCCTGTTGTAGTTACTTGACGATGAGTCATGTTCCAGATACAAAGGATCCTGTCCACCATACCTTCCTGGATTTTATCAAAATTGTCCCTCGGTATATGAGAACAATAAATAAAATGTCTATGAAAGAGTAGGAAATCATGGCCCTGCATGAAACAACAAGACCGGCTGAGGTGATTGGTTCAGCACAGATCACTATTTTAGTTTTTGCTGTGCTATTTTGGCTTTGTGAAAAGAGACTTTGTCACCTAAACGTTGTTTAAAAGGTGAATGTAGACAAAGAAAAAAAAATCAAAGATGATCAATAATAATCCTATCGACAAATGTGTCTGTGGTCTGTCCATGATATGCAAATAAACTAAGAAATTAGAGAAGGGACAGATGAAGCACAAGGTAGGTGGTGAAGGAGATGGTAGAGATAGCTGAGGTAAAGATGAGAAAATAGTAATGATAGCATGGATAGCATGGAATAGGGTAGGATAGGAAGGTGTTTTGTTGGTTAAATGCTTATCTGATTTCTTTCTGATGCATATATATATTTGCTTGAATAGAAGATGAGGGATTTTTTTCAGAGCAAATACTCTGAAAAATTCCCCTCATCTTATATTCTATGTTCATCTTACAGTCAGACCTCAAATAGAGGTTTATAAGACTGATTATAAGACTAATATCTAGGTCCCCCCCAGAGCTGCAGGGCACCTGGATCCTTCTCGCAGGCAATGTCTTTGCTCTGCGCACATACATTCTCTAATGCTGGCCAATACGCTACAAGGTCTTCTGATATGGAAAACCCGGTTCACATCTTAGAAGTCCCAACAGAAGTGATGGGCAGCATCAGCATCTGCATCAGCAGATGTCTGTGTGCACCGTGGAGTGCACAGACATCCTTTTGTTGCCCCACTAGACACCAGGGAGAGTGCTGGAACAATTGGGAAGTCTGGAGGAGCACTGGCAAGTATGGAGGGCATATTAGCAAGTCTGGGGAAGATTGTCAGTTCTAATGATACACTGACAATTTACTTTTAATAAATATGAAAACACTGTTTACATGTGAAGGATTATTTACTAGTAAACAAATACATTTCTTCATGCTTTTCAGTGATTAAACCTTATTTTCTTTATTCATTGTTTATTTAATAAATGTTTCAATGACATTTCTCACATTTACAACCATAAATTATAAATACTGTACATATACTACATAAACTGATATAATATTTAAAATGTCTGGGATATTTTAAAGCCAATTGTTTTATGATAAATGTTATTACTTTCTGAAGACTCTGAAGAGTCTAATGAATCCATTCAAAAATGTTGCAATACCACACACATTAAACAGCCCACATTTAACAATGTTTTAAAATATGTGTTTCTAACTGTTTTTTTTTTTTATTACAGTATGGCTATTGTTTTTCCATGTTAGTGTTTTATGATAGTTTGGAATCCAAATGTCATTTTAATATATAACCTGGAAGTGTTTTCAGATTTTTTTTTCCATTGTAGAGAGCCAAACAACTTGAAAGGTGAGAAGTACTTTTAAATTAAGTACAGAATTGAATTGAAAAAAGTAAGAAAAATACAGATATACCCCCAAATGGTTTGTGTGTGCAGTTTGTTGTGCAATGCACATATATCAGTGTTATAGCGGGTTGATGTCCATTGCAAATTAAAACACAGTAACAATTGACATTATCATTTACCTGCAAATGGTTTATTCTGTGACTATAACAATTTGGTGAATGAACTTTGCTCTCCCTGTATGCATAGCCAAATAATTAACAATGAGGAAGTAGATATGTATGCACAGCAATATAAAAAAAAATAGGGAAAGAAGAAATATTTTCTTTTGTGAACCAAAAACTAATTTAACATACAACCTGTGTTTCATTATACTGGGTTTGTATGTTTAACCCCTTCTCAATTCTATGATGTTTTATCCTGTCATGATCGCTGCTCTGATCGCGACCTTATAACGGGATATTCATTAACCATTAAAGATCATGGTATACTCAAATGCATTTTCTAGGTCCTAGAAACCCAATCTGAGGTCTGAATCACAGACAATCAAATGACAAATTCCATGCTTTTTCAAAATTGTATTTTTCTCCAAGCCATATATATCTCACTATATCTCACACACTGATTAAAACAGGTCATTGATATACGTTTCAGTAGTTCCTATAAAAATTGAATGCAGTTTATCCTTTCCATCCCTTGCTGATCACAGTCTATAACTGTGTTTAGTGTCTATCTTACTTTATGGTGCTCATTTTATTTTTCACATATTTCTTTTAAATATATATGAATTTAAGTTCAGTTAACCCCTGCAGGCTAGTGCTGTGGGTATCATGGCTCTGACTTTTTTGTATTTTTTTTTTATTTGTCTGGGAACCTTGGTGTTTCTTTTTTTATTAGTTAGTTGCGATAAGTAGGTTAGTGTTGCATCAGTTGTGGAGAATATCATTGAGAAAATAGTAAAACATCTTTATTTTCTCCACAATGTTCTTATTTTTATAGATATTCAAAGGAAGCTCTTACTGTCTTTTTAAAAACAACTTGTATGGGTGCTTTAAATGACAAAGGGGAAAATTACATTTTAACCACATACCAAAAATGGAAAAATCAAGATCACCAGCATCAATTAAATAATATCAATCATATATGCGGTAATGTATATTACTTTATCTAATCCTAAATGTTGGAAAGATGAGGGAATGTGTCTCCTTATAGTAGAGTAATGGTTAAATTTCAGTGGCTTTTTCTTCACACAGGAAACAAGTGATAATTATGTGGAGACAGTTGAGGTTTACACATTCTTTCACAAGTACAGTAGGTTAAATAAACAAGTAATTGTAATAACAAAATGTACCTCAGTAACCCAGAGGAAAATAATTACGGGCCTGTGAAGCCTGTGGTTCAAGGGCAATGACCTGCTTTTGCTTTTTAATAATTGAAAACCACTACACAGGCAGAAAATATTTACGAAAACACTGGTCTATGATAGATTTCTCATTGTGATTACATAATTCATCATTACGAAAAGAGCTGTATATAAACATTGATTTTTAACACAGGCAAGCACACAAGAAAACTTTTGTATTTTTTTTAAAGATTAAATTGTATTGTGGCTTCTTAAGGTGACATTAATTGAAATAAAGCATGTAATTTATTGTTATGTGTAAGAACTGCAATTTTGTTTGTTAATCAAAATGCTTTACATAGAGGTCCTGCAATAGTCAGTGAAACATGTATACAGCAACCGAATAGAACATATATATTTGGCATATAAACAAAAGTAACAATTTTTGGAGAGAATAATTTTAACCAAAGATATATGGATGCATTGTAATGGGCCAGGGGTTGGTTAAATGCCTCTACATAAACAGGGCTAGTGTCTCTCAATAAATATACCTCTTAAAAATATCACTGAACAATCTGCAAAGCTCAGGAAAAAGGAACCATCCAAAAATAAAAACTATTTCACCTATTCTAAAAAAATCCACTGCAAGAAAAACAAAAACAAAAAACTGACGAACCTAACTTATATGTCCATCCTCAGTGAAGAATAGACACACACTGAAATAACAGCCCAATAGGGCTGGGATTTCAAATGCATAAGGATTTTGCCTGGGCTGAAGACGAGGAGTTGTCAGATCATCGAGGGGCACTTTTAGAAGGTATATTTTATTTTACATGGCACACTTTCTGTGCCAGGGGGGTAGGCAGTGATTTTCACTACCATTGCACATGTGACCCATATGTCACACATTAAAGGCTTGATTATTGAAGGTAGAGCTTATATTTAATTGCAAAATTCATGTATGTCAGGAGCAAAAATATCAGAGAGAAGGGCACACGATTTTCTCATCACAGAATCTGTGACTGCCAGGCAGACTGACAAGCAGTGGGGATGCTCAGATCATAATAGACTGCCGTGTCGGGCAGCATGGAGGATGTCTGCACGTATCGTGCAGACATCCCCCGGCTGCCCCCACTAGCCATCAGGGATCAAGTTACAGGTAAGGGGGAGGGAGGGGGCAGAGAGACAGGGGGAGGGAGGGGGGCAGAGAGACAGGGGGAGGGAGGGGGGCAGAGAGACAGGGGGAGGTGGGGGGGACAGAGCGACAAGGGGAGGGAGTGGGGAAGAGACAAGGGGAGGGAGGGGGGAAGAGACAGAGCAACCATGGGAGGGAGGGGGAAAAAGACAGAGCAACAAGGGGAGGGAGGGGGAAGAGACAGAGACAGGGGGAGGGAGGGGGGCAGAGAGTCAGGGGGACAGAGCAACAAGGGGAGGGAGGGGGGAAGAGACAGAGCAACAAGGGGAGGAAGGGGGGAAGAGACAGAGGGAGGGGGGACAGAGAGAAACAAGGGGGGAAGAGACAGAGGCGAGGGGGGAGTCAAAGGGAGGGGGAGAGAGACAAAGCTGGAGGCAAGGGAAAGAGAGAGGCAGCATTGGCACATAAAAGGAAATAAAAACAAGAAATGCATTTTTTGATATAATTTTTTATTAAAAAAGCAATTTACATGTGAATATATACAAGTTGAACTTTTTTCCTATAGGGTAGTCTTTTATTCAGGCTTTTAGTTTTTTTCCTAAAGGAATATCCAAAGTTTGGGGGCTCATCTTATAATCAGGGTCGTCTTATAATCAAGCAAATACGATAACTGACACTTGGATAAAGTGGATTTTGCTGCTCCTGTTTTAACCAAAGTTTGGTGCTACTTGTGGCCTGGATGGTGCAGGCAGCTTAGAGCGCAGTTTTCACGGCTGCAGGCTGCCCCTGCGGTGGTTCCTGGAGGGGGAGGCAGCCGCGATGGCGCTAGACGGTGGTCCCACCCGCCTATGAGGCTTAGACCCCGGTGCCTCTTCCCGTTCCCAGAGCCGGCCCCGGTGGGGAGCGCTGCACACCTGAGACCTGCGCTGGCGGAGGGCTCCGGCCACATGGGCGCGATATGGTAAGACCTGGTGCAATTGGCCCACTGAGCTTTAAAGACAATGCAGACTGGCTGCAAGGTTTGCTCTGGTTACTGTGGTCCTGGGAGGCTTCCGGGTGTTCTCCTAACGTGGTGTCTACAAGGTTGGCAGTCCTCAGTTTCTGGTTTAAACTGTCAGGGCTCCGGAATGTGACCAAGGACTTTGTGGTCTGGCAGTCGTTGCAGGGTTTTAGGAAGGGGTGCCCCCGATCGAATGACACGCGGGCGCCTGTCTCCGGGGCCCTGCTCCTGGGGATATGTCAGACCTTGCTTTCGGTGTGTTTTTCTGGTTTTGAATCCCTTCTGTTCCGTGTGGCCTTTACCTTTGCATTCTTTGAGGCGTTGCGGGTGGGGGAACTGGTTTGTCCTTCAAAAAGAGTCGGGGGGTTTTATCCGGTGATGTTATTCGGGAACCCGGGGGTGTACGTTTTTTAAAATCAGGCGGTCAAAGACTGACGTCATGTCACAGGGAGTTTGGGTTACCCTTCGGGAAGTTTCGGGTTCTGCTGTGTGCCCAGTGGCTTGTTTTGAGCAGTGCTCATTGGCCTGGTATCTGCGGTTCAGTTGCTAGTCCATCAGGACGGGGTTCCTTTGTCCCGTTTTCAGTTCATCAGAGTACTTCGGCTAACCTTGGAAGCCCTGGGGCTTAGAAGTAAGGATTTTGGTGGCCATTCCTTCCGGATTGGGGCAGCCTCAGATGCTTCTAGGCTGTGGTTTTCAGAGCGGGCTATTCAGCGTATTGGCAGATGGGAACCCTGGCGCTTTGCATCATACATTCACCCTGACGGTTTAACTGCAGTGTCTTCTGCTTTGTCTTCTCAGGTTCGTCATGAAAAAAGGTTTGACTCATAGGCCATTTTTATATCTTCTGGGCAAGGAAGCGAGCAGCGGTTCGTCCAGGGGGGGGGGGGGGGAGTGCCTGGGATTTCCATCTTCTTCTGCGGAGGTGCAATGGAAAAGTATTAGGGGAATGCGGTGGCTCCGACTGTTGCCGGAACTTGTTCAATTGTCCAGAGTATTGGGCCCCCCTGATATTATGTTAATCCCCCTTGGGGGTAATGACCTCAGCTCAATTCCGGTTTTAAGGCTCTGTGATTTAATCAGACATGACCTGGCTAGGCTTCTGATAGTCTTCCCTGGGGTGCGGCTAGTGTGGTCTGAATTGTTTCCACAGAACTGCCCTACCAATCAGAGGGCTATGGAACATTGCAGGGTTAAGGTGAATAGGCGGATCTCCAAATGTATCTTGGGAGTGGGCGGGGTTCCGATTCGCCATCGGGTTTTTGAAAAAGATGCTGCTGAATTTTTCAGGTGTGATGGTGTGCACTTAACGGAGGTTGGTTTAGACCTGTTTAACCTGGCTCTTCAGGATAGGTAGGAACAGTCTATGGCACTGGGTGGTGGTAGCTCCTGCTGATTTTAGGTGGTAAAACAGCGGGGCTGGTGGCGGGGGTACGTGTCCTTGCCAGTCAGTGTTGGTATTGAAGGTGGAGTCATGTGCAGCAAAATAAAGTTTTTTAACCTCTAAGGTGATACATCACCTATATGGGACGTGCCCACTGAGGTAGTGGATCGGCTAATGGTCAGCATGGATGAGATGGAAAAGGTATTGTGGGGTGAGAGACTCCTGGTCGAGGGGGGAGGGGAGTACCACAAGTTGGTAATAGATGCTGGTTGCATCAAAGATGTAGAGGATTCGGGGATTGGCAAGGATGCTTAGGTTTTTTGTTAGGCTGTATATTATTAAAATCAAGAAGTGGTGGTTTGGCTAATACAGTCCTAACTAAATTTTAATTTCTGTATTAATAAAAGTGCTGTGGCCTATTTACACCAAAGGCAAGTCTCATGTTTTATTTCAGGGTTGTGGGTGGATATATTGGTAACAGGAAGGTATACGCTATCCCCTCTACATCATACAAGAACCCTGGTAACTATGTGCAGCTATAGTGGACAGGACATGCATGAGTGTGGGGGAGTGTGTAATATGACTGACAGCTAAGGGGGGGGGGGGGGTTAGGATTTGTTTATATATGGTTTGTTTTATTTTTCCCTGCAGCCATTTCCCCCAAGCTAATAACTGACACTTGGACAAAATGTCCTGCCCTCCCATCCCTATGTTTTGGTATTTTATGTCATGATGCTAATGTTTCTTTCTTGTCACAGCATGCGGGGGTACGTGTCCTTGCCAGTCAGGGTTGGTATTGAAGGTGGGGTCATGTGCAGCAAAATAAAGTTTGGGCTCAGCCCTCCCCTAACCTCTAAGGTGATACATCACCTATATGGGACGTGCCCACTGAGCTAGTGGATAGGCTAGTGGTCAGCATGGATGAGATGGAAAAGGTATTGTGGGGTGAGAGACCCCTGGTCGAGGGGGGAGGGGAGTACCACAAGTAGGTTATAGATGCTGGTTGCATCAAAGTTGTAGAGGATCCGGGGATTAGCAAGGATGCTTAGGTTTTTTGTTAGGTTGTATATTATTAAAATGAAGAAGTGGTGCTTTGGCTAATCCAGTCCTAACTAAGTCTTAATTTCTGTATTAATAAAAGTGCCGTGGCCTATTTACACCAAGTCAAGTCTCTAAGTTTTATTTCAGGGTTGTGGGTGGATATATGGGTAACAGGAAGGTATACGCTATCCCCTCTACATCATACATAGTATTGGAGGTCATTATTATCTGTTGCACAAGACTCACCCTATACATCTTGTGAGACTACTCACGTCATCATGGGATATCACGGGTCATAATCAAACCAAAAAGACAAACCCTTTCCTTCCATTAAAGGCACATTGTAATACAAATATTATCATAACAAATAATAGTAAAAAACAACTAATACAAATACATGCATGTGTGGCTGCATTAGTCAGGATATCCACACAAACAGATATAAATAATAAATAAGTCCCTGTATATCATAATAGCAGCCTAAAACTCCTACATGATACATTTGTATATATTGTGAATAACAATTTTTATTTATTTATTTAGAAAGTGTTTTACCGGGAAGAATACATTGAGATTTCTCTCGTATTCTAGTATGTCCTGGGGACCCAGTACAGAATGGAGTTACACAGAGTTACACATTTAGAAGTAGATTAAAAATAAATACATATATTAAACAAGTTGGAAGGAGAACATACAGGGTAAATCATTATTGATACAAAAAAGGAACAACATAAAGGAGGGGATCCCATTGGTATTACATTACATTACATTACCTTTTATTTATATAGCGCCAATGAATTTACGTAGCGCTTGGTACAGAGCATAAAAAACACAGTTAGGCAAAAACATTTTTGCACTAAATCATGAGGTAGAGGGCAATCAAACTGTAATTCATTAAAACAAAGCACAATTTGTGATTTAATAATAACACAGTAAATAAACACTAATAAAAAAGGCTAATAAAATACCAAAAACAGAGCAAACGCATATACTATAAATAGTGGTGCGTCTGACTTTGGGTGATCAGGAGACTATTGAGTATATTAATATACTCAGGTGAGTTAAATATATATTTAAATAATCAAAAAAGGAAAACCCTTTTTGGCACTTGGGCCTGCCTCTGGATACTATGCAAGGGTTATAAGTATATTTGACATGTTTTCTTGCCATAGTGCATTTGGGTCATAAGGCCAAGAGAACTAAAAGACCTGGTCTTTTATCTTCAAAGAAGACCTTCACTAATGTGTTAGTTTACATCAACCGGTTCCCAACCCAGTGCTCAAAGCCCACCCAACAGTCCAGGATTTAAGGATTACCCAGTTGTGTCAAAGGTGTTAAAAAAAAAAAAAATAAAATAAACACCTCAGACACAAATGGTAATCCCTAAATCCTGGACTGTTGGGTGGGCCTTGAGGGCTGGGTTGGGAACCACTGATTTACATGGTTTTAGTAAAAAAAAAAAAAGAGGAAAACATTGTTTTAGAATATAGATATATGTAATTGCATTGACTATCACAGCACAGACAAAATATCAATATTTTAAACTTGTGTTTAAAATTGTTATTTGTGATTTTCTGTTCTCATATCTTTTGGAAGAATATTTGCTTCTGTCTGCCATTTGCAAAAAGGCAAACCAATTTACAAATGTTACCTAAGTATGCTGATTTACCAACATCAAAATATATTTAGTAATAAGATGCTTACATTTTAGATTCATGGATTAAAAATATAATTATTGTTAAAATTGTATTTTTTATTTAAAAAACATCATGAAAAGCTGAAAGAATCTTGTGAATCCTAGCTCACACAATAGGAGTGACAATTTTGCTTTACAATTTCCACCTTTCCCACTTGCCTCTTTGTCTAGATGAAGAGGGGATTTTCTACCTGTTTCCGTGCTAAAAAAGAGTAGTGTATCGCCAAGAAAACAATAAAAATGACAATAATGACAAAAAATACCCTTAGTGTGCAAACTCTGCCACTCTTAGCACTCCTCAATGTGCTAATATGTATAACAAAGATTTGTGAAGAGACGAGGGCGCAGGGTGTCACACAGGGGACAATGAAAGAAATAAAAATGTATATATATATAGTGCAACAGAGTTTAAAATACACTGTGCTGGATAATAGATATGTGAAGCGCACTCACAAATATCCAGATAAAGTAGGCATCAAAGGAAGTAAAATTCCATTAAAATCTCTGTTTAATCTGTAAACGTGGGATAAAAACCCAAAAACATACATAGAGTAGTAAATTAAACATATGTGATGGTGTGCACGTGAACAAACACTTCCAGACTCCATATGAAAAATGAAGCGTCTATTTAAATTAGTCCACAGAAGTGGCTGGCAAGGGTTCCAATCCGGTTTGTAGTAATGGCCACAAACTCAACGCTTTTCTCCGGGGTGAATTTCAAAGTCCCGGCTTCTTCAGGAGTTGCAGCAGTGGTGAGTAGCAAAATCCATATGTCTTTTATATGGGACGGAAGACACTGACGAAAAGACACTCACTTCCGGTACATGTACAACTTCTGACCGGAATTGACGTTTGCGTTTCACAGTGCATTCCACCATGCGTTTCATCATAGGCTCTTGTGTTCCAAGTAGTCACAGATGTAGTATGGTATCCCCGAAGTGGAAAGCGGAGCGAAAAAGTGCTCCATATTCATATTTTAAAACATAAGACAATAAATAATGTATTCATTAATAAAAAAAAGGGGAAGAATAAAATAAATATAATATTTTTGGGGCTCAATAATAAATAATGAATAATGCATAAGAATGTGGGGCTCAATAAAAATTACAAGGAAGAATTTCGTATTTATTAAATGTAAGCCATTCACTTTAATTAAAAGGAATGATGTACTTTTGAGTAGAAACTAATCATAATGTATTGCATATACAGGTAGTGCAGAATTATTAGGCAAATGAGTATTTTGACCACATCATCCTCTTTATGCATGTTGTCTTACTCCAAGCTGTATAGGCTCGAAAGCCTACTACCAATTAAGCATATTAGGTGATGTGCATCTCTGTAATGAGAAGGGGTGTGGTCTAATGACATCAACACCCTATATCAGGTGTGCATCATTATTAGGCAACTTCCTTTCCTTTGGCAAAATGGGTCAAAAGAAGGACTTGACAGGCTCAGAAAAGTCAAAAATAGTGAGATATCTTGCAGAGGGATGCAGCACTCTTAAAATTGCAAAGCTTCTGAAGCGTGATCATCGAACAATCAAGCGTTTCATTCAAAATAGTCAACAGGGTCGCAAGAAGCGTGTGGAAAAACCAAGGCGCAAAATAACTGCCCATGAACTGAGAAAAGTCAAGCGTGCAGCTGCCACGATGCCACTTGCCACCAGTTTGGCCATATTTCAGAGCTGCAACATCACTGGAGTGCCCAAAAGCACAAGGTGTGCAATACTCAGAGACATGGCCAAGGTAAGAAAGGCTGAAAGACGACCACCACTGAACAAGACACACAAGCTGAAACGTCAAGACTGGGCCAAGAAATATCTCAAGACTGATTTTTCTAAGGTTTTATGGACTGATGAAATGAGAGTGAGTCTTGATGGGCCAGATGGATGGGCCCGTGGCTGGATTGGTAAAGGGCAGAGAGCTCCAGTCCGACTCAGGCGCCAGCAAGGTGGAGGTGGAGTACTGGTTTGGGCTGGTATCATCAAAGATGAGCTTGTGGGGCCTTTTCGGGTTGAGGATGGAGTCAAGCTCAACTCCCAGTCCTACTGCCAGTTCCTGGAAGACACCTTCTTCAAGCAGTGGTACAGGAAGAAGTCTGCATCCTTCAAGAAAAACATGATTTTCATGCAGGACAATGCTCCATCACACGCGTCCAAGTACTCCACAGCGTGGCTGGCAAGAAAGGGTATAAAAGAAGAAAATCTAATGACATGGCCTCCTTGTTCACCTGATCTGAACCCCATTGAGAACCTGTGGTCCATCATCAAATGTGAGATTTACAAGGAGGGAAAACAGTACACCTCTCTGAACAGTGTCTGGGAGGCTGTGGTTGCTGCTGCACGCAATGTTGATGGTGAACAGATCAAAACACTGACAGAATCCATGGATGGCAGGCTTTTGAGTGTCCTTGCAAAAAAGGTGGCTATATTGGTCACTGATTTGTTTTTGTTTTGTTTTTGAATGTCAGAAATGTATATTTGTGAATGTTGAGATGTTATATTGGTTTCACTAGTAAAAATAAATAATTGAAATGGGTATATATTTGTTTTTTGTGAAGTTGCCTAATAATTATGCACAGTAATAGTCACCTGCACACACAGATATCCCCCTAAAATAGCTAAAACTAAAAACAAACTAAAAACTACTTCCAGAAATATTCAGCTTTGATATTAATGAGTTTTTTGGGTTCATTGAGAACATGGTTGTTGTTCAATAATAAAATTAATCCTCAAAAATACAACTTGCCTAATAATTCTGCACTCCCTGTACATAGATATACAATACATTATTGATTTAAAAATGCTTATAAATGAATGCATATATAGACGTATACACATTTATACGATATAGCGTACATAGATATGGACAGGAGAAAAGACTGAATGGGACTTCCTCCAGTGAAAGAACTCACTCAGATAATGCTCCCTCTCACGGTCTTCCTTCAAGCAGTTAATGGCAGGTTGTGACAGATGTGATGACATGTCCCTGCTGCCTTTATTCCATGTGGAGGGGAGAGTGTTACTATAAAGACCTGGGCCAGAGGGGTTTACAAATGAGGCAAAAGACATGTTGTCCATTAAATGCATCTGTAGTTTGTAACCTATACATTTTTTATGTTTTGTATATACAAATGCATACAGGAAATCCTTGGGAATCCCATTCAAAGCTTCTTGTTCTCATTTGTTTAAATGTGCATTTGTTCACACTGCAAGAGCTTAGCTCTTGCCCCATAGCAAATCAAGATGTGGGTGGGGGGCAGAGATTTGGGAGGTGGAGTATCAGTGGTAATGTGCATGGTAGTCACTGTCACTCAAAATGGAAGCGCAACTACACATGCGTGTAATGTTGTGCATGCACAATAGCCTGCCTTCCGTGTCCCAAGCACAGGACAATTAAATTTTCTTCTGCAGACTTGCACTTTAAAGCCCTGCTATCCAAACAGAACTCTACCTCTGACTCGAAAATGAGGACAGAGGTTGTTTGGATGCAGGACAGTTGTGTAATATCACTGGTGGCAGCATTGACTTCCTGCTCATGCATCTCTATGGGAGCCAGATAACTAGGTCCCAAGAGATCCTGGCAATGCCCATGCTTGCACAGAGCTTAAGATTTCATGAAAAAAAAAGGTTAAACAACTAGGAGAAAGACTAATGACTAAAGACAATATAGGTTTTAGTCACATACTCCAAAAAACTAATAATAATGAACACATAAAATATCTATTTTAAAGGGTCAGCTTTAAACCCTTATCAACAGAGGATGGACTAGGTCCGTCCTGTCTATCCAACCATTGTCTACATTGGACGGACCTAGTCCATCCTGCAGTTAATTGAGCAATGTCTGTGATATAACTTTGCAAACACCGCTCAGACGGTGATGCTTTAATGCCTTGAGGTCAAGGCATTAAGCATTCCAAAAATGTGGTGCCTAGGGTTCCCGCGATCGCCCCACGGAGTGAATCACTAGGCCATTTTGGAGAGCAACATGTTCCTGCTCTGCTGGGAAGAGGGTGAGAAGGAAAAAAAATGTCTCTACCATCGCTCGGATGCTGTTGCTAGACTGCCCCTAGAGACAGTCAAAAACATTGCAATTTATTTGTTTAACATCTAGGGTTAGAATAATGGCTAGGGCTACAATTTTAAATTACAAATTAGGATCAGCATACAATTAAATTAAAATTAGAATAAATTTAGAGTTAGCATAAGGGTTAGAGTTAGGGTTAAATTTAGGGTAAAGGTTAAATTTAGGGTTCGGGTTGGGGTAAAAAAGTCACTGTAGGTGAAAATGGTTAGAAACACTATTTTTGGTTTTTGCCCTATAACTCACAAAAAACAACAGAAACAACATGGAAACAAGCATGTTTCCTAACTCAGGACAAAATGTAGAAACTATTTAGACAGGGTCTTTTTTACCGATTGTATTTGTAGTAAATTATAAGATTTGATGAACATAATGGTATCTAACGAAAGCCCTCCTTTGTGCGATAAAAACAATATATAAGTTGTGTGCGTACAGTATGTGAGAAAGAAGAAAATTACAGCTAAACACAAACACCCCAGAAATGTCAAAACAACCCATGTCACCAAGGGAAAGACAAGGTCAAAAGGTCATATCCCTAAGGGGTTAATATACATTTATTTGTCCAGGTTTTATATTTCAATCTGGAGGCATCTGTCACCTTCCGAAATGGTTATCCTGATTTTAATGAATAATGAATATCCTTCCCTGTAATTTGCCTGCACCAGGTAACGCAATCCCTTAGTATTATGTTTAATACCTCTAATGCAATCACACAGTTTGAAAACATAATGACACAAATAATAGTAATTTATTACAATTAAATACCTCAGAAGTGTCAATTGTACTCTGAATATGTTCTCGCACAATATAATGTATACATATTACAATATCGCTGTATTATGATTTAAATTCCACACACCTTTTTTTTTTTTTTTTTTTTTGCTGAATTCACTTTTTCCTTCGTTAATATTGAAATATTGTACATTGTAGCACGTGCCAAGAAAAATGTGACTGGAATTCAATGAAGTAAAAGCAACATATGTTCCTTCTGCAAAGGCGTAATCGTCCTTTAAACGTCATACGGAAAAGCTGCAATTAATATGTTATTCCTAAAGCAATCAGTCAGAGGTTTAACTTTATTCATGGCCAATGGCATCAAATAAAAAATGGTTAAGTTAACATAAATTGTATTTTTTTACTCACTTACACATAAATATTTTTATACCTCACGTTAAATAAGTGTTCTGAAGGGTGTTTTACGCTAGCAAGCTTTTTTTTTTTTTAAGCCAACGAACTCACACAACCTAAAAAAGAACTCTCTAGGGAATTAATAGTAACTGAATCCAAAAACCTACAAAATGTAGATGTTACTTATTGCCCAAGGCTCTGGGTTGGAAATAACTCCTATTAAGGCTACCTATTGGGTATTAACACTTGAGTAAAGTTCACTTTAATATTATTTGCAAGGGAATACTTGGACTCACAAAAAAAGGTTTTTAATATACAGTAAATCATATCATTTATATTTTTCTAAAGTCATTCAGTTCATTTCTATGCAAAACTGCCAAATTAAGCAGTTTCTTCAGGTAAAAGGAGTTTTATTTAAATGAAATTCAAGGCAATTATGAAATGAGTAAATATTTAACTAAAGGGTTTATTCATGAAAGTGGGAATTGCAATGAATTGAAAAACTTAGGTTGGAAAAGTTGGAAAAATTATCCTATTCAGCTATGTGTGTATGTGACTATATGTGTGTCCATGAGACTGTGTGTGTGTATGTTTGGATGTGACTATGTATTTGTGTGACTGTTACATGGTGGCTCCCAAGACCACCATACACCCCTACTTTCCACCATACCAGCTTTGTCTGCTACTTGTCAGTGCATTGCACTGGTCACAGGACTTTCATCCATGCTACCTAGGGTGGGAGTCCAGTTGCAGTGCTGACTCCTGTGACCACTACACTGCAGTGATTAAGAACCCACCTCAGCTTTGAAAAGCATAAGTCCTTTTATGCTTCTTCTTTGTGTACAAACTGAAATAAAAAGTATTCACTTTATAAGGTTTGTTTTGCCTGTTTTTTGGACGTCTTGAAGACTGAGGACATTATCATTGAAATTGGCTGTTTTTGTGCAAAGCAAAGCTGGCCAATATGGTGAAGGAGAAAGAATAGTAATTGGCATGTGAACCTGGGCTATACCATAATCCCTGTTATCCATGCTGGCAGCAACTATAGAGCCTCAGTAGTCCCCTGCAGAAGGTTTGGGCACAGGCCAGCTGGCCTTTGGAAACAATGGTCATGGTTAACACATGGAAGTGAAAAACTGAGGTTTGGGGACCTGAAGATAGCACTTAAGAACCAGTGTCTATCAGTCCAGCATATAAATGTTCCTTCAGACATGTGAGCTAGTCTGGGGTTCCCAAAACACTTTTAGTCACAACCAAAGGCCAAGAATTTCACAACTGTGTTACATTTATTTGCCTTCAGTACTGAGGCTTTATTTTTAGGATTATATGAGCTACCATTATGTTTTTAAAAAAAAAACTTTCTCATTAATGTTCAAAGTTACCATATATGGTGGTTCTAGACAGCGTAAAGTCTATAAACCTCAACTTCCATAATTACTGTTTTCCTATGGGAAAATCCATTATCAATCTAACAAATCAATTGTCTCATCCTATGCAATTATATTTAAATGGAAAATTACTAATGTCACCAAATTACTACCAACATTATGATATTGTTATATATAACCTGATATCTTATTGTTTATATATGTGTTAAAATAGCAACACAAAACAAATGTAAATATTTGTTTTAAAATTCCTATTTTAGTATAACGATGGTAATTTTTTTAGCATTGTGTTACCTTAAACTTTAGTTCATATTCTTGGTTAAACAATAGCATCTATTTTTTTTTTTATAGAGCTACTCAATGCATTTTCTTTTTTATTTTGTTTTACCTCTGTGCCTGTAAAATACAAATGCAGCAATACTGTAGATTGGAAATAGTATCCTGAATGTGCCTAATATTGTTTCATGTAGTTAAAAGAGAAAAGCATTTGTGTGTAAATGATTGGATGTACATCAGAGAAAGAAAGTTTTGGAATGTACATCTGTGGAGTGCAATGTTTGAACAATTTACAGTATCAATTTAATCTAGATTACACAGGCCTTTTGCTGTTTTTTTTTTTGTATGTGCTATATTGCAGGTAACATGTTTTACATTAATGGATTTAAGAACAAGTTCGGTGCATATATATATATATATATATATATATATATATATATATATATATATATATATATTTTTTTTATATTTGTTTAACCTTTACTTTTTTTGTAGAAGCAAACGTTAAAAATGCAGTGTGATTTGTGTATTTTAAACCCATCGTAAACATTTGCAGATACACACCCTTTTCTCATTCAGTTTTGGCTCCCAGATAAGGTACAGCTGATCTGGATGCAAAAGTATAAATGGGTTTCAGATAGTGTCAGTGACAGTGTCATAGTGCGCTCAGCCAATTAGAGCTGTTGCTCACCACTCCTAGCTCAATGAGGTCTATTTGACTGTCCCTTTCTCTGCTATATCCATTACAGAGAGAGACCTTGCTATGACTTATAATCACTAGAAGGGAGCTAGTGATTATAGCTCCCCTCTAATTGGCTAACACTAATTAGACACATATCATCCATAACATTATGACCACTTACAGGTAGTCAGTGTGATGCTTTGGGCATGGTTCTGCTGGGAAACCTTGGGTCCTGCCATGTTTCATGTGGGTGTTACTTTGACACATACCCCTACCTAAGCATTGTTACAGACCATGTACAGACCATGTAAAATATGATGAAAAATGTAAAAATAAACCTTTTTCTAACTTGTATATGAAAAATGTTTTACACATCTACAAATGCTAATAAAAAAAACCTGCTAAATAGATTTGACTATTTGTTCTGAGAAATAGCCAATGTTTTTCTGTTGTTTTTCAAGATATAGGACAATAACTGAAAGTAGTGCATTGCTTTTTGCTAACAATTTTCTCCTACAGTAACTTTTTTACCCCAACCTTATCTCTAACACAAACCTTGACCCTAAATCTAAACGTGTGTTCCAAACCGTGGTTAGCAAATGAGAACAGTGTATATTTTATTATATATATTTTACCCCCTCCCCTTTTAGCCAGTCACAGGTGTTGTTATCAATTAATGTAATACATGTATTTTTTGTTTTTATTTCTTTGCTCTGCGCCCAGACTCAGGACCTGTCCCATCACTCAGATTTGCACTCAGAACCTTTCCCATCAAACAGATTTGCACTCAAAACTTGCCAGAGTAGCCAGATTTGTACTCAGGAGCTGCCCCAACACATAGATTTGCACTCAGGATCTGCCCCATCACCCTTCTTTGCAGTCCAGATCTGCCACAGAAGCCAGATTTGCACTCAGGATCTGTCCCAGAAGCCAGATTTGCACTCAGTACTTGCTCCATCACCTAGATTTGCACTCAAAATATTCTCCAGAAGATTGTTTCCCTTAACATTTAGTCTTTACATGTATTACATATCATACGTTTTAAGAGGTATAGAGATAGGATAAAAACAAAATCAAAATAAAAAGTAGTTTTTACATTAAACTATATTCTTACCACATCTTTATAGTATATATATATGTAGTATGTATATATGTAGTATATAACATCTCTAAAAATATAAATTCATTATTTTAAATAAGAATATTTTCTGTACTAAAATACCATTTTTATTAATATAATTAATAAATACAATAAAATACAAAACATTACAATAGTACAATAGTACTATATTAAAACTATTTGTCTTACATTGCCATATAGATAGTGTATGAGCAGACAGCCATGGTTGCCATATTGTCAGATAGTGTTCTGTTGTTTCACTTATAAAGGCTGTCAATTTTTCCATTGTTATTTTAGTCTGTATTTTGGAATCTATATATGAATTGGGTAGAGATCCTATTTTCCAAAATGTTGTGGAGAGTCTTGGTGGCACATTAACAAATGTATTGTAGTCTGTATTCCTGCTTATTCCCTTTGCTTAGGGTTAGTGAAGTGTAGGGCCATCATGGTGAAATTAAGGGCTAGTCCCACACATATGTTCCTTTTTGTCCTCATCCTCTATAGCAGTAAATATTGTTGTTAGGGCTAATGTGGGCATATCTTTGTAGGTGTAAATACCATTTAGACAGAATGTTGAATTCATTTTATTTAGGTTGCATACATGTTGTGACTTGAAATATATTTGTGAATCCATTTTCCCATTCTTCGTTTCCTAAATTCTCCCCTAGGTTTTGTTCCCATTTTTGTCTGCATTTAGGTTTATTCGGGTACATTATTCCCATTAGATGTGAATGTGATATTTGATTATATCTATTTTATTCATCATTGGGTATTTGATGTGAATTTTTAAATTGTTGTAATAATGGTACTTGTGTTATTTGGTGTTGGATATCTGTTAGACGTTTGAAACCCTGTGTTGTCCCCCACGTGAAAAATTGTTCCTTAACTCCTGGGGGATATATTGACATCATCCTGGTATCTGAAGTGATGAATTTAATTTGTATTTACATTTTTACCATTAGTAAATGATTTAGTGTAATTCCTCAGGAAGGGACCTAGCAACTTTGTCTTGAAAGCTTGCAATCAAACTCTCAGCCAATAAATTGTATAATTGTATCTCTACTTGCTTCCTATTTTTCCTCAGCTAACATGGTACTACTCTTTTGACTAGTCTAGTAACACCAACAGAGTGATGGAAGCAATCATCGATCACATCTGAAGATCTTGCCCACAACAGGGCAGGCACATATTGGAAAGACATGCTGCCTTTCAAAATATCAATAGAGAAGCACATTGAAGCTCAGAGACCTGGCTTATGCAATTGGTAATGTACAACTGAGTACAAACACTGTTTATAGAGGTGAGTACCATATACATGTGTCTATGGAGGTTGTAAAGGAATGTAGGAAATGAAGAACAATGCATTCTAAATATTGAGTGCCTACAGTTGACTGTAGAACATTTCCCATCAACATTTCAGTTGGGTTCATTCATGAAAGAGATAATTGCAGATAATCTCTATCTGTTGCACATATTTCTTCTACAGGTGATAAACAAATACATGCACATGTCTTGGTATGTTGGACTTACCACAGACAGGTGAAGAGGTCGCTGGCAGCAAGGCCAACTGAGCTATCTGATGGTGGAGTACGAGGAGAAGCTGACAGATCTTTTGTTCCTGTGCAGGCCATGGGGCCTTGTCACATCAATGAATGTATAAACTAATGACCAGGTACATCTGTGCAAACTGTCTACTCAATCCCTGTGACTGTCTCAGGCTCTACGACCTGCACTAGCTCCTCCTTGAAATCCAACAGGTCAGCTGATACAGAGACATTGATATGCTTTGTAACTTTATACTGCAACTCCCATGACCCTTAGCTACTTGCAGCATTACTTTATACATGTTAATTGTTGCAATGTGCTGCTTGCCCTCCCACTGCCCAGTTAACATGCTCAGTACAGCTACATTTCTTTACACACACCCTTGCAGCTTCTAGCCATTTTAACACGTGCATCCATGTGCATCATTCCCTATGTGTACAGTCTTAGCTATTCTTGACACAGCTAATAAATGTGTTACTTGAAATACACTTGTGAGTTCAGTTCAGGCGTGAATATGTGCTCACTCCTAAGCAGCCCAAATCAAAGTGTCAGCAAACTCTATTTAAGAGCATCTAAGAGCATAATTAGCAAAATGGACAAGGGTGTGCACAGTGGGTGGGGTCCTATGGGGAGTGAAAAAAAAAAGGGAAAGGGAAGGGGGAGGAGGAGAATGGGAATAAAGAGAAGAAAAATAAATTTGCCCTCTCTGCACACCCAATATACAATGAACATAGAGAACAATACAACGTATAAACCAGCAAGCATTGTTATATATAGAAAAGTGCTATACAAAATAAATAATAATATTTATACAAGAAAAAATAGTTGGTATAACAGCTGACATCATACTGGGAATCAGGACCTCTTGGGATGTGAGTTGATAACTTAAAGGGACTGTCTAGTGCCCAAAATGCATCTTCCAAATATTAATTAATTTTAAAGTGCTTTCAAAGTACTTTAAAATCATGTCTTACATTTTGCATTGCTTAAAATATAAAATACTTACAGCTAGAAGAAATTGTGAAATTACAGCAGTTTGCAAGAAACATGGACTGCCCACACTAGCTGTGTAAAAGTCATTTTACACCTTCTTTTTTTTTGCTGCAGGAACCAATGAGAATAATGCCATTCAAATGAATGGAATATCCTGTCTCTCTAGTGATGTCATCAGACAATATGTTGCACGGTTAAGAGATCCTTCTGTGTACAAGAGCAAAGTCACTCATAGGGCACTCAACAGACTCAATTTGAGGAGGACAGGAAGTGACTATATGAAACAAACCTTTATATCCTCAGTGCTGCCCCTGTTCTGACAAAAAACTCGAGAAAATTCTACTGCACAGGCTCAGTAAAATTTGCTCATTGAGCCCCACAGTGCATGCGCACACAGTTACGGCTGTCAATCAGCTGTAACTTTGGCAGAAGTGCGCCTGCACAAGGGACACACACCACCTCACGCCCCCTTCAGATCAGCTGCGGTGACAGGTAAGTATAAGCGTATCACTGATTATTGTCATTTACTAGCGTAGCAAGCAATTGGTAAAACTTATGTCAGTTACATGCTACGCTAGTAAGTGGAAGACACACACGGAAGACAGAGGGGGACACATGGGGGGGGGCTGGCTTTTATTGATGGGAGTTGTGATCGGCACCTTAGGCTCCCGTGTGTCCCCCCTCTGTCCCCCGTGTGTGTCTTCCACTTACTACGCAGGCGCACTTCTGCCAAAGTTATGGCTGATTGACAGCCGTAACTGTGTGAGCATGCTCTGTGGTGCACAATGAGCAAATTCCACTGCGCCTGTGCAGTAGAATTTGCTTGAGAAATTTGAAGAGAACACTGCACCTGCAGTAAACATGGTAATCACTGGGGAGGGCTTGAGTCAAATATTAAATATGTGATTTATACAGATTGCCTTCATCAGATCCCACAGGGATAAAAGCCTGTGCATTATACAAGCAGTGATCTTCATCTTGCACCAAAGTTTGGGGACTAGACTGTCCCTTTAAAGATCCAGAAGACCTCTCTTTTGTTAAGATTTTTTAGGATGTCACCTCCTCTTAACTAATGCCACAATAACCCAGTTATAATGTTGGCATAGTTCATGTACCAATGCTGAGTTCTCCTCCGCTAAGAAAATATGCTGGAACCTTGTAGCCCTTAAATTCCTCCCTCTCCTGCTACCACTGCCCTGGTTTCTCCCCTGCCCTGATCCCTGGATTGCTATAATTTCTTTACATATTTTTTCCCACCACCTGCAGTCTGGAAACACTACATGCAGCACACGAGCAGCGCTAAATCAGGATCTAAGGTGTAGTTCATTGCCACATTACACCAGTGCGGTGTAATGTAAGGTGCAAACCACGCACTCCATCATCCTGTGTGGTCATGCCGAGAGAAACATAGAAACATAGAATGTGTCGGCAGATAAGAACCATTCGGTCCATCTAGTCTGCCCAATTTTTTTTTTCCAGTACTTTTATTAGTCCCCCGTTCCCGGTCTTATAGCTGGGATAGCCTTGTGTCTATCCCACGCATGCTTAAAATACTTGACTGTGTTTACCTCTACCACTTCTGCTGGAAGGCTATTCCATACATCCCCTACCCTCTCAGTAAAGAGAGGTATGGTAAAAACTACAGTAGTCTCGATTAAGAACTTTTCTTAAAACATAATACATATGTGTAACCCTAATACTTCTAACAAGCCTTTAATTTTTGTATATACCTGAAATTAAAGCAGCCAGTCTCAAATTACAAGACGGGGATGCATTATAAGCTGCTAAAGTGCATTTCTTCTCTTTTACAAAGATACATAGTGGAAATCAAAGCAAAAACAAGGTATTTCAGAATATGGAGAACATGGTTCACAGACAGGGCATGGGACTGAAAAATACATGCTTTTCAAATTAACATATACAGAACACTGCACTGTACTGTTTAAGATATTAATTCGAAATAAACTTTTGTAAAAAATATTGTAGGTTCCTTTAAATCTCTGCTAATTTCTAGGTGGATTAGGACAATCCTTAGAATTTATGTTACATAGGTAGATATTTTACTGAAATAATTATTTTATTTATTTATCTTTTTTTTATTGCAAGCATCCTAAACAATTTACTTTATGTCAGACTGGGACAATCTGTTGTTTTTTTCATATGCTTTGATATCAAAACAAGGGGAAAGATGTAAAAAGACATGTAAAACCATAAAACTGACATTTCTGCAGAACATTAAACACTATGTACTGGTTTTATTCTCTGTAACATTACGCAATACATTATTTTTCTAATACATTTTGGAACTGAATGTTCCTTATATTATGATTTAGCAGCCCCTACAGGAATAAGCAAGAATTACAGTGTGAATATTTTCATTTTCAGCACTACACGGATATGCTACATACATATTAAAAATAAAATATCAATAGGAAACAGTAATATGTCAGTGTTATTGTAGAAAGATTGAAAATATATACCATGTGATGTTTTAGATTTCAGTGAATAAACCTTAAAATCTGAACATATGTTTTCTGCCAGAGAGGTGAACAATGAAAAAATATCAAAATATATAATATTAGTGTGCAAGCAAAATGACTAAACTCAGAAACCTACCCACTGAACTCCATAATCAGGGGAAAGAGTAATTAATAAATATTACACAAATTATTGGACTGGAACAAATTAACTTGTCCCCAATATTCCATCTATAATTGTTTTATTTATATGAAAATACATAGCTGCCATGTCCTGGAATTGATAGGAAAGTCCAGTTTTTGTAGGGTCCTGTCCTATCAAATTTAGGACTGTCCCTTATGACTGACAACTATTCGCAAGAGGCATTGTGTTTAAACATTGTCTTACATATATATATATATATATATATATATATATATATATATATATATATATATAAACAGATCCAAATGTGCACACATGAGACAAACACCTGACACCTTTACCTAATGGGCTGGAGTTTAACTTTGTCAGGTCCTGCAAAATTGGGTGATGCCATGAGATGTTAGGAGACCCTGCCCTTTTGACTCCGCCCCCACTGCATCCTGCTACATGACGCTTGACATTGCCAGGTACGAAAATGATACATTTAGAATACTATAAATGTATTTGATCATAATGTCAGACGATATCAGTAAACATGTGCATACTTTTGCTATTCCATTGCTAGTCTGCTCTTTGATTTGACTGCAAAATAATTTATTGTGAGTAGCTTATGTAACTTTACCCGATAAAAAATGTCTGTGATTTATGGTAAAAACACACGTGCACATTGTCATTTTAATGGTGATACATAAAACTGTAGTTGTGTCAGGACACGATTTATTAACTGTGTGGAAGCAGATATACTTACAAGAGATCTACAAAAACAGATGGATTGAACGACTTCACCCAAACAGCATTTTGTAATCAGGAATAGATAACATGTCTGTACAAGGTCACCAATGTTTGTAGCAAAGTATATGAAGGTGCATATTTGTAACCTCTGCTGGGACTGAACTCTGGGCCTTTACATTTCTGGTGCCTGCACTTGTTCTGCATGCCTTCTGAGGTCTTAAGTTTTGGTTTTGCTCTGTTGCAGTCAACCTCTTACCTGCACGGAGATAACTGCTCAGGTGTTTCTCATTGTCATTACTCCCTTGTTTTTTTTTTAAACCCCTCCCCCCCTAGTATTATTTGAATTAACATTGTATTGTTCTGTTGTTTCCAGACAATCCTGTTATTCTCCAGTCCATCGATCCCAGCTTGCTTTCTGACCTTTCTGATTTCTAGACCCCAACTTTTCTCCGGTAGTCACTTTTTCTCTGCCTGGCTATGACCAGCAGAAACTTAACAAGGCCTCTGCTTGTGTGCACTCAAAGCCAGGGGCTCCACCCTGCGCAGGACCTTGAGTAACCCACTACTCTTGCATCTGGACCCCTGCCTGTCCCAGCAACAATAGCGGTTATAATCGAATACTATTATAGATCGAATCAATTGCATTTTTTTTTTTTAAGAGGCAAAAGAAAAAGGCACGAGGACTTCCAGCTCATGGAGTAAAGTTCTGGGTTTACAAAGAGAGACTTTCCAATAATGGTTCCTCTGTCACTGGTCTGTGCAAGTATAAGTCATGTCACCCACAGCTAGGAGCGGGGAAGGAGATGCTCATCTACTCCCTGGCTTTAGATGTGTTCAGTGTCACAGTAGCCTCACACCAATCAGTACTTCTAGGTCAAAGAGAACCATATCCACAAAATGTCAGTGTTTGACTTCCAAATAAAATTGGAACCACTTCAAAACAGTGCTACATAGGAGTATTTGCCTGATTAAAATATGACCAGGAGACCTTAGCCCCTCTTTAAATTGTCTGACACAAAGTCCATAATGAATTATCGTTGTGCTTGCCACTGCTCGTAGAGCTTAAAAAGTAAAGTATGATGTGGCAGCAGAGTTGTCGCTAGAAAATCTATGGCTCAAGAGTAAATATATGTCTGAGCCACGAGGTTATGTCATAAACACGAGCACCACAGACACATTCAAAACCACCTTTTCTTTTAATCTAAACATTTCCTTGAAATTCTGCCAACACAGTTGGTGTATTGAGGTGAAATGAACACCAATTTAGCTATCCATTATGCAGGGACAAACCTAACCCTGCAGAGGGTTTATCTCAAATGCAAAAATGAAATATTCAACTCATCTCAGCTTGCTTCATTAGGCTGTAACCCACCTTTTAGTGAACAGCCCCCAATGTGTGGATGTGTTTTTATTTTCTACATTTAAAAGCAATATTTTGGTGATGGAGTACCTTAAACAGAAAAACATGTGTATGCAAGCATGCTCTTAATAAGACATATGACGAAGGAATTTTCTGCAAAGTAGTGTCTTGTCCAGTCAAGTGTTAGCATGTTAACTTTTCTTCAACACTAATACTGGCAGGAAAACCTGTGACACATTAAATTCATACTGAAATCTTAAATATATTCACTTGCAAATCTATCTTTGAAATGAGGTCAACTTAATTTCCAGTGCTGACAGTGTCCGGTGTTAGAACTTGCATACATTTATACATTCTCAGCCAGTTAAGTTTTAAATATGGAAATAAGTGCCCTTGATTAATCTAGAGATTTGTCTGACTATCTTGGCTGTCAGTTCTAATTTATTCCACAGCCTACAGGACAATCTCCATTAATAGGCACAGTTATAATATCTTCATATTTGAATTGAAGGTGAATAGTCAGCAACTTTGCTGTTACCTAGAATATTCATAAAAAAGTGAATATAATGTTTAAAATATGCTCTTATTATTGTTACATTACTTTAACCCACTGTGCTTTTTATTTTATTCATTCAACTAAAGCAATGATTTCCATTGAAGACAATATTCCAGAAGGGATAACAAATTAAATCAATGTTGGAAACATGTGATCCTGGCCAAATGATTAAAGCACCTTTCCGAAATGGACCAAAAATAATTTTGTTTTTATACCCCATCAATATGTTTGTTTGTTTTTTACTTCAACTATAATATAGTGACATGTAGTTTTATGATACAGTAAAAGGGATTCTGGCTCTCTGTATATAGATTTGTTCATATATATCTGTTTGTCTTTTTGTCTTTCTACCATGGTCCTGTAATAAATGGCATCATCCATTTGGTAATGCTCTGATTCTATTGCTTAATTACATTCTGTAAAAACAATTGTAAAATAGATTGCATCATCTGAACTAAGGTTGTAAATTGTAATTTTAAAGGGTCTACATCACCTAAACATTGTTTATACTGTGAAGAGAATATGAAATGATCAAAAAATGTTCATGTTTTATTTTGGCAGATTAACAAGAAAATGCATAAAGTATTTTTACATTTTTTAATTCTTTACAGTCACATTATATACATTTATGGGACAAAATCCCTGTAGAGTTACATAAAACAACTGCTATGAACAAATTGGAGATGTAATACCATATGGACATATATCAGTATTGATCCACCATTATCTTTTTTGTGTGTATGTGCATTGATCCTTTATATATTATATAATATTAGATCATTTTTGATCATTGCAGTAGATATACACACATATATATACAACCCATCTAGTTCCAACTGTCCCTGAATACTTTAAGCTTACTATTCATCCCACTAGAACACCCATTAACCCTTTAAGGACCAGGGATTTTCCAAGGCCAAGGACCAGAGTGTTTTTCAATTTTTAATATGCGGTTTTTGAAACATAATTTTCCTCTCTCTCATTTAACGCACCCATACAAGTTATATGTTGTTTTTTAAAGGACAGTTAGAGATTTCTTTTGATATCCTATACATAAAAATTATTTACATTTTAGTATTAAAAAATACATATAAAAGAGGAAATTTTAGAGAAAAAAAAAGGTTTTTCCCCATTATTTTCCCAATAATAAGCTACACAACTAGTGCAACACTAACCCACTTATCCCCTCTAATTAACTAACTAATAAAAAATAAAAATATTGGTTCCCAAACCCCCCTAAACAAAAAAGACAGAAAAAAGAGTGCGATGTCAGATCCATAAAAATCACGCAACAGGCATGCAGGGGTTACATTTTATTAAATAAATATATTAAAATTACCTTTATTTATTAAAAAAAACTTTATAAATTGCAAAAATAAAAAAAATTGTAAAGAAAAAAAACTAAATGAGGGACATAAAGTGGAAGGAAACTGATCACAGTTACAAACTGTGATCAGCATTGAAAGGGTTCCCCCTCTGTCTATGTTCTTTATTTATTTATTTTTATTTACAGGTCACTCTCTGTGCTTCACTATAAGAACGTGAAGCACAGAGAGCGCACCGCCGGCGTGCACCGCCGGCTAGACTGCACGACGTGTTAACTTGGTCGATAATGCTGCGGCTCTTATGACGAGTTAACTCGTCATAAGGTCGCGAAGAGGTTAATTAACCACCTAGCTCCTCAAATACTGTTACTAGTACCATTTTCACTCACCTGATGTGTTTCCTGTCCCCCAGCCCCTCTAAATGGTAAACTTGGGAGCAGAGCTCTCGACCTCATGTATCAATCTTTTTGTCTAATGTAATATGTAGTCCCCTTCTATGCTGTGTACCAAGCGCTACATAAATGGTTGTTGTTAAATAAATGAATGTTAATGCAATATATCCATACACATGTTGATCAGTAAATCTACTCTGTTGCTCTGACACAAAGACAGCAAATCCCTGAAAAAGACTATCTTTTTAGCAAATATTTACTTCTGTTACAATATGTCTTTGTTTTGTGGCTAAAACATAAAATTAAGATGAAAGTCAAACAGTACTCAGTTCACAGGAGACCATGTCAGTTTGTATAATATCCTGCTGGGGGTCTAGGAAATGCATTCATTACTTGTAACGAGGACAAAAGACTCTAACAGTTTCCACACGTAGTATGTGGACATTAAAACCTGACATTAACTTCTTAAAATTAAATAGACGTTATTGCTGCTAATTAATAGTCTTTTTTACTTTGATCATATAAACGTAAGGAGGTACACAGCCTATTTCTTTTTTTATTACATAACACCCTGTTTGGAAAAGAAGAGCTTACATAAAATCTGTTTACAATATACAGGGAGTGCAGAATTATTAGGCAAATGAGTATTTTGACCACATCATCCTCTTTATGCATGTTGTCTTACTCCAAGCTGTATAGGCTCGAAAGCCTACTACCAATTAAGCATATTAGGTGATGTGCATCTCTGTAATGAGAAGGGGTGTGGTCTAATGACATCAACACCCTATATCAGGTGTGCATAATTATTAGGCAACTTCCTTTCCTTTGGCAAAATGGGTCAAAAGAAGGACTTGACAGGCTCAGAAAAGTCAAAAATAGTGAGATATCTTGCAGAGGGATGCAGCACTCTTAAAATTGCAAAGCTTCTGAAGCGTGATCATCAAACAATCAAGCGTTTCATTCAAAATAGTCAACAGGGTCGCAAGAAGCATGTGGAAAAACCAAGGCGCAAAATAACTGCCCATGAACTGAGAAAAGTCAAGCGTGCAGCTGCCACGATGCCACTTGCCACCAGTTTGGCCATATTTCAGAGCTGCAACATCACTGGAGTGCCCAAAAGCACAAGGTGTGCAATACTCAGAGACATGGTCAAGGTAAGAAAGGCTGAAAGACGACCACCACTGAACAAGACACACAAGCTGAAACGTCAAGACTGGGCCAAGAAATATCTCAAGACTGATTTTTCTAAGGTTTTATGGACTGATGAAATGAGAGTGAGTCTTGATGGGCCAGATGGATGGGCCCGTGGCTGGATTGGTAAAGGGCAGAGAGCTCCAGTCCGACTCAGACGCCAGCAAGGTGGAGGTGGAGTACTGGTTTGGGCTGGTATCATCAAAGATGAGCTTGTGGGGCCTTTTCGGGTTGAGGATGGAGTCAAGCTCAACTCCCAGTCCTACTGCCAGTTCCTGGAAGACACCTTCTTCAAGCAGTGGTACAGGACGAAGTCTGCATCCTTCAAGAAAAACATGATTTTCATGCAGGACAATGCTCCATCACACGCGTCCAAGTACTCCACAGCGTGGCTGGCAAGAAAGGGTATAAAAGAAGAAAATCTAATGACATGGCCTCCTTGTTCACCTGATCTGAACCCCATTGAGAACCTGTGGTCCATCATCAAATGTGAGATTTACAAGGAGGGAAAACAGTACACCTCTCTGAACAGTGTCTGGGAGGCTGTGGTTGCTGCTGCACGCAATGTTGATGGTGAACAGATCAAAACACTGACAGAATCCATGGATGGCAGGCTTTTGAGTGTCCATGCAAAGAAAGGTGGCTATATTGGTCACTGATTTGTTTTTGTTTTGTTTTTGAATGTCAGAAATGTATATTTGTGAATGTTGAGATGTTATATTGGTTTCACTGGTAAAAATAAATAATTGAAATGGGTATATATTTGTTTTTTGTTAAGTTGCCTAATAATTATGCACAGTAATAGTCACCTGCACACACAGATATCCCCCTAAAATAGCTAAAACTAAAAACAAACTAAAAACTACTTCCAAAAATATTCAGCTTTGATATTAATGAGTTTTTTGGGTTCATTGAGAACATGGTTGTTGTTCAATAATAAAATTAATCCTCAAAAATACAACTTGCCTAATAATTCTGCACTCCCTGTATTTACAATGTGTTTTATTATTATCCAATACACATTTCCATATCATTGACGCATTAAAATGTAAATGAAAAGATTATTAGTTCTAAAAAAAAGTTTACTTTCGTTATAATTTAGACTAAATGAATGTTTTGATGCTATGAAAAGCAAATCAAACATATACAATGTTTCTTATTCATTTAAAACTTACATTAAATGGCTGTCAAAAGTACAATTAAGTGTCCTTATTGCTAAAGTATTTCCCTTTTTTATTTTCCGAAAATACAGTTGCAAAAAACACATCTCTTCAAAAGGTTTAACACATTGCAAAGGAATGCAAGTGGTTTTTACTCACACATGGTTTTACTACATTAGCATTGTGCATTTCTGGAATAGATTAATAAAGTGCAAAGGTGTCATATTTACACGGTACAGAAATCCCCCATAAATATACTTCAATCATTCTGGTTCAGAAAGGTCAGAAATATTTATCTTACCAGTCCTTTAATTCTTAACATACTTCTGTTTACCATAACTGGCTTACATGTTGATATCATCCCTAGGGATCAGGAATCATTTAGTGCATATTTATAACCATGAATCCTACAGGTGAAGAACAGTATAGATGATGCACAATCATTACTAAGAAAAGCTATCGTCTTATTTTTGCAAATCATTACCGTAATTAGCAATATTCTAATTCTCTTGATTATTCTGATGTATTCTTATGTAGAAGTGATATTAGAACTGCAGGGAGCAGCAACAGGCAATGTATTAATTATTTATTATTGTATTTTCTTTAGTATATACTGTATTAATACAACCCTAAGTTATTGCACTACATAAATATAGTCTAAGCTTATCATACAAAATTGGCTGTGCACCAATATTAATTATGACAGGAGTCATTCTGCAAAATAATTACTGAAGACAAAATAACTTTAAGTGACTATACCTTGGATGCCACTCTTTTGAAGGAAGTTAATGGGTGAGACCTGTGTAAAAGTAGATGGAAGCAACCTAAATGCAAGGGGGACTAAAAATGAACAGGGCCAATCTTAAAGTGAGTTAATTCCAATGCAGCGTAATGCTGATTAGAGGAGAAACCCTTGTGTACATGAGCTAAATTAAAATGTAAATTAGCAACATCAAATTAAATCAGTTACTTGGGGCATTATACATGAAGGAGAGACTAACTGGGAATTAAGGAAAGCCATTAAAAACGTAAGAAACATAGAATGTGTCGGCAGATAAGAACCATTCGGCCCATCTAGTCTGCCCAATTTTCTAATTACTTTTATTAGTACCCAGTTCCCTATCTTATATCAAGGATAGACTTGTGCCTATCCCATGCATGGTTAAAATCCTTGACTGTGTTTACCTCTACCACTTCAGCTGGAAGGCTATTTCATACATCCACTATATCCACTCAGTAAAGTAATACTTCCTGATATTACTTTTAAATCTTTGCCCCTCTAATTTAAGACTATGTCCTCTAGTTGTGGTAGTTTCTCTTCTTTTAAATATACCGTAATTGCTCGAATATACAATGAGGTTTTTTCCAGAACAAATGCTCTGAAAAAGACCCCTCGTTTTATATTCGAGGTTGTCTTATAGTCTAACCTCAAATCGAGGTCACACAGAGTTGCAGGGGACCTGGATCCCCCTCGCAAGCAGCGGTGGATGTCTGCGCAATGTGCGCAGACATCCTCTGCTGCTGCCCAGCACATCCGTCGGGACTTCTATGATGGAAGCCGGGATGTCATGTGACCTTCCGGCTTCATCATAGAAGTCCTGGCGAAAGTGTCGGGCAGCAGCGGAGGATGTCTGCGCGTAACGTGCAGACATCCTCCGACTGCCCCTACCCACCAGGGAGATTTGGGCAGCCGGGGGATGTCTGCACGATACTTCCATCAGACAGCTGTCATAATAGACGGAAGTGTCGGGCAGCATGGAGGATGCCTGCATGTATCGTGGGGAGGGGGGAGAGAAAGAGGCAAGGGAGGGGGGAGAGAAGGAGAGAAAGAGGCAAGGAAGGGGGAGAGAAAGAGGAAATGGAGGGGGTAGAGAAGGAGAGAAAGAGGCAAGGGAGGTGGGGAGAGAAGGAGAGAAAAAGGCAAGGGAGTGGGGAGAGAGAGGCACCGTTGCGGGGATGGAGGGGGAAGAGAGCCAGCATTTGGGGGAGGGAGGGGGGAGCAAGCATTGGGCAAGTCTGGGGGGTAAGGGGCAGCATGGGCACATAAAAGGAAATAAAAACATGAAATGCATTATTTTCTTCCCTTACTGCGTTAATTCCCTTTATGTATTTCAATATTTCTATCATAGCCCCCTGTTATATCTTTCCTCCAAGCCATAAATGTTAAGATGCTTTAACCTTTCCTGGTAAGTTTTATCCTTCAACCCATGAACCAGTTCAGTAGCCCATTTCTGAACTTTCTCCAAAGTATCAATATCCTTCTGGAGATACGATTACTCAGCTGAATGGGAGTATACTTCCATCTTTGGCCGATTTCTTTAATTCTAAGACACCATAATTTCTAAGATGCTTTTTAATTTCAACAGAAAAAAAAGCTTTTATTCTTTACAAAGCAAATCTACAACAGTGGATTACAATCTCTGTATATGAAGCCAACCTGCTGCAGTAAATGCATAACCTCTGTAATTGAAGCAATTCTGCAGCATTAAATATATAATCTGTTTATGAAGCTTATTTGCAGCAGCGAATGTATTATCTCTGTATATGAAACCAATCTAGAGCAGTGAATGTATACTCTATGTATACAGTAAGGGAAAAAAGTATTTGAACCCCTACTGATTTTGAATGTTTGTCCACTGACACAGAAATGATCAGTCTATAATTTTAATGGTAGGTGTATTTTAACATTGAGAGACAGAATAACAAAAAAAAATCCAGAAAAACGCATGTCAAAAAAATTAAAAACTGATTTGCATTAAATGAGTGAAATAAGTATTTTGATCCCCTATCAATCAGCAAGATTTCTGGCTCCCAGTTGTCTTAAAGGGAGTGCTCCTAATTTCAGCTTGTTACCTGTATAAAAGACACCTGTCCACATAAACAATCAATCAATCAAATTCCAAACTCTCCACCACAGCCAAGACCAAAGAGCTGTCTAAGCATGTCAGGGACAAGATTGTAGCCCTACACAAGGCATGGAATGGGTTACAAGTCCATTGCCAAGCAGCTTGGTGAGAAGGAGTCAGTCTACCTCGGTCTGGTGCTCCATGCAAGATCTCACCCTTGTGGAGTTTCAATGATCATGAGAATGGTGAGGAATAAGCCCAGAACTACACTGGAGGATCTTGTTAATGATCTCAAGGCAGCTGGGACCATAGTAACCAAGGAATTGGTAACCCACTACGCTGTGGAGGACTGAAATCAGCCAGGGCATTGAAAATGGGTCATGGATGGGTATTCCAGAATGACAACACACAGCCAAGGCAACAAAGGAGTGGCTCAAGAAGAAGCACAGTAAGGTCCTGGAGTGGCCTAGCCAGTCTCCAGACCTTAGTCCCATGAAAAATCTGTGGAGGGAGCGGAAGGTTTGAGTTGGCAAACATCAGCCTCGAAACCTTTATGACTTGGAGAGGATCGGCAAAAAGGAGTGGGACAAAATCCCTCTTGTGATGTGTGCAGACCTGGTGGCCAACTACAAGAAACGTCTGACCTCAGTGTTTGCCAACAAGGGTTTTGCCACCAAGTACTAAGTCTAAGGGGTCAAATATGTATTTCACTCATTGACCTACAAATCATTTTACAACTTTTTTGACATGCGTTTTTCTGGATTTTTGTTGTTGTGATTCTGTCTCTCGCTGTTAAAATACACCAACCATTAAAATTATAGCTCTCACAAGCCAATTCAGCACAATAATGTGACGTTTAAATTGGAAAATAAAGAGCATCTTAGAATCGTAGAATACGGTATAATAATTCCAAAATATATCAATCCATTTTGGCACTTTTCTTACTAGAATATCTGTTAATATCTCTATAATTTTATTTCTTAACTTTTATTTTAAAAGCTGAAGAGGAAATGCCCATTTCAGTTGACAAAACTAAATTCTCCCAACAATTTCCATAAAATATTCTTGCATGGTTAGGCTATATTTTTTGATAAAAAGTAAAATATTCTATTTGATTAAATAATGTATGCAGTAACATATAGATTATTATTTCCATGTGTATAGAAATGTATGGGTACAAGAGGTTGTATTCAATTTATGAATAATATAATGATTGCTGACATGCTTGCATTAAACAAGGCTGTCAGGGTCAGGGAAGGTTGTTTTTATAAACAAGTCATTGTCTGGTACTCACAAAAACACTGATGCCTGGTTTACAACCTAACCCGACATTACATGCTATGGACTTGATTGTTAAGGTTAAAAACTTGACATTTGCACTTATTGGACAAGCTTTTCATGGGTCTCTTAATGAGGTTCAAGACCTTGAGGTTAGTGACATCACCACATTTTGCTTGGAATATGAACCAAACATAATGCATTAACGTAAACATTACAAACATTACTTACTTGCATAAGAACATCAAGGGTGAGATACCTAGTGCAAGTAAGAATTAATTAACTCATGGTAAAAGCCTATGGAATTCTTAATTTTATCAATACATGTCTTACATGGCACGTGCTATTCATTCCAGGGTCACATGATTATTAAAATAGCTATCACTTTGTTTTAGGCGGTATGTATTATATTATAAAAACATACTATGAACAATCCAAAATTATCACTGAATAATCCTAACCTATTGATCCCAGCCAGAGCCTGATCTGAGGAAGATGGCTGTCTAGCCTATGCTAGTAAGACTGAGAAATAGAGAAGCCCCAGGCGATTAAGTCAGGCTAGAGAGCGGTTAGGGGGGAAACAACACCTCTGTCTACTTTTCTATCCCTCCGCTGGCTATACTGCTTTTTGGATGGGGGTGTAGAATTATAACTGTGAATAATAGCTGAAACAAAAACATAACCACTTCCACATGAAATCCCTATGTCTTCTATGCATTTACCTTGACCATTGTAATGGCCAAAACAATTTGCACTTAATCTTACACTGAAATTTGGCATTATATTGCTCTTCTTTGCCAGATGATATATGAGGTTTCCTGTTATAGTATGGTCATCTAACACCTTCTCTTATTGGATATTACCTACATGGTAGCGGCATTTATTGCTCACTGTCACCATTACAGGGGAAACTCTCTGTGAGCATTTCAGACTAGTCCCACCTATCATGTCATCTGTGGTCACTGTGTTTCTCATGTACAGGAGACTTGCCATGTGTCACAATTTACCCAAGTGCAGGCTCTTCCAGGATTTATCTTGTCTTTTTTATTATCCTGTCTTTTTAGTATCCTTTTTGCTTGGCTTTATTTATTTCTTATGCTCGATCCTGTCTGCTTGTATTCTTGCCCTGTTCCTTGTATCCATGTCCTTTGGTCCCATGGTGGCACCTGCCCAGTTTGCCCCCAGAGTGGCACCTGCCCTGTCTTAGAGTCCTGCCCTGCCTTAGAATTTCCAGCACTGTCTTGGAGTTTCCAGCCCTGTCATAGTTTAACCCTTTCTTAGAGTCCTGTTTTAGTTCTGTCCTGTCTTAGGGTCCTGTTGAATGCTTTTTTTGTGCTATGCTTTTTGGTTCCTTTGTTCTTCTCTTCTAGACCACTTCTGTTTTTCGTGTTGTTTATTGTTCTGTTCAGTTTTTGGATTTTCCTTGTTTCTTTTTTGCTTTTCTTTTCACCGATTTAGCCACACACATTTCTGTTCAATGGTTTCGTTCCCATTCTGTGCAGTCACCAGTCAGGTTTGTAATTGGTTCTGTTTCTCCATGCAATGTAAGTCTTTAGCTTCTGGTATTCATTTGCTAATTTATTATTAGTTCAGAGTTAGGGATTTGCCAAATTTGGCCAATTGGTGAAACCAAATCCCAACCATTTATAAACTAAAGTGTTAGGCGAGTTCCAGTATTTATGTTTGTATGTTTATCCTCCCTTAGACCTGTCCTCTATTTGTTTTATGTTATGTCTGTGTCCGTGTATGTCTCCTTAGTTCTGTGGTTAATTCATGCTTTATCCTGCTCATGTCTGCTGTAGCGAACCGTAGCCCGCATCCCCAGCCTCGAGCAGTGGGGAATACGATCGCGGGTAATGCAACTGTCCATGCGAAACTTAGGGGGCATGTCCTCCTCCTGGATAATGCTCGGTGGAGTCTCAGTGGGTGGAGAGGGGGTGGAATCTTCACCACTCCCCCTCTCTATACTCTGTATACAATGGGGGAAGATTGCAGGTATGCAGAGGAGGGGTTCCTGATTGATTGCTCTATAAAACCCCAGCTTACTTATCAGCTGTGATGTCTGTTCTCAGTTCCATTCCTTCCTTGTTGCAGTTTGTGATTTGCCTACCTGCCTTGCTGCCTCTGCCACCTGCCTCGACCTTCTGGACTGTTATATGACCATTTTTTAAAATTTTTCTCCTGTTGTGACGCCTTTAGATATTGTGAACAACTTCATGTATCTTCCACTACCTGCACTATGCTCCCTCCGCTCCAGCCCTACAGAATGCCTCTTAGTTTGTCTGTCCTAGCCTGCTACATCCTGCTGTCCTGTCATAGTTGTGTTCTATGCCTCCTCCAGGATGTTTGTAGGGTTTATTCAGTTCCTGGTGTAGGGAAAGGGGCTACAGCTCCTGATGGGCAGTAGGAAATTACCGCAACCGTGGGTGAAACTTCAATGAAGAAATAATTTATTAAATATGTGGAAATTTCCAAAAGTGAACGGCAGGAAGGAGAAAAATAAATATAAGCTAGTTTCTATTGCACCTGCCTGCCTTTCACTTTTGAAAATTCCACATATTTAACAAATGATTTGTGCACTGAAGTTTTGTGGAGTGCAGATTATGCTTTGCTTTCTGGATATTTATTCAGTTCCTGCCTTGATATACTGGATACGAGCAACTGCATCCACATGGCCTTGGTATGTGGCTGAACAAACCTGGGGCACAAAGCTACCGGAGAAGTGCAGTTACCCATCACCAGGTCCTGTGTCTCTACTCCTACACTGTAGCACCTGAGCTCGGTCATTCAGGGTCCCATACCATCTAGACCTCGTACATTACACCATGCATTTGGGGTCTGTACTGCCCTGATGGGTAAGACCATTCTGATATGCTAATGCTGTAACTGAGCAAAAAATTGTTATTCGCCTCACAAGTAGGTACCATTCCACAGGGCATCCTAATTCAGCGCTGTCAGATTTTGGTATGAGATGGGAGTCTCAATTTCCTTTCTCACCTTATATTGATTTGTTAGCTAAGGTATAATATATATATATATATATATATATATATATATATATATATATATATATATATATATATATTCTGGTCCAAAACTGTTCACATCACAACATTTTTTAAACAAACAATGATAATCTACTATTTTACTTGCACAGTACTTTATTGTAACGAACACATAGAATTTGTTAAGACCAGATTACAAAACTATCAAATGTGCAGATGCCATAGTTATAATATAATTGGTTTGCGCCAATAAACAGATGTGTTTATCAGTGCATATGAAATTTATTGTAATCATTGGCAGGAAAAATAAATACATCATCATACCATACTTTTTTTCATTTGAAAACTTTAATCAGTAAATAGTGTCAATTATTCTGTAAATATACAACCATGGATTTATTAAATACATGTTACTTTAAACCATTTACTCATTTTTACAAAAATATAAATTGTATTTACACAAGATTAGAGTTGAGCAGACACCTGGATGTTCAGGTCCGGCGGGTTCGGCCGAACTTCGGCAAAAAGTCCGGGTTCGGGCTTGAACTTGACCCTGAACTTGTCCCCGAGTCAATGGGGACACAAACTTTTGGCCACTAAAATGCCTCTAAAAAAGTCCTGGAAAGGGCTAGAGGGCTACAAAAGGAAGCAAAATGTGGGTAAGAGTAGGACAAGTGCCCTGCAAACAAATATGGATAGGGAAATAACGTCAAATAATATAAAATACATACAAATTAAAAATTCAGCTGAGCCATAAAATAGCACTAGATGGAATCTTTGATTTTAGCTCTGGAAGAACATAAATCTAAATCTAAAGCATGGCTTCCAGGAGGATCAACAGAATTATCCATTTGAGAGAGGGTTGGAGTGCGTGGTATTCTCTTTCAGTTTATACTAAGTGACCCATAGGTTGAGGAGGCAGTGACCATGGCAGTGTAGGTGGAAGCGGCACTGGAGGAAGAGGAGGAGAAGATAGCCCGAATTTTTCAAAGTGCGCTGTAAGCACAGTATTTGATGGTTCTATTTGACTCTCAGATATGAAGTGCACCGCAAGACGCAAATGTACTATTTACCACCCAAAAATATAAAACATTTTCAAAGTGCGCTGTAAGCACAGTATTTGACAGTTCTATTTGACTCTCAGATATGAAGTGCACCGCAAGACGCAAATGTACTATTTACCACCCAAAACTATTAGAATTTTTCAAAGTGCGCTGTAAGCACAGTATTTGACGGTTCTATTTGACTCTCAGATGTAATACATGTAATGCTATTGCTATTCTATAAACCGAAATAGAGTCCCCATTCATACGAATAGGTCAATTAACCTATGGAATACATGTAATGCTATTGCTATTCTATAAACCAAAAGTCTATAAACCGAAAGACATTTGGTTTATAGACTTTCGGTTTATAGACTAGCAATAGCATTACATCTATTCTATAAACCGAAAGTCTGTAAACCGAATGTCGTTCGGTTTATAGACTTTCGGCTTATGGAATACATGTAATACTATTGGCTTTCTATAAACCGAAATAGAGTCCCCATTCATAAGAATTTCCTATGAATGGGGACTCTATTTCGGTTTATAGAAAGCCAATAGCATTAGATACAATGTAATCGCCGAACCCCAAACTCCAACACAGACATACAGTGAAATGTCCGTGTTCGGGTCCGGGGTCCAAAAATCGTAAAGTTTGGTACGAACCCGAACAGTGCGGTTCGGGTTCGCTCAACACTACACAAGATCCATAGTAATGATGTGAACTGATCATATGCTAAGTAAATTACACCATAGAGATGAAACCCTTCAATGGGTCACAGTTTAACTTAATGTTGGGGAGCTGCTGCTCTGTGGTCGAACAGTGCTGATTGGTGACTTTAAACACATCTCCAGAAGGGGAGGAGATGACTATGTCAGAGAGGATTATCTTTTGAATGGTGGGCCTTCTGCCTCATTAAATAACAAATAATTTTAAATTCCTATTGACATGTTATTCCTGCATATAACAAGCAGATTTTAGATGGTGATAGTAAGCTATATCAAACTGACTTTGACCTACAATTTCAGATAATGTCGTATTGTGTAGTGGTAACATTTTTTTTGTATGGATTTTATAATTGAGTAATATTTCATATGCCACTACTGAAAAAAAAATCTGCAAAACACACGTCTTCTTTCAATTGCCTGGTTTATTTTTCCAACAGCAATTGCTTCTTTAAGTTAGCATCATTCCTACTGCATTTATTTTCAGTATTTTCCAATTCTGTATTCAGGCAACATAGCGAATGCAGCTGCTGATCTGTGAGCTACTGAACCTTAGGTTTATTTAAATCAATAGAAAATTCAATATATTTATTTGCATAACTATGTAAATGACAGATGATGAATTTGGTTCCAAACTCATAATATAAAAAAAAAAATCACATTTAACTATTTTGCACATAAAAAAGTAGATAGTCTCGAATGTACAATACACGGTCCAGTGAAGTACCTACCAGTAAAATGTAATTTATTATTTAGAGATCCGGACTTTCATGTGATTGGATTTTAAATGAAGCCATATTGATTTTCTCCAACATTTTCATTTACCAGAGATCAGCATACATGTGTATATAAATACATATTAAACGTAACTGATTGATTTAGTAAGAATACAGTAGGAAGAAAATAATCATCTCATAGTTTATCATTTAATTGTTATTAATCTACATGATAGTGATATTGTTGAGTGGTCCAATAATATTTGTAGTGTCCCTGCTGTACACAATGGCACAATTATTGGTAATCTAACATATAGTTACTAGGTGGCACAGGGAGAGACACATCAGTGTTTATGTATAAACAAGCGTACACAGAAATTGTGGTGCTATGGCTGTGTGTGCCAACGTAGAATTGTAACTGGGCGAAGCTGTGGCTATTTCCCCCAGCACACAACATTGTAGGGATGTATAAAAAAAAGTCACAATCACCGTTATTCTACCTTCCTAATATATTCATTTGTGAGGCTTTTTATGCATAAGCCTCATCTTCTCAAATAATTTTTTGTAACCAACTGTCTAGTTGTAATGCCATACAACATGATCCCAGTGTTCAACATTAATATTAGAATGAGAATAAAGTGGATGCCTGTGTGTAGATGGAATTGTTTGTTAATATGTGCAGCATATTATGTGAGTGTATATGGCGGCATAACTATAGAGGTCACAAATGCCACTGAAGCAGCCACTCTGGGGGTTAGGGCGAATCCTGTGACCTCTTATTAGTCCCCACTAAAGCCCAGAGATTAACTGACCTGGCAGACTTTTTTCCTCCATGAAGGCATTTGGTGCACTGGATACAATGTCATTTTCAAATCCGGCTGAACTCCGGGTTGGTGGAGACTGGTGTGGGACCTGGGGCAATTTATACACCAGGCCCCTGTGGTGTATAGTTATGTCACTGAGTGGATTAGTACTATGTTTACAGATGCATGTGATGTCATTTTTAGGTGTTAGTGTATGTAGTGTATACTTACCATACAGAAGTAACATTTTTTTTTAGTACATTAAAAAACAGCTGGTTTGGAAACAATTGCTCATTGGACAGTGCATATACACACAATGTGATATCTCAACAAATAGTTATAGGATTCACCTGGAATTTTAAGCTTTTCTCTGGAATTCATTCACAGTGTGACTCACTATTTTTGTAATGTAACCATCATGACATTTTTTATAAAAAATTAATACATTTATTTCTGGATGAGATTTTCCGCTATCTTTCTAAAATCAAAGCAAAATTATTTTTAGGTTCAAGCCAGGGGGACACCAAGAAACAATTATGCTTGTTTTAATTTCTTTTTTGGAAGGAAAATATGTCTACAAAATAATCAGAAAATATATACAAAATACACAATTGCACATTGTTATTGTATAAATCCTAACCCATAGTACAGAATCAACAAGAATCATATATTGTTAAGTATGTGAAAATGTTTTCATTAACATCATAAAACATATTATAATACATATTGTAGAAAAGAACCTAGTCTTTTTTTTACCTATATATTTTATCGACATTTTTAGGGATACAGAATAAAAATGGGGGTGGGGGAACATTCTATGCACACATTTGTGTAAGAAGGCAATAATACTACTAATAATTTGTAAACATATTTGCTAATAAATGTATATATATACATTTGGCGATATAGGCATTCTATACTGTAAAATGCATAGATTGTTATCTTTCTTATTCTCTTGGTGTGAATGTTCAGTGGCATTTCAAGGACTCTACAAGAACATAGACTTGCCTGCATGTATGTTTTCAAAAGCATTGTGAATTCAAATGATAGTAAGTCTTTGTCCTTCCTTATTCTGTGCAGTCTGTTCTGATTTACACAGTAACACATTGTCCAACTGAAGGTGTATAGGTATTATTTATATAAATATGTCATCTCGTGTGTTAGAACAACACTGTTTTCAGCATTGTTTAACATGCTCACCTAGACCTACAGAACAACCCATATTTGAAACTTGCAGTATTTGTATTTAATCAGAGAGAAGATGAAGATAAAGAGGGCATCGTATAAATACATGCACTTAAAATTTCATAAGATTTGCATTTAAAATTTTCTAAATGATTTATTTTGAAAGTTGCATTTATGTACATATATTATGGGTATACTTACATGTGTCAACAAACAACTGTTAAATATTAAATATGAAAATTCCTGCCTGAAGTCATCAAAATCTGTGTCTAGTAAAAACATTGTGAAGAAACATAGAAATATCAGAAAGATAAGATGAAATGAGTGAAGGAATAAATTGGTTAAGTAACAGTCAGTAGGACCATGACTAAATCATTTATTGACTGTATTGCTCATCCCTTCTATTTAAATTACTTCTATTCCATGACCCAAACATTGTTTATGCTGATAAAACTGTGGCTAAAATTAGGAAATTTGGGATTTAGATTTGTAACATCAAATCCCCACATTTTGTTGTTTAGTAAATAAAGCCTTAGATGTATTAAGGTCATCCTGAAGAATAAGTTTGCAGAACTAGTCACAGTTCTTCATAGGACATAATTACCAGAACACAGTCTTGATTAAGACATGTTCTCCAGATCTGTATACAGTGTTTTACTGGGAACAAAGAAGCTTTTAACACTTTTAGAAAGTGCACTGACCAAAACACATCAAGTGGGGTGTGTGGCCTGCAAATATTACTGGTGTTTTACGGCACACTGTTTTGTTAACTGAACAAATTTTACTAGCGATCTTTATATTTACCCACTGTACAGACAAGTTTCAATAATTCGCATGGCAGTTCCTGGAGTACACAAGAGGAAATTTGTGCTATCTAGCACTTCCTAAAAAAAATTCAATTATTTACACCTGAGATCAAGCATGAGAAATATCACGGAATATCAATTCCATCTTTGTAAGCAATAAACATTTCCTTATTTTGGTACTAAAATAGAGATAGGGGAAAGTTGAAGGATAGACTGAAAAACAACACATACAAAAATATTATTTGTGTCGCCATACTTGCCACACACAGAGAACATTTCCATTGGGATTTCATGAAAATAATGTTACATAATAGTTGTTTTTTTGCCAATTTTGAGAAGGCTTAAAATAATTTAAACATTATGTAGGAGCATCCCTACAAATTGTTTTTCATGATAAATTATTTAAGCATAACAGGGATTTTGCATACACGAGGGAAGAAAGCAACACATTTAAAGTTCAGATTAAAGTTTCAAGTTCAATTCAAGCTTGAAAAACACATGTCAGCATGTTAAAGCTGATGTTAAAATCTTGTAGTTGTTGTTGTTTAATGCATTTGCTTATTTATGTATTTTATATTTTGCAGCAGGGTGTATCTTATCATCCTCCAGCTTTAAGTTACCATTGCACATGTCCAGCATTAACACCTTTGAGTGTACATTGATATGCTAAGAATTCTCAAATAATAGTGAAGGAGTGGAGCTTTATAAAAAAATAAAAGAAATAGTCTATGTATAGTTGAGCATGTGAAAAATACTAGCAGGATTCACCAAGCAAGAATTAAAAAACAACAACAAAGAAATGGCATTCAATAGTAAAACTATCTGGTGATACAGAATCCAATGTGATACAGGATCCCATTCTACAAAATGGGAATTATCATACAGCAAAGAACTGGAAAACTTCAAAAAGCAACAAAAAATGTACAAACCTAATAACCAGAAAAACAATGGAGTTCATGTATAAAAACTCCAAAATGGCAAAGTATTGGGAGTTTTATAAAAAAAAAAACTAAAAAAAAAAAAAAACTAAAAAAAAAAAAAAACATTCGCCTTTTGACATTTATAACAGTGATTGTGTTTTTATAAACTCCCGACACTTTGCAATGGGGGGAGTCAAAACAGTGAAATACAAATCAGACTGTGTTTTTTATACATACGCTGCACTGGTGCAACAAGCGCCGACACATGGATACATCCAGCATAGATAACATCTCATGAGTCTGCTTAATTCATTGGTGCACATGCTGATTGTGCCAGTATTTGCATGTTTATACATGCTTCCCAATATGCCCCCCATATGCTTGCACACACACATGCTCCCCCCCCCCCCCCCCCAGTATGTTTTTACACACTCCGTTGGAGAGCTGCACTCAGTTTCCATTATGTAAGGGTTGAAAAACTGAACAGGCTGTCAAAGATTATGGTTATAATAGTAGGAAATTATGTGCCAAATTCCTGCAAGAACCTTTCATGAAAAACCATAAAACTTCAGAGCAAGTCATGGGGTATGTGGCATAGATGGGAGTTTCCATCAATTCATATTCTTAGCTAAACACTATAAATATTTTTCTCCACGTGTTTCTTTTATTCCAAGCAGCCATATAAAAAGTAGCCTGTGGCTATCTTTGTTCTGAACATTTAGGTTTCTCTGACTGAGAGGCGATGGATATTTTATGATATATCCTGTATCATTTGCTTTAAATATGGCCCCCTAATGATAGAATTCCACATATGTACTATACATATATTCCCTACTATTCATTTTATGTTTCTCTTTGCCACGTAATGTAACTTTGATCCATTATACTCTCGATGGAAAAGGAACATTTTTAGTATTTTTAGGGTTATATTAAACTATGAACTTTTTACCAGCTCTTATGTGCTTAGTAAACGATTAGGGATTCATTTCAACACTTTATAATAACAATTTATATCCACAATTAAAATAAATTGTATATGATTCTTTAGTAAGTCAGTTTATAATTTGTTAACAAATATTTTACCCTTTTTATTTCAAAATATAAATGATATTAAAGTCATTTTTTAAATAATAAATAACTATAGTTGAATCATTTTTATTTTGAACTGAATAACCAAGTTAAATATTCCATGTGGTCTTTCTGTCATTAAATGACATCATAAACATTCTAAAACCTTAGTCAGGACTCCCCAAGAAGTTCACAAACCACCTGGGCGGGTGCACGACTTTTTGCCTCCTTAGTTGAACATATATTTTGCTGCCCCCTGCTGATCCTGCCCTCAGGCATTCACACACACAGTAACACAGTGTCACATACAAATGCAGGCACATGTACACACAAATGCAATGTTAGATGCAACCACAAGTACACACAGTAACACATGCAATGTCACATGCAGCCACAGATTCACACACAGTCAAACATGCAATGTGATCCTATAGTTGGCAACCCCCCTGTCCTTGCCACCTGTCTTTCTCCCTCTCCCTCTAAGCCATCCCTGTCTGTCTCACTCTGCCTCTATGCCACCCATGCCCGTCTTGCTCTCCCTCTACTCCATCCCTGTCTGTCATTCTCTCCCCCATGGATATCTCTCTGCCCCCCCCCCCATGTATGTTGTCACTCTCAGTCCCCCACACCCCACAACATGTCTGGTGTGTGTATCTCTGTCTCCCTCCCCAATGTTAGGTGTCTCTCTCTCCCTCCCCTATGGCTGGTGTCTCTTTGTCTCCCTCTCCCAATGTCTGGGGTCTCCTTTTCTCCCTCACTCAAAGTGTAGGGTCTTTTTCTCCCTCCCCCAATGCCTGGGGTCTCTTTTTCTCACACTCTCAATGCTTGGGATCTCTTTTTCTCCAACCCACCTCCAATGTTTTGTGTGTCTTTTTACCCCTCCCTCCCTTCCCCAATGCCTGGTGTCTCCCCCTGCTTCCCCATTGCCTGGTGTCTCCCCCACCCCTTCCCCAATGCCTGGTGTCTCCCCCCATTTCCCAATGCCTGGTGTCTTTTTCCCCCCTCCCTTCCTTCCCCAATGCCTGGTATCCCAGCGGCAGGCAGCAGCCCCCCCAAGAAAGCTTGCGCCCTAGGCGAACGCCTATTTCACCTATAGGTGGTGCCGGCACCACACAACACGACACCTTCCAGCTGTTTGTACTGCAGAATATAAGGTACAGTATGTGGCTTAACTCAGAATATAGTGGATTAGAAGTTTGAAGTCCAATCTAGTAGTGAAATTGACTCCTTAACCCCTTGATGATAGATTATGCATTTGCCCTCTGGGAACCAAAGATGCAGAAGCAGAAACCTGATCGGTGTATTTACAGACCTTCTGAGTCTCTATCGGAATTTCAGGTACAGTGCAATTTGGAGAACTATAACCTCACGTTGAGCATCAGTTACATACTCAACGGCATCCAGATGCCTGCAGCCGGATCCACAGAACAGCTCATTGCGGGGGCTGCGATAAGTTGATTAACGAAGGACGTTCTCTGCCGTCATAATGGCATTTAAGCTCTGTATTTTTTCCAAAATACATGGCTCAACCGCCCTTAGGACAGCATAGAATATTCTCTGTTCATCAGCTCTTTTCGCTGGGTTAATGTGCAGTTAACGCCTCTCTATCTTTATCAGGAACACTGAATAACAAGTTGCATAAAAGTAAACACAATGCTCAATGAAGGTAGATCAATAAAAATCAATTAGAAAGAAACAAAATAAACAAAACAGTATTAGCTTTGTCAACTCATTTGTGTTCAACATAATAGCAGTGCACGTAGTGAGGGGATATATGGAATGTATGTATTGTATAAAGGACAAATCTGGATCAATGCTCTAAACATAGAACATTCCATTGGCTTCTGAAATAACTTACACTATTAAAACCCATCTTTCATATATATCTATACATAACTTACATTCATTGAGTTAAATGTAGGAGAGTGCAGACGCATTGGAGCTGTCAAGTGTTTTGTTCTTATATACATTTTAATGTAGCTTTACAAGTTTGATAAGGTAATGTAAGCCAGTGGTATAGCAAATATTTGGATGTCAGTGTAAGTCATAATGAGTTATATATCATGTCTGTTTTTATGACTCAGACTTTAGTTATATTGAGAGAATAAAAATCCTTCCAGAAGTTAACATCAGTACTTTTTGAATGAAATGGGTCACTCATGATTTTGTGTTCCAGAACCTGTAGAAATAATGCTTGGCAATAGTAATATGGTATATGGATAACAATAGGAATATCTCAAGAGACCTATAATGGTTCTCTGCAGTGACCAAATACCACAACAGTGGACTACTCAAGGTCCTTCCAATAGAGGAAAGTGGTTTTAAAAGTCATGTTTTATTGAACGTTCATATCTTACAAAATGTGCTTCACAAAGGCGGCGAGCAGGACTATTATAAAGAAACCAAACTTATGAAATATGCTTGTGTCATGATAACAGTTTACTTAGATTAGATATGTTTTTCAGGAAGCATTGTACGGTATTACTGTCAATAACAAGCTTTGGCAAAACAAGTGTAAATGTCTTTTTTTGCTATTTTCACTTTGTCATATTTACAGAGCGCATGCAAAAAGATAGTTTTTATATCATGGGAAATTCACATTGACAACTTAGTTAATGTCCACAAGTTCCAAACAGAAATCATTACAATGAGGATGTGTCTTCCTGCCAATGATTGCTCTCTCATTCAATCCTATTGTATTTTAGCAACTTTTTTTATTGCTTTCCTCTCAGCCCTATTCTTCATCTTAGCACTCCTCCATCCTCTTATAACATTCTCTTATAATGTTCAGCACTTCCTTCACTCATCACATCCATCCTTTAATAATTTGGAATTCCTTTCATATCCTGGTATCTCACCCACCCTCTTTATTTCCACTCCCCACTCCTCACACCCTCACACCACTCCTCCTCCAACCCAAATTTCAATTCCCCAAGACTTTCCTCTCCCCACAATCCATCCTAATCTCTGCACCCAAGTCATGTAAACTATTTATACCCATACCTCTGCCACATTTTCCTCGATTTTCAAGACCGTTACATTATTAATAACCTATGAGTATAAAGTCTTTTAACCACCAATGTGACAGATTGAACTGTGCACACAATAAGGTAATGGTTATTGATACCATTTCAACATCACATTGCAATGATAATATCTTTCTCTCACCAAGGAACTATTCACTAAAAGCAAACTGACGCATGAACTGCAAACAGAAGGCATTAGTAGCTGAGTTGGATAGACAACCAAGTTGTACAACTTGAGGTTTTGCAGTTCACAGTTCAATATTTATAGAATAGATCCCTCTGCCTCTTTCTTTCTACTTCTCCCACTATTTATTTTTCTCTCTTATTCATTCTCTCTACATATAGCTTCCCTGTTTCTGTAAATACACATAAATAAATGCCAGTATGAAAATAAGAATTTAGAAATTGACAGCTAAACACGTCTTATTCTCAGCTGGTACAACATACATTCTTTTGTTATGAAGTTATTAGGCCTCTGAATGATGTATGTTTACTACCAAGATTTAAAAACTGCAATCAGTTTTTTATTTCTCAAACCACGCTGATGTTGTCTTAAATAAAATACATTGAACAATGCTTTCCACTAGCATACCTCCCAACATTTAAAATGGTCAAAGAGGGACCCTTTAATTTTGGGGGTGTGGCTCAGGATGTGGCAATAGGTGGGGAAATGCTGGATCATTTTTAGTAACTTTATGTCCAATTGCTAACTATTTATATAATTGGTAAGTCATTTAAAATAAGAAGAATTAAATAAAGTGTTTTATTGGCACACATTATTATAGAAACACATGTACTGCAGTTTACAAACACTTTACTGTGAGTGCTATTGCTCTGGAGCTCTGTGATACACTTATACAAACTGAAAATTCTGAGCTCCCAGGAAAGATGGACAGATGAGGAGGAAAGTGGCACAGGGGGGATTGGGGGCATAACAATTACTGTCCCTCTTAAATAGGTACACTTCAGAGGTCTGCACAAGTTAGAAAATTCAGATATATTGTTAGAGATGTGCATAGTTCATGACTGCTTAGGCCCATGACTCCCACCTCCCACCAAGATAAGGCCCTTAACCAAGCCCCATTAAGTAGACATGGACAACTTGTTAATGGGTAAGGGCACAATTACCAACAATTAATGACCCACCAGCTGCAAGTCATCAGTCTCATCAGACAGTTGCCACAACGTGTTACCCAGAGCTCTAGTCTCCTGGTGACGTCACTGACAATAGGGTGGACTTCAAGGATCATCCAACCAGCGCTGGTGAGGAAATTACCATGGCGACACAACTATAATACAAAAAAGAGATATACAAGAAAAAACAGGGAGGTAGGGGAAAAAAACAGGATCCCGTCCCAGCTTGCCCTGCAGCCAAGGAGGAGGAACTGCCAGGATGCCCTGGGTTTTGTAAGGCAACAACATAGGAACTATTTACAAAATACCAGCCAATCAGAACATACATTACTTAAAAAATACTACATGGTTAGCATTGGCTAACAGTCATGTTCCCCTTCTTTACAGAAGTAAGGGGCATTATTTATCACAAACCAAACTTGTTGCTGCCCCAGCATGACTTCTGCCTCTGCAATGTGGTATGCACGGTGCACAAGTGGTATGCACTGTGCATAAGTGGTATTGTGTTTGAACTATGTATGTTTATAAGACATACATAGCCAAAACTCTGAAGTGAGTTCCAAAAACCTGATGCTTATTCTGAGTAGGCTGGATCTCAGTCTCACAGGATCTTGCAACATCCCATGACCCATGAAAATTTCCCTTGATGCTTGCAGGTATGAACATGAAAACAAACACCTCTAATAAAAAATAAATATGTACCACATGAGACGGCAACATCAGCTATAATACATCTAAGTACACTACTGCCAGCGGACATATGTACAAATACAAAAACATTGATGGGCAAGAGCAGTGTGTACATAAATGCAATGCCATGGCTTGCAGATGGAAGGATCAAGGGTAGAATGAAGTGGATAGTGCAGGGATCTGTAAACTGGTTGGCATAAGAAATTCCCAGAAAGAAAAAGATGAAGAAAAAAAGATGGAATGTGAGAAAGGGCAGGAACACTTGATGGACCACAGGTGCTATAAATGTTTAATCACCACTACATACATGTAGTGTTGTCACCCAGACAATATATTATCAGCAGACTGGTAAACAAAAATCAGGCCAATGTTAAGTCTATAGAGATAATGACATGGTCAGTATTTTTTCTTAAGAAAAGGTGGCAACCCTACTTACAGGCTAAGTGGCTTAAATATATATATAGACATTGATTATAAATATTTTAATAATGTTTTTAATTTTTATTCAGATGGAAGAATACTATTAGTATCTCCACAATGCAGTACTAAGACAATCTTCAGGGATTCTAGCTAATGTTATACAAATAAGTTCAACCATAGTTGCCTCTAATATCTTAATACCTGGTCCCCTTGAACACACACTGTTCAGTACAGCCTTTCAAACATTACATTACACCAACATTTATTTCTATAGCAAAAACAATTTACGTAGCGCTAGGTTCAGAGCATAGAGAGGGACTACATACTAATTTAGACACACTAGAACAAACTCAGGGCTCGAGTCCTGCAGGAACCCGTGGGAACGGCGTTCCTGCACTTTTTTCAAGGCAGAAACGCCATTCCCTTTGCTCCTGCAGGACCAGGGCAGCTGCCTCTTGAGCCCAGCCGGTGCTCCTCCTGAGCCGATCCTTCACTATGCAAGCGAGCAGCATCGCATAGTGAAGGAGTCAGGACTCAGGAGTAGGGTTCCCCAATACTTACCTCCTTGCTGCTGTCTCCCGGTGCAGGTCCATGGCTGTGAGGGAAGCGTTGTGCGCTCCCCTCCAGCCGCGCGGATCAATAAATTTTGTTTAAAAAAAAGTTTAAACAAACTTTATTGATCCGAAGGCTGGAGGGGAGCGCACAACGCTTCCCTCACAGCCATGGACCTGCACCGGGAGACAGCAGCAAGGAGGTAAGTACTGGCTGGGGAAGGGGGGAGGAGGGTGGCTTAACGAGCATACTGAGGGGCAATATCAAGTGGCAAATTCCTGGCATATTAAATGGCAATAACCTGGCATATTGAGGAGCAATACACTGGCATATTAAATGGCAATAACCTGGCATATTGAGGAGCAATACACTGGCATATTAAATGGAAATATCTTGGCATATTGAGGAGCAATACACTGGCATATTAAATGGCAATATCCTGGCATATTGAGACCAATACACTGTAATATTAAATGGCAATAACCTGGAATATTGAGGAACAATACACTGGCATATTAAATGGAAATAACCTGGCATATTGAGGAGCAATACACTGGCATATTAAATGGCAATAACCTGGCATATTGAGGAGCAATACACTGGCATATTAAATGGCAATATCATGGCATATTAGGGGCAATAAACTGGCATATTAAATGGCAATATCCTGGCATATTGAGGGGCAATATCCTGGCATATTAAATGGCAATATCCTGGCATTTGGGAGCGGCAATATCCTGACATATTGAGTGGCAATATCCTGGCATATTAAGTGGCAATATCCTGGCATATTGAGGGGCAATATCCTGGCATATTAAATGGCAATATCCTGGTATATTGAGGGGCAATATCCTGGCATATTAAATGGCAATATCCTATATATATAAATATATATTATTTGTATATCATGCCAGTGAGAAGCGTGTGTGTGTGTATATATATATATATATATATATATATATATTTTATATATATATATATATACACACACACACGCTTCTCACTGGCATGATATACAAATAATATATATCCTTTCAGTGATAATCCGCCCCCTTTGTGGCTCCGCCCATCATGGCCCCTCCCTCTTGTAGCTCTGCCTACACATGGCCGGTTTTTTTTGAGGAAAAGGTGGCAACCCTACTCAGGAGCGGAGGACTTACTTCCGGGTTGCTCCTCCTCCGACCTCCCCTGCACTTTGCGTACGCGGCTACGCAGGAGGGTCGTGACATATTCATTTGTTTATTGCATAGCTAATTTAATTTGTTTCAACTGTTCTACATATATTTGTTTATTGAATGTGAATTTTGCAGCAGTTTGTGTAAACTGGCACTTTACAATAAATGTTGCACTGAATTTTCTGCGAAATATATATTTTTTGGGGGGTGGGGTGGTGGCAGTGGATCTTGGGTGAGTTCCCACACTTTTTTTTTCCCAGGACTTGACCCCTGAACAAACTGATACATGAGGTAGAGAACATGAACGGACTGATACATGAGGTAGGGAATATGAACGGACTGATACATGAGGTAGAGAGCACAGCGCACAAGCTAACAATCTAGAGGCAGTGGGGAAAATGAGACACATAAGGGATGTAAGAGGTCAAAGGGAAGTTTGTGGTAGAGACTGTTATGTGTGTTCCAGTTGGCTAAAATACAGGTGCTGTGGCAAAAAACCAACACTTTGAAAGTTTGTTCACTCTTAATGAAGCTCCTCAGCAATGGGTTGGATTTTGTCAAACTTGAAATCTGCTTAACGAATAGGACTGAACATTAATGAAGGACTGCATGGCTGCTGGGGTAGGAAAAGGGGGCATGGTCTACAGTTAAGGGGAGGATCACTTTTTGACATCACAGTGTGGCCAGTTCATTCTGAATCTTCAAGCAAGCTGTTAACTCCCTCCCTCCCTGTTGTATAGGTTTATTGGTGTCTATATGTTTCTCTTATGTTGTTATTACTGTCGCAGCTTGGCAGAATGTGACTTTGCCAGGTTAGGCCTTACTTACATGCACCTTGCTTGAAGCAGGGACGGGCATCGGTACAAGCCCATGGTTTCTGTGGCTGGCTAATCTTTATGGTTGGGTTTTTTATGGCATGTTCATTATGTTAATGGTTTATGATTAATTTGTATTAATTTTTCTTATGGTGTTTTCTGGCAAGGTATGATGTATATTTATATATAAATTGTTAATAAAGCTGCAACGGTCCCCACCCTTGAAGAGTGTCTAGTGATTTCAGGTTGTTCCCCTTTACTACTTCCTCCAGCAGCCATACGATACAATAACTTAAGACATCACTTTGTTTGACCCTTTTATTGCCTATTTATCACACATATTTTAATATATCATCTGAAAAGAAAAGTTTGGCAGATCTGCATTACTTCAAGTACTACCAGTTCATGGACATACCCCCTAACACTCCTGCTTTATGCAGAAACCATTGTCCAGTATTTCGGGCAATAGAGAATGAATACTGACAATGGGCTTCACTTTGACCAAATGCATAATTGTGCAAATGCCCTGAGAATCACCCATCATTAGTGGGGCTCTACTCAACTCTAATAAGCTTTGCTTGATGGAGGTGAGCAGAGATTATGGTGGTTTGTTTGGGGGGAGATATAAATCCCATGTTTGCTCATGTTTCTGATTCCAAACAATATTAAACGTGCACTGAAGACTCGGGTTCATACTGTCACTTTGCTGCCACTGTTATAAATAACATTCTAACCCAAAGCGGCTGATAATAAAGAATGCCTTGAAATGAGATTTGAAAATCTGTGCACATTTACATCACTGGCAGGGAAGCATTGCTAATAAAAGTATCATTTTAACTCCATTTGTCAACTAAATTACTAAATAGCAAGAAAAATCAGGTGTATCACTCTGGAATCATAAGCAGGATATACTTTCCAATTACACAGAGCCTCATTTATGTGTCACTACTAAGTGCTGGAGCACTTGTGTGTGTATTGACTGAAAATACACAAGATTATATGTTTCTGTGATTTTCCTACCTTTTAAAATACATGCAGCTTATTTACTGATACTAGGGGCTCAATACAGCTTTGGCTTACCAATGAATTGTGGGTATATTCTTTTGGGTGAATCCACAAAAATTCAAGAATAGCTTTGGTGGGTTAACTTTACCCGAGACTTAGAAGAAAAGCCCAGGTTCGAATCTTCCCCATTAAAAGTAATGGCAAAGCAAAATGACCAAAGCTACTTTTGAAACTAAGTCAATTTGACTTAGTCTCAAAAATGGCTTTGATCTACTTGCTAGCTCCATCCACACCTACCCCTGTTTAGGTACTATGCTAGCTGACTTAATAAACAACACACTAGGCACTGATGGTCCTCTCCAACCCCATGGCTGATAGTAAACGAAGGCAGCGTATGCATTATTGATTCAGCTGCTGTATTTCTATTCCTGGGAACAATGGCAGTTTAGTGTCTCGGGATCAACCACCTTCACTCGCTCTAGCGGCAAAATAGTGGTGGTGCATACATGGACTGCGGGGGAGCTATGTTCTCCCTCCTCTTCTCTGCCAGATAAAATTGGTTTGTCCCAGATACTCAGCAAGTTTGCAGAAATAAGCATTAACAATGAATGATGGAACTTCACACACATACAGACAACAGCAACTGGAAAGGCAATTAGAAATTGCTGTTTATCCCCCATCCTGACATCCCATCCTCCATTTCTGTCAGTGGCAACGCTAGGGGGATCCAGTTGGATTCATCGGGTCGCATGATGTCGAATGCGCGGGGTCATGTGACAAAAGACAGTGGAGGAGCCTTCCTGCTGGTATATATATAAGTATATATATGCGCGTGTCCGTATGTGTACAAACATAGGTTCTGCCCTGTGTGCCACATACTCTAGGCAAACGACTCCAGAAATATGGTAACCTCAGTCCTCCCCATAAAATACTATGGAGAGGGCAGAGGGTTATTTCAAGCCCATTTCTGGAGGAGAAATATCTTAAAATAAAATAAAATAAAGAGAATTAACTAAAAATACATTTTAAAAACACATTAAATAGCATATTTATTAGTAACAAAATGTATGATTGTAATCTATTATTCATATATGCTATTATGTCATAAATGGTACAATTACCATATCAATGAACCCATCATGTAATATAAAATACACATTTCCATATGCCCCTTAGTTACATCATTAAAAGTTAGGGGATGTTCACGTACACTTACATGAATAAACTGTACATACATTATCAGATATCATTATATACACTGCCATAATAGCTCTGGTGGTATATCAATGTCGCTGATGTCATGCCACACATAGGTTAGCATAACCATAACCACACATAGGTTAGCATAATGTTCACTGTCAACAGCTGTTATATTATATATATGTATTTGGGCTGTATGCCCCAATCTGGCCCAATTTCAGATCAGGGAATATTGAGCTGACCTTATAAAAACTAAAGACATTGTTAAGTTCACAAGTATCACTGTATATCCTATATCTTTTCTGAACTTCACAGTATCACTGTCTTCCTAAAAAAAAAAAAAATCGCTGCAAAGAGTGTTACAAAAAAATTTGAACCACATTATTTGACGTAAAAAAAGATGTATTGAAATTTCAGAAACACACATTACAATGTTCTGGCAGGAATTTGATATAATTTTAAGCCTACACTTTTTAGATGGATGTGCTATGCTAGCGCCTTATTAGATTTGTAGCTATGTATAAGAAAGATATAAAGCACAGACCATTGAGACTTATTGCTTGAATATTATAATTTATTATCTCAGTGCGGCACACAACATGGATCAACGAGTTCTGTCTCGCTGCATGAACCACAGTTACTATGCAATAGATTTGAGCAACATTCTATTTTTAAAAATATGATGTTCCTTAAGCAGTAAATCTACTAAAAATTTAACATTTTCTGTTGTCTGTGTTTTGTATTAACAGCATGAAAGGTGTGTTATTGGAGACGTAGAACATCTTAAAAATCTGAGGATAATTTAAAAGCAAATGTCTTTTTGTATTATGAACTACATTCTGATCAAATTTGTATAACAATTCATGACTGATATCTTTACTAACGTTTATTGTCGGGCTGCTATAGTGATAAAAACACTTTACAATGTTGTTTTTTTACTCCCATGCTCAAGCCAAATGCTGAGAGCAGAGTGGGCCCAATAGAAGCCGCAAACCAGAAGAACACTAGAGCTAAACATTGATGAAAGAGCAACATGACTGAGAATGGAAAAGGCATCAAACTATATATAGTGTAGGGATTATAGTTTTAAGACTAAAGAGTCTACTCAATATGCTCCTATATTCCGCTACAAAATGTTGCCTCAATGAATGGACTGATTCGGGGGACATAAGGCACATATTGGGATCTGAATTACCAGTTACCCATATTGCCAAAATTTGCCTGAAATCCAGCAACGTTCTTCAACGCCCGCAAAAATAAGTATAATCCCCCTATTTGTAAAAAGTCCCTTTCCTAAGCATCCTGAGAGCCGGGATTTCCTTTTTAAAAATGGCATCTGATTGGCTGTTAAAACTGTTAAAGCTGGGATTGGACGGCTCAGTCAGCCAATCAGATGCCTTTTTTTTTAAATGAAATCCCGCTCTGTTAGCAGGGATTTAATTCTGCATTCACCTCCTCTGCGGACGGATGCTTAGAAAAGAGGCCACATAGTTTTTTTTTTTAGTAATTGGTGGATTTGTTTTATTTTTTGCGGATTGCCGATGTACTTAAGGAAGAGGGGAGTATAGTAGATTTATGATAGTTTGTGCTACTTTGTGCAAACATTAATTTGTTTGTTTTTATTAAGAAAAAAAACACTGTGAATAACAGAATAAAATGCAACGCTCATCAGAGATGTCTTTTTATTATTCATATTTTATAAACCACTGCTAAAACAATAGAAACAAGCAGACATACAGTAAAAATTGCATGACATAAAATACAAATAGGTAAATACTGATGCAGAGAAGGGTTTAAAAGCCCTGACAGCTTACATATTTAATGTAATATCAGGATGATAAAGGCTGAGGAGAATAAACACAGACAATTCCAAATGTGGCAAGTAGAGGGAGCTATTTGTTTAAAGGTGAGTTGAAGTGAATATTTAATCTCACTGACTCAACTATACATTGTACAAGGATATACTTGGTGAGTTTCTTATATTAGAAAACCTCAGTTGTCCATGGAAAATACATAACTAAATCCCTTTTCCTACAATTTATTAGAAGATCGATTATATTCTTCTTGCAGGGGTAATTTACCAGGTTTGTCCCTGCACAATGCAGAGTTGTTCATCTCACTTTAATTTACTTGGAAACAGAGCCAATCCTAGGCAGGAGCACCATGCCCAGGCACTCGTGGAGTCGCGCAAGGCTCTGTCCCCTCATGCTCAATGTCAGAGTAAAACCAGAGAGTAAAATACCAACTGGTTGAAAAACTGTGTTGGGTAGCTGTGGTGCATTTTAGCCTGTGGATGCATGGTGCCAATGATCCTGTTCTGCACTGTGTGCATAGATGTAAGTATGATTCCAGGTTCATTATAGTCTGAGCCATTGGTTTAGTGCTCAGATGTTGGTTCATCTTGCACTGTATGTTCTCTGTCCACAATGTCCCCCCCTCTTCTGGAGTCAGTCCTCCTTTGAAAGTAATATTTAAACCCTTTGTCCTGGTGTTTAGTAAAACCTAGACGCCATTTTCATTGTCCCACCGTGTTCCTGTTCTTCTTTATTGAAATATAGTCAGGTTCCCAGTCTGAAATATAGTCAGGTTCCCAGTCCTGATATCTTAATGACTTATCCATGAATGTTGCTTCAATAAGTCTCCTCGCGTTCTACGGACTTCATTTTCAGTTTGTGCGTGTTTGGTATCTGACTTGACTGTACCTCAAGTTTATTGTATTTCCTCGTGTTAATATGCACCTTTTGTCTAGTAGTGAAAGGCTGTGAGAAGGCATGATAATAGCAGTCTCAATCTACACCTCTGGTGTATTTAAAAAAAAAACCAAGAAACAAGTAGGGCTATTGAAGAATGTTCTCAGCAGTAAATCAGTCAGTTCTACAGGGATCCAACAGTTAAAATCAGTTTGGTCAGAGCATTTCTTATCCCTCCACTCCCTTGTTAGATGGGGCCATAAAATCATTAGACACATGCCAGATCCATGAAGGTGTCAAATGTTTGTAGTATGAGATAAGTCCACTGCAGCAATCCAGGGTTGTAAAAAAGATTATAAATTAGTAAGAATATATCTGGGTATGACTTCATTGTGCCTATTAAGGCCAGTGATTAAGGACTTAAACTGGCATATTAATTTGACCTCCCATATTTTACTCTCCCTCTGTGTGTGAAAAAATCCTATCAGTACCAAAAGCGTTACATCCTGGATACTGTGTCCTTGTTGACAGAAAAGTTCTCCAGCAAGTGTATTTGTTTTTTGTTTTCTGATTAATAATATGTCTGTGGGAATTGAAATGTTTGTGCAATACGTGTCCTGTTTCCCCCATATTTATTGCATTAGGGCACTTGACACACGTGAATAGATTTACCACATTGGATGATTTGCATTTAAAGTAGCCATTGATTTTGTGGTGCAAATGTGAGCCTAGAATTGGTACTTTATCTGTGCTGTGGACGTGTGCACAGGTCTCACACCTCTTTTGTTGGCAGGAAGACGTACTGTTCACCATATCTCTGTGCAGGGTGCTCCTCACCATCTGAATATGTTCATCACGGACTGTGGAATCTGAGCAGATGCGATTGTATTTTATGACCTGGCTATAGATTATAGAGTTGTTGGTATGTTTGGGATGGAAAAACAAATGAAACACAGACAATATATTTAATGGTAGTTTGTTCTTTGCTAAAATTAACCCTGACCCAGGGTCGGTGCTACCTATAGAACAGAGCGAACCCAGCAGTTGCTGAGGAGAGAAATTCTCCAGGTGCTCAGTCTTTCTGGTGTCTAGTGGGGCAGTGTCGGAGCATATCTGTGGATGCGAACAGACATCATCCTATGCTGCCCTACACTTCCGCCACGTATTTTGAGGAGGATTGCCAGGAGGTCACGTGACCTGGCGATCCATCAACATTTTCATTGGGCTTCATTCATGAAACAGGAAATTGCAGAAGATAGGGTATGGAGTTGCCAAGTTAAGACCATATTAGCCAAGTTGTATTCATTCTCATGAGCTGCTGATATTGCGAATTTTTCTAAATGTTTTAATAATATCTGGTAAATGAAACCTCCCAAAATATGGTAACTAAACTGATGTAAAGCTACCTATCCCAACAATCAAAACACGAGAAACCCCTTTCAATTAGAAAATGGATTTTACAAATTCAATACCATGTCAAAACAACAGATCAGCAGCAAGGAGAACCCTCTGCTCTATCCCCATTTGTACCAATAGAGAATACAATTTCAAGGAAGTATTAACCTGTAATTGTATCCTCGTACTATATTTACTTACTTCAAGGTGCCTTAAAAAAGGGTCGTGGAACATGTTGGTAATATAAAAAGGAATTAAAAATCATAGCCTGTCATGAAACATTGCGGAAAACATAATAGAGATCCTAGTGAACTAAGATGTATTGTCATTTGCAGTGTTCCCAAATGCTGGAGAGGAGGGAATCATAAAAAAGAACTTGCTAAAAGAGAAATGTGCTAGATACATGACTTGAAAACATTAATACCATGGGGTATAAATGTATCTTTCAAGCTTTGTAATTTCCTGTGAAACCAGGACTGTGCATGTATACATATGTTCTATGTTTTATACATTTCTGATATTTTAAATGCTCCCCTTTTTATAACTTGTTTATTTAATCTCCAATTGTATTCATCAGTAATAGGATAATACTGTTCTTAATGTATAGAATAACATGTACACAAATGTGAATGCTTTTATGTTATAAACAGAGACGGGTATGTACATTAAGAAAAACAATCATTTGTGGTTGGTCACGATTATAATTAAATTAAAGAAGGAAAAAAATCATAAAAAAAAAAAAATCACAATTCAAATATGACCAATAGACACATTTTACATACCCAAATTGATGGAGTTTTATTATAACAAGAGGAAATATGTTCACATAAAAAATAAAATCTGGAAAAAAAAATTAAACTAATTTTAAATATTAGATATACATATATCACAATACACTCATATTATATTTTATTCATCCCAAGCACCACAATTACACAAATCAAGAAATTAAAAATAAATTTATCTACAGTACATAATAAAGAAATTAGACATTATATATATCACAGGTTACTTTACAACCCATGTTTGAAGTGCCAGTTAGGAAACAAAAGTGTTAACTTTACAAGGGGAGGAAAACCTCCAAGTAGGAGACAGGAGAAAGAGAAATAGGAGAACTTATGTGAGATGGCTCTCTTGGAAGCCATCATTTAAACACTGGGGCTGTTTAAGCTCCATAGTGAAACATAAAGTTGAGGAATTGAAAGTGCCAGGTGGCAGCACATGATTGGCCTCCGAGCTCTAATGTGTGCGTGCTGCGCTATTGTAATGCGAATTGGGCCTTTAAATAGACATGGCTGGGGTAGAGAAATTAGTCTTTTATTGTTGTGGTTCTATTATTGGGTGTTTGGATCACCCGACCATTGAAAGGGGGGTGAACAGCAGATGGGGTTGACAGGTAGTTTAAGGTTAATGTGTATAGCAGGTTTTGTTACGTTAAAATTGGTTGTATTGAACTATGTTTTGTTCAAACTCAAATAAAATGAACCAAGGCCTTTCTCCAATATATACCTGGTTTGTGTCCTTATTTTTCAAGGGTTAAGGTAATGCTTGCCTCTGCCACCTTCATGAGCATAGTTTCCCCATATGCTGCAGGCTATAACAAACCCACACCAAGCGTTCTGTATTGCCAAGGCGACCTACAATTGTCACGGGAGTGTGGTAATTCCATTTTAAAAATTTGAATATTGCCAACTCTGTCTTAATACTAAAAGGGAGCACAGCGTGATACACACTCACTGGAGTTGACATTATACCTAGGAACTCTATACAAAAGAATGATAAAGAGAACATTTTCCTATTCTTCCCTGGAGGACAAGCACCTTCACATCAATTTAAAAGGTAAACATACTTTAGATCATAACATTTCCTTTCACTTATATAAAATGTATCACAAGAAAAAATAAATTAATGGTCTCTCACTTCCTATCCAAATATGGATAAAAAGTACACTTTAGAAAAATATATTCTTGCTCCAGATCTGTTATAGTAACACTCAAAAAGAGACAAAATAGAAGACAATATAACAAAGTTATAACTTTTATTTAAAAAGAGTCTTATTTTAACCACCTGTTGAAACAAAATCACAGCAAAAAGGGGAGACACTCCACCTCAACTATTGCCTCTACTGGCCAATATTGACAAGAACACATACAAATGAAGAGAATAGGTCTTTTAACTGTCTCTATAAGTTGCCATGGAGCCCTGCACCATGAAATGGCAGAACTATAGTCTCTGCTTTTTGAATTAAGTAGGATACATCTTTTAAATGGTGAACAATGGATCCACCTTTTCAAAGGCAATTTTAATCTGGCAGTAGTGGCCCTCTGTCTGGTTAAAACTGATTTTGTGTCTAATCCATCTCTAAGAACAGAGTGAATGTAATTGAACAAACAAAGCCAGCTGTTGGCTAACATTAGTAAAAACTTCTAATATACAGAATATTTGAATATTAAAGCTTTCTATCCAATATCTCTGCACTTCATTTCATTGTCTTTTTTACCTACACATTGAAGCAATTTAACATTTGCAAAGAAGTGATCTAAATATAAATGAGTTGACAGAATGTTCCCTTCCTTTTCATCACTAGAATAACAAAGTGAAGAAAAGCAGTTTTACCTTGCAGTTACAAAATATTAAATCAGATTGAATTGTTCTTTTAAAATCATAATCTTTGCTGCAGGTGCTCAGATGTTTACACATTCTTACAAAAATGTCAAACAAGGAGAACATAAAATAGAATTATGGAGATAAAAGAGATTTGCTAATCTATCATAATCCACATAAATAAGACAAACAGATTTCAGTTATTCATTATTCGAACAAACAACACTTTAGAATTCTATACGCTTTCCATCCATGACTGCTCCCTGGCACAAATTAAGATAACAAAACAGATCTACACAACAGTTTTTTTACGCAGGATTCATCCAGCAGCTAGCTTTTAAAAATGGTTTGTTCACTTATGTTGGTAATAGAAATATGAAGCTTGACATAACCAAAAATGTAATAGAATTTTTGGGGAAGCAATATGTTACGACGTGGGTATTGTATCCCCAGTATCGCCAACTAGCTTATTTTAAAAGAAGCTTTGGCTTCTACTAGTTACCTTTCATGCTGGATTGTGTAATATTAATAAATTAATCATACACCATATTATTAATGCCATTGGACCTAGGAGTTTTTCACTCCATGACTACCATCTTTATTGTGTGTCTTTGTGGGGCACCAGGTGATATCTGCCTCTCATGTAGGGTTGCCAATTTTTTTGACAGAAAAATATCAGCCTGCCTATGGTATCCATAGGCCTAGCATCGATTTCAAGCCAATTGTTTACCGGCCTGCCGGTAAAATACCATCCAGGTGGCAACACTACTCCCATGCCATCTTCTTTATTACTTATTCTCCTTCATCATGTATAGGCAAAGTGCCCATACAAATGCACCAGTGTGCTTGTCAAGCTCTACGAAGGTCCATAGACCATCATTAAATTGTCTGTCACAAAGACCAGTAAATGAACAATGCTGGTGCATACCTCTGTCCTTCAATCAGACGCCAGCACATGCCATTGGGTTATAGAAAACCAAATATATAGCTGTTTTAAGTCTATGTTAGTGTTGCAGATTATTTAAATTCTCCATTCAGTCATTATACTGGGATAGCCCTGCTCTTAGAGCAGGGCTTTCAATTTAAGAAAAAAGGCATCTGATTAGCTGACTATTTCAGCTATCAAAAGCCTTCAATCCCATCTTCACCACTGACTGGTTTTTCAAAACAGCATAGCTATAATATGCATTTAGAGAACTAGGCTAGTGTGGTGATTATACTTACCATTTAATAGCTAAATGAAAAAATCTGCAATGTGCCTACCTATCCAGCTAATCTACTATTGCCAATTACCTTGGCGTTCACCATAGTTTACTAGTTAGTGGATAGATTACGTTATGTTTTCAAATGTGGTACTCTCAGCAAAGAAAAACGGAGTACAAAGAAAATAAATGATTGAAAAGTAAAATGCTTACAAATAGCATAGAAATCGAGTAATAGTATCTATTATCTAATTCTTTATTTACTTTATTTTTGGCATGCTAATTTTCAAAACATGCAATGAATTTCAAAATACCTTAAACCATTCGGTTTTAGTGAACACTGTAATGCATATCAAAGATTTTTATATATTGTACTGCAGGCCTCTGTAAGAGTAAAGGGGATATAAATCAAACTGACTGCTGCATATTGTTGGGTACTATCTCCTGCTAAAAACACATTTTCAAGTCATCAGTTTTGTAAAAGTAAATATAAGTAATGCCTTTTAGTATAACAGTGAGTAATTTATTATAGGGCATATAATTAATTTCCTTCTCAGTTACTCCAGTTTATCTGATAGGTAATAATGGTGTTTACTTCTACCTGCAGTTTCTATTTTTAATATTCTGTATACAAAAAGCAGTATGTAAGTTTTGTTCATTCTTTCCAATAATTTTCACTATAAAACAAATTACATACTGAGAAATATTCTTGGTATCACACCGTTTTATTGCACTTCATTGGATAGTCACACATTCACTTGGATCCCTAGTTTAAAGTACTTCTAAATAGGAAGACCATAGTAATGTTGAGGGGAACAAGGGAGTCAAAAATCACATTCCATATTTATTTATAATTTATATTGTTACTGAATGCTCACATTACTGTATGCCACTAATGTACAGCCATAACATCAGAGGCTTAACTGCAAACCACAGGACCCCATTGCGAAAAGTACCCTGCCCCCCCCCCCCCCCCCTGCATCTTCCCCCGCCCATCCTTTGTATAACACATACAGATACATACACAGAATGACACACATTCAGATACACAGAATGACACTTCTACGGATACAAACACTGACAAACATACAGATACACAGACACACACTGATAGACATGCGGATACCCATACACACATACAGACAGACACACATATAGGTACACATGCAGATGCACATACACAGAATAACATTCATGCAGATATAAACAGTGACACACATACAGGTACATAGGGGCACACACTGACAGATGCAGACAAACAGATACACATACAGACAAACAGATACACATACAGACACACATGCACAGATACACATATAAACACGCATGCAAATACACAGGCACACTTAATGACAAACATTCAGATACACATACAAAGAGATACACATACAGACCCACATGCAGACATACACACAGACCTACATTCTCTTACACACAAACTTTTAAAAACATTTTTGTCATCCTCCTGTTTCCTACTTTTTAGGTGCAGGAGGGTGACTTCCCTGGGGTCCAGTGACTGCATCACGTTGATGGGAGTCAGAGCTCCCACTCTGACTCCCTCCCCGGCGATCTCTTCCCGTGGCGCTCTTATACCTGGGAGGAAGAGGAAGTGATGGCTTCCTCCCAGCGCTGATGTCATACTGGGGCAAGGTCGCGCTCTTAAAGCGCCGCAGCCCTGACCGACTTCAGGAAATCTGATGTGCCACCAACACAATGCCGGCGGGCACCTGATCGCAGTGGTTGAATGGGGGGCTGGGCCTCTGGAGTGACGGGCCCGGTCGCAGCTGCGACCCCTGTGACAACGGTAGTTCCGCCACTGCATCACATTATGACCACTTAATGATGTTTAGGTACCCTTTTGACACCAAATCAGCCCTAAAACGTTGAGGCATGGACTCTACTAGACCTCTGAAGGTGTGCTGTGGTATCTGAATCCAAGATATCAGCAGATCATTTAAGCCCTGTAAGTTGTGAAATGGGGCCCCATGGATTGGACTTGTTTATTCAGCACATCCAACAGATGCTCGATTGGATTGAGATCTGTGGAACTCATTGTTGTGTTACACAAACTAGCATCTGTTTTGCATCTTCACCTCCATTCAGTCTCATGAATCCCTTTCATTTCCCTACACAGACACCCTATGCCAGCACTGCTCGTGTTGCAACCTACGCCTCACTATGTCCCCACTCATGGCTATTTCCCCAAGGGACTCAGGGGAGGCTTATGCATATCCATGTGGCCGGATGGCACCATAGCACCCCTCTCCCAGGAAACTTTGTAGGCTGTTTGCACTGCACCTCTTGCTGATGAGCAGTTTAGCATTAAATGACCTTATTCCTCAGGTGGCTGAGGGTCCCGCAAAGGTCACCCCCTTAGACAAGTCATCATGACAGGACCCAGAATCAGCTATCTGCTAGGATACAGTCTGCTTTGACTACTTCTCCACAGCTCCAGAGTCCATTATCTAACCCTGTCGGTGCAGATGCACTAAAGCACTGCATCTGCTTTCTCTGCAGTGAGAAGGCCTCCACAATCAACAGTGTACACTGTGACCTGGCCGGTTCCTGCTTTGCCTTATAGGACAAGTGAATTACATTTTCACCAACCTCTTATTTAACCATTTTGTTTGTCTTTTTTGCCAGATGTTGGTCCCCTGAGAGTGTGGCTTTTCAGTCATTAGGTCATGGTTTTTCTCTGGGCTTGCATTGTTAGGTGCCTTCTTTGTTCAAACATCCCCCCGTTAGTTCTCTCATATTCCGTTCAAGTTTCTAGTTCATTAGTTTTGGTTCTACATGTTGGGGGTAATGATTTATGGAAGCTTAAGACCATTTACCTCATCAACTCCATTTATTACAATCTTGGGAGCCTCCATAAGCACTTTTTCTCCTGTATCATTGTCTGGTCTACAGTGATACCGCCTCGTATGGAAGAATGCCACATCTCTCAGGGCCCAGAAGCAGGCGAGGAGCTGCCTTAATACATGGATGTCCACGTTTCTAGTTCATTGGTTTTGGTTCTACATGTTGGGGTTAATGCTTTATGGAAGCTTAAGACCATTGACCTCATCAACCCCATTTATTACAATCTTGGGAGCCTCGTAAGCACTTTTTCTCCTGTATCATTGTCTGGTCTACAGTGATACCGCCTCATATGGGAGCATGCCACATCTCTCATGGCCCAGGAGCAGGCGAGGCGCTGTTTTGTGTGAAAGTCTGTTGTGATCAGACATTGGGAGTTGGAGTCTGATAATGCCCCTTTGTTCCATCCTGATGGGGTCCATCTGACACACCGTGGCCTAGACATTTTTCTCAGTTGTTTTCAAGATGTTATTGAGCAAGCTCTCTTCATGTCTGGTAGGGGCTGTGTTCATTTTCCTAACTACAGTTGTTCTTTAAGGATGGCCATGGACATATGTACTATGGTACAGTGTATTGACAAAGATTGGCCGTCCCCACCCCTTAGTTACTTGCCTTTTAGTTACTGTTCCCTGATCACTTTTGTGAAGTTAAATGGACTTTGTTAGTCAGTTATTTAAATTATGTTTGTCAAATTTAGGTAATATTATGTGTTTTTTTTAATACAGCTCGCTTTTAATTAGAGTCGCTTGCTTTGTCGCTTTTAAACGTTTAAGGCCATTCATGTTTCCATTCTCACACCTGGGTAAGTTATGCATTTTATACAATTAATTGGTACTGAATCATTCTATATGATTCTAGAATCATACCGATATAATGACATTGATAATATGGTAATGGTTCAAATTTGTGCACCTATGCAAAAACACCAATCCCTAAACAAATAGTGCAGTAATGCATAGAACTGTGCCTCCATGTCAGCTAAAGCTAAAAATATACATTACATTTACATCACAGTTATTGGTTCTTACCACAGAGGTATTTCTGAATCCTCCCAGCCTCATCAATCTCAATACACACACTGATGAAATGCACTAAACACAAAGGAGCTGCTGCAGGCAGCAGCAGTAGCAGTAACATTTCTGGCAGCTAAGCCCAAGGCCACTACTTACAGTTCAGATATGGTAATAACAGTCGCTGTAGCTGAGTATTCTTGGAAACAGTGACAATGAGATGTTCTCCTTATTCCGAATATATTAATATTTAAAAGGAAAGATGTTTTTATTTTATTTTTTTTATTTCCGACAGGTTCACTTCAAAAAATACAGATTTCATCTCCACTTCCAGCAAGCAAATGTATATTCTTGGTAAAAATATAATCTACCTTTCTGGCAAAAGTCTTAGATAACTGAGTTTAAACCTGTTATTCTAGTTTGATGGGGGAAGAATGAATTCAATTTCCCACAACATAAACATTTTCCATCTATGTCTGCGTGCTATAATGCATAGCAAGTTACGTTTTTGCTTAGATCTGACTGACTCTGGTCTCATCCCAGCTTTACGGGTTCTACTCCACAAAGGTTTTGCTTGCCCTGTCACTCAGAGTATTAGCTTCTTAAGATGACACATAACTGTGATCATTCCTTCATTTGTGGTGCACAGAAATGTTGGATGCCAGAAACAAAGACTTTGAATGGCATATGTATTACTGAAGACATCTTCATCATACACATATAACAAAGGAAGACTCTACATTGTGTTAATGGAAATCCTCTACAGTTCTACAGTCAGGAACAGTGTAGAACTACTGTAGCAGCAAGACTTGGGATGCCCTCAGAGTGCTAAACTACTCTTCTTCATTCATTACAAGAAGGATGATGGAGACAATATTCAGCCTTCTGTCCCTTGACTCAACAGATACACAAAGGCTGTAGATGAACAAAATAAGGCTCTAACATCCCCAACAATGTGACATGGGGGTGGAATGTTTGTCACCCAGCATGGCTACAAGGTGATAGGCGATTCAGCAGCCACAGGCCACAGCGGAAGTGCTTGGGGCCTCTAGAAATAAAAAAAATCTCCCCTCACCAGCTTCTCAGCCTGCGGGAGAGCAGGCAGCTATGTGCCCACTGTTGTAAGAGGTGCTGGAGTAGGAGAGCTCACATAACCAGTTATTATTGCTTTCATGTGGTGCTACACTTTCCATGAGTCAGAGTGAGTAATATTCCTATGCTGTTACCCACTGAAATGTACAGAACAGCATGTAAGCAAAAGGTTATCCATTGCTGCTGCTACATTTCCAAAGATGCTTGCCCAGGATAGGATTATGCGCATCATGGGAAATGTAGCCGTGACTGCCTAAGGCTGGATAAATATCAAAAGTCTCATAATGGAGGACATCAAATTATTACTCCCTACATCAACCCTAATTAGAGAAAGTCTCTAGTTTTCACAGCCACCCACTTATAGAATAAAGGAGGGGGGATGGGTGCCAATAGACCTAAATAAGATATGTAACATTAAGGGGAAACTACAAGAAAGTAGTCTCACTCTCACAAGAAGGTGTATTTTAAAAAGGCACTCATAAAACATAAAGGACGAAACAAGTAAAGAATTTTGCAAAAATAGAAAATGTATTGGGAATGCTAAGAGTGGAGACCGTGTGACCATCCCATTCACCAAACACTAAAAATATACAAAAAGCACCAACGTACAATATACCACCAGCACCTGGCTGCATTTATAAACAGTCTATATATGTAGGCTCTACAATTTGGGGGAAGCTATGTAACAATTCTTTGTATTCCCTGTATATATGTAACATTCTCCAGTGTAATATAAAAAAAACAGACATTAGCTACAGGATCTGTCAGTTTGTGTCTGTGTATTACTGGTACTAGGGCTTGCTGTCCATGTCATCATCACAGAACTAACATAGATGGATATAAATAATACATGAGTATGAGAGACTTTCCTAAGTGTTATATAAAGCAGTGATATGTAGTTGTACAATGAAAAAGAAAGTCATATCTGTTTGAGCACAAGTATGAATTATATATCAGTATGGGACTGTGAAAGGTGAACTGTAGCATTCAGCTAGGCTTTTGTACTGACTGGGTTAAAGGATTTACTCTGTGTGTGTGACAATAAAACCAGAAAGGAGGTGAAAAGGAATGATTGAGATTCAGTTCAATTTATAATCTTAATAAGCTGCTTTCCTGTAAAAAAAAAAAAAAAAAACCCCATGACAACGAATCTTATCTGAGAATGCAATGTAAATCTCCATTGGCTGTTGTTACAGTCTCTGTTATTGGCTGGCCATACAGAAAGGACGGCAGATTGAAAAGTGAAGAAAAAAATCCTTCCTGGTTTCTATAGCAGGAGAGAAAAGGTCAGAATACTGTCTTAGCAAATATTTACTGTGCAACTAGATTAAACATTGCAGTTTTGCATTAGAAGGCATGCTGGATGTGTAATGGCAAACCAGATAGAAGGAATTATTTATATTACATTGCATGCTAAAAGAACAACACACATAAATAACAGACTTTACCTATCATTGATTTGAATGTACACTGCTTTAGTAATCCTTAGTTGTAACATAGTTTGAATATCAGGCTGTTACCTGGCTTTCATATCTAGCTGTCTAGTATGTCTGCCTTCTTTGCCTCCTTTATGCTTTTAAAAAGCTTATTGCAGATTTTCAGTATCAGATCTAAATAAACGAACAGGCTATTGTAAACTAGTGACTTCCACAATGCTAACAGCCAGTTAATATTCTGATTGGGCATTATGGGAGTTGGAATCCTGAGCATGTTTTTAGGCAAGTAGGCAATACAAACATTTGCTTGACATGTTTATGGCTTTATAGTGTTTGTAGTTACACACATTTTGCCTTTTTTATGGATGGCTAGAACTTGTCCTTTTGGGGACGTAATGAACAGGAGCACCAGTAAAACATGCATCATCAGTATTGCTAATGCAGGCCTACAATATACAGCTTCCCAATTTAGTTGAACATATTTATGTCATGCAGGGGTAATGTTAACTCTATCTATTATTAGTTTTCTTATGTTAGTGAAATTAACCCTGTTTAAGTCTCCATTATAGTGTTGGTACATTACACCATTTAAGTGTTATGCCCCAGGGCCACCTTACAGAACAGATGGTTGGGCCTTTGCACCAGTGATGCCCCACCCACACCACTAGGCTTTTAAATCCTACTCATTTTTTAAAAAAAATGTTGAATACTCAGTTCAAAGCAACATTAAACCTTGTTTAACCCTTGCATCCTTGAAGGAAGCAAGCGATAAACAAAACATGTTCCGGGACTTTTAAGTAAACCCGACGTGTATCTTAATAGATAATACACACAGGTTTACTATCTGCTGTGTCTCACATGCGAGACACAGCAGTTCCTGGTTGTCGTCGGCATGCTCACAGCTAATCAGAGCGGGGGCCCGCCCCGCTTTGACTGCTGTATGCGAGGGTCTCTCACTGCCCTAGCAAAGAGAGCCAGCCGGTCGCCAACCAGACGGCTGCCTGCTTCCCATGTCGGTCAGAGGATAAACTGGCGTTTATATATCAAAAGTACATGCCAGTTAATCCTCACAATAGGGGAGGTCAGTTAGGACAGAGCTTTCTTTTGATACCCTATACATAAAAACTATTTACATTTTAGTATTAAAAATACATATAAAAGAGGAAATTTTTTTGGGAACATTTTTTTTCCCCCATTATTTTCCTAATAATAAGCTACACAACTAGTGCAACACTAACCCACTTATCCCACCTAATCAACTAACTAATAAAAAGAAAAATATTGGTTGCCAAACTCCCTTAAACAAAAAAGAAAAAAAAAAACTGAAGAGTGCGATGTCAGATCCATAAAAATCACAGAACAGGCATGCAGGCATTAAATTTAATTAAATAAATATATTACAATGACATTTATTTATTAAAAAACTTTAAAATTGCAAAAGTAAAAAAAATTGTAAAACAAAAATAAAATGAGGGCCATAAAGAGGAAGGAAACTGTGATCAGCAATGAAAGGGTTAAAAAAAATTTGAGGAAATGTTCCTTATTTATTTATTTTTCTTGCAGGGCACTCTCTGTGCTTCACTATTAGTATGTGAAGCACAGGGAGTGAATTAGAGGCAAAGTCAATGTGTGAACACATTGAATTTGCCATCTAATTTGCATGTTATCGCGGTGATCGAGTGATCACTGCAATCACATGCCCGGAAATCCACCAATCAGGTCCAGGAGCTTTGCCTTGGGTGCGAGTCATAGTCCTGGACCTGTTTCAGACTGGCTGGCTGTGCACACGGAGCGCACCGCCAGCTAGACTGCATGACGAGTTATCTCGTCATAAGGTTGCTAACCCTACGGCCCTTATGATGAGTTGACTCGTCATAAGGTCGCGAAGGGGTTAATCTTAACAAAGTTGGGAAAAAATATTGTAAAAAATACGATATGTCCACACATGCACACAAAAAAGGAAGTATGGAATTCTGTCATGGATAAGGAAGTCTCATTGTATTATACTTCTAGTCTCGTCTATACATTTGCTAGCTGTGTAGTTAGTAAATATCACTGCCTACGTCAGTATCCAGTCTTGCTATCGCACTGGTCTCAACGATTTGGACAGGGGCTGATTGTACGACATACATGGTTAGTGCGCAAGCACATCGTCCACTTCTTTGTGGCCCATACTGCAGCAGGCCCTGACCATACTGTTACTGAATGAGTTGGGGTATGTCTAATTACAGAAAACCAAACCAACAGGGGCCGTTAACTATGTGCAGTAAATACAAAGACATTTGATGCGGCGCTAAGCTATCCACAGGCTCAGATATAATAGCATGTAACTCTACTTATACTAAACAGGTGTGAGAGAGCTGCAAGTACAATGTAATTGACTACAGTTTGTATATAGAAAAATACTCTGTAATTCACCGTTATAAAGATGGGACCATGCTGTGACAGTAAGCTTAATTATAATTTCACCCAATTATATAAGAAGAATCCTTCATGGCTTTTATTTTTACCCTTGCTCAGTCTGATTATGCTTAGCTGTTCTATTGGAAAACTCTGTCATAGATGGTAAATTACTGTAACTATAATCAATAATAATGATAATACATATGTCTTATATGCATATTTTTCTGTAGACAAACTCTCCCTTACCTCTATGTAAATATATGCACTTGACTATTATTTCTTTCAGGTAAAGATGAACCATGTAAACTTGTCTTTTGCTGCATGTGGATTTCTTGGGATATACCACTTGGGGGCAGCATCAGCTTTTTTAAGACATGGCCAGAGACTTCTCAAAACTGTGAAGTTTTTTGCTGGGGCTTCTGCAGGATCTCTTGTTGCTACTGTTCTTTTAACTGCTCCAGAGAAAATAAAGGTAATTACAGGCATAACCTGATGTTAAAATATGTTTCATATTGTATATGGCATAGGCTGATAGTGTTTAGATGGTGATCATCTAGCAGTTAAATGTTAGTGGATCATGTCTAGACAAAAGGAAATCACAATGAATGTTTATGTGTGTATTTTAATGATGAAACAGCAAATGCACCAATTTTAATCCGTTTGGGTGAAAATACTGAGTTATAATACACAGCAGGTAGCCAGACAGGAGTTTACTGTCAGTGCTCTGAAATGGATCTTATACTGGCGTTCCCAAATGTTTAAAGTGTCCAGTGGGCACCATATGATACCAGTAGCTTGCCAAGAAAGCCAGAGGATAATATATAATGATGTCTGCCAAGATTGTGGTGTCAATCTTAAACAACTGGTCCTAATTATTTGAACCTGCTGACTCACATCTGATACAAAATAAATATTTCACAAGCTTACAAGTGCATGTTGCATATTTTATTTCCTAAATTATGTCTGTAACACATTAAATTCTAATATGTATTATTACCGTATTTTCTCGATTATAATACAACCCCCCAAACTTCGGATATTATTTAGTGAAAAAAAAGAAAAAGCCTAGATAAAAGACAAATCTATAACAAAAGGTTTTACTAGTAAATATTAAGTGACATGTGAGCAGTTTTTTTCATATTGAATAAAATATGATTGACAATATTCCCCTAGACTTGACAATGCATCAACAGACTTGCCAGTGCATCACCAGATGTACCAATTTGCCTCTCACATCTGCCAGTTTGTCCCCAGACTTCTCAATGCACATTCCAGGCTACTAATGCATCCCCAGACTTCCCCGGTGTTTTTTTTTATTTTTTTATATATACAATGAACTATACTTTAAAGTGTAAAGGTCTCGGTCTCGGTCTCGGTCTCTCTCTCTCTCTCTCTCTCTCTCTCTCTCTCTCTCTCTCTCTTCCTCTCTCTTCCTCTCTCTCTCTTCCTCTCTCTCTCTCTCTCTCTCTCTCTCTCTCTTCCTCTCTCTCTTCCTCTCTCTCTTCCTCTCTCTTCCTCTCTCTCTCTCTCTCTCTCTCTCTCTTCCTCTCTCTCTTCCTCTCTCTCTTCCTCTCTCTTCCTCTCTCTCTCTCTCTCTTCCTCTCTCTCTCTCTCTCTCTTCCTCTCTCTCTCTTCCTCTCTCTCTCTCTCTCTCTTCCCCTCTCTCTCTCTCTCTTCCTCTCTCTCTCTTCCTCTCTCTCTATCTCTCCCTCCCCCCCCCCCCCGCTAAATCCCTCACCTTGATTCTCAGTAGTGAGCTGTCAAATTCCTTCACCTTGAGATATTAAAGAATCTGTAAAAAGCTAGGGCCTGATTGGGTTACCCTAATGCAGGGCCGTCTTTAATAGTGATTGGACCCTAGGAAAGCATTTGCTTGGGCCCCCTGGACCCTGCCCCCTCCCCTGCATGCAATCACTCCATCCATCGCAATGCTACCTCCCCCCCCCCCCCCCCACACACACAAAAAACATAAAAATAAGCACACACACAGTTGGACTACTCTTGCAGTGAGTATTTTTATTGCATTGAATAAAAATTGTATATTATGTGTATAATTGCAGTGTATAAACTGTATATTTGGATACAAAATGTGTATATATGGCTGCAATATGTATACCATCTTACTATGCAACACTGCACTACAACTACTCATTACCTAAATGACAAAAACATACACAGATATTAGAGAGCACTTACATATGTTCATATATATTTATAAATATCTATACACATCTCACTCTCTCTCTCACTAGATGCATTTATACTTATATGGACTTCTTAATATTATATTCAACTATTTTCATATGTAATAAAAATGTTATTGAAGAGTTGCATTTCTTCTTTTTATTCCCTTTTTCTGCACCCACATTGCACCTAAAGGACCCATAGAGTAGCCACAGCACTTGTCATGCACCTATATTGCACCCACAGCACTTGTCTTTCACCTATATTGCACCCACAGCACTTGTCATGCACCTATATTGCACCAACAGCACATGGCTTGCACTCATATTGAACTCACACAATTTTGCATGCTACAGTGTAAATTTTCCCCACAGAACATACAACAGTTTCACTTTGTTCCACTGAACTGCCCATGCAGAAAAAAGCCACATTGTCACTTTTCCCCACAGAACATGCCACAGTCACTTTGTCATTGCATATGCAACAGTTTGCCTGTTAAAATATGACACCGTTTGTCCATTAAATATGCCACAGTCCATGTGCCCATCAATATGCCAATATTATTTTGCCATTAATATTCAGTATTATTTTGCCATAAATATGCCACAGACATGTTTCCCATTAAAATGCCAATATTATTGTGCCATTCAGATAACAGTAATATTGTACTATTAAGATGCCCCAGCCAATTTGCCCATTAAGATACCAGTATTATTGTACCATTAAGATGCCATAATTGTTACGAATAATAATACTTTGGGTCCTATCCATGTCGCGCTCTGCAGGCAATCCATAGGAATGACTGGAATATGAATGAAAGTGTTTGGGTATGTTGACATTTTCTTTTCTTTTCTTTCCTTTTTTTTTTTTCTTTTTCCCTTTCTTTCCTTTTTCCTTTTTTGCTTTTTATTTTTTAATTTTTAAGTATTACGATGCAAAAGCTTTATCTAACATATATAGGTACAATTTATATGTGATACAGAAGATGTGTGTTAGCAGATTTTTGTATTTGTTTAATTATTTAGGGTTGTGCCTGAGAATACTCCTTGGCCCTGTCTCTCTGGTTTCTATTTTAACATCACGAGAGAGGGACATAAGGAAATCAGGCATAAACCCATACTTGAAAATAATTGTATTTACCTCTGGTACCCACTGGTTCCCGATCTTGACGAATTGTAAAGAAAGTGTTAACTTCTCTAATAAAGAACTATAAATAAAAAAAAAAAAGATGCCATAATTTTTGTGCCATGCAGAGCCCAGTAATATTGTGCCATTCAGAGCCCAGGAATATTGTGCCAGTCAGATGCCAGGAATATTGTGCCAGTCAGATACCAGGAATATTGTGCCAGTCAGATGCCAGGAATATTGTGCCATTCAGAGCGCAGTAATATTGTGCCATTCAGAGCCCAGGAATATTGTGCCAGTCAGATGCCAGGAATATTGTGCCAGTCAGATACCAGGAATATTGTGCCAGTCAGATGCCAGGAATATTGTGCCATTCAGAGCCCAGTAATATTGTGCCATTCAGAGCCCAGGAATATTGTGCCAGTCAGAGCCCAGGAATATTGTGCCAGTCAGATGCCTGTAATATTGTGCCAGTCAGAGCCCAGTAATATTGTGCCAGTCAGATACCAGGAATATTGTGCCAGTCAGAGCCGAGTAATATTGTGCCAGTCAGAGCCCAGTAATATTGTGCTAGTCAGAGCCCAGAAATATTGTGCCAGTCAGATACAAGTAATATTGTGCCAGTCAGATACCAGTAATATTGTGCCAGTCAGAGCCCAGTATTATTGTGCCAGTCAGATACCAGTAATATTGTGCCAGTCAGAGCCCAGTAATATTATGCCAGTCAGAGCCCAGTATTATTGCGGCAGTCAGAGCCCAGAAATATTGTGTTAACCCTCACAATGCTAGGTTACTCCAGTTAACCCTTGCAATGCTGGGTTACCCCTTCATATTGTGCCAGTCAGAGCCCACTAATATTATGCCAGTCAGAGCCCAGTATTATTGTGCCAGTCAGAGCCCAGTAATATTGTGCCAGTCAGAGCCCAGTAATATTGTGCCAGTCAGAGCCCAGTAATATTGTGCCAGTCAGAGCCCAGAAATATTGTGCCACTCAGAGCCCAGTAATATTGTGCCATTCAGAGCCCAGTAATATTGTGCCATTCAAAGCCCAGTATTATTGTGCCAGTCAGAGCCCAGTAATATTGTGCCATTCAGAGCCCAGTATTATTGTGCCAATCAGATACCAGTAATATTGTGCCAGTCAGAGCCCAGTAATATTGTGCCAGTCAGAGCCCAGTATTATTGTGCCAGTCAGATACCAGTAATATTGTGCCAGTCAGAGCCCAGTAATATTGTGCCATTCAGAGCCCAGAAATATTGTGCCACTCAGATACCAGGAATATTGTGCCAGTCAGAGCCCAGGAATATTGTGCCAGTCAGAGCCCAGAAATATTGTCCCACTCAGAGCCCAGTAATATTGTGCCACTCAGAGCCCAGGAATATTGTGCCAGTCAGAGCCCAGTAATATTGTGCCAGTCAGAGCCCAGAAATATTGTGCCACTCAGAGCCCAGTAATATTGTGCCATTCAGAGCCCAGTAATATTGTGCCATTCAAAGCCCAGTATTATTGTGCCAGTCAGAGCCCAGTAATATTGTGCCATTCAGAGCCCAGTATTATTGTGCCAGTCAGATACCAGTAATATTGTGCCAGTCAGAGCCCAGTAATATTGTGCCAGTCAGAGCCCAGTATTATTGTGCCAGTCAGATACCAGTAATATTGTGCCAGTCAGAGCCCAGTAATATTGTGCCATTCAGAGCCCAGAAATATTGTGCCACTCAGATACCAGGAATATTGTGCCAGTCAGAGCCCAGTAATATTGTGCCACTCAGAGCCCAGGAATATTGTGCCAGTCAGAGCCCAGTAATATTGTGCCATTCAGAGCCCAGTAATATTTTGCCATTCAGAGCCCAGTAATAGTTTGCCATTCAGAGCCCAGTATTATTGTGCCAGTCAGAGCCCAGTAATAGTGTGCCAGTCAGAGCCCAGTAATATTGTGACAGTCAGAGCCCAGTAATATATTGCCAGTCAGAGCCCAGTAATATATTGCCAGTCAGATACCAGGAATAGTGTGCCAGTCAGAGCCCAGGAATAGTGTACCAGTCAGAGCCCAGTAATATTGTGCCAGTCAGAACCCAGTAATATTGTGCCATTCAGAGCCCTGTAATATTGTGCCAGTCAGAGCCCAGTTAAATAGTGCCAGTCAGAGCCGAGTAATATTGAGCCAGTCAGATACCAGTAATATTGTGCCATTGTGCCAGTCAGATACCAGTAATATTGTGGCAGTCAGATACCAGGAATATTGTGCCAGTCAGATACCAGGAATATTGTGCCAGTCAGATACCAGGAATATTGTGCCAGTCAGATACCAGTAATATTGTGCCATTCAGATGCTTGTAAACCCCCCCCCCCTCCCCCCTCCCAGTACTCACCGAATGCTTCTGCTCCGTGTCCCCGGCCGGACGTCTCCTCCGTGCAGTCTTCCCTCCTGCACGGAGGAGGGAAACAGTCACCGGATGTGACGTTACGTCACATCCGGCGTCAGATTTTTTTAAAAAAAAATCCGGTCTTCGCATCCAGCAGATGCGGCTTGCTGGAAAAAACGTTCACAAGCGCAATGCGCTGTGAACATGGCAAGCAGGGGTTGGGGGCCCACGGGACAGCTGCCTTGGGCCCCCCATGAGTAACTGGGCCCAGGGCAGCTGCCCCGTTTGCCCCGCGTTAAAGACGGCCCTGCCCTAATGTCCTCTCCAGCTTTTTTGCAGGCTCAATTTTTTCCTGTATGGGGTGAATCAACAAATGTGGAAAAAGCAACAAAAAAGGTAAACTTTAAAGATATGTATTGAACACCAATTCTTTTTTTTTTTTTTTACTAAACTATCAGTTTTATATACACTAAATTGTTCAATTTGGTTCTAATGTTTAGGTGATCCTTCAAATATATTGTGGTCCTTTAATTATATTAACAGTTCCTAGGCAGGAAACACATCAAGGAGCATTTTCAGGGTAAATGATGAAAACTTGAAAGTATCTAGGACATTTCTGACACAAAGATCTCCTATGTTGACAGCACACCAATTTATTTAAGACTTATTGTATATATGATTTTCCATAAAATATTCTCTAGAACTCTAATTTCTCTTATTACAATTTTAGGAAAGCAAAGATTTCATTCATGGATTTTCTGAAGATGTTAGAAAACAAACCCTAGGAGCAGTCACCCCACGATATGATTTCATGAAACGCTTAAGGTACTCATTACAATTCAAACGTATCCACTGGGAAAAAAAGCTACAAAAGCTACAACAGCAAGAACGTCATATTAAAATTAGGCCCCACTGGTTGGGAGCATAATTATAAGAAAACAAAACACATACAGGCAGAGATAGACTACGTAAGGTTTTCTGTCTGATAAAGGCAAAAATACATCTTAAAATATTTATTGTGTTGTAAATAATTAAATTTGAATAATGTTTATTGTTTCTTTGCCATAGGGAAGGCATAGAATCTATTCTTCCGTCTAAAGCTCATGAGATAGCTGAGAATCGCCTCTACATATCAATCACAAACACCAAAAGCAGAACAAATCTCATGGTTTCCAACTTTGTCTCTAGAGAGGAGCTCATTAAGGTAACAGCATAGCTATTCACTTTGTTAAATGGAATATTGTGGTGAACTTAATTTAAAATGTATGAGTGCTGCGTCTGCAAAACAATACCTGCATTTATCTGAGTTTTATTGTCTGCATTCGGGGGTTATGTATAAAGATTGATTGTCTAAAAGTGGTGCATTCACCATGAAACCCAAAGTATAAAAACATATAACAAACATGTACAACACACAGAAAATAAGCTAGGTGGAACTGCCTATTTAAGGTTATCATGATTGTATGTAAGGTTTTGTACTGGACCCTAGCGAATTTACATTGTGTACACAAAACAAACAATACAAACGATAACAATAAATGATAGGCAGTTAACCCCAGTTTTTGGCGAGTCTCTGTGTGGGGCAATTGTCAATTGAAATGTAGTTAAACTACAGGCATTGCTGTACATTGATATGTAGAGTACATTCACACATATGCAAGGTTTACTGTTCAGTCCCAGATTGCTGCAAGAATAGACGTGGAGAAGACCCCGCAATAAACAGCAGGAAAAATAAAACCACATTTAAAGGTTTGCTCTCTTGAGATTTTGCCAGCAAATCTGTACATTAAATTGAAAAGGGCTGTGTCCACTTTAATTAATGTGCTGCTTCTATGTCTAATCAGGATTCCCTGTCATTAGCAATTCTGAAGTACATGAAGATGGTGCATAGATACTAGTATCTCCAAGTGGTAGTTTAAATCTCCAAATATGTATTAAGTCACATTAAAACTACAGTATAAATGATGAGCGTATCTTTGACACGTTTTGCCTGTTTGACCTAATCATTGATACTAAACAAAACTTCCAAGTATGTTGTCAAGGGCATGCCATCCAATTAGAGATGACTCCATTCAATTAGAAATAAGTAACAAACAACATGTATGAACATTGCACCCCTAACCCTGTGTAAAAATCAGTAAAATGCCATCAAAATGTGTATCATACCAGATATTAACATGAAAAAATGGTTCTGTAAGGTAAAACGTAAACGTTACCCTTACAGAAAAAATCGTAGGCAAATCAGGCAATATGCATCTCGACATTTAAATATAAGTGTGCAAAAAAATGTAATAAGGCTATATTAAAGAGTCATGCAAGCAGAAAAGGATGCAAATATAAAAATGAACCTAAAATACAAATTTAAATACTGAATATGTGTGTGCATATATATATATATATATATATATATATATATATATACATAAATAAACAGGTTCTTTAACCCCTTCGTGACAATGGACGTGTCAGGGACGTCCTGCGGTGAAACAAGCGGTTTTCGCCATGAACGATCGCGAAAACCGCTTTAACAGTGCTGGTCTATTGCCTCGATGTCGAGACAATAGCCCACACCAACATTTCCTTTCTGGGGCACCCACGATCGACCCACGGAGCGATCGTGGGCGCCATATTGATGGAGCAGCATGCTTTTTTTCATCATATTTTATGATTTTTTTTGTAGTAAATTATAAGATATGATGAACAAAAACAACATATAATTTGTGTGGGTACAGTATGTGAGAAAGAAGAAAATTAAAGCTAAACACAAACACCCCAGAAATGTCAAAACAGCCATTGTCACCAAGGGAAAGTCAAGGTAAAAAAGTCTTGTCACTAAGGGGTTAATATCTCAATGTGAAGGAATTTGACAACTCACTACTGAGAATCTAGGTGAGGGATATAGCGCCAAAAATATATGAGTGTGTTTGTTTGAATATTTTATACATATATATATATATATATATATGTGTGTGTGTGTGTGTGTGTTTGTACATTTAATGAATATATATATATATATATATATATATATATATATATATGTTTGTATATTTTATTTAAATATATATTATGTATATTTTCATATAATTTACAATAAATATATAGTGACAACATGTCCTTCGTAGTCAAAGGCTTTTGTCTGGGATCTTAAGCGTTTTATTTTCTTTAACACACCAGCAAGTAAAAATGCACAAAAATAAATACTTTCTTGACCTCTAAATGGCATCTGAAATTATACCTTCTTGACTCTGAAATTATACCTTCTTGACTCGGATTCGATTCTTGAGATTTATGTAGCTGTAAGATGCCCACACTTTGCAAAAAAAGAAAGCAAATCTTAATCCAAAGTTATCCTTTAAATATTCAAGAGAGAGCTGTTTTCCATCTTTAGTGAATGTCAGAGAGTGTGTCAATCCTCTTCGATACTTAATGTCCAATGACCTCAGATGTGCTGGTAATGGTGCCATAGTCTTTATTTATTGCAGAGCAGGTAAATCTTACGTTTTGCTTTGTCGAAGGATATTAAGTGTAGTTGTCATAAAATGGCCAGCAGGGCTGCCTTGTCACTAGCATTAGAAAATTTGACATCCCTCAATACGTCTGCAGGAGCCATTTTCGATTCTTGACTCTGAAAGCAGTTATTATGGTCTGTTCAGATGCCCTGTGATCCGGCCATAAATTAATGGATAGCCTAGTAGATCGGAGTGGAGGACAGTAGGTATCATTAAAGTCATCATGAGGTGAGGCCTTAGTTTTGAGGCCGACAGTTTATATATTGGGCATCGCAAGTGTTGTTTTGGGTTGATTTTTTTTTATTTGTCTTACAGACTAACATTTTGTAAATATAGTCAGTAGAGCTGTCAAATAGAGTATATTTGTCTATGTACGGAGCATATGGTAGGTCTAACCACTCACATCCACTACTGGCCCCACCCCTCTATTCTATCTCATTAGTTATAGAGCTAACTATTTTAGATTACCTTGTTACCTTTATATAGATACATAAGGAAATCAGGAGTTCAGTTGAAAACCTACTGCTTTAGTATTTTTGCACATTTTGAAGTACTTATATCAGTGTATAGTACTTTGAATGTGTGTCAAATTACTTTATTCTTGTTTTACGGAATAAAAAAAACCCTTTCTTCTGTAGTTTGGAGAACTGTTCTCCTCTTAGATTTTCTCCAGGAATTTCATATTTTGTCACTCAATCTCCCGCAGCCCTTGCTTGCCTTCCCATATTTGACATCACATCAAGCATCACAACAAGCACAACACAGAGCAAGAGGCTGTAAGGTTCCCTTCCCTTTCCACAACACACAAGACAGACACTTTGTCCAGAAAACAATTATTCCCAGTCTACATGTTCAATGCCCTTAGTCCATCAAAGTTGGCCCTTCTAAAATTACGTGTTTTGGTGGATTAGTTACCAATTTGCTTTTTGCATTAATCGTGTGCTTTCCCTGTAAGTAGAAACTGTGTATGTATATTTGTGTGTTTATGCATTTGGGTGCATGCAGCCATCCCAGCATTGCAAGTGTTAAATAGACCCCCTGGACTGCTATTCTTCCACTTGCTGCAGCCAACCGAGCATTGGACTGTCATGTTCCAGCTTTACGTCCTCCAATAGGGTTCCTAATGTCTGTGTGTTGGGCATTGCACTCTTACCAGCCTACAGCTTTCTACTGCACTGTCATCGCATCTACAAGACTGAATGTTAATGGAATTATTCTACATTACCAGCGGACAGGACAACATGCTGTGTTGATACTTCCAGGAGCATTGGGAAGCAGTAAAATAGACTTTTGCCCCCAGCTTTCTTCTCTGAATAAAAAGGCTTTTACTGTGATTGGTTGGGATTCTCGTGGATATGGACTCTCCATCCCTCCCAATCGTGGTTTACCACCAGATTTTTTGAAAGGAATGCAAAAGATGCCACAGATTTAATGCAGGTAGACTTTATAGACATTGCTGGTTAATTTTATTACATTTTATATGTATGCGCATTATTATATTTCTATTTGATTTATATAACATTATCTATTCACGTTTTTTAACATCATTTAGTCACACTGTGTGGTTCATTATCACTATCATGATTATTATATGCTGTTGTTTATTTTGTGTTCGACAATATATACAGAGTTGGGTATAATTACTTTGGATTATATATGTATCTTTTATACTCTTTGGACACAGCAATTATAGAATAACCTCATGGACACCATCAAATCTTCTTCCAGTCTAAAATCCCTTAAGACAGAGGTGTCCAAGTTGTTTCCGCAGGGGGCCACCTGACCAGAAATGTATGTGTGCAAGGGCCAAATTGATTTTTTATTGAGAGAAATTATACACACACACATATATGATGGTATGGCACTCTCTTGGATAGAGTCATACTTATCTGTGCTGTTTTGGCTTCCAATACCACCTATATGCGGATGAAACGCAGATCTACCTCTCCTCCCCTGACTTCACTCCCTCTGTCGTGTCACGTGTAGCTGATTGTCTCTCGGTCACCTCCACTTGGATGTCAGATCGCTACCTAAAACTCAGTTTTTCCAAAATGGAGCTGATCATCTTGCCTCCCTCAAACTCCTTCCCTACATCTGGCTTCACAGTCTCTGTTGAAAATTCTACAATCGTCCCAGCTGATCGTGTCCGATGTCTTGGGGTCACTTTAGACTCTGCTCTCTCCTTTGTTCCCCATATTCAGTATCTAGCCAAATCCTGTTGTCTGCACCTAAGGAACATCGCACGCATTTGGCCGCCCCTCAGCACAGAGCATGCCAAAATCCTAGTGCACTCCCTTGTGATCTCTCACCTTGACTACTGTAACAGCCTCCTGACTGGACTACCTCTGGCTCGTCTGTCTCCCCTGCAATTTAACACACAGCTGCCAGACTCATCTTGCACATCACTCTGATTCGGCAGCTCCTCTCTGCAACACCCTCCACTGGCTCCCTGTCTGCTCAAGGATAAAATTTAAAATTCTGTCTTTAACGTACAAAGCCCTCCACTCCTCAGCCCCCCTGTACATTTCCTCCCTCGTTAACCGATACCTCCCTGCACAACCTTTGGGCTCCTCAGTGGGACTAAAACTCTCCTCAACCTCATCACCACTTATCAATCGCGTCTCCAAGATTTCGCCCGAGCTGCCCCCTCTAACTGGATCTCCCTTCCGCAGAGCATCCATCTCTCTCCCTCCTTTTCAGACTTTAAGTCCCTCAAAATTCATCTCTTTAAAGAAGCTTAATACCCAACCTACTAGAATATCTCTAGCTAATCCCACCTAGCTAGAACACACACAATTCATCTTTGCCCTATCCCACCTAGTGCCACCCATCCACACTACTGTTACTACAACTTTGGTCCCTCTGACCTCTTCAATCCCAAATGTGTTTCATGTTCCCTATTCCCTCTAGATTGTAAGCTTGCGAGCAGGGCTCTCTACCTCATGTACCAGTCTGTTCTAGTTTGTCTAACTTAGTATGTAGTTCCCTTCTATGCTCTGTACCTAGCGTCAGGAAAATTGTTGGCACTATATAAATAAATGTTAATGTAATATCACAGTAATGTGCAGTGTGAGTTTATCACAGACTCCACAGCAATAAAACTCACACGCTGCACATTGCTGTGAGTTTTATTGCTGTGGAGTCTGTGATACTATCACACGCTGCGCTAGACTCCACTGCAATAAAACTCAAGTAAGGTGCAGCATGTGTATCACAGACTCCACAGCAATCACCGTAAAAAAACAAAAAAAAACACCTCACATTAAATACATGCAGCCACACATTGAGACTTGTACATACAATGCCACAAATGCACACAGTGACACATATACAAATAAACAGTCACGCTTAAACACTCAAACACACTTTCACACAGACCCACACACACAGTGACATAGATTCAGACACACATTCACACACACAGACTCACACATTCACACACAGACTCACACATTCACACACAGAGACACACACACACACAGACACTTTTACACACACAGATACACTGATACACTTACACACTCATACACAGAGACACTTACCCGCACACACAGACTCACACAGAGACACTTACACACGGAGATCTATCAGGGCTGCTCCGGTGTGTGACTGGCTGCCCTCCTTCTGACCCTTACGCATGATGTCACGTGCAGGGTAGAAGAGGGATTATGCGCGCAACACTTTCTGCTGCGCTCTGTATGGTAACTTAGTGCCCGATGCTGGGCAGAGTTCTACATGAAGCTGGAGGTGCGGTCACTGATGCAAATCTCATGCGGGCCGCACCTCCATGTCCAGTGGGCCACATTTGGCCCGCGGGCTGCATGTTGGACGCCCCTGCCTTAAGAGATCTATGTCAATATATCTCAATACAGTATGCATCTGTAATCATGGTTGATTATATTTGTTACCTATTCTGTGTTACATTTGTATATGTGTATTTTAATATTATTTAATATTTTTAATATTATGTTGTACAATATTCTACTACTATTTTATTGGCAACATGATTTGGATGGGGATTGCCTGCTGTGGGCTTCCTTTACGTTTTAGAGACAATCTGTCCGTCCTCATGTGAAAGAGTCACATCCAAAAATCAAATACACTCACAACTATAACAATACATTGTTTAATTGCAATCATTAGCACTGAAATACTATGCAAATGTGGAGGATTGAAAAGGTTTTTCACCCCTAAGACATGGGAATGCTCCCACCAGCTTTAAAAGAAGCTTGGTGTACAAAAGGGGCAAAGCATCTATTACTATCTGTTCCTCTGTAACCAGACCATTAAGTACACCACCCTCTAACAACTTATATTGATATGCTAAAAAATGTTTTATGGGGTTGGTGGATACAATTTCATAGTTGCCAATCTGTCACAATTGCCAAAACGCCTCTGAACAGTAGTGAGATCTATCTAATGCAACACACTTCCATGTGTGGCATTTCATATGTCAATAACGTTATTATTTTTAAGATATATTTAAAACTTAGTGCACATTTGCATAACCTGTGACAACATCATTAAACAATAATTAGACCATGTTTCTATTTGGGGGCAACTAGAGCTTTTGCTTTCTTGCTTTCTATTCCAGTTCTGGTTTTCTTGCTGTTCCATTCCAGGTTTTCTGTTTTCTCTCCGCCTTGTTTCTCACTTGCTGTATTTAATCCTGGCTGTTTGTCTTCTGTCAAACTCCAGGTTCTGCAGTTCAGTCTACTGGTCTTCCTTGTTTGTATTTCTATGTAATGCAAATCTTTAACTTCTGTCATTCATTTGCTAATATTAGTTCATACTTTTAGGGACATGCCAAATTGTGGGGTATCTTGGGTTGGTTGGCAAGCTTCTTCATCTTATGGCCATTAGAATGCCCTTTCCTACAGAGCCTTGTATCATTTAAAAAATGAGGACTTCATGGTACTATGACACATTTGAAACAATGGAACACAATCTGATCTAAACAATAAACTGGTTAACTGACCACCATCAGGTATTAATTGGTGAAGATGGAAAAATTAACCAACACGCCTAGCAGCTATGAGTAGCTATTGTTCATTGTAATGATGTTCTATGAACCTTTACAAACCTTGCCATGGACACTCTACCTATCCCTGGCTATGACTTTTGGTTTTAGGTTATCAGTTAACAACAGTTCATTCACGGACCTCATTATTGTAGTATCATGTTGCTAAATATACCCTTTGAAATATTTGAACTCTGCAGACATAAAATGAAAACACATGATCTTGCAATAGTTGTAGGTGACTTTGTCATTATAAACCTTACAATCCCTCTAGGTAAAATCTCTGCCAGTTACCTTTAACTTTTTTTTATTATAACCAGCAAGGGTTGATTCCCATGCAAGATTACGTTTTTGTCATTTTTATTGTTAAGGGAATATGAGATACGCAATAGGGTTCAGCAACTGCACACATAAAAGAGAAGTAGTGCTCCTTTTTTACGTGTGTGGTTATGTATGCATCACAGTAATTTATTCTTATACGGACTGTTTAATGTCTCCCTAATTGGAAATCTTGGAAAGAATACTCATTTTGCTTCAACAGTGACCTTTACAATCTTAATTGTTTTAAATTTTAACTTTCTTTATGGAAAATAAATGTCCCTTGGCCAAGAACAAACCTATATTTTTCTTTTGGTGGGGGGCTCTTCACTCCCTTCCTTTAATGCTAGGAACAAATTTAGCAACTTCATTATAACTATGGTAACAATCTATTTGTGCAAATTACATTTATCAAAAAATGTATAACACATATGTGTTACTAGGTGGTAACCAGAACACTGCATATCAGTAACAAAAGGAACATCTGTGAGGTACCAACTTGGACATCAATGCATAACATATACATAACATAATTAAAATATCTAAACCAGGGTGGACAAATATTCGTGGACTTTAAGGACCAAGCAGATAGATCCAGGAGTCATCCATTCTATATATAGGACCTAGGGAAATGGTACATCTATGGAATTCTATGTAAAACACCAAAGGAAATGTGGAACCAGGAGTAGGAAACATAGGAGCTATGGATCCCTGGATTTGTCAAGCCCTGTTCTAATCCATTGCATAAAATGTAAACTTGTCTTAATAAAAAACAGATGAGCAACATAAAAAGTATACCTGTTTATTTTATTCAAAATTGGTGTAATTGAATTGGTTGTATGGACACACAACACACACGCACAGTTAGTGAAACAATATAAATAATCCTTGAATGTATCCACAAAATGTTCATTCGGTGCTTGTATTCAGCTTATATTGTACCATATTTACCTTATCACTATCTATAAAGACCAAAATGACAGCCTTACTCACATTTTGACTTTCTCCCAGCAAAGTGAAGTCTAATCTTTGCAAAAAATATATCCTTTGGATGAGGCGATCAAGCATTTTTCTCTTAATGTTTCCTAGTGTAGTGCTCATTAGAAATTTGAGGGTCTTTAAACCCTCTGGATATACTTCAGTATTCCTTTCCCATGTAATGTTGGTATCAGGGTATCTGCACTATTACAAATAAGAAACTATATTGTCACTCTGACAGGAGAACCACCATTCCACTCGCTCGTAACCCCATGTTGTGCTGAGAATCGTGTAGGTGCACTACAACACATTTAGCAACTTGTTTATGATAAAGTGCCAAATCGGCATGAAATGTGTTAAACATGTTCTGCTTGTGAGCATTTTCTTGGTGCACTATGTTTTTGAGGGTGAATTGCTAAATAAACAAGGACTTATTTATTGTTTTGGATCTGCACTGTTAGCTTCATAGATGCTGAGGTAAGCATTAAATTGCAAACAACTGCAAAGATGACCCTGATTATAAGACAATCTTTGGATAATAATTTAGGAAAAAAAGAAAAAAACCTAAAATATAAGACTCTGAATTCAAAAAGATTTCCTAGTAAATATTCCAAGTAAACTGTTCTTTATATTTAATAATAATCTCATTGAAAATTAAAATGCATTACTTGTTTTTATACCCTTTTATTTGCAAATGCGCCCCCAGCCTTGCCAGTGTATCCTCAGACTTGCCAATCTGCCCCCAGACTTACCAGGGCATCCTCCGACTTGTTCCCAGAAAACTTGCTTGTGTCTAGTGGGGCAGCCGGAGGATGTCAGTGTGTTGCTCGGTAAGTGGGGAGGTCACAGAACCCTGTCAAAGTCACGTGACCCCGACATTTTTTCTCAGAAGACCTGGCGGAAATGTTGGGCAGCATCAGGGGATGTCTGTGCTCACAGAGCATAACATAGACATGCTTCTGCTATCTGTAAGGAGGTTCCAGGTCCTCTGCAGCTCTGCAGAGGACCAGGGATCTTAGTCTTATAGTTAGACTTCTGTTTGAGGACTGGTTATATGATGAACCTCGAATATAAGACAAGGGGACTTTTTAACAGGATTTGCAATGAAAAAAACTTTGTCATATATTCAAGCAAATATGGGATATAGAGAAAAAGATGATAGTAATATGCAAACTATGTCTCCTTTTATAACATCACTTTGTGACTTGAAATGCAAATGATTACTTTCATAGTAAAGGTAATGTCATGAACCCAAAACAGCACAGACAAATTTAAACACATTTTCCCATTAGTCTTTGCATTTTCTTCCAATTCTATGACTTAGCATGTAGATCCCGTTGTATTCTCTGCATTCACAGTATAGACAATATGTACTGAGAATCTTTAAGCACGTTGAGATTTTATTTATACAGTTAGAAAATAAACAACTATATTTAAAATTGAATAATACCCCTGTCCTCTGTGATACGTAGTTAATAATAAATTTAAAAAAAAAAAAACCTCCATAGGTTTAAAACAAAACTAACTATAGTGCAGAACATGGATTAAACTTGTCACATTAAACGAATAAATAAAAATAGCCATTTACTTGAATGAGTAATTGCCATTGTCCCAGCTGGAATATTAATTGAAATATCAGAAAACAGGCAATTATAAATTCATGGGGATTTATTTAATAGATGTGTTATGTTGCGCTCAGTATTAATTTAAAGGTTCAATGGGATTAAGGACATGTTAAGTATGAAATTAACTTTGTTAGGTTTATTAGACTCAAAAAACTTTACATAGAAAAACTGAATAATGCATTGATCTATTTTAATAGATCTAGTGCTACGTAAATTGTTGGCGCTATATAAATAAAGGTTAATGTAATGTAATTTTATAATAGTGTCAGAGTTCCATGATATGCCACATAATGGTTAATGCCAAATATATTAAGTAGCTGATAGTAAGTAATTACTGAAATTATAAATGAGGGAATGTAAGTCTGTGAACAAAAAAATGAAGGTAAACGGAAATTAAATTTTGGCCTGACCATGGTGTGAGTGCACAGAAGGGGAAAAGGATGGAAAAAGTTTCTGAACTGTACGTTTCCTTGCACCCCTTTAACTTCACCTGTGCTAACACGATCATTTCAGTTCAGATCAATAACACAAAGGACTCAATTGTGTCTGCTTTATCTGCTGCTCCTCCATCTCCCAGAGAACTTGTTTGTAATTCCCCAGTCCTGCCACCATATGACTGTCTCCAATCCTTGTAAAATAAAGTAGACTGTGTGTGCACAGACCTTTAATTTATCTCAGATGTTGTTATAAACCACTTAATGCTCTAAAATAATCTTTCAGCAGCTTTGCCTTGCTTGCTGATCTATGATGCCTGTAAGCTAGATTTCCTTCATAGTGTTTTGAACTTGACTGTGAAACTGTGCTACTTGTCTCAACCCAAACTTGTCTCTGATATCTGCCTGCCCTGGTCTGGTGTTAACCCAACATTGAATCTTTAATGCGTGTACTAACTCTTCTCATTCCTGGTATAGCTTACATCTGTTACCACTGCTGTTTCACTGATCCTTCTGCATCTGAATTCTGTCTCCATATTTACTGTCCTTGTCACCACATATATTGTGGGCTCAACCTATGGGTACATTAGAGAACTCTTTCTACTACTGCATCGCTGAACTACCTAATTTCTTTCAACAAGACCCAGCTCTGCAGTGTTTGTTTTCTGCATTAGCAACTACCATATTCGGTCATTAATAAACATCTTTTTGAAGTGTGTAAACACTTAATGTTTGAAAAACTTGGTGTCCACCATTTTCTAATTGTTTGTAATATGTTTTTGATTGATTGGAGGGCTTAAAAGTTTTAATGCAGGTGATAGCGTTCAGCTGTGAATGTAGGTCTGAATGTAGGGCAAAGTATGTTGAGAAATGGCCAGGGAAGCTATATTTATGTTTGAATACAATAAACAAAAGCAAAATAATACAATCAGTATATTTCAGACCCTGAGGCAAGTAACAAGTATAATAACAATAATACACTGTACACCACTCGCTGACATATTTGTACCTCATTTATTTCATGTTAACGAACATAATGCGGACAGGTGATACATTACACATAAGAGTTAACACATCACTGTTTTATTCTGTGACTCTTATGAAAAATGTATATTTCATGTATGTAATCAGTAGTAGGTAAACTGGACTGCAATTTTTATTAACCTAGTGCAGCCCTGGGGTATGCATTTTTCATCAGCAGCCCTGAATAATATGGCAATGAGGTTCCTTACATTGTACTGTGCTTTATCTTAGCCAAGCTTGTCATGGCGTGACTGTTAAACAAACAACATAGAAACATAGAATGTGTCAGAAGATAAGAACCATTCGGTCCATCTAGTCTGCCCAATTTTCTAAATACTTTTATTAGTCCCCCGTTCCCTATCTTATATCTAGGATAGCCTTGTGCCTATCCCACGCATGCTTAAAATCCTTGACTGTGTTTACCTCTACCACGTCCGCTGGAAGGCTATTCCATACATCCACTACCCTCTCAGTAAAGTAATACTTCCTTATATTACTTTTAAATCGTTGCCCCTCTAATTTAAGACTATGTCCTCTAGTTGTGGCAGTTTGCTTCTTTTAAATATACTCTCTTCCTTTATCTATTTAAATGTTTCTATCATATCCCCCTGTTATGTCTTTCCTCCAAGCTATAAATGTTAAGATGCTTTAACCTTTCCTGGTAAATTGTATCCTTCATCCCAAAGTATCAATATCCTTCTGGATATAAGGTCTCCAGTTCTGCGTACAATACTCCAAGTGAGGTCTCACCAGTGCTCTGTACAATGGCATGAGCACTTCCCTCTTTCTACTGCCAATACCTCTCCCCATGCAACCAAGAATTCTGCTAACATTTCCTGCTGCTCTATTACAAAATGACTTAGTTTAATACAATATTGTTCACTTAACTCTGTTGTATTCTTCAGTGTGTGTGTGTGTGTGTGTGTGTGTGTGTGTGTGTGTATATAACCATAGTAGGTGTTCTATTGCATCTTAGCTTTATACTTTTTTTTATGAACCACAATTTCTGTTGGGGAGTTAGGCTGTTATCTGAGCTGGCCAGGGAAGAAGCCCCCAGTATTTTCATTTTTTAGTCATTTTTTTTGGATTTTTCATAATTTCAAATCTTTATTTTTTCATTTTTTCTTCTTCATTATTACTTATTGTAGTACCTTGTGTACTTGTCTGAAAATAACTGGAATGAGTGTTTTTTTTTTTTTTTAGTGTCTACTCATGTTGTGGATATTTGTTGCTCATAGAAGTTTGTAGTGTATAACCTATACAGGGGTTATGTATATTTACCGTTCAAGGGGTTACCACTAAGTGACTGTTCTCTGGGTAGGGATGGAGTAGGATTGTTGGTTGGGGTTTATTGCCTTTTTATATATAAAAGTGTTTGATTGTAAAACAAGGTATCTTGAAAAATATCTCTGAGTGAGACTGAAACGTCGATCCTTGAGTCTTGAATTAAAATGTTTCCGTTTCGTCCAAATCCCATGAGTGCTTCATTGATGGAGTTGTGTGTATATGTTATTTATATATACAGCAAGTCCAAAATGGAAGCACTCACTCACCTAAACTAGCATGTATTATAAAGGATGCTGATTAAGTGACCAAATAGTTATATACAGACCAGGGACCAAATGCCTTCCTACATTACAATACAGAGACACTTCTGCAATTTATAGGTATGGACACCAAATAACCAAAAGTATTTTGTTTCTCCCCCCCCCCCCCCATTGTATTTAAGTATTTTGGCTTAGTGGTGGGGTAAGCATAGTATCTCCATATAATGGGACTAAATTTCCAATGTTGTTATTTTAAAAAGGTGTTTTTAATGCCGTCTTAATGAGAACCATAGCTTTAAGAAAATGTTACCTGTTTGTTGTGAGTTCGCGGACCTCCTTCAGACTTTGTAGAACTATTTGGTCATTTTAGTAATGAATGCTAGTTTAGGTGAGTGCACCCATTTTGTAATTTTTGTTATATATATTTGAATCTTTTGAACAGGTTTTGGGTTTAGCATCCCTTCCCATCACAGGTGCTCCATAAATGGTGTCCATAAACTGTAAAATTGAAAAAATAAAGCCTCATTTAAGCAAAAATATTTAGTGTTAGGACCCACCTATATGGGAGTATTTTGCCATAGTCGTGCCAAAATGTTATTTTATAAAGGGGCTTTTGTGTTGCCTTAATGTAAACTAGAGCTTTACGAGTTTGTTATCTGTTTGATGTAAGTGTGCTGATTCCTTTGGACCTGTGTAACTAAATATATACATACTTAAACACTTATACTTAAAACTTTAACTCTTCCTACACAATACAGAACAGTAAATGAAACACCTAAACACACAAACACACATATATGTGTGTGTCTGCGTTTATGTGTTTCATTTCCTGTTCTCTATTGTGTAGGAAGAGTTTAAGTTTTGTGAAAGTTTCTGTGTATAGCACTTTGTTCATAGAACACAATGGTCAACATAAAAAAAGAATAGTATTGTCAGTTATTTGATTTGCTAAGCACTAATGATGATTGCCAAATCAATACAGGTTGGCATATAGCAATTGAGATTGTCGCAGAAGAACAGTACAGTAGTTGCTGAAAAGATCTCAATCAATTTGAAACATTCCAGTTAACGTTTGAAAAGGGAGCGATTTTGTTAGCTCAGTAACTCACTTAAAGTTTATTCTCAAGTGACGGATAGTATGTGTGTGGTCTATATGCTATTAGAATAATGTCAGTGTACATTTAGGGAGAACAAGTTCACTTTTACCCAAAAGAGCAATTTAACATCATTTTTTCCTCTACTATTGGCAATAGTTTTTAATCCAAGAAGAAAATATCTAATTGGTCATTTACTGCTCAGTGTTAGTCTATCATGGTATAAAGAGAACTAACGTAGCAAGAAATGGGATCCCTACAGAACACATCTTAGACCAGGGCTTGACAAATTTAATTTTATTCTAGGAGCCAGCAAAAAATTTTAGGAGCCAGACAATCACGCAAACATACACGCAATTCATAAACACACACACACACCAACCCTAGTCACATATACACCCCACACACACCAACCCACGTCACATATACACCCCACACACCAACCCACTTCACATATACACACACACACACTTCACATATACACATATACACCTCTCCCCACACCTCACATATATACCCCCCACATATACATCCCTCCCCCCCTTCACATATACACCTCCCCCCACACTTTACACATATATACCCCCCCTTCACATATACACCTCCCCCCCACACTTCACATATATATCCCCCCCCACTTCACATATACACCTCCCCCCACACTTCACATATACACCTCCCCCCACACTTCACATATATACCCCCCCTTCACATATACACCTCCCCCCACACTTCACACATATATACCTCCCCTTCACATATACACCTCCCCCCCCACACTTCACATATATACCCCCCCTTCACATATACATCTCCCCCCCACACTTCACATATACATCCCTCCCCCCCACACTTCACATATACAACTCAAACATACACAAGTTTTTTTTTCCCTTCTTAACTTCTGAGTGCTGGGTGTCGTCTCTTGACAACCCAGCACTTAGCCGAAAGAGCCATGAAGATCGGCTGCGGCACGAATGTTTCCCCTCCCTGCTGCCTTACCTCATTGCTGGGGAGGGGGAACATTCGTGCCGCAGCCGATCCTCATGGCTCTTTCGGCTGAACACTAACACACGTGTTGCGCGAGGGGGCGGAGCTTGCTGTCTGTCCCCTCGCGCTGCAAAAGACGGATGGCAGCGGCAAGGGGAACATTAGGGCAACGGCACCCGGGCGCCAGGCTCCATTTCCAGGTCGCCATGGCGACCTGGCGCCCGGGGTTTGTCGAGCCCTGTCTTAGACATGTATTTAAGAAGTAGCAGTTTGTTTGGCTTTTATAAGAAAGCATAGTTAAGGAGATTACATTACCTAAACATTGTTTATACTGTGAATGTGTAGAATAAAATGTATAATGTACATGCCATGTATACAGAATTACAAGCCAATGAATAGATTGAGAGAACATATGTTTTCTTGTATATATACACCTGACCTGATTATAAGGAGACTCCAAAATGGTGACTGAAAAAAAAAAGAATAGGCTGAAAAAAAAAATATATAGTTTTGCTAGTAAATATTGCTTCATGTTTTATAAATGTTATTACAATTTTTTTTTATATCCTTCCCCTGCCCCCACTTAATTCCAGTTCTCTTTTCATGATTGCCCACAGTACACTTCATCTTCAGGACTTCACCCACGTGGAGCCATATTGCATCAACATAACTTGCTATAGCACCCACATTGTACCCACAGGACTTGCCAATCCACCCACATGATTTACCACTGCACCCACAGGACCTGCCACTGTACCCCTAATGTAGCCACAAATATATTGCAATATTCACACTGCACCCACAAGATTTGCCACTGCACCCGCATTGCACCCACAGGACATGCCACTGCACCCACATTGCACACACAGAACTTGCCACTGCTTACACATGGTTGCAGTGACAGTGTCCATATTGCACCCAAATGAACCAGCAGAATTGACTATACATCCATACAACACCAAGGTAACTTTTTTACTGCACCCACAGGACTTCCCACTGTACGCACGCAACGTCACACTGCATCTGCAGGATTTTCCACTACATCCATAATGCACCCACAGGACTTGGCACTGCACCAAAAGGATTTTCCACTGTTTCCATATTGCACATGCACCCACATTTTTTTTGCTGTCACATGACTTGCTATGTACTCATATTGCACCCACAGGACATGCCACTGCACCCATATTGCATCCACATGACTTGTCACTCTGACCACAATGCATCACAGGACTTGCCATGCAGTCATAATGCACCCACATGACTTACAATGCACTCATATTGTACCAACTGCTTTGATATTTGCTATGGGAAATAAGAATTGCAATGCCGGTGCCCATAATGCACCCTCAAAACTTGCAGTTGAACCTTAATGCACCCACATGACTTGCCATGTAATTTTTTTCACTACACCTATAATGCACCCACAGGACTTACCATGCACCCATGTTGCACCCACAGGACTTCTCAAGCACCCACATAGCATCCACAGGGCTTGCAATACACCCATATTGTACCCATAGGACTTGCCACTACACCCATATAGCACCAACAGGACTTGCACCTGCACAAAGTTTGCACCCACAGAATTTTCCACAGCAACCACTTCACCCCCATTGGACTTAGTCTAGCACCTATTTGCATCCACTGGACATCACTGGTGGCCTAGTGGCAACAGCGGGATGTTTGTGCACAGCCCAGGCACACAGACTGCTTGCACATCTGAGGGCTGGGAGGATAGGTAACCTGCACTCCAGGTAATCTGCAGCACTACTAAGTAAGGTCACTTTTTCTGAGCATTGCTCTAAAAAATGTTGCCTTAAATTTGAACAAATACATGAAATCTGTCTGTTATCTCCTGTTTATCACTTGGATTAGTGAAGGGTGGTTAGTTATTTTCCTGTTATCCATTTAGATATTTTCAGTTAATTCATGTTAATAAGAAACAATGGAATAGAAATCTCGCATCTCCACGGGTCACTTTAACATATGTTTAAATGTCTCAGTATTTTATACCATAAATCTATATATCTAAGTCAGGGCTTGACAAATCTAATTAGATTTTAGGAGCCAGCCAAAAAATTTAGGAGCCAGACAATCACGCAACCATACACGCAATTCATAAACACACACGGCTTCTTCACATATATACACAGACACACCTACTTTACATATACACATATATCCAAACACCTCACACACATCTACTTTACATATGCACATAAATACAAACACCTCACACACCTACTTTACAAATACACAAACACCTCACACACCTACTTTACATATACCCATATATACAAACACCTCACACACACCTACTTTACATATACCCATATATACAAACACCTCACACACCTACTTTACATATACACATATATACAAACACCACACACACCTACTTTACATATACCCATATATACAAACACCTCACACACCTACTTTACATATACCCATATATACAAACACCTCACACACCTACTTTACATATACACATATATACAAACACCTCACACACCTACTTTACATATGCACATAAATACAAACACCTCACACACCTACTTTACATATACCCATATATGCAAACACCTCACACACCTACTTTACATATACACATATATACAAACACCACACACACCTACTTTACATATACCCATATATACAAACACCTCACACACCTACTTTACATATACACATATATACAAACACCTCACACACCTACTTTACATATACACATATATACAAACACCTCACACACTTACTTTACATATCCACATATATCCAAACACCTCACACACACCTACTTTACATATACACATATATACAAACACCTCACACACACACCTACTTTACATATACTCATATATACAAACACCTCACACACACCTACTTTACATATACCCATATATCCAAACACCTCACACACACCTACTTTACATATTACCATATATACAAACACCTCACACACACCCACTTTACATATACACATATATCCAAACACCTCACACACACCTACTTTACATATACACATATATCCAAACACTTCACACACACCTACTTTACATATACACATATATACAAACACCTCACACACACCTACTTTACATATACCCATATATACAAACACCTCACACACACCTACTTTACATATACACATATATACAAACACCTCACACACACCTACTTTACATATACCCATATATACAAACACCTCACACACACACACCTACTTTACATATACACATATATACAAACACCTCACACACACCTACTTTACATATACACATATATACAAACACACACCCACCTCACACAGTCTTTTCTTGATGTGTCCCCCCTCCCTGCTGCTTTACCTCATTGCAGGGGAGGGGGACATCCGTGCTGCAGCATGTCCTCACTCATCGGCCTGCTGAGTGCCAGGATGTCACGTGACGACACCCGGCACTCAGACACGCGTTGCGCGAGGGGGCGGAGCTTGCAGTCTGTGCTATACGCACAGACTTTACCCCCTCGCGCTCCGAAAAAAGAAAAAAACATCGGATGGCAGCGGCAAGGGGACAGGGAGGGTAACTGCACCCAGGCGCCAGGTCTCATTTCCTGGTCGCCATGGCGACCTGGCGCCTGGGGTTTGTCGAGCCCTGATCTAAGTCCATAACTATTTAAGACCTCAAAGGCAATACAGGAATAATGAGACTACCAAGGGTTAATAAACCAAGATTTTTCTCAGATTTCTGCTTCTGCTTATCTGACAATAAAGCATTGCATCCTGCTTGTATGAGCAAAGCCACTTCTTTTTGGAAGCTAACAAGTATAGTTCAGTAACTGGCAAAAAAAAGACTTAAGAACTAGTCTGGAATTTTCTTTGGTTATTACTATTTCAGAAACTATTTTCTAGCGTGTCTTTTATATAAAAAGAAGCCGGCTAGGTTCATCACCTTCATTCACAATGTCGACTTCTCCAAGGGCTCAGAACTGCTTTATCCTTGTTAGTTTAAAGGACAAAGGACATTTCTATGAACTAGAAGATCATGTTGCTTTTTGTCTTTGCCAAATATTTTGCAGATGTAGATTTTCCTTGCACAGATTTAATTTGCATTCATAATTATGGGCAGTTCATTTATTTCCTTATTTTAATCTCTTTCATTGTTTCATCTTAGGAAATGTGTTGAAGTAGATTTTTTTTTGATTTTTTTCTTATTGTACTTTATAGAACTGCACTGCAGAAACAGTATCAGATAAAAGTGTATCAATGCTTATTTTATGTCTTGCAGGTACTTTTGGCCAGTAGTTTTGTTCCTGTGTATGCTGGTATCAAGGCTATTGAGTATAAAGGAGAGGTAATAATGCATATAGTCATTGTGTGTATATATATATATATATATATATATATATATATATATATATATATATATATATATATATATATATATATATATATATATATATATATTCATTTATAGAATGTGGGGTGCAAGGCTAATTACCTCAATATCTTTAGAGGGCATGTAATTAAGGTGGCTACATGGATATGGATACATATGGATATGTAGCCATCCTTAATTATAATTATTACTATTATTATTAATAATTATAATTACCGTATTTGCTTGAATATAAGACAAGGTTTTTTTCAGAGCAAATGCTCTGAAAAATCCTCCTCGTCTTACATTCGAGGTCGTCTTATAATCTGACCTCAAATTGAGGTCAGACTATAAGACATGGATCCAGGTCCCCAGCAGAGCTGCAGGGGACCTGGATCCCCCTCTCTAACAGCAGGGGATGTCTGCGCGATGAGCGCAGACTCCCCTGCTTCCGCCCGGCACGACCGCCGGTGCTTCTGTGAAGAAGCCGGGTACTTCCGCTTTCGTCACAGAAGTCCCGGCGAGCGTGCCGGGCGGCAGCAGGGGAGTCTGCGCTCGTCGCGCAGACATCCTCTGCTGCCCCACTAGCCACCAGGGAGAATCGGGCAGCTGGGGGATGTCTGCACGATACGTGCAGATATCCTCCATGCTGCCCGACACGTCAGTCTATTATGACGGACCAGCTGTCCGTCATAATAGACTGCCGTGTCGGGCAGCATGGAGGATGTCTGCACGTATCGTATCGTGCAGACATCCCCCGGCTGCCCCCACTAGCCACCAGGGATCGAGGTAAGGGGGAGGGGGAGGGGGGGGCGGAGGACACAGACAGACAAGGGGAGGGGGGATAGAGAGAGACAAAGGGAGGGGGATGGGGGGAGGACACAGACAGACAAGGGGGGGGAGACACAGACAAGGGGAGGGAGGGGGACAGAGAGAGACAAAGGGAGGGGGAGGACACAGACAGACAAGGGGGGGAGGGGGGAGACACAGACAAGGGGAGGGAGGGGGACAGAGAGAAAAGGGGAGGTGGGGATAGATAGAGACAAGAGAGAAGTTTTGGGGGGAGAGAGAGACAACGCTGGGGGGAAAGAGACAGCTGGGGGAGGGGGAGAGAGGCTGCATTGGCACATAAAAGCAAATAAAAACAAGAAATGCATTTGTATAATATAAACTTTTTATTAAATATTAAAAAGCAATTTACATATATACAAGTTAAACTTTTTTCCTATAGGGTAGTCTTATAATCAGGCTTTTAGTTTTTTTCCTAAAGGAATGTACAAATTTGGGGGGGTCGTCTTATAATCAGGGTCGTCTTATAATCGAGCAAATACGGTATTCAGCGATGCTAAGGAAAACATGTATCCCCGGGGGCTGTAATTTGTGCCATGTAGACATGTCTGCAGTCTTGATTCTACTTAGTAAAGCCTTGGACCATGCACTTTTCAAAGCCATCCCTGAATGAAACTATGAAATGGCCATCCAATCGTTATATTACTGTATGGCAACTAAATAAATTCACAGTTACCTGACAACAAGTATTTTGCATCAGAGTTCGATATTTTTTTTCCAAGTGTGAACATTTTGTAGATTTGCTTTAGTTGCTGTCCTCGCAAGCAGTGTCCCTCCCCTGAACATGATTTACATACTGTGTGTAAATTAAGGCCCTTGGTTTCATTAGGACGATGTAGCGATGGACAACATGGAAGAACCTGGAAGTGAAATGCAACTTAACTGCTAAAATCAGGCATTTATAGCTGTGATGGAAAGACAAGGATGTTGAAGAACCTTTTAACGCGTCTATTAATGTCTTATTTTGTTATTTTAGTTCTTACAGATTAACTGTTAGTTCACTACAATTCACTTTTTAATAATTAGACACCACTAGGTTTGAATTAAGCCATATTTGTCTGATATGGCAATTTCCAATGCCTTGTATGGTGTTGCTTATTTAATTGGCCCAGACAGTTACAAATAAGAGAGAGAGAGACCATAGATGCCTAGTGTGGTTATAACCTACCTTCACTGTAGGGTAAAAAGGGAACAGAAAAGTTGCCTGTACACAAGAGAAACATTATAAAAGGACTAAGGCCTAAAACTAGTTTTAGCCAGGCAGAAGACCACTAATACCTGATTAAAATTGCCTTTTTGAACATTGTCCAATATTCCTCTGTTGAAAAGTTGTTACACCTTAGAAGACTACCATTTCATACCAGTGCACTGCAGTATGGCAGCAAAGAGAGCCAGATGAGCAACCATGTAGTGTCATAGCAACCATTATCGCCTCCCCAGCTGAAGATGTCTTTGGCTGCAGCTCCATGACATGACTACTGGAAATCTCACTTCCACAAACATACAAATTTAGGAGCCTTTTAATAAGACAGTGAAGTTCTGTCTGGATAAAAGTTGTTTGGTTTGGTAAAGTCCCTCTTTTAAATATGTGTACTTTTGAAACACGGTGTGCTATTATTTAATTACTGTATGTATAAATAATTCATATGCACAGTAAAAATAATTCTTATTTAATTGACCCAGCAATGTCAATTAATAATAATATATGCTACGCATTGCATAAATCATGATATTAGATTGTAGAAATGGCACAATTATTATAATCAATATCATGGAAAAGAGGAGAAAGCACACACAACGATTTTTAATAATTAGGTAATGTGTTATAAAATATCCAATAATTAACACCCTAAAGGAATGAAAGACATTTTTCATGCATCATTATACACGCAGGCAGTGCATGCATAATAATGTGAAGGATAATATTCCAAATGAAACTGATAAAAACATTTAATTCACACCATAACTTAATTAAAATAGATAAGTGGATTTGTAGACTCATCACATCAGTTAGGTATAAGTAATGTTTTGACACAGAGCCCAAGATATACTCAAGTTAGCAATGCAAGCTTACAACAAAAGGGTTTCTTCCAAATCGGAGCTCTGAATTTCAGCCCCATTCGGTTCACTTTGATGATCTGGATGGCTCCTTAAACCGAAGATTCTGCATTCACAAAAAAATGAGTCCAGTTATATGTTCACCATCAACAGCTGTTAGGTTATATGTACCTTCCCACCATCATGCCATGTGCATCATGGTACTGTTTCATGTCCACAGTGTGGATGCACCATTGTTCAGTGTGGTCAATGAAATTATACCATGATACACGTGACATGATGGTGGGAGGAAACATATGACTCTTGGAATCCCAACTACTTGCCCCTAACTTTTAAAACTATTTTTAAAATAGTAAATATGGCTCTTAAGTGCTTTCTACATTTGTACAAATCATGTCAAGAAATTTTTTTAATTATAGCAAAATATTGTTTTAGCCATACCATAATTTATTAATTTACTTTCTCATGTTCATAAACATATTGTAGCTTTTTTTCCTTATTGTTTTTTTTTTTGGCAGAAATGGCTTGATGGAGGTTTTACAAACAGTCTTCCCATTTTGCCTGTTGGACGTACTATAACAGTGTCACCTTTTTGTGGCCGGAACAACATTTGTCCAAAGGATAAAGGGCATATGGATTTATATTTAACAATTGCTAAGCAGGATATATTGGTAAGTTGTATTTTATATTTAATTTTAAAATGGTTATGTGGAATCGGATCTTATGTTATTTGATCAATTACATTGTCTTGCATATTAATTAAATACACATACATTTTAATATTATTTGTGAATGTTGAAATGTGCCACATATAGAGAAACTATAATGGTGTTTTAAATACCATCTTAGCAAGAACTTCTTTGTAGAGCCTAAATTCATCTGTCACATATAATATTTACATTTAGTATCTAGGGAGTTTCACCTGGTGAGCTACATTCTGGAACTGGAATTGCTCCTTGGGCATGTTAAATGGGAAGTTCCATGTAGCTATTTATATTTAAAAAAATTCTGTTGTACATGTTTCTATTAAGTATGAAATGCACCTATCCAAATACATTAAAGTCGCACTCACGGGTCTTATAGAAGTATCAAAAATATCCCAAGTTTATTATTTCTTCAAACAATTCATGCTGTGACGTTTCTGGCTTGCAACACAGCCCGTTGTCTAGCTCAAAACACAATAGTATGAACAACATTTAAGTACTACCGTAGCTGCCGTCACCTGCGCTACCCCATCCGTAACTCCGTTCATCCTCTGGACTTCCGACTCGGAATTTGTCCCTAAATAAATACTACATTCTCTCTTATCACCAAAGCAGAGACCTTTATCTTGTATTACTTGTTAAAAAATATATATTTTTGGGATTCATTTATAGTTTTTTTTGTTAATTAAATTATGGAAACATTTGTTGAAAAGATATATTAACCATGATACGTCTTTAAGAAGTGACGGGTGTCACATCACTTTGATTTTTAATTTGTGAATGGAAGGCCACCTATTTCTTATATTCTTACATGTTTCAGAAGGTGATGGATGTGTGTGGGGGATGGTGAAATCACAGCAAAAGGTCGTGATATGTGTGATCGGTATTTGGTTTGTGCGGCGGGTTGCCTTGGCAACCTATCAACAAAGAGGTGCACAATGACAACTTCCACCAGAGACTGGATGAGGTAGTAAGGTTGAGGGCAGCTGCGGCTAGTAAGTGATACATTTTTAATTGTATTTAAATGTTTGTACTATTCTGTTTTAAGCTAGACAAAGGGCTGTGTTGCAAGCAAGAAATGTCACAGCATGTATTGTTTGCAAAAAGAATAAACTTGGGATATTTTTTAAACTTCTTAAGACCAGTGAGTGTGACGTAAATGTTAATTGGTTGCTGTTTAAAGTGATGATGCGGCACCTGGTTATATTGAGTACTTGATCATATGCTTGGTAGGCTGAGTACTAACTGAATGCAATTTTGTGTATATAGTAGATTTGCTCCATGCATACAGTACTGTGCAAAAGTTATAGGCAGGTGTGAAAAAATGTTGTAAAGTAAGAAGGATTTCCAAAGTAGGCATGTTAGTATATATTTCAATATTATATTATTTGAAATATGTATATTTCTATTAACAAAATGAAAACAAAAAAAAATCAAAGTCAATATTTGGTTTGACCACCCTTTGCCTTCGAAACTTCATTAATTCTTCTAGGTACACTTGCACACAGTTTTTTAAGGCTCCTAACCTCTTGGAGAACTAACCACAGTTCTTCTGTGGACTTAGGCAACCTAAGTTTCTTATCTCTCTTCATGTAATTCCCAGACAGACTTAATGATGCTGAGATCATGTCCATACAATCACTTCCAGGACTCCGTGTTCTTCTTTATGTTGTTGATAGTTCTTAATAACTCTAGTTGTATGTTTGGGGTCGTTGTCATTCTACAGAATGAATTTGGGACCAATCAGATGCCACCGTTGTAGTGGTATTGCATGAGGAATAGGTATTCTCAGCATTGAGGAGACCATTAAATCTGACCAAATCATTACCTCCATTTGCAACAATACAGCCACAAACTTGCAAAGAACCTTCACTGTTGCCTGCAGACACTCATTCTTGGATCATTATCCAGTCCTTCAGCTAACACACTGCCTTCTGTTAAAGCCACATTTTTTAAAATGTTGGCTCATCAGTCCAGAGGACCTGCTGTTATTTTTCTGCACTCCAGTTCCTTGCTTGGCTTTATTTGCACACTGAAGGTATGGCTTTATGGTCACAAGTCTTTCATTAAGGGGACCAGTTCTGACCAGACTTCTCTGGACAGTAGATGGGTGTAATAGTGTCCCACTGTTTTCTGCCAATTCTGATGGAACTGCTGGACACTTTCTAGTTGTAACGGAATGTAAGCATTATCTGTATTTTCATTTGCTGCATAGTTTCCTTGGCCAACCACAGTCCCTAACATTGCCCATTTATTTTGTGCATCTTCATAAGTGCATAATGGACAACAAATCTGGAAACCCTCGTTTGCCTTGAAATTCCTGCCTGGGAGAAACATGCTTGATGTAGAATAACTATGTTGTGTCTTGTTACTGTCCTCAGTCCTGCCATGGTGTATGATTTTTTACCTTAAACTCTCTTCGGAAATCTCATCTTGTTAGCTACGTTTGGCTGTTCCTTACCCAGTTTTAATCCTCCTTCACAGCTTTTTCTATTTCAGTTAATGATTGTTTTTTAACCTACACTACCGTGCAAAAGTTTGAGGTGACTTACATTTTCCTGTTTTCCATGAAAGCTAACATCAAATTAGTTTCAAAAAGAATAGGAAATATAGTCAAGACATTGACAGGGTTAGAAATAATGATTTTTAATTTAAATGATAATTGTGTATTTTAAACCTTGCTTTTGTCAAAGAATCCTCCATTTGCAGCAATTACAGCCTTGCAGATCTTTGGCATTCTAGTTGTCAATTTGTTTAGGATAATTGGGTTGTCAGAAGAAATAGAACCTTTTATGAAAAAACGAATAACGCTCACTGCAGGCAGGATCCCAGTAAAATCAAAACTATGTCTTTATTTTAGCTCGTTGCTCAGGACTGAAACTTCTTGGAGACAATCCACAGTTAATAACTCTCAGGAACAACACCTAACATGTTTCGTTCAGAGTATGAGCTTAGTCGTAGTTCCTTCTTGACTCCAAATGGTAATCATATTTCTTCTTAGATCAATAAGCACTAAATACATATTATTGCATATACTAACATACAGGTATACCTCGTTTTACTGCACTTCGACTTATTGCGCTTCACAATTATTCCTCTTGACAGATGTTTCAATCATCAATTGAAGATGTCTTTTAGCACCATTTTCAGTGTGTCTCTGACTATTCCATGCCCCTATTTGCACAGACACACCAATATTTTATTGAAATTAGACAATCACGTACAATGATATCTAAGCATCAAAAGAAAGTATGGACAGTTTGTATTTAATCGTTTTGGCTTATGTGACTCACTTGTGGAATTCGACTTATTGCAGAGGTCTGGAACTGATCTCGCAATAACTCTGATGTATGCCTGTACATAGTTCTCATAGACTGTGGGCCTGTAAAGTAACAGGAGAGTATCTTCCATCAATGAATCAAAACTCCTTCTAATACTTTGCAGCCATCAACTGGCACTATGCACTATTGCTAAGTCTATTATCTACAATGACTAACAAATTATTTTCATTAGTCGATTTCCCCAAACCAATACCATTTGAACTATATGTTGCATTTTTATTATTATACCCAAAATGCATAACTTTACATTTCTCTATATTGACTCCCATTTGTCATTTGCCTACCCAGTCGGTCCAAATCCCCTTGCAATGAAGACACATCTTGTTTAGACTATATTACCCTACTTAATGTTGTGTCACTGGCAAACACTGAGACTTTGCTGCCTATGTCCAATGGGAGATCATTAATAAACAAATTAAAAAGAATAGGGCCCAATACAGATTCCTAAGGTACTCCACTTGTAACACGTGTCCAATCTGAGAATTTCCATTTACCACAACTCATGGCATTCCATCTTTCAGGCAATTTCCAACCCACGCATAAAGGTTTGCCCTTAAGCCTAATTCAGTCGATTTGTAAAGTAACCTTTTGTGTAAAACTGTATTAAATACAAAGTCTAAATAGATCTTTCCACCACAGCTCCCAAATCTATATTTCTGCTCACTTCTTCAGACAATGCAATTACATTTGTTTGACAAGACCTGTCTTTCACAAAGTTATGTTGGCTTTCTGTGCCAGATGGATTCTTAAATATATTCCCTTAGCAATCCTTCAAATAGTTTTTCCACCAGAGAAAAGCTCAAGCTCACAAGGTATGTAATTTCCTGGCTGGGATTTTGATTCCTTTTAAAATATGTGCACCACATATGCTTTTCGCCAATGTGTGTGCACCATACCTGAAAATAATCCCTGAAATTTAAATACTGTTCTGCGCAGGACCCTGCTTAGCTCTTCAAGTACCTGTGGGTGTACACAATTCGGCCCCGTCTATTCCATTTAATTGTTTAACACTTTTTTCTTCTGTCAGCCAATTACAAGAATGCTTTGACTGTTCTGTAAAGTTCTTGACCATCGGGCCTATTTAAAATATATCTTTCTCTCTGTCCCCACTGACCATCTCACCCATTTCATATAAGCAAGGATCCAATTGGGGGATTGCTCTTGCTCTCCTTAACAATTATTTTTTCATTCTGCAATTTAGCTATTTTAATTGTCTTTTTACAGACATTGTTGCAGTGTGGATTTGATTTAAGTCAAGTCTATTTAAATCATGATTTAAATAACTAGTCAGCAAGACTCATTTAAATCCATTTAAATCATGATTTATAAATGCAATGAAACATTCTTGCTGGTAGTTATCATCTTTAATATTTGCAGTGTTCGCCAGTGACACAACATTAAGTAGGGTAATATAGTCATTTTATTTAACTAAAACAACAACAGTATACATCATGGATGGCACGACAAACATTCTGTTGGACAAGGCCAAGTTGTCAAAATCAATGGATGGGTGGGCAGTGCGGAAAGCACATGTCACAGGTGGATGGCATGCTTACGGACTGTACTGTGGAATGAGCAGAGCGCCGGATGTCATGTGACATCCCAACACTCACTGAAACAAGCATCATCTGCCGGCTGCTGGAGCAAGTCCTGAGCACACATCTACAAATTTGCAAATCCGTAACACTTTTTTTTTATTCTTCTCCTGTTCATTGTCTGTGTTATTTTGCCTACTTAATATAGTCTTTTTATTGGCTAGTCTTAGATATGGCCTTATCTTTGCAACTCTGCCTAGAAGGACAGCATCCTGGAGTCACCTCTTTGCTGCTAACCTGTAGACTGGTGTTTTGCAGGTACTATTTAACAAAGGTGTCAAATGAGGACATGTGAGGTGTCTTTTCTCAAACTAGACACTCTTATGTACTTATCTTCTTGTTTGGTTGTGCACTCGGACCTTTCTATTCTGGAGTAGTACACAGTGTTGTATGAGATCCTCAGAACTTAGAAATTTCTCACATGGAATAGCTTTAAGTTTGCAGGACAATAATAGACTGCTGAGTTTCAGAAAACATTTCTTTGTTTCTGGCAATTCTGAATCTGTAATCAAACCAACAAATGTTGATGCTGCAGATACTCAACTAGTCTAAAGAAGATTTTAATAGTCCGTCAGTTTTCAGCTGTGCTAACATAGTTGCTAAAGGGTTTTATAATGATTAATTAGGCTTTTAAAATTATATATTTGGAATTTTGGATTAGCTAACACAACGTGCCTTTGGAAAACAGGTGCAATGGTTGCTGATATTGGTACTCTTTGTATGCCTATGTTAATATTCCATTACAAATAAGTGTTTATAACTACAGTAGTTATTTACAACATTAACAACATCTATGATATATGTCCTATCCATTGATGTTATTTTAATTGACAACATTTGCTTTTCTTTCAAAAACAAGGACATTTCTAAGTGACCCTAAACTTTTGCACAGTAGTATACAGATTAGATTGCTGATCATTAGCACCTGGTTGTCTACATCAATGTAGTTTTCAAGAAAAAGAAAGGGTCACAACAAATATTGATTTTGTTTAAATGTTTCTTCTGTTCTCTAATTTTCTCTCATAAATATAGTGTGTGTGTGTGTACAATGTTTTTTATTTTTCTTTCTGCGTAGCAATCTTCACTTTTCATAATATACTGTATAATTTTTTTCTACGTTTTTAATTATTATTTTTTTTTAAAGAGAAAGCACCTTCTTCACCCTTTGCACTTAACTACATAAGTATATAAAGTAAGCCTGTTATAAGGTGGGCTTCAGGATCTATGGATTCACTTGGTTATACCAAGAGGATCGTGATGTGATTCCCAAAACCTCACTAAAATTCCACGTTAATGGGAAAGCAGAAACTAGATCCAGTGCCATAATGTGTCCATCAGAGCAACAGATTATAACAGGAATAACAGGGTTTACATGTACGTATTAAAAACCGTTGTGAGATCAGGTTGTGTGCATCAGCTTTATTTTGAATTACACTGATTATTACAATATCACTCAAAGTACATACACAGCAATACAAAACTCCAACATTTGAAAAACTACCTCTATTTATCCAGTAATTTGGAAGTGAATGTCATTGCTTATTTTTACATTTTGACAGGATACACATGTAAATAATCTAGTTGTCCTGGTTTAAACTTTTGTCACAGCTATCAGTAGCGAATTTTGAAAGACTCAATCAAGCATTGTTCCCACCAAGCCAAGAAAAAATGGAGTCTATTTATCAAGATGGATTTGAGAATGCGGTGGAGTTTCTGCAAACAGAGAATTGGTTTGAATAGAGAAAGCATTTTATGATTGGTGTTAAATTAAGCAATGGCAGTTTTGATTATTAAGAGATGATGTGAAACATTTTCTTGATGTATGTGTTAGAGAGACCATTTATCAGCTAAGATTGCATTACCGCTAAGCAATGTCTTAACCAACATTCTGTATGGTGTTGATATGCCAGATTGATGAAAGTATTGGCTAAAAGATTGTGACGGTGTAACTAAAGACTGTTTTTTTTTTTTAAAGTTAAAGTTAAAAAATATGGTTTTGAAAAATATTTATTTTAAAGAGAATATGTTATTTGATATCCTTTTAAAATCATAGCATGCACTTGGTGTATAAGATATGGACTTGTCTGCGATGATGAATAATGTGCCTACTGATGGATGAAAAGTATTAATCATGTTTGAAATGTTCTTTTTTCAATCTTCTCCAGAGGAAAAAAGAAAGTCTGGTTTGGTAATTACATGTATTATATTGAGTATGTCTGGGATAGAAATATTCACTTTTTTTGTTAATTATTCCTGTTTATTGTGCACATTAATTCTCCGCTGGAACTGTCGGTATGGTACACTATCACATAAAAAATGCTTATTACCAAGATACTGGGAGAAATGTGCGTGTTACATACAAATGAGATTTTGTCATAAACTGCTTAATGTAAAGGTTTTGCTCTTGAGTACATACTACATTTTGTAATTGTTCTTGACCTCAGAGTCACTTGCACCTACAAATCTAGAACACGTAGGGAAAAAAAGTGTACCTTTTTAAAAAATAGTTACTTTACAGGCACATTATTGTGGATTATGGATGGAAAAAAAAAATGGGAACTCGTACACCCATTGAGTATTTTAATAAATAAAACAAAAATGCCAGTGTGCTAAGCTTGTCAGACTCAAATACTATACTTATAAAATGGGACAGTTACTAAACATGTTAAGCATACTGCAATTATAGAAGCACAGTTTTCTTTTTTTAATACACTGCACTTTGGCCAATTCATAGAATTTTATATATATATATATATATATATATATATATATATATCTATATATCATGGTAAAGTACCGTATTTGCTCGACTATAAGACAAGGTTTTTTTCAGAATATTTTTTCAGAAAATTCCCCCTCGTCTTATAATCGAGGTCTTCTTATAATCTGACATCAAATTGAGGTCAGATTATAAGACAGCGATCCAGGTCCCCAGCAGAGCTGCAGCGGACCTGGATCCCCCTCTCTAACAGTAGGGGATGTCTGCGCGACTCCCCTGCTTCCGCCCGGCACGACCGCTGGGGCTTCTATGAAGAAGCCGGGAACTTCCGGCTTCGTCATAGAAGCCCCGGCAGTCGTGCCGGGCGGCAGCAGGGGAGGTCTGCGCTCATCGCGCAGACATCCTTCTGCCCCACTAGCCACCAGGGTGAATCGGGTAGCTGGGGGATGTTTGCACTATACGTGCAGACATCCTCCATGCTGCCCGACACCTCCGTCTATTATGACGGACCAGCTGTCCGTCATAATAGACGGAGGTGTCGGGCAGCATGGAGGATGTCTGCACGTATCGTGCAGACATCCCCCGGCTGCCCCCACTAGCCACCAGGGATCTAGGTATAGTTAAGGGGGAGGGAGGGGGCAGGGAGACAGGGGGAGGGAGGGGACAGGGAGGGGAGCAGAGCAACAAGGGGAGGAAGGGGAGCAGTGCAACAAGGGGAGGGAGGGGGGAAGAGACACGCGCAACAAGGGGGGAGAGACAGAGGGAGGGGGGACAGAGCAACAAGGGGAGGGGGCAGAGAGAAACAAGGGGGGGGAAGAGACAGAGGCGAGGGGGAGTCAAAGGGAGGGGGAGAGAGACAAAGCTGGGGGCAACGGAAAGAGAGAGGCAGCATTGGCACATAAAAAGGAGATAAAAACAAGAAATGCATTTTTTGATATAATTTTTTTATTAAAAAAGCAATTTACATGTGAATATATACAAGTTTAACTTTTTTCCTATAGGGTAGTCTTATATTCAGGCTTTTCGTTTTTTTTCCTAAAGCAAAATCCAAAGTTTGGGGGGTCGTCTTATAATCAGGGTCGTCTTATAATCGAGCAAATACGGTATGTCACGTACAAGTAATTTATGTATGTATGTTGCTGACATTAACTACTGTTGAAATATTTTAGGACACCTCCTTTTTACCAGTTTTTATTGAAATATAAGCAGTTCAGCTCAGTAAATATCCTAAAATGGTTAAAAGAAGCAGTAAACAGGCAGAGGTAAAAACATAAACATAAAAGATGTTTAGGTTACCAATAACTGACAAATAATAACTCAAAGTAAGTTTAAGAGTTGTAAAAAAAAAAGTCCTTCCCCATCAAAAAGCACTTGGGAACTGGAGGAAACTCTGACATGAAGAGGTTTGGCAGATCCAAAACCACATCAGAATAAGAGGTTTGTGAGATAGGCAACACATTGCCTAGATGATAGGCAACACATTTCAAAATGTCCAAATGGGGACACATATTTTTAGGGCAGTGGCTGAAGGTATGGCTAAGGGCGGGCATGTTTTAGGTGATTTTATGTCCAATTGAGAGCTATTTTTAAATCTGGTAAGCCATCTAGAATAAGAATACTGTGTTTTAGCTGCACAAACTAATATATTTACTGCATTTAAACCCCTTTGCGTTGCGCAGACGTTCTATGCCATCCTCATTTTAGAGGTCCTAAAAGACGCTTGGACGACATAGAAAATCCTAGCATAGAAAGTCCAAGCTGTGCTCGCATCCTGCAGCAGGGACTTACAGTGGGATCCAACCTGTCAGATGAGGGCACTTTGAGTGGCCTCAGTCTGACATAGAAAATGTAGTCAATGCTCAAAGCGAGCACCGGCTACATTTCTTAAAATCACGCTTTGCCAGAACTTCCAGGATCGGACACACCTCCGTGACATCACACGTGATGTCGGGAGGTATCGCAATCTTTTGGCAGAGACCCACAGATGTGTACTCGGGTCTCTGCCACCTTGTGATTGGTGGCCAGGAACTAAATTGATGTTATGGTGCTTGCATCATCTGGAACGCAAGCACCATGCATTACAAAGTCACAAGCTCAATTATAATACGTGTTAAAAGCCTACCAAACCTGTGTGAGCATGCTACAAATACAAGGTAATTGGCAATTCAGTGTATAATAAAGTTGACAACACTTTTATAAAATAATATAAATGAGAGATTTAGTGCCATGAATTGGCCAAAGCATAATTAACCCCTTGCCGACAAAGGACGTGCCAGGCACGTCCTGAGAGAAACTCCCTTAATGACAAAGGACGTGCCTGGCACGTCCTGCAGTCAATGAAGCGGTTTTCGCGATCAACGAAATGTCTATTTTGGGACCCCCACGATCGCCCCACGGAGCGATCGTGGGGAGCCATATTGACAGAGCATGCTGCTCCGTCAATATGGCTAAGCCCTCTGCCGGTCTGAGCTTCGGAAGTGAAAGTAACTTCACTTCCGTCGCTCTGAATATGCTACTTGACTACCCCTAGTGGTAGTTTAGTAGAATTGCAATGGAAAAAATTTAAAATACATATTTAATTAATTAAAAACAGGTTATTTAGCTATATTAGCCTATAGGGTAAATATTAAATATTTTTTAGCATAAGGGATAGGGTTAAAATTAAATTAAAGTTAAAAAATATTAAGGGATATAATAAGGATTAGAGTTGGGGTTAAATTTAGTGTTAGGGTTAAATTTTGGGTTCGGGTTGGGGTCAAAAGATCAATATAGGAAAAAAACAAAAAACACTATTTTGGGGTATTGCCCCATAACTCGCAAAAAAATACCGAAAAATATGGAAACATGCATATTTTTGAACTCGGGAGAACATTTAGAAACTATTTAGACGGGGTCTTTTTTAATGATTTTATTTGTGTAAATTATATTTTAGGTCAAAGTTAGAAAAAGTGGGTTTTTTTAAAATTTTCATCATATTTTATGATTTTTTTGTATTAAATTATAAGATATGATGAACATAATGGTATCTAATGAAAGCCCTTCTTATGACGAAAAAAACAACATATAATTTGTGTGGGTACTGTATGTGAGAAAGAAAAAAATTACAGCTAAACACAAACACCCTAGAAATGTCAAAACAGCCATTGTCACCAAGGGAAAGTCAAGGTGAAAATGTCTTGTCACTAAGGGGTTAAGCTCACCCGCCACATCAAGTCACAGTCTCAAAAGGGTGAGAGCCTAATCTTACCTCCTATATAGCAGGAATACAAATCAGTCTATACAAAACTTTTTAATGTGTTAGAGTAGTTGAAATGAAACATTAATTTTATTATTTACTAAAAAAAAATGGAGTTCACAATGAAACATGCTGTGAAATGAATTGCATTAATTTCTAATTTTAGGTCATTAACGTCCCCAGAGTTTTCCAATAAGACTTTATATTATCACAGGTGTCTATTTCAATGACATTATTTTTGCAGCTACTCATTAAACATGCATTTCGGGTATGCATTATAGTACAAGCTTTGTGTATAAAGGTTAAGCAAACATTACGGGTAATATTAGGTTGATAATTTATTTTGGTGTCTTGGATTTATTTATCTGTTAAAAAAAAAACAGATTAAAGCACATCTCACAGTTAATAAGAACATTTTTTACGACAACAAGATTGCATTAAAGGAAAATTGGAAAAAGAGTACCTTGAGCATTAGTAAAGTGATACACAGAATAAATGATTGGGTGAATGAAAAATGGCTCATTATGTTAAAAAGTATAGGAAAGCAGGTTGGGATCTCATTTAAAGCCAACAGTCTTACAATTATCACAGGAACAATTACCATGCATCATAGTGAGGACACAGCCATTCTTCATTTTGTAAACATTCTACCTTGTTTTTAAAAGTAAAATTGTCGCTGAGAAAATGACTTTTTTATGTTAATCAAATATTGGCTTATTTAACCCCTTATCGCATGTCGACGTATATATACATCCTGCAAGCCATGTTCCTTGAGGACAATGTGGACATGTGTTTAAATGTAGTGTGCGCTTCTGAGCGCAAAGCTACAAGCTGCAAGTCTTAGAGGCTGGCTCTGGTTTTGGTACACCCTCTAAGTAAAAAAATATGTAAACATTGGTATTTTTAAATGCTGTGATCAAAGAGAAAAATGAGCATCCCCAGATTTGCCAATGCATTCCCAGAGTTTTCCAATGCATTCCCATATTTGCCAATCTGCCCCTAGACATTCCAGTCTGCCCCCAGACTTGCCAATTCATCCCTAGATGTGCCAGTGCATCCTCATATTCACCAATCTGCCCCTCAGACTTGCCAACCTGCTCCCCCAGATTTGCCACCAGACTTACCAATGCATCCTCAGACTTGCCAGTCTGACAGAACACTTGCCAATCAGATAGAATACTTGCCAATGTGACTCCAGACTCCCAGATACCTAATGGGGAAGCAGAAGGATGTCTGTCCACTGTTCAGTGTACACAGACATCCTCTGTTGCTGCCCGCCTCTTCCGTCATAGAAACCTCAACGGAAGTGTTGGGCAGCATCAGTGGATGTCTATATACGCAGCACACAGACACCCACTGGCTGCCTGCGAGAACTTTCCAAGTCCCCTTCATCTCTACAGGAACCGTGGAGCTTTTCTTAAAGTGAAGAAATGAGGAGTCTTTTTCGGAGCATTTGCTCTAAAAAAAAATGTTGCCTTATTTTTAAGAAAATAAGGTATGTGAATTGTAATTATTTGTACTTTAAATCAATTTACAGTTACACAGTTTTATGTTGAAAAAAAATCAACAGACTGCCATTCATTTAGTGAAATCCATTAAGGAGGGCTTGGAGGTGTAGGCAGGACTGTTGCTACAGCAGCAGAAATAATCATTTACATTTTAGTTGTACTTTTTTATCAGATAGGGGGCTTGATTCGATGACATGAAAGATAATGTATCACTGGTTTTTAGTACAATACATTGTTATTGCGATTTTTCAATAAAATAACAAAGGTACAGAAAAAAGAAAATAGGGAGTAATAGGGAAATATACATATTTTATAATTACATAGATATAGTTAGAAAAGACATGTTGGATGATGCATAAATTTGACTTATTCAAAAAGTAATTTTAACAATGATCTATTTTATTCTGAGTTCCCTTTAAAAAAAAAGGGGGGGGGGGTTCTCTGCTTGGGGGCTTCTTGTAACCCCACATAAATATGAATACAATGTTTAGTATAAACCATATCATGAAATTCTGAAAATGTCCAAGTCAATAAACTTAAGATTTCTTATTTAGATAATCATGATAAAATGTGAAATGGAATTGGGATTAAATATTGATTTAAACACTTGGTACAAGGCTTTTAGTAATTGTTCTGGTACATCGCATTGTTACAACCATTTGGAAATTACAAAAAAAGTAATTTCAGGGGGTACCTAGTACCCACACACCTTTCCAAAATGTACTCTAGTATGAGTGTTTTGTGTTGGAGGAACTGTGATTGTCTTGGTGCAATATCACACATCTGGTGGTTTTGTCCGCAATTTAGAAAGTTATGGACATAACTTTTGAATTTATTTGGTTAATTATTCCAGAAAACCCTGAATTAGCTTTATTCATTATGTCTTTGCCAAATATTAATAAACACAGCAAAAAAAAATCATTACTATTGCATGTATTGCTACACAAGTAATAATTGCAAGAAACTGGAAAAAAAAACTTTAACACCTAAATTCTCAGAAATCATACATTTATTAGAAACGATATCCTTATCACTGGTTTAAAAAAAAAAAAATGATATTGTAGTCTATGGTATTTAATGACGTAAATTTACTCACGTCTTTGAATAGACCCCAGGAAGACAGATCTGTATGTTTACTTAACACCAGGCAAATTGCGGCCCTCAAGTTGCCGCTGAACTGTATCTCAAATAATGTTCTTTTAGCTAAGAAGCTGGCATAGAGGCCTATGGGAAATTTAGTCCTGCAACATCTGGAGGGCCGCAAGTTGCCTACCCCTGCTTTGCACGATGCAGCACCTTTCACAAAGTATTTTGCAATACTGTAGATCGAACTGCCTTTTTCATTTACAGAAAACATTTAAGTATGACACACTATAATTGTCTAACATAGTAAACATAGACAGCTGTTGAGAACATCGTGGCAGTTAATAATCAAACTTGATTTATTATTGTCTTTCTGTTAGCTAATTGCATTGTATCATAAGTAATGTTTTCTGTAAATCAAAAAATAAAAGTCAGAAGTTTAAAACTTCATAGGCCTAACTTTTAATTATCTCTTCACATTATTATGAATACTCAGATTCCCAAGATAAAAATGATCTTAAACATGGTCCTATGCTTTTACTCTCACTCTGTTCTACTTAACGAGCCAATTTATATCCATGCGCCTACACTAACTGCTCCTTTCTAGCTTGGTCATCTCTTTCATTAAAAGTGAGCTTTATAGATTGAATTACTGCTCAATTTGCCTTTATAGCTTTCAATGATTATCCAGTGATGGTAAGGGTGTAAATGTGCATTTGCTGAGAGTATGGGAACAGGATAATCATTTTCAAATAAAGAAAGAAAAAGATCAAGATGTTTTGTTTGATCAACAACTTGAAAAGACTTTTCTTAGTTTTAAATATACAGAATAAAATGATCAGGTCATACATATTCTCCCATTATCTTTTTTTTTTTTTACAGTAAATGTTCTTGATGTTTTGTACTGACATAGATGTGAACATGTCATATTATCTGTCTTTCAGTCTAAATGTCTCTCTTGGGACTATTCACTAAAAGGTGAGTTACAGGTGAAATGATACTAACATGGTGAGTTACCCTTGCTTAAATGTTCAACTTGCCTTTTAGTGAGTAGCCCTCGCTGGGGCTATTGTCCCTGCACAATGTATAACTAAATTTGTGAAATTACATGTTCATGTCACCTTAACTCACCTTATTTCACCTCAACTCACCTTTTAGTGAATTGCCCCCTCTGTCTGTTTCCCTTTCTACAAAGAAAAATAAACATCAATACATAAGAGTCCTTGTCCACAATAGTATAAGACATAGGGAATTTATTGCTAGATAGTGTAAATCCCAAACAATTCCTTGTATATGTAGGGACATTTTTAGTTTCTGTGGATTATTACCGTGTTGTAGTCCCCATATTGTTGTCCCCATATATTGTATCAATATTTTCTTACATACAACTTTAGAATTTCGTTTTTTCAACTGCTTCCAAACAATTATATTCAAAGGTGTCTACATGTATATGGCCTGTAGCATATTTTATTAATAACTACAAAGTACAATTATATTGTTTAAAGCAAAACTCCAAAGTGGTTATGATGTCAAGAAAAATGAATATATCATTCGTTGTGGTCTTTAGATTTAGCATAGTTAGAGCAATCATATAAAAGAATGCAGAATAAACCAAATTGGAGAAGGTAATGTAAAGAATTGGAATAAAGTCAGCCTGGATGTCTAAGCTGTTCGGAAAGCTTGATGTCAATAATAAAGGAGAAACAGTAAATTGATAGAGAAGTTGGGTTCATGATAGACTGATAAACTTTTGATATGTTTTGGGACAGTTGGAAATTAACAAAAAAATAGAATTTGAAGATATTTAGTTTGAGTTGGACTTAAAGTAGACAAAAAAGAATGGTTAAATGAGATATAATTGGTAGGGAGAATGGAAGGTTACATCCACTTTAAAAAAAAACATAGCAATTATAATATGAAATATGTTTCAATAAATAATGTTATATTCCATGTTCCGTTACATCAATAATGTAACATAAAATACCTATATATTTTGTGTTTACACATTAGTGTTTAAGGTTTCTTGATTCACGGAATAGTTTATGTGAAATGTCTAAACCAAAAAACTCTAATAACAAATCCAATATAGATTTTAAGATACTTGAAAGATGATATTGAGAACATACTGATATTGAGTGTGTCAGCAACCGTAAATAACTCCATGATGAGATCACTTAACATCAGACAAGAACTGAGTGTATATTTTGAGTACTCTTTCATAGTTCTTATCAAGTTCACCCTGAAAGAGACACTAATGTAGAAGCGCAAGTGAAAAAATTAGTGGCCCTGGTAAGAGGACATTTATTATTAGGGCTTGACAAGTGAGATAGCTCAGGTTGCAGATTTTATACCTGGAATTATCAACTAAGCTGGGGTATAATAACAGCTAGTATGAGCTTCAAGAGAATAGAAAATAAAAAAAATAATTACTGTCCATATTGCTGTCAAAGTAGAGAAAAATACTGGTCTGACTTTACTTTAAAAAGAAAAGTGGCACCTAAATGTTTTCTAAGAGAAATTGGTAAGACATGTTATGTCATTCTTTTTTGACAGCCATGTTTCCACTCAGGTCTTATTGCAATTATACATTGGGGGTCATGTATAAAAGAGGCGCACATGGAGATAGCACCAAATAATGGCATTATTGGTGTGCTTCTATATATAAAGCAGACTCCCAACATCCACCGGTTACTTTTTGGTTATGCCAGCATTCATTGCGCCACGGTAACCATTGTATGAAAACCACCTGATTAGTGTAGGGAAATCTCAGCCAAACAGTGTTTGCCGGAGGTCCCCCTCCTGCACTGCAAAGTATCTGGATATATAAAATGACGCCATCACTGTTCTATGTAAGAAACGGTGATTACGCCTTTTTATAGCTCTCCCGACACTTTGCAGTGCGGGAGTTTGTATACATTACCCCATTGTACCACATTAGTTACAAAGATTCCCTTGACCTTTGTTTTGTAATGCCCCAGCCAATTAATTGTTTATATCTTGGGGTGTTAGTTGAGGTTGCCATATTTTCCTTGACTGAATAGATTGGTTCTAGACATTGGAACTTCATGTCCTTTTTGCCTCAACAACGGTTCCCTGGTAACCAGTGGTAACAAATGTCACAGGGGATTCTTAGCACAGAATTGTAATAACTGAGGCCCAGAACTCAACAGAGAAAATATGGAAATTATTGTTCCTTAGCTTATCACCATGAACAAATAGTTACTATGACTATAGAATTACATTTTTTTCAAGGATTTTTCATTTGCACTTTACTTATTATATTTCCAAATTAGAAGCAGTTGATCTTCCAGGAAAAAAAATACATTTAGGCAGACAGATAAATAAAACATAATCTGCCAGATTCACTGGACTAGTGAAGGCCTGACATCCTTGAAGTGAATATCATCAATGCATTCAGAATTTATTACACTCTTTACTTTGCCACAATATCAGACAGGAGCACACATCTATAAAAGCAATAAACTGAAAGAAAACATTAAAGTAGGTAGACTATGTAACAAGATGACAGTTTCCAAATAAGCACACTATAAAATTCTGTATTAATTTAAACATGTCCTAGATTTACAAACACTTTTTTGCTATAGTTCCAGAGGCCCACACATAGACTTTTAGAAGATCAAGGGAAATACTCAGATTCACGTAAGGGAAATAAATAGATATGGCTTTGTATAAAGCATTTCTTCTTAACCTAAGAACTGCTTAATGAAACGATATCCCTTGTCATCTGGGTATACACTAAAACATGAGAGTGTGTAGTGTGTGCTAGATAAGGAAAACATCTGTGGTATGTAAAAACATTTCATGTAACAAACAAAAAATAAACAAATGTAGGATGACCGCTTATCTTTCTAAATGATTTTACTTGATGTCCATTAAAGAGTCTCTAAACAAGCCCATTTTAATATTTGGGATTGACCAATGTTATTTTGCTTGGTAATTTTTTACCGAAATCGGGTGAAAAACAGTACTGAATAATGAACAGATTTATCTGTTCAGTGAGCGTTGTTTAACTGACAAGTGTACAGCAAAAATCAAACAATAATAGCTGTGTTGGGATAGGCAAATAACAGAGGTCTAGCAGTGATTTTAGTTTGTAAACCTTAACAACATCACTATCATTTGATCTGTTGATCTGAAACCAAAGCAGAACTAAACTAAGAATTGTTTATTTAGATTTTTTTGTAAGTGACTGGAGAATGACATTTAAATCATTCAGTTGGGTATAAAAAAAAAAAGAAAGCTTCATTAATTTAATCCCTGCGGCTTGTTTCAGTTAAATCAGGTTGATCAACACATACAACCTGCAGATAACATCAAATTAGTATTGTACGAGTCACAACCACAACACAAAGTGACAGTGCGCTAAAGTGCAAAAAAAAAAAAGTGCTAGCTGTATGACCTCATAATTTTCAAGGGTAATATTCTTTACCTCTTTGGGCACACAAAGAAAACAAGAAAAAAAACATACAAGAAAATAATGGTATAGTATATATGTTTGAAAGTGGAGTGTGTGGTATATTTCAAATTTTGCGCTCACACTTTCCTCCACAGAATATGAGCATATATGCTGGTACAAATGGGATGAGTTGCTACTCCTAGAAGAATTCGATAAGCCCTGCATAATGTATTATTAAATCTTTGGAGAACACACTTTTTAACATTTAAGCAGATCCAGCTAGGTTCTTCTTGCAGAACTCTAGAAGCAACTCATCAGGTTTGTGCTTGTACAGTTAGGGTGATCATATGTCTTGGTTGCCTGGGACAGTCTGGTAATAGTCCTTTAATAAGACTTTATGGAGAAGCTTCTCAAGTCTCTTTTTGTGTAACTTGTGTGCAGATCTCAGTGGAAGCTGCAGCAGCTGACTAATCTCCAGCATGCAGCATACATCCCAACTTATGCTCCTGGTGAATGGGGATACCGTTTGGTAGAGCTTGGGAGGTCGAGTGCTAGCATTACCACACATGCGCAGTTGTGCTGTAACTCAAACTGTCAACATCACTGTGCATGCACAGTGCCAATGAATAAGTGGGACTGCAGGATTGCGGTCACAAATCATGTTATCCCGTTGAGCTCTACCTCTGTTCCGAAATGGGGGTGGCCTCCAAAAATCAGGACTGTCCCCCCGCAAAGTAGGACAGTTGGGAAGCATAATGCAACCAGAATAAAGATGTAAGAAACTATACTGTGTAAATGTGACTGCATATGTGTGTATATATACTGTATATTTGACTGTGTGTAACTTCTATGGGTGTCTATCATGTCAGACTGTATGTGAGCCTTAACACAGTTGTATGTGTTTATATATGTATGTATATATATATAGAGAGAGATATAAAAATATATACATTTACACCAATTCACTATAACATTATGAAGGTGTGCTGTGGTATCTGGCACAAAGACGTTAGCAGCAGATACTGTAAGTCCTGTAAGTTGCAAGGTGGGGCATCCATGGATTGGACTTGTTTTTTTAGCACATCTCAAAGATTCTCAATTAGATTAAGATCTGGGCAATTTGGAGGCCAGGTCAACACCTTGAACGTGTTGTGTTCCCCAGACCATTCATGAACCATTTTTGCTTTGTGGCAGGGCACATTATACTTAAAGAGGCCAATGCCATCAGAGAATACCGTTTTTATGTAATAGCTGGAGCCAAGGTTTCCCAGCAGAACATTGGCCAAAGCATCGTAATGCCACTGCTGGCTTGCCTTCTACTCATAGTGCATCTTGGTACCATTTGTTCGCTAGGTAAGTGAACACACATGCACCCAGTCATTGCTCCGTGGTCCAGTTCTAATTTCTTGATTGGTCTGTGGCTAAACAGCCCCATACACTACAAACTGTAATGCACCATGTGTCCTGAAACCTTTCTATCAGAACCAGCACTAACTTTTTCAGCAATTTAAGCTACAGTAGCTGGTGTGTTGGATCAGATCACACGGGTCAGTCCTCATTCCCCACATGTTTCTAGGAGGAGTGGCCGCCCATGACCCTGTCACTGGCTCACCGTTTTTCCTTTCTTGGACCCCTTTTGACAGGTACTGACACTGCCAACCAGGAACACCCCACAAGAGCTGCAGTTTTGGAGATGTTCTGACCCAGTCGGCTAGCCATCAAAGTTGAGCCCTTGTCAAAGTTGCTCAGATCCATACGCTTGCCCATTTTTCCTGCTCTTAACAAATCAACTTTGAGGACAAAATGTTAACTAATGTGTTAGTTCTGTCTAGTACTTTGGGACTAAGATATGGTTCTGCCTGTGCATCATGGCATTCAAAATCCACAGATAATATATGGTTAGCTTTGTGAACCATATAATTGCAAATCACTCTAAGTGAATAGCTCACTCTCTTCTCCCATCCTGTGGTTTAACCTGTGCCTTAGTTTTAAAGTATTAAAAATAAACCTACCCCACTCACATCTATCGATATGTAGAAAACGTGACTCTTTTGGAGAATAACAAGCATGTCACATTCATAAGGGCTGACAGAACATTGTTCCATACTTGCCAACATTTCTTTTGTGGGACACAAAGGGGGCATAGTTACATGATGCAGCGTTTCATCACTCAGCGCTGCGTGACCCACAGCATTGAGCTCCAGGCTACCCAATACAGATACCTGGTGTCTGGAGTACATTTACTAGCCTTCAAACTATGTATGAGTGCTAGGCATACACAACTTAAACCCAATGGTGCCTAAGCACTATGCAATACATTGTGCTTTGGCAGCATTAATGCTGTAACAGACCCAAATTTGCCAGGAAAGGGATCAAAACAGGACTTTCCTGGTAAATCCAGTGCTGTTTGCAATTTTGTTTTTCTACAGTGGCCTACTTTTTCACAGATCTATAAAATGGGCAAAAAATAAAAATGTATGGGCTAGCAACACTTGTGTGACAACACCAGTGGTGGATCCAGGGGGATTGCCCCCCCCCCCCCCGAGCAGAGCCACGCTTGCCGGATCAGAAGATCCCCCCTCACCATCGCTCTGCCCGCCTGGCTGCACGGGGAGCCGAACAGGCAGTACAGAGAAACCTCCGTGCTTCCTGTCTGGCTCCCCGTGCAGTGTGACAGGTCATGTGACTGGCGCTCTGACGTCAGATGCGCGCCCGGTCACTTGGCCTCTCTGCACAACCGTCGGGAAGCCGAACAGGCAGCATGGAGGACACCATGCTGCCTGCCACTAACCACCAGGGAAAAAAGGTAAGTGCTGGGGCAGATTAAATGGCATATAATACTGGCATATTATTGGGCAAATTGGCTGGGGCATATTCAAATGGCAAATGATACTGGCATAATATTGGCAGGGGCATATTAAATGGCAAATAATACTGGCATATTATTGGGCAAATTGGCTGGGGAATATTAATAGCAAATAATACTGGCATATTATTGGGCAAATTGGCTGGGGAATATTAATGGCGATAAGGGCAACGTGGGTGGGGGCAAATTTTGTCTGCCTAGGGCAGCACAAAACCAAGATACATCACTGGGGAGGAGAGAGAGGCGAGAACACGGGGGAGAGAGGAGAGAACACTGATGGGGAGAAGAGAGAACACTGATGGGGAGAAGAGAGAACACTGAAGGGAGGAGAAGAGAGAATACTGACAGGTGGGGGATAGAGGAGAGAACACAGACGGAGGATAGAGGAGAGAACACAGATGGGGAGAGGAGGAAAAGAGACAGCTATGGGGAAGAGGAGAGACATACATGGGTAGAGGGACAAATAGACAGTCATATGAGGTAGAGAATAGAGAGAAATGGGAACGGAGAGGAGATAGACATAAATGGGAAGGGAGAAGTGAGAGATAGAAATAGGATGGTAGAGGAGAGACAGACAGGCATGGGATGGCAGAGGAGAGACAGACAGGCATGAGATGGCAGAGGAGAGACAGACAGACATGGGATGTGAGAGGAGAGACAGAGACCTGGGAAATGATAGGAGAGACAGACAGACATGGGAAGGAAGAGGAGAGATACGGACATGGGAAGGAAGAGAGACAGATGAACACGGGGAGTGAGAGGAGTGCGACAGACATGGGAAGGAAGAGGAGCGTGACAGAAGGACATGAGAGAGAGGAAAAGACAGACGACATGGGAGAGGGGAAAGACCGACTAAGATGTGCCCCTCCCAAGATCAGACTCTGGATCCGCCCCTGGACTACAACCTGGATTATGGGTTTTCTAAGGAGACTTCGGCTATAACAATTGTTGGGCACGAAAAGGAATAAAGATATATGTGCCCAAAACACACATACGCTAGAATCCCCCAGCATCATGAACTCTAATCGAGCAAAAGAAACAATTAAAAATTTCTTGAACAGTGCTTCTGTCAACAACATAATTAAACTAGCTGTTATCATTCTTTAGTTAGAAATTAATTATCAATTATAATTTCTCTGCTATATTACTAAATGCAGTGTGAAATTTAATAAATGAGATGTTTGGTATGGACCTGCACCAATAAAGAAAAAGGTTATAGAGGAAGATGTTATAGTTGGAATAGTTGGGAGGGGTTCAGAGTAGAACAACTGTTGCGAGTGCTGATAAATAGTGAGGGATCTTTATATTTCAGAAAACACCAAGTAATTTAACACACACAAAAAAATTAAAATACATAAAAAATGAAGCTACAATAAAAATATACATATAATAGGGATGTTAAAACATGTGATAGTTTAAAAAATTGAAACAGTTGCCGTTTAAGTCTGGCCTCACAGGGCTTCTTCAGAGGACAATGCAAATTGTACAGGTAGTCCTAAAGAAGAAAAAAGGGAAAAAAGAACTAGATGGGGGAAGACATATAAAAGACAAAATTAAACGTTTATTGGGTGCTCGTGTGGGCACTAGCTCTCTAGAGGAAATAGTATGTAAGGAGGCGACACAAATTAGACATTGTAATATAGCAAAACAAATTTTAATCAATCTGTAATAACAATAAATGATATATAAAACACATGTAACATTTTTGAAAAACATAAAATAGCAAGTTTTTATTAAAAAAAATTGTATATCATATACAAATAAAAACAACGGAAGGAAGGAACAGTTGATCAGTGAGGAGGATTCTCAGCATCCAGTCGTATTTCAAGTGAAGAAGCACTTACAAGAGATAACGCGAATAGCTGTATAGCGGTTACCCCCAATAAGAGACAAGACTCTGGATTGAGGGTGAAATATAACTGCCGTTTAACGGCAGTTACTCTGCTTTTATATAGTGCTCCCCTGCAAGGGAGACGCCCACAGACAAATAGGCATCAACCAATCAGACAAGGGTTACATCCCACATATTCCCTCCCCTCTGCTTGGGAGATAATTGAATTTCTAACAGTATCCACTCAATTATCTCCAAACTTATACATTTTTATAACTTTATGATTTTGTGTCACACATAAATAAAACCATGAATAAAACTTATATCTGTATGAACCACACAACTTGGGGACAAACATATTAACAATTAAAGGGCCAGAAACAGTTTTTGTCTTTAAGTGCAAGGCAAGATGGATGATGGGACATCATAGAATAAAACAAAGGGTAGAGGGTCCCAGGTAGCATGGACGTTGGCTGATACATCATAGATTGTGGATCAATGCAAAACAGAGGGATCTGTTACAATGGAAACATCACAATAAATATCACCTTAGTTGTGACCAATCAGCACAAGCATGATGTGACCTGAGCAATAAAAAAGCACTTTTGGGGGGGTCAATGGGGCATGTAATGGGGGTGATGGGACATGTAGTGTGGGTGATGGGACCATATAATGGGGGTGATATAATGGGTGATGGCTCATTTAATGTGTGCGCAGTGTGGGTGATGAAGCTTCTAATGGGGTGATGGGGAACATCCTGGGTGTGCAACGTGGGTGATGGGGCATGTCCTGGGTGTGTGATGTGGGTGGGGGGTGCCTTGGGCAGCACAAAACCAAGATACACTACTGCCTCCAGCTGTTTCTATACTATACATCCACTACTTTCTCAGTAAAGTAATACTACCTGATATTACTTTTAAATTGTTGAAATACATAAAGGGAATCAACACAGTAAAGGAAGAGAGTATATTTAAAAGAAGAAAAACTTCCACAACTAAAGGACATGGTCTTAAATTAGAGGGGCAACAATTTAAAAGTATTATCAGGAAGTATGGTAAGTGGATGTATGAAATAGCCTTCCAGCGGAAGTGGTAGAGGATTTTAAGCATGCGTGGGATAGGCAAAAGGCTATCCTAGATATAAGCTAGGGAACTGGGGACTAATAAACGTATTTAGAAAATTGGGCAGACTAGATGGACCGAATGGTTCTTATCTGCCGATCATTCCCTGCCTTTCTAGAAAGCACCATTTAGAAGTGAAAAGTGGTTCAGCCCCAAACCATTGAGCTAGGGTAGAGGCAAACCAGGGTAAAGCTACCCCTCTACCCCACTTGCTGGCACTTCCCTGATTATACTGTACCAATGTATGTGACCTTTAGACTAAAAGCTAATGCCAGCTGTTTAACAATAATAGACCACTGTCTATGGCTGCTCTTAAATCATAACAAATGTACTGCTCCTGCATCTGTGGCTTCCAGACTATATGGTAAAAATGTATATACTGTGTCACTGCCTGTGTGGTAGACTAAATATCTGTGGATGACAGATAATGATAAGAGTAAGTCTTGTGTCCTCTTACCTGTGACTGGTAGATTCATGGCTCACAATAACTATACTGGACCACCATGTGTGGTACCACTGTTGCTGGCAGGGAATGTAGTCCTACAACATCTGGAGGTCCGCTGGTTCCCCACCCCTATCGTATTAGCTGACCTCTGTGTCTATGGTCCTCAATGTGACACTTTGTGTCTTGTTGCTGTGCTCAGTCTTGCCATGGGCTATGACTTTTGACATTAAACTGTATTCAGCAACCTCACTTTGTGAGCTGGCTGCTCCACACTATTTTTATGCATTATTACTTGACCTGACTTTTTACACCTGTCTAAATCTCCACAAAAATCACTGTTGTATATATTCACTACCTTATACATCATGGAAGCAGCTAGACAAACAATCAAATCCATAGTAAAATCCTTTTAAATGGTAAAAGCACACAGTGTATAGATAGAAGTTGCATCATCCTGGCAATGAATAAATGTGACACTAATTTGCTAAACTTAACAGGAAGAGACAAATTACTATTTATTTTAAAAGTAATAAAAAAGCATTAGGATGGGAATTTTAATGGTCAACATTACTCCATACTTAAGGGATCTCCATTTAAACTTTACATTAGATTTAAGATTACGTTGGTTAACATTTAAAATACATTTCCTTCCTGCAACATTTACAAATGCATCCCCATGTTCTTTTCTCACATTGCAACAAAAGGTCAAACAGTTTTATCATTGGGAAAAAAACTATTATGTATAATAAATAAATATTTTTGCAACTGAACTAATTAAATTTGAATATATGTCATTGAAACACATTTTAGGAAAAAAACTGAGAGAATAGTAAACAGCACAGTTCACATTGTTACCAAAAAATAAACCAAGATGTGTTGAAGGTTAATAAATATTTTATATCTTTTTCATCATATCAACTTTATATCTTCCCCTGTAAAAATGTGCTTTATTTTTCTTGTATAGTTAGCTAATAAGAAAAATATACTCATGAAATTTTGTCTCTTGAAAAATATCTATACAATGATAGTGGTTAATGCAAAACCATAACCCTCCTCTCAAATGCCCCCAAATAAAAAAAATTAAAAATCCTCTGTTCCAATAAATAAATAATAATACATTTTTTAATTAATATAAATATACAAATTAAGTATATATAATATATATGTGTTCTATATATATATCACAATAATATATATATATAACATACTATAATAAAATACATTGTAAAATAATAAAATATATACAATAAAATAATAATAATAAACATATAAATACATATTTTAACATATGTATGTAAATATATCATACTTATTTATTACATAAATACAATAACGTAAAATAATACATAAATAAATAAATAAATATACATTTATAACATCTAATACATAATTCAATTCAAGTATACACCGATCAGCCATAACATTATGACCACTGACAAGTGGCAAGCCAGCAGATGCAGTGTGACACTTTGGGCAATGTTCTACTGGAAAGCTTGGGTCCTTCCATTCATGTGGATGTTACTTTGACATGTACCACATGTACCTAAAGATAGTTGAAGACCAAGTACACCCTTTCATGGAAATACTATTCCCTGATGGCATTGCCCTCTTTAAGTATCATGCTTCCTGCCACAAAGCAAAATTGCTTCAGGAATGGCCTGAGAAACACAACAAGTTCAACAAGGTGTTGACTTGTCCTCCAAAAGACCCCAGATCTCAATCCAAGCATCTGTTGGATGTGCTGGACAAACAAGTCCAATCCATGGAGGCCCCACCACACAACTTACAGGACTTATAGGATCTGCTGCTAACGTGTTGGTGCCAGATACCATAGCATACCTTCAGAAGTCAAGTGGAGACCATCCAGTTTTCAGTCTTGGCTTCTTAGGATTAAGCACGTCTCTCTGAAAAACATGTCAACCGTTTAGTCTTATGTCTCTAGGATCTACAGTGTGTTGTTTTTAAATGTCCAAGGACTCCAATATGGAATACTGTTGTCAATGCTTTTAGTTGAACTTCTCCTGTACCACATTTGTCTTTTGAAATGTTAATAAGGGCACACCTCCAATGACCTCACAAGCCATTTAATATACCTGTTGAATGAACAATCTGAATTCAGTTCCCCAGTGTGTCTGGAGTGCACAGACCAGGATTTGTATACATATATATATATATTTGGGATAAAATTGTCCCAAATCAGGGCAACTTGAATAGACCACAAAGCTTTTTATTGTATGTTAGTCAGGAAAAAATAACATACAGTTCAACAGTGCCTCAAATTACGTTGCGTTAAGGCACTAGTTCAGTGCTAAGTCAATAAAATTTAAAAATGTTTGTTTTGCCGTTACCACCAACCCAGCCATTTTAATAATATACCGTATTTGCTCGATTATAAGACAAGGTTTTTTTCAGAAATAAATGTCTGAAAAAATGACCTCATCTTATAATCGAGGTCATCTTTTAATCAGACCTCAGATCAGCCCCTCTTACCTCCAACAACCCTTGCCAGCCACCACCGGAGCCCCATCAGACTGTCCACCGCTGAAAACATCCACTGGAAGCAGATGCATTAAAGTTTTGCCAAAAAAAAAATAAAAATTGGAGTCACGTGGGGAGGAGAGAACAGAGGAAGGGGGGAGAGAAGAGAACAGAGGAGGGTAAGAGAAGAGAACAGAGGAGGAGAGGGAGAGAAGAGAACAGAGGAGGAGGGGGAGGAGAGAACATATATGGGGACGAGGGGGAGGGAGAGAGAACATATATGGGGAGGAGGGGGAGAGAGAGAACAGATATGGGGAGGATGGGGAAAAAGAGAACAGATATGGGGAGAAGGATATATGGGGAGAATGGGGAAAAAGAGAACAGATATGGGGAGAAGAGGGAGAGAGAACAGATATGGAGGAGAAGAGGGAGTGAGAACAGATATGGGGAGGAGGGAGAGAGAGAACAGATATGGGGAGGAGGGAGAGAGAACAGATGGGGAGAGAGAACAGGTAATGGGGAGCAGGGGGAGAGAGAACATAGGAGGGGGAGAGAGTAAACAGATATGGGGGAGAGGGGGAGAGACAGACATGGCAAGGAAGAGGAAAGGGACAGACATGGGAAGGGAGAGACACATACATGGAGGGAGAGGAGACAGACAAACATGAGGGGGGGGGGGGGCACCACAGGAAAGGCCTGCACAGGGCGCCGGAACACTTAAGGCCTGCCCTGGTTGGGAGACACTCAATTTCATAGATTTTAGACTAGAAGAAAAAGTGGCAACTCTAAATGTCCAATCTTTTTTATTTTCTATCTACAAATCACAGATATTTTAAAGCATGAATTCTTGTAATTCAGTTTGTAAGTTAATTCATAGAACAAAAATGCAATATTTTCATTTCTAAATAATTTATTTATGTGCTTATATAATATAAAATGTTGTGTTTTAATGAATTAAACATATTGGTAGTAAATATTGTGAATATCAGCAATAAATGTGCATGGATGTCAGCGCGCATAGGTTGTACTTGTTCAATTCAATCACAAAACTAGTTGTCAATAGAGTGCCACAAACAATGGTTTTAACTTACACTTATGTATGAAGGTATGTGTCTTGCCAGTATTTAAATGTTACTTCTTCTTTCTGTCGGTAGCCTATGAATGAGCACTTCCAAGCCAGTGGTAGTGCTACCATTTAAGCACTTTAAACTGCTGCTTAGGGTCCCCACTTGCTTGAGAGGCCCCCACGACACTTTTATGGTAGCACCTCCACTTTGGAAGCATAGCTTGCTTTTAAGTATTATTTGCAGCCTTTGCTTCCTGTCAACTGGCACATGCACATACCCATGATAGAGAGACGGTTCATGCTCCATTAAATGGCATTTAAGGAGTCAGAAGTCCCTCTTTAAGTCATCGACAAGCAACAACATAAAATTTGTCAAACATACCCTGATATTTAAGGTTGTATTAGGCTGTCAAATTAAGCTTTAGAAAAGAAAAACAAAAAAGAAAAAACAAAAGTAAATAAAACAAGCCGGCTCCACTGAAATGCTGAAAAATGTATTTCATTCAGTGAGTATAAACCACCGGGTGCTCCGTCCGTGCTGTAGCTGCAGCGATAAGTAATCCAAATGAAAATGAGCAACAAAAGGACACGCACTCCGGAGTAGCCTATGAATAAGCGTGGAGACATGTGAAACGCGTAAGGCATCTGTTTTATCTGTTTGTTATCCCTGATGTTCGTGATGTTTCCTTGATTTAATACAATCCTTTATCATTCAACCTACTCCGGAGTGCGTGTCCTTTTGTTGCTCATTTTCATTTGGATTGTCAAATTGAGCTCTTTTAACCCAAATTAAGTAACCTTTGCTTACTTTAGCAAGCATTGTGGAAGACATAGGGGGCTATACACATTTCATCTCACCAATTTAGCTACACACTGAGCAAGGGCAAAACTGGTAAGTTTCTCTTGCTAAGCAAGCTCACCATGTTTGTCCCTGTGTAATGTATAGCTAAATTGGTGAGATGAAATGCACATTTCAACTCATATGCAAGTCACATTTATCGAATAGCCACAATGGTGTTGTAACTGCATGAAAAATGTCCAGATCATTAAGTGAACAAATGTTTGCCACCAATTTTTCGTCTTACCAATATGGTCCAATGAACCGTTTTATTGTCAATTCCCTTATCTCTAATTGGTAACTTGCGCATTATATTTTACAATTACAATATTTCAGTATATTTGTCACATCCCTCACTTCACAGTACAATAGCTGTTTTTTTCTTCAGTAATATTATATTAAAAAGTGCTAGTATGGGGCAAAAAGTAACTGCCACCTGCCATTGGCAGGCTAATTAAAGCTACTTGCAGCTTACAATGACTGATGATTTGACATTTACATGAGGCCATAAGCTGTGAGTAGCATGTTAGCACAGATAATGAGGCCGTAGTCAATTTTCTGAAGACAATCTGAATTTATATGAACTGACATTTTTCTGTATTTTTTTTCCTCAGCAAGTTTAATGTAACTAGTAGATTCAAATGGCTATTGTAAAATATTACAGGTCTTTTTTATTAATTTTGCAAATTAATGTCATGGCAGGGTTACTATAGACATAATACATCCTAGGTTATACATATCTTTAAATAATATAAATACATGTGTAGATTGCAGAACACATGATAACTAAGTGCAAACATTTTGCAACATACATTTTTTAGCCTTAAATGCATTAGCCTTTTTTTGTGGGTTGAATGTTATTAATGCATTTATTACATTCTCTGATACCTAAAAGTAAGATCTTAGTTTTCACCTTTGTAACAACATTTGTTTTCAGTTTGACAATATTGTAGCAGCCTAATCTGTCTTGGAGAAGTTACATAGCAATAAATATAACTGTACAGATAGTTCATTGCATCAGTACCTGCTCAAACTTTAGTCTTGCAGGCTTTATTCCTGGCAGTGCTAACTCGACTTTATATTATTTATTAAGGTCAATAAATTGACCACCACTAAGTTGGTACTGATGTTTTACCAGCTGCTCATTTGGTTTAAAATAATTGTTGTTATTATTCCACAGTCTGTAACAAATGGCTTAATTACCTTCAGTCTTGTTTAAAGGGACACTACCACTTACATAAGATGTAACTAAATAACCTGGTCATTTAAAACAAACACATGTATAAATTATATGCCACCATTTTTTTTATATAATTGAATTAATTGCATATAAAATGAAAAATAAAATTAGGTGTTTATCTCCTGGCTCTATTTTATGAATCTTTCCCATATTTCCCGCCTCAGTTTACAATTGTTGCCAAAGCCTGCATGATAATGCCATAAGATACTCCCCTGCTCTCTTACTGGCTCCTGTGTATCATAGCTGGCAGGACTAGGTGCCTTTGTACAACTTCTGTTTACCTGCGTTCCAACACAAAGATAGGGGATTAACCTGATCAAACAGGATCATAACTCTGCCCCCTTGTGATATAATATTTAGTTATATCACTTTTTACCCTCCAATTCAGTGCAAGTCTATGATCAGAATTCTGACTTATAGAGGAGTGGCACCCAAAAACACTTTATTTCACAAAATGGCGGTGCCAAGTCACACTTACACTTACGTCTAGTTGCATATTTTATTAAATGCAGTCACATAAGAAAAACAAAAGACATATCTGAAATCAACAATACAAAATAAAAAAAAGTAAAAACTTTTCATTTTTTGGTGGGAGTGTCCCTATCATAATAATAATAATAATAATAATAATAATAATACATTTGATTAAATTATCTCCACAGAGGAAGGTCCAATGGCCTTGGGAGCACAGTAGAAGTTTCTTTTAGACAGCCACTCCAACTGACAGTGCCAATGCGCACATGCAGTATGCATTCTCTGGTCTCTCAGACATCGGTGAATAAAGTTCGGACCGCAGAATTGTGGTGCCAAATCCTACAATACCGCCAACCTCTACCTCTGTCCCAAAAAGAGGTAGGGCTTGGTGGGACAGTGAGATTGCCTCCAAAAATGGGAGTTGGATCGCGCAAAGTTGGAAGGCATGTGACTGTGCAGACTGCGGTCCTTTTTTCTTCCCCAAAATAAGAGGTCATACATATTTACTGTGATATGAACAAAGCAGCATTTAGTCTTAGGAGAAAAAATGTAAAAGCTGCACCTCTACAAGCATTGTTATAATGGAACTTGCTGCAAAGTTTTCATTATGGTGGAAGTATGGGGGTTATTCACAAAAACGAATAAGCAAATATCAGGCATTAATTGCTAAGTTGCCTATAATTTTAACAGTGAATGTTATTAGTAATATAGAAGAAATTGTTAAAGTGGTATATGTAAAAGATTTTACATGGCAAAATGTTTAACTGAAAGATTGCATCAAGTGTAGGCATTTACAACAGAAATGCTTAAATGGATGAATACAAATAAGGTATCTTTAGGCTGGCAACATCACAAGGTGGACATGTTTAAATGGAATCTTGGGTCAGTTAAAGGAATATTTGAACTTATAGAGCTTTACAAGTTAAGAGGTCTCAATAAAATACTTTTGGGTCTATACACTAATATTAAACTTTGGAGGTTGACTTTCATTTTGAGACTAAGCCAAATTCGGCACCCAAGTTTGAAAAAAATAAAATGGTTTGCATCTTCCCCATTGAAAGTAATTAAAGGTGAAATGATTGATGCTATTTTTGAGACTAAGTAAAACACAGGTGCAGAATTTGACATAGTCTCAAAAATAGATTTGATCAATTCACCTCCCATTACTTTCAATAGGGAAGATTCAAACCTGTTTTTTTTTCCAAGTCAAACTCGGGTGTCTCAGAATGAAAGTCAACCTCCAATGTTGAATATTAGTGAACAGACTCATTTGTTTTCTTTCATTATAGCATGCCTACATGAATTGCCTACACGTGATGCAATCTTTCAATTAACCCCTTTGTGACGAATGGTGCTTGCATCCCAGACAACGCAGGCACCAAAAGGTAATCGGTAGCCAGGAACACTATGGCAGAGACCGGATCAGGGTCTTAATAGACCCTGTGGGTTCCTGCCAAAAGATTGCGATACCTCTGGATGTTACATGTGACATCAAGGAGGCGTGCCTGAACCTGAAATTTCAGGCACATCGCGATTAGGTAAAATGTAGCCTGTGCTCGCTTTGAGCATCGACTACATATTCCCTGTCAGACTGAGGCCTCTCAAAGTGGCCTCACCTGATAGGTAGGATCCCGCTGCAAGCAGCGGATCCAAGCACAGCTGTTAAACACAGGACATTCTATGCCATCCTGGCGTCTTTTAGGTCCGCTAAAATTAGGATGGCATAGAACGTTTTAGCATCACGAAGGGGTTAAACATAACTCCATTAAAGAGCAAAATATTGTTTTAAAGCATATTTTGGAGAAGCCAAAAGAGTTTAGGAGTGAGCAGAAAACACATTTAGAAGGCTTATGAGTATTGCTAAAAAAAACACATCATTGTATTTACCCATAAGGCTCCTGTAATTCAGCACTTTTCCACCAACATAGCTTTGTTATTTTTTTTCCTCTTCTTGTTTCCCCTTCCCTCATCACATTGTCCTTTACAGCTCATAAAGTCCATTATTGCAGCTTAATCTGTCCAAGTCAGAACCTGCTTCTAAAATAAACAGAAATTGACAGCACATAAAATCATGAAGCCCACCTGGTCAGCACAATTTGCTCCCGGGCTTCAAACTCTATTTCAACTATTAGCACTTTCGAAATAGAGCGATGTTCCATGTATTTTATATTCCCTTCTGTCATGTGTGTTTGTTTACTGTCTTATAAATATTATATTGAAAAATGTATAGCCCACAAGACAATGAATTTACCCACAATTCCTTCTGATTTGCCATTTCAGAAACATAGCAAACTAATTTTCCAGACACTTTCTTTGATATATATGTACATATGTATATATGTCTATATGTAATATTTGTTACACATTTTTTAGAAGCTTAGTTCATATTAGCACGGAACTATAAAATCCATGCTATGACATGTAAGTAAATTAAGAGAGTTGTTTAATTTTACTACTGTATTTTCATATAAAGACTAGAAATGTGTAAACTGTTCTAAGATATTTATTATTGTATAATATCCCCAACATTAAGTGGGGCAGTCCTGATTCAGGATCGTTATCCTGAGGTCCCATTTTTCCTTTTCTGATATTTGGGACATCAGTGATTGAATATCACACATGTGCAGAGGCCACACCCACCTGGCATCCGCATTACCGGGGAGGTATGCTGTATTAAGTTTTCATCAGAAACTTGCCATTGTGAATAAATCTATTAAAGTGCAGATTTTTACTGAAAACAACTTTGCTACATTGCAAAACCATATATCAGGTGTGTTAGTAATGGTTTGTCCCATTTTGATGCTAATCATTTCCACAAGCCTGCCTTGGATGCTAAGGTTCACTGATAGTGTCTGGTGAAATAACATTTACCAGCATGCACTTGCCCATTTTGTTTGTGATTAGTTGGTGGTTTGACCAAGGAGACTGAAGGGAGATATTAGGTTAATTAGGGCATGCCACAGCATAATGATTTGTAATGTGTGTAGGTTGAAATGCATTATTAAAATAAAAAATAATTGAACCATTTCCGAAAATGATAACATAACTTATAGGCACTCGTTAGTCAGTTATACTGAGGTGACATGCACTTGAAGACCTTTTGAAGCAACTTAAAGGATTAATAAGATTCAGATTTTCACCTTAGTTATCCCAATAAACACACACTTTTAATAGTTAATGTGAGCAGGGTGTGGTCACAGTCTTACTGAACAATATTAATAACTAGCAATCTACAATACAGCATTTTTGGATACCCACCAGCTGCTGATAGCAGGCAGTCTCACCCAACTTAACACCAGGACTTCAAGTTATGACATGATGCTTCCAATGAACACAAGGGTGGACTTCTGAACCAACCAAGCAATGCAGCCCAGGAATCACTGCAATTGTGACAAAAAAAGGAGACACAAAATAGCAATATATATATATATATATAAATCCAAGTCACGTTATATGGCCATGTAGTGCCTAGCCCACCATTGCATTAAAATTCTCCAATATAGGTGAGTCCTAACACTAAATACTTATGCTTATGTGGGGCTAAATCACTTTAGGACCCACCTATATTGTATAATTTTGATGCAGTGGTGGGCTAAGAACTATATGGCCATATAATGTGACTAAAACTCCAATTATATTATCTTAGAAAGGTGTTTTTAAATTTCTGTGTGACATTTGTGACTTATTTGAAGTGGGTGTGCTGGCTTTTGGATTGTATATATAGATATATGTAACTTTACCTAGATTAACAAATACTAAACTTACCAATGAAAAACCTGATACAGCATATGTGAGGCCAATACACCCAGGTTTTGTCGCCATTGCTCCATTTTGGATGCACATCATCAGGAGATAAAAGAGAGTGGGCTACATTCTTGATTGACCCATGTCGCTATGGCACCAGAGGATGCGGTGCCCCTGAATGATGTCACAGACATCATTGGGGCGCCATTAAAAGGAAAGCAACTTGATTATGCTAGCACTCAGTTATTCACTGTGCTGCTGGTTACTATTACTCATTTGGCTAGTTACTGTGTACCTTTATTCATGCATTCCTGGTTCCTGACCCTGGCTTGCCTTACTTGACTTCTGAATCAAATGACCTGACCTTGACTTGGCATCTGACTTGAGTACGTCTGGCATCCTGACCTTGTTTAGGGATATTCAGATGAAGTACCTACACATATTCACCCGTGCTTACTGCTACTCACAGCAGATCCTGTATCTATTCAGGTTATTTCACAGTGTGTACTGTATCAGCAAGAGTAATTCTCCCTGCACCCGGCGTTCCACTACTAATCATGAGTACGAGGCTTACAGCATGGCACTTAGAACAGGTGTAGGCCTGCAGTCATATTCCCCCTTCCTGATTGATTCAGGGAGTTTCATTAGCTAAGTTATGTTCGTTACAGTACCCTGGCTTTTTCATACTTCCATTTTCGTTTAACTTTCATTTTGTAATGCAGTAGCAACATCTTTTCATTGTGCTACTTGTTATTGTTCGAGTGTATCTCCAGTCACAAAATAAGGTTTTCTGTACAAGCGTGAAGGAAAGATGGGGGCATGTAACAAATTAGATTACATTTTTCTGGCAATGAATTCTTCCTTGGTGATTACTCTGTAGCCTCCTAAAACACTGTTTCCGATATCATTTCTGTCAAGCAAGACCCTGAAGGGGCTAATATATCACTACATTTCTTCTCAGCAGCTGAAGTAAGACCAGGTAATTCTATTTCAACTTGTGGTGATACATCTAATAATACAGAGGATGCTACATTCATTTTATGGAACTGCTACCTTTTGTTAAAACCAAAAGTTTACTCTTACGTTATTTATTTCGTTTTTACTCCATATAAAATCTAAGAAATGTTAAACAAGTGCAACCAATATAGAGAAAAGATGTATATGAGATGTTTATTATTTCAAGTGCTGAAATCCAACTGTTGGCATGATGCTTCTGAGGGTGTTTGTGTGGCCCCCGCCAAAAATGCCCAAAGGTGTGTTGCCTTGAAAGAAAAGTCCATAGTTTCTATTGGATTACCTCATGAAATTAATAATGTCCAGCCCCCAACAACATATTCTGCATGGTATGCGGCCCTCCTCTTTAGAAAGTTGGTACCTCATTTTAAGCATTGCTATTGTTCTACAGATATATCCTGTTAAAGTTACCAGACAGATGCTTTTGCATACGAAAACAGGCTTTTTACTTGCTGTTATATAATCAGTCTGGATCTTCAGCTAATACTTTTTATTTAATGTTACTCACACATACAAGCACGATCAGAGTGCACTGTTTAAATTCTGAGTGCTATACATAAGTGTAAAACGTACAGTAAATAATAAGACTAATATTAATACCTTATTTTCCGGCGTAAAGGACGACTTTTTAACCCCTGAAAATCTTCTCAAAAGTTGGGGGGTCGTCTTATATGCCGGGTACTGGGATTTACTTACCTATTTTCTGCTCTGTCTCCGCTCGCGCTGTTAAGCCAGTCCGTGGCTGTGAGGGAAGCATTGTGAGTTCCCCTCAGGCCGCGCGGCTTCAATAAAGTTTAAACTTTTTTTTTAAACAAACTTTATTGACCGCGCGGCCTGAGAGGAGCTCACAACGCTTCCCTCACAGCCACGGACCGGCTTAACAGCAGGAGATACAGCAGAAAATAGGTAAGTACTGGGAATTGTGGATTGGGAAAGGGGGGGAGGAGGGTGGCAAACTCTATATTTTAACCTAAAAAGTTAAAATATAGATGCGATTTTTCCGGCTTATAAGACGACTTAGTTGGGGGGTCGTCTTATACGCCCAGTCATCTTATACACCGGAAAATACGGTAATACTAGCCATTGCACTAACATTTTCAGAAGTGCAGCCGCTAAAAACAAATAGCAATCTAATAGAAAAAAAATAATCATGTGTTATATAAGTACTGTAAAATTAACCCCAGACACACAGACAAAAAAAATAATAAAGTTCAGGTTAATATCTATACTTCCCCCCAGAGGCCTCCACTCACCATGACTCAGTACGCAAAGGGTATTTTTGCTCTGTCATTTAACACACCCAAAGTTGTTATCGCACTCAAGTTAAATGTTTTTTTTTAAGGACAGTTACAGCTTCCTTTTGATACCCTATGCATAAAAATAATCTACAATTTAGTATTAAAAAATGCATATACACTGAACAAAATTATATATAATACACAAATGGCCTATTTCTCTCAAATATTGTTCACAAATCTGTCTAAATCTGTGTTAGTGAGCACTTCTCCTTTGCCGAGATAATCCATCCACCTTACAGGTGTGGCGTATCAAGATGCTGATAAGACAGCATGTTTATTGAAAAAGGTGTGCCTTAGGCTGGCCTAAGTACACATTTCCCATTCAAACCAGTTATTTTGCATATCAGGCCACATAATGTCATAAGCAGGATACTCCAAACACAAATTTTTCGCCTAATTTAGGTGTTTGCTTGCAGTTTTGCTAATACAACGTATAGATCATTTTCAATCATTTTTTTTATTTTCTACACGCACAGTAAAAACAATGTTTAGGTGATACAGTTCCTTTAATTAGTTAAACTAAGTTCTTCTAACCATAGTAGCACATTGTTTAGGCTTTAAAATGGTTGCGTCTAGTTTACCATTGTTTATCTAAATCTAAAATATCTCTTAAAGCAATATATTGCATTTATATTTGAAATCTGAGAGTAATGTAGCAGGACTTGTTTTCTTCCTTAGCAGTAAGGGATTAAGCCTTATTTTTGTACTAATGTGAAAATTTAAATGTATGACACGTCTCCTGAAAAAATATAAAAAATAAATATAGAGATGTGTCTATAAGTTTATCAGCATGCCCTACTGAATATAACCAGGAGGCTCTGGGCAGGCATAACAATTTGGCTTCCAAGATATGGTCAAAACGTCCATTTTCAGCAGCAGAAAAGGATCCCCTGGAAACATTGGAAAGCTTTTTAATAAGTAATGTCTGAAAGAAAAGAGAAAAGAAAATAAAGCAATGAATGTATTTTTTTTTATTCTAGCTTTAAGATTTTTTGATTAGTTTCATATTGTTTCTTGTTGCTCCGGTATTTTACTGATGTTTTATTCAGGTGTCAGGTCAAGTATACACTATACTTGAAGAAAACAAAACAAATTTGTCTTTATTTTCTTCTTAAGACTTCTAATCATATGCACACTGAATAAAATATACTTAGTAAGCTTCTAGCATTACTCCTGCAACCGAGAACTGTCATTCCTTCAGTGCCTTTTTCCTTGGGGAACTGCTAGCAGACCTGCTGGACGCCAGTACTCCTGGCAGCATATGAATGGAGATATGATGCTCCATGAAGGGAATGGAGAAGAATTCATTAAATTGTGAAAATGATATTAGTCATATTTTATAGTTGGCACACAAACATAATTTATGGTAAGGTAAAGGTGTTAGGAAAACCCCTTCAGTTTAAAATTCAGGGAGCAGCTGAAGTATTATTAACCCCTTAACGACAGATGACGTGCCAGGCACGTCACGGCAAATCGAGGACTTGCCGACAGGTGACGTGCCTGGCACGTCATGCACTAAACTGAGTAAAGAAAGCGACCAGCGGTCGCTTTCTTTACTCAAACGGTGTTGCTACAATGCCTCTAGGTAGAGGCATTGTGCAACACCCCCCAAATGTGCAGGGGCGCGCTACGATCACTCCACGGAGTGATCGTAGCAGCCATTTAAAAATGGCTGCGCCCGCTGCACACATGTGCTTAGAAAGCGAACGATCGTTCGCTTTCTAAGCATCTCCGGTGTTGTTAAAGTGCCTCGCCAGCGAGGCACTTAACAACACCGTTCTGCTCCCCAGAGCCGATGGTGGTCGCTCTCCTGAGCGACCCCATCGGCTCAGTAGAAGGGAACGCTGCCTATACAGGCAGCGCTTCCCTTCTAATGGCAAGAGCATCGGAAGTGAAAGTATTTCACTTCCGATGCTCTAGGGGGAGCCAATCGATGCCTGCACAACAGATCTATGTGATCTGTGTGCAGGCATGTATGGTAAGTGCTCTGATGAGCACTTATCATACTGTCAAAGGCAATATTAGCAAATATTGCCTTTGACAAGTATTGATCTGCCTCCCTCACCTTACTAGTTTTAGTAAGGGAGAGAGACAGATCAGATAAAGTAAAAAAATAAAATAAAATAATAAAACAAATATTTAATAAAATTTTAAACACCAAGGGCTTTTATAAAAGCCATTTAACCCCTTCCCTGCCATTGATCGCTGTGTACGCAGTGATCATACACAGCAGCACATTTTTTGCTGTCTGTGCATTTTTTAGGGGTTAATTTTTTTTACTGTAATTCATTACAGTATAAAAAAAAGCTCTTTTAAGAGAGATTAACCCCTTTCTTGCTGTAGATCACTGCCTAAGCAGAGATCTGACGCAAATGCAGCAATCTTGCTGCAGAAGCATTTTTAATTTTTTTTAAACTTTTTTATTACATCCGTCACGTGTTAATTATACCCGCTAGGGGACTACGTTTAACGTAATTTTTTTTTTAAATAAGAGCTATTAACCCCTTCCTTGCCGTATATCACTTCCTAAGCAGCACATATGGTCACTGCCTAAGCAGTGCATATGGTCACTGCCTAAGCAGCGCATATGGAGCAATCTAGTCGCAGAAGGATTTTTTTTTTGCTATCAGCATTTTTTTTGTCAGACTCGCTAGGGGTTAATTATACCCACTAGGGGATTACGTGTATTCCTTTTGAAGCTGTCTGAACACGTGTATAGCGATCAGTAACAGCCGATCAGTGGCAAAGGTGGTTTGGTGATTTCTCAGATGAGCATCACCATTCGTCTGGTTCGATCAATATTGGTAAATATTGTTCTGACCCATATGGATCTGCCTCCCTCTCCTCACTTGAGTTTTAGTGAGGGAAAGAGACAGATCTGTATAACATAATTTTTTAATTGTAATAAATTAAATAAAATGTTTAAAAAATTGTGAGTCCCAAGGGCTTTTATAAAAGCCATACCCTTTGTATAGTGTAGTGTATTAACCCCTTCCCTGCCACTGATCACTGCACAGCAGAATTTTTTTTCTTGTCTGTGCATTTTTAGGGGTTAATTTTTTTGTACAGTACTACAAAGGCTCTTATAAGAGCTATTAACCCCTTCCTTGCTCTACATGTTCAAATTCCAAGTTTGAAAATCAAAAAGCGCACCTCTCAAATGTAGCCTTTCAACACCCAACAAAGCTGACAAAGCTATGCATGGGTGGTATCCCTGTGCTCGGGAGATGTTGCTGAACATATATTGTGGTATTGTTTGTCAGTGACACATACCGAAATATGTGAATTTGTGTCTAAAGTACAATGTATGTGGGAAAAAATACACAATAAAATGACTACCACAAACTTTGACAAAGGCTGGTGGTAGAATTGGTGCATGGAAAGTGTTAAAATAACACCATTTAAAATAGCCTAGGGTGTCTACTTTTACAAAATATATACTTTTTGGGGTAAAATACACTGTCCGACTTTAAAAAAAAGTCCCAAATGAAAGATGGGCTCAGGCTGGCTACACGTCAATATTCCAAGTTGAAAATGCGCACCTTCACAATGTGGCCCTTTTAGCCCCCAAACAACCCAACAAACCTATGCATGGGTGGTATCCCTGTACTCAAGAGATGTTGCTGAACACTTATTGGGGTGTTATTTGGCAGTGACACATACCAAAATCTGTAAATTCATGTCTGAAGTACAAGGTTTGTGAAAAAAAAACACAAAAAAATTACTACCACAAACTTTGACAAAGGCTGGTGGTAGAATTAGTGCATGGAAAGTGTAAAAATACCACCATTTGAGATAGCCTAGGGTGTCTACTTTAAACAAATATATGGGTTGATGTGGTAAAATACACTGGCTGGTTTCAAATATGTCCCAAATGGGACATGGGTGCAGGCTGTCTGCATGTCAAAATTTCAAATTGGAAAACCAAAAACTTCACCTCCCAAATTTGGCCTTTTACCCCCCAAACAATCCAACAAACCTATGCATGGGGGGTATCCCTGTACTCAAGAGATGTTGCTGAACACTTATTGGGGTGTTATTTGGCAGTGACACATACCAAAATCTGTAAATTCATGTCTGAAGTACAAGGTTTGTGAAAAAAAAACACAAAAACATTACTACCACAAACTTTGACAAAGGCTGGTGGTAGAATTAGTGCATGGAAAGTGTTAAAATACCACCATTTGAGATAGCCTAGGGTGTCTACTTTTAAAAAATATATGGGTTGATGGGGTAAAATACACTGGCTGGTTTCAAATATGTCCCAAATGGGACATGGGTGCAGGCTGTCTGCATGTAAAAATTTCAAGTTGGAAAACAAAAAACTGCACCTCACAAATTTGGCATTTTAGCCCCCAAACAACCCAACAAACCTATGCATGGGTGGTATCCCTGTACTCAGGAGAAATAGTAGAATCTATTTAGCATGTTTTTTCGTTCGCTATTGTCGATGAGGAGAAGTTGTTTCAAATAAAAACAAAGAAATTTGTGTATTTTTTTTTTTTTTACCATATTTTATTATTATTTTTTAATAATATGATAAGATATGATCAAAAATATGGCATCCATAGAAAGCCCTTTTTGTCCCGATAAAAACAATATATAATATGTGTGGGTACAGCAAATGACGAAGAAGAAAATTACTGCTAAACACAAACAGCACAGAAATGTTAAAATAGCCATTGTCCAGAAAGGACAAAAATGTTTCAAAGGCTCTGTCCTTAAGGGGTTAAACACAAATATATACCCACTAGACAAGCCAAAAGATGTGCGTTTCTCACCCACCAATGGATGATACAGATAAGGTTAACAATGATATCACCTTTTTAACTTCTAAATCCACTTTATACATTTGCTGCTTGGAGCAAATGCCCGCTGCACAAGACAGCCTTAACAAATAGCTCAAGACAGAGGTACAGAGTTAGATAACTACTCATGGACAACTGTATCATTGTTAATGGGATCTTATCAGTGGCAGTTGCATGGGGCAACCTTGGTGGCAACAGCAGTGGCAAATCTAGGAAGGTGTATGGGGTGCCAGTGTGCCCCCACCCTGTGAAGCAGCACATGGTTAATGGGGGAGGCTCAGTCAGTGCTGCCTGCACTCCACATGCCTGTGAGGATGTATAGCTTGGAGAAAAGACGTAACAGGGGGGATATGATAGAAACATTTAAATACATAAAGGGAATCAACACAGTAAAGTAAGAGAGTATATTTAAAAGAAGAAAAACTACCACAACAAGAGGACATAGTCTTAAATTAGAGGGGCAACGATTTAAAAGTAATATCAAGAAGTATTACTTTACTGAGAGGGTAGTGGATGTATGGAATAGCCTTCCAGCAGAAGTGGTAGAGGTAAACACAGTCAAGGATTTCAAGCATGCGTGGTATAGACACAAGGCTATCCTAGCTATAAGACCGGGAACGGGGGACTAATAAAAGTACTCAAAAAAAAATTGGGCAGACTATATGTAAAGGTAAGGTTCCTGATGCACACTGACCAGTATCATTACTACACAGTCTTTTTGTTGCACTTCAGACTTTTTGTCTTTGTATGAGTTACTTTTGTTTCTAGCTGCATTCTCAATTATGTTCTTCAGAATATTGTGGTTTGGCGAGGTTGTTGCGCCTAGCCGGTAAGTTCAGTCCCTGTTAGTGATGTAGTTTTGTATAAAAAAATAAGAATAATATATTGACGGATAGATAGATGTATGCAGAGTGTCGAGAGTGGTTCTTTAAGAACCAAAGCTTTTTAGGGGCACCATTATACAGCACAGTATATTATTATGCACGTGCAGGTGAATTTAGGCAAAATTAACTGATTATATTCTCTCCTAATGGATGGTATAGTTGTGAATAGAAAACGCAATGGAAGGATAAGAGTGCTCTAGAAACTAAACAGAAAATGTCAAATGCTTCAATGTTATGTAGAGAGTGGATACGCATAATTGATCCAATCTTTTAATTAAACATAATGATTTATATTTATATTTTGATTACAGTTATCCTTTAAACACTAATTTGGTGTTATGATCAACGTGACCAGAAGCATTAGCTGTTTTATTAAGATATGTTCAAATTTTTTAACCCCTTCGTGACGCATGGTGCTTGAGTCCCAAACGACGCAAGCACCAAAACGTCACGATTTGTTCCTGCCCACCGATCACAAGGTGATCGGTAGCCAGGAACACTCTGGCAGAGACCCGATCAGGGTCTTAATAGACCCGGTGGGTCCCTTCCAAAAAATCGCCAGACCTCCGGACGTCACATGTGACGTCACGGAGGCGTGCCCGAACCCGGAAGTTCGGGCACAGCGTGATTTAGCAAAATGTAGCCGGTGCTTGCTTTGAGTACCGGCTACATTTTCCCTGTCAGACTGAGGCCACTCAAAGTGTAAGTGCCTGCAGCGGGATTCGAAAACAGCTCATCGCGGGCAGCCGCGATGAGCTGTTTAGTACAGGGCGTACTATGCCGTCCTAACGACTTTAAGGCACTTAAAGTCAGGACGGCATAGTACGTCCTAACGTCACGAAGGGGTTAAATATATTTTAAAAAAATGTTTGTAATTTTTCATAGATTCCCAATATGACACACATATTTCTCATTGAAAAAAAAACGGTAAAAAAACATAACAGAATTCTACTTTTATCTTATTCTATAGATTTTTTTCTTCTTTGTGCTTATTTACTCTTTCTTCCTACTCATCCCCCACCTCCCCTGCCCCCCCACAAAGTACAATAAATATTCTGGCTCAGCAAACTACATCTACAGATACAGACATAAATAAGCAGTCACCTTGCACACTAATTTAATATTTTCTACAATATTGCCTACCTGGTTTGGTGTAATCCCTTGAGTTTTTGATAGCATTGTACTGTATCTTTTCATTTTGTGCATGAATTACTCTGCAGAGCAATGTTTTGCGCTTGGATGACTTCAGAAAAAGTTTTATGCTAGTTCGCTAGTTCATTTCAATATAAAAACTCAAGAACAAATTAATTACGCAATATCACAGTAAGAAAATATTCATATCATCTTTAAAACCGGGCTTAATTGCAAGTATTAATTGCAAGTATGAGATTTGTGGATACTTTGGTACTCACCCATTAGTAGTACAAGACACAATCCGTGTACACTGACTGACTACCAATGCAATGAAGTCTTCCTGTGTTTGTTATGCTTCAAGTGTTAGTCTCACTGGGGATTTGAATGCCATATGGTTGTGAAAACAGACACCTCCCTGTAATCAAGGTTTCTAACGTCTGAGTTGCTTGTTTAATGGATTCACTTGTTACTAATTTTAGCACGGACAAGTCATAAAGGGAAAAATAACACTTAGGAAAAGATATGCATATGCAAAATGTTAAGTGCTTAAAAGCAAATCAACATGGTGATTGATGATTGTGAAGGAACAAGTGAACAGCTACATTTGCAGCTGTTGTAGAACGAAGGATTCCATGATTCTTTTATAGCATGTGTCATGCAAAACACTAGTGGATGATTTTATGACTTGTAGTTCCAGCAATTGGAGAGCTAGACACTGACACAAGTTCTACAAAACCTAGAGTTAGTGGTGGAACAAACCACCACTGAGTCCCGGTGCTCTCCCCTACACCACTCTCAATCCCCTCAATTTTTTCTCTCCCCTCCTGCAGCAGCCCAATGACAGGATAGAAACAGAGGTGTCATTTATATCTAGTGATGAGCCCCGTTCATTCCACCTGCCTCACTGCCAGTAGTTTTGTCCATGTAAGGAGTGGTATGGATGAAAACCTTTTGGGCTTACATATAATAAATGCCCAATAATGACATTTAAGCAAAAATCATTATTTGATACTTTAGTTTAGTCCAAGTAGTAGGAAAAATGAATCATTGCTCACAGCCAAAATCCACTCAATATTCAGTGATTAGCATCTTACCATCATCATTATCACGATAACAGAGATCACACATATATTGCATAAGAAACTATACACAGATCAGTCCGTGCTTTGCTGGACAAATATAACTTTTACATGCTCTCCTACAAAATCAAGGAGGAGATCGCTTCCAAATTTGCCTGACTGATTAACCCCTTCGCGACCGATGACGGTCCTGGACCGTCATGGGGAAAAACTCCCTTAGTGACCGATGACGGTCCAGGACCATCATGCAGGTCTGATCGCGCTACCAACGGCATGGCTAAGTGTCTCGGTACCGAGACACTTCAGCCATGCCGGTTGAGGACCCCCCCTGAAACATCCGGGCACTGTGACAGCCAATCACATAGCCCAGATGTTAATAGCTGTCAAAGCAGGTGCCTGCTTTGACAGCTATAGTCTCTCCCTGCTCCACGGTGATCGTGGGGCAGAGAGAGACTAAATATAATGTGTGAAGTCTCCCCCTGGTCCCCCCCAGTAACAACCAGCCCCCCAAAGGATTTTTTTAATTTTTTTTTTCCTATTGTGCTAATCCTAACTCTTGGGTTAGGGTTAGAGTTCATCAAAACCCTAATCCTAGAGTTAGAATTAGGGTTTGTACTAACCCTAACCAAAGGGTTAAGGTTAGAGTTAAATAAAAATACAAAAAATGTAAAAAAATAAAAAATTAAATAAATAAAAAAATAAAAAATAATAATAATAAATTGTATACAAATAAGAAGTTATTCCGTAGAGGACCAATGACATGTTATGTCTGTCTGTGGTCCTCTAGGGATATTTTATTTAAAAAAAAAAGACTGCTAGTGGGGCCAGTGCTTTGCATTTGCCCCCAGCAGTAGATAGGGGCCCGCAGCAGCTGGATATTTGATCCATGGAGCCGCAGGATAGCAAGGATAGCAAAAATCGGTGCTTCCTACTATAGACTACATTTCCTATTCTGCTACGGTAGCTTTTGGCTGGCTGAGCATGATAGGAAATGTAGTCACAAGTATTACATAATAAATACACGTTTTAAAGCTGCAATAACCATATCCTAAATTTTGCCCTATACCTGCCACATAAACCTAGCAGACCTATACATGTGGGGTACCGCTATACTCAGGGGAAGTTGCTGAACATATATTGGGGTTTTGTTTGGCAATAAAATAGAACAGTCCCTTTAAATTCATACCTAAGTTACAAAGTGTGTGGAAATAAAACACACACAAAATTACTACGCCAAAACTTGTCAAAGATTGGTGGTAAAATGACAGAGTGAAAAGTGTCAAATTACCCCAAGTTGAATGCCCTGGGATGTCTACTTTATAAAAATGTGTACATGTGGGGGGTTATTCAGTGATTCATATCAGATATCGGTGTTACAGTGTCACTAACGCTAATTTTAAAAAAAATGGTTTTGAAACAGCTAAATGCTACTTGTATTTATTAACCTAAAACATGCAAAAAAAAGCAAAAAAACATATAAACATTGGGTATTTCTGAACTCAGGACCTATAGTCGAATCTATTTAGCACGTTTTTTCATTAGCTTTTGAAGCTTAGTAAAAGAATTTACAAAGAAAATTCAGGAAAAGTGTTTATTTTTTTTAATTTTAACCATATTTTACTATTTTTTACACAATACAATAAATGATATGAACAAAATAATGTCATGAAAAGAAAGCCCTTCTTGTCCTGAAAAAAACAATATATAATATGTGTGGGTACAGCAACTGACAAAGAAGAAAATTAAAGCTAAACACAAACACCTCAGAAGTGTTAAAACAGCCTCGGTCACTAACGCACAACATTCCAAAAACAGTTTGGTCATGAAGGGGTTAAACAAGTTCAATCTAAACACATGTTGTGTTGTACATTCTGCAGGGCAGACTGTAACAGTCATGTGTCCCTCAAAAATGGGCAAGCATACAAATGTAGAAGGAATATGAATTAGGAGGCATTAATATAAGATATATTCAGGTCAACTGCAAGAAAATGTGATGAGAAATTGATCAATGCTTTTTAATTGTGATGGTAATATTGCATAACAGCCAAACATTACTTAATTATATAATCTATAAACATTGGCCCAGTTCAGCAAAAATAAGTCAATGTTCCACACACTTCACTTGCCTGTGATCAAATCTGTATATATATTTATATTATTTCTTACTGACAAAGAAAAAGGACAAAGTGGAAATAGAAAGGGTTCTTAGAAATGCTACAAAAATGATTAGTGGAATGGAAAATGTCAGCTATGAAGAAAGGTTGTGCAAATTGGGATTGTTTTCTCTGGAGCGTCTTCATGGAGATATGATAAGCCTTAAGTATGTTCAAGGTCAATACAAAAATATTTTGGGGAATCTCTTTATAAATTTGATTTTACATACAATTTGTGGATATCCATTAAGATTGGAACAAAGGAGCTTTTGTTTTAAACATAGAAAAAGGTGATATACAGTTAGGGTGGCTAAAGTGTGGAATAGACTGCCATCTAAAGTTGTTTTGGCTAACACAAGATATATATACAAAAAAACATGTGGATGTTTTTCATCTGTACTTCTGTGCAGGACCACCTAGTCTTCGCCCCATACCCCTGGCTTGGAATTGTGAAATTAAGTAGTAGTATTGGACAAGTCTAGATATCGATCTAAAAAGGAAAAGATGGTTACTTGGTTATTGTGACCTATCTTATGGGTGCAAATAATTCAGCAAACCTGAGTTTTTCTCAGTCTTAAACTAATTTTATTTGGTTACTATATGGTTTATATTTAAAATATTTTATTATGGTTTATATTTAACCCCTTAAGTATGCCACTGTTTTTGGAATGTGCATGTAGGCTTGGCTGTTTCTATTCTGCAGTGTTTGTGCTGTCATTTTCTTCTTTCTCATTTACCTTAGACACACAAATTATATATTTTTTTAGGATAAGAAGGACTTTCTTTAGATACCATTATTTTGACCATATCATATATTTTATGGTAAAAAAAATAGTGAAAAATGTCCACAAACGTTTATGAAAAAAACTGCTAAATAGATTCTAATATTTGTCCTGAGGTTAGAAATAATTAGTGTTTACATGCTGTTCTCTAATTTTTGTTATATGTTACAGGGCAATAACTTAAAGTAGCGCATTGCTATTTCCTAACCATATTTTCCTATAGTAACCTTTTGACCCTAACCTAACTTTAACCTTAACTGTAACCCTAATGTTAACCCTACCGCTATACTAACTCTAACCCTAAACAAACTAAATGACAAATGTGAAAGTGAAAAAGTGACAGACACAAAGAATAGTGAAATACAAAATAATAAAGTGTTGCTCAAAGAAAAAAAAAATATACATAAACACACAATATAAAGGCAATACTTATCTTAAAGTAAAGTGTAATCAGCAGTGGCACATATAAAAAACAAAAAGAGAAAAAACAATGTGTAGTACAGTATAAAAAGAAATCTAATCGAGTAATATCCCCCAATGAGACCTTACTCACATTTTAGTGAGCCTACAACTGGCTCCAAGCGGTAAAAGCAAAGAGGACTCCAAGTCCTAACATTCAGAATAGAGTGGGACAGACTGGAGTGTTGAAGATGTCTTATGGCAGGTGTTTCATCCAAAGGTTCAGTCGGTCATGCAGATCAGGAGACCGAGAAACATAAAGGATAACCAGATATAGTATAATACAGAAAAAGCATTTAATATTCCTCCAGAACACTGAAGCTTACACGGAAACAGAATAAAAACGGTAAAAATGTCACCAGTCCTTCCCTGGCAATGTGCAAATGTGTCCAGAAATGGATGGGCAGTCCTCAGATGAAAAGCAAAGTGCGGTGCAGAAGCTCACTTCTGGATTCGGGTGTTTAGTAATAGTTAATGGCACTAGATCTTCTAGTAGTAGATCACAAACATATACCCTGGTGACATGAGGTTAGTAATGGAAAGGGAAAAGCAAAGTCCATATAACATCATTAAATTGCCCATAAAAAATGGAATTGATATCCAACATAAACAGTGTTGGTGCCCACCACTGGGGATTGACAGAGATTAATCAATTGGTATCTATGTTTCAGACCTGAGATTATGTAAGCACATGACCAAATGAGGATAACCATGGAATAAAAATGTTTTATGGTGATTAATAGTGTTTGTGGGTGTGATAACAATAAAGTTAATTTTATTGATGCCTTTGTGAACATTTCCAGGTCAGCCCAGGGCCATTCTCTAAACCAGGAATTGTTGAGATCCAACAAGGGAAATGCAAAACAACATGCATTGATTTGGAAAGCTTCTCCAACCTTCCGAACTGGTCAAATTTGCTTTTGACCCCTTCATGACCACCCTGTTTTTAAAATGTTGTACACATTGTGACAGCTAATCATTGTGTTTAGCTGTAATTTTCCTCTTTCACATTAGATGCACCCAGACAAATTATATATTGCTTTATTCAGAATAATACGGGATTTCTTTAGATACCATAATTTTAATCATATAAAACAAAGAACACTTTAAATATGTGGGAAGTTGGACCGAGAGGAGGGGAAAAGACTAACAGTTTAAAAGTGAGGGAAGCAGGGCTGAAGAAGGGATAATAGATGAAACCTCTAATTATCTTGGTTTACTGCCGCTCTAAACCCTAATTTTGTTGCTTTTGGATGTGATCTCATCAGGCGCATTACTTTGCAGAAGTGGCACTGCTAAGTGCATCTCTCCTGGGTCTATATCTCAAGGAGATTGACTTTGGAGTTTAACTTTGATTTCGGCACCCGAGTTTGACTTGGTCTCTGTCACGAACACGGGCTATTGGCCCGGCTGAGACAGTGGAAAGAGTGTGGGAGTGAAAGAGTTAATGACACCAGATCCCTGGTTACCTGTTGCTAGTCCCAGCAACCACTAAATTAACCCCTGCAATACCTTCTACACTATTACCCTAGTACACAATTTGCTGCCACCACCAAGACTTTATATCCGAGCGTCTTCGGTCACCCCAAACACAGTACAATATTGTATCACAACCTTAGTTTAATGATCAGACACATATATAATTAACCCTCTGGTAACGTGTTCTACCTGAGCTATCCTCAGAAGAGTGAGATCATATTAGAGAACAAAGGCAAGAGCTGATTAAGTAAACATTTAATCTGAAAAAAAGGCTTCACAGTGCTGTGTACAAAAATACAGAAATAGATGACATACAGAAATACAAAGTACAAGTGCAAAATAGTCCATAAAATAAAAAAGGAGAAAACACAAGAAATCCTTACATATAATTACCGATATATATACCGTATTTATCGGCGTATAACACGCGCCGGCGTATAACACGCACCTAATTTTAAGAAGGAAATTTCAGGAAAAAAAACTTAAGAACTTAAATTAAGAACTTTGAAGCCCAATATGCCATTTTAATATGCCAGGATATTGCCCCCAATATGCCATTTAATATGCAGGATATTGCCCCCAATATGCCATTTAATATGCAGGATATTGCCCCTAATATGCCATTTTAATATGCCAGATATTGCCCCCAATATGCCATTTAATATGCAGGATATTGCCCCCAATATGCAATTTAATATGCAGGATATTGCCCCCAATATGCCATTTTAATATGCCAGATATTGCCCCCAATATGCCATTTAATATGCAGGATATTGCCCCCAATATGCCATTTAATATGCAGGATATTGCCCCCAATATGCCATTTTAATATGCCAGATATTGCCCCAATATGCCATTTAATATGCAGGATATTGCCCCCAATATGCCATTTAATATGCAGGATATTGCCCCCAATATGCCATTTTAATATGCCAGATATTGCCCCAATATGCCATTTAATATGCAGGATATTGCCCCCAATATGCCATTTTAATATGCCAGATATTGCCCCAATATGCCATTTAATATGCAGGATATTGCCCCCAATATGCCATTTATTATGCCAGGATATTGCCCCCAATATGCCATTTAATATGCCATGATATTGCCCCCAATATGCCAGGATATTGCCCCTTAGTATGCTCGTTATGCCACCCTCCTCCCCCCCCTTCCCCAGACCCCAGTACTTACCTCTTTGCTGCTCTGTCCCACGGTGCCCTGAAGCTGCGTGGCTGTGAGGGAAGCGTTGTGAGCTTCCCTTCAGCCGCGCGGTCAATAAAGTTTGTTTTAAAAAAAACACACTTTATTGACCGCGCGGCTGGAGGGAGGCTCACAACGCTTCCCTCACAGCCACGCAGCTTCAGAGCACCGGGGGACAGAGCAGGAACGAGGTTAGTTTTAGATTATTTTTTTTTTCGGCGTATAACACGCACACACCATTTTCTCCCTATTTTCAGGGAGAAAAAGTGCGTGTTATACGCCGATAAATACGGTAATCCTTGTGGGAGATTCCGATGTTAAAGTTCTCCATACAGTTGTTAAAAATAAATCTCCATTTTTACAATCCAACATTCTGATTATATAGATCCCTGGTGATTTTCTAAGAGACCAGCCCCCCTGGGTAGATCAGAGGGGCTTGGCCTGACAGTTTATGGCCCACTCCATCATACCTGTCCAGGGCACTAGTGTGGATAGTTACCTACAAACACAATAAGCTTACCAAAACGTGTCATGTACTGTATAACACCATAATTTAGTTAGGATCACATTCCTTATATTTTTAGTAGTATTTAGACACCAAACATGCATGTTTTAACAGTTTGGAAAGTACTCATTCTTGGTTCTTGTGACAGTAACACATTACGTTGGCCATGTTTGGTACCAAACAAAAGAATACAACCTGGACAATCTGAATATATATATATATATATATATATATATATATATATATATATATATATTGGAGCCTAACACAATATATACCCATATTTCATATTTTCTGGTTGTCCGCTGATTCACTCATTGTCAGAGTACATGCTCCACTACCTTTTACGACCCCAGCTCACGAAGTCCAGCTCTGGTGATGGCTATCTGCTAGTTACACTTTATGGCTTAGGCCTGGTGGTGGATCAAAGCCTATAATAAACGCTATTACAACATAAACATAACAAATTATATGAATGCCAACTCATGCTTTGACATGACATCTCCCCCTTAAGATGGTGGACAGAGGGATTCAGCCACAGGCTGATAAAACCGTCAACCATTAACCCTCTATTACTGATTAGGCCTTGGTAACAGTTTCCTGCTAAGATAGAGTATTTTGTTTGGGATACCTAGCCTGCAGGCTTTACTGATCAAAGAATCACCTACTTTATCTGCTTGGACTGAGGATAAGCCCATGCTCTCAGCGTGCTTATTGGCATAGTTTGTCACTTTAGGAAAAAATGATTTCTCTGTGCTGCTGGGTATAGCTGAAGGCCCCATAATATCTGACTGCGGGTCAGACAGCTTGAGCCTTCCATTATCACCCCCCTCATCTTCTACAGGTACAGCCCTGGTACAATGCTGACATGTTACACCTGATCTCATTAGTTTCGCTAACTGGTTCCCATTTTCCTCCCAGGAGCACAATCTCTTCCTTTTGCATTCCCTATCCATGTTACAGGAGGAAAATCACATTCTTCCTCCCCTCACTCTCAGCCATCCAAGTGTCATAGGATTCAGACACAGACAAAGCACCACACAGTCTGGTCTATCAAACTTACTTGTTACCAGGGGCTCACCAAACCCACTCCCTAGCCCGTCTCCACTAGGTTTAGGCATTTGGAATTCATTGTAATCACACCCCATCTCATCTTTGCAAGGCATCACTGGTTCAGTTACTGGTAGACATTTATCAGTCTCCTTTTCTCCCTCCCGGTGATCACATTTCACAAAGTCCCCCAAAGTTTCACACAGTACCTTAGTTGGAGCAGGTCTGTCGGTAAGCCCTTCCAGTTCGCAAACAGTGTCCTCTGGAGCATAGTGACAGAGCATCCAGCCCAAATCATTGCCCAACAGAACATTAACAGGGATATCCTCAAAACCCCCCACCTCCCGCAAACCTTTTCCTGCACCCCAATCAAGGTACACACGTGCCAAGGGCACAGCAGGGCGCACACCTCCAATTCCTTTAATGGACATGGTTCTTCCTGCGATTATGTCCTTTGCATTCAGCACTTCAGGATGTACCAAGGTAAATGAAGCTCCAGAATCTCTCGGCCCCAGGGTCACCCGGTCACCCACAGTTACACTCTGCAGGTTATCCTCCCCACATGCCCACCCACAAGCAAAATTGATGGTGCCCCTGCAGGGGTGCTCTCACCTCCATGAGCAAGTGGAGGTGGATAACTAGTAGGGCAAGTAACACTCAGATGACCAATCTGGTTTCACTGGAAACAGCGATGGGTATGCAACTCACCAGACCTAGACTCTGCTCTCCTGGCAGCCGGTGGTGAAGTTCTCACCGCAGATCTCCCTACACTAAGAAGAGCTCATTTGATGTGCGTGTTCGTGACTCCAGCTTATACCGTATTTGCTCGATTATAAGACGACCCTGATTATAAGACAACCCCCCAAACTTTGTATTAGGAAAAAAACTAAAAGCATGAATATAAGACTACCCTAAAGGAAAAAAAAGTTTAACTTGTATATATGTAAATTTCTTTTTAATATTTAATAAAAAATTGATATTATACAAATGCATTTCTTGCTTTTATTTCCTTTTATGTGCCAATGCGGCCTCTCTCCCCCTCCCCCAGCTGTCTCTCTCCCCCCCCAGTGTTGTCTCTCTCTCCCTCCCCCCAAACTTCTCTTTCTCTCTCCACCTCCCTCGTCTCTTCCCCCTCCCCTTGTCTCTCTCTACCCCCCTTGTCTCTCTCTATCCCCCCCTTGTCTCTCTCTACCCCCTCCCCTTTTCTCTCTTCCCCCTCCCCCCCTTGTGTGTGTGTGTGTCCCCCTCCCCTTCTCTATGTGTGTCTCCCTCCCCTTGTCTATGTGTGTCTCCCCCTCCCTCCCTTCCTCCCTCCCCTTGTCTGTGTGTGTCTCCCCCTCCCTCCCCTTGTCTGTGTGTGTCTTCCCCCCTCCCCCTCCCTGTCTCTGTGTGTCTCCCCCCCAGCTGCCCGATTCTCCTGGTGGCTAGCGGGGCAGCGGAGGAGGTCTGCGCGATGAGCGCAGACCTCCCCTGCTGCCGCCCGGCACGACCGCCGGGACTTTTATGATGAATCTGGAAGGACCCGGGCAGCAGCAGACATTCCCCTGCTGTTAGAGAGGGGGATCCAGGTCCCCTGCAGATTTGAGGTCAGATTATAAGACGACCTCGAATGTAAGATGAGGGGTATTTTTCAGGGCATTTGCTCTGAAAAAAAACTTTGTCTTATGCTGCACTGGCCATTAGTAGGCATGGCTGTGATGGCTTCTAAGGGCAAACGAGTCAAACGCTTGTTGATTGGCTGCCCTGCAGCCTTTCAAAACGTGCCATTAAATCGCAGAACCCCGAACTCCAACCCGAACATACAGTGAAATGTCCGTGTTCGGGTCCGGGGTCCAAAAACCGCAATGTTCGGTACGAACCCGAACAGTGCAGTTCGGGTTCGCTCAACACTAGTCCTAAGTTCTGTACAGTCTACAGGTATTCTCTGTTTTACGTGTGTATGTGCTATGTCAATATTTTGAATATTTTACTTATAGACTTGCCTATTGTGGTGCACCTTTAACCAAACCCCAACCATTGTATTATCTTTAGTGTTAGGCTAGTTCCTGTATTTATGTTTGCATTTTCCCTGACCCTCTTTCCCTGAAGCAACAGAGGACTCCAGCTCCCCTATCCTTAGATCTAGTTCCCTTACGAATCGTCTGAGGATTCCGACTCCTCACTCCATCCCTTGTGCTCTTATTCCTTTTTCCCTGTGTTCTGCATATAATCTGTTATTTTTGCTCGTCCCTTTAAGTTCTGTATGTGTCCTTTGTCTGCAACCATTTTCCTTGCATTGTTTATCTTTAGTGTGACATTTGCTTTATCATGATGATGTCTGTCCTGTAGCCCTATGCTCTGAATTTCTGTTCAATTCTGCTATCGCTCTGCTTGGCTGTCTCTTACTTTCTTATTCTATCTTAGTCATGTAATATGAATACAACAGCTGCTCCTACAGGGTCTTGATATGTAGCTGTTGGAACCTGGGGTCCCAAACCACTGGGGGAATGCGAAAACCCAGCTTCAAGCCATATGTCTCCGCTCCTGCCATTGGGCTCCTGATATCGGGCACTCAGGGTCCCTTACCATCCCGGACCCTGTGCGTTTCAGAAAGTGACTAACTAGCACTTGTCCCATTAAATTGGACAAGTGAGTAGTCCCTAGCACTTGTAACTAGACAAAATTGTGGTGTGCAAAAAATTATATGAAAAACAATAATTTTCATAAACAGTGGATTCCAATCAATGAGATGTGCTAAAAAAAAATGTAGAATAAAACACAAATAACACACTGTTTTTTCCAACAGATTAATAGTCGATTTTGCCAACACACATATAAATCAGATACATTTTTGACCTGTGCTTTAAAATCCAAACAGGCTGGTCATCACTTCCAGTTAAAAGAAAAGAAGTGTATAAAAAAAACACTGCTACATTAGTAATTACCACAACCAAATCCTCCAATCGCACAGAGCAAATTTCGGAAGCCTTCTGTAAGTATAACCAAGACCTATATCATTTTACAGACTTACCCCACACCCACTACCCACGGGCAAAAGTTGCCAATATCTCCCAGTATTTAACTTTAAAAAATGTGTGACACTGTAAAAAATATAATGATATTGTTATTTGTCGCACAATGGATTTGAACCCACATGGAATAGTACCAAATAATACCGTCTCTAAGTATCTGCACATGTCTGGGATTCAAATCCCTATCATCCACTTGAATATACTAGCTCTCCCAGTAGCCCAATGAGCTTGCAATTTTAGATGAGAATATAAAAGAATAAATATATATTCCTTGTGTCTACACAACTTGTACCCTGGAAAGCCATAGTATTCCAGTAGAACCTTTCTTGCTTCAAGTATAATGGGATCTTCCATGGTTATTATAATATCATCGACATAAAAATTAAGCATGGTATAACTTAGTGCTGTCACAATACTTTTAATCTTCTAGTTTTTGTCTGGTTTTAATTGCTATTATAAGAATGTAAAGAAGAGGAGAAAATGGACATCATTGTCTGGTTTCATTATTCAAATTGAACCAACCGGAAGTGAAACCAAACTATTCTGACGGGCAGTGTCTTATATAATGACATAATAGTGTCAAGAATTCTCCCCTTAAAGCTAAATGCCAGCAGAATTTGCTCAAGGTAGTTGCTCTGGACCCTGTCAAAGGCCTTTTCGGCATCCAATGGCAGGGTCATAAAAGGTCTACCATAGATTAATCTCCTTTTATTGTTAATTGATGATCTAACTGGCATAAAGCCCCCTTCATCTAGATGTACTTATGTTAAAGTATATTTTGTAGTCTTTCTGCAATAACTGCTGAATATATTTTTACATCTATGTTTAATAGGGAAATTGGGCAGAAACAACTATTCACTTCCTCTAAGTTTTTCCCCTGTTTTGTAATTTGTATTATTTTGGCAACATTTCTTTGGCACTTCTCCAGTACTCACAATATTATTAAATGCTTCAGTAAGATCTTTTTAGATAGAATATTTACCTCTTTAAAAAACCTATTATTAAAGTTTTCTGTGCCTGACGTTTTTTTGATTTTAATTTATCTATGCACAAGGCTACCTAGGCTTCCGACGTTGGTAAATTTATCCCTGTAATTTATCTTCAGATAGTTTGGGTAAGTTCATATGATTGAAATCATTTTCTGCTAAAACTCAATCGGAGTTCTTCAGGAGGTTATGTAGGGACTGATAATATTTCTTAAAAGCCGCTGAGATCCTTTCTGGAGACATGACAGTATTATTTTAGCTTTTTTTTTTACAATTTTCTTTGAATGTTTCCACTCTATTTTCCTTTTTATCTTTAAAGATGTATCTGTTGTGGGACTGTTTATATTTTAATATTTAATCCAATAATATAAATATACAAATCAGCAAGATTAGAGCCCATTCTTCTTTTCCAGAATCCTTGAGTACAACCTTGAACAGTAGATAGAAGCCTCGATGCAGGGAATGATGTGCGGTCTGTTTGCACTCCACGATGCAGAACTCAGGATTGGATGGGATCCTTGCCAGGACTGGAAGCAGAGACCGCATTGAGACAGGACTGGTAGCAGAGACTGGACTGAAACTGGACAGGTAGCCGAGACCGGACTGAGACAGGATTGGTAGTTAAGACAGGACTTTTAGCAAAGATCGGACTGAGACTGGACTGGTAGCTGAGAATATACAATAGCATATACAAAAGCATATACAATTCTTATCTTTAGGTTGAAATATTCACCAGACATCCAATAATCAATACTTTCCATTGCATTCCCTCAACTGGCTAGATGTGCTCTGTGCACTCCTAGTTTATTTCTTTAGCATACACATAGGTCACATAATCTGGAGTGACCACACCCATGTATACATAACTATACACATCCTCTCCATATCCAAATACACTAACTAGCTGGAGAATCAGAAAATCAACACTACATAACCCTATATATGTTAACAAATGAGATGATTCTCTAAAACAATAATACATCAAAAATACTCTCACTCCCACCCTATTTCAAAAGTAACTACTTTAAAAGCCAATCTAGCTCAAATGAAAGGGACTTGCAATGGCAAAGCACACTGTTTTTTTCCAACAGATTGATAGTCGATTTTGCCAACACACACATAAATCAGATACATTTTTGACCTGTGCTTTAAAATCCAAACAGGCTGGTCATCACTTCCAGTTAAAAGGAAAGAAGTGTATAAAAAAAACCCTGCTATATTAGTAATTCCCACAACCAAATCCTCCAATCGCACAAAGCAAATTTCTGAAGCCTTCTGTAAGTATAACCAAGACCTATATCATTTTACAGACTTACCCCACACCCACTACCCATGGGCAAAAGTTGCCAATATCTCCCAGTATTTAACTAAACATCTAATGCATAAAATTCGAGTAGATACCATTCCGGCACTGGACACTGCCATCACCGAGGAGGAACTAGCTAAAGTGAATTTATCAGGGTCAGGTTATAATACAATATGGTCTTGATGTATATTTGAGGACTGTTTAATAAAACTAGTTTAGCAAACAACATGAACACATTTTTTTCAGTGTGAAAAAATAGTTTGTTGCTAGCTATCCAACTTCCAACATTTGTTTTAATAAACCCACCCTATAGCACAGGCTCCACTTGCAATAGTTTGTGCCGCTGGAATATGCACATTTGCCAGGTTGCACACCAAGGGTAGATCATTTATAAATAGCAGGAAAAGCAGGGGCAGAGGATTGATCTATGAGTGACTCCACACTTAATTGGTAAAGGAAGGGAGGAAGCAACAGACACATACTGAGTTTTATCATATAGGTAGATGCCTATGATTAAGTGCCTTTCAGACCCAAAATGTGTAAGGCACTAACTTTGTGCTCCTTTATTTGTACCTGCGTGCTTTACTAACAATAAACAGGATATTTACACTTTGGCACATTTCGCTACAATATATTAAACTTATTTGTTCTCTTCTTCAATTTATCATTTGTGTGGGCTTTTGGATTGCCCAGTGTAATACTGGAGTCTAGTAGCCTGCCTTATTTTGCCACACATACCAGTGGGAAGTAATCACATCACATTCAGCTGACCATGGAAGCCACAGGTATTTTTCTCTTTCCCTATTCACTAAAAATGAACTACAAAATCAGGCTTAAAGATAGCCAAGTTGGAGAATTTTTCCAACTCAGCTACTACTCAACATCCTCTTTTTGAAGTTCACTTGCAGCTTACTTAAAAATTATTTTTCAATTACATTTTTCAAGAATAGCCTCCCTCCCACCTCACATGTCAAAACAAGTTTTGGCATATGTTAGTTGTTTTTATTTCCCTTTTGACCAGGACTGAGGGTTTGATCATAGAACATTTGCCTTGAACTTATATATTAGATCAAGAGAGGACATTTATATATATTAATATAGAAGCATGAACTTAATGTGCATGCCATTTTATACTCAGATTGGAAGCCATGATGTTTCTGTGGATGCTGGCACCCAGCCTCTACCATGATGCTTCTTTTTTACATGTCGCGTCATTTTCACCACCAGATGGGACCTTAACCAGGTGGAAGCCATTGGAACCAACAGACCTCAGTGATATACAAGTGGCGTGCCACCATGCAGATAAACTCTGTCTCAGCTTCTTTAAAAAAAGAGAGAGGTTCCCTATAGTTTACTTTCTTAATAAAATAAACAGTATTGCCACAAGATGGCAGTATGTTAATTCAAATTTCTTTAAGAACAACGTGTTCTTAGTAGCTGCTTGTTACACATTAGTATGAGAACAAAGGCATAGTCATTGATGCTGTTTGGGGTGAATGACTCTTCCATTACAGTGAATTTGACATAAAACATTTTACTCACATACAAATATGGAGAGTACATGATGACATACAAAATATCTTTTTAAAACATGGTGCACATTCATTGTACACATAAGACTAAGCAGATGAACTAAATATTGTGTACCTCTTCACTTCAAAGATGAAGAAACACTGATTAAATGGAAGGTCCATAATATATCTGTATTGTGGACCATTTATTTTGAATATCTTTACTTAGCCCCATCAATGGACAATTTGTATCAGATAACTAATTTATGCAACAGAAGCAAAAACTAAGTATATATATATAATATGCGTTTTTAAGCAAGAATGAAAAATTACTTAGATTTTTTTTCACAATTCCCTGTGGGCGTATGATAGATACTTGATGCATTAGTATCTCTATTTATAAAATTGCAGGTGCCAACTCTATTAATATTCCCTTGGATTTCTGTTACTTACTGCAGTGGCATAAAAAGCAATATTAATTATACTGAGCATGGAAAATCCATTCCTACTGGCCTCATGCAAATCTAATCATCATACGTTTCAAGCTGTGACTCATGCTGATAAAACATCTATTGGCAAAAAAAAAGTAAAGCATTTTAGAGACAAAAAAAGCCTATTAATGCAATTTTCTCACTGAAATGTGCTTAGAGTTCAGTTTATAAATGGTAAAGCACTTACATAACAAAGAAAAATGATTTCTGCATATTACTTAATGACAAGTCAAGTGATAACCCATGTTTCAGAAAGTAAATTTTTCTGCTCCAGAGAAAATGCTTAAAAATCATTCACAATATAATTTATGCATTTTTTTTCCCAATCGCTTAAGTTATGTGGGTTGCATTTTGTATTGTCTGCTAAAATGTAGGCATTCTAATTACATTTTGTTACTGATTACAGAGTCCTCATGCATCCTCAGAATTCTTGATTTTGGAAGGCCCAACTCAATTGAAAAACAGACAAGCAAGCATGATATAATTGAATGTTACTATGCACTCTGTATTATAAGTCAATGGGATGTAACCATTTTTATGTTTTAGGAATACAAATTTTGTTTGCACATATTTAATATGAATTTAAGTTTATTTGACGTAAAAGTGATTTTCTGGAGAAAGTACCAGAACAGTATCTATGTTCTTCTACCTGGAGTAACCTGGCAAAGTGGGTCAGTGGCAAGGATTGATGTCCGATGTGAAACCCTTTCCAGTAGTTATCTTCAGTGCTTGTAGAATGCATTACCAAGTTTTAATTAAGAGAACAACTCATATAGGTATATTCACAAAAATTCAAGAATAGCTCACAGGTCAACTATGGAGGCTGACTTTTATTTTCAGACTAAGTCAAATTCAACACCTGAGTTTGACTTAGAACAAAAAAAAAAAAAACAGATTTGAATCTTTCACACTGAAAGTAATGGGAGGTGAAATAATCAAAGCTATTTTTGAGACTAGGTAAAATTTGGCACCTGAGTTTGAGTTAGTTTCAAAAATAGCTTTGATCATTTTGCCTCCCATTACTTTCAGTAGGGAAGATTCAAACCTGTTTTGTTTTTTTCAAAGTCGAACTAGGGTTCTGAATTTGACTTCATATTAAATGGCAAATCACACTGGCATATTATTGGGCAAATTGGCTGGGGCATATTAAATGTAAAAATCACACTGGCATATTATTGAGCAAATTACCGGGGGCATATTAAATGGCAAAAAACACTGGCTTATTATTGGGCAAATTGTGTGTGGCATATTAAATGGAAAATCACACTGGCATATTATTAGGCAAATTGGCTGGGGCATATTAAATGGCAAATCACACTGGCATATTATTTGGCAAATTGTCAGGGGCATATTAAAATGAAAATAACACTGGCTTATTATTGGGCAAATTGGCTAGGGCATATTAAATGGCAAATCACACTGGCATATTATTTGGCAAATTGTCAGGGGCATATTAAATGGCAAATAACACTGGCTTATTACTGGGCAAATTGGCTGGGGCATATTAAATGGCAAATCACACTGGCATATTATTTGGCAAATTGTCAGGGGCATATTAAATGGCAAATAACACTGGCTTATCATTGGGCAAATTGGCTGGGGCATATTAAATGGCAAATCACACTGGCATATTATTTGGCAAATTGTCAGGGGCATATTAAATGGCAAATAACACTGGCTTATTATTGGGCAAATTGGCTGGGGCATATTAAATGGCAACTCTCACTGGCATATTATTGGGCAAATTAGCAGGGGCATATTAAATGGCAAATCACACTGGCATATTTTTGGGCAAATTGGCTGGGGCATATTAAATGGCAAATCACACTGGCATATTATTGGGCAAATTACCAGGGGCATATTAAATGGCAAATAACACTGGCTTATTATTGGGCAAATTGTCTGGGGCATATTAAATGGAAAATCACACTGGCATATTATTGGGCAAATTAGCAGGGGCATATTAAATGGCAAATCACACTGGCATATTATTGGGCAAATTGTCTGGGGCATATTAAATGGCAAATCACACTGGCATATTATTGGGCAAATTAGCAGGGGTATATTAAATGGCAAATCACACTGGCATATTTTTGGGCAAATTGGCTGGGGCATATTAAATGGCAAATCACACTGGCATATTATTGGGCAAATTACCGGGGGCATATTAAATGGCAAATAACACTGGCTTATTATTGGGCAAATTGTCTGGGGCATATTAAATGGAAAATCACACTGGCATATTATTGGGCAAATTAGCAGGGGCATATTAAATGGCAAATCACACTGGCATATTATTGGGCAAATTGTCTGGGGCATATTAAATGGCAAATCACACTGGCATATTATTGGGCAAATTGTCTGGGGCATATTAAATGGAAAATAACACTGGCATATTATTGGGCAAATTAGCAGGGGCATATTAAATGGAAAAAAACACTGGCATATTATTGGGCAAATTGGAAGGGGCATATTAAATGGCAGAATAACACTGGCATATTATTGGGCAAATTGGCTGGGGAATATTAATGGCAAAATATACTGGCATAATATTGGGCAAATTGGCAGGGGCATATTCAATGGCAAATACTGGCATAATGGGCAAATTGGCTGGGGTATATTAATGGTAAATGATACTGGCATATTATTGGGCAAATTAGCTGGGGAATATTAATGGCAAATAATATTGGCAATGTGTATGTAATGGGGTGATGGAGGCATGTAAATGGGATGATGGGGCAAGTCCTTGGTGTGCAACGTGGGTTATGGCTCATTTCGTGGGTGTGCATCGTGGATAGGGGGGCCCAAAAATGTGTCTGCCTAGGGCAGCACAAAACCAAGATACACCACTGCCCCTGCACCTAAGTACATATAATTAAATCAGTGTTACAGTCCTATTTTCTGTAATGTTACTGCATACTGTGAAGAAATAATGTGAAATATTCTAAACATGGTTTTGTGTATAAAACTTTTTCTTGTGCAGAAAATTGTTTCTAATATGAAAGAAATGCATACTAAAATATGTTGTCCCATGAACAAATAATAACATATGTTAAAGGTAATACAGTTGTATAAACATACTTTGTCATTTTTCTCCAAACACCAGATACAATAGCATATAATTTGTTAAATAAAGCCTACAAGCCAACGAGGTTCTAAAAATGAAAAGAAAGCAGCTTGTTTGTTCAATCCTTCCGGAGCAAAAGTATCAAGATTTCTGATCCAAATAGTCTCCCTGACCAGTTCATCTAGAGTAGAGCATCCAGCGTGCTATGTGAGACTTATCCAGACTGATTATTCTGAATCCTGTTTCCCTCTGTGTTTCCTTGTTTTCTTTTGTTTCCTTTATGCTCACTGTGTCCCCTTATGCGCGCTGTCTTCCCATATAATGCCTTATGCTTGCTTTTAACCTTTGCTGGTATTGCTATGTTTCTTCCTCTGATCCATTCCTGGTTCTCCTTTTATATTATTTCTCTGGTCCATATAATGTGGTATCTGGTAGTGCCTAACACTACCTGTTCCAGGCTCCGATATCCTTTATACTACTCTTAAGTGCTACCCTCATGCCTACTCCAGGGTGTCTTCAAGGTTTCTCTTTTTTTGTTCTCTGCCTTACTGGATATAGTAGCTGCTATCTTAGGGCCTTGGTATGTGGCCTCACCAACCTGGGGCCTTAAGCCTTTAGGGGAGTGGAGTTACCCTTCAACAGGCCCTGTTCCTCTATATCTGCACACTGAACTCCTGTATACCATCAGTGGGCGCTTTGTGTCCAGTCTCACCTGAACTCTGTTCCTGACACTCCAATTGGAAAAGCTTCCTGAACCAATCGACACGTTGATTTAACAGTGAAATATGATCAGTCGTAACACATTTAAATGTTGTAAGTTGATGTTGTTGTGTCAAGAAATTCTTGGCAAGGGGCTTGTTTTTCTTTTGATCTCTGAAAAATATTCTCTTGGATGACCAATGTTCCGGTGTCCGGGCTCTGATTGGTCTTGCAGATGGATGAGTGACCATATGGGCATGCAATCATGTACATAACAAAGGTTGTGCATGTAATTAGATGGCAAATAAAATATATTTTGCTACTATAAGGGTGGGCAAAGTGAGTGACTGCATGCAAATGTGAACTGGTTACACACCCTAAACATTCATTGCAACCTTTACATGTATCAGTTTTTTTTAGAGTAATGTGCCAGATTAGATAAACCCACTGAATCAAATAGATTTATGCTTTGTTTGTAACAAAATAGCAGGTTGAGGTTGACAGAAAGAGATTTATCTTCTGAAAGTATATTCCAGTTGTGTAAGATACTATGTTTGATCAGATATGATGAAGTATGGATCTTAGTAGTGACCACAATTTTTTGATCTTTTATCTTAGACATACCTGTGTATCTACATTTTTAGTATATATGCAGACTTACTACAGATCATCACCACACCTGAGGAAGACAAGTTTTTGCTCTGGAAAAAGTGAGGGTGATACCTATTCCTCTATACCATAGATCACATTTATTCAACCATATAAAGTCTACAGTATCAAAATGTCATCCACAAAGTGATGCTAAGACAATATAGAATGGCTAAATTGGGACAAAAGTCATGTTTATTTCAATATCTGAGCATAAACACATGCTCAGATCTCTCTTTGCTAATACAAACCCTCATTTGTAAATATAATCAATAGGGATGAAATAGTTAGGACCACTAACAAGTGAGTGACAATCAGTGATTGAATCAGTGTGAATATTTTACTGTGAAGCTTTGAGGCTATTGGCCAAAGAGTAAAATAGCATGTATCTTAAAAACCCCCACAAATTAATAAAAGGTTTTGTGACTCTTTTGTTTTTACTTTGATAGCATTTCCATAATGTTCTTCGAAAATAGACACAGCATTTTCTTTTGGTTATGGTCTAGCTTTTATAAAAACAAATATTTTAAAAAGCCAAACTATTTTCAGGATAGATTTATCTATACTTCAACAAAAATAATGAATGCCCATATTGTTTGTGTGACAGCTGCTCTTTTAATAGCAGATGTTATTGTGTGTTAAGTCACTTATTATAAAGTTTTATGGTTAGATCTGTACAGCCTAAATACACATTTTTATCACAATAATATGTTAGGATTCTGCAAACATGTTCCCTCAATTTTTTTAAATTCTTTATTTTCAAATTTTCTAAATTTTTCAACATTTTTATAATTTCTTGAGTTGGCTATGAACTTTTATATCTTTCATATACAGAACATTTCAGAACATCCTTATATGACATGAAACATAAAACATTGGTACAATTCGTCAGTATCAGTGTGAAATATTCTAATGATTTGGTACCACAAGAGTTTTAGAACTGCTGGCATAATAAAACATTTAACAATTTATATATCCTCAAAATGCTAAAACAATATCATGCTCTACTGGCAATTCTGCTACTTATTTGCCCATTGTGCGTATTCAGACATACAAACATACCATTCATTCATCAATCAACATAAACACGCAGAAAAGGAACAGGAGGAAAGAGAGGGAAGGAGAAAGAGGAGGAGAAGGAAAGTAGAGAAAAGAAAATTCTCAGGTCGTCGGGGTGGGGGGGGGGGGGGAGTCCATAGCCTATGCCTGGGGTACCTTTGGAGTGCCCATTGGGAAATGAGCAATCCACGGCTCCCAAATTTTGCGGAAATTTTGGGATATGTCGTGCAGGTAAGCTGTGAGTTGGTCCATGTTTCTCACTTCGTTCAGCAGATTGACAACAACTATTGGTGACGGAACTATTGGTTGGTTCCAAACCGCTGCCAGGGCTCTATCCGCCAACGCTATTCGGGAAATAAGTTTATTTTCTGCCCTTGTAAAACCTTCACTCGGTTTAGAGTGCAAAAAAGCAGTTGGTTCTGGTGAAAAGGGCTTGTGTAAAACATCCTTCATGAGCTCGGACACTTTAGTCCAGAAGGGGATCAGTTTTGGGCATGTCCACCAACAATGGAAGTACGTGCCCATTTGCCCACATAGTTTCCAGCAGAGAAAAGATGGAAGGTGATTCATGTGGGCGAGAACTTGTGGGGTGTAGTACCATCTAAGTAAATTTTTGTATCCTTGCTCTTTTGTGCGTCACACATATGGAAAGTTTAGCTGTAGCTTCCAATATTTCAGCCCAGTCTGACGGATCAAGTGTTATTCCCAGGTCTTTATCCCACCGTTGTACATATGACAGTTGGGATTCAGAGTTGGGGCTTATGAGTTCAATATAAATTCTGGAAATGGTGCCTTTCAAAACGGGAAGATAGACACCGGTACTGGAACCATGTTTTAGAAGAGAGACCAGCTTCTTTGGTCTTAGTATTATGCGCAAATTCCCGGAGTTGGATGTATTGAAAAAAATCTTTGGTTGTGAGTGGGCCCACTGTCTTTAGTACTTTAAATGTTTTAACTTGAGTTCCAGAGTAAAGATCAGCATATCTCCGTATCCCCTGCGCGTAAAAGTTTTTGAATTGGACATTTTCAATCCCCGGCGGAAAAAGGTATGTTGGGGTCAGTGGTGAAGGTTGAGTCGTGAGAGTGTGTTTGATGGAGAGTTTGTCCCAGATGTGCATGGAATCAAGAAACCCTGGGCATTGGGTTCTGGACATAGGCCTGTGTTCTTTGGGAATCCACATGTACTGAGTGGGTGAGTCAGGAAGCATCAGCTCATGTTCTAGATCAACCCATCTGACGGTGCCTGGAGGAACGTGCCAGGTGATAACCTGGGCCAGTCTGGCTGCTTGGTGGTATTTGAGTATATTTGGCAAGCCTAGACCTCCTCTTCTAGATGCCAGTTGGAGGATTTGTTTGCCAATTCTGGGTTTCTTCTTGGCACTTATAAAACGGTCTATTGCTTGTTGTAGACGTTTGAAATCCGCAGATCTGATTGGGGTGAGAAGAGTCTGGAATAGGTTTAGAACGCGCGGCAGAAAGTTCATTTTGACTGAAGTTATCCTTCGTATCCAAGAAATTTGTAATTCTTGCCAAGAGTGGTGCTCCTTATGTAACTGAGTCAGTAAAGGTATATAATTGGCCGAATACAGTTCTTCCAAGTTATGGGGGATCCGAACCCCCAAATAACAGAGTGCGGTGTCCGAGATTTGAATCTCAAAGTTCAGTAGTATCAATTTAATTATTTGCTTAGTTAACAGGATGGGGAGAGCCTGCGACTTGTCCACATTCGCCTTGATACCTGAGAGGTTGCCAAATCTTTGCAGTTCTTGAAATAGAAAAGGTAGAGATTTCAGTGGCTTTGAGAGTGTTACCAGAATATCGTCTGCATACGCCGCCACTTTAAAGTCCGTGTGGATTGCTTTGAGCCCAGAGATTTCTTTGTTAGATCGGATGGACTGTAGAAGTGGCTCCAAAGAAAGAGCAAACATTCCCTCAATTTTTAATGCATTCAATAATCATAAATAAATTGATCCTGGACCAAAGGAATGTTGATGAGAGACTACAGGTAACCTCCCCTAAAAATGAGAAACCAGCTCCAACTTGTAAAAGGTTTTGTGGTTAGGGCATGTATGAACATGAGTAGAGTTTTCCCAAACAAGTAGATTTGATATTAGCAAATGGATGTCTAGGTAGGATACCCTAATATGTTTAAATAAAAATAAAAAAAAAAGGTTAAAAATAGTTAAGAATAGAAATGATTTCACTACAAAATCAGGATGGAGTCCCATAAGAAAATCATTGGCTAGAAATAAATGGGATGCCAACTCTTTAACAGAATTTCTTGCTGCTTGTTTGTGGGCAAAAAAAAAATATGCTTATAATGCCTTTAGTCCAGGAAAGAATACATATGCCACTAATGTCCTGGAGAATTAAGTATGGTGATACTGTACTATACTTGCAGTACCGCTGCAGGCACCATCATTTTCAAGAGCTGCTGGAGCAGTACTGCGAGTGCAGTATCGGTATACGTAATTCTCCAGGACGTTATTGCTTTATCGCCATATTTTGTTCACCCACAAATAAGCAGCAAGAAATGCTGTTATACTGTTTTACCAAATTATTTTGCTGGTCCAGCCGGAAAACAATTTTTTCAGAGAGTTATAATAAATTCATTTTCAAACTATTTTTGGAGTGCCAATCGTTTTCATGTTATTTACATGTACTCTAGTGAATAGGGAGTTGAGTCAGAGATAACGGTCCCTCTACCTTCATCCTAGATAAATATTCCCTGAGTACCATTCACAACCGCTTAATACTCAAAGATGTTTGTCTGAATGCAGGTTAACTTCGGGGCCCCAGAGCCTTTATGAGAACGATAGCATGAGACTGAATAGATTTTTAGATCCTATTAGATTAATGAGTGTAGCAATTCTCCTTCAACTTAGGCAGGGTGGGGACCCTAATAAGAATGAGGGGGGGGACTTAGTGTCCCCCCCGGTCCCTACCCATGGCCGGTGGGTGGGGACCCTAAAAAGAATGAGGGCGCAAAAAAAAAAAATCCACGGGTGGAAAAAAAAATTCCAACTTCGCCCATGGAGGGCCCTGCCCTGCAATTAAGCTCAGAGCACTCTGATTGGTTGGATTTAAATCCAACCAATCAGAGTGCTTGGTGTCATTTTACACAGCGTGGGAAAGTTCTTTTGAATTTTCCCACTCTGTTTAAAATGGCTAGTACTCTGATTGGTTGGATTTCAATCCAACCAATCAGAGTGCTATGTGTCATTTTACACAGCGTGGGAAAGTTAAAAAAAACTTTCAAACGCTGTGTAAAATGACACAGAGGACCCTTTTTAGGGTCCTCACCCACCGGCAATGGTTGGGGACTGGGGACACACACTAGGTCCCCCCCTCATTCTTTTTAGGGTCCCCACCCGCCGGCCATGGGTGGGGACCAGGGGGGTGACAATAAGTTCGTGTCCCCATTGACTTCAATGGGGTTCGGGTTCGGGGTCATGTTCGGGGTGAAGTTCGAGCACGGACTCGGACATTTTTTCAAAGTTCGGCCGAACCTGCCGAACCCAAACATCCAGGTGTCCGCTCAACTCTACTTACCATGCTACCAATTTTATCTTATGTACTCCAGAAACCCAGTTCAAAGATAAGTATTAGTAAGTTGTTCAGATAAGAATAGTGTTGCTTTGCTTTTACTCCCACTCTGTGGCTTGATAAGCAAATTAGACATTTCCTATGAAAGCAGTTAATTTGCATATAAAGCGACAGTGATATCAGAAAAAGTATTCCATAGACACATTCAAAATACATGTTGCATTTACTGGCACTTCTGAAAACAATATTTTAGATATTGTTGTTGTTGTTTACAGTATAAATACTGGTTAGTTGATGGTGTTCCAGTAAGTTTTCTTTAATACATATTCATTTAAAAATATATCTAGAAATCATTAAATGTACAAACGCAGATAGTTTGCAAAGGTAATATTTATATATTACATTATACTGATGCCTATATGTAATGAAATATAGGTAGCACCAATAATTTACATAAGGTGGGGAGAGCTTTTCTTTTTATACGCCGTTCTCTACTTTATCCGCCTGTATATATTAATATTAAAAAAGGCATTTGTATCACACTGAACATGAATTAATATGTGATCAAGTATAAAATGTACTAGTATTTCAAAACATTCCTCACTTTGTTTCCTCAAAACAAAAGAGAAATATTCTAGATGTTATTTTGTGTCTATAGGTATGAAGCATAATCTGCATTAAAGATTATAATTTGAATTATTCATCCTTTCAGACTTGTAGCATTTCAATACGTCTAAAGTACTGCCGTGAACACAAAAGGATAATAAAACTATGCATTCAGCAGAGCTTATTGCAGATTAAATAAATCACAAAATGTTTTTTCTGAATAACTGTATTAAAAGTGCCAGGGTAAAATATGCTACTGGATTTGCAAGTAGAGTCTTTTCATTTTAGGATTGATGTGGTTGGATAAACAAGTCCAGTATTAAAGCTAAAAAGTAAAATTATTTGACTTCAATCCACTGCAATTTGCCCAACTTGAACAAACCTAAATATTGAATATTAATGGTAACAGTCTAATGATATAATTAGACATAAATTATGGTTTGAAAAAAAATATTGGTTTTGGAAAGAATTACATTTTGAATCATGGAGCCAGAAAATTGGATCAAGTCCAGAGATATGCCTTGATAGAAATGCTGTTCATTTTAACCTGATGGTATCAGCAATAGTTCTTTCCTTTGGAGATGGAGATGGAGAGATGAAGTGAGGCATGGTAAAAACCTTTGAATAACCTACCTATTATTATCTTTAGCTTTGTGGACTTGGTTACAAACACTTGCCAGTAAAACATAACAGCCTTTACGTAAACAATGACAAAATAAACTGTATTTATTTTGTTAATATATTTGTTTTCCTACATGTTGAAGGTTTGTTATATAGAGTTAAAATGACCAGCAGGTGGTTCATGACTTTCTTGATAAAGTTATTGTCTGTAATCTTCTTCTCATCTGCTATGCACTTTTATGCAAGGTTGGGTATAAGCCCTGGTTACTATATGTGAGGGTTTTTTTTTTTGTGAATACATTTTTATTGGAATTTTTCAGAAAATATACAATATAACCATATGGAAATAACAGAATCATTGGAATAGAAGAGAAAAAAAAAAAAGGGGGGGGGGGTGTAAAGGTGCATTTTTGGAATCTCTGACGCAGCAGAGTCATGTACATTACTTCAATACTCAAATGACAATATGTGTATCGACAATTCACTTAGTTACAAAATGACACTAGACATATTATAAGCTTTTATCTTAACAGATGAAACCTGTATGAATTGTATATATATAAATACATTTTTATAACATTGACCTAACTTGAACCATGCTATTTCATATTATAGTGGGACCTTAAAATGGATCTCAATTTTTGGCAATCATGTCTACCAGGTCTTCTCTGCAAAAAGATTGTAAATCCCAATGTAGCCAGGTTTGTCTTTGTTTCTCAAGATTATCAGTTACAGAGGCTATCAATTCTTCAACAGCTCATATATCTTCCACACGGTCAAACCATTCATTGTTAGTAGGTATATTTTGCGATTTCCAATATTTAGGAATCAGAGATTTGGCTGCTATAAGAAGATGCTTGGCAACTGATTTTTTGAAACAAGGGATGGTCATTCCAGAAGAAAACAATACCATAGCTTCAAATGTAAACGGGTAATTACTACATCCATATTCTGTAACCTTACTATGTATCATCTTCTAGTAAGTATGGATTATCGGGCAGGACCACCATATGTGGAGGTCAGTGCCCACATCAGTGTTACATCTCCAACACATTGGATCAATACTAGGTATCGTACTATGAAGACGTTGGGGGGTGCGGTACCACAATGCCAACAGTTTATAATTGATCTCCTGGTATTTTACCGCTTTAGTACTCTTGTGTGTAAATAAGAGAATCCTATCCAATTGCGGTGTAGTAAAAACCTTACCAAGACTATCTTCCCATTTTCCCATAAACTTAAGTGGAGTTGAGACTCCTGGGGACACTAAAATATTGTAAATACGAGGTATCCCATGGTCTATAGGAGATGTGGATGTGCTGAGGCATTCAAACCAAGTTTTATCACGTCTCAAAAAATGTTGTTGTGGAAAATGGGATATATAATGTGTGATTTGGTTGTAATTAAAACGGTCCATTAGCGATGGATCCGTTTTTAGTAATGTTTGAAGATTTGACACCCCATTTGAGGTCAGTATTTCAGATAGATGTAGGACAGAGAGGGGGAGAAAATGTATAAGTCCCGGGGAGTGTGTGCCTTGTGGGAAATCCGGGTTACCTCTTAACGGTGTTAGTGGAGAAGGATAAGTCGTGACTTGGGCCGATTTTGGCAGGGAGTGCAATATGCGTATCGTGGGGCCGATAGTAGGATGTAATTTACATAGAGTAAAACAGTGAACTGGATGAGCAAACCAAAATATGTGCTGCAAATAACAATATAGTGAGTGAAATAAAACGTGTGTCCACTTGACACCGGCAGCTGCAACAATAGCAACAGACAGCTTCAAAAACTGTGCAAATGGAAATAGACAAAAAAGTGTAGTCTCAGCGCACAGTGTCTGGACACTTGAACCAATCAGTGATATGTGACAAATTTGTGAGAAATGATAATAAATGTTTCGTGAGGAAACGTGGACCAACAAAGCAATGCACTTGTATAAATACAGTGAAACACAATAGTGCAATATAAACGTGTAAATACTTATAATAGTAGTTGTAATCCTTAAGGCAAATCTGTAAAAATATAAATGAAATACAAAATGGTGCAGTATGTATAGTACTGTGGATAAACACTTCTATTTTTGAAGAAATCCACTCACAAGATTAGCTCCTAACTACATAGGAACTTGGTACAGGTGAGTGTATATATATATATATATACTTGCCCCCTCCACGGATGGCCGCTTTCAGATTCCAGTGATCACAGATGATCAGTATTTTGTAGAAAAAGACCTTTTAATCCGAATGAGGTAAGGAAGTAGAACAAGTAAAAAAACACTCAGAGAATAAAAAGAGTCCTGTTTAGACGTTAGCTCCGTGCGCCTCGGTGCTTCGTCTGGACTTCCTGGTTCAATCAAACCCCGCTGGTATGGTAGCTCTTAGTGTTCAAAAATAGCCCAACGCGTTTCGTCCAGTCTCGGACTTCATCAGGGGAATGTCAATGGTAGCAATGTGTTCGGTTTATATACCTCTCCGCATTGTTCGCATTAACACTTCATACGAACGTTTCTCCTTATGTAAACCGAAAATATTTCGTCTGTGCAGTTCCCATCCGGCTTATAATAAAACCGAACAGTCTTCCAAAAGCGAAAGTCTCTCTGTGTTGTTCCCAGTTCGGATTAACTTGTTCATATAATACACAGTAATGAAGACTTCGAACTTGTGTATTTCATTCACATGCAAGCCCCCATTCATTAGTGTTGCAATCACATGATACCTCCATTCCATTCATTAAGGAATTATCATTCATAAAAAAATATATACATGATTACAATTTATTATAAAAGCTTACATTCATTCCGAATGGATAATTGGGTGTATATTAAAAAATATATTTTTTATTAATGCATAATTACAAAAAACCTTAAAAAATAATAATAATAATAGATATAAAATTAAAAAATGATAATGTATATAAAAAATATATATAATAATATATATATATAAAAAGATATATATACATATAGAAAAAAAGATATATATATATAGAAAAAAGGGGAAACAAAAATCGCATACTTTCTATTTCCCCAATATATTTGATAAAAAGATATCTCAGCCATAAATACAAATAAATAAATACAAAATGACAACAGATGAATACACTGTAATGGAGACATAGAGAAATATGGCAAATACACCAGCTATGCATGATAGTGTTACGTATAGTGTATTGCAAAAACAAAAACAAAAAACAAAAACCAAATGGATAAAAGAAAAAACTATAATTTATAGAAATGCCTTCAATTCAAAATCCAGGTTTATACCATCTGGATTTAGGGTATGTAGGTTATAGATCCAGAAAGCTTCTCTTTGGAGGAGCTTCCTTGACCTATCTCCCCTCTTCCAAGTCATGGGAATAGATTCTATTCCCATGAACTTAACTCCTTCAAGGCCCCCCTTTGGGCAGTTATGGCAGTGATTTGGGAGACTGTATTTAAATCGATCACAATCTTTTCCCATTAACCCAAAATGCTCTAAGATTCTGACTTTTAAGGGTCTTTTAGTTTGTCCCACATATTGGGCCCCACATCCACATTCCACAAGATAAATGACAAATGTGGTATTGCAATTGATAAAGCTCTTAACTTCAAAAGTTTTTCCGGTACTATTAGATTTAAATTCAACCATTTTTCTAATTTGGTTGATGCATGCCTTGCAATTTCCACATTTAAAAAAGCCATTTACCTTGTTGTTCTTTAACCAACTGGACCCATCTTTTTTTGAAATCTTTTTAATGACACTAGGTGCTAATTCTGATTTTAGATTCGGAGCTTTCCTAAAAATTACAGTAGGTTTGTTGCCAATAATGGGGGCAAGGATTTCATCCCCCTGGATCACATTCCAATGTTTACATAGAATTCTCTTTATTTGCGGTGCTGCTACATTATACTCAGAAATAAACGATACTCCAAAATCTTTATTTTCCATCTTGTTTTTTATTGTTGGTTTTAGGATTTCCTCCCTATTTAGTAGTTCGACTTCTTTTTCTACTTTATCTAGATCTTTTGCTTTGTAGTTTTTGTGTCTGAACCTATCCTTGAGAGTCTGGGTTTGTTCTTTGAATACCTCTATGTCACTGCAATTTCTTCTTATTCTTCTGAATTGTCCTTTGGGTATGTTGTTTAACCATTGGGGATGGTGGCAACTTCTCTTATCAATATAATTGTTGCTATCCACTTTTTTGAAGAAAGTCTTAGTTTTCAGGGAGCTGTTCTCTACATAGAGATTTAGATCCAAAAAGTCAATAGTCTCCTTACTGTGTATGAAAGTAAAGGTCAAATTATAATCATTGTTATTCAGATATGTTTTGAAGAGTGACAGATTATCCTCCGTGCCTCTCCAAATAAAAATGACATCATCTATGTATCTTCTCCATAGGACCAGGTCAGCGCAGAAGGGATTATTTTCCCCCAGGTTTTGGGTCTCCCATTGGCCCATAAACAAATTGGCATAGCTCGGCGCAAACCTGGTCCCCATGGCTGTACCGCATTTTTGTAAATAGAATGCCTCTTCAAAGTAAAAATAGTTATATTTTAAAATGAACTCAATAGCCTCCAGGAGAAATTTGGATTGATTTGAATCCATTTTGTTGTCATTATCTAAGGTTTGTTTGATGGCCTCCACTCCTTTAAAATGGTCTATAGATGTATATAGAGCTGATACATCAGCTGTGACCAAAGTGAAATCAGATTCCCAGGAAATATCACTGAGTGAGTTGATTATATCTGTGCTGTCTTTGATATAAGATGGAATCTGTACCACGTATTTCTGCAAAAACATGTCCACATAATGTGAGAGATTGCAGGACATTGACTCAATGCCCGAAATGATTGGACGACCTGGGGGATTTTTTATGCATTTATGAATGTTGGGCAAAAAATAAAAGTATGGAACTACTGGATTGGGTACAGATAGGAATTCATATTCCTGTTTATTTAGAATCCCCTGTTCTTTACCTTTATCGACTAAATTCCTTAGGACTATCTGGAATTTAAGGGTAGGATCCCCCTGTAATTTCTGATATGTATTTGTGTCTCCTAAAAGTCGATTAGCCTCATTTAAATAGCCTTCCCTATTCATCACGACTACCCCACCTCCCTTGTCGGCCGATCTGATGATGATATTGGGGTTGTCTTTGATTTCTTTTAGAGCCTTTTTTTCTTTTAGAGAGAGATTATGATGTTTTTTAATTTTAGTGAGATCCAGGGACTCCAGATCTTTGAGAACTAGTTTCTTATAGACATCCAAATTGGTGCCATTCTGAACAATAGGGACAAAGGAAGATTTATCTCTCAAATTAGTGTGATTGATTTTTGATTGGGAGTCTTCCTTTGTTAGAGGATTATAGCTATTGCCCTCCGAACTTTGGGTGTGGTCTTTGTCATTATTTCTGGCAAAAAGTCTTTTAATTGCCAATTTCCTTATAAATTTCTGAGTGTCTACGAATAAATTGAATTTATTTGGTACTTTGGTGGGGGCAAAGGTTAAACCCTTATTTAGGACTCTTTCTTGGTCCCCCGTGAGTTTCAATCCACTTATATTGAAAATACTCATATTTGTGTTCTGTTTATTTTTTGTATCTGTATAGAAGCGTCTTCCAGTTCAACCCAATGTTTAGAGGGTGTGCAACACCTCCATTCTAGTGTGCGAAGTAGGTGCGTAGCTTGGTAGTATTTACGAAGGTCAGACAATGCCAGACCACCCTCTTGTTTGCGACGTGTCATGATAGCGTAACTGAGCCTGGGTTTCTTATTGCCCCAGATATATTTAGTAATTGCAGAACGTAACGTACTAAAATAACTCGGCGGGATTGCAATAGGTAGTGTTTGAAATAAATATAGTATTCTGGGCAACAGATTCATCTTGATGACATTGATACGCCCTATCCAGGATATATGCGAGTAATCCAATGTGCGTAAGTCAGTAAGCATTGTCTCTGAAATAGGTAGGAAATTATAACTAAATAACTTCGAGAGATGTGGGGTGAGCCAGATTCCAAGATATAACATTTATGCAAATTTGAAATTGGAAGTTATTTTTTAGGGACTCTGTTAATTTGTGTGTACCGGAAATTATTAAGATTTCTGACTTTGTGTAGTTAATTAATAAGTTTGAGAGCGCACCATATTGTTCAAATTCTTGTAATACATTGGGTAATGTGACATGTAGGTTTGAGATTATAAATAAAAGATCATCGGCGTAAGCTGAGACCTTATAGTGGTTGTTTTTCGTTTTAAATCCCTCAATCGAAGGGTTGTCTCTGACGGCTTGAATGAAAGGCTCTAGAGTCATGGTGAATAACAGTGGGGACAATGGACAACCTTGTCTTGTCCTGTTTCCTATTGGGAATGGGTCTCCCAGAATGCCATTAACCCGGACTCTGGCTGTAGGTTTGGGATATAATGCATTTATCCATGTCTGGACATGTGGGCCAAACCCAAATTGGCGCAGGGTCGCTCTCATGAAATCCCAGTCCACTCTGTCAAAAGCTTTCTCAGCATCAGTAGACAGGAAGATTAAGGGTTCCTTCCTTCCCTGCGTCAAATGAGTGACATTAATTAGTTTCGTGGTGTTGTCTTTTGCTTCTCTGCCACAAATAAATCCCGTCTGGTCAGGGTGTATTAGCGTTGGCATAAGGGGTTGTAGTCTTAGCGCTAAAACTTTAGCTAGAAGTTTGAGGTCAGAATTTAGCAGGGATATGGGTCTGTAGTTTTTGCAGAGTTCCATATCCTTCCCTGGTTTGGGGATCACTTGAATGTGTGCTATCGTAGTGTGAGGATGGAGGCCCCCACCATCTAGAAGGTCGTTGAACATTTTTGTTAAGATTGGGAGTAAAATTTCTTTAAACTTTTTATAGTAGCTTGTCGGGAGGCCATCCGGACCGGGACATTTACCCGTAGCCATTTGTCTCATTTTGTCTGTTTTTAGAATGGACAAAAATTCACTATGTACAACCAATCACGGGATGTACCCGCGAGGTACCCGATAAGGGTAAACAACTGGAACGTGTCCTGTGTGTAGGCAGTCTATCCAGGGCACCGCCCTGGTGACTGCTCCAAACACTGGCAAGGGACACTAAACCACTGGGAGACGTGATTGCAAGGAGACAGTAAACTTGTCAGCTATTTACTAAAATAAAGTAAAACAGATAACACTCAATAACCATTAGTAGGGGAGCCGCGGCTCCCAACTAGCAAATATCATGAAAAAAGTAAAAAGGGGGGGGGGGGCTAATGGGTAAGCGTATCATAACAACCCTATATGAACGTAGGTGCGTTATTTCAAATACGATGCAGTGTGGTCCGGTTCAAAATTAGATACAGAATCACAAACACATTTGGTGGTATCACCCCATGGGTGTCTTAATAACTGGGGTTGGGGGATCTCACCTTCCAATTACCCGTATAGTAAAAATTAATTAGCATTACCAGTTTCAATATGGTGTCATAAATTGGCTTTTCGCTGTGAGTGTAATCGTCTTTGCTAGATGGAAATAACTGTCCACAACAGGAAATAGATGACGATCTGTGTCTTATCTGTGGTGTGGAAGTATCTGGGCAGTATTAGCCGCAATATGCATGATGGTCTATAGAATAATTGGCCAGTGTCAGAGATAAGTGGAATTATGAAAGATTAGATGCCACTAAAGATGGCCAATAACCATTCACAATAACAGTATCTCCCAAGTTCGTTTTACAAGGCGATAATATGACATACACTTAAACCACTATGTAAATGAAATAAAGCATACAGTGACAAAATATGAAAATTTATTTACACACACTAATATAGAAATAACACACAATAATAATAATAATACATTAATTGAGCCAGTACACCAACAAACAACAACTTATTGTTAGTCAATACAAACAAAACAGTTACAGACCTGAGAACTCAATAGGTTGTAAAACAAAGGCAGTGGCAGAGTAAACAAAAACAGACCATACACACACAATCTATCAATAGCCGCTTTACTGTGAGCAGTGTAGTGACTTCTATCCACACAATCCTTGTGTATCAGAGTAACCAACACTAATGCAGAACCAGATTCTACTAAAACCCGATATTACACTAACTGATCTAATTTTCCTTAAAGACAATAAATATCAGTGTGCAATGGTATACATAGACTACTAATATATTTACTTTTAGTATTTCAGCATATAATGAGTGCAACACATATGATAAATCAAATATTCTCACTTATAAATATAAGAATTAGGCTGTTATTTAATATCTTCATCTGCAGAAATAAGGATATCAAACTATAGCCTGCTAGGTCTAATGGCTTAGAATTGAAGCCAGTATAGAATTTGATTTACCATACAAGGTTGCAGAAACAACACACTAAAATATAAATTCAAAGTAGACTATATTTACCAAGGTATAACCAATAGTTTCTGGATCTGTTCCCTCTGGAATGATGTTGGATATCGTCAGTATGGCCTCTCTGGATCAAGAATCTCCCCAGCTTGGATCTTTCAGACTTGATCCCTAAAACTCCCCTCTCGCCTAATTTTATCCCAAATTTCCATCTCTATACCACACCCATCGAAGGTGTGTCAGATGTATGTGTTTTAATCTGGTTGGTTCTCTGAAAACACTCCTCTCTTAATATTTGATTAGGGTATAATAATATTAATCAAAAGGGGGCACTCTTAGCTCACAGATCTGACCATGTTTAAATCACACACTTTGTAATCACCAGGGTCCCACCTGAATACAGTTTAATGTATATGTGCCCTCTAAGATTTTAGCGTATAATTTCCTAATTGTGATAAAAACCCAGGAAGCATTCAAACTATTCTTGATTTTAGGCATATGAATATATATATGACTACATTACAATTAAAATGAATATAAACACTCATAACTTATTCTATGGCATATTATGTAATAGCTAATCACTTCTACTACACCACATGTACCAAATATATTGTTCTATGGTATTTAATTGCAATATTCATGGTTAAGGTATAGTAACTGTAATGAATTAAATAGATAGAAATCAAAGAGTGTATCTTATTAATAAAATACAGAATATCTATTTATGCATTTATACAACCATACATGTACCAATACATCTGCCTTCACATATGGATGTAAATATATATGTAAACAGATATCTATATACTTGTATATAAGTTATCTGTTTAGCAGGTCACATCTTAATTCATTCCATTTTCTAGGCATTTGTTAGTTAGATTTCTCAGGTTTCTATTTGCACACCTGGTATATACACTTCTAACACAGAGCTCTCTCATGATTCCCAGGTATTTGGTTTTCCCATCATAAAACCAGGCCTTTGTTTATCAGATAGTTAACTTAGATTGACCCATTGTCTTCTCAAAGTCTTCCCCAAACATCACTGAAAGTTGGACAATGATACTAAGTAACAAAGCAGAAGACTGAAACACAGAGGTCAATTAAAGGTTCTTCTTAATATCAGAATATGAGTCCATTTTGTCCCCCATAGTATGAGATGTATTAAAATACCCTGACACATCCCCCTTTCAATATTTACACATGACAAGACGTCATGTGTGAGGATTGGTATTGGTCCTTGACACGTGTACATTTGGGTACAGTTGTTTTCCATGGTATTTTGAAATGTGTTTTTTTTTTTTTTTTTTTTTAGTACTCAGATTAATGTGTATCTCTGTTCCACAGAATTCATATAAAGAAGAAAAAAAATTCCAGTGATGATGAAATGTCAGAATTGTTCCTTAATTGTCTTTGCTATGAGATTTGAGTGTCCTGGATATGGAAAAATGTCTTGGTATATGTTTCTGATTTGATTGCATATTAGGGAAATGGCCTACCCATGAAGCATATTTCTGATGAGGCATTTGTACAATGCTCCCACTGACTTCCGAGTATAAACATTATCTTGGCCTCAAGATATATTCCTGGCAGCTCCTGGGTTTCTTTTCCAGATCATCCTTTCCATCTGTTCGTAGTTTCGTTCAGGAATTCCTGGCACCACATCAGCATCCTTCATAGTCTGACTTGTTCTGACTGCGGACATCTTGTGATGAAGATGGTTCTGGTACCGCTATTGGTTTTGTCTGGAGTCCTTGATCAGAAGTTTTCATGATATGGTGACTCGATATCCATCTGGTCGACATCTTTCATTGGTCAGATACTTTTACCGTCTTATCAGTCATCTATGAAGAAATGTAAAAGTATAAGTATAAGTGTTCTGTTTAACATGCTGAGTGATTCTGACACCTAATACTAGTCTCTCTAACTTAGACAAATTGATAAAGTTTTTAAGAAGACCGATCTAGTATGCAAGAGTGATGGTTACTCATTCATGGTGGCAGTTCCATAACAATGGAAATCATACTTCATTTGAAAAGACATTCTCCATGTTGTATCATGATTGTGACCTTTATTTTACCCCAGTGCACAAATTAATTGTCATCTTGATCTGCTTCTAGTAACCGGAGTTGGGATCTGGGATGACAGACACGCAATTGATTGATGTGCACCCATTTTTCAATAAAACCATTATCTTTGGGGATCTTAATTTTGTAAGCAACTGGAGATAGCTTGTCAGTGATGACATAGGGTCCCTTCCAAGAAGGTAAAAACTTTCTTTCCTTTGTCTGGTTTCTAGCAAAGTTATACAGGTACACGTGATCATTAACACCATATTCCTTCTTGGTAGTTTTAAGATCATAGTATGTCTTAGTGCTAATAGCAGATTTCTCCAGATTACGTTGAGTGAAAGCAAAAGCGTGCTGTAAATGCTTACGCAGGTTCTCCACATACTGGTGGGTAGTTGCAGCATTTATTAAATTCTGATCAGCCGTACGATAAAGAAGATGTTGGGGTAGCACCATTTTCCTACCTGTCATTAACTCAAAAGGAGACATCTTGGTAGCGGAGCTAGGTGTGGCTCTAATGGCCATCAGGACTAAAGGCAATTTAACATCCCAATCCTTACCTGTCTCTTTGACAAATTTTTTAAGAATATTTACAATAAATTGGTTATACCGCTCTACTCCACCACTAGAGGCTGCACGGTATGCAATGTGGAGTTTCCTCTTTACCCCCAGAATTTTCCACATTTTGGTCATTACTTCACTGGTGAAATGACTCCCGCGATCTGACTCGATTCGTTGGGGTAATCCAAATCTGGAAAATATGTGGTTAATAAGTACCGCGGCGCATGTTTCTGCGGTGTTATTAGGGCAACTTATACATTCAATCCATTTAGTAAATAGACAAGTGACAGTCAGCATATACTTGTTACCTCTCGATGATCTAGTTACCGGTCCGATGAAGTCAATTTGGATGTCCGTCCATGGCATTACCACCCCTCGTTTTTGAAGAGGTGCACGGTGAGTGGGTGCTTTTGGCTGAAACTGAGAACAGATTAGACAACCCTGACAATATGTCTGAACATCCTTCAACAAATGAGGCCAATAAGCATACTCCCTTAATATCTCATAGGTGATCTTATCACCACGGTGACCAGATGTGGGAGCATCATGAGCATGTTGCAACATTAAACCTCTGAATGTAGTAGGGACAACCCACTGTGGAATACCATGTTTTGATGTCCTCATTAACAATCCATCCTGTAATTTGAATTGGGATTTTGATTTCATTAGGATTCTGAGGTCTTCCTTACCATCACAATCTTCTTTGGAAATTGGATTGTTGTCAGGATCTTCAATGTATCTGTAGAAGATCCCAATGATGGGATCCTCTTTCTGGCCGGTAATCAGATCCTCACTAGGAAAATCTTGGCTCCATTGTACCACCTCATTTCCTGATTGTTTCTGAGCTTGTTGTCGGGTAATTGCTTCCACATGTATTACACCCATTAAGTGGTCAATGTCTAGTAATTCTCCACTTATGGCTCCTTGTTTTGCCAATGAGTCTGCAAGATCATTTCCTTCTTTGTCTATTCCCTGAATTTTAGAATGACCTTTGGTCTTTTTCCAATAGACAGTTAATCCATTCGCTACAACCATTTCATCTATTTTGCAGAATAACTTACCATGTTTCACTGGTTTGTGGTTGCTTTTGTGCATGCCATTTCTTTTCCAGGAGGGTAAGTATTCCACAAAACTGTTCCGGACATAATTGGAATCAGTAATAATTACAATCTTTTTGAGTCCGTACTCAATTGCCATCTCAATAGTCTTATAAACGGCAGTAAGTTCCGCCACTTGGCTGCTTTTGGGACCAATGTTATATCCAATGGATATATTCGGGAAGTCATTGGTCCATGCAATGCCAATACCGGCCACTAACCTGTGTTCATTTTCAACTGTAGCATGATAGGCGCATCCATCCACAAATACACATGGTAATGTATGACAGGACTCCTCATCGAATACTTTGTAGGGTGACACTAGTTGTTCATCTAGGAAGTCATCTTCAATGGTTTCCGGACCCGGGGCAGCACAGTCGTGGAGATCAGCGAGACCTTGTGCAACTGGGCTTCTCTTATTCTGTTTATACCGGATCTCTAGTGGCCAACCTTGTAAAGATAAAGTCCAAGCAGTTATCCTACTATTAGACAAGTTACCATCCCTTATTCTTTCACTTTGCAGATATTGCAATGGTTGATGAGCTGTTTCAACAATGATTTTCTCTCCTTGGATATAACTCCGAAAGTTTTGCAAGGCCCAGACAGTTGATAATAGAGCTTTTTCACACTCACTGAATTTAACTTCCACAGGAGACAATGATTTACTTGCATAAGAAATGATTTTACCTGTGTTGTCTTGCTTCTGGTAGAGAACGGCACTCATGCTGACATCAGTAAAACCTGTTTCCAAGTAAAAAGGCTTACCTCCTTCCGGAAAAGCTAAACAAGGTGCTTGGGTGAGTTTCCTCTTTAGCTGATTCATAGCTGCTTCTTGGGCATCACCCCAGTCCCAGGCCACATCCTTCTTCCGGAGATGTAAAAGGGGCTTTGATAATTCAGCATAATTATCAATGAATTTACGGGAGTAATTTGTCATACCTAAGAATGATCTCAATTCCTTCAGGCTAGTAGGGGTCTTGGAATTCAGGACTGCCTCCACCTTCTTTTTCTGAGGATTTAAACCTTCTAACGTTACCTCATGTCCAAGGAAGTTGACTCGAGTGCGACACCATTGGGCTTTCTGTAAAGAGAGTTTAACACCTGCCTCCTTCAGTTGGCCTAAGACATGCCTGAGTTCCTGGATATGTTCTTCAAAAGTTGAGCTTTTAAGTAGAACATCATCCACATAGGACAAGGTTCCCCTTTCAAGTGCGTCCGGCATAGCTTTATGCATGAATACAGCAAATTCATGACCGGAGTTGATATATCCAAAAGGCATACGTGTCCAGGTAAACTGCTGTTTCCCAAAAGTAAAGGCCAGTTTGTATTGGTCCTCTTCCTTCACCTTAATGGTCCAATATCCTTGAGCGCAATCAATGGCAGTGAAAATCTTGGATCCTTGCAGTTGTGCTAAGCACTGATCAATATACGGTACGGGCCAGCCGGACATGTATACACGTTTATTGAGCTGCCTTAAGTCAGCACACAAACGCCATTGACCATTGGGTTTGAGGATTCCTAAAATTGGGTTATTATAAGAACTGTGCACCGGTCTTATAATACCTCGTTCTGCCAGGTTCCTTATGATTTCGGATAGTGACTCATAGGAGGCTAATGGAAGTCGATATTGTTTGACAAATACCGGAGGTGAATTGGGATCGGTTTGGATTCGAGCAACATGCAAGTCTGTTGACCCACAGTCAAAAGAATCCTTGGCAAATATCTCCTGAAATTCCATAAGGACTTCCTTTAGCTGCTGACGTTCTGCATCATTAGAGCATCCGTCAGCTAAGGAGATTTGCTCTGCCACTCTTTCCTGAAATCCTGGGAAGATTTCAGGCTGACCAATCTCATAGGCTTCTTCTAGCCTTGAGGTTAGATCCCCTGGATATTGACTTACCTTTCCCACGTTGTCTGGATGTCCTGGAGATTCCTGTTCACTGAGCGGGTGATCGAAAACAAGGGAGGATTCCTCAATCCTACAGATCCCTTCCTCAGAACTGAAAGGATAAACAGACTGAACGGTGAATAACCCCTCCGGAGAGGAGGAAAAAGATTGTTCCACTAACTGTTCCTCAGTTAGGTATTGTTCTGGTATCAGGCCAATCACATAATTTTGAAAACCAAAAGTATAGTATCCAGACTCCAACGCCAATCCTAAAACCGTTCCCTTACATAGGCGTATGTCCTGGGGTGCCATATTGTGAATCACAATATGTATTGAAGGTTGGTTTATACTTACCATGGGTGTATGCGTAACGGCCAGACCTAATTGCTGCATCCTGTTAGAGAGACAGATTAAGGCATCTGGGTTGTTCAGCCTTTGTCCTCTCCTGATTTGGATTGGTAGGAGGAATTGATTAGCCCCTACAGGAACAGTAACATCATTAAGCACTTGTATACTTACCGCGTACGGCATCTGTTGTGCTGATTTCAGGGCAGCGTCCTCATCCTGAAATTCACATGGGTCCCCCTTTAGTCTACTCCAAAGACAAAAGTTAACCAGGTCTATTTGAACGGCAAAGCGATGTAACACATCATTACCAATATACATCTGGTATTGGGGATTGTCAAGTACAAGAAATACATGTTTAACTGTTTTACTACCTATGGATATAGATAACAAACATTTAGCAATGATATTATACCCTTCGGCATGCTCATCCAGATCCTGTATCCAGTGATTTTGGGGAGAGAGATATCTGATCATTTTAGGGTTAGCAATTTGCTTGAACATGCATTCACTTATATAACTACATTCCTGCTTTAGGTCCAGTTTGCCATATTTGGTCTTTCCTAGATCATGGATCTGTATGGGAAAAAACACATTTTCATTAACCTTTTCAATTTCTGTAAGGAACTGGGAATGGTCACCCCCTTTGGCGGGCTCCTGATCCTTCCTGTGGAGAGATATGGTTAATACATCACCTTCCAGAAAAATACTTTCAATTTTCTCTGGGGAAACCCTGATAGTATGATCATCCTCATAGTCTCCTCGTGGGTTATGATCATCTATTTGCAATATAGTTATATCAGGTAGCTGACTGTTTCTAAAATGGATCTCAATCGAATCGGGCCTCTCTTCAATCACGTGGCAGTTGCGTCTGGCATGCTGGGAATTAGCACGCTGGTATTGTATTGGCACATTCACCTGGGACCAAATGATATTGTTAATGCAATCAATAATAGTGTTTAGTCTCCGGAGTAAATCTATTCCAATGATGAAACGATCATGTGGAATTTCTACTATGATAACAGGGTGTCTGATTACCTTATTACCAAGCCTGAGTTGCAGCCAAGAAGTACCTAGAACCTGCAAGGAGTCACCACCAACACTCAACAACGAACCTGTAAACTCTCTGAGCTTTGGCTTTTCTGCTGCTAATTCTACTATTTGGAGGTAATATCGGTGTGATAATATAGTGGCCTGTGATCCAGTATCAATTAACCCCATGATTGATTGGGGCTATGATTCTGGGAATTCCACATAATATCTACCATCAGATTCATATAGTTCACACATGAAGTTAGCATGTTCCAACATTTGTGGATTCTTCCATTGGTTGGCTTTAACAGGAATATTACCTTGTGCAGGAGACTGCATTTGCTTACCCACTGGCCCTTCTATGCGAGGGTCTCTTAGTTCCTTTTGAACTGCATTACAGCAGGTTTTTGGCTTTTCATCTGTCAGCGCTTTTATGGAAGTTTCCTGTGGATTTGCGACTGCTAAAGACATGTTGTAGTGTACTTCGGATGGCTTAGGCTTAAATTGTGAGACACAAGAATCATTAATACACACAGCACCTTCATCCAAAGATGAAGGATGGATATTAACATTGGATGCAGATTTTTCCTGATTGCACATATCATTTGGAGAAGAAACAGAGTTAGAATAAGGTTGCTTTACCACATTAACCTGTTTCCTTTTACAGGCGAGTGTTGCCTGAGTACCTGTGTTCTGGATTATTGATTGGTGTTGACAGGTGTAGCTCCCCCTAAAAAAGAATTATTGGGCTGGGCAGTAGCAGCAACACCTGGGTTAATGGTAGCCATTCGCTCCATTAATTGAGCCATCTGATTGGTAAGCTGATTTACCTGAGCATACAAACTACTCCTCCCATTACTTCTAGGCCCATTATCCCTAGAGGGGGATGGCTGAGGCTGATAGGGATTAGAGTTAGGGTGACTATGCCTTTCCTGGCGTGGGGGCTGAGACCTGCGATAGCTGGGCCTGTAACTCCCATATCTCCACGTATTCCTAGGTATTGGGGGGTTTTCTTCCCTATTTACTCGGGGTTCCCTGGTCTCAGTACCTGAATGGACAGGCGTGGGATTAACCCTTTCCTGCCTGGTAGGTTTGGGACCTTTTACCACTGCTGCATAAGTCTTTCTCTCAGACTCCAATTCTAAGTGTTCATTTTTAACACTAGCTTCAGCTATATGGTGAGTATTTGTTTTGGCAGCTTTTCTTCCCCCATAGTCATCATTTTGTTGCACAGAATACAAAGTAATACTTTCTCTTACCAACCATTCCAAAGGCTTACCTACATGGAACTCTCGAGCCAATATTACCTTTATCTGGGGATGTAAGGCTTCATAAAATAGTGTTTTAAACTCTGGGTGCTCAAAATCAGGATTTTTTTCAGTAAGGGTATAGGCATTTTTTAATATGGCCAGAAATTCAATGGGACTCTGATTTGGGTGACACCTTAAATTATACATAGCCGCCTTGGCTGCAGTAGTAGTCCTAAACTGCCCAAACTCTTGTTGGCAATGCTGTTTGATATCACTCCAGGCATGGATTTTCATATCCTGCAGTGAGTCAAAGAAATGGCTATATTTACTCTCAAATACCCAGGGGAGAAAGGTGATTTTATGCAGGTCAGAATTCATATTCAGTGTGGCCATGGCTCGCTCATAGGAATCTAAATGATCAGTTATAGAGATGGATCCCTTTTTGGAAAACATGGTTACCGTCTCTCTTAGAAATTTGATTACTTTGGGTGTGTCATACCTGTGATCCTGGGTGGATGGGTTACTCCTACTGGCTCTGATGCCTCTCTTGGAGTACCTTTTAGGGTTACCCCTGCCTGCCCCAGTATGACTAGGCCCCAAAAGTAAAGCTGGAGCTGATTCCTCAATGCTACCCTCTGAATACAATGTGTCTCCCTCAGAGTCACTGGTATCACTACGGTACTCCTCCTTTAGATAAGAAGGTACAACAGGCACATTTACTGTGTCTGCCATAACTGAACTCTGTTTTCCAGATTCTCTTGTTTCCATTAATACCCGTGACATCTGACTGATCTGAATTTGTAGGGTTTCTATCTGGGAATTAAATCTATCCTGTATGATTTGCATCTTATCAGTAGTGGAGTTAGTTATCTCCCTGCTAGATAGAGCATCCTTTGCTGGGGATCCCCTTCCCAGATGTTTGAGGTGTGCCTCACATTCTTTTTCTAGCTGTATACACATTTCTCTGAAATGGTGGGCTTCCTGTTCAAATTTACATTTTGCAACTAAGGCCTCAGTCATTTCATTTCTTAAACGCGTATTTGTTTCTCTAGTTTGATTTAAGAGTGATTTATGGTTTTCTAACTGACCTCTGATCACATTTATCTCATCCCTTAGCTCTTCTCTTTTTAAATCCAGATTGATGTGTGTCTTAGTCAGTTCAGAATGAGCATGAGTTATTTGAGATAGGTCCTTATTGATTTGTTTTAATTCTGAATTTTTCTTTTCAAGTTGCTGAGCAAATTCCAAATTCAGATAAAACATTGTAGGCCATGTGTCAAATATTGCTTTATCCCGAACTGACTCTTTCGTTGCAGGGAAATGTTTTATGAATTGGGCTACTTCACTTTCCTCATGCCATAAGTTCTCTGCAATAAGTTTGGCCCTGTCTTGTAAAGTGTCTATCCATGCGTTTACTTCTAGCTTGATGTCTAGTCTTTTACGTATATATTGCATGATACATAGTTTAGCACATTCTCTATTAGCCAATGTCCTAAAGGAATTGTCAGTGTTTGCCTGACTCATCTGAGATTCCTGATCTGAACCACTTTCAGCAACAGACATTTTAGAATGTATTATCTTAGCTCAATCAAATATAAAATACAATATATCTACACTGTGAGTGCAATACCTTTATCTCAGATACAGGCTTTCAAGTATATGATATTAATCGCTAGTAATCTCAGTCCAGTGCCTCCATATAAATGTCAGAGATAAGTGGAATTATGAAAGATTAGATGCCACTAAAGATGGCCAATAACCATTCACAATAACAGTATCTCCCAAGTTCGTTTTACAAGGCGATAATATGACATACACTTAAACCACTATGTAAATGAAATAAAGCATACAGTGACAAAATATGAAAATTTATTTACACACACTAATATAGAAATAACACACAATAATAATAATAATACATTAATTGAGCCAGTACACCAACAAACAACAACCTATTGTTAGTCAATACAAACAAAACAGTTACAGACCTGAGAACTCAATAGGTTGTAAAACAAAGGCAGTGGCAGAGTAAACAAAAACAGACCATACACACACAATCTATCAATAGCCGCTTTACTGTGAGCAGTGTAGTGACTTCTATCCACACAATCCTTGTGTATCAGAGTAACCAACACTAATGCAGAACCAGATTCTACTAAAACCCGATATTACACTAACTGATCTAATTTTCCTTAAAGACCATAAATATCAGTGTGCAATGGTATACATAGACTACTAATATATTTACTTTTAGTATTTCAGCATATAATGAGTGCAACACATATGATAAATCAAATATTCTCACTTATAAATATAAGAATTAGGCTGTTATTTAATATCTTCATCTGCAGAAATAAGGATATCAAACTATAGCCTGCTAGGTCTAATGGCTTAGAATTGAAGCCAGTATAGAATTTGATTTACCATACAAGGTTGCAGAAACAACACACTAAAATATAAATTCAAAGTAGACTATATTTACCAAGGTATAATCAATAGTTTCTGGATCTGTTCCCTCTGGAATGATGTTGGATATCGTCAGTATGGCCTCTCTGGATCAAGAATCTCCCCAGCTTGGATCTTTCAGACTTGATCCCTAAAACTCCCCTCTCGCCTAATTTTATCCCAAATTTCCATCTCTATACCACACCCATCGAAGGTGTGTCAGATGTATGTGTTTTAATCTGGTTGGTTCTCTGAAAACACTCCTCTCTTAATATTTGATTAGGGTATAATAATATTAATCAAAAGGGGGCACTCTTAGCTCACAGATCTGACCATGTTTAAATCACAAACTTTGTAATCACCAGGGTCCCACCTGAATACAGTTTAATGTATATGTGCCCTCTAAGATTTTAGCGTATAATTTCCTAATTGTGATAAAAACCCAGGAAGCATTCAAACTATTCTTGATTTTAGGAATATGAATATATATATGACTACATTACAATTAAAATGAATATAAACACTCATAACTTATTCTATGGCATATTATGTAATATCTAATCACTTCTACTACACCACATGTACCAAATATATTGTTCTATGGTATTTAATTGCAATATTCATGGTTAAGGTATAGTAACTGTAATGAATTAAATAGATAGAAATCAAAGAGTGTATCTTATTAATAAAATACAGAATATCTATTTATGCATTTATACAACCATACATGTACCAATACATCTGCCTTCACATATGGATGTAAATATATATGTAAACAGATATCTATATACTTGTATATAAGTTATCTGTTTAGCAGGTCACATCTTAATTCATTCCATTTTCTAGGCATTTGTTAGTTAGATTTCTCAGGTTTCTATTTGCACACCTGGTATATACACTTCTAACACAGAGCTCTCTCATGATTCCCAGGTATTTGGTTTTCCCATCATAAAACCAGGCCTTTGTTTATCAGATAGTTAACTTAGATTGACCCATTGTCTTCTCAAAGTCTTCCCCAAACATCACTGAAAGTTGGACAATGATACTAAGTAACAAAGCAGAAGACTGAAACACAGAGGTCAATTAAAGGTTCTTCTTAATATCAGAATATGAGTCCATTTTGTCCCCCATAGTATGAGATGTATTAAAATACCCTGACACCAGAATACACAATATATTTTGTGTTCTTATGGACTCACATAATATAGCTTCTGTACCACCAACACAATATTTGGGTAATTGTAAATCAGGAACAACTGACATAACCATTTACAAAATGCCCTGTGAAGGGTCATACATCACTATAAGTGATGACCTATATTATATCCTTGATGTTTAAATAACTGGGCATTGTCTTTTGTAACTTGCAAGTTGGGCTAAGAGATAATTAACTAAGATATAATAAATATCTTGGGTCATGCAATTACATATATTACAGTGTTTTAATATCAACAGGATATTTTGGGAACTGTGCACCAAAACCGGAATTCCAGCTCGGCCAGTAGTGGAAAAATTGAGGGGAAAAATGCATTAATATAAATGATGATCTATACTTATCTATACTGTGACAGTATCTGGGAGTTGTCGTTCCCAGTGTGCATGATGGGCTATGAGGTGATCAGCCGGAATACCAAAAGGAGCTTGTATCATCCGAGAACATAAAATACAGTTCCAAAAGTGTTCACAAAATGTTTGTTCGATTGTAAAACAATAGTATATGTCCAATCAGAACATCAGATCCCGAAATAGCTCTACGTTGGACTCTTCATTCTTCTCGATCGTTTGGCCCTCGGCTTATCTGAAAAGGCCTTGGTCTTGGGCGGATAGATCTTCGTGGACGCTGAGGTAGGGGCCTCGGTGGGTTTTTTGTCAAATTGTAGAAATCCAGAGAGGTCCACTCTGGCAGATCAATAGTGGGTAACTCTAGCTCAGCCAGCAATGGGGGAACATCTTGCGGTGATTGGATGACATGCAATGCTGTGGCCGTGCGAATGTGTAGGGCGAACGGGTTAGTCCAGCGGTACCTTTGTCTGGCCTCCTGCAGTATATTTGTAAGAGGTCGCAGGGCTCGTCTTTTGTTCAGAGTGATCCTGGAGAGATCTTCGAAAAAGGAGATCTGTTGGCCTTCGATATCCCATATACGTCGGGCTCTGGCAGCTTTCATAACCGCATCTTTTAGCGGAAATTTATGAAAGCAACAAATCACTTCTCTGGGCGGAGCATCAGGAGGGCCTCGTTTGCTGACCTGACTTCAGACTTGTAATTTCAGATGTTACAGAGGCCATAGATCCGTCCAGTTTAGCGATTGAGGCCTTCAGGCCCGCCAGTTCCTCCTGGACCATGTGGCGTACCTCTTCTTGTACGGCTCTGCGCACTTCCAATATCAAGTTCGAGAAATCCTCTTTGGTAGGCATAGATTGGAAAATGCTTGAGAAGATCCCAAAGCCTTTTGTCTTTGCCCTGGGGACGGTGAGTCACTATCAGGGTGGTATGAGGTCGGGGAAGGAGAGCGCGGCCTACCCTCGTGGTCCGGTTGTGAGGACATAGCTGCTGGAGTACGAAAGAAGTCTCGGAGGGACGAGGAAGCTTGATTTATCGTCAGAAGCGGCGGAGCAGACTCACTATGCGGCCATCACTCTCTCCTGGCGAGCCATGCCCCCTCTATGTGAGGTTTTTTAATACACTGTTTTCTATCATCCACCGATTTGAAGTGGTGTCTGGTCCTCTTCCTATTCAGATGGTTTGATCTTTTCATTCCCAGATGAGCATCAAGGTAATCTCTCACAAGACCGAAGGCCTTAATAGTCCAGTTAAACATAAAATACCCGTCAGGAATTACATCAGCCATGGGACTGATATTACCATGAGACCCATTCTAAAACTAACTAGGTCCCTCAATATTTGGATTTGGACCATTCTTACCAAAAATCACCTCCACTTTAGCATGAAAACTCAGAAGTGAGATAGAGAGGGCCGCTACCTCCTGGTCACGGGCACAATAAACAACCAAACAATAACTCTAGATGAGGTAGCTTTTTTTTTCGGTTTTCTGCCTTTTCTTTTTTAGTTTTAATTGTTTGTCATGTATTTACATGGTATAAAATTGCAGTGCAAGATGAAGCACAAGTTTCTTTACTGTCGAAAACTTTATTTTGTAACAATTAACAATAATTCAGTTGTTCATTTTAAGCAGTATTTGTTACTTCAATTGTCTTTTTTACCTTTTATATATCCCCTGATACATTGTAGACTTTATAACCAAAAAATGAATACAATATAATTTAAAAAATAAAACTGAAGCAAGTATCTTGCAAATCTTGATCTAATGTAGAAATATAAAAACAGAAGCACAAAAAAATGGAATAATACTCCTGTAACACAGGTGCCCTCCAATCCCAGACAATAAAATCAAGAGCTCAGCACCAACAACTGTTTTAATATGCATACCTTATGTAGATTTCTGGACTGGATGTCTCCTCGGAGACACTGCAAAGCATGTAGAAGAAGAGCCTCATGCTGATATACTCTGAAGAAGTTGTAGTATTCCTGGCGAAACGTGTAGGAAGTGAGTGGCAAGTTGTTATTGACTACTGCTATTAACTTGTAGATATTGGTACTATTACTGAGCCAGTGGGCTAGACTGTGAATTTTCTACACACCTGTGGTTGTTTGCAGCAGCCTCGCTCTCAACAATGGAGATTTGGCGAACGCTTGCTGCTGGAGTGTGAGGATATGGAACTGGATGGAGACCAATATGCAGGGCAACAATATATATAAAGGTATAAATGTAATAAATACGAGAGATGATCAACCTTGCACTGATATGAGGATATAATCTGTAGGAATCCGATAGCATATAGTCCACACCAACATAGGTTGTATACAGGTACAGTTTCCACTTGTAATCCGCAATAGCAAAGGTTGCTTGGAGGAAGATGTACACTTGTAATCCACACTGCAGGGGTACTTGGAGATAAATGAGGATAGCAATGGTCAAGGAAAACAGACAATCTTCAGCATGATAAACAGTCCGGGATCAGGGGCAATAGAAGGACAGCAAACGATAAACAAGCCAGGGTCAGAACCAGAGAATCAGCAAAACGATGAACAAGCCAGGGTCAGTACCAGAAAATCAGCAAAACGGTGAACAGTCCAGAATCAGGGGCACAGGCAGACAGAAGAGTAGTCAGGTAAATCCAAGGGTCAGTAACGATAATCAGGAAAATAAACGCTAGGCTTCAGAAAACACGAGAATCACCAAGCACTGCTTGTCTGGTGATTCTGCCTATTAAATCCTCCCGCGCTTCGCGGGTATGCGACGGGCGTAACCTCATCAGACGCGCGCCTCCGTGTAGAAGGATAAACTAGCGGTGTGAACGCGCTAGCAAGCGCGTGAGATGGATCTTGGCTGCAATGCAAGGGGGGTGTACTCAGGAGAGCTGCTGCGGGGAAGATCCAGACAGGGGGTGTACTCAGGAGAGCTGCTGCGGGGAAGATCCTGACAGTTCCCCCTCCCAAGGCGAGACCCCCGGGCCTGGGCGATCAGGATGGCGAACATGAAAGGCTCGAACCAATTCATCAGCGTGAACTAGGTTGGCTGGTTCCCAAGATCTGTCGGCTGAACTATAGCCTCTCCAATGGACGAGGTACTGAAGCCGGCCACGATAAAGACGAGAATCCAACACCTCCTCAACCTCGTATTCTTCGACCCCATCCACCAGAACCGGAGCAGGAGGGGATACCGTCCCCCCCGGGAAGGAATTGTTCACCCAAGGTTTGAGTAGAGATACGTGGAACACTGGATGTACCTTCATGGAGGGGGGTAAGCAAAGCCTCATGACCAAAGGAGATATGACCTTGGTGATGGAGAATGGTCCAATGAACCTGGGGCCCAAATTCTTTGTGGGACAAGAGAGTTTCAGGTGTTTAGTGGACAACCATACTTTGTCACCAGGTTTGTATAACGGAGCGTCGGATCGGTGACGGTCAGCAAAGTTCTTGTACCTTTGTTGGGATTGGAGAAGGGTATTACGTAGTAGAGTATACGTGCGGGTGATATTACGTACGTGTATGGAGACAGAAGGAAAGGTGCTGGAGATGGGTGCTCCAGGAAGCATGGAGGGGTGAAAGCCATAGTTCACAAAGAACAGTGATCTCCCAGTAGAGCTGTGGATGTGGTTATAATAAGCGAATTCAGCTAGAGGCAAATAAGAACTCCAATCATCCTGGAGGTGTGTGGTGAAACACCTCAGGTATTGCTCTAGAGTCTGATTGGTTCGTTCCGTCTGACCATTACTTTGGGGATGAAACGCTGTAGAGAGAGAACGGTGAATATGCAATTCGGCACAGAAGGCTTTCCAAAAATGAGACTTAAATTGGGTCCCCCGGTCGGAAACTATGTTTTCAGGTAGACCATGTAATTTAAAAACTTCACGTAAAAAGAGATCAGCAGTCTCCGTAGCCGAAGGTAAATGAGTGTAGGGGACAAAGTGTGCCATTTTGGTAAAGCGATCCACAACCACCATCAATGTGTTGTATTGTTGAGACAGTGGTAGATCCGTAATGAAATCCATGGACACTTCGCTCCAAGGTCTTGTAGGTATGGACAAAGGTTGGAGGAGACCCGAAGGTTTGTGATGGCTACCTTTAGCACTGGCGCAGGTGTCGCAACTAGAAACAAACCTCCGTACCTCGTCTCTTAGTGTAGGTCACCAAAATGTTTGTGAAATGAGATCTTTGGTTTGACAAACGCCACCATGCCCTGTTGTTGGAGAGTCGTGGAAGAACTGCAAGATCTGTAGACGAGCCTCAGGGGGTACATACACTTTATCTTGATAAAAGAATAATCCTTGTCGGTGTGTCAATTGTTCAGGATTGGGTACATCGGGACTTGAAGGATGAGTACGAATGGTATCCCAAATAGACTGTGTGGCATTTAAGAAATGTTCCGACTGGAGTATAGTACTTGATCTCTCTTCATGAATATCTTCGGAATTGGACATACGTGATAGAGCATCCGCTTTGAGATTGCGGGAACCTGGACGGTATGTGATATGGAGTTGGAAGCGCATGAAGAAGAGTGCCCATCTCGCCTGTCTCGGTTGTAATCTCTTAGCAGTACGCAAATATTCGAGATTTTTATGATCTGTAAAGACTGTTATCGGAAAATGCGCACCGTCTAGCAAATGTCGCCACTCCTCCAACGCGAGTTTGATTGCTAGTAATTCTCTTTCACCGACGTTGTAATTTCTCTCTACCTGTGATAGTGTTCTAGAGAAAAAGGCGACGGGGTGCAACTGTTCATCCTCTTTGTGACGTTGGGAAAGAATTGCCCCCACTGTAGTATCAGAAGCGTCCACTTCCAGCGAGAAGGCTCTTGTCGGATCTGGGAGAATTAAAATAGGGGCTGTGGTAAATCGAACCTTCAAGGAATTGAAAGCCTGTTGTGCTGTGTCATTCCAGAAAAATGGTCTGTTTTTAGAAGTTATGGCAGTAATAGGTTGTATGACCTTAGAAAAGTTCCTGATAAATTTCCTATAGAAATTTGCAAAGCCCACGAATCTCTGTACACTTTTCCTATTAGTGGATGTGGGCCATTCCTGAATAGCATTGATCTTTTTTGGATCCATCTGAATGTTGTTCGGTGATAAAATAAAACCCAAAAACTCAACTGATCTTGTCTCAAATTTGCATTTCTCCAATTTTGCATATAGTTGGTGTTGTCTTAGACGTGCGAGGACAGTACGGACATGCTCTCTGTGTTTCTCTAGTGATGAGGAGTAGATGAGTATATCATCAAGGTAGATGACAACGAAACGGTCCAGGATGTCACGGAAAATATCATTAACGAAATGTTGGAAGGTGGCTGGTGCGTTACACAGTCCGAATGGCATAACCTTATATTCAAAGTGTCCGTAACGTGATCGGAAGGCGGTTTTCCATTCATCTCCCTTTCTAATTTGTACCAAGTTATATGCACCTCAAGATCAATCTTTGTGAAGACTTGAGCTGAACGGAGGTGGTCCAAGAGTTCCGAAATAAGAGGTAGAGGATAACGATTTTTTGTTGTAATATTATTGAGTTCCCTATAGTCAATGCATGGTCGTAATCCACCGTCTTTCTTCTTGACAAAGAAAATGCCAGCCCCAGCAGGTGAAGTGGATGGTTGTATAAAACCCTTGGCTAGATTTTCTTCTATGTAGTCTTTTAATGAGGTGAGTTCAGGTTCGGCGAGATGGTAGATTCCTCCAAAAGGAATGGGTGCTCCGGGGAGAAGATCGATAGGACAATCATAATCCCTGTGAGGAGGGAGTACATCTGCCTTTTTCTTCTCAAATACGTCTTGGTACTGAGTGTAAACCGAGGGTAACGTAGAGGAGGAATCGGGTTCTGCAATGAGACACAAAGTACCTTTGTCCAGACATGTGTCGGTACAGTGTTCAGAAGTAAACGTCAAGGTACCTGTTCCCCAATTTATAACGGGATTATGTAACCGGAGCCATGGAAGCCCTAGAATGAGGGAGAAGATAGGTGCTGGTACAATATCGAACTGGATGAGTTCTTGATGTCCTTCGCCGATAGTCATGACTAAGGGAATGGTCTCGTGAGTAACCGGCCCTGTCTTCAACGGGCTACCGTCTACGAGTTGGATATGCATTGGCGACTTCTTACGATGGGTAGGTATTGCGATGGCTATGGCAAGATCGGTGTCGATAAAACATCCACTGGCTCCGGAATCCACCATCGCCATCAGGGAAATAGGGCCTTTAGTCCACTGTAGGGAGAGAGGGATGGAAAGATGAGGAGTCTTATCTGTAGACGTTACTGTATTTCTTTCGGTCGGAGAAAAGGTGATCTTACCATTCGTAGATCGTCTACGGGCACGGCATTCCTTGTACATATGACCTGGTTTGCCGCAGTACAGACAGAGATTCAGATTCCTACGTCTGGCCTTCTCTTCTGTAGAGAGGGGACCTAGAACTAGTCCGATCTGCATGGGTTCATCGGTGCCTTGGGAGTAGGAGTTCTGGTCTCGTAATGGTGGGGACTGTAAGCAGCTCCTGTAGATGGAGTATTGTAGGTTCGTTCCGCTTTTCGTTCCCGTAGTCTGCGGTCTATCTGAGTGACTATACGAGTAAGATCATCCAATGAGGAGGGTATACCAACTCGTGCCAATTCGTCCTTAAGACCATCAGAAAGTCCTAAACGGAACTGTTCAAGTAGCGCTGATTCATTCCAAGTCGTTTCCAAAGCGATCCTGCGGAATTCGGTAATATACTCCTCTACTGGTCTACGGCCTTGTTTAAGGGAGCGAATTGCGCTTGTGGCTGAGGTAACTCTAAAAGGATCCTCATATAAGGAGTCCAGGGCTTGTCGAAAGGACCCCAGGTGTCAAGGACTGGACTATTGGTATGAAGGAGGTGGTGAGCCCATAATTGGGGTTCCTCCGTGAGAAGAGAAATCACGGTATGTATCTTCACGTAATCAGATGTGTAGGTTCGTGGACGGAGATTAAATAGAATTTGACACGAAGTGATGAAGGTACGGTACTTCTTTCTATCTCCAGTGAATTTCTCTGGTAGTACCACTTGTGGTTCGAGAGTGGTAGCTCCCTCCAGTAACATGGGAGGCGGAGGAGGTGCATGAACCCCCACTGTTGGTTCAGGGGCATTACCCGGATGGGTCTGTAAATGTTGTACCTGCTGTTGCAGGTGGGCTTGGCCTGTTTGTAGGTCTTGCACTGATTGATTCAGTGTTACCAATTGCTGAGTGAGAGCAGCAATTGCTTCCGTAGGTCCTGCGGTCTCCATGATGATGAAGGCTTGGTGATTATGTGAGGATATGGAACTGGATGGAGACCAATATGCAGGGCAACAATATATATAAAGGTATAAATGTAATAAATACAAGAGATGATCAACCTTGCACTGATATGAGGATATAATCTGTAGGAATCCGATAGCATATAGTCCACACCAACATAGGTTGTATACAGGTACAGTTTCCACTTGTAATCCGCAATAGCAAAGGTTGCTTGGAGGAAGATGTACACTTGTAATCCACACTGCAGGGGTACTTGGAGATAAATGAGGATAGCAATGGTCAAGGAAAACAGACAATCTTCAGCACGATAAACAGTCCGGGATCAGGGGCAATAGAAGGACAGCAAACGATAAACAAGCCAGGGTCAGAACCAGAGAATCAGCAAAACGATGAACAAGCCAGGGTCAGTACCAGAAAATCAGCAAAACGGTGAACAGTCCAGAATATGGGGCACAGACAGACAGAAGAGTAATCAGGTAAATCCAAGGTAAATCCAAGGGTCAGTAATGATAATCAGGAAAATAAACGCTAGGCTTCAGAAAACACGAGAATCACCAAGCACTGCTTGTCTGGTGATTCTGCCTTTTAAATCCTCCAGCGCTTCGCGGGTATGCGACGGGCGTGACGTCATCAGACGCGCACCTCCGTGTAGAAGGATAAACTAGCGGTGTGAACGCGCTAGCAAGCGCGTGAGACGGATCTTGGCTGCAATGCAAGGGGGGTGTACTCAGGAGAGCTGGTGCGGGGAAGATCCTGACAGGGGGTGTACTCAGGAGAGCTGCTGCGGGGAAGATCCTGACATAGAGGGTCGTGACTGGCAACCCACGTGTGAATGATTTGCACTAGAGCTGGTCCCTGTACATATTTTATTTGTGACTTTTATTTCAATACATTTATTTCAATACATTTTCAATACATTAGATGGTGTTATGCTATGTATCAACCCTCTCTTCCACTACATGCATTTCTATCTCTCTGAGAAGAAATACAGTCTGCAAGTCTACATAAGATCGACTAAGATTTTTAAAAAAAGTTGTTGCCTACATTGATATGTTGATAGAATAACATAAGTAGCATAAATAACATGAGAACATGTTGTGGAATTGGTACCAAAGTTGCAGTATTTTGCCTCCTTTCAAGGATTATACATCTACATTTTGTTTCATTACCTGCAGAGTTTGTATATTACCTCAATCTGCAATTTGTTTTCATTTTTCACAAAATTCCGTTTGATCTTTGAGTTTCTGCTGTTTGACGTTTCTAGAACATTTGAGAGTAAACAAAAAAACAACTATATGAGCAGAAGCTGTGCCGTACATTCAAACACAATGGGTTGCTTCCTTGTTTGGCACACTGAACACAATTATGTAAAAATAGCACAAAAAGATGTACCTTAATTAGTATAAGATGGGCACCCCAAGTTTCTAAACTTTAGATGTGCTTTATTGCACTATTACCACAGTCTAACTTTCGTAACCAACTTTTCCACATAATTGCGATTCTCCTCATTGCACTGTCTCTTGTTACATTGAAAGGAGAGTACGACACCACAGAGCAGGGCCATCTTTAACCCCTTAGAGACATGACTTTTTGGCCGTGTCTTACTCCTGGTGACATGGACTGTTTTAACATTTCTGTGGTGTTTGTGTCTAGATGTAGATTTCTTTTTTCTAATTTACTGTACCCACATAAATCATATATTGTTTTTAGTGCCATAAGAAAGGCATTCTTTAGATACCATTATTTTCATCACATTTTCTTCTTTTAAAATATATATATATATATATATATATATTATTTTTTTCACAAATAAAATTCACATCTCCCTTAGAACACACTTCTCCTAACTGTGACCTGAAAAATATTTTACACAATTACAAATGATAAAAAAGACCCATCTTAATAATTTCTATTTGTTTGCCCTAACTCTCAATCTAGCCCTAACTTTAACCCTTATGCTAACACTAATGTAAATTTAACCATAACCCTTATGCTAACCCTTACCTTAGATCTCAAGCTGATTTTGCCTTTTTATTATTTTTTGCATTGCAATATTGCTGACTGCTTCTACACTACTAGTATCTCAGTCTCCTTCTATCTACTTTTCCTGTACCTAAAGTTCCCACTTCCCCATAATCACAACTCTAACTCCCATTTACCTTCTACCCTTGCTCCTAAAATCATTGATCATCCATATCCCGCAGCCATAACTGTCTACCATCCCTTGCTGCATCATGATCCCACCTTACCTTCCAATGGCACCATAAAAATAAAAAAAATGTTAATAAAAATTTAATAAAATAAGATGAGGACATCATCTTGCCTCTTTACAAATCAATGGTAAGACCTCACCTTGAATATGCAGTACAATTCTGGGCACCAGTCCTTAAAAAGGATATTAAGGAACTAGAAAAAGTGCAAAGGAGAGCTACAAAATTTATAAGGGGATTGGAGGATCTTAGTTATGAAGAGAGACTTAAAATTGCATTTATTTACTTTAGAAAAAAGGCGTCTTAGAGGGGATATGATAACATTATATAAATATGTGCAGGGCCAATATAAGGAGCTCTCCAGGGACCTGTTCATTAATAGAAATGTACAAAGAACAAGAGGTCACCCCCTGAGACTGGAAGAGCAAAGATTTCATATGCAGCAAAGGAAGGGATTCTTTATGGTAAGGACAATAAAATTATGGAACTCACTGCCAAGAGAGGTAGTGCTATCAACCACAATAGATGCATTTAAAAATGGTCTGGATGATTTTTTAGAAAAGCAGAACATACAGGGGTATTAATAATAGAGATTTTTGATCCAAGGAGAAATCTGATTGCCCTTTTGGAGTCAAGAAGGAAATTTTTTCCCCCTAGGAGGCAACATTCGAAAAAGCTTCCTTAGGGGTTTTTTTTGCCTTCTTTTGGATCAAAACGCAGAAATGATAGGTAGAAGGGTTGAACTTGATGGACTTTTGTCTTTTTTCAACCTAAATTACTATGTTACTATGTTGCTATGTTACTATGTAAAATGTACTAATTTTATTATTATTAAAATAATTTTGGAACCTGGTATGATGTTAACTCGCATGCGCACCTATGATAGATTAACCTTTGTTTCAAATATTTAGTGCAAAAAAGTTATTTAACTTTGATAAACGTTTTCTAAGGTACACTCTAGGTACACTAGAAATAAATTAGATTTAAGTAGGTCTACATCTCAATTACATCAAACATTATGAATTAAAACACATTTAAAATATAAATTAACATCTATATGTTGCTTAGCAACTATACAGAAGTAGAAATTAATGGAATATACTTTATGTGTTAGGTTGCTAAAGTTAGCAATTTTCAAATATTAATCTGTAATTCGTCTTTATTAATAGCTATCCACAGATATGCTTTGTTATCTTTGCTGGAAGTATTTTGTCATCATAATATGCTATTTTGTGACGTAATGAATTTAAAATATCAGTATACAAATATTTGAAAACATCTTAGAATTAAAATACCCCTACACAAGAAGGAAAAAATGTGAACATATGTCTTATCACTTAGTCCCAAACAGCTACTCATCTAGATAATAATAATATAATACAATAACGTACTCCTATCCAACAAAATGCAAAAAAATTAATACAATTTTTATGAAGCCTCAATTCTATGCCACAATACAAAAATAATTGTTTTATCAAACACCAAAAATCATAGTATAACCATAGAAATGTATTAGTGTTTATCTGCTAAGAATTCTCATTTTCCCTTGTCACAATTCAATGCCAAAATGTACGTGTTCACAACAGTGTTAGTTTTGACGGCAAATTTCGATTTTGTTTTTCTCATAGTCTTTTGACTAAAATGCCATTTTAGTTTAGTCATATTTTAGCCTAAAAGTGTGCTTATATCATGAGAACTATGACAAAAATCTATTGAAATTTTCAGATTATGGACTTGACAAACCTTATATCTAAGAATCTAAAAGCCTTACTACATATATATATATATATATATATATATATATATATATTTGGCCACACCTATTAATTATTGAACTTAGGTGATTAAATAGACCCATTGACCTAGTAGTGCAATCTGCATTTACAAACATTTGTGTAAAAAAGAGGGCCGTTCTGTAAAGCTTTGTAAATTCAAGCGTAGAACTGTGATATACTTTTGCAATACGTTAGTTCATCCCTGCCAGTTATGCCATGGTCATCTGTGATTTTATTCTAAAGTGGGACATGGGATGGTATAGAATTTACCTTTAAAGGGACTATATCACCAAAACATTGTTAATATTGAGACTGCAGAGAATAAAACTTGATGAAAAATGATCTATACATTTGGGTTAGCATAATTGTGAGAAGTGATTATGCACTAAGCAAGTAAGGTGGAGAGTGCGCCTGAAGGAAAGCGTCAGTCCGATTAACTCTTTTAACATTTTACAGTGATGAGTGTTGTAATCGCACTATAGTGCAAAACGACACATGAACGTAGATTAACAAACATACAAGACTGGACAAACGAAGGATAAAAATACAGGTATTATAAATGAACATTAAATGGAATAGGGCAATCTTTGTATTAAGAAAGCTTACAGGGAGTGTTGGTGGGACCTAATTAAAGGACCCCACTTGAAGGCTTTGGGCGTCCGGCGCCCTATTTAAAATGAACTAAAATGAACTAACTCCTGGACTCTAAGTCTTTTAAGTGGCGCCACTTCCGATGTATAAACCTTCTTCGACCACAGTAGAATAATCTGTCCCAATAACAGCAGCTGTTCTTAATGCAATCGCGGCTCCACAAAACAGAAGGCATCAGCTGAGAATATTTTACGTCCACAGCAGAGGGCCCGGCGCATGAAGAGTAGCAAAAATAAAACATTTTCCGGTATGTTTCACCTGAAGAAAAACAAAGTACACAGCATTATGCGTTTCATCTATAAAAGGCTTCTTCAGGGTGCATCTTATGAACGAAACCAGCAGTACGACCTCTCATTTATACTGGAACAATTTAGCTTGTGTAACAGAAGATCGTGATCAACTGTATCAAAGGCCTTTGCAAAGTCTAGGAAAACTGCACCTGTGAGTTCACCACTCTAGATATCACTCTGAATGTCATTGCTCACCTTTAATAGGGTGGTAATTGTGGAGTAATTTGACCGAAACCCAGATTGAAGTGAGGTTAGATAGTTGGAGGGTTGATAATACTCGCACAGTTGATCATGGGCACATTTTTCCAGGATTTTAGAAAGGATAGGTAGCAGTGAGATAGGCCTGTAGTTTGACACTATGCTTACATCACCATTTTTGTGGATGGGGATAACTCTGACTTTTTTCCAGGCTTTGGGGACATAACTGGAGGACAAGGACACATTGATTAAGTGGGCAATGGGTAAATGCCTAAATTTGGAGGAAAACTGTATTTTAAATATGTCTGTGGAGTCTCTCCAGTTTATGACATCGACTGTGGCTTGATATGCAAATTATGCATCACTCATTGAAAACGAGTTAATTTACATGTCACACCACTGAATTATATACTTATGTTAATTTTTGTTTTTTTTTCTTTTCTTTATTTTCCAATTTTCAATTGTCATACAATATGGTCCCTAGTCAGTGAAATGAGTTATTAGTTATTACTGTTTTTAACTCAAATGTTCTAGGGAGTCCTTTAGTGCCTCCTGTCCAAAAAATAATATTTTACCTCCATGGAGGGTAGTGGTGAGCAGTGACACTGTGGATCCTCATCTACTAGACCAGGGAAACATGCCATTCATAATTTTGTATATCTAAATTATACGATATTGCCTTTCAGTCTGCTCTCCACTGAATTAAATAATAGCCCGGGAGGTGGGTATTTCAAACCAGTCAATAGTAGGCTGGTTTGAAATTCACCCAATAGTAGGGCTGAGGCAGGGAGGCTTCTGATTGGCTGACAGAGTCAGACAATTCTCAGTCTGTTTTTTGCATAGAGCAGACTGAAAGGCAATAGCATAGCTGTGGACATATTGTATGTGTATATTTAGTCCTCTTTCCCATATTTGCTATATACTGCTATTTGTGCTTATTTTGCACTTTATTATTCAATGAATGATACTTTACGCATTTATAAAATAAACTTTGTTCATGGTATGTGTATATGGTACACGCACCCTTGCTTTCTTATGATACAATGGGTAGATACCAACATTATTCATAGTGGACATTTAATGGACTTTGTGACAGATAGTGATGCTCAATGGTCCTGACATTCCCACGCACACCAGTGTCCTTATATGGACAGTATGCCTATCCCTAGCAAGTTCTAGTGTAACTTAAAGCCACTTACAGTGCCATTCATCCCCTTTGGCATTTTTCGTGTTTTGTTGCCTCACAACCCGGAATTAACATGGATTGTTTGAGGATTTGCATCATTTAATTTACAGAACATGCCCACAACTTTGAAGATGTTTTTTTTTTTATTGTGAACAAACATCAAATAGGACAAAATAACAGAAAAAGTCAATGTGCATAACTATTCACCCCCCTAAAGTCAATACTTTGTAGAGACACCTTTTGAGGCAATCACAGCTCCATGTCGCTTTGGATAAGTCTCTATGAGCTTGCCACAACTTATCACTGGGATTTTTGCCCATTGCTCATTGCAAAACTGATCCAGCTCCTTCAAGTTGGATGGTTTGCGCTTGTGAACAGCAATCTTTAAGTCTGACCACAGATTTTCTATTGGATTGAGGTCTGGGCTTTGACTAGGCTATTCCAACACATTTACATGTTTCCCCTCAAAACCACTCAAGTGTTGCTTTAGCAGTGTGTTTGGGGTCAATGTCCTGCTGGAAGGCGAACCTCCGTCCTAGCCTCAAATCACACACAGAGTGGAACAGGTTTTGCTCAAGAATATCCCTGTATTTAGCACCATCCATCTTTCCCTCAACTCTGACCAGTTTCCCAGTTAGAGTTTTCTGAAAAACATGATGGTGTTCTTTGGGTGATGTGATGTGTTGGGTTTGTGCCCGACATAGCGTTTTCTTTGATAGACGAAAAGTTCAATTTTAGTCTCATTAGACAAGAGCACCTTCCTCCATGCATTTTGGGAGTCTCCCACGTGCCTTTTTTCAAACTCAAAACCTGCCATTTTGTTTTTTCTGAAAGTAATGGCTTTCTTCTGGCCACTCTGCCATAAAGCCCAGCTGTATGGAGCGTACAGCTTATTGTCATCCTATGTACAGATACTCCAGTCTCTGCTGTGGAACTCTGCAGCTCCTCCAGTGTTACCTTAGGTCTCTGTGCTGCCTATCTGATTATTGCCCTCCTTGCCCGGTCCGTGAGTTTTGGTGGGCGGTCGTCTCTTGGCAGGTTTGCTGTTGTGCCATGTTCTTTCCATTTGGTTATGATATATTTGACAGTGCTCCTGGGGATCATCAAAGAGTTGGATATTTTTTGTATAAGCTAACCCAGCTTGACAGTCTGGTCAACTGACCAGGGTTTCTATGGAAAAGCTGTACCAACAAGTGCCTGCATGTAAAGACATACACAGGAAAGATTTTGCAGAACTCTCTGAGGAGCCTGAAGGGTCACCACCTAAGGAGAAGTTGCTAAGCCAGTCCCTCGATCTGTATTGAGTTCTCCTGGCTTTGCACATTGTCACCGTAACTGTTAAGACTAAGTATCAGCTTTTATTATATTTTACTTTACTTTCTTTTACTTGAATAGAGTTAACTATTCTTGTTTATATTAATAGATTGAGTATTTTAGCATTGTTTATTTGAATAACCTATAGTAGATATTGTTGTAGCGTTATCATTAAACTTTGTTATGCTTTAACCTATTCAAATGTGTGGATATTCTGTTATTTAGTTATTAAATATAACTCTCTAATAATACCTTATGGAATAATATAATCGTTGTATCGTTGTATTATTTCCATTTATAAATTTGTTGTTGAGGTAATGCTTAATTGGCTTCTATTGTTATCGTGTAACCGTGGGAACCAAACTGTAACGTGTTAAACAGACACCAATTGAAACAATATCTGGTATTAATTTAGAAAGAGCATTTACTTATCTTCACCATCCAATACACTTGGTCTTCATGGCAGTATTTGGTTTGTGGTGCCTCTTGCTTAGGTGTTGCAGCCTCTGGGGCCTTTCAAAAAATGTGTGTATATGTAATGACAGATCATGTGACACAGATTGCACACAGGTGGACATCATTTCACTAATTATGTGACTTCTGAAGGTAATTGGTTGCACCAGAGCTTTTTATGGGCTTCATAACAAAGGGGGTGAATACATACGCACATGCCAATTTTCTTTTTTATATTTCTAAAGAATAGTTTTATGTATATATTTTTCTCATTTCACTTCACCAACTTAGACTATTGTGTTCTGATCCATCACATCAAATTTGGATTAATAAAACAGTGAACTTAATGCTGTAATCTAACAAAATATGTAAAAGGTCAAGGGGGTGAATACTTTTGCAAGCCACTGTACTTCTGTACATTTCAGATGACTCTTTACCACTTCCAAACAACTTAACATCAGTGGTGTATCTTGATTTTGTGCTGCCCTAGGCAGACAAAATCCGGGCACCCCCCTACCCAAGCTGCACACCCACGTTACACACATAAGACATGCCCCATCATTCAGACTCACATCAAGCTCACACTCCCATCACACTCAGTCACACACTCCTACTCCCATCACACTCAGTCACACACTCCTACTCCCATCACGCACACTCTGACTCCCATCACACTCAGTCACACACACTGTCTCCCATCACACACACTCTGACTCCCATCACACTCAGTCACACACACTGTCTCCTATCACACACACTCTGACTCCCATCACACTCACTCTGACTCCCATCACACTCAGTCACACACAGTCTCCCATCACACACACTCTGACTCCCATCACACTCAGTCACACACACTGTCTCCCATCACACACACTCTGACTCCCATCACACTCAGTCACACACACTGTCTCCCATCACACACACTCTGACTCCCATCACACTCAGTCACACACACTGTCTCCTATCACACACACTCTGACTCCCATCACACTCAGTCACACACACTGTCTCCCATCACACACACTCTGACTCCCATCACACTCACTCTGACTCCCATCACACTCAGTCACACACAGTCTCCCATCACACACACTCTGACTCCCATCACACTCAGTCACACACTGTCTCCCATCACACACACTCTGATTCCCATCACACTCAGTCACACACACACACACACACACACACACACACACACACACACACACACTGTCTCCCATCACACACACTCTGACTCCCATCACACTCAGTCACACACACTGTCTCCCATCACACACACTCTGACTCCCATCACACTCAGTCACTCACACACACACACACACACACACACACAGTCTCCCATCAGCACTTACCTTTCCCTGGCAGGCAGGCAGCATGGTCCCTCCATGCTGCCTGTTCGGCTTCCCGGCGATTGTGCCGACAGGTCACGTGACCGGGCGCGCGTATGACATCAGCGCGCCCGTCACGTGACTGTCGGCACTTCCGTGTCGGCACACTGCACGGGGAGCCGAACAGGCAGCACGGAGGTTTCTCTGTGCTGCCTGTTCGGCTCCCCGTGCAGCCTGGCAGGCAGAGCGATGGTGAGGGGGGATCTTCCGATCCCCTCTCACCTCCGTCTCTGCCTGCAAGCGCGGTGGGGGTTTTTTTTTTTTTTTTTAAAGGGCCGGATTTTTTTTTTTTTTTTTCATTTTTTTTTTCTCCAGTGCTGGGGGGCGCTGCCGCCCCCCAAAATTTGCCGCCATAGGCATCCGCCTAGGATGCCTCGCGGTAAATACAGCACTGCTTAACATTGTGTTATATTTCAAAATGCTTTTCTTTTATCTCAAGATTTTCTGATGTTTTGCATGAAGTGAAGTTTGAGATCAAACCAGTAACATATTTTCAAGTACTATACTTCAGGCCTTTGTACATAAGCAAACAAGAACAAATATCAGATCACATCCATATTTACTAAAGCATTAAATAAATTATTGATGGTTAGCATAAAGGTTCACATTGAATGAACTTTTTATACTTTTTATGTGTAATTTAACATGAAGGGTTAGTTAAATAATTTATCTAAATTATAATACGCTTTCTCATCACATCAAGGTAAATACTATTATATAACACATATGCTGTTTTAGTTATGCAGGTGTGAATCATAGAGCAGAGGTTTCTTGTCATGAACAAGATACGGTTGTTTGTGCTTTGATATATTGTATTCTAAGTGATAATTTTCTTCTACGTGTGTCCATATTGTATGAATTTTTTTGATTTGTAGCAGTAAAATTCTATTTTTATGTGTTAATTAACCCCTTGATGACCAGTCTGTTTTGGCCATGTTATACCATTTGTGACGATGTTGTAACACTACTGTGGTGTTTGTGTTTATCTGTCACTTTCCTCTTTCTCATTTTTTGTACCCACACAAATATATTTGGTGGGTTTTTCAGACTAAGAAGGAATTTAATTGATACCATTTTTTTGATAATATCATCTCATATACTATAAAAAAAAATATGATGGGAAATGTAAGAAAAAAAGCTGAAAACAGATAGCGTTTTTTTGTTTGCGGGGTCCAGTGCAGATTTTAATTTTTTTTAAATTTGTTGATGCCCCTTTCACTGCCCACCATCATATCACTTTTTTGTCAGGTTTGCAGATCATTTGTGATAGTCCTCTTCAGCTTGGGGCCACAAATGTGAAGAAAACATGGAGGTTTTTAGCTGGTGCAGTATTTTTTTTATCAAGGGTGCAGTCATTTTTTAACAGGTGTGGTAATAATATCACCACACCTTTTAATGGTGTTAGTGGCAGTCTTCAATGCCCGTTAATTTACCGCTAATGTCAGTTTTTTCATTATGCCATTGAAGAACAAATAAGGGAGGTGAGAGTTAGTTTCCCCCATTAACTTGGTGACCTATTCCACTGCACTGCTTGCATAACTAAGGTCAGATGTGAGTGTTAACTCTCCATCCTCTCACACATTAGCAGACATGTACCAATACACATTTTATAGCGTAGGCCAAATATTTAGATCCCCCCTGATTTCGTGACATGTGCTCTCCTAAAGATTTCTACTGACATTTCTAGATTGCAAAGTAAGATGATTTTCTATGGAAAATCTATACAAAACTGAAAGCTCTCTGTTGGAATAAAAAACACACTGGCACATTTTTGTAAGCGAAGCTGAATAGGAAGATGTATGTTTCCATTTGTCTTTCATATAGTGCAAGAGTAACAAATATAAAACTGTCTGAAAAGATGTAAGCTTGAAATAAACCAACACATTATATTGCTGCCAAACCCACAGGGACGTGTTTAAAACTTTGCTGTCAAAGGGGTGAAAATATGACAAGAGAGAAACCCTCTATCACTTAGCTTCAAGTAAGCTTGTTGGAGAGAACATCACACAGATTGGGTGTTGAGAGTTTTTCCTCTGCAGGAAAAAAATAAAAAATAACTGGGGACAAGCTCTTCTGCATAGAAAAGTAAGGTTATAGGTGTAATGAACTATCCAGTCATAATTTGATTCATTTTGGAATAATAAGAAAACCATATTGTTAGACATGTTTTAAAGAATCTTAAAAATCACTGTCCACCACCCTAGCAAACAATGGGTGCCCTGTAAATAAAATATTACCCATGTCTAGGTTTTAGCAGCGATCAGCAAGGGTCTGAATCCTCATCTTCCATCCCAGGGGGCCATCCATAAAAAAATGATTCATGTGACAGACCTAGCCCTAATGTTTTGCATGCTTGCTCACTGTTAGCCAGGTACAGAAAGGTTGTATCATGTAGCACTTTTGCACACACTGGATAGATTCACAGGTACACATGCATATTCATTCATGTTTATATATATATATATATATATATATATATATATATATATATATATATATATATATATATATATATATATATAAATATATATAATTGTTTAAAGTAGGCCAATGCAAACTGCTTTAATTCTGATTTCCCTTAGATACATGTAAGGTTTGCCAGGTCATATAAAATGGTATATTCTTTAAGTGACAATGACATATAGTTACAAGTGGTCTATAAGCTGTATCAAATACATGGATTCTAGGAACTCTTGAAATCTAGAGTGTGCACATTGCACAGCATATGTATTGCTTGACCTATGCACTGCTAATACAAGCAAAATAGATAAAATGATTGTCTTGGTCTTACTTTCTAAATAGAGGGCAGGTAAAATAAGACCACATTGCCACTCCTTACTAGGCAATCTACAAATACAATTCTAGCTGGGGAGGGAGCAATATGGAACTATTTGATTTTACCTCTCAATGCTCTTTAATGTTTTGCTATCACCATGGCCTGGTCACCTGGCCTTTTTTAAAAACGTTTTTTTCCCCACTGAACGGGTGTACACTGTACTGGAGACATCTTATACAGCATCTTTAACATGCAAACATAGATGTGAAGAATACATTTCTTCCTCAAGCAGAGTGTCCTGGTATCCCAAATCTTCAGGGTGATCAGCTAATCTCTCATCTCATCTAATATACAATGTGAATAAAGTTTATATTCAGCAATGCCCAGATGGAAAGGATGCTGTGCCCTATTGCTACATGAATTCTGGAACAAAATACAACAAATGGCATTCTAAGTCAATCACCATTTATACAGAGGCTGTTGGAGAGAAAGGCCATCATTGGCATCCAGACCACTATCAGCATAGACAGTTTAACAGATGATTTTTCTCATTCAATAAGCGTTAGTTATAGACGGAAAACAGAATAGAAAAAAAATGTCCACATCAGTTTAAATACCTCTCACAAATAATACATTGTATACCTGTGTGATGCAAACCACACAACAAAAACACAGAAATGGAATACACAGAAAGCCATTACATAAACAAATTAATAATTGAAAAGGATACATTAAATACATAATAAATAACATTCATTAAAATAGTATAATGCATGTGCGGCATAATGCAACAATAAGAATGAATATTAGATAGTATAACACATTGTCAAAAGTTATTCTACTACAGGAAAAAGAGTATAAAGCAGATCAGACAATAATCTCCCATATGCTGATTACATAGACCAGGCACAAACAAAATTATATTAGTGTGTATACAGTAGAAAAAGAAGTGGACATGTACAAATAATATAAACAATAATCCCCTTGACAATCTATCTATAGGGTCCCCTTTACCCTATATCGAAAATATAGTAGAAAGAGAAGTGTTAATATAGTAATGAATACATTTCTGATGATATTATACAGTCTACTCAATAAAGAGAGAATTGCACGGAACTGAGTTCGGAATTTCAAACTTTAGACCAAAGTAGCTGAGTTGGAAAAATTATCCAATGCAGCTGAATGGGAGAATTTTTATTGTGTAAATCTTAACTGGAACACCCTTGATCTTTAATAAAGACAGAACTCTGACCTGTTTGGGGTTTTCGGTAACCCAGGTGAAAAAAAAGGATATGATGGCACATGGGAGATTGCTTTTGCATGATAGTACTTCTAGTCAACATCCTGAAACCTTAGAGCCTCATCTCTAGTTGAAGGACTTAACTTAGTATCCTCTATAATTGCGACAACATAGCATGCCCTTTTTATATTTATAATGTTGATAACTATCAACTTTATTACAGAGCAAACTTTTGAATGTTCTGAAATAATGTTTGCCAACCTATACTGGTGATCTGACAAAGCTAGGCATGGTGCAAGAAGAGATGCCATGAATGATTTATTCCCAAATTTTCAAGGAGAGATCCCCATTAAACAATATGGAATGGTGGCATTACTTTTTCCTTGGATTTAAATCAGTTTGAGAGGTTTAAGTTGATTAGGCAAAATGTGATACATATACTGTTGCATGACATATATATATATACCATTAGAGGAGCTCTTTAAAAATCCTTGGATCAAGGTAAACAGCTCCAAGATTGAGCTTCTGTTGCTCTGGCTGGTTCTGACCTTTGTGCTGGTACCTGTGAAGAGGTGGAAAGACTATTATGAGCTGAACTGGCTAAAACCATGTCTCTGGAGGCACTACTACCACCATTGAGAGGATGTGCCACAGCTAATGGTGCTTCTCTGAAGGATTTCCTACAGAAGGCATTGGTTATGACCCAAGACACCACCCCTGCCAGAGGCAGAAGTGCTTAGCCCCAGCCACATCAGGGCATGAAATTGAGAAGCATAGGAAAGAAGATCCACCTCCAGGTGGGTTTCGGGGACTCACGCTGACAATCCCGCAACATCAGAAGCAAGCTCCAAGACTACTGAGGCATGGGGATTTATTTTTTGGGTTAAAGTCTGCACAGAAGGGACCTCTTTAACAGGAGGATATGGTTTTAGTCTGTAACTTAAACTTTTTAAAACTCTTCCCTATAGTGGGAACAGTGTAACTTTGGGGTTCTGAGCTGGATATCAAGGGGTTATTTTACAGACCAACAATATGAGTATGTTTCAACTTCTAAATCATTCCTCATCTAGCTTGCATCCAGTACTTTCACTACTGAGTTACTTGGTTTTGAGGAGCTTGGGACACAATGTCTATGTTCGGTTTTGGCATGTCCCGAGGGTGGTTAAAATAATTGCCAATGCATTGTTAAAATTCCAGTGGGGTCTCCAGTTCCAAGGCTGAACATAATATTTCAGTCCTCACTTTTTCTGTTTGGCCTGTTAGGTTGGTAAGATGTTGCACAGGATTTTACAATTAGAAAAATGGTAGGAAAACAAATACAGGAGGAATTAGAAGGCCTGATAGTTGTAGCCTAGGGAGGAATCATGCCCTAAGGCTGGCTTAGAGAGCTACGGCACCAGTACTGCCAGACAAAGGGTATCTTCCTGCTTTCCGTTCAGGTTAGCAGCTGGTTATTAAAAGGTGAATACATTCGAGTTAATGCTTACATTAAATAATTGACTTTATCCTAAAGTGCTGCAAGTACCTGTACATAGTTTAGGAAAGGGAAAATAGAAGACAAAAATGAAGGCAACATCTTTAACATGGGTCAAAAAAGAGACAGCTGCCCTGGGTCCAAGCACACTGAAGCAGCCCACTGAGTCTGTTATTTGAGCTATAGTTGCTGCCTCTTTTACTTCACATTATCAGTTGCCAGGATAGGTGACAATTCACGGGCTTACAGTATTATTTATTTTAATCTTTATGTTACTGACCATTACACACACATAATATAACCCAGATTCCCTTAGCTTCTTCCAGCTAGCATTGTTTCTATTTCACAATACTGGCCACTCTGTCTGTTTGTCACCATATTGTCCAGACTTATCTGTTGGCAGTGCTTGATTTGTATGTTGGATTGGCAATAATGTGAAATGTGGTGCGTTGTGTGTGCTCTCCTGTCTTATGGTGTGTTTACACAAAGGAGACTTAGGGTTTTATTCATTAAAGAGCTAACTGCAGGAAATTTCAACATTAAGGTCAAAGTATAGCTGGATTGAGAATTTAGCTTTTAAATAAAATACCCAGTGCTGGCAGTGTATACTGGCAAAATAAAAATATACTGATTAGGTAGTTTGAGAAAAATAAAAGCAATATATTATATTTGGTTGCAAAGTGACCCCTTTAAAGCTCATCATTAAGCAACAAATATTGAATACAAATATGAATTAAGATGATTATTGGTTAAAATCCAGCAAACTAAACCATGAAGAGTGGAGATGATATTCATTACAATAGTACTGATGACAAATATGAATACAGATTAAAATTAACATGATATTAAAAACAGAATATATTAATTTCCAGAATAACCTTCAAGGCTGAGGCATTCCAAGTTTCTTCTGCTTTACATACATTTATACATTTTGAAAAAAAGAAGATTGTAATAAAAAGTATTCCATTCACCCACTTAAAATATATAAAAGTACAGTATATGGTTATTTTACTAGTGACAAGGCAGCAGTAGCTGTCCAGTCACTATGTAATTTTAAATTTGTTAAGGCGATATGAATCGAATGTCCGTGTTCGGGTCCGGGGTAAAAAAATCTTAATGTTCGGTACGAACCCGAACTTTGCGGTTCGGGTTCACTCAACTCTAGTTAGAACCACTTCTTCAGGAAGTTCATATTTTAATTGTCCTTACTAAAAAAAATCCCTTTTGCAGTCATAGTCTAAATCTCCTTTCTTCAAGTCTGAGCCGGTGACCTCTTGTCCTTTGTACTGTTCTGTTAATGTATAAAAATAAATAAAGGGACAGGTGTGCATAAAAACACAAAAGTGCAACAATAATAAATATATTTGCAATACAACACAGAAACGCCACCTTCTGGAGCAGTCTCCACAAATGCTCATAATAAATACAGACAAAAAACATAATGGTACTGGTCCATTGGAACCTATAGCTATATAAATAGAAACAATAATATTGCAACACTGTGATTGATAAACAATAACAATATGGGTGGTAATTTATAAATTCACAAACACGTGAATGAAAGCATCTCAGATTTCACTTGAATTTCTTCAAATGATCTTTAATCCCTTCGCGACAATGGATGTGTCAGGTACGTCCAGACAGCAACTCCGTTTCCAACAATGGACGTGCCCGACACGTCCTATGCTGGAATGATTGGTTTTCAATAATCAATAAAATGTCCATTTAAAACATTCGCTTGTTGGGTAAAGTCCTCATTTAAAGTGCAGTTTCGTTTAATACAGGTTAACTGTCACTTGGGGATATTTTTCATCAAATTGGGATGATGACCACTTTTAAAATTAATATATCCATTGATATCAGGAGGTTTAAAAAAGGTACGTGTACATATAGTGTCATTCTGCACAAGCAGGGTGAGATCTAAAAAATCTATACTATCCTTACTGATTGAGGAGGTGAATCTTAATCCCATGTCATTTTTGTTGATACTATTAATAAAATCACTCAAAGAGGGTTCTGTGCCATTCCACACTATTAAAATGTTGTCAATTTATTGACGCAAGAGGACCAGGCTCGTTCCCAATGATTGATTGTGCCAAATGTACTTTTTTTTCAAAATCTGCTACAAAGATATTGGCAAAACTCGGTGCAAACCTGGTATCCATTGCTATACCACAAATTTGTAAAAAATATCGACTTTCAAAAACAAAATAATTATGTGTCAGTTTAAAAAACAATACACCGAAGTAAAATAAGTTTTTTTTTTAAATATCTGGATCTGATTATAAAACATCATGAACAGCCTCGACCACTTTCTTATGCTCAATGACTGTATATAAACAAGTGACATCAATAGTGGCCCATAGATAGCTAGGTGACCATTTAAGATTTTGCATGATGTTCAACAATTTGTTTGGTATCTTTGTTTTGGTAATGTTTGGTATCTTTTAAATAAGATGGAGCTTGACTAACATATTTTTGAAGAAATGTGTCAACGTAGTCAGAGATATTGCATGTGAGAGAGCTTACCCCACTGACTATAGGTCTACCCGGGAGCTTCTGGAGGTTTTTGTAAATGTTTGGGAGGAGATAAAGAACTGCCACTTTGGGGTATTCTCTATATAAATATGTATTTTCATTTTTAGTAAGGATGCCTTGCTCTAGACCCTTTCTTAACATAGCTCTATCTTCAAGTTTATATTAGATAGTTGGGTCATTCTTAAGTTCTAAGTATGTTTCTTTGTCATATTTCACCCCCTTTGTCAGCTTGTTTAAATACAATATCATGTTTTTTAAAGGCTTTTAGAGTGGATAGCTCTTTTTGAGTTACATTTGAATGTCTATCTTGAGACTGACAAATTTTCTCTAATTCTGCGGTGAGTAAGTCCTTGAAAACCCCAATGTGGTCTTCTTTATCCCAAGTGGGAAGAAGGAAAAAGTGTGGGGTCTTGGGGAGGTAGGCTGTAGGATATAATGTAGTACATCACTTGGGGTTCTTGTTTATATAGCCCTTGGCAAGAGGCTTATTCAGTATGGTCTATTAGATAATTGGGATTGCATTTTGGGAGGGTGTGCAGGGACTGCTTATGACACATGCCCCAATAAGGGCAATATGGGAATGTAGGAACAGCTCATATCCCAATGTATAGCAGCCAAACACTTGGCTGATTGGCCAATTTGGGACTGTTTCCCATCATGGGTGCTAGAGAGAATAGGTTTATATGGGAGGGTAGAAGGCTTTGGTATTAATGTTGAAGTGTCAATGGAGATATGTGGCCATATGGAGTCCCGTATTATGGGGACATCTATAAATGAAAATGGATAGGATATTCCTTGAAAATGCACCCGCTTAATATATGACTTAAAGAGACAGGTGGCATTTATAGAAAAAACTTATTTTTGTATAAATGCAATAACCAATGATATATTTAAATTGTACAAAATATTCTAAAATTGAGGGAATGGCCATCTTAATATCGAGGGAGTGGCCATCCAAATAGATGATAGTTCAAAAGATGTTAAACTGCTATTTTGGAGGAAGATTACCTTCCCTTGGATCCTGCCTACACCAGCTTAATAATAATTAGACAAATTTAAGAGGTGGCGCAAGATACTTGGAGCTCTGCAGAGAACAAGAAATAACTTTCCATCTCAGTAACTTTGGCGCTGAGATGTGTTTATGAAGCCAGAGTGAACCGAAATGTGTACTTAACTTAATTAGAGGAAAAAAATATCTATTGGAGGGGCTGGTTTCAGCATGAGGGACATAGAGATGAGCAATTAGGACTGAGCATGCACCCAACATGCCACAAGGGTTTCACAACTGAGATTGTATTTGTGATGAATATGAGTGAATTCTGGGAGTGAAGGTAGTATGGAAGGGGAATGTGTGGGGGTGATAGGATGAGTTGGATTGGGTGGTGTGATTAAGATAGTAGTTAACATGATGTAGATGCTAGTCAGTAATGGATGTTTTTAAAGCGAGCAATATTAGTGAAGAAGTTAGATGAGAGGAAGGAAAATAATGTTGTTATTCAAAACTTATAAAATATATATTATTGTATTTTCACTTATATATTTTTGTAAAATAAATAAATTAATATTGGATAAGTTATTTTCTACTTTTGCACAATTGAAGAAAAAATGTCTCAAGAAGAGCTAAAACAATTGCTAAAAGGGTGCCTCTGAGTTCATTTGTTGATAAAAAGTTGAATAGACAAAATTGGCTTACAATATGCACTCCTGTGGGTCCAGGATTTTTAAAAATTGTGGATTGGACAATGACACCAATGTATTTGAATCTTACAGTAATCAAAAGAGCTTTTTTTCGATCAAGAGTTATATAAATTGTTAACCCCTTAGTGAAAAGACATTTTGACCTTGACTTTACCTTGGTGACAAGGGCTGTTTTTACATTTCTTGGGTGTTTATGTTTAGCTGTCATTTTCTTCTTTCTCACATACTATACCCACACAAATTATATGTTGTTTTTATTGCCATAAGAAGGGCTTTCATTAGATACCATTATGTTCATCATATCTTATAATTTACTACAAAAAAACATAAAATATGATGAAAAAAAAAAAAACTTTATAACTGTGACCTAAAAAATTATTTATGTAAATAAAGTCATTAAAAAAATACCCCATCTAAATAGTTTAAGTGTTGTTTTGAGTTCAGAAATATGCTTGTTTCCATGTTTTTCTGCAGTTGTTTTTGAGTTATGGGGCAAAAAACTAAAATTGTTTTTTGTTTTTTCCTATATTAACTTTTTTACCCCAACTCTAACCCTTATGCTAACCCTTAATATATTTTAATTTAAATTTTAACCCTATCCCTTATGCTAACCCTAATTTTATTGTAACCCTAACAGCTATTCTAGCCGTAACCCTAGATTTAAGCTAATTAAGTCTTTTTTTTTTCATTGCAGTGTTGGGCAGTCAAGCAGCATATTCAGAGCTTTGGAAGTGGATTTTTTTTCACTTCCGAAGCTCTACCTATAAGAGGGCACAGCCATATTGCAGGAGCGATCGTGGGTTCCTCAGAGACGGAATCTTGGTCCTCGATGTCGAGGCAATAGAACAGCACTGTCAGAGCGATTTTCATGATCACTGATCGCGAAAAACTTTCATTCCCCACAGGATGTGTCAGGCAGGTCCATTGTCAGCAACGGAGTTGCCGGCTGGACGTGCCTGACACGTTCTTTTTTGTGTGAAGGGGTTAACAAAACATGTGATCTATTGGATATATTCTAAGAAGTGCTATATCATATATGCATGTAAAACAATGAGACAACTTGGCGAGTGAATGTGGGAACATCCATCAGATATAAAATCACAAGATAGATCCTCTCCTATTGCAAGACATTACTAAAAATGTAACAACTGTAAAGTGAAACAGATTTCTTTCTGTAGTATTGAAGACGTGTTTAGACCAGTAAGGGAGCTAATATAGCCTCAATTATTAATCATATTAGATCTTTTATTTAGATACAAGACAACCCTTAAATCTGAATAATTATACAATGTGAAAATATCAACTGTGTTAAGCACACAATAGTGTTTCAGTTATGTTTTATTTATGGGTACGATAAGCCTACATTGTAGGTGTAGGTTTTTTTTAATGGATGCAATAACTTTTTTGATATTACTGCACCCGTTAATGGCATTGAATCAATCAATCCTGAAATTAAATATTATCAATACTTAATAAAACTATATGTACCCTTTTGCACCAACCACTGGAAAATGTACCATGCACCTTTGTGCAGGCTCATCCAGGCTACACCCAGGCTTTTCTGTATCCTTCTTGCTTTGCTTTCTTGTTTATTATTTATGCTTGGTCCTGTCCTTGCCCTGTATTTCTGCCTTGCCCTGTAGTCCTGGCCTTGCCCTGTAGTCCCGTCCTTGACCTGTAATCCTGTTGTGGTTTTCTTTCTGCCTGTCCTTATGTTTCATTCCAGGTTTTCTTATTCCCTCTGTCTTGTCAGTTTACTTCTATTTAAACCACACCCATTTCTGTTCAGTCCTTAGTAGTGCAGTCTACAGGTATTTCCTCTGTGTCAATTCCATGTATGTGTCTTAGATACTATTATTTGTTTTTGCTAATATTAGGTCTTAGTTAGGGACTTGCCTAATGTGGGGTACCTTGACGTGGTTGGCAAGCTAACATCTAATTGGCCAATTGGTGAACTAAATCCCCACCTTTACCATCTTTAGCATTAGGCTAGTTCCTGTATTTTTGTTTGTTCCTTTGTATGTTTCTCTTGTGTCCCTTAACCATGTGCTTTGTATTACTTATCCTTAGTTTGGTTTCTGCTTTATATTGCTTATGTCTTGCCTCTGTCCTGTAGCCCTGCACTCTGTATTTCAGTTCTGAATCCCTCAGTAACTTTTCTGTTTTAGCTCTGCTTGGCTATCATTTTGTTCATTTCCTCTTAAGCTCTGGGACCTGGATACAGCAGCTGCTTCACAGGGAATGTTTGTGGCTGCAAAAACTTGGGGTCCCATACCTCCAAGGAATTGCAGTTACCCAGCACCAGGTCCTGTGTATCCACCCTGCAACATTGCTCCTGATCTCGCGCGCTCAGGGTCCCTTTACCATCCTGGACCCCATGTGTTACAGAAAATATGCACAGCACACTATGAGATGTATTCCTGTGACAGTGAACAGTGGTCACCTGACAAGGTAATTACAAAAATCAGCATCCTCCAACTTGCCTATATTTCTAATTCAACTATAAATGCTCGATTTTTGCTGTCCCTTTGTCAATTCACACCAGTTCACTGTATAATAGGTTTGTGATTATTACTTGACTGCCCTTCATGGTAGCAGATGATAATATAGAATATACACAACCTGTGCTAACTTCAATTTCTCTGTATACTCGAAACAAGCTATAAAAAGTAGAGACTTTACCATCAATAGCCAAAGAGGCATCTGAAGACACACTAGAAAGTGTTGGGGAGCAGAACAAGGAGTCAGCTCTGGAAAGGGGAGAGGAGATCCAAACTTCATTTTTTGAAGGGCTACAACCATTTATATGTCTCCTAAATGTATTTGCATTTTCAACAAAAGACATCATTGTTCTATACTTTGCAAAAGGAATGTTGTATCCACAGTGTTTCACTAATTTTATTTCTGTCATCATTGTGGAAATTTCAAAGCCATTCTGAATATGATAAATGAGGTTAGGGTGGTATTCATTACAATAACCTCCTGTGACTTTTCCCATCTAATGAACATTAATCAACTAACTAGGTAATAAAATTAGCAATTTTTTTCAATGCAGTCTAATTTTGCTTTCATTTAAAGGTATAGCTAAACTTTAATTACATGTTTAATCAAAAGTAATGTGTAATTGTTCTACTTTATACTGCATTTGTAACATGGAATTAAAATCTCTAGATATTTAGTGATTAATATGTAAATGAACAATATGCGACTAAACACAGACATTAATCTGCCATTTATTAACACCACTAACTTGCAGAGCTACTATTTTTTTTCTTATTGTAAAATTATAAATGATATTATAAATCATAACTATTATAGTACAACATAATTCTAAAATATTAAATTAAACATTTGAAGTAGCTTGTGGCATAAATCACTCATAGATATTTTCAAAAAAATAGTCTGGTTACTAATAGCATGTACACTGGCTCCTAAATACAAATAAACATTCTACTATAATTAGGCACATTTCAAAATCATTAAGGTCTGCTTCAGATAGCACGGTGCTAATAATTACAGTGGTATGGCAAAGTGTATATCAATTATTTATGTCTTGCAAACCTTAGTGTTTCCATTTATTTGCCATTACCTTTAATACTCTATTATTCGACATTGAATGGAAGTAAATGCCTGTGAAACAGATTACTTATCAAACATTAAATATTGTTCTTATTTGTATTTGATTGTTTGCTTTGAAAACTGTAAGTAATAATTATATTCATTATTATCGTTAGTAGGAAATGGAAATGTGTACTAATGAACCTTGGTATATCAACACTATAGGGGAAGTTGGTGCTTCATACTTCATACATTTCATCCCAAAAGCTTTTAATGAGGTGTCAAAGAAATATTTCATTAGTCCTTTAACTTTTTCAAATGGAAATTAGTTATAAAAAGGTATATAACAGGGGTGTCAAGAGTCGCTCCAGATGCTGATGGTCTATATTTCCCATAATGCTCTGCCAGGTAAGAGGCAGGAGGATATGACAGATATACAGGGCTAGGCTTGAATATTGTTCATGGTGGAAATTTACTGGGTTCTTTGGTGATACATGTTTATGATGTTCTATGGACCTTTATACACCGTGTCATGGACACTAGTCTCTTTGTATTTGTAGAGACTCTTTGCCTGGCCATGAGAATGTAGTCTTTCAATATCTGGAGGACTACAATATGACACACTGGGTTTAGATAAATGATAAACAAGATTGACAACACTATATATAAAATACTGGATTGTGTGTTAATTTTACAGATTTGTTGAACTTCTAGTTATACACATAATTAAACAGTTTATGGTCAAGATTTAAATATGGAACATATAGACTATAAATTACCCTTACCTGTTATCATTCTTAGTTAATCCTACTTTCTCTAATAAGCGTCTTCCATTGCTTTGCATGGCACAATTTAATTGGTACAAAAGGATACAGATACAAGATGCAATTCATAGACATTACATATGCCTACATCTGCATATATTTCAGGCACAAATTAATTGTTATTGTTATTCAAGCATTATAAAAATTATTAAAAAATACTTACCTCTCTTAAGTACAGATCCACACTATGATGCCATTTTATCCCTAGGTGTTCAATTCTCGTCACAGAAGGCTCGAACCCTAGGCAGTATATTGGCCCATAGCCATTTTGACAATTCTCAAAGATCCAACAAGGAGACTTGGTTAACATCACAGGGAACTTTCAAATGTGGACACACAAGATGTAAGGTGTGTCCACATATTGATAGTGCTAACACCATAAAGTCTCTAACAGATGCAAGAGTTTATTCTCTTAAACAATATGCAAACTGCTGTACCTCAAATGTTATATACACCATTGAATGTAAAAAATGTGGGATGATGTATGAGGGCCAGACATCACGACAATTACAAGTAAGAATCAGGGAACATAATGACACTGAGTTGAACGCAGGCTCTAATGTGAGTGATCATTTTAACACTTGCACTCCGGGTAATAACACACCCTTTTAAGTGCAGGTGATGGAATGTGTCAAACAAGGTCCCAGAGGAGGTAATCTTAAGCAGAAACTAAGGTGAAGAGAGACATTTTGGATCTTCACTCTGGGCACTCCTAAACCTATTGGACTAAACAAGGAGTACAATGTTTCGTGCTTATTTAAATAATTCCCTTTATTCCCTTTAAGAATGTAGGGCTGTAGTCTGTTAGAGACAGCATATAGTCTATTTTGTTCCCCTATTATTGCTATCTATACAGTAAGATATTTGAGCCAATTTCCCGTCACTTTAAGGATATAGTATAGATCTTTTCTAGGATTCCAGTTAAACTGTAGCACCTTGATATAACTTGGTTTTTTGACGCAGCTTGATTCTATTCTTGATACAGTTTCACTCTACTCTTGCTATTAGCATTCAGCCATAGACATTTGAGGTCTACTCATCGTTGGCTGCAGAACTTTTCTCACTATTATTTCAAATTTAAAAAACATAAAATATAGATTTTAGCCACAAGTGTCATTTACCAGTTCATTGATCAATAGATAAGCTAAGAACAAGTAGCTGCCTATGAACCATTGATTAGCAATCGATTTTTCCATTTTAAAATCCGGTAAGGCATTAATTGTTAGTTCGGGTAATATGCCTTTAATTTACAATATGGATAATCAGTATTTATTTAATCAGTAAATTATGGGAAACCACCAAAAGCTGACATTTCAAAAGCATATTCGCCTTAGCCCCTCAGTTTCCTATGTTATCAAAGATATCACCGCCACACTAGAAAAGTGGTTTTGTCCGCATTGGTTTTATTACTTTTTATTATTATAATTATTAATTAAGTATAATGTAATTTGCACTATTTGTCACATGGATTGGATATATCCCATTTTTCACTGCAGCCGTCCCTTTTATTCCCCCGAAGTCAACCCTTTAGATTGGTTTGATAAACCCTTTCCATCCTGGGGCGTTAATCTGGGAGGGTTTGGCCATACCCCTTCTCTATCACATTACATTAATTTTTTCACTATTTAAATGTGTACACTCCTGTGTGATTTTAGCATATGATTAAGTGCTTTAGCACGAAACGCGTCATGCTGTTCACTATTTTCGGATGACTTTTTTCCTATTTTTTGCTGTGATGATATGTATTTATTCTCTTGATTAAATTACCACTTTTTTCACCTTACTCAGTGAGTGCCATCTTCCCTGCAGTTTTTCTATTTGTTTACAGATTTATTGTTGCTAATTGATTTTTTTATATGCTGTTTAAATAATTAAATATGTCATCACTAATAACACATTTCAGTATATGTGGACTATTAGTTTTAAGATGGTAAAGCCAACATTACTGACTTTGGATTACTTTAACAATCTGGACAATACCCAACAAAATTCTTTATCTTGCTTATGTTTTGCTATGTAAACAACCGGCTCTATTACATGAGGTGACCTATCACTATTTAGGTGACCTAAAACAAAACAATAACAAATTCAAAAGACAATAAAATACAAACAATACTATACGCCTATCCCCTCCCCCCGTTCTGTCCCCTCACTCCCTCCCTGCCCTCACTCCCTCCCTCCCCTCTCCTTTTCTCACCCCCCCCCTCTAAAATTTATCAAAACGATGTATGGGATCATGCAATGATATCAACAACAATGATTCCTTTTGTAATGATTATATAATCATAAATATAGAGCGATGGAAGAAAGAGAAAATACAAAGAAGGAGAGAGGAAAAGAAGAAAAGAGAGAGAGAAAAAAAGGGAAAAGAGAAGGAAATGACAAACAAAGACACAACTGGGTGCAGAGTCGTCAGTGTTTCAGAGTTAGGAGGCGATAGGGAGTAGGCGTGGGATCGAGCCCATCTTTTCCCCTTCTGTTATCTATCTTATTCAATACTGAGGCCCCAGGATCCAAGGATCTAACATACCAGTCTCCAGCGATCTAGCCACTGTAGACACTAATCCCATTTCCCTGAGTCTTTTGCCCATTGTCACCAAGCTTACTTACTCCCCTCTCCATCCTTAGCTGTTACTCAAGTTGATTAATTATCTGACTCTTAGAAAATTCTTGTGGTTGTTTCCAAGTTCTGGCTATCAGTTTTTTAGCCGCAAGAAAACTATGAATAGTCAGGGCCACTTGACTTGTGTTGAGTGGGGGCCATTCTAGATGGAGAAATGCAACCCTAGGGTTTTTCATAATGTTTATATTGGCCACCTTATTCAAAAACGTAAATATACAACCCCATAGTCTCCTCACCCTGTCGCACTCTCACCACATATGCATGTATGTACCTTCATTTTTTCCACAATTCCAGCATTCCTTACCAGATTGTCAAATAAGATAGCAGTCTTTATTCTTAAAGGACAACTGTAGCAAAATATTATGTTCTGTTTAATTGAACGATGGCATCAAGTGTAGGCATTTTATATAGAAATGCTTTAATGAAAAACTACAAATAAAGTACCTTATTGAAAACTCTTTGCTCCATTTTGCTCTACCAGGAAGCACGCTTTTTGCTTAAAATCTTTGGTCAGATGGGTCAGATCTTTGTTCATCTGAATCAAGATGAGTGAAGATCTGGCGCAAGATTCTAAACAAAATGTCTGCCCCTGGGAGAACTATATGGAGTAAGGAAGGCTTAATAAGCCACTTCATTTGTAGAATTTGCTACAGTTGTCATTTAAAGAATGAGAAATACATACGTTGCCATAATTTGGAAAGCATCCAATATATTTTGTAAAACTTCTTAAAAATATTTACATTGCAAATGATAAAAAATTATTTAAATAGTAAACAACACAACAATTCTACACTCAACAAATTCCAAGTGACATTCTAAAAGTGTTAAATGCGTAATTGCAAAAAATAAGTGAAACAGTAATTATATTTATCAAAGCTGTTTCTATGACAACAAGATATGATTTACTTTTGGGACATAAATCTTAATAACTCTAAGTACCTTTTGCATGGTGCAGTTTATTTGTGATCTTTAGAACTGGTGGTAATGTAAGCTTTGAACCAAACACACAGTCCCGGTGAAAGTAACCTGCAGTTATTAAAGCATTATTTGTATAAAAAGTATCCTCTGCCCACATTTTTTATGAAGATTCATGTTTTTCCCACTGAAGGGACAGATGTTGCATTTGACAGTGAAAGCTACTGCTTGTTTCAGAAATGCCAGGTGTTATGGTACCTCTGAGGAACCAAAGTCTCTAGCCAAAGCTATTTATTTATGATAAATGGATTCATTCTTTTTTCAGCTGCACATGTCATATTATTTGAAATTTTGAAAATGAATACGCAATGATAAAATTAGGCATGTGTGAATTCCAATTTTGAAATCTAAGAAAATTGATGAAATGTAATCCTACGATATTAAAAATAAAATTCACAATGTCTGTTATTTTGTTTGCCTTTGTGCATTTATAAAAAAATAAAAAATTGTACACCAAATGTAACATTTAAGCCAGATATTTAGGTAACTGTATAAATTGCAATGCATCTGGGTTTGTCCCTTTTATCCTTGGAGGACAGGCTGCTTGTCCTATGATTAGTATTTTCTTTCCCCACAATTGCTGTGATAGCTAAACACAGCCAACCACTGTGATTGGCGGTTTCAGTGATCGGATGCTATAGACGCGGCTGGAGTGCCTCGGTCCTGAGACATTCAGCCATGTCAGTGGCAATTGGTGTCTGGGTTTTACAGCATCCGTCTGTCCCTCACCACATCAAATATGGCACAGGGAGAGACAAATTACATTAAAGGCAGCCTGCTTCTGTCCCACAAACACTCCCCACCTACTGAGAATTATTTAAAATTAAAAAAAAGTTAATATAGGTAATTCTGAGAAAAAATGGCTAGTAAAAAGCTATGTGATAATTGTATTTATTGCTTTATAACTTTCAAAAAAAGGGAAAAAAGTTAAAAAAATAACATAAACACGTAGTATATCTAAACTCAGGACAAGTATTAGAATCTATTCAGGCGTTTTTTCATTAGCTTTTGTTGGTATAAAATATTTTTTTAGTTTGAATAAGTTTGTTTTTGTTTTTTTAATTTACCATCATATTTAAAAAAACAAATGTTTGTAAATTATATGATATGATAAAAATAATGGTATATTTAGAATTTTTGTGTGTATAGTAAACAAGAAAGAGGAAACTTAGAGCTAAACGGAAATAGTGCACAAGTATTACACAGCCATTCTCCATAAAGACCAAAAACATTAAAAAGGCAGGTCACAAAGGAGTTAAGGGGGCCATTACAGACACTCTGGAGTCTATTAACTAATATCCGAGATTGGAGGATAATCTTAACCTCCAACAGACTCGCCCTCCTGATGATGCTTACTAACTTTTATTTACTAGTGGTGGTCAAACTCGACCTCCAAGAAAATGTCAAACTTTACCAATGAGATTTTTACTTCCCACCTTCATGGCACTCAAGGTGTGTTTTTTTTTCTTTTTACAGTTGAGATTCATCCCCTGACTTTTAGTGAATAGACCCATTTAACTACAGCTATTTTACTATAGCTGTTGTGAATTCAATTTACAATTTTACTCAGCCAGCAAAGTGTCCAACTTCCAAAAGTCAGTATTTTTCTTCTTCCCAGCTAGAATGGGAAAAATATTGGCCTAGTGGGGATCCCAAAAATTGTTTAAAGTTACTAAACCCTCCATGTGATATTTTAACACACCTCTGTGTGATTAAAAGGCCTCTGAATGATTCTGTTTGAATGTATTTCTGTTTATGTTGAAAGTCAGACACTAGCTTTCAGGCTGCCATATCACAGAGAACCTGGCAGTGCTGACTGGTGTGAGGTAGAGATGGTGAAAGTGCTTGAAGTAAGGGAAGGGGATAATATTGCTAAGAATGTGACACTGCAAGGTAAGCACATGTAATAAGTGGCCTATTGAATACAATAAAATCTGCAAAACAACCATAGTAAAAAAAAAAAAAAAAGACAATAGTAAAATAATATAATAATTAAAATTGAACTAATACACAAAATCAGTGAAACCCTGATGCGACAAAAGAGCTCTAACACATTTTGCCATCATGCTTCCTTAGAGATTTCCAGGCATGCAGGGAACAGACTACTGTTAGTGCAGTAGCAGGGGGGGAAAAACAAGGAAATGTGTGTCCTTATATACAGGCTAAAGCCATAGTGAGAGTAGTAAATATAGGATAGGACGGGACAAATTTTGCAAGCTGAACAGGCTTCCTGTAGAACGTGGCCCTATTTCTCTGGTTCCTTGTTGCACCTTCATTATTTGGTGCAATAAGGAACTGAATAGTGCCACCTATGCCTTACAAATTAATTCAGAAAACAATTGCTCTCAGTCCTTCTACAGGAAGCCCATACAGCCCATCCTATCTCTATTGAAATTGAATACTCACACTATGGCTTTGGCCTGTGTATGCCAACAATATCAATAATATCAGATTAAATATTTTCTCATATGTTCTACCAGCCATACATTTGAGTTGCCCCAGTGGGCTTTTATATGTGAATAGAACCACTTGTGAGTTAGACTCAGGGTATGGGAACACATCAATAATATTAGAAAATACTGCAAACAGCACAGCTTTCAGCCTACTTCTCAACACATAATAACAAAGAACCTCACTTTTACTCCCATCTATAAAGAAGCCATACATTAGATTAGGGAAAAAGGGATATACCTATTGAAACTCCTGATGTCTATAAACTGTTATATCTTTTTGGGATAAAAGATCTAGCTAGATGTATGTAATAGTATAATGTGCGAATATGTCATTTTTTATTGCTGATTTTACAATGTACCATAATGCATAGTCTTGGGTTCATTACAAGATGAGAATTAGATTTTTTGTGGCAATTAATTTTGATATAAGGAAGTTCTCTATCTGCTACACCAGACATGGTTGTGAAGGCACATGGAGTTCCCACTTTTTATACAAGATTAGATTGTCTAGATCCTCACTACAAGTATAGTTACCATCCATTGTTAAAAAAAAATATTTAATAAATTATATAATATTTTAAATATTTAAACATATTTACATTTTTAACAGTTCTATTAAAACAATTCACAATACATCAATAAATTTAATTTACTAGACAATCGTATAATGTATAATATTTAAATCAATGTATTCTCTCTTCATAGTAGAACACACATGCATATCTTTCTCTCACACCAGTAGAGTTATTACACTTACTGTTATTATTAGTCTCCTATGATATTTTATAAACATTAGAAATTAACAGCATCACTTGAGTATTTGACACATATAAGGGGTCATGTATCAAAAGTCCCACAATTCAAAGTATTGGGAGAGGTGAAATCCTAATACTTTGCAGTACGGGAGGGGTTCCCCAACACTAATCAGGTGCTTTCCGCCTCCTGATTTTGTATATATTGGCTGTATGAGCTCAATGAGCAAACCAAAACCAAAAAGTAAGTAAATGGTGGATACAGCGCAGGTTTCCCAAGCTTTGTTTGAAGTATGCTTTATACATAGGTGCAGAAGCTGGTAATGCCATTATTTAGCACTATCTGCGTGTCCGCCATGTTTATACATGACTACCAAAGACATTTTCCATTAAACTCGTTGTTGGTATTACTAGAAGACCCACTAGCAGCAGTCACTCCCGAACAAGACATTTCATGGTCCAGATTATTGTCCTGATAATAACTATTGTCAACCTTTCTAACCACACTGGCAGAATATTTGAAAGAACCTGACTTTTGTTTAAATTAACAACAGTATTAAAAGTGTATACCCAGAGTGGCATGGAAGAAATTGGAGCTGCTTCCCTAGATTTTTCAACTTGCTTGCGTAGTTCTTGGGAAAGGCCTTTACTATATCAGAGTGGTATGCTCACTCCAACATCCCACTTGTTTTACAATGTACCCCTATTTATAATTTTACATTAAGGCATGGGGTTAAGGCACTAGCTCATACAAAGCGTCTGGATATGGAATAGGCATCACATCTTCCATTCAACAAAAATAAAACATCTGCCTCACGACATCTCAAATTACAATGTACCTGGTATATCTGTATGTAGGTACACATATTTTATACAGATATTTGCATTGTGTATACTCTATGCTTTTTTCAAGACACATTTCTATCAGCATTTGTTTTAAATATTCCATTATATACAACTTTAATAGACATCGTTCTTCCTGGAAAAACATTATAAAAGTAAAATACAAAATGTATTTAAATTAAATTAATTTGCATAACATATTACTTGACCAATAGGCTCCTTATTCAAATGTAATCACTATGTAACTAGGTATATGATTAGCACAAGGTTATAGTGAGATAACACTGACTTTCACATAAAACACTGCATTACTTCCGTACCAGTGGCCCTGTGTATAACCTCTCTCTTTGCATATAATTATGACCATGTATAGGTCTTACTGTCAGGGAAAGAAGCTGATTCATGTTTTTTAAATGTCACGTTAAATTCTCTGATTAGCTTAGCTTAGTGCCTCAGTGACTTAATTTATTACATGCTACATCCTGATGCACTTCTGTTCATAATTGTCAGTTTACCAGAAACCTCAGAATTATCATCTATCCTGTTTGCTGATCATGCTCACTTATAGAGCATGCTGTCAAAGAGTCAAGATATATAACAAAAACTAGATCCCCACTGTTTGATGTAGTGTTCCATTTATCAAGTAATGCTTGTCAATGTGCTTTATGCATTTATAACTAATGATTTAATCTAGGATCTAGCTCAGCAGTAATGTCTGAATAACAGACACAAAGCAGGCATAGTAATTTTATTTCCATTTATATGGTCACCAGATTAAGCAATTTTAATGCACAATTTCTAAATATCCTGAAACTTGGCACAGTGTTCAAGATAGTAATAAACCATAAAATGAATTAAGTTATCCATGGATTAATCATTTTAGTGATATTCCTACTATTTGATAGTAAATTTCCACATAATCTTGTCATGCTCCCTCTGTCAGGCATATCATAATATGTAATAATAATGCAAATATCATACATATTTTCAGATAATGAAAAATGTTAGCAGACCTTTCTAATAAATTTGCTTTTCCACAGTTACTGGTAAGCAAAGAAATGTATTGCGTAAAAGGGAATTGGACAAATAAGACATTAATAGCTGAGTTGGAAATATATGCACACTGTCATCTTTATAAGACAACTGTAGCAAAAAATGAAGTTGTGTTTAATTAAAGGATTACATCAAGTGTAGGCATTTTAAGTAGGCTGCATTTGACTTTGCCTGTCCCTTTGTACTGTCACTTTTGGATCTACCTGCTACTGGAGCTTCCCTGCTCTACGTTCCTATTTGCTAGCCTCACAAAAACAATTACAATAAAGAAATTAGATATTTTAAAAATGAAATTTGGTTAATTCATTTGTTTCATAGGCCATTCCGAAGTAATGATTTTCTTTAAGTTAAATAATTCCAAGCATTTGTTTTTTTATTAAAATTTTAATATCTGCATTTTTAATTTATCGATCAGCCATAACAGTATGACCACTTGCCTAATTTTGTGTAGGTCCCCCTTTTTTTTTTTTTTTACCAAAACAGATCTGCCCCCTTGAGGAATGGACTCCATTAGACCTCTGAAGGTGTGCTGTGGTATCTGGCACCAAGATGTTAGCAGCAGATCCTTTGGTCCTGTAAGTTGCGAGTTGGGGCCTCCATGGATTGGTCTTGTTTGTCCAGCACATCCCACAGATGCTCGATTGGATTGAGATCAGGGGAATTTGAAGGCCAGTTCAAAACCTTGAATGTGTTGTGTTCCTCAAACCATTCCTGAAACATTTTGGATTTGTGGCAGGGTGCATTATCCTTGTTAAAGAAGCCAATGGCATGAAGGAATACCGCTTCCTGAAAATGGTCTCCAACAGTGCTTAGGTAGGTGATACATAGAAACATAGAAACATAGAATGTGTCGGCAGATAAGAACCATTTGGTCCATCTAGTCTGCCCAATTTCTGAATTCTTTTATTAGTCCCCCGTTCCCGGTCTTAAAGCGAGGATAGTCTTGTGTCTTTCCCACGCATGCTTAAAAACCTTGACTGTGTTTACCTCTACCACTTCTGCTGGAAGGCTATTCCATACATCCACTACCCTCTCAGTAAAGTAATACTTCCTGATATTACTTTTAAATCATTGCCCCTTTAATTTAAGACTATGTCCTCTAGTTGTGGTAGTTTTTCTTATTTTAAATATACCGGTACTCTCTTCCTTTACTGTGTTGATTCCCTTTATGTATTTAAATGTTTCTATCATATCCCCCCTGTTATGTCTTTCCACCAAGCTATACATGTTAAGATGCTTTAATCTTTCCTGGTAAGTTTTATCCTTCAACCCATGAACCAGTTTAGTAGCCCTTCTCTGAACTCTCTCCAAAGTACCAATATCCTTCTGGAGATACTGTCTCCAGTACTGTGTACAATACTCCAAGTGAGGTCTCATCAGTCCTCTGTACAATGGCATGCACACTTCCATCTTTCTACTGCTAATACCTCTCCCTATGCAACCAAGCATTCTGCTAGCATTTCCTGCTGCTGTATTGCATTGCCTACCTACCTTTAAGTCCTCTGAAATTAATACTCCTAAATCCCTTTCCTCAGATGTTGAGGTTAGGACTGTACCAAATAGTCTATATTCTGCTTTTGTGTTTTTACGCCCAAGGTGCATAATCTTGCACTTGTCCACATTAAATGTCAGCTGCCACAGCTCTGACCATTTTTCTAGTTTAGCTAAATCATTTGCCATTTGGCTTATCCCTCCATGAATATCAACCCTGCTGCAAATCATAGTATCATCAGCAATAAGACATGCTACAAAGATTTGCAGCAGGGTTGATACATGTCAAAATAACATCTACATTAATGGCAGGACCCAAGGTTTCAGAGCAGAACGTTTCCCAAAGCATCACACTGCCGCAGCCAGCTTGCCACCCTTCCGTGGTCATAATGTTATGGCTGATCGGTGTATAAAACTTGTAATTTTAAAAAAAAGTTCATATTAATGAATATTTAATTAATACATTAAAATAAATTAAATACTTTCTGCTTCACCCATATCAGTCTAAAGCCCATTGTGCCATTTAACACAACTAAAAAGTTTCCTTCAAAAGTTTTCTTAATACACACATTGCCATATTAAAGGAAAACATGCTAAAATGTTTAAATAAGCACACAAATGAATTTGGAATTAAATGTAAAGACTATCAAGTATAATTAGAAAATAAAACAGTTGAGAGATCTATTGAGAATAAATATTTGGTAGCTTGAAAAGGACCATTACAAATGCTACTACTACTGAAACTCTGTTTTCCTTTATATGTATATACAAATATTTTCTGTTCTTTTTATATTACATGTCTTTCATTAACAGCCACAATCCATTCAAATGAATCTGAAACTACTTAACAGCACACAAGGTCAGTAGTAATGGATGGTATTAAATGTATCCATTCCGATACTGCAAGTTGTTAATGTGTTTTTTTTCATATCCTATAACAATGAAAATGAACATACAAGCCATTTTCTTTCATGTGTCTCTCTTAAGCAGTTGTTAAGCCAGATACATAGACTGAATGGGTGAAGAAAGGACAAGACAAAAAATGCTAAATTCAAATTATATTTGAACATTTATACTAAAAGACATGCTGGAAAACCACTATGAGAAGGAGAGATGAATTGCCCACTTCTATAATAGTATGTATGTTGTAGAGTGATGTTGTAAACATTGGTACCTACAATTTTATATAAAATGGCTTGAGGTGTGGATGCACTGAAAATGTGTTCCTGATTGATAGGTAGAGGACACCTATAACCTCTTTACACAAAGGTAGCTTGGATATACATCTAACTCTCTCTGCACATAACTGTGATTTCACAACTGAATGCTTTTTGGGTCAGTATATGGATTATTGGGTAAAAATATGCAACATGCTTTTGTTTAGCTCTTTAGGAATTGTCTACAAATAACTGACAATTATATCATATCATAATTATATTACAAAAATCACCACTTTACTTAAATAATTATGAATAATTATACATGTTGAGTTGAATTTGAGCTATTTTAATTTAATGCTTGCAATATAAAATATTCTGAACCTAGAAACATAAAATGTGTCAGCAGATAAGAACTCTTTGGCTCATCCAGTCTGCCCAAATGTCAAAATACTTTATTAGTTCCTAGCCCTAGCTTATATCTTGGATAGGCTTGTGCCTATCCCATGCAAATAATTTATTGGCAATTAATACTACTCTATCTTTGTTCCCTCATTAATGCATTTAAATGTGTTTCACATTCATTGGCATGTGCTATATGAAAGGGACCGACTGCGGGGTAGTCTGTTCAGCCACCTCTAAGACCAGTAACACCAGATTGATGTGAACTACCGTGCTGATGATGAGACCAGGCAAGGCCTTGGAGAGCAAAGGACGACGAAGGAAAAGACTAGACAATGCTTCGTGTTCCTTAACTCTGATTTTAATTGTTTAGACAAGCGTATATAAACACAGATAAAAGCATTAGTTACTGCGATATAATTGGTTATTCTAATATTCTAATATGTAGAAAGGCGTGTTTTACAAGAAAATGCACTTAAAACGTCATTTGTAAAATAGTGTTACAAAAGTCTTTCTTATGGAAAATTACAGAACTTTCAGAGACAACTTGTTGATGTTCCAGAAACCTCTGTTCTGGCCTTGGAATAGTAAGATAATACCCATTCTCATAACAATTACGCTACTGGTGTGATCTGGCCTTCCAGACATCAGCTTCTTAGACACACTGTCGGCTTTTAACCCTCACAGATCCAAATTAACCCTTCACTATATTAAAACTCCAAGAAAAGAGAGATAACAAGGAGAGTACATTTATCACACAACAAGCCAAATAGTATAGTTACAGTTTGTATTGATATATACAGTATACATGTAAAAAAAGCTTTAAGATAATCAATGCAACTCAAAAGTGCATATGCGTGTTATTATATCATATATAGACTATGGATGCTGATATTTGTAAGTGAAGTGATTTAATAAACTGGATTCTTAAATGAAAATGATATAAAAAGCTATAGCTGTACGTTGGCAAAGGTCCCAGAATGCATAAAGGCAGTTGTGGTAATGCTGTGAGATATTGCCTTAACAGTTAAGGTTCAAGAGGCAGAGCAAGTTTGTCTCACAGGGATAGCTGTGATGCTGCTAAACCTGTGGACACAGAGGTGAACTGAATTAAAGTAGTAGGGCTTGCTTAGTACTACGCCTAGTTTCTTTGCCTAGCCTAGCTTAGACTGATTCCTAATTCCTTTAATGGTAGGGACCGTTTACCAACTAAACAGGGCTACACAACACCAATGATGTCAGTAGAGCTCCATTCAATGCAAGAGCTCAAAACACATAATTTATATTAATTCTGCCTGGGAAAATTATACCTTTGCTATCAGACTGGACTCACAACACATTTTGTTAGCAGGTTGACATTTTAAGACTGTGCAGCAATCAGACTGCACATTTTTGCTTGAGTGAGATTTAATGCATAATTATGGTCCATGCAAAGCAGCTTTGTAAAAAAGGTAAATGGAGGCATATAAGTCCTATTATATCATCCTGCAAAAAATGAAATCTCCTTTTGGCTCAAAGATGGGCTTGCCTTTAATGGAGCTCAGTTGGTCAAGTTGAATCTTGGCCATCTATCTGTCTATGTAGTTTTATTTGTGTGCCGCTTAGATGTTTCTAAAAATGCAGCTAATGCATAAATTATTATGAACTGTTACATAAAAACATGGTAACCTACAAATTTGTTGTGAGTAAGATAGTAAATATACAAATATGAGAAGTCAATGGACTCTCTTAGCAACATAACTTTGCAATTAACATGCAATTAAAGCCTACTGTGTTCCAGCTGACTACAGTATAAAATATTTTACACAGCTGGATGCATTGACTTGCTTAACCCCATTTCTACTAAAAACTCGAAGTGTTACATATGGTATGCGTTAATTGTGTATCAACATAATATTTTGGTCACATAAGAATTCACTTGATAAAAAATAAAATATAAAGTATTGCTTGAAGTAACTTAGTGCAATTAAATAAATGATGTACTAATAGAAAAAAAAAACAGCCCACAGTCCACAGGATTTGTAAATAGGGTTGCCACCTTTCCTTCAGAAAAATACCGGCCTTGCTATTGTCTCCATAGACTTATCATTGGGCTGATGCTAATTATTTACCGGCCAGACATTAAAATACTAGCCAGGTGTCAACCCTATTTGTAAATGATGTTGAGAACACACAATACAACCCTGAGTGCCACAACTGACATGTCAATTCAAAATGGACAACAATTAGCTAGGTCATTGATGTCCACCTGGTGACCTGTGGTCTGGATGTGGCCTTTAAATGATTTTTTGCAGCTCATATCTTGACTAAAATTCAGATAATTGCTATTATATTACTCATAAAATTTACCTCATATAACAATAATGTATTGTCATTCAACCTAAGCTTAATTTGGTATGAGGCCTGCTACATAAAAAAGTTGAACACTGTCGATACATTTCCCTCCTAGAATCCATGAACTATTTCTAACCTCCTCTCAGAAATTCAAGAATGTACTGTATACTTTGTCATTGTTAGATTTAACTGCAATTGATGTATCAACCTTCAATATACTTTTTTTCTTAGCTAGAAGGTTTATGAACTGTATCAGAATAAAGAACTACAAATGCATGCAATGCTTTACACATCAAAACTTATTATAAACGGAAAATGTATTGCAATAAGTACTCCAATTTAAATTAACTGGATTTTAATTATTTTCTAAAATGATTAATAGAGCTAAATTAAATAAATACCTTGAAATGAGTTATACCAGAAGTGTCACTGTAAAAGACAAATTAGCAGTAAATTAAAAATAAGTAACCTATGTACATAGTTAATTGAATCTGTCACTTTTTAACACTATTACGTTTTTTTAATTCACTTCTATGCCTAATTAACTCTACATTTTTACTTAAAGAAAATTCTTATTTTACTATGCATGTAACAATCTAACATGTTGTTAATAAAGTTAGTCGTTCTTGCCAATGTTTTATACTCCAGAACTAATTCCTAAGTAAAATCCAAACTATATTCACAATTTACATGACCAGAATATAGCTACAGAATGATAGGATAATTTAATTTTTTTATTAAATTTTTTTTAATTCATGTAAAAATAGTATATGCAATGTTTAATGTACTCTGCAGTAATAATATACAGTTAGAGACTGATTGAGCCTACCTTGTAGCCCGTATAAGTAGTTCCTTCTTTAACCCCTCAGGACTTCCATGTGAGGCTTACCCATACTTTTCTGAGTGAGCAACTATAGTTCACACCACAGTCTTTTGTGCTGTATCATTGGACACTGCTCTTCCAGCTGCTGCTATAGTTACAGTCAATTAGTGTGAGCTGAGGGCTTCCATGAGCTGAGGGAGTCATAAGCAACTTCTCAGGTCCTATTCCTCAGCAGCTAGCAGCAGATTACAATTTAAGATGGCTCTTGCAGCAATACATATGCAGTCTGCATAGCAGGAGACCTGTGCCTAAAATTGCTGAGTGGAGGACCTTGGAGAGGACCTACAACAAACCATAATTGAAATATGTTAATATGGGGTAGTAAAAACCAACAAAAAAACTCATTTCTGCTTTTCAGGGTTGGGTGATAGGAATGTTATGTAACCAGAGGTTCCATGGCTATTACCATTAGGCAACAGAGTGATGTTCTCATCATCGTCTGATGCGGAGGCAACCCAATAGCGGATCATCTTCCTCCTCATCAGCCTGACTTTCACCTGTGCTTATCAAGGGAGGTTAGGTGTGGAAGTTGCCCCTGAAGGAAGAATGCCCTCAGTACAAGCACACTTCAGGCTGATTTTGCATGCTTGCACTTCTGCTGGTATATCAATCTCATCCACTCCAGATTTGTAACCCCCACATCTAACCATATAAGGAACTGATCCTGCCTCTCCATAACCTGGTCATGGAAATCATCCTTATTATTCAGCCTAACGGTGAGTTAATGTTTCATCCAGGTGAGGCCATGCACCATGGATGGTAGCCTTGAATACTGTCATCAGAGAAGGGGTAGAAGATGTCATACGAACCGCCACCGTCAGGAAGATGATTAAAACATTGCAATGCAGATTGTACAGATTCAGATACAGATTTATTTCTTGTTCAGTAAAATTCTGGATTCTTTTCATTAATTATATTATTAATAATATAATTAAGGCAATTCCAAGTCTACCACTTCTACCACATGAATAAGGTTGTTTGACACACAATCAAGAGTACTTCACAACTATATAAGAGCTTAAAATGTGCAGAAGAAGTTCAGTACCTTTAACCAAAAATGCCTTTGTATATACCGTCAGATGAACAACAACACATAACATGATTTATTTAACAAAATTAAAGACAATATGGAGAAGCCATGTGTAAAAAAAATGCCCCTGCTTCCGTTGGAATAAAGAGGCTAAGTACCAGGTAGGTGCTGCTAATCAAATGCCCTTGATTAACTGATCATCAGCAAGTGTGACCACCTCTATAAAAGGTATATAAGGGAATTAAACTGTGAATACATTCAAATATTATTTTAGTGCAATGATTTATCTGTACATGCTTTAGTTTCTAATATTTAAACACCCTTCATTTTGAGTGTTTTGTTTAGTTAAGAAGTGATATTCTTGCACTCATTCACACATGTATTCTTATTTAATCTTGGCAGTTGTCAGATCCCATTATAGTTATGCTCCTTCTTCAAGGCCCCATTGGGGCCTAGCTTCCCATCCCCATACTAAGTTTAATTATTCCACAGTGCCACACATGGTTGCCAGATTTTATTATATATATAGTGATAGTTTTGATCTGGTGGCAAAGAAGTATCTTTCCATCCTATCTGGTTGATTATTTCTTACCATTCCAGCGGTTTATCGTCCCTCTAGGGTCTGGCTATTGTAATTGTAACTGCAAGTAAAATATTGGTGGCTAACTGGAAATAGTTTTTATTAAAGAGAAAAATCTCCATATGGAATAGGAAGTTTTGTAACTTTTGAGGTTGCATAGTTCCAAACAAGCTGGAAAACAATCTGTTTGTTTAACAATGTCCAGTCTTTCACAATCCCACCATATATGGTACATAGCCTCCTTATTCCCACACCTCCAGCAATTGTTAGAAACATTGTGTTGAATCTTGTGTAGGTGCGATGGGGCCATGTACCAATGGTGGACTACCTTATAAAATATTTCCTCACAACAATGATAGACTGATAAAGTCATACAGAAAACAATTACTAGAACTTTTTGCTGTTGTGGTTAGAAGCTGTTGAATCACAAGGTATACTTAGTTTTTCACACATGACTTTTCCATTTTGGCTTTGTTTAATAACTCATGAAAAAGTGTAATATGTCATGTATTGTAGGTTTTATTTACTAGTTTTAAGTTCTGCTAAGGAACAGATGATTTTTTATTATGTCTTGTATGTAAATGATACAATTCAAATGACAATAAGCTTAAATATATTAAAAAGTGGAAAAGAGACCTGGGATTTATTTTGAATGGGGAGGATTGGTTAGGAATTCTTGAAGAAATAAATAACATTTGTATATGTCTTAATTACAAAGACAAAACAATGAAAACTTTAAATAGGTGGTAAATAATGCAAGTTAAAATATACAATATGGGTTTTTGTCAATCTAATGTATGATAGAAAAATTGTCTGATTTTAGTATTTCAATTGCAATTTACTTATAATGTGAACTATGGACATTCTCTTTGGAAATTATACAATGAAATTATACAATAAATCTTATATTCCCTTAAAGGACAATTAAACATTTTAACCCTTGCTTCTCAGGGACGTACGACAGCTGCCGGTCAAAGGCATAGTTGGGGCAACAAATAAGTGTCACAAATATTATAAATAATGAATTATATTGTACATGTAGCAGTTGGTGTTCAATGATTAATTGTTTTCCACTTTTTAAAAAGTTGTATTGTTATCATATTCATTTACTCAATCCTCTATAAGTATAAATCACCTCTTTACTGCAAACATAAAAAAATTCAATTTAATAATTAACAAGTGACATTACCATTTTAGTCACAGATGGTAATAACTCTCAAGATAGTTCAATGTAATGTTTAAATCTGTTTTACTGCATTTTAAAATGTTACATATTGTTACTCACCATGGACACAAAGCTATTATAGAAGGTCTACATTAAAAAAGTGGTCATAATGTTACAAAAGCAGTGTGAGTCCTTTGTTTCATAAATGGCACATAACCCAGGGGTCCCATTTGCAAAATATGTATATTTTATTTATTTTTTTATTGTTTTTATGTTGACAATTATTTCTTCTCAAAGGGATAAAGTAACAAAAACTGTTCTCTATAGTTTGCCTTTCATAAACTGGTTCTATTCTTGGAATCCATGAGTTAATTACCTCTCCCACTGTGGTAAGTACAATTTGCAGAAATTAAATTATTATACACTGCTATGTACACTAAACACTTGTTATTGTACAATCATCAATTATGGTTTAATGGAGTTAATGAAAAACATTTTTTGAAGACTTACATTAGACCTGTTACCATGTCAAGTTACAAATACAGTATGCTGCATTAGCTTTTAAATGGTTTATGTGTTTTAATATAAAAATGACTTTAGTTGTACATACAGAAAACATTTAGCTGTAACGTAAAACCATGTTCTCAGTGTACTTATTTAGTTTTTGATTATGTAGACTACATGAAAGAGTTCATCTTACAATAATGGAGTATATCTGAACAATGTAACATTGTAATAATGGCTTATTCTGTGTTTCATTTGCGAATGACCTTGAACTAGCATATTCTTGTGAAATCATGGATATTTGGTAACTATGTTGAGTCTAACATAAGTCCAAATGATTTTAAAAATGTTATTAAGATAGAAATACAGACAGTGTTGTCAGATAAGAATCTAGTAGTCCTGTTAGTGTGTCCATAGTTCTACCTGCTGCAAAAACCTCTTCATTCATTTTGTCCTTGGCCTCATCTTTTGTTCAGGATAGCTATATCAATATGAATTGATCTCAGCACGAATATGGCTGATTGCTGTAGCTTAACTAGATCATTTTAAAGCTTAGTCCCTATGTGCACAATAATAATCATGTCAAGTCTTTATTCAGTAGCTTTATGGTGAATAAAGGTATTTGGTGACATCAGTTCTAACCAAAACTACACAGTCACAAAAGTAATATTACCGCATTTGCTCGATTATAAGATGACCCTGATTATAAGACGACCCCCCAAACATTGTATATTCCTTTAGGAAAAAAACTCAAAGCCTGATTATAAGACTACCCTATAGGAAAAAAAAGTTTAACTTGTATATATGTAAATTGCTTTTTAATATTTAATAAAAACATTGATATTATACAAATGCATTTCTTGTTTTTATTTCCTTTTATGTGCCAAAGCGGCCTCTCTCTCCCCCTCCCCTTGTCTGTCTATCGCCCCCTCCCCTTGTATGTCTATTCCCCCCTCCCTCCCCTTGTCTGTTTATTTTCCCCCCTCTCTCCCTCCCCTTGTCTGTAAATTTTCCCCCTCTCTCCCTCCCTTTGTCTGTCTATTTTCCACCTCTCTCCATCCCTTTGTCTGTCTATTTTCCACCTCTCTCCATCCCTTTGTCTGTCTATTTTTTCCCCCTCTCTCCCTCCCCTTGTCTGTCTATTTTCCCCCCTCTCTCCCTCCCTTTGTCTGTCTATTTTCCCCCTCTCTCTCTCCCCTTGTCTGTCTATTTTCCCCCCTCCCTCCCTCCCTCCCTCCCTCCCTCCCCTTGTCTGTATATTTTCCTCCCTCCCCTTGTCTGTATATTCCCCCCCCCCCCCCTCACATTTATTCTTTCCCTGGTGGCTAGTGGGGGCAGCTCATCGCTGGTCCGTCATAATAGACGGAAGTGTCGGGCAGCATGGAGGATGTCTGCACGTATCGTGCAGACATCCCCCGGCTGCCCGATTCTCCCTGGTAGCTAGCGGGGCAGCAGAGGATGTCTGCGCGATGAGCGCAGACCTCCCCTTCTGCAACCCGCACGACCGCCGGGACTTTTATGACGAAACCGGAAAAAAACCTCGTCTTATATTCGAGCAAATACGGTAGATATGGTAGATATAATAGATATGTGGTTGCATATGTATATATCGATATGTACATACATGGATAGATAGAGTTGAGTAGATGGTTAGATAACATGTTCAGATGATCAGTGATAGTAAACCAATTGTAATATTCTACTCATATCTTTCCCATATCAAGAGGCAACTAAGCAGAGAAGCCACTGCAACCAGACCCCATGGGGGCGACTCTCCGGAGCAGGGCCGATCCTGGGCGGGTGCACGGGGTGCACCGCGCCCAGGCGCACGGGAGGAGAGGCGCTGAAGCAGGGAGCTCTCTCCCTGCCGTCCTCCTCCTTGTTAAAGCAAGCCACGCGACGGGTGCAAGCTCCGCCCCCGTCGCGTTCTGTGATTGGCTGCTGCCGGGAGGAGGACGTTCTCTGCCAAGACACCATAGAGAACATCCTCCTCCCTGCAGCCAATCACAGAACGCGACGGGGGCGGAGCTTTCCCCCGTTGCTCTGTGCTTGGACTACCAAGAAGAAGAAGGAGGAGGAGGAGGTGATGGGGGGGGGGGGGGGGTATTGTTAAAATATATAAAAAATAAAAAAAAGTGTGGAAGTGTCTGTGTATGTGTGTGTGTCAATGTGTTTAACTATGTGTGTGTTACTGTCTGTGTAAGTGTATGTGAATGTGTATAAGTGTGTATGTGTGTGTCAATGTGTATAACTATGTGTGTGTTACTGGCTGTGTAAGTGTGTGTACATGAGTGTCTGTGCAAGTGTATCCTGTGTCTGTGTAAAGGTGGCTGTGTGTGTATTTATGTATGTGTGACAGTGTGTATAAGGGTGTCTGTGTAAATGTATGTCTGTGAGGGTGACTAAGTGTTTAACTGTGTTTGTGTGACTGTATGTATTTATGTATGACTGTGTATTTATGTGTGACTGTATTTATGTGTCACTGTGTGTATTTATGTGTGACTGTGTGTATTTACATGTGACTGTGTGTATTTATGTATGACTGTGTGTATTTATGTGTGACTGTGTATTTACGTGTGACTGTGTGTATTTATGTGTGACTGTGTGTATTTATGTGTGACTGTGTGTATTTATGTGTGACTGTGTGTATTTATGTATGACTGTGTGTATTAATGTGTGGCTGTGTGTATTTATGTGTGGCTGTGTGTAAGTGTGTTCTTGCCCGGGGCCCTCACTGCGCTCATCAATTTATCACATGGAGGGCACCAGCCCCCAACCAGCTGGCGTCTATTTCCCGCCTCCTGCACTCAGCGTGCGTAGAGGGAAGACTGTGCGGAGGAGACGGCCGGGGACACGAGAGCAGCAGCAGGGTGAGTACTGGGGAAGGCAGGAGAGGAGATTATGCTTTTATTGGGTAAACTAACTGTGGCATATTGGCTGTAGCCTATTTATTGGCAAACTAGCATAGGTATATAAATGGAAATACTGTCTGTGACATATCAGTGGGCAAATTGGCTGTTGTATATTAATGGACAAACTGGCTGTGGCATATTAATGGGCAAAATAATTGGCATATTACTGGGGAAACTGGTGTATTTTGAGGACGAACTGACATTTTTATTGGGCAAACTGTAGCATTTTTAATAGGCAAACTGGCTGTTGCTTATGTTAATGGCAAAGTGCACCCTTAGTACACCTCTGTAAATGGGCTGCCCATGTGCTGCTTTGCTGCCTCTCAGAGCCAGCTCTGCAGATCGGCGCCATGTTTCCCCTTAGACCTCAGTCAGCGCTTTCTGCTCTTTCTGTGCACAGTGATGACAGAGCGTCGGAACATAACGGTCAGAGTCATCACTAAGTCACGGGAGATCAAGGCAGCGCTAATTGAGTTCTGAGATGAGGTCAGTAGGGGGCATGAAAAAGGGACATGGGAAGAGACAAATACATGGTAGGTAGGAGGTATAGGAGAAAGATATGGGGTGTGACAGACAGACATGGGGTATGAGTGGAGAGAGACAAACATGGGGCATGAGTGGAGAGAGAGACAGACATGGGCAATGAGTGCAGAGTGAGAGACAGACATGTGGAATGAGTGCAGAGTGAGAGACAGACATGTGGAATGAGTGCAGAGTGAGAGACAGACATGGGGAATAAGTGCAGAGTGAGAGACAGACATGGGGAATGAGTGCAGAGTGAGAGACAGACAGACATGGAGTATGAGTGGAGAGAGAGAGACAAACATGGAGCATGAGTGGAGAGAGAGAGAGAGACATGGAGCATGAGTGGAGAGAGAGACAGACATGAGGGAATGGGAGAGAGAGACAGACATGAGGGCACGGGGAGAGAGAGACAGACATGAGGGTACGGGGAGAGACAGACAAACATGAGGGTGCGGAGAGAGACAGACAGACATGAGGGTATGGGGAGAGAGAGAGACACGTGAGTGACTGACTTGGTGGAATATTATTTATCACTCATTGTGTACTTCTTTTCTAATGATGCTCAGCCAGACTAATGAGAGACTTTGGCTGGTTGGGAATCATGGGTAGTATGGTAGTAAAATGGTAGTAAAAACTCATTCTGCCAGCCAGCAAAAAGTCTCCCATGTTGCTGGCTGAGCATCATAGAAATAAATAAAACTAATACACAGTATTATGGCAAAATATATATCTTTATTTAAAATAAACGTTGGTCCTTTACATTAAAATAAAGTTTTCTCCCTCCCCCTCTCCCCAATATTGAAATGGGCATGTCTGGAACAGAAATGTCTAAAGGGGAGGAGTTCATAATATAGCCACGCCCACCCTTGGGCGCCAAAGGAAAACCTGCACCCAGGCGCCCGTGACCCTAGGATCGGCCCTGCTCCGGAGCTAGCTGACCTGATAGACTTCGAGGGGGAGCTACTGCACGCCATAGAGACAGAAGACATCATGGGGGTTGATGATGAACAAGACCCAGAATTAACTGGTCATAAGTAATGAACATCTATTTATTTTGTCTGTATGAAATTTCATAAATATTACCCTATTTCCCTTTACTCCTAGTGTCTTCTGCTGTGTCCCTTTAAACCAGCAATATCATATGATGGAAATCATGGCCTGTACAAGTCACAAACCATCTGGCTCCTCCTCGGACTTCACCAGGTCAGACAATACTTCATTCATGAAAGATGAATTTGCATGGAATATCCATTTCTCATGCAATGCCCTTTTCATGAAAAAAGCTCAGTGCAAATGTTGCACACCACTAACAATGCATTATTATCCATCACCATCTCTCCATCTCAACAGCGGTATCTTAGCCACCTCCCAGTGTGCAGGCACTGGGATCCACCACTCAAGGTAGATACACATTTACACCATTTAATTCTAGTTAGGTGTTAATACAAATATAGCTAATTACTAATAGAACAATATTAACTTGCATAATACTACACATCTATGTACAGAGAAATGTGTGTGTGTGTGTGTGTGTGTGTGTATATATATATATATATATATATATATATATATATACTTGCACTCTGAAGTGATTAGAATCAGAGGTTTAATCACAGGTTTAACGAATAATAATAGAAGAAAAATCAATAAAAAATAAAAATGAAGATAAATTTAATTATTTTGAAAATAATATATATATAGTGGGGGGAAAAATGCAAATTATGTTTCCAGAAATAAACGTTGTAAACAATGTGACAAAATAAACAGATATTTGGAAAGTTCTTATTTCAATGGAATACATTCAGTTCCGATTGATTGAAGATCCCAATTGTGGTATGGATACTCCAAAAGCAGGAAAGAAATACAATAGTGTTCTCTGTTTTAGTTAATTCTCTTTAAACTTATAATGAAGGTCTCAAGGAGCATCAGGAAGGGAACTTTGTCCTCTTTATTTTCACTGCAGCATCTCAGCACATGCATGATATAATATGTAAAAAAAATGGAAACAATTTCAGAGAATAGCAAAATAGTGTAATATAGTAAACAACAACTGTAATAAACATACAATAAAGGAGCTTACATAAAAAAAAATGTGGGTATGGTTAGGTAACTCATGCTGCATGCTGTATTAGCTAAAACTGGCTGATCTTGGTGAAATGCAAATAGATGGCTTCACTGGACTCCAGGGAATAGTAGCGTGGAAGGAAGAAATGTCTTTAATCTTCTGTTTACTTGCTGGCTTGGTCACCTGCAAATTCTCATATCCAGCTGTAGAAACTCTCAGCACAAAGTCATGGAGAAGAGAGGGCATGTCAGATGGGTTTCGCCTGTCGTGGCTTCTTCATGTGCATGCCCCCTCCATTGCAACGTCTTTCTTTTGAACTCTATCATGGGACACACCTCTTCAACATACTACATGCATATACTAATTGTTACATTTTAGCTTTTTGGAACCCTGAATGCAATTGATTTATAAAACATTTACCTATTAGTCCTGTTTACATTCTGTACTCAATAATAATAATCCAATATCATAACAAAGAGTGTAGCATAGGTAAATTTCATGTAACTAGTAAGGTATTCAGCAAATAGCTATTATAAATGAAAAGACGCTGCTCTGCTTCACAGGGTGGAGGCGGAGCTACACCTCTCAGCCAGTTAGCTCCACCCCCTCCCCGGACGTAGACTAGCTTGCCGAGCAGAGAGCTGGTGAGGGGGGATCTTTTGATCTCCCCAATCCAGTGCCTATACCGGCTTGTTTTCTTCTTCAGACGGGAGGGCGCCCCCTGGGGTGTTGCGCCCTGTGCGCTCGCACAGGTCGCACACCCCTAAGGCCGTCCATAATCTGTATTGTAATGTTCTAATCATCTTCCTTCTTTATCTGTAGTAACATCTGTAAAGGAGGAGGAAGGTATCTTCCTGACTGTGGTGGATCCCATATTTGCTGGCACATCAGGCACATCAGGTGCCCATTCACGAACTCCTACCCCTCCTCCAGTGACAGCATTCAAGACTGCTACCCATGGTGCAGTTGCTTGGTTCCAGCAGGACATTGCATGGATGAATGGCGAGTCATCAGCATTGGTTCCATGCCCAGGTGATGGAAAGGCAGGGTCAGTTCCTTAGCAGGTTAGATGTGGGATTTGCAAATCTGGAGCAAATGAGCTTGATGTAAGTCCAGGAGTGTCAGTTTATAGCTGAATATTGTTTTCAACTGTTTTACCACAAGCATGCTAAATAGGCCCTGAAGCATACTAAGTTAGAAACATTTATCATTTTATACTGGAAGAGTGGCACCCCCTAACTTTTTAAAATGCTTTTATCATCCAAGGGGTGAGGTACAGAACACAACCAAAGGTGGACACACTGGACCAGATTCCTGGAAGGAGTTTAGGGATCTCATTGGTAAACTGGTAATCTGGTTAATAGACTAACCATTTTTACTGGGTAAACATACACAAAATATCTAGCACCATAGAGCGTAACTCTCCTTTACTTTTCCTTTCTCTCCATCTGTCTTTTCTTTGTTTCATGGTTCTATCTTTTCTTTATCATTTATTTCTCTTACTTCTATTAAAACTTTAATACATGAAGAATCCACCCTTTGCTGATACACAACATGGTCAACTAGTGATTACCTTTATATGTGACCATTGGATCATGCATGTGTTATATAAAATGCTTCCTTTTTTAAAAAACATTCTGGGTGGGATGCTACAAAAGAAAAGGATATCCAAAAACCCATGGTTTTCATGGCAAAAATGTCCCGATCCGAACAGCTCCAATGCTTCGGTTTCTGAATTTCCCGAACTGCCAATTCAGTCCTGAATTTAGGGCTATTGAGTGGCCACATTTCAGAGATTTGTGCAATTTGGCTAAAGACCAGAATCCAATTAGGGACAAATTGGTGTATATTGAGTTGATCCTTAAGTAATATATATATAGACAACAGGATTACCTAGATACGTGCACGTATTTGTTGTAGTAGTTTCTTTTCATCTAAGAATGCATGTATAAATTACCTTTATTGGTAGACAATGGTATATATATATATATATATATATTTTTTTTTTTTTTCTATGACCTAATATATCACTTATCTATGGTTTCTTACCTCACATGTTTCTCTTGCAGTTTCCATACTATTCAATGCCATGAGATAAATTAACTCAGGTCAATGAAAAGAACCCATTTAATGATGTTAAAAATTGTGCTACAATGTCTGTTTAATTCCTAAAGGGGAGGTTTGTGTATATTATGTGCAGAAACATATTTTACAACTGTTAAGCACTTTTTATTGATGGACTGAATTTCCTTCCATCTTATGTAACAGACGTCAGATGTTTTCTGTCAATAGTCACAGAAGCCTCTTCATATTTCCCTTCAGAACAAATCTCTTGTTGCATTGGTGTTCAATGACATTTATGTTCTTTGACATTGTGGCAGTTTTGCCTGAGGTCAAGGTTTTATATGTTCCCAGTGGTGTAGTTCTGAAAGATAACAGTGTGTAAAAATGAGCATTATTAAATAATGTTCTATAATGAGCAATCAAATCTAAACTTACAGTCTAAGTTATAAACTATTTATGTGTTAATGTTACAACTGAATGTTTTGTTAATTAAAACAACTAACCCTTTTGGTGTTGTAACTATCATGCTCTGAGGTAAATGTCACACAAACATTATGCTGCCTTGGTCCAAGGATGACATACTGCCCTCCCCACTGAAACCACGGCCACAAAAAACATGCTCATCAAAAACATACCTATATCCATTATGTTATATCATGATAATTACAGCTACAATTTAATTCAAATTGAAAATGAAGCTCATTCTCTAATTTAATTAATTTTCCAATTAATCTTACAGTGTAATGTAATTAATTGTGTCAATACAACTTACACTCTAATGTAATTCAGTTTGCCAATAAAACTTGCACTCAAACAGCTTCTCATTTCCATATTTGCCCCCAAACAGACTGTCAGGGCCATCTTTACCTTCAGATTGTCAGTGCCATATGTGCACCCCAAACAACTTGCCAGTGTGATCTTGGTGCCCAAACAGCTTGGCAGTGTAATATTTGTACCACAACTGCTTGTCAGTGCCAACTTTGCAACCAAATAGCTTGTCAGTGCCATCCTTGTTCCCCACACCTTGCCAGTGTCCTATTTGTGCATAGCCAGTTTGTCAGAGCCATAATTGCCCCCCAAAATAGTGTTTTAATGTCAGCTTTACCCCTAAACATGTCAGTGCAATAGGTGCCCCCAAATAGCTTGTCAGTACCATTGTTGTGCTGAAAAAGCTTGCCCATACAGCTTGTCAAACCAAGCAATCTTATCCCCAAACAGCTAGCCAGATATGTGTCCCCAAAAAACTTGTCACTACCATCTTTGCACATAAACATTTTTGTCACTGCCAAATGTACCCCCCCAGTAACTTACCAATGCCACCTCTGTGGCCAACCAGCTTGGCAGAGCCATTTCCGTGCCAAAGCAGATTATTACTACCATCTTTGTCCCCAGGCAGTTTCTTTCTCCCCATAAGGCTTGTCACTATCATTGTTGTCCCCATAATGCTTCTCAGTGCCTTAGCGCTGAATAGGAGTGCCAGGTGACAGTGAAATCCGGCACTCATAATTTAAATATGGTATCATGCGTGAGGGGCAGAGTTTTCAACCCTCAGACTCTATTTTCTACCTTTGGTGTTGAATAGTGTTGAGGGAAACCGGACGCACTATTCGGGTTCATGCCGGACATTACGGTGTCTGTGCCACGAACCCGAACCCGGACATTTCACTGTATGTCCATGTTGGAGTTTGAGGTTCGACTATAAACCGATAGTCTTTAAACCGAAAGTCATTTGGTTTATAGATTTTCGGTTTATAGAATAGCCAATAGCATTACATGTATACTATAAGCCGAAAGTCTATAAACCGAAAGAAATTGGTTTCTAGACTTTTGGTTTATAGAATACATGTAATGCTATTGCTATTCTATAAACTGAAATAGAGTCCCCATTCATACGAATAGGTCAATTGACCTATTCGTATGAATGGGGACTCTATTTCGGTTTATAGAATAGCCAATAGCATTACATGTATTCTATAAACCGAAAGTCTATAGAACGAATGTTGTTCGGTTTATAGACTTTCGGTTTATAGAATACATGTAATTCTATGCTATTCTATAAGCCGAAAGTCTATAAACCGAAGGTCGTTCGCTTTATAGACTTTCGGTTTATAAAATAGCATAGAATTACATGTATTCTATAAACCGAAAGTCTATAAACCGAACGACCTTCGGTTTATAGACTTTCGGCTTATAAAATACATGTAATACTATTGGCTTTCTATAAACCGAAATAGAGTCCCCATTCATAATAATTTCTTATGAATGGGGACTCTATTTCGGTTTATAAAAAGCCAATAGTAACACATGTATTCCATAAGCCGAAAGTCTATAAACCGAACGACATTCTGTTTATAGACTTTCTTTTTATAGAATAGCAATAGCATTAAATGTATTCTATAAAATGAAAGTCTATAAACCGAATGTTTTTCGGTTTATAGACTTTCGGTTTATGGAATACATATAATGCTATTGCTATTCTATAAACCGAAATAGAGTCCCCATTCATAAGAATAGGTCAATTGAACCTATTTCTAATTGTTTTGGGTGCTAAATAGTACAGTATTTTTCATTTGTATGTATTTTATTTTTTTGAAGTTATTTCCCTATCCATATTTGTTTGCAGGGCACTTGTCCTACTCTTACTCACATTTGTGTTCCTTTTGCAGCTCTCTAGCCCTTTCCATGACAATTTAGAGGCATTTTAGTGGCCAAAAGTCCGTGTCCCCATTGACTTCAATGGGGTTCGGGTTCTGGGTAAAGTCCGGGGTCAAGTTTGAGCACGACCCGGACTTTTTCCAAAGTTCGCTCGAACTTTTCGAACCCGAACATCCAGGTGTCCGCTCAACTCTAGTGTTGAACCTTGTGCACCAGCCTGGGCTCAGCTCTAACTAGGGGTGGCAAATTGCTGCCCTGTCAGATCACCACCTGGGTCGCATGGACCCATGTAAAGCCCTGTCACGATGTCACACATAAATATACTTTAAGCAAAAGAAAATGTTACATGAAATTGTTTTGAACACTTGACATTTTATTTTTTTTGTTAGATTAATTTGTTTTCTTTCTTACTGTTTATGGTTCTGTTTTTGTAATAAACATCATTTCCATGTAGTTCATTTGTAGTGCCACTCATCTTCAGTGCTCTTGAGCCTTATCTGTTCTGACAGAATTCTCTTTAGGCGCTCCCAAAAGATTGCTACAAAATAGCCAGTACATAAAGGAATTTGTTTTAACTGCCAATGTAGGGGTCAAAATACTAGCTTTTTAATTTTTATCAAATGTCAGTTTCATTTTGAACATGATGATTAATATTATGACTAATCATAGTGCAATTAAATTCACCCATCTCTAGTTAAAGATCTTCAGGTATTTAAAGACTAAGAACTTCTTTATAAATGTTCACTTTGAGAGATGTCCTTGTATTCCATATTTGTTATAGGAAATAATGTTGTTTTATGGTATCAGACCCATCTGTGTTTTGCATCAGGGGTTGTAGTCTGTTTGTTTTTCTTCCAATAACTAAATATGATGATACACCAAAAAAAAAGTTTTTGCCAATTAATTTGGCAGGAAAGCCCTTGAAAAGAATCCATTACATCTTCATGTAACAGAATTGTGTAGTGTTGTTCTCTTTAGTCAATAGCTGAGGATATTATCAGATGCGCACGCCATTATTTTATTGACTATTGGTTAATTCATTCATTGTAGACCGCTATTCCTCTAAACCATCCCACCTCATGTATCTAACTTTATTGAAGACAATTAAGCCAAATGACTATCTTTAACAAAGGGGTTTTGTTTTTGAGGTGGTGAGTACAAGGGGTCCATTTGGTCTGCTTTCCCCCTGTTAAGGATGTCTCCATGTTACCCCAATTACTAAGGACTCTGCAGAATGTTTAGCTGGGATACATATTTGTGGTTTCTGTGTTTTATTTGGGTATAAGGTGATCAGCCTAAACTAACCTTTCCTCACCTGGCCCCCAGTCTAGGTGTACGTGGTCACATGGTTAGCAAGTTAATAAGTGTAGTGTTCTCATGTCATTATATAAGTCATCCATTGTCCTTTTGTAAAGTGAGTCACACTATTTCCTTATGTTGTCCTTCAATTAAGTGGAAAGGTATGTGCATCTAACCCAGGACTCTTTTGAAAGGTGTTAGCAGACTTCCTCCCATTATATATCCCAATATCCTTTGTATGTCTGTTCCAGGTCTGGTTAATTGAATTGGTTGTTTCCCTCTCTGTTTGTAATTACATGTACCTGATATCATCTGGTAATTAGAATTTTATATTTTTTTATAGCATTACCTATTGTCTGGTGCAACTATAATTTAATGTCCTATTTTAAATTAGGTTCTTTATTGTTTGAGTGTTACCATGTTATAATTGGTTTAAGTTTCCCATGTGCCTCTCATGTCTCTAATTTGTAAGTTTATCATGTGTTTGTAGTATATAAAATTGGTGTGTTCCACAATAAAGTAATTCATCATTCGTCATGTCTCTACAGTGTCTCATCTAGTGGTTTGAGTGACTGGAGATATTGTGGGATCCCGGGCTAAACTGTTCTCAGCCCCTGTGAGAGCTGGGGGTCCCAAGGAAGAGGACAGTGATGGAGGTATCCAGTCAGGGTTCCGTCAAAGAAAACCTTATATATCATGTATCGCTATGTCCCCAGTCACAATACTGCCAAATAAAAATGCTGTCCACAATCCAATTTCTTATGCTACTTTCCCTTGCAGATGATGTTGAGTCTAATGGGCCCTCAGCTGATTAAATTCCTAGTCTCCCTGCTAAAAAAAAATCCTCTCATTTGTGCACCACAACATCCACAGCTTACTCATTAAACTGGATGTGCTACAAGCTTGGTGTTTCTATTACAAACCCAAAATAATTATACCCACAGAGTCATGGTTCACACCAAAAGTGCCTGACTGTCATTGCAATACAGGGTCATTCATGCTTTAGAAATGATAGGGCAAAGAGAGGAGAAGGCATTGTTTGTATGTTGACAAGTCCATAAAATGTAACCCTTTAAAAAAACTAAAGCCACCTTTGATTTCCTTTCTGGTACAAATGAGATCCTGTTCAGTAAATCGATCATTGTTGCTAGAATGCACCACCCACCTACCTCTCCAGTGCATCCCCTTCCCTTTTGTGCATAACCCAACTCCTTAGTAAAACTAAAAAAGTGAACTGTTGGTTTTTGGTGATTTCAATATTGATTGGCTGAATTATTAGCATAATAAATCATGTAAATGTTTAAGGATTTTTAGTTATCACTTTTGTTTAGGGCGAAAATTCCTTCTTGACCCCAACATTTTCCTCTGATCAAGAATCTCTAAAACATTAAGGTTTATTCTATTTTTTATACTGCTGTATGGTATGCTTTGTGTTTCGTGTACATTTCTGTTAATGAATACGCCACTGAAGAGTTCTTCATATTGGCCATGCACACATTTATATAATGTTATAATATCCGCACTAAGACGCCACTTTTCTAGTGTGCATACATGTAATAAAAGAAAAAAAGCACTTCAGGACACAAACAACGCCATGTAGAATAATAGCCTATTTGTGTGGAATATCCTTGTTATTTTTTCAATAAGGTGATTGCTAATCAAGTTAGACATACTGTGTAAATAATTATGTGTCAATACATATATTTTTTCATGTGTCTTTTGAGTAATGTTCACAAATTATATGTACAGATTTTTATAGATGTTAATTATGTAACACATATATAGCTCATTTTTGTTTTGTGACTTGATTTGACCCTTAATGTATTTAAAGAACATTTCTTCATTAGCCTGTTCTGGCAGGTTGAAAACTCTATTGGAGTGTATTTGAAACTAACCAGATATAAAAGATACACGAAAAAAGAAATCTGATATATAGGCACTTAAAACAAAATAGGTATATCAAACGTGTAAAATTTTTTATTAAATATAGATAAACAGGTGAACGTGCAACAATCACATATAATTAATATATAAAACAACACATATACAGTACACAGAGAGACTCTATTGATAGAGGAAAACAATTAGCTCATATAATGGCTTTGTAACTGGGATAGGTTTAAAATATATTATCCTATATGTATTAGAAAGCCAGTTAAATCAGCTATTTATCTATTAGCGCAGGATGAATATATGATTCAATTAAATTGTCAGAGCAGGTAGTAATATGGAATAGTATCTAAAACTGCAAAATACAACAACAGTGTATATTTTGCCCACCATGGTAGAATAAAGCTTGCATTTTCTTCATGTGGCTTAACTGCTGGGTGTTATTGTTTTTTACATTGATTATAGTATTGGTGATGCTTTGCCCAGGACCGAGTTAGAATTTAGTTAACTTTCATGTGCCAAAAAAATATTGAGCTTTAGTTAAGTACCTAGTTAAGTAGTCTGCTTTATGATGAATAAATTCCTGCTCATAATATGCTCAGTTTATGTGACAGTGAAAGAGCAATGCAGAATAACACTATATATGACATGATTACAATGTATTAAATCAGATAATATCCAGAATACAAATAAATAGGACTCATAGAGCAGTAACCCTGATAAACTGGTACAAACGATGGCCTTTATACTCACAAAAAGCAATTACACAGTAAAAATATATTAATTTGACTATTTGTCATGATTAAAATGAAGACACATATAAAAATAGTATCTGTGCTGTACTAAATTTCCGCTAAAGCAATTTGATGTTCATATGTTAAGTGTTTATGGGAAATGATATTTCAGTGTTAATTGCAAAATTTTGTGTAAAGCCTTACTATAATAAATGCTGAAAACTTAAATAGTGCCATGGTGGAATATTGATAATGTTTGCGTATGGTGTCTACATTACAGGAAATCTAGGCATCACGGACAGCAACTTATAAAAAATGTAGCATTTCATTTTTCCAGGAATAAAGCACTTGAAATGACCTTTTCAACATATGTGAAATATGCGACTATAATTCTGTTTTCTTATTTTCTCCTAATTTTATTTTATTTCACCTGACTGCCAAATTCAAGTACTGGCAATAAAAATACATTCATCCATTTGCACAAATTAATTTATTAGGCTTTCATTCTTAAATAGCTTGCTACTGAATCAAAGGATAAAATAACAAAGCTCTTTAACTTAAGTATTTGCCAATAAAACTAAAAATTATTGCAAAATAAAAAAAAAAAAGATTAATTTAGCCCAGGGTTGCAATAGTCTGTACAGACCATAAACATTCACAATAATAATTATGTATGTAGGTTTAATTGCTAAATCCATACACTTTATAGACACCTTCACTGCAAGATCTAACTCATTTCTCACCAACTATATTGTGTGTTACAATGTAATATTGTGTGTAATGCATTGCAGCCTAGATTCTTGAATACTGTAATATGCCTGCAATAAAACAAAGTGCTTCAAATGAGTGCACATCATTTAAACTCAGTGTCATTTATCATGACATGCCAGGAAGTTCTTCTTCCTGACACTATAAAATGTAATTTTATTGTATTCAGTACATGAATTTGCATTGAGGGCATATGTGCTACCTGTAAGTTGTGAACATTTAAATGGTATCATTTTTTTCAAATTGATGTTTTGCTGCTCAGTAGATGTTGGGTTAAATTTTAACACTGGAATAGTAGATAGAGATATATGAGAGAGAGCGAGCTTAAATGCATGTGTGGTGGCATCACTATATATACATGATTTGATTTATATTTTAAAAGTGGTAAAATGGACTGAAATTAATGTGAGATAATCATTTTTAAAACATCTCATTTTAGGGTATATCGTATACCCTGATGGAGGGCTAAAGTTCCCAAATGCCTGGTATACAAATATCCTGCTAAGAGCAAATCGATCTGGGTTCAGTGGTATAGGACAGCAAACCTTGAGGTCAGGTAGCCATATTATGGATTTTAACAAAAAACCCATACACCGACCTTGCTATCTCCATCTTAACAACTATACCACTACTCTCTCTGTCTTTTTATCCAAATATCTTGCCAGTCTTCAATCTCTGGCAACATACCTCATCTAATGATGTAATTACAATATGGATACACCAAAAGTTGCCAAACCTCCCCTGAACTCATGTATTTTAGAAGGTGTTAAGAGTTCTGCTTGGTTTAAGTAGCAAATCAAGCCTATTGCTCACCATGTGAAAGTATCTTTACACAGACTATTAACGTGCATCCCAATATGGGGATGGGACTCTTCATTGCGGCTGCTTCCGCGCAGCCGCTTTACCGCCGACTCTGCAGCACAAGACAGATAGTCGCTGGAGATTTCATCGCTGGACAAGGTAAGTATTTTACCTATTTTAGTTTAAGGGTGGTTAGAATTATTGTTTAGGGGTTTAGAATTAGGGTTTAGGGGGTTAATTTTAGTATTAGGGTTCGGGGTTAATTTTAGTATTAGGGTTTAAGGGGTTAATTTTAGTATTAGGGTTTAGGGGGTTAGTATTAGGGGTCGGGGGTTAGTATTAGGGTTTAGGGGGTTAGAATTAGGGGTCGGGGGTTAGTATTAGGGTTTAGGGGGTTAGAATTAGGGGTCGGGGGTTAATTTTAGTATTGGGGTTATTTTTAGTATTGGGGTTTGGGAATCATTTATTAGGGGGGGGGGTTATTTTTGTTTTACTTTTACATTTGTAAGAGCTGACAGTTCAGCACTGAACTGTCAGCTCTTACTAGCCGCGGCCACGATGAAACGACCTCGTTATTCTTCATTGCTGACAGTTCAGCGTTCTAACTGCCGCACTGAACTGTCAGCGATGAAGATGCGGCGAACAAGTGTCCTAGACCCTCCCAATATTACACTTTTTAATATACTTAAGCTAACATATCAAATAAAATATAATTTATAGAGAAAAATAATTACATCTGTGATTTTTATAAGATATGTTGGAGTAAAATGTTTCTAAAGTGCTTATTTGGCAAACCTGCTGCAAACTCTACCACACTATTTCAGGTTTAGGACTGAAAAACCTAAACCTTACTTAGAAATAAATGAAATGACTCAGAAGAGATATTATAAATGGAGAAATGTGTGTGGTATAGACATAAAACATAGTTGTACAATTAGAATACATAATTGGCATCACAGCACTTAATCTATGTTTTGATCTGTAGCTGTGTGTGTCATATTTCACCTTTCATATATCAAACATAGAGCTGAAAGGTATCATGCAGTGCTAGATTTAATTAATTTACTGAGCTACTATTTTATGTGGGATGTAGCTATTATCAGGCATATTGTAGATGTTGATCTATAGATGTATTCCTCTATAAATAGATGTTGTGCGTAATGTAGAAAATTGTATCTTGCCACCACTTCGGAAAAAGTAAATTAGATAATACGAGCACTACAGCTGAACCTGGCTAACTCTATGTTGCGAGACTTTAGCAGAAGAGTGCATGAGAGCTCGGGTAATTTGGTTTTTCTCTGAAGTGCTGGAGGACCGACGTAAACCAGTCAAACTCTCTTTTATTCCAAAGTGGAAGACTTCTCCTGGAAGGGATCTTATATTTATTTTTGGACTAATTGGTGAATATAACATTTGCATCAGATGCAGGTATAAGTGCTTACCTTTTCCCAGTATTTACAAAACCTGCATAAGTACTTGGTTGCTCATGTGTTCACCAAAACCATCATTAAGAACGGTGCAAAGTACTTACCTTGCCCCTGGTCATATAACAAGTGCATCTATTATCTGCCTAAATACTTGCATACATGCTCCAGTATTCACAAAACCTGCATATGTACTTACCTTGCTCAAGTTTTTGCCAGAACCTGCATATTAAAAACTGTGCAATGTGCCTACCTTGTTCCTGTTATATAATAATTGCAAACAATGGCCTAGAATCAATGGCCCTTGTTAAATACTGCATGACTAAACGTTTTCTTACCACATGTTATTTCGAGTAGCCATGTTATTGGCAATGGCACAGGTATTCAGGTGTTTTGCCAACAAAATCTGTTATTCCCTGAGAAACCCATTAAGCTAATGCTAGGGTACTGGGGGTTAAATAGTCACCCCCAGTTCCTATCATTCCCCTTAAGTAATAAAATAATACTGGGACCCCATTATTAAAAATAAATTCCCACCTGGGACCATGAGCCGGCAACATGCCCTGCCCCACAAAATTGAAATTGATGCCCCATAAAATAAAAACATACGCCCCCCGGGGCATATGTGCTGGTGCAATGATTGTGATTCATAAATATAAAAAATAATTTACCCTGAGGCCATGGGGCAGCAACATGGCCATGGCCTGTAGTGCCAGGGGCCTGTGACATGACCCTGGCACCAAAATAAATTAAATTGGGCCCATGGAGCTGTCTAAATGCCCCTAACCCCATCAAATTAAATAAATAGAATAATAAAACTGCCCTACCTACCCCGCTTACATTACCTTGCCAAGGTAGGGGGGATGCATCAATAAAATATAATCATATTTTATGATCTTTTATGATATCATATTTTATTTTATTGATGCATGACTGCTTCACACACTTCATATTGCATCATGTGTGTGAGTCATGCCATTATTATAAAGGTTAGCTATGGAACGCCTTCTAAAGGAGGAAAATCAACCTAAACATTTTTCCCAGAATCCTTTTGTTAGTTTACGTAATTTCCTCCGTGGAGGCTTTATCAGAGATTGATGTCCCTGGAAAATGACATCCATCAGCATCTAAGTATACTATCAGACATGTTGAGCCAACAAGTATTAAAAGTAAAGGAGCAGAAATCAAATCTGTGAAACCTTACTTGCACATATTGATCAAAGATGCAACACATAAGTGGTGAAACCCTAATCGATTGCACTGGTGGCATTGTGATTAGTTTGTCTATGACATAAAAAATTTTTAATATGGCGAATCTCAAAGATCAGTTGTTTAGTTCCAATTACATGCAACTATTTAGTTTTATTGAAGATCCAAAGGAGTCTATTCACTAAAAGATGAGTTGCAGGTGAGTTGAGGTGAGATGAGGCCCTGCTTAGTGAACACACCAGGTTTGTCTCTGCACAATGTATAGCTGTACTGGTGAACTCAAATGTTGATCTCACCTCTACTCACTTACTACTCACCTCAACAATTAGTGAATACCCTCCACAATGCCATCAATGGAAATCACAATTGCAACTTAAAATTGCAATTTTCAGTTAACATAAATTGTGTCACAGGTTTTCATAATTGCCAGTATTTGGTTTAACCCATGTTGAAGATTAGTACAGAAATACATGGATACCTTAGGTAATAGAACCAGCATCAGGGTCTTTATGGGTTGATTGCATATTAATATAAACATCAATATCAGTAAGGATCTCCCATTGTTGAAGCAATATGTGAGGACACAGTAGTATGTTTGAAAGTCTTTATATTACCTTTAATTACTTAATGGTACATGGGGACAGTACCATCAATTTAATATTTACTCTCTTGATTTAAGACACTGTTTATGAACAAAGCCAAAAACACAGATTTTATTAAGGGACCAGGTATGCTAAAATACAGGTTCTCTTGGTCTTTAGCTATCAAAGCAAAATTAACAGGTTTAAGTTGATTGAACTAATGGCACCAGTTTGAGGTCCAGCAAGTTAATAGCAAGTTCCACACGCCTCAACACTACTCCACAGGGCTGAACTGCTTCCAGAAAATGTTGCTTATATTTAGCCATTGAAATAAAATACAAATAAACGTATTGGTACTAAGGAAAAATTGTCATACATTGAGGGTTATTTATAATCATGGGTGTAGGAACACCCAAAAATTTTGGGGGGACAGCATTTTTGCTCGCCGGGTATATTCTTATTTAGTAAACTGGGTGTTGTTCATAACGTTAAATTTTAAGTTCAACTGCTAATATTTACACATTAACAGCATGAACAACATTACTTACCCAGTCTGTGTCTCTGTGGTCGCAGCAGTGCACATACCAGCCAGCAGCTTTGCTTGAAGAAGGTTCCTCCCTGCCAGGCTGCCACTACTCCAGTCCAGCCTGAGACATGTGCGTCCACCTTCTGCAGTCTGCACCACATTCAGCCCGTGCTGCAGTGAAACAGGAAGTAGACCCCGGAGTGCTGATTACGCTGTTCGTGTAGCTAACAGCTACACTGTGTGCATTCGAATGCTGAACACTAGGTGTTCGGCAGCCGAATGCACCGAAAGTTTACAGCATAATCAGCACTCCTAGTACTAACCAGGGCCGGACTGGGAACAAAAAACAGCCCTGGAAATATTTGTATACCAGCCCCATAGCATTGCGTCAATAGATTATTGTTTAGAAAAGGGAAACACATGGATTTTTAAGCACATTTGAAGGGTGTATTAGTTATAGATAAGACTGATATATACCCCTGCACAGGACAATACATAGCCCCCAGTATGTACACAAGGTTACATGTATTGCCCTGTGCATGGGGTATATACCAAGGCAGTGTGTGAGATATAAGTTTGTGTACATGATGGGGCATATATTGCCCTGTGAAGCTGTATATATCAGTGCATGAAATATAACCTTGCGTACATGCTGGGTGTAAATAAAGACTTATCTCAGCATCCAATTTGCACTGATGTGGCGTGCCCCAGCACCCAGATTGAACTCACAGCACTTGCCCCAGCATCCAGAATTTGACCCAGCACTGATATTGCACTCACAGGACTTGCCACAGCACCCAGGAGGAAATACCCTAGCACGCAGATGGACACCCAATCAATGGTGCATGCAGGAAAGATAGAGGTGCCAGATTTGACATATTGTGCCCTGCATATTTTGCCGCCATTGGCAGATGTATTTTCTCCCCCCACCCCTTTCATTTCTTTCCCTTTGTATTGTATTCCCCACCCCAGACATATCATCTATTCCTTCCCCTGTATGTTTATTTTTCTCCCCCCACCCCTGTCATCTTTTACCCCCTGTATGCAATGGTGGGATTTTGCCCCTCAATATGCCATTATTTTGCCTTTTAATATGCCAGGATTTTGCCCCTCAATATGGCAGGATTTCCCCCCTCAATATGCCAGGATTTCCCCCATCAGTATGCCAGGATTTTCCCCACAAAATGCCAGGATTTCCCCCCTCAATATGTCAGGATTTCCCCCACAACATGCCAGGAATTTGCCCCACAATGTGCCAGGATTTCCCCCCTCAATATGCCAGGATTTTCCCCCTAAATATGCCAGGATTCCCCCCCCCCCCCACAATATGCCAGGAATTTGCCCCACAATATGCCAGGATTTCCCCCCTCAATATGCCAGGATTTCCCCAATGAATATGGCAGGATTTTCCCCACAATATGCCAGGATTTTCCCCCTCAATATGCCAGGATTTCCCCCACAATATGCCAGGAATTTGCCCCACAATATGCCAGGATTTCCCCCACAAGATGCCAGGATTTCCCCCACAATATGCCAGGAATTTGCCCCACAATATGCCAGGATTTCCCCCACAAGATGCCAGGATTTCCCCCCAGAATATGTCAGTATTTTGCTTCCTCAATATGCCAGGATTTTGCCCCCTCAATATGCCAGGATTTTCAACCCTCCCCCATCCCTAGTACTTACCTCCTTGCTGCTGCTCTGACACTCTGATCTGCCGGTCCGTGGCTGTGAGGGAAGCGTTGTGCTCTCCCCTCCAGCCAAGCGGATTCAATAAAGTTTGTTTAAACTTTTGTTTTAACCCCTTAGTGACCGAGTGCTATGTTGCATTTGACGTGCCTTGAAGACCAGAATTCCATTATTTTTGTCATACGTTTACTGAACTGTGAATTTCTTTCTTTGTGTTCAGTCCACCCACACAAATTATATATCATTTTTTAAAGGACAGATAGGGCTTTCATTTGATACTATTATTTTAATCATATGATATCATTTACTATTAAAAAAATAGAAAATATGATGAAAATATGCCATAAAAAACACTTTTTCCAACTTTGACCTGATTTTTTTTTTACACAATTACAAATGGTAAAAAAGACCCCGTCTATATATTTCTACTATTTGTCCTGAGTTTAGTAATATCAATGTTTCCTTGTTTGTCTATGTTTTATTTCACGTAATAGGGCAATAAACAATATTAGTGTTTTTTTTTTGTTTTCTAACCATTTTCTTCTACAGTGATTTTTTTAACCCGAACCGTAAATTTACCCCAACTCTAAATTTAATCTAACCCTAAATTGACCCCCACCCCTTAATCTAACCCTTGTAATCATCCGAACCCCCATTTAACCCTAATTATTACCCTATTTGGACCCTAACCCTAGATCTAGGTTCAGTAGATCAAGGGTTAGCTTTTTCCATTTATTTATTTATTTATTTAATTAATTTTCTATTTTTAACTGTAATACCGCCTAACTGCCTGTAGGGGCAGTCAAGTAGCGGTTTCAGAGCGACGGAAGAGATTTTTTTTCTCTCTCTTCCGTCGCTCTCCTCTGGGCATGCTGTATCGGAGGAGCATGCTCCTCCGATACAGCACACACCCGCGATCACCGGGTGATCGCGGTGCCCAGGAGGGCACAGATTGTGTTGCATGATGCCTCGATAGAGGCATCATGCAACACTTTAACACACATAGGCAGTGATCAGCTTTCACTGCCTATGTGTGTTAACGCGCATACGATCACATTCGCTGTGATCGTATGCGCGCGGGGGGGGTCGAGGGGGGGCTGAAAGCCCTCTCAGAGGCTGCTTCGGATCCGAAGCAGCCTCTGAGAGTAGGTACAGACATGTAGTGTTGCGCTAATGAGCGCAACACTACATGAAAACGGAGGACGTATATATACGTCCTCATGGTCCTTAAGGACCATGCTTTTCAGGACGTATATATACGTCCACATGCATTAAGGGGTTAAACACACTTTATTGAAGCCGCTTGGCTGGAGGGGAGCGTACAACGCTTCCCTCACAGCCACGGACCTGCAGATCAGCAAGGAGGTAAGTACTGGGGAAGTGGGGGACGCAGGTTATTTTTTAACAAAAGTAGGCAGCTGCATACTTAAAGCAGCCCCAGGGCCGGCGGCCTAACGGGAAATTTCCCGGTATCCCGGTAGGCCAGTCCCAAAACCTGGGGGGGATTTCACCATACCTGTCCCCCCCACAATTTTTCCTGGGGGGGATGTGTCCCCCCCGTCCCCCCCTGTCCCCCCCCCCCGTCCCCCCCGGTTCCTACGCCCATGTTTATAATGGGAATGCTTCTACTAAGTTCTAAAAGAGTTCTAGCAAGAACATTCAATTGGTTTCTATGAAGATTGCTCTACTATTAGAAATCACCACCACTAATGTTAGATCTGAATATGTTAGCATCTGAATATGCCATGGATAGAGCCCTCAAATATGTTCACATACATGCTCTCAATTTCACCTATACTTACAAAAATGTCAGCACATTATACAAAGTAGCTATTGATTGAATAAAAGCTAATGATTACCCCTTTGTATAGCCTCTCTTTACCCCAATTCCCTGTATATGGAACCCCATAACTCACATGAAGCATTTTTTAACTCTCTTTCTTCCCTAACCTTTTTTGACCTGGACAAATATTCACATTGCCCATTAGATAAGGTGGCCCTGTGCATATGCACATTTTTAGTAATCATTACTATTAATCTGTAGCAATCCCTCGTTAAAGGCATACCACATGTATTTATAGTGAGTTAAATTAATTAACAAGTTTGTTATCTGTTTTCAAGTTTTGTTATTGAATGGTAATTATTCCTTCTACTTCAGAATAGAAGGTTACTGGATTTCCTAAAGTCTATGATAAAAGTTATACTATATTGTATCCTGTTCTGAATAGGACTTTTGCTGCAAACCTTATTTAAAAAATCATTACAAGTATAATCAGTTTTTAAAACTTTGGCGGTGACATTTGAAAGGTGTTTTAACCATAGATGCCACCATTTTTATTTTTATTTTCCATCTTACCTAAAAAGAGTTATGGCAGTATATTTTAAGTGATGCTTGTCTATATTGCAGTATTTTTTTTATCAGTCCAAGATGAATTAAGGCTTCAATTCAGTGTTTGTCCTTTCTGATACAAATGGTTCACATTTATGGGGAAAAAATTCTAGTATCAGCTGAAGTTGATTTAAAACAGCATTACAGAGTTTGTTCTTTCGCTATAAATGAAAAATGATGACACATAAATCAAGATTGATATGTATATGGTGTGAACACACAGATTCTTTTTAAAAAATGCCTCACTATCTGTTTAGCGGTATTAATAAATTTTCTTTTTCAGTGTTTTTATAGCTCTCACTAAATTGAGTATTCTTGCATTATCCTTGTGTATGTGAAAAGTGTCAGTACTTAAGAGTTTTGTGATGAACATATACATGACAAGTTCGGAAAAAGTACCTCAGAAATTGAAGAAAATTCTGCAAAGCAGTTGAGGAAGGGCCAAATTTCTTGTTAGGCAGTTTGGCACCTTACTCATAACAGCTCTTTTTAATGTTATTGAAGAAATTAAAGGATTGGGGCATTTTTAGTAAACTGCACATTCTCCCTAAATTCCACCTAATTCACTCTTTGTGGTATACTCTGTTTACTTTATCTGTTATGCCCACAAAGCAGATTACATTATACTGTTATTCATTTTCACATTTTACATATTATACAATGAACAAACAAAATATGCAACCAAAAAAGTAGCACAACATTGCAATTTAAGACATACTGTTGAGGAGGCGTCTGTTTAATGGAGCCTACTGTCTAAAAGGAAGTGAAGATAAAGTTACTTGACTGGTTAAAATGTGTTCCTTTTCAATGGACAAGTGATAAAGGTTGTGCATCAAAATGTTATATGATAATTGACTTGTGTTCAAAATGTTGTTTAGCTCTTTGGACCTTGGACAATGTCAATTTGAGGAATTATAATCCTCCCCTCTTTTACTTAAATTACCTCACATCTGTTTTTATTCTGTTGTTGTTTTTTGTGTAAGACTACTCTACAGGTTTATAGGGACATTGGATGTAAGGTAAGGTGTATTTTCTAATTTAACGGCCTTTGGCGTTGATACCACTTACGGAGAAATTGAGGTACTAAGTAGCTATTCCTACTTATAGGGGTACCTAGTACAAATTAACTAAAGCTAATAGAATTTGTGACACCACTATAGGGAAGAAGAAGTAAAAGAACAGGGACAAGTGAAAACTGTTATAATAATTTAGATTAGATTGCTAAAGCAATCACAATAATGGACACATAACTTATGTGAGCTAACTTAGAATATGAACAGATATAAGAAGTTGCTGCTAATGTAAGATTTATTGTCTTGGTATGGAAAGTGAATAATACTCTTGAAGTGAATGTGTATGCCCTTGATAATCAGATCACTTTTTTGGGAATGTTGATTGCAAAAATAGAAAAAATTGAACAAGGAAGTTTAATAGTTGTATCTCTAAAAGTTTTTTTCCAATTGGTCAAATCCTTAATAAAAAAAAATTCAAACAAGCATCTAGATTCTATAGATGCATGTGTAAAAACCAACTTTATGAAACATGGCGCAAGTCAACACATCCTATTGAGGCATTCATTTAATGTTGGTAAGGCAATATCTAATTAATGAGAATCTGGAAACAAATAAAAACCTGTAATCTGGTCAGATCAACATCTAATTACTATGTAATTTCCTGGAGATTATCTTTTTGAAGGTGGAGGCTGAATGATTTTTTGCTAAAATCAAACAGTACTAAGGAAACATTAAACCATCATACAACATATTTTCAACTATTTTAGAGACAAAAGAGGGACCAATAATTAATAAATATGTAGAACATTATAGACAAATTTAAGAGGCCACAAAGTTCAAATCTAAGCTTTAGAAAAATAATGGAAACTTCTTAACCCCTTAACGCTAATTTAAGTATATATACGTCCTGCAAAGCATGGTCCTTGAGGACCATGAGGACATACATATATGTCCTGAGTTTTCATGTAGCATTGCACTCCTTAGCGTAATGCTACATGCCTGCAGTTACTCTCAGAGGCTGCTTTGGATCCGTAGCAGCCAGCAGAGAGCGACGAAAGTGAGAAAAAAAATCTTCTGACGCTCTGAAACTGTTGCTTGACTGCCCCTAGAGGCAGTCAGCAACATTATAGTTAGAAAAAAAATATTACAAAAATAAACAAAAGGAAAAAGCTTGGGTTAGGCTTAAAGTTAGGGTTACAGGGGGTTCGGGTTAGTACAAGGGTTAGATTAGGGGCGGGGTAGATTTAGGGTGGTAGATTCAGGGTTAGGGTAAATTTAGGGTTGGGTTCAAAAGGTCACTGTAGAAGAAAATGGTTAGGAAACAAAAAAACATTGATATTGATTATTGCCCTATTACTTGAAATAAAACATAGACAAACATGGAAACATTGCTATTTCTTAACCCAGGACAAATATTAGAAATATATAGATGGGGTCTTTTTTACCATTTGTAATTGTTCATGTCAAAGTAAGAAAAAGTTTTTTTTTTTTAAATATATAATAGTATCAAATGAAAGTCCTATGCGTCCTTTAAAAAATGATATATGATTTGTGTGGGTGGACTGAACACAAAGAAAGAAATTCACAGTTCAGCAAACATATGACAAAAGTAATGGAATTCTGGTCTTCAAGGTACATCAAATGCAGCATAGCACTGCTAAGGGGTTAATGAGCAATATATAGAATTAGCCAGAAGATTAGCCTCAAGGAGAGATAATAAAATGAACCCAAGTTATACAGGTTTCCATATGTTAATGGAATTTCAGGATAAAATAAAATACTTCTTGAAGAAATTAACAATAATTTAAGATTGCTGAGACAAATCTGTTATGTTAAAAGCAATAGAGAATATAACATATCCACTAATACATTGCAAAATAAATCAATTATTAGGAGAACTGAGAATGGAGGGAAACATCATTAGATCCTGACTGAATTGGCACGGCTTTTGCCGACTACTATTCTGGGCTATACAACTCAGAGCCAAAAAGACATCTAAAATGTGTAGCTAATAATTTTACCAGATTAAAAGAAGAGAAAAATGTGTGCTAAATCTCTCAAAATGATCAAAAACAGGATTTGGATAAATTGAAATTTCTTCTGAGCCCACGTGGAGCAACTATGTGTGTTATAGTTCCTATGAAGAAATAAATAACATGGAGAATGGCATTTAGCTTTTTATTACTGGAATGGGTCTAGATGAAGAAAGCAAAATCGATGCCAAATATAGAATTCAATTGAAATTAAATTAAATTGTATATTTGGGTAATAAAATCACTAGTTACAGAACTTTGTTCAATATTGCTGTAAGGATGAAATCTCTTGTTTTGGAAGACTGAATACCATCAAATCATAAATATTAATTATTGTATTAAATGCACTTTAAATTATTCTTTTCTGGGTTCTGATGAAGAGACTTTGGGATATTCAGAAAATGTTTAAATGCCATTCTGTAATGAGATAACAAACACAGAATAACTATTTCCTTTTTAGTTTAATGATGTTGGATATTTTACAGGGCCTAGACTCCTAGGTCTACAGATTATATATCAGCCACTATCGATGTAGCTTAACTATATACAGTTATAGATCATAATAAAGGTGTCTAGTCTGTATCAAATACATTAGAAAACGATCTGGGTCCCTTTCTCTTCCGAACAAAATGAGTTCTTAATAGAATGTATTTAATTTGTGCTAAAACATTATTATTTTGTTTTTGAAGATGAATACTATTTCCGGGTTGTGGTACCGCAATAAGGACCAAGTTTGCCCTCATCTTTGCCAATATTTTTGTGGCTAACTGGGAGGATAACACTATTTTGAGTGGAACTATGGAGGCAAGCCTGGTCCTATGGCGTAGGTACATAGACAGTATAATAATTATATGGAAAGGTTCCTATACGTCTCTACAAGAATTCATGGAGTCCTTAAATCATAATGACTATGGACTTAATTTTACTTCTACTTTAAGTACTATAAGTAATATCTCTATAGATTTTTTGGATCTGACTCTATAGATAGAAAATGGGAAAATCGGCACAAAAACTGTTTTTAAACTTAGTGATGCTAATAATTGTATTCATTGTCATCTTCCTAAGTGGCTACATAACATCCCAAAAGGCCAACTTATAAGGATAAAAAGAAACAGGTTGCATCCCGTCAACTAAAATTTATCAAGAAAAAAGTAAGCTAACTCCCTAATGATCTGGTTAAAAGTCTAGATAGACACAGTCTTTTGACTAAAAATAAAACCCTGACAAAAGAAAAGAACCCATTCATCTTATTATGTATTACTCAATTCAATTAAAAAAAACAAGCACATAAAAAGAGCGTTGGAAAAATGTTGGTCTATATTGGAAGGGATGAATTTCTGAAACAAATACTTCCCTCTTGACCAAATTTCATTTTTAGGAAGGCAGGTAATTTGAAGTCTCCTGCAGCTCCAAGTGCTCTACCAAAAAAGCCCTCTAATACCCCAGTTCACTTTTTGAGAAAACCAAAAAGGTTTTTTAAGTGTGGTTATTCTAAAATGTGCAAAACTAGTAGTACCTTGAAATTTATCAGCACAGCCACCAAAAAATAATACGCAATTAAGCACTTTTCATCTGTAATTCCACACATGTTATATATCTTTTACAGTGCCCCTGTGGCATGCAATATATAGGCAGGACAATAATCCTGTTTTTATTAATATGTCCTTTATGTTGGTTTCCTCGTTTTAATATGTGCAAAATCCTTGAGAATTCAATCTATGCACACATTTAAGAAACGAAAAAGGACTCTCCCTGTGGTCCGTTTAAGAGTTATTGTGATTTGCAGCTTGGAATGCATGTGGAACGCAAGCTGGAACGCACGGTGGAGAAATACATGGGTTTTAGGTGATCGAAATCAACCTCCTGACTCTATTCCGCCTGTCTATTTCCAGTTTAAATAGGCGTTTACACAGGGGGAGAACACTATTGTATTCCACCCCTCAACTTTAGAGTCTGGTTTTATTTATAGTTCTATGTACAGTGTGCCCCTGTATGCTTCCTGTCTCTTATATTTTCAAATCCTAGGTTCTGGGATACAATCTATTCCAATACATGAACATCTTTCCACTTCAAACCAGGAGCAACGCATCTCAAAGCATCTCCCAGAGCCACCTTTGATTCCCCCTCTGACTATGAGTATATTCCACCCTGGGGGTGCCGTTCTATATCTGTTCAGTGGCTGTACATATATTCAGCTAGAGTGGAAGGAATTCAGAACCCTCTACTACCCTCTATAATATCAATCAGTTTTGCCTAGTCTTTTAGTTCCACACCTGTATTATGTTAAAGAGACTGTAACAATAAACAGCATGGCTGAAGACATTATGTATCTTGAGGCAAACCAATTTAAAGTCTGGCAGGTGGAACCCTGTGTATTTCGTTAACTAATAATGTTTCCGAATTCTTCCACACAAGTAAATACAATTCTATTAGGTAGTATAATGCAGAAATACAGCACCCATTTATATTTGGTTCACCATTCCAATTCCCAGTTCAACACCTGAAGCACATATATTTAGCAGGGAATCTAGTAAAACAGTTCAGTACCTTAAGTACATGTGTTGTAACGCAGAGAAAAAATGTGAAATCCGCTATATAAACGGGCAGGTCATGTATTTACCTGGCAGGAAGAGGGTATTTTCCCTTTACATTTACAAGTTTGCTTCAACTTCAGCTGTGACAGTTTAGCTTATGCTTTGTTGACTTAGACTGCCATTTGAGTTTCTGCTCCTTGCCTGCCCTCTTCCCCATCACTCACCCCCTCCTGTAGGTTTAGTCTCTCCTTCATCTTCGTAAAAGTAATTTAATGTATTGTCTTACCGTCTGGGTAGTCAGCAAACTTACATACCCCCTTCTGAAGGACGATTTTTAAATACTCGTGGGGTGAGATTTCATACTTCGTCGTGACTGTCTCGGCTTTAATTTCCAGGAGGGTCAGGCAAAATCGACTATATGCCGCTCCCATCTAGTTATCCAATTGAGGTATAAGTTGTACATTTCGGAGCTTCCCTCCATCTTCACTGTATAGGGATGATATCTTTCTACTGCTTCCGTTTTCCCCTACCCTCTCCTCAACATCATACACTTTCCTCCGATATTGCCCATCGCACAGAACCCGGAGTTTTCCCACTACCTGCCCTACATCATCGCTCCTTCCCCCCAGAAAACCAAGCCATCTCCCCAGATTATCTAAAGGAATGTTTAGCCTCACAAGGAGAGAATATCGAGGAGAAATAACCTCCATATGAGAGGAATCTCAGAGGATATAACAAACAATTTATTAGAAGACTACATGGAGGGCCTGTTGAATTTTCTAGGAGTCCAATAGGAAAGGAAAGAACCAGTGATGGAAATAATCCATAAAACAGTAAAGCCACAAAACGTACCGGAACATCTGCCTCGCGATGTAATGGTCTGCTGTAGATCATTTAGAATAAGAAGCGCAATTTTAAAAAACCTGAATACAAAATCGCTGAAGGATACGGTTTAGACAACATAAACTTGTTTCCTGACTTATCTTTCTCCACGAGGAATGCCAGAAGGGCCTTCTATCAATATACATTAATTTGGAGGACAAAGGATATGAAATATGCTTGGGGATACCCTTGTAAAATTAAGCTATCTTTTGAAGGATATAGGGAATCATTTGAACTAAAGAAGTGGATGCAGTCAAAAAAATATGACAATAAGATGGAGATGGAGGGATAGATTTCCAAGGGAGGGGGAGGGAGATGGGAGAAGGTAACATGGAAATTGTTCCTTTTTTTTTTCTCTCACGGCCAGAGATCAATCTCAAATATTCACACTGTTTTTACTTAGAGTTACACGGACTATTCCTACCAACGCTTTTTTATTTATTTATACTTCACGCCATTAGACATACACAGAGAAAACCACTTTGCCCCACTCAAGGAAGTTTGTTTAATATCATCACCAAGATAATACGAGACATTTTCTTAGACACACTCAATACAACATGCAATTTGGTCCCTAAATGACAACATACATATATATATATATATATATATATATATATATATATATATATATATATATATATATATATATATATATTTCCTTTTTCCCCTCTCCCTTATCTACATCCACTCTTACCCTAGTGCCTCCTGGTTACCCTTCTGCTTTAGCCCGCTAATAAAGAAGGTCAAAGAGGCTGGTGCTGTACATCACTCGGGAAATGTTTCTGGTATAAAGTGGAAACTCCTTTTTAGGCTTGGATTGGGCCCAACTTATTTTGGTCTCTGATCCTAGAAACCTCACCACACTGCTGGGTTTCCAGCCGTGGAATATTTGTGTATGTGTGTGTTTTATTTTTTCTCTTTTTTTTTGCCTTGATGCCTTTTTCTATTTTTGTCTTTTTTTCACTATTTGTGTTCAGTGTAAGTGGAACATGATTACTGTATTTGCTCGAATATAAGACAACCCTGATTATAAGACGACCCCCCAAACTTTGGATATTCCTTTAGGAAAAATACTAAAAGCCTGAATATAAGACTACCCTATAGGAAAAAAGTTGAACTTGTATATATTCACATGTAAATTGCTTTTTTATATTTAATAAAAAATGATGATATAAAAAAATGCATTTCTTGTTTTTATTTGCCTTTATGTGCCAATGCTGCCCCTTCCTCCACCCAACGTTGTCTGTCTCTCTCCCCCTCCCCAACGTTGTCTGTCTTTCCTTCCCCCAACATTGTCAGTCTCTCTCTCCCACTAACATTGTCTATCTTTGTATCCCCACTCCCTGGCTCCCCCCAATGTTGTCTGTCTCTCTCTCTCTCCCCTCTCCCTTCCCCCAACTTTGTTTGTATCCCCCTCCCTCCCTCCCCCCAACATTGTCTCTACCTGTCTCCCCCCAACATTGTCTGTGTCTGTATCTTAGTGTAGGGAGAGGATGCTGCAGCTGTGAGGGACAGATTAGGAAAGAGTTCTGGTGTTGAATCTGCAAACTACAGCGATTATTCAAACTACAGCGATTATTTTAGTGGGTGCTATACTACATTTTTCTACCCTGCCCTGAGCCCAGCGCCACAGAGAGTGCAGTTCACTTGCAACTGCATGTGTGGCAGGCACATGACTTTAATCCTGTTCTGGTAGCTCAGTAGGCAACATCTAGGCATTTTTAAATACTGCAATTTTTTTGGTGCTAAATAGTACATCTGCGTACTACATTTCTTGCAGACTAATAAAGCCCTTAAATACTACTGTTATATTGTTGTTTTAAAAAAATCACACTTTTTTGTGCTAAATAGTACATTTGCGTCCTGCGGTGCACTTCATATCTGATAGTCTAATAGAACCGTCAAATACTGTGGTTACAGATCACTTTGAAAAGTTCTAATAGTTTTGGGTGCTAAATAGTACATTTGCGTTCTGCGGTGCACTTCATATCTGAGAGTCAAATAGAACCGTCAAATACTGTGGTTACAGCACACTTTGAAAAATTTTAATTGTTTTGGGGGCTAAATAGTACATTTGCGGCCCGCACTTCATATCTGAGAGTCAAATAGAACAGTCAAATACTGTGCTTACTGCACTGTAAAAAAATTTTTATTTTTTTTTCCATACAGAAAATATGTATTAAACCAGTTAAAGGTTTATCTGAGATTCAAATATAGGTCACTTTAAAAACAATGTTTTTACAGGTCACTTTAAAAACAAAAACTGAAACCAGATTGTTTAAACAGTTTTAATAAAAACGTGCACATTAGCCAACCAGTGGCTTCGAAAATAAGTATTAAGTGTTCCATTCATGATTTCACTCCAACTAACAATCTATTCTGTGATCATGTGTTCTAATTCACACACACCCCTTTATACATCGCATCCATCCCTTGCTTTAACAATGAAATGTATTGTTAACTGGCTTGATTATGGAGATTTGTGCCTACATATAATAAGTGATCTACAGTAGCATAATCATTTTAGTGTAAAATACCACTAGAAAATATACAGTGGGGCAAAAAAGTATTTAGTCAGCCACCAATTGTGCAAGTTCTCCCACTTAAAAAGATGAGTCCTGTAATTTTCATCATAGGTATTAGACATGTGCATTCGTTTTCGGAAGAATGCATTTTCGGACGAAAATAGCATTTTCGTCCATTCGTCCAAAAAACGAAAATTTTCACTAACAAAATCCGAATGAACGAATGGTTAATAAACGAAAATCATTCGTTCATTCGTCCATTCGTGCTATTGGCATTCTAAACCGAAATAGAGTCGGTTTATACAATACCAGTAGCATTGTACTACATTCCATAAACCGACATGAATGACTTTCGGTTTATGGAATGCATGTAATGCTATTGGCTTCCTATAAACCGAAATTGAGTTCCCATTCATACGAATAGGTCAATTGACCTATTCGTATGAATGGGGACTCTTTCGGTTTATAGAAAGCCAATAGCATTGCATGTATTCTATAAGCCGAAAGTCTTTAAAACAAACGACGTTCGGTTTATAGAATACATGTAATGCTATTGCTGTTCTATAAGCCGAAAGACTTTCGGCTTATAGAACAGCAATAGCATTACATGTATTCTATAAACCGAACGTCGTTCGTTTTAAAGACTTTCGGCTTATAGAATACTATTGGCATTCTATAAACCTAACTAGAGTCCCTCCTCATTCATAAGAATTTCTTATGAATGGGGACTCGACTCTAGTTCGGTTTATAGAAAGCCAATAGTATTCTATAAGCCGAAAGTCTTTAAAACGAACGACGTTCGGTTTATAGAATACATGTAATGCTATTGCTATTCTATAAACCGAACGACTTTCGGTTTATAGAATAGCCATAGGATTACATGTATTACATAAGCCGAAAGTCTATAAACCGAAAGTCGTTCGGTTTATAGGCTGTCGGCATTTAACTATACAGAGACAGAGTCTCCATTCATAAAAGCCTATAAACCGAACGATCGGTTTATAGACTTTCGGCTTATGTAATACATGTAATCCTATGGCTATTCTATAAACCGAAAGTTCGGTTTATAGAATAGCAATAGGAATACATGTATTCCATAAGCCGACAGCCTATAAACCGAACGTTCGGTTTATAGGCTGTCGGCATTTTACTACACGGAGACAAAGTCTCCATTCATAATTTTATGAATGGAGACTCTGTCTCTTATTAGTTAAATGCCGACAGCCTATAAACCGAACGACTTTCGGTTTATAGACTTTCGGCTTATGTAATACATGTAAACCTATGGCTATTCTATAAACCGAAAGTCGTTCGGTTTATAGAATAGCAATAGGATTACATGTATTCCATAAGCCGAAAGTCTATAAACCGAAAGTCGTTCGGTTTATAGACTTTCGGCTTATAGAATACAAGTAATACTATTGCCTTTCTATGAACCGAACGAGAGCCCCATTCATAAGAATTTCTTATGAATGGGGCTCTCGTTCGGTTTATAGAAAGCCAATAGTATTACATTGTATTCTATAAAACGAACGAATAAAACAAAACGAAACGAAAATAATGAACGAATTTCGTCTGAAACGAATGCACTAATGAACGAAATTCGTTTTAGACAAAATAAATAACATTTTCATCCGAATGGACGAAAACGAAACGAAAATAGGTATACCTCAACTATGAGAGACAAAATGAGAAAAAATAATCCAGAAAATCACATTGTCTGATTTCTAAAGAATTTATTTGCAAATTATGGTCGAAAATAAGTATTTGGTCAATAACAAAAGTTTATCTCAGTACTTTGTTATATACCCTTTGTTGGCAATGACAGAGGTCAAACGTTTTCTGTAAGTCTTCACAAGGTTTTCACACACTGTTGCTGGTATTTCGGGCCATTCCTCCATGCAGATCTCCTCTAGAGTAGTGACGTTTTGGGGCTGTCGCTGGGCAACACGGACTTTCAACTCCCTCCAGAGATTTTCTATGGGGTTGAGATCTGGAGACTGGCTAGGACACTGCAGGACCTTGAAATGCTTCTTACGAAGCCACTCCTTCGTTTCCCGGGCGGTGTGTTTGGGATCATTGTCATGCTGAAAGACCCAGCCACGTTTCATCTGCAATGACCTTGCTTTTCACTCAAAATCTCACGATACATGGTCCAATTCATTCTTTCCTTTACACGGATCAGTCTTCCTGGTCCCTTTGCAGAAAAAGAGCCCCAAAACATGATGTTTCCCCCCCCCATGCTTCACAGTAGGTATGGTGTTCTTTGGAAGCAACTCAGCATTCTTTCTCCTCCAAACACGACGAGCTGAGTTATTACCACAAAGTTCTACTTTGGTTTCATCTGACCATATGCCATTCTCCCAATCCTCTTCTGGATCATCCAAATGCTCTCTAGCAAACTTCAGATGGGCCCAGACATATACTGGCTTAAGCAGGGGGACACATCTGGCACTGCAGGATTTGAGTCCCTGGCGGCGTAGTGTGTTACTGATGGTAGCCTTTGTTACTTTGGTCCCAGCTCTCTGCAGGTCATTCACTATGTCCCCCCGTGTGGTTCTGGGATTGTTGCTCACCGTTCTTGTGATCACCCCATGGGGTGAGATCTTGCGTGGAGCTCCAGATCGAGGGAGATTATCAGTGGTCTTGTATGTCTTCCATTTTCTAATAATTGCTCCCACAGTTGATTTCTTCACACAAAGCTGCTTGCCTACTGCAGATTCAGACTTCCCAGCCTGGTGCAGGTCTAAAATTTTGTTTCTGGTGTCCTTCGACAGCTCTTTGGTCTTGGCCATAGTGGAGTTTGTAGTGTGACTGTTTGAGGTTGTGGACAGGTGTCTTTTATACTGATAACAAGTTCAAACAGGTGCCATTAATACAGGTAACGAGTGGAGGACAGAAGAGCCTCTTAAAGAAGAAGTTACAGGTCTGTGAGAGCCAGAAATCTTGCTTGTTTGTAGGTGACCGAATACTTATTTTAACGAGGAATTTACCAATTAATTCATTAAAAGTCCTACAATGTGATTTCCTGGATTCTTTCCCCCATTCTGTCTCTAATAGTTGAAGTGTACCTATGATGAAAATTACAGGCCTCTCTCATCTTTTTAAGTGGGAGAACTTGCACAATAGGTGGCTGACTAAATACTTTTTTGCCCCACTGTATATAATTTCAATCATCTGTTCAAACAATTAATGCAGTGCAGAAGCCATTATCTGTTACTATAGGTAACAACACAATCTACAAAATGCCAGAATTTCGATAATAGATGGGTCTAGAGCAGAAAGCTATACATTGGAATTTAGAAGTTTTACTAGGTCTAGTGCAGAATAGATCCTGACACTGCAGTCTTATCCAGATTCTAGATCGGTCTACATCAAATATAAAAGGTGCTCCTGCACTAAAGCTATTCAAGAGATCTTGCAATATAGATGCTTGTAGCATTCTCATATTCTTGGTAGTTTTCTGCAAAGGTGAGAAATTGCAGCCCTTCCTTTTGGTCTAGGACTTCCATATTCTGGTCAGGAGTATCGGAGATTTAATCCATCGGCAGCCAGAGGGCCAATGTTGGATACCTGCTGGTGTTTTGGGGTGGGTGCTGTGACCCTTAACTCATGAAACCAAGTGGTAGGTCAGCAGTTTACAGGGCCACTATTGCCTGAAAACAAAGTTTTGTTCGTCCTTTGCAGACAATATTCATGATTTACATTTTCTACAGTGATTGTATAAAAAGTGTACAAAAATAAAACAAGTGCCAAAATTGTAGTGAAAATAGAAAAATATAAAAAAATATAAAGTTTTGTATCCAGTGGTTTAAAAAAAAAAAAAAAAAAACTTGCAGAATTACAATCTTCATTCATTCTGGGTGTCCACTCAAGTTGGTCTCTTTAAATTGGCACCGCCAGCACCTCAGAAGGCAGGGTTAGCATGGCCGAAATGTGGAAAAGCTTTGCCAGCACGCCACAACAACCAGCACCACCATCTGATATGGAACGTCTTAGCAGGAGGCAGCATTTCAGCAACATGGTGGAACATAATGTGTGCACACTCCTACACGTACTGACTGATGGGTCTGCCCCATTCAACTTCTGGGTCTCCAAATTGGGCACATGGCCTTCATGCCTTGGAGGTGCTGGCCTGCCCTGCAGCCAGTGTATTGCCTGAACGTGTGTTTAGAACGGCAGGCGGCGTCATCACAGACAAGGGCAGCCGCCTGTCCACAGCCAACGTGGACAAGCTCACGTTTATTAAAATGAACCAGGCATGGATCCCACCAGACATGTCTGTACCTTGTGCAGAATAGACATTTATACAGGCCTCACCCAGCCATTATTATACTCACGTGCACTTATTCTTTGTTTTCTTTTTTTATATGTCCCAATATTTTTGGGGCTACCCCAATTAAAACAAAACAAAACAAAACAAACAAATAAAAAACAGTGTTGGCTACCTCCTCCTCCTCCACCGCCGCTTCAACCTACACGGTCACCGCCTCCTCAACCTATGGGTCACTTAGTATAAACTATGTACACAATAGCAGAGGCCTTTTCTCCATGCATCAGGAGTTAAGCTCAGTTTGAACAATGAAAGAGAATACCCTGCACTCCAACCCTCTCTCAAATGGATAATTCTGTTGATCCTCATGCTTTAGATTTTGATTTATGTTCTTCCAAAGCTAAAATCAAAGATTCCATCTAGTGCTATTTTATGGCTCAGCTGTATTTTTTATTTGTATGTACCGTATTTATCGGCGTATAACATGCACTTTTTCTCCCTGAAAATAGGGGGGAAATGGTGTGTGCGTGTTATACGCCGAAAAAAAAAAAAATCTAAAACTTACCTCGTTCCTGCTCTGTCCCCCGGTGCTCTGAAGCTGCGTGGCTGTGAGGGAAGCGTTGTGAGCTCCCCTCCAGCCGCGCGGTCAATAAAGTGTGTTTTTTTTAAAACAAACTTTATTGACCGCGCGGCTGAAGGGAAGCTCACAACGCTTCCCTCACAGCCACGCAGCTTCAGAGCACCGGGGGACAGAGCAGGAACGAGGTAAGTACTGGGGTCTGGGGAAGGGGGGGGGGGAGGAGGGTGGCATAACGAGCATACTAAGGGGCAATATCCTGGCATATTGGGGGCATATTAAATGGCATATTGGGGGCAATATCCTGGCATAATAAATGGCATATTGGGGGCAATATCCTGCATATTAAATGGCATATTGGGGCAATATCTGGCATATTAAAATGGCATATTGGGGCAATATCCTGCATATTAAATGGCATATTGGGGCAATATCTGGCATATTAAAATTGCATATTGGGGGCAATATCCTGCATATGAAATGGCATATTGGGGCAATATCTGGCATATTAAAATGGCATATTGGGGGCAATATCCTGCATATTGGGGGCATATTAAATGGCATATTGGGGGCAATATCCTGGCATAATAAATGGCATATTGGGGGCAATATCCTGCATATTAAATGGCATATTGGGGCAATATCTGGCATATTAAAATGGCATATTGGGGGCAATATCCTGCATATTAAATGGCATATTGGGGGCAATATCCTGCATATTAAATGGCATATTGGGGGCAATATCCTGCATATTAAAATGGCATATTGGGGGCAATATCTGGCATATTAAAATGGCATATTAGGGGCAATATCCTGCATATTAAATGGCATATTGGGGGCAATATCCTGCATATTAAATAGCATATTGGGGGCAATATCCTGGCATATTAAAATGGCATATTGGGCTTCAAAGTTCTTAATTTAAGTTCTTAAGTTTTTTTTCCTGAAATTTCCTTCTTAAAATTAGGTGCGTGTTATACGCCGGCGCGTGTTATACGCCGATAAATACGGTATATATTATCCTCATTTCACTTCACCAACTTAGACTATTGTGTTCTGATCCATCACATAAAATTCAGATTAAAAAAACATTGAACTTAAGGCGGTAATGTAACAAAATAGGTAAAAAGACAAGGGGGGTGAATACTTTTGCAAGGCACTGTATATTGAGTTTTTGGTTAAAATTTAAGAGGAAACTGAAGATAAGTATCAAAATTTTGAAAGGCCTACCCATACAAAATTATGGAATATAATATAGGGGATATTAAACTGACTAAATGGGTAAAGCAGGGAATTGTAAACATAGAAGACCTATTGGAGGAAGGAACTGGGCCCCTTCAGTTATTACAGGCACAATTCTAGTTAAATAATATGGATATTTTCCCGTATTTAAGTGTAAAACATCATTTTGCAAATTCATTCTACACTGAGGAATCAGGAATTAGCAAAAGTCTGATAAATTTAATGCAACGCATATTATAGCTAAATGTAATCGAATAATCAGGGAGATGAATTAAATACCAGAGTTAGCATTCATATGTAAATGGGAATCAGATCTGAAAAGTAATATCACCAGGCAGGGCCGGCCTTAAGTGTTCCGGTGCCCTGTGTGGGCCTTCCCCGTGGCACCCCCATCTCTTTCCTTCCCCCCAGTCTGTTTCCTCCCGCCCTATGTATTTCTCTTTCCCTTCCCATGTTTGTCCCTTTCCTCTTCCTTGCGATGTCTGTCTCTCTCCAACTCCCCCATACCTGTTCTCTCTCCCCCTCCATCCCAATATCTGTTCTTTCTCTCCCTCTCTCTCTCTCTCTCTCTCTCTCCCTCTCTCTCTCTCTCTCTCTCTCTCTCTCTCTCTCTATCTCTCCCTCTCTCTCTCTCTCAGTTCTCTCTTTCTGTTCTCTCTCTCCGTCTCTCTCTCTCCCCCTGCCTTCCTCTGTTCTGTCTCTATCCTCTGTCACTTTCATCTGTTCTCTCTCTCTCCCCCTCCCTCTGTTCTCTCTCTCTCTCCCCTTCCCTTCTTCTGTTCTCTCTCCCCCTCCCCTCTCTCTGTTCTCTCTCTCTCCCCCCTCCCCTCTCTCTGTTCTCTCTCTCCCCCATCCCTTCCTCTGTTCTCTCTCTCTCCCCCTCTCTGTTCTCTCTGTCTCCCCCTCCCCTCTCTCTGTTCTCTCTCTCTCTCCACCCTCACTTCCTCTTTTCTCTCTCCCCCTCCCTTCCTCTGTTCTGTCTCTCCCACCTCCCTCCTGTTCTGTCCCTCCCCCTCCTTTTCTGTCCCTCCCCCATCCAATTCTATATCTCTCCCCCAGCCTGTTCTGTCTCTCTCCCCCCCCTCCCTCCTGCTCTTTATCTCTCCCCCCTTCCCCCTGTTCTGTGTCTCTCCCCCCTTCCCCGTGTTCTGTATCTCTCCCCCTCCCCTTCCTGGAAAAGTGTATCCAGGGAGAGGGCTCACCGACTGAGAAGCGTCTCCTTCACGGGGAGCCACTGGCAGTGAGAGAAAGTGCTCTTACTGCCATTGGCTTCCCATGAAGCAGACGCTGCTCTGCTTCATAGTGTGGGGGTGGAGCTACAACTCTCAGCCAGTGAGCTCCGCCCCTCCCCGGATCCAGCAGAGCTTGCAGAGCAGAGGGCTAGTGAGGGGGGATATTTTTATCTCCCCAATCCAGTGCCTCTACCGGCAAACTTTTTTTTTAAACTTTAACTTTTTTTCTTTTTCATGCGGGCAAGTGCCCCCTGGGGTGTTGCGCCCTGTGCGCTCGCACAGGTCGCACACCCCTAAGGCCGGCCATGTCACTAGGGAAGAATGGAGCTGCTTGTTTGAACAAGTGTATGGGGAACTCACTGTTTAAATATAAGAGAAATGTTCTTTAAGTTACTTAGCAGATAGTAATGTCCCATACATTATGTATATTTTACATTATGTTATCACTGACATGAAAAAAATGTAATGTGTTGATCAGATACATTGGTCAATGCCGAAGGGGGAGACAGCAAGTTAATGTGTAAACCAGAGAAAAGTAATAAATCGGCGTATGTAACATTGTTTTAAAAAATAAGTAGAGGGGGATTGACTGAAATAAACAACTGTCTTGGATATATATACAAGTGGCAAGTTAGTTAATAATAACACTGAATGCATTAGTTTTATATACATTTTTCTATTAAATTGTGTTATCATGAAATATTGATGCATGATCAGCAAATGTAAAAGATAAACCAACATGCCTCCAATAGAGGAATGTCTGTGTGGTAATATGGAACTCAATAAACAACAGGTTTCAATTGCTTCCTTGTGCCATAAATATAACGTGCCGGAGCATTTACTAAAATCTGAAAGGAACAAAAATATATTATTAAACTGTATGCCACTTATGTCAATTAAGGGGAATATTTAGTGACATCCGTTTGAAAGTATGGTATAATACGCGGGGTCATTTCATAAAAGGTTTACAAAATTTGAGCATATTGAGACAGAACTTGATTTACCCTATTCAGAACTAGTTTTGTATTTACAAATTAGAAATTACTGGCAAAGAAGTTTTTTTTTTATAGAATTTTTTCAACCTGTTTTAAGTATACAATCTTTCTCTTTAACCCCTCTAGTGATTTTACAGATAGTGCACTGGCATAAGGATACTTATTGGCATAAGGATTTTAGGGAATAGCTTTCATTAGCATGATGGATTGACACAATATATAACAGAGAAAACACTATTCATAAGTTAGGTTTGGAAGAACAATTCCACAAACTATTGTTTATATTATTTAGATGTTCAGATATTTCATAAAATTGCTTGCGATGTAACAAGAATACAGCAGCATTGTTTCATATATTGGAGTTCTCTAGCATTAAATCTGTTTGGAAGTTAGTATTTCAAATGATGGCTGAACTTTTTGTGATCTTTCAATCTCTCCATCACATTATGCATATTTGTTCAGCTGCAGGAGTTGTTATTGGAAGACAACGGAGACTAGAAATCCCAGTGGAATGGTTAAACAGCACATCGTATACCAATCTATAATGGAGAAATTATATTATCTTTGAAATTTTTGTAACCTTGACAAATATGATGAGACATGGTCAAGTGAGGGGAGGAAAGAGGAAATAGGACTGTAGACACGACATCCACCCAAAAATGAAAAGGTTATTCACAGCACCTCTGCATCCTATGCACTTCATCGCACAACCTGACTACATCAAGGTGGAAACACATAGAATGTGCAAGTGCTGTGAATATCATTAGCATTTATTGATGGTCATTAGCTCCAGTGCCCCTGGGACCTATTTCCTGGTTCCGGCACACGCATGATGGGCATCTGTTTTGTTACTAGGAGATAAGAGTTCCTGAGCATTGCCACTGACATTTTATAATGCGAGTTTAGCAATTGAGCTGGACTCATTGCCACTACTGGATGTGCAGTAGTACAATTCAGTATGTACGCTTTGTGTTCACTCTCATTTATTCCCCATAGTTCCTCTTTAGTTAGTGTGGAAACAGCTAGTGATCTACATTAGTTCTACACTACAGACCAATTTGATCTCTCTTGGTTATATTTAATATCACACTGCTACAACTCCTGATGAAGTCAGGACTCGCCTGGAGAAACGGATTGAGTTGGTGACCACTTCAATTCAAGCCATACCTGAAGCCTTCCCTGTCGTGGACTTATTTATTATATGCCTATTCGAAATGTGGAGCTTGTAAGGGAAATTTTAAGTGCAGGCCACTTTTTAAAACCACTTTTACTGCCGTACTAATTCTTGGAATCTTGCTACTCCTAAATGCCTGTTATTCCGGATGTTTGTGAGTGCTTCTCATACACAACACCTAACACACAGTTGTTTAAACGTTTTTGCACTATATGTGTTTTCTGTTTATATTTTATGTCCCCTGTATGACATTCTGCTCCCTCAAACCTTTCCAAACTACTTAAGTTATATTTAATATCATGATAGTTATGAAAGTCTTCTGACACTTATATGTTCTTGTTCAAAATCTACTTTTATTCGTTATACATTCATAATTCATAAATAGGGTATTAATGCAGAATTCATATTGAACATAATGGTGAGACTCGTACCAATTATATGGTTAAATCCAGTGTGCTACATTTCATCACCTGTATTTACAATTGCTGCTACTTCAGGAAAAAAGGACATTCATAAGGTTTATTTTGTTGTACAGTGTTATATCTCATACGGTAATCGATTGCTATTTTTAGTGTTGTTTTTGACAATAATTCTGAACTTGTTTATTTTCTATAGTGTTTCTTTTCTGATAAGCTTGCAGTTTTCCATCATAAAACAAGTAATTGTGCAGATACAGAATTATGTACACAAATGTTTAAGGTAATTTTCTAACTGGGGCATTATACCATAGTATTTTGTTTCAGAAAGTATGCTTATCTACTGGGCAGAGATACAATGAACAAATCATGAACCTCTGCAGGGTGTTAAGCATCAATGAGCTTACAATTACAGACTTCACTTGTGTTTATTACTTTGTGTAACATTAAACATAAACTAAATACATTTTAAACAAATTTCCTTTTAAAAACACAGAGGGACTGGAGAGCATTAGTATAATGGAAATATCATTTTTAAAAGAGTAAAACCACTATTGTTGCAGAACTGCCATCAATGTTCTTGTAAATCTTATTTTTACAAATTATTAAAACTGTTACCTTGATGCAACATTTTAAAGCATAAGTGGGAAATATTTTTTACCCAGTTTATTTACTTCTCTTTTCCAAATATAACATACAGTCATGTTATTGTATCAGTGTTATCATACTTTAAGCATGTGCAGAATAATAATTGTCACTTCGGCTACCTGTTTGACATCAATTATAGTGCATGCTTGAACAATAAAGAAGAGGGAACTGTTCAAGCCTGGGCAGAGGGGTGCGTCATGTTATTATAAACTTGCAGGTTGAGCCAAAATATACTTAGGTCTGGCAAAGGACAAAATAATAACATGGAGAGAAGATAAAACATCCATAGCATTTACTAGGGACCACAATCCAGCAAACTCCAAGCACCTATTAAAAAAGTATTTGAAAACAACATGTATTTCAGGATGAGCCGTGGAATTGAGAAGACATGACGAGGGATGATCATTAGCAAGGAAATTACAGATTTAAATAAGGAAATTAGAGATTTAGTTTAGAGAACACTTGATAACAGCTTAATAGGTGAGAATCAGGATATTGAACTGTATCTTGAAGAGTAAAGGCAGCCATTCTAAAGGCTGACAGAGCGGAGAGATGTTAGCAGAATTAAGGATACATAAGATAAGCCTGATGGAAGTATTTAATATGAACTAAAAAGGGAAATGTGTTGAACTCAGCTATAAATGTCTGATTCTGCAGTTTACTTGTCCATTTACCACAAATGATTTTTAGTGAATAGACCAGTGTAAGCAGGAGAGCCAGGTAATCAAGGGACTGTATCATCATCAAATGGTCAGTGGTTGAATGGCAGATAAACCTTCATGTGGCTACTGTAAATTTAGATTTTAAAGGTGCAAGTGTCAGGACTTTACCTAAGTGAAAGAGAGGGCAGAGCCTAAAATGATGAAGTGATCTTGTTAAGTTCTGTCACCACAAGTTAGACATTAATCTTCCTTTTTGTTAAAGTATGTGTCAATAAAGTTGTACACTCCCTAAACTTATGAACAAAACAAAATGCACAAAACTCACAATGTAATTAACATTCACCTCATTATATTAGCAATATAACAGCACTTGGATTAAAAATATGTCAACCAGATGTTATTAAATAGGAAATAAAGTTACATTTAAAGTGTTGACTGCTTTTTTTAAAAAAACCTTTCTTGCTCGGAAGTCATGTTTCATTCTTTATAGGAATATGGTGCTTCACTTTCCCACAAATAGATACTTTTCTTTTTGAAACTATGTCATTGCTTGTGTTGTTAAAAGTGGCACTTAGAATCTCTATCTCTATTTTCATTTTGAAGAAATTATACAAATATTGGTTAGAGACCCCAATGTACTATTTAAAAAAAAACAAAAAAACACGTCAGAAGTGAATTAAGATAGAAAATAAAATGCATTTCGCTATCAATATTTTATCTCTACTAACAAAAACATATTCTAAAGAATGTTCTTTTCCTGACAGAACTGTTTTTCTTCCACCTTTTGGAAATAGCATTATTCTAAAGATATTGTTTTCCACAGTAAGATTGATTCATCGTCAGTCAAATTGAAACTCTCAAAGTCCTACAACAGAGAAATCAATGTAACCCAAAAGCATTTATAAATGAATTTGTTAGGAAGTGAGGTACAGGACAGGGTTAGAAAGTATTGACAATCCCTTAAAGTACTGAGATTTCAATAAAAATAGTACGGTACATATTTCATAGAGCACCCGACAGAAGCTGCATGAATAGGACAGTTTCCCAGCTGATATCTGTGCAAAACAAGTGCATAGAGACCATGGATTTATTTAGGATAGTTAGAAGGAAAACACAAACTCTAACTTAACTAATAACAAAATGTCTACATCTCTCAATTTAAACATACGGTCAGACTCCAAACCAATGTTAGATAGTGAGCAAAACACAAATTCAGTCCTGTCTAGACTGATATGATGTTTAGTCTCTGTGATGTTTTGATCTTTGCTCTAATTGTTTATTATAACCAGTATCTTTCTAAACACATTAATATGTTTTGTAATTTTGTTTGTAGTATTCTAAAGTCTACTAATACATTAACCCCTTAGTGACTGACTGCTATGCTGCATTTGATGTGCCTTGAAAAACATTATTTTTGTCATCTGTTTACTGAACTGTGAATTTCTTTCTTTGTGTTCAGTCCACCCACACAAATTATATATCATTTTTTAAAGGACGTATAGGGCTTTCATTTGATAATATTATTTTCATCATATGATATAATTTGCTATTAAAAAACAAAAAAAAATATGATGAAAATATGCCATAAAAAAACACTTTTTCTAACTTTGACTTGATTTTTTTTTTTACACAATTACAAATGGTAAAATTTGTAATTTCCTGCTTGAGAAAGGACCCCTTCGAAACGTGTTGCACTTTGCAGTTTCTTCATATTCTCTCGGCCAGGGTTTATTACCTAAGTCTGTTATAAGGTATATTTATGTGCCATTTATTTATTTATGTTTTTTAAATACTTATTGTCATAGTTTTTTATGCTTTAATTCATTTTTTGGGGTATTAAGATTTCAATCTAACCCTTACTGAATATTACATTCTGATCCAAATGCCTTTCTTTTAATTAAGATTTTAGTTGGCAATATTTTTTTCTAACATATGTATCTTTATTACATTTTGCTGTTTTGTATATTAATTTTTATTTTATTTTCCTACACCACTTGTGTTAGTTCATTATTTGTGTATTTATATTGAGAGCTGTCCATTCCCCTACTTTATTTGTTTTACTTTCTTTAATACTCAGATTATTTATAAGTCTTTCATTTTACTTGTTTTTTTTACCTACTTAAGGTGAGACACCATATTTTCTGAGCACTTACTCCTCAGGATAAGACGCCATTTTTTGTTCTCTCTATAATTACACCATTTGAACATGCTTCTAAGGGTTTGTATTATTATTTAATTATTTTTTTTCTCAGTTTTGTAATATTAGCGCTGTATTATTTCCTCTTTATAGTCATTTCATTAACCCCTTCGTAACTCCATTGGTGACCACTGACGGTCCAGGACGCATACCACTGGCATACCACGATCATGCTAAAAATGACAAGGCTAAGTGTCTTGATACCGAGACACTTTAGCCATGTCCACTGAAGCCCCCCTGGAAACACCTGGGCACTGTGACAGCCAATCACAGCACCCAGATGCCTGCTTTGACAGCTATAGTCTCTCCCTGCTCCACAGCGATCGTTGGGCAGGGAGACACTAAATATAGTATTTCAAGTCTCCCCCTGGTCCCCCCAAGCACAACCGGCCCGCACAAGGATTTTTTTAATTAAAAAAAAATACTTTTTTAAAATTTTTATTAATTTTCTATTGTGCTAATCCTAACTCTTGGGTTAGGGTTAGAGTTAATCTAAACCCTAATCCTAGAGTTAAAATTAGAGTTTGTACTAACCCTAACCATATGGTTGAGGTTAGAGTTAAATAAAAATAAAAAAAATAAAAATAAATAAAATAAATAATTTTTTTTTAAATAATAATAATAAATTATATAATAATAAGAAGTTATTCCGTAGATGACCAATGACATGTTATGTCTGTCTGTGGTCCTCTAGGGATATTTTATTTTAAAAAAATAAGACTGCTAGTGGGGCCACTGCTTTGCATTGGCCCCCAGCATTAGATAGGGTCCTGCAGCAGCTGGATATATGATCCATGCAGCCGCAGGATAGCAAGGATAGCAAAAATCTGTGCTTCCTACTATAGACTACATTTCCTGTTCTGCTATGGTAGCTTTTGGCTAGCTGAGCATGATAGGAAATGTAGTCACAAACATTACATAATAAATACACGTTTTTAATGCTGTACCCATCAGGGGGTGACAGGCGATATATATATATATATATATATATATATATATATATATATATATATATATATATATATACCGGGGGGATTCTTAGGACCTTCCCTCACTCATCTCAAGTCCCTTGATATACTTTGACGGGCAGAACAGGGGATGTAGTATAATGCATATTGTGCTTCAGAGTCCTTAATACATTTCAGAACATTTTCTGCCAGCATAGGAGATGGAAGTTAAAATGATAAACTGTAAAACAGTATTTTATTTTCTAAACTGGATCTATGCACACAATTGTTATGCATATTCCTAGATAATCCACATTGTTTATCAACATTTTGTTTTTTTTTCAGAATACAGTATTATAGCATATTCTAATACTTCATATTCAGCTATGAGAAAAGGGTTTCCAAATTGGGAATGTTTTTTTCTGGAGAAAAGACGCCTTTGTGGGGATTAATCTTTACATATATGTTTAAAAATGTTTTTGCAGATCATATCTTCCACATAACCTGTTAGCATCCCTTAAAGGACAACTGTAGTAATACATTAACTTGTGTTTAATTGGAAGATTGTATCAAGTGTAGATGATTTATAAATAAATAAGGCTCAATAAATTAAACATCTTATTGAGCCTTCTTTACTCCATATAGTTCTCTCAAGGGGCAGACATATTATTTTGAATCTTGGGTCAGATCTTCACTCACCCTGGAGAAATGAAAAATGATCTGACCGATCTGACCAAACATTCTAAACAAAATAAAATCCCTACACTTTATGCAATCTTTCAATTAAACATAACTTTAATTTTTGCTACAGCTGTCCTTTAAGATTGTAAAAATAAGGGAGCTATCATATTTAACACTGAGCAGATGTCTTAACTAGAGTTGAGCGGACACCTGGATGTTCGGGTTCGAGAGGTTCCGTGCTCGAACTTGACCCCGAACTTGACCCCGAACCCCAATGACTTCAAAAATAAAAATGCCTCTAAAAAAGTAATGGAAAGGGCTAGAGGGCTGCAAAAGGAATTAAAATGTGGGTAAGAGTAGGACAAGTGCCCTGCAAATAAATATGGATAGGGAAATAACCTCAAAAAACATAAAATACATACAAATTAAAAATACTGTACTATTTAGCACCCAAAACTATTAGAATTTTTCAAAGTGCGCTGTAAGCAAAGTATTTGACAGTTCTATTTGACTCTCAGATATGAAGTGCACCGCAAGACGCAAATGTACTATTTACCACCCAAAACTAATAGAATTTTTCAAAGTGCGCTGTAAACACATTATTTGACAGTTCTATTTGACTCTCAGATGTAATACATGTAATGCGATTGCTATTCTATAAACCGAAATAGAGTCCCCATTCATAAGAATAGGTCAATAGGTATTCCATAAACCGAAAGTCTATAAACAGAAAGACATTCAGTTTATAGACTTTCGTTTTATAGAATACATTTAATGCTATTGCTATTCTATAAAAAGAAAGTCTTTAAACAGAATGTCTGTCGGTTTACAGACTTTCGGCTTATGGAATTCATGTAATACTATTGGCTTTCTATAAACCGAAATAGAGTCCCCATTCATAAGAAATTCTTATGAATGGGGACTCTAGTTCAGTTTATAGAAAGCCAATAGTATTACATGTATTCTATAAGCCGAAAGTCTATCAACCGAACAAGGTTCGGTTCATAGACTTTCAGTTTATAGAATAGCATAGAATTACATGTATTCTATAAACCAAAAGTCTATAAACCGAACGTCATTCGGTTTATAGACTTTCGGCTTATAGAATACATGTAATGCTATTGGCTATCTATAAACCGAACTAGAGTCCCCATTCATAAGAAATTCTTATGAATGGGGACTCTAGTTCGGTTTATAGATTGCCAATGGCATTCCATGTATTCTATAAGCTGAAAGTCTATAAACCGAACGACATTCGGTTAATAGACTTTTGGTTTATAGAATACATGTAATGCTATTGGCTATTCTATAAACCAAAATAGAGTCCTCATTCATATGAATAGGTCAATCCAATGTATTTCGGTTTATAGACTTTCGGCTTATAGAATACATGTAATTCTATGCTATTCTATAAACCGAAAGTCTATAAACGAACGACATTCGGTTTATAGACTTTCGGTTTATAGAATACATGTAATGCTATTGGCTATTCTATAAACCAAAAGTCTATAAATCGAATGACTTTCGGTTTAAAGACTTTCGGTTTATAGCCGAACCTCGAATTCCAACACGGACATACAGTTGGCTATTCTATGAACCAAATTCAATTCATGTCAATTGACCTATTCGGATGAATGGGGACTTTATTTCGGTTTATAGAATAGCAATAGCATTACATGTATTCTATAAACTGAAAGTCTATAAACCGAATGTCTTTCGGTTTATATACTTTCCGCTTATAGAATACATGTAATGCTTTTGGCTATTCTATAAACCAAAAGTCTATAAATCGAATGACTTTCGGTTTAAAGACTTTCGGTTTATAGCCGAACCTCGAATTCCAAAACGGACATACAGTGAAATGTCCGGGTTCGGGTTCGTGGCACGGACACCGTAATGTCCGGTACGAACCCGAACAGTGTGGTTCGGGTTCGCTCAACACTAGTCGTAACTGTTGGGGGCTAATTTGTGGAATAAACTGCCATCTGAAGTTGGTTGGATTCAATCATTCAATCAATATAGTCAACAAGTGGTTGGATGTATTTCTAGACACAGAATCACGAGTAAAGGTGCATTAGGTAATGTTGATCCAGGGTGAATCCAACTGCCTTGGAGTCAAGAATGATTTTTTTTTCCCTTTGAGATCAATGAAAATGGGTGTGTTTAAAGTTTGAACTTGATGAACTACATTGGGTTTTAAGAGTTTAACATATAGGGAAGGCAGCCAAAATGGATGGGAGCGATATTAAATATAGATAATAGAACAATCTACTTTAGGGTAAATTCCACTCCATTACAGTACATTACATTTATTTAAATTGTGTGAACAATTTACACAGTGCTTGGCACAGATCCTAAAACTGAGTCACAGACATTACAATTGAGAACCTTAAAAGCTATTTTGAGTTTTATTATTTGCTTTTGGAAACAGTCTATTCTATGCCTCATACAATGTATTATGTCTTTTTTTCCCACTTGATTTTGAAAGCACTATATGCTAGGCTTAAGATAAATACAAGTGTTTTTTTAGTCTATATAAATCATATTATCACTACTCCGCTTACATTATGAATTGTTAAAGAGACAATGTCAAATTAAACATTGCTTATACTTTGAATAAAAATTCTGAAAATGTTGTATACACTGTATTAGCAAAACTGCATGCAGTAAGAGGAAAATACGCTTTACATGTGTCTGTGGTGTCTAAATACTTATGACATCACCTAGACATAACACTCAGCACTGTTTTAAAATAAGATAGGGGTCTACTCAATATGCCCAAATGTGCCTCCAAATTGGCCTGCAATTCGGTCATCATAGCAGATTACACACGCAGACCAGCAGAAACTGAAATGTACTTGAATTGCACTGAACCAAAATGGTACCTCTTTCTAGTGCATGTTTTGGGATCTTCTTCAGCTGGTGGGCGTGAGTGCATACTATACACTGACACCCACCAGCTGAAGAAGATTTTGAAATGAGTCCTGTGGGGTGTATTGGTTCTAGTGCAATATCATTTCTCTTGCAATTCGATTGTTTTGTTCAATACATGGACAGGTGAACAAGCCCAGTGGGTAAGAAATATTTGTGTGTGTATTTTATATCTTGTATATTTATGATTATGTATTGATAATTTATATATTATGTTTATTTTGTCCATGTGACCAGCTTTTTATTCACTATACAGTGGTGCTGGACTTTTTTGTGTTTTATATGTATACACATTTTATTATTCCATTTTAGTGATATTGAATAAAATTCATACTTTATATACTACATTTCTTTGTCTCTAGAGTCTCTTTTTTTTTAGCGCTGTCTCTGTTGTAACCAACTATAATGTCAGTGTGTCCTTTCATCGCTTCTGTTCTAATTAAATCATGCACTGTTGTAAAATACCATATTACTCTCACATTATAATCATATAGTTTTTCATGTACTGTGCAATATTCTTTTGTACCTATGTTGTATTAGTTTTCACTTGGAGACACTGAAAAATTCTTGTTTGATAGAAAGCATGAATAATTCATCCACAGGGCAAGACGCATTGTGATAGGTTGTTCTCATGTAAAAGTTCAGAGGAGTGTAAACATTCATCTAAATGAACCTAGTCAAAAATCCTCCACAAATACTTTCTCGGAACATAAACTCATAAATAAACATAAGATGTTTTCAAAGTCTGGGCACCCACCGGGGAAATACTCTTGAATTAATAGCTTTATTGTAAGAGTTCTCCAAACATGAACATACAATAATAGAAATTGTTGCATCATTTCAAGTGCTGACAAGGTTATTCAGAAGATTTCCTAAGTGTAAAATGCATCTTTGTTCAAATTATTATTTAAAGTTTTATAGCAAAAAAGAACAAAACAAAAATGTTTTCACATAGAACATGTTCTAGGGGTGAATTTCAAGTGCATGGCTGCATGAACCATAATCACTAGAACTGTGTTAGGCCTAGATCAACATGATATATTAACATTTGAAATTGAAGGGGAAAACAGCACCGCACATTTTACAGCATGGATCTGAGGGCCCTGAACTCAGGTACCTTGGCCCGTCCAAAAGGAAACAACATATATATTAACCCAACTGAGTTCAGGCATCTGACAACACAAAAGTCTGTCTTTAGATGTATTTACACATAAGCAACAAGAGATAGTGTAGCATTCTAGAAGTCAGGCAGTTGGATTTCATTAATGTTTACGAAAGTCAGAAAGAAATATGTGGGCAAAAGGGGTCATTTACTAAGAACAAGGGTTTGTTTGGAAGGGAAATATTGCAGCTATTTAGTTGGAAAAGCACACTTGAAAAAGCCCATTTTTACTGGGCGAAACGCGTTGTGGAGAGGAGGAGACTTGCTGGGACTATCTGAGGACATTGGGACTGATTGTATTCTACATATTCCTGTTGGATCCTATTTACTTTTAATGTAAGATCTTTTATATTTTTTCTACAATAAATTTTATACCCCCACTAACGTCTCTCCTCTGCTCTCTCATCTTCTGGGATACGTGTGGAACATCTACCCTACGTGGGCTCCCATGAGGCTTGATATACTGAGCAGAATACTGCTCAGGGATATGTGAGTGTATTTTCACTTTTTCACATTCCCTGGTTTTGCACTGAAATACTACACTATATTATCATTTTTTTTGTTTTTCCCTCCATGTATTCACCAAGAGGATTGCTACCATATTAAGGGTAATCCCCTTTTTTGTTGTATTTAAGTGTTGGTTTAAGCACACTTTTTCACTATTTTTGTTATTAGTTGGAAACATATTGATAATTAAGTGAAAGTTTAACACAGGTGTTATTCTTAATAAGATAATAATTAATAATAAATAAGGGGTCTAGCAAGTGGTATCGTGTTGCAATGGGCAAGACCAAGGGTTGGTACCAAAATTCTTCTTTGTGGGCATTCACGTCAATTTGTAAAGGATAATTTAATTATGTTTTATCTTCACAGGCCTTGTCAAGGACACAAACCTCCTTGTATGGACAAATTGCATATTTCTATGAAGCTACCAGCTCATTAAGCGGTCTATTCATTGACCAAGGCATACAAGTAGAGATTTAACAGCACGTATACATTGGGAAGGGAAAAACTTGGTGATTTTCTCCAGCAGATGGCCTTGCATAATGTATAGTTTAAATAAATAAAAAACATTTTTGACAATATATGATACAATGCCAACTCAGCAGGTTTGTTCCTGTATAATGTATAGTTGAGTTGGCAAGATTATATGTCCATCTCACCTTAATGCATGTTTAGTTAATTGAGCCCTGAGAGTTCAGTGACATCATAATAACCTAAATGATTATAATATTGGTGTAATTTGAAATCTAATTACATAGTGAGTGGTGGCAAAACAAGGACATTACTTTGACAGTGAGGATAGTCAGTAACAACAGTCAAAATTGATCCTGTCAGTAACCAAATTTTGATTATCAGTGAAAATGATTTAAGAGGAAAATCAGTATTCAATCATGGATTTAAGTTAATACATAGGTAGGAGTTGTGCTTTTGTTGTATTAATGCATTATTGAATAACCTGTCACTAAAAGTCCACTGAGTAATCCTATTAAAAGGGAGTATCATTAAAAATATGGATGTGAATATTTTATCAAAGCGTAATTAAAAGCGAAGTTCATTATGGGGCATGGCCTGACCTCCGAGCAGACTGGCAGCACATCAGCTGAGCTCTGTCTCCAATGGTGGAAAATGATAAAAACAACATTTTTGACCTGCAAGTAAAAGATGATTTTGTTTCCACAGATGTCAAGGCAAGTTATTGAGCTAAATAACTCCCAAGTAAAAAAAAGAAAGGGACAAAATACAAAGATGGCGCTAGTGGCAGGAATTACAATAATATAGTGTTGGATCATTAAGACATGTTGTCAACTACCTTACAGGAGCCTTACCACAAATAAAGCATTACAGATTTGCTGTAGGCTCTGCATTCTCAGATTAAAAAGGATATCATGAACTCATATCTCATATCTTTTTATATATTCCTACAATAGGAAAAGAGAGCAAGAGCATAAGCTGACTGCTTCGACCTCCCAATTGGAATGCCTTAAATTCTCTAGTAACACTTAGTTTTCCTATAAAATTTTGAAAGATATATGAGCATGCTAAGAAAGTTAAAACAATCATTTTATTCTAATTGTAATAGAGCCCGCTTCTCTCTAGAGGTTGTCATTCTGTACATCTTAAACTCAGATGAACTAAAACTACATTGTTATTATTAATATTCCAAATTGTACAATCTCTATAAGAATTCAGTGACATATCAACCCTCACATTCTCATATTAATGAATATTTAAGCTTGGTTAATGTACATGTACACTCTGAAGTTCAACAGAATAGTTAAAAAAAAAACATTAGCTCCTTAGAGGTACTGAAAGCTATAGGAACATTGTATCAGAGAAAGATCCTGGGCCCTGACGGTTATACCAACCTATATTATAACATTTTCAAACCCACCTTGATTCCATATCCTACAGATGTTTTTTAATTCACCTTTCAAATCAAGACATTTCCCAAATATTATGATAAGTGCCCATATCACCACAATTCGAAAGCCATAAACCACTTGTTCAAATTTCTACCCCATACTCAACACAGATTTTAAAATTGATGCAAGTATTTTAGCCATCAGATAACAACATCTATTAAAAGATTTACTCCACGACCAGGTGGGTTTTGTAAAGGAAAGATCCTTTAGCAATAACACAGGAAAATCCACTGATCTTTTATACCAATACCAAGCCACAAATGCATCATCCTTGTCCATCCCGTCCTTGATGGCAAAAAGGTGTTTGATTGCCTGCATTTGATCTTCCTATAAAAATCTTTACTCAAATAACATTTTCCCAACAGCTTCATAGATTACATTTTTGCATGATATGCTACTCTGTGGGCCAGACTATCGTATGCAGGGTTCCCCACACTTTTGATCTCATCCATGGTTAGGCCTCCACATCTAGTAATGGATCACTGCTCCAAGTTCACGCTTACCACCTCCACCAAGGAAGAAAAGAAAACTGAATGATTCTCTGCTTGGCTATAGCTTATAAAACCTTAATTGAGATGATGTGTTTTACATCACATCCTGGTTTCCAGTGTATTTATGCATCACTTCCTTTAAACACAAAAGTGGGAGGGAAAGCTTCTTAGCCCTCCCACCTAGGCATGTTTACTTTGTTTAGAGAGATCCTGAAAGCAAGACAAGATACCCACACCATATAGATCCTCCATAACATGCACACTAAATGTAACCTCAGGACATGGCCATCACCACTCATGCCCACCAGGGTTCTACCCTGACCTCCTGACTCCTAATTTTTGTGCTTATAAGCTAACAAAGGCCACTCTACCTTTGTTAGTTTATATTCCTTCCCCTCAGTTGGTGTCAGGTGGGCTCGTTAACATGTTCTACACACCCATGTTAAATACCTTTCAATTTTTTGCAAACATTGTTTTTGCATTGACGTTGGATGCCTGATTTCTGACAGCTGCTTCTTCTGTTCCTGATACTCATTTGAATTTCTAGCCTGTCCAGGGACTGGGAGACTGAACCTGAAAGGCTCACCCTCTCTAGTGTGTTCTGATTTAGTCACCCTCTCTAGTGTGTTCCTGTTTTAGTCACTCTCTGTAAGGTATTCCTGCTTAGTTACCCTTCTTAGTCACCCTTACCTAAGGCCAAGATCCAGAATGCAATAGGTGAGTGCTCCCCAATTATCCATATCTCAGTTCCGCTTATTTGGCTGGTCATTTTGTACCAGAACATATGTATAGGTGCCTAATAGTGGGTACATATACATACCCCTCTCCCTTTGGAACATTTGGATAACTTATTTTACACTATTTAAAATGATGTTGTACCACAATTCAGCTTTCTTTTATCTATCCGATATTTATTAAACTGCACCACAAATATATATCTTTTATTCTTCTCTTTCTCTCTCTCCATTTTATACTCCCCTTCCCTGCTGATATCTTTACATCCATTTTCCTCCTCTATACCCCACATCCCCCTTTTCCCCACCCCCCTCTTTTCTCTCTTCTCTCTTCTCTTTTTCACCCAGGAGCTCGTCTTCACTTTTTCTCATCCAGCTTCTATTGTCCCATCTTAGGTCACTATTATCATGTCCCCCTATCCCATTCAGCATATGTATTTATTTCCAGCCTTTTTTCCTTTTTCTTTCCCTTCTTTCCCCATTCTCCATTATGATTCTCTGTATCACTTTTTCTATGTATTGTTTTGAATCTTTGTATATAAATTTGTATATAAATCAGAGACCAGCATCTCCCTGATGAAGTGAGCTGGCTTTCACGAAACCCGAAGGAGAATTAGTATCTGTACTCTGACCAAACTAGGCTTCTGTTCACTGCGGTTTCTGGCAGATGAGATTTACTTACTTTTGGTGTCACACCGTAGGACAGCAGACGTGCTCTACAACTTCATCACCACACAGATTTACTTCCACTATGGACAGTCAGCTAGCGAACCTCTCTATTTCTTGCTCAATTTATATTTACCTCCTGTAAGTAGCCATTTGGTGCGGGGACAATTTTATACATTTCAAACTCTGTTCCATAAATACTACACCAGAAGATCCCTTTGGTGTGCGCTTCCCTCTTTCCAGCTACATCTGTTCTCACCCTGCACAATGAATAGCAACATGCAGCCACACCATCTCTCCCTGCACTTAAACTCCTACCTGACCTGGCAAAAGCTCTGACACCTGACTTCCCACCAGGTAAAGCACCTGATTCTTACCTGACAATGACCCTGAATGATCTGGCTCCAAATTCCAATCTTATGCTGTGAACAAACCTAAAGCCACTGGAGGCAGTCTTTTAAGATAGACATTCCAATCCCCAGGAAACATAATTGATCCAGAGAACTTACCACTTTTGAACTATTATGGCTGACTCTGTTAGTCAATCACAAGTCTCCCTGTTTCTGCCCTACTATTGGCTGGTTTTAAAACCCTGTCTGGCTGGGACAAGGAGACATCCGATCGGCTGACATAGTCAGTCAGAGCCTCCAAGAGTCTTTTGAAATACCAGCCCTTCCGGGCTAGTATTTCATTAGCAGCCTACCTCCTGAATAGAAGTAAGTGCAAGTTTTTATTATTTTTTTGGTCACCAGATTTTCTTTAATTGGCCCACGTACATAGAGCCAGCCTGTAGTCCCAAGGTGCAATTTTTAAAAAATATTTATAGTGAGTGTGGGCATGACATTGGCCTACAGTCACTAGTGGGGATATTTTTTTTTTCATGGGTTCAGCATGAGGTTGCTTACCCCAGACGTTTAACTTTTTTTGAGGGGGCATGCATTTATTAACAGGGAATTGGGAATAACAGGTTTTTATGCTAAATGCTGTTATTCCCTTGTTACAGTACCAGTGATTTATCACACTGTATTTTTACGATTCCCATGTTAGTTGAACACTTACCACCCAATCTCAGAAAAACTGCACATAAAGTGTTATAGAGTTTTTTGATGTTACTATAGCAATAGTTCTGTATATCAATAAAATCCCTCTTCATTGGATGCCATTGATTTTGGACGCCCCAGTGAAATTATATTCAATGGGAAACTACACAAAAGTTGTAAACTGTTTTATAGTAAAAATTGCATTTTATATATATTAAACACATGCAGAAAGTAAGCTAGGTGGAAATGTCCATTTTAGTTATTAATGCCTAAATTATTATATTATTTATCAGCACAAATGGCAATATGTAAAGTAAATGGATGTTCCATGTATCTCATAGCTGATGAAATATATGTTAGAAATCAAATTAGTAAAGGTGAAAATATATTTAATTGCCCCAAGCAAATACTTAAACATTTTCAATTTCAAGACTTTGGATGAGTTTGTTGGCGGTAATACTAAATTGAATTATTAAAAGATTATAGTATTACTTTCCCTCTACCACAGCGGATGCAAGTGGAATATAATATTGTCAAATATCTGTGAAATTTAGTTAAGACCCTGTGCAAGGATCTAAAATTTAATTATCTCTTTTGAACCACATAATGTGACTTCAATACATTAATGTCTTCAATGAGCAAGAACTATTAGAACAGCCATCCCTTAAGTGCCAGTACTATTTCAGAAACTGTTATTGAACTTAGCACAGGTCCCTTTACCCGTAGTATCAATGTCTAGTTTGAGTCAGCAAACTTCTATTTTTCTATTGCAAGAAAAACAAAGTTAGGGCACTGCTGAGTAAGTGATAAAACTATGCTCTTCTTAGAGGGAATATCAATATCAGCTTTAGCTATGGGGCCATGATGTCTAGTCCTACATGTACTGCTCAGAAGTGAGGGTTTTCTCCATCTACATGCAGACAGGATCTCTCTGGATCATTATTTATTTGGTAGCACATTGATATATTGCAGGTAGAATTGATTTTATTTCATGTGGGGTCCATCATAGATGCTGAATTGTATGCATTCCAAAAAACAGACTTTGTGAGTAAACCAATCTACCTATAATGTTGTATCCTTTTATAATACGTTAGTCAGAATGTGCAGATTGTTGTAAGGAAATCATCTACTTACTTTTGGTCTCCATGTGTCATTGACAGTCTACACCAAATTCACGAAGCCATATTTAGTCTATAATACCCCTCTATTGCCAGCTTTCTATGCCAACTAAACAAACGATCCTCATGTATATAAATGCTTCACAGAATGAATTGAGCAATCATATGTCACATCTAGTAGTTTGTCTGCCTGTCAAATATTCAGGAACAATTTAGGTGCAGAAAATACAGGGCAGGGGACAAAATAAAGAAAAGGGACACATAACTGCTGATGGATGTTCTGGTGTCAACCTCACAGGAATTGCAAAACCATTATGGGTGAAGAGAGATGCTGCACTCACTGAGCTATCTCAATAGAAACGAAAAAATGTTAAGGATATGTGCCTTTCAAATTTAAATATCCCTTTTACACAATACCATAAATGTGGACAAGATTGTTAGGTTGCATTTTACCCTGAAACTTCCATGGTACTGCTGAAGGGTTATAATCTAGGATAGGACACACATTATAAATAAGGGTAAATGTAATTCACTATAGTAAACAAGCAACTATGCCAAAGCATGCACATTAAATCTAAACAATTTCATAGATCTTGTCTGAAAATATATGCTACAAATCAGATTTTTTTTTTAAACGTTGTGCTAAAGTAATTAAGCAAATCTCAATTAACTTGATTTATGAGCTGTTTTCACACAGCAGGAATCTTGGAATAATGCCAGCAACTTCATCGTCTCTATCATCACTCTAAAGAGAGCCACTAGAGAGAACTGGAGTGTCACATATTGATTCTTTATTCTCAGGGAAAAACAGACTAATACATTTACAAAATGGGAACAATCACAAAACTTTTATAAATGTAAAATAATGTCTAAACCTATATGAGAAGTCTTTTTTTCCTCTTAATACACATAAAGTTTAACCATATTCATGCACATGCTACTCTAGTTGTCATTTGCTCTTTTTAATTATTTCCTAATTGTTCACTTTAAAGACGATTGAGTTACAAGTGTATCTTCTGTAAAGGAAATACAGCGAACATAATCAGAGAGGACAGATGGTATTGCCTTTAATTATGACATAAAATTGTACATCTTGTTCTGGAGACGCAAAGCCAACAAAAACAAGAATATAATCCTTGACATTTTAATGTCATTTGTTTAATCAATATAACTATGTTCTTTTGATCTTTTGTATTTAGCTTATGTCTTATTTGTTGACAACATACATGACATGGCACTTGTTCCCATGCCAGTCTTCAAGGCAAGCCCAACAGTCCAGGATTTAGGGATTACACCGTTATGCCTAAGGTGTTTAAAAAACACCCACCTTGGTCATAACTTGCTAATACCTAAATCCTGAACTGTTGAGCCTTGAGGACTAGTTTGGGAAAATAGAATACTGATAGATTTAGTTTGGCTGCTTTACCTAGTAAATATTAGCTTTGTTCTGAGACCAAGGTTGGAAAAGTACTTATGGCTGACCTTCATCTAAGCAATTTGGAATACAGAGAGTGGGCCACCCACACATGAAGCCAGTTACCCCTATTTTAGAATTACTTGTTCTCATGGTGTCGGGGCCAAAAACCACACAAGTAATTTTTTGAATATTGAGGATAGAATATTTTTAACATGGTTGCAAGAATTGTGGATCAACACCAAAGGTATAGAGATGGTGGATGCATGTATGCAACTTGGCATAAGATGAAAATAGTGTTTATAGTGAAGCTATCCCGTATGAGCACAATGTCTTGAGTTAGGGACGTTTACCAGTTCTGTACTTCAGGGTTGCACTAGTGCACTTAGCATCGTCACAAACTATTTTTAAAGCACAGAATGCACCAAAAATTGCACTTAAAATCTTCTGTAGGCAATAGTTTATCTAAACACAATTTCAGTCTGATAGAGCATAGGGGAGGGGGTATAAGGAGGTGAGCTCACTGTTATACCTTGGATCTTAGAAACCTCACATTTTTTATCTGCAGCAAATGATATACATGTCTCCTTTTTTGACAATGATTGCTTTAAGGTTCAGTTTTAACAGTTGCACACATTAGTCAGAATTAATAACTGCTGTGTCATCCATATGATCATCTAGTGTAGATGGTTAACCTTGTTTTGCACCTTCCCATTCATTCCATCACATCCATTTGCTGTCCCTTTTTAACATTGTCAGTTTCAGTGGTGTATGAAACTGTTGTTCCATTCTTCTCATACTGGAGAAACCCTTCTAGAAACATCACATCTTGACTTGTTGTTAAATTGGCCCTTAAATCACATTAGGCTTCCAGAGGATCTTACTATTTCCACTGAAGAAATGTCAAGCTACAACCTTGTCACATATGCTAAACTTGCTTCCTTCAGAAGTGTTTTTAAGCCTCAATAATCAAAGGAGCAACTGAATCAAGATAAGATATGCTACAGTTCTGACAAGGCTTTCAATGTATAACTCTGCTTCTCTGCTCCAATATCATCTTTGCCATTCAAATAGTGTCACATGAAAAAAAAAGACACAGAGAGAGAAGCGCTAAAAATAAATAATTCTGCTAACCCCAAACAGTAATGATACCTAACTTACTGTAACATCAGTAACCAAATAAATATATGATACAGGGTAAGCAAAATGTTGACAAATATGATTATATATGAGGGAAAAGAGGGGTATGTGCTCAGATTCTGATAAGCTGTAAAGCATTTCATCATTTAGTGTACACACGCAAATATAAAAAATATACTTATATAATTGATAGAATGTCTTCAATGATCTTCCAGTAGTCTAATGACAGCATTAGACATGAAAGAAAAAAGTAACGACAACAATAGCATAGAACAAGTTGTAAGTATACACTTATTTATCACCTTAGTTTATTTTTTTTTTGTAAATATATTTTTATTGGTTTTCAAGAACACAGCAAAAAAGACAGGAAGGGGCAAAGGTGAGGTTACAAAGGAAAAGAGGGGAAGGGTGCAATAATTCAGTATAAAAACAATCTAAGAGAAATCCCGAGGGAGCGGGTATTACAACACGTTAGTTTATATATCTGATGTCATATAGAATAGAATGAGACTTAAATAACACTTTAAATAATTACTGAGTATGGTCCAATATCCAAATGTATTTGTAGTATAGAGAACTATGTATGTATAATAATTGTTAAGCCTTTTTTGCTGCATAAATGTTGTAGGAGTCATTTTGGGATTAGACATTTACACTTATATTAACCTTTGTATAAAAAGAGTGGCTATTGGAAGATCGTTGAAGACATTTTATTAATTATAAATATATAGGTATATTTTTTAGATTTGTGTGTGTACACATATAAACTCATATTTGTCACAGTTCTGCTGATCCTATATTGTATATTTCTTTAAATAATGTCACATATTTGATGACTGTCATTTCCATTTAACGTTTTATTCTGCATTTACATTTCCTTTTCTATATTTATAATTTTGCATTATAATTGTTTCTTATTATCTCTTATATATTAGCATTCTAAAACGTTCACCTTTTATTTATGTTACTATTTGCATACTTAGTAGATATTTTTGTTTGTCTACATGTTGTTTTCAAGAAAACTTAAGTTACATGCTCTTACATAGCCATTTGGCTACTCCAAAATCAAAGAAACATGGATTTAGTCTACAGTGGTGGGAATCTGAAGGTGTGGATCCTGCAAAGCATGTGAATTTATGACATATACCAAATAATTCACCAATTCTGACAATACTAAACAGTTTGACATCAAAATAATGAACAATTGCAAATTTAGAAATGTGGTCTATTTTGCCAAATGCAGATGTGGACTTATATATGTAGGGAAGACATTGTGTTAACTCAGACACAGAGTCTGAGTATACTGGATGAAAGTGACAATCTCATCTCAAAGACTGCATTGACATAGCACCAAGATAACCCCTATGTAATATCTTTCTGTGGTATTAATAACATATAACACTCACATAGATGGGGGGAATATCAATCTACTCCAACAGAAGTCTTTTTTGTATTTATTAATTGTACACTATTTCTCCAAAGCGGCTGAATGAAAGTTATTCCTTTACCCCTTTCATTAAACAAAATAAGTAGTCTATTCTATGTACAGGTCAATTTTGTGTGCTGGTAGCATCTGTATATCCAATAGTTAATAAAGAATACAATACCATAATTACCTATGGCGTGACAATTCTCCTCACAATATAATATCATCATATACAGACAATGGAGATTTACCACACTGTTAAAAAAGAACATTGAAACACTGTTCTGTGCGGTAATTATCAAACAGTGATTCAATGACAGCCAATAAAAATTAACAGGTAAAAAATCTTTCAGCTTTGCCCATTAATTTACCTCCATAAAAAATAACTTAAATGTGCACTGACTAGTTAAAGCAGCTGATATATATGCACATTTTTACTTTTTCAGTGCTGCAGGGAAATCAAACAGGTCCATTGCCCCAATGCTTAATTGTTTTAGGGAGAAAAAAGGGAGGGGGCCCCTCCAATTGTTGCAGTACCAACTCCTTTGTTTAGGTTCTGAAACCTGATTGTTTAGAGATCCCGTGGTGTGGAGTCAAGCTCTTGACAAAGCTTCACACTCCACAGCAGGAGCTGTGGCGAAATGTGCGTTGGGCACACGCCACTCTTGGATCTTAACTTAGTCCTCTTACAGTTAGCAGGGTGGATCAGGTCATTGTGCAAATTATATATTGGGACCGTCTTAGACGGTGTAGACAAAGTAGGCAGACTAAGCACCATTAAACCTGCGGGCACAGACCGTCAATATACCCATTTTGCACATCTAACATACAACCATAACCGGCCTCTACAATATGTTAGGACACAACAAGGAGGGCTAAGGTTATCTATCCCAGTCAGTCAAAATGATTGATCTTCGAGAGTAAGTGGGTGCCTGACCAGAGGTACACCCCTGAAAATATCGGTGAGACCCAGAGAGACTGTATTTTGGCATCTAGTAAAATAGTGACAGCCAATTACCTAAGCTGAATATTAAACCTGATGGATGCCTATATAAATTGGATATTAAGCCATACAGTTCCTAAGTGTCAATCCAACAACTAGCAGGGATATAAGCCACGACAGAATGATTGAATGATACAATTGTAAAAATAAGACTGAGCAAGTGGCATTTAAACCCTTTATGATTTCCTGAACCTCAGAACTTGACTCCACACCATGGAATCTCCATAGCCCCCAATACAAATAAAATAATAGTCATCCCGTATCACTTTTACAGGGGCTGGCCAAATGTCCCTGACACAATTCAATAAATAAAAATAAATACCTATACCCTACATTGCCCAGGCAACAGGGAACAATTCTGAAAAATGGCTCCAAAACCTGTACAAAAACAATTAGCAACCTTCAATGTTCTCCTCTTTTTTCCTCCACCATTGATATATTAGCAATATCCACTGAGCAAAGCAGCAGGCGATCCGCTTCATCAGTTCAACCTGGTGGCGGTTCTTTAGTTAGGGAGTATGCAATGCATATAATGTTATTGGTTACGGTTCCATTTATATGTTTATATGTGTGCTTATTGTATTGTGTTACTAGCACACTGATTTTGGCCAGGCTCTTATGTTTTTTGTGTTTACTGTCTATGCTACACTTTCCACTTCAATAGCATTTATTAGCAACAATGTACTTTCCATGTGGATACATACTGTGGCATCTTCAATCACACATTATTTCAATTGCATCTTTATACAAATCCTTTTAAGCTTGAGTGTCTGCAATTCACTGGTATTATTTTATTTTGGGTATTTCTTTGTATGCTCTCAATAAAAAAAAAAAAATATTTATTCTATTATATCATAATAAATGTTCATTTGTTTTTTTGGGTAGTTCATCAGTTTTGCCAGTATTTCAAATTCAAGTTTCTTCTCATTCCTATCTTCATATTCTGGGTACACTGTTTAGTCTGACTCTCTGTTTGTGCAATTCATTGTTATTGCAAATATTCATACAGGGACACTCAAGGCATCAAACTATATTTGATTTATCTGGTATGGTCTAACATGTATTCAGAAATAACTTTTGGTGTCACAGGGGAGCAGAGAACATTGCTTTTCATTGTGGTGCTGCAATGGTTAATGGTTTTATGTTATAAAATATACAGAAAATAAAACATTTTGGTAAATCACAGCATCCATAAATTTGAGACAAAAATAATAATAACACAGAAAATATGGAGCAAGTAAACTGACATCACATGTTGACAAAGACTATTATACTCATTACTTTGTGAAAAAAGAGGAGGCGTTTACAATATATTTTGTCTAGTCTTCTTGGTTATTAGCTATCAAGGAAAGCAAGGGGCATGGATTATTAAACCGTTCAGGAAATGAAATAGTCCTTATTCATAACCCCAGAGATTTGGGTACAGTAGAATGGATTGGGTCGAAGCATGGTTTCTGTCAATGTGGGACCAAAGTTGCTGTAGCTAATTATATAGTTACATAGTACTTAAGGTTGAATAAAGACTTGCGTCCATCAAGTTCAACCTTTTACCAATCCCATGTTTCCCACTGTAGATCCAAAAGAAGGAAATTAAAAACCCTTTTCAGCAATTTCACTTCTGCTTTCAGTGGGGAAAATCCTTCTTGACTCCAAATGGCAATCAGATTTCTCCTTGGATCAACAAGCACCAAAGAAATATGAAGGCCTATAGAAACATGCATAGCACTCCAGCTCATTAAAAAAGTATGCAGTCCACTTTTATTGGCATCTAACATATTTGCTAGAACCACTTCTTAAGGCAGTGAGTAACAGTATCTTAATTGTCCTCACTGTAAAAAAGCCCTTCCTCTGCAAAGAAAGGCATACATGTCCATGGTTAATCCAAGTCAGGGATAAAGATTATTTACAAATAGTGAAACATAAGTGCATCAGTAAGAGCAATGTTGACTTAGAGACATATGTGATACAAAAGGGAGCTCAGCGAGCTCTTAAGGTGGATATTGCAGAGACTCTCCAGAGGAGAGAGACATATGAGGCATAGGGATGTCACACTCATCTCTGGAACAATCTGGGGTGTCGTGGGGTGTCGTGGGTGGTAGGGATTAACACACCCACAGGACATCCATAGGGAAAAGAAACAGGAGGGGTTAGAGTCATGCCACAGGCTCCCAGGAACTAAAAGGCATAGAGGATCAAAAATCAGGGCAGGAAAATATATACACCAGAGTTAACTGAGATCAAGGGTCCGGGGATACAGCCTGCATAATAGGGTCTTAAGTGGTTCGGTCCCCAGTATAACTCCCTTCTTTCATTGCAGGCAAGGGGCGACAGATTCAGAGGAAGACCAATCTGGGGTTGAAACTTTAGGTATCCCTAATTGTTTACAGAAGTGTGAGACAACCACATGAGAATGAACTCCTACTAAAACTAGACTAAAACAAAAACAATTCAGAGTACTAAAAAAACTACTAAAATAAAATTACATTTTAGTCAAAATAAACTAAAACTAGATCAAATTTTGCCCATCATAATTAACACTATAAAGAATATAATCAATATGTGTTACCTACAGTACATTTTGTAACATAGCAATAAAGAATGTGTTGGGAGATTAGAACAATTTGATTGTCCATTTTCAAGTTGTCAGAGGTATTGAACAGTATTCTTGAGACTTGTACATATGAATAAAGCAGAAGCAAAGGATAACAAGATGGATGGAAGCAAGCCTCCATTTTGTGTCAATGTTTAGACATCCTTCTGTGTGTTCAAATCTTATTCTGTGTCCCTGAGGTTAAAAGAAAGTCTTCCACATTCCTAACTCTGTTATCTGAAACCAAATATTTTACTGATAATTTCATAGTATCACCAGAACAGATAAGGTGGCCATTGTTAGTGTAAGGTTTATGACTCTAAGCCACATCTTATTGTATTTATGCAGACACAGCTTTGTCTATATACATACAAAAGGAGAAGGGGGTGTCTCTGCAACTTTCTAGCCCACCCAAACTATTTTGAGTGTTAATCTAATGTGGAATTATAAGAATATTTAGTCTAATTTGAAATTATATTAACAATTCTATATATTTCAACATATATATTTTCTCACATTATACTCACAATCCAGGTATAGCTATAAATCATGATATCATCTCATTTAAAATTAAACACACCCATTCACTTTAACTGGTTAAAGGTTAGAGAGAACAGGGTGTGAGTCTGAGATAAGGTTTGGTTGATAAGTGGATAGTGAAGGTGTAGAAGGGGACCTGAAGATACCTGAAAGACTTGAAAAGACCTGGGGGGACTGATTTTGGGAGAGCTGCCACTAGTGGGGTGAGAGATGGGAATGTTTTAGAAAACGGCTGAGTCTCTCTCCTTCTGGGGAGAACTCAGGAATATGAGGCTTTTAATAGCACACGTCCACTATAACAATACACATCTCCATACACATAATATTGAGCTAAATTACAGGAGTAACTGCCATCACACAATTCTTCAATGGAAGGAGTCTCAACTGCAAACCAACCTCTGCCAGTCATGTATAAATGTGGTAATCTCAATTTTTATGGATGTAATTAGCATATATATTTGGGTAAATTAAACTAAAATTCCACAATTTCAGGGATCTATATGTTTTAGCCTGGTATTTATCTGTCATTCTTTCTGCAGTAGGAAGCCAGAGGAATATCCTATAGACATTATCAAGAACCATAAATTCTTATAGTCTAGCTATTTACCCAAATATGTAATATCTAATCTCCAGGGATTATCTAAGATTCTCATTCTTAAACTCTAAGCTAGAATACATACATTATCATTTACCGGGCAGATTAAGAGATAGCCACCTTGAGTAGTTTTATGATTTAGTAATATTACCTTACCTAAGCTGAGTATATGCTGGTAATTTGTAGGTAATTAGGGTGTACTATCATTAACTATTTTAAATACTAATCATTATCAATGTAGGTTATATCTAAATAAAATGCATGGCCATCTGGTCAGAAACGGAACTGCATAGTAAATTACTCTAAATGCATTTTGATCCAGGTACAGAGCTGCATGTTTTATCCTTTTTACCTATGTCATAACTCATACATGTGAATTATGATTAACATCTATTGATATTGCATTTTGTTGTTACACTATTTTGCTTATCGTTTGATCTTTATTGTATTTTCAATAAATTAATTATTATTTTATTAATAATTGTGGCATTGTATTTACTTTTGTAAAAACGTCATCCAAACTCTCTATATACATAACGAATTCTTGATATGGGTATTTTTGGTCAGACCCATATATATGAATCATCAATTTTTCATATTTTTAATGATTCATAATTAATAACCCGTATTGATATTTTTATGGTTATTAATATCCGACAAAGTTACTAACATTTCTTTGTTTGGTTGCTGGTTCCTTATCTTATGTTCAGGGTAGACTTATTCTTACTTATTGACTGTGTCAACCTCTACAGCTTATTTTCAAACGCCATTCCATGGATGGACCACAATTTAAGAATGTAGCAGTTTCTAATGTCACCTTTAAGTCTCTGACCTTCAAATTTAAGACATGTGCTCTTGTTTCACTAGTTTTTCTTCTTCTGAACATACTCATCTCCATTAACATGTTGCTTCTCCTCATTTATTTCAATGTTTATTCCATATCTACTCCCTCTTGTTGCAACATGTGTATCTTATGTATCTTATAAACTGTTAATGAGCCATTTTTATGAATTCTCTACAAAGTATGTATATCCTTCTGGAGATATGGTGTCCAAGTGAATTCTCACCAGTGCTCTGTACACTTGCATGCATGCTTCTTTTTTTTCTACTACTAATGCATCTCCTTATACTGGCAAATAACGAGTTTTGGAAGCTTTTAGCGATCCGGATTTTTCAAAGTAGAAAGTATGGAAAGCCCAATAAGTCCAGAATACCTGTTTTCTGATGGAAATGAAAATCATATGTACACACAAATAGCCTAATTGATCATAGTATTCCTAGCAAAAGCCAAAATTCTATTGAACCAAGCTCCAGTGGTTATTTGCCCTATCAGGCCAGCATCTGCATCATTATTCCCTGTAGTGTTCAAAACGTAAGGAGAGATCTGCCAAAGAACCACTGACACAAATGTATTACTAAATAAATGCTTTATTTGTTTAATAATGTACAGACCTGTGTACAGAAAAGTAACATAAAACCACAGCTTGCACAGCCATAATATTAAATAACACACATACTAATTTAATTTCTTTTTACTCATAAATCCAATAACATATTCACTAATAATTCAACAACTCCAACTAATCCTGTCATTATTTGAATGTATTGTATTTATTTATGACACCTATTTCAATTCTGCATGGCTTTTTTATGTGTTATATGTAAATATCGGTAATTACATACAAGTGATGTTTTCAAATGGATTGTACTTGTTGACATATTAAAGCATAATAGTTACTTATTTGTTCACAGATGTCTGCAAATGAACCGTGTACCCAAAAGCTGACACCTGCCCCATAAATGTTAAGGACATTTATTTTTTAGGAAAAGTTACATCAATTATCTCATCTAAAATGTAATTAAAAAAAATTGCTAATTGCAGTATGTATCACTTATTGAAATGCATAGTTGTCCACAGCATCACATTGTAAAATGTATAGCTGAGTAACAAAAATAATATGGACAGAGTTATTGGAGCATTTTATTTTCAAACTATGTATTGCCCTTCTGTTAAAAATGTCACAGTGACATGAACATTTTACAGCCTTTCAAGAAACATCTGGGTGGTTAAATATATCTAAAATTAAATTGTATGTCATTAATTAAACAATGGTTAGTTTTCTTACATGCACAGTAAAACAGCTTCTCAGAACCTGTATTATCTAAATAGGGGATTTCAAAATTAAATGAGTATGGATTTTCTTCTAAATAATCTACAAAACGTTTCTCTTGAGTACAGGATGTACATTCTTGAAGTGCTTGCAACATTTTTTCTTTGAAGTCCACCCAAATGGTTGTTTGAAGCAGTCAAATATAGATTTAAATTTGTTTGAATCAGATCAAGCTAATTTCTGTCTAAAACATGTTTAAAACAACATTTTTATGGCTCTGTTACAAAGTTCAAAAGCAATTCCATGCAGATCTGTACCTGCTGGTGGTCAACATTTGAGACATCGAACACCCCTCCTCTGCTATTGGCTATGTGTGATGCACTTGACACACCCACACACCTATGACTGATGATAGCCACAATTATTCATAAAATAATAACTTTTGAATTTTGCAAAAGCTACTTCATAGTCAAACATAGTAGTTACCAGTTGAAAGCTAATATAGCATGCAACTTAAAATGGGCATGTCATTTTATCCTAATTCTAAGGCCACTGGACTCTTCACTTGTGATTTTATTGCAGGTATGGTGGCTTTTTAAAGAATATGCCGCATATATGTGGGATCAATAAAGTATTGAGGGACTTTGCGGAGGCTATCTGATACTTCATTCTATTGAAATCTAAAAGAAACTATTTTTATATTTTTTAAAAATGTATTTTTATTTTTATAAATCTGTTGTAAGCTGACATTGCGAAATATATATGAATTTTGTTATGCTATACTGTTCAGATTACGATGTCAGTTTGCACATTGCTTGTCATTCGTATCTCAGATGCCTTTAACATGAACAACCCAGTTGTAAATGACAGCTATGACATGTACATCAACAGTCATGTCAATATTTCTGAGACCTAAAACATACTTTTTGGGGGGGAATCAGTTGACTGCTTTATTGAACATGCACATAAGGAGTCTTTCAAAGTACAAAACATGCAATATGTTTTTGCCAGTTTAATCACATTATTAATATTAATTTTAAACAGCTTGGGCATTATAATTTGCTCCAAAACATTTTCAATTCCATACCTGTAGAATCTGAATTGTAGATTTTTTTTCATGTGAAATGTTATTAATAAAATTAAAACTAGAAAAGGTATGTCTTAAAACTAACTTTGCAAAGCCTATTAGCATTTTCACTAATAACGGTCAGTGGATCTAACCAAATGAATATTGTTTAGTTTTTCCTTATAATGGTTTTATTGTGGAATTTACAATGTAGATGACTCCCTTTCTTAACCTTTGCAAACTGATTTATGCAATGACAAATGTAAGGTAATAAAGAACTTGCTCACCCTTCTCTTAAACACGCTTCCTTCGGTAAATAATACAAGACAAGTCTGTGGTTTCCACTGACATGTGCATTTATTCTTCCATCTAAGTAAAAGGATCACATTGTGAATTAAATGCATTTTATTGGCATTTATCAGTTGTCTTGGGTTATTCTTTTATACGTTTACGGCTCCTGTTACTTGCACCCACATTCTCTGTGAGGAAATTGGATTTGTTAATCTTATAGCATTATCTCACAGTTTTGTTAAACAAGCTGTCTGTGTTAAATCTCCTCATAAAATAACTCCCTCATTAAATAAATCCCTTAACAATGATTAAGTATATCCATATGTGTAGTACATGTATTCTCAGTTTATTTCCCCATGGTCATCACCGATTCAGTGAGCAGTTCTTTTAAAGAGTCATGTATCATTTAGAGATAAGGACCATGCACCAGGTTCAGTTAAATAAATGCTGTAGTATAGCATAACCTATGAATATTTCTGGTGGGCTGGATGACAAACAATAACACATAATGGGCATTGGTCTAAAAAAAATCAACAGTTTACTTTTGTTTTGGTCTGGGCTAAGTATATCAAGTAATAAGTTTATGTTATAGAAATAAAGATTATTTTGTCACACATTCTCAATAACCTAACCATGATACTTACTCAATTATTATCTCAATGAGGAACATATCACAGTGAGTCCAAACAAACTACGGTTCAATTGCCACCAAGTTCCAAATCCTAGGCCAAAATAGCAGTTAAAAAAATAACTAAAGTAGCTAATTTTACAGCTTGGCTATTAAGGCCTTTATTTAGTATTTAATATATATTAATTGTTAGTTCACCACCATTCACTATTTAGAATATAATATTATCTCTACAGGCGAACCCTGTTATGCGTAATTATGCAGAGACAGTTATAACATGATGCTTCTATAGCCCCACATCTCCAAAATGCATTAAATCAGTAGTTTAATAAGAACTTGGGGCTGATATCACAAAACCGCTTGCATGTTATTCCATGGATTTTTAACAACACACTATATAATCTTATATTATAATAAGATAATAAATTACGGTAAGAGAAAGTGTACAGTATAGTACAGTTCTCAATATTGAAAGAGCCCAAATGTCCCTTTATTGCCAAATGTTTTAGTTTTGGTATTCCAAAAAAACAACAACAATAAAACTAAACTACATGTCTTGATTAAATGTTTTAAATCAAAAGTGTGGAATCAACTTGATCAAAAAAATGTTGTATGATGAAAATAGTTCTAATTATTTAAAAAGTTATGTTTCAGGTTGAGATTATTCATAAACATATAGGTGTATAGATAAGGCAATATGGTATGTATTAGTCCAGTATGATATCAGGTAATTGATGAAAGGTTGTCAATGATTCTGTAGGTGTGTATGAACTATAGCAGTGATATACAACTGACAGCCCAATGTGACATTCACAGGTCACTCATATCCTGGCTTAGAAGCCTACATGTTCCAAACATAAGCTTTGACATGATCAAAAGATCAAAAGATGGAGAACATTGAACTAGATACTTAAAATCACAGCACTCAAGAAGTCTGGGTATCAAATTGGAATGTGAATGAAAAAGAGAGTCAACAGCATACAATATTTATTGTGCTGCATGTCAATGGTGGGCTTGTATTAACCCCTTAGTGACATGACTTTTTTGGCTTGTCCGACGCTTGGTGACATGGGCTGTTTTAACATTTCTGAGCAGTTTGTGTTTTGCTGTAATTTATTTCTGTCTCATTTAGGGTACCCGCACAAACTATATATCGTTTTTATCGTCATAAGAAGGGCTTTCTTTTGATACCATTATTTTGATAATAGCATATAATTTGATGTAAAAAAAATAATAAAATATGGCAAAAAAATTGAAAAAATTATTTTTTTATGACTTTTATTTGAAAAATCGTATACTCATGTACAAGAGACAACAAAAAAACACTGCTAAAAAGTTTCTAATATATGTCCTGAGTTCAGAAATAGCCCATGTTTTTATGTTTTTGTGCTTTTTTATTCATGTTACAGGGCCAGAACTATAAGTGGTGCAAAGCTATTTTAAAATCCCTTCTTTCAAAATTAGCGATAGTGACATTGTAACACTGATTTCTGTACTAAATCCATGAATGACCCCCAACATGTACATATTTTTGAAAACTAGACAACTCAGGGCATTTAACTTGGGGTATTTTGACACATTTCATGTAGCCATTTTACCACCAATCTATGCCAAAGTTTGCAGCAAAAAATCTTTTTTTTTAATTTTTCACATATATTGCAATTTAGGTAAACATTACCTTAAAATGTGAAGGGGTATTTCCAAATAACACCTCAATATGTGTTCAGCAACATCTCCTGAGTACAGGGATACCACCCATGCATAGGTTTGTTGGTTTGTTTTGGGGCTAAAAGGCCACATTTAGGGGGTGCGCCTTTTGGTTTTCCAACTTGGAATTCTGACATGCAGAAAACTTGTGCCCATGTCCCATTTGGGACATTTTTGAAGCCAGAAAGTGTATTCTACCCCACAAAACCATATATTTTTTTAAACTAGACACCCTAGGGTATTTCAAATGGTAGTATTTTAACACTTTCCATGCACTAATTATACTACCAGCCTATGTCAATGTTTTGGGTAGTAATTTTTTTTCACATACATTGAACTTTGGGCATGAATTCACAGATCCTGTTATATGTCAGTGCCAAACAACACCTCAATATGTGTTCAGCAACATCTCCTGAGTACAGGGATACCACCCATGTATAGGTTGGTTAGGTTATTTGGGGGTTAAAAGGCCACATTTGAGAGGTGCGCTTTTTGGTTTTCCAACTTGGAATTCTGACGTGCAGAAAACCTGCGCCCATGTCCCATTTGGGACATTTTTGAAGCCAAAAAGTGTATTCTATCCCACAAAACCATATATTTTTGAAAACTAGACACCCTAGGGTATTTCAAATGGTAGTATTTTAACACTTTCCATGCACTAATTATACTACCAGCCTATGTCAATGTTATGGATAGTAATTTTTTTTCACATACATAGTACTTTGGGCATGAATTCACAGATCCTGTTATATGTCAGTGCCAAACAACACCTCAATATGTGTTCAGCAACATCTCCTGAGTACAGGGATACCACCCATGTATAGGTTGGTTAGGTTATTTGGGGGTTAAAAGGCCACATTTGAGAGGTGCGCTTTTTGGTTTTCCAACTTGGAATTCTGACGTGCAGAAAACCTGCGCCCATGTCCCATTTGGGACATTTTTGAAGCCAAAAAGTGTATTCTACCCCACAAAACCATATATTTTTGAAAACTAGACACCCTAGGGTATTTCAAATGGTAGTATTTTAACACTTTTCATGCACTAATTCTACCACCAGCCTATGTCAATGTTATGGATAGTAATTTGTTTTTCACATTCATTGTACATCGGGCATGAATTCACAGATCCTATTATGTGTCAGTGCCAAACAACACCTTAATATGTGTTTAGCAACATCTCCTGAGTACAGGGATACCACCCATGTGTAGGTTAGTTAGATTATTTGGGGGCTAAAAGGCCACGTTTAGGGGGGGGTGCATTTCCAACTTGGAATTTTGACATGTAGTCAGCCTGCGCCCATGTTCCATTTGGGACACTTTTGAAGCCTGTCAAAGTATTTTACCCCATAAAACCATATATTTTGGAAAACTAGACATCCTAGGGTATTTAAAATTGTGGTATTTTAACACTTTCCAAGTGCTAATTCTACCACCAACCTATGTCAAAGGGATGGGATGGCATTTTTTCCCCACACACATTGTAGTTCAGGCAGGAATTTTCAGATTCTGGTATTTGCCACTGCCAACCAACACCTCAATATGTGTTCAGCAACATCTCCTGAGTACAGGGATACCCCCCATGCATAGGTTTGTTGGTTTGTATTGGGTCTAAAATTCCACATTTAGGGGGTGCGCAATTCCAACCTGGAATTTTGACATGTAGTCAGCCTGCGCCCATGTTCCATTTGGAACATTTTTGAAGCCGTCCAATGAATTTTACCCCATCAAACCATATATTTTTGGAAAATAGACATCCTAAGGTATTTCAAATGGTGGTATTTTAATACTGTATAGGTACTAATTCTACCACCAGCCTTTGTAAAAGTTTGTGGTAGTACTTTTTTGGGAGTTTTTTTTCCCACATGCATTGTACTTCAGGCATGAATTCACAGATTCTGGTATATGTCACTGCCAAACAACAACCCAATATGTGTTCAGCAACATCTCCCGAGTACAGGGATAGCACCCATGCATAGGTTTGTTGGTTTGTTTTTGGCTAGAAGGCAACATTTGTGAGATGCGCATCTCAAAATTCCAACTTGGAATTTTGACATGTAGTCAACCTGCGTCCGTGTCCTTTATGGGATATATCTTTGAAGCCAGCCAATGTAATTTACCCCCACCAAACCATATATTTTTTTATCGGTAGACCCCCATCACTACTTGTGGCAAGGGCTCAGCAGCCACCGATACATCGCTAGATGATGTATCAGAAAGCTGAATAGGGTCAAAATCGAACCCTGAGTCCGCGGCCTCAGAATCAGTGCGTAAGCAGTGATCTCGAGCAAAGAAGGGGTTAATAGCTCTTAGAAGAGCCTATCTAGTACTGTAATACATTACAGTACAAATAAATTAATCCATAAAACAGTGCAGACAACAAAACATACTGTTGCTGTGCAGGATTACTGCTTACACAGTGATGAATGGCAGGGAAGGGGTTAATACACAGTGAAAGACTTTCATAAAACCTGCTAATTTTATAAAATGTTATTTTATATCACTAATACTGATCTGTCTCTTTCCGTCACAAAAATGTAAGTGAGGAGAGGGAGGCAGATCAATATTTGTGAATATTGATCCGATTAATTTTGATCTGACCAGGGCGAATGGTGAGCTTAATTGAGAAATCACCAAACCGCCTTTGCCACTAATTCGCTGTTACTGATCGCTATGCGCTCAGGCAGCTTAAAAAAAAAAAACTCAAATATTTTTACTTTACATGTAATCCCCTAGCGGGTATGTGTAAAAAAAAAAAAAAAAATATGCAGACAGATAAAAATTGCTTTGGCGTCAATATCATTGCGTAAGCAGTGATCGACGGCAAATAAGGGGTTAATAACTCTTAGAATAGCCTTTTTAGTACTGTAATAAATTACAGTACAAAAAAATTAACCCCTAAAAAATGCACAAACAGCAAAAATAAATGCGCTGATGTGCACGATCACTGCTTATGCAAGATCAGTGGCAGGGAAGGGGTTAAACGCAGGGAATTGCTTTAATAAATTTTTTTTTATTGTTTTATTATTTGTGTGTTGTGTATTTATTGTTTTTTTTAACTTTTACTTACTTTTAGAACTTTGATCTGTCTCTCTCCCTCACTAAAAAAAATGTGAGGAGAGGGAGACAGATCATAACTGGTCAGATCAATATAGAGTTAATATTGATCTGACCAGTCAGTGGGGATGTTCAGGAGAGCATCCCCACTGCCTGTCAGTGTGCCTGGCAGTCACTGATTGCCTCTGTGAAGAGGCAATCGTGTGACAGCCAGAGAGCACAGGAAGCAGGTACTTCCTGCCTCCTGTGCTCTTGCCCTTAGAAGGGCAGCGCCATCTTGGTCACTTAGTGACCAAGATCGTGCATTTTTTTTTTGTGTTTCTGATTGCCTCGACTTGCGAGGCAATCAGGAACACTTTCTGAGCATAGGAAGCGAAAAATTCGCTTCCTATGCTCATTTTTTAAATGCCCGCGTTTTAAAGGCACTGTGCCTTTAAAACCGGCATTTCGATCGCTCTCCGGAGCGATCGAAATGCCGACGGGCATTTTTTTTAGCATTGTACGATGCTTCCACACGGAAGCATCGTTACAATGCCCTTAGAGCACTGAAAGCGGAAAAACTCCGCTTTCAGTGCTCGTTTTGACACAGGACGGACTAGGTCCGTCCTGTGTCACTAACGCCTCGGCACACAGGACGGACCTAGTCCGTCCTGTGTCGCCAAGGGGTTAATATAGCAGGGGAGACGCATTTAGTAAGTAACTTTAAAAATATGTATGCATTCCTCAAACTCTTTGCAAAATTCATAACATTTAATCTGAATCCCATGGCTGTATTCATATACATTTTGAACAGTTTTAAAATTAGAATTTGCTAGAATGAGGTCAATCACAGACCTATGGAATCTAAATTATAGCTTTGTATTTGTAAAATGCTACATTGAATATCAGCATTTTAACTAAAATTATGAAATGTATCTACCGTATTTGCTCGATTATAAGACGACCCTGATTATAAGACGACCCCCCAAACTTTGGATATTCCATTAGGAAAAAAACTAAAAGCCTGAATATAAGACTACCCTATAGGAAAAAAGTTCAACTCGTATATATTCACATGTAAATTGCTTTTTTAATAAAAAATTATGATATCAAAAAATGTATTTCTAGTTTTTATTTCTTTTTATGTGCCAATGCTGCCTTTCTCTTTCCCTTGCCCCCATTTTTCTCTCTCCCCCCCCTCCCCTTGTCTGTCTCTTAACCCCCTCACTCCCCTTGTCTCTGTCTCTTAACCCCTTCCCTCCCCTTGTCTGTCTCTTAACCCCCTCACTCCCCTTGTCTCTGTCTCTTAACCCCTTCCCTCCCCTTGTCTGTCTCTTAACCCCCTCACTCCCCTTGTCTCTGTCTCTTAACCCCTTCCCTCCCCTTGTCTCTCTCTTAACCCCCTCCCTCCCCTTGACTCTGTCTCTGCCCCCCTCCCTCCCCCCTGTCTCTCTGTCCCCCCTGTCTCTCTGTCCCCCTCCCTCCCTCCGTCTCTCTGCCCCCCTCCCTCCCTTCCCCTTACCTTGATCCCTGGTGGCTAGTGGGGGCAGCCGGGGGATGTCTGCACGATACTTGCAGACATCCTCCATGCTGTCCGTCATAATAGTCTGCCGTGTCGGGCAGCATGGAGGATGTCTCCACTTTTCCCTGGTGGCTAGTGGGGCAGCAGAGGATGTCTGCGCGACGAGCGCAGACTCCCCTGCTGCCGCCCGGCACGCTCGCCGGGACTTCTGTGACGAAAGCGGAAGTACCCGGCTTCTTCACAGAAGCCCCGGCTCGTTGCGCAGACATCCCCTGATGCTAGAGAGGGGGATCCAGGTCCCCTGCAGCTCTGCTGGGGACCTGGATCCATGTCTTATAATCTGACCTCAATTTGAGGTCAGATTAAAAGAAGACCTCGATTATAAGACGAGGGGTAGTTTTCAGATTTTTTTTTCTGAAAAAAACCTCGTCTTATAATCGAGCAAATACGGTATGTGTTTTTATATAATCCTATGCAATCCTATGTAATATACTATGAAAATAAGGTTATATCCTCTGCTCAAAATGTAAAGTCTACAAGTAATTAAATATAAATTAAAGTTAACATTTACTCTATACATGGTAAATAAAGGAAACATCTGCCAATTATTAAATATCTGCGCATTTTTAAATGTCTAAACCTTCACACATTTTCAAACAATATACCTGTGCTGACTAGAAAATGTAAAAGAGTTTTTTTTTCATCTCATATATCTGGAAATATTCAGTAAACAATGGGGATTTTGTATAAACAGGGCGCACTTGAGCGCCTAATTCTGGGGCTCTGTACTATGTATAATGCAGACACCCTACAGGTGTCAGGAGACTACACCGCTGAAGCAGCCCCAAAACTCTGTGTTGTTATTGCACTTCTTTGATACATCTCAACATCCCGCATTTAGTGAATACGCTCTCACTATTACTCTGGAGAGTAATTAAAAAGTGCAGAATAGTTTTCCTTGGTCTGGCGATATTAGAGTACATGTTTCCGCTAGATACTGAAAAAGTTGAGGTTTTGTGTCTGTTTCTTAGCTTTTTGATATAAAGTGCTCTGTTATAAACGTACCTGTTGAGACCCCCGAAGAAGCCATAAAGGCAAAATATTTCAGATCATCCAAAATGCATATACTTGAAACCCCTTTAATAGAGCTAAATCACCTGTCATCGCATAACATTTTATGTATACTCTGGTTTTATATGTACCTATAATATTTATGTTTTATATGTATATATATATAAAAGAGTTCTGTGAATGCTTTTAACACTTTGATTCATTTGTATGTATCTGTATACTTATATTTATCTAAATATACTATAAAAAAAATCAAATATTTTTGTACAATATCCCTTTGAGTAATATTCATTTGTTGACTTTTCCAACTAGGATTGTAAACATGATTTGTAGAAAAAACACACTAATTTGTTACATATTTCATTACATTGAAAGCTAGTGAGTTTAGGATGAGTTGATTCTTGCCTTTGTAATCCTCAATAATATCCAGTATTACATTGCTAGTTATACTTAAGCCATAACTTTAAGTCATTATTTTTTAATCTCTTAATTCACTGCTGGACAATTTGCTATTCGTTTAGTTGTTTGTAAAATCCCAGAGAGGATGTTCGGTTTCCTTCTTGACATCTATGCCTTTCGTTATGCATTACAAGATCTTCTAGTCCCTGTGTCAGGAAAATGTTCAAGGCTATCAGCTTTTGAAGAAAATATGTTTTCAAATATACATGAATATAGCTGCAATTCCCAGTTGAAAATACTTAGAATTTCTCTACTGTGTTACAGAATCTAGAGTTTAACTAAATGCTAATGCAAACCCAACATCTGTTTCTTTGTTGTGCAGTTTGATAATAAAACGTATGGCATTGCATGCATTTCAGAACATAGGAAATTGCTCATGGGATCTTATGAAAATCAGATGTTGGCTCCTGATGTCTTTTTTAATTTAGATTGAACATACTGGATTTAGCTATCTGCATGTGTGTGTTGATGATGCTGTTTATGCTGACGGGGTTCTCTGAAAAAGAAGATACAGTTTTCCATTGATGGCACTGGAACACAGTGAGATAGAATACATTTTGGTACCTGTGCTTATTTCAATGTGTGTATGATGTTAATCTGCTTTGGAAAATGTGTGCTAACAAAATATATCCTGGTAGAGAAGTAACTGCATGAAGTATTTTAATAGATTGTAAGAGCTAGTAGTTGTATGTGGGGGACAGGAGGAAATCTTGTAGTGATAGTGTTATTATCAAAGAGCATTAATGTAACAGCTTAACGCTTTTTCCATTCAATTATAGCAAAATAAAGCAATACATTGTCATGTTCCACAAGCATCTTTCACTAGAATTAGATCTGTTTTTCAGAAGGTAATGATAAGTTTAAGATTAATGTATCAAAAGGAGTATAATTATGCTGAATTGTTTAGATGTAATAAGGAATAAAATTAAAAATGACGTTATTTTCCAATTATACATTTTAACATTACTAACCAAAAATTATAAAAGAAGAAGATGCTGTGAAAGAAATATATTTTTTATCCATTCTGCTTACTGACTTTAAAGTAATTTAAAAGGGACTCTGGCATAACATTTTAATATACTCTTAGGGGTTTATCTATAACACTGACTGTGACTCTTTATAAATCCCTACACTTTGCAGTGTGGGAATTTTACAGTGTTTGGCGGAGATTCAAAGCTATTTGGTGTAGTCTCAAAAATAACTTTGATAATTTTGCCTCCCTTTACTTTCAGTGCAGAGTATTCGAACCTGTATTCAGCTTCCAATTTTTTTTTTTTTACACTTGGGTACTGAATTTGACTCAGTCTCAAAATGAAAGTCAACCTCCAAAATCGAATTTTAGTGAATAGACGCAATAGTGAGTGGCTCTGATGCCGAATCCATGCAGTCATCATTTAAATTTCGCGTTTTTTGTGTGCTGTCTGTTCAGAGCTCACGTGTCATTCATTAGCAGTATATAAAAAGTGAAAAAATGTGTTGCGCAAAGAAACTCTACTTATCTGCAGAAAAATGATAATATCTCAGGAAAATACATATGAAAGAAACAGAAAGAAAAAAAACAGCAATGTGTAGTAATATAGGAGTAATATACAATATGGAGATATGTCCCCCAATGAAAATGCACTCACAAATTCAAGAGCCTAAAGACCGCCTCTGAGTGTGAAAAACTTTAGAGGACTTTGAGTCCTATCATCCACAGCCAAGTGTAGTAATTGGGTAAAAGGTAGATGTAGACCCAGTTAGGAGATATAGACTTATACTGGGAAGTCAGATGTAATTTAAGGTACAATATAAATCTTTAATTTTCCTCTGGGTAGAAAACTGGAGTAAAAAGCTCATATAGAGTTATAACAGAATCGAAAATATCACCAGTCCGTCCAATGTGTACGTAGTCCAAAACCGGCAGTAGTGGATAACGAAGGACGCCAAGTGAAAACAAGCTCCGTTGTTGGAGAAAAAAACACTTCCGCAATTGAAGTCTCGTGCAGCGTCACCAAAATCTCGCTTTTTCACATTTATTTATTTATAAGCGCCCATCACTTTTTTATATTTCTCATTAGCAGTATATGCCCCTGGTTGACCCCTAACTGGAGTTGAACCTGTGAACCTGATTCCACTTTTTGGCTACATGTTGCACCAGCACAGATTAAATAGGTTAATGGCACTTTGAAATATATGTTATCACAACGTGAATAAGTATGTTTTAATTTAGCAGCGTGACTGTACTTATTAGCAATAGGCTATCCCGATTAAGTGGTTTGTGTAAACTGCATTTAAGAAATGATTTTTCTTGTTAGGCTATGTGCTAGAATTGGTAAATACATTCATATGTCAACAGAAAAATCTCCATATTGATTTAAAAATGATATTTTTAAAATCAAAAGAATATGGTTCGTAAAGAAAGTAAACTATTTTTAAAGAACATGATAAATGAACAGTGACAAAACCAACAGCGAGAGAAAATGAAAGAGGGAAGAAAAAAAGATGCTTCAGTTCTTTTTATTTTTTTTTATTTATTTGAGTAGAGAAAATTGAGATGAATACCTTTTGACCGTGATAAATGGAATACAATAATGGAAAGTGTAGTGCTATCATTAAAGAAACTTATGGAGTTTTATTATCATATAACATGCTGCTGCACTTTAAATTAGAAATGATAGAAGATAAATTGAGCAAAAATGATTTAGGAGCTTTTAAACTTCTTGTCAGATTGTAAGAAAACAAATGGTAGCATTATTAAGAAAAAAGGTGTATGGTTTAAAGCTACTGCTGTGTAATTGCACTTGATCTGAATTATGAATATACACATGTCAATCAATATAGTTGAATATGTAGTATTTGATAACATAATGTTTTAATGTTTATTTTCCGTATAGCTCTTGTGGTTTTATCATTATTTTTATGACCTGCATTAGCACAAGGCCATGGTTAGCAATGAAAGGGATGTCGTTTTAAGGTTATACATTGACCTTAAAGGGACAGCATCAGCTAAACATTGTTTTTACTGTGATTGTAGAAAATAAAAATGATCTGAACATGTTATAAACATAAGAAAATGCCAAGCACCAAATAAGGATTTTACAACAGGATTTTACAGCAGGTAGAAATAAACCTATATTTGTATAGTCAGGATCACTTGGCGGGAGGGAGGCATGATTTTTAAGCCAAGTGCATTGCATCTAATGAACCACTATTGTTCCTCTACTGTCTGAAATAATACTTTTTTTTCTGACAGTGGTTTGACAGAACAGTGGGTGATGGTTTATATAGCCTTACTCTCGCTCTTTCTCTCTCTACTTATTTAGTATTTGCATGTCATGAGCAGTAGTCTATTAAGACGTATTCTTGTCAATTCAATGATTTTCCTTGAAAAGGAGTTTTCATATGATTATAAAACTGCAAATATCTTGAAAAAGTCGTTTTCACATCTTGAATAACATAGTAGCATGGCATCACTTAATTAGGTTAGAGATTTTGCCAACTTAACTTGATTGAAGGGCCTGCTCAATAAAGAGAGAATTTTGTGGGAAATTGAGATGGGAATTTAAAACTTTAGACTCTCTTTATTGAGTAGACCTTTATATGTATAATCATAACATTGCATTTATCCATGCTGAATCCCATCTAGCATTCACCATTGTGTACCTTTATTTATTCATTTCACCCTGTACTTACATTACCTAAGGTACTTTTATTTGCACCTTATGTCCATTTAATAGGCATCCATATTTTAAAACTATCCTGTTGGGGTTTTTTAATCCTCCAAAACAATTTTTGTGGAATGACGAATCACGCTTCATTGTTTGACGAGTCTGGGTTTGACAGATGCCAGGAGAATATTACATGTCATAACAAACATATCAATATAGGAAAAAGCCAAAACCCATAGTAAATTACAGTATTTTGACTGTGATTTCAACCAGTCCTCCCCCCGTCCCATCGACTATCATCTCTATGTCCTCTCCCTTCATTGTGGGTAAATTAAGAACACAGATATAAAAATAAGTCAAAGTAATCAAATAAGGCAGTGTACCGTATTACATTGGTGGGAGATATTTGTGAGAGTAAGAAGTAAAAATGAAAAAAAAAAAAAATAGGAAAAGAAAATCAAATTGTTAAAAGGTAGAGGAGGGGGGATGGAGACGGAAAGCACACAGTTAGTTCATATTGGCTACTGAGGCTTGGATTTGTCCCTGTATTAATGTTATACAGAGAAAGAAATAGAAAAAGAAAAAGGAGATCTAAGAGAAATAAGAAGGAAAAGGGAGAGAAAAAGAGAAAAGAGAGGGAGAAAAGGAAGAGAAGAAGAAAGAGGAAAAAGTGCTAATAGTAAAGTTGATGGAGGAAGGATCGTGGCATGGGGCTTCTTTTCAGGGGTTGCACTAGGCCCCTTACTACCAGTAAAGGCAAATCATAAAGCTTCAGCCAAGGCATTTTGGACAATACTATGCTTCCAACTTTGTGGGACAGTTTGGGGAAGACCCTTTTCTATTGCCGCATGACCGTGTCCCAGTGCACAAAGCACTGAACTTGACAGACCTGCACAGAGACCTGAACAGAGATTGTGATTCTTGTCAAAATCAGTGCCTGACTTTAAAAATTCTCTACTTGATGAATGGGCAAAAATTCCCACAGAAACACTCCAAAAACATTATTGTCTATGTATTTAGGATGTGATGCCATAAAAGTCCCTGTTGGTGTAAAGGTCAGGTGTCCCAAAACTTTTGTCAATGTAGTGTATGTTAGATGTAAACCTGACATGTTTCACCCAACAATGGAACTTCCCCAGAGGTGTGTGTAATGGTATTAATGCAACAATGTTTTTGTGGTTGATAACTTCTAAGGAATATAATAATATTGTAATGGATGTAATTGCAACTTGAAGAGAAGATCTTTCAAATAAAGCTAGTTCTATTTCAACCTTATTGCAATCTGTTTGCAAAACAGTGATGTTTCATTGAGAAAGCCCCTGTCATAGGTGAAATTCATCAGGTTTCCATGTAATATTTATATGTCGTACAATATTACTGTATCGTTGTGGTTGGCCCCATTGGAACATGTTTTCTTGATGGTTGAATAATTAAACTGCTCTGTATTTTTTATTATTTAAATAAAAAATGTATTTGGTTTTTAATGTGTTTGTCTGAATAATTTTTTTTTGTAAAAGTAATATATGATCATAAAAAAAATAATTGATTTGGAAACCATGTTTGCCAATAATATTAGAATTATCTTCACACTGATTTCCAAACGGAGGCACTGAGTTGCGAGGATTACTGTCATGAATAGGACATTCATGTTGCTTGCCTTTTGTGACAAGGATAATGGGATTTATAAACGCTACAAATATCTGATTGATAGCTAAAAAAAAACCCTGCAAAATCAAGTTGATTTGATCCCCAGCATGCGAAACAGCCTGATGATATAATGTAATAGTTTGATAACAACAAGGACTATGTCCATCTTGTGTGCAAGAAGCTATTGAGGTTAATAATAGCTTTCTAACAATGAAAAGGGAGAAACAAGGAAATACAAAGACATTTGCTCTGAATACTTGAAAGGATTCACTGACATGTCCAAGAAACTGTAAACCATCATGTTAATAGAAGCTTAAATTGAGGTATTTTCATTCTATACAGGTGGATTTTTTAAAGTTGGATGCCCTCCATGTGATTTTTAGACCTTGGCTCAATGCACAGTGAAGGGCTCACAGTTAAAAGTCTTCATAATATTCACTAGATGTAAATAATATGCAGTATAGGTTTACTATATAGATATTTTTGGAAAATACATGTTTTTACTAGATTACAGTGCCCTATTTGCTGTGTTCCTGGTGTAGAGGGTACTAGCCATGCATTTCGGATCTGGACTGCTCTTATGGGTGGGATCAGTCTGATATGCTAATGGAGTGGTTCCTTTGCAATGGTGTAAGCAGGCAAAAAATGGAGTTGCTCTCCCGAGTAGGTATTATCCTACAGGACAGACTATTGCAGTACTGTTTGTTCTCGGGCATTGTAGCACCCACCCCCCTCTTTGTCGCCATGAGTAACAGGGTATGCCTACGGCCGTGGGTCCCTGGCCTGCTTGCACCTAGAGGATCATCAGCCATACCACACTGATGAGGCCAATGTAGGCCGAAACGTATGTCTGTGGTTTGCTGTGTTCCTCGTGTAGAGGGTACTAGCCATGCATTTCGGATCTGGACTGCCCTTATGGGTGGGATCAGTCTGATATGCTAATGGAGTGGTTCCTTTGCAATGGTGTAAGCAGGCAAAAAATGGAGTTGCTCTCCCGAGTAGGTATTATCCTACTGTACAGACTATTGCAGTACTGTTTGTTCTCGGGCATTGTAGCACCCACCCCCCTCTTTGTCGCCCTATTTCTTATTATTAAGCTTTTTTGAAAAATGTTAACATAAGTAAAAAAAATATATCCTTTTTAATATACCAACATGGTGTAAAATAACAGATAAAATTTAACCAGTTAATAAAAATATCATACATGGAAAAAACCCAAGAAAATGTCCATATTATTAAGGTTATTATTATTCATATAGATATCTATTTTCTTGTGTATTGTAAATATATGTTTACATTTATGTTGTGTATACATTATTATATTATTTTTAGAAGAATACATCTGTTGTTTTTTTTATTCAAATGTGTTTGATATTTGTTTTTTAGAAATTGAAATAAGTAGTTTGAAATCATACATTGGTCTTTTCAATATTGGTCAAATTTGGAGGCAAATTAGCTGCTCTCATTTGTCTTAGAACCTGATTGAATGGGACTGAACGGAAAGCAAAATTGGATCTGCTTGAGTTCTGGACACATTATGTAATATTAATATAATCAACAGTATGGACACTGAGTAATTCCTCCATTTTATAATTAAACCCACAACACTTACCTCTTTAGTACAAATGATTGACTTTATTTGTATTTGAGTCAATTGGTAAAGAGCTTACTGGATTTGTATTATTTTCAATTAAATTAATGATTACTAACATGGAAAGGCATCATTGTTTAGGGGTAGGCCTATTTTCAAAGTCTCTCCCTAACAGAGACACATATTATTATTTAGGTTTGTGATCAGTAGTACAGCCGTCTTCAGTAAGAATTATGGCACTGTGCATAAAAAGATAAGCAGGTCATATCAGTTCTTACATGATAAATTTAAAATAAGCTTTAAAAGGAAAATTACATTTACTACTGATAAAGGAAGGGAAGAAAAATGTTCACTGATACTCGAATGGGGGGGGGATGAAGTAGATCAGGTAATCAATTATCTCACTAAACATATTTTAGATTATCTAATTAGTCTTTAATCTCTAAGCTCTACCTTATTTCTGATATATGAATCATGTTTAACTGCATTGAATTTCTTAAATGCCAGTTTAGATAAAAACCCTTTCAATCCTTCAGGAATTAAAGTCTTTATTGCATGGAATCAGCTTAATTCCCTTATGGACAGCTATAATTGTTTTTCTGTAATTTACATGATGTTAATTTGCTTAGAGGACATATTGCAGTCACAAACTTTAATATTTCAAAAATATTGGATAACGATTTTTCATTGCTGACAATTATAACACTTCATCGTTTTTCTTCTAATATTGTCATGTGGAGGATTATTCACAACTATTTTGCAAAAGTACTAAAGATGTTTGGAGAGGTTGATGAAATGTTATTCTAAAGTAAACATTTTATAAATAACATTTCTGGATGACAAATTCAGATTGAACTATGTACCCTTTTTCTACATATTGGCAGGTAATATTGTCAGCAAACCTGTAGATCATGAAATATACTTACCTAAATGAAACTGCCACCTTCTTCCATATGTCAACTACTTCTATCATGACACAGATACCGGCTTCAGTGTTTGGGGGTGGGTAGATACGTGTGCATTTGTACAGGTCACCATCTTTGTTTTTTTATGGTAAGAAATAAATTAACAGTCAATAAAAATCAGATACAAAAATACATTGCATATAAAATACAATTATGGTTATCCAATTTTTTAAAATAAACCAAAAATAAGACATTTTGCTACAACATTCTTGAAGTGTTGCTTGTTTAAAGGATCTCCACTTTTTTGGTACCAGAGCTTTTGCAGCATTTTAAAAAGTAAGCACCGGGGGGCGTAGCTTGCTGAAGAAGAATGTTGCCGCATGATCCATTAGCTTTGCGGATACTCTCCTATAGGCTTTCTCCTGGCCAGTTCAGATAATCGATAGAGGCTCCAAGCATCAAACGACTCAAAAATCAATACCGAGTGAAACAAAACTGAACACATCACTGGTAAAGATATACTATTTAATAAAGAGAAAAAAAAAGGAGCAATCGGGGCACCTCTCCCAGTGCCAATCATCGTAACAGAATAGGTGGACTTAATGTTAAAATCTTTCAAATGTTATTGTCCAAAAGTAAAAATATAGTAACAGGATCACGCATTTCGCCCGTGAGGCTTAATCATAGACTATGATTCCCTATTGTTCAATAACCTGGCCAGGTGAGCAAACCCAGTGGGTAAGGGAATTATTTTGTATAGACTTTTTATATATATTGTACATTTGCTATGCTTATACAGCTATATATGTTTATTTTATGTCTGTAATTTTACCCTCTTTCATGTATGGCTGTTATCTTTATTTTGTATGTATGTTGTCCATGTGACCACTTATCTATGTATATCTAGTGGCCTGTGACTACATATATCCTCTTTTACTTTTGCTATTTATACATATAATTTTTTATAAATAAATGTATATATTTTTATACTTACTCTGTCTTTGGAGTTTATCGAGTTGTATCTATAGCGCTGTCTCATTCTATAATATTCTGTTCTTTTTTTACAGTGGTTTTTCCATTGTATTCTATATTCAAGACTAGCTGCTAATATTTTATTCAGGGGGAGACAAAAAAATCTCTTTTTACTTTGGGATATCCATTCCCTCATATTACCAACCCGTACCCCTCCTACCAACAGTGTGTGTCCGTATACATTGATGCATTGGTTAGTATTGTGCTTTTTATCACACTTGGATTGAGGGTTTGTTTTTTGCACTTTATATATGCACTGTTTTATATTCACCAGCGCTGTGCCTATTCTTTTTTATTTCTATCTCATAAGAAGTATTCCTCTCTTGGTCCCTCCAACAATATTTATACAAGTGTCTAAATTATTTATGAATTATATATGGAAAGGTGGGAAACCAAGAATATCGGGCTACTTAGGAGACATATTAACAAAATAGGAGTGGGCTTCCTGGACTTGATAGCCTTACATCAAGTGGTTATGTTTGCTCACTTTCTGGCATGGGGCGCAGACAAAAAGAAATATTTAGGATGGAACAGCATTGAGATTGAAAAATTGGTTAAACCTTGTTAGATCTGTACGAGGGACTCAGATTATTGTAATTTTTAGAATTAATGCAGAAGCTTAACTTAGAAGATATGGACAGATTTACATGGTATGGAATGTTAGTTTCTTGTGTAAAAATATGTCCTTTCTCCCCTCCAAATTAGACCAGTTTGTAGGGAAAGCATATTCAAAGGGGGTTATATCCAAAATTCTAGAACTAGGTAATGACTTAACTCAAAAACAGATGCCTTTATCACTAGACTAAAATAGGTTAGAATAGCTATAAGTAGAGAAAAATGTGATGGGAGATCCCCATGGGTTGCTGCTTTCCTCCCCTACCTAATAACTTCCCCTGGAGGGTGCTGTTCTGTATAACTAATCAGATAAGAGAATGGTAGAGACATGAATGAAAAACCTGATCATAATGTTGATTAAACAAATGTGGGGGGAAAAGATTTCTGTTTATATGGAGAGATACTTACTTATTTGGACTATCAATGTAACATGGAGAGATTTCTATATGTTCATAAACCCATGGTGGGTGGAGACAATGAAATTTGGTACCCATGGAAGAACTAGAGCTACATGCCTTAATCTTAGGTTATAAACTTGTATTTTCTGATAACTGCATCTTCTCTCATTAGTTTCCTGTAACCCTTGATAGCTCAACGTTTATACCCTTTTACCATCATGCAGCTTCGTAACCATACGTTTATTGTCTTGACCAGACCAATTATGTGAGTTGTTGTATAAACATTTTTGTGATTTTTTAAATGTATTTTTTACTGAGTTAGGGAAATGTAATTAACACTCTATAAAGAATGTACTCCCCCCCCCCCCCCCTTTGTTATGTGAAGTAATTTATATGACTAAAATATTTGATTAAAAAAAGTAATACCACATTTAACAGCAACTCTTGAAGAATGAACACAAATTGTATTTAGTGAATGTTTTTATAAAATCTGGAGTATTCTGAAGCTGCTCATGGAACAAAATCCATTGTAGATATTTATATTTTTTTAAACAGAATAATAATGCACACATTTTATTATTTCCCACATGTCTATGTTACCACTTTTAATCTTTTATTCTGGCTGGCTGTTTCATTTATATTAATGAGAACCGCAGGTGGCTCCAATCCCCTTCTTTCCAAGTGTTTGAAGAACAGATTGAGTGTTGCTGAATCACATCATGTATTACTTTTATTGAATTCTAAATATTACAACATATTGTTATTGAGTAGATTTTGTTTATACAATACACACATGTAAACCAATGTTTATTTGTAATACTCTAAGAAACATATTTACATACAGAGCTGTGCAAAAGGCTGAGGAATATTAGGATGAATCCATTTACTTGACTACTAAAAGTGTTTTAAAAATAGAAAACAATGCAGCATGTAAAATGACTTCCCTAACACTATCATGTACTTTTTTCAAGTAGTTATTTATTAAATTCTTCCAAACCTCTTGTAGGATTTCAATGAATTCTTGTTTATTTTTTGGTTATTTTTTGTTTTGTCTTCTTTCTGTCCTGGTGATCCTACTTCAATAAGTTGCTTTCCTGCTTTTGGGTGTTCATTTCTAGTACCGTTTGTGTAGAAACTGAAGGTTTCCATTTTATTTAGCCCTTAAGTTATTGTTAAGTGTTTATATACATATATTTATTAATTATTTGGTACTATGGTACCAGGGCCTATTCACATTTGTGCAGTGAAAATTTAGGCAGCTCGATGTCTAGGCACGCTGACCTTTCTCAGACTTATCTGCAGAAATCAGAGTATTGGGGTTCACATAACCTAACAGTGCTCAGACTCCAGAGAAACACATGGCACGAGAGAGGCATTCTGAGAGGAAGTCTGTGCGCATGGGCATCGACATCGATCTGCCCACCACTAGTCACAAGGAAACTCCAGTAAGTAATGGGGTGTTGGGCAAGTCTTTTGCATGTTATATTGGTGCTCTGGTAAGACCTGTGGGTGCAATCTTGGTGCTCTCACAAGACCTGTGGGCATAATCTGTGTGGTCTGGGAAGTCCTATGATTGCAATCTTGGTGCAAGGCAGAGTTTGGTAGGTGCAATATTGGAGCTGGGCACTATTTATGGGTGCAATATGGGTGCTCTGGGAAGTTCTGAGGGTGCAATCTGGGTACTCTGGTATGAGCTGAGGCTGCAATGTAGGTGCTCTGACAACATCTGTGTGTGCAATCAATCTCTCAAGCTTCACTCCCTAGTGTCCCTGTTCACCATGAGTAGAAGTTGGGAGGTATATACTTATATTGCCCATTCATCATTTTTTTTTATAATTTGTATAAATATATATTTTAAATTAAATCAATTTGCATATTTTCAGTTTTCCATAACATATAAATGTATATGCTATAAAGACTGCACCTGAAATCTTCATTTGTCTGACTTTGCTTGGGATGATGGGGCTGCTTTTATTTAACTCAAATTCGGCCTATTCATCAAAAGCCAGATATGAAATATAAACTGACTGAACAAGGCTGAATATGAAAGTAACTGAATCTCTTTAAATGACAGCAAAATGGTACCTGAGCCAGAGTCAAATGTTGTAATAAATGAAACAGAACTAAAGTGGCTCTTTCTTTTTTTTGACCCGTCGTGAACAGACTTTTAGAAAAAAAATGTCATGCTGGACATTGGCTATTTTAACATTGTTTATGTTTAGTTGTAATTTTGCCCTTTCTCATTTACTATACCAATAGACATTTTTTCAGGATAAGAAGGGCTTTCTTTTGATATCATTATTTTGATCCAATTATATAATTTACTAAAAAAAACTACTTTTTACAACGTTGACTTAAAATATTTTATTTGACTACTAAAGTTAATGAAAAACAACATAGATTCAAATATTTGTCCTGAGTTTGGATATACCCAATGTTTTAAAGTTTTTGTATGGAATTAATTATTTTTAATTTAATCTGATATTTTTTAAAAGTTTGGTCATTTTGGGAAGACTTCAGCTATTTCTGTAACAGCCAAGTTTCTCCCAAAATGGCCCCAGAATAAGCCAACGTCTTCCCCATAGAAGCCTATGGGAGTATCTAGGCTACCATTTTGGATGCTGAAATGTTAGCACGGAAATAGGCCACAATGATTCGAGATCACTTGGTCTCTGAGCAGCCCAAATTTAAGGTTGACTCCGATTGGATCAGAAACTCAGAGCTCCAATATTTTTTATATATGGCACTATTTATAGTGAATAACATATATGGTATTGTTTCCAGATTGACATTTATATCCCAACCTTACACAGTGCAATACATCCCCATTTTTTTGCGTTTATCATGTTGGTTACCAAGAGGTGAATATTCAATGAGTTTTTCAACTTGCAGTAAATCTCGAGGTACATGTAACAACAGTCGCATATTGTTGTAAGACCAATACAATATTGTTAGCACACATTTAATGCAAGTTGACTATTAAAAAATGTGATAGTTGTGTATTTCTTTTCAGCACATCAACAGGTAGAGATTTGTTTTGACACTGAAAAGAAAATGGATTGATGACATGTTCAACACAAGAACATGTCAAAATAAATCATTTTAATGTTAGGATGTCGATCTACACTGATATTTCAAGCCTGTCTATTTATAACTCACGAATATATCATAAGCTTTTATATCTGACTTGTAATATATATGTTATACTACAACAAAATATTGGGCTATGAAAAAGATTACCTGAATGATGCATGTCTATATGTTATTATACAGTAGAGTAGGGAAATGGACAGCACTCAATATAAATACACAAATAATGAACTAACACAAGTGTTGTAGTAAAAGACAAATAATTTGAATATACAAAACAGCAAATACATATACATATGTCAGAAAGAAGCATTGCCAACTAAAATCTTAATTAAAAGAAAGGCATATGGATCAGAATGTAATATTCAATAAGGGCTAGATTGAAATCTTAATACCTCAAAAAATATAAATCAAAGCACAAAATACAATAAGTATTTAAAAACACAAATAAGTAAAATAAAATGGCACATATATATACCTTATAACAGACTTAGGTAATAAACCCCGGCCAGGAGAATATGAAGAAACTGTAAAGTGCAACGCGTTTCGGAGAGGACCTTTCTCAAGTAGGCATAATTGTCTCCTCCAAAAAGTCTGTATGTTATTATAGAATGGTATTCTCATTAAATAACAAGTGCCTTTTATTTCAACTTTAGTTTCAAGGTGCAAATACACTGAGATGCTGGCTTTAAAAATGCAATAAACCAAAATGTTTATTTTTAATGTGGCAGAAGAATACTTTAGCCTCTTTAACTCCTTTGCAAACTTATGACAAGTTAACTCATCATGGATGTTAAATGGGCTGTGTGCTCCATGCCCTCTGCCTTTCAACACTTACCTGGATCCAGTCATTGATTGTGGGGTCAGTGATTAACCAATCACAGCGTTCACTGATCACCACTTTTCAAAGTCGATGTTTTAAAACATTGATTTTGTCTATGTGTCACTCACTGTGTATGTGTTACTCTCCAAAAATACAATTCATAAGAACATGAACCATTCCCATCCCTAACTGCCAACGGGGCATGCATTATATTGGTAAAATGGTAAATTCATTAACAAGTTGGTAAAAAAATGATGCATTCATTAACTAAGTTTTTACAATAATATCCTCTATTCCCCCTCCATTCCCAACAGTTGTCTCAGAACACAAAAACAGTGACAAACATTATTACGTCCGGGTTCCATTCTAATTTGCCATTGCAGTTGTTTGTTCAGATGATCTTTTCTAAATAAATAATTTTGTTTCCAAGTTCTTGCAATTAGGATTATTACTGCTATAAAGCAATGAGTTACTAGAATGTCCTGTGAGGGAGAGAGTTTTGGCCAATTTAGATGTAGTAAAACTACTTTGTGGATTATTTATAGCGTAGTATATGCAAATATTAGTTCAGCCATTTTATTCATATTGCTGATCTTGTGCTCCTGAGGATGTCCGACGTATCTGCATAGGGCTTTCTGATTACCACATTGACAAATGAGCAGTCGGTTGTTAGACCATGCCCCCCACATTCCCGGATGCTGTGTAAGATTCAGACTTCGGTTTAATCCATCCATTTCTCTGATGGAATGTCTGTATAATACCATCAGTTCCATGGCCATTATCACCGATAATAAAGAATAAAGGAAGGCACTCTATTACATTTATGTTGCCAGTGCCATTGCATGAGAAGGGAGAGTTAGGTTGCAAGCATAAGGGTTGTTTGTACTATTCACTCTGTTTTAATTCATTTTACCCAAAAAATTAAACACGTTTGTGAGTTTATTTATTAACACATGTATATGTTTTTTTTTACTGCATTACATTATATTATACTATTGTTCCTCTTTTTTCTACTATTTCTTTGAATATTATGGAATCCTATTGCTAGTGTCAGTAATAGGTTGGGAGTTAGAAAAAAACTTTGACAAAGGCTGGCAGTTGAATTAGTGCATGGAAAGTGTTAAAATACAACAATTTAAAATACCCTGGTTGATTACTTATTTTAAAAAAAAATGGTTTGATGGGGTAAAATTAATTGTCCGGATTCAAAGATGTCCCAGATAATAAATGGGACAGGATGACTACAAAATTCTAAATTCCAATTTTACCACCTCCGCAAACAACCCAACAAACCTGCACATAGGTGGTATCACAACTTGGGGTATTTTTTTGCCACATATTATAGCAACAGTCATAATGAATGTCCTAAATGTTCTTTATTTTTATGGATTTTTAATACTAACATGTAGAGCAGGAAATGGTCTGATGACCACATCTCTATGTCACTGGCATGCTCACATCAATTGTGCACCACAGAGCCAATCAGTATAGAGAAGATCTATAGCTCCTCCCCCCACAGGAGGATTGTTTGGTATCACAGACACCACACAATAATCAGCGCAGCCAGGTCGGTCACATAGAAGCAACTCATCAAATGGCAGTCTGGTAGTCAGTGTTTGACTTCCAACCCAAACATGAATGATACTCCATAGTATGAGACCTGTCAGTATGACAGATAGTAGTACTAATACTAGTCCAAATTATTGAATTTAATAAGCTCCCTGTTTTGCCACCCTCAGTTAGGGACGTATTTCATTGATAGTTCAACAGTAAAGAAGTATAGCAAGAATTAATTATACAATTAGGTTGCATTTATGTTTGGGGAAAAGTATAATGGCAATCCCCGATCCATATATTGTGGACAATTTACAAATGAAAACCAAACTCTCTATATCTTACACAAAACTATCTTCTTTAATGCCTCTTCCTCCTCCAAAGAACACATATAAATCCCTGAATAGCAGCCTACAACACGTGAGCTCAATCAACCAATCTCAGTCCAAACTATAAAGCAAAGTAACCAAGGATCATACAACACTTCTAGTGGGCATCAGATCCATTCCTAGGATGGAAATGGATCCTGAAATGAGAAATATAGCTATCACAGACAACACCGTTTACTACTTTCCTTTCTTTGGTTTTGTACCACTGGAACTAACATAGAAAGCACCTGATTTTATATAGAAATTAAATGTTAACTTTACAAAAAAACAACTGTTTTAGTTGCATTTAGTAAAATAAAAAAAATAAAAAAATGACACTTTGAGTATGATTCCATGGGTTAAATTGAAAATGAACGAGATTATCAACTCATTGTTCTATTAACTTCTTTTGTAAGCATAAACATAACACTGCTTTAACATTAATTGGTTTTTAATGATACCTTATTGTACTGAAGCTACAAAACATTTAAGTGGTATAATTAAACACAGTTTCGTCCTAAATGAGGCAAATATTGTTGCTTTGTGAAAGAAAACATCTCATGCGACTCTGATAAATAAGTAGTAAGCATCCTTAATTTTCTCCTTAATTGGACCCTCTAGAGTGCAAATAAAAATGAAGAGCCTTACTTTTATATATTAAGTCTTCAGTAATGTATTTCCCTATTACTTTTATTATAATTGTTCACATAGTTTAATAATTAATTCAGCAAAAGACATTAAGAGGGGAGTATCACTGATGCTTTTTATTACAGTGTTGGAAAAAGTTGCCTTCATATATTTTTTTCTCATATGTGAGGATATATTTTCTGATAAGATCAATATGGAGGTTTAACCTCTGGCTTGAATTACTGTATTTCATGTTCACCTTCATAGAGTCAGTGAAAACACTTATAATGATACAGGAAGGTCTACCCATTTGAACTCTTTGGAAATTATTCACAGTATATATATTTCTGGGAGAAGATAATGTAAGGATAAGATTTAAAGCTGAAGGATGTGTTCCCAAAGAATAAGCTAGAACACAATAAACCTATTTAAAGCTAGAAGTTAGAATACTAGTGAATCGACATAAGTAGTTAACCAGCATCAACCCCCTAGGTCACAAAGCCAGTGAGTAATACATATAACATAAAAACCAGAATAAGAGCCAAAGCCAGAAACAGATATTTACAACAAGCAGCTATAATCCCATCTCTAAGGAAAGCTTCAGAAATACTGTGTACTATGTACAAATAGCAATGACTCTAACTCACAAGAACACATTAGAAACATATGAATACTTTTAAGCGAAATCATTGGAATTGGGACTATTTACTTTGAGATTAATAGTGAAGTTTAGTCTGGGAGAATAGTCGGTGAGACACAAAAGCCTATTTGATTCAAAGTCTGTCTTTTTCTAGATATTCAACAAAAAGAAAAAAAAAATATATTAATGGATAAAAAAAACCAATATAAGAATATTGTGGGATTGCACTCAATTCGATGGGTGTCCCAGGCCAAATCTCAACCAGATCTTCAACAGCATAAAAGAAAACATAAAAGAAAAAATAACCACAAATCAAAAAAATAAATACAATTGTAAGTGATACTTGGGTCCATCAGCACAATGAAAGTACATAGCATCATGTGTTTATTTAAGTTTTGCACATGATCATCAACCAGGAAAAAAAAACTGAATTGATGAAATGTCTCTAATGATGCTTATTAGAGACTATGCTAACCAAATCTAGTCAAATACCCAGTGTAGTTTTCCTAAACCAAAGTTTCCTAAAGTCTAACATGGAAAAAACTTTTGCGGTTTACAATATATTACTTTTTCGTCTAAGTTCCTGCCATAGCAGTGGTGTTACTGGCAAGCTGTATTTTGTCCCTGTCCTCCTTGTGCCACCCATATGATTGCTGGAGACAACACTGTACTGAAGTCAGGCTGTTTAATCCATCATGCGCATGAGAATGGTGGTTAGTGGGAAAACAGTTGCTGTGGCTCCATCCCCAGCAGTATGCATGAAGAGGACACTGCGGGAAAAGGAAGAAGAGAGGAGTGGTCATTGTGCATGTGCAGAGTCACTCCCAATGTCACATTTTCAGATTCTCAGGCTCTCACCTGTATATTGGAGTTGGATTCATTGGCTTCAGTTAAGTCCATTTCCCAGCACATGCACTGTGTAATATCATGTAGGTGGGAGATAACTATTGAACTCAACTTGCATCTTGTCTCTTATAATACCCACCCTGACAAATGCTGTATAAATATATATATATATCTATATATATATCTATATCTATATCTACACAAAATCCAAACATCAGCGCACTCACCTCAAGGCAGGTAGGAGAAAAACTCTTAAAGCTATAGTTTTAAATAAAGCTACTTAAAAACACCTGTCTTACTAAGATAACAAAATTGGAGATTTAGTCACATATATGGCCATATTATGCTAAGCCCACCACTATGTCAAAGTACTCCAATATTGGTGGGTCCTAACACTAAATACTGTTGCTTCTGGGGCTTAATCTCTTTCTATGTATTACTTACCAGGGACCAAAAGTCCTTCCTATTGTATAATACAGAGACACTCCTGCAATTTATAGGTCAGGACACCACTTATGGAGCACCTGTGATGGGGAGGGGTGCTAAACCAGAGGCCTGGTCATAGCCTCAACTATACAAACAAATCCAAACTGAGTGCATTCAGTTTGGATTTGTTTGTTTATATCTATATCTATATATATATGGTCAGGATTAATAAAAGGGTTTATATAGGCCGAGAAAGTCCCTCCCACATCTCCAGGCTCCCGCCTTCATATTTGTGGTCGGGATTAATAAAGCTGAATATCATTTTACTTATATAACTAGGATATATACAACCAGCGAATGTTTAGGCTTGAAATAAAGGGCAAGAATTTAAATTGCAAAATTTGTATTAGACAAACAATTCATAATTACAAAGCAATGTTCGTGAAGGCTAGTCTAACTTCCTTCTCTGGATGAGGAATGTAAGTGCTATATGCAGCTGATTTCTATCTACCTATTTTTTTTATAAAATGTGCTGGTCTATTGTGACTAGAAGTTGCTGTGGCTGCTCCTATATGGAAAGAGTGTCCTGAAAAAGAAGATGGTTCAAAGCCTAATCTAACCAACAATATTCTTATGTATAACATGAACTTTTGTGTTGTTAAAGATTTACCATGGATGGTCAACAAACGAAAATGTGGCTCTCTATTATGCAAGGAATTATAAAGTTAGCAACAACCTTTGCTAATAATGTGGCATGCTGCTGTATTATCCGAGAAACATTTTACGGCTTTCCCTTTCCAACTATGACCCCAAATAAGAGTGGCAACAACAATATTATAAACCTCGAAAAGATGATTTGATGATTTGGGAAATTTTGCCAATTGTGAAGATTCGAGCGGACATTTTCGTGAACCCATTCATCCCCAAAGATAGCTGCTTAGCCAATTGTACTTGTGGCATCTGTCCAAATTACTGGGGAGTTGATGAAAATCGGGGGAATAAATAAAGACCTCCCATTCCTCGAAGAGAGAAAAATTGCAACATTGACAAATCGTGGAATAAATCAATGACCTTGAGAAATAACCCTCACTGCAAAATTGAGGGAACCTAAAACTGACTGCAGTTCTTTGCTGGTACAGGAGCCTTGATGTAAACAAACATTAATGTTATCAAGAATCCTTACAATGTTATCCCTCGGTAAACTTGTTTACATAGTGTCTGAATTTAAATTTATACCTAAGAAAGTGTTATCTTTACTGGGGCCTTCTTTTTTTTAATTGTGACCGGCACCACTTTTGAATAATTCAAGAACATTTTTAATGCTGATGGGTGGGGAGTTGCCCCTTTCAACAGTAAGAAAACCGTCCAAGTAGTGGATTACAATTGGACACCTGCTCTTGTTTGGAAGAAGTCAGCATACTTTTTCTGAGAATACATCATACAGTTTAGGATTGCTTTAAGAGCCTAAAGCTTAGTTTAGTCTCAAAGTAATATTTATCTCTCCACTTGACACCATGCAAGTGCCACATGGATGGGTGAATGGGAAGCAATTTAAATGCATTGGAGATATCCGTATTGCTCAACCATGCACCATCCTGTATCAAGAATGGCCTTGATGGGATAATTGATTTTAGAAAACTGGAGAGAGAAATCTCCTGAGGGGATTAGTGAGTTCAAACTAGGCGTAGATGAGGAGCTGAGAAATTGATAATTAAACTTATTTTATTATTACATTTGACGGGAGCTATGCCTAGTGGACTTGTTCTCCAGCATGCAAAAGGGGGGGAATTGAAGGGATCACTCATGAAACCATTATCAAGTTCTTTATCCAAAAGCACTTGAACTGTCTTGGGGTCATTATCAGCTTATTGCAAGTTGTCACATATACCAGTGGGAAGAGACACAAAACCAGTATGAAAACCGAATGAAAAACCTGTACATAGGAAATCCACTACATGGGTGGACGGGTGGCTAGCCAAATACATGTACAAAACATCCACTTTAACTGGTTATAGTCATTGTTTAGGAAATATTTTTTGGGGGGCACATGGAGTCTGCAAGCACTAAACCCACAGCCTCCCACATTAAAGTTGTTACAAACTTGTGATTTCCCTAAAAACACAATAGGTCTACCCAGTTTATCACTGAGTTTTTTGGGGGAAGGTTGGATACACCAGTTTGAGACCTGCTGGTGGAGGGGGGGGGGGGTCTAAATCATGGGGCACAAGTTAATAGAATGTATAGCAGAAGCACAGATTGCACATACTGGAGTGCTAAGCCTGGTGAAATTTCTGCAAAATATTTTGGTATCGCAACTCTTCCCTGCACTGAGGATGACCGGAACATATTCCGTCTCTATAAAGCGTGAAGGCCAAGACTAATTGTTGTTTTTGATTTAGTCTGGGGTCTCTGGTTTTCATTACAACTTAAAGATCCCCAAATGAATAGGACCTATTCTCAGTAATGTCTTGAGACATAATCAACAATGATACTAGGATAATCTTACCCTGTAAAATATCCTTCCTTAAATTCAAAGGTACTATTAGGCAGGATTAATAATATTGGTAGATTTAGTAACCTGTAGTTGAGGAAGGTTGACATTACCGGGGGAAATTGATTCAGGTTGGACAACAGGTAGACTGAAATCTGGATCTACAGCTGGGTTAATATGACTAGCTGCTTCCATAGTTTCAAGCCTGCAATTCATGTCATCCACAGATGCCACTTATGATGAGATCAAACCCCACAATGCTAAGACGCCATGTTGTATGACATTTCCATCACTAGGGAAAGGTCTGTCTGTGCCATTACTTTTAGTTAGCAAACAAAAAAGTTCAGGTTTCCTGGCAGTAGCTGGGAAGCAGATGTTTTTACGTCTCAGTTCATTCATGTTATTTGGTATTGTCCAAGATCTGTAACTGGAGGCTGGGCTAGGCACTTCATTTAATCTGGCTGAACAACCGGATCTGACTGGAGTGCTAGCCAAAGATAGTTTGTCTTCTTCCCCCGAGATGTGAGAAATACTATGACCAAAACACAGTGAATAACGTATTTAATAAAATGCTTATAGCAAATAATTGTGAACTGACTGGCTATGACTAGTGCCAAGTGGCAAAATTATATTATTGCTAATAAGGTGACAGGTGAGGCCCTTCTAGTTGCCAAGCATTAGAGAGGCTCTATCTATGATTTGGCCCATGAGGAGATGTGACCACTGACTTAAGTGGTGGGGTGTTGGTCTCTCGGTGACAACTAGACGCGTCAAGATAGAATGGGAGAGACAGGTGAGGCCCTTACTATATGGATTGCGAGGCTATAACTATGAGTTGGGCTAATGGGTGATAGTGCCTCTGTGCGTGAGGATGGGTGTTGGCCTCGTGGGTTCACCAACTAAGGCAAAGAAGCCTATGAAAATGTTTTACCTAGTTGGGTAGAACGGAGGGAAAAAAAGCCAGTTCGCATTAAAGTTAATAAAAAAAAATATATAACGTAGTAATAACATAGTAATTTAGGTTGAAAAAAGTCCATCAAGTTCAACCCTTCTACCTATCATTACAGCTTTTGATCCAAAAGAAGGCAAAAACCCCTAAGGAAGCTATTTCGAATTTTGCCTCCTGGGGGAAAAAATTCCTTCTTGACTCCAAGAGGCAATCAGATTTCTCCTTGGATCAATAAGCTCTTTTATTAATGCATATTCTATTATTAATAGCCCTGTATGTTCTGCTTTCCTAAAAAAACATCCAAACCATTTTTAAATGCATCTATTGTGGTTGATAGCACTACCTCTCTTGGCAGGGAGTTCCATAACTTTATTGTCCTAACCGTAAAGAATCCCTTTCTTTGCTGTCTATGAAATCTTTGCTCTTCCAGTCTGAGGGGGTGACCTCTTGTTCTTTGTACCTGTCTGTTAATGAACAGGTCACTGTTTTTATATATAAATATATCATTTTATTTTTATAGGAAATAACAAGACTCGTATATGAGGAAACATACCTGGAATATGACCTGATTACTAGTCTGGATATAAGAAAACAGACTGACAACTGGAAGGCCAGTCGGTGTAGTTGAACAGTTCGAAATACTTGTCCAGGGTACGGGAATAGTACCTGAAATCTAATGGATTATACTATAAGGTAAAGGGTTATATATATATATTTTTTTTTCAACATACCTATAAAACTTAGAAACTAGAAACTTATAATGGGAAACTTGTAAAGAAGGTTCACCTGCCACAGGAAGCCACAATAGATCTTTTAGCTAAAATAAAGTGCTAGCAATGTAGAAATGTTATAACTAATCCCATTATGTACAACAAGTATATAAAATAAACAAGTCAAGTGTTACCTTAACTTACCACAAGGTGGAGTAAAAGTGATTATTTTATTTAGAATTAGTAAAATATATGACCACTATTGTGTAGGAGAAAACTCGCAAAAGCAAAACACTTGAACCCCATACGTTTTTATTATTGAATTAAACTGAACGGACCGCCATAGACTTATACATGTAATAGCCTAACGTGGCTGTTTAGAGCACATGTTTCATATTTCTAACTAAATGCCAAACAAATACAATGAACAAGTGAAAATGCAAACTAATTAATTGAAACAAACTGAATACTAAATGAATGCAACGTAATGAATTGGGACAAACTAAAAAAGACTCACTGAAAGAGTCAATATAATTGATTAAAACAAACAAAATGTAAAGAAATGCTAAGAAACGAATTGACATTAACAATAATTTAAAAATGAATTTAAACAAACAGTAAAATTTGATGAATGCAATAAAATGGAACTCAAAAATACGCATACTATACTCCTGGTATGGTGGGTGTTCGCTCACACATACTGTATACTCACCAAGGACCAAACTAACAAAAAGTACCAACTGAAATCTTGAACCTGACAAGGGGGAAACAGACAGGGTGCTGCGAATAGGTCAAAGTTCGGGAACCCAGGAGAAGAAGTGCAACTTCTCAAAGCGACATGAGACAAGTAAGACATTTCCTGATTTATTTGGTCCAAGAAAGTCCCTCCCACAACTCCAGGGAGTTGTGTGTGCAACCATCCTTGTGTGTGTTTTATATTTCAAAATGAGCCGCAGTCAGTTAATATGCCACAATCAGTTTACCATCAACATATACAACAGCCAGTTTGCACATTAAAATGTGCTACAGTTTTCCCCTTAATATCCCACAGTCAGTATGCCCATTAATATGACATAGCCAGTATGGTGATTAATACGGCACTGCTGATTTGCCAATTAATATGCCACAGTCAAGTTTTCCCTCTAAAATGCCACAGCCAATTTGCCCATTAATATACCACAGACAATTTGCCCATTAATATGCCAGTGTCTGTTTTTCCCAATATGCTACAGCCTATCTGTTCATTAATATGCCACAGTCAATTTGCCCATTAATATGCCACAGCCAATTTGCCCATTTATATGCCAGTGTCAGTTTGCCCAATATGCCACACCAATGTGTCCATTAATATGCCACAGCTAGTATGCCCATTAAAATGCCACAGTTAGTTTGCCCATTTATATACCACAGCCAATTTGCCTATTAATATGCCATACCCAGTATGCCCATTAATATGCCATACCCAGTATGCCCATTAATATGCCATAGCAAGTATGCCCATTAATATGCCACAGTCAATTTGCCCATTAATATGCCACAGCCAGGATGCCCATTAATATTCCATTCTTCATTTGCCCATTAACATGCTACAGCCAGTATGGATTTTGGGCATGTTGGGCCACCTGGGAGGCCAGTGCACATTTTGGAGATCGGTTAAAGCGACCCGGTAACTAGTCACATAATTGCAGAAGATCATTGTGTCACACTGATTTGAGTTGAACTAGCTGTGGCAATGGTTAGCAAATGGATAGTTTTTTGCACCCACCCTTTAACACAAATAGCAAATACAGAGTGCATTGATGATATGTGCATGGTATACAAATCATGTTATATGTGACTTGTTGGTTGTTATGATGATCCTCAAATGATCTTCTCACAGAAATATGTGACTAGTAAATTGTTAATTATAATCTTTTAATCGCACATACTGCTGTATTATGTAGTCCAGCAGTAGAATTAAAAGATTATCACTAGTCATATAATTCTAGAAAAATATTATTTGAGGATGAACACACTGCGATTTCAATGTCACATTGTGATTGGAGTAGCACTTCTTGTGGTGATTAATTGTTACTGCACATAGTTTGATTGATTGGGACAGGATTGAGGGTGGGCTAAGGGGCGGTGGTATGGGACCCCATTTACTTACTTTGTACACAGGCCTAAAATGTTGTCAAGACAGCCCTGGCTAAATGTACAGTGTGTCTGTGGATATATTAATGAACTCACACCTTCAGTGACCTTATAATCCATACAATAAAAACCTTTTTAGTAGCAATCTCACTAGATTGTGGTGTTTGCTTCCATACTCCATTGAGTAGCCATTCTGTGCTTGCCAGGCTCTTGCTGGTTGAAAACTACAATTCAGGTTGGTCTTTGGAAAGTGTTGCGTTGTTTAATGGTCCATCACTCATTATGATATGCTGCAGCGTTTTGTCTCTTAACAAATAATAAATAGGCTAAAGTGCAATTCAATGTTATATTCCCTTTTGCTACATGCTACTTGTGATGATCAAGAGATTCTTTAATTTCAAGCTAGTTGTGATAATATACCATCAAAAAAATATTTAACAATAGCAAAATTTTGATTTCGTATATGCTCTTGGGCTTTGTATCGGTGGAAAATTTGGTGTTTTCTGGCATGTTGTTCCAGATTTTGCAAAACTCTTTCATGCATCATGATGATATAAATAGATGCCTAATTCTAGGATAGGCTTTTACTTTAGGAAAAAGCTGCATCATAAAGGAGCCTCTACTGAGCGTATAAGTGAAAAAAATTGATAACAGCTTCATGACGTGTTCCTAACTTTATTATAGTTGCTGTTTTTATAATTGGCAGTATCTTATATGTATCTAACTTTCATATACAAAGCACGTATGTTGAGGGATTTATATATATATACCTAAATTGTATGAGAATAGTTAAAATTGTTAATTTTCCTTTCATTTATTTGTATGCTATTGTATTCATTTGTGAAAGGGACCAGTTCGTATGAGGTCTCTATCAGCAAGTCTCTGGTATACGGCAATGTATCACTCTGATTTGGATTCATGTGATGGGAGTTGGAGACACATCAGCGAACGTGTTCAGAGAGTAACTTAAGTCTGACACAAAGGCCGTTCGTTAAGTAACACTAAAGTTTATTGTAAAGAGAAACACTTATATAGAAGCAACAAGTCATTGGCTGGCGTAAAATCATTGGCTAAGATTTGGGTAACATAATGGGGGTGTGAACATAGAATACATACGTGTTACAAATATATATTTATATAATTAACTAAAAACCTTGTTCTTTCAACCTTCTTAAAATTACAACACTCCTGAAATGCTGACACAGGATCTTATCTCTTATCTCTAACCCAGACTAAACCACAAAGTTAAAGTCTGGTATCATTAGATGTATTACTTAGTAAAGACTAACTATCTATGTGTGTAGATTAGATGGTAGACACAGATGAAGAATGTGCTCCCTCTAAAAGGGGAGGGGGGCTTAACACTTCCCTGAAGTTAACTCTCCCAATGCTGAATTTGTAATGGTCTCGTTCAGGAATGGACCACAAGTGCTGATGAGGCTACAGGGACACTCACTAAGTACCGTAGGTAGCAAGTATTGGTCTTCACCTTAATGACTACACACCCTTGGTTGAGCCGCCAGTGGTATGTCACCAAGGACTTTGCTGAAACACTTACTACCGGATACTCAGCAAGTGGAGCCTGTATAGGATCATACAGGAAGACAGGCAAATGGAGAGTCAGGAAACAGGCCGGGTCACGGAATGGAGATATACGGATAATCAGGTCACTAGCAGAATCGAGGCAGGCGGCGGACGGAGAAAAGTCAGGAACAGCAGGGACATACACAGAATAATCAGGAATGCAGGAACAAACGGGAGGAGAAATGTGGAGTATACAGGGACGAACCGGGTCAGCAACAGATAAACGAAGTCAATCAGGAGTCAAAACGCTAGTGAGGTACACAAGGTACTATCACAGGCAAAGGTAACCTGTGAAATGACTGTTTAAATACACTACCAATTGATCAGGACACACCTCTGATCAATTGGTAAGGGAGGGGTTAATTTAATAAATAGCCCTTTAACTGGGCTCATGAATATTCATGAAACACCCGTTCGCGCATGCTGGACGCGCGTCTCAGTATCGGGAGATGCTGGGGCTCTCACTCTGAGCCCCAGCCGACGGGATGGCGTCCTCATGATCCGCGATGGCGGCGGATCAGGAGGGGAACTGAGGTGACAGAATTAACTCTTGTTATGCTGTTAAACCAATAAATATGAGTTAACCCTAACAATTTGTTTTCGCAGTAGTGCAAAAACTCTTCTTATCCTAGTTCCTTTTATTCACGCAAATAAGAGCTTCTGTTTTCCAAAGCCTATTTATCTGCTTTCTAACCAGCCTCAGTTCTATTTTTTCACTACATACTCAATAAGACAAAAATTAATGAGAACACAATTATTGTAAAATCAAATCTATTTTGAATTTTATGATTGGTAAATCAATAATTCAATGTTGGTATGTAGACGTTAATGTGATTTTAATGAAAACTGATATTTAAATCAATTAATTATCTTTGAACTGGATGGTATTTAAACTATCCTTAAAGCCTAAACATCAACCATTAACCCTCTGGATTGTGCCTATTTATCCCTAAGTTGTATAGCTAAATAGTTTGTCGCCATTAAATAAATCTCCCTAATTAACTTTTAACTCCCCTAATTACTTTTACAATAAAATTGCAAAAGTATCTGCAAACTAAGTATCTTTATAAAATAAGCTTTTAACTAATGAGACAATATGTTATAGTTTATACTTGAACTGTAGAACAGATTGCAATTTGTACTTTAAAGGGAAGAAAATAAGGCAATACAGGGATTAAGAAGATTTTCTAAAAAGTAAAGATTTTCTTTACATACCACTTGATATATTTTCAATCATTTATATCCAAGTACAAAGAACTAATCAATATTGCCTGCATAGAGGAATCCCAGACTATTAAAATAAAAAGGCCTGATTTTAAGTCTAAGATTAAGATGAATACTTCTAAGCATACAGATGGCAGATCTACTTTAAACCTTAATAAGGACAGACTGTATAGTTAGTCTCATGCAGTGCAATCCAATCTTGTGTTCCATGAAAAGAAACAAGACATTTTTTTTATCTAAATAACAGGTAGACTTATCCAGATTCCCCTAAAAGAGAATTTCTTTCTAGAACTGAATCTAATAGTTCTGATAAACAATGTAGACAGGAGAAGGATTTTATTCACCCTTTCAAAGAAACTTTGGAAAAGTGCAAATAGATTTATTTTCCAAGAAAAAAAGAACCTTGGTGAAAGGCACCTTATATTCTTTATTGAATACCTATTTGAACAAAAAGAATATTTAAGAAAATAAAAACACAAAGTCATATTTCATTTATTATACTTATTGTGTTGTTATTTTACTTTCTCCCTATTATCACACAAATAATTTGACTATATCTAAAATTATATAATATTAGTATGTAACTGGTACACAGATTTATTCAAGTTTAAGTTTTACAAAGGGATTTGGGTCTAGTGGATCAATATTTCAGTTCTATATGGTATTCTTTGTAAAAATCAATTAAATCAAAAGCATTGCTGTATGAAAGGTAATGTATGATTGCTAATCCCACTCATGTACAAGTACCATTATGTGAGAATGTTTTGAAGTTGACAATTGCAATATCAAGTGGCAAAATAGATTTTGCCATAGTAATGGTCAAGTGGAGCCCAGATAGAATAAATTAATGTTGAATCATGCAAAATAACAGACTGCAGAAGCGGATAACAAAAACACAAAATATTTATAGAAACACAACACGCAATATTCTGAACATCAAAAGAGACATTATTTCATATTATGGAAACAAAGGCTACTTCTTCCACCAACAAAACGTCTGTAATACTGATATTGGAGTGAAGAAGTAAAGGTGCAGAGTGTAGCCACTGTAAAGGACCTACAGTCACACAAAAGAAGTGAGAAGAGACTTCACAGCATGATACATTGAAATTGTTAAACATTATAATATGTATACTTTAGTAGTAGAAGTAAATGCCATTGTAGGACAGAATGTGCATGACAGTTACACATTTGTTAACAAGACATCTGTAGAGATACAACCAAATAACACACTGAACATTTAATACTAAATAAAGAATTGTGCATACCATTGTTAATACCATTTGTATCCATTATTACCATAAGTAATAAGTCAACGCATCAAAATAACGGTCTACTTTTAAAATAAAATATAATACATCTGAAAAAACAATAAATTATAGAATAATCATTTCAGCATAAGTTCAAATGCAGCTGATAGAAGTGACTGGTAATCCTCCTCACTTGGCAGACCTACAAAACATAAGCACAACAGGACCCATAGTGCATTTAATTTAAAAAATTAATAACAAAACTCACCTTGGGGGTACTTACATGAATTTAAAAACATTTATATTTCCAAGGAGCTAGGAGGATCCCTTGGGCAATGGAATTAATCTTATTATAGTATTCATCTCAATGTTAAGTATTGTTCCTGTGCTTTTTATATATATATATATATATATATATATATATATATATATATATATATATATATATATATATATATATATATATATATAAAAATAAATATCTTATATTGTTGTTCTCCGGTGCAGTTTTATTAGCTCCATGATTTATCAGAATTATCTTTTGCATATTGCTGTTCTATTTGTATTTTCATAAGTATTGTTCTTTAAAACTATTTAATTTTAAATCATTGCAAATAAATCTGTTGGACTGGTAGTGGGTGTAACTGTTTGTTGTGTATTAATGCCATGTGGAAGTAGTTACTTCTCAAAAATCCAGTTTGGGATATAAACCAAATTCTTTGTTTGCTAATAATTATTATGATTCCAAAGCATACAAAAAATGGTGGGGTGCATTCTATTAAAAAATTATATGAAAGAAGGTCTTATTCCAAGCGCTGAGTACTGAGTCCCCAGCATTTGGACTGGAGAATGAAAATATAATGGAAAAATTTGACTGTTCCACTAAATTGAGGTGGACAATTTTTGAGGATTGAGGATAGCACTGCTATCTACTCTACATATATATTTTTAATTATTTAGTTAAATGGGATACTATATATATATATATATATTTTCTAATAGCTGCATATATTCTATAGACAGGTTCTTATTATAGGGCACTTTTTTCTTTTCATTTCATTTGATTTCTTTACTTATTTTTTAAGTGTTTGGTTTATTTCTCCACTTGCTTTTTGGTTTATATTTTTTTATCATTCACAAACTTATATTTATAATTACCCTTGTTTTGTTTTGAGAGTGGTATGATGTATGACTTTAATATATCGTACTTACCTTCAGTGTCTTTTCACTATTCATATCTCTAGATGTACGTGTATGTGTGAATCATTTACTTAGGTTCAATATATGTGTGCCCGCTTATTCAGATATATCTATCTTTTTTCGCCTGAGGCACACTCTAGTTTCTGATATTGTTGGTGGCTTTCCACCTTCCTTTTAAATTGATAATTAAATAAAATTGCTGTTTTAAGTGTTTTGTGCTTTTTGTTTGGGGACCCTATAACAATAATGAGGGGGGGACCTAGTGTCCCCTCCGGTCCGCACCCATGAGTGGCGGGTGGGGACCACAAATAAAGTGACTAGGGGTGCCCAGCCCCTAGTCACTTCCCCCCACAATAAAAAAAATTCCTACCTACCCCCCTCACCCTAATAATAGTGAGGGGATGGGCAATAAACTAACCTGTAAAAAAATAACAATTTCATACTTACCATTTGATGTCTTCTTTTTTATTTCTTCTTTTCTTTATCCCCAAAAAAGGCCAAACAGAAAACCATAATACGCGCTGCAACTGTTAAAAAAAAAAAAAAACGAGCACCCAAAAAAAAAATACTCCACTGGTGAAAAAAAAAATTCCATCTTTGCCCATGGAGGGCCCCGTGCAGACTGAGCTCTGCAGAGCGGGGGGAGGCTTATAAAGCCATGCCCACCCTGCGATTAAGCTCAGAGCACTCTGATTGGTTGGTTTGAAATCCTAAGAGGTACCTACCTGGATTAAATTCAAATCTCAGGTTTCAGATCAAATAGATATAGAGAAATCAGGGAATGAGATCAGCCAGGAAGCATGGGGTCTATGGAACGCTTATGTCTTCCGATAAAGGGAGAATCAGCCCTGACTGGATTTTAACACCCTGTTTTTTCGTTTTTGGTAACACTTGACTTATACTAGTCTGTATGTGATCACATGTAGCAAGAGGTTGAAGCACTAAAAATGTCAGATGCTGTAGACTGCTCAAAGTAATTTAAGTGGAATGCTAGAATCAGTAACAACTGCTAAACTGGAGGCCTACCTACTTTAGAAATAAAAGCTATTTTGGACAAAGCTCACCGCATACCCAACCCAAGGAATGTCTTAAATAATGGGGATTAAATGAATCTCATTTTAATGACCCAAAGATTGAAAAACAAGTAGAAGTCTATAAGCAACAATATTTTGATGAAAATTACTCACCAGAGATAGTGTTAGATGTGGCTAGCTCATAACACTGTTTTAAGAGGTCAATTAATCAAAAAAAAAACAAACAGAAAAAAGAAATCCCAAAAGAAAATAGATCTGTTATTACATTTGCAAAAAGAATGTCAGGTACATAAACAATCACCATCTTCAAAATCAATGGATAATTTATAAGCAGTAAAACAATAACTAAATGCAACAAAATATGTTATGTAGGTTAAAAGCCATGTACTCAAATCTACCTGTTACTCAAGGTAACAGGTAGATTTATAACTAAAAGACAACAGGCAAAAAAAATATAGTTTTTAGAAAATGAAAAAGGAAAGAAAATTGTAAACACTCAAGCTATAGATGACAGGTTTGCTAGTTATTATGCAAAACTTTAGATAACTTGAAATTAGTTGAAGTTGCTAATGCATTCCCACCAAATATTGAACAAATTGATTTTTTTCTTGCCTCCCTAAATGTAACTAAAATGTCCCAATTAACCATTTTATTGGGGGTACAAAAAACCCCAGGTACCACAAGGAATTTTACAGATGCTTAATTTGTTAGGATGAATGGGTGTTGTTCTTTATTAGCACAAACTAATAGTCGTCCACTCTCCACCAGGTGAAAAGTATTGGTTAGACTTGGAAAACTGACAGATGTATTGCTCCAAATACTCTTTCTCAATTATTATGGTCCCTTCCAAACTTTTGACTGAAACTCACGGTTATTTTACCTTTACCCCTTTTTTCTTTGAGAATGTGAGATACCAGTTTTAGTAAAAAAGAAAGGTTTTCCAAGATCAGTTGTGCTAATTTTAACTGTGTATTTCTCCATCCTCAATATTAATATTATAAGATAGAGGGAGAAAGGAATTGAGAAGTTTGGAGACTTAATTTCGGAGAAAGCACTGAAATACATTCCCCATCTGAAAGATAAGTTAATATTGATTAATACAGATGTACACACATATCTGGAAATACATTCTTTTCAGGATTTTGTTGGAGACTTTCCCAAACATTTCAATATAGAAAGGAAGAAATTGGAAAGTCTATCTCTTAATGCCCCAAATTATCCTAAAAGTATCTTGTTCTGTAACAATTTATTGTTGAAACAGAAAAAAAGCACACTTACACTTTTATGCCAGCTTGGGAGAAAAATGTAGGTATACATGTGTCGTCTGAGGAATGGTATTGATCAGGACTTCTTAAACTCTTATTGGCCTAGACCCACTTTTTAAAATGTTAATTAGCGCATTTTAAAAAAAATAATGAACTTTAGATACACACACTTGGCACAGCATGTCAATCACTAAGGAGATGTAAGTCAGCCCCAACTCGTAGAGAAAAATGAGAAAGGAGACAGTAAAAAGTGTAGGGAAGAGATTAATGAAATGAGAGAGCTGCTCTTGACCACTAACAGTGAACGTGGTTCAGAAGAGAAATGGAAAGTACATAGGGAAGCTATTGTGTGCGCAAGCTCTTAGAAGAAGAATGTAACGTGGTAACAATATGGTAAATTTGAAAAATGTTTCATCAATATAAGACAACAATAACAAATGCATATAATTTCTAAAAATATATATTAACAAACATATACAGTTATTTAAAAAAAGAAAATGTTTCTAAAAAGAAGATATAGTGGATCAAAACACCTGACACATTTCGCCGCTGGGGCTTCTCGAGTGGTGGTTGTACAGTTTGAAGTTTTTTGTACAGTTGTCACAATTATCAACACCTTTAGTTTTGTACTTGCAGCAGACACATGATGAAAGGATTAGTTCCAAATTGTATCTAAGCTTCTGTGATCACTTATTTCTGATCGTGGAGGCAAGGCAACGTATGTGTGTTTCATTTCTTTTCCTCATGTATGTTTTTCTATGTGAGGCAGAGGATTGGCAACCAACTGGCGGTTGGCTGAGTCAGATACAAAGCCTTGCGGGTTTTTAAAGCTCAAATGCTTCAGCAATGTATGGCTATTTGTGAGACTTGAATACAATTTGGTCCCATCTGTCAGTTATGCTGCCAGTGAGTGATTGTTTTATCAGAGTGCTTCTAAATTTCTTATCTGCCATGACCATGAGACCTCATCTGGGTATCAAATAGCAGCCCTCTTGTTACACAGATGGATCTAAAAGATAGGGGATTGATTTCCATTGATGTCTACTGTATCATGCAGCATGTGCATTCTACCTTAGTTCTTTACCTTGTTATTGACCATTTTACAAGCAATATGTGACAAAAGAAGATGTTTGAATAAAACTAGAATAACTTGTGGCACTTCATATGTAATATATATGCTGAAGTGACAATGTGGAGAACGTTGCATCCATTGAAAAAGAGAATTTTGGAATACTGGGATGGTTTCAAAAACCGTTCCACTAAACATAATGTATTTTTACATTGCATGGGGTATATAAATTGTGATCTAAGGAAAATCAAGTTTATACTGATAGAATATGTGGATTTGGATAGGAAAAAAGATTAGCACAATGGGAGAGTTTTTTGATCCACCGTCTAAAAACCACACAACATCTAGGATTTGTTTTCTATAGAGGTTCTATTGACACCTTAAAGGAACCAGCCCTTTGGATCATTCCAAAAGCAAACTATTTATCTGTTGTAATACATGTAAATATATTTATATACATAGGTAGTAAAGTGCAAGAAGTAAAAGAAGAGCCATACATACATTATGCAGAAATCAGCATGTGAGCAGACATATTTCTGGGAGGATACATCCAGGGCAGAGTTAGGATGTTGGTTTTCCACCCCTATGTGCTGACAAGCATTGTTGAGGAAACAGTGATTTGCACCCTACAGAGAATTCACTGTGCTTTGAGAATTTTTTGATTTTTGGGGGGTGGGTAATGGAGGCAAGACAGTATAGCCCATAGAATGTAGTATAGCATTACAGGTGAGCCCTGCAGTATGAGTGAATTAATAGCTTGCAAAACCTAGCAATTCTCCAAGTTGGCAGCACAAGGTACACATACCCCTTTACACACAACCAGAACATTCAGCTTCCCATTAAAAATAACAATTACAAATGATTATAATTTGGTAATGTATAAGTTGTGGGTGGGTCACTTCCAGTACATGACAATTTGAGGAGCTGGAGTTCCCCATTAAGAAAGGTCTGCTTAGTAAAAATTAGCACATCATGCCACACTTTCCTATTGGTGGCCGCAATTATGCCAATATATGACATTATCTTACTATATTTTTGCCTGAAAATAGCTTACTTACAGTATTTGTATCAGTGTTTAAAGCACAGATACCTTCAATTCAGCATTGGAGTCCTTTAAGAATGCCAACAATTTCCTTTTCTAGCCTCATGATCATCTGCATTTCGAATGCTTAGCTTATTGAGGTTGGAAGTATTTTGTAGAAGATTATAAAGTAACGTCTGGCAGTTAAGTTATATTTGTGTAGATGTGTAATGCAATTTGTCTATCTAGGTAAATTTTTTAAGAACTTTGAACCAATGCTAAAATTTGACCAGTAAGATCAGAGCCCCAAGTCCCATGGAGTATTCTCAAAATTGTTCAGTGCTAATTGTCCTCTGGAATGAACTGAACTTCAGGAGTAATAAGGGAATTCCTGAATTAGTGAACGATTTTGATTGGACAGTTACTGGACTTTTTAATTATTTATAGATTAAAAAGAGTAGTATGTTTGTATAAGTGCCGCTTTTATTACCATTACTGATTTTGTGCCACTGAGGAAGTCCATTAGACACACAAAATGCATCGGGCTACGTTTATTTACTACACAGTTTAAAGGATGGCCAGTTATTTCATACTCACCCACTGACCATCCAGGTATTCCCACTGTACGGAGGTGACCCCCAGGTTTAAAGGGACTCTAAACATTATTTTTCACTTTTGCTTCTAATATAGAAGAACAAGAGAAATTGTAGTTGTCCCTAGTATGAGGATAAACTCATGATGTACTTTTGATAGTACATGCCAGTTTATCCTCTGACTGACAGCTGCCATGCTTCCATAGGAAGCAGGCAGCCGTCTGGTCGGTGATTGTCTCTCTTTGCTAGCACAGAGACAGACCCTTGTTTTTGCATGGGGTCATGCAAAGATCATGCATTAAGATACACATCGGGTTTACTTAAATTTCCCGGGACATGCTTTGTTTAACCCTTGCTTCCTTTGAGAAAGCAAGGGTTAAATAATGTATAATTTTCCTTTAAAAACATCTATCGCCTAAAGAGATACCTCCGCAGTTACCATCTGTGAAGCAGCTGTGAGTTTCCACTGAACAGAGATATATTCTCCGGCTATTGACATCAATTGCCTAGACAAGGGGCGTCCAACATGCAGCCCGCGGCCCAAATGTGGCCCGCCTGAGATGGTGGTGCGGCCTGCCTGGAATTGATGCTGTAACTGGACCTTTGTGGCACGCCTCCATATTGGGGTAGCGCAGTGGGTGCGTGCTCGCCCCCCTCGTGTGAAGATTCTCTGGTGCCCAAACGCAGCGCAAGGGGCGCTTGCTCCACCCCCTCATGCTCTGACACTCGTTGGAGCTCCAGATGCATTCTGGAGCTCAGAAGATGGTGCCTGAACCATCCCCCTCCATGCATTTAAAAGGTGAGTGAGCAGGAAAGGGGGACAAGTGGCACATGAAAAAAAAAAAATGAAAGAAATGTGTGAGGGTGTCTGTATGTGTATGGGTGTGTGAGGGTGTCTGTGTGTGCAAGGGTGTCTGTGTGTGAAAGTATGGGTGTCTGTGTATTGAGTCACCGGTGCCTAAACCATCCCTCTCCCTGCATATAAAAGGTGACTGAGCAGGGAGGCACATTCAAAAAGAAAAGAAATGTATGTGTGTGTGAGGGTGTCTGTCTGTGTATGTGAGGGTGTCTGTGTGTGTATGGGTGTCTGTCTGTGTATGTATGGGTGTCTGTCTGTGTCTGTGTGTAAGCATGTCTGAGTGTGTGTATGGGTGTCTGTGTGAGTGTATGGGTGTATGTGTTTGTATGGGTGTCTGTGTATGTATTGGTGTCTGTATATTGAGTCCCTGGTGCCTGAACCATCCCCCTCCCTGCATATAAAAGGTGACTGAGCAGGGAGGGGGACAAAAGGCACATGCAAAAAGAAAAGAAATGTGTGTGTGTGTGAGGGTGTTTGTCTGTGTATGTATGGGTGTCTGTCTGTGTCTGTGTGTAAGGGTGTCTGAGTGTGTGTGTAAGGGTGCTTTTGTGTGTAAGGGTGTCAGTGTGTGTGAGTATGGATGGGTGTCTGAGTATGTATGAGGGTGTGTGTGCATGGGTGTCTGAGTATGTATGGGTGTATGTGTAAGGGTGTCTGAGTTTAAGGGTGTAGAAGTGTAAGGGTGACTGTGTGTCTATTTGTGTATGTGTGGGTGTGAATATGTGTAAGGGTGGCTGTGAATATGTGTAAGCTTGGCTGTGTATGTATGTGTATAAGTGTGACTGTGTGTGTAATTAATGTGAGGGGAGTTTTATTGTGTGTTGTGATACAGTAATGTGCAGTGTGAGAGTGAGTTTTATTGCAGTGGAGTCTGTGATACACTCACACAGTGCACATTAATTTGAATTTTATATATAAATGTGAGCATATTCATATATATATATATATATATATATATATATATATATATATATATATATAATTAAAATTAATGTGCATTGTGTGAGTGTATCACAGACTCCACAACAATAAATATCGCGCTCTCACAATCATATATAATTTTCTCTAAATGAAAAATGAATGTGGCCCACACACACACACACATTTCTGATGAAGTGGCTCACTGAAAAAAAAGACTTGTACACCCCTGGTGTAAACAGAGATTTGTTTAATTTAGTCACTTCCTGTGCTCCTCGAATTGAATACATTGTGTGGACTGTGATGAACTTGCTCTTGTACACAGTAGGATCTTTGAACAGTGCCACACATGGTGTAATGACATTACTGGAGAAACAGGAAATTCCATTAATTTGAATAAAATTATTCTCACTGGTTCCTGCAGCATAAAATAAAAGGAAATGGCTTACTCAGCTAGTGTGGGCAGTCCTGATTTCTTGCACATTGCTATAATTTTACAATTTTTTTAGTTTAAGTATTTTATATTTTAAGCAATGCAAAACATGCATTTTAAAGTACTTTGAAAGCACATTAAAATGTATTCATATTTGAAAGATGCATTTTGGGCACTAGATAGTCCCTTTAAGTAGTAGGATATATATTGCCCTCTCATCGTCCCCAAAATGAGTTGGTTCCCCATTGTATAGTGGTGCTTGTATGGAGCTAGTGTCCATTAACTGCACCACACATTCAGTATTATATAAATCTCCTACGGATTCAATGACATGCACAGGTGTAGTTTCAAAAGTCTCTTCAACAACTGTGAATATTTAATTTAAATCACGCAATCACATCACATTCTATGCTAATACTAGGTAGTAATAGAACATGTGAAGAGTAGAGTGGAGCGAACCGGAAAGTTCCGAACATTAGGATTTTAGGACACCGGACCAGAACACAGACATTCCACTGTATGTCCGGGTTGGATTTCGGGATTCGGCGATTCATATCGCCTAAACAAATTTAAAATTACTAGTGACTGGACAGCTATTGCTGACCCAGTCACTAGTAAAATAAGGTGCCCCTCAGTCCCCACCCATTACCCGCTGGTGGGGACCCTAATAATGTTAGGGGGAACCTAATGTCCCCCCCGGTCAGGTGGGGACCCTTTAATAATAAGGGTGGGGGGGACCTAATGTCCTCCCCAGGTCCCCACCCATTGCCGGCGGGTGTGGACCCTATAACAATAATGAGGGGGGGACCTAATGTCCCCCCCAGGTCCCCACCCATTGACATTGGGTTGGGACCCTATAACAATAATAAAGGTGGGGGCCTAGTGCCTTCCCGGTCCACACCCATGAGCGGCAGGTGGGGACCCTATAACAATAATGAGGGGGGGACCTAGTGTCCCCTCCCCGGTCCCCACCCATGGGTACCACAAATAAAGTGTCTAGGGGTGCCCAGCCCCTAGTCACTTCCCCCCCCAATAAAAAAAATGCCTACCTACCCCCCCTCACCCTAATAATAGTGAGGGGGGTGGGCAATAAACTAACCTGTAAAAAAAATAACAATTTCATACTTACCATTTGATGTCTTCTTTTTTCTTTCTTTTTTTCTTTATCCCCAAAAAAGGCCAAATAAAAGACCATAATATGCGCCGCAACTGTTGAAAAAAAAAATCCATCTTAGCCCATGGAGGGCCCCATGAAGACTGAGCTCTGCAGGGCGGAGGAAGGCATTCCACTGTATGTCTGGGTTGGAGTTCGGGGTTCGGCGAAATGCTGCCCAGTCACTACTAAAATAAGGCCCCCCCTAGTCCCCACCCCCATTACCGGCGGGTGGGGACCCTATAATAATAAGGGTGGGGGGGTCCTAATGTCCACCCAAGGTCCCCACCCATTGCTGGTGGGTGGGGACCCTATAACAATAATGATGGGGGGACCTAATGTCCCCCACAGGTCCCCACCCATTGCTGGTGGGTGGTTACCCTATAATAATACAAGGGGGGGGACCAAGTGTCCCCTCCCTGGTCCCCACCCATTAGGTCCCCCCCCACCCTTATTATTATAGGGTCCCCACCCACCAGCAATGGGTGGGGACCTGGGGGGGACATTAGGTCCCCCCTAACATTATTAGGGTTTGGGTTTGCGGGCGAGTTCGAGCCTGAACCCGGACTTTTTTCTGAAGTTCGGCCGAACCCGCCGAACCCAAACATCGAGGTGTCTGCTGAACTCTAGTGAAGAGTAGTTCACAGGTCCCAGAGCATCAGTAAAAACTGCAGCTAATATATACCTCAGAGTAGATGTTTCCCCAGGATTGTGCACACAGTAATAACGGTTGCATGTCTGGAACTTGTACAAGCAACTTAAACAATAATCAAAATGGGTAATACCTGATTTTTGAAGTTCACTTGCAGGTCATATGCAGTTTGCTTGGCAGTACACTTTTAGTGTGAGCCTCCAATGTCTTCAGTACCTGAATACTATACTATAATATACAACTTCACAGTGTGCCCTCGATAATGAAATCTGTTTTTTAGAAGTAATTTAAAAGTCTGCTTGAGACAAATAATATATGTAGCAATATTTGTAGTTTTGTCTATTGACCTGTCCATTTCAATACATTTAATCTGGCACCTGCATTCAATCTGCTATACTTCCACTGCTTCCAGTAGCAAATATAATACTGATCCAAAAATAGCATCTGCCTGTCCTTGTGCTGATGTTATCTGTGGTGTTCATTGACATTTGCTGATGTCGTTAAACGCATAAACAATAATTATAATAATAACAATCAGCATCTGATTCTGCATTTACAGTGTTGGTGGGCAAAGCATCTAGCCTCTCCTAGCTGTACAATCTAGGTTTAGATTTGCTGTGTACTTATTGCTAGAAAGATGGTTTTAAAATGTTGTTTTACAGTTTACAAGGAATATACAAATAAGGGATGTGCACTTAAAGATTTAAACTTTGTTGTTATTATAATTTTACTTTGCAATATATTTGTTGTAATATATCTTTATATTATGTTATTGTTATGTCTACCAATTTGTGAAAAGTATTGCTAATGTTTGCAGACATAACATAGCATCAATGTTATTATTAACTGTAAAGAAAACAAAATACATTCAGTACCCATCTGGATGCACAATAGACATGTGCATTCGTTTTCGGACGAATGCATTTTCGTCCGAAAATAGCATTTTCGTCCATTTGTCCAAAAAACGAAGAACGAAAATGCTAAGCTAACGAAAGCCGAATGAACGAATGGTTAATAAACGAAAATCATTCGTTCATTCGTCCATTCGTAGTACTATTGCATTCTATAAGCCGAAATAGAGTCGGTTTATAGAATACAATAGCATTTAACTATACGGAGACAGAGTCTCCATTCATAAAATTATGAATGGAGACTTTGTTTCCGTATAGTTAAAAGCCGACAGCCTATAAACCGAACGTTCGGTTTATAGACTTTAGGCTTATGGAATACATGTATTCCTATGGCTATTCTATAAACCGAACGTTCGGTTTATAGAATAGCAATAGGAATACATGTATTCCATAAGCCGACAGCCTATAAACCGAACGTTCGGTTTATAGGCTGTCGGCATTTTACTACACGGAGACAAAGTCTCCATTCATAATTTTATGAATGGAGACTCTGTCTCCGCATAGTTAAATGCCCACAGCCTATAAACCGAACGTTCGGTTTATAGGCTGTCGGCTTATGGAATACAATTAATTTTATGAATGGAGACTCTGTCTCTGTATAGTTAAATGCCCACAGCCTATAAACCGAACGTTCGGTTTAAAGGCTGTGGGCATTTAACTATACGGAGACAGAGTCTCCATTCATATGAATGGAGACTTTGTCTCCGTATAGTTAAAAGCCGACAGCCTATAAACCGAACGTTCGGTTTATAAGCTGTCGGCTTTTAACTATACGGAGACAAAGTCTCCATTCATATGAATGGAGACTCTGTCTCCGTATAGTTAAATGCCCACAGCCTATAAACAGAATGTTTGGTTTATAGACTTTAGGCTTATGGAATACATGTATTCCTATTGCTATTCTATAAACCGAACGTTCGGTTTATAGAATAGCAATAGGGATACATGTATTCCATAAGCCGACAGCCTATAAACCGTTCGGTTTCTAGGCTGTCGGCTTATGGAATACAATTAATTTTATGAATGGAGACACTGTCTCCGTATAGTTAAATGCCCACAGCCTATAAACCGAACGTTCGGTTTATAGGCTGTCGGCATTTTACTACACGGAGACAAAGTCTCCATTCATAATTCTATGAACTTTCGGTTTATAGAATAGCCATAGGATTACATGTATTACATAAGCCGAAAGTCTATAAACCAAACATTCGGTTTATAGGCTGTCGGCATTTTACTACACGGAGACAAAGTCTCCATTCATAATTTTATGAATGGAGACTCTGTCTCTGTATAGTTAAATGCCGACAGCCTATAAACCGAACGTTCGGTTTATAGACTTTCGGCTTATGTAATACATGTAATCCTATGGCTATTCTATAAACCGAACATTCGGTTTATAGAATAGCCATAGGATTACATGTATTCCATAAGCCGAAAGTCTATAAACCGAAAGTCGTTCGGTTTATAGAGTTTCGGCTTATAGAAAACATGTAGTACTATTGCCTTTCTATGAACCGAACGAGAGCCCCATTCATAAGAATTTCTTATGAATGGGGCTCTCGTTCGGTTTATAGAAAGCCAATAGTATTACATTGTATTTCTATAAAACGAACGAATTAAAATTAACGAAACGAAAATATTGAACGAATTTCGTCTGAAACTAATGCAGTAATGAACGAAATTATTTTTAGACGAAATAAATAACATTTTCGTCCGAATGGACGAAAACGAAACGAAAATTTTAGTTTTGCACATGTCTAATGCACAACAAAGTGAATGTTAAAAAAAAATCTGTGCTTAGTGACTAACCTACAAAACCAAGTAAAAATGAAAAAAATGAAAAAAAAAAACAAAACACTAGAGAATAATGCCAAGACAACATAATCCAAATATACAACATTTTATTCTGGAGGCTAGCTAAAGATAAACATTCAAAAGGCTAGAAATATATATTTAAAAAGGCAGGGATGCCAAAATGTTAAAAAATAAATTTAAATGTACTTTGTTTTGCTTAGTTACTAGTCTATCTAATATTTTTTTTATTATTACATCTTTCTATTTGGATGCATTGTACAAGTCAACAATAATTATCACTTTCACTTATGTTATGTCTAATAGACTAACTTTACCTATCCCACCATCTAGTCCTCGGTCAATTAAAGGCACTTAGTTACCTAACATCTGTACTAAGAATGTAGAGAATACAAATAATGTGTTTTAAACATGTAATGGTAGCAGGAAAGGTGAGAAGTCAAGATATATGAGGTACCAACAGAGTTTCTCAACAGAAGAGAACTGGTACATAAACTGTGCCAACAGAGACATAGAAACATAGAATGTGTCGGCAGATAAGAACCATTCGGTCCATCTAGTCTGCCCAATTCTTTTTTTTTGAGTACTTTTATTAGTCCCCCGTTCCCGGTCTTATAGCTAGGATAGCCTTGTGTCTATCCCACGCATGCTTAAAATCCTTGACTGTGTTTACCTCTACCACTTCTGCTGGCAGGCTATTCCATACATCCACTACCCTCTCAGTAAAGTAATACTTCCTGATATTACTTTTAAATCGTTGCCTCTCTAATTTAAGACTATGTCCTCTAGTTGTGGTAGTTTTTCTTCTTTTAAATGTACTCTCTTCCTTTACTGTGTTGATTCCCTTTATGTATTTAAATGTTTCTATCATATCCCCCTGTTACTTCTTTCCTCCAAGCTATACATGTTAAGATGCTTTAACCTTTCCTGGTAAGTTTTATCCTTCAACCCATGAACCAGTTTAGTAGCCCTTCTCTGAACTCTCTCCAAAGTATCAATATCCTTCTGGAGATACGGTCTCCAGTACTGCGTACAATACTCCAAGTGAGTTCTCACCAGTGCTCTGTACAATAGCATGAGCACTTCCCTCTTCCTACTGCTAATACCTCTCGCTATGCAACCAAGCATTCTGCAACCGTGTGATAAGAAAGCAGCAAAGAGGACAAGCCAGAGGAGAAAAAACAAACTGTAGACATTTAACGCAGGTGGCAGGAATAACATGTCAGAAGAGGTGGTGAATAAAAGGTAAGTGCACTTAAAATACTTATACACCATAGGCAGCATTCTATACTGAACCACGAAACAAAGTAAATTAAGGATGAGAAACTAGCCCAACTTAGAGTAGGATAGTTGGAGTGAGGCACTCAAGTCATGTCTGAGGAGGCTCCTAATACACATCCAGTCACTGTGACAGCCAATCACAGTGACCAGATGGCTGTACCTGTCAAAACCAACCCCTGACTAAAGCAGCTTAGTCTTTCCCTTCAGCAGTTGTGGGGCAAGAAGAGACTAATTACACAGTCAGCAGCCTGTCCCCATGTGGTGACATTCTGTCATCAAACTAATATGGTGACCAGAGGTCATGTGACCAAGCTCATGTATACATTTTTTACTGGGGGGTAAGCTTTAGGCAATTCAATACCTTTACACATCAGGAAGAGATTACCACTCCCCCTTATCTTTCACTTCTCTCTGAATAACACTTTTTTTTTAAAGTAGATGGACCAGAGTTTATATATTTATGCTTGAATCATTTACAAAATGTGGTCATACATCACACCTAGAGCATCCCATATCTCCACTAGCCCCATAGACTTTTTTTTAATTCATAGTTAGTGCTACTATTGTTAGGCTTAGGGTTATATATTTTTTAAATTACAAATATATATGTAAATAATATTTATGACAGATAACTATGTTACAATAACTATGTTACAATATGTCCCTATTGGTAATTTAAAAAAAATGTTTTCAAATAATAGGTAAATAATAGGTAAAAACGATCAACGATCGCAAATACTGCTTTAACGGTGCTGGTCTATTGACTCAATGTCGAGGCAATAGCCAGCACTGAAATTTCCTTCTGGGGCACCCACGATTGCCCCACGGAGTGATCATGGGCACCATATTGACGGAGCAGCATGCTCCGGGAACGGGGGACTAAAAAAAAAATTGGGCAGACTAGATGGACCAAATGGTTCTTATCTGCCGACACATTCTATGTTTCTATGTTTCTATGTTTCTCTTGTGGTCAGAGCTTCAGAAGTGAAAGAAAATTCACTTCCGTCGATCTGAATATGTTGCTTGACTGCCACATTGCAATGTTAAAAAAAAAAAGATTTAATTTGCTTAAAACTGGTATTAAGTTTAGATTAGCCTACAGGGTTAAAATTAAATCATTTTTAGCATAAGGGATAGGGTTAAAATTAAATCATTTTTAGCATAAGGGATAGGGTTAAAATTAAATTAAACTTAAAATATATTAAGGGATAGCATAAGGGTCAGAGTTGGGGTTAAATTTAGGGTTCGGGTTGGGGTCAAAAGGTCAATATAGAAGAAAAAAAAACAACACTATTTTTGGATTTTGCCCCATAACGCGCAAAAAATACAGAAAAATATGGAAACATGCATATTTATGAACTCGGGACAACATTTTGAAACTATTTATGTGGGGTCTTTTTTAATTATTGTATTTGTGTAAATTATATTTTAGGTCAAATTTAGAAAAAGTTTTTTTTTTTAATTTTTCATCACATTTTATGATTTTTTTATAGTAAATTATAAGATATGATGAACATAATGGTATCTAATGAAATCCCTTCTTATGATGATAAAACCAACATATAATTTGTGTGGGTACAGTATGTGAGAAAGAAGAAAATTGCAGCTAAGCAAAAACACAGTCAAGGATTTTAAGCATGCGTGGGATAGACACAAGGCTATCCTAGCTATAAGACCGGGAACGGGGGACTAATAAAAGTACTCAAAAAAAAAAAATTGGGCAGACTAGATGGACCGAATGGTTCTTATCTGCCGACACATTCTATGTTTCTATGTTTCTAACACCCCAGAAATTTCAAAACGGCCATTGTCACCAAGGAAAAGTCAAAATAAAAATGTCTAAAAACGTCTTGTCACTAAGGGGTTAAATACATTGTTGAGGTTGTGTCATTAGCTTTTGTAGAATTAAAATGTGTCAAGTAAAAGTTGGAAAAAGTGTTTTTTTTTTTTAATTTTCACCAAATTTGTTATGATAAATTACGATACATTCCATATAATGGTATCTAAAGAAAAGCCTTTTTATCCTTAAATATATTATATCAGTGGCATCCCGAGGGGGGTGCTGACCGCACCGGGTGATACCTCCAGCGGGGGTGACACCCGTGCTGCCAGCATTCCCCTGCACCGAATCACGCTGCTTATCTTTTTTTTTTTCTTTTCTGCCAGCCGCATCAGCTTCAGATTCGGCCGCCAGATTTTTTTTTTTTTTAAAAATCACCGTGACCGGATGTGAAATTACGTCACATCCGGTGACTGTGTTTCCCTCCTGCGTGCAGATTACTGGTATTTGAATGGCACAGTATTACTGGTATGTGAATGGCACAATATTACTGGTAAAAACACTGAGTAGCGATTCACTGAGGAGTGTCATGACGTAAGCGACGCTGACGCTCTGAGAGGCGGAGCTAGCGAGTTGGAGGGTGAGGGTAGAGGACGCCGGGAAGAACGCTGAGAGAGCTCAACGGAGATACAAACCCATCGTCATCGAAATACATCTACACTGCCCTGGCCCTTAAGCTTGGGGATAAGACCGCTGAGGGTAGCGGCAGATGAAGAAAATAACAGGAGTCTCTTGTGTCTCACGATGAATGGCGGGAAAGTCCAAGGAAACCGCAAGTAATCTGCTGAGCAGAATATTTTGTCTCTTTCTTCCTCTTTGAATAGATGGCTTGTATGACTGTCTTATGATAGAGGTAAAATACTGGCATAATATATAACTAAATTCATCAGAGCAGGTTTGAGAAGCGGGTAAATGAGTAAAGCACACAAATAGATAATCAACCCTCTAAACAGAAACTCTCTTAGTAAAGAATTTTCTCATGTGACAAATCTACATATTACTATCAAATCTCTGGTCTGAAGAAAAAGACAAGAGAGAAAGAGGGGCAAAAGTGAAAGAGAGGAAAGGGAAAAAAGAGGGGAGAAAGAAAAAGGGAAAAAATCTTCAGGGCTAAAAAAAAAAAAAAAAAAAAAGAACTCTGCTAATAAAATACTGGTTATTTGGAAAAGCTCCCCCTGAAAGTTAAAAACTCAGTCAACAACCTATAATACTACAACCAAGCCAAACTATTGGAGTACTAAAAGAGGTTTAGCTGACTGAGCATAATCATTTCTGATACCTGGTGTGTAAGTAACACAGGAATAGAGATCATAAATAGACCAAGTCTATAGATAAAACATCCCAGTAATACCGCATTAGGTACTCTATGGGACTATTCACCTATGAGTCTTACACAAACAGTGCTAGTAAGCTTGGAAGGCTAGTCTAAAATCGACTCACTAGTAAACAAGTATTCTCAACTCAAATCACTCCAATACCACCAGTGTGAAATAGCATTAAAAATTAAAGGCAAAGGAGGATCTGATTAATGCATAGTATTCTAAAGAAATAAAGAACTAGAAAGCCATTTTGACTAAAAAAGGAGGAGGGAGAGGGGAAAGAAAAAAAAGAAGAAGAAAAATAAAGGTGAATACACATAGAGAGAAAGCAGAAAAGAAAAGAAAAACCAAAAAATAGTGTCGCATATTCATAAACTGTCAGTATGACACCAAAAAAACGCCAAACCAAGAGGGACAAAAAAGAGGAAAGAAAAGAGAAAAGGATGACCTCATTTTTCTCTCCACAGCAAAATAAAGAAGATACAGCTAATCTATTAGAAGATTCATCTGAAACAAATCCAACTGGTTCCCCGGAAAGTGACCCAGATAGATAGCAAAACAACAATCAGAACCCCAATGATGGTCTATATGGACAGACAATTGGAAGATATAAAACAATTAATTGCCTCTAGTGCTACTGAAATAAGGAAAGACATTAGTCATTTATCCTCCTCTTTAAAAGCAATGGGAGAAAAAACTGAATGTATGGAGAAACAACTACAAATACAAGGAGAAAAAATACAAAGGATGGAAAAAAAATCTGAAGACTTACTAACGAAAATAATAGATCTAGAAGATAGATCAAGAAGAAACAACCTACGCTTTAGGAATATCCCAGAAACAGTAACACAAGAGTCACTTAAAGGGATTCTTAAAAGAATTAGCTGAGGAGATGGGCTTGAAAGAAACAGAATATAATTTGCAAATCGAAAGAGTACATAGATTATACAAACCCAAAAATATATCCGAATTGCTTCCTAGAGATATAATAGCAAATTATATGTCCTTTCAAACTAAGGATAAAATACTGAAATGCCACAGAGAAAAAAAACCACTCAAGGAAGAATACAACAAGATCCTGATCTTTCCAGATACCTCATACCAAACAAGGCAATGGAGAAGATCATTTGTCGAGGTTTTCCAGATCCTAAAAGAGAAAAACATCAAATATAGATGCGGTTTCCCGAGATCTCTGAAGGTGGAATGGAAAGGCAAAATCCTTAATTTTGAATCCCCTCAGAAGGTTTCAGACTGGATAAAAGAGGCAAAAATTTAAAAATCAATAAATAGATGAAATAAAAGGGAGAAAAAAAAGAAGAAAGAGGAAAATGGGGGGAGAAAGGGAGGGAGGGTTCACCTTGGGGGGGTGGGGGGGGGATGAGATGTATATTTTTATATATATTTTTTTTCTTTTTTTTCCCCATTAGGTTTTTTGAGTCACAATACCATTACCTGGCCTTTTAGCCACGCATAAATAATTTTCCACTTCCTATTTTAATTTTTTTCACTTATTCAGAAGTAATTGCCTTTGTTGTTTTTTTTTTTTTATTCTTTTCCCATTAGGTTTTTAGAGCCTCAATAGCAATACCTAGCACTCACAGACACGCACAATACATTTTCCACTTATTTATTCCAACTTTTCACTTACCCAGAGGTAATTTTTCACTTACCCAGAAGCTACTACTCCCAATTTTTTATCTTCAATTATTTATTTTTTTAAGAGGAAGGGGAAGGAAAAGAGATTTTTTTTTTCTTCTCTTTTTTCACTCTGTAGCACACTCACAGTCACGCATATTAAAGTTTTCACTTACTTCATCCATTTTTTCACTCACTCAGAAGTGATTTTTTTTTTCTTCTTCCCATTAGGTTATTAGAGTCTCAATAGTAATACCTGGCACTCACAAACACGCACTATAAATGTTCCACTTACTCATTCCAATTTTTCACTTACCCGGAGGCAAATTTTCACTTACCCAGAGGTAACCACCCCCTATTTTTTATCTTCAATTATCTACTTTTTTAAGAGGAAGGAAAAAGGGAAGAAAAGAGATTTTTTTTTTCTCTCGCTTTTTCCTTTTCCACTCTGTAGCACACTCGGCACTCACAGTCACGCATATTAAATATTTCACTTCCTTCATTCATTTTTTCACTTACTCAGAAGTGATCCTTTTTTTTTTTCTTCTCTCTCTCTTCCCATCCCTACTACTCCAGCTACCCCTCCCTTCCATATAAGTTTAATTAAACAAAGTTTTCCTCCTAAAAAATAGAGTATCCTCTCCCTCACTACCAACTCGCATAGCCTACTTTGGGCCCCTTTGTGACCCAGGACCGCGTCAATAGGAATTTGATGCGTAGAGCAACTACCCTGGAAGGGTACAGGTTTTCTGCCATAGCGGGACGGGTCTTTTTTGTTTTTCTATGTATGGAATTTTGTGTACGCGCTATTGGTTGGGGAACTGCCGGGCGGAAGGAATAAAACGGAGAAAAGATATTGAAGAATATGGTTGGATGTGTGTCGATAAATGTGCAGGGATTAAATACCCATTATAAAAGACAATCTCTATATGACCTGATCAAAACTAAAAACATTAATATTTCCTTTTTACAAGAAACACACTGGGAGGAAGGGGTGGACTTAAAATGGTGGAATAATAGATCTTCTTTAATTGTTCACACAACCCTACCAAATGTTAGCCCTGTTAGATATTTAGAAAAAATTATCAAGAAAATGGAACAGATTAAAAAAGGAACGGTAGTCATTACTGGCTTCTTTAATTGTGTTCTTTATCCATGTATAGATAAACAATTAAAACAGGGTAAAAGTATAGATAAAACCGTTAAAAAACAAGCAGCTGCTGTCAACAAAGTACTTGGCGAGAGTGGATTGCTTGATATATGGAGAATAACCCATCCTCAAGATAGAGATTTCACCCACTTTTCTAGAGTACATTCCTCTTTCTCACGAATCGACATGGTTGTGGGAGAACCTAATTTGATTAATAAAACTAAGGAAATAGAAATACTGCACAATGTATGGTCAGACCATAGCATGATCTTGTTTGAGATAAACCATATAAAAAAAAGGCTAAAGACAACTTGGAAGTTGGATGATTACATGCTGAGAGATAAGAAAGACAGAGAGTATATATCTAAACAAATAGATCTGTACTTTCTGGAAAATAACACTAAAGACATTTCACCCTCAACATTATGGTGTGCCTTTAAATCAGTTCTGAGAGGACTTTTGATAAATTTAAAAACAAAAAAATCAAGAGAGCGAGGTGCCTCCCTCGCAGATCTGCATATATCCTACCATAATTTAAATTTGGAGCTGAAAAAAAACATAAGTCTGGAAAACATTAATAAATTGGAACATATTAAAAAACAGATAATTTTCTTGCAACAAGAAAAAATAGATAGAAATCTAATGAAATTGAAAATTAAATACTACCACAAATCTAATAAAACGGATAAAATGCTATCAAATAAACTCAAAAAGAAAAGAAGGAAAGATAAAATAGTGTTGATAGAAAGACAGGGAGATGTGTGCAGATCTCCGCAGGAAATAGGAGAAGCTTTCGCTGATTACTATGCCTCAATATATAACTTAACAACAAAGGCATCAGAACAAGAGATTATTAAATACTTAGATCAAACAGAAATTCCTAAAATACATATTGACAAGTTGAAGAACATAAACACCCAAATAAACAAAGATGAGATCCTAAGAACAATAGAAAAGATGGAAAAAAACAAAACACCTGGTCCGGACGGTTATACTAACCTATTTTATAAAACATTTACACCTAATATAACTGAACACCTGCTAAACACATACAATGCTTCAGTACAAAACAGCTCATTTCCAGCCGAGATGTTAAATGCAAATATAATTCCTATATTAAAACCAGAAAAAGATCCAAAAGAAGTGAAGAATTACAGACCAATCTCACTCATAAACGTAGATTTGAAAATATTTGCATCCATATTGGCCGAGAGGATGAAGCGAGTGATTCCGGACGTAATACACTTGGACCAACTAGGGTTTGTCCCAGGACGAATACCCTCCCATAGCATCAGACGCATAATTGATATCCTGGATGGAGCAAGAGGGGGGAGAGTCCCCATGCTGACCCTGTCGTTGGATGCAGAGAAGGTCTTCGACAGGGTCGGATGGAGATACATGCTTCCCACAATGCGGTCATTTGGTCTTTCCAGATGGATGCTAAAGGCTGTAGAATCCTTGTATGGAGATTTGTCAGCAAGAGTGGTAGGGATAGACTTATGTTCTAAATGGTTCGGTTTGAAAAATGGTACCAGACAGGGCTGTCCTCTTTCCCCAATACTATTTATTATGGCCCTAGAGCCATTGGTTATAAATATTAGGAAAAATAAGTTGATAAAAGGTTTTCTCAATGCTCGAGAGGAATATAAAGTATTGCTATATGCAGACGACGTCTTTGTGACCTTGACTAGCCTCATTGGCTCTTTACCACAACTCATGGAGCAAATTGACTTATACAGCAGGGTTTCAAATTACAAGCTCAATCCACAAAAAACAATAGCTTTAACACTAAATGTTGATAAAGCAACTAAACGTTTTATACAAACCAAATTTCATTTTGACTGCACCAGGAAGTATTGTGAGTATTTGGGAATTTTAATACCTACAGATATAGATAGATTAATGAAGATAAACTGCCTGAGAATAATGAGAGCAACTAACAAAGATATGAAAAACTGGCAAACTCATTTTATCTCATGGTTTGGTAGAATCAATATTGTAAAATCCTATATAATTCCCAAATGGACATACTTAATGCGAATGGTCCCACTCCAAATTCCCCCTAGTTGGCTCCAGATGATTCATTCTAGGTTTAAAGATTTTATTTGGCGGGGCAAAATCCCACGCATAGCTATGAACCAAATTTAAAAAAACAAGCAAGAAGGAGGTTTGGGTTTTCCATACATAGCACAAGAAGCAGAAGCTCCAATAGTATACCATATCTATATCATGCAGATTAAAGGAGTAGAAGCAGAACCATGGTATAAATTAGAAACAAGCACAGGTAAAATAAAAACCCTGGACAGAGCGATATGGAATTCAAATAATGATAATATTACAAAACATATTAAAAATAAGAATAAAATATTAGATAACATAATTCCGGGTTGGTATAAAATACTAAAAAAGCTAGGCTTAAAGAATAAAATTCCAGAAAGCGTACCCCTGGAAAGCATCGAACACAGTCTACCAGACATCACATTAATAAAATGGGGAGAATTGCGATTAGGAAAAATCATATTAGATGGGCCAAATATTAAACCCTTTCCAGATTTAGTAGAACAATACGCACTCCCTGAAAATCAAATTTTCAGTTATCTAAGAATAAAAAGTTTTCTAATCCAACATCTATATGTAGAAAAGGAGGAAACAATGAATGCAATAGAAGTAGTATTTTCTCATACCAAAATTGATAACCCGTTATCTAAATGTAAAAAATTAATAACAACCTTTGAGGAAAGAGAAAGAGCAAAACCAATAATAAAATGGGAAAAAGATCTTAATATAATAATAGATAGTGAAGAATGGAATAAAGAACTAATATTAGTAAATAAGAATATCCATAATCTCACCCTGGTAGAAACTTTCTACAAACTAACGAATCGATGGTATATGACCCCTAGAAGAATGGCTATAATGAATGTAGGGAAAGAGGACAAATGTTGGGGTTGCAGTTCAGCAACAGGCACCTATATTCATATGTGGTGGGGGTGCGATAGAATTAAGAAGTCATGGGAGAATGCCTTTGATATAATACAAAGGAGTACAGGACTCAAACTGGAAAAAAAACCAGAGGTTGGACTGTTACACTTGAAATGGCCTAAAATGAAGCGCCAACAGCAAACATTAATAATCCACATAATGATCGGGGTCAAAATCTTAATAGCAAGAACCTGGAAACAAACTTCTTTCATTTTAAAAGAACAACTGGTAAACCAGATTAAATCCCAATTGACACTAGAAAAAGGACTGGGATGGATCGGAAATACATCCAACAAGAAAAAAGATCTATGGGAAGTATGTCTAAAGAGCTTAGAACAAACCTAGAAAAGGAGATCTAAACATAAAACATAAAAGATAATTTAATGGGCCCTGTACAAAATCACCATATGCCAAGAACAAGATACTAGACATCTAATCAATATAACTCATATCATAAGATTATAGAATTCAGTTCGATGTCGTTGAACTCTGCCCGGCAGCGCCCCTTACCAATACGCGTTCCTTTGTCCTTGTCCTCTCTCCGTCTTTTTGTTTTTTCTTCCTGTCTCCTTTCTGTTTTCTCTCCCTATCTCCTTCTGTTTTTCCCCTTTCTGTTGTTTAAATCTGTATGTCTTGGATCTATAATATCACCTTGTACTCATACTACTAAAAACTCTTAATAATCACTACTCCTTAATAAAATCCTAAAAATCGTCATACAAAAGAGGGAGAGGGATGAAGAAGAGGAGAGAGAGAAATAATAATGATAATAAAGAAAGACAAAATAAGGAGAAAATATAATGAACACTTGGCACAAGGATGATCTCTGACTAAATAAGTATAAACAAACACCTCGATCGATATCGAAGTGCCTTAAGATCTGAGTGCCCCAAAAAAAAAAAAAGAAGAAAAAAAAAAAAAAAGACAATATTACTGGTATCTGAATGGCATAATATTACTGGGCCCTGAATGGCACAATATTACTGGCATCTGAATGGCATAATATTACTGGGCCCTGAATGGCACAATATTACTGGCATCTGAATGGCATAATATTACTGGCATCTGAATGGCATAATATTACTGGCATCTGAATGGCACAATATTCCTGGCATCTGACAATATTCCTGGTATCTGACACGGCACAATATTAGTGGGCTCTGAATGGCACAATATTCCTGGCATCTGAATGGCACAATATTCCGGGCATCTGAATGGCACAATATTCCTGGTATCTGAATGGCACAATATTACTGGTATTTGAATGGCACAACATTACTGGCATCTGAATGGCACAATATTGCTGGGCTCTGAATGGCACAATATTACTGGCATCTGAATGGCACAATAATTATGGCATCTGAATGTCACAATATTACTGGTACCTAATGGCACAATATTAATGGTACCTGAATGGCACAATATTTCAAGGGCTCTGAATGGCACAATATTACTGGGCTCTGAATGGCACAATATTACTGGTATCTGAATGGCACAATATTACTGGCATCTGAATGGCACAATATTCCTGGTATCTGAATGGCACAATATTACTGGCATTTGAATGGAAAAATATTCCTGGCATCTGAACGGCACAATATTTCTGGTATCTGATTGCCACAATAATAATGGTATTTGAATGGTACAATATTACTAGTGCTTGAATGGCACAATATTACTGGCATCTGAATGGCACATTAATGATGGCATCTGAATGGCACAATATCACTGTTATTTGAATGGCACAATATTCCTGGTATCTGAATGGCACAATATTACTGGTATTTGAATGGCACAATATTACTGGTATCTGAATCGCACAATAATACTGGTATCTGAATGGCACAATAATACTGGCATCTGAATGGCACAATAATTATGGCATCTGAATGGCACAATATCACTGTTATTTGAATGGCACAATATTATTGGCATCTGAATGGCACAATAATCATGGCATCTGAATGACACAAAGTCACTGTTATTTGAATGGCACAATATTCCTGGTATCTGAATGGCACAATATTACTGGTATTTGAATGGCACAATATTCCTGGCATCTGAATGGCACAATATTCCTGGTATCTGAATGGCACAATATTACTGGTATTTGAATGGCACAATATTCCTGGCATCTGAACGGCACAATATTTCTGGTATCTGATTGGCACAATAATAATGGTATTTGAATGGTACAATATTACTAGTGCTTGAATGGCACAATATTACTGGCATCTGTATGGCACATTAATGATGGCATCTGAATGGCACAATATCACTGTTATTTGAATGGCACAATATTCCTGGTATCTGAATGGCACAATATTACTGGTATTTGAATGGCACAATATTACTGGTATCTGAATCGCACAATAATACTGGCATCTGAATGGCACAATATTCCTGGTATCTGAATGGCACAATATTACTGGTATTTGAATGGCACAATATTCCTGGCATCTGAACGGCACAATATTTCTGGTATCTGATTGGCACAATAATAATGGTATTTGAATGGTACAATATTACTAGTGCTTGAATGGCACAATATTACCTGCATCTGAATGGCACATTAATGATGGCATCTGAATGGCACAATATCACTGTTATTTGAATGGCACAATATTCCTGGTATCTGAATGGCACAATATTACTGGTATTTGAATGGCACAATATTACTGGTATCTGAATCGCACAATAATACTGGTATCTGAATCGCACAATAATACTGGCATCTGAATGGCACAATAATTAAGGCATCTGAATGGCACAATATCACTGTTATTTGAATGGCACAATATTACTGGCATCTGAATGGCACAATAATCATGGCATCTGAATGACACAAAGTCACTGTTATTTGAATGGCACAATATTCCTGGTATCTGAATGGCACAATATTACTGGTATTTGAATGGCACAATATTCCTGGCATCTGAATGGCACAATATTCCTGGTATCTGAATGGCACAATATTACTGGTATTTGAATGGCACAATATTCCTGGCATCTGAACGGCACAATATTTCTGGTATCTGATTGGCATAATATTAATGGTATTTGAATGGTACAATATTACTAGTGTTTGAATGGCACAATATTACTGGCATCTAAATGGCACATTAATGATGGCATCTGAATGGCACAATATCACTGTTATTTGAATGGCACAATGTTCCTGGTATCTGAATGGCACAATATTCCTGGTATCTGAATGGCACAATATTACTGGTATTTGAATGGCACAATATTACTGGTATCTGAATCGCACAATAATACTGGTATCTGAATCGCACAATAATACTGGCATCTGAATGGCACAAAAATTATGGCATCTGAATGGCACAATGTCACTGTTATTTGAATGGCACAATATTACTGGTATCTGAATGGCACAATAATCATGGTATCTGAATGGCACACTATTCCTGGTATCTGAATGGCACAATATTACTGGTATTTGAATGGCACAATATTACTGGTATCTGAATCGCACAATAATACTGGTATCTGAATCGCACAATAATACTGGCATCTGAATGGCACAATAATGATGGCATCTGAATGGCACAATATCACTGTTATTTGAATGGCACAATATTACTGGCATCTGAATGGCACAATAATCATGGCATCTGAATGACACAAAGTCACTGTTATTTGAATGGCACAATATTCCTGGTATCTGAATGGCACAATATTACTGGTATTTGAATGGCACAATATTCCTGGCATCTGAATGGCACAATATTTCTGCTATCTGAATGACACAATATTACTGGTATCTGAATGGCACAATAATACTAGCATCTGAATGGCACAATATTACTGGTATCTGAATGGCACAATATTACTGGTATTTGAATGGCACAATATTACTGGCATCTGAATCGCACAATATTACTGGTATTTGAATGGCACAATATTACTGGTATTTGATTGGCACAATATTACTGGTATCTTAATGGCACAATATTACTGGTATCTGAATTGCACAATTTTACTGGAATATGAATGGCACAATATTTCTGCTATCTGAATGACACAATATTACTGGTATTTGAATGGCACAATGTTACTGGTATCTGAATCGACAATATTACTGGCATGTGAATGGCACAATAATACTGGCATCTTAATGAGAAGAAAGAGGAAAATGGGGGGAGAAAGGGAGGGAGGGTTCACCTTGGGGGGGTGGGGGGGGGATGAGATGTATATTTTTATATATATTTTTTTTCTTTTTTTTCCCCATTAGGTTTTTTGAGTCACAATACCATTACCTGGCCTTTTAGCCACGCATAAATAATTTTCCACTTCCTATTTTAATTTTTTTCACTTATTCAGAAGTAATTGCCTTTGTTGTTTTTTTTTTTTTATTCTTTTCCCATTAGGTTTTTAGAGCCTCAATAGCAATACCTAGCACTCACAGACACGCACAATACATTTTCCACTTATTTATTCCAACTTTTCACTTACCCAGAGGTAATTTTTCACTTACCCAGAAGCTACTACTCCCAATTTTTTATCTTCAATTATTTATTTTTTTAAGAGGAAGGGGAAGGAAAAGAGATTTTTTTTTTCTTCTCTTTTTTCACTCTGTAGCACACTCACAGTCACGCATATTAAAGTTTTCACTTACTTCATCCATTTTTTCACTCACTCAGAAGTGATTTTTTTTTTCTTCTTCCCATTAGGTTATTAGAGTCTCAATAGTAATACCTGGCACTCACAAACACGCACTATAAATGTTCCACTTACTCATTCCAATTTTTCACTTACCCGGAGGCAAATTTTCACTTACCCAGAGGTAACCACCCCCTATTTTTTATCTTCAATTATCTACTTTTTTAAGAGGAAGGAAAAAGGGAAGAAAAGAGATTTTTTTTTTCTCTCGCTTTTTCCTTTTCCACTCTGTAGCACACTCGGCACTCACAGTCACGCATATTAAATATTTCACTTCCTTCATTCATTTTTTCACTTACTCAGAAGTGATCCTTTTTTTTTTTCTTCTCTCTCTCTTCCCATCCCTACTACTCCAGCTACCCCTCCCTTCCATATAAGTTTAATTAAACAAAGTTTTCCTCCTAAAAAATAGAGTATCCTCTCCCTCACTACCAACTCGCATAGCCTACTTTGGGCCCCTTTGTGACCCAGGACCGCGTCAATAGGAATTTGATGCGTAGAGCAACTACCCTGGAAGGGTACAGGTTTTCTGCCATAGCGGGACGGGTCTTTTTTGTTTTTCTATGTATGGAATTTTGTGTACGCGCTATTGGTTGGGGAACTGCCGGGCGGAAGGAATAAAACGGAGAAAAGATATTGAAGAATATGGTTGGATGTGTGTCGATAAATGTGCAGGGATTAAATACCCATTATAAAAGACAATCTCTATATGACCTGATCAAAACTAAAAACATTAATATTTCCTTTTTACAAGAAACACACTGGGAGGAAGGGGTGGACTTAAAATGGTGGAATAATAGATCTTCTTTAATTGTTCACACAACCCTACCAAATGTTAGCCCTGTTAGATATTTAGAAAAAATTATCAAGAAAATGGAACAGATTAAAAAAGGAACGGTAGTCATTACTGGCTTCTTTAATTGTGTTCTTTATCCATGTATAGATAAACAATTAAAACAGGGTAAAAGTATAGATAAAACCGTTAAAAAACAAGCAGCTGCTGTCAACAAAGTACTTGGCGAGAGTGGATTGCTTGATATATGGAGAATAACCCATCCTCAAGATAGAGATTTCACCCACTTTTCTAGAGTACATTCCTCTTTCTCACGAATCGACATGGTTGTGGGAGAACCTAATTTGATTAATAAAACTAAGGAAATAGAAATACTGCACAATGTATGGTCAGACCATAGCATGATCTTGTTTGAGATAAACCATATAAAAAAAAGGCTAAAGACAACTTGGAAGTTGGATGATTACATGCTGAGAGATAAGAAAGACAGAGAGTATATATCTAAACAAATAGATCTGTACTTTCTGGAAAATAACACTAAAGACATTTCACCCTCAACATTATGGTGTGCCTTTAAATCAGTTCTGAGAGGACTTTTGATAAATTTAAAAACAAAAAAATCAAGAGAGCGAGGTGCCTCCCTCGCAGATCTGCATATATCCTACCATAATTTAAATTTGGAGCTGAAAAAAAACATAAGTCTGGAAAACATTAATAAATTGGAACATATTAAAAAACAGATAATTTTCTTGCAACAAGAAAAAATAGATAGAAATCTAATGAAATTGAAAATTAAATACTACCACAAATCTAATAAAACGGATAAAATGCTATCAAATAAACTCAAAAAGAAAAGAAGGAAAGATAAAATAGTGTTGATAGAAAGACAGGGAGATGTGTGCAGATCTCCGCAGGAAATAGGAGAAGCTTTCGCTGATTACTATGCCTCAATATATAACTTAACAACAAAGGCATCAGAACAAGAGATTATTAAATACTTAGATCAAACAGAAATTCCTAAAATACATATTGACAAGTTGAAGAACATAAACACCCAAATAAACAAAGATGAGATCCTAAGAACAATAGAAAAGATGGAAAAAAACAAAACACCTGGTCCGGACGGTTATACTAACCTATTTTATAAAACATTTACACCTAATATAACTGAACACCTGCTAAACACATACAATGCTTCAGTACAAAACAGCTCATTTCCAGCCGAGATGTTAAATGCAAATATAATTCCTATATTAAAACCAGAAAAAGATCCAAAAGAAGTGAAGAATTACAGACCAATCTCACTCATAAACGTAGATTTGAAAATATTTGCATCCATATTGGCCGAGAGGATGAAGCGAGTGATTCCGGACGTAATACACTTGGACCAACTAGGGTTTGTCCCAGGACGAATACCCTCCCATAGCATCAGACGCATAATTGATATCCTGGATGGAGCAAGAGGGGGGAGAGTCCCCATGCTGACCCTGTCGTTGGATGCAGAGAAGGTCTTCGACAGGGTCGGATGGAGATACATGCTTCCCACAATGCGGTCATTTGGTCTTTCCAGATGGATGCTAAAGGCTGTAGAATCCTTGTATGGAGATTTGTCAGCAAGAGTGGTAGGGATAGACTTATGTTCTAAATGGTTCGGTTTGAAAAATGGTACCAGACAGGGCTGTCCTCTTTCCCCAATACTATTTATTATGGCCCTAGAGCCATTGGTTATAAATATTAGGAAAAATAAGTTGATAAAAGGTTTTCTCAATGCTCGAGAGGAATATAAAGTATTGCTATATGCAGACGACGTCTTTGTGACCTTGACTAGCCTCATTGGCTCTTTACCACAACTCATGGAGCAAATTGACTTATACAGCAGGGTTTCAAATTACAAGCTCAATCCACAAAAAACAATAGCTTTAACACTAAATGTTGATAAAGCAACTAAACGTTTTATACAAACCAAATTTCATTTTGACTGCACCAGGAAGTATTGTGAGTATTTGGGAATTTTAATACCTACAGATATAGATAGATTAATGAAGATAAACTGCCTGAGAATAATGAGAGCAACTAACAAAGATATGAAAAACTGGCAAACTCATTTTATCTCATGGTTTGGTAGAATCAATATTGTAAAATCCTATATAATTCCCAAATGGACATACTTAATGCGAATGGTCCCACTCCAAATTCCCCCTAGTTGGCTCCAGATGATTCATTCTAGGTTTAAAGATTTTATTTGGCGGGGCAAAATCCCACGCATAGCTATGAACCAAATTTAAAAAAACAAGCAAGAAGGAGGTTTGGGTTTTCCATACATAGCACAAGAAGCAGAAGCTCCAATAGTATACCATATCTATATCATGCAGATTAAAGGAGTAGAAGCAGAACCATGGTATAAATTAGAAACAAGCACAGGTAAAATAAAAACCCTGGACAGAGCGATATGGAATTCAAATAATGATAATATTACAAAACATATTAAAAATAAGAATAAAATATTAGATAACATAATTCCGGGTTGGTATAAAATACTAAAAAAGCTAGGCTTAAAGAATAAAATTCCAGAAAGCGTACCCCTGGAAAGCATCGAACACAGTCTACCAGACATCACATTAATAAAATGGGGAGAATTGCGATTAGGAAAAATCATATTAGATGGGCCAAATATTAAACCCTTTCCAGATTTAGTAGAACAATACGCACTCCCTGAAAATCAAATTTTCAGTTATCTAAGAATAAAAAGTTTTCTAATCCAACATCTATATGTAGAAAAGGAGGAAACAATGAATGCAATAGAAGTAGTATTTTCTCATACCAAAATTGATAACCCGTTATCTAAATGTAAAAAATTAATAACAACCTTTGAGGAAAGAGAAAGAGCAAAACCAATAATAAAATGGGAAAAAGATCTTAATATAATAATAGATAGTGAAGAATGGAATAAAGAACTAATATTAGTAAATAAGAATATCCATAATCTCACCCTGGTAGAAACTTTCTACAAACTAACGAATCGATGGTATATGACCCCTAGAAGAATGGCTATAATGAATGTAGGGAAAGAGGACAAATGTTGGGGTTGCAGTTCAGCAACAGGCACCTATATTCATATGTGGTGGGGGTGCGATAGAATTAAGAAGTCATGGGAGAATGCCTTTGATATAATACAAAGGAGTACAGGACTCAAACTGGAAAAAAAACCAGAGGTTGGACTGTTACACTTGAAATGGCCTAAAATGAAGCGCCAACAGCAAACATTAATAATCCACATAATGATCGGGGTCAAAATCTTAATAGCAAGAACCTGGAAACAAACTTCTTTCATTTTAAAAGAACAACTGGTAAACCAGATTAAATCCCAATTGACACTAGAAAAAGGACTGGGATGGATCGGAAATACATCCAACAAGAAAAAAGATCTATGGGAAGTATGTCTAAAGAGCTTAGAACAAACCTAGAAAAGGAGATCTAAACATAAAACATAAAAGATAATTTAATGGGCCCTGTACAAAATCACCATATGCCAAGAACAAGATACTAGACATCTAATCAATATAACTCATATCATAAGATTATAGAATTCAGTTCGATGTCGTTGAACTCTGCCCGGCAGCGCCCCTTACCAATACGCGTTCCTTTGTCCTTGTCCTCTCTCCGTCTTTTTGTTTTTTCTTCCTGTCTCCTTTCTGTTTTCTCTCCCTATCTCCTTCTGTTTTTCCCCTTTCTGTTGTTTAAATCTGTATGTCTTGGATCTATAATATCACCTTGTACTCATACTACTAAAAACTCTTAATAATCACTACTCCTTAATAAAATCCTAAAAATCGTCATACAAAAGAGGGAGAGGGATGAAGAAGAGGAGAGAGAGAAATAATAATGATAATAAAGAAAGACAAAATAAGGAGAAAATATAATGAACACTTGGCACAAGGATGATCTCTGACTAAATAAGTATAAACAAACACCTCGATCGATATCGAAGTGCCTTAAGATCTGAGTGCCCCAAAAAAAAAAAAAGAAGAAAAAAAAAAAAAAAGACAATATTACTGGTATCTGAATGGCATAATATTACTGGGCCCTGAATGGCACAATATTACTGGCATCTGAATGGCATAATATTACTGGGCCCTGAATGGCACAATATTACTGGCATCTGAATGGCATAATATTACTGGCATCTGAATGGCATAATATTACTGGCATCTGAATGGCACAATATTCCTGGCATCTGACAATATTCCTGGTATCTGACACGGCACAATATTAGTGGGCTCTGAATGGCACAATATTCCTGGCATCTGAATGGCACAATATTCCGGGCATCTGAATGGCACAATATTCCTGGTATCTGAATGGCACAATATTACTGGTATTTGAATGGCACAACATTACTGGCATCTGAATGGCACAATATTGCTGGGCTCTGAATGGCACAATATTACTGGCATCTGAATGGCACAATAATTATGGCATCTGAATGTCACAATATTACTGGTACCTAATGGCACAATATTAATGGTACCTGAATGGCACAATATTTCAAGGGCTCTGAATGGCACAATATTACTGGGCTCTGAATGGCACAATATTACTGGTATCTGAATGGCACAATATTACTGGCATCTGAATGGCACAATATTCCTGGTATCTGAATGGCACAATATTACTGGCATTTGAATGGAAAAATATTCCTGGCATCTGAACGGCACAATATTTCTGGTATCTGATTGCCACAATAATAATGGTATTTGAATGGTACAATATTACTAGTGCTTGAATGGCACAATATTACTGGCATCTGAATGGCACATTAATGATGGCATCTGAATGGCACAATATCACTGTTATTTGAATGGCACAATATTCCTGGTATCTGAATGGCACAATATTACTGGTATTTGAATGGCACAATATTACTGGTATCTGAATCGCACAATAATACTGGTATCTGAATGGCACAATAATACTGGCATCTGAATGGCACAATAATTATGGCATCTGAATGGCACAATATCACTGTTATTTGAATGGCACAATATTATTGGCATCTGAATGGCACAATAATCATGGCATCTGAATGACACAAAGTCACTGTTATTTGAATGGCACAATATTCCTGGTATCTGAATGGCACAATATTACTGGTATTTGAATGGCACAATATTCCTGGCATCTGAATGGCACAATATTCCTGGTATCTGAATGGCACAATATTACTGGTATTTGAATGGCACAATATTCCTGGCATCTGAACGGCACAATATTTCTGGTATCTGATTGGCACAATAATAATGGTATTTGAATGGTACAATATTACTAGTGCTTGAATGGCACAATATTACTGGCATCTGTATGGCACATTAATGATGGCATCTGAATGGCACAATATCACTGTTATTTGAATGGCACAATATTCCTGGTATCTGAATGGCACAATATTACTGGTATTTGAATGGCACAATATTACTGGTATCTGAATCGCACAATAATACTGGCATCTGAATGGCACAATATTCCTGGTATCTGAATGGCACAATATTACTGGTATTTGAATGGCACAATATTCCTGGCATCTGAACGGCACAATATTTCTGGTATCTGATTGGCACAATAATAATGGTATTTGAATGGTACAATATTACTAGTGCTTGAATGGCACAATATTACCTGCATCTGAATGGCACATTAATGATGGCATCTGAATGGCACAATATCACTGTTATTTGAATGGCACAATATTCCTGGTATCTGAATGGCACAATATTACTGGTATTTGAATGGCACAATATTACTGGTATCTGAATCGCACAATAATACTGGTATCTGAATCGCACAATAATACTGGCATCTGAATGGCACAATAATTAAGGCATCTGAATGGCACAATATCACTGTTATTTGAATGGCACAATATTACTGGCATCTGAATGGCACAATAATCATGGCATCTGAATGACACAAAGTCACTGTTATTTGAATGGCACAATATTCCTGGTATCTGAATGGCACAATATTACTGGTATTTGAATGGCACAATATTCCTGGCATCTGAATGGCACAATATTCCTGGTATCTGAATGGCACAATATTACTGGTATTTGAATGGCACAATATTCCTGGCATCTGAACGGCACAATATTTCTGGTATCTGATTGGCATAATATTAATGGTATTTGAATGGTACAATATTACTAGTGTTTGAATGGCACAATATTACTGGCATCTAAATGGCACATTAATGATGGCATCTGAATGGCACAATATCACTGTTATTTGAATGGCACAATGTTCCTGGTATCTGAATGGCACAATATTCCTGGTATCTGAATGGCACAATATTACTGGTATTTGAATGGCACAATATTACTGGTATCTGAATCGCACAATAATACTGGTATCTGAATCGCACAATAATACTGGCATCTGAATGGCACAAAAATTATGGCATCTGAATGGCACAATGTCACTGTTATTTGAATGGCACAATATTACTGGTATCTGAATGGCACAATAATCATGGTATCTGAATGGCACACTATTCCTGGTATCTGAATGGCACAATATTACTGGTATTTGAATGGCACAATATTACTGGTATCTGAATCGCACAATAATACTGGTATCTGAATCGCACAATAATACTGGCATCTGAATGGCACAATAATGATGGCATCTGAATGGCACAATATCACTGTTATTTGAATGGCACAATATTACTGGCATCTGAATGGCACAATAATCATGGCATCTGAATGACACAAAGTCACTGTTATTTGAATGGCACAATATTCCTGGTATCTGAATGGCACAATATTACTGGTATTTGAATGGCACAATATTCCTGGCATCTGAATGGCACAATATTTCTGCTATCTGAATGACACAATATTACTGGTATCTGAATGGCACAATAATACTAGCATCTGAATGGCACAATATTACTGGTATCTGAATGGCACAATATTACTGGTATTTGAATGGCACAATATTACTGGCATCTGAATCGCACAATATTACTGGTATTTGAATGGCACAATATTACTGGTATTTGATTGGCACAATATTACTGGTATCTTAATGGCACAATATTACTGGTATCTGAATTGCACAATTTTACTGGAATATGAATGGCACAATATTTCTGCTATCTGAATGACACAATATTACTGGTATTTGAATGGCACAATGTTACTGGTATCTGAATCGACAATATTACTGGCATGTGAATGGCACAATAATACTGGCATCTTAATGGCACAATGGTATTGACATCTGAATGCACAATAATACTGGCATATTAATGGGCAAATTGGCTGTGGCTTATTAATGACAAAATTATACTGGCATATAATTGGGCAAATTGGCTGTTATAGAGAGATGCCTGTATGTATAGATATGTATTGTTTTACAATTGTACAATTGTCACCTCGTGGGGCTCCTGTGTGTTGCATAATTAATGGCGGTCCCATGTGTGCATAATTATGGGACGCTTGTGTGTGGCATATTTATTTGGCCCCATGTGGGGCATAATTAAGGGACTCTTTTTTGTGGCACAATTATGGGGCACCTGTGTGTGTGTGGCATAATTATGGGGCACCTGTGTGTGTGGCATAATTATGGGGCACCTGTGTGTGTGACATACTTAATTGGGCAGAGGTGAGGATTAAATAGTGGGACTCTGGTGTGGCATAATTTATGGGGCTCTGGTGTGGCATAATTTATGGGGCCCCTGTGTGTGTCATAGTTATGGTGCTCCTGTGTGTGTCATAGTTATAGGGCTCCTGTGTGTGGCATAGTTAATAGGCCATCTAACTGGCATTACTAAGAAATCTGTTTGGCATTATATTGGAGGAAATCCAGGGGGGTGACACCATGAGTTTCCGCACCGAGTGACACCAACCCTAGTGACGCCTCTGTAGTACATAATTTACCTGGGTAGAGTAAATGTGAATGAAGAAAATGTAATCCAATAACCTGGGAAATGCCACTGTCCAGCACAGCAAAAACAAATTCAAAAAGTCCACTCATGAAGGGAATAATATAATTCCATGTATTGTGATTAATATTTACCTAATCCAAAAACGTATTAATCGCTTTGACTGACAATTTGAACATGATATCAACCATTTACCTCATACAAATATAAAAAAAAGTGGATATTTGATATCATGAGTCAAGATTGAAGATCAGCACTGATTTGCAAAAATGAGAAACAGTTTAAACAAATCCTAAAGCCAGATACAAATAACCAATGTGACAGGGAATAAATATTAATGAGACTAAGAGTATATATGATGTCATTAATAGACATGTGCATTTGTTTTCGGACGAATGCATTTTCGTCCGAAAATAGCATTTTCGTCCATTCGTCCGAAAAACGAAGAACGAAAATGCTAAGCTAACGAAAGCCGAATGAACGAATGGTTAATAAACGAAAATCATTCGTTCATTCGTCCATTCGTAGTACTATTGCATTCTATAAGCCGAAATAGAGTCGGTTTTTAGAATACAATAGCATTTCACTACACGGAAACAAAGTCTCCATTCATAAATTTATTATAGAATAGCAATAGGAATACATGTATTCCATAAGCCGACAGCCTATAAACCGAACGTTCGGTTTATAGGCTGTGGGCATTTAACTATACGGAGACAAAGTCTCCATTCATAATGAATGGCACAATATTCCCCAGTTTAATTGCGTAACAACACATATTGATTACAATTGTAGTACGCAAATTACATTGTAGTACAAAAAACATGTGTTTTCACATTCAGAAGAAATATAAATATGCCACATTCAGGAGCTTAATATATATGTCACATATAGGAGCCCATTAAATTTGCCACATACAGGAGCCCATTAAATATGCCACATATAGGAGCACGTTAAGTATGCTACATACAGGAGCCCAATAAATATGCCGCATACAGGAGTCCAAAGAAAAGATAGGAGACGCAGCACACCGTTTAAGGGAGTTTAACCCCTTAGTGACAAGACATTTTCACCTTGACTTTCCCTTGGTGACAATGGCTGTTTTGACACTTCTGGGGTGTTTGTGTTTAGCTGTAATTTTTTTCTTTCTCACATACAGTACCCACACAAATTATATGTTGTTTTTATCGTCATAAGAAGGGCTTTCATTAGATACCATTATGTTCATCATATCTTATAATTTACTAAAAAAAAAATCATAAAATATGATGAAACATTTAAAAAAACACACTTTTTCTAACTTTGACCTAAAATATAATTTACACAAATAAAATCATTAAAAAAGACCCCGTCTAAATAGTCTCTAAATGTTCTCCCGAGTTCAAAAATATGCATGTTTCCATATTTTTTTCGGTATTTTTTTGCGAGTTATGGGGCAAAAACCAAAAATAGTGTTTTTTGGTATTTCCTATATTGATCTTTTGACACTAACCCGAACCCAAAATTTAACCCTAACACTAAATTTAACCCCAACTCTAATCCTTATTATATCCCTTAATATTTTTTTACTTTAATTTAATTTTAACCCTATCCCTTATGCTAAAAAATATTTAATTTTAACCCTATAGGCTAATATAGCTAAATAACCTGTTTTTATTTAATTAAATATTTATTTTAAATATTTCCCATTGCAATTCTACTAAACTACCACTAGGGGTAGTCAAGTAGCATATTCAGAGCGACGGAAGTGAAGTTACTTTCACTTCCGAAGCTCAGACCGGCAGAGGACTTAGCCATATTGACAGCATCGTTGATCGCGAAAATCGCTTCATTCAATGCAGGACGTGCCAGGCAAAATAACAACCATGGATTAAACTCCCTTAAACGGTGTGCTGAGTCTCCTATCTTTTCTTTTTGCTTTATGGGCGTGAATGACGCTCCCTCGTGGCACCCGATACTTGTAAGTGTGCAGACCCATTCATACTTTTCACATACAGGAGTCCATTACGTAGGCTAAATATATGAGCCCTTTATATATGCCACATATTTGAGTCCATGAAATATGCCACATACAGATGACCACTAAATATGCCAAATAGAGGAACCCATTAAATATGTCCCAAACAGATTCCCATTAAATATATCCACAGGCTTGTCAATCTGCCCCTCAGACTTGCCAATATATGTCCAGACTTGCCAATCTATCCCTCAGATTTGCCAAAATGCCCCTCAGACTTGCCAATTAGCCCAGAGACTTTTTGTTTGGGTCAGTTGGCAACTATGGGGATGCATTGACAAGTCTGGGGTAGATTGGTAAGTTTGGGGCTGATTTGCAAGTGTGAGGGCAGACTGGAAAGTCTGCTGGCAGATTGGTTGTAAGATTTTAGCTGACTCCGGTAAGTGGCATATTTAATGGGCTCCTTTATGTGGCATATGTAATGGGCTCCTATATGTGGCATATCTAGTGGGCATCTGTCCCATCCATGCTATATTTTCAAATCAGCCAATAGAATAGAAACCTGGATTGAAAACCAGCCACTAGTAGGCTGGGATAGGGAGACTTCTGATTAGCTGAAATAGGATCTCATTTGAAGCCTGCTCTCCAGCAATGCAGGCTGCTTAGAGCTAGCTGTGCGAAAGAAAAGTTAAGAAGTGTAAAATATTATGCTCATACATGAATACGCTGCTGCTTCTAAGAACTCCGCGAATATGAGCCACATATAAAAAAATTATAATAAAAAGAACATCATAGTGTAACGTTTACTATTATAGTGATTCAATGTGAGGGATGAGAATACATTCACAAATAAATATTGTAATCAAGCATCAAATCAGCTAGTGGTTCAATCTTCACTCTATGGATCCTATATGATTTAGCTGTACGCTGTGTTCATTTTTTTCAATCAGGTTTTTTTAGTGATGTGGATTATGTTTTTTTATTTTTCTGTTTGGGTGGCCCCTTTCCCTGGCCCAGTATATATATATATATATAAATATATTGAAGAACCAGGTCACCGCTGAAACCTGGATACAAGTAATATTTTTTTAAAGGTGGTGGGGGTAAATTAGGAATTTAATTTAATGGGACATTGTGGCATACAAACCTAAAAGCATCGTGGAGGCCTATTGTTTATCATTTTAACAGGGCTCTGGGGCATAACAACCCGAAATATTTTATTAAAGGGGCCACATGCATCGCATTAGCTTTTACTGCCAGGCATTGAATCACTGTTTATAATTACTACACAAAATGGTGTTTCAATTCCATTATATTTTCAGACTCCGTTAATCCTCCATAAAAACATGGATGTATTTAGCTGGTGCGGTAATTTTTTAAACGTTTCTGGTGTTACTGGCGGGCATAGTTAAAAAAAAACCTGTCTGCTTTAAACCTTGTGCATTAATGAAGATGTGTCAACATTTCATCAGTCACTATTATTCTTATTTTTAATTGTAACACAAACTGTTGAGTGTTCTATTGCTCGTGGGAATAGAGTGCATAAAGGCTGAATGGAGAGTCCTTAAGACTTTATAGAATTTTACTTTAAGTGCTCAAGTAGAAATGTTCTTCAGCACTTGAAAATCCATTGTATGTCTTGCGAACCATATTCTATTAGGAACTTTTATGTTGTTTATGTTGAAACTATTACCAGCCACAAGCAGCTTATTTTTTATTATTATAAAACATATATGACAGTTCTTGTAATAATTACATTGACTGATTCTTTTGTGTCTGTAAATATACTGAAAAAAAATTGGGCATTTCGGGAACAGAGCACAGCCTTGCCTGTGGTGATGATGAATGGTTTATTTGTGAGACTCCATCTCATATTGGCTGAAAAAATGGGAAATAACAAGGTCCTGTGCAAGTATCTTTAACCCTTTAAAGACGGACTGCTTTTTCAGTGTTGCACCCCTCAGGATGATGGCTGTTTTTACAATTCTGCGGTGTTTGTGTTTAGCTGGAATTTTCCCCTCATTTACTGTACCCACACAAAATATGTTTTTTGTGGGAGTAGGGGGAATCAGAAGGGTTTTCTTTAGATACCATATTTTTTATTATATACAATTTACTACAACAAAAATGCTAAAATATGATAGAAACACTGTTCCTAACTTTTATAGGATTTTTTTTTACAAACTCTAATAAAATGCTTGCCAAATGGATTCTAATATTTGTATTTAGAAATAGTCAATGTTAACATGTTTTTATGTTGTTTTTTAAAGGGAAATAGCTAAAATCAGCATTTAAAATGAATGGGCCATGGACTTGCCCAGGGTCTCTGGTCCTTTAACAAATAATAAGCCCCCACAGTGAAGGGGGTTATAATTGAACACCCCATACACTGAAATTAAATATTCTGGGTATTTTCCCAAGGGGTCGACATCATATCCTTCCTATAAATAATATTTGCTTGGGCACGTCCCCGGACATGAACAATTAAAAAAATAAATACTATATATATATAGGATGCCCTGTAAATACGATTTTACCTATATCCAAAAGCGTCCTTGTTGGAACCCAGCTAGATTTTCAGTCAATAGTAGTCTGTTAAAAAACAGAAAATATTAGGGTTGTGACAGGTAGGCTTTTGATTGGCTAACAGTGTGACCTTGATGTCCCACGTGCCGCATTTGGCTCGCAGGCTGCATGTTGGACAGCACTGCTATAGACTATGTCAATTTATGCTATATGGCAAGCAATAGAATTGCTGTACTAATCTTTTTTTTTTTTTACTTTCTTAATTCTTAAATCTTAATTGTACCTAGATTTATCGGATACTTTTGCACACTTTAAGGATACATTTTTTGTTTCATAATAAAGGGTCCCTTTGCTCTTCAAAGTGTGTGAATGATTTTTAAAATCATTCAGAATCTGATTTGCATAAGCCATTAGTTAACTTAATCGGTGTAATTCTTTAAGCTAGAGACTTGCTGTAAATTTTGTTGGCTATCATTTTTTCTGGCTTATTGCCCAGACATTGTGTCTCTTTGTTCTCCACCATAGAGTTTCCTCTGGACCTTCCTAGAGCAAAGTGTAAAGTTTATGAGATTACAAGCAGCATATGTCAAAAGGAAATAGTTATTTTTTTTATATTTTAGATTACTGAATAATCTTTTTACACACTGTTAATCCAGCAGTTAAATATTTAAAAGATAACAGTGATAAGAATAAGGTTGTTTTGAAAACTAATACTAGGCTCTGTGCAAGAATTGGCCAACTTACAGGCATCAATAATTATTTGTTTTCATACATAAAGTGCATGAATATAGTATTGCATTCCCCATGTGTAGCGAATGTGATAGTATCCCCAGTGCCATTGTCAGGCAGGTATAGAAACAAATCTCTAAGGGCATTTTCAAATTTAGTCTAACTTTTTTTTTCACCACCTACCCCAAGGTAGTTGCAGGACTAGCTTGGGCAGTGTTGAATAGCAAGAGGGATTACAGTGAACTCTAAACTCATAATGCGTTGTGAGATTTCTGTTTGCTTTTCTGCCTCTGCTTCCCCTTTCATATGTGACATTTTACACACATCATTTTTTTTCATGGTGGCACTTTGGAGCATCAGTGTTTGTTTTTCCAGTTTGAAATTGTGTAGGTGCAATGTGAATGCAGTGGCAAGTTCTGTTGGTGCAATTTGATGCCGCATAGGTGCTGTGACAAGATATGTGGGTGCAATCTGGGGTAATTTGGGTACTGTGATCTTTCCATTCCCCAAAGACTTGGTCAATACATTGCTAACACTTTCCTGCAACTATTGTGAGCTATTGCAAGTGCACTTGATGTCCCCTCACTGATGAAGTGGTGTCCACTGAGTGGGGGGTACTTGGAAGTGCTTACAAGAGGCACACTGCAATTGGCCATTCTGAAAAAGAGATTTACATCATTTACATTTTTTCAACAAATGTTGACTTGTGTGTGCATGTGGCTGTTTTATGGCCAATCACAAATCGTTCCATGGACACTGGTGTCCTTGTATGGAACAATTGCCTATCCCTGTTGTGTGTATATATTAATGGATATGTATGTGACTGTGTGTCTGTATATGTGACGGGGCATGTGACTGTGCGTATGTGTGTGATGCAGGCACTACAGTGTGTTGGGCCAGCCCTGGGTTGGTAAGAGGGATGCAAACAGTGCAGGAGACTTGCACAAGGCAAAAGACAATTCAAATGGAATGAGTGCTGGTGTTAATAAGCAATGCATTTCTTTGAATGATCTTGAAAAGATAAGGTCACATTGAAAGTATTATATAGCATGCAAAAGGATGTTCAATGGCTCTGGCAGTTATTTTTCTGACTAAACATTGTGTCTCTTACAGAAGAAGTAGTTCTGGACATGTAACTCTTAATAACTTTCAACATAAAAAACAGCACTCAGACTCCACCACAACCCCAACAGTAATGAAAACTACAAGGATGCTCTCCATTAGTAAGATTTTAATAGGAACCAAATGCGCCATTGCATTAATAACTTTCAATAACATGTATTTTATGCTTATTATTTTAGACTTTTAAGGCAAAATTCAAATAGACATACAAGTATTACTTTTTATTTGATAATGTATGCTAAACATAAAGAACACATACCATTCTGGTTATCTTCTATATGGTCTACTCAATATGACTGGATTCGGATAGGGCATAACATCTGAATTTCACAAATTCACAAAATGCTGCTACTCAATTTGCCTAAATTTGGGTCTGAACAGGCAGTTCAGACGTTTGGGAACCAAAGCATCGGTGGTGTTTGGATCCGAACATTTCCGTCATGAAAACCATAGGTTTTTGACTACCCAGTATACCCCAATCAACCCTGAACACGCTCTGAATTTGGCTAAGATAGCCACAATTTGGGAATTTCATTTCTCCTTCTCTGAAAAGGAGAATTGAAATAAAGTTGTGAAAAATTGAACAAAAAACAAAGTTGACTCCTGCTGGCCCCCAAAAATGAAAAAAAAAAACCCATCCCCAAATAAAATACATAGGTGGCCAGGACTACTAGCTCACAGTACCCATAAAATACACCGGGGCACCAGGCGGCCAAGATTGAGCAATTTCCCTAAAGGTCTGGGGGGGGGGGGGGGGGTTTCCAGACATCGAAACATACTATAAATCTGTTCACTTGGCCAGGGTAGTCGACTGGTCTTGCCAATCGGTAAAACAACGGGTCTCACTTGAACAGCAAGGTTTGAATTGCCCTATACGCCGACGTACGGACAATTATTTAAGTACAACCAACTCTCCCATATTCTTTCCACACTCTCCAGACATGACCCACTCCCTGCAGATGCCACTCCTCTCAAGATTTTAAGCATGTTGATGGAACCACCATCCAAAGTGGTTTTTGCTATTTATTGACTTCTCACAGTTTTAACAGATCTTGGTAAACCATATTACATTCTTCAATGGGAGAAAGACTGTAAATATTACTTTGTCATGCCAATAAGTGCACAAAATGGTCACCTTAGCACATAAGCGTTCGCTCTACACACATCCAAGAAAACACTTTTAAATTGTTGACACGGTGGTATTTAATCCCCTCTACGTTATGCAAGATATTTCCTTCTACATCTGGTAAGTGCTGGAGATGCCATTTGCAGACAGGTGATTATCTCCACATATGGTGGTCCTGCTCCCTTATCAGACCTTTCTGGAAAGCTATCCTCCCTGTTAATACTAAGGTGCACGATGACAACTTTCGACCTGACTCCTTGACTGTTCTCCTCCACCATACACGCATCCCCTGGTAACTTATAAAAGTTCTCTCACAATCCATCATCTTAACGTGGCCAAACTGTTGAACCCGAGGAAATAGAAGCAGACGTCACCCACCACATTTAGAGAATGGTTGGCTTCCATGGAGTCAGTTAGGACTATCGAGGATGTTATACAGTCCGCTAATGGTATGGGTACCCTTCATCATAATAAATGGTTACACTGGTCTATGTACCTCGGAAGTCCAGAGTGTCAGGTAGACATCTAGGCAGCTGAATCACCCACACGAATCTTACTATGACCGCAAATAGGTCATATACTCACCATGGATGTTCTGTGGACTTCTCATTCACTCCTGTGGGCACGACACCTAACCCCCTCCCGCCACACCTGTTTGTCTTTTCTTGCATGGAAAGATGCATTGTCACCCATATTACCAGTTACCAGTTAAACTAGTTGTTCTTACTTACACAGTTACCAATGTCACTAAGTATTCTTTTATATCTATCTACGGTGCCACTCTTTCATGGATCTGACTTAGCTATGGAATAGGCAGCATTTCTGGGCAATCTGGTGGGTTAAGCTTACTGTCCTTAGCCTTCATAAATGGGAAATCTCATAAATCTGAAATGCCTATGTGTACCCTGTGGCACTTTCTCACAGCTTATAAAATGGTACGCCGTTTGGTGATCTCTTGGATGGTATATACCAGTGATAGCGAACGTTTTAGGGCCTGTGTGCCCAAATTTTGTCCGAAACCGATTTGCAGACCTCAAAGTGCCAAAACTGCATACACACGCACATATACACACACACATATACTTCTACTCATAATCATATACACACAGGCTTATACTCATACTCACACACTTATACTCACACACAGTTATACTCATACTCACACTCACAAACACACTAATACTCATACTCACAAACACACTTATACTCATACACACATACACACACACACACACACACTCATAGACACACACACAGCCAGGTTCACTTCTTGCCGCTTGTCTTCTCTGTCCGAGAGGAGCAGGCATCAGTGTGTAAAAGATGTGCGGCACCGGTCATCTGCTTCTTCTCCCAATAATCTGGCGCATGTGCACTCTGTGAAGAAGCGTTCAAGTCGGAAAGCAAACAGTTAATTGATTTCTGATTTGAACGTGTCTACAGATAGCAACCATGCACCTGATTATTTGGAGAAGAAGCAGACAGAGCAGACAAGTGGTGAGAGCTGAACCTGTCCGCTTGCCAAAACTGAGGGCTCAGTGTGCCAGTTGTGGCACGCGTGCCATAGGTTTGCCTCCACTGGTTTATACTTTTTACATTTTAGTCTATCCTTAAATTTCATTAATGACTTGTTAGTGCTGATATTTTGGCCAGGCGTGTACACTTCTGCAAATGTCCTTTGGAAATTCTCAATGAGAGGTCAGAAAACGTCTATCATAGGTTGGGTCTTCCTTGGCTGGGCGCTTAGTATTGTCATTGAAGTGCATAAACCTCACAATTGTTTCATACCTACCTAGACATGACATTTAGGAAAAGTGGAGTTGAACAAGACAGACTTGTGCTCCAGTAAGAGCCTATGCTAGGCTTTTTTTGTAATGCCCATAGCCATTGTTAAAGCCCATAGTTTAAATAATTACCCTTTATCTGTGGGCAGCTAGGTATAATGTTGTGCCACTTAAAAGGTGAGATTCCTAGCTAGGTGTTGGGCAGCATACAGATTTGTTTCAGCCACCATTTTTTCTAGGATACTATCTCCCAGGAATAGTTAAAAAAACTAAAGTGGACTAAAATCAGTTACTCCAGGTAAAAGAGGATACATCTGGAGAATAATTATTTGAAGGTGCCCAATCTATGACATGCTCAGGATCATCTAAAGTAAAAATTAAAAACCCCAAATATCATAAAAATGTAAGTGTAAAGTAGGCAAAACCTACTAAATGAATTCCTATATTTTTGAGAAGGTAATCTGGCATTTACATAAAATCTGGGAAAATGATTTTTTTTCTTATTTACGTGAAGCTCAAAATGACATAACATCCCCTTAACGAGGATAACAAGTGTCTATTTAATAGCACACATATAGACATATTTTCATAACTGTATACAATTGGTCATCAATATTTTAGGATAGAAATGACCTTTAAAACCTAGTAAATCAGCAGACATTCATCTGCAACCCACTATTCAGCACAATATGAATGCTTGAAGTAAAGATCAACAGTGATCAGTTAAAGGTTAATCACACCTCGATGACATGGGGTCACTGACTGATCCACCTCTTCTCCTAACCAAAGTGCAGTTAGTTGAGAGATAATTTTGATATGATACAAAGTATGCCTGGGAAATATGTGGTCACCACATAACCCTAATACACAAGTGTACTACAAAACATTAATGTGGACTTTTGCGGTTGACGTAAAGAAGCAAGCTTGGACCTTCAGGGGCAATTCACTAAGTGGTCCCAGTCCCAATTCAAATGTATCGGGCTACTTGCCCTGACCTACAAAAAACAAAAACTATCTGCGCTTCTCACCCTAATAAAGTTGGCAACACATATATAAATATAAACGAGAGGTTTTGGTTATATGAATTGGCCAAAGCATAATTAAGCTCACCCGCCACGTCAAAGCACACGCTCAATAGGGCGAGAACCTACTCTCACCTCCTATCTAGTGGGCACACAAAGCAGTTTATACTGCTACCAAAACCTATTTAAATGTGTTGGAAGAGGTGCAATTAAACCTCCTCCCAATTAACCCTATAACAGCAAGCTGCAACCAGACAATGAGGAGCCAACAACCTCAAATATGTGCAAGCAGGGAAAAGATAAATGTTGGTGCGCCAAGCTAGTTACAGGCTCAAATAATATAAATGTAAAAATTATGCTTACTTACTTGCCCTGACCTGCTTGTATAATAAATGGCACCAGGAGATGGCCAAATGCTCCCGGCACCATAATCAAATGTATCAGGGACTCGGTTTATACAGAGGGTTGGGGAAGGGTGATTTTTTGTTTTGTTTTTATGTTTATATTTATTTATTTATTGTGGAAGGATTTTCAGGCTAAGTCCAACTTACTTATTGGCCACAGCCTGAAAAGCAATTATTTTCCCTTCCTGCATTGAAATTAATGGGAGCCAGTATAATCTCGCTTCCCTTCATTGCAATGGCTTCACTGCATTTCAATGTTTGTAAAAAGATTAGCGATAATTTCGACCTCCAATTTCAGACTTTAGTGAATAGCCTCGTTATCACTAGAGTTGAGCGAACCCGAACTGCAAAGTTCGGGTTCGTACTGAACATTACGATTTTTGGACCCCGGACCTGAACACAAACATTCCACTGTATGTCCGGGTTGGAGTTCGGGGTTCGGCGATTAATATCACCTTAAATTTAAAATTACTAGTGACTGGACAGCTATTGCTGCCCAGTCACTAGTAAAATAAGCCCCCCCCCCCGGTTCCCACCCATTGCCCACAGGTGGGGACCCTAATAATAATAATGAGGGGGGGACCTAGTGTTCCCCCACGGGTCCCCACCCATTGCCGGCGGGTGGGGACCCTAATAATAATAATGAGTGGGGGACCTAGTGTCCCCCCCGGTCCCCACCCATTGCCGGCGGGTGGGGACCCTATTAATAATAATGAGGAGGGACCTAGTGTCCCACCCGGTCCCCACCCATTGCCGGTGGGTGGGGACCCTAATAATAATAATGAGGGGGGGACACTAGGCCGGCAATGGGTGAGGACTGGGGTTGACACTAGGTCCTCCCCTCATTATTATTATTAGGGTCCCCACCCGCCGGCAATGGGTGGGGACCGGGTGGGACACTAGGTCCCCCCTCATTATTATTATTAGGGTCCCCTCATTACACTAGGATGTTTGGGTTAGGGGTCAAGTTCAACCCCGAACCCGGACTTTTTTTCCGAGTTCGGCCGAACCCGCCGAACCCGAACATCCAGGTGTCCGCTCAACTCTAGTAATCACTGCTGACTCTTTTTGTATTTTCTTTCTTTTAATTGGCATAACGTATTTATTTAGTAAATTGATATGTAACTCTGGGTGTGCAGTGTATTAATCACACCGGACACACTTGTAAATTAATTGGCAGGACATTTAATTTTGAATGGGTTCTTCGGGAATATTATAACATTTTACAATTGTCTCAGTCCTAGGTTCAACTTAACATAGTTAGATCCTGCTGAAAGGTTTTTCATTTGATTTCTTGATGGACACACTCTCCTTTGGCATTGAAATTTCTTGGGTTCTTTCTGTTTTCGGACCCCATAAGTACTGACTTTACTTATGGGGTCTGGAAACTGGGGTCCAAAACTGCTAGTGTACTCATCCTCATACACAGGGGAAAGCATATCCTCCGGAAAAGAATCCATTCTAAATTTTAGCTGTTTTGGCCTCCATGGAACATGTGTGGTAGTCTTCCTTTTCTCACTTAAGGATTCCTTGTGACTAATTAAAGGAACCTTTACATTTTATTCAGTGAAGATCTTGTCATTATACACTAAACTGTCAGACCTAGCTAGTGGCTTCCAGATCTGTTGTGTAACATCGTTGGGAGATGGCTGCTGTTTTGTAGTACCCCATGAGAAAAAGCGTCTTGTATAATCAAATACTGTAGACTTTTCAGTCATAATGTTGTTTACCACAGGGTCTTGAGGACATGCAAATAATGTGTCCTTAATATGAACACTCTCTGCGTCATGCTTCGTGCTTTCCATCTTGTTCTTTTGGGGTATTGTGGAGTTCATTATAGTACTGCATACCTGATTTAAGCATGGTTTTGTAGTACAGACTGAAGTGGCTGCTGGGGTGCTTTAATTGTTAATGCACATCTTAAGTAGATTACTGGCACCTAGAACCTGCATTGATGAAGATGTTGCCCACGGTGTAGTTTGACACACTTCTCGTTGTCCAGGACTTGGCACTATTTTATTTATCCCAGTCTGTTGAAAGGGTGAACATATAGCTGACACTTCTTTGACATAGTTGTTTTTTAGTGTGTGCCCGGTTTGTGTTACCTGATCTGAAAATGCACCTACACTATAGCCTGAAGTTACCACTGGATTAGTATAGCTGCTTAATCTCTTGTGCTCTTGAGGAGCACCAAAGGAATATAGAGATGATTTGAAACATCTTTCCATATTCTGCGGTTGATGTGACTGGACTTACCAAAACAACCTCACTTGGACAAGCCTGTTTTTTTGGTACCATCTGTGGCATAACTGATGAATGTTGAGCAATTACTAGGATCTGGTAGCAATGTTGTGGTGCTGCAGGTACAGTGTAAATCTGTGCCTACATGGTGTTTGGGAACTGCTCAGCACAATATTTCATTGAGTTATGGGTCACCACTCCTCCACTGGGAAATGTTTGGCTCCTTTCATTCCTCGCATAGTCAGGATAAATAGCAACTTGATGGGCAGGTACATTACTCCATGAGGGGACTGGTAGCTCCACTAACTGCTGGTGGTATCCTGGCATATTGTGTATCTGAGACCTTCTCATAGTTTGAAAAGGAGATGGAGGATATGCACTGATTTGCTGGGGATGAATACTACTCCATGAGCGGTCTGATCTCACTACCTGCTGGGTAAAGCCTGAATCTACCATCTGCTGTGGGTTCATGAAAATATTGATGTATTGAGGTGTTCTTATAATGCCTGAGTCAGGTACCACATACGATTGGTCTGTTTGTAGAAAGAAATACACAGAGAAAATCTAATTACAGCTCTAACCAGAGATCACTACATAGTGTAACGCATGGGGTCCGGGAAGGTAAAGAGACCCTGAGCGCCCGAGATCAGGAGCTACAGTGCAGGGTGGAGACACAGGACCTGGTGCTGGGTAACTGCAACCACTTGGAGGTTTGGGACCCCAAGTCTTTGCAGCTACAACCAGGCCCTGTGAAGCAGCTGCTGTATCCAGGTACCAGGGCTAGAGAGGAAATGAAATAGATGATAGCCAAGCAGAGCTAAAGCAGAAAAGTGACTGAGGTATAGCAGAATGGAAATACAGAGTGCAGGGCTACAGGACTGAAGCAAGACATGAAACCAAACGAAGGATAAATAATACAAGGCAAGGCAAGGTACAGGGTAGCAGATAATAAGATAAGAATACTGCAGGGAACAGGACTAAGGAACACAAGAGACACATACAAATGAATAAATATAAATACAGGAACTTGCATAATACTAAAGTGGGAGTTTGGTTCACCAAATTGGCCAATTTGATTTTAGCAAAGCATAAATAGAATCTAAGACACATAAATGGCATAGAACTGAAACACAGAGAAAATACCTGTAGACTGCAGCAAAGGACTGAACTGCAACGGGTGTGGTTTAAATAGTAAACTGGCAAGGCAGAGGGAATAAGAAAACCTGAAATGGAACATAATCACAGACAAAGGAAAACCAGAAATGGAACAGAGCAAAGAACAGAGAAAACATAGGAACTGGGTACAAGAGCAAGATATAACTTAGAAAACAGAGACAGAACCGACTGGAAACTGACAAAGGATTACATTTAAAGGGACAGGAAAAGGCATCCCACTGAAGGGACTCAGGGCATCCCACTGAAGGGACTCAAGACAGGGAATCCCACTGAAGGGACTCAAGACAGGGCATGGGCAGAAGCCACTCTGGGGCCAACTGGGCAGGTGCCAGACAATAGCCAGACTCAGGCAGGTACCGGTTCATGGCTAGGCTTCAGCAGGTACCAGACTAGCTAGACTTAGGCAGGTGCCAGTCGGGGTTAGACTTGGCAGGTACTAGATGCTGAGAAGGCTTTCGATCGGGTGAACTGGACATACTTGGCCGAGGTATTGGAGATATTTGGATTACAGGGATCCTTTAAACATCTAGTGATGTCTCTCTATCATCACCCCCAAGCTTATGTAACAGGACTTTTCCTAAAATCACAGCCATTTACAATCTATAATGGAACTAGACAAGGATGTCCATTAGCCCCAATGCTTTATGCCCTAACAATCGAACCTTTAGCGGCGGCCATAAGGCATACACAATCAGTAAAGGGCATAACAATAAGAACTCAAGAACATAAATTAGCATTATACGCTGATGACATAATACTGACTCTTACATCACCCTTGTCGTCAATCCATGTAGTCTTAAATATCATCAAAGAGTTTGGTGAATACTCAAATTATAAAATCAACTTAACCAAAACTCAGGTAATGACTATCTTTCTCGAGCCACTCCAAATTGCACAACTTGAAATCTTATATAATTTTGACTGCTCAAATTCCATCATTAATTATCTAGGAATAAAACTCACCTTTTCCCTGGAATCTTTAGTGAATTTGAATTACCAAACCTTAATAGCGGAGTTAAAAAATAAACTGGAGAAGTGGAGAGGAACAGAACTTTCCTGGATTGGAAGAATAAACGCCCTTAAAGCCTACATAGTCCCCAAAATTCAATATCTCTTTAGAGTGATCCCACTTCGGGTTCCTAGACTAATATTGGAATTAATTACGAAGATCTTTCTTTCATACGTATGGCAGGGTAAAAAATCTAGAATAAAAAGAGCAGATCTTATAAGAAGCATTAGCTGTGCAGGCCTGGGATTCCCAGACCTGCGCAGACTATATGAAACATCTATGCTGGTGCATGCACTGGAATGGCAAAGTAAGATTGATACAAAAAGTAGATGGATGCAGCTTGAGGAAGTCCAAACTCTCAATATGAATCCATTTCACCTATACTGGGTTACTAAGCACGAATTCAATAAACTGGAAATAAAATCCCCAATAATTGTAGACATATTTAATAATATCGAAAAAAACAGAATTACCTCTGGGACGATAACCCCCTTAAAAGCTAATGCTCCTATAGAAACACTCAAATTTTATATTCCAGACTTAAATCTTTCTGTCTGGAAAAATAAGGGAATAACATATATTTCAGACTTAATGAATAATGACGGCCCAATTCCATTTCAACAAGCTAAAGATAAATTCTCTCTCCCGGAAACAGAGATTTTTACATATCTCAGAGTACGGAATTATCTTAAAAAAAATCAAACTCGCCTCTCAAGATATTTTAGACGAATTCATTGTAGCCCACCATAAAACAAAATTAATCTCAAAATTAACAGTGCATATGGACCAAAGACAAAAAATTTTACTCCCTACTTCTATAACTAAATGGGAGAGAGATCTCCAAAGATCTTACTCGGAGGAACAATGGTATAAAGCAGTTGAGCTCAATATGACTACAGTTCATTGTGTCACGTTACAGGAGGTTTACTATAAGGTCCTATATAGGTGGTACATGGTCCCCACACATCTCCATAAGTTCCAGCCCGGGACATCTCAACTGTGCTGGAGGTGTGGGACAACACTGGGAACCATGTACCACATATGGTGGGAATGCGAAAGGCTATCAGACATAAAAAACAGACTTCATCTTCTCCTGCAGAAGACATGTAACCTCCATGGCCCTCTTACACCTTCGCTCTTTTTGTTTGCCCTGGAATGTACTAGTATGACCAAATCTCAACAAATTCTCGCTATCCATATACTTTCCGCAGTTAAAATTTGCTTGGCCCGCAGCTGGAGAAATCCTGACCCTCCAGGGTGGAAGGAGATAAAAGCTCAAATCAGATTCCAAAAACAAAAGGAAAAGCCCCTATCTAAATCAGAGACAAGTTTCCGGGACATTTGGACCCCAATGAATGGTTATCTTGATTAACCTTCCTCCCCCTCATGGGACTTCCCCGCCCCTTCTCCCCAAGACCCATGGTCAGACCCCGGGCCACCGAGATAGCGAGCACAACGAGCTTTGAATGATAGTAAGTGTGTATTAGTAGGTATGGTGAGATAGACTACGTCTCTTGGTTGGATGTAAGTGAGACTGGCAGGAACTCCTTAAGCTCTACTTCTGTTCCCCGTCCTCCCCTCTTCTTGACATAGATATTTATAATAAAATCAGTAGTCAGATAATCAACCAATATTTAACGACCCTCCTAGAATCGGTTGACAGACTGTGTAAAATATTTAAAAAGAGTGGGATGAAATTAGTAATACTATCAAAGTGCCTAATGTGATGTTCCTGTACTGTGATTTTGAATTTGTATGTATTTATTATATGTAATTTGCTAATAAAAAGTAAAAAAAAAAAAAAAAAAAAAAATTGGCAGGTACCGGACTATTGCTAGGATTAGGGATGTGCTGCTCTACAGCCAGACTTAGGCAGGTGCTGGTCTCATGGCTAGGATAAGGCAGGTTCCGCTATGGGGCCAAGCTAGGCAGGAGCCACTAAGGACAGGGACTTGGGAAATGCCACTACTGTGGCCTGGAACTAGGAAATTCCACCATGTGGCCAGACAGTAAAGAACCCAGGAACAAGAATAACAAAGAAGCAAGACAGAATGGCAAAATGCAGGAAAAAAAACTGAAAAAGCCTGGATACAGCTGAGATGAGCCTGAATACGTGCTGACTCGTGACACATAGGTACATTCATGGGTAACAGTCATTATTGAAAAAATGAGGAATTGAAACACAGGGAACTATTTACTAAAAGTGATGTGCAGGTGAGCTGACTTAAATATGCATTGTGCGGGAACGGGGGACTAATAAAAGTACTCAAAAAAAATAAAAATTTGGGCAGACTAGATGGACCGAATGGTTCTTATCTGCCGACACATTCTATTTTTCTATGTTTCTATGTTTGTTTCTCATGTGTAATACATAGTTAAATATTGAAATGTTGACGAAACGTTCATCTCACATACACCTCAATGCCATAGTATTACCTCCCAGAGGTTGTGAGTGCAACTCAGAGTAATTTAGAGTTTATAATACCCCCATGATAAAAGCGCATATATATATATTGGTAATTTGGCTTATTCTTTTGTGCATTCTATTGTATACCTTGGGAATTGTTGCCTTTTCCTACTTCGGTGTATTAAAAATTTTCTACCAACATCCTCATTAGAATGATAAAGGCTGCTTTGATATTATCAAATAAGCGCATGCCATTTTGAAAAGCATAAGTAGAAGTGTATGTCTAATTATTTTTTATTATTTTCAATAAGTTCCTTTGAGTACATTATAACATCTACTCTCCATATTATTTGCAAGGACACGTGTGGAGTATCACTAAAGGCTATGCTGTGTTGTAGATGGGGCATAATGTATATACAATATTGAGTCTAAACTGCAAAAATCAGGCACTGCAGAACTCAACGATTAATGACTGATTGTATGTAATTCATTTGTCTGGTAACTTTGTAGTGAATAGACCTTTATGTTTTTCCATTGGCTCATTAAATCATTGTACAAAGAAGCTTCTTTTAATTGAAGTTTATTTTATTTTTGCTCATTGTCTAGTTTTCCTTGAGCAAATCTGACAAAGAGAAACTTTACAAAGAGAGAGATATAATATGATGGTAATAAAAGGTATTTATTATATACCTGTAGAATATAATCACTAAGCAAGGAACCGACAACTGAATAGCTATACTGTTTTATTAAAAGCATAATTGGTAATATTTTTCCAACCTGCCTACCTTTTCAACCCAGCTTGTCTCTGCATTCAACTAACAATCCCAAAACATGCTGAAAATCAAATGGTTTATATCTGTAGATCTATTTATAGTTTCTGTAATCTGGAAATATTTCATACACTTCTATATGAACAGTTTTTAATACATATTTTTTTTAAACTAGAAACCAGTATTGAACATTGTAGCTTTTGCTTTTTCTCATTTCAAAAAGATGCAGTCACTTTAAACACTTGGTCATATATAGTTATTTTTATCATGCCAGCTTTTTTTTGCTGATATTTATCATTCAGAAATCATCTGTAAAATCAACAAAGGCCATCCCTACCATTTACAATGAAGAAAATAAATCTTGTATTCCAAATCTGACCAGGTCTGGCCACCTGTCTATGTCTATGAGATGTGGTCATTTGAACATACTGATAAATCTGTTGAGGCGGCTGTGATGATGCCAGCTGTTCAGGCATCTTGAAAACCTCCAATCGTGAATACGCATGGCTCTTCAATTGATGGGTAATTCTAACCCTTGTCTACTCACAAAAAGGGGCAGAGAGAGGGGATTGCCACTGCTTTACTCCCAGAAGAAGACACTGTGTCTGTTCGCTGTTTGTTTTTGAATCTCAGGTCTCTGAGACGTCCAAGCTAGGACGTCCAAGCTAGGTTGCTCAGATGACCCCTGCGAAAATTATTAGGAATATGGATTAAAGTGATAGTAAACCCAATTGTTTTCTGTTAATGAGGCAGACGGATGATTCTTTGTATTTTGAATATGATGCATTAATTGTACACCATTCAAACCGCAAATGAGAGAGTATAGAGTCGAAGGATTCCATATCATGGAACATATCTCAGTGTGGGGAGAAGATGGTCATTAGATGCCACACACCAATTAGCACTGACACGCTAATGGGGAACCATTTCTATGACATGGCGGCCTAGAAGTGATATAGGAAGTCTTACATGTATGGTTCAAAACACAGGACCTAACTGTAACTTGACTATGCTGATTAAATCCATAATGTGGACTACATTAAACATTGTTCATGCAATATATAAAGAACATTTAATAGTGCCTTTTTTGGAGCTATGTGTATATGGTTTTTAGGTCAACAGAAATTGTCACAATTCCCTTTGCCAGTTTAATTTGCTGTAGGTTAACCCCTAATTCACTGGCTTAGTCATTATTATAAAATTGCAGTATAAAGTGCTAAATACAATCAGTTGCTTTTGACTTGGCTTGTTCTAGCAAGTGTCTTATTTCTGTTACTGTGGTACTAAAGAGATTTCTAATGGTAATATGTGATGTGTTCTTTGAATTGCCTTTGGAACAATATTCCCCAATGACATGCACAAATGAGATTTCAACACAGTTAAGGGGAAAGGGCACACTTTAAATTGGCTGGCATTGAGCTTTAACACAAGGGAAATGGTAGCCAGTTATCAGTTTGAAAATCATTTGGAGTTGCTGCTCAACAAATGTCTGCCTTGGGCTGTGTGTTGAATGCATCTAGTAATGAAGGACTATATTTCAGACCTATATCTGTATATTCCATAGCATCTTGGTTGCAACTGAATTTCACAGGCTAATGCCAAAGCATTGCTGCACAACGACAGTGCTAAAAGAAAATGGGATTATCAGCCTTTGCATATCAGTCAAAAGAGTGGATACGTGTTGTCAATTATAAACATGTTAGTTTTATTCAGAAGATAGTAAATGTATTAGAATTGAATTAGTGTTTGTACTGAAAACTAAAAAACACTGTGAAGAATAATATTTGATGTGGTAGAATTCTTATTGCATGAAGTCTAGACAGGATATACATAAATTACTAGCAAGGGAGGTACTCACTTAAAAAAAGCACATATTTTATTTTTTGTTTTTTAGTGGTTGTGCCTGTACCTCTAAAAATAGTATGTTCAGTTAACCTTTTCTGATATAATAAAATTGGGTCTCTAGCATAACCTGTCATTTCCGCTTGCATGGATATTTTGAATGGTATGTTTTGCCCAATTTATGGCCTTAGAACATACCCTTGTATTGCCATCATAATTCACATGTTAAGTATTCATTTAGGTTCAGTAAAATGCTTCATGAATTGGGATCAGACCTTTGCTGTGATGGCAACCTTTACCAAACAGTAACAAGTTTGAGACAAAATGCTTTAAACTCAAGGACCCTTAAAATCCATATTTCACAATTTGTCATTGATATTTTTTTAATGGTTCCAAGTGGATTCGTCAGTCAAAGACCAATTTTTAAAAGATGGAATAGAATCTGTCTTCACAACGTATGTTGCTTTGTAAATGTGTAAGCATTTTCACTAGCATGTCAATGAATGTGCAGTATCATTGGGGCAGTCCATCACAGGGATCAAATGTGTTTAGCTGTCATACACAGTGCCTGGCTGACTGGTTTCAGAATGGACCTTAGGGATAGGTTTAGGGTAGGGTTAAATTAAAATATTTTTAATGCTATCAAAAACTACTTTTACTTATTGCCCTGAAACTTGCAAATAAAAGCTATGCATATGGGGCATTTATAAACTCATGGCAAATAATAGAATATATGAAGTAGTTTTTTCATTAGCTTTTGTAGATTTGTAATCTATTTTTCAAATTTAGAAAGAGTGTATTTTTAAAAAACATTTCCATTATATACTATTTTTTTATAGCAAATTATATGATATGATAAAAAAAATGGTATCCCCCCAAAAAACGTACTAAATGTGTGTGGGTACAGTACATGAGAAAGAGAAAAATTACAACTAACTGTAAACAAACACTTGTTAAAACATGTCATGTTATGAAGAGCAAGACATGGACAAGAAGTCCAGTCATGAAGGGGTTAATGTTTAGTAATATTTAGCTACTTAAAGTGTACCCCTTTCATATTTGCATGACTTTTGCCCATTAAATCAAGAAAATAGTAGGTAATTAAAAATACATATTCATAAGCCTCCAAATCTTAATTCGAAATTGAGATAATAAATAAGTGTGTCCTGGTAAAGAGGGTTGCGGTAGTATTTACTTTTAACTTTACTTTTCTCTTGTTAGTCATTCCAAATTGTTTTCCTTTTTAGATTAATGGTAATTTCTCTTTCTCTTCTTCATTCTTTCTCCCTTTCTCTGTCACTTGCAGTAACCACCTGAGTATTAGCAAGACATACTGCTTTTTAAAGACCTAATTCATCAGGAGCTGAATTCTTATTACCCCACAAGGAAAATAATGTCTGATCAATTAACTCCCAACAACTAAGTCAGAGATAAACCATCAGTACTACATTTTCTAGCAGGATAACCCTCTCATACCTGGAATCTTATTAAGTATAGAGAGAAAGCATTGGATAAGTGGATTCAACAGATCATATATGGATAGTTGTTGAAGAGGTCATATAATTGATTAGCTGCTGAATATTTTGAAATTCTTTGTGGAAGATGCATAATAATTTTAATCCTAGTAATAATGCTATATTAGATATGCTTAATATTATTTTGTAATTAAAATATTGAATATTATATTAGCTATCACTAATATTTTGTTTAAATAAATCAGCTAATGTTGCTTAACAAATCAAGCCACATAAAAATAATGCATAACTAATAATTAAAACAGATAATTTGATGGAACAGTGGCTGCGATATTCGGTTAGACATAAGGAAATTCAGTTATTTATTCACATAATTAACTTTGCAGTTAATCACAGCAATGTGTAATATACAGCAAATATTCTATTTTTAAAAGTATATATTTCTTTTCGTCTCTCCTTGGAATACATAGACTCAAAATGATGTTTCTGCAAATTTTTGGAAGTTACTGCTCTGTATTTAATGAATTATTGATTTTTATTGGATCATGGAAACCTTCAAATCATGTTGATACACAAGAAATATATGCCAAGAGAAATTCTTCATACAAATTTTATTTTTTTACTATACCACTGTGGATTAGCTGCAATTTCAAAACACTGTTTAATGAAAATGTACATTAGTACCGGCTCAGTCGAATATTTTATAATAACTCTGATATGCAATGAAACAAAAATCAATAATACTTTGGGCATTTTAATAGTGTATGACAGCATTGCATATGTAAGCTGGATACTAATGTACGGTACTGTTAAAGGGATGATCACAGTATTGTTTTCATGCTTAATGTGATTAATAATACACTGCTAGAATGTAGAAAATATATCATGCTAACATATTATGAAAACCAAGGGGGCTGTTCACTAAATGGTGAGTTTCAGTTGAGTTGAGAACATTTCATCTCACCATTTTAACTAGACATTGTTCAGGTACAAAAGCATTTTCAGTCATTCTTCTGAATAACAAATAACAAAAATAAAAACTAACAAAAGCCAAATGAACGAATGCTAAATTAATGACATTCAATCGTCCATTCGGTCATTTGTTCATTCGGATGCTGACAGCCACTCCATGTCCAAATAGACAAATTGTCTTAATTTTGGCTAAAGTTAATAGCATTAAATGAGCTGAAATGGAGTCAAAATTAAGTCTATTATTTACATACACAACTTAATCCAAAATTGAGATGAAAATTAGTCGAAATTTAGCGGAATTTACCTAACTTTCGAGTTGCTCAGTATTAATTTTGAATGTGTTTTTATTCTGCATACCATTATACATTGTGGAATAAAAACGAATCAAAATGAATAATGGCTGTCTGATGACTGTGATCTGTGTAATTCGTCCATAAGGCAATCTGGCTTAATGTCGACTAATTTTCATCTCAATTTCGGATTAAGCTGTATATGTAACTAATAGACTCAATTTAAACATTAGTCATTTATGTCAATAATACACTAAATTTACACCTAATTTTCACTTTAGTTGTATATATAACTAATAGACTCAAATTCCACTCAATTTCAACTTTGGTTGTATATGTAAATAATAGACTCAAATTCCACTCAATTTCAACTTTGGTTGTATATGTAAATAATAGACTCAATTTCGACTTTAGTTGTATGTGTGACTAATAGACTTATTTTTGTCTCTGAGCCTCATTTCATCCCCTACCTTACAGTATTGAACTTTTTTATCCAAATTCTTATACTGGGGAATTTTCCATTGGTACGAATGAAAATAACGAAACGAAAATAACTAACACATTTTGTCTAAACTGAAATTCATTTCAGATGGAATGAAAAAAAAAATTGTCCAAAAGGACAAAAACAAAACAAAAATTTTCATTTTGCCTAACTCAACCAAGTTTGTCCCTGAACAATGCATAGCATCTCAATTGATGAGATAATATGTTTATCTCACTTCAACTCACCTGCAACTCACCTTTAGCGGACAAGTGAATAGATTGCTGACAAATTTGGCATGACTAAAATCTTGTTATTTTACTGTAAAAGAAAAGCTCTGCTATGGTATTAAACAAGTAAATACATTTACACAGACAATGTGCATAAATAAATATGAGATTACAATTTACTTTTTATTGTAATAAGTGCAAATTTGCCATTTGTAGGTATTTTAGAGCATTTCAAAATGTAATATTGGTCCTCAGAAAAACATCTTCTCTTGCTACTGTGGGGAAACCAATAGCCAATTCACACATCCTTCTACTGTTTCCCATAATGCAATTATTTAAGAACAGAATTGGAATTAAAACTTTGTAGATAAATAAATAATGCAACAAAATTCTAAATAGTGTATTGGTGAAAAATGTAACTATGTTTAATCTGACATTTTTTTATCACTGTTGCAGGAAGCTTACAAATTAGTTCTACATGTTTTTAAATAATACTCAAGGATGAGAAGAATATTCATAAGCAAACAGATGATCTATCCCTGAGGGGTGTATATTTATTTATTTTTATCACCATAATCCGATATTAACATCACACCATTTAAACCCATATTTATAGTTATTGGCTTTACTTGATAATTAGTTTCCATAAAATTGCAATAACAAATCCCTTTTCAGGTTATTTATACACTTGTATTGACACAATCCGCAACATTAACACAATAAAATATAGTCATAAGTCAATAAGTACCATGGTAATGCTCCATTAAATGCACAAATGGGGGCATGTTGTAACAATAATTCTTCATGAATAGTTTTTATTTCTTTTAATATAAAATATATTTAAGTCATTATTATAACCTGAATAGATAGTGTAACATCCAAATGGCTGTTAGACTGGGGGTGACATCACAAGTCACCTGACATCTGCAAGTAAACAAAAGCGTATTATCTAATGAAAATAAAAAACAGAGATGCAATATGGGACTGAAAAAATGTAACTAGGTTAACCTTTGTCAGATTTTCTGTAATATATTACTTTAGCAGTTATTGGACACTGGTTGTACTCAAATATTTGACTTATTTATAACTACAAATAGATTAATATGTTATTTCTTTTAAAACAGAACAACTCACCTGGGAATCACCTTTTAGTAACTAGCACCCATTGGTACACTAAATGCATTTTATATACCTGGTTATATGCTATTTACTTAGTTCAATAAACCAGTGTAACATGATTCTTAATATCATCAATATGTTAAATTACAGTAATGTTTACTTATATCACTGCACTAAAATCCTGCTAAGATTAAAGTAACACAAATAAGTAACCTGACATGTTAGTGGAATTAACAAGTGGAACAACATACACTATTTTTAAAATGTATTAATTTTGTATCTGTTTATCATAAACAACAATGTATCAACTATGTAATATTGCTTTACCAAATGATTTGTTATGTTCTTAAACTAAATTGTAACATATAACTTTAAATAGCATACTTTGATTGCTTATAAGTAATAGTATAATAACTGATGTATATCACAATTAAAAATGAGTGCAAGCAGTATTTTAATTTCTTCAGTATTTCATAAATTAAAATAATAAAGCACTTTGATCGGTAATCTGGTTTTTAATATTAATATTGTTAGCGCTTTGATCTCTCATATTTTTACTTTGGTATCCCTGTATTTAGCATGTCATTTTTAGTTCTTAAGTCAAGGTTACGTCTATTTCAAAATGTTAGAAATTGAATTATGTAGTCAAGCACATAAAGTAATTGTATAAATAAACTGAAAAACACATTTACAAAAAAATTATATGTTTAATGCAGTTAATGACTTAAACATAAGTCTATCCTGAACGTAGGATAAGGCCAAGGACCAAATAAGGTAAGGGAATTTCACAACAGGTAAAAATATTGGGCAGACTGGATTGGCTGAATGGTTCTCCCCTGCTGACACATACTTTGTTTCTATGTTAATGTTTTCTAATCTCTCAGATATGGGTGCTTACCACACACATATCTTTCTTGCATCCTAGAAATTAAAACTGATTGATGTGCTAGACAGGTGCTGATCCACTAGTTCACCCTTAATAAAATAAACAATACAATATTAATGGAGCACTTCAGTTAAATACTATCACACCTAGGTGTACACATGCATATACATACTTAAATTGTTAATGTGCTGCTGAAAGGATTTTTTATGTATATGTTCTCCTATACTTTCAATTCCAGTGTGTACTGTGGTGTCACCAAACAAACTGAAAATATACAGGATAGAGTAAAGGTAATTACCTTGTTTTTTCCAGAACAAAATTACTTAAGTCAGCCCTTAAGATGTCTTTAGACTCAGACCATAAAAACTGCGTCAACTAGCAAATATATAGTAGAATACTGCGATAAAAAAAACTATAATCTATGCTTATCACAACAAAGGGAACAGGAAAACAGGGGAAATTAACATCTAAAAAAAAAAATAGAAACAAAGGACCATCTGTGACCATAAATGAGATATTACTATTATTGCCCCCTTAGTATGGCTCTCATATAGACTAGAGCATTGTGTACTGGCTCGAGTAGTGCAGGTTTTCTGTATTTACAGTATTGTATATTGTTGTATGTAATTGTGTACTATGTTGGCAGATTATGTATTTTTTCACTTTAAACTTTATGTTTAATCCCTGATTGGGGATCCGTGGGTTCTGTCTGCATTGTGATAATTACCAACTGTTATGGGGTGTGTCTCCTTTAGTTACCTTACATTCCTCTTGCAGGAAACACATTCTGTGGTTCGTGGGCAGATGCTCTTCATTTTGTCTTTGTACCAGGGAGCGTGATGCTTTTAAAGAATTTTCCAATAAAGTCAATTTTATCTTCAGTGTGGAAGAACTGTCCATTTGTTTTCTACTTATCCCCTTGCACCAGTGCTGCCGCTTGCTTTTGTTACTATTTGAGGAGGGTGCTTATGTGGTTTCTCACCATTGAAGCTCTGGGTTTAGTGCTTGATATCTATGTATAAACAGGGTCTGCTACATACTATTCAAATTCTCAATGTTACAAATATGTTAACACACCGATAGCATGACTATTTTCCTGGCTGTTGGATTATTATTTTATTTAACTGACATAGAGAACAAACTACACACGTGACTGTCTGTCTACATAATGCTAAACATATGTGAATAGTAATATCTGCTTGTATCATCACAGATCCCCTCTGCCACTAATGTGCAGTGTAATGATGCAAAGAGCTGGTCATTCATGCTAAAGTAGGGGTATCCAAGTGATTTTCTGAAGTGGGCTACATGATCTGAAATGCATGTCTCTAAGTGTCACATTACAGCAACAATGCAAAACCAGCTATAGAGAAACCGTCTTGTATTTATTTAGCAATGTCAAAAAATGTGTTTGGTAAGGCTAATGAAATATGTGTAGTTAAGTCAGTTAGGCCACTTAAGTTTGCTTGTGCTCAGATGGGCTACAGTTGGCCCAGGCACCCCTGCTGTAAACTGTACATAATACTGTTATTAATATTTGTAAAATTCAGTTATCCCTTGCTTAAAAATGTCTATTATTAAAAAGGTTATAAATGTATTTAGAGCATTCACTTTGCAAACATAGCTATTATTTACCAAATAAAATGTGTTATCTTCAGCTAAGCTCACACAAAAATTAATTTCAATCTTTTATTGATCTGGTTCAAAACACAGTGACTAATTCCCTGTGGCAGCTACTCAAATCACAATAGTTTCTTCTTAATTTAGACTAGCAGCATTTGTCTTTATTGAACCAATGTTCTTTATTTTGTGTATGTGCGCTGTTTATTTATTCTTCAGCTTTGCCTTTCCTATGAACTTTGCAATGAATGTGTAGCTGGTTAATTAAGTCTCTTTATATTATTTTGTAACTATTGACAGCTAATACATATTATAGTAACCGAAAAAACAATATGCAATTAATTACTTTTACAGTGATAAATTCAGTATAAAAAATGTAAAATTGATTTTTTTTTTACTGTTACAGTTTATGTTTCAAACATTTTAATATATAGCATATAGTATCATGTCTGTAGCAAGAGGAAATCAATATTATGTGCAGGGTAATTGGAGTTCCTTTTGAGAAATAGAGGGATGTGTTACCACAATTTACGTAAAGAGGGTAATAAGGCAATTTTATCCCGAATGTTGCCTTTAGATGAGAGGAGAATTCATGTTAGGTGTAGATTTACAGATGACAAAATAACAGGACAGCCTCTCACTTATCATAACAAATGTACTGGGTACTGTAGAATTTGGATATAATAAGAATTTGGATATAATAAGAATTTGGATATAATAAGAATTTGGATATAATACTTACATAATTTGAACAAAGACATGTATTCCATCACGGTCTACCCTTTCACACATCGATAGTTTGTTGATGATAACAAATCTACTAAGATGCTCCCCTTTAGACCAGTGAGGCTGAATTCATGGCACACATGACAGCAGAGTATGATTTGTCAGACAACAAAGTATAGCATCCTTGTTTGTATTGGGCAGTGTTGGGGGTACTGCCTGGTGGCTTGCACCCCGTTGATGATTTAGATTTTTCTGTATTTCTTGTGGTCTAACTATTACTGATTTGCTGCACAGTATTGTGTCAGGGAGCAGGGTTTTGTGCTTAAATTGTAATAATGCAGAGGACTTGGGGATGAAGTTATATGCCAGCTATTTGCATCATTACAGTGCATATCAGTGGCAGAGGGGATCTGTGCTCATACAAGCAGATATTACTATTCACCTGCTGCTGTATTGTAATTAGAAAAGTGACTCCATCTTTCTTCCTTAGCCAACATAAAGTTAGGATAATGGTATCCAAACTGGAGTACTGTACTTATGATGTTCAGTCAAGTATCTGTCTGGCAGAGAATATTTGGGCATGTTGTTCTATAGCAGCTGGGGTGCCAATGTCAAGCTTTCAGTTGTGGAACACACCAAAATAACCATGATGTTCAACCAACCAAAGTTGATCTAGTTATCAACATGGATGCCAAAGGTTATAAACTAGCTGCTAGAATATGAAGGCTAGCACAACAATATAATCACTTTAAAAAGTATAGTCAATGAAGTAAGAAATGGACAGGAATGACTGTACTGATTAAATGGTTTTTCTTCATGTGATTGACTGACATAGTGATAAAACAATTAAATTAGTTACGGTAGACAAAGCCCTGGGGCAAGGTACTTAAAGTACTAAGTCGGGCCATGGCTAGACCATTATTATTTATTTTCAGGGACTATTTTAGTTCAATATTTCTTTATTCAAGTAATAGAAGTTGGGGGGGGGGGGGGTTTACATATGATGAAAAGGAGACACAGTGGGGAAAATATATAGGTAAGTTTACATTTTACATTTTAATATTGTGTGTAGCAAATCTATATAATAGATAATATAATCATATATTTAGTATTTCGTAGTTCTTTGGGGTCACAGTGTATATAAACATTTCACTAATAACATTCTTCTCATAAATTTGAAATAATGTATGTATGATTAAAAGAAGAAAAAAAAAAAAAGGGGGGGGGATTGAGGTACATTAAGGTTTGGAAGGGAATGTAGGAAAGGGAGAAAAACTGTTGGGGTACAGGTTTGGCTAACACCTAGTTCACATATTTAGACCGTATAGTTTGTTTAAAATAGATATTTTTGTAATGCAGTTGTATATTTATCGCTATACAAAAATTCTGTCCAGTGAAACCATTGGGATACGTGTTGAGAGTGTCTACCTTGAGAGGTGAGCATGAGGTCCTCAGCGGATCGGATGTCCTCCACCTGCGCCAGCCACTCTCTGAAGGATGGTGTACGGGACGTTTTCCACAGTCTGGGTATAAGGAGCTTGGCTGCGTTTAGGAGGTGTATGGTCAAAGATTTTTTGTATTTAGATATAGGCTGTGTGTTATGGTGTAGTAAGTAAGCGCAGGGTTCGAAGGGAATTTCGGCCCCTGCTACTTCTGTTAATATGTCCGCTATCGCCTTCCAAAAAGGTTGGATTTTGCTACATGTCCACCATATGTGTAAGAAGTCTCCTTTATTGTTTGCGCATCTCCAGCATCTGTCAGAGACATTGGGGAAAATGTTGTGTATTTTAGATGGTGTTTTATACCATCTCGTCATTATTTTGTAAGCATTTTCTTGAATGTTGGCAGATGCCGAGCATTTATGCGCTACAGTGGCAATTTTCTTCCATTGTGAGTCTGTGAGGTCGACTTTACAGTCCGCTTCCCATTCTCTTATGAAGTATGGCTTGGTGGTATATTTGATATTTACAAGTAGTGAGTGTAGCGTCGATATCAGCCTGCGCTGGGGTTCGGATTCTAAGCAGAGTGATTCCATTGTGGTGAGGGATACTACCGGGTTGTTATTCCCAGGAAGGGACTGGATGTATTGTCTTACTTGTGCATATAAAAACCTGTTCAGTGGTGTATTGGTGGCGACACCTGTGAGAGTCGTTATCTCTTTGATCTGTCCGTTCTGTACAAAATGTCCTAGTCTAGGGTATGGTGTATGGCTGTGGAAAAAATCACGGAACGTCGAGGAGCTGGCTCCGCGCTGGAAGTTTACATTTTCTATTATAGATAAAAGTGGGGTTGGGTGGTTTATTAGGTCGGGTATACCTTTCAAATTTTTCCATAATTTAATTGTGCCCGGTACTGTTGGGTGTGTGTGGTCTGCCACTACCTTTTGGTTGTCAGGGACCCATGCTGCTATAGGTATAGGAACATTAAGGGATCTCTGCTCAAGAGATACCCAGAGTTTCTTCGCAGGGATAGACCATTCCACTATTCTCGATAGCAGGGTGGCTTTGTAGTATGACTCAACGTCTGGGAGACCCAGTCCGCCTCTGTCTTTATTACGGACCAGATACTGGTATCCGAGTCTGGGCCCTTTTGAGTTCCAGATGAACTTTGTGATCATTCGTTTTACGTTTATGAAGAATGTCCTTGGTACTAGAATCGGTAGGGTCTGTATTATATACAGCAGTCTAGGTAATATGTTCATTTTAATGACGGATGCCTTCCCAAACCAGGAAAGGTGTTTAGTCGTCCATTTGGCTAAATCTGTTTTGATGACGTTTAGTATTCTGATGTAATTTTTTGTGTATAAGTGTTGTAGGTCTGCAGTCACTGTGATCCCTAGGTATGTGAATGAAGTGGCGGCCCATTTAAATGGGAAGGAAGATGCTAAGGAATCAACTGTATCCTGTGGGAAGTTGATATTTAGCGCCACCGATTTCTCCATATTTACTTTAAAATTGGAGAGGGCCCCATATGTATCTAATTCTCGCATGAGATTCGGTAAGGTGATTAGCGGGTTAGTGAGTGTGAACAGTAGGTCATCTGCGTAGGCTGTTACTTTATGGTGATGGGGGCCTACTTGTATGCCTGAGATATCAGGGTTAGCCCTTATGGCGTTAATCAGAGGTTCTATAGATAACACAAAGAGGAGGGGTGACAGTGGACATCCCTGTCGTGTCCCATTTGACAAGGTGACTGGTTCTGATAACTGCCCATTGATCCGTATACGAGCTTGGGGGGTGTTATATAGGGCGTTAATCCAGTTCATCATGGAGGTTCCAACTCCTATGTGCCGGAGCAATTGTTTAAGAAAGGACCAGCTCACCCTGTCAAATGCTTTCTCTGCGTCTGTAGACAACAGGAAAGTCGGTATGTTGTTGCTCTTTGCTCGGTGTATGAGGCTTATAAGTTTAGTGGTGTTGTCTCTGGCCTCTCTTCCAGGTATGAATCCTGTTTGGTCCCTGTGGATGAAATCGGGGAGGGCCTGTCTAAAACGTGTGCTAAGTACTTTTGCAAACAGTTTCACGTCTGTATTCAGTAAGGATATGGGTCGGAACCCTGAGCAGTACTCAATGTCCTTTCCTGGTTTGGGAATCACCGTGATGTGGGCCTCTTGGGCTTGTTGTGGTAGTAGTTCACCAGTGGATAATTTATTGAGTGACTCACATAGATGGGGTAATAGGAGATCTTGGAAAGATTTATAGTATATTAGCGTCAGTCCGTCAGGTCCTGGGCTTTTTCCTAATGGGGTTTGTTTGATGGCCTCTTTCAATTCTTCTATTGTAATGGGTGCGTCTAGTATCTCAGTATATTCAGTGGTCAGTTTAGAACCCATGTAATGGTTCAGGTATGCCTCGGTTGTGTTTATGTTTGAGGCATCTTCGTTTTGTGTGCGTATGTTGTATAAGCCCTGATAGTAGTGCTGGAACACCGAAGCTATTTTTTCGGCTTGGTATGTCGGTACATTGCCCTTTTGGGGGTCTCTGATCAATGGGATATAATTTTGTGTTTGTTTTGCCCGTAGCGCGTTAGCCAGCATTTTGCCTGGTTTATTTCTTTGAGCGTAGAAGAGGCTACGTGTTCTAAGGGTGGAGTTGTGTAGTCGTTGATTACACAAGGTAGCCAGTTGGGCCTTGAGTTGTGTTAATTCTTGGTAAATTAGCGGGGATAACGTGGTCTTGTGGGTGCTTTCTAGAACTGTGATTTTGTTTAGTGTCTCCACTATGGCCGCCCCTCTCTGTTTTTTGAGATACGCTCCAATGCTAATAAATTGGCCTCTAATGACCGATTTATGGGCTTCCCAGATCATCTGTGAAGATGTTTCTGGTATGTTATTGATGTGAAAATAAGAGGTCAGTGTGTCCCTCAGTTTTTCCATGCTGGATGGGTCTTTCAGTATTGTCTCGTTTAACCTCCAGTTGCATTGTCTGCTCCTCAATGTGTGTATGAGTATCGACAATGTGACCGGAGCGTGGTCACTCCACGTAATTGATTCTATGCTTGTATCTTGGACTAATTGCATGTGTCTATGTGATATGAAAATAGCATCTATCCTCGAATACCGGTTATGTGGGGGGGAATAAAATGTGTAATCTTTTGTTTGAGGGTTCTGGGCTCGCCATGTGTCGATTAGTCTTGCTCCATTCAGAATTTGTTTCAACTTACGCGTCTTTGTCCCAGAGAGAGTGGCGGCGCCGGCGGAGGAGTCTAAGGAGGGATCCTGGATCATATTGATATCTCCTCCCATTATAGTGATGCCTTCTGTGAAGGCCTCGAGTTCCCCTATGATGGAACGCAAAAATACAGTTTGTTTGACATTTGGTGTGTAAACATTAGCAATGGTTATCCATTCTGGTCCTAAAGAGCCCTTAATGAAGATTGCCCTCCCATCATTATCTTTCCATATTGAGATGTTATTTAACGGGAGTGTTTTGGCAAGGTATATGGCCACTCCCTTTGTCTTCTTAAAAGGCGAGTGTGAGAAATATCCTTTCGAGTAATAATAGTCATAGAGAATAGGTAGCCTGTTTCTGCAGAAATGTGTCTCTTGTATCAAAGCAATGTCTGCTTTCAGGGCCTTCAGTTCCCTGAACATTCTTGCTCTCTTCCCGGGGGAGTTGAGGCCTTTTGCGTTGATGGAGACTACTTTAAGTTGGAGTGGCCGGTTATTGATCACTGGTTTGGGACACGAATTATTTGTATGGGGGTTGGCGTTTGTATTATCAACTGCCATTATATAGGTGGGTGTGTGTTTTGAGGTGTCTTTTAGTAAGGTGGTGCCTTGCCTGTATGGGGGAGTGGGTGTCACAAACATGGGGTAGCAATCGCGTATCTATACGCTTAACTGTTTGACTATTCTGAGTAGAAACATATATTACAAATGTTATCGCACCTATGGTGCAACCCGGCTGGTCGGCTGGGTGTACAGACTTGTGTTGGGAGACATCCCTAAACCTCCTTGGAGGGCTGGGATGCATCCTATTATACAGATACACTTCTGCAGTGGGGGGGGTCAGCAGTGATGTCAAGAACATAAACCCTTAACAACAAATGGACTACTAGGTACATGGGTCTGCCTAGCCCAGTAGCCCGAAACAGCGAACATATTACAGCATATATTCAACATTAATTCACTTGAACATAACAGGGGATCATAATAAGAGGGGAGGTATTTTTCTTGCTAAAGTGTAAAATATATTTTCTGAACCGGGGAATACGTTACTCAGGTAATGTCCCTTCGTTTGTTGAGTCCCAGGATGAGATCAATGAGGTATGTTTCTCGCATGGTTTTAATGTTCAGTGTTCGGATCTCCATGTGCTATGTGCACAATGGTGGTATGGTTTCATTGCTCTCCTGCGTTTAGTGCGTCTTCTGGGATTCTACGCCTTGGGCTTGGTCCCGGCCTTATGCGTCGTCTCCTTTGGGGCCTAGGTTGCCATCCTGGTTGCGGCATGGACGGTGGCAGTGTTTCATCATTTGCGTATTTCAGCCAGTCTTGAAGGTCCGGCGCTGGTATTTGAAGTGCCTCACAGAATGGGGTGAGGTCCTCAGTACCACGTAGGATCTGGGTTCCTTTGTCATTGCGGACTGTGATCGACAGTGGATATCCCCATGCAAAGGGAATGTTACGTTCTTTTAATAATTCCGTCATTGGTTTTAGTAATTTCCTCTGTTGTAGCGTCATCCAGGCCACATCTGGCAAAATTTGGATCGGTGCGTCGTGGAACGATATATTTCGTTTCTGTCTTGCCTTGCGTAGTACCTCTTCTTTAAGTGTGAAGGAGTGGACGCAGCATATGATGTCTCTAGGCGTACGCGCATGTATTAGTTTGGGTCTGAGTGCCCTGTGGGCCCTATCCAAGACAATGGTTGAGGTTGGGTCTCTTTCAAGAATGGAGTTGAAAATATCCGTTACAACCTGTATGGTGTCTTCTTTGTCTTCTGGTTCAGGGACTCCCCTTATTCTCAGGTTGTTTCTTCTCCCACGGTTGTCTAGGTCAACCAGTTGGCGGGAGAGCTGTGTGGTTAATTGCTTTTGGTCTCTTAGTTGTCTTGCCAGTCCACTCATTGAAGTTTGGATAATAGAGTGGTCTTGTTCTATTGTGGTAATCCTCTGTCCTTGTTGTCTGATGTCGTCTTTGATCTCCGCCATTTCGTCTCTAATGGCTGCCCTGATCTGGTCCACTGCTGTTGTAAAGTCTTTTCTGACTTGTGTTGTTAGGGCCATTAAGTCCATTTTCGTTGGCATGTTTTTGAGTTGGGAGTGCAGGGTGTCTGTTATGTCGCTCACCCTCTCTGTGTCTTGTTCTCCCTCAGATTGAGAGCCGCTTCCCGCCGACGGGCTGGACGGCGCCATGACAGGTGAGGCCGCCAGGGACTGGTCGCGTGGCATCAGATACTGGGTAAGTGGGGTTATTGGTGCTGGTTTGCGTTTGTGGGGTAGCGGGGTTTGTTTCTTTTGTTTCCCCATGTCGTTTCAGCTGTTTAGGTGAGTAAAGTCCTGTATTATACGCTGTTTTGGCTTTTGGCGGGCAGGAGCTCCCTAGAGACACGTCTGCTCACATCGCCTGCTGGACACGCCCCCCTTCAGGGACTATTTTATTTTGTGTGTTGGCAAAGATTGGCATAAGGCATATGCGTTGCCCATATTGAAAAATGTATCTAAATCCCAGCCAGTCAATTGTTGTCCTCTAACTCTGGCATCTATGGTGGGGAACCTCTTTGATGGATTGCTAAGGCAAAATATTCAAGAATTCATCATAAACAATGAGGCATTTATCTCAAGAATCCAAGTAAGAGAACACTTGGGGAATGACCATAACAGGGTTTAATTTGAGTTTCATGCAAAAAAGCAAATTGGTAAATACTCCACCAAAACACTTACTTTTAACCCCTTAGTGACAAGACATTTTCACCTTGACTTTCCCTTGGTGACAATGGCTGTTTTGACATTTCTAGGGTGTTTGTGTTTAGCTGTAATTTTTTTCTTTGTCACATACAGTACCCACACAAATTATATGTTGTTTTTATCGTCATAAGAAGGGCTTTCATTAGATACCATTATGTTCATCATATCTTATAATTTACTACAAAGAAAATCATAAAATATGATGAACAATTTTAAAAAACCCACTTTTTCTAACTTTGACCTAAATTATGATTTACACAAATAAAATCATTAAAAAAGATCCCATCTAAATAGTTTCTAAATGTTCTCCCGAGTTCAAAAATATGCATGTTTCCATATTTTTCGGTATTTTTATGCGAGTTATGGGGCAAAAACCAAAAATAGTGTTTTTTGGGTTTTTTTCTATAGTGATCTTTTGACCCCAACCCGAACCCAAAATTTAACCCTAACACTAAATTTAACCCCAACTCTAATCCTTATTATATCCCTTAATATTTTTTAACTTTAATTTAATTTTAACCCTATCCCTTATGCTAAAAAATATTTAATTTTAACCCTATAGGCTAATATAGCTAAATAACCTGTTTTTAATTAATTAAATATGTATTTTAAATATTTTCCATTGCAATGCTACTAAACTACCACTAGGGGTAGTCAAGTAGCATATTCAGAGCGACGGAAGTGAAGTTACTTTCACTTCCAAAGCTCAGACCGGCAGAGGGCTTAGCCATATTGACGGAGCAGCATGCTCCGTCAATATGGCTCCCCACGATCACTCCGTGGGGCGATCGTGGGGGTCCCAAAATAGAAATTTCGGTGCTGGCTATTGCCTCGATGTCGAGGCAATAGACCAGCACTGTTAAAGCGGTTTTCTCGATCGTTGATCGCGAAAACCGCTTCATTCACTGCAGGACGTGCCTGGCACGTCCTTTGTCGTCAAGGGGTTAAAAGGGCCAACTATCGTTGACCTCGTTGAACATGTAGCATTTGTTTTCTGGACAAAACAGAGAAGACAAGTGTAATTCTTTTAAGCACACATTACAAAGGTGCACATCCCAATATATACCTTTGGGAAACAAATACAAAAGTTACAAATCAAAACCAATGTGGCTTACTGGTAATGTAAGACAGGAAATACAGAACAAGAAAAGACATTCAAACATTTTAAAAGCAAGGGATCAGCAGTATCATTTATAGAGTACAAAGATGCCAACAAAGCCAGCAAAAAGGCAATTAAAATGGCTAAATTGGAAAATGAGAAAAGCATTGCTAAGGACAGGAAATCTAACCCCCAAAATGTTTTAAGTATATAAATAGAAAAAAGCTAAAGGCAGAAAATGTTGGGCCCTTTTTATCCTAAATGAGAAATTTGGTTAGTAAGGACAGAGAGAAAGCAGACATGTTAAATAATGTTTTTGTTTTGTTTATACTGAGGAAGAACCAATTGATGAGCCCCTGCTGCTGTAATTTACGGAACCATCACAGCAAACATGGGATTGACTGACCCAGGTAAAAGTGCAATTAAACACTGTTAAGATGGTATAAACCCAAGCGTACTTAGAAAGCCAAGTATAATTCTGGCGAGACCATTATTTTTGTTCTTTAGGGATTCTTTTAGTTCAGGTATAGCACCAACAGACTGGCGAAAGGAGGATGTCAGGCAATTATTAGCCAGTGAGCTTGGCATCTAAAGTGGGGAAATTATTTGAAGGATTGCTGAAGGTATGATGGGCAGGCAAGTAGCAAATGAGGTTAAATATAGGCAAATGTAAAGTTATGCATTATGGGAAAAATACTAACAATGCAACATATACTTTAAATGATATCTCCCTTGGAAAAACTACTAATGAAAAGGATTTAGGAATAATTGTAGATAACAGACTTAGCAATTGTGCTCAATGCCATTCAGCAGCTGCAAGGGCCAATACGATATTGGTATGTATAAAACTGGGTATTGATTCACAGGAGGAGGTTACTTAGTGTAAAAAAGTGACAGTGCCAAGTTACTTAGTAAATAAGTACAAAGTAATACATATAAATTCACAGTGTGTATTCTAATACACATTGCAATTATTAGAGTACACAGTGTGAATTTATTTGTCTGACTTTGTACTTTTTTTAATGAGTAACTTGGCACTGTCACTTTTTTACATTGTATATATTGATTGATTGTATTTGTGTATACATACTTGCTGAAATGTGTGTTGTTTGCATTGATTTTACACAGCTGTTTGTATTTGGGTGTTACCCCTCTGTTTGCTTACTAATGATTTAAGCGAGTAGATATGTAGTGTTCATTAATTTGCCCATTAGAAGGCGTTATAAAAATCTGGGAGTGGGAATGTATCTCTTCCCTGTGGAATAAATGCACCTTTTCACTTTTAAAGTGCTTGTCTTATGCATTATTGATTGTTACTTTGGAGGAATTGTGTGAGACCTCAATCATATCACTTATCATTTTTTGGTGTGTGGACCCACATATTGATTTTCAAAATGAAAGTCGACCTCCAAAGTTTTTTCTTTGTGCTGAAACTGTATCTTATTCCTTAACAAGTATGCCAAACTGAGTTTTACTTCTCACAGAAACCCCAGCAGTCATTAACAAAACAACATTTTGAATTGTTATACATCAATTTTCTTAACTATGAAAAATGTCTTTGATTTATAGCTATCCACTATTTATTTTTTGAATTTCCCTACAACATTAGCCTCTACTTTAGAAGACTGTACAATTGATCTATAACTGTTAATCAGTGCTTCCTAAAACATACATCTTAATGTTGTATGCTTCAGGTTCGATTCGTGTTTTATTGCTTAAGCTCTGTCTGGGTTATGTTTAAAATACATGAAAAATTGATTGTCGTTATAATCAAACCAAGCCTGTAGGCTCAAGAATTTGAATCGGCATTCTGTTGTTTTATTTTATGATCAATAAAGTTGTACTGGCAACTTTCTTTTTTTTTCATGCTATTAAGATTCATTCCAATATAACCAAAATAAACACGCTTACCTTGCTTTGTTAGTTTACATTGCTACACAAAAAACAACAGGTAGCACGCCATGCAGAACACAGAATGGAGTGGTATTCGACGCCAAGAGCAGATGCGTTACACAGCAACAAAGCATGCTGTTGGCACTCATCTGTAATTAGAAATACCAAAAGGGCTGGATATTTTAAATATTATTTGTTTTTTATTTTAAAATGATATAGTTTAAGTCTGAAGTTATGTGCACTTCAGACTAAGAAAAGAAACAAACTGTCATGCATAATAACGTTACATATATTTTTAAAGTCCTCATAAATTGTATATTGTTGCATGATGGGTTACAACTAAGTGGACATAATAATGTGAAATAATAATGTGCTGCGTGCCATCTGTTGCTTAACTCCAGCAACTAAAGGAGAGTTATTCAGCTGCTTTGGCATCACAAAAGTTATAGTTGATTAACAAATTACTAACTGCACCTGCCTTGAAAAAATAGCATAACAAAATCATACCTGCGCACAGGGAATGTTTACTGTGCCTTGATTATACATCTCTGGCCCAATCATATCACTAATAGTGGGAGCATATATGTGATGGAGATTGGCTTGAATGGAGAGACAGATGGAGAACATAATGGACCCTGCTCTGTTCATGATTATCCCTTATGGTGAATGTGAGTAACCACTGAGCTGTTCTTTTAAAATGACTTATTGTACTAAAGATAACTTGCACAAGAATGGTGCACATCTCTATTTTACATTTTTTAAGATGCACACTTGTGTGATTGGAAGAAATACTGCATTCTCTATCTGAGTCGTCAACTCCCTTCGTTTTCGTAGCCTCTACAAAGTCCAAAAAGCGTTAAGTGGTCTAGTAATGCAAAGTATCATGAACATATTGAATAATGATTAATGCCAGGGATGGCTAATGTTGGCACTGTGGATATTTGGGGATTCTATTTACCATGATATTCAGCCAGTCATATGTAGTGTCCTAACTGCTCCATGCACAACCCTAACTAAGTTGTGTATGATATTTAACATTATCTTATGAAATTCTGGTATATAAAGTATGAATAACACATGTATATAGTAGATATAGTATGGATATAAAGCCAGATTTGAAATGGTGAAGGGCAAAACAGATAAAGTTAAATATATGTATGTAGGCAGCCAGTTAAAGTTGGTTATAATGACATGCAGCTGTGAGTGTGTCTGCTCATTAAATCTTAAAATGTGCACTGCTATATTAAAACAGGAATGAAAGCAAAGACATTGCTTAAAGTATGCAAAGCACTTCTGAATCTCAGAGTCATCCTTTACATGCCTATGCCAAGGGCACCTGGAGTTACTGTCATTTAGATTAAAACCGAACATTAACATTTTACAGTGAATTTAAGATGATCAAAGGAATTGAGAAAGAATGTAGCTCTGCATTTATTTATTTTATCTTTCAAGTAATATGATTTGTAAAAAAAATTACACAACCACGTGCTTGGCTGTGTAATATACAGGTGCTCTCTACAGATTAAAAGGAGGTCACATGACCTACCGGCACTTAAACTTCAGACCACGTGGGGTGCATGAGAGGCAGCATGGTATGATTTTTATGCATCTGGGCAGCACACGGTCACCTTGCTGCCTGCCACTAGAACCAGGGAGCTGGGTGCTGGGTCATGTGCTGGAATAAGTCTTGGGTCTGCAATGTGGATGATGGGGCATGTTGTGGGGTGCTGGGGTACAACCACCCCTGAAGAAGGCAAAACATGTTGGGTGTTTTGAGCCACTATATTTTATTTTTCGAAAAAATGTCTTTTTTTTAAGTAACCGTATACATTTGTTAATAAATATATTTATAAATTATATGCATTTTTTATTGTTGCCTTGTACTGATTAAACATGTTTTAAATTTACCATATGGTCACCCCCTTACATTCTATCTTCTCCTGAGAGCTTGTGCCCACAATAGCTTCTCTAAGTCCTGTATGTGCAATGTGGGTGATGGGGCATATCTTGGGTGTGCAATTTAAGTGATAGGGCATGTACTGGGGTAACTCATGGGTGTGCAACGTGGGTAAAAGGGCACATCCTGTGGTGCCTAGAGCAGCACAAAAGCGAAGTACCCTACTTGATGTATGCATAAACATTATACATGGTGGACATTTACTGGACTTTGAGATAAACAATTTAATGGTGTTCTATAGACCTGAACAGACCTTGCCAAGAGCTTTGGTGTTCTTGTACGGACGATATGCCATATTTCTAGAGGTATGACAGTACATTATTATAAACCAATGTAATGAATGAGGACACTGTGAATACTAAACAGAACATTACTAAACTTCAGTACATGGCAACCATTGTTTAAAGGTTGAAGATATAACATGAAGAAAATAAATCTAAAATTTATGTTCGAGGACACTTTGCTGAAGGCTAGAGGGTATAACACAAAACGATTTAATAAATTCTGCCAAGACGGACTCCAACTGAATTGTTCAATACCTCCTCTGTATATCTCCTATGAGACTTAATTAGCTACAGTACATATGTTTTTAAAATACACATATCATTTTTCATGTGCTAGTGGCTTTACACTAAAAATTTTTTTGACCTAACCATGTGTAAACTAAATAAATAAAAACATTTAATAAATAATAACTATTAATCCTTCTTTAAGTGAAGTATGTGAAGTAAACTGCCCCCAAAACTATCAGTAATGCATAAACATTACAGAAAATGCATTTTATTATATTTTTATCTGTACACCTATAATATGTAAAATTGAAGAGTAGTCTTCATTTGATAGTGAAAAAGTAGGGACATGGTGAAACATAATCTTCAATCTCCAAATAAAATAAGAAATATAAATCGCATTTACAGATGATGTGTGGGCAAAACTGGTAAGGGGACAATGGGTCTATGGCATTGGTTGTATCGTGTGGTGATGTGCTATACAGTCAGAGGGCCATGTGGCTATCTTACCACCATGTGTTGATAGTGGTGCATTGTCAGTCTATGTTTCCATCCACACCATGAACACGAAACAGTACTGTGATACATGTGGCATGATGCTGGGAGGGTACATATAAGCTAACATATTTTGAAGGTGAACAATTACTAGTCATGTGATGCCAACCTTTAGCAGGTCACCAGTACTGTCATACCAAAAGAGATATAATGTATGTGTGTAAAATAATATATGTTACAGTATGTACATATGTATATTTGGCAATTCCTTAATTCCTATTAGGGTTTCTAAGTGGTGCATGGGATACATGTGTGTTACATTTTTTAAATATGGTATTACAGTTTAAATTTTGCAATTTCCATATCAATTAACCACTTTTTTATGTACTTTTAGGACCTAAAATGTCTAAGTCTCCAAATTATTTTTGGAGATTTGAAATGTCCAATATTCAGTCATTTTTACTGAACCTGGGAAGATTTTGGGGGGTTCAGCCCTTTATGAATACGGGTTCCCCAGGCCAAGTTCCTCAAAATTATATTTTTGTTGAAGTTGGGGTGAAATTTTGTCCTTAATGGATAAAAATTTAGGAAATCGGTGAATAGACGAATTGTGAAATTCTATGGGACTGTTAGCCCTGATCTGGGACTTTTTGGGGCATAATGAATAAACCCCCTAGGACACTTCCTACCATCCTTGTCTTCCTGTGAGTGTGGTATTTGGACATGCTAACCTACTAAACAGTCTTAAAAGTGGTTTTCCATGATTTCAGAAATTATTATTTACAGAATGTTCTCAGAACAAGGTTTAAAGGTTTTGTCATTGACCTTAAAGGCTCACTCGCAATCACACTTTCTGAACTGCTATATAATTTGAGAGAAAAGGTCAAATTTAACTCAGTAGGTTAAACAATCATCGTACAATCATTGGGTTGTGAGTATGCTCAAAATGTATTCTCTTGATATTTGTTTTCAGTTTTAAACCCAAATGGTGCAATGGAAGCCTTTCAGTAAGGCCAACAGGACTATTCAATAAAAGGTGAACTATGGTGAACTGCAAGAAAGCTTCAAAAATCATGCTTTACTAATTGAGTTTAAAAATTCTTAGGTGTTGAACTGACATCAGCAAAAGGTAAGTAACCAGGCATTATATGGGGTGTCTACCATAATGACATATATTATCCTGGAAGTAATAGAACAAAAGAATCAAAACAGCTTTTTACCTTGAATTGACTGTTTCTTTACTAACTAATAAAAATCCTCTTAAGCCAAGTCTAGCTGGAAAATGTATTCTAGCAGGTCAAACGGTTATGTGTGGGGTGTTTGCGAGAACAATTTCAACAACAAAAGCATAACACTGTAAGTGAACAGGTTTTAGCAGATTTAAATTTACCACCACGGTGTAAGTTTAATCCTTAGATTAATATTTTAGCTTGTGAAGAGTTACTGAATCAGTCAGCAATTAGTGCGACAATCTCTCTAGATGACCAGAAATCAAAGCATGCATTTTCATTTCTTTTAGATTTATTTTTAATAAAAAACAATTTACTGCTATTTTTGTGAGTTTCAATCACATCGAGCCTCCATATTTTGTAGCTCTGTGTGAAGACTGTAAAACCTTAGGTCATTGCGCTATTCATAAAAGAGGAAAGAATGAAGAACACCAGCAGCAACAGCATAGTAGCACTGCTATAAATCAAAAATACGAGGCACTAACAAAGAGTATGAGTAAAAATAAACTCAATATTTCTTTTGCTGATAAATTGTTTCCCAGAGAAAAGCCAAAAAAGCTGAGGTATAACAATGTCTCAAATCAACATTTAGTAACAATTTTATTTGCAACTTGTTTTTAAGGCATTTGTCTGGGTATTTTTTATTTTGTATAATTATGTGATGCCAATAAAGTTATTGAGGCCTTGGTACACATTTGCTATTGTAAGTGTTCAGTACAGAGTGCAAAATGCAGAAAGTTAAGATTAATGCTAAAATCTCCATTTCTCCTGTTTTTTTTCAACAAAACAAATTTATTGGACTTTATTTGGGTTTTTTAAACTTGGTTGGAAAATTACCACATTTAAATTTGTATTTTATTTATTTTTGCCTGAATTACTTCTCAGTCACCTACACCACCATCAGGTAGTCACCAGGAGCCCTGGCCCTTGATCACAATGACATGCTGAGCTAACTAAAGTACAGTGGCATCACAACAAGGGCACGAAGAGAGTTGCACCAGGTTACACCATCATAAGAGGTGAAACCAAACGTCATGTCAGCATTGTCGCTCAACACAGATACCATAAAGAATTCTGCAGGGGACAAGTTCCTGTGTGCTGCTTTAGTGTTCAAATGACCTGCCCTGCTCTCTCCCTTCATCCTGGAGTTAATTTCCAGAGTCCACAACTGATGAGGGTGCAGACAACTGCATTGTATTTCCTCCTGGGCTGGATAGAGATGGTGATGGTAAGTGAGCAGGACTTTCCTTGACCACACAGGAATTCCATGCTAGATAAAGGGTTATGGTGATCTTCTGTTCTGGATGTCGAGGGTATGGAGATTCCCAGGGGTAACAGGTAGGGAAGTGAGAGGCTCAAGATAGGGAAGGTGGTTGTGAAGTTTTTATATCAGGTATTAAATGACCAGTGTTTTTAGCTGTGAGATACATTATTTACTTTTAGAAGATACTGGTTATTTATTAACCACAATTCACTTTTCAGTCAATAAAACCCATCCAGGCTGTCTCATTACCAGTCTTATCCCAAATATATTAGCTTTGCTGCAGTGGCCTTTTCTACTGATTCATAGTTTATTCAGTGGGTTCAGGTATGATAATGTCTATTCACCAAACTCATAATAGTGATGAATAAGAAATACGAACAAAAGAACAAAATATACATGAAGGGAAATAAAATAAAGACAAACATAATTGTTAAAATACTTTAATAAAGAAGCAATTGGTTATTAACTTCACAGTGTCATCTCCATCCCCAAACAGCTTGCCAGCGCCATCTCTGCCCCCATATTGCCAGTGATATAACTGTCCCCAAAGAGATTGCCAGCACCATCTCTGTCACCAAACAGTTTGTCAGCTGGTGCTCCAGTCATAGTTGTGTAAATTGCACCAGTTTACTAACCCTTCCCTTCTCTCAATACTCAAAATGAGGTCTCAATAGTGCTCTGTACATTTATATTAGCACTTCCTTTCTACTGATAATAACTCTACTTATCCAACCAAACATTCTGATCGCAGCTCCTACTGCTCTTTTACAAAGGCTTTTTACCTTTAAGTCCTCTGAAGCAATTATTTCTAAATGTCTTTCCTCAGAGTCTACATTCTGCTCTTGGGGTTTTACTCTTAAGGTGCATTATCTAGCACTTATCCACATTAAACGTCTGTTGCCACCATTCTTGAGTTTACCTAAATCATGTGCCATTTGGCTTGTCCCTCCTGAAGCATCATTCCTGTTGCAAATGTTTGTGGCATCAGCAAAAAGACAATATCACTAGTGAGAATATTAAAGTGAATGGGTCCAAGTACAAATCTCTGAGGTTCCCCACATGTAACAAGACCTTGCTCCGAATATACTTATTGACAACTCTTTGTTGTCTTTTAGTCCCTAATACATTCAGCAATTATATAATCCAAAATCAATGATTGCAGTTTATTGATAAGTCTTCTATCCTTTCTGAAATCTAGACAAGCAATGTCTACTGCACAGCCCAGATCCATTATTTAGTCACCCAATCAAAAAAAGCAATATTATTTGACATGTTTGACTCATTGGCCTATAATTGTCTGACTCTTCCTTACTACTTTTATTTTGAATGGGCATATTCATAATTACAATAATTAAATGTACTTTGAGAGCATGTTATATTTGTGTGTGTTTGATTTTAAACAGCATAGTTTTAAAATCAAAGTGGTTTCTTTAAAGGGACAGTCTAGTCCCCAAACTCACTTTGGTGCAAGATGAAGATTACTACTTGTATAGAGCACAGACTTTTATCCCTGTGTGATTTGATGCAGGCATTCTGCATAAATCACATTTTTAATATTTGACTCAAGCCCTCCCCAGTGATTACTCTGCATGTTTACTGCAGGTGCGGCAGCACTGATTCTATAGACGCTGATGAGATAAAGTTTTGTTTCATATAGTCACTTCCTGTCCTCCTCAAATTGAGCCTATTGAGTGGCCTATGAGTGACCTTGCTCTTGTACATATAAGGATCTCTTAAAAGTGCAAAACATTGTCTGATGACATCACTAGAGAGACAGGATATTCCATTCATTTGAATGACATTATTCTCATTAGTTCCTGCAGCAAAAAAAAAGGAAATTACTTTTACTCATCTAGTGTGGGCAGTCCTTGTTTCTTGCAAACTGCTGTAATTTCACAATTTCTTCTAGCTGTAAGTATTACATATTTTAAGCAATGCAAAATGTAATACATGCATTTTAAAGTACTTTGAAAGCACATTAATATGCATTAATATTTGGAGGATGCATTTTGGACACTAGACAGTCCCTTTAAGTTCAAGAAAGCCGGATTGACTAAACACATTCTACAGTCATCTTTCTGAATCTGTCAAGACATATCATCCTTATTTAAAAAGTATGCAAGTTAGTAAGGAATCCTAATAAAAGTCTGGACAAGACAAACTAGTGAGTTGAGGGTTTAATAAAGGGATAAAAAATACAGCTATAATATGCACTCTAATGTGCAACATCTTGATCAGAAACACGAAGAGTAAAGTTCTTGCATAACATAGAAAATTTAACATGTGTATTTTTAATTGTCATTTCATCTATTTGTAGACTGCATGTTAGTCGTGGTTTTAACTTTTTAACTTGAGATTAGGAAGGATCTGTAATGTTGTACCCTTTTTGCATGCTAATCAGAAAGGTTTAATTTGCCCATTCACACACTGGTGTATTAATTGTGACCTGAATACTGATCCAGTCTGTCATTGGGATTCAAGGATGAATGTAGACAGAAGTCTCCTTTGCAAACCTTTGCCATTGCCAACTCACTAATCAATATACTGTTTGTAGTAATTATAAGATTTGCACAAATGACTTGTTTTTTTAGAGACTGCTCGAGGCCAGGTCTATAGTATCATCATTCAATTTAATACAGAGCCAAGGCAATTTTGGCACAAAATAAACAGACTTCTTCATTAATGGACCATTTTATAAAATGCTATTTCAGTGTCTAATCTATACCAAGAAAAAAATCCATATCTAATACAATGGCATTTATTAAGCAGTACCATATATTTTTGTGAACAAATGTTGATAACTTAATGATACAATAATGATTAAATATATTTATATATTGAATGACATGATGTCACGTACAGCCATAGGAAAAAGAAAGTACACCCTTTTTTAATTACATATCAGGTCATAGTAACAATAATATGTTCCTTAGAAGGTAATTGGATAACTACAACCTCAGATGAACAAGAACACATGAGATCTGAGTACACATAGGCGTGCGCAGCCTATTGCATTAGGGTGTGCACCCTAAAGCACAAACACACACGCCGCACACGTGTGTGTGTATAGATATATAGATAGATATATATCTATCTATATATCTATACACACACACACACATACACAAATGCACTCTGCATACTTACATACAGACCCTGTGCTCCGCTCTGCACCCTCTCCTCTGGCACTGCGGCTGGGCCTCACCCTTGCGTTGCCGTGACTCCGCCTCTGCGTGACGTCACGGAACGCGTGTACGCGAACGCGTACATTACAGGGGAGGTCTGAGGGAGGAGAAAGTCCGTCCTTCACTATGCGGCGCTTCCGCTCGCATAGTGAAGGATCGGATTAGGAGACAAACTCGGGCGGCAGACGGCAGTGCAGCACGGAGGTGAGAGAGCCTCAATTTTGAGGCTTGATTAGGGTGTGCCCAGGCACACCCGGCACACCCCGTGCGCACGCCTATGTGAGTACACCTTATGATTCAGTAGTTTGCAGAACCACCTTTAGCAGCAATAACTTGAAGTATTCTGTATGAATTTATCAGTCTCTCACATAATTGTGGAGGACTTTTAGCCCACTCTTCTTTACAGCATTGCTTCAGTTCATTGAGGTGGGCTGTAATTTGCTTATGTACAGCATTCTTTTTTTTTTCTTTTTCTATTATTTATTTATAAAGGTTATTTAACACTTTTTTTCACAAAACAGTACAACAAATATCCATAAATTACCAGTTAGTTCTATTAATACCAATAACACTGAATCCAAAATTACAGACATACAGACATACTGTGAACGTGACTGTGAGCAGGAGGTTGCTCTATAGTAATTTAAGCGTGTGTGTTTGTATAGACATACTAACACAAAGTTTTATTTTTTAAATTTTTTTGGGATAAAATGACCCAATGCGGAATTCCCTTCTGACCCCGTATCTCAAAAATGTATTGCACTTGGCCCACTGTCGAAAGTATAATTAAGGTTCATCATTTAATAGCGTGCCCAACCATAGAGACCAATATGTCTCAATGTTTGCATTATTCCCTATCTGGAATGAAATCCCATGCTCCATATTGTATTGGAACTTAAGCTGGTCTGTATCTGTTTTCAAGTGGGGATCTTTTGTTTCAGCCAATATCTTGAAATGACAGCTTTCGTAGCCATCAACTGAATTATTAGATATCTTTTTGAGAACTGGAATTTTGATATATTAAAGTGAAATAAAGCAATCGGCATATGGTCCCCAATGTCTTCTCCCATAAGAATACAAATCTTTGTTTGAGTCTTTTCCCATTTAGAATGTATACCTTAACCCCATCATTTATGTCTTGAGGTTCCCACCTCTTTATTACACCTCCAACAGAGGCTCGGATTATCTGGATTGATTTTATTCATAATCTTTGGAACCATATGCCATTGGTGTAGAATTTTATTGTGGAGTTCGATTATGTTTAAGCAATGGAGAGATTTTTTGATTTCCTTTATTGAACAATACCACAGATCCAGTTGTGTCTCTTTCCCCAGTTCTCTGTCCCAATTCTTCCAAGATCTAAGTTTAGTCTCGGCATCTTCTAGTCTCAAGACCTCATAGCAATTTGATATTGATTTAAGATGGTTATCTTTTTTAAATAGGTTATTGGTTATTTTAACTTGTTATACATCCTAAGGTACATAAAAATCTCTTGTGATGGTAGATTGAATATTAACTGTATTTGTGGGAAGGGAATTATCTTGTATCCCTCCATCAGATCGATTATGGAGGAAGTTCTTGTTTTAGACCAGTTCTATATCTGATATATTGTACTTAATGATATCAACAGGGCTATATGGTGATATTTTATCTTCCATTTTTTCCCCCTATATTTCATCCACCCCCCATATAGATCTTTTATATGGGGAATCTCAGTTGTTGATAGAAATTCTAATCCAGCCTTGGCATTCATCCATGATGTGGATGACAGATCCCTCGTACCCAACATAGCCAATTTAATTCTGTACCAAGGTTTGTTTTTTGATGCTGGGTCCTGCCTTCTCTGCAGATGATAAATTCTACTTGCCTCATAGTATCTAAAGATATGTGGCACAGACAGAGATTTTCCATTCCTTTATTAGTCCCATTGTTGCTAGTTTCATTATATAACTGATAGAAATTCTTTGTCATTAGGTCCCCTATCTTTGGAGTAATATGTATACCCAGGTATGTAAAACCCTCTTGGGTCCATGTAAAAGTGAAATCATTAGCCAACGAGTTAATCAATCCTACATCTAAGTTTATGGGCTTAATCTGGGATTTCCCCACATTTCATTTATAATTGGAAACTTTACTATAATTTTCTATTTCAGATTTCTCTTAATGATGCTGCTGGATCAGTGAGTGTAAGAACACATCACATCATCAGCGTAGAGGGTGATCTTGTAATTAACCTGATTCAGAATGATCACCCTGATTTGACTGTTTGCTCTTATAATAACTGCTAGGGGCTCTAAAGAGAGAGGCCAGAGGGCAACCCTGACTTGTACCATTACTTACCTTATACCATCCACGGAGATGCCAGGGCCGAATGTCTTTACAGTCGGGCCGGAATAAAGTGCCATTATAGCTGTCTTAATTGATCCCTCAAATCCATATTTATCCAGGTTTTGACTCATGATTCTCCAGCTGACTCTATCAAAGGCCTTCTTAGCATCAAGTGAGAGGGTCAGCTGTGGGATCCCCCTTCCTTCCACATATGTACAGCTTTCTTAAGAACACAGCATTTCAATTGGGTTGAGGTCTGGACTTTGACTGGGAAATTTCAACATCGTGATTCTTTTTGTTTTCAGACATTCTGTTGTCGATTTGCTGGTGTGCTTGGGGTCATTGCCCTGCTAGAAAACCAAATGTCAGACAAGTTTTAGTTGTCAGACAAATGTCCTCATATTTGACTCTAGAATACTTTGGTATACAGAGAAGATCATGGTTTAATCAATGCTTGCAAGGTTCCATGGCCTTAGAACCCTTGCCAGTTTGAGAGGCAGCAACAATTTCTGAGATTACTGCTGATGTCTTTCCTCCCTGGCATTGTGTTAATGCACACCTAATTGTTACAGAGCAGTAACTTTGGCTTTTATAGATGTGGTCACACTTGCTGATGATCAATTAATCAAGGGCATTTGCTTAGCAGCCCCTGTCTGCTAGTTAGACTCTTAATTCCTATGGAAGCAGTAAGGGTGTACTTAGTTTTTCACACTCGGCTTCTCCATGTTGCTTTTATTTTTGTAAAATAAATCATGGCACAGTTTTAAGACCTGCTAAGAAACAGATTATTATTATCTCCTTACGTGCAAAACCATATAATTCGAAGAGTGCGTACTTCCGTTTTCCGATTACTGTAATAGGAAACAAACAAATTGCTAGCAAATGTTTATCTTTTTTTTTTTTTTTTTTTTTTAAGTTTTATTTTTACAGGGATAACATTGACACAGTGACACATTGGTTCAAAAAGAGATTCGAGAAAAAAAGAAAGAAAGATAAGGGAGAAAGGAACCTAGACAATATATGATTATCTAGTAACAGTATTCGCTAGGTCATGCTCCATGATATGTATTCTATATTCTTATATTCTCCCCTTGCCCCCCCCCCCCCGGGCCTTCCTGCTAACGTGAAAAAAAAGGGGGGTCTGGAAAGGACAAAAAAGATGGAGAAAGAGAAGAAAAGAGAGGAAAGGGAAAAAAAATGGGGGGGGGGGTTGAAAATAAAAAATAGTAGTAGAATCAAATTTTAGTAATCAAAAGTGGAAGGCTAGAGTAGACGGGGGCGAGAGGTACTTGGCAGTGTGTATTGACTAGGTAAGTTCAGTTTGGTCCATGTGTCGCATTCATACTAGAATAAAGATAAGAAAAAGAAAGAGAAAGCTCTCATGAGGACACCAGGGGCGCCGGGCCCAAACGCGTGCCGGCATCTGGGGGCACGGCGAGATCCCATCGGGTCTGAAAAGGAAAAGGGGAAGCAGGTGGCAATAACGCTGATCAGAATTTCTAGGGGGTTAGGTCGATTGCTTCACAAGTGGTTAACCATAGCCCCAGGATTGAGGATTGGCTACAGAGGAACCTTTTTCCATGGAAAGTATAAATGTAACATGTAAGGATAAATTATGTACTGACTTTTTGAGTTGTTCAAAGGATTTTGTCCAATCCTGAAGACTGGCTGAGAACTCGATATCTTGTTCCCTTTTAAGCCACGAAGGGTCCTTTCCCAATGGAAGGGTATTATCTAGAAATTTTGAGATTTTACTTATGTGTTTTTTACCCTCGGACAATTGGGTGAAAGCATCAATTTCAGGACTTGCAATTATGTTTATTGAGTTGAGCAGGTTTCTTATTCTTAGGTAGGTGAGTTTTTCTACTGAATGTAAGTTATATCTGGTTTTGAGTTCCTGGAAAGAGAATATTGACTCAGATGAGTGGATTTGAGACAAAGTCAAAATTCCGTTTCTCCTCCAAATTTTAAGGTCTATGTTTTCAATATAAAGGCCTAGTATATCTAAAGGTGATGAGTGAACTAATCCATTTGGTGTTTTAATCAGAGATTTGAATTTCTTAAGGGAGATTGCTATGTTTAATACAATACTGTTTGGGAATTTTACAGCTGTGATACTGGGGTTGTCAATATATAAAATATGAAAAGGGTTCCATTTTCCACAGGAGTGCTTTTCCATGCGATACCAGTCTGTTTCCCAAGAGGAGTTTTTATTCCATTTTAGAAAATATGATAACATCGTTATTTGATGTATCCTCTCAATGTTGAGAAAGTAGAGGCCCCTGTGTTTCCTTTTATGTGTCATGGAATTAAAGGGTATTCTCGGTTTTCTACTGTTCCACACAAAGTCTGATATCGCAGTTTTAAATTGAGACAAGTATTTCTTGGGAACTTGTAAGGGAATAGATCTAAACAGATATAACAGGTTCGGAATTAAGTACACGTTAATTGTATTAATTCTACCTAACCATGAAATCTCTAATCCCATCCATTTTTCCAATTTGTTCTTAAAATAGGCTAACATAGGTAAATAATTGGCTTGAATAAGGAGGTCGGGATTTGTCCTTAATTTAATTCCAAGATAATCTATTTCATTATTTAAAGATTTCCAACCATATTTTTGATGTAATATTTCAAGTGTCTTATTGTCCAGATTGGCTGTTATTATCTGGGGTTTTTTAAGATTTAATTTATAATTTGAGAAATGACTATACGTGTTGATCACCTTCAAGGCTGCTGCGGCTGATAATATTGGGTCTTGAAAGGTAAGAAGGATGTCGTCGGCGAAAAGGGAGATCTTCATATTTTGGTCTACCAACCTAATCTCATGAATTTCTGAATTTTGCCTAATAAGAGCTGCTAAAGGTTCTATTGATAATAAGTAAAGGGGGGGGGGGGGATAAAGGGCAGCCTTGTCTAGTGCCATTTCTAATATCAAACCAGGTAGAATCTAAGTTGGCACCCATTACTTTTACTTGTTTATAATGTTTTTTAATGTACATTTTTGTGAGTCTTGCTGAGAGTCCTAGTCATATAGGATAATTATAACCAGGGGGTGTGTGCTCACCACTTTCCCCAATCCATAGAAATTAGTAAGGAGTTAATTATAAAAATAATGTTGGGGTTGACAGCAGTGGCACTGGCCCTGAGCATGTTTACAAAAACATCACTCCTGCTTATATTCTCTTTCCAACTCCATCAATTTCCTTTAAATGGTGAAGAGAGCCCCATGAGTTGTCAGCAAGCTTCTCAAATGCTCAAGTTGATTACTATTGACTTATAACGCCACAACTAGCAAGGTTTCTCTAGTTTGCCCTTCAGCCGTGTTAGTCATTACTGTTATATTAATAATATTACAAGCTTTTCTTTCATAATCTAGTCCAACTCCACTGTTGGTCATGGTGAATATTTACTGGACAATTTAATGATGTTCTATTGACCTTCACAGACCTTGTCACAGACATGTACTACTCCCTCAGCCTTCACAAAGGTGGCATGTTTGTGTGGATAAGTTGAAATAGATGACTGTGCTGCACAAAAGAGAAACAGGTGGGGGAAAGAAAAAAAGTAAAGTTTGAGAAATTAGATTACAAATTTGCCATAAATTTATGAAATATGTAAACATTATATTTAAAGTAAGGAAATATAAGATGTCCAGGGCAGGGAATAATAACATTAATATATCATTTAATAGTAAATTAGTCTAAAATCAATAAAACATGTAAAATACACATTGACAGTCACACATATACAATCATGATTGATTTGCCATAGGAATTGCAACAGATGTTGGTATTAATATCTGAGTGTATCACAAGACCTTGCGCATTTTGCTTTGCAGCTTCATCAGAAGTTAAGAAGAGCCCTTTATATTTATGCTATACTACTATTAAAGGATCTCAATACTACCCTTCCCTGCCTTGGACTGATTTGATTTTCTGATGTTGAGCTGAAAACTTTCCTTTTTTTCACCTTTTTTCTATTTTCATCCCTTGCAGTGTGCAGCAGAGTCATCTATTTGCATTTGTGTTGTTCTGTGGGTTGTGCTGTGAACCACCTTTCTTCTTTTTTAACTAGCAGCAGCAAAAACTAACTATTTCTATTTACTTTTGTTATGGTCTGTTTTTTTTTTTCTATATATATATATATTAAGTGCAGTGACCTTATCCAGATTCTATTGTATGTTTGTGTGTTAGAAAATGTCCTTATACATATAGGTAAATATATATTGTTTGCTTAATGTTTGCTCATAAGATTCCTTAGTTATAATAAATGTAGTTGGCCATTATACTTTGTGTGCATATGTAATTGTATAATCCTTGAGGTAAACACTTGTTTACATTCATGTAGCCATTTTTAATGACAATCAGTTAAAGTACCAAATCTATTTTAGAGGCCATGTTCTATAAGCAGCAAATGCTATGTGTTTAATATGCAGACAACATAAACACCATCGACTTCATTTACTTTTCATCAGAATAGCTTGTGTGATGAATGCAAATAAACATTACACGCATGCATTGATGCATACAGCATGACAACAAATTATTTAGACTGCAGTTACGTTGAATATGCATTATTGTCTGATAGTTCCAGAGTTAAAAATGTGGCTATGATTAACATTCACAATTAAGTATGAAAATAGAAGCGCAGAATTTCTCCAGTAAAACTACAAGTAGAAATGATGTATGACAGACAGACACTTCTAATATCTCCCTGATAATGCGTTTCCCCTGGATAGCTCATGAGCTGGGTCCCTTGATGATCATTGGTTTATTTTTCACAAGAAACATTGTGTATTTTTTTTCCTATATCAATTACATAAGCAAACTTTGAGAAATTATTCATCTTAGCTATTAAATGTTTCTCTTTTGTGGAACCAAAGTTAAACCTTTACATTTTATGTAAAATTATATAGCGCTGTATCATGCTTAAAGGGACTCTGTGACCTACATATAATTTATACTGTGAATTTAGAGACTAAAAAAATCTATAAAAAATGTTCTATATATTGCAAGAACTGCAAACAAATGCATAGCTTAAGAGAAAAGCATGCTTGAAAATTGTCTGTGGTATTTATGCCATCACTGGTGGCTTTATATGCAAACTGTCATGAGGCAACCCATGTGCAGGCTCATCCAGGCTGTATACAGTTATTTCTGTATCCTTTTTTTTGCTTTGCTTGGTTGATTATGATTGATGCTCTCTCCTGTATCCACTTCCCATTTTGGCCACAGAGTGGCACCTACCCAAGTCTAGCCATAGACCGGTGCCTGCCCAAGTCTGTCTATTGCCTGGCACCTACCAAGCCTACCCACAGACTGGCACCTGCCCAAGTATAGCCATAGACCGTTACCTGCCCATGGTTTCCGGCATTTGTCCAAGCCTAAGCATACAATGGCACCTGCACAAGTCTAGCTATAGTCTGGCAATAGCCTGTTAAAGGGCTGTCCTTGGAACAGCTAAGGGGTCCCCATGTCTTAGATCTCTGTAAAGGGGTTGTCCTGCCTTAGAGCCCTTTTATAATTTTGCCCTGTCTTAGAGCCCTTTCTTGATTTCTGTTCAAAGGTTCCCCTGTCCCAGGTTTCATTGTTCCGTTATTCTCTTGTTCCAATCCATTTCTGATTTTCCTGCTGTTTGTTGTTCTGTTACATTGTAAGTTTTCCTGGTAAACTCTTACCTTGTTTTTCTGTTCCTCTATTTAAATTTTGCCCTGCCCATTCAGTTTGTTTCAAGCTTTTATTCTGTGCAGTCCTGCTACTGGTATGTTTTATGTCTTGACATCTGTGTGATTGTTTATTTTTTGTTATTAGATTTAACTACTAGTTTATTATTAGCTTTAGTGTTAGGGACTTGCCTATGTGAGCTACCTTGACACTGGTTTGCAAACTTATTATCTTATGGCCATCAGGTGTAAAAAAAATCCCTCATGGTTTATCATCTCAAAGTATTAGGTTAGTTCCTGTATTTATATTTGTATGTTTGTTGTCTTCTTAGCCCTGTTGTTTGTTTGGTATCCTATGGTTGTTTTTTGACTGTGTTGGTATTTGGTTCTGCAGTATTGACTTTTGCCTTAACCCTGCCCATGTATGTTTCAGTTCTCCCTTTACTACTTTGTCTGTCCTGTAGACCTGCATTCTGCTTGGTTTATTCTTTCTTTGTCTATGGACATCCCGCTATCCTATCAAGGTTGTGTTCCATGCCTGTTCCAGGATGTCTGTAGGGTACCTTCAGCTTCAGTATTGGCTACATTGGATACAGCAGACAAGGTCCTGGAATGTGGTTAGACCAACCTGGGGCCTTAATCTTTTGGGGTTGTGTGGTCACCCTGCACCAGCCTCTGTGCCTCCATATCTGCACCATAACCCCTGAATTCAACTGCTTAGGGTCCCATGCCACCTGGACTTTACTCATGGCACACACAAACTAATTTTCAATTGAGAATGTGTAATTTGCATATCAGGATGATGTCATAAATTGGAGACACTACAGACACACTTAAAACACATATTACTCTTAATTTATGCATATACTTACAGTTCTGCTAATACAGTGTATAGAACATTTTTAATAGTTTGTCACACTGTACATTCAAAGTATAAACAATGTTTAGCTTGACATAATCTTTTTCAACCTTGAGCTGCCAGGACAACATTGCATTTACTTTTCCTTAAAAGGGCTCCATCACCTAGTCGTTGTACTGCAAATCTAATTCTGTTAGCAGAATTGCCCGCAAATTATTTTAATAATAGACAACAAATAATTTAATCCTAGCGATGATGTTTATGACATCACCTTGCCACCTGATATGAATATTACACATTTCCCCTTATAAGTACTATGTTTAATATCAAGCCATGAGGACACATTGTAACTAAAAGATACCACAGACATAAATATTGGTGTTTAAAACATATTTTTCTCAAACAATGTATAGATCATGTGTTTATTCTTTACATTCACAGTAAAAACAATGTTTAGTCCCTTTAAGGAAGAAAAATAAATGAAAAGCAGTGGATCTATGAAATAGCACTTCTTACAGACATATTTGATTGTAGCTTATAGAGTGGAAGTGATTGGGCTTTAAATTGTCTTCTGACGGTGTCTAAATAGCAACTCCACTTAATAAACACAGGGCTTCATGGCCCATTCACTTTAATTGTGTAATAAGATGCTTGGAAGCCTGAAAGGCATGTTGTAGAGTTTGTACTCTTAGTAAATAGGGAATGTAACTCTGATTACAATACTGTTGCAACATTACAAGGAATAAAATAAACAAATCTAACATATTCTTTCTAAATCACTTTAATCCAGTGTTTTTCATAGAAGATAAAGTTATCCAACTGCATTTTTTTATTTTGCAGTGTTGTATTTTATGATCCTTTTTCAATCTACATATGCATTTATTTAGTTTTTAAATGTATTTAGTAGCATTTTTACTTTTATTATTTAGTCCAAATGCTTAACCCCTTCCCGACCTTATGACGAGTTAACTCGTCATAAGAGCCGCCGCATTAGCGACCTTATGACGAGTTAACTCGTCATGCAGTCTAGCCGGCGGTGCGCTCCGTGGGCACCGCCAGCTAGTCTGCAATGGGTCCAGGACTAAGCCTCGCAACCGAGGCAAAGCTCCTGGACCCGATCGGTCAATTTCCGGGCATGTGTTCGCGGTGATTGAGTGATCACCGCGATAACATGCAAATTAGATGGCAAAGTCAGTGTGTTCACACACTGACTTTGCCTCTAATTCACTCCCTGTGCTTCACATTCTTATAGTGAAGCACAGAAAGTGACCTGTAAGTAAAAATAAATTAATTACATACACGTAGGTTAAAAAAAAATAAAAAATTAACCCTTTCATTGCTGATCACAGTTTTTAACTGTGATCAGTTTCCTTCCACTTTATGGCCCTCATTTAGTTTTTGTTTAACAGATTTTTTTATTTTTACAATTTATAAAGTTTTTTTTTAATAAATAAAGGTAATTTTAATATATTTATTTAATAAAATGTAACCCCTGCATGCCTGTTGAAGGATTTTTACTGATCTGACATCACACTCTTCAGGGTTTTTTTCTGTCTTTTTTGTTATGGGGGGTTTGGGAATCAATATTTTTCTTTTTTATTAGATAGTTAATTAGGGGGGATAAGTGGGTTAGTGTTGCACTAGTTATGTAGCTTATTATTGGGAAAATAATGGGGAAAAACTTTTTTTTACTCAAAAATTTCCTCTTTTATATGTATTTTTTAATACTAAAATGTAAATCATTTTTATGTATAGGGTATAAAAAGAAAGCTCTAACTGTCCTCTAAAAAACAACATATAACTTGTATGGGTACGTTAAATGAGAGAGAGGAAATTTATGTTTCAAAAACCGCGTATTAAAAATTGAAAAACGCTCTGGTCCTTGGCCCAGAAAAATCCCTGGTCCTTAAAGGGTTAATATTAAAATGCGTTGTTAATATTAAATGACCTATATGGTCTTAAACAATATGCATTAATTAGTTAATTTTTAATGTTTTGTAATACTTACCACCGTTATCTCCTTCCAAGGGTCTCCCAAGGCACCACAGCTCCCATAAAGAAGTGACATAACAGATACTCATTGAGTGTTGACAGGGCCGCCATCAGAATTTCAAGGCCACTTACTGAAAAAATAATTTGACGATTAATTTGCCACTGATAATTTGTCCATTCATTTGTCACTGATAAGCTGCTTATTAATATGCCACTGATAATGTTCTCATTAATAGCCACTGATAATTTGACCATTAATATACCACTGATAATTTGCTCATCAATATGCCACTAATATTTTTTTGATTATCCTTGCAAGCATCATGGCCGATTATATGCCAAATGCTTTAAAAAATAGAGGCAGGGCAAAATTCTATTATGGAAATAGCTGAATTCCTCCTAAAATGAAAAAAAAAAAACATTTCATAAAAATGTAAAAATAAATAAATAAATACTAATATAAAAAGAATTAGTACCGATAGGTACCTAAATGGCCCAAAAACACATAAAATTAATTTCCCCCTAATATGTGTGTGTGTATAGATAACTAGTTGCATTTATACTTATGTTAACTTGTAATACTATATGCAACTATTTTAATAGTGTATTCTACTGCTCTATTGTATGCCTGGCTGTTCACCTCCATGCAGTCGTTCCTCCTGCATACAGAGTGCAGGAGGAGGGAAGTGTCCACTGAATATGACTTGCTTTCATATCTGGAAGCAATCACAGCAAGCTGGGAGATCATCAGCTGGACATCTCCCGGGCAACGGACCCATGGGGACGCTGCTTTGGGCCCCCCAGTAATAATTTGGCCCCTTTTGCCCAGCTTTAATGGTGGCCCTATGGGGCTATATTGTATAGACCCTTTACTGTATACCTGGATGCTCACACATTTCTAAATTCAGCTTGGGGTAGACTATGGCTAGTTTTTGGAAAATTGGTATATGACCCCCCAGTACAATTGCTCTCCTATCTCCTAAAAATTCAAATATATGTTTGGGATGCAGAAGCGCCGTTGGCATGTATCTTCCCATATAGTGGAATTGTCCAAGATTAAATTACTCTGGGACTTTGTATTTGATCTCCTGAAGAGAATGGACAATATTGTTCTTCCCAAAAAAATGGAGATAGCCTCGCTGTGTCTGGGTATTCCATTCTCAGCGGGTCAGTTACAGGTCCAACTAATGTTACTGATAAAGATGGAAAAAGGAAAAAGTTGGATAAATTGCTGTATAATTAAAACATTTTTTTGTATCGGGCAATTGTTTAAAAAAGCTTTTTCTGTTGCCCTTGAGACATAGAAGATAAAACTGAAGTAGAGGTATCCTATGTTTTTTCATGAGACTCTAACTATTGTATACCCATGGGCGCAGAACAACAATTATTACTGGGGTAGCCACTGACCTAGCGGCAAAATTACTTATCTATTGTATATGTTCTGTTATATGTTTATATGTGTTTATTCTTACTGATATGTACACTTCATGTCTATAAATAATAAAATAGTAAAAAAAAAAAAAAAGGTTCATTCTTGGTCCTATAAATAAAAAAATTATCCTGCCCCAATTAAAATTAGTAGCACTGGCTTGTGGATAGTAGCACCGGCCCTTGGGGGGAGAGGTGGATCTCCCTTCGGTGATGTCTTCTCCCCCTGTGTCCATCAAAAGCTATGACAACATTACTGATAATCACCATCTCCTCATGTGACATCTGGCACTCAGAGTCAAAAGTGCAGTACGTGAAGGAGTGCAGCAAGCAGTCTGTGTAAATGCCACCAGCACAGACTGTACCCCATTGAGCTCTGCAGTTAGATATATCAAGGAATAAATGGAACTGGGTCCAAAATAAAAGCACTAACTGAATAAATATTCATACTGATATGAACAGAGCACACATGTCTCTATATCTGTATCTAGAAAAATGAGTAAAAAGATGGATATGTTTACAAGAAACATTAAACATGTGTAGACACATACAAAATTAAAAATACCATTGGCATATGCTATTTTCTTTGCAAATATCTTGTTCTAAAATTGTACTAGTGATGCCTACACTTGGGTAACTAAAAATAATAGATCAGGGTGGTGCAGTAGACATTGCTTACCTAGATTTCAGTAAGGCTTTTGACACTGTCGCACATAGAAGGCTTATCAATAAACTGAAATCTTTGAGTTTGGATTTCAATATTGTTGAATGGATTAGACAATGGCTGAGTGACAGGCAACAGAGGGTTGTAGTCAATGGGGTATATTCGATGCAAGGTCTTGTTACTAGTGGGGTACCTCAGGGATCTGTTCTTGGACCCATTCTCTTTAATATTTTTATTAGCGATATTGCAGAAGGTCTTGTTGGTAAAGTATGTCTTTTTGCTGATGATACAAAGATTTGCAGCAGGGTTGATATTCATGGAGGGATAAGCCAAATGGCAAATGATTTAGCTAAACTAGAAAAATGGTCAGAGCAGTGGCAACTGGCATTTAATGTGGACAAGTGCAAGATTATGCACCTTGGGCGTAAAAACCCAAAAGCAGAATATAGACTATTTGGTACAGTCCTAACCTCAACATCTGAGGAAAGGGATTTAGGAGTAATAATTTCAGAGGACTTGAAGGTAGGTAGGCAATGCAATAGAGCAGCAGGAAATGCTAGCAGAATGCTTGGTTGCATAGGGAGAGGTATTAGCAGTAGGAAGAGGGAAGTGCTCATGCCATTGTACAGAGCACTGGTGAGACCTCACTTGGAGTATTGTACGCAGTACTGGAGACCTTATCTCCAGAAGGATATTGATACTTTGGAGAGAGTTCAGAGAAGGGCTACTAAACTGGTTCATGGGTTGAAGGATAAAACTTACCAGGAAAGGTTAAAGCATCTTAACATGTATAGCTTGGAGGAAAGACGTAACAGGGGGGATATGATAGAAACATTTAAATACATAAAGGGAATCAACACAGTAAAGGAAGAGAGTATATTTAAAAGAAGAAAAACTACCACAACTAGAGGACATAGTCTTAAATTAGAGGGGCAACGATTTAAAAGTAATATCAGGAAGTATTACTTTACTGAGAGGGTAGTGGATGTATGGAATAGCCTGCCAGCAGAAGTGGTAGAGGTAAACACAGTCAAGGATTTTAAGCATGCGTGGGATAGACACAAGGCTATCCTAGCTATAAGACCGGGAACGGGGGACTAATAAAAGTACTCAAAAAAAAAATAAAAAAATTGGGCAGACTAGATGGACCGAATGGTTCTTATCTGCCGACACATTCTATGTTTCTATGTTTCTATGTTTCTACAGGAACTATTAAGAAGATTTAATAAAATGTGAATTTCCAATTGTCTCTCAGCATTACAAATTAGAAAGAAAACTTGCTAAATCTGTCAGTGAAAATAAAGTGACAGGTAAGCCCATCAACCGCAGTGAAGGAGGGTAATGAGAGTAAGGTTTTTAGGCAGAGGACCAGAACAGGGGAATAAAATGGTAATAAACCAAGGGTTCCATGGTTACTGCCAGTGGGTGACAGTGTGATCTACTCATCATCATCTGATGAGGAGGAGGATGAGCTAGGCAACCCACTTGCGGTGTTAGGATCTTCCTCCTCACCAGCCTGAATTCCAATCACCCGTACTGGTGGAGGGAGGTTATGGGTGGAAGTTGTTTATGGAGCAGCGGTATCCTCAGTACAATCAAGCTTCAGTGCCAATTTTGTGTGCTTTTAGAAAATTAGAACATTGCAAGGCAGATTGTATTCATCATTTTTGTGTACAGCTAAAATGCAGGGTTATCTACATCCTGAACTATTGTACATTGACATTAATACAAATCCTTTTTAATCTCACATCATCTTTGCATTTATAATAGCTATTATTTGAATAAGTTAACATAAAATAAACCTACTAACCTATTCTAATCTCTCTGTACATATAAGTAGTGTTGAGCGAACCCGAACAGCACTGTTCGGGTTCGTACCGTACATTACATTTTTTGGACCCCGGACCCGAACACGGACATTTCACTGTATGTTCGGGTTGGAGTTCGGGGTTCAGCGATTACATTGTATGTAATGCTATGGGCTTTCTATAAAAAGAAATAGAGTCCCCATTACATGTATTCCATAAACCGAAAGTCTATAAACCGAATGTCTTTTAACCCATATTTTACTTCATTTTGCAGCTCTCTAGCACTTTCCAGGACTTTTTTAGAGGCATTTTAGTGGCCAAAAGCTCGTGTCCCCATTGACTTCAATGGGGTTCGGGGTCTAGTTTGAGCACGGACCCGGACATTTTTTCGAAGTTCGGCCGAACCTGCCGAATCCGAAAATCCAGGTGTCCGCTCAACTCTACATATAAATCCATATTTCTGTGTACATAGATGTAAGTAGTATGTCAGTAGATGTAGTAGTAAAGTAGTATGTCATTAGTTGTTTTCTTTTTATGGCAGCTATTTGACCATGTGCAGTCACATGCAAAATACCTTATCTGTACGTTTCTCATCTTAAGGTTTGTCTTATTGGCTGCTACCCCTATACTCCAGTGGACACAGCTTCCTGACTAGTGCCAGTTTCTTCTTCACTGACAAATTCTGGGCATAGATCTTTGTCTTTGCCTTCTGCTTCTTCCAGTGTCCTTCTCTGATTTGTGTGTGTGCAGTAATCTGAATATTCTGCTCTAAAATGGTGCCACATGGTCAATATTCATACACAGTTTCCTCAACTGTGATTGACTGTAGGTTCAATATTTTGTATCAATTTCTTGATTCTGGGCCTATTTCCTATGGAGGTTTTGTTTTTTCTGGTAGGATATCTTCTTTGTCTCAGCTACATTCAGCAGGTCTTGGAGTATAATCAGCTATGATGTCACTTTTCAGGGGCACATTGGAGCATATTGGGTAGCTAAAACTTTGGTTCCCAATATGTCCCCGATGTGCCCAAGTTCATTACCAGAGTCACCATTTCGGTTCTGAAATGGTGCATATTGAGTAGACCCCTTAAAATAAAAATGTGGAATGGTAAGAACTTAGATTCAAATCTTTAACTTTATCTTTAAGATAAAAATATTGACCTATTCTAAATTTATTAACGGTCTCTGAACAGCTAGAGATTTTTTTTATTAAGTTCTTTAAGAAGCAAACCCTTTTTGTGCAATTATGACAGTGGAAAACATATGTATCAGAAAGATAATGCACTGTTACAATGTATAGTGAAATATTTAAGTGTTTCTATGAACTAGTTCTGTATATACTATGATGTTAAATTGCAAACGATTTTGTCTAGGATTAACTAACGGTATTCAAGGGTGAGTAACATGAGTTCTGAATGTGACCGTAAATAGTGTTAGGTAGCAGATAGTAGGATTAATGGTCGACAAACATACTGGTGTAATGCAAATTGATTCTGTCCACACATAAAGCAAGGTCAGAAGACACTCAAGGAGACAGGACTCTATAAAACAATCTTACCTCAATATAAAGTCTTCAGTTGGAGCCATCATTCAATTTGCATTATATCACAAAGACCTCTGTCTTTTTCAGCCCCGTCTCCATTATGGTTCTGGGTGCTAAATTACTGCTTCTGTGTTTTCCATGATTTCACAATACAATTTTGAAAAATGATTAACTTTCATTTTGCTCCACCATAGCATATACATTTGTAGTAGAATGACACACTGATGATTTACACATTTTTCAGTAACAATATCCAGTTCTATGCATGCTTGTTTTTAAACATGATTTTTATAAACTTTTAATTATTTTACGTAAATGTATAAAAGCATTTTAACTCCATGAAACTCCTTATTGCTGTGGTATTTAACCAAATGTAACATATATATGTCCATTTATTTTAATAGATTTGTGTTGAGACAACATCACAGCAAAATGCAATAATGAGTGGCCGACCAACAAACAAGGAACAGTTGTCCAAAACAGCAGCCCACATGTTGTTTTTCTTATTGCAGCTTCTGTTACGTGTTGTTTGTAGCCTTTTGCTATATCTTAATATGTACTATCAGTTCTGGAGAGGTACATTTTACATGTAATAAATATCAAAAAAGGAAATTGCAGATATATTCCTGGGTCACCTAATCAGTAAGGTGAAATATGAAGTTATCATTGTCACATGGTATATTGGAAAAGTACAAATAGTACTAAAGAGTTCCCTTTGAGACTAAAGAACTAAGAGGTGACTAATATAGTCCTGGCTCACCTAATCAGTAAGGTGAAATATGAGGTTATCATTGTCTTATGGTGTATTGGAAAAGTACAAATAGTACTAAAGAGTTCCCTTCGAGACTAAAGAACTAAGAGGTGACTAATATGGTCCTGGCTCACCTAATCAGTAAGGTGAAATATGAGGTTATCATTGTCACATGGTGTATTGGAAAAGTACAAATAGTACTAAAGAGTTACATCCGAGACTAAAGAACTAAGAGGTGACTAATATGGTCCTGGCTCACCTAATCAGTAAGGTGAAATATGAGGTTATCATTGTCTCATGGTGTATTGGAAAAGTACAAATAGTACTAAAGAGTTCCCTTCGAGACTAAAGAACTAAGAGGTGACTAATATAGTCCTGGCTCACCTAATCAGTAAGGTGAAATATGAGGTTATCATTGTCTCATGGTGTATTGGAAAAGTACAAATAGTACTAAAGAGTTCCCTTCGAGACTAAAGAACTAAGAGGTGACTAATATGGTCCTGGCTCACCTAATCAGTAAGGTGAAATATGAGGTTATCATTGTCACATGGTGTATTGGCAAAGTACAAATAGTACTAAAGAGTTCCCTTCGAGACTAAAGAACTAAGAGGTGACTAATATAGTCCTGGCTCACCTAATCAGTAAGGTGAAATATGAGGTTATCATTGTCACATGGTGTATTGGCAAAGTACAAATAGTACTAAAGAGTTCCCTTCGAGACTACAGAACTAAGAGGTGACTAATATAGTCCTGGCTCACCTAATCAGTAAGGTGAAATATGAAGTTATCATTGTCTCATGGTGTATTGGAAAAGTACAAATAGTACTAAAGAGTTACATCCGAGACTAAAGAACTAAGAGGTGACTAATATGGTCCTGGCTCACCTAATCAGTAAGGTGAAATATGAGGTTATCATTGTCACATGGTGTATTGGCAAAGTACAAATAGTACTAAAGAGTTCCCTTCGAGACTAAAGAACTAAGAGGTGACTAATATAGTCCTGGCTCACCTAATCAGTAAGGTGAAATATGAGGTTATCATTGTCACATGGTGTATTGGCAAAGTACAAATAGTACTAAAGAGTTCCCTTCGAGACTACAGAACTAAGAGGTGACTAATATAGTCCTGGCTCACCTAATCAGTAAGGTGAAATATGAAGTTATCATTGTCACATGGTGTATTGGCAAAGTACAAATAGTACTAAAGAGTTCCCTTTGAGACTACAGAACTAAGAGGTGACTAATATAGTCCTGGCTCACCTAATCAGTAAGGTGAAATATGAAGTTATCATTGTCTCATGGTGTATTGGAAAAGTACAAATAGTACTAAAGAGTTCCATCCGAGACTACTGAACTAAAAGGTGACTAACATTTTTGTAATATGAAATTTTGAAACATGCACATCTCCCTTGAGGTTATCCGTCCTCTTCAGTTATTATTTTTCGGAGAATGTGGACCATGTGTGGACCATGTATCCCACATAGTATAAATGTGTTTTCAAAGTATCATGGAACATGACTGCGGTATTGTGGGTGGAGCACCTTGTTTGGTGATGCACATCCTTGCACCAGCACAGAAACATATACTGTATTTTCTGGCGTATAAGACTACTTTTTAACCCATGAAAATCTTCCCAAAAGTCAGGGGTCGTCTTATACGCCGGGTGTAGTCTTTTTACTTACCTCATTGCTGTTCTGCAGGTGTGCGCGGCTGTGAGGGAAGCGTTGTGTGCTCCCCTCCAGCCGAGCTTTTTTTTAAAACAAACTTTATTGAAGCCGCGCAGAGCAGCAACGAGGTAAGTACTGGGAAGGGTACTGGGAAGGGGGTAGGAGAGGGTCAAAATCCTGGCATATTGAGGGGAAAATCCTGGCATATTGGAGGGGCAAAATATTGGCATATTAAATGGCACAATAAAGGCATATTGAGGGGCAAAATACTGGCATATTGAGGGGCAAAATAATGTGTCTCAGGTTATGTGTCTATTGGTGTCACTGTGTGTGTGTAAGTGTGTCACTTTCTGTGTAAGGGTGTGTGTGTAAGTGTGTCACTGTGTTAGTGTAAGGGTGTGTGTGTAAATGTCACTGTAGGAGAAAATGCTCGTTGGAAGAGGGGTAGTCTTATACGGCGAGTATATGTCAAACTCTAAATTTTAACTGGAAAAGTTGGGGGTCGTCTTATATGCCCAGTCGTCTTATACACCGGAAAATACGGTACGTTTACAAGTTTTACCAGTTTTCAGAGCTCTCCACAGGTTATTTTTTATTATAATTTGTTGAATATTTTACATATAAAACTAACTGCTTAAATTGCCAAATTGATTTTTCCACGATTTAAAATTTATTCTACATTATGTTAACAACTATCTATGTAGTACCAGCAATTTACTTAGTGCGTGGGACAGAGTAAAAAGGGCATCTACATACTATTTCAGACAAACAGTGAAAGACTGATACATGAGATGCTTACAATCTCTCTCTGAATCAAATAATTATCATAATTATTATGTTCCATCCTCTACCCGAAGCACAAATATGTGCAAGTAATTCATCCTCCATTAGCTGGGAACAAAAGTCTTCTTACATCTGTTTGTTTTATCATGTCTTACCTCTCCTAATTGGCCAATTTTACTTTTATGTCCAGTAGGCAAACATCTGCTTCCATAGCTGAAGTTATTGTAGTTACATAGTACACCATTGGGTATATTTCTATATGGACCAGATGTACTCCCCAAGGCACAAACATAGTTTATTAAGCTGTAACCATGCCTTTAATCTATGGGTTTCTTTTGTTTAAATGAGAAAATTTACATTTGTATTGATACAGACTGGTAGTTTAAAATAAATTGATAAAAATATCACATACAGGAAAAAAATCATAAAAAATATAGATCAGTAGCAGAAAATTAGATCCTACATCTTACAAAAAAAAAACTTTGATAAATGGTATATCCTGTTAATATATACAAAAAAACTTTTAGTGCCATAAGATTTTAATAGGGCATGACTGCATAATTTACTCTTTATAACACCTAATATGTTTTATGCTTCTTCTAGAAGCTATACTACCTTTCATTTGTTCTTTGCAGTTAAGGATAATTAAAAATCCATTACATTTCCTTCTTTGAAATGACACTACATAAATTAGGACTTGGCAGCAGTGAGACCTGCAAGAAAGTGGTGTAACCCTTTTAAAGCGTTCCTACAACAGAAAAGACCATTTTTAAAGACGGTTACAAATTGTTGAAAACTATTTTAATTTCAAGAATGATCCTATCCTGGATTTTGTGCCTATTGGATTGGACACAGAGCAGTTTTGGAAATGGTGATCATAGATTAAAGCTTGAGAGCAGGGCTCTCTACCTCATGTATCAGTCTCTGTTGGTCTAACATGGTATGTAGTTGCCTTCAATTGTCTGTACCAAGCATTGTCAATTGTTGGTGCTATACATAAATAAATGTCAACCTAATGTAATGTCATGAAGCAGTGTCAAAAATAATACATTTGTACCATGGTTAAGGTTAGGAGAAAAGCATTACAAAGCTTTGCATAGAAATTGAGAAATATATTAATACATCCAAAGTTGTTGTTTTTTTTTTTAATAACTGTCCTTTTTTCTTAATACATTGGTTTTCAAATGAGCATGTCAGCATAACAGAAATCTATTCAAGTCAATACAATGAAATACAATTTTTGAATAAAAAAAATTGTCTTGCTACGCATATTTGTAACTAAAATGATAATGAGTCCCCAAAAAATTAAATGGAAATTGTAAGGGAAAAAAAACAACCTTCTTTAAAAATAGGTGGGGTTAATAAGTAGATATACAGAATAAAGTTTCAGTATTATTGAGCTAGCACAGCAGGCAGTGATTTGTGATAATTAGTTTATGGTTTTATGGGTATGCTTGCCCCATTTAATCTGTACCTGTCAGATTATCAATCACCCAAGAGAATGATTTAGCCTACATTCCAAGAGAAATGCATTAAGGGTCCCTTTTCTGGAACTTGCAACTGAAATGCTTTAACCATGTTGAGTGTTTTCTTTATGTAAACAGCTTTTGACAGGGTATTTTAATTTTAAAAAAAATGCTTTTTAAAGAAGTTCTTTAAAATGAATCATGTGTTAATACTAGAGAAAAAATAAATACATATATATATATATATATATATATATATATATATATTTACTAAAAATATTTACTATTGCTTTATTTACATAGTGCATATAATAGGTTAGTGAGAAGTAGTTTTGTCATTTGTCATTCAACAGCACTTATTAACTTTTCATGGACAAGAGCATATATTTGTTGTGTCAAGCCTTCCTAGTTTACTGTTTTTAGTCAACTGTCAGTTATTTCTATTCAGTAGTAAAGATTTGCAAGCTTACCAATTTACTATAGAAAATGTCTGCTATGTTACTGTATTCTTTCTTCTTAAAGTGACAATGGTTGTATTCAATCATGTGAATTATCCCTTATTACTGGTATTTAACACAAGATGTGCTGTTGTGGCCTGTGGTATTAAAAAACTTGAGAAACCAACTCAGGTTATTGAATAGAGTACAATGTATTAATATCCATTACATTAAGTAATAATTCCAAGTCATTTATTCTGCTTTCTATTAATCATACTATGGTAAATTTAGCACTAATAGTACCACATTTTTTAAGCCCATTTCCCTAACTTATGTTTTTCCAGAGATCATTACTGACAAAAGGAAGATATTTTTACAGCCTGTAGTGCCAGCAGACAATCAAAATCATGCATTTCCTAAATTGAGTTAATTGGCTCCCAACATTCTGCTGAAGCATCATTTTACCAATTGACAACTAACACTAGAGTTCATTCAATAGTAATTTGTGGTAAATTGAAAACCAGGTTGCAAAGTCTATACTGAAATCAACACGTTTTATTAACTATGATTTAATAGGTATAGCAAAAACATGGTGGGTTGACACACATGATTGGTCAATCAATTTGGAAGACTACATGTTGTCTGTATGTCAAACTGGCAGGAATTATTATGGATGGAGATAGTGGGATAGAAATGGCCAGGAAAATACTAGTGCAAATGTATAACAAACCACCAAACATTAGTGATCTTCATCAATCACAAATATTAATTTAAGCAAATAGAAAAGGCTTCTCAAATAGGGTGCACTATCATAATGGGGATTTTAAGTAGATTGGAAAAATGGAACCACTATTTCTGCGAAAAGTAGTATGTTTATGAATTTGTTGAATGGCAATTTATGGTCTCAGCTAGTACAGACACCAACCAGAGGTGATGTGTGTCTGAATCTGGTAATAACTAACAATGAGGAGCACTTTAAGTAGAGTGACCAAAAAATCCAAAAAAGCACATTTTTCAACTTTTGCTATTTTGGCTTATGGTTTACAAGCCGGTTGTCAATTTGCTACTTAATAAATAATCTAATTAAACCAAACATTGCATGCACTGTCATTAATTCTTTAATATTAATACTTTTACATGGCATATCGTAAAGGATATGCTCACATTTTACTATTGGATTTTATTACTGATATGTCCCATGTTTTAGAGAGTGTCAAGAAGAGTGTATTAGAGCGCATCAAGAATAACTAAAATAAATTAACTATTCCATCTAAAAGCTATACATAGATTGTCTACTTATATTTTCAACCAATCATAGTCATTGATCAGGGAATGAACAAGCAAGTGGCAGTCTCATAGTGTTAACTTATTTGAATGTGCTGTCTTACATAATTTGAAGCTTTTACCTGTAATTCCTTTACACTTGTATCAGCAAACCATACTATAGTTTACTACATGGATGTTAATACTTGTTGCTGTTTTGTTATATAACATATATATTTAGCCTCCTATTAGGCCAACATAAGTGGATTAAAGACTAATTTTAAAGCCAATTTCAGTGGCCTATAATTATGGGAGGGAAGCTTGATTTTTAACAAGTGCCTCTCTCTCCCACAACTCCATCATAGCATTTTCTCTGTTGAAAGTGCTGAGCCGGAAGTGATGTCACACCACTTCAGAAACACTAACACTGATCTTGGCGTTGCTGGTAGAATCCTAGGATCTGTGTGCATTTCGTTTTGACTTTTTTATATAAATTAATGGATTTGGCCTAAATTTAATAAACTTTAGATTTTTTTTATATTTCTTACAACAATGTTTGCTAGGCTATCTCTCTATATACCTTGTAGGATATTTAATTTATATCGCAAATAACCAAATCTTTACTTAGCACAATGTATATCTTTTCATGACATTCCATTTATTTTTGACTTTTTGTAAAGTTCATACTGTTCATATACAGCTGTAATGTTGAATGTAGCATTATATGTTGTAGGAGGACAGGGGGAAAGTATGTTTAATTATTGAACTATTGTATTGTACAGAGACATGTAAACATTTAGTTGTATCAAAGGTTAACTTACAAGTGGATTTGAATTTTCACTAGCTCAAAGTTTTTTTCATTATAATATATGTAAGAATGACTTAAATCTATTTTTGAAGCAGAACTCATCATGCTGTAAATTACATATTTAAATTACTGGAACTGATGTGTGTGTAATTTACTAAATTGCCTTGTAAAGCTTATACAGCTTACTTGTGTGTGATGCACTACACCGCTGAGCACAAATTTAACATTTAAAAGGCTTGCAGCTGTGTACATGTTTGCTCTTTAAATTATCATAACTAGTTTTGTCTTTATTGTTTGATTCGCATGCCTTATTTTTTGCATTACCACGATATTTGCTAAGGTCCTGAAGCATGGTATTGATATTTTCATGTTAGAAAACTATTTGTCAACAGCCTTTGGAGGATTAGGCACAACCTGACAACATATAGATAGGGGTGCCAATCTTGGTTATGTCAGCATGTTATCCACATAGAACCCAGCCTACCCTTTTATTGATGACCTATTTTAACCCCTTCCCGACCTTATGACGAGTTAACTCGTCATAAGAGCCGCCGCATTAGCGACCTTATGACGAGTTAACTCGTCATGCAGTCTAGCCGGCGGTGCGCTCCGTGGGCACCGCCAGCTAGTCTGCAACGGGTCCAGGACTAAGCCTCGCACCCGAGGCAAAGCTCCTGGACCCGATCGGTCAGTTTCCGGGCATGTGATCGCGGTGATTGCTCAATCACCGCGATAACATGCAAATTAGATGGCAAAGTCAGTGTGTTCACACACTGACTTTGCCTCTAATTCACTCCCTGTGCTTCACATTCTTATAGTGAAGCACAGAGAGTGACCTGTAAGTAAAAAGAAATTAATTACATACACATAGGTAAAAAAAAAATTAAAAAATTTAACCCTTTCATTGCTGATCACAGTTTTTAACTGTGATCAGTTTCCTTTCACTTTATGGCCCTCATTTAGTTTTTTTTTTAACAGATTTTTTTATTTTTACAATTTATAAAGTTTTTTTTAATAAATAAAGGTAATTTTAATATATTTATTTAATAAAATTTAACCCCTGCATGCCTGTTGCATGATTTTTACTGATCTGACATCGCACTCTTCAGAGTTTTTTTTCTGTCTTTTTTGTTATGGGGGGTTTGGGAATCAATATTTTTCTTTTTTATTAGTTAGTTAATTAGGGGGGATAAGTGGGTTAGTGTTGCACTAGTTATGTAGCTTATTATTGGGAAAATAATGGGGAAAAACTTTTTTTTCCTCAAAAATTTCCTCTTTTATATGTATTTTTTAATACTAAAATGTAAATCATTTTTATGTATATGGTATCAAAAGAAAGCTCTAACTGTCCTCTAAAAAACAACATATAACTTGTATGGCAGCGTTAAATGAGAGAGAGGAAATTTATGTTTCAAAAACCGCGTATTAAAAATTGAAAAACGCTCTGGTCCTTGGCCCAGGAAAATCCCTGGTCCTTAAAGGGTTAAGTTAGGTCCTGGATCGTTTATCTGGGATACTTAGTTTCTTTCATGCTTGTCTCCAGAATGCTCGAATTGGATTTGTGTGCAGGTATCCTCACCGTGACCATGCAATAGTTATTACATTAACTTGTAACAGAACAATAGAAGGTGTTACATAGACCTAAATTAACCTTGGATGGGATTTGTGTTCATGTATCCCCACCATAACCATACTTTAGCCTGTCTCCTGCAAATGCTTCTGCCCTGCCCACTTGAGGGGCACCTGTGACTGGGCACTCTGAAACCATGGTAACCAGAAACCCCTTTTGTTGTGGTTCATGGTTTATATGAATTAATTTGCAAAGTTTCACAACAACCGCTGTGTTAAAGTTAATCCAGATGTGAGTGTGCAAATCACTGTAAACACATCAAAAATGGAGTCTTTGTTAGGAGTTCCAAAATTGTGTCAGAACATGTGCTTGGAACTCTTAAAGCCAAATGGCCTGATGTAATCTTGTAATTCCTAACATAGACTTCATTTTGGATGTGTTTACAGTACTATTCACACTCACTTCTGGATTAACTTTAACACAGCGGTTGTTGTGAAACCTTGCAAATTAATTCATATAAAACCACGAACCACAACACATTTCCCAATGGGCTAGTATTAAAAGCAGGGTACGCTTGGATACCTCTGGGGTGGGAATGAGTTATGGTACACATATGCAGGGCAGGGAAACACTCTTGGGATGGGGGGAACATGAAACAAGACATAAGACGATCAACCACATGCACATCAAGTCAGTAAAATTAGTCCAGGGCTCCAATGAGACCAAAGTGGTAGTAGGAAGGTGCCCCAGTAATTATATGTACTCGAATATATTCTATGGCCTTGCCTACCTCCAATTCTGACCATACAATAACAGCCCAGATCAAAAGAGTTCTTTTGTAAGTAAGATCTCATTAGCTGTTAACAACGTAACCTAAAATTTATGGTTATAAACAATAAAACTAGTGTGTGGTTCGTTTATGTACATTTTGTATATTTAGTATCAGTACAATGTATGTATTAAAAATAAAAAATAATACACCTATGCTATTAAAAAGAAAACACCACAAAAAATATTTGCCACATCTAATACATCTGTCCTCAGAAGAGGATGAATGCATAAATAAATCTCAGCCAAGCAGGGTTGAGATTTTAAATGACCAAGGAGGCATCTGATTGGATGACTGCATCAGCCATTTAGTAACCTCAATGGTACCAACCTTTCTATTATGGTCCCAGCCTTTCTATTGACTGCTTTTCAAAACCATTTTGAAAAACAGTCAATGGTAGGGTTGGGACCATAGAAGGTAGTGGTCCAGGGGAGCCCCTGGCCCTATGTATTTCCTAGTGTGGCTAGGGGCACTTGACCAGTCCCTGGCCTTGTGGATACAAAAGTGGGTGCTTGGGGCATTTTTGCAGGTCCCTGGCCGGGTATTATTTTTCAGGGGGGAGTGGAACACTAGGGTACTGAGGTGAAGGGGGACACAAGGTGGCTGTGGGTGACTGTTACATCCTAGGGCGCCTATCTTTAGAATAAAAATTTTTAGGCAATAACTGTGTTTCTTTTACAAAACAATGCACAGCATTTTTGCAGTCCCCTTTGCCAGTGACTTGAATGTTATTATAATTGAACAACTTTAACGTCTACCAACTTTAGCGGCCGGCATTGAATCTGGGCAACGATCTTAAATTCTGAAGTAAAAACTCCCAACATATACTGAAAAATTTCTATTTTTTAGAAGCAGCATAATAGATTGTGCCTTGTTTCCATCTAAAAGAGAAATCATGTTTGCAAGAAAAGTCTATAAATAATAAGGAGTGAAGAAAATATCAGTTCTAGCATCTTGGAAGAAGACTAAAGGGACTCCTTTAAATCATCTACCTTTAAATCATCTAAACATTGTTTATATTGTGAATGGAGAGAATAATAAACTAAGTGTCTATTCAATAAAGAGAGACAGGGATTTCAAACTTAACCCCTTGACGACAAAGGACGTGCCAGGCACGTCCTGGGAGAAACTCCCTTAACGACAAAGGACGTGCCTGGCACGTCCTGCATTGAATGAAGCGGTTTTCGCGATCAACGATCGTGAAAACCGCTTTAACAGTGCTGGTCTATTGCCTCGACATCGAGGCAATAGTCAGCACCGAAATTTCTATTTCCGGACCCCCACGATCGCCCCACGGAGCGATCGTGGGGAGCCATATTGACGGAGCATGCTGCTCCGTCAATATGGCTAAGTCCTCTGCCGGTCTGAGCTTCGGAAGTGAAAGTAACTTCACTTCCGTCGCTCTGAATATGCTACTTGACTACCCCTAGTGGTAGTTTAGTAGCATTGCAATGGGAAATATTTTAAATAAATATTTAATTAATTAAAAACAGGTTATTTAGCTATATTAGCCTATAGGGTTAAAATTAAATATTTTTTAGCATAAGGGATAGGGTTAAAATTAGATTAAAGTTAAAAAATATTAAGGGATATAATAAGGATTAGAGTTGGGGTTAAATTTAGTGTTAGGGTTAAATTTTGGGTTCGGGTTGGGGTCAAAAGATCAATATAGGAAAAAACCAAAAAAACACTATTTTTGGTTCTTGCCCCATAACTCGCAAAAAAATACCGAAAAATATGGAAACATGCATATTTTTGAACTCGGGAGAACATTTAGAAACTATTTAGACGGGGTCTTTTTTAATGATTTTATTTGTGTAAATTATATTTTAGGTCAAAGTTAGAAAAAGTGTTTTTTTTAATTTTTCATCATATTTTATGATTTTTTTTGTAGTAAATTATAAGATATGATGAACATAATGGTATCTAATGAAAGCCCTTCTTATGACGATAAAAACAACATATAATTTCTGTGGGTACTGTATGTGAGAAAGAAAAAAATTACAGCTAAACACAAACACCCTAGAAATGTTAAAACAGCCATTGTCACCAAGGGAAAGTCAAGGTGAAAATGTCTTGTCACTAAGGGGTTAAGGCCAAACAGCTTGGTTGGAAAAAATATCCAATTCAGCTGCATTGGAGAATGTTTCCAATTTTCCTCGTTATAGACTAATGTTTGAAATTGATGTTTCAATTCCCTGCAATTCTCACTTTATTGAGTTGATTCTTTATAATAAATCATCTATACATTGCATAGCAGAATTGCAAAAAATGCATGTTTTAAAGAATAATGGGGGACATGAATAAAAACTCCTGCACTGCGAAGTGTTGGAAGTTTTATAAGAAAAAAAGCACAATCGCCGTTTGATATGGATAATTGTGATTGTGCTTTTCTTTATTACTCCTGACAATTTGCTGTGAGACAGAGTTTTTGGTGGTGGTTGGAGGAGGTTCCCTCTATATATATACAAATCAGGCTTTTTTAAGAGCCTGATGAATGCCAACATAACCTAAATCAGATAACGCAGACTCCTGTGAGTATGCTTTATACATTGGCTAACACGCTTATTAGTAGTATTTGCTGCAATCTGTGTGTGTTCTGTGTTCATACATGCCTCCCATTGTGTTTTAAAAGTGCATGTGACCTGTCCTGTTTATGCACTCGTGGCTTGATATGAAAATAAACTATTTTAACACCTTCGCGACAAAGGACGTGCCAGGCACGTCCTGGGAGAAACTCCCTTAACGACAAAGGACGTGCCTGGCCCATCCTGCGGTGAATCAAGCGGTTTTCGCGATCAACGATCGCGAAAACCGCTTTAACAGTGCTGGTCTATTGCTTAGATGTCGAGGCAATAGACAGCACCGACATTTCTATTTTGGAGCACCCACGGTCGCCCCACGGAGCGGGGATCTAGTTAACCCCTTCTAGAGCATTTTTGGTCATTCAGACCAATAGAAATGTTTACACTTCTGTGGTTTTTGTGTTTAGCTGTAATTTTTCTCTTTCTCATTTGTTATACCCACAACACCATAACACTCACAACACCATACATTTATCACCATACAAATAGTTTTCTTTAGATAACATTATTTTCATCATGTCCTATCATTTACTTGTGTAAAAATGGTGAAAAACACGTTTTCTATATTTTACATGATTTATTTTTACACATCTATAAACACAAATAAAAAAACTGCTAAATTGACAATGTTTGCACGTTTTCTGCATGTTATTTGGCAATAAGTTAAAGTAGTGTATTGCTTCCTCCTAAGAGTTTTCTCCTACAGTGATCTTGTAACCCCAACCGTAACCCCAGCACTAACCCTAATGCCTTTGTGTCAAGGCATTGTAGCAACACCCACTGAGCATAGAAAGTGACTTGTATTTACTATGCTTGTTTCACTGAATGACATGCCAAGCACATCAGTTGTCACTAAATGCTAGTTTTTGCATGACATGCCTGGCATGTCAATTGTCACAAAGGTAACAAGGACCTAGTTAAGATCCCCTCTACTGATTCCATATAACAATAAGGGTCTCTGCCTGCATACAGTCACCGACTTGACCTGGGTGCCTGCTTCCCAGAAAACCATGGCAGCTGGTGGTCAGAGGACAAACTGTTATGTACTTTCCAGTGGCGTCCCGAGGGGGGGGCGGGGGGGGAGGGACCGCACCGGGTGACACCTCCAGCGGGGGTGACACCCGTGCTGCCGGCACCCCCCGCCCGCATCGCGCTGCTTAACTTTTTTTTCTGCCAGCCGCATCCGCTGGATGCGGCCGCCGTAAAAAAATATAATAAAAAAATAAAATAAAATAAATAAATCCCAGCAACCGGATGTGACGTTACCGGTGACTGTGTTTCCCTCCTCCGTGCAGGAGGGAAGAGAAGACTGCACGGAGGAGGCGTCCGTCTGGGAGCAAAGAGCAGCTTCGGTAAGTGATGGGGAAGGGGGGGAGGAGGGTGGCTTGAAACGAGCAGTTTATTACTGGGCATCTGGCTGGCCCTATATTACTGGGCATCTGGTTGGCACTATATTACTGGGCATCTGGCTGGCACTATATTACTGGGCATCTGGCTGGCACTATATTACTGGGCTCTGGCTGGCACTATATTACTGAGCTCTGAGTGGCACTATATTACTGGGCTCTGAGTGGCACTATATTACTGGGCTCTGAGTGGCACTATATTACTGGGCATCTGACCGGCACTATATTACTGGGCTCTGGCTGGCACTATATTACTGGGCATCTGGCTGGCACAATATTACTGGGCTTTGGCTGTCACTATATTACTGGGCTCTGGCTGGCACTATATTACTGGGCTCTGAGTGGCACAATATTACTGGGCATCTGGCTGGCACTATATTACTGAGCTCTGAGTGGCACTATATTACTGGGCATCTGGCTGGCACAATATTACTGGGCATCTGGCTGGCACAATATTACTGGGCTCTGGCTGGCACTATATTACTGGGCATCTGGCTGGCACAATATTACTAAGCATCTGGCTGGCACAATATTACTGGGCTCTGGCTGGCACTATATTACTGGGCATCTGGCTGGCACTATATTACTGGGCTTTGACTGGCATAATATTACTGGTATCTGACTGGCACTATATTACTGGTGTCTGACTGGCACAATATTCCTGGTATCTGACTGGCACAATATTCCTGGTATATGACTGGCACTATATTACTGGTATCTGACTGGCACAATATTCCTGAGCTCTTACTGGCACAATATTACTGGGCTCTGACTGGCACAATATTACTGGGTTCTGACTGGCACAATATTCCTGGGCTCTGACTGGCACTATATTCCTGGTATCTGACTGGCACAAAATTACTGGGCTCTGACTGGCACTATATTCCTGGTATCTGACTGGCACAAAATGACTGGGCTCTGAGTGGCACAATATTTTTGGGCTCTGACTGGCACAATATTACTGGCATCTGACTGGCACAATATTACTGGGCTCTGAATTGCACAATATTTTTGGTATCTGACTGGCACAATATTACTGGGCTCTGAGTGGGACAATACTACTGGGCTCTGAATGGCACAATATTCCTGGTATCTGACTGGCACAATATTCCTGGTATCTGACTGGCACAATATTACTGGGCTGTGAATGGCACAATATTACTGGGCTCTGAGTGGCACAATATTACTGGGCTCTGAGTGGGACAATACTACTGGGATCTGAATGGCACAATATTACTGGTATCTATAATTGTAAGATTGTCACCTCGTGGGGCTCCTGTGTGTTGCATAATTAATGGCGGTCCCATGTGTGCATAATTATGGGGCACTTGTGTGTGGCATATTTATTGGGCCCCATGTATGGCATAATTAAGGGACTCTTTTGTGTGGCGTAATTAAGGGACTCTTTTGTGTGGCATAATTATGGGGCACCTGTGTGTGTGTGTTGCATAATTATGGGGCACCTCTGTGTGTGGCATAAATAGTGGGGCTCTGGTGTGGCATAATTTATGGGGCTCTGATGCTGCATACGTTATGGGGCTCTGGTGTTGCACAAGTTATGGGGCTCCTGTGTGTGGCATAGTTATGGGGCTCCTGTGTGTGGCATAGTTAATAGGCCATCTAACTGGCATTACTAAGGAATCTGTTTGGCATTGTGTGGAGGAAATTCAGGGGGGGGACACCATGAGTTTCCGCACCGGGGGGCACCAACCCTAGTGACGCCCCTGGTACTTTCAAACGTACATGCCAGTTTATCCACATACTAGGGACAATGATTTTTCACTTGTGTTTCTTTCTTAGAAGCACAAGTTTAAAAAAAACTGTTTGGTAGTCCTTTAAGTTATTGCTTGCAATTATGCTAATACATTATAGACAATTTCAGCCATTCTTTATTATTTATTGGAAAGAGTCTCTTTAAGGTCACGCAAAGCTAATGTTAAAGTGGCAATTAATGGTGCTACATTACCTTCAACACTGGCTTATATATGAGTTTATTTATGTATTTACAAATTATATATTATGCCCCCCAACTATTCCAAATTAAGTCTAGGACACCAGATAACGAATACTATGCATATGCCATTGCATTGTTAGTTTAAGTGACAGTACTACCATGCATGTGCAGTTGCACTGACCCTCGACCGCAGAAGCCCTGACTCCCCGTCTTCATGATTGCTTCGCAGTAAGGGTGGTACGTATGATATAATAATATCTAAAATGCCATCATATACTCCAGACTGTACAACAAAATATACACATAATACAATTATAGGCATGCTAGATCAAAAGGTAAGAGATCTGTACATCCATGCACATATAGCAAATATACCTATACACATTCATGTGGGAATATACACTTTTGGTTTGCATGATATGTTTTAGATGTCTTCCATGTGCAGCCGCTGGGTAGCTATTTTGTATTTTCCTGTGCAATGGAGAAATAAACTCACAGGGAAAAAAAAGCCTGCAGCACAGAGTAAATGAGATTTTCACATAAAAAAAGCGTAAATCTGCAAAAAATAGTAAAGCATATTCTTGATCTTAGATTGGAGAAAGTAAAGTCAGAGTACTTGTTTCTTATACCAGTTTATTCCCTCTGGCAATAAAACAAAGATGTTGAAAAAGATATGTAGAGATGTCTCCATTTTAGCCACCATGCAAACTCAGCAGATTCTATTAGTGTTTTTAAATCGGGCAGAAGAAAATAACATCTGAATGATTTGTGTTTTCCCTTTTATGTTACATTTACCTCAGAAAAGTAATGCTATAAATCATTTGCTTTTAAATGTAACACAATGAACTGGATATAGCAAATATTTGAAACTCATATTTATATTTATTTATTATGTGCCATTCTAGCAATAGGAATTTTAGATACATGTGGCTGAGGAATAACTCACTCCATGTTATTAGTTTTAAAATGCATTTATTTATAGAGCACCATTGTGTCATGTAGACATTCCAGAGCAAAAGATGGGGGAGGCCATGCTGCTCAAAGAAGTTTATGGTCTTTTGTTTCAAATGTGCTGTTTTACCTGCCACTTGTAAATTTCACATGTTTTTGATCATTATACAGCACCATCGAATATCATGTTATAAAATAAATGCAGAAATAATTATCAACAATAATTTGACAGATTAATAATAGGGGGATATGCTGCACCATGCAGGTACTGATACTTCTCTGTAAAGAGATCCCTGTCCTTTGCTTTAGTAGTGACTGCATGAGAGATCATGGTTACTATAATTATCTTTCTTTTCTCCATATGTTATGTAAGGGTATAGGAGATATGTGTCTCCTGTGCCGGAAACTATCTATGTACTATACAACTTCACTACTCAAGGATAGAAAGGTGTGATGTCATATTTTGATGCTCGCCATTTTAAAGTTCTAGCACTCTACATTTACAATTATATATTTATATATAATTATATATAAAAAATATTTTGTTATATATAATGTGTTTATATATTAATTATTCATTATTTTCATTCTTTTTATGTCAATAACACAAACAAGAAACAAATGATAGAAATTTACAACAAAGAGACATCACAGAAAAAAGAAAACTATATACAGACAAAAAGATAACAAAATAAATCCACAGTAGAATGGAAATTGAAACCCATTGGTTATAAAGAATCTCTGTAGGTACATGATTATCGTTTACATGTGTTAAACTCATGGCAGAGGGAGAGAACTAAGAAAACTTAGAAGTAACATCAATGAAATGCAGATTTCTGTTTTACAGTAATCTTCCCAGGGAATTAATCTATCCTTGTTAAATTTGTCAGATTGTTTGACATGGTGGATTCAGTCTGATATAACTTATAAACATTAGATACCCAGTCTCTATATGAAGGGGTCTAGTTTTTTTTGTTTTTTTTGAGAGAAATAAATTCCCTTCCTATGTAAATCAGGCCAATAGTCAAGGATTTTATGAAAGTCTTAGCTGGTCTATATGACACCAGAGGATTAGCCTCTTAGGTTATTGTAAAATATGAACTTTCTATCTGTTGGTGTTTTCAATTTGATTCCAGTAGCTTCTTGTTTGTGGACACCATACATGAAGTAGATCTCCATTTCCCTCCCACACCTCCAGCAAATATCTAAAAGGGAAGGAAGGCACCTATGCAAGTCTACCAGTGTTTGGTACCATCTTAAAATGATCTTAAATGCAATTTCTTTGTGTCTACTGACTTTAATTATCTGAGCTATTCAGAATCTTATACATTTTAGAAAGAGGCTGTTGCACAGGTCATTCCTTTGTACATAGCTTTTCAAACTCTAAAATCTTAAAAGGGGAGAACATTTCTGGGTGTTTTGTTTTTCCAGATACATCTCACTAATTCATTTAATGAAGAAGGCTTTGGGGATATAGATTGGTAAAGTTATAGGAACCTTGGGAGCACATTCATCACAATAACACTAATTCTGCCAAACCACAAAAGCCATGGAGATTTGTTAGTACTTTACTTACTTTTTTTAATAAGGGTAAAACATCAATAGGTGCACCGCTATATTTTTTAAGGTAAGTGTCATGGTACCCACCATGACCATCTATTTACCCTGTGAAATGTACCTATGTTGGGTTAAGGCTTCTTTGTTTTTCCTCTGTACATGCTCAGAGAAAGGGCTATAATCACTTTGTGTTAATGTGGACGACTTGCCAGAGACCAAGTTCCTCAAAAAAATTTAAGCCTGGTCTCTGGATGCGTTTGCAGAATTTGGGATTATCCGCACATTGCTGATTGGCCAGCGGTTTAAAGGCCCTTAGCTGAATTAGAGATGAAAGGTGCCGCTCCTTCTCTCATTGGCTTATGGGGTAATAGCGGTTTAGCTATACTTTCAAACAAGGGAATGTAGGCCCTGCCTTGATTGGGTAAAAGTTTAAAGATCCAGCACAGTGCTGATTAGACGCTTGTTTAAATAGCTTGGTTGGCGCTGTGCTGATTGGTTCCCCAGTTAAAGGGCAGACTTGAATACCCGGTGCTGCCAAGTCTGGCCCTGGACCACACCTCCATATCGGTGATTGGTCACTCCCTGGTTGTCCCCTCCTAATTGGTCTCCAACTAGTTTGGCACAAAATTCAATTATTGATTGTATTGTGTGCTAACTTGTAATCTCCTTCCCATTTAACATTGTATGTTAAATTTAATCCTGTTAGAGTTCCTTTGTTCAATTCATGTTATCAAGATGTTCCACTGTATATATGTTTTGTGTTGTGAAATAATAAACGTTCTTCTGATTGTCCCAACATGACTGGTTCTATGTTGTTGGATTAGCCAGTGGGGAAATAGTCACCCAGGGAAATAGTCACCAAGACCCAACTTTTCCAAGACCTTATTCATAAATATTCAATGTACCCTATGAAATTCAATTTGGCATCAATAGCTAATCGATGTATTGATGATTATCTTTCTCTCTGTGCATAGTTAATCAAATTTAGTATTTTGACAGTATTTTTATACCCTCTGGGAACCCTTCCTGTGACAATGTATATATAGTATTCATTTATGTAATATATATATATATATATATATATATATATATATATATATATATATATATATATATATATATATTTAATGTGATGTATAATTCAAAACAGTTCAATAAGGTGATAAATGGTAAGACAGTGATTGCTAATCTTTGGCACATCAGCAATTGTGAAGGTATGTAATAAGATGTTTCATGCTATTTACTTAGAAACAAATAAGAAACAATATATACCTGAAAAAAGGGTAAATTAAAATGTAACTGTGAATGCCCACTAAAAAAGTATGTGGCATTGGAATTGCTCAAAGTTTAATTACTTGTTAATTCATAGATTTTTACAACAATCATTAGTTATTTATATGTTGTGTGGAGAGAGAGCCACTGAGGTCAGCAGAGCATTTAAAGAAAAAAACAATACATGGTTAGTATATAAAAAAATCCTTCTCACTATTAACAATAATGTATCAACTATCAACAAAACTTCCAGTTGCACTCACAATAGTGATGCTCCTTGAAAGAAAGTGGTTTAACAGCCACAAGTAGAGCATTGTATTTTATTTAGAATTTTTTGGCAGAAGTGGTGAAAAAATCAAAACTGAAATAGTTTAAATACCTGGGTGGGTACAAAAATGGGAGAAATGGACCATAGACTGTCATCCAAAGGTCTGAGATAAAAAGAAGTATCAAGTATTAACTCATTATTGAATACAAATAGTGCACTGATTATCTCAAATGTATATTCCTGCTAGGGTGGACTATATTTTTCATGATACTCAGGCAGTCATTCACTGAGCTAGGGACAGAGACATAAATAGATAACCTAAAATACATGGAATATAAATATATGAAATATGAGAAGTTCTGCTTTAACAATACACTATTTTTTATGTAAGGTTTGTACGTGTGTTGTATTGTATGTGATTGTTATAGAAACCGTACTTTCATCATCTAGGCGCACTCTCCACCTAGCATGTTTAGTGAATAGCCACTACTCTGAAAAGTATCTTAGCAGCATGATCACTCCTGCACATCCTACAATCTCAGATCCTGCCCCAACCCTTCACTAATGATCCCTCACTTCAAAAAGGAAGCAGGTCGAGTTAATTCTCTTTCAGAGCTCCTCGTTTGTGGAATAGCCTCCCTGATTCTGCTAAATCATCCTCTAGTCTAAAATCCCTTAAAATCTCCCAAATCTTCAAAACAGATTGTACCTGTTATTAGTTTACAAACTCCTTTGTTGTTCTTATTGTTTTTTTATTAAATATATTTATTCTATATGTTCTCTTTCCAACTTGTAAAAATATATGTATGTATGTATGCATGTAGGTATGTATGTGTGTATGTATTTTTCGTATATTGTTAAATGTGTAACTCTGTGTAACTCCATTCTGGACTGGGTCCCCAGGACATAGTTGAAAACTAGAGAAATCTCAATGTATTCTTCCTGGTAAAACACGTTCTAAATAAATAATATGTATAAGTCACTATATTTTCCAAATTAAAACTATAAGACCATAAGCCCAGGGGGGTTAAACTAAGAATACAACACACATAGTTCCAAGCTCATATTATAATGGATTGTGTGGGACTGAATACTCAGGAAAACAATGGCAGAGATAACTATCAACATCAGTAGACTTGATTTGCTTATTTAAATGCATTATGGTTTCCATAATACAAAAGTGATTTTACTAACAATAGGTTGCAGAAAAGAATCAATATATCTGACAAGCTGTTGCAATAATGATGATGTAATGGCCATTGTTTAGTGTCTGTGGGGTTATGTACATTTTATGAATGACTTCCAATTAAGGCAGTGGTAAAATTGAATATTCAGTACTTAGGTAATTGCCTATACCTATGTCAGTTATTTTCATTAATGACAACTTCCTGAATACACTTCTCAATTTCCTTTTAAAATTGTCATGTGGTGACTGTAGAGGGCTGTTGATAATGTTTAGTTATAACCAACTGGGTTTTTACATCCTTTGCATAATGAACATAAAGGGGCAATTCCTAACTTATTTTCTGTAAGTTCAAAATCCAGTGAAAATTATCATGCAAACAATACATTCCTAAATTTTTATATTTTTAAATGATTTCTTCTCCAGAAGCAGAACTGCTCACAACAAAAATATATAGAGAAAGAACATTTACAGATCAGAATATTAGCACATATATGTTTAAAATCCCTGATATTCCACTCATACTTTTATGTTTTAAATTAATATAAACTACCTGTATAAATATTGAATAACAACTATTCAGCCATCATTGTGGATCTCTCCCTTGGCCCATTTAATATATTTTCAAGAGATTACGGTGTTTACAGCATATCAGATAATGCTTAGTTCACACAGTACTGAGTGTACATATATAGTAGAACATCAAGTATATTTTCATTGTACATAAACCTTGAGGAATTTGTTGAAGTTACAAAAAAAAAACAGCTTAAAAGTAGATGGCTAAAAAGTACAGCAGAAAACATATCAATAGAAAAATAAACAAACATCACTGTTAAAACTCCTCAAAGGCTTTACTGCCGCAGGGTATTTTTATCCAAGTACTGTCCAGAGCAAACAAAAAAAACAACAACAGCATCATATAACTGAGAGAACAGAAGCAGTTATGTAATCTAGATCATTAATGGTTTAGTCTTTCATCTCTGGAACAATCATTGCTACTGTATGATATTATGTGTTGTGTATTGTGAAATTTGAAAATGAAAGTAGAAAGATAACATTTTGTTCATAAGAGTAAAGTGATAGAATTGTGGTATCTGTTCTGGGTACAGGTGCTCCTAAGGGCCATCTTTACTACATGGCAAGGGACCTTTGTAGTGGGTTCAAGCACACTGCAGAAGTTCCCATGAGTCTGCTACTGCTGCCTCTTTTACTTCACATTCTCGCTTGCTTGAGTTGATGACATTATACAGGTTTACATTATTATATATTTTAATCTTTCCCTGATGTACTATGACACAAGGGGGCTATTCGCTCAAGGATGAGTTGAAGTGAGATGACTATGTAGACTCACTAATTTAGCTGTACACTGTGCATGGACAATCCTGGTAAAGGGTATGGTTAAAATGGTGAGATGAAATGTTAAACTCAACTCACCTTAACTCCCATCATCTTACCTACGACTCATCTTTAAAATGTATATTCTTCGTTTGATCTGTGTTAAAAGTCTAAATATACAAAAATACAGTGGTGTTGCATAATTCCAAAAAGGCAGTTTCACATTAGATGTTTTGTTGTCCACAACCCTTTGTCAAGGCAAGTCTTATATTTAACCCCTTAGTGACCGGGTGCTATGCTGCATTTGATGTACCTTGAAGACCGGAATTCCATTATTTTTGTCAAATGTTTACTGAACTGAGAATTTCTTTCTTTGTGTTCAGTACACCCACACAACTTATATATCATTTTTTAAAGGATGGATAGGGCTTTCATTTGATACTATTATTTTCATCATATGATATCATTTACTATTAAAAAAAATATAAAATATGATGAAAATATGCCATAAAAAACACTTTTTCTAACTTTGACCTGATTTTTTTTTTTACACAATTACAAATGGTAAAAAAGACCCCGTCTATATATTTCTACTATTTGTCCTGAGTTTAGTAATATCAATGTTTCCTTGTTTGTCTATGTTTTATTTCACATAATAGGGCAATAAACAATATTAGTGTTTTTTTGGTTTTCTAACCATTTTCTTCTACAGTGATTTTTTAACCCGAACCCTAAATTTACCCCAACTCTAAATTTACTCTAACCCTAAATTGACCCCCACCCCTTAATCTAACCCTTGTAATCATCTGAACCCTCCTTTAACCCTAAATATGACCCTATTTATGACCCTAACTATAGATCTAGGTTCAGTAGATCAAGGGTTAGCTTTTTCCATTTATTTATTTAATTTATTTATTTCATTAATTTTCTATTTTTAACTAGTGGTTTCAGAGCGACGGAAGTGATTTTTTTTTCTCTCTTCCGTCGCTCTCCTCTGGGCACGCTGTATCGGAGGAGCATGCTCCTCAAATACAGCACACCGGTGATCGCGGTGCCCAGAATGTGTTGCAACACTTTACACACATAGGCAGTGATCAGCTTTCACTGCCTATGTGTGTTAACACGCATACGATCACATTCGCGGTGATCGTATGCGCGGGGGGGCTGAGGGGGGGCTGAGAGTAGCTACAGACATGTAGTGTTGCGCTAAGGAGCGCAACACTACATGAAAACGGAGGATGTATATAGGTATACTCAATGTAGACCTATCTGGCTAGAAATGGTGCCAGATCAGCGGAAAGTAGCCACATTTTTTTTATATGAAAATCATAGGTTTGCTGATCACCCCAGAACACAATACAAATTCGGGAAACATACTTGAAATTCGCACATTTTCAACATTGTAGATGGGGAATTGAACTTCAAAGACCTCAACAGTACATTACAAGTACTGTACAAAATATTCTAAAGTGGTTTTTTTCACATGTAAATGGCTATATATCAGTGCCTTTATATCTATAATATCTGATACAAATACCCATCATTATAATACCGTAATTGTTCAAATATTAGAAAAGTTTTTTTTAGAGCAAATGCTCTGAAAAAGTCCCCTAGTCTTATATTGAAGGTTTGTCTTATAATCAGACCTCAAATCAAGGTGTTAAAATACCATAATTTGAAATACCCTAGGATGTCTAGTTTTCCAAAATATATGTTTATATAGTTTGATGGAGTAAAATGTATGGACCAGCTTCAAAAATGGAACATGGGCACAGGCTGACTCCATGGGCACAGGCTAACTAAATGTCAAAATTCCAAGTTGGAAATGTGCACCTCCCAAATGTGGCCTTTTAGCCCCCAAACAAGCCAACAAACCTATGCATGTGTGGTATTCCTGTACTCAGGAGATGTTGCTGAACACATATGGAGACATTGTTTGGCAGTGACACATAACAGGATCTGTGAATTCATGCCTGAAGTACAATATATGTGAAAAAAAACTAGTACCCAAAAGTTTGACAAAGACTGGTGGTATAATTAGTATATGGAAAGTGTTAAAAAAAAAATTTGAGATATGCTAGGGTTTTTATTTTTCTAAAATAAATAGGGGTAAAATACATTGGCCAGCATCAAAAATGTCCCAAATGAAACATTGAAGCAAGCTGATTATATGTCAAAAATTCAAGTTGGAAATCCGATACGCGCACTTCTCAAATGTGGCTTTTTATCCCGAAAACAATCCAACAAACCTATGCATGGGTGGTATCCCTGTACTCAGGAGATATTGGCAGTATCCCTTTACATTTTCAATACGTTTATATCTTTGCATCAAAGTTAAAAAAATCATCACATTTTTTTTATCTGTGAAAATTTGGCACAGTTTGGTGGAAAAATAGCTACATGAAAAGTGTCAAAATACCATGTGGGGTGTGATTCAAGGATTCATGACCAATATCAGTGTTACAATGCCACTATCGCTAATTTAAAACAAAAAAAGGATTTCAAACAGCATTCCGCTACTTGCACTTTTTGCCCTGTAACTTGAACAAAAAAAGCAAAAAAACATAAAACATGGCCTATTTCTAAACTCAGGACAAATATTAGAAACTATTTAATTGTTTTTTAATTACCTTTTGTAGATGAGTATTAGATTTTGCAAATAAAATCAGAAAAACCTTTGTTAATTTTTCACAATATTTTATTATTTTAATAAAAACAATATATACATTGTGTGGGTATGGTAAAGGAGAAAGAAGAAAAAATATAAGCTAAACACAAACTCCACAGAAATGTTAAAACAGCCCATGTCAGCAAGTGTAAGCCAAAGCCAAAAAGTCATTTCACTAAGGGGTTAAAAAACAATACCAGTCATGTCATGTCATCTCTATCAAATCACTGGATATACATCTTTATTGACAACAGTTATGATATGTGTACCCCCCTCCCTTATGTAATGTGTAGTAATGAAACATTTAACTTACAAAATGTAGTTTCCAATATTGATGCACAATGCAACAGACCACACTGCGGAAATAAATGTACCATTACCTGTGTGTGTGAGGTGTGGATATACTTGAAAAACAAGACAGACACAAATAAATAAGTTTAAATGAATACATATTTAATTCATTTAATAATTTGCGATTTAAAAAAAACAGAGCAGGAAGGGGCACTGTGAGCTGGTACAGAGTTTTTCTGCAGAGCAGTAAAACTGGCTGACAGGAATGGTAAATAACCAAGGGTTTCATGACTACTACCAAGAGGTAGCAGTGGAATTTGTTCATTATATGATGATGATGATTATGTTCTAGACAACCCTCTAGCAATGTCAATATCTTCATACTCCTTACAAGACTAACTTCAAAAGTACTGTGCTGATGGAGGGAGGTTAGACATGGTAGTTGCCGCTGGTGCAGTGGGACACTCAAATTTAGCACACTTTAGGGCATTAAACCTTGAACGTTGTTCAGCACTAGACTGACACTCCTGCTGATACATGAATGTCATCTGCACCAGCATCTGCTAAGGAACGGATCCTGCCTTTCTATCATCTGCACATAGAACTGATCCTGAATACTCACCATCATGGTGAGTGCTGCTTCATATTCCATGCAATTCCATCTTTCATCAATTAAGTGCTGTCTTACAACTCACATACATATGCATGTAGTTACATGTTTTCCATTTTTGTCTTACTGGAGGCAGGTGATGAGGAGACTGACACCAATGTCAGCAGAGCCCTCTGGCCTAGTGTAGTTTGAGAAGGAACCATCATCAGTTGTTGCTGGGGGTTGAGAGGACACAGCTAAAGAAGTTAGGAGTAAAATGAGGGAACAGTGTTAATATATAAGAATTAACATTCATAATACATCAATGGATGTTCAATACTTATGACAATACTTGAGGTCTGGTGTACCTCAACCCCCATGATAGATTTGGTCCAAAATTGCCTTCTGTAGCTCATCCCTGAAGTCCAGCAGATCAGCAAGCTCTAAAGAGCTGCCACCAGGTGGTCTCTTGACAGTGGCTGCCTTGGTTAGCTTCCTCTCTACCTGCCTCTTGATATCTGAGTATCTGAAATAAATGAATAGAACACTGAAACGGACACACTATCATAAGTTTCATCTGTACGTGTTATCCTATTTACACCAGGAGCCGCACATCCGCACTGTGTATTTCTGGCGTTTGTGTGCTCTGAACAGAAATAAATCTGGGAGACAGATGGCAGCTGCAAATTCGTATACTTTTAGTGCTGGTGGAATTGGCAACATAGTGAGTGACTCTATTGCCGAATTCATAGCTACTGTCAATGTCCACAGTTATTGATATGTACTGCAACTGTGGACTGGAACACCCATTGCCCTTAGCTAATTGCATCATTTGTTTGAACATCAAATGCTGCTTGTCCACCCTCTCTGCAGCTAACATATTACAATTAGTACACACATTCTTACAACTTCTCCATTTGTTGCAGCCATTTTAAAATGTGCAGCCATATTCAACATTCCCTATCTGTACAGTTCTATTTATCCATGACACCGCTACTACATGTGTTAAGGGAACTATGGGTGTGTGAGATATGTATGTAGTGCCATTTTACATGAGGCCTATGGTGTATAAGTATCTTCCATGCTCATCAGCTTTGTTTATTGCATCCACTACCTCCTGCCAGATATCATTCCTCATCTTTAGACTGGTCTACTTTCTTGCTTCCCTTATCACCCAGTTGTAGTGTTGGTCAAGGTTTCCGACTACTGCCATGTTCTCCTCAGCCGAAAAACTCTAGGCATAGTGCTTTGCCCTTGCCTTCCCCCCTCTACTGCTACCAGTGTCCTGGTCCCCTGTGCCCTGCTTCTTGGATTGCTATGTATTTGTTTCATTCTTTTTTTGAAAGCACTGCTTTTGGCTGCAGATCCTGGTTTACTATGACGGTCTTTAAATGTGTTTAGTATTTATACAAGGATTCCTTGACAATGACTGGTTGCAAGTTGATTGTAACAATATTTTGTATCAATTTCTTGAAGCTGGGCCTATATCCTATGGAAGATTTGGTATCTCAGTAACTCTGGGCTATTTCTCCAGTGTGCAAAATCTCCCATAGTTAATGGGGCGTTTTGGTTGATTTTGGTGTTGGGAGATAACAGTATGTGGGATTACATATGATTACAGAAGTATTTTGAGATGTATTCAGTGGCTCATCAGAGCTACCTTAGTAGACCCTTTAGACTTTTAATGTGGGCTGATGTTTTGTTATTCAGATGATTCTTAGTTGAAAAATATTCTAGCACCAATTGTTATCTATATTTACTTCAGCATATTAGTCGTCACTGCAAAATAACTATTACACTATTGATGATTTTATTATTTATCTGCTCTAATAATATAAAAATGCAAAAATACAAAATACATTTGTTTTAATTTTCATCTATCTGCCAGGGAAACACAACTGAGAAAGAGTAACACGCCACCTGTAAGGATGCAAGCTAATAACTTTTGATTGCACCTTAATACATCCATGAGCAAATAATCAAATCTGAGTTTCCCTGTGAGCCTTAGGGTAAATATGAAAGGTTTGTCTGAATAATTGTTAAATATATTCCGTGTATGCGTAAATATAATATTGGTGTAAAATTATAATATTCCATTCAGTCCTACAGAATGTATGTTATCGTTTTATTATTATTAGAGCTGGTCCTCATTTTTTTCTCAACAAATTCTAATTTCTAACATCAAGAGCAATTTTCTAGTTTATATATTTAGCTTGTTCTGTGTACTATCTGTTTTCAGAATGCAAACCAAAATGTACAATCTTGAGATAAAGCACAAAGGAATACAAACATGATAAACACTTGCAGTTGCGATTCAAACCTTGAACCATCCAATTACACCGTTTTATTAGGTGTCTTGATGTCTTAGAAAAGTGTTTAAATTTGAAGCCTGACTTAATCTGCTCCATAAAGCGTAACATGAAGCCTACATTCAAATTATGTCATTCTGGGGTTACTACAGTCAATTATAATGCATGACTAAATAGGAATCAGTGAAGCTTTAGAAATGAATCAGGACTGGTAATTTCTTCTCATTTATTACCATGTCACACCTCACAATCATTATTAATGCTCATTTTAGTTTTATCAGCAAAAATTCTATTTATTTTAAATCTAGAATTTGTAAGTAAGCTTAGTGTGTACCAGTAGAAGATAACATGTGTTGTATTTGTTTTTGCATGTTAATTGTCATTATATGAACATTAACATTAATGTTGTAGCTGGAAATTTAAAGTTAAACAAAAAAAAGATTTTTAAACTATCCAATATTATAGCAATCAATACATGGTGAAGACTACAGTTACTAGGATCATATTTAGAATATGAAGCAACATCAAGGCCATGTAACTCAGTGTGGTCTATTCACTACAGTTGGAGAATATTGCAAGGAGGTTGACTTGGGAGGACAAATTTTGCTTTAAAAGTCAGCCTCCCAAGTTGACCTCCTCACTAAGATAAACTCAACCTACCTCTCTCCCCATCTCACCAAACTCCATCTCATTCTCCCTTCTGGAGCCCCTTTCAGTGAGAAGCAATACAAATTGCTACCCGAAGGGAATTCGAATTGGGAGGCAAGTTGGACTTTGTCGTTCAATCCAATCACGCAACTCACCCCCTTTCCAAGTGGCTAGCTCCATAAAAAAAAAAACGAAACAGCCCTTTGCCAACACCAGATACTAGGAGCTCCCAAAAATGGACTCTTGAACACCTAATACATTTTGGAGGCCAGGACAAGAACCCTTAGTCAGCCAATCAGAAACATCTCTATACCAGCCCTATTATTGCCATAATTCTGAAACTAGCCAATAGTATTATGATTACTGTCAGGTCCTTTGTGGCAGCAAAGGTGCCTACTCGATATTCCTGTTGGGTCCATCACAGCAGAGCCGGAACCCACATTTCAAGACTGTGGGAGCGAGCAATCCCTGCCTCCTACTGGAGACACACAGCACTGGAGAACACTCCTTCATTGTTGTCGGAGGAGGCCTGGCAACAATCATACATTGCTATAAAAATACAATTACAATGCATCAAGAATGCAATCTATCAAGACCGCCTCCTAATTAAAGGTCTCTCTTCAGCTGTCTTTATATATCCACTCCTCATCTCATTTAGTGTTTCATTTTTGTAGCAGTCAGTGTTTCCTAGCATACTGTGGATTATCTTCCCTTTTTTGTGCTTCTATTCCTTTCTGTGTATAGACCTTCTGCCTGAATTTGTTGATCAAGATGCTTTGTTGCCAGTTGCATCCTCTGCTTCAATATGACCATAAATCCAGTTTTGTCGCTCTTGTACCTTGCTTCTGGATATTTATTTGCACTTGTGCATTAGTCACTAACCATATAGTTGTCTCATCACAAACTATTTGAGTTACTGCCTTTATTTGCACATGGGTGCAGACTGTCTCCTGCTCTTGGACTCCACCTGCCACAGTAAGAGGCCCTGGCCTTATTGTCCCCATTCATCCTACATTTACCATATTTACCTCCAAAACAGTATAACTGTGTCATCCTTATCCCCAAACAGCATGCAAATGTCATATTTGCCACCAAACAGCTGGTATGTGCCAAATAGTCTTCTGTGCCACATTTGCCACCAAACACCTTTTCTGTGCTATCTTTACACCAAACAGCCTCCTGTGTCATATCTTCCACCATGTAACACCATGGCATGTTAACATACAGTGCATTGGTAGAAGTGGAAAAGAGCTCCTTAATATTCAGCCTCTCCTGTGCTTTGGTCTCTCCAAACCAAATCACCACTGACATGACTCTCAGTCTCAACCCTGCAAAAGATTAAACCTGTGTGTGTGTGTGTGTGTGTGTGTGTGCGCGTGGGGAAAAGAAAGTAAAAGACAAGTGAGAATGGAAGCTTTAGTCACTAAGGGCTATGCACTTGAGATTCAGAGCTTTATCCCCAGTAATTCCCCGTGGTGATGCCAGTGGTATTTAGGTAATGTCAATGCTGAAAGATCTGCCGCCCCCTTGACAAACATGGTCAATTGGTGGAATTGCAGTTGCAGTTGAATTACATAGCAAAATCAAATGTGGGGAAATATCCATTGATTCACTCTAAGGCAGTATTTTAATTATGTTAATTATTGTTTAATCAATGGCTAAATGAGCATTTCACCTTTCGGGCTTTTATTAAAAGACCACTGTTGGGAAAAAAATTAACTTATGTTCGAAGATTGTATAGATTTTAGATAATATGGAAATGCTTAAAATGGAATACAAATAAAGTAACTTATTGAGTCCTCTTTGCTCTTTATAGCTCTTTCAAGGTTCAGTAATGTTTAGAATATTGGGTCTGATGAAGGAAAATCTCACCCAAGATGCTGAATAACATGTACACCCCTGTTAAAACGATAGGTCGCAAAGAGGGCTCAATAAATCACTTTATCAGTATTTGTAATAATTTTATATTTTTTAGGTGTGATTTTGGAAGTTTAATGAATTAAATAGATGGATGTTTCAATCACACTTTCAAGATGAATTCATGCAATGCTGAAACTAACAACTCAGATTTTGCTAGATTGACTAAAACTTCTGTAGTTCATAGCTAAGGAAGTGACCAAGAGTTGTAAAGAGAGTTACTTTCTTGAAAGGCCTTCCTTTCAAGACTTTCCACCTCAGTCATATTTCACTTAAGAGTATATATATATGATTAACCTAGAGCAATAATGTGGTTCAGGATCCACAGTTGTCCATTTCCTGCTGAGCACTGGTTATTACTGATCTCTGTTCAGAGTTTGCTGTTGCTTTCTAGATATGAAAGACACTGATCAAGGGACTTGCTCATTCCATCTGGCTAGTTCTATACACCTTTTTCGTCTGACAAACCATGAAGAATTATGCCTGGAAGCAACTGAAATTATACAACTTTTTGTAAGTGATAAATAACGTATTCACTCTAAAGATGTCTGTGCATTTCTGTGCTATTGTGTCTCTGAAAAGCACATCCATGAATAAAACAATACATTGAAACCAACAATTTAGTACAGTATTCTTTCATTGAAGCATTTGCATTTGAAACATATGAACTTGATGCAAACCTTCATTTAAACACAAGTTTAAAAAAAATTGCCGTCAGTTGTCCTTTTTTTTTTTTTTAAATCAGTGCGATGGTTCCTTAGTAACCACACAAATTGTAAAATTATGTGTTTTGATGTTTTGTCTATGCTTTAATAATATTTATTTTTCATCTGCCCTGCTTAAGCTTGTTAGTGCAATGTCATAATAAGTAATTCAGAATTGCTGATGTCCTTATTAAGGCACATTTCATCATTAAAATAACATTTAGAATAAAAAACAAGCTTTATATTAGCAGCATTAGAACAAAAACATTGTTGTACGGAGCATAATACTCATTATGAACTCTGTGAAAGATGCAACTTTGAAATCTTTATCCTGATTCTGTTAACCTTTGTTCCAAAGCTCTCATTTTCTGAAAGCTGAGATAAATAGTACTGGCAGTTACAGTGTAACATTTTTCAATGTTGTCCTTAGTAAAGACTTTGAAAATACATGATCAATAATTATGTTATTTTGTCTGCACTAAAGTCATAAGCTTTTATTTTTTGTTCAAGAACACTGCAATGACAGAGAATAAAACCTTTTTTTTAATAAGGGCAACATATTTACAAACTTTTTTCTGTCAAAAATACAAATTAATTACACAAATCAATTAAAAGTCCTATACACACTATAAAATTGAAAGACAGATCAGACTTGTTTGTAGTGCAACTAAAAAAAATGAATAGGGGACATGGCCAAACCGGCGAGGTGAATGAACACTTAAGTCTCAAGCTCCACATTCTCTAAGTGGTAAAAACAACCAATTTTACTCAACTCACCCAAACTGCAGGGGAGACCCTCAGAATTTATTCAAGATTCAAGAAGTACCTCAAGATGTCACAATATTTCCTGATACAGGCAAAACAGAGATAGAGGGCCACAGATGGAGATGACCTTTTCCTGCTGTTTAAAGCTGACATTGAAGTAGAGAATCTGTAACTAGACACTGACTCTCCAATTACCGAAGATGTACTGAAACACATGCTGGGAGAAATATAGCACTCAGTGACAAATTCATTTAATGAACTCAGAATTGTGGCAAGACATACACCAACTAAGAGACTGAACAGACCATGTAGAGAGCAAAATAGAGGCGTTCGCCCACATCTTTAATGATCTAGTCAATTGCTATAACCTCTTAGAAGATGAACATGACAAGCGCTGAACTAAGCTTACTGACCTTGAGGATGATTACAGAAAGAACAATATCAGGGTTAGAGGAATTCCAGAATCAATCTCACCTGGAACCAACATTCCAACAAGATCATAAAACAGCTCACCAAGATTTACCTTGGGAATCCAGGCCTGATGGTACATGGACATATGAGTATATTTCTTAACAAATTGTGATATTTAACTTACCTTTAGCTCACATATATTACCTGAATATAAATCTACTTTTTTTTTTTTTTTTTTTTTTTTTTTACTTATATCTGGTTCTGAGAACATGGAGCGTTGCAATCCTGGTGCTTGATACTAGTTCCTAAATTTCAAGGTTACAGTTCTAGAAAAAAGTTCATATTTGGTTCTTTTCTTTCTTTCTTTTTGCTCTGACTTGAAATGACTCATACAACCATTACTTACCTATGAACAAAGTTGCGTGGTCTACTTTAACATGGACACTGTTCACTCTCTTGATATTGAATACAAAGCTCAGAATCAATATACCGCACATGCTCGAATATAAGATGACCCTGATTATAAGACAACCCCCCAAACTTTGGATATTCCTTTAGGAAAAAAAATGAAACGCCTGACTAAAAAACTATATAAGACTACCCTATATAAAAAATGTTTAACTTGTATATATTCACATGTAAATAGCTTTTTACTTATTTAATAAAATTTATGATAGAAAAAAATGCATTCCTTCTGCATTCCCATCTGCCCCCAGAAGTAGCCAATGCATCGCCCCCACAGCACTCTGTCCACCAGACTTAGCCAATGTTGCCCCTACCCCCCAGACTTAACTAGTGCTTGCTCCCCCTCCCTATCCAGCCTTAGCCAATGCTTCCTCTCCTAGACTGGCCCAATGCTGCCTCACCCCCCCCCACCTCCCTACCTCCCCCTGACTTGCCAATGCTTCCTCTCCCGCCTTCCTCCCTCCCCCCCCCCCCAGACATGCCAATGCTACCTACAATACACGCAGACATCCTCCACTGCTTCCTGACCCTTCTTTCTTCTATGACGTCCCAGCTTCCATCATAGAAGTGCCACGGAGAACCGGAGGATAGCTGCACGCATGGCACGGGCCGCTAGCGAGAGGGATCCAGGCCCCCTGCAGCTCTGCCGGGGACTTGGATCATAGTCTTATAGTCAGACCTTGATTTGAGGTCTGACTATAAGACGAACCTCAAATGTAAGACAAGTGGCATTTTTCAGAGAATATGCTCCTTATACTTCTCCTTGAATATCTTCTCAAATACTGTAGGTGAGTTGTAAGAGAACAGTCAATCTGATAACCCATTAACTTCTACTGGAAGTTAATGGTGCTGTTCCACATCCACTATTTGTGTGCACATTTTAACTTGTATATATTCACATGTAAATTGCTTTTTAATTTTTAATAAAAATTATGATATAAAAAAATGCATTTCAAGTTTTTACTTACTTTTATGTCCAATGCTGCCTCTACCCCACAGACTTGCCCAATGCTCCCTCTCACCACCCCCAGACTTGCCTAATGCTGCCTCTCTCTCCCCTTCCCTCCCCCCAGCTTTGTCTCTCTCTTCCCCCTTCCCCCCAGCATTGTCTCTCCCCCCCCCTCAGTGTTGTCACTGTCTAACCCCCCTCCCCAGCTTTATCTCTCTCTCCCCCTCCCTCCCATGTTGTCTCTCTCCCCCCAACCATTTTTTCTCTCCCTCCCCCTCAAACTTTTCTCTCTCTCCTCCTCCCTCCAACCGTTTCTCTCTCCCTCCCTCCCTCCCTCCCTCCCCCAACCTATTTTCTCTCTCAGCCCCCCCCCCCCCCACCTTTTTCTCTCTCTCCCCCCCTCCCTCCCACCTTGTCTTTCTCTCTCTGGTAGCTAGTGGGGGCAGCCGGGGGATGTCTGCACGATACGTGCAGACATCTTCCATACTGCCTGACACTTCCGTCTATTATGACGGACAGCTGTATACCCCATGTACTGGGGGGGTGGGAAAGGGACTATTTCACAGCCCACCCTTTTGATACTCAAAGGTTTTTTTTACAGATATTGGGGCAATTTTTGATCAATCCCGGGGGGATAGGTAGTGACTTAGTTGAAAATATTTATTTTATTTTATTAATTATGACAGGGGCATTTTAGCCAGCCCCTGGCACATGCAGGGGATGAGGAAGGATATTTCTAATCCAACTGGGCTTGGGCCCAGGGGGGCGGGCAATATTGTTATTCAATCTGGACTTGTGACATATTTGTCTGGATAAGGCATGTGTTTTGAGATTCTTAGAACCGGGATGATAAGATATAACAAAATAGAATCTGGAAAGGAGTACCTTTACCGGATTCCTGGTCTCTTCCAGCAAAAGATGCCAGTTCTTGATTTCCCACATAATTGGGTTCAGGGGAGGAAAAAAATGTGGAACAAAAAGGATCAGGTTTTCCATTAAACTTACACTGAGAAAGCACTGCCCATAATGCATCTTTGCAGGGATCTACCTTGACCACAAAAGGCTGAGACACATCAGGAGTATAATATTAGCAGAATACAAGGACTGTTTTCATGTCTGGAAAGTGATGATAGCATCTTCAGACCAAGTCAACCTCTTTCTTTATCATGTGGAAAGTGGGGATACAATTTTGGAAAAATTCTTTATGAATTTTCTATTACAATTGGCAAAGCTCCACAACTGTTGGAGCGGATTTTGTGCAAGGGTTTGGGGCCAATCAAATATAGCAGAAAGTTTCATGGAATTCATCTCAAATCCTGGAGATGGAAATTATCTATCCCAAAAGAGATATTCTGGGAACTTCAAACTGACACTTTTCCAACTTTGCATATAAATGATTCTGTCTGATGTTGAAGAAAAATGCAAACATGCTTGTGGTGAGAAGAAAGGTCTGGAGAATAAATCAAGATATTGTCCAAGTAAGCATTTACTAACTACAGAACAATATCCCTGAATATGTCATTAACATATTAGAAAACAATATTTAAAAAATAACAAACTGACTGTCTTTTGCTGATTTATTAACTTTTTTTGACAAACTTTTTTGTAGGAATCTAAGGATAGGCAATACTTGACACAACACGTTACCTATCCCTAGAGTGGCTATACAGTTCCTCTACCATTTGGTCTGTCAGACTGTCAGTTAAACATAGAAGACATGGTCAGCAGTACTCATTGAGAAAGAAAGTCTCATAGACCAATAGAGAGCACCTTCACATCAAGCAGACCTCAGGCAGAAGCTAAAATAAGTTTTGCAGTGTTTTCCCCTATCAAGCGACATCATTTAAAGAACATTATACGAAGACCTCTTAGGTGTCTTCTTCAGGCACATTAACATGACTGAGGAGGAAACTATAGAGGTTTTGAAAATGTGTATTCTAAATCTGCTTAGTTAGGAAATAAAGGTATCAACTTTACTCTACTTGTCATCTATAATTACAGTTAAAGTCCTATGGTAGATTGCAAAATGCACCTAGCTTTAAAAATGTCAATCTCTAGTTGTTGTTTTTTTGAGGATTGGACATCCTCTAGTGATGGATCATAAATGTATGACTATTTGGACTTACAGACGCATGCATCATCAACAGACAATTGCAAAATGATTCAGGTGCAACCCAAAGTTCAGAACAAGCACAATACAAGCAGAGTCTAATCAAGACATATAGTAAAGACAGACAGCAAGAGTCAGAATTTATTATTAAGGTCAACATCACAATGAAGAACAGTTGAATGAAAAGTCATTGAATGCAAAGGGGTTAGAAGAGCAATATGTAATGCAAGCTTTGAAGACCACATCAAAACACAGGTTTTCACACAAAAAAAGAAAATATTACATTTAAACTAACAGAAATGTTTTGTATACATGAAATTGGCAGTAACATCAAATGTTATTAAAGGACAACGTTAAGCAAAAAAAATATATATATTCCACAGTTTTATTACTTTTAGCTGAAGAAGACATCCGTCTCAACAGAGGCGTCGATAGTTACTGGGGCATGGTGTTGCGTCTGTAGCCCTGATTTTGGGTTATTTGATGTACAACTTTTATATTTGTGCTGCTCATTGACATGACATACATAGGTTATGCATTTACTGCTCATTGGCATGTAATACAAATGTATGTATTTACTGTTCATTGGCATAATATATAAAGTTTACTGCTTATTGGCAAGATAATTTGCCTCTGGACTTAAATGTCCATTCTACATTGTGCAAGGTAGCATGTGAAAGTTAGGTATCCAGCAAAGATACTAGCTGATGTGGCATCCTTAGCTGTAGAACTGGTGAAAGAAACTGCAGACATGAGCTCTGTACACTATACGTATGCACGCATCTCAAGTATAGTTATCATCTGGGATACTGCACTTTTTGCTTTATTGAAACAATTTCAAATGCTGCTTTTATTTCTCCCAGCCTCAGACCAAATGCTGAGAGCTCAGCTGAAGGACCACTACAAAACCGAGGGCTGCAAAATTAATATTTGTGAGTAAATAAAATATATTTAGAATACTGATATGCAAATTATAGTATATACAGTATAATATAAATTATTATTATGCATTAAAAATATAGGTAATTTTAAAATTAGACTGAGAATGTCAACTTCCCCTGAATTATCTGAGATCTACACTGGATTTTGCATTCTTGTGCCATGTCTAGACAGATAAGTCCATGTTAGAGTCTTTTCATCTATGAAAAAGGGTGTGTTAAATAACATTAATTTAAGAATATAGAAACCAAACAAGTGTGCAAATCTCATGAAAAAAATAACAAACATATATCAATGCACAATAAACACAGGTATATCATGATCAATTGCATTTTCTCCATTGTTTTGTGAAATTCGAGTGCCTCAAAACACCTCTTGAAAGCCAATCAGAGGCCTGATTTAGAGATTAATTAATTTAATTAAAGTCATTCATTGAGCATCTGTTAATGTCAGTAACGTCAAAGTGGATATCCATATACCAAAAAGGGATATAGTCGTCGGGACAGACAGCTCAGAGAACCGCACTTTACACAGGTGAGTGCAACACAGACGGCGTTCCCTTGCCGTTGTAACGATAAGATCCAGAAAGAAATTGAAGCACTGGTGCACCTCCTCTGATATGAATCAATAAATGGTTAGGGCAGATATCCTCCGATTAAAACATAGCAAATTTTATTTCCAAATTGGTAAAACAACAGGACTAAGCATAGTCTCACGCGTTTCGCCGTGAGGCTGAATCATAGACTGCGAAACGCGTGAGACTATGCTTAGCCCTGTTGTTTTACCAATTTAGAAATACAATTTGCTATGTTTTAATCGGAGGATATCTGCCCTAACCATTTATTGACTCACATCAGAGGAGGTGCACCAGTGCTTCAATTTCTTTCTGGATATCCATATACCATCCTATGGAGAAATAAAGTGCACCAAGCATCTGTTATGCACACATGACTCAATAATAACCACTAACATGTCTTATCAAGTGAACTTATTCATTGCTATAGGCACTGATGAAATTTTATGATGAGCACATACATTAGTATATATACAAACCTAATGAAGTTGTATGTAAAAGTATGATGTTTCTACTTGTTCAAAACTACTTTTATTTTATTTGACTTTAATAGTTTTGGTAGCTTTATATTTCTGTTCCATATAACTCTTATCTCAAGATTAAAAGCATTAGATTAAAATGTACATAAAATGTCACTAAGCAGAGAAGTTCAGGTAGCAGCTGCTGTGAAAGTTTATAGTGTTAATCTATCTAAAGCAATGATACGTTTTAATTTACACTTTGCAATTAACCATTTTATATATAAGGATATTGCTATAAAATCTATATAATTGCACTGTTAGATCATTTCAACTGGAATATTATATGACCTTGACTTTTTCCTAACACTTCTAATGTAAAACTTAGAATCTAGAAATGTATTCAAAAACACAGTTTTAAAGTCTTGGGTTTAATCATACACATAAAAGTACATGGAAAGAGCTGACTAGAATTATGAGATATTGAGGAAAGCCACTTATGAGAGACGGGTACAAGATAGTAAACTGTTGTGTTACTGGCCTTTCAAAGTGGACAGATTATAAACTCTAAAATGCCTAACAGTAGACAAGAGTCAAGGGTTTTCAAAAGCATCAGACGTGTATTTCCTGATTCTTTATTGAGATTTTTATGATAAGCATTATGGGTAAGAATTGTCTCTCTTTCTTTCAATAACTTTCAGTCTCTTTAACTTGGTATGGAAAAGACATGGGGTGTTATTAGGGTCCTTGGTGTTTATCTTCAGCTAATACCATCTTTAACCCCTTAAGGACAGAGCCTTTGAAACATTTTTGTCCTTTCTGGACAATGGCTATTTTAACATTTCTGTGCTGTTTGTGTTTAGCAGTAATTTTCTTCTTTGTCATTTGCTGTACCCACACATATTATATATTGTTTTTATCGGGACAAGAAGGGCTTTCTATGGATGCCATCTTTTTGATCATATCTTATCATATTATTAAAAAAAATAATAAAATATGGTAAAAAAAAAAAAAATACACAAATTTCTTTGTTTTTTTTTAAACAACTTCTCCTCATCGACAATAGCGAACGAAAAAACATGCTAAATAGATTCTACTATTTCTCCTGAGTACAGGGATACCACCCATGCATAGGTTTGTTGGGTTGTTTGGGGGCTAAAATGCCAAATTTGTGAGGTGCAGTTTTTTGTTTTCCAACTTGAAATTTTTACATGCAGAAAGCCTGCACCCATGTCCCATTTGGGACATATTTGAAGCCAGCTAGTGTATTTTACCCCATCAGCCCATATATTTTTTAAAAGAAGACACCTTAGGCTATCTCAAATGGTGGTATTTTTACACTTTCCATGCACTAATTCTACCACCAGCCTTTGTCAAATGTTGTGGTAGTAATTTTGTTGTGTTTTTTTTTCACAAACCTTGTACTTCAGACATGAATTCACAGATTTTGGTATGTGTCACTGCCAAATAACACCCTAATAAGTGTTCAGAAACATCTCCTGAGTACAGCGATACCACCCATGCATAGGTTTGTTGGGTTGTTTGGGGGGTAAAAGGCCAAATTTGGTAGGTGCCGTTTTTGGTTTTCCAAATTAAAATTTTGACATGCAGACCGTCTGCACCCATGTCCCATTTGGGACATATTTGAAACCAGCCAGTGTATTTTACCCCATCAACCCATATATTTTTTAAAAGAAGACACCTTAGGCTATCTTAAATGGTGGTATTTTTACACTTTCCATGCACTAATTCTACCACCAGCCTTTGTCAAACTTTGTGGTAGTAGTTTTTTTGTGTTTTTTTTTTCACAAACCTTGTACTTCAGACATGAATTCACAGATTTTGGTATGTGTCACTGCCAAATAACACCCCAATAAGTGTTCAGCAACATCTCTTGAGTACAGGGATACCACCCATGCATAGGTTTGTTGGGTTGTTTGGGGAGTAAAAGGCCAAATTTGGTAGGTGCAGTTTTTGGTTTTCCAAATTAAAATTTTGACATGCAGAACGCCTGCACCCATGTCCCATTTGGGACATATTTGAAACCAGCCAGTGTATTTTACCCCATCAACCCATATATTTTTTAAAAGTAGACACCCTATGCTATTTCAAATGGTGGTAGTTTAACACTTTCCATGCACTAATTCTACCACCATCCTTTGTCAAAGTTTGTGGTAGTAATTTTTGTGTGTTTTTTTTTCACAAATATTGTATTTTAGACATAAATTCACAGATTTTGGTATGTGTCACTGTCAAACAATAACCCAATATGTGTTCAACAACATCTCCTGAGTACAGGGATACCACCCATGCACAGGTTTGTTGGGTTGTTTGGGGGCTAAAAGGGCCACATTGTGAAGGTGCGCATTTTCAACTTGGAATATTGACGTGTAGCCAGCCTGAGCCCATCTTCCATTTGGGACTTTTTTTAAAGTAGGACAGTGTATTTTACCCCAAAAAGTATATATTTTGTAAAAGTAGACACCCTAGGCTATTTTAAATGGTGTTATTTTAACACTTTCCATGCACCAATTCTACCACCAGCCTTTGTCAAAGTTTGTGGTAGTCATTTTATTGTGTATTTTTTCCCACATACATTGCACTTTAGACACAAATGCACATATTTCGGTATGTGTCACTGACAAACTATACCACAATATATGTTCAGCAACATCTCCCGAGCACAGGGATACCACCCATGCATAGCTTTGTCAGCTTTGTTAGGGGTTGAAAGGCTACATTTGAGAGGTGCGCTTTTTGATTTTCAAACTTGGAATTTGAACATGTAGAGCAAGGAAGGGGTTAATAGCTCTTATAAGAGCCTTTGTAGTACTGTACAAAAAAAATTAACCCCTAAAAATGCACAGACAAGAAAAAATTTTCTGCTGTGCAGTGATCAGTGGCAGGGAAGGGGTTAATACACTACACTATACACAGGGTATGGCTTTTATAAAAGCCCTTGGGACTCACAATTTATTAACAATTTATTTAATTTATTACAATTTAAAAATTATGTTATACAGATCTGTCTCTTTCCCTCACTAAAACTCAAGTGAGGAGAGGGAGGCAGATCCATATGGGTCAGAACAATATTTACGAACCAGACGAATGGTGATGCTCATCTGAGAAATCACCAAACCACCTTTGCCACTGATCGGCTGTTACTGATCAATATACACGCGTTCAGACAGCTTCAAAAGGAATACTCGTAATCCCCTAGTGGGTATAATTAACCCCTAGTGAGTCTGACAAAAAAAATGCTGATAGCAAAAAAAAATCCTTCGGCGACTAGATTGCTCCATATGCGCTGCTTAGGCAGTGACCATATGTGCTGCTTAGGAAGTGATATACGGCAAGGAAGGGGTTAATAGCTCTTAAAAGAGCCTTTGATATACTGTAATAAATCAAAGTAAAAAAAAATAACCCCTAAAAAAATGCACAGACAGCAAAAAATGTGCTGCTGTGTAAGATCACTGAGTACACAGCGATCAATTGCAGGGAAGGGGTTAAATACTGGAAACGGCTTTTATAAAAGCCTTTGGGTCTCAATTCTATTAAATATATTATAATTAAAAACTTACATTATACACCTCTGTCTCCCTCCCTCACTAAAACTCAAGTGAGAGGGAGGCAGATCTACACGGGTCAGATCAAATATTTACACATATTGATCTTACCAGACGAATGGTGATGCTCATCTGAGCAAACGCCAACCCGCCATTGTCACTTATCAGCTGTTACTGATCGCTATACATGCTCAGACAGCTAAAAAAAAAATGTTTACGTTAAACGTAGTCCCCTAGCGGGTATAATTAACACGTGACGGGTGTAATAAAAAAGTTTTACAAAAATTTAAAATGCTTCTGCAGCAAGATTGCTGCATTTGTGTCAGATCGCTGATTAGGCAGTGATCTACGGCAAGAAAGGGGTTAATCTCTCTTAAAAGAGGTTTTTTTTATACTGTAATGAATTACAGTAAAAAAAAATAACTCCTAAAAAATGCACAGACAGCAAAAAAATGTGCTGCTGTGTATGATCACTGCGTACACAGCGATCAATGGCAGGGAAGGGGTTAAATGGCTTTTATAAAAGCCCTTGGTGTTTAAAATGTTATTAAATATTTTTTTTATTATTTTATTTTATTTTTTTACTTGATCTGATCTGTCTCTCTCCCTTACTAAAAGTAGTAAGGTGAGGGAGGCAGATCAATACTTGTCAAAGGCAATATTTAGTAATATTGCCTTTGACAGTATGGTAAGTGCTCATCAGAGCACTTACCATAGATGCCTGCACACAGATCACATAGATCTGTTGTGCCGGCATTGATTGGCTCCCCCTAGAGCATCGGAAGTGAAATACTTTCACTTCCGATGCTCTTGCCATTAGAAGGGAAGCGCTGCCTGTACAGGCAGCGTTCCCTTCTACTGAGCCGATGGGGTCGCTCAGGAGAGCGACCACCATCGGTTCTGGGGCAGCCTGGAGGTGTTGTTAAGTGCCTCGCTAGCGAGGCACTTTAACAACACCGGAGATGCTTAGAAAGCGAACGATCGTTCGCTTTCTAAGCACATGTGTGCAGCGGGCGCAGCCATTTTTAAATGGCTGCTACGATCACTCCGTGGAGTGATCGTAGCGCGCCCCTGCACATTTGGGGGGTGTTGCACAATGCCTCTACCTAGAGGCATTGTAGCAACACCGTTAGAGTAAAGAAAGCGACCGCTGGTCGCTTTCTTTACTCCATTTAGTGCATGACGTGCCAGGCACGTCAGCTGTCGGCAAGTCCACGATTTGCCGTGACGTGCCTGGCACGTCATCTGTCGTTAAGGGGTTAAAAGAGAATTCAAACTGGGAGATACTAAATAGTATGAGACTTTGCATTGTGAGATTAAATGTCCATCGTACTTGTGAGAGTAAATGTACAATTTCCAGTTCAGTTTGATGATTGATATCTACAGTGTCTATGGTAAAATCATCTTTTAAAAAATACTGAATGTGTCAGAAGAAAATAAAATTGTTTAAATATTGATTTGTCTAGTTTTTTCACTATGCTGCACATGAAAGGTTTTCTGAAATCAAAATTAAAAAGTATGAATGTGACATAACATAAATTCCAATTTCTTATTGTGTAGCCTTGCATAAATGCCTTTTATTAGTGATCAACTCTTAATAGATCTTTCATTCCCTGGACAAAATTATAAACGCAAAACGTTTGGTTTTTGCCGAGATAATCCATCTACCTCACAGATGTGGCATATCAAGATGCTGATTAGACAGCATGATTATTGCAAAGGTGTGCCTTAGGTTGGCCACAATAAAAGACCACTCTAAAATGTGCAGTTTTATCACACAGCACAATGCCACAGATGTGAGCGTGCAATTGGCGTGCTGACTGCAGGAATGTGGCCAGAGCTGTTGCCCGTGAATTGAATGTTCATTTTTCTACCATTAGCCATCTCCAAAGGCATTTCAGAGAATATGGCAGTACATCCAACCGGCCTCACATCCTGCAGACCACGTGTAACCAATAATGTCATCTCAAATGGGAACAAAATCCTTCTTGACTTCTACTTTTACTAGTGATAACCCTGTATGCATTTCATGTCTAGAAAAACATCCAACTTTTTTTGGAATACATTGATTGACGACTTCAGATGGCAATGGCAGACTATTCCAAAATGTAACCACCCTAACAGTAAAGAAACCATCTCTATGTTTTAGACTGCAGCTACTTTCTTTTAATATTAATTGTGCCCAAGTGGTGTCTGGAAGGTACGATGTATAAATAGGTCTCCAAAAAGATCTTTTCTATTGACATTGAACATACTTGTAAAGGTTTATCATACACCCATGAAGATATATTTTCTCTCTCTCATTTATCCCCATTCTTTGTTTATAGCTGAAATTTCTATTTCCAGCATATATAGTTTTTTTTGTACTGGTGCCCAAAATTGCACTGCATATTCTAGATGAGGTCTTACCAATGATTTATAAAGAGAAAATTATATGTTCAGATCTCTTAGACCTATTCCCCTTATAATACATGACAACATGTTGCTTGCTGCACAGTCTGTTGTCAACAAGAACACCCAAATTCTTTCCCATGCAGTATTTTCCCAACACTATTTAGAGTATAATTAGCATTCTGGTTATTTTTACCCATGTGCATTTACCTCTACTGAAACACACCTGTCACTATTCTACCCTTTTGTCTAAATCCCTTTACAAAGAAATTACATTGTGCTCTGATTTTTTTTTACCTTACATGATTTTATGTTATCTGCAAAAATAGAGACATTATTCTCTTCCAAGTCATAAGTACAAATACTTTTGTTCAAATTCAGTATGCCTTAATTTACTCAGTAATCTATTGTGTGTCACGGTAGTAAAAGCCTTTGCACAATCTAAGTATATTACATTGCATTACCATGGTCTATATCAGGGGTGTTCAAGTTTTTTGTGCGTGGGCCACTTTCATTTATCATTGCTAAAAAAATTACACATGCACACACACAAACTTATGTATCACAGACTCCATATCAATAGAACTCACAATAGCATGCAGTGTGTGAGTGTATCACAGACCCCCCAGGAATAAAATATTCACACGCTGCACATTACTGTGAGTTGTATTGCTCTGGAGTCTGTGATACACTCACACACTGCACATTACTGTGAATTGTATTGCTATGGAGTCTGTGGTGCACTCACACACAGGACATTACTGTGAGTTGTACTGCTGCACTAGATTCCACAGCAATAAAACTCACAGAAAAAAAATACAAAAGTGAAGATGTGATCGTCGCTACTAAGGTGTTATTTCACAGAAAAAAAATACATTATATATACAGTCACACACACTCACATACAGACACACACACATTCACAGCCACAAACAGAGACTTACACATCCGAAGCCATAAATCAACAGTGACACTTAAACACACATCCACACTTACACAAAAAGCCACACACTCCCACTTACACACAAACACATGCACAGCCACACCAAATACATACAGACTCACACTTTCACACATACAAAGCTACACACTTACATAAACAAAGTGACACTTACACAGAGTCACACGAGTCACACTTACACACATAGGGTGACAATTATACATACTCACCCTTACATGACACACACATACAGAGTCACACTCACACAGAGACAGACTCAGAGAGTTACTTACACACACAGACAGACACAGAGAGATACTTATACACAGACACAGAGAGACACTTAAACACACGCACAGACACAGAGATATACTTACACACACAGGTTTCTTAATTGGGCAACGTGATCCAAATGAAACTCCTCCTCCATGCACCTCCAGGTGCGCATCTGTAATCCCTCCCCCTGACCCTTGTGTATGACAACATGCACAGGGTAGTGAGGGTATGTGCACTACACTATATGCTGCGCTATGACCGGAAACTTAGTTCCCTGATGGTTCTTCACATGCAGCTGGAGGTACGGTCACTGATGCAGATCTCAGGCGGGCCACACCTCCACGTAAAGAGGTCCGCATTTGGCCCACGGGCTGCATGTTGGATGCCCCAGGACTATATAGAAACTTACCATCTAATAGAAAGTTGGTATGTTAGTTTGACATGACCAATTATTCATAAATCCATCTTGACATATAATAAAATAGTTTTTTGCTTTACTTTAACTATTTTATCCTTTGCTTCTGGATATGTATTCTTTTTTTTAAGATAAGTTTAATTAGTTGTTATATAGCATATATAAGTGCAGCTGTTAATAAAAAAAAAAAATACTTTGGTACAGTTTAAATAGTAATACATTCCAGATCATCATACATGACAGCATCCCAAGATTTGAGGGGACAGTCCCATTATTTAAAAATAAAGTATAAAATACACTAATTTAAATTAGTATAAAAAGACATGAGCTCCAGACACCAGTTCTCTATACCAGTCTCACAGAGTTACGCGACTTCAAAAATGCCTGACCTGTCACCTCCAGGGGCTAGTTTGTGGCTATTGGCAGGTGTGTGCTTGTGAACCTTCTACCTTGATGTAGATTATTTATTTATTTTATCCGATTATGTATTTGTATCCATTCATAGTGTATTTTAGTTGTAAAGTACACATTTTATTTGTGGTTATAGGAATTTTTACCTTATCTGTTTTCTTTGCGTCCAATACAGCAATATCGGATTTCTCAGTTATCTATTCATAGGAAAATGCTAGTTTCAATGCCTGTTTTCAGCATTTATGTTATCTCTTTGATAAATCATTAAAGACAACCGATCACTATTATTCTGAGAACATTTCTTTTTTGTTGTTGGATTGAGATTGTGAAACATTCCAAAAAGGATTTTTATACAATTTTCTCTTCAATGTTATCTTAACCCAATGTCTCATGGATATATTGAAGTTTATTTTATGGACACACATGAAGAAACATCAGTTTTTTTTATACTGTATATTTGTGCACATTTGTGTCCTTCATTGTGTTGCTTAATGTTTTTTTTTTACAAATACCCAAAAGTTGAATATCTCAGTTTATTAATATCAGTAATATGTTGTTTGTCGGGTTAACTTGGCAGTGGTCTATCTTGACTTGTTTTCCATATTTCTTAAATTTTTAACCACTAAAGCACTTAATCTCTTAGTTCCACCTATTCCTTTATTTATTTTGTAATGATTTCAATATAATTGAAGCACAAGGCATCCTGGATTTCAAAATGTCTTAAGGGTGATTGCAATAACTGGCACATTGGCAGACTCACTATCCCTCAGGAGAGAGGAGAGATGTTTGATAAATCTCTGTGTACACAGACATTAAATGCTTGTGAAAGGAATTTAACATACATTTTCAGCCATATCAACTGGAGCATATTCATAGACAATCTCTGATGATACAGAGCACTAGGATGACTTTATGGTGGCAAATTAAATGTGCTTTTCTGCATGAAGCATCTTACCACCTGATCAGCTGACAGAACAATAAATTGTCTTGTTAGTTTCTTTGTTTTTCCCTCATCATTTAAGTGTTTTTGATTTCAATGCCATTCAAAATTTTGTATAGACCATTAGACTTTGCATTTGCTTAGAACAGTGCTCCTCAACCTTTTCTTACCCAGGGCACACCAAAGCTCTTCCCAGAATTCCGTGTCACACCACAAGCAAAGATATATAAAAATTAAGTTATAAAGTCAAGTGCATACACAGAACATAAGAACCACGTGCCGTTATTTACCTTTAAAACCAAAATAAATAACGAATGTGCAAAATAAATAACGAATGCACAAACCAGACAAGTGCATTACAAATCGTAAATAGACAAACAAAATGAGTGCATAACCAATGATAAAAAGACAAACCAAACCAGTGCATTACAAATAATAGACAGACAAAACCAGTGCATTACAATAGCATAAATAGACAAACAAAACCAGTGCATTACAAAATCATAAATAGATAATCAAAACCAGTGAATTCCAAAATCCTAAATAGATAATCAAAACCAGTGAATTCCAAAATCCTAAATAGACAAACAAAACCAGCCACAGACAATTTGCCCATTAGTATTCAAGTATTATTTTTCCATTAATATGCCAGTATTACTTTTGCCATCAATATGCCAGTGTTATTTTGTCATTATTAAAGCCACAGACAATTTGCCCAATAATATGCCAATATTATTTTGCCATTTAATATGCCCCAGCCAATTTGCCCAATAATATGTCAGTATTAGTTTGACATTTAATATGCAGCAGCCAATTTGCCCAGTAATATCCCAGTATTATTTTGCCATTTAATATGCCCCAGCCAATTTGCCCAATAATATGCCAGTATTATTTTGCCATTTAATATGCCCCAGCCAATTTGCCCAATAATATGGCAGTATTATTTTGCCATCTAATATGTCCCAGCCAATTTGCCCAATAATTTGTCAGTATTAGTTTGACATTTAATATGCCCCAGCCAATTTGCCCAGTAATATCCCAGTATTATTTTGCCATTTAATATGCCCCAGACAATTTTCCCAATAATATGCCAGTATTATTTTGCCATTAATATTCCACTGTTATTTTGCCATTAATAAGCCACAGCCAATTTGCCCAATAATATGCCACCATCCTTCCCCTTCCCCAGTATTCACTTCCTTGTTGCTCTGTGTCCTGGTCGTCTCCTCTAGGACATCGGTTTGATGTGGCACACCTCCCAATATCCAGCAGCGCACCAGTGTGCAACGGCACAGAGGTTGTGGAGCGCTGGCTTAGAAAACCAAGCTAGTAAAACAAACATCTATAGACAAGATTAACAGGAGCTGGGGAAACAAAGGAAAATAAAGGGGAAAAGGATGTTAGTGTGAACTAACTAAATCACAACAGCTGCAATGCTGAGTCATATTAGCTTTATTTCCATTTATCAGTAAATATGTGACAGCCATTATATTTGGGACAATTAGCAGTTTTGAAAATGCAAAAACAAATAAGGTCTAGTGACATTTCTTTCACCATATTTCCTACATCTAGTTGGCATTATGTTTAGAAACATATTCTTATATTCTTTTAGTTTAGAGACTATTCCACAAACTCACTTTGGTGCAAGATGATGATTACTGCTTGTATAGTGCATAGGTTTTTTTTTCTAGTGTGAATTGATGCAGGTATTCTGCATAAATCATATTTTTAAAATTTGACTCAAGCCCTCCCCCAGAGATTACCCTGCATGTTTACTGCAGGTGCAGAGCACTGATTATATAGACACTGAGGAAATAAAATTCTGTGCCATGTTGTCACTTCCTGTGCTCCTGGAATAAAATACATTGTGTGGACTCTGAGTGACCTTGGTCATGTAAACAGTAATGTGCAACACATTGTCTGATGACATCACTAGAGAAACGGGATGTTCATTTCAATGAAAATATTCTCATTGGTTCCTTCAGGAAAAGAAAAAAGGAAATTGACTTTTGCTCAGCTAGTTTGGGAAGTTCTGGCTTCTTGCAAACTGCTATAATTTCACAATTTCATCTATCTGTAAGTATTTTATATTTTAAGCAATGTAACATATAAAACACACATTTGAAAGTACGTTGAAAGCACATTAATATGCATTAACATTTAGAAAATGCATTTTGGGCATTCTTTAATGATCACTGAATGGTCATTCCTGTTGATGAATGTGACCATATTACTGCTTATTTATATGTAGTGGTTTTTTGGTGTGAGTCCAGCTGTACTTGATCCCATCCAGGCCAAAGGGGCCACACCATATCAAGATATTGTTTAGCCCTGGTATCACTGGCGTTCGCACCGTCACTGAAAATGGGTATAATCATGCAGGAAAAGCACAAGGCAGAGCAGACCAAATACTCAGCTTGGCAATGAGATCAAAGGAATATATGTAGATTTTTGTTTCATTAAACATTGTTCATAACATATTATTTTAATTTCCTGTGTTCCATATTGTGTTTATAAATGTAATATTTGGTACCAGTATTGATTTAAAACAATAAAACATGTTTAATATTAGACAGAAATGAACAGAACCACTTACATTAAAAGTATGCTCTATTTCTAGACATACTAGTTTGGTCTTTCCTTTAGAATTAAACAAAATGTACCAACAGTGTAATAAAAATGAATATATTCCTTAAAGGCATAAAATAGTACCTTTAATTTCACAATGGTAAGAAAATTCATTCTTTCGTCAAAGGCAAATCATTTATTTCCTTTGCTGTTCTTTGCATTTTGACAGAATGCTCAATTGCTATTGAAAAAGTCATTGTTCCTAATAGAAACAATAGGACTTGAAACAATAGCTTACAATATTGAAGGTGTTTGTCTGTGATAATGTAAAACCTAGTTAAATGGAATAAACAGATAAAATGATGGATAAGAAGCAGTAACCATATATAGAGTTTACTTTTCCCTGTAGCAAATCCTGAGCAAAAAAAAAAAAAAAACTGCAGCTACAAAATGTATCATGCTCCCAATATTCAGTCTACATTATATATGCAGAGCTTAAAAAAGAAATTGGCAGTGTCTTATTAAAGTACACCATGTGCAACAATTTAAATCTGCAGGACTGAAAGCACTTTCATTCTTCTTGTCTTTTATCTTTCTCATAAAGAATTAAAGTCGAGTCAACTATTCTGATATTTGAATCAGCCAAGCAAATTAGACAAGCTTTTTTTCTTAGGTGAAATAATATATTTGTGTAACTGAATTCAACATTTTCTCGAAGACCAAAGGATCCCCGCTGATCACACCTCAAATTGTATTTCTTCCTTTGATTTTAATGTATATATTTGAAATTCTAAAAGACAAATCATTCCCAATCATTTATACTATATGGTAATTTACTATATAGTAATGCACTGTCATATTTTATGAAAACAAATACTTTAGTGTTATGGAATGCATTTCTAATTCATTAAGTAGACAATGCTGCATAAAGGCCCAGGACTTGAAAGACTGCCTTGAACAGTGTGCATATTCTTAAAGGGACAGTTTAACTTAACTTATTTTCTGTATTTTGTATATGTGAAATGTACTCATCTTTTATAATAATAATAACAATTTCATGGGGAGTTCTAAATTACCATATTTGCTTCAATATAGGACAAGGTTATTTTCAGAAAAATGTCCCTTGTCTTACATTTGAGGTTCTTATTATAATCATAACTCAAATAGATGTCTGACTATATGTTATGTGGAGGTTGATTGGCCATACACAAGATGCTTTCAATTTTCAGTTTGTTTCTTTTAATGAGCTTTGAAGTACAAATGTATGCAGAATGTGAAACCAGCTTGTGTGCAGCACCTGTTATTTTACTTAGATTTGTGTATTAAACTGTTTTCACTTTTGGACTTGATAACAAATGCAATTGGGATTGTTTTTTTACTTGGAGTCTTTGCTTGACTTAACCCTGGGTACACGATATGCATTATTAAAACTTATTAAAGAATTTTCTCCTAATCTCAACACAAACTCGGCAGTGGTCTCAGATTATTTTACCATCCATACTGCTTTCTGTATTTTCTTCACCCCCCTACTCTGTTTAGACGTATCTGTCACAGCCTGCAGCTTTCTATATATTGCTCTGTGGGGTCATCCCCAACCTGGCTCCAGGATTCTGCAGGGCATAGCCAGAGTCTGGGTCCTTGTTCTGGATATCAGATGCTGTAACCTCAAAGCCCTGATATGTGGCCACACCATCCTGGGGGGTCAAGCCCTGCACCAGGTCCTGGTGCTCTGTTTCGGCACATACACTTCTGCACTTCATCTGTGGGAGCATTGTGTCCCGTGTCATCTGGACCCCCCTTGTGACAGTAACATCTTGGCACTGAATCCGGGAGAGCAGCTGCAGGAGAGACAAAAGGTGACAGGAATACTTAACATTGAATGATCCTGTCAGGGTTCAACACTGACCTTCTGACTCGTACATTTAAAAGTCATTATTTATGTGCTTATATTCCTCCTGCCTCCTCTAGAGGTCTCCCTACCTTACTTTGCTTGTATTCCTTCCCCTCTGTTTGGTGTCAGGTGGGCTCGTTACCTTTTGCTCACACCCAGGTTAAATAGCTGCAGTTTCTGGCAAACAGTGCTTTTGCATTGAAGTTGGAGGCATGATTTCTGAGAGCTGCTGCTTCTGTTCCTGATCCTCTCCTTAAAACCCATTTGTATTGTGACCTTGTCCAGGAACTGGGAATCTGAACCTGAGTGGCTCAACCATCTCAATAGATGATTTTCAGCATCTCCTGAGACCATCTGAGTACATCAAGATCTCTTCAGCTAAGTTATTCCCTTTAAGCTACCCTTCTCATTTCTCACCCTCTCTAGGGTGTTCCTGCTTAGTCCCCCTCTCAAGGGTGTTCCTGCTTAGTCACCCTGTCCAGGGTGTTCCTGCTTAGTCCCCCTCTCAAGGGTGTTCCTGCTTAGTCACCCTATCCAGGGTGTTCCTGCTTAGTCACCCTATCCAGGGTGTTCCTGCTTACCCTTCTCAGGCCTCACCATTACCTAAGGCCTCACCCCTACCTTTGCTTTGTCTACAGTCCCTACTATAGCTCTGTGTTCTTTCTGCAGTTCCTACTCATACCCTTTTCCTATTCTGCAGTTCTTTGCTATATTCCCTCTTGTCTCTCCTTCAGTCTTTATTCCAATACCTAGCTCTGTTTCTTTATCTGTTCTCCCTTTGCACTATATTTAACATGCAACCAGACACCCCCACTATCCCTGCACTTAAACTCCTATCTGACCTGGTATAGGCCCTGACAGATCCTGAGTTTGAGTTCCAGCCGAGTGTGCAGAACTCACTTTTTTATGCATTTAGATTTGACAACTATGCAATGGGTATGTGTGACAGTGCTGCCATATCTGTAATTCACACAGTGGCCCATAAAAACTTTTATCCACATTCAGTTAATGAGTATTCAATATTAGGTGTAATTATAGTTGCTGTTTGTGGCTCTGTTTCGTAGTCCAAATCTCTACTGATGCGATGTATTAAAGTACTGTGTAAATGAGGCTTCTACATCTTTAATAAGTGAAAATATTCCAAATTTACATTATTCTAACTATGTATTGGATTTTTTTTTTCATTGTTTGCTTCATCTAGCTTTTTTATCTCTCTATTAATGTTCATATTCACCTTATTTATTTTTCATATATTTGTCGTCTTATTTTATTGCTCTACCAGACACCTTTCTGCTAGAGAGGTCAAATTCATTATATAATAGAGGTAGAACTCCCAAAAACTAGTGCTGGGGGAAATCTTTTGAATTACCACTACATGCTGCAGTTTATTTTCCTGCCCCACAAATAAATTAATGATTGTATTAAATTAAACACTTTGCTGGTAACCCCCAGTTGAGAGACGTACAGAATACAGATCATTAAGAAGGAAATGAAAAAGAGCCAGAGTAAAACTCAGTGATGCTTTCTACTGTATTAGCCTATCTTTGTGCCTAAGACAAGTCCGCAACACAATTAAAACAAGCAATAATGTACAGTATGGAAAACCTGACCCAGCATTATGAAAAAAAAATGCACAATGTTCATAATCCCTATACTTTAAATAAAATAAAAATACTGAAATGTGTGGCAAGTAGATTAGAAACTTTAAAAAGCGTACAGTTATATAAGACCTTTTTCAGAACAAACTTAGTTATTACAGTATTATTTCATAATGGAAATCATCATGCAGCATTTGCTGGCTTTAAAGCTGTTATGGGAATATTCCTAATATGTTAAATGCTGACATAACATATTATATAACTGTTTTCTGTCCTAATTGAAAAACACATCTAAAACTTAATCTTGAGGGACATATAACATTTTATCACAATTTCTTCTGTATTATTTCGAGTCTCAAACAAGGAATAATTTGAGAACTGACACTTTCTGTTATTACTAAGTAACCTGATGCTTTTAAAATGTCTTAGACTATAGCTATTTATGTGTCAGGATGACCCATAGTCTCAGATACAAGTCATGCCTCCAAAAGTAAAGAAATAAAGTACATAGAGAGAAAATGTGTCCTTAAAAACATGCATTCTAGGTTATTCACCAAAAGAGGGATTACACCTTAAAAATGCAAATGTGCCTTATTAATGGGGTTGTATTTATTTATTTATTTAAAAGGTTCCCCTTTTATTTGCATTTTATCCTGGTCTAATGTGCTGGTACAAACAACTTGCAAATGAATTAAAAGGGTGCAGGTATTTGTGTGGAATCACCTAAACATGGTGTAATTTTATCACAAAAAAAGTGATGTACACAATAAAGGACAATCTACACATCGAGATCAGCACCAAAACACAGTGTGGAGTACAAACAGAACATATGGGAAAGCAAAAACTTCCTATACACATCTAGAATTGTCTTAGGTTGTTATATCTGAAAAAAGAGAAGAGAAGAAAAAGAGAAGAAAAACCAGAGACACGTCATAGTGTAGCAAATAATATTCCAAACTGAATTTTACATTTAAATAAAGGAGAGACTTTGTAAGAGCATAATCAAGTCTCAAGCATCACAGCCAGAAAACCACAAGATGCATCCTCAAATATGGGAGTCTCCATGGACATGGGTACCTCATCTATGCCAAAATAAGGTGATGAAGAGAAGTATAGGTACACAAAATATATTTAATAATTCTAATATATCTGCTCTTACATTAAAACTACTGTAATACAGTGTCCCTTCTGTATCTGTATCTGAGGTCTGTTTCTGTATCAGTGGGCCTGTCTATACCAGCAGCGGCCGTTTCCTGATAAGCTGTGCCACAGGTATGATGCCACCTCACAACGTGCACTACACATTTCACCAAATGCTTCCTCAACTTGCCTGTCAATAGTTTCCTTCTTATTTTGTGCTGATGGTATGAACAGCTGTTCAATAAAGTGCATATTTACTTTACTTTGTAGTTTACTGTGTCTGTTGGCTGACGACTTAACGGTATTATAAAATGTAAAGAATATATTAAAGCAAGCCACAGAAGAACAATATAAATATATCTAAAGTAGCTACATATACCTATATGACTCATAATCTAAATTAATATATACTTTTTTGATTTCCTTAAAAAATTGTTATACAACGAAAATTGATTAAATCACATCTGGACATTAGTAAACTAAAGATAATATGTAGTTAATAAGACCCTCATTTGCACACTCAGTAAACAGATACACAAAATTATGAGTCTATAATTAAGAGCTTCTAGTAAGGACAAAATGTGTTAGCTCTATTTCTGCTTAGTTCACAGCGCTCTGTTTCCAATTCGTCATGAGTTGTTTTTAACTATGGAATGACCACTTCTCACCATCACCCTATGAGGATTCTATCATAGAGCATGTCAGGCTTTGTTCAGCCTGACATGCATATATAAATGACCAAGCGAGCACTGGGTCTATTCACTAAAATTTGACTTTGGAGGTCGACTTTCATTTTGACACTAAGTCAAATTCAACACCAATGTTTGAATCGTCCACACTGTAGATAATATAATAGGAGGCAAAATTATTGAAGCTATTTTTGAGACTCCCGTGCCAAATTTGACTTTGATCATTTCACCTCCCATTACTTTCAATAGGGAAGATTCGAACCTGGGTTGCCAAATATGACTCCAAATGAAAGCTGACCTCCAAAGTCGCATTTTAGCGAATATACCAATTAGTCTTTCCTTGTAACTAATGTCAGAATATTTGAATACACATGTTGAATGCCTTATGTTTCTAAAACTTCAAAACAGCATTGCAAACTTCTTATTTTCTCTCTTCTCTTTATCTGTGAATATACATTCCAGACAGGTGACAAGAGTGGGGGAAGAAGCTCCTCATGACTGGAGGTGTCACATTCTCTAACAGCAAAGAGTTGTGGTGACCTACTAACCATAACATAGTCTGTGCTAAGGACCACAGCCTGGACGTGAAGAAACAAGTAAAGGGTCTATTAGCCCATTCAAAGAGAAAATAAGTGATCATTAAAAACAATTGTTTATAAACACAGTTTTGTTTAAATGCCTTAGTAAGAAGTAACTATATATATTTGTTGTAAATGTATCACACCTTCATATAGTATTATGTATTAAAAAGAATTTCAGGAGACTACTCACTTATATTAATATCTGTAACTTTAATTAGGTGTTGTGTCCTTAATATGAAGCATCATTGTGTTATTTGACGTTTGATAAATCGTATTTAAATGTATCTTATTTGATTCCTCTAACCATTCTCTTTGCTTCTTTATATAATAAATATTTGTTTCTACTTATGACAATATCTTCATTGTTAAACCTCTGATCAGGTAATGAACATATATTCTTTTTTAAAGGCTATATTTTAAAGGCTACGTACAGGGCATTTTTTCTCAATTAAATGTATATTTACGTTTGGGGCCAACCAGTCTATAGACTGATGCACCAAATCTTTTGAAATTCTGACACTATCGGTGACAAATGAGTAACAAAAATTATAGCTTATTGGCCTAGATTCATCTGCCCCATTAAAGAAAAAAACTGTTGTTAGTGGTAAAATAACGGGCATTTGTTATTTAAATCCACTGCGAACACCATTAACTGTTGCAATAATATCATTACCGCACGGAGGCTAAAAACGTCCATACTTTCTATGGAGGCTTAGTGGTACCGTCGAAAAACACTTTTAACCCCTTAAGGACAGAGCCTTTGAAACATTTTTGTCCATTCTGAACAATGGCTACTTTAACATTTCTGTGCTGTTTGTGTTTAGCTGTAATTTTCTTCTTTGTCATTTGCTGTACCCACACATATTATATATTGTTTTTATCGGGACAAGAAGGGCTTTCTTTGGATGCCATCATTTTGATCATATCTTACAATATTATATAAAAAAAAAATATGGTAAAAAAAAAAAAAAAAATTTCCTGACTTTTATTTGAAACATCTTCTCCTCATTGACAAGAGCGAATGAAAAAAACCTGCTAAATAGATTCTACTAGTTCTTCTGAGTACAGGGATACCCCCCATGCATAGGTTTGTTGGGTTGTTTTGGGGCTAAAAGGCCAAATTTGGGAGGTGCCGTTTTTAGTTTTCCCACTTGAAATTTTTACATGCAGACAGCCTGCACCCATGTCCCATTTGGGACATATTTGAAGCCAGCCAGTGTATTTTACACCATCAACTCATATATTTGTTAAAAGTAGACACCCAAGGCTATTTCAAATGGTGGTATTTTAACACTTTCCATGCACTAATTCTACCACCAGCCTTTGTCAAAGTTTGTGGTAGTAATTTTTTTGTGTTTTTTTTTCCACAAACATTGTACTTCATACATGAATTCACAGATTTTGGTATGTGTCACTGCCAAATAACACCCCAATAAGTGTTCAGCAACATCTCTTTAATACAGGGATACCACCCATGCATAGGTTTGTTGGGTTGTTTGGGGGGTAAAAGGCCAAATTTGGGAGGTGCAGTTTTTGGTTTTCCCACTTGAAATTTTGACATGCAGACAGCCTGCACCCATGTCCCATTTGGGACATATTTGAAACCAGCAAGTGTATTTTACCCCATCAACCCATACATTTTTTTAAAGATCGTTAGCTTTCTAAGCACATGTGTGCAGGCGGTGCAGCCATTTTTAAATAGCAGCTACGATCACTCCAGGGAGTGATCGTAGCGCACCCCTGCACTTTTAGTGTTGCACAATACCGTTGGTCGCTTTCTTTACTCTATTTAGTGCATGACGTGCCAGGCACGTCACCTGTCGGCAAGTCCACGATTTGCCGTGACGTGCCTGGCACGTCATCTGTCACCAAGGGGTTAAAACACTGTTCTTTGTGGTAAATACCACACATACAGTTATTTAATGACAGCCGGTAAAAGCTACCAGGCAAAAATATTTTTTGTTTTTATGTCTCCCAGCTTTACACCAAATAAAAAGAAGCTCTGTTTAAATAAATTATACTTGCCCCGACACCTCCCCTTGTACCAGGGGTTGGATAAATGCCTCTGGCACAATAAATAAAATGAATCTAATTAAATTAAATCCTGCCTCCTCCCCTTCCACCCCGTCAGTAATTAGCAATCTCTTGTGAGGCAGGCTTAATAGACGTATTTACGCAGACCAGTATAATGTATTTTAAAAAGTGGAATATCATCCACTTAAATAATATCATTATTGAAGTTATGTAAGGGCCAAAGGCATACATTGGCCTTCGGCCCTTGGGGGCCTTTGAATTTATTTGATAAAATGGGCACAGTGCCAGCTTTTGACACCAAGGGGGACAGTGCTTTTTAATGTTTTTGTGACTGTGGACAGGATGCTTGCCTGTAGTTACTAGAGAGCCACATTTTTTTCATGGGATCAGCTGGAGGCTGGGTTGTGGGGGTGGGCAACATTATTTTTTGGGGGAAGGTATGCATCATATTGTCAGCACGGCTCACCAACAAGAAACAAAATGAGTGACATGCCTTCACTCCCCAGCAAGCTACATTGAAGGAACACAATGGTCCACACACTACCCAGAAGTTTAATTATGTCTGAAGGGGATAGCCCTTTAGCTTACGACTAAGGAGGTGTGTTGGAAACTCCAGCGTCCTGTTTTGTAGGCATGTCTCCTCAAACCTCTAAAAAGCTCCTAAACCACTCTATCAGGGCCCAGTTACTCTGAAGCCCTCAGAGTGTAGACCGGTGTATGAACTCACTGCTTACATCTTGTCTTCAGTCAGTCCGACCTGTATTTTGACTTCAATCAGTCCTACCTGTGTTTTGTCAGTTTGATTCCTCTTTTAACTAACACTACTGCCACTTGGGTCCTCCCTATTCTAAACCACCAGCTGTTAGAAATTTAAAGTTCCTCCAAGTACTTTCCTCCAAAATCAAATAATTATTGCATATTAAAGCTAACACTTAACCTAAAAATATGCATGCATTTTAATTTTAGTTGCTAGCTCACCTTGGATTTTCTAAAATAAATGGCCCAGCATCTCTTCAGCCAATTTAAAGGCTTTCACAAAGATACATTTGGATGTTCAAATATGTTCTCTACATATGTATGGAGATCCACTGGGACCCACTGTTCATGTGTCCACTGTGGCATGCATTGTGCACACATAGTGCATACACAGGGGATACACATGACATCACTTCAACCATTGCCAAGTGACTCCACCATTGGAATTCTCAGAACTAAAAAAAGACAGCGCATACACTTTATTTACACCTTATAGACCTTAAAAGAAAAAATCCATTATTTGTCTATGACTGATGCTAGATTTCTTCCCATCTCCAATAGAAGACACAAGAGGCTTTATTCATGAAAGAGGAAACTTCAGGGAATTGACAAGGGATTTGCAAAATTAAGACCAAGATAATAGAGTTTGAAGTATAGCTGAATTGGAGAATTTTTACAACGTTACTTTCATAGAATATGAATGTGTTATGAGCAATAATGTATATTCCGTGTGGTGAACAAGGCACTCACCTAGGGCGGCACTTTGCCTGAGGGTATTAAAGCACACTTCTGGTGCTTCAAAACCTTCTGGTGCTGACATTTTTTTTGCTTTCTCTCACGTTGTTTAGCAAACTTTCGCTCCCTCCCTCTGATTTCACAATAAAGCCATCAGACAAAGGCCCAAATTTAAAGAGATGGTCCAAAGAACTCTAATAGACACTCAAAGTTATCGTTCTTTGAAATTAAATCCTCTACCTAAATGTCAGTATGGAAGAGATCCTTACTCGAGCAAGTGATAACAAATTGATTCCAAAAGTGAATTTGAATTTATGTTCATGAACCACCACACCACCACTACATTTTATATCCTTCAAAAAATCAACAAGTTCAAATGTAATCCACCAGGTAGACCAATTGTATTGGGTTGAAACAATCAAATTTTACAACAATTTGTGGAAAAATTATTATCATATGCATGAGATACACAGCAGACCCTGTATAAACTAAACAACATAAAAATAGAGTGTACAATACTTTCTAGCCTAGATTTTATCATTATCTAGCAGTATACCACACACCTCTGACCATAGCATACTTCAGCTACTGGCCTTTATACTGTATCATAATATCTTCTGGTTTGATAATACACTTTACTACAAGATAAGAGGCACAACAATGGGCACTTGCTGTACTCCCTCATACACAAACCTGGTGGAAGGAAATGTGGCATTTAGACCTCAACTGGTATGGTTGACAGATTGTATACATCTGTGGATTTGTTACACTGGTGATATTTTCATTCACTGGATTGGGAATATAACTCAGTTTAATGTGGAAACTCCAATGACCTAAATCTCAGATTTACATCTGAGACAAATGAAAGAACCGTAAATGTCCTGGATATTACCATAAAAAAGACTGATATGGAATCCTTGACCAAAACCCTCTTACAAAAGTCACTAACAGCCCTTTGGAATGGTAAAGATGGCAAAGAGGAACTGTTCATCACAAGAAGAAACAAGGGTATTCTCAGAAATGTCGAAAGAAGACCTATAAAAGGGTCATGGAGATCAAAATGCAAAAAAAGGATAGAAACTCTCCTTACCAACACTCTAAATTGTGTGGCAGTACTTCTCAATGTCTGGTAATGCTAATTCTCCTCTGGTTTTAGGAAGGGTCAGTAGCAAGTTGCTAAGTCTAGGGAATTTGTCAGACCAAATAAATTTCAGGACAGCTGATCATAAACTTGGAAAATAGGAAGCCAGTAGTTTGATGGGATTAGTATGGAATAGGTATAAGTCTCCATAAGATGTTCAGCTTTATAATATCTATTTTTAATTGCCAGGTAAGAAAGGTGCACCGATATTAGTGCATGACTACAATAAAGTGTTTATGAGCGGTTTAAAGTTCATGTAGTATAGTTGAGCTAGAAGCTTGGAAACCTAGATATTTAATCTTATCTATGAATCATTTAGAGGGGGAAAAACATTTGAATGCCACTGGTTGACTGACAAAAAAAGCATATCATCCCAATAGCCAGCCACCTTGTGGCAGGTGAAGCCTATTTGTAATTCATGGAAAAAATAGCATGCTTTTAGTAAAAAGAGCTATCACATCTTTTGCATTCTAGAAAGTTTATTTTATTAGACTTCAGATTCATTCTACTGATAGATCTGTCAATCTGAACAGAGCCGAATGATGATAAATTGAGTTTAATGCAGGTCAAACATCATTCAGCACATAGTCACCCAAGCAACCCCCTATACAGCTACATTTACTGAAACACATATGCGTGAGCACCACTAATCACTACTTACAGGTATATGGCAGTTTTCACATTTTACCACACTGTTTGAAAAATAAGGAAATTTCCTTTTTTTTTTTTTTTTTAAATCTGATGCCAGAAGAGTCTTCATCATTTGCATATAGCAGTGATTATTGCTGAAAGAGTAATTAACTTCCTTTTTTTGTGTTCCTGATACTCTGGTTCTTATTTAATCATTAAACATAGCAAGGTATAATTTTAATAATGCCCATGTGTGTTGTTTTCAGATTTGCTTTGCCCACATGCCTTTAAGGTAAAATTATTTTTGGAGTTAATTCAAAATCTTAAACAATATATTGCAAATGAGTGTATTTCAGACACATGCTCAGTTTGTATGCACGTCTGCCTGAAACAGATTCACACAAACCAGGCTAGTAGGTATTGTGAGGAAAAAACTGTTTGAATTTGCATATTTCAAACCAAAACTACTTTGGATGGAGTAAGCTTTTTATTTATTTCTCTCTCCGTGCTGAGGGAATTATTATACAAACCCTGCAGATGATATTGAATAAGTAATGTCATTTCCTAATATTAAAAACATTAGTGTTGTTGTTTATGAAACTGCCAAGAATATATAGTGAAGAAAACACAACTCATAGTGTAATATTTTTTGACTAAAAGAGATAATTTCTTTATAAATTTATGATAAGCAGAAGGAAGAAACAGGAAAGGCATAACTTGTAAATTATTTATAGAGCATAAATATACATACTTATAAAAATGCTGTATAATAAGAAACATGTATTGACAAAGAAACAGTTACCCGAATTCCAATGCTTAGAAGACTCTTACCCCACCAAGTGAAGCCACTGGTGAAACATTAAAGGGGCACTTCCGTGTAAAATGTATACTCGCCTATTTATATTTAAGCACTAACAATATTAATGTACAATAATCACAAAAGTTGATGTTAGAGTTCATACAATTATAGAGAAAATATAATTAATGGATTTATAAGTTGCTTGTTGAGGTCTCTTTATTTCTTTCACATTTGTTAAATACAAAGCAGGAGCTTATTGCATGGTTTATTGTCTACAGATTGTTGAAAACATATGTCAATGAGTCAGAGAGGTGTGTTGACTGACTCACTGGGGTAGATGCAATCCACCCCCGTTATATATTAAAAAGTGCTGTTAGTGGTAAATTAGCAGGCATTTTAGATTTAATCTAATCTAATGAGGTTAACGGGTGCAGTAATATCATTACCACACCTGTTAAAAAGATTTACACACCCGCTAAAAGCCTCCATACTTTTTATGGAGATTTAAAAAAAAACTGCATTAAAACTGTTCTCTGCCCTGTAAATAAAATATAACCTGTATCCAGGTTCCAGCGGCAATCAGCCCCACCTGGATCCTCATCTTTTGGCCCAGGAAAGGGGATCAAAACATTTTTGTTTAAAGATTGATATCTCTTTATCAAATTGGTTGCATAAGTAAACATACAATAACTATCATACAAAACACATATCTGACAAGTATCACACGTAGTAAAAAAAAAAATACATTTTTTAAATGAATCCACTGTTCTCTAAAATAACTGTGCCAGCACAAAAAAAAAACTGTGTGGTCCTAGCTCTTTTCAGTCTGCCTCAGCGTAGAGCCTCCCTATCCCCACCCAAATGTTGGATGTATTTCAAACCAGTTTACTATTGGCTAATTTTAAAACCCCACCTGGACATTTGCCAAACATACAATTGAGAATCTACACAAAATGTAAAAGTATTTCTTAACCCTGGAGACATGACAAAATATTTTCAAATATTCCTTTGTATAACTGTACACAAATTAGTTGTAATATTTATTTCATGAACAACAATAAAATCAGCAGAATGCAGTGTATAATTATTAATAATTATATTTAGAGTTATACTTTAAAATATTCTTAATACAATAGTTAGTAATAGTTAGAAGGCCTAACTGTTTTCTCACACAGCTCAACTTATCCTGTCCGCTAGATCAACTTACCCGAATCCTGAAATTGTGTTGTATTAGTTGTATTCCTGTCTAGAATTCCCTTGTATATAAGTAGTAAAAAAAAAAAAAACTCATCTTAACCCCTCTATCCATCTCTGATTCATTGGCATGTGTTTTAATAAATCTATGGGCTATAAACCATGTGATAAGATCTTTTTCTTTATGTAACAAAAAGTGAAAGAGATAAAGAGACCTAAACACAAGCAACTTGTAAATCCATGGATAATATTTTCGCTATAATTTTATGAACTCTACCATCTACTATGTTAAAAACATTATTTTACAATAATTTAGTTAGTGCTTAAATGTAAATAGTGGAATATGCATCAAAAACATTTTAGAATAATTTAGGCAGTGCTTAAATTTGAATAGGTATTTAAACATATTATGGTAAAGTCCCAAATCCTGATTCCCAGGACTTTTAATAACCCTATGATGGTAGGAAGATTTCTTTACTGGTAACACTGTTGTAATGGATGTTGACACTGGGCCTGATGTCATGTCAAGTGCTTTCATTCATAGCTCTGCAGAAGGTGAGTATGCATGGGGAGAAATATATCTTCAGACCACTAGGATTCTGGTGTTGAACAAAGCTTTAACTGAAGCCAGAATGTATAATCCAGTGCAGAGTTTTGACAGTTAATGGACATTCTCAGTTAAAATTACTGATAAGTGACACCTTGGGTCACTAAATTGAGCCTAATTCCTTGATACTATAACAGGATTCTTCAAGAAACAGCATATTTTTACTGTAAATGTAAAGAATTGCAAGTAAATGCATGAATGAGAAAAAATGTATTTTAAACTTCACTATGGATGTCTGTGGTACCTACTGACTTTGTCAGACAATCAGAAGCATACCTAAACCAGCTCTAGCACGAGCCGGGTTTTGAAAACAAGCCCCAGGGAGAATATTCTTTTTTTTTTTTAAATGTTTTTAATTCTCTAGTTTTTAACTGTTTTAGCCAATTTCAGGTTATTTTCTGGGGATTTCAGCCCATATTAATTAGAGAGAATCCGTAGGATTTGTAGGGTCAAAGTCCCCAAACCGGATATGGCTGAAATTTTCTCATTTTAGAAACATAGAAACATAGAATGTGTCGGCAGATAAGAACCATTCGGTCCATCTAGTCTGCCCAATTTTTTTTTTGAGTACTTTTATTAGTCCCCCGTTCCCGGTCTTATAGCTAGGATAGCCTTGTGTCTATCCCACGCATGTTTGAAATGCTTGACTGTGTTTACCTCTACCATTTTGGGCCTAAAGCAGCTATATTGAGTAGCCGAATTTCAGAAAATTAAAAAACGTTGCTGCTTTGACTGATCTGGACTGATTTTCTACTTCTATTCGGCAGTAACATGTTCCAGATAATATAATTACTACATATTTAAAATGAAAGTTGCATATAGCGGAGATTATGTAAATGTACTCTAGAAAGCTGAATAACAGTCATTGTTTTAAGATGGTGACATATGTCATCCAAAATGACTCATTATCCAAAATACTTCAAATCCAAAACATTTTGGATAAGGGAAACCCAACCTGTATTGTCTATTAATTACTACAGCAGGAGGCCTCCATATTTGTGAGGGAAATTGATGTCTCTGATTTCCTGCTTTTAGTGAGCAATTTAAGTCTGATTTTACATCTTACTTTTATCATTTGTTTTTGCATAATTTGAGTAAAAAAGCTGATTGAGATCAGCCAAGTTCAAACAATTCAAGTACACTTACAAAAAAAGACAAACAAGAAACACTACTTTTAATTTTGTTCCATAGATGTAAAATAATTCCTCCTTTATTGTAATTGTAATTATATTTCCCTGGGTGAATGTTGTTTTATGTATGTATACAGCTCTGTATGGCCACTTGTGATAGAAGTGTAACCAACTGTTACTGAATATACTAAATTAATCTAGCACACCTTTCATAGCACATCATCTCTTTATCGTAGAAATCCTTTTCATATGCTGAAAATGCAATGGAACATTCTAAATTTGAAATAATGGACTCTATCATTTGTCAAGGTGTCTCAAATATAAATGTAAGTAATTGGGTAATACAGCAGCTAAAAACACAAAACAGGACTCTGTCAACCCAAAATATGTGTTCTCTACATAACATTTTTGATCATAGATTTTGTTTTGTGTTTTTTTCTAATAATGAATGTAATCTAGCCATACATAAAAAATGCTAATAGCTTTTAAAAAGATCATATGTATCTACTTAATCGACTAGGATGGGTGTTTGAAAGCTATGTGCACCCAAAAAAGATGAGTAGAAAAGAAAACATGTAATGATGTTTGTTCTATGCAGTGAGAAATCATCAGTCCAATCCCACAGACCTGAAATTAGCCATGGTCATGATCAGGGGTGGCACTACCATACAAGCGAATGAAGTAGCTGCTTATGGCCCCTTCCTGTGCCTACAGAGGCAAGACAGCTATGGAGAGGGGGGAAATAGCGGATATAAGGAGCCCTCATCTTCCTCTTCACTGATGGGGCTATTCACTAAAAGGTGAGTTGCAGGTGAGATAAGGTGACTTAAAGTGAGACAAACATTTCATCTCACCAATTTATCTATGCATTGTTAAGCAAACTCACCAGGATTGTCCCTGCACAATGTATAACTGGTGAGATGAAATAATCACCTCAACTCAACTGAACTCATCCGCAACTCAACTTTCAGTGAATACCACCCTTAGAGTCCTTAACAACCTAGAAACACCTCCAATCATGCAATAATGCATCTAGAAGAACTTCAATTTGCTTTGGCAACACTTTCCTCAGTTATGGGTGCCACACAACCAAGGGAGGACTAGCAAGAGCAGCAGGGGGCAAATGTGCCCAAGTCATTTTTTAATCTGACTTACTGGGCTTGGGCAGCACCACTTTTCACTTCTAAATGCACCATGCCAGAGGGGCATAGGCATGGCCCACATCCTTCTCAGGTAACATTTTGTCTGGGATTGAAAGGATAGGATAGAAAGCCTTTAAAATCAGATATGTTCTGCACTCTGTCCTTCCAGGTAGATCTTCTTTGGCCAGCGGTGAACTAACTGCCCCTTGGGGCTTCGGTCAATATGAGACCATGGATCAAATCTGCATCTATCATGCTAAAATGACATGATGTCAGTTTAGGCAATATAAAATATAATATATACATTGTGTTAGATAATTTGGTCTGCTCTACAGTTCAGCATGACTGTACTTAGCATGTATTGATCAAGGGCAAGAATACACCACCTGAAATCTGAGAAGATTGTAAAAACCTATGTGGTTGGGGTTCCTGGTAGCAGACAAGGAATAGTCCAAATGGAATGCCCCAGAACATAATGGCCCTTGTTTTATCATTCTAATGTATAAATATATTAATATTAATTTTACAGATGAATGAATTTTATAAAATGTAAATTTAGATTTGTATATTTCTCCATGAATAATGCATTTCTATAGTCATAACCCTTTTCTAAGTTTGAGACTGCATTTGGAAATATTTTGTGTAGCCTATAACCCTTGGAATTTGTTTAAAAAATTGAAAAAAAACACAAGTTTCTTATCAAAATCTTATCAAATAAAACCTCCAAACATGCAAAAAAAGCAGTGACAACTCATTTAAATTATATTTTACTCAAATTATAAATGTCATTTACAAATAATAGATTACTGTAAAAGTAAAATATGTTTCGCATTTTCAATGACACAGTAAAAAGAACACTAACAGTGAATCATTCATACAGCTATACACAACAGCTCTGTTTAAAATGCAAAATAAAATGCTTTTGAAATAAGACAAAGTAGGTTTGGGAATAGAGGAAAAAAAATGAAAAAAAAGTGTATGAGAGATGGTTTTAATAATGCATTTGCAATGACAATAGAAAGGAAGCTTCAAGGAAGATTTATAATACAGTGAAATTATAGCCTTATACTGTAGGCCAGAGTGAAAGAACACCAAGTGTATTTTCAGGTATGATTAATTTTTATTTAATAGAGGTCTCATGTAGTAGATTGGTAATGTGAATTTTAATTAATATCAAGCACGTTTTCGTATATTGCAGGTCTGCCAAGTGAAATTATGCGTTGGTCTTTTTTCAGTTCTTTAGCCATTATTGTTAAAATAAATTCCTTGACTGAATGCCTTGTGTAAATAGTATTTATTTATATATACACAGATTTTAGTGCACTCATTGTTTTGCAGATAATTATGTAAACAAACCGTGGAACGTGTATTTCTTAAAATTTCACTCCAACCTAAAATCTATTAGCATTCAAAAATAGACAATGTTGGAATAATTTTTCATACTAGCTAATTTGTAACAATAAAAAAGAACACAGTCAGTAGTTTTCTGTTAAAAATTGAATTAAGCAGATAATGTTTAAGCTCACCAGACAAGTGAGGTGCAAAAATCAGATATTAATAGCTGGAATGGAAAGGTTACTTAACCAACTCAGCTATAAATGCCTGATTTACAATATACAGCTCACTTGTTAGTACGTTTTCCAACCAGTCGGTATTTTACTGGCAAGCCAGCATGGCCAGTATTTTTTATTTTTTTTTGAAGAAAAGGTGCCAACTCTACTTGTCAGTTCAGTTTTAATGAATAGCCGCATCTGCATTATTTCACATAAACACGGAAGATATCGGCTTCTCTCTGGTAGTATAAAGAATGACTCCCAATCCAGGCGCTCAAATAAACAAAAATCTGTATTCTATATTTTTTTTAAATTAGAAGTAGTAGCAAGTGCAGGACACCAATGACTCTGCTGTGGTCAATAATGACTAAGTCGTTACTGAAGAAATGTGTCAGGTGATTGATCAGAGTCATTGGTGTCCTGCACTTACTGCTCCTTCTAATTTTAACGGATATGGAATACAGATTTGGGCTTTATTTGAGCACCTGGATTGAGAGTCATTCTTATACTACCAGTGAGCGGCCTATTTCTTCCGTGTGTATATGATGGCATGTTGCATAGGCTTTATTCCAGAGTGGCTGCACCAGAGTTTTTGTTTCTGACACGCTGTAATTCCAGTAAACGGTTCCGCAATGGGTAGATTCACCGTTTCAAAAAGCTATCGCCTAATACAGCATGGGTTTTATCTTCCGGTGTGGTGCATACTCTTACTAGGAGCAATCATATGTGCACTGGAGTGGCTATTTTGATGTTACTTCATGGAGGCATCATGGCAACACTGTCTGAATGCTGGAGGTGATTATTGATTGCGGCCTTAAAGGCGCATGATGTTAAAAGAAGAAAAGCAACCACAACAAGAGGACTTAGCCTTAAATTAATACTTTTATTTTTAACCCCTTAACGACAGATGACGTGCCAGGCACGTCACGGCAAATCGTTGACTTGCCGACAGCTGACGTGCCTGGCACGTCATGCACTAAATGGAGTAAAGAAAGCGACCAGGGGTCGCTTTCTTTACTCTAACGGTGTTGCTACAATGCCTCTAGGTAGAGGCATTGTGCAACACCCCCCAAATGTGCAGGGGCGCGTTACGATCACTCCACGGAGTGATCGTAGCAGTCATTTAAAAATGGCTGCGCCCGCTGCACACATGTGCTTAGAAAGCGAACGATCGTTCGCTTTCTAAGCATCTCCGGTGTTGTTAAAGTGCCTCGCCAACGAGGCACTTAACAACACCTTGATGCTCCCCAGAACCGATGGTGGTCGCTCTCCTGAGCGACCCCATCGGCTCAGTACAAGGGAACGCTGCCTGTACAGGCAGCGCTTCCCTTCTAATGGCAAGAGCATCGGAAGTGAAAGTATTTCACTTCCGATGCTCTAGGGGGAGCCAATCGATGCCGGCACAACAGATCTATGTGATCTGTGTTCAGGCATGTATGGTAAGTGCTCTGATGAGCACTTACCATACTGTCAAAGGCAATATTACTAAATATTGCCTTTGCAAGTATTGATCTGCCTCCCTCACCTTACTACTTTTGGTAAGGGAGAGAGACAGATCAGATCAAGTAAAAAAATAAAATAAAATAATAAAAAAAATATTTAATAAAATTTTAAACACCAAGGGCTTTTATAAAAGCCATTTAACCCCTTCCCTGCCATTGATCGCTGTGTACGCAGTGATCATACACAGCAGCACATTTTTTGCTGTCTGTGCATTTTTTAGGGGTTATTTTTTTTTACTGTAATTCATTACAGTATAAAAAAAACCTCTTTTAAGAGAGATTAACCCCTTTCTTGCCGTAGATCACTGCCTAATCAGCGATCTGACGCAAATGCAGCAATCTTGCTGCAGAAGCATTTTTAATTTTTTTAAAACTTTTTTATTACACCCGTCACGTGTTAATTATACCCGCTAGGGGACTACGTTTAACGTAAAAAAAATTTTTTAGCTGTCTGAGCGCATGTATAGCGATCAGTAACAGCTGATAAGTGACAATGGCGGGTTGGCGTTTGCTCAGATGAGCATCACCATTCGTCTGGTTAGATCAATATGTGTAAATATTTGATCTGACCCGTGTAGATCTGCCTCCCTCTCACTTGAGTTTTAGTGAGGGAGGGAGACAGAGCTGTATAATGTAAGTTTTTAATTATAATATATTTAATAGAATTGAGACCCAAAGGCTTTTATAAAAGCCGTTTCCAGTATTTAACCCCTTCCCTGCAATTGATCGCTGTGTACGCAGTGATCTTACACAGCAGCACATTTTTTGCTGTCTGTGCATTTTTTTATGGGTTATTTTTTTTTACTTTGATTTATTACAGTATATCAAAGGCTCTTTTAAGAGCTATTAACCCCTTCCTTGCCGTATATCACTTCCTAAGCAGCACATATGGTCACTGCGTAAGCAGTGCATATGGTCACTGCCTAAGCAGCGCATATGGAGCAATCTAGTCGCCGAAGGATTTTTTTTTGCTATCAGCATTTTTTTTGTCAGACTCACTAGGGGTTAATTATACCCACTAGGGGATTACGTGTATTCCTTTTGAAGCTGTCTGAACGCGTGTATAGCGATCAGTAACAGCCGATCAGTGGCAAAGGTGGTTTGGTGATTTCTCAGATGAGCATCACCATTCGTCTGGTTCGTAAATATTGTTCTGACCCATATGGATCTGCCTCCCTCTCCTCACTTGAGTTTTAGTGAGGGAAAGAGACAGATCTGTATAACATAATTTTTTAATTGTAATAAATTAAATAAAATGTTAATAAATTGTCCCAAGGGCTTTTATAAAAGCCATACCTTTTGTATAGTGTAGTGTATTAACCCCTTCCCTGCCACTGATCACTGCACAGCAGAACATTTTTTCTTGTCTGTGCATTTTTAGGGGTTAATTTTTTTGTACAGTACTACAAAGGCTCTTATAAGAGCTATTAACCCCTTCCTTGCTCTACATGTTCAAATTCCAAGTTTGAAAATCAAAAAGCACACCTCTCAAATGTAGCCTTTCAACCCCTAACAAAGCTGACAAAGCTATGCATGGGTGGTATCCCTGTGCTCGGGAGATGTTGCTGAACATATATTGCGGTATTGTTTGTCAGTGACACATACCGAAATATGTGAATTTGTGTCTAAAGTGCAATGTATGTGGGAAAAAATACACAATAAAATGACTACCACAAACTTTGACAAAGGCTGGTGGTAGAATTGGTGCATGGAAAGTGTTAAAATAACACCATTTAAAATAGCCTAGGGTGTCTACGTTTACAAAATATATACTTTTTGGGGTAAAATACACTGTCCTACTTAAAAAAAAGTCCCAAATGAAAGATGGGCTCAGGCTGACTACACGTCAATATTCCAAGTTGAAAATGCGCACCTTCACAATGTGGCCCTTTAGCCCCCAAACAACCCAACAAACCTATGCATGGGTGGTATCCCTGTACTCAGGATATGTTGTTGAACACATATTGGGTTATTGTTTGACAGTGACACATACCAAAATCTGTGAATTTATGTCTAAAATACAATATTTGTGAAAAAAACCCACACAAAAATTACTACAACAAACTTTGACAAAGGCTGGTGGTAGAATTAGTGCATGGAAAGTGTAAAAATTCCACCATTTGAGATAGCGTAGGGTGTCTACTTTTAAAAAATATATGGGTTGATGGGGTAAAATACACTGGCTGGTTTCAAATATGTCCCAAATGGGACATGGGTGCAGGCGGTCTGCATGTAAAAATTTCAAGTTGGAAAACAAAAAACTGCACCTCACAAATTTGGCATTTTAGCCCCCAAACAACCCAACAAACCTATGCATGGGTGGTATCCCTGTACTCAGGAGAAATAGTAGAATATATTTAGCATTTTTTCGTTCGCTATTGTCGATGAGGAGAAGTTGTTTCAAATAAAAACAAAGACATTTGTGTATTTTTTTTTTTTTTACCATATTTTTTTTTTCTTTTAAAGATATGATAAGATATGATCAAAAAGATGGCATCCATAGAAAGCCCTTCTTGTCCCGATAAAAACAATATATAATATGTGTGGGTACAGCAAATGACAAAGAAGAAAATTACTGCTAAACACAAACAGCACAGAAATGTTAAAATAGCCATTGTCCAGAAAGGACAAAAATGTTTCAAAGGCTCTGTCCTTAAGGGGTTAATCAATACAATACAAACATAAAATAAATACAATCACAAACAAGAAAATGTTGAATATCATTATTAATAATATATAGATTTAGGAAATTCATAATGACTACACAAGCACAAACCAGGGCTCCAATACGTAACAATCCAGCAATGTTATATCATGCCTGAATAAGAAAATCTTTGGGGGCAATTTGGGTGCATGGCAAGTTCTGTGTGTACTGTATGGTGCTGTGTTAAGTCCTTTAGGTGCAATGTGGGTGCAGAGGAAGGGAATAGAAGCAAGAAATGCAATTTTTCAATAACATTTTTATTACATATGAAAATAGTTGAATATAATATTAAAAAGTGCATATAAGTTAGAGAGAGTAGAGAGTGAGAGTGAGAGTGAGAGAGAAAATCCCTTCATAGACAGCAAAGGAAGGGATTATTTACGGTAAGAAAAATAAAGTTATGGAACTCACTGCCAAGATAGGTAGCGCTATGGTCTGGATGATTTAAGGGCTATTAATAATAGAATAAGCATTGATAATAGAGCTTATTGATCCAAGGATAAATCTGATTGCTCTTTGGAGTCAAGAAGGACGTTTTCCCCCTAGGAGGCAAAATTTGAAATCACTTCCTTAGGGGTTTTTGCCTCCTTTTTGATCAAAAGCTAGAATGATAGGTAGAAGGGTTGAACTGGATGGACTTGTGTCTTTTTTCAACCTAAATTACTATGTTACTATGTAAAATGTCAAGCAGCATTGACCAACCAAAACAATAACTTATTGAACCAGCCCTCAAACACCTGATTCTATAACCTTGTCCCCGGGATCCCAAATTTTCAAATATTTCTGTGATCTAGCTCGCACCTCACTTTTTCACCAGTATGCTAGAAATGTAGTTGCATCTTAATTTCATACTAAGAAGGGATCTCCTGTTGTTTCCAGACTCTAGCTAGAAAAATATTGATAGAAAGAGTCTGTTTAGCTGAGTTACCCACTCCCAAGTTGAGTTGGAACAGAAGATTCTGTGATGAGATAAGAGATTTCTGTGGAAAGAAAACCTTGAATATCTGCAAGATGTTTTCTTTAATTGGGTTATGAGAGTCACAGTACCACCAACTATGAAAATGATTCCCCTCTAACTTCCAACAGCACCGGCAAAAAATGAGGTAATAAAGGTACAAAAGATTGATCCCATGTGCTGACTTCCTGGTTGCCTGCAAGGTCTTTTTGCTAGGTTTCAGTAGGAAAATACTAGGAATGGCCTTGTTAGCTGATAATACAGTGAAGGAGTTTAAGCATGCATGGAATAGGCATAAGACTTGCCTAGATTTAAGATAAGACCAGTGAGGACCCCACCGGATGATACCCCCAGTGGGGCTGACACCCATGATGCCAGCATCCTCCAGCAGCACATCACAGTGCTGAACTTTTGTTTTTTTTCCGGCAGCCACATTCGCTAACTATGACTGGCAGAAAAGTACAAAAAAAAATCATTGCCACCGGATATGACATCACATCATATCCATTGGCTGTGTCCCCCCCCCCCCCCCCCATTCATGCAGGAGGGAAGACTGCAAGGAGGAGATGGCGGAGACATGGAGCAGCCAGGAGGTGAGTACTGGGGAAGGGAGGGGGGAAAGGGTGGCATATAAAGAGCACAGTAACGCTGGCATATTAATTGGCAAATTGGCTGTGGCATATTAATGGGAAAATAATACTGACATATTAATGGCTAAATAATACTGGCATATTAATGGAAACATAAAACTGGGATATTAATGGCAAAAGTAACACTGGCATATTAATATGCAAAATAATATTGGCATATTAACGGCAAACTAAAACTGGCATATTAATGGGAAAATAATACTGGCATATTAATGGCAAAATAACACTGGCATATTCATTGACAAATTGGCAGTGGCAAACTAATCTGCAAGCTGGCCATGACATTGTATGGGCATAGTTAACCCCTTAGTGACAAGATCTTTTGACCTTGTCTTTCCCTTGGTGACAAGGGATGTTTTGACATTTCTGGGGTGTTTGTTTTTAGCTGTCATTTTCTTATTTCTCACATACTTTACCCACACAAATTACATGTTTTTTTATAATCATAAGAAGGGCTTTCATTAGATACCATTCTGTTCATCATATCTTATAATTTACTACAAAAAAATCATAAAATATGATGAAACAATAAAAAAACACCTTTTCTAACTTTGACCTAAAAAATTATTTACACAAATACAATAATTAAAAAAGACACTGTCTAAATAGTTTCTAAATTTTGTCCTGAGTTTAGAAATATGCTTGTTTTCATTTTTTATGCAGTTTCTTGTGAGTTATAGGGCAAAAGTAAAAATCCCAAATAGTGTTTTTTGTTTTTTCCTACAGTGATCTTTTGACCCCAACTCTAACCGTTATGCTAATCCTTAATATATTCTAATTTTAATTAATTTAATTTTAACCCTATTCCTTATGCTAACCCTAATTTAATTGTAACTCTAACAATTATTCAAACTCCAACCCTAGATTTTAGCTAATTAATTCTTTTTTTTTCATTGTAATGTTGCTGACTGCCTCTAGGGGCAGTCAAGCAACAGATTCAGAGCATCAGAAACATTTTTTTTCACTTTCAAGACTCTACCCACAAGAGTGCACAGCCATATTGCAATATGGCACCCACGATCTCTCCATGGATCCATTGTGGGTGCCTGAGAGCTGAAATTTCGGTGCTGCCTATTGCCTCGACATCATTTACCGGGTGACACCAACCCTAGTGACGCCTCTGATAAGACTAAGGACTAATGTATTCCGAAAATGGACAGACTAGATGGGCTAGTGTTTTTTTTATCTGCCAACATATTTTATGTTTTGATGTCTTGTACAGGGCTGAAATAAATATTAGAATATCCAAACACCAATGTGGTGGAGTACAGCTATGTTTTTAGTTAAACAGACAGTATATGGTTTCAGGAGGATAGCTTCAAAAAGAGAAGTGTAAAGAAGGCAGGTGAGCTCAGACAAACACAGTGAAACATTAAATAGCAGAAAGTAAAACAAGGAGAGCAAAATTATTTTTTATAACTAATAATTGCAATACCCTCAAAACTATTGCATTCTTTGAAAAATATAAAAACCATGTATAGGCAGTTCTCAAATGTAAATCTTTCAGTAGTCATTGAGTCATTGGAAAGCCCCTTAGTAAATATATCCAATATATGTTCTAAGTTTAACAAGAGAGCCAGTTATCTTCATGACCATTTTAATAAGTTATAACATGTATAATTAAGTAGTTTAAATAATTAAAATCACTTAAAATATTTGTGTATTGTGTACATGACAAAAAATAATAGCTGTTAACAAAATACCAATCAAGCATTGGAAATGACCAATGCATGTGATATTAAATGTTTTATTAGTTTTTAAAATTGAATTTTTTAAAGTATTCCATCTCCCTTTAATTAAGACACTCTTTGGATTTAGTTTTTTCAGGGATTGTAGATTGTACATAGCTTTTCTTAGAGATAACTGTGCTTATTATTCAAAGTTATATTCCAGATAATTTTTTTCTGCTCTGTACAATTGTAAATCTCAGCAGATGTCTGTATGACTCACTATGATCCCAACTCATCCATATCCAGTATTTTAACAACCTGTTTTAATAAAGGTGTGAAGTAGTATAAGGAACAGTTATCAGCTAAACTTGTCAGTAATACAGGAGAGGGCAAACCACACTACTCTCTTATAGAGAAAAGATAGAGCATACAATGATCTATAAATTGTGTTTGTAGAGTTGCACGAAATGTATACATTATCTGTAAAATATGTTTTAGCTTGAACTGAACTGTATCTTTTTTATGACATCACTGTCTAGTGACATCACCTTGTAATAAAATCCAAAGGATCTGTTCTCCATTGTTTAAAGAGGGGCTAAACCAAATTTATTTAGCCCTAGCTTTTGCAAGAAGAAAAGACAGTTCAAAGACCTGAACCTCTCCACAAAGCACCAAAGCCGCTCTCAGTCATTTTTGTGGGAAAACATCAGTTGTGTGGCGCACAGCCAATAGCAGCGGAATAGATACAAAAGGTCTCCCCTGCTGGATGTAAGCTCTGCATCACAGAAGCAGCACACCAATCAGTGCTTCCAGGTCACAGAGCAGCAGCTCCATGACATGACAGCCTGATAGTCCCTTTGAGATTTCTAAAAGAAATGTGAATAGCTTTTGAAGGTCCAAAGGAACTTAATTAAATTCCTTTTCATACAAAAGTTGCTTTCCATCTTTTTAAAAGTTAATCTGGAGAATTTGGTCCCTCTTTTAAATTTAGGTGACATAGTCTATTTAAAAACAAAGTAATCCCCCTGGCAATACTATACTAAAAATGTCAGCGTTCTTTATCTCCAAAGCATCATCTTACCTCACACTTCAAAACATAAACATTCATTACAATACAGAAACTGCTCAGCCTGCAGCATGAATATAGTGATGATTGCAGTTAGCAAGTAATGTTTTATCAGTTTGACCTTGTAATATTAAAATCCACAGGATAAATGAAGTATACTTAAGTTGAAGTTGCTCTAACCAGCTCAGCATAATTGAAATCTGTTCTTACGCATTTTGGTTTAATGGCTATTCCTAGTCCATATTGCATAACAATTTGGTAGATGTTATTACTGAAACTGCTGTGTCTCCCAGTTCCAATGAAGCTATATTCTTAATATAATTATGCAATTAATAGTAATGGTATTATTTATGCATCTGAAATGATGCTGTGAAAATGCACTGCATGATCATGACAATTAATGGTTTGGCTTCTTCCAACAATGTTTAAGGATACTGAAATCAACTGAATTGCTGCTTAGATAGGCAATCAGATATGAGATCATTAATGTTGACTTATGCCAATGAAAACATAGATTTGATCAAAAAGTAAACAACAAGGTATATGTTACCTAGTTAATCCCTTTGCGACCTTTTTGATGAGTTGACTCGTCATAAGAGCCACAGTGTTCGTGACTTTATGACTCCGCGAGTACCGCCAGCCACTTTAGAACTCTGTCTCACACCGGAGGCAATGTTCCAATTTTTCCTAAATATATTAATTATATTATTGTAATATATTAATGTAACATTGCACTGGTCAGAGTTTTGTTCTGTTTTTTTTTTTTTTGGGGGGGGGGTCGGGGGTTGGGAACCTATATATATATTAGTTTGTTAGTTAGTTTGGAAAAGTGTTGTACTAGTTATATTATTGGGAAATAGGAATATTATTGGGAAAATAATGAGAAAGAAAATTGTTTTACAAAATTTCCCCCATTTGTATGTATTTTTTAATACTAAATTGTAGATTATTTTTATGTATAGGGTATCAAAAGAAAGCTTTAACTGTCCTTTAAAAAAAACAAAACATATGTCTTGTATGAGAGTGTTAAATGAGAGCTCTTGTCATTGTCCTAGGAAAATCCTTGGTCCTTAAGGGGTTAACAAGGATAGGCAAAGTGTCTGTAGAAAGTTATGTGAAGGTCTGCAGAACCTCCTTAAATATGTCCGTCAAAAATACAAAAACTGTTCACTTTGTACATGTCTCACTGTAGATGAACGCTATGGACTTAATAGTTATAATGGTATAGACTGGGGATGGCAAACATGTGGCACACATGGGGGGAGCAGACACAGAGGAATGGGAACTCATCTGGTAGGTATTCCATAGAAGAACACATATATGTGGCCTGTAGTTTTTAATGTGAGAAGTATGAGGCTGATGTGAGCAGGCGACTGACATGGAGGAGAAAATTGAATTATATTGAGAACAGAAGGAATGGTAGTGATAGAGGGAGAGGAGATATGTTTACTGAAATGGAGGGTGTGAGTTTGGGCTCATAGATAGAAGGTAACCCGAATATAGAAGGGGTAATCTGATATCTTGCAATGAGGAACTAATATAGAGGTTAACAAACACATCCCAGAATAAATAAAACATAACTAAAACAAGAAAGAACTCAAATGAGAAAAGTGGGCAAGGACAAGGGGAGAGTTATGGTACACACACACATAAAATAGCCCTATATGCAGACGAAGTCCGCCTCTCCTTGGCATCACCAGAGATCAATGTCTCAGAGGTTATATACTTAATTAAGCTATTCAGTAACTTCTCAAATTATATGATTAGCGAGAACGCAGGTATTAACTCTCACCATTACAAAATAAAGAGATAGAAAAAGTAAGCCATTTAAACTGGGACAATGAATTACTTAATTACTTGGGTATCAAGATCTGTGCTAACCTAAGGCAAAATGTGGCTTTTCATTTTGAAAGCCTGATACAAAACCTTGAGGCCTGGAGGTCTAATTGTTAGGAAGGATTAAGATCCTTAAAGCATATATCATCCCTAATGTCTTTATGTCTTATGAGAGCCATTCCGATGAAGGGTCTCCATGGCATATTAAAAACAACTGAGCTAATTATTTTCGTATGTTTCGGAGGCCAAGAAAACCAGAATAGCTAATAAGAACTTGAAGCAGAGTTTAAATTGTGGGGGTCTTGGTTTAAACTTTGTGAAATATGTCTATTTCCTCATTTCATTACTTGGCAACACAAAAACTGAGACTTTCAAATCCAATAAAAATGATATATGTTATGATATGTATAATTTTTAAAAATGTTTCTATGAGGTTCAGGGAATTATCCGTCTAGCTCCAATTTAAGTTTTCTCCATTTATATAGAGAATGTAAATCTTAAACCTTGGCTTAATGATGGAATATTGAAGGTTGTAGATATCTGCCCAGGGGTACAAATATGCTCCTTTGAAGAACTACATTGAAAATGTAAGTTACTTAATTTAAGTTATGCCAGCTCAGAATATTTTAGCTATATTAAAATTAAAAAAGTTATGAGTATGTGGAATCAGATAGTAAATATAATAACATGTCTAAATTACAACTATAATTGGAGAAGATTTCTGAGCTAACTAAATATAACTCTGTATTTAGGTGGGAAATAAATCTAGATATAGAGCATTCCTGATCAAAACATAGTATAACGCTATAGCGCACTAGGAAGTCAGTGCATGAGATCAATTTACACATGGTGGACATGTAAGTATTTGACACCTGTTGCAGATAACATTTCTCAGATATTCTGGGCTAGTTTTTGGCAGACCTCACAATTATGATCTGGGAGTATGTAGTGGCTCTGGCTATACATATTGTCAGGGTTGAGGTTTTTGGAGCATAGAGCAGGGGAGGCTATCTCTTGCTGGTAACCCTTACCAGGTGGTCTACAGGTGTATTTAGGCAGATCACCCTGGTAAGGATAGGAGCATGAGAGTGCCACAAAATAATAAAAGGATAATCCAAAAAGCGAAGTCAGGAACAGTCCAATAGATCAGGGCAGGCAGCGGTCAAAGAGTAGTAGAATAATCCAAGCAGGGGTCAGGGTTCAGGCAAACAGGGTAATCCAGGAGACAAGCCAAAGGTCAGGTAATGGGAAATCCAATAGAGATACTACAACACAGCAACAAATGGGAAACTGGAGACTGAAGTCCAAGGACAAACAGGAACCATAGCTCTGGAACACTGGAGCACTGTGGTAACAGTTTGAGGGGTTTTTATAGTGCTGTGGGTCTCCACTCCTCCCCTCTGTGGGACAAGCTCCTTACTTGATTGAATGTTAGAGGGGTGTGCTTTTCTAGCACATACCTCTCTGTCTCTGTGCTTGGAGTCCATAGGAGGTTTGGTGATAGGGGAGACAGAGTTTACCTCCCTCCTACAGGTGTAAAGAGATCCCCCTTGATTGGGGTAAACTCTGGAGGATGCATCCTGGGCTTGCAGAAACTTTAGGAACTGGTTTCGGCCTACCGCGCTACCGCGATCGTGGACAGAAGATCTTACTACAGGCCCCGGCTTTATCCTACTCCATGATCGTGGAGGAATTATAAGACTTGATGGATGCCTGGAAACACTGGAATTACAGGTAAGAGCCAGAAGGACATGACACATGCCAAAAGAAACTTTCTATGAGATGGGGGGAAGGTCCTTAAAGTTTCAACTAACGTGTGCCCCATGGGAGACACTCTTAATTTTGGGCCTTTAAGAGTTGAGATATTGAGGTAGTGGCTGGTTCCTGTTACTCGATTCATCTCTTTTTTTTTAATTAGGACATGTTTTGTTAGGTTATGGAGTCTTTTATGGATGAATGTGTTGTCATTATAATAACACTTAATTTTGAATACTACTTATTTATGTTATTTTTTGTTTTGTATATGTTGTGTATGTATGTATATATATATATATATATATATATATATATATATATATATATATCTTTGTATTTGTTATATATACTATATTTGTAAAAAATAAAATAAAAAAAAAACCTTTTGCATAAATGAAGAAATATAAAAAAGAAAAGGAGAGAGGGCACACTGAGATCTTTAACTATGTTTCCTGCAGAAAACTGGTTGTTTGGGGTTTAAAAACATCAGTGAAGTTTGAAGCCATACGGCAAGGGGGTAGAGGACAGTCCCACGGAGGACAAAAAACAGCTGGAGACTAGGTACGCTGGAAATCACTGTTTATTAATGAAAGCCAGCTATTGCATTCAATGTGGAGGGTGGGAACACACAGTGGGTAGAAAAATTGAAAAAAAGCGGCTACAAACTTTACATGTCCAGCGTGAGAGCCGAGAGGATAGCCCGTGGAGGGACCGCCCAAAAGAAGTTCCGGCCGTCTCACTCATTTCCTTTAAGTTTAAAAACATCAGTGGCCAAAACCAGTGATGGTGAACCTATGGCATGCGTGCCACAATGGGCAAGCAAAGCCCTCGATTGTGGCAAGCAGCCAGGTTGCCGAATGACTGATTATTTTGCTGGCTTGGTGGAGCAGCTCATATTAATCATGCTGATTAATGTCGGTAACAGTTCTGCCGGCTGGGCACAGCTTGACTTCATGGGTGGGTGGATCACTAGCATCAAGCAGGGGAAACTCATGTCCTGTGTTTCACGCAAAGGCAGCTAACAGAGTTCATTATAGTCAATAAAACATGCATGTTCATTTCTGCATTTAACTCTTCTTTTCTCGTATCTTAATGCACCCATCCTGTTTAATCTAAATATATATCTATGTCTGTGTATGTATGTATATATATATATATATATATATATATAATTGCAAGAACACATTTTGCACACATTCTGTTCATATACATTTATATTTGGATTAAACAGGATGGGTTCAAGGCGTTTGGTGGCTTCTCAGATGCCACCCATGTGCTACTGGGCTTTACTTTCTAAACATATGAGAAATTAAGGGTTAAAAACAATGATAAATATTTTTCAAACTGATGCATTTATCCCCCAATAGACTCCTATATATATGTCTTGCTATAATAAAATGTATCTGCACAGCTGTGTGATGTAAGTAAGTGCATGTACTGCGTGTGTTCATGTATACATGTACTGTGTCTGTGCATGTATACATATACTGTATGTGTGCGTGTATACAAGTGTGTTTATACATGTACCATATGTGTGTGTGATTTTTTTTTTTACCATATTTCATATACTTTGAGGTTTGCAACTTTGTTTCATACAGAAAATTAGGCACTCGGGTCCAAAAAGGTTAGCCAGCACTGGCACAGACTTTAGTTCAGCACTAATAACTAAACACGTGGTATCTATCACACTCTCATAGCCATTATATATATCTATAGCCTAATGGGAAAGTATCCAGAAAGAATTTCCTTTTAGCTAATGTTGGCATTATATTTGACTCTAAAAATAGACATAAATGCCTTTTAACACTTAAAAACCTTTAAGTATTTTCCTGAACAGAAAAGAAACACAAGTAAACTAGAGGAAACATGTATTATGTAGGAGTCCAGTTTTAATGGCATTCTAGTACAGGAATAGTTAATTTAATGTAAGGTGACTGGAGTTCAGTGGGTGTTCTTAAATGCAGCTCTGGTTGTATAAAAAGGAAGATAGTACATTTATGAACTGTGCACTAAACATTTAAGAGGTATAAACCAAGGAGAGATGATGCTAAAAATATGTGACATTATGTGTAATTTATAATATAACATAGTGCATTAAATTGTTCTCTCTGTAAGTGTAATCATGATAATATGTTGTGGTGGGTCATATCTCCGAAATGTTCTTTATAACGTTCCTTTTGGTATTAGGGTTGACTGCGTGTACATTGTATTGGTAGTTTTTCTATGGTAACGGGGTTAACAGTGCATACACAATGCTTGATAGCCTTTCTGTTGTAATGTGGTCTAGTATACACATGTGGATCTATTGACAGTCTTTCCTATTTCTCTGTTTGGACTTGTCTTCCTTTATCCATTTGTTTTTTACTTGAAACTAAGCAGAGTCACAGTGTGTTGTGTGTATATCGGTGTCCACCACCGGGTTTTCTGATCAGATAGTACCTGGTTGGGGGGGGGGGGGAGACTTTACCCTGTCGGTGTTCACTTCCAGCGAGATACACAGGCAATTAACAATTGTTGATGGTTGAAGTTTATTGTTATGACTAGTAGTTTTATTTATATTTTTGTGTCATCTTGACAAAGGGCTTTGGATAAGAATGAAAATGTCTATGTAATTCTTGAATAAACTGACAATATGTACTACAGTGCTGATTATGGATTGTATTGTGATTGGCGGCACTGCACCCGGGCAGTTTGAATAATCTGAACTATTGGATGTAGTAGGCTGAGTGTTGAACTTGTGGACTATTTATTTATATGGCGGGTCTCAGGCACAAGTGGTTACATCTTTCAACTAGGTGGAGGAACCATAAACTGGGGACAATAGAAGCTCATGTTGGGAGGACTTTGGCTATTGCGAAAATAGCCGAAGTCCTCCAGAAATGTAAGAAAAAACCTGCCAACCCCCTAAACAGTAAATGTCTCTTGCCTGGCTCCCCCACTAACCTCAAGTATTAAATTAAAGCCCATTAACCTGACTTATAAATATTGATGGTCCCCCCCAAGTGCCAGGGACCAGCACAATATCCCAGGCCCCTAATGAAATAAAAATAAATGGCCCCATCAATAAATATACATTTAATTAGGAATCATACCTATCCCTCCTACCTCTACCTTGCCCAGGTAGGGGATACAATATTTTTTAATGGTTTATACCCTTTGACTGTGTTTTCAAAATACCGCCCACCCTCCAGTTGGAGAGCTAGGAAAGGGAGATTTCTGACTGGCTGACATAATCAACCAGCCAATAAGATGCTTTCTGCATTGAAAAGTAAATTCTCTACCAGGATTCATTCTGCAACCATCCTCCACTGAAAGAGCTAGTTTTTGGGGGTTTATGCCAGAGCAATATTAATGCATTTGCAATATTTATGCATTTGCCTGGATTCTGCTAACACAATGAACAGATCATTTGCCATATTTTTATGTTATCCACTGAAGTAAAGTTTAATGCTATTCCTTCACTACTATTCAGTTACTCCTTATTTACAATGTAACCAACACCCATAACATAATTCCTTTTATAATGTATAAAATATCTACAAAATCCACTCCTGTTATCAAAATTCCTCAAGCCACAGGCTTCAAGGTCCAAGGCAAGAACACTGACCACAAAGGTGGTCCTGCTGGTTCGCGTCTAGGACAGTTCAGCGCGGCAGATTCACCGCTGACAGTTCAGCGCGGCAGTTTTAACCCCCAAACTCTGTGTCATGGTTATTCTGGGTTTGTGGCTGTTTCCTCTTCAGCCTTTAGTGGCCGCTATTCTTGGGTGCCCATTCTACTCCTGTTGTCAGCTACCTCTTTATCCTCAGCCCTTCCCTATTTAAACCTGCACCTTATGGCAATCAGTGCCTTTGCATTGCTTTGGTTTGCTGCCTGATAGTGCCTTGTGTATTCTATTTCTGATTATCTGTTGCCGACTCCTGCTAGCCTTACCCTGTCTGTTTTTCCGCCTGTCCTGACCTGTTTGCCCATCCTGACTACCAGGGCCTTCTTTAATATTGATTGGACCCAGGGCAAGCATTTGATTGGGCCCCCCTGTGCTCTTCACCCCAACACCAAAATTAACACACATATACAGATATCATGCACATGTCTTAGAAACATTTGATAATGTGAGATCTGTGTATCAGAGATCTACAGCAATACAACTCACAGTAATGTGTGGTGTGGAAGTGTATCCAGAGCTTCACAGCTATACAACACACAGGAATGTGTCGTGTGTGAGTGGATCACAGAGCTCCACAGCAATATAACTTACAATAATATATAATTTGCTGTATAATAGCAGCATATCAGTGACTATATACATATATTTGGTTGGGTGGACCTGCAAGCTCTAATGAATGGAGTAGAATTATTTGCAGACTTCAGATCATCTTAAAAGAAGCAGGCATGCCTAATTTCCATTATTATTTTTTTAATTTTACTTTTAATGGCATGTGCATGACATAAGCACATGTAATAATTTGCTTTTTTAATGAATGTAAGAGTTCTCATTTTACCTTTTTCCCATTTATAGCAGGTATGTCTGAAGAGAGTGGCAGTCACTACTGACCACCAATTCAGGCCTGTCTAGCAGCTGTCATCTATTCAATCTGCTATACCTGAAATACTGGGATTTATTAAGAGCCATTCTGGTGCAAAAGTCTCAAAGTGCAGCAATTACCATGGAAACCAATGGAATGTATCTGTGGATTGCCTCACTTTGAGGACTCTAGCATATCATCTCTCTATATAAATTATCCCCAGTGTATCCAATCACACAGCCTATAGAATAACCCTTTCTTTGCAAGGCAAACATCAGGCAATCAGAGTCAATACTATTTCCCAAAAAATTATGCAATGTATAAATCTTCGTTCTAGCATAGCATATGGGATAGAATAGTGATACAAAAAGTGACAGTGCGCTAAAGTGTCAAACCAAGGTGCAAAATACAGGATATGTATCAGAAATATGACTCATGTAAATGTGGTCTCACAGATGGTTACAAATGATTTCTTCAAGTTGTATACGTATCTCCAAACAAATAAAACAGATGTTAGAGCATATACAGTACAATTTTAATAAGAAACATAAAATATCTTACACTTAAAAACATGAACAGATGATCCAAGATATCAATCCTGACAGGAACAATCAAGCCCCAGGAAGGTGAGAAGAAGTAGTGCCAAGCAACGCGTTTCGCCCTTCTAGTGGGCTTCCTCAAGGCTTGATTGTTCCTGTCAGGATTGGTATCTTGGATCATCTGTTCATGTTTTTAAGTGTAAGATATTTTATGTTTCTTATTAAAATTGTACTGTATATGCTCTAACATCTGTTTTATTTGTTTGGAGATACGTATACAACTTGAAGAAATCATTTGTAACCATCTGTGAGACCACATTTACGTGAGTCATATTTCTGATACATATCCTGTATTTTGCACCTTGGTTTGACACTTTAGCGCACTGTCACTTTTTGTATCACTATTGTTTTATGTATAAGGCACTTGGGGTAGTTGCCTGACAGATTTGCAGCTTGTGTAAAATAGGACAAGCGCCATTTAAACCTCTACACTTTTTTGCACATCATATGGGATAGAATGTGTCGGCAGGTAAGAACCATTTGGTCCATATAGTCTGCACAATTTAAGGAATATTGAAATAAGTGCCTGGTCCAATCTTTTATCTAGGATAGATTCATGCCTATCCATTCATTCACCTCTACCACTTCTGCTGGAAGGCAATTCCATACATCCACTACCATCTTAATAAAGTTGTATGTGAAGTAATACAGAGGGATTAATTAGCATGTAATGGTTTCAAACATTTATGTTAATGTCATTTTACCTTAACTTGGTGAATCATTTTTGTATCAGATTCTATTTATAATGAGCAATAAAGATTACTTCTTCGTCTGTAAAATCTGTACAGCTCTAATACTGCACCTCTGTTAAATGATTCCTGTTAAGTTATATACACAGATGTTGCTTGATGAGCAAATGTAGTTATTGCTAATTGTAAGCACCCTGGCAACAGTGGATTACATGCCAAAATAACCAGGTTAGGCATTATGGGTATGTATTTCAAACTTCTACTCCCATCATGCACTGTTATGTGCCAGTTTTCAGTCTATTAACCAAGTAATAGAAAAACATTTATATAGAGTGTTGAACTTAACCCCTTCGTGACGTTGGGACGTTCTATGCCGTCCTGACTTTAAGTGCCTTAAAGTCGTTAGGACTGCATAGTACGTCCTGTACTTAACAGCTCATCGCGGCTCTCCACGATGAGCTGTTTTCGGATCCCGCTGCAGGCACTTACAGCGGAATCCCACCTGTCAGATGAGGCCACTTTGAGTGGCCTCAGTCTGACAGGGAAAATGTAGCCGGTGCTCAAAGCGAGCACCGGCTACATTTATAAAGTATCTCCTCCAACCAGCTAAATTATACATTCATTATCCTGAAAAACAGTTATGTGCACCACAGAGGGAAAATAATATAAACACTTACTGAGTCTGGCTGTGTCAGGATCCCAGCCAGCAGTGTAGATAACGTTTCGGATTTCCTCTCCTCCGGTTCTTCAGTCAGTGGCCTGTCAGAGTCAGCGTGGTCTTCCCTCCTTATAACCCTAGCGTGACCCCCTGTGAGGAGGTCTCACCGCACAGAGTGACAGGTCCTGACTGATGAACCGGAGAGGAGGAAATGCAGGGCAGATGAAGAATACTATGGCGATCGCATAGTAAGTGATGCAACCTGCATTCATGTGAGTGCTCAGAGTTTGTTGCAGGCTCAAGAGGCAGCTGCTTTGGGCCCCCCAGAAATAACTGGGCCCAGGGCAGCTGCCCCTTTTGCCCCTCGTTAAAGACGGCCCTGCTGACTACGTTTGTTTGCTGCCAGCCCCGATCTTTTGCCTGTCTGACTATTCTTCTCCCTGAGCCACTGTACCTTCGCCTTGATTCAGTATTCCGTATCCAGCTTCCTGTCTGTTGGGTTTATCCTGGTGATAGTTCAGAGTGCAAAAGTCCTGGGGGAAAGAAACCTGCGGCTCAACCATAAGGTGGAATTCCTTCAGGCTGAATATTTTGTAGACCTATAGAAAAGACCTATATCGAGTCTGCACAGCAGTTCCAGCCTCATACCTGAACGTGACAGTTATCACAGGCTAGTGACCTGCTCTGAGAGCTACCAGTCCTGTCTCCGTCTGGTCACAGCTACCAGTCCTGTCTTTGTTCAAGTCTCAGCTACTTGTCCTGTCTTTGTTCAAGTCTGTTACCTGTCCTGCCTCAGTTCCAGTCTCTGCTACCAGTCCTGTCTCAGTCACAGTCTCTATTACCAGTCCAGTCTCAGTACAGTCCCAGTTATGCATCGTGGAGTGTAGACAGACCCCACACCCTGCCCTGCCATGAGGCTCCTCCCTGGTCTGTTATCCCAGGTTGTGACAGTCAGATTCTAAAATTAACCCTAACACTAATGCTACCCCCAAACCCTAATACTAAATTTAACCCCCGAACTCTAATACTAAAATTAATCCTAATACTAAAACTACCTCCAAACCTTAATACTAAAATTAACCCCCAAACTATAATACCCCTATTAAACATTAATAATACTCACCTTTAGCAATGAACTGTCCCGCGAGGACCTCTCGCGCGATGAACTGGCCATCGCACGAGAGGGGGCGGTGAAGCGGCAGCATTAATGCACTTTTAGCAAATACATTTATCAATGAAATTTGGTAAATCATTTGGACTAAGTATTTTACATGCAAATATAATATATAAACACATTTACTGCAGGTTTAACACATTGTATTGTGAGTTTTATTGCCCAGGAGCTCTTTGATACACTCATGCACAGGCAAAAATCTAAGCTCCTAGAAAATGGGAAAAACAGAAGCCAAAAGAGGAGACAGGGACTGTCTACTAAATGGGGACTTTTGCAGATATCCTGGAAAATTACTGTTTTTCAATGTAATTACTTGCCCATAACCATGATATCCTCAAATCACATGGATTTCAACTCTTCTTACATTGTATAAGTTATTAAATATGAAAGAATTCAACAAATTAATTTGAGTAAGGTTTTGTAAATTGCAACAACAATTGAAACTTAATTGATCTCTAAAAAGAGGCTGAAAAGCACCCTATTACAGTAGTTTTGCTCCACTTTCTGAAAACACTAAAATATATATAGCATAGTTCTATAAATCCCAACCATCCTGACATTAGTTGTATGATTATGTTTATTACCAAGGCTGTGCAAACATCTTTTGTTTCAGTCCTTCTACCACAATTCTTATAATTCTTATTTTTAGCAACTCGATCTCAAAAAACAAAAATTTCTAGCTTCTAAATGAAAGCTGTTACTGCACATGCCCAATAATTGATGACCCAGTGAATCTGCACTGATCCCCTTGTAAGCAAGCAATAGTAGATAGAGGACTAGAGCAGGAACATTTGCAAGAAATTAGCAAAAGACCTGAACAACGCACAGGTTACACACTAAAAAAATAAAACAAAGTTAGGTTATTGCCTGGAGTATCCCTAAATGCTTTCTGTCTGGCTGCTGGGAATCTACTTTAATGTGTATCTGTGTTGGCATTTTGCAGCTATAGAAGAGGACTTTTTAACATCTTGCAATTACGTGTCATAGATGAGCAATTTGTCCATAATTTCAGTTATTTGGGGAAAAAGTATTGTATTCTTTGTTATTTATGAAAATTCAGCAGAAAGCGTTGATTGAGGGCTTTTCTTTTCTTTGTGGTTATAAACTGAGACATTTAGCAATTTTTTTTTTTTTATCATTATACAGATCACTGACTGTGAATTAAAATTTTCATCAAAAGTGTGTTTGCTGAAAAATGAATAATATATTTAATGTAAAATAAATGTTTATAGTGATTTACCAGAGAGAAATGTTTTATGGCTGTGTAACATTTACTGCAACAAATAATTCCAACTGTGTTTAGTTGCTGATAAGTTATTTATCTATTTATCTTAGTCTGGAAGACAAAATAAAAATAAACAAATCTTTAAATATTTACTGCACTTACAATAATTGACCTTTGAACTGAGTGTCTAGCAATTTGTTACTTTCCTTTTTTTCATCACGATTGAAGGATGAATGTCAGCTTTTAATGGACGACTTATTTGTTTTACGAAGTCTGTAACTAACAGCTGCTGTAATGTTTGTGGCATTTAAAACTTTAATTACAAACACAAAATGCTAGGCTACGTGTGTATATATATTTTATCTGTGAGAAAATTGTCTGCAATAATATGACAAATGTTTCCGCTAGTCATTCTCCCCGTGATATTGCAAGACTGGAATTATTTTCAATTAATTATTAAGCATACATAAACTATTTTTTTTTATTTTGTTTTAAGATATTCTGTGGTTGATTCACTAAACAGTGCAGGAATTGACAAGTGAATAGCAAAAATTAGGTCAAGATAGGCATATTGGTGAATTTTTCCAACTCCGATTTTCAAAGTAACTGCTAATGCTTAATGTTTGCTATTCTTTTTCATATTTTGTTGTGCTATTATAACATGGCAATTATCATTTATTGGTATAATTATAATTTATTGGCTTCAGACATGTTTCAGTGACTGGTATTAACACAATAATGGCAACAAAAAAGATACCTTTTTGCCCGTTCACTTAACACCCACCAAAAAACAAAAAAAAATACTTAAATGTGCATTGACTGCTTCTCCCAGCCAATATTTGCACATTAACCAGTACTTCCTACACTGAAAAGATTAAAGAAAATAACACCTTGGGGAGCCAAGCCACAAGGGCTCTCCCTATGTCCCCTGCTTTCAAAATGCTCAAGGACTGCTGAAATAGCCCCTGCCCCGAAAAGAATACCTTAATGTAGATGGGGCTGGGCACTTTGCCCCTGGTTCTCCCTAATATACATGGGGCCATGGGCTGCCAAGTCATACTGGTTTCCCTAAAATAATACACAGGGCCTGGGGCCATCCTCAAGTGCCCGAGGCCTCCCTAAAATAAACACCATAGATAATATAAGTTTAGAAAACTCTTTCTGTTTTTCTACTGGAAAGAGGAAGTTGAGTTCAGACTATGAGATAGTCGAATTGGACTTAGCCTCCAAACTCGTTCAACTTGCTTCCTTTATGGTGGATGGGGAAAGACATGAAACGTATGGAGGATGAGTTTGACTTAGTTTCAAAATCAAAATCTTTCCAATAGACTATAATGGGAGACAAGTTCTGAGGTCTGAGTTTGGAGATTAAGTCAAAAGTGACCACCTCGTAGGTTGAGTTTGGCAGTCAAGTTGCTCATAGGACAGTGAGGCCTAACCCCTTGGGGATTGACCTAGGCCTTCAAGCAGTTAGAAGAGGAAGGCCTTAGCCACCCCACTTGCATGGGGCGAAACAGCAGTTAGACAGACAGCAGGATTTTCAAGAAAAAAAGACTTTACGGAAATTTTAGGTGTGTCAGAGTCTAGCAGGTAGGCAGGAAGTAGCTGTGGGAATGCTGTTGTTTGGAACAAAAAGACTGAGAAGGCGATAAAAAAAACAGGTAAGTAAACTGCACCTTTTAACATTGCATGTAGGCTGTTTGTATGTAAGAATGCATGCTTGATTGTATTACATATATTTTTTTTAAATTCAGATATATAGACAACATGATTTGAAATGGGTGGTGAAAATTAACAAAAAACCTGTGTGCAATCATCAATATTTATAAATATAGAGAGGAATCATCTCTATACTATACTGAAAGTGTGTAATATATTAACAAGAATTGTGGTGATAAAAACAAAGAAAACAGGTTTGCAGCATCTAAGCAGAGGTTCTGGGGTGGTCTTAAATATTGTACAAATTCACATATACTTCCTCCTATAGAGCAATTGTACTTGTACAAATGCAAAGATAAATCAGAGAGACATGCTGCAGTTAAACATTATCTCTTCACATTTAATCTTACTGTTGTCAGCGGTGAATAGTCGTGGTTAATACAATGTTTTAGTATTGCAAGTTAAGTAGTCAGCCTAATGTTACCAAAAGGAGCTTAATGGAAATTGTTAATAGAAATTTACTGAATCTACACCTTCATAGTAGCGATTATAGCTCCAAGTAGTGACACATAAGGAAGAGGGTTCAAAAAAAGGCCTGTAATTGGAGTCAGAGCTCATTTTTACTTCCATGCCCATACAGTTGTTTTACAAAAACCTTCAGCATGCAGTAATTGTTCGGCCCTAAGAAACTACAGATAAATAGGATTATATTCTGTATAAAACACCAGTCATACACACTTCAAGCAGCACCCACCTTAACTGAATTAAAAAGGCACGGTATTAAATATGTTGAGGCGATAGTATCACTGAATATCAGCACATAACATGTTTATTTGGTAGTATAATTGATAAACATTGTTAAATTGGCCCAAAAGCCTACATTTATGATCCAAAACACAGCATATTCTGAGCACCACACAAGGAGCCAATGACACAGCTCCTAGCAGTGTGACAATACTGCGCTCAGGAGCGCCGCTAGTTGTCTGCACTGCACAAAAGTTTCATGCGGGCTGAAGCCCCCTGCATTTAGATTAGACTTGCACCTGTAAACACAGATGCAATTTTGCCGTAGTCGCGGTGGATTTTTCAAGGTAGCAAGAGTGCTACCTCATTGTGAACACATTTAAATAGTCGCACTCCAAGCTTTGATTGCCGAAGGGCTTATAAACCCTGATTAGTCTAAATTGAAAGCCATGTTGGGCTTAGAATGTAGTGTAACAAAATATAATAACAAATGATTGCAGTACACCCATAGGGCATAATTAGATGGCAGGATCAATAGTAGATGATTAAATATATACATTCCAGTCGGGGGGGGGGGGGGGGGGGCAGCTTAAACAGAGATAGATCTTTGCTCAGAATTCTCATAATAAAGTGTCTATACAGATTTTGTATTGTATCATATGGTATGTTATATTATTGTTAGTGAATTGATGCTCTTTCTTTGAGCCATCTGATAATGCCAATGCGGCGCTACTTTAGGAATGTGTTTTGGATCATAAATATTGTTGGCCAATTTAAAATGATCAATTATACTACCGTATTTCAAGAAGTTAAGTTTAAAGGAGTGGTGTATCTTATAGCGGTAACCCTGGTGCTGAGACAAAATATTTTTTTGGTTTACCACATTATGCTCTTAAAACTTAACTTTTATTAAAGGTATGTCAGAAGAAGAAAATCATCAATATAATAATAAAACTGCTTGAGTAAAAAACAAACAAAAATGGGTTAAAAAAAGTGGGAGTGATTTAAGATACATAGCAAATAACCCCAATATAGGGAATAAACATACAACAGGTTGACTACACAATTCTTATAGAAAAAGGGATTGCTATCACTTGATTACAAATTTGTAGAGACAACCTGTTATTCTGCACATATCTTTAATGTGTATGGAGACTAAAAGGAAGGATACCAAATAAAAAATGGAAATACCAGTCACTACCAAGTAGCCATGTTAAACATACATGTCCTTGAGGAAATCAGAGGTATTTGGGTTTAAAATGTATCTAGTATGTATAAGATCAGACATTCTCCACAGGTTTTATGGCATACTAAGTAACAGTTCAGCCATCAATTGGATACAGTTATAGCTGTCTAAAAAAAGGTAAGGTCGTTATATAAAAAAAAAAGTATTCGTTTATCGAACAGGCTTCAAATAGATAATTAGAAAGCAATAACTGTAACCAGAGAGAAGTCCAGTTCTCACTGGTGTAGATATGATCCAAAAAGAAGTTCCCCAATCAATAACATAACTGGTGCCTCTGCAGGTGAGTGGCTCAGCACCAGGAATCAATGTAGACAAAAGGAATTCAGCAGATAAACGGCACTCACTTTTTGTAGCTCAATATCCATTTTATACAAAGTCCCATTGCAGCATATGTCATCTGGTAATGACACGCTTAATGAACATGTACTTGACATATGAGCAAGACCAAAATAACACACATCTATGTTTTTTTTAATTCTCAGTATCAGGATGGTGGCTGCCATTCTGCTTGAGGCATACAAGAAGTATGCACACCCTAAGTTACAGCGGGACAAAGGTGATGGGGAAACATTTCCCTGAAAATACAGTAGCAGATACATTATTAAAGAAGCACAGCATCTTGAAAATGATCTTATATTGTCATTTAAGATAAATACTAATAACGTATGTATGCATTCTCTCAAATGTGAATATCAGTTTTCTCAATATGTTTAATTTACTTAAATTTACAAATATCAGGTTTGCAGATTTTACTGATCCACTCAGTTCTCAGCATAGCCAGATAGTAACATTTCAAAGATTTTAAGAAATGGCTAAGTATGGGATATTATAAGTGTACTTGCAATGTGTGCATATACATATTGCACAGGGGCCTGAACAGAATGCACCGCTACATATTTTTGCACCAGTTGTACAGCTCCGGTTGCCAGGTCAGCCAATTTATTGTTGGATACATATGACTTTTATTTGCCCACCTGCAAAATGGGGAATGTAGATCTCTCCAGAGGCAAACACTTAATTAATCAAGGAGAAGATCCCATATGATCGACCTTGTTTTTTCACTGTATCTGAACACACATTCTGTAGGGCAACATGTAAAGTTTATATTTATGCAAGCAGGGCTAGCCTTAAGTGTTCCGGCGCCCTGTGCGGGCTTCCCCCTTGGCGCCCCCCCGTCTCTTTCACCCCCCTATGTATGTGTCTCTCTCCCTTCCCATGTTTGTCCCTTTCCTCTTCCTTGCCATGTCTGTCTCTCTCTCTCTCTCTCCCCCGTCCCCTGTTCTGTCTCTCCCCCCCGTCCCCTGTTCTGTCCCACCCTCCCCCTGTTCTGTCTCTCTCCCCCCCCTGTTTTCTCTCTCTCCCCCAGTTCTGTCTCTCCCCCTGCCCCTGTTCTGTCTGTCTCTCTCTCTCCCCCCTCCCCTGTTCTGTCTCTCCCCCTGTTATCTCGCTCCCCCCCAGTTCTGTCTCTGCCCCCTGCCCCTGTTCTGTCTGTCTCTCTCATCCCTCCCCTGTTCTGTCTCTCCCCCATCCACTGTTCTGTCTCTCTCTCCCCCATCCCCTGTTCTGTCTCTCCCCCATCCACTGTTCTGGCTCTCTCTCCCCCCTCCCCCTGTTATCTCTCTCTCCCCCAGTTCTGTCTCTTCCCCCTGCCCCTGTTCTGTCTGTCTCTCTCTCCCCCTCCCCTGTTCTGTCTCTCCCCCATCCACTGTTCTGTCTCTCTCTCCCCCTCCCCCTGTTATCTCTCTCTAGCCCTGTTCTGTCTCTCACCCCCTGCCCCTGTTCTGTCGGTCTCCCCCCTAACCCCTGTTCTGCCCCTCTCTCCCCCCTACCCTGCCTTTGCCTGCAAAGTTGGATCTAGGGAGGGGGCGGAGCTAACTGGCTGAGAGGAGTAGCTCCGCCCCCACCCTGTGAAGCAGAGCACAGTCTGCATTACGGGGAGCCATGGTCAGCAAGAGAAGGTGCTGCTCGGGCTCCCCATGCTTAATGAAGGCATGGGGAGCCTAGCAGCACTTTCTCATGGTGCCAGTGGCTCCCCGTGAAGCAGATGCTGCTCTGCTTCACAGGATGGGGGTGGAGCTACAACGCTGAGCCGGTTAGCTCCGCCCCCTCCCCGGATCTAGAAGAGCCTGCCGAGCAGAGGGCTGGTGAGGGGGGATATTTTGATCTCCCCCAGCCAGTGCCTCTACCGGCTTTTTTTTTTTGAACGGGAGGGCGCCCCCTGGGGTGTTGCGCCCTGTGCGCTCGCACAGGTCGCACACCCCTAAGGCCGGCCCTGTATGCAAGGAATCAATAGTATGAGGTTTTAAGGTGAGATATATTCCGGTAGTAGCAATTTATAAAGTGTGATTGAGAAGAATGGTATGTAACAAAATAGTGGAAAAAGTATTTTAGTTTGAAGTGAATTTTAAACATATAGCTACAGAAGCCCTCTCTTTTGCTAATGATAAAATGGCATGTACTTTTTAGGATACACACCATTTTATCTCCCAACCAAAAGCTTCCATGCTTCCCTGTGAAGACTGATCTGGTCACTAGCATAGTGATAGACCCTCACATGATTTTCTATGTAATCAACAGAGGCACTTGCATGAAGAGACTGCTGGCATTTGTCAGACTGCAAGCAGCCTTCACCTGCTCTGGATCGATAGCTATATCTGCTCTGCCTGAGCACAACTGGTAAATGCTTATCTCATGCATCTGTTGAAGTAGCAAATGTTTAAAAAAATAAGTGCCTACCAATTTTTACAATGTGTAATATGTATTGCAAATGTTTCTGCAGTTTCTATCTGTCTACTTCGTTTGTTTACATTTATCTCATTGGTGGATAGCCATGTATTTTGAGGGTGCTATCTGCTACCTGATGATTAAAATGTATTAATTATTATATACATTTAAGATTCTCAGACATTTTGTAACATAAATGATGCCATTGAAAGTTATAATCCAAACTTCCATACATTTCTCACAAAAGCTGCACTTTTGTAATAGGTACATACTTGTCTCCCTACTCTATTCATTTTTCTTCAGCTTTAACCTTTTTCATAGGAAGACAGGCATGCATAAGCCTTAAGTCATTATGGGATATGCTGTTGCAATTTAAATCTGACAGACTTGCTGAAGACTAAAAGTGAAAAGACCCCCTGACGGTGAACCAACATGCAACAGCATTTTCAACCTTTATAATTATCTGAATTTGTATGCACATTATTATTTAGAGAGTGCTATGTTATTGTACTCTTTTAAAATTCTTATTATGTAAAATGTAGAACATGTAATCATTTTTTTTTTACAACATCCTCTCAGACCTATTATCACAGGCCTCAGACCTTGATACTCCCAAGCTTTAAGTGAATCTGCTCATGTCTGTCTAATTACTGTATAGACATTTCTGGAATGCTCCTGCTAGAATATATTTACAATTCTTAATTTATCCTGTTCTTCTCGCTGCCAATACCTAAGAATTTCCCTACAAATCTTCCTGCCTTCCTGTATTAAAGTCTACTTTATACCAAGTACTGCTCCTTAGCCAAGTTCTAATGGAGGTTAATGACAACTTAAAATTCTCACAAGTCTACTCAGTGAAGACAGAATTGCAGGGAATTGAGATGGAACTTTCAGACATTAGGCCAAAGCAGCTGAGGCAAAAATTCTCCAATGCAGCTGAATGGGAGACTTTCCAACTCAGCTGCTTTGGTCTTAAATTTGACATTTTGTCTCAATTCCCTGCAATTCTCTCTTTGTTGTGTAGACCCTTCAATAAGTAAGGAATATTATGGCCTCTGAGATCTATCTAAGTATACCTGACTGGTTTTCTATTGAATGGACATGGGACCTTTATAGTGATCCTTTGGTAAACCTATCTGACTAATGTCAAGTTAAATCTTATTAGTGAAAATACAGAGTTTAGAGAATCACCCTTATCTCATTTTTCTGTTGCCAAAGCGTGTTTTTTTTTCTTTTTGTTCCTTTCCAAGAAAAAAATGCACTTCTTAAGGTGTTTGATGAAGCGCACTCATGTCTGTACTATAATAGAATGCCATATTTTGATTTTAAATGATTCTGTCAACCTAAACATTGCTTATAATGGGAATGTACAGGATAAAACATAATGAAAAATGATCTTTATATTGTGTAACGTTACTGACTTTACCATCATTTAAATTCAATTGACATCTTTTATTTTTACACTAAACTATCTACTCAATAAAGAGATAATTTCAGGAAATTGGACTGGAATTTCAAACTTAAGGCCAAAGTAGCGAGAAAAAAATCTTCCATTCAGCTGCCTTCCCTGTAATTCTCACTTTATTGAATAGACTCTTAATCAAATTCAGCCTCCCAACTCCTTGAGCCTAATTACATTTTTAGCAAATAGACTGAAAAACTTCTAAATTCTTGCACAGAAAGCCGTTCAAACATAAAGAAATTATATTTCGACTTATGTATAACTACTGTATTCATTATTATACTTAGATATTTACTTTGATCATTGCACTGCTTGGATTTAAATGCATTAATATTAAATTATTGAACTAAAAAGTTATCTGGCTGTTTATGGCAGTGAATACTCTTGACATGGTAGCTTCTATCATTGAGGATATGTATTTGCCTAGAAATAACTAAACTTAAAACCAGACTGTGGGGTAAAACAACGGCCACAGCACTTTATTTAAATAGCCATTGCATTTACAATCATATACACATATATATACACATTCCACATATGTATATATATCCATAATTAATACAATGACTAAACATAACATAAACATAAAACATTAAACATTCCATATACAGGAAAACCAACCAAGCTTGCAAGAGTATCCAGGTGGCTGCCGAAGTCCATGTTCTGGGCATACCCCAATGCCCCCAATACCTGAGGTTCGAGGTACCACTTTCCCCTCGAACCTCCCACCAGAGTCCCGATTGACTCTCCCCAATCCAAATCTTCCATTAACCCTCCTGGATTCCCTGCAAGCTTCCGCCAACGCTGTGACATGTAATAAATAAATAAAGGTTCATTAACCATAAAATTAGGGAGGGTGGGTGGGACAACAGGTATAGGGGGAAACAACTTTTCCTAAAATGGCCCCTAAACTTCCTGTTCCTATCTTTTATACTCTCCCAACTCCTCCCACTAATTCCCACTATAGGCTGACATATCCTCTCAGCACCCTGTCATGATTGCCCCTCCCTGACCTTGTCTGGGGGCTACATTCACACCATGTTGTTTATGTAGCCCCCTCAGAAATACCATAGGTTAATAACTGAGCCGACTGCTAGATCCCAAGTGGGAACTGGCTAGACCATGTAACTTAATTTCTTCCCTACAAGCCATTAACCACCACCGTATAGAGATCTGGAATACCAGGGTACCTAACTAAAGGGTAAGAGATACTGGAAGTTTCTGTCTGTTTGTGTTTAAGCTGTACGAGAAGGTCCTGCTGTAGGGAGCCTGTCATCTAAACATTGCTTACACTGTGAATGTAGAGAATAATACAGGATCAGACATACACATTGTATTCGCAGAATTGCAGGTAAATGCATAAATTAAAATCTATATATATATTTTTAAATGTGCCTGTGATGTCTAATGTTTATGGCATCAACTGTGGCTTGATTTGTGAATGAACCATTTTTCAATAAGAAATGTCGATTTTGCAAGCCACGAGGATCAAGCCATAAGTTCATGTGATAATTAGGAGATATCACATACATTTTTAAAAACACACTTTTCTCTTAAATCAGTAATTTGCTTGCTCTTCTGATAGCACAGTGTGTAAATTATTTTTCTCAACATTAGAAACATTAGAAACATTGTTTAGGTGACAGATTTCCAATAATAGTAATAAAACAGTACATTTCAGGAAATAATACCCAATAAGATGATTTGTCATGTTTATTTGCTTGTAACATCATCTGACTCAAAAACATTTTAAATATGATGTATATTAAAATATCAAGTACAAATACTGCAGATGTTACCAAGATGAGCTTGGTAACATCTGCATTGGATGGGATGACATCATGGTGAATATTTTTCACCCATTGACACTCTAGATTTTATGTTACTTCCTGTATTCTAATAAGCTCTTCCACAGTGTATTTAATAATTCTTGTTATGCAGAATGGTATTCCCAATTGCAATTTAATGATTGAAAACTGAATTGGACAGCACCATCACAAAATTATTGAGTACTACAATTTTACGTAAATACATGTTTCTTGTTAGACAGGAAATACAATGCTGCATTAATGATAACTCCATATTATTGCTATTCCATGTCACCAATTGTCCTGCTTTACATGGTAAAGTTCCAACTTCCAACCACGCCAGTGTCCTGTTCTCTGAGACATTTTACTTTTACTCAACTCAGCTACTGTGGGCAGTCCTGGTTCCTTGTAAACTGCTGTAATGTCATAGTTTCATCTAGCTGTAAGTATTTTTACATTTTAAGCAATGAAACATGTAAAACATGCATTTTAAAGTACTTTGAAAGCACATTAGTATGCATTAATATTTGGAAGATGCATTTTGAGCACCAGAGAGTCCTTTTAAGTTAAGAACACTATGAAACTGTACATGCCACACATGTCAATGACTGAACATGCATACACATAGCAATGATGCAACAATATGATGCCAGGAGCATTAGAGAGGATATATTCTTCAAATTAATGTTTTAGCTAACATTAATTTCTATAATACAATCCTACATAACATAACAATGTATGCATACTTATATTAATTTAATACATACCAGTAATACATTAAATGCACATCTGCCAGTACATTGCTTACTAATCTGTATGTTATGTTATGTAAATTAAGTAAATAAATCAGTAAGCTGAAACAGAAATACTAGCTTAACTATTGTATCACGAAAATAATGACTAACCCATGTTACTTTAAATGTATCTGTATTGCGTGGTAGATCAATTTAAGCAGGTCCCATGTGTTACAGCATGCCTTTATAATTGAGATTAGCAAGATAATTTAAATTAAAAGAAGATTCTAATTTACTATTAGTACAACCTTGCTATAATTGAAAAAACCCATATAATTACAATAATTAAAAAGTTGGCAACTTGGCATGAAAAATTATTAGCATGACCTTAAGGATAAATTACTTGACATATCTATCTGAAGTTAATTCTTACATTTTATCAATAATGAAATGCATACAATTCATGTTCCATATCTAATAAACACAGGAGATATTTAAAGAAAAATAACTAGGCAAATAATATATTTTAAGTAATGAATACACAGGACCATAATCTATTTCATCTATGTTTATTAACCAAGCCCCCCCTACCCCCAACCCCACCCCCCACCCCCACAAAATGAATCACAAAGCACTCAATCAAGTGGGCAGGGCTGGATTAACATAAGGTCTGATGGAATGCGTTGGCAAGTCTAAGCGGCAAATTGGCAAGTCTGGGGGCAGAATGCCAAGTCAGGTAATGCATTGGAAAGTCTAGTCTGAGGGCAGAATAGCAAGGCATGTCTGAGTGCCAGACTGGCAAGTCTGAGGAGCAGTTTAGCAAGTCTGAGGATGCACTGGCAAGTATGGAAGCAGAATGGCAAGTCTAAGTGGTATATTTTCAAGTCTGAGGGGCAGATTGGAAAAGAGACAGAATAACAAAAAAAAAAATCCAGTAAAACGCATCTCGAAAAAAATATAAATTGATTTGCATGTCAATGAGTGAAATAAGTATTTGAACCCTTCCCACTTAGAATTTGGTGGCAAAACCCTTGTTGGCAATCACAGAGGTCAGACGTTTCTTGTAGTTGGCCACCAGGATTGCACACATCTCAGGAGGGATTTTGTCCCACTCCTCTTTGCAGATCCTCTCCAAGTGATTAAGGTTTCAAGGTTGACGTTTGGCAACTCAAACCTTCAGCTCCCTCCACAGATCTTGCATGGGATTAAGATCTGGAGACTGGCAAGGCAACTCCAGGAACTTAGTGTGCTTCTTTTCGAGCAACTTCTTTGTTGCCTTGGCTGTGTGTTTTGGGTCATTGTCACGCTGGAATACCCATCCACGACCCATTTTCGATGCCCTGGCTGAGGGAAGGAGGTTCTCACCAAGATGTGACTGACTGTACATGGCTCCACCCATCGTCCCTTTGATGCGTTGCAATTGCCCTGTCCCCTTAGCAGAAACACCCCCCACCCCACCCCCCCCAAAGCATTATGTTTCCACCTCCATGTTTGACATGGGGATGGTTTTCTTGGGGTCATAGGCAGCATTCCTCCTCCTCCAAACACGGCGAGTTGAAGCCAAAGAACTTGATTTTGCTTTCATCTGACCACAACACTTTCACCCAGTTCTCCTCTGAATCATTCAGATGTTCATTGGCAAACTTCACACGGGCCTGTATATGTGCTTTCTTGAGCAAGGGGACCTTGTGGGTAGTGCAGGATTGCAGTCCTTCACGGCGTAAGTGTGATACCAATTGTTTTCTTGGTGATTATGGTCCCAGCTGCCATGAGATCATTAACAAGATCCTCCCATGTAATTCTGGGCTGACTCCTTCCCATTGAAACTCCACAAGGTGAGCTCTTGCATGGAGCAGCAGACCAAGGGAGACTGACACTTATGTTGTGTTTCTTCCATTTGCAAATAATCGTACCAACTGTTGTCACTTTCTCACTAAGCTGCTTGCCGATGGTCTTGTAGTCCATTCCAGCCTTATGTAGGTCTTCAATCTTGTCCCTGAAATCCTTGGACAGCTCTTGGGTCTTGGCCATGGTGGAGAATTTGGAATCTGATTGATTGCTTCTGTGGACAGGTGTCTTTAAGAGAGTGCTCCTAATCTCAGCTTGTTACATGTATAAAAGACACCTGGGAACCAGAAAACTTGCTGATTGATATGGTATCAAATATTTATTTCACTCATTGACATGCAAATCAATTTATAACTTTTCTGACATGCGTTTTTCTGACTGATCATAGACTAATAATTTTTTGGCAGTGGGTAAACTTTCAGAATCAGCAGGGGATCAGATACTTTTTTCCACTCATAGGGTTGATTCACGTAGCTCCAGCTTTCTTGAGAAAATCAGAGCTCCAATTTTCCTACCCAATTTGATCACTTTGGTGATCCAGGTGATCCAGCCACTGCGGCCAATTTTTGTGCCAACATTTTGAGTCTGGCTTCAGTGTCATTTTGGAAGGACCTTGGCTATTACTGAAATAGCTGAAGTCCTTCCATAGAAGTCTAAGGAACAACTTTGGCTATATGAAAGTAGCGAATTCCTCCAAAAACGGCCCTACACTAAATAAAATGAAAATCTGTAAAAACACTAAAAGAAAGATAAATTAAAATAAATGCTTTAAACTATTATAATATATAGCATTATTATATTATAATTATATATTAATATTTTTATGTTTAATTATTCAACACTTTTCTGTTTAATTGTCCAGCTAAAATCTAGAGAAATTAATTGCCTGCTACTTCAGGGAGGTTCTGTCCTTCAGAAGTAAGCAAAATCTATAGAATTTTGCTGCCACCAACCGAATGTTGGTGATAGCTGGAATCAAATTGGCAGAACTTGACAATTTAACACTGAAATCACCCATATTGGGTAGTATAATATCAAATTTAGTCCCGATCAGAAAAACACAAACATGAGTATCAGCAGTGTGACCTGGTAATTGGCACAAAATGGATAAAAAGTGGAATAAGCACTGAGAAAAAAGAAAAGATTGTATAGACCTGTAAAAAGTATACTAATTCATTTTAATCAATGGATACACATAAATAATAAAAACACAGATACATTTAAAGGTTACATGGGGTAGAATTGTGTGTAAAAACTGGAGCCCTGACGTATATGTGGGTCCAAGAGAAGTCTGAGTGAAAGAGAGAGGAACAAAATAATTAAGAGCAATAAAACACTTGTGAGGAGACTGAAATCAAGTGGATAGTGACCAAAAATAGTGAGGAGGTAAAGGAGAGTGAGACAGATCAAAAACAGATTCAAAATTGCATAAAACACAGTATAGTATGCAAATGTTATAGAGACATGAGCATAAAATCCATATCTAGATGTTTTCTGGCTATGTACCTCAGGAACATGTATGAAACAGTCTGGTCTTGTTGCAAAGGGAAGATGTGAGTGTATGTGGGTCCAAGTCTCAGGAACAGCTGCTTTATATTACGCATGCCTATATGGCATTCGGAGCGGCTTCACATATTGTAGAAAAGTAATAATCAAATAATGTAAAATAGTTTCCCTTCCATTAGTGTAAATCCAGCATGTACCTTTACAAATACAATGAACACACAATAGTCAGTAGGACATTTCATCAAAATTTCACCCACCCTTACTTTACCTGTGCTTCTCTCTCTTCCCATATTTTACTATGTTTAATTTACTTTTTGTATAATAAAGGTGAGCCTCCTTTTTGAAGTTTGCTTTGTTTTTCGTGGGCAGTTCTATCTAATCTGCACTGACAGTGGTGTGTTTATAATTGTGCTGAGAGACCATTTCTTTTTTTTTGTTGCATGCAGCTCTGCTTGTCAGTAGAGACAGATCTAAGAAGTTGCTGGTGCGCATCAACAGGATCAGCATGTGCTCAGGCAAGGAGAGAGGTTTGCTTGCCACTCCGACGGGTCTGGCCGGTCTCTCAGGTCCAATTATCTCCCTCTGCAAGCGCAGAGAGACATGTTTACATGTAATCACTGGAAGGGACCTAGTTAGGTTCTTTTTATTTATTAAATGTAAAATGAGTAGGGTCCTCTAGTTAATGTGACAATATTCACTAGTCATGGTCTCTAATTGTGCGAGCAGTGAGTAACACTAACATCTACCTGCATTCTTCAAAGAGAATTCCAGAGGCTTCCAGTCACAAGATTTGTATTTTTAATAGCACATACCATTTTATCCCCATTTGTGCCTCAAAGTACAAATTCAAAAAAGCTTTAGATGCTCTATAACTACAGTGTTTCTAAATATTAATGAACATAAAAAGATATTAGTTGACTGCTAGAACAGTATTACAAGGCAACATATTAAAATTGAATTTCTTTAACATCCAAATGTAACACTTTCATTATTTACTAATGAAATAGACTTAAAATGCAATAGTAATTTAAAATATATGGTTAGTTCTATATATATCCAGTACTACTTAACTCACTATTACTGTAATTGTTATGTATACGCTTCTGGCTGATTACAAATGTAATAAAGGAAAAATTGTATTATATTATTTTATAAATTGTAATGATGAGTACCACAGAGAAAGGTAGACTAGCTAGTGGCTTCTACAAATACCTAGAATTTAATAACTGCCTTGTTAACAGTTTTAGCATACACCCTGTACTGTTTTATAAATGACATATTTTTTTAAGAAAAGCCATGCATGAAGAATATGCAAATAATTATACAATCCTCAACAAAAGTCACACAGATTTTTTTTGGTGTATACAGTACACAATAAATTGAACACTAACCCCTTAGTGACAAGACATTTTCACCTTGACTTTCCCTTGGTGACAATGGCTGTTTTGACATTAATGGGGTGTTTGTGTTTAGCTATAATTTTATTCTTTCTCACATACAGTACCCACACAAATCATATGTTGTTTTTATCGTCATAAAAAGTGCTTTTATTAGATACCAGTGTGTTCATCATATATTATAATTTACTACAAAAAAAAATCATAAAATATGATGAAAAATGTAAAAAAAAAACCACTTTTTCTAACTTTACACAAATAAAATCATTAAAAAAGACCCCATCTAAATAGTTTCTAAATGTTGTCCCGAGTACAAAAATATGCATGTTTCCATATTTTTTTGCGAGTTATGGGGCAAAAACCAAAAATAGTGTTTTTTGTTTTTTTCCTATATTGACCTTTTGACTCAAACCTGAACCCAAAATTTAACCCTAACACAACTCTAATCCTTATTATATCCCTTAATATGTTTTGATTTTAATTTAATTTTAACCCTATCCCTTATGCTAAACATTTTTTAATTTTAACCCTATAGGCTAATCTAACTAAATAACCAGTTTTTAATTAATTAAATATTTATTTAAAAAATGTTCCATTGCTATGCTACTTAATTACCACTAGGGGCAGTCAAGTAGCATATTCAGAGCAATGGTTTTCGCGATCGTTGATCACGAAAACCGCTTGATTCACCGCAGGACGTGCCAGGCACGTCCTTTGTCGTTAAGGGAGTTTTTCCCAGGACGTGCCTGACACATCCTTTGTCGCGAAGGGGTTAAGCAATTAAAAAAGGTAGGCAAAATAATGGAAACAGCACATAAGTTACTTAAAAATAACTAAGTCACAGTGGCAAACATATCTGCAAACAGGAATAATATTAATTTGTGTACCAATCGGCTAGAAGTCTGATAATCACATTATCATTTTGATATGCAACAAGCAGAATTCTAAAGATGACAAGTAGTCAATGGCCAAGTTGCAGATCACATAAACTGCAAAATCATTTAATATGTTAACTAAGGAGAAACTTGCAGCGGGGACACAAATTTCAAACTCGACGTCAAAGTAACTGAGTTGGAAAAATTCTCCCATTTAGTTGCATTTAAGAATTTTATAAAATAATGCCCAAAATAGATAAATTAATATAACTGATGAAAGTTATCTATAATAGTTCATAAAAAAACCATAATTGAATATTAACCTGTAAAGTGCAACAAAATTAAAAAGAGGAAAGAAAATCAAAACCGATTTGTTGAATCTTAGATGTGTAAGTAGAGATATAATGTATCTTCTCACAAATGATGTTACCTTTGTATCTAGATGTGCAGAAAAAGGGAAACTTACTATCAAGTATACAATGTTAAAAATAACATTAAAGTTTATAAAAATGGATTCACATCAAAGTTTATACTAACATCGTGGAGCTCTAAACAATTCAATTCTTTAATCCAGAATAATGCTCGCGGTCAATCACTTGAAAGTGAGTTATATCAGAATATGTTTAGCATTATCAAATGTGCTGGAATAAACAATTCCAATTTCTTAGCACACATAGGAGAAAGTCACTCAGATTTTTTAGAAAGCCAAGATGGTAGCTTGAGGCTCCCGGTTAGACAGCCACATTTCATGGCCCTGTGTAAGCATCTGCTGTATCCAGTATACCACGGCTAGGGTTGGAGAAACCATGCAAAAATCTGGGAGAAGGCATGGAACATAACTTCAACAGGAATGTTGTAGGCTAGGACAGGCAGATAGGCAAAGAAGAGCGATAGCAGATAAAGAACTGAGGAAGAACAGAGCTGAATACAGAGTGCGGGGCTACAGGACATTAGCAAACATAAGCAAGATGAAGCAGAACCCAAACTAAGGATACACAATACAGGACAAAGTGTTACAAATACTCACAAATACAAATAATCACAGTGAAAGACAGGGCACAGACAAAATGCATTGTTACAGAACTTAGAGGGACAAACACAGATAATGAAGACTGCATTCAGAGGACAGGGCTAAGGAACACAAGAGAATATACAAACAAACAAATATACAGGGACTAGCCTAAAACTAAGGATGGAATTGTGGGGGATTATATCACCTATTGGATAATATGATAAAACTTACCAACCACGTTAGGTACCCCACAATTTGGATTGTCCCTGGCAAGTCCAGAAAATAAAGATTTTTTATTGCTTAGAGACACAAATACAGAGCATACCTGTAGACTGAGTTGCACAAAACTGAAGGCTGGAGAAAATGAACAGAGCACAAATGAACAGGGTTGCACATTTCTGCAAAGCAGAGAAAATAGACGAAGATAAACGATGAAAACATGGAATGGAACTAAACAAACTGCAATAAAACCTGAACTGCACCAGAATAAACACACAAAGGAACAGAAGCAAGTAACAGGGAAAACATATAAAATGAGTCTAAGATAGGGCTTAAACAGAACAGGGCATCCCATTTATGGGACTCTATGACAGGGCTTCCTTTTTAAGGGATTCTTTGACAGGCAATCCCATTTAAGTGACTCAGCTTTGGATATATCCCATCAGGGCACATCACCTTATTTGGCTTTACATTAGACGGCTGAAGTAAAACCTTTTCCTCTGAAAACATACATGCATCAAAAGACTCATTAGTCTTTTTCCCTAAATGAGGTCACTAACCCTCATTTTCATTTGTAAAAACTGAACAAAAATATTCATTAAGGCAGTCTGCTAGGCAGTTATCCTCTTCTACATAGCATCCTTCTTTTGTTTTTAATCTAACTAATTCTTGTCCATTTATTTATCTAAACAAAATGTTTTATCCACCGTTTTCCCTGAATGGGCTAAGAACAGACAGTAACCAGCATAGACTATCAACAAGCGAGCAAAGCTAGAAAAACAAGAGGATACAAAAAGGCCTGGATACAGCCTAGATGAGCCTGCATGCGGCTTGACTTGTGACAGGGGCATCGGCATGTTTTGCGGATTGTCAGCATTGCAAAGAAGATCTCTCCATTAGCAAATCAGATGTATACCACCCAACAGGGCAGTCCAGACCCATAATCCATGGCATAGCAGTGAGCCAGCGACCCCCATCTGAGCCTATCCTGAATAAGCTTAGGTGAAAAAAAAAGAAAATGGGACTCAAATCTTATAAGGTTGTCTGCTTCAGCGCTGTCCGTTCTTGGTCTGAGATGTGGTTCCCACTTTCTTTTCTCACAGTGTATAATTAAGTTGGTAAAATGGAATAGTCACATCTCAAATTTTAGCAAATAGGTTTCTATGTATGTCAATTCATATTGTAAGTCACTCACAAAAGTAAGTTACAAAAAAATCTTCTTTAGCAAAATAAAAACAGTCTAATTTATATTATCATCCCCAAAGTATATTTGATGGTCCCATAAGGACCAAAAGTATCAAGGTGCAATTTTGTGTTTCAGGCCCCAATCACAAGAGGCAGAGAAATGACCAGGGTCTTTAATAAACCTATAGGTCCCTGCTGAAATATTGCAGGACCTTGCAACGTCAATTGTAATGTGGTGAACAAAAGTTTGGGGACAGCATGTTTCTAGTAAATTTAACAAGAGCTCACTTTGAGCATCGGTTAAATTTAGCCAGACAGACTTCAGACACTCAGAGTAGCCTCATCTGATAAAGGCAATCCCACTGCAGATCCATGCAGCGTGATACAATGCACAGCTCAATGTGAGGGGCTGCGATGGACTACTGTTTATAACGTGTTCTATGCCTTCCTCCTGGTCATTTGGCCCATGTGTGTTAGGACGGCATAGAATGGGTTAACAAAACATGAAATGGCTGGAACAAATTGCTTTAAAAAATATCAGTACATGGATATTAATGTTTCCAAAGCAATTGTTCTATAATAGAAATTAGAGTAATAGTAATATCTATGGTATTATTGAGTGCTTAAAAATTAATAGGCAAGGCTAAGTATCTTCAGCGTCAAACTATACATATCAATGTGGTTTCCTTCACAGCGAAAGTAAAAGCTCCTGTCATTGTCATTAATTTTACGAAAGGGCACAATGCAATCTAGCTTCTAGGGATCACCTCTCCTGGCTGAATCTCATTGAGAGATAATTAAAGAGGGCTGTTGTTCACACACATAAATCTTAACATTGCAAAGAGGTAACTCCTTTTTATCTTTGGCCGACATCATCATGAAAGCTGAGGGAGAAGGGTAAAAAGCCAAATGGATCCGAAAATGAAAGACCAGACTGTCAGACAATCCTTTCCATTCGTAATTTCGAAAAATAAAATAAATAAATAAAGAGTGAGAGTGAAATGAATGATGAGATGACACAGATTTGCTATCCCTTTTTTTATGTGTACTAGACATAGAGGTGTTAGTATCTGAAATTCTTGCTCTAACAATCTCCCCAGAGCTTAAGCCGTTATTTAGACAGGAGCATTAATCAAATGACTTCCAATACATTATGTAAGATAGAAGCATAAGATGGACTACCATAGGGCAATTGGCCCATTTCGTTTGATGACAAGTTGTTTTCCTTAACCCTATACAAACTACCTACTTATCAAGTTTTAAAGAACAATTCCATCAATAAAAAAATGGACAAAAAAGCAATTACCAATGAATTGCCTTATACATTTTTTTCCATCTTTCACAGATTCATGTTATCAGGGGTCGAGCTGCTTACTATACGTGGATAGCTTTCTGATATTATAGTCGTATTGACCTTGAGTGGTGAATTAAGCTGAAAGTTTATTTTCTGAGCTACCTGCTGCATCAAATCTTACAATCATCTTTAAAGTCTTCACTCCGAGCTTAGTTAGTGGTGCATAAAAATGAAGGTCGTATATTTTCCCTGTAGTCACAGTCTTTCAGTGTCCTGGTACCTAGATAATTTTGACAATGTAATGTAGCTGTATGGGTTTAAAACAGGAAAATAGCACAAGGAAAATTCACATTTATTAAGGCTATTCTTTCAAATATGTCAAATCTATTCTATCCTTAGAGGACATGATAAAAAAAAATGAATACAGGAGTTAGAATTTTCCTCCATTTGGGGTCACCTTGAAATACAGGAGTCCAAAAATAAGGAGGTCAAGATAACTTAGTGAAAACTATTTCATCAAAAATAATTAGGAATTTAAATGTTTGATTGTGTTAAAAATAGAAATGAAAATAGTACATAATGATTAACATGTACTTCATGCCCTGATTACTATTATAATATTGTAGCACATTGCATACATTATAATAGCTACATACATTATGATGTCTGAAAGCTTAAAGGGACAGTAGGGCTTATTTTATTTTTTAGAACTATTTCTTTTTAAAAACATGTAATCTCTCATTTGGACCTGTTAGTTATATTAATGAGAATCGCTATATCATGTATTTTATGAAGTGGACACCATGACCAGAAATCAATATGTACTGTGTATTGGGTCATATTCAGTTTCTTAGCAGAAATACGAAAGTATTACAAAACAGTTTAAAGTTAGTTTATTCAAATACAACTACACATGGATATGGTTAATGAGAATATAGGTGATAAGTCAGTAACGCATCTTGTTGTCAATTGGTCTGGATGATCCTTCTCTATTCTATTGGCTGCTCTGACTTTTTCTGAAGCTGCAGTGCAATCTATAATAATTCATGAGCTTGTCCTTTCAAAATGGGGACGTTTCTACTGAATTGAAAGAATGGATACTCATGTACTTGTTGCCACCTAGCTGGTATTTTACCGGCAGGCCGGTATAAAATTGTTTTGAGGCCAATGTTAAGTCGATGGAGACAATAGATTGGCCTGTATTTTTCTAAAGAAAATGTGGCAACCCTAATTATGATCTATTCAAACATAATAAGGAAAGGGAAAATAATATCTTGTCCCAATCTCCTGGTTTTGCACCGCTGCTGGGCATAGGACCCCAGCGCTACTGTATAGTGGTAATCAATAGAGAGAAAAGAAGAGACAGGCCAGAAGTAGCCTATTCTTCAATTTGTAATCAGGCGATGGATCATAGTATACAACATAACATTTATTGTAGTAAATAACAATCACAGAAGCCAAAATCAGTTGTCAGTAAGAACCCTACTTGCAATGGGCTATCGCTGCTCGCTGACCTCTCTAATGCCTGTGTAATAAAAATAAGCATTATTGCATTTTTAAGAAATTGGCAGTTACACTTCCATAGACATATACATCCAAAATATTGTGAAACTGATTTTATTAATTCACTAAAAATTGCTTTCATATTCCCCTGCTTTGTGTGTTTCGTAATCCTCATGAAGGGCCTATGTAAAGATTAGGGCCTTTTAAAAATTATAGGTTGTGGCCTTAATTTGTGCTTTACCTAGAACCAATTTTTCCACATCCGTCCCTCTTTCTCCTTATGTGTTGCACTCTCCTGGTTGTTGCCTCATCATGCCTGGCTCTGGGCATGATTTTATTGTGTGGCGCAGGATAGGCAAAATTTATGGTGTTTCCTATGCTGTTTGGTATCAGTTATGTAGTATCATTATTTCTGCTCTATTATATGTGGTTTATTCCCTGTAACACCTATTATAGTTCTGTATTTTAAATCACATTGATAATTCAATTGTTATATACTGCATTTGTGCTCTGGAGGTCAATAGGCACTTCACCAATAAGCTGTATTTAACCTTTTTCCGATGCTAAGACGTGCTATGCATCCCAATTTTATTGTACCTAAAAGACACTAGGATGGCATACAATGTCCAGCGTTACACAGCTCATCAAGGCTCCCTGCGATGAGCTGTGCTGGGATCCCTCTGCAGGGACTTGCAGCAGGATCCTACCTATAAGATGAGGTCATGTTGAGTGGCCTCAGTCTGACAGGGATAATGTAGCCAATGCTGAAAGCTAGCACTGGCTTCATTTTACCTAATCATGCTCTGCCTGAACTTCTGGGTTCGGGCACCCCTTTCGAGCATGTGACATCCGTAGGTATTGTGATCTTTTGGCAGGGACCCACAGGGGTCATAGTGTTCACGGCTACCGATCACCTTGTGATAAGTGGCCAGGAACAAAATGTGGCGTTTTGGTGCTTGCGTCGTCTGGGGCGCAAGCACCATGCATCACAAAGGGGTTAATCCCTTTAGGTAAATGTGAGCTAATGGTCATGCAGGGTAAAGAAAGATGCTGGTGTGCTAAGCTAATCGCAGACTCAAATAATATACCTGTGTAAATGAGACCTATCAAACAGGTGTGAGTGTTCTGCACATCCAGTTTAATTGGTTATAAAGTGTATACAAAACACTGTCTGCACTTTTCACCCTAATAAAGTTGGCAACAATTATATAAGCATATTAAAACTGTGAGGTTTTGGTTCTATGAATTAGCCAAAACATTATTAAGTTGACATGTCAAGACACACTCTAAATCGGCTGAGAACCTAACCTCACCTACTATATAATGGGCACACAAAGGCGTCTATGCTGCTACCAAAACTTTATTAATATGTTAGAGACAATTCTGCCTTCTGATTAACAGCTGAACAACAAGCTGTAACCGTAGAGGAGCCAACAACCTGTGCAAGCATGGAAGACAGAAGTTGGTGTGCTAGACTTGTCACAAGCACAAATAATATATATGTGTAAACGGTACTTGCAGCAACAAGTATGTTCTGCAAGTACAGTGTAATTGGCTATATACAGTAGTGTAGCTCTAAAATACAAAGTGTGTGTGCTTCAATTATCCATGTTTAGCAAATTAGAGTTGGCATAGCTGGTCTGGTTCTATGTCAATGTGGCACATTTTGTCAAACCATGGTCAGGACATATCAGGGCTTGTATGTGGCAATAGGTGTGGCCATGGAGGAGGTTTTACAGATGACTGCTAAAATTTAAATTTAGTAATCTTAGCAATATTATAAAGCTCATTACAATGACCCAGCCATGATTGTATAACACCACATCACTTCACAAATAAGGTGTATCTCATCCTTTCTTGAAAATTCATTATGGTTCTTAGCATAACAATCAGAGTAATATTGCAAGAGCAAAAAGCTGATTTTATGAAAACCCAAGATTTTCTGCTCAAGTTGCAGCAGTTTTAATTTGTTTGTTAAAGAACACATTTTGTTTTATCCTAGACTTCCTCTAGTGTCCATGTGTTTTGCCCATTAATATCATTCGAAACATGCCTGTCAACTGTCCCGCTTGCAGGGGACAGTCCAGATTTTGTTAGGCAAACCCGCTGCATATCAGTGGGATTTAAAATCTGCAATCCTGCACTAAAAATGTAAGTAGCACTGCCAGTGTGAGTGACAGCACCTACTGTGCATAGGCGGTAGAGCAGACATTCGACCTCCTAGGCTCCACCCACCAGCATCCAGATTTGCCAGTGGCAATATTTGGGAGGTATGTTCAGTTATGTATTTGTATATCATGCAGCACACCAGCAATTATTATCTGAGTAACACAACAGGACACTAGAAATATGCTGCAGACCTAATAAGAAGCACTGAAGTCATTAAACAACTGCAAGAATAACATATTAATAGCTAAATTTGTTACAAAAAATAAGAGCCTGGCACATATATTACAGATATTACAGAAAATAAACTAGGTGGAACTGCCCCTGTAAAGCCTAATTTGTTCTACTCATGTGACAGATTACTGAAGTTCACTGTTTAGTGACAGTGCACCATCTCAACTGCACATTATAACCCAATTCAGGGTGCAGTCTCTGTTTGCACACTAAGAAGTATGAAGTAGACAAGAGTACATGAGCCACTCACTAAACACTCGACAATTTCCTACTAAATATGTGCAATTTTAATGTGTATTTCTAACGCTCTTATTGTTGATGTAGAAGTGATTAATATAAGCATAATAATCTAAATCAGGACTACAAGTGATCAATATAAGCATAATAATCTAAATCAGGACTCCATTGGCAACCTAATGGTCATTCTCATAAAAAATAAGGGAAGGTCAAAACACTTAACTAAAATAAAGTAAAAACCAGATTCACGGTATAGTTGAATTTACCTCACAGGGAATGTACTTTGCTCTTACTCTATAATGAAAACGTGCATGAACAAAAGGCTAACTTCTCTCTGAGGAACTAGCAAGTACAATATGTAAATTGTGGCCTTCAACAGGCTTAATTAATGAGGTATATAAGATCGCTTTAGGCAACATTGTGCATGGTTTCCACAGGTCAAATCCCGTATGACTTTTCGAGCAAAAACTAAAAAAAATTTGCATAACACTAAGAAGGTCATAGATGCACAATTGGGGACAGAATAATGAATACTGGGTCTATTTTATTTGTAAGAAAACTACCTAAGAGCATACCCGTCATAATTCTGCCATGAAGGCAATTCTCACTGGAATAGGAACAAGGTGCCTATCTATGTACAGTTTTCCCTAAGGTGCCCATGTACAGTTTGAGTTTGCCATAAACAATTTGAATCAAAGTCACTCAGGAAGTTGCCTTGCTTAGCTCACTTCTGAAACAAACATATTCTACAGTATAGCACATAAGTGGACAAAGTAACCCGGTCATGAAAATCAAGGAATCTTCCCTGAAAAAGAGACGCCATTTAAGCTAAATGTGGATTTAGAAACACACACAAGTTTTCAATCAGGCAGAACCTCACTTTCTACCCAATTAAAATGCATTTTGAACACTACTTCTAGAGGCGATCATTCAAAAGGTATTGATGTTTCTTAGGAAGGCTAAAAAACTTTCAAGCTGTGATAAAACTAGAAAACCTAGAACGGATGCAAATCTTCTCCACAGTTGTCGATTGTGTGAGATGCAACTGATGTGCCCACACACCAATGACAGAAAAAGCTACATGTTTGCTTTTGCAAAATCTGATGGGCCATATCTTTTAAACAGTGCACAACTGTAGCAGTTAAATTAAAAAAAAAAGGCTCATCATCAGTGAACACCTTGTCAGAATGCCCCTTTTTCATATTCTTGTACATATCTCTGTAAATTGATCCATAGCCATTACATCATTACATATTTTGTATTTTGTATATGACATGCATAATTTTAAGTGTGCATTGTATCTGTTCTTCAGTTTATTAGTTTTTGTGTTTGTAGCAGACTATTTATTTATTTTTAGTGCTACTCAATACTGATGGTTCTAGGTTGCCAAGTATGATCCATGGCATTCACAAATGAGGACTAGTATACATTATTTTCAACATTTTGAGCTGCATCTGTGGCACTTGAATCAGCAGATTTGTTAAGGAAACTGGAATTCAACAAGCTTTTGTATGGCAAGTACAAACGCCATGTACAACTTCTGATGTGTCCAGAAAATAAGTTGTGAAGTTGATTTTAAAGAAAAAGAAAAGCTTTGAAAGTATTGCAGCCAATTGATTTCCACGAGGGAAAAAAAGATTCATGTAACAGGATTATTCTTTCCTCTTTTTTGCGTCTGATTATTAAAGGGCCATAGTCATTACATTTTTCATACCCCGAAAATTTATATTTGTGTGTACATATATAGATATATCATCTTCTTAGGGTTACCTGTTAAAATAGTTTCTTCCCAATTTGCTGTAAACTACTGAATGTGTGGAGGGATATTGAAAGTTAGAATATATATATAAAAAAAGGAATTTATTAAAGTTGATGAAGAATAGAAAACATTTTGTCGTTAAAGAAGTGGATAAGAATTGGTGATTGTAATTTTATAGCAAGACAGGAGGCTTTGTATTTGCTTAAACCTTCTTTACTGAAAAACTTCCAGCAAAGCACTTAACATACTGATGGTAAACAAAGGCGGCCAAAAATAGCCTTGGCATTCCAGGCATTCATGTGGTTGATCCACCAATGAAATTCCAGATGGACCTCGTCCGTGATCCACGCCATCTGAACGTAAGAGTCCGAGAAACGAAGATGGTGAGTTTTTAGGCATTAGTGTAGTGGACATGGAAAGATAGTCTGGAAGAAAGCAGATAGCAAGCCGATTATGAGTGTAATCTCGTGCAGAGAAACGTGGGAGCATCGTAGACGATGTATAGACTTTTTGATGACTAAAATTTTTGATTGCCGAAGCCGTAGGTCTGACCTGACGGAGTCCACGATGAAGCCAAGGAATTGGATGATTGGGTCGGGGCCAATTCTGACTTGTCCACATTGATCAAGAATCCCAAATCTAGCAGCAGATTAACTGTGAGAGGTGTGTCCCTGTACAGGGTAACCTGGTCCTGGGCCTTCAGAAGGATGTTGTCCAGGTAGATAATGGAGTGATTACATCGTGCGCTCGTGAAGCACCAATGCGCCAAACTAAGTCTGAATGGAAGGCAGGTGAACTGCCAGAGATGACCGTGCCACCGAAATTTGAGAAATGTTCTGTCGCACCGATGGATGGGCACCGTAAGGTATGTGTCTTTGAGGTCTAACCGTGCAAACCAGTGGCGCTTGCGGAAGAGGTTGCGGAAGAGATGGATTCCCTCCATCTTGAAATGTCGATAAGCCATGCAAATATTCAGAGCCCTGAGGTTGCTAACTGGGCGAAAGTCCCCATATTGCTCTGCATGTTCTATGGCACCCTTGGAGCAAAGCAAATCGAGTTCTGCGTCTGAGGTGAAAACGTTCACATGTTGGTTAAGGTTCTTCAGGAATTTGTCCCTGAACAGCAAGCCATTGGCCTCTGGGCCCAACTCCTTGGGTGCCAGTTTGACCAATTTGTTATCAAGCCTGAATAGAGTGCAGAGTTTGCATTACCTAGGAGGCACAAGTCGTATTGTGCAATCTAGCCGCTTATTGTGCCGCTCGTAGGGCTTGTTCCAGACTCTTCTTGGGAACCTTGCCACTTCTGGCCATGAAGGTGGCAAACGTCAGGTCAAAATCTGGGGTGTGAGACACCTTGTCGGGTAGCGTCGGTCTGACGGGGGGACCACTCCATGGAGCGTGGGTGTCGCAGGTTCCAGGGGTCAAACATAGGGAGGCTGGCAGAATCCAGGACTATGATTGGAGCATCTTGGTTAGAGCTGCCAGGCTGTTGATCTCTAGAGCCATTCTCTCTGATGTAGGAGTGCTGAATCAGGTCAGATGGAAATTGTAGACCTGAGGACCCGGGTAATGAATCATCGGCGTGGTATTCTCAATAATCTCGAAGGAGTCCTGGTCCTCAGGGGATTTCCCATGTGTAGCGATGCCGGATGGGGTGGCATAGAGGGAGACACTCTTCGCCCTCTCTAGTGGCGTCTTGCCTTTAGAGGTCGTATGAGCTGCGGTCTCTTGCCTGGGTGCACCAAGGCCTGAGATAATGGTCTGCATAAGGCTGTTCCACTGCTTGCATGCTTTGAGTGGCGGGTAGAGTCTCGGCCAAAAATAGATATGCAGTGAGGGTCACCCACTTGCGCTGAAGGGCATCACCCAACAGGCATAGACAGTAAGGTAAAAAAACGGACAGAGGGGGAAGAAAACGGAACACGGCATGTCGTTTGAGCCAGGAAATAGACCTGATGGATATGTATATGGATGTGAGTGTGTAATAGGCCCTGCCTACGGGAGCAGGCTTAAACCGTGGTGTGAGGATCTAACAGCGACACAAAAGGCCTAAACTGGGATCACCCGCAGGAGCAAGTCTGACTGTGGCACAGGGGCCAGGACACAAAGGCCTAATCTGGCTGCGAAGACCGAAGCCTGCCACGCGGTAGCTTCAGGAAGGAGAGTGCATGAAGGTCAGGCCCATGTGGGACTCATTTTTGGGCAGTGCTACAAAAGCCCTGTAAGCAAGAGATGAGGCCAAGGCCTCCTTCGGGCACCGTGATTTGCGGTGACACTAAAAACTGCAGAGGTGGAACGCAATTGTGGAGTAGATGGCAGGAAGAAAGGGCTATGTGTAGAAACAGTGGAATATGCAGAAGCACAGATGACAGCAGTACCAGATATAAAATGTAAGGAGTGCAATAAGAGTAGAAGAAAAACATTAAATGTACATATAAAATACATAAAAAACTGTTATAGGAAACTCTGTATTACACAGTGCTCACCTGGAGGTAAAGCAGCAAAGAAAGAGGAAGTCTCAGAGGTTGTTGGGGCCTTATATATGATTTTTTTCTGTTTCCTGATTGGTTGTTTAACATCAGTATGTTAACTGCTTTGCTGCTGGAGGTTTTTCAATAAAGAAGGTTTATGATAATACTCCCCTCCTGTCTTTAATAAAAATTCAGATTATTTCTACACCAAGGCTAGAATAATCCCCAATTTTAAGTTAGGAATACTACCATAGAGGGACACATATGATCTTTTCCGACGGCATAACATATTTAAAGCTTAAATACAACTCTGGGAATTAATATAATCATTATTGGTTAATCTTTTAATAAAAGAGAAATAATAAGGTACTATCTCTAAATACGAACTTTTGTAGTATAAGTTTCCTAGCAGTATTCCGCTTTTTACATACATAAGAATCATACAGAATGACCAGTACACTTATTACTGACATTAATTAACAAATTTTATATTTATCTCAATACAGTCCACAAATAATTCATCCAGTAAATTGGTATACCTAAAAGGATGTAAAGAAAGAAAGTCGACTGTATAGACAGAATTGTCAGATGTAGCAGACCACTGTTGACATCAGAACATATTAAGGCCCTGACTGTGAGGAAACAGTGCATTCATATGGTAATAGCTGGGGAGAAAAAGGTAGAATGGGAGAAAAGTACAATAAAAGTAGAGGAAGTCTTTAAGAGATAAAATGAAAAGAAAACAACTGAAGGATGGTAGGAAGTTAAAGGTATTAAGTGGATCATATGTAGAATAAAAGGGTGAATAAGGCACAATGGAGACATGGGTAGCAAAAAAAGTTGAAAAAGGGACCACAATAAGAGCCTGACTGCATGAGGACTGGTGTGAAAAATACTTGAAGAGAAGGAGCAGAATGGGTCTGAAAGAAAATAGGAGTGAACACTGAAATACAATATGGTGTTGATGAACTAGAATGGATGGAAAAGGGAATCATTTGAGGATGTAATGAGGGATGGTTAGGTTATGATGTGATTAAACTTTTTTTTTTTTTTAAATACATAGCTCTGGGAACTTATAGAAAGTGTTTTTCCTAACCAATTCTGTCAACAGGAGGAACACTAGGAAAAGGCCATAATGACATGGGTAAGGCTATCCTGTGTAAGGGAAGAGCCTGACTGCAAGGTTGGAATTCTGGGAGCTGGGAATAGTGGTTTATGGTTTACTGTTGTGTTCAGCCTAAATGTATGAAAAGTCTAAGGTCCTTACAGATAAATCTGAATAATACTAAGGCACAAAACAAAGGAAATACAACATTGTTCTACTTTGTGAAATCACAAAAGAATAATAAATTGAACATATTTACTGCAAAAATGTTATTAGAATGTTATATTACCTTGTTTGTGCATTCTTCTCTTAGTTTTATCAAACCATTGTAAAACTGGGTTGTGCTGTTTGATGCAGAAGAATGTCCTATATTATTATGAAACATCACATCACATTTATAGAATACTGATATATTTCCCAGCTTGTGATGTGCCAAAGTGAATCATTTCCCTGACAGAAGGATAGTAACAAAGTATAAGTGAACATGCTTGAGGATAAATATATAAAAGGGGAACGCAGTCCTGTAAAACTGATGTGTGTTGTAGGGATTGCTAAGAATAGAACCAGAGGGTGGGGAGGAAGATAAAATGTGTAAGGTAAGGCCTCAGGTAAATTCTGAAAATCAAGCTGACACCTACAATACATGTGATCCACTATTCTGAGTAGATGAAGGAAATAAAAGGTCAAAACTTATATTCTCAGGGGACATGAAATTCAATATTTAAGATAGACTTCACTTTTATTTTTTGCTTGTTCAGTCCATCCCCAATTCTTTTTCGTTGACACAATAACACAAATCAAACCAAGATGAACAGCAAGCCTGCAGCCAGGGTTTCCAAATGATATTGCTCCATGCTAACTGATTATCTACCACTTGAAGAGATTCAGTATGGTATTTTGTAGCTTGCTGAATTGTTTTAAGAACTGTATAGTAATGTATTTCAGTCTGTGGTGTGAGAGGATTTTTTTCTTCTTTGTCCTTAGATAGATCAAAGAGTAATGGTGGGTCGTGATGTGTGACAAAATTTCCATAACAGAAGCAGACATGTGAATCAAAGCAGCCATTTGACCCCTCGGGTTGAAAGTTTGGAGTGAAAAAAAATGCCTTCCAAATAGATTTACCTGAAATTACAAAAAAATAGAGGGGAGAAAATTATTATTTTTCATTACTTTTTTTGAAAAACATAGAAATATGGTTTTAAGTTTAAAAAAAATATGTTTATTCCCATGGCATATGAAAGGAAACATTTGGGTCACCTTTATCTAAAACAACCATTTTTGTCAATAGTGATAAAGTACACACACTTCATATAACATTGTTTCTGAACATGATGGGACTGAAGAACTTAAAAACCTTAAGAATATATATAGAAATGGAGTGTGTTTTGGAGTTTTATATTCTTGTACCACCTGCTATCTTTTTTTAAATCTTTTTTTCTTATAGTATATATATACTGGGAAAGAAAACAGATTGGACCAGGCCCTTTCTCTTATTCAACAACCAATCACCGAACAAATGGCATAACTGTTAATATTCAAACAACTTATAATGTGGTATGGGTCAGCATTTATATCCCCACCTCCTCCCTTCCTGACAGTCCAGGTGGTATACTTTATAACTGGTGATTTACCAAATGAGGCTGCCAGTTCATGAAATATCAAGATGACCACTCAAGCAAGAAATAGTCACTGCCTGTTTAAAATATTCTGAGTCAATGTGGTATAACTACCCCAGTCTTTTATTTAGAACATTTAGGTCCTAAACTATAGGTTATTCTGTGATATCAGTCACAGGTATTTAAGCAGCTGGGACAGAGTGGATGCCCTGTGTTCTATTTCATAATATTAAACAATGCCAACCTTTACAAAAGTCTTGATGAAAGGACATTTTTACAGCTATATCCAGGGTGACCAGATGTCCCGGTTTTGGACACTATGTAACAGAGTCCTGGTTTTTGTGCCGACATGCATCCGAGCAGCAGGCAGCCACGAGCTTGAACGCGATGTTCACTGGGAAGCCGCAGGGAATTTCCGGTCTGTGTGCTAAACACAGACCTCAGTCAGTGCTGCCTCACACTCCCCCCACCAGTAATGATTCAGAGCATCACATTTCCAGTGTTCTGATTCATTATTACGCGCAAGGAGTGCGTGCAGAGCTGACAGAGGTCTGTCTTTAGCACACAGATCAGAAGCTGTGCGTGCCTCCCCAAGGCAAAAAAATGGAGGGGGAGAGGAGAGAGACAGCAGATGAGTGGGTGGGGGAGAGGAGAGAGAGGCAATAGACATGGGAGGAAGGAAGGGGAAAGACAACAGACATGAGGAGTGAGAGACAACAGACATAGGGGAAGAGGAGAGATACAGCAGACATGGGGTAGAGGAGAGATACAGCAGACACGGGGGAGAAGAGAGATACAGCAGACATTGGGGAGAGGGGAGAGATACAACAGACATTGGGTAGAGGAGAGAGATACAACAGACAGGGTGGGAGAGGAGAGAGAGACAGCAGCCATGAGGGAGAGGAGAGAGAGACAGCAGCCATAGGGGCGAGGAGAGAGAGAGCACCCATGGGAGGAGAGGAGAGATAGAGACAGCAGGCATGGGGGAGAGAGAGAGACAGCAGGCATGGGGGAGAGGAGAGAGAGAGAGCAGCCATGGGAGGAGAGGAGAGAGAGAGGCAGCATGCATGGGGGTAGAGGAGAGAGAGAGACAGTACTCATAGGGGGAGAGGAGAGAGAGACAGCACGCATGGGAGGAGAGGAGAGAGACAGCAGGCATGGGGAGAGGAGAGAGAGACAGCAGACATGGGGGAGAAGAGAGAGAGACAGTAGACATGGGTGAGAGGAGAGGGAGTCAGCAGACATGGGGGATATTAAACGGAGACAGCAGACATGGGGGGAGATTGAAGAAAGACAACAGACATGAGGGAAGGAGATAACTAATCACAATTTTAGATTTATCAAAATCTGGTCACCCTGGTCATATCTTATGTTTCTAAACATATTAATCTATGGACCCTTATTATTTAAGGTATATAGTATTAACTTTACAATTATACAGTAAGGCAAGCAGCTTCTATTTACTATGTATAAAAAATAAAGCACAAAAGAGGAAAATATATTTACAGAATTTGCTTCTTCTAGTTCAACCACATAACTCATTAAACTTCTCTTATGAGTAGATGAGCCTTCTCATTACTTTTTAATTCTATCTAATGGGGACAAGGAAGTCTTTGGAGATTAACCTGTTTGGGAGATATATATTCACATACTGGTGACACAATGTCTAATTTCTAAGGGCTGCTAGGCTTTCCTAAACATTTTTTAAAAAAACAGCTATGCTATTGTGTCCATAAACTTGACATGGACCTCAAGTAATTGCCAGAAAAAATACCATCTGGGTGGCATCTCTAAGTAAACTATTAATTGAAATAATACAATATCAATTCATAAACCAGTTATTGCTTAACTTGGCACTGCCAATGTTTGGAAACATCACAGTTTATAACTTACTGAACTTCATGGCATATGTAGTTCCCAAACTATCACTATCATTGTTCTAAATGATATCCCAAGTTTTTAATTGTATATATATTTCTAGAGACCGTACAATTTTGTTATATCTAGAGTTTATAATTTATGCTATGAGAACAAACTTCATTTTAAAAAACATTATTTTCCCTAATTTAAAGAACACAAATGATGCAGTTGTTTTGTTTTTAAATAAAAGAAGCATATTAAGACTGTATGTTTAATGTAGAGAAGCAAAACTAAGAACACAAGGCTAGGAATCTTTACAATAATAAGGTAGCATTAGACAGTTACTTATAGACATTTAGCCGATTCAGTAAATTTACTATCCATTCTTGTACACCATTACTAAAAGCTCTTACTGTACATAAGGATTTTCAAGAATATGCTCCAATTGAAAAAATATATATATATATATATATTCATTCTTTGAAGAACACTAAAGAAAACTATGTGGTTGTTTTGTGAAATATTTGTAATAAATGGCTAGCTTGAAAATTAATTAATATTTTAGATATAGAAAATATCATAATTCCATAAGCAAAATGCTAACCTATGTGATGACTACAACACAAAAGTGTGACAAAGGGAAATCACGGTGTAATATTTAACACCTTTGCGACAATGGAAGTGTCAGGCACGTCCTGCCGGGAACGCCGTTCCCGACAATGGACGTGCCTGGCACGTCCTGCGGTGAATCAAGCGGTTTTCGAGATCAACGATCATGAAAACCGCTTTAACGGTGCTGGTCTATTGCCTCTATGTCGAGGCAATAGCCAGCACCGAAATTTATTTTCTGGGACCCCACGATTACCCCACGGAGTGATCGTGGGAGCCATATTGACGGAGTAGCATGAGCAGAGCAGCATGGATATGCCCTCTGGAGGTCTGAGCTTCGGAAGTGAAAGTAACTTCACTTCCGTCGCTCTGAATATGCTACTTGACTGCCCCTAGTAGTAGGTAAGTAGCATAGCAATGGAAAAAAATTTAAATACATATTTAATTAACTAAAAACTTGTTATCTATTTTTTTTAGTCTATAGGGTTAAAATTAAATAATTTTTATCATAAGGGATAGGGTTAAAATTAAATGAAAATTAAAATATATTAAGGGATAGCATAAGGGTTAGAGTTGGGGTTAAATTTAGTGTTGAGGTTAAATTTTGGGTTCGGGTTGGGGTCAAAAGTTCAATAAAGGAAAAAAACAAAAAACACTATTTTGGGTTTTTGCCCCATAACTCGCAAAAAAATACTGAAAAATATGGAAACATGCATATTTCTGAACTCGGGACAACATTTAGAAACTATTTAGATGATTGTATTTGTCTAAATTATATTTTAGGTTAAAGTTAGAAAAAGTGTTTTTTTTTTTAATTTTTCATCATATTTTATGATTTTTTTTGTAGTAAATTATAAGATATGATGAACATAATGAAAATTGCAGCTAAACACAAACACCCCAGAAATGTCAAAACAGCCATTGTCACCAAGGGAAAGTCAAGGTGAAAATGTCTTGTCACTAATGGGTTAATATAAATAGTAACCCTCTGTGCCCCAGTGGACTATGTACAGGAAGCCTCAGTGAAATGTGCAAAATAAAACTGCAAGGTGTAGTAGGAAAGATCCAGAGAGCCTGGCAACCACTTTCACAACTCTACAACTGGGCCATTGCAACAACTTGATTATTTTTCAACCATTCTGTTGTAGATTTGCTGGCATACTTGGGATCATTGTCCTGTTGCATGACCCAATTTTGGCCAAGCTTTAGCTGTTGGACAGATGGCCTTACATTTGACTCTAGAATAATACAGAGGAGTTCATGGTCGACTCAATAACTGTAAGGTTCCCAGGTCCTGTGTCTGCAAAACAAGCCCAAATCATCACCCCTCAACCACCATGCTTGGCAGCTGGTATGAGTTGTTTTGTGCTGATATGCTGTGTTTGATTTTTGTCAAAAGTCCATTATTACATTATTATATCCAAAGGATATGACCTTGGGGTGAATTTGCTCGGATGTCCACTTTTGGGAAGATTGCAAATTGTTTTTGAATGTTTTTCACTTTTGAATGATCTTTCTCACTGTAGAAGGATAGATTTTAAATTGTTTGTAAATGGCCTTATAACCCTTCCCAGTTTGATGGGCAGCAACATTTTTTCTCTATGATTGTTCCAGAAGAGGAAATTGATAAAACCTTTATAGAGGTGGTCACACTTGCTGATGATCAATTAATCAAGGGCATTTGAATAGCAGCACCACTTAATTCCTATGGAAACATCAACGGTGTACTTAATTTTTTTCACATGGCATATCCATTTTGGCTTTATTTTTTGTAAATCATGATAATGTGTCAAGTGTTGTTCATCTGTCTCTGTATTTACCTCATTTTAAGACTTGCTAAGGAACAGATGAATGTTATTATGTCCTGATTTGTAAAACTATGGAATTCAAAGAGTGTGTACTTTCTTTTTCCCATTAGTGTATCTGTATGTGAAATGTGATGTCCAGCATTTCACATTCCACTACTTCGGACAATATCTCCCATCATACTCAGAAATTCAAATGCTTCCTGGGTATCAGGAGACATTTAGGCTACCCACTGATAGAGTACAACATGTTAGCCATCAATGTTCTATGTATGGCATGTGTCTATCTATCTAAAGGAGTCAATGCATTGGCAGGCAATATGGGGCACTGCTTTGAGGGATGGACAGAACGGGAAATAGAAAAGTAAATAAATGTAATAGGTTGCCGTACATCAAACAGTCACCATTACAAATCACAATATAGTCTATTAGACATAGTTGCTGAGCAAATATAAAGCAATCTGCAGTGGACATCTGATCAGGAATTAGACGCACTGTGGAAACTCTGCTAGGGCCCATGGTGATTGCCTAACACCACTCTACAAACTCATTTTCCCTCCACTAGCCTTTACCTTTGAGAAAACTTAAAACCCTGGTTCTCACATACGCAATATATTCCCAAAACAACATTAAGGTGTTCATTTTCATTAGATCTGCTGATGACCAATTCTCACATCCACTTCTCAACCTTCCATTCTGTTGTCCAGCCCCAAAGTTTGAAAAAAACAAAACAAGCAAATAGAAAAATACATATTTAGCCAAGCATATTGATTGACTAACTCCCCTCTCCTTAGCCATGTATCCCCACCTCATCCAAACCAAACATTTATGCAATGTCTGAACAAACCCTACCATATTAGTCATAAAACATTTCAGAGACGTGGCAAGAGCTTGTCAATCTACTGGACTTTTATCTCTTTCATAACTACCTCCCAAACTGACAGCTCATCAGATTATTTGACTAGGGCTCTCTTCTTAATTAGTTCTAAGCTTGTTATTGCTATATGTTTTGTTTGCCTATTGCAGAGTGCTTGGGATCATGACCGTGTTTTATAAATAAATAATAACCATAATATTTCCATAAACAAACTGAATCTATAAAAAAATTATTGTTATACCAAGTTGTTCTTAGTGGATGTTCATTGCAAAATCAACAAATAAGAGAAAAGTAAAAAAAATAAATGCAATTATGTTAACTGTTTATCAACACACTTGGCACTTAATGCGGTTCTTTTTGTAGCAGATCTTATGAATGTGTTCATTTGCCATTAATGTGAAAGATTATTTTAATTCAGTGGTTGTAATAATATGATTTACTTACCAGACAGTCACTTAGCACTTAAAAATATATTTTAATAGTTCCACATAAACAAATACTCCCGTTTGTGGGATTTTTTTTTTTTTTTTAATAAAGAAACGAATAACAAACATTGTTGATTGTTCCTTAATTGTACTTTCTGTTTCCTGCTGCATAATTGATGTAATTGGTCCATTTTCCTGGCCAGCTACAGATCCCATTTCTATTCAATGTAATGGTTTAGCTAAATTGCACAAACGACTGTTTCAGTGGTCGGGCCTAAAGAAACCTTTCTTTTAAGCATTATTGATAACTTTTTCAGTCTGAGGGGAAGAGTCAATCTCATTTGCACCAGAGGAATTAATGTAAAAATAAATGGTTTGCAGTTACATACAGCAAGCAAGGAAAAAAAGAGCAATACTAGCTGGTAAAATGTTAAATGAAAACTGCCCTCTAGAAAATACAAAAACATATAATTTTAAGCAGAAAAAAGGGGGTATATGTGCTTTAATAACTAAATGTAAAAAATATGTTTTACTGATATACGAGGCTAAATAAAGGAAAGTAGAGAAGAACAATTTTATGCAGTCTGTTTGGTTGACAAACAGCTTAACAGACCAAATAAAAACATTTTATAGAAAAACACCGTTATTAAAAAAAACTCAGTGCAGTCTTGAGGCATCTACAATATGTCCATATTATGATACTGTCTTTTTCTATAATAAAATATAAACCAAGTAAATTCAGATTTACAGCAGAATTTTTTTAAGGATTGATATATTGAACTTCTTTGAAGTGACTGCCAGCACCATGCACTAGTGCTTTGACTCAACTAAACAAGTTATTCACCAAAAAAGTAACAACACGGAACATAAAACAATGCACAAGAAAATACAGCATTATCAATCATAGAAAAATATGGTGACTGAGTTGTTGGCATGGGTCCTTTCTCAATGATCAAGATTTTATACATGGGCTGCACACTAGCCAGGGCTGGCCCAATAAATTGTGGCCAAGAATTAAAATGCAGCCTCCTCCCATACACATATGACCACACATGCAGTCACACAACCACATACACAATTTCATACACAGTCACATATCTGCATGCACATGTAACATAGACACAGACATGCACGCAGAATCAAACACACACATGCACATAGAAACACACACACATGCACACAGCAAAATACACAGTAACCATGGACCTGTGCTGACAATTCCTTAAACAGGAATAAACTGAATAAACTCACTTAGGGAGTAATTTGTGTGTCTGTTATATAACATGTCTTTTTTTATTTGACAGCATGTTTGTCTCTGGGCTAGGGAATTAAGCAGTCACCCCTACCAAGTTCCCTACCTTAGGGGGTGCTTCATTGGTGTTGGGAGGTGTTTGTCTGTGTGAAGCACAGACCTGCTCCTGATTCTCTGCATGATATGCTATGCATTCTCCCTTTTCATTTGACAGTGAGTGCAAGTCTGTATTGCCTGAGCCACAGACCTGCTCTAATATGATGTTCGACACAGACCACAGAGTTAACCTACCAGATACCACCTTGTGCACTTCACTTCACAGTAACTGTGCTGCCTGCTGTTGGGATACATGCACTCAGATAGGATGCACATCAGGTTTACTTGAAACAAGAATTTTAAAAAAGTTGATTTGTCCTTTAACTCATAAAACTGCCAGTAAAGGTACGTTTTATTTGTATATTAAAGTCAGCTCAGAGAACAGCACTATTCAAGATAATTATAGATGTGTTAGGTAATTCCTGGATCTTTCTACACTGTAATTTCTCAAAAACAGAGCTCACTAGAATGACATGAGCGCAGGACATGCACTGCACACTTTTTATGACGACCCTTGACTGTGACGACCGAGACTCCAACAGACGGACACTCACACAGCACTGTGCGACTCCCAAGTTAACTTATGACTTACGCAGGCCCACATACCCCACTGGAGTATTGTTGCCCAGACTCGACTAACCCAGGCATGTCCTCATATCACCATGTAATATGTTGAGTTTTCTTGTATGATCACATGAATCTGAGAGCATTTAACTTACTTATTGTATCCCTCCTCACTACCCCCTTTCTCTTCATTCTGTACCCCACCTTATTTGTATGTTCTGATTTGATTGAATAATGAAAAAACACAGCAACAATGGTTACATCTTCATTCAATACCCTCAAAAGTATGTGTTTATCCAAATACACAGACCTAGTTCATGGGAGTGGTTTTAAATGAACAGACAGAATAAAAAAGAGGGCTCACTTCAGGAAGTATAAAAAAGTACATTCTGAAACGAGAAAAAAATAAGCACCATTTTAAAGGGTATACCAGAATATATACAAAAAAAGAGGTCGGAGGAACACACTCTGAGTAAGGCTGCACTAATACAGATGTACAAATATACAAAAAATGTATTAGAAAATTAATCACATCAAAGGCAATATAGTTACATATACCCCATGGGTAAAAGAAACAAATACTTCCATATTAATAGAAAAAAAATTACATGAGGAAAATAATCTAACAACAAGACACACCACAGGAATGACAGGCAGGTCTCCTTGATAAAGGCTATTTATCCGAAATGTCGGTGACCGTTTTTTTGCACTGTGTGACCCTCCTGTCTGTGCCTGTTATTCCTGTGGTGTTTCTTGTTGTTAGATTATTTTGCTCATGCAATTTTTTTCTATTTATATGTAAGTATTTGTTTCTTTTACCAATGGGGTATATGTAACTATATTGCCTTCGATGTGATTAATTTTCTAATAATTTTTTTGTATATTTGTACATCTGTATTAGTGCAGCCTTACTCAGAGTGTGCTCCTCCAACCTCTTTTTTGTATAGATTTTCATTAAGGGCAGTGTTTGGACTCCCCTAGCTGTGATGCACCTTACTTTTACTGTTATTGTAATTTTGGTGACGCTAATGTGTATTGTCTATATGGGACCAGAGGTCTTTTATACATTCTCTTTATATTAATCTCTCAGTGGGTCATTTACTTTGCAGCCTATAATAGATAGATAATCCAGTTCTCCTAAGAGTCTCTCCTTTTCTAATTTTGATATCTCGGGTAAACAACAAGGTTCCTCTCTCCGAATACTATTTATATATATCAAGAGGTCTTTAGGCAACTAAGGGACCACCCAATAAAATGTAGAACAAACAAAGCACCATAGCAATGTCGTGTGCAATGTAAGTAGCTCTTTCATCTCAGGTCTTTCAATGCCTTAGACTACAAAAAGAAAATATTATGTTAAAAACCAGCATTAAGAGATAACTTGCGTCAGTAAATAGCAGTCAACATGTGAAAATATTTGATTTCACATTTATAGATTATAAAATACAACTAGATGTTTTTGCATGTTTTATTCAATATTAATAATATTGGGACTACAATATTCCTGCTCGGAAATAAAGCATTGTGGTGATGCTGTATAAATACAAAATATATTAAACAATGCATTTACACCTTACGAAGATTGTATATGTTAAAAAAATGATAAGAGACATATATTCTTGTTACCAGTCTGCTGGCATATGCTGTACTTCACAGGAGAATGTTGTGTTTTCCTACTATGATTAAAAATAAAATCAGCTAAATATAAATATTGATTGTAACCAAATACAATTATTCAACCAAAATATTGGGTTATGTGAAAGTAAATAATAAAACAAATGGTACACGTTTTAAAATACACATTTTGCATAAAAACTCATTCGAAATTTAAATGAACTGAGGCAAGGTAATATTATTGGTTTAAAGCATTAAGACATGTCTGCTTTTGGTAGGAGATAAATGGTTTAAATACAGCTTGAAAATGTAAGTGTACATTGTAAAAAAAGACATTACAACTGTTATGACACATCAGGAATGATTTAAGATAGAATTCATTTTGGATGTAACGAACTTGCAGGTTCATTTACCTTAATATACATCTCTTTAAACTATGCCCAATGAGGAGGCACTAAATGCAAGTTTTGAATCTAATAGTACATAAAACAAATGTGTAATAACTCATAAGAAATTCACTTTCTGCAGTGTTTAAACTAATCATACATACTTTGTCCTTGGCTAAGATTAAAACGAAAAAAGTAGATGAGTGGTTTATTTTGCACATATTTGGTTTGTTTGCATAGGTTTTTTGTTTATATACATTTTACCAAATGAAGAACATTTAAAGGGAACAATACAGGAAATGTCTGCCACTTTAACCATATCACATAAGATATTCTATGCCATCCTAAAACACTGGGCTCACATGCCCCCACAATTTATTGAATGTCCCTAGGACATTGTTATTTGCAATTTCACCATACAGCTAGATATAGCCCCTTGAGAGTGATAAATAATAATTATAGGTGCAATAAATAATTCCATGGTAATATCCTTTTTATATATAATAGTTCAAAATATGTTGTAGTAAAAGGCAAACTTGGCTGTTTAGGAATGTGCATTTTATTAAATTAAACACACTGTATTAGATGTTATCTTATAATATGATTATTTTTATAATAGATACAGTTCTTTAAAAATAAAAGAAATCAACCATGATAAAAACAGATAGTCATCTAACATTAATGATGAAGCCATTTTTAAAAAAAAAACTTGTTTGCTTATGAAAAGCAACATGTTGCAAAAGATTCCAGGTATAAAACCTGAAAATATGACTTTAGTTTTTTTAGATCAACAACTAAACCCTAAGAATTTTAATGCAAATGTTTATTAAATATACGTCTTTAAGTCACTGCCCTAGTTTAATCAAAGGGTGCTAAAGTTGTGTACTCCTTATCTGTCATTTACTCTGACATGAGATAAGGCACAGTAAACATTAACACCCTTTGATAAAGCTAATCTTTGAAATCTAGTTTTAGAGCACAGTTCATGCTTCTTTATCTGTGGCTTAGTGATAGCTGTGATCCATCTGAGATCTTTTGCTCAAATTGTTACAAATAATAAATGATTTGGAAGCTTAAATATGTTTAAAAGATTTGAACTTACTACTGCACATCTTTTATTTACCATAAATTTCAACAAACTCTTTTCTTAAACAGACTCAACTTTAAATTTGAGGAAATAAAGGATGAAATGAGTTATACTTTGTGTTAGAAAAAATCCAAGCAGGGACATAAAACAAGATAAAGGGGGGCATGTATAAAAACTCCCACACTACAAAGTATGGAGAGCGCCATAAAAAAAGGTGTAATCATTGTTTGTTATGTGTAACGGCGATTGTACTTTTTCATAAATTCGTAGAATTAGTAGTTCGGGAGAGGGACCTCCACCAAAAGTTGTTTGGCAGAGATTCCCGTCAAATTTTTATACATTAGCTGCGTCAGTGTAATGAACGCCGGAAAAACCAAAAGGTAAGTAACCGTCGGACACAGCGCAAATTCATGAAATTTAACGGTAGTCTTCTTTATCCATAGGCACATGTCATTAGTGGCATTATTTAGGGGTATCTGTGAGTGTGCCACGTTTATACTTGACCCCAGAGGCATTGCTAGGTGTCCAAAAGAGCTGGGGCTGTAGTCTGTGGCAGATTTGATAGAAGTGGAGTAAATAAGCTCACATACTTAGGCAGGCATACAGTGCTCTGCAGGGCTAGAAATGAAGATGGTCCGTGCCTGTGTGAGATACATCCAACTGTCAGACACACATAACAAGCACATCGTTTCACACAGAAACACAAAACAAGCACGCTGTCTCATACAAACACACATAACAAGCCCGCTGTCTCACATAGACACACATAACAAGCCCGCTGTCTCAAACAGACACACATAACAAGCATGCTGTATCACACATACACACATATCAAGCATGCTGTATCCCACAGACATACATAACAATCACGCTGTATCAAACAGACACACATAACAAGCACGCTGGATCACACAGACACACACACACACCAAGCACGCTGTGTCACACAAACAGAACTTAAAGATAGACAATTTCTAATGATTCAAATTACACTAGCTGTCACCACAAACTCCAGGGAAATGTTGCAACTGGTCTTGCATATTACAGCCTATTACAGTTTACTTGGGGCTTTTAGGCGCATGTAAGTGTTGAGGAAAAAACTGATAAGACAGTCTGTTTCTTTTTCTTTATTTACAGGATACACTACTTATCTAAATATTTTTGGACAATGTAAATGGAACTGTCCCATTAATGCAACAGTGGATTCATTCATGCGCTTGTGCATCCAGTTTGGAGGAGGTGATGAACATTGTGGTTGCCTGATGAAAGATTCATCAAAGATGAAGGTGCCCATCCAGCGCAAGGTAACATAGTAACATAGTAATTTAGGTTGAAAAAAGACACAATTCCATCAAGTTCAACCCTTCTACCTATCATTACAGCTTTTGATCCAAAAGAAGGCAAAAAACCCCTAAGGAAGCTATTTCGAATTTTGCCTCCTGGGGGAAAAAATTCCTTCTTGACTCCAAGAGGCAATCAGATTTCTCCTTGGATCAATAAGCTCTTTTATTAATGCTTATTCTAATATTAATAGCCCTGTATGTTCTGCTTTCCTAAAAAAACATCCAAACCATTTTTAAATGCATCTATTGTGGTTGCTAGCACTACCTCTCTTGGCAGTGAGTTCCATAACTTTATTGTCCTAACCGTAAAGAATCCCTTCCTTTGCTGTCTATGAAATCTTTGCTCTTCCAGTCTGAGGGGGTGACCTCTTGTTCTTTGTACCTTTCTGTTAATGAACAGGTCACTGGAGAGCTCTTTATATTGGCCCTGCAAATATTTATATAATGTTATCATATCCCCTCTGAGACGCCTTTTTTCTAACGTATATAAATTCAATTTTTTAAGTCTCTCTTCATAACTAAGATCCTCCAAACCCCTTATTAATTTTGTAGCTCTCCTTTGCACTTTTTCTAGTTCCTTAATATCCTTTTTAAGGACTGGTGCCCAGAACTGTACTGCATATTCAAGGTGAGGTCTTACCATTGATTTGTAAAGAGGCAAGATGATATCCTCCTCCCGTGAATCTATACCTCGTTTTATACATGCCAATATCTTATTGGCCCTTGCAGCTGCTGACTGGCATTGGGCACTGTTGCCAAGTTTGTTGTCTATAATTATTCCTAAATCCTTTTCATTAGTAGTTTTTCCCAGGGAAAAACCATTTAACGTATATGTTGCTTTGTTATTATTTTTCCCATAATGCATAACTTTACATTTGTCTATATTGAACCTCATTTGCCACTTTACTGCCCAGTCCCCCACTCTGTCCAAATCTTCCTGTAAAGAAAAAACATCAAGATTAGTCTTTATTGCCTTACCTAATTTAGTGTCGTCTGCAAACACGGAGACATGGCTCTCGGCACAATGTGGCAGATCATTAATAAACAAATTAAAAAGAAGAGGGCCCAAAACAGACCCCTGAGGTACTCCGCTTAATACCCTTGTCCAATTTGAGAATTTTCCATTTACAACAACCCTTTGTGTTCTATCTTTTAGCCAATTTTCAATCCACATACACACATTTGCCCCCAAACCTATTTCTCTCAATTTGTAGAGTAACCTTTTGTGTGGAACTGTATCAAATGCTTTCGCAAAATCCAAATAGATCACATCAACTGCCACACCTAGATCTATATTTTTACTGACTTCTTCATAGAATGTTATTAAGTTTGTTTGACAAGACCTGTCTTTCACAAAACCATGTTGACTTTTACTAATTATATTCTGGTTCAAGATGTATTCTTGAGTGTATACCTTTAGCAATCCTTCAAATAGTTTCCCCACTACAGATGTCAAGCTCACTGGCCTATAATTACCTGGCAGAGATTTTGATCCCTTTTTAAATATTGGAATGACATCCGCCTTTCGCCAGTCTGTTGGCACTGTACCTGAACTGAATGAATCCCTAAAGATCATGAATAGTGGCCTGGCCAGAATTATGCTTAACTCTCCAAGTACCCTTGGGTGTATACCATCTGGTCCTGGGGCCTTGTCTATCTTAACAGAGTGTAATTGCTTAAGCACTTTTTCTTGTGTCAGCCAATCCCATGTTTGCGGCGAATGTCCCATAACTTCCTGTAGCAGGGGCTCGTCCATCTGCTCTTCCTTAGTATAAACAGAAGAAAAAAAAGTATTTAAAATGTCTGCTTTCTCTCTGTCCTCACTTACCAAATTTCCCATTTGGGATAACAAGGGCCCAACATTTTCCCTCTTTAGTATTTTTCCATTTATATATTTATAAAACATTTTGGGGTTAGTTTTACTCTCCTTGGCAACCCTTTTCTCATTTTCCAATTTAGCCATTTTAATTGCCTTTTTGCAGGCTTTGTTGGCCTCTTTGTACTCTATAAATGATAATGCTGATCCCGTGAAGGTGGGAACAATAACTTTAAAAAAGGGTGGGGGTCAACTTTTTATTTCGAATTCTCCATACTCCCCAATAAATATCATTAAGATTATGTTTCTGCTATTTTTTTATTGCTACATTTGTACTTTTAAGGTCTTACACCAATTGACATGTTTAATATGGTGCTCTACATGCAATTAGATAATTTGGTACATTTGCTGTTTTAATTACTAGGACGAATAATAATAATGGTCATTAGTAGATCTAGTTATTGTAGGAAACCATGTTGAGGCTAACTGTGAAGCCTTATGTGTCTACAAATATAACTCCCTCAAGTAAGTGTTTAAGAATATATCACTGGCATTGTACCCTTGGAAGTTAAGGAAAGAAATGTGCATTGAAAATAAAAGTATTGAAAATGTGGTGTTTGATTATTTACAGTACTATTTAACTGCTGTCATGCTAGGCATTATGGAAAATGTACCCCACGCTGCAGTACCACATGTTAGCTGTCCCTGGTTACATTCAATTAATACACTTTTTAACAAAAATAATACTCTGCAAAACATTAACAACGTTAATAAACAGCAGGGGCGTTGCTAGGCTCAAAAATGATCTGGGGCTATAGCCCACAGCTTTAATAATACTTAAAATACAATGATGTCTCATGATCGATAGGTAGACAGACAGAGGTACAGAATGCATAGGTATAGATATAGGATAGATGTAGATAGATATAGGTACATGATGATGCATGAGTACATATATGATACAGATGCATATATAGATAAAGATACAGGATGCATAGGTACAGATTTAGGCTATATGGACAGGTACAGGATCCATAGGTACGGATATAAGCTATTAGGACAGACACAGGTGCAGGATGCACAGGTACAGATATAAGATACAGGTATAGTAATGCTTAGGTAAAGGTATAGATATAAGATAAAGGTATAGGATGCATAGGTACAGGTGTGGTCAGTCTTAAATATCCTAATATCTAGGATAACCTTATACCTGTCCCACGCATGCTTAAACTCCTTCACTGTATTAACCTCTACCACTTCTACTGGAAGACTATTCCATACATCCACTACCCTCTCAGTAAAGTAATACTTTCATTAGTCCCTGGCCTTATCTTATATCTAGGATAGCCTTATACCTATCCCATGCATGCTTAAACTCCTTCACTGTATTAACCTCTACCACTTCTACTGGAAGACTATTCTATACATCCACTACCCTCTCAGTAATGTAATACTTTCATTAGTCCCTGACCTTATCTTATATCTAGGATAGCCTTGTACCTATCCCATGCATGCTTAAACTCCTTCACTGTATTAACCTCTACCACTTCTACTGGAAGACTATCCCATACATCCACTACCCTATCAGTAAAGTAATACTTTCATTAGTCCCTGACCTTATCTTATATCTAGGATAGCCTTATGCCTATCCCCATGCATGCTTAAACTCCTTCACTGTATTTACCTCTACCACTTCTACTGGAAGACTATTCCATGCATCCACTACCCTCTCAGTACAGTAATACTGTCATTAGTCCCTGGCCTTATCTTATATCTAGGATAGCCTTATACCTATCCCACGCATGCTTAAACTCCTTCACTGTATTAACCTCTACCACTTCTACTGGAAGACTATTCTATACATCCACTACCCTATCAGTAAAGTAATACTTTCATTAGTCCCTGACCTTATCTTATATCTAGGATAGCCTTATACCTATCCCATGCATGCTTACATTCCTTCACTGTATTAACCTCTACCACTTCTACTGGAAGACTATTCCATACATCCACTACCCTCTCAGTAAAGTAATACTTTCATTAGTCCCTGACCTTATCTTATATCTAGGATAGCCTTATACCTATCCCATGCATGCTTAAACTCCTTCACTGTATTAACCTCTACCACTTCTACTGGAAGACTATTCCATACATCCACTACCCTCTCAGTAATGTAATACTTTCATTAGTCCCTGTCCTTATCTTATATCTAGGTTAGCCTTATACCTATCCCACGCATGCTTAAACTCCTTCGCTGTATTAACCTCTACGACTTCTACTGGAAGGCTATTCCATGCACCACCCTCGCAGCAAAAAAATATTACGTTTATAATCACAAAACCTGTAAAATATTAAATATTTCCAGCCTTTTCAAAAGCTTGAGGTAGACCCCAAATAGATGTATATAACTAGTTGCATTTATGCCAGGGCTTGACGAACTTAACTGAGTTTTAGGAGCCAGTAAAAAATCTAGGAGCCAGGCAACAGCACATACACACAATCACATGCAGTCATATACAGACACACATACACACTCATACATGCAGTCAGTCACATAGACACACACACTCATACATACAAACAGTCTGTCACATTCACTCGTACATGCATACATAGTCTGTCACATACACTCATACATACAGTCTGTCACATACACTCATACATACAGTCTGTCACATAGACACACACTCATACAGTGTCAGATACACACACATATATACAGTCTGTCACAGAGACACACTCATACATACATACAGTCTGTCACAGAGACACACTCATACATACAGTCTGTCACAGACACACACTCATACATACAGTCTGTCACACAGATACATACATACAATCTGTCACACAGATACATACATACATACAGTCTGTCACAGACACACACACATACATACAGTCTGTCACAGACACACACACATACATACAGTCTGTCACATAGACACACACTCATACATACAGTCAGTAACATAGACACATACATTCATAGTGTCAGTCACATAGACACACACCCCCATACAGTCTGTCACACAGATACATACATACATACATACATAGATACATACATACATACAATCTGTCACAGACACACACACTCATACATAGTATCACACATACATAGTCTATCACATACATACGTACAGTCTGTCACATACATACATACAGTCTGTCACATACTCTCATACATATACACACACACATACAGTCTGCCACATACACTCATACATACATACAGTCTGTCACATACTCATACAAATGGTGTATTTAAAAAATAAAATAAAAAAAAATGTTGTTCAATATGTCCCCCCCTCCCTGCTGCTATATCTCATTGCAGGGAAGGGGGCATTTCCGTTCCGCACAGACCATCACTAACCATTATTTGTCAGGGTTAATTTTCCCACCATTTACCAGGGTTAATTTTCACCACCATTTGCCAGGGTTAATTTCTCCATCATTTGCCAGGGTTAATTTCTCCATCATTTGCCAGGGTTAATTCATACATCATTTGCCAGGGTTAATTCATACATCATTTGCCAGGGTTAATTCATACATCATTTGCCAGGCTTAATTCATATATCATTTGCCAGGGTTAATTCATACATCATTTGCCAGGGTTAATTCAGACATCATTTGCCAGGGTTAATTCAAATATCATTTGCCAGGGTTAATGTATCCACCATTTGCCAGGGTTAATTTCTCCATCATTTGCCAGGGTTAATTTCTCCATCATTTGCCAGGGTTAATTCAGACATCATTTGCCAGGGTTAATTCATATATCATTTGCCAGGGTTAATTTAGACATCATTCGCCAGGGTTAATTCATACATCTTTTGCCAGGGTTAATTTATCCACCATTTGCAAGGGTTAATTTCTCCATCATTTGCCAGGGTTAATTCATACATCATTTGCCAGGGTTAATTCATACATCATTTGCCAGGGTTAATTCATACATCATTTGCCAGGGTTAATTTATCCACCATTTGCCAGGGTTAATTCATATATCATTTGCCAGGGTTAATTTATCCATCATTTGCCAGGGTTAATTCATACATCATTTGCCAGGGTTAATTCATACATCATTTGCCAGGGTTAATTCATACATCATTTGCCAGGGTTAATTTATCCACCATTTGCCAGGGTTAATTCATACATAATTTGCCAGGGTTAATTTATCCATCATTTGCCAGGGTTAATTCATACATCATTTGCCAGGGTTATTCTGCCCATTAATGTCACCCTCCCTCCACCCCCTTCCCCAGTACTCACCTGTTGGTGATATTTATATAAAAATACATGGAGATCCTACCTTGTGCAGCCTGTTCCTGGGTGGGAGGTAAGTGGTAGGTCATAGAGGAGGCTTTTCTGCAGCCCCTGGAGCAGAGAGCAGAGAGCAGCTTCTCCACAGCAGCACAGCATCCCTCCTGGTCTGTGCTGTGAGGGAGGACACGTGGGTTCCTGCCGGTCACATGGGTTGGGGGCGGGGTTATCATAGTGACAGAGCAGGAAGCAGGGGAAGCTTCACAGACTCGGGGCTATGGTCAGGAGACTCGGGGCTCCAGCCCCAGTAGCCCCCCCCTAACGACGCCTCTGATAAACAGCATAGTAAATTAGCTTCAAGGACATTTGTGTCTATAAATTGCGCACGCCAAATTCCAGTAAATATCCACCATGAGCAATGTTGGGTCATACTCTTGACTAGTGTTGAGCCAACCCGAACCGCACTGTTTGGGTTCGTACTGAACATTGCGGTTTTTGGACCCGGGACCTGAAAACGGACATTTCACTGTATGTTCGGGTTGGAGTTCGGGGTTCGGCGATTTAATGGCACATTTTGAAAGGCTACAGGGCAGCCAATCATAAAGCCCATAGCATTACATACATTTACATTGTATGTAATGTTACGGGCTTTCTATAAACCGAAAGTCTATAAACCGAATCTCTTTCGGTTTATAGACTTTCGGATTATAGAAAGCCTATAGCATTACATGCACTCTATAAAACGAAAGTATGTTCAATGGCAGTTAATGTTACGTTTGGCCAGTAGATGGCACTGTTGTAATACGAATGGTTACATTCGTGTAACCTGAAGGTTTAAATGTATCTTTAAAAGTTACTTAATTATAGACGAAAGAATCTCTTTCGGTTTATAAACTTTCGGTTTATGGAATACATGTAATGCTATTGGTATTCTATAAACTAAAAGTCTATAAACCGAAAGAGATTTGGTTTATAGAAAGCCAATAGCATCACATGTATTCCATAAACCGAAAGTCTATAAACTGAATGTCTTTCAGTTTATAGACTTTCTGTTTATGGAATACATGTAATGCTATTGGCTTTCTATAAACCGAAATAGAGTCCCCGTTCATACGAATAGGTCAATAGGTGCTTACAGCGCACTTTGAAAAATTCTAATAGTTTTGGGTGGTAAATTGTACATTTGCGTCTTGCGGTGCACTTCATATCCGAGAGTCAAATCGAACCGTCAAATACTGTGCTTACAGCGCATTTTGAAAAATTCTAATAGTTTTGGGTGGTAAATAGTACATTTGCGTCTTGCGGTGCACTTCATATCTGAGAGTCAAATAGAACAGTCCAATACTGTGCTTACAGCGCACTTTGAAAAATTCTGTCTACCTCCTCCTCCTCCAGCGCCGCTTCCACCTACACCGCCACGGTCACCGCCTCCTCAACCTATGGGTCACTTAGTATAAACTGAAAGAGTTACCCTGCACTTCAACCCTCTCTCAAATGGATAATTCTGTTGATCCTCCTGGCAGCCATGCTTTAGATTTAGATTTATGTTCTTCCAAAGCTAAAATCAAAGATTCCATCTAGTGCTATTTTATGGCTCAGCTGTATTTGTAATTTGTAAGTATTTTATGTTATTTTAAGTTATTTCCCTATCCACATTTGCTTGCAGGGCACTTGTCCTACTCTTACCCACATTTTACTTCATTTTGCAGCCCTCTAGCCCTTTCCAGGACTTTTTTAGAGGCATTTTAGTGGCCAAAAGTGTGTGTCCCCAATGACTTCAATGGGGTTTGGGGTCAAGTTCGAGCACGGACCGGACATTTTTTCGAAGTTCGGCCGAACCTGCCGAACCCGAACATCCAGGTGTCCGCTCAACTCTACTTTTGACATGTATATGCAAAAGGTTATATGTAACCCATATTTCATTCTTTTCTTATTCCATTTTCTGTGAATGAATAAGCACCTTCATAATGATGCATAGGTCAACATTAATGCCTATCATAATAAGGAAAGTTTCTCATCTTCCAATATATGTCTTTATATGATAGGTTTTGGATAATTCTATGTCTTGCCTCAAAAACCAAGGCTTATAGTGGCAGCATGTAGTGTGTGAATGTTCAGGAAAAATATTTATGGAAATATGATAAACTACTTATTTTCAGATTATTACTTTCAAATCATAAAAAGTGCCAAACTATCTATTACTTTCTATTAATAATGTGTTTAACCAGGAAAGAGATCTGGTGTTATCTCATTTAATTACATCCTGGGCATGGGAATTCTGCCCAATATCCAGGGGATTCTACAATTACACAAATACAAGTTATTAATTTTACTTTGGAAAGGTTGAAGGGCTAGTCGAGCCTGCCAGGAACTGAGCCTGCAATCTTCAGGGTTAAACCAATGCTAAAAAGGCTTTATTAGCTCACTATGCTGTCTTACTATTCCTAGTGCTATATTGTTGCTATTAAACATATAATATGGAAGTTTGCATTCACTTGAATCAACATGGTACAATCGGTGATGTATAGGATTTTAAAGGGTTCATCAACAGACAAACAAATAAAGGCCAAGCACTTATGACCAAAGTGAAACCAAAATGTGTTATTACACTTCAGAATGTTTGTTCATTCAAGGAAATTCAGGTATATTCAGTAATATAATGCTAAATTGAATATTAGTTATTTTTAGAAGTAAAAAGCTCGAGGGATTGACCGCCCTAGTTTTATTCGAGTCATTAAGCAAAAATTCAGATCGGCTTTGAAAAACGGGACATTTTCTTACTTCATTTTCAGAGATAATTTACTGTACCTGCTGTTCATTTCAGGATTTGCATTTTTTGAATATGTCTTCACTTACAGTTTGTTTTTATTTTATTTTTTTATTTTTTTGTGCAGACACATGTTGTAAATCCAATGAATTACCATCCCCTTGAGGCTTGTCTCTTAATGTTTTTAGCTGTGTCAAGGTGTCTGACAATATTCCAATTACCACATATAGAAATGGGACAGAATTACTCGTTTAAAGATTCCAATGCGCCTGTAAAATCATTCAGAACTGACATTTTGTCACAGTTAAATAGGATACTTGTAATTTTCAGTAAAGATTTCCTATTGCAGAGTATGTAGGATTTCCAATCACTTTTATGGCGGAGGTGAGAATTTATGTGTATACATTTTCACACACGTTCTGCAATATGGAGATTTTAGCAGAAAAAGAAGAGGTTGAATACTGCACATTACAAGTAGATGTAACAAGTGGATACTGATTTGGACTCTCGGTGTACACTGAATGGTCGGCCAGAAGTAAGAAACTCTGAACCAGGAATCACAACGTAGGTATTCACCCAGACAGCTATGTAGCAAAGGGTTGAGCCCCAGATAACTATAGCGGAAAACTTATGCTTCACAGCAAGGAACAAGGATTCAAGGACATAACTAGCAGCAAGACCAGAGCTTTAGTGAGAACTTGAAAGAGATGTGAGGTCTTTCAGTATGAACAGTGAAAAATGCAAACCCAGATGACAAGAGCAGATGGAATTTCACTCGAATTATGGATCTAGATCTTAGTTTTCTTGGAACCAGGAAAATAGCAGAAACACTGGCAAGGAGGAGAAGAGAACATAGTCAATGGGCAGAGCTAATACTGGTAAAAATGGTGAATTGTGTATTTGGCACTCAAAGTGCTATATGATAGTGCTGCTATGCAATGTACCCCACAGATACACCACTTTAAATAAATTGTGAAAAATAATCGAAAATAAAGGTGTGCATATAGTTATGATTGAGACATCATAGACTCCATTGCATGTAAATAAAACACAAAAAGAGATCACATAGTGTAGAAAGTTGGAACTTGATTGGATGTATATATCCCTTCCTTAAATTTTCACTCACGTGGTATCCAGGCTCTGGGCATCAAGGCAGATTGAGAATATGAGTAAGTGTCCCGCTGGGTAAGTATTTGTGAAATCGGGACAGCAGGAGAGAACAAGAAGGAGGATCCAAATATTAAAAAAATATTACAAAGTTTAATAAAAAAACACAATAAATGCTTGTCCTCTCTGAGATTCTTCTGTGGCTCAGACAGAGGGTCTTCCGTGTGTAGCTTTTGTGGAGGCTCTTCCTACTTCCTGTTTGACGTATGCTACACGTCTCGGTCTGTGCATGAGCTTCTTCAAGGCGCATGTCAGTTGGTTCTCCTGCCATCCTTACATGCCGTTCTCAATTAATCCAATAATCGTTGTATCATATTTGCAGCTGATTGAGATTTAGCTCATGTGCTCTACTTCGGTGTACGTTACTATCCTTAAATCCAGGACTTAATTTTCAGCTTATATATCTGATAATGTTTGAGGGCAAGTAGAAATCTTTTAACCCCTTAGTGACATGACTTTTTTGGCTTGTCCGACGCTTGGTGACATGGGCTGTTTTAACATTTCTGAGGTGTTTGTGTTTTGCTGTAATTTATTTCTGTCTCATTTAGTGTACCCACACAAACTATATATCGTTTTTATCGACATAAGAAGGGCTTTCTTTTGATACCATTACTTTGATAATGGCATATAATTTGATGTAAAAAAAATAACAAAATATGGCATTTTATTTGAAAAATCGTATACTCATGTACAAGAGACAACAAAAAAGCACTGCTAATTAGTTTCTAATATATGTCCTGAGTTCATAAATAGCCCATGTTTTATGTTTTTGTGCTTTTTTATTTATGTTACAGGGCCAGAACTATAAGTAGTGCAAAGCTATTTTAAAATCCTTTTTTCCCCCAAAATTAGCGATAGTGACATTGTAACACTGATATCTGTACTAAATCCAAGAATGACCCCCAACATGTACATATTTTTGAAAACTAGACCACTCATGGCATTTAACTTGGGGTATTTTGACACATTTCATGTAGACATTTTATCACCAATCTTTGCCAAAGTTTGCAGCAAAAAACCATATATTTTTTTACATTTTTCACATAGATTGCAATTTAGGTAAAAAATACCTATAAATGTGAAGGGGTATTTCCAAATAACACCTCAATATGTGTTCAGCAACATCTCCTGAGTACAGGGATACCACCCATGCATAGGTTTGTTGGTTTGTTTTGGGGCTTAAAGGCCACATTTAGGGGGTGCGCATTTTGGTTTTCCAACTTGGAATTCTGACATGCAGAAAACCTGCGCCCATGTCCCATTTGGGACATTTTTGAAGCCAGAATGTGTATTTTACCCCACAAAACCATACATTTTTGCAAACTAGACACCCTAGGGTATTTCAAATGGTAGTATTTTAACATTTTCCATGCACTAATTCTACCACCAGCCTTTGTCAAATTTTAGGTTACAAATTTTTTAATGTTTTGTTTCCACATACATTGTACTTCGAGCATGAATTCACAGATCCAGATTTTGACATGTAGTCAGCCTGCGCCCATGTTCCATTTGAAACATTTTTGAAACTGTCCAATGTATTTTACCCCATCAAACCATATATTTTTGGAAAATAGACATCCTAAGGTATTTCAAATGGTGGTATTTTAATACTGTATATGTATTAATTCTACCACTAGCCTTTGTAAAAGTTTGTGGTAGTACTTTTTTGGGAGTTTTTTCTCCCACATGCATTGTACTTCAGGCATGAATTCACAGATTCTGGTGTATGTCACTGCCAAACAACAACCCAATATGTGTTCAGCAACATCTCCCAAGTATAGGGATACCACCCATGCATAGGTTTGTTGGTTTGTTTTTTGGCTAGAAGGCAACATTTGTGAGATGCGTCCGTGTCCTATATGGGATATATCTTTGAAGCCAGTCAATGTAATTTACCCCTCCCAAACTATATATTTTTTAAAGGTAGACACCTATCACTCCTTGTGGCAAGGGCTCAGCAGCCACCGATACATCACTAGATGATGTATCAGAAAGCTGACCAGGGTCAAAATAGAACCCTGAGTCCGCGGCCTCAGAATCAGTGCCTAAGCAGTGATCTTGAGCAAAGAAGGGGTTAATAGCTCTTAGAAGAGCCTATCTAGTACTGTAATACATTACAGTACAAAGAAATTAATCCATAAAACAGTGCAGACAGCAAAACATACTGTTGTTGTGCAAGATTACTGCTTATACAGTGATGAATGGCAGGGAAGGGGTTAATACACAGTGAAAGACTTTCATAAAACCTGACAATTTTATAAAATGTTATTTTATATCACTAATACTGATCTGTCTCTCTCCGTCACAAAAATGTAAGTGAGGAGAGGGAGGCAGATCAATATTTGTGAATATTGATCCGACCAATTTTGATATGACAGGGCGAATGGTGAGCTTATTTGAGCAATCACCAAAACGCCCTTTACCACTAATTCGCTGTTACTGATCGCTATGTGCTATGACAGCTTTAAAAAAAAAATCTCAAATATTTTTACTTTACACGTAATCCCCTAGCGGGTATGTGTAAAAAAAAAAAATTAAAAAAAAATATGCAGACAGATAAAAATTGCTTTGGCGTCAATATCATTGCGTAAGCAGTGATTGACGGCAAAGAAGGAGTTAATAACTCTTAGAAGAGCCTTTGTAATACTGTAATAAATTAAAGTACAAAAAAAATTAACCCCTAACAAATGCACAAACAGCAAAAATAAATGCGCTGATGTGCATGATCACTGCTTACGCAAGATCAGTGGCAGGGAAGGCGTTAAATGCAGGGAATTGCTTTTATAAAAAATGTTTTATTGTTTTATTATTCGTGTTTTGTGTATTTATTATTTTTTTTTACCTTTACTTACTTTTATAACTTTGATCTGTCTCTTTCCCTCACTAAAAAAAAATGTGAGGAGAGGGAGGGAGATCCTAACTGGTCAGATCAATATAGGGTTAATATTGATCTGACCAGGCAGTGGGGGTGCTCATCAGAAGCTGATGAAGAGACAATCGTGTGACTGCAGGAAGAGCACAGGAAGCAGGTACTTCCTGCATCCTGTGCTCTTGCCCTTAGAAGGGCCGCCCCATCTTGGTCACACAGACTTGCGAGGCATTCAGCAACACTTACTGAGCATAGGAAGTGAACAATTAGCTTCCTACGCTCGTTTTTAAATGCCTGCGTTTTAAAGGAACTGTGCCTTTAAAACCGGCATTTTGCCGACGGCCATTTTTTTCAGTATTGTACGATGCTTCCATACGGAAAAACTCCGCTTTCAGTGCTCGTTTTGACACAGGACGTACTAGGTTCGTCATGTGTCACTAACGCCTCGGCAAAAGGGGTTAACTTGCATCTCCAGACAATATACTACCGCTATATATATAGCAGGTCGTATTAGAGAACAAGCATTGTAAAATGGCAGAACTTATTTTCACTTTCATCTTTATACAATACATTGCAATGATCTATATTTTGCTATCCCATGATAAAGATATGTATACATTATCATATATCTGCTTTGCTTGTAGGAAAGAAGGGGGGAAAAAACATATAAATAGAATTAATTTAAACTTAAATAAATAGACTTTCTTAAAGGACAAAACTACCCCAATATTACTATACATTTTGTTGCATCCATATCTCTCCTGGGGTACCTTAACAGGATCATAGACCACTTTACAATAATAGTTGTACATGAATTATACCGTCAATCTAAAATCCTCTCAACTGCATGAATTATACACAACACTCAAAATCCTCACACTTTTATCAGCAGGATAACCCTATCCTGCATTTTATAATATTCTTTTGGACTTTATATTTATAACTACATCCATTTTGCTGTTTTTAGCCATTAATTTTACTAAAACTGTATGTGTTTTGGAAATTCCTTGATTTAGCAAAAGGAAAGAGATCATTAGTACATGGCATAAATAGCAAGAGCCAATACTGGATCTAGACATAAACAAAGTCAAGGAAAGCCGGTTCGGTGACAGGGATCAAAACTGGAGCAGTAGAAGAAAGCAAGGTCTAAAGGGAAGCCGGCTCAGTAACAGGAAGCACAAAAATAAATAATTGGAGCAAAACTCGAGTCAAAAGACTATGAAAAATTCACTATAATAGGCAAAGGTGGAGAGGGACTGAGGCTATTTAAATCGGCCTCCAAATTAGCCACACCTCAGGACGTAATCACTGGCCAGAAACAAGCAATTAGAAGAAACAAGAAGTAGCATTAGCCAGAAACAAGCAGTAGCGGAACTACTGTAAGGAAGCCGCACATACATATGGAAGGGCTCATTGCAAATAATTGCAGTGGTCATGCTGGATCCTGTTTTAGTCTAGTCTCCCAGAAGTCCTGCAGGCTCCAGCCAAGGTTGGTCGGTGTCAGAGGCATGTTGCAGATATCCTTGGAGATGGGACGAATCCATGTTCAAGAATCATGGTAGACATTTTGTAACTTGGCTACTTTGGCTTTCAGTTCAAATTTACAATCTCAATTCTCCTTCAAGAATAAAACCCATAATGATCTACTCATTAAAGAGTGAATTGCAGGGAATATCAGGCAATTGAGCTAGGAATTTCTTCAGATTTTAGTCCAATGTGGAGTTGAAAAAATTCTCCAAAACAGCAACTGAATGGGAGAACTTTTCCATCTCAGCTTTGTTGACCTTAAGTTTGACATTCTCATCTTAATAGCCTGCGATTAGTGTTGAGCAAACCCGAACCGCACTGTTCGGGTTCGTACCGAACCTTACGGTTTTGGGACCCCGGACACGAACACAGATATTTCACTGTATGTCCGTGTTGGAGTTCGGGGTTCGGCGATTACATTGTATGTAATGCTATTGGCTTTCTATACTCTTACCCACATTTTACTTCCTTTTGCAGCCCTCTAGCCCTTTCCAGGACTTTTTTAGAGGCATTTTAGTGGCCAAAAGTTTGTGTCACCATTGACTTCAATGGGGTTCGGGTTCAAGTTCGAGCCTGAACCCGGACTTTTTTTTCGAAGTTCGGCCAAACCTGCCGAACACGGACATCCAGGTGTCCCCTCAACTCTACCGGCAATTCTTTATTTATTGAGATGACCCTTTAGTGTTTGTATTGAAGCAATTCATAAGATTGCTCACAGAAACCAGAGAGGTCTCACCTTTATCCTATGTCAGCGGTGGCAAACCTATGGCACGCGTGCAACTACTGGCACTCCGAGCCCTCAGCAGTGGCACGCGGCCAGGTTCAGCTCTCACCGCTTATCTGCTCTGTTGTCCTGGAGGTGCAGGCATCAGCGTAATAGATTGGCACCGCCGGTCATCTGCTTCTTCTCCAGATGATTGGCGCATGCGCGATCTGTAAAGAAGCGTTCAAGTCGGAAAGCAATTAACTGTTTGCTTTCCGACTTGAACGCTTCTTCACATAACGCACATGTGTCAATCATCTGGAGAAGAAGCAGGTGACCGGCAGCGCCCGTCTATTACACTGATGCCTGCACCTCCAGGAAAACAGAGCAGATTACCGGTTAGAGCTGAACCTGCATGTGTGTGTGCGTTTGTGAGTAGAAGTGTGTGTGTGTGCGAGTACGAGTATATGTGTGTGTATGAGTATGATAAGTGTGTATAGGAGTATGATAAGTGTGTGTGTGAGTATGAGTATGATAAGTGTGTGTGAGTATGAATATGATAAATGTGTGTGTGTGAGTATGAATATGATAAGTGTGTGTGTGTGTGAGTATGAATATGATAAGTGTGTGTGTGTGTGTGTGTGAGTATGAATATGATAAGTGTGTGTGTGTGTGAGTATGATAAGTGTGTGTGTGTGTGAGTATAAGTGTGTGTGAGTAAGAGTATAAGTGTGTGCAAGTACGAGTATAAGTGTGTGTGTGTGTGTGTATGAGTGTCTGTATGAGTATAAGTGTGTGTGTTTGGGTATAAGTGTGTGAGTATGAGTATAAGTGTGTGTGGGAGTATAAGTGTGTGTATGAGTATAAGTGTGTGTATGAGTATAAGTGTGTGTATGAGTATAAGTGTGTGTGTGTGTATGAGTATGAGTGTCTGTATGAGTATAAGTGTCTGTATGAGTATAAGTGTGTGTGTGTTTGGGTATAAGTGTGTGTGTGTTTGGGTATAAGTGTGTGTGTGTGTGTATGGGTATAAGTGTGTGTATGAGTATATGTGTGTATGAGTATATGTGTGTATGAGTATATGTGTGTATGAGTATATGTGTGTATGAGTATATGTGTGTGTGTGTATATGTGTGAGTATAAGTATGAGTGTGTGTGAGTATAAATGTGTGTGTGAGTTTGAGTATAAGTGTGCGTGCGCATGAGTATAAGTATAAGTGTGTGTATGAGTATAAGCGTGTGTATCAGTATAAGTGTGTGTATGAGTATAAGTGTGTGTGTGAGTATAAGTGTGTGTGTGAGTATAAGTGTGTGTGTGAGTATAAGTGTGTGTGTGAGTATAAGTGTGTGTGTGTGAGTATAAGTGTGCGTGTGTATGAGTGTGCGTGTGTATGAGTGTGCGTGTGTATGAGTGTGCGTGTGTATGAGTGTGCGTGTGTATGAGTGTGCGTGTGTATGAGTGTGCGTGTGTATGAGTGTGCGTGTGTATGAGTGTGCGTGTGTATGAGTGTGCGTGTGTTTGAGTATAAGTGTGTGTGTATGAGTGTGTGTGTGTATGAGTATACGCGTGTGTGAGTATGCGGTGTTGGCACTTTGTGGTCTTCAAATTTGTGATGGTCAAAAATTGGGCACTCGGGACCAAAAACGTTCGCCATCACTGTCCTATGTGATCGAGCAGTAAACTGCTATGAAATGAGTGCACATTTTGGAATTACTTTTATGATGTGGGGTTTTTACACCTCAATTGTGTTTTCTGCTGCCCCCCCAGGCAGACAAGGTATGCCTTAGGTATTTGCCTTGTCTGCCTCACGTTAAATACAGCGGTGAATAAACCATATGTTATGGGACTGCCTTCGGATACTTCAAGGCAAACAACATAATATTAGTCCATCCTTCTAATATATGTGCTTGGCCTTGACAGATTTACACAACTCTGGATGAAACTAAATTATACGTTAACCCAACCACAAGTCTGTGTTTTGCTTTGTTTATTCTATGTATTGAATGTTAATTTACTTTTCTCATGGTCACATGACAACCAACACAAACAGAATCTTTCTTAATCTACATAATATGCTTTGATCAGACATGAACCCATCTCTGTTAAAATGTAATAAATGTTTAAACTCGAAAAGTGACTTGTCATTTATACTTGTGCTATCAATTTGGCACTGGTATAGATGAAAAGTTATTGTCTTTATGGTGACACCTTGTCATGTTTGCTCCAGAATTAGATTTCAAATGACTAGGATATATAGGAGAGCGAAACATATCTATTTGCTTCACTCTTTCATAAGGTTTGATAAGCAAGTATTTTTTGTCCATTTAAATTACAGCAAGCTGTTATTGCTTATTGATCAGTTTACCATAATAAACACTGATATGTATTTGACAAACCTTGCTAGCACTTTCTAAAAAAAAAAACGACTCCGTTCTGGGGAAAACACATGTGCAAGATGTTGCAAATGGAATCCATGATAACATACATCAATAAGTGCCCCCACAAACATTGGGGTAAAATAAACAAACACAAATAAATAAAAGCAGTTCCCAGATATTAGGAGTGCCCCTTTAAATACCTAGTAATGTTTGTTATATTATAATAATTTGTCAGTTATTTTTACCTTATGAAACAGTGAACCAAATGAATATATGCAAACAGGTGAATATTCAAATTTTAAATTGTTATCTGAAACAAAAAAAATAACAGTTTGAGAAAAGGAATTAAAGGGACAGTTCCACCTACCCAATTAATTTTTCTGATTTGCTGTACTCTGTACATTTTATTTTAAATATATGTTAAATAAACAGATGATTATCTTAAAACTAATTACAATGCTTCTGTAGTTTTACAGTAAAAATAATACATTTCACCGGGACACTAAATTCTTTGACATTCATGAATTAGCTGGCTTCCTCTACAACAGTTTCATGCTCCCCTCTGAATGCAGGGGTAGGAAAGCATGATTTCAATAAGTCCTAAGATGTAAACCAAGAGAAAATGTACAGGACATAGCAATAAATAAAACTTTATTAGCGGTTTCTAGGAGACGAGGAGCAAAGAAGAAAAAAAGATTTTTTTTTCAGAACTCATACCAAAAGGGCCTACTCAACCTTCCCTTGATTTGTCTGGAATTTGATTTGGGTCTGGGTCATTAGCTAAAATTCACAAAGCCCTGAAAAGCTGAAACATTGGAGGGATCATTTCAGGACATTTTTTGCAAAGATAACCATAGCTTTTCAGCTACCCAATATGCCCCAATCACTCCCGAACATGCTCCGAATTCAGCTAAGATTAGCGCATTTTGGGTATTTCAATTATCCTTTCCTGTAAAGGAGATTTGAAATGAAAATCTTAAAAAAAAAAAACAGCCCTCCCCTGGGGTCAGCAGACTTCCACTAGCCCCATAATTGAACAAATATTCAGAGACAAATCAAGGCATATTGTGTAGCTCGGAAGTTGATGCGCCCCGAATCAGTCCAGACTTCGTATTCGGTGCTGCAGATCGGAGCATACGCTATACTAATTAAATAATGTATCCATTGATATTCAATACAAATGCATATTTGTCTAATTACATTGTTGCATTTGCTAGCACGTACTCTCTCTTTTAATTAATTATAATAGCAATCCCCCCATGTATGACTTGTCAATTTCTGACAAATGATTTGAGCTGCTCTTTAATTTAACATTTCAGACAGATGTGAACATGAATGTAAAAATAGATAATTATCTGCTTCGTTGTAAGATTTAATGCTTTATACAGAAATATCTTTGTGATGTTGTCAACTTGTAACCTATTTCCTTCACCTACAACTAAGAATAGAAAAACTATGCTAACTAAATGGATTCATGGATCTATTTTCATCCCCAAACGCCTACACTATTTATACTGTTTTGCTTTGTAAAAAACCTTGGATAAAACAGCTGCAAAACACTTGTTTAAATAAAAGGGGGAAAAATAAGTGTTAAATAAACAGTATATAGTTATTATAGCACATTATTAAAATAATACAGGCATTTGTATATTTTTTGCATGCCTGACACATTAGCTTCCCTTTGGGTATTCAGAAATGGCAGGCCATCTCAGCATATCTCACTGTTACATGTTGTATTTTATCTTCCATTTCATTTTAGATTATGGGCTTGATAACTTCCTGCTTGATTTCCAAGCTCACAAGGTCCACCAGAGAGAGGAAACAGTTTTGAGCACAATAAATTATGGTGAAGAAAACATTTCAATTTTCTTTCGAAATATATTTTATATATATATATTGTATTGCTATAGTACATCACCAAAAATAAAGCAGAGCTAGGTACAAGCTTGATGCCTTTTGCACCTGCAGCAATGCTATATTGGAAGCCAAGTATTTAATTGATGTCAAGGATACAGGTGCATCAAGCTTTTACCTTTTTAAATTGATGCTGGAGAGTTGGGATTATCATCACATATATTCATGCCCTTGTGTAAAACTACAGGGATCTTTAATTTGTTTTAACATTAAAAGTTAGTTTATTCCACTTATATTTCACATCTATTAACATGTACAGCAAAACGAAATTAAGCCAAGTTAAACTGCCCCTTTAAAAAGAAAACCTTTTAAACATCGTCTTATGTAGCACCTAAAAACATCAAGCTGTTCACTTAAATGTCAAATTGTTCTATCGCTGCAAGAAGAAAGCACTAATGTATAAAATATAGCATAGGTATGCTGGATGTTCACAAAAGTCAATATTGAATTAAACCTATAATTTGCAGGTTTAAGCCAATACTGTAAATTGAATCTACCAAATACAAAATGTACAGAGTCATAGCATCAGTTCTTGTATTTAAACAGGAGATTTGCATTAACATTTTTAAAAATGATTTACACTGTAATTCTGTACGTATCAAAAGCCATATATACCAAAAAATATATATAATCTTGAAATGATTTAGTAGCAGTTACTAACAATGTGGGGAATAACTGACTTAATGGGACTGTCACTAACTGTTGTTTACTCTGTGAATGTCAAGAATTAAAAAAGATCAAAATGATCTATACAATATATTGGCAGAATTGCATGCAAATGCCTAGATTGAGCAAAACATGTGATATCAGTGTGTCTGTAGATGGTATCACCTTGTGTCTTAATATGCAAATTATATATTCCCCAAATGAAAGTAGTTTTCACATCAAGCCGCATGTGATGTACAAGGTGTAGGTTTTTTTATTTGCAGTATTCATAGTATAGATAATTTTTAGAAAACAAATAAACTAGTCATATTTACACTGGCCCTATAAATGGGTAATTTTATTTGAACAAAATAGATTTTACAGTACTGTACTGTTTTTGTATTACTGATAAAAAAAATATGTTTTGTTCTATGGCTAATAAGCTAATATTAATTACTTTAAATTAAAAATAATACTGTTGTCCAATATTTATCTTCATTACATAGCATTATCATTTGAGACATATGTCATATTTAAACATATGGTCCAATATACACGTGAATGAGACATATGAATTTTAAAAGGGAAACAAAATATCATCACATACCACCAACATACCAACACGTATACAAGTAAATGGAAATGCTACTGAAATCTATCCTAACTGATGTAGCCAGGCTCAGTTTTTTCACTTACTACACCTCCTCATCAGATTCAGTCTGAGAAACTATTATCATTCTTTATGCAAAATGACAATTAAAATCACGATTGCAACGTGAAAAAGCCTACATAATTGTGTTCCACCATACATGTATGTACTGTTTAATGAACAACTTGCTGTTACCACACTTTCCAAATGCCTGCAACTCTACCACTTCCATTTTATTCATACAATATTACACCAGAGCTAACAAATACTGACAATGGGTCAATTTGGCTGAAAGTTCAGGAGTCTTGAGTCACTTCATCACACAGAGCCAGTGGCGTAGCGTGCGTTGTCAGCACCCGGGGCAAGGCAAGTAATTTGCGCCCCCTAACCCGTGGATTTTAGCACTCGAGTCTCTTCTACTAGATTAGTTAAAGAAACCCTTACCCCCCAAGCACATGTATTGTTTGTGATGAAAATACTTATGTAATTAAAGTAAAATGCATCTAAATACAAGTTTATTTTCCAACACTTTATTGAGTGCGAACATGCATTACACACATTCTCCACATTTTCAGCAGGTCTATGAATACAAATATACACATGTAGTAACCTAGCATGGGCCATGCTATTATATGTCGTCTCACAACCATCGTAAACGACAAAAAAGATCAAGAACAAAAACTAAACATCAAAATGGAACCATACCCTGGAGATGATCCAAGACTGGGCTAGATGGAGCCAACTTCCTCAATCCTGTACCTCTAATTTTAATTCTTTAATAGAAGTGCAAGATATCAATCTGTATATAATATACAGATTAATTTAAATTCGCTCAATGAAGTGGCCTGGGTGCAATGCCCGTCAGGTTTTAACCCTTCACATGTAAACATAGCAGTTTCAGAGAAACTGCTACGTTTACATTTGCGGTTAAGGCAGCCTCTAGTGGCTGTCTTCCGGACAGACACTAGAGGCGCATCTGCGAGCTGGAGCCTGGAGGCACATTTCGCCTCCATCGCGCAGAGTGTCCATAGGAAAGCATTGAGAAATGCTTTCCTATGGACACTTTGAATGCGCGCGCAGCCATGCGCATTCAGCTCCAGTGACGTCGGACGGGGAGCTGACGTCAGACAGGGTGGAGAGGTCACCAGCACCGAGGGAGCCTGGCGCTGGATTAAGGTAAGTAACTGAAGGGAATTTAACCCCTTCAGCGCCACGGGAGTGGGACCCTGAGGGTGTGGGTACTAAAGTGTCAGGAAAAACCGCTTTGTTTTCCTGACACTATAGTGATCCTTTAAGAGTTTAAGGGGTTATTTTGGCCTGGGGAAGCCAAATGGTTATACACCTATGCTTTAAACCAGGAGTAGACATCCTTTGCCACTCCAGATGTTGTGGACTACACCTCCCATGATGCTTTGCAAGCCTTAATGGAGATGTAGTCAAAAAACAAAGGGAGTGTCAAAGGTTACCTACCCCTGCACTAAACCAAAAATATATAATACAGTTCCTACCCCATAAATATAATATTTAATGCTATGATATTTAATGCTCTCATCCAACCCCCTTCCCTCCACAGTTCCTAATAAATATATTACAAATATAATTCTCTCACCCCTGTAGCCCCACCTATTTACATTTCCTTCTACATACACATATATATATAGATTATTCATTAGGCCACAAATGTAAAAAATATAATCATTGCCTCATCTCAAATTCCCAAGTCAGATCTTTCTCATCCCCCCCCCTCTTCCCCTAATACACTGCTGACCCCCCTCCCACTAATACACTGCTGACCCCTCCCTCCCCTAATACACAGTTGACCCCATCCCCTAATACATTACTGCCCCCCTTCTTCCCTTCCCCAATACATTACTGCCCCCCTTCTTCCCTTCCCCAATACATTACTGCCCCCCTTCTTCCCTTCCCCAATACATTACTGCCCCCTTCTTCCCTTCCCCAATACATTACTGCCTCCCTTCTTCCCTTCCCCAATACATTACTGCCTCCCTTCTTCCCTTCCCCAATACATTACTGCCTCCCTTCTTCCCTTCCCCAATACATTACTGCCCCCTTCTTCCCTTCCCCAATACATTACTGCCCCCCGTCCCCAATACATTACTGCCCCCCCGTCCCCAATACATTACTGCCCCCCTCCCCCATACATTACTTCCCTCCCTCCCCCATACATTACTTCCCCCCCTCCCCATACATTACTTCCCTCCCTCCCCCTTACATTACTTCCCCCCCTCCCCATACATTACTGCCCCTCCCCTCCCCCATACATTAAATGACCCCCCTCCCCTCCCCCATACATTAAATGACCCCCTCCCCTCCCCCATACATTAAATGAACCCCTCCCCTCCCCCATACATTAAATGACCCCCTCCCCTCCCCCATACATTAAATGAACCCCCCTCCCCCATACATTTAATAAACCCCCCTCCCCCATACATTTAATAAACCCCCTCCCCTCCCCCATACATTAATGAACCCCCCTCACCTCCCCATACATTAATGACCCCCCTCCTCTCCCCCATACATTAATGACCCCCCTCCCCATACATTAATGAACCCCCCTCCCCCATACATTAATGACCCCACCTCCCCTCCCCCATACATTAATGACCTCCCTCCCCCATACATTAATGACCCCCCTCCCCTCCCCCATACATTAATGACCCCCCTCCCCCATACATTAATGACCCCCCTCCCCTCCCCCATACATTAATGACCCCCCTCCCCTCCCCCATACATTAATGACCCCCCTCCCCCTCTCCAATACATTAATGACCCCCTCCTCAATACATAATACAATAGGTCCCCCAAGCCCCTTTATTCTTACCTTTACAAATTCCACTTCCAACAGCTCAGGGAATAAAGGGCGCGATGCAGTTTCAGAAGAGCCTCCGCCGCGCAGCCGCCGGATGTGACGTCACGCCGTCATTTGCCGCTCACATCCGGCGGCTGACAGGAAGTATCGCGCGGTTGTAGCTGCGGCCGCGCGGCCGCATAGGGCTAGTGCGCCCCCCCAGATATTGCGCCCGGTGCGGCCGGCCCCCCCTGCACCCCCCACGCTACGCCCCTGCACAGAGCTCAGTATAAACTGCAGCAGCCTGCATCCAGGCATTACTAGATAAGATACCAATACGGTGTGTGTGTATGTGATGGTATGTGTGTGACTGTGTATGGCACTATATGCGTGACTGTGTGTGTGTGTGTGTGTGAGACTGCATGTATATTATAATAATATATTATTAAATATAAATGTTATATTGGTTCCCAAAGCTATCCCAAAGCATACAGTTGAACTGAGGAGAACTAATTCAGTTAGCCAATATGGCCAGTTTTATGCTAGCTTTCAGTTTGGGGGGAGCGGGCAGCTAAATCCTTAGAAAGTTAACATTTTAGAAACACAAATATTTACATGAATGGCCCCAAAATAAGCTGAAACCCATCCCACAGAAGTTAAACCCCATGAACACCAGAAAGGTAAGAACAATTATAAAAACAAAAAAGCTCAATTAAAAACACAACATTCCAATTTAAACTATAAAAAAAAACACTACAGGGTAAAGGGAAAACTAAATAAGGCAATTTAGACTTGTAAGCATTGTGGAGTTCCAAAAAAAACCTAAACAATGTTTGTATGTAAATTGTAAACCCTAAACCAAATTTAACAAAAGGAAAGCTAGAATATCTTTAGAGACCAACTAGAATAGTGAGGGTAATGTATCAACTTAGTATTCCCTATGTTGCATAGGGATTGTAGATAGCATAACATCAAAGGGAATAGATACAAATTTTAAAAAATAAAAGATTTTTGACACAGAACTTGACTGAAGGGACTTCAATATGAATGGCATTACTAGTTCCATTAAATGGGGGAAGATCACATGGGTGATAAAATATGAATAAGGTTATAGGGATACTTGATGCATGATTTAAAAGCACTTTAATGCTTAAGAAGTTGACTTTCAAATAAAGTATATAACAAAAAATGAGTAAATCATTCTTATGACACAATAGGAAAGTTAATGTGTATATAGTCATTTAGGCATAAGATCACTGAAAGACTAAATGACAACATCAAATGATAAATATTAATATGATTACAAGACACACTTGATGTATGATGAGGTGTAAAAGCACAATGGCTCATGATGTTAAGTGATGGTCAAATGGTATGTATGAGGATTTGTTTCTTCTCACATAAAATATATAGTTTCATTGCTTTATGGAAAGTCACAACTTCAATTGGTATATTGATATTATATTTGCACAGCTTATTTAATGTAGGGTACAGGGATATTATAAAATGGGGCATGGCTTCATGTACCTTGATAAAAGTTTAAGAGAAGGGTTCGGAGTGGGGGACAAGGGAGAAACCCTAGAAGAAGGGAGGGAGGAGAGAGAGGGAAGTAAAGAAAAGAAAAAGATCACAACTTCCCTACTGAGAAAAGTATGTAGTGGTAATACCATTATTCATGCAAATTCATGTCATCCCGATCACACCACCAAAAGGCATGCTGGTTGGTCAATTTTTGTGGCTATGCCGCAACTATATGGATGTGGCATTTTTTTGTTAAGGAATCCTGTCTCCTACGGGACAGACTATTAGCAAGGGGCTAACAGTTCTCAATTATCAGATCAGCATTCATTCGTGCCTTGCAATCAGACACTGGATTGAGCCCCAAGATTAGGGATAAAGGTAATACAAAGTCAGGCACCATTTCACACTGCGGCCTATGATGAGCTACCCCTTCTATTTTTCTTGGGTACAAAATGCATATGGTGATATGGAGAGGACACTGTACCTCAACATCTGATTACAATTTTTGTGTGCGTTTTTCGGATATAAACCATTGGAGCTGATTCTCTTCTCTGGATTACTACACTTCATACCATTCAGTGCTCTGACTTCATCAGTTGTGCGCCATAAGAAGTTTTGGATTTCCTTGGTAGAAATCTCTGGTGGGAAAATGCAGAATATGGAGTATGTCAGGAACTTGAACAGACTGTGTAAAACCATGATCCCAGGACAAGATACGAGGGAAATAAGTACTTTTGTCACAATATATATAAATATATGTGTGTAATCTCATTCATGACATACTGTGCTCCTGAATGAGATAAATATAATCTTCCTAGTCCTGACATGACTACCACAGTTTGCACAGGTGGCAATGTGATTCAAACTATATATGTCCATAAGACATGAAGAAGTGAACTCCAAACACAGCATCAGTGCCGAGTAGGCTGGTGTTCAGTCTTACAAGGTCACACAATGCTGAATGATGTCATGTTACCGAGGTTCAGTACATTAGTTCTTAGCTGTACTGAACATAAAAAATAAAGCCAATGCCAACACAATTCAGAGATAACGTACACACAAACATTTAAAGGTGTGCACCATTGACAAATAGGTACTCAGGAAGAAAGAACATTGGGTTGCATGGAATCCCTTAGCTTAGGGAATAGTTATTGTTATAATGTCCTTTTAACTCTTTCACGATGGAATGACATTATATGCCGTCCTATATGACAGAGCTCAAACGCCAGTAGGACAGCTTAGAACATCCTTAACATAACAGCTCATTGCACCCCACAATAAGGGGTTTCCATCTGTCAGGAGATGGCCTCTTTAAAGAACTCAGTCTGACAGGGAAAAATGTAGCAGACGCTCATTGTAAGGGGAGGTTACATTTTTCTAAAACGTGCCAAGACCAAACTTCCAAGTTGTTGCACGCCTCCGCAAAGTCAAGAGTGATGTTGGAAGGTCTTGTGAGATTTCGGCAGGGACCCACAGGGCCATGGTGTCCCTTGATCTGGACCAGGAACACAATAAAAAGCTGTTTGGTGCTTTCATCCTTAAAGACAAAATTACGATTGAAATACTGTCATCATTTGGTACTAACTTGGTAAAGTTAGCTAAAATATTATCAACTAACTGATCAAAGTTATGAGGAATAAATAGAATTTATTTCTGTTTGATTTAGCACTGCATTTAAGAGAAAAAAACTTGTAAATGTATCCCCAAGGACTGAAAATACAAACACCCACGTACTTAGCCGAGCAGCGTAGATCCTTCTAATATACAGCTATTTATTAGTTACTGTGTCACATCTCTTATAACAGAGGGGCACACACTGTATTCCACAGCAAGCTTCTGAGCTGTTTAAATGGAAATGTGTGTATTTAGGTCTTAACCAATATGTTCAACCTTTACTAACAAATCTCTGTATTAAGCTGGAAGAACTGACTCATTGACAAGTTAATTAAACAATGATATATCAGAGTACAAATAGGCCATCCAGTTCTATTTACAAACAATTTATATAAGCAGCTTTGGGAACCTAATCCTTAATTTGCAAAATACTTAAAATGTGCATGTTAGAAAAATACGTTTTAAAAAAACATACAAAAATGTTAAAGGTACAAGGAAAATGTATAACTAGATGACTTAATTTCACTTAAGGATCATTATGTGTAGCTGGTGTAAAATTCAAGGAGGCCTAAAGGAAATATATAAAATTACAGGGTTTGCATCAATTGCAAGGTGGGAGATAATGAGGGAACCTTCAGGGGTCACCAAGATTTTAGCACCCAAAGAAGGACTATGGCCAGGTTTGAAATGTACATAGCAGGATAAATGAATAAGAAAGTCTATGTTTAATCTATTTGGCCATGTAAGCCAAATCATGTGTTATTAAAGACCAATGCTCAAAGACAACCAAATGTTATGAATTTATGGATAGTGAAAGAACACTATCGTAAAGCTTTTCAAAAACAAACAGTTATCAGATGCTAAATTGTGTGTTCATTAAACCACACTAGGTTAATCACTGGTGGTACTTGACGGAGGGTATTTTAAGGGTATTGGTGTAATTAGTATTGCATAAAAATATCCGATTTGCAAAAGTGGATAGCGGCCATTTTGTGTTATGATATAAAACTAGCAGGGATAGTGCAAATCAAATCAGCAAAAAGCTTGATGCGTTTCGCTTACTTCACAATGTGAATAAGACAATAAAAAAGTATATAGTAGTGACGTCATAACAAGCAATGGCCAATCCGCTTCGTGTAACAGCAGCATGCAGGTGAAAGAATGCAATTGATTAACTGCATGCTGGTAGATGTGTCACTGAGAGGAAAAAGGCAAAAGTGAAACTAACGTAAATATAAACTGAGACAAAGTTTGATTTAAATGACATATGTTAATTCAAATGTAATATCAATCAATAAAATACATTATACAATAGTGAATTTTTAAAAACATTCTGACATGGAGAGTGAATGATATATTTAAAATACATTCTAGTACAGAGATATGATGTATACTATTTAATATTTTGGAAGAATCACCAAAATATTGGTGATATATCATGATTTGACCTAAAATACAAAAGAACAGACAATAAATGAAGAGGTAAATGTGTAGACCTCTATTGATTCCTCAAGTTAAGAGCATAATGTATAATGTCCCTGACTCTTGCAGCTCTGTTGGTCAAATTAGAGACAAGAAGATTATATGGATGTGTGTGGAGTCTCGATAGTTTTTTTTGGTGCTAGATAAAATGACACATATAACAAACAAGATAAGTGAAAAAAAACGGTGAGGTAAGTGAAGTTGTCATTAAAATAAGTCTTGCACGTCCATAGATAATCAGATGTAAATAGTTATACTGTAAATAATTATCTAAAGTATGGTATGGGGTGCAAATACAGTAATCTGGTTATAATAGTCATACATGTAAACCCCGGTAACAGAGAGGGGTCCAATCAGGGCATATAAGTATCAATTAAAAACAAGAATAATGTGCTATAGTGTAAATTAAATTAAAATATGCACTATGAAAAATGATCTAACTGGTGACAAAGGCTTTATAAAATCAACTCCTTATTCCCTTTTGGGTTAAATGAGGGTTTTTCCTTTTCTCCCTTTATAAGGGTTTGTATCAGAGGCTATACCTTGCCATTATTAGCCACCTATTACAGCTTATGGGAGAGTTACATTTGGCTTCCTTTTCACACCTTATCACACTATTCACTTCTCCTTATTCTTTTGTCACCAGTTAGTTCATTTTTCATAGTGCATATTTTAATTTAATTCATCACTATCACTTCATATTTATTTAATCATTATTTTCTTTTGCCACTTCCACTAGTCAGTTCTGTTCCCAAAGTGTTGTGTCTTGTCACTCATTTTACTTTTTCTTTACACTCATAATTATATCTGCTTAATCTCCCTTCCCCAGCACATGACTTTTACATTTATACACTTTTAATATTATCTGTGTTACTGCCCCCCCCCAGTTATATCTCTTAAGTCTGTCTATATCTCCATTATTATATACATTCTACATAAGTTGATGCTCACTCCTTAATTATATCCTCTTAGGTGCCTATTTAATATTGCCAAGTCTATTATGACCATAAGCGCAAGAGCATGATTTCAGTATATTTTCATATCCAATGTATGATCAGAGCATTGACACGCCCATTTGGGCAGTGGTCAGCATTATCTTGAGATCATTGACCAATTAGAGCTGGCTCTTCCCACACCCCCTCCCTTGTTAAAACCAGATATATATCCCCTGTTCTAAATGGGGAAATATCCCCTGACGAAGCCACTGTTGTGGCGAAATGCACGTCGGGCCAGGGTCTTTAGTCCCCACTCCTACCTGTGCACATTTATAATTGCAGTTTTTTTTTTTTTCTTTTGGCGTACCTGGTGCCAGCCCCCTGTTAAATTCTTTATAGTTTAAACACTTTGACTTCAATGTAATTAATGGGCCGACCTGGCTGCACAACTAATATTACATCAAACATTTTGATATTGAAATTTATACAGCTGATATTTGTTCATATACAAATAGCGGAATTAGCTGGTTACAACTGTTTTGGCTAACTGTTTAAATGGATTGAATGTTGGCAATAGAGAGTTAGGATTTTACCTTTACACAGCATGATTTATTGACAGCTGCAGAATTTAAAAGTAACAATTCCTTTTTTTCTCTCCCCTTTTTTTGCCACACAGTTATATTATTACTAATCAGATTAACTTGCCTTAACAGTTGCATGGTATTTTTTTCCTGCTATATTGATTATTTTATGGACATTGCCTATATATATTATTATTATTTCACTACCAATATGTTAAACTATATAATATGTGAATGCACACGGCTACTAAATGGTGGGTAGACAACAGAACCCTTTCAGTAATTGGTTTTTAATGATAGTTATATGCCCTGATTATTGACCCCTCTTGGTTACCGGGGTTTACATTTATGACTATTATAACCAGATTACTGTTCTTGCACCCCATACCATACTTTAGATAATTGTTTACAGTATAACTATTTACATCTGATTATCTATGGACGTGCAAGACTTATTTTAATCACAACTTCACTTACATCACGTTTTTTTTTTTTCACTTATCTTTTTTGTTATATGTGTCATTTTATCTAATACCAATACAAGTTATGTCTTATTTATCGAGACTCCTCACACATCCATATAATCTTCTTGTTTAGCTTTAGGGTTACCTCCTAGTGGAAGTCTCTTTCCTTATGTTGGAGCTATTTTAGAGATTTACATTGTAAAATTAGAGACAAACTCATGTAATGGTAATTTTACAAGACCATAATAGTCATATGTGAGGCTATAGAGTTTAACTTCAGTAGCATCTATTTAAAGAAACAATACTAATCACATTCTTTATAAATCCTGATTGGTATAGGAGTGCCCAATGTGAAAATCCAGAAGGGCTCTCTACAACTATGTTTTTGGTTATTATTAGACATGTGCAAAACTAAAATTTTCGTTTCGTTTTCGTCCATTCGGACGAAAATGTTATTTATTTAGTCTAAAACGAATTTCGTTCATTAATGCATTCGTTTCAGACAAATTCGTTTATTCGACATTATTTTCGTTTCGTTCATTATTATTCGTTCGTTTTATAGAATACAATGTAATACTATTGGCTTTCTATAAACCGAACGAGAGCCCCATTCATAAGAAATTCTTATGAATGGGGCTCTCGTTCGGTTCATAGAAAGGCAATAGTATTACTTGTATTCTATAAGCCGAAAGTCTATAAACCGAACGACTTTATAGCCGAAGTCTATAAACCGAACCGACAGCCTATAAACCGAACGACTTTCGGTTTATAGGCTGTGGGCATTTTACTACACGGAGACAAAGTCTCCATTCATAATTTTATGAATGGAGACTTTGTCTCCGTGTAGTAAAATGCCGACAGCCTATAAACCGAACGTTCGGTTTATAGGCTGTCGGCTTATGGAATACATGTATTCCTATTGCTATTCTATAAACCGAACGTTCGGTTTATAGAATAGCCATAGGATTACATGTATTACATAAGCCGAAAGTCTATAAACCGAAAGTCGTTCGGTTTATAGGATGTCGGCATTTAGAAACATAGAAACATAGAATGTGTCGGCAGATAAGAACCATTCGGTCCATCTAGTCTGCCCAATTTTTTTATTTTTTTTTTGAGTACTTTTATTAGTCCCCCGTTCCCGGTCTTATAGCTAGGATAGCCTTGTGTCTATCCCACGCATGCTTAAAATCCTTGACTGTGTTTACCTCTACCACTTCTGCTGGCAGGCTATTCCATACATCCACTACCCTCTCAGTAAAGTAATACTTCCTGATATTACTTTTAAATCGTTGCCCCTCTAATTTAAGACTATGTCCTCTAGTTGTGGTAGTTTTTCTTCTTTTAAATATACTCTCTTCCTTTACTGTGTTGATTCCCTTTATGTATTTAAATGTTTCTATCATATCCCCCCTGTTACGTCTTTCCTCCAAGCTATACATGTTAAGATGCTTTAACCTTTCCTGGTAAGTTTTATCCTTCAACCCATGAACCAGTTTAGTAGCCCTTCTCTGAACTCTCTCCAAAGTATCAATATCCTTCTGGAGATAAGGTCTCCAGTACTGCGTACAATACTCCAAGTGAGGTCTCTATTCATAATAAAATTATGAATGGAGACTTTGTCTCCGTGTAGTAAAATGCCGAAAGCCTATAAACCGAACGATCGGTTTATAGACTTTCAGCTTATGTAATACATGTAATCCTATGGCTATTCTATAAATTCGTCCGAAAACGAATGCACATGTCTAGTATATATTCACATGTAAATTGCTTTTTTAATAAAAAATTATGATATCTTGTTTTTATTTCCTTTTATGTGACAATGCTGCCTCTCTCTTTCCCTTGCCCCCAGATTTGTCGCTCTCCTCCCCTTAGTGTTGTCTCTCTCTCACCCTCCCTCGCTCCCCTTGTGTCTGTCTCTTCCCCCTTCCCTCCCCCTGTTTCTCTCTGCCCCCCTCCCCTTGTTTCTGTCTCTTCCCCCCTCCCTCCCCTTGTTTCTCTCCCCCCCCCCTCGTTACTCTGCCCCCCCCCCTTGTTATTCTGTCCCCCCCTCACCTGTTTCTTGCTCCCTGGTGGCTAGTGGGGGCAGCCGGGAGATGACATCCCCCAGCTGCCCAATTCTCCCTGGTGGCTAGCGAGGCAGCGGAGGATGTCTGCGCGATGAGCGAGACCTCCCCTGCTGCCGCCCGGAACGAAAGCCAGGACTTTTATGAGGAAGCCGGAAGTACCCAGCTTCATCATAGAAGTCCCAGCGGTCATGCCGGGTGGCAGCAGGGGAGATCTGCGCTCATCCCGCAGACATCCCCTGCTGTTAGAGAGGGGGATCCAGGTCCCCTGCAGTTCTGCAATTTTTGGGCAGGGACCCACAGGGTCTATTAAGACCCTGATTGGGTCTCTGCCATAGTGTTCCTGGCTAACGATCACCTTGTGATCAGTGGCCAGGAATGCTATTGCTGTTCTATAAGCCGAAAGTCTATAAACCGAACGACGTTCGGTTTATAGACTTTCGGCTTATAGAACAGCAATAGCATTACATGTATTCTATAAACCGAACGTCGTTCGTTTTAAAGACTTTCGGCTTATAGAATACATGCAATGCTATTGGCTTTCTATAAACCGAAAGCGTCCCCATTCATACGAATAGATCAATTGACCTATTCGTATGAATGGGAACTCAATTTCGGTTTATAGAAAGCCAATAGCATTACATGCATTCCATAAACCGAAAGTCATTCATGTCGGTTTATGGAATGTACAATGCTATTGGTATTGTATAAACCGACTCTATTTTGGTTTAGAATGCCAATAGCACGAATGGACGAATGGACGAATGAACGAATGATTTTCGTTTATTAACCATTCGTTCATTCGGATTTTGTTAGTTAATATTTTCGTTATTCGTTTTTCGGACGAATGGACGAAAATGCAATTTTCGTCCGAAAATGCATTAGTCCGAAAACGAATGCACAGGTCTAGTTATTATCCTCTCCCTTTGGACCTTGATTTAAACATTCCACCTGTACTCTCTGGTGTCATCCTGCCTGAGGCACATGATTGAAAGTGACCTCTGACATTTGTGCCAGTGTCAAGCCCTGCTCCTTGATCCTAACCTTCAGTCGGTGTGAAGTGCAGACAACATACATGTTTTTGGCATTTACTGGTGTAAATTACATTTGATGGGCAGCACATAGCATTTTGTTTTAAAGAATAGATATTGCCATCCAGCAATCATATTATAGAGTTTGAACTGCCAATATGGGAGCAAACTCTACATACTGAGATGTCCATATGTGAAGGTGCCACAGTTGTGCAACTAAGTTCTATGTATGGAGTAACTTGGATAGAGGATGTCCTTCAATGTAAAGGCTCTATGTGAAGAGAAGCATATACCATTTGACAAAATCCCATATATTCTTAAAAGTGTAATATATTTTCTTATGATCTTTCCAATTGTTACTGTATGCAGTACAAAAAAGTTATTTTAGTGTCTTGTTTGGTGACTTTCGGTTTGGGAGACAACAGCTGCACTCTATCAAGTTTTCGAACCGTATTATTAGCCCTTTCTATCATTTTTTCTTTAAGCCTAAAAGAAAGTTGATCTACATTTGAGTCAAAATCATACAAGTTCGAGCAATTTAGTTTCAACTTGATAAATTCACCTGTGGGAATGTTGTTTTTTTAACATGAGTTGGATGGCAGCTTGTACCATGAAGCATTGTGTTGGCTGCTGTTGGTTTTCTATAGGCTTTTGAAATTATATTACTTTTTTTAGGGTCACCCCAGAGTTTGAGATCAAGATAAACTATATTATTCTTATTGTATTGCATTGTTAAAAAAGATATATTCATAGAATTATAATACAAATATTCATAAAAAGAGGATAGAACTTCTAGAGATCCTCGCCAAATAAATAATTAATCATCTATGTATCTTCCATAGAATGACATATCCTGTTTAAATGGGTTGTTGTCCGTCCTATTATGCCTACTAAGTTTATTAATGAACTTACTGTATCTCTTCTGTACCGTTAAAGTTGTAGTAAAATGCTAAGTAAACTAGTAATTTGCTAGGGATCTATCTTTCTTGCTTCCTGCTAATTAATTGGAAATGTACGCCATTTTGCAGAAAGTTCCACTGGAATTCAGTACTGGGAATTCCAACTTATCTTAGAATTCACATTTGTCCACACAAACGGAGCATGAGTCTCCATGGAGTGAATGCATCATACAAGTTTTGGGCATTAACTTTATATTTTTCATGTTATTTACTTTCAGTACTTAAAGTTGAATTTGTCCTCAAGAATCAAAATACGTTTTATACATTAAAGAAAAAAATAGTGGTTAGATGTGTGTTTAAGTTTGGTTTATTGAAATATTTAAGTGCAAGTGAAATATTGACAAAAAGCAAAAAAAATTAACATTTTTGCAAGAATTCCCAAGGGAATAAGAAAATCTGATTTTTGCAGAACTATATAACATGTATGTAGATGAATACAATGCACTACAAACAAACATAAATACACTATACCTTTTTATTGTCTTGCTAGCTAGCGATAATAACCCCCTAACTTTCTAGTATACATTTCCTGCTTTATGTGGGAGATACTCAATATAGGACTACAATTTTCCTTGTATGGTATTTGCCCAAGTACTTTTTATGGTTATACACATGACTTTGTTCTCTTAGCCATCGCCTACTCTGTTAATTTTTTATCTCCATTACTTGTTTATCCAGATAAACAAAATAAGACGAATATAAGCGCATGTAATTGTGCTTCCATATTCAGAAATTAATAACACCAGTAATTTGGAAGTTCCTTCACAAAAATAAGGTTAAGTAATTATTGAAATTGTGTTAATTAACAGTATCATCAGCATGCATCGGTTACAATTATTACCATTTGAAAATTATCATAAGTTGGTTTAATAAACAAAAGTGAGTTGAAAGACACAGCTTAATCATTTGTTTTGCTGAACAAAAAAAATTACCTGTCGTTAATTTTTGTTAATTTATTGTACACTATCAAAAGGCAATGTTAATAATCTTTAGTCTTTAGTAGTAATACAATTTTAATTCATTGAGCCATCTATCAAACATGCACACACATATATATATATATATATGTGTGTGTGCATATACCGGTATATATATATATATATATATATATATATATATATATATATATATATATATATATACACACATACATTATATATGTATTATCATCAAGATCTATGTCAATTATAATCTTCCCTCTCTGAGTATAATTTCATGTCTTTATTTTCCAAAAACAGGTAAAATGTACCAAATTAAATTGAGAATATCTTAAAGAACATATTTGGAACAAAATGTAAGGTTTATTTGTTTTGACATGTTAGTTCCCCTTTAATAAGATTAAATCTGTAAATACACAAGGGACCTATAAAACAAAATACTTTCTGCTGACTCCTCATCCCTGGCTAGCTTACATCCCCCTGAAGTACATGACTTCAACACAAAGCCAAAGTAATGAAGAACCACCAAGATGATTGATCTCTCTGACTCTGCTAACATTCTGCTGAAACAAGTTGCAAATTGTCTGAATTTTATTTGTTTAGTCAAGATGAAAAATGCTCCATAGCAGCTATGCATATTGATAGCTAATATTGGTCATTAGCTTGCTTTCCTAATGTATACTTAGCAAGCATCAAGCATATTTGGTTTATAGTTTATGGTCCTTATCATCAGCAATAAAAGAAGTGTATGCAGTGTGCGTTAGACTGTAACTACCATTTTAGATTTTTGACCATATGGCTTATTGAAATGGTTCATGTATATCAGTAAATAAAAAGCATTATTTTATAGTGTATCGTTAATCATATTGGTTTTCTAAACCCAATTTAATGCTTAACCCTTAATAGACAGTTGTACTGAATGTAAGTTCTCTTCTTTTAAAATAAAGATGTATATTTTAGTAAAACTCAGAAAAAGTTGATTTTTCCTCTTTAAAACACACAAGGCATACTGACTCTATAATGCTCAATGCAGGTGAGATAGCTCAGCGGGCTAATGCACCATCTGTAGAAACTGTTCAACCCTTAGGGTTGCAGACTCAATTCTTAGCATGGATGGCCCAGTTCTTCATTCTTCCAAAGAGTGCTATTAAATTGGAAATTAGCAGGACCTCTGCATGATCAGAACAGGTTCTTATTTAGGAATTACTAACAAGTTATTATGCAGTTTTCTTTTCTTGTTCACACCAGGTGGAAAATTCTTATCATAACCGCTTTATGATTATGCATCTTAGATACTTTCATCACCTAGACTGCTAAAATCTGCTCTTTTAATATGCGATGGGATTCAGCCGGTTCGCGCGAACCTGTTACTAAAATGTAACAAGTTCGCCGAACCGGTGCAAGCCGGAGGTCCCTTAAAAAAAAAAAAAAAAACGCTGTCAAACGGGGCAGCTTCCCAGAACCAGAGGCGGCTCTCTAATAAGGCGAGTTAGGCAGCTGCCTAAAGCCTTGCGGCTGCCTAACTCACCTTCTAGCCTTTCACTAACCTTGGTCGTTTTCTCCGTGCGTCTTCCCTCCTGCTCGGAGGAAGGAAACTCCAGTCGCATGTCTTTTTTGTTTTTACTTTATTGATAATAAAGTTTAAAAAAAAAAAAGCGACCTGAGTTTCCTTCCAACAGGAGCAGAAGGGAAGATGTACAGAGGAAACAATGGAGAGCAAGCAACAAGGAGGTACTGGGGAATGGGGGGGAGGAGGGTGGCATTAAATGAGCAAATCCTGGCATATTGAGGGTCAAAATCTTGGCATATTAAATGGCTAAATCCTGGCAAATTGAGGGGCTAAATCCTGGCAAATTGAGGGGCAAAATCCTGGCATATTGGGTGGCAAAATCCTGGCATATTGGGTGACAAAATCCTGGCATATTGAGGGGCAAAATCCTGGCATATTGGGTGGCAAAATCCTGGCGTATTGGGTGGCAAAATCCTGGCATATTAAATGGATAAATCCTGGCGTATTGGGTGGCAATATACTGGCATTTTGGGTGGCAAAATCCTGGCATATTGAGGGGCTAAATCCTGGCATATTGAGGGGAAAAATACTGGCATATTAAATGGGAAAAGAGTGGCATATTGAGGGGCAAAATCCTGGAATATTAAATGGCTAAATCCTGGCATATTGAAGGGCTAAATCCTGGCATATTGAAGGGCTAAATCCTGGCATATTGAAGGGCTAAATCCTGGCAAATTGAAGGGCTAAATCCTGGCATATTGAAGGGCTAAATCCTGGCATATTGAAGGGCTAAATCCTGGCATAATAATTGGCAATAGAATGGCATATTGAGAGGCAAAATATTGGCATATTAAATGGCATATTGAGGGGAAAAATACTGGCATGTTAAATTGGAAAAGAGTGGCATATTGAGGGGAAAAATACTGGCATATTAAATGGGAAAATACAGGCATATTGAATGGCAAAATAGTGGCATATTAAATGGCAAAAGAATGGCATATGGAGGGAAAAATACTGACTTATTGAGTGGCAAAATATTACTGGCATTTTGAGTGGCAAATCATTACTAGCATATTGACCAATGGAGGTGGGGAGGGGGGGTCGGCCAGAAAATGTGTTCAGTAAGGGGGACCTGAAATTCCTGGTGGCGGCCCTGATATCTAAGTGGGAGTGTGTGTGTGTGAGTGTCTAATTGGGAGTGTCTGTGTGTATGGGAGTGTCTGTGTGAGCCTGTGGGTGTGTGTAAGTGTGGCTGTATGCATGTGTGTCTCTTTAGTGAACTGGAATTTAAGATCAGGGTATCCAAAATGAAAGCATAGTTTGCTTAGAGAATTCTTCCTGCTTGTCTACTTTGGCCTTAACTTTGAAATTCACTTGAAATAACCTGTCACGGTCGGCTGTGCCGATGAGGTCTGGAGTCGCGGTGCAGGGGTAGTGGGTGATTCAAGGCCCTGCACAGGGTGAGCACTCTCCACCTGGGGTGGAGCCCCAGGTTTTTAATGCCCACATGCAGAGGCCTTGTTTGGTTTCCCACGTGTCATAGCCAGGCAGGGACAAAGCAGGGTCTAGGAACAAGCCGAGGTCAAAGGACTGTAGAAATCAGAATGGTCAGAATCAAGCCGAGGTCAAGGGACTGGAGAAAACAGGGATGGTCAGGAACACGATGAACAGGAATCAAAACACAAGCTAGCAGAAAATAATGTACCAGCTCTGATTGCTGGGAGGAAGGGGTTTAAATAGCTCCAGGGCTCATTATTACAAGGGTCTACACCTGGGCAGTAGGTAATCAAGAAAACAAAATCAGAGAGATAGCCACCACTGCTACATAAGGAAACAGAACCAGCAGGTGGCGTCTGGAACAAGAGCAGGGAACAGGAACCACAGCAGTCAGGTTTCGAATCCAGGTAAATCGTTACATAACCCACATAATATAAATTAAAGAAAATGTTTTGCGGTTTAGCAAAAAGCAAGTCATTTTTATTTTATTTTGTTTGAGATAAGAGAAAAACATATTACATCATGCTTGAAAGTCGGAACTGGTTACTACATTTTTTGAATCCCACCACTGATGGAATGGGAAAATAATATATTTAAGAGGGACTAAATACACTATAAGATATTTTATTCACACAGACCAGATTTTGTGTGATTAAAAGGGGATCTGAACGATGCTCCTATTTGACTTCTTTTGGACATCAGATGCTGATTTATAGACTGCTGTCGGAGACATGATATGGCAACCCTTAGTCTTTGCTTTTGAATATCTTTTAAATGGTGCACCATTTGAATTAGTCTTTTACTGAGGCAGAAGTGAACTTCTGCCTTCCTAAATACATTTTAGGGTGTTCCTTCTTCTTTAATATAATAATGTGCTTTTGGTGGTCCCAGTCCCTAACTCCACCAAAGTGTCACCATGGTGTCAGTGTAGTGATGTGGGAATTCCCTTTACCATCATGTAAAGTCAGCAAACTGGCAGAATAAGCGACACCATGTTATTACATGTATTTACTAAAGTGTCAATGATTATTATAAACATGGGGATTGAGTTGTTTAGAATCACTCCATATAATTACCCCAGTTATGTGGCTTATTGGAAATTGAGTGGCTCCATAAATGTTTTCTTTTCTTTTTTATTATTCACCTTGGTTCCTTTTATTCTTTACAACAATTTTTAACTAAATAAAAAAAATGAAGAAAAACATAATAACATCCCTACATCCTAGTAGGCTAGTAAACTTAATTAACTTAATCATTATATTTAAGAATATATAAACAAAAAGGAGCCCACAATATTTCACACAAAACCCACCACCTTATATTACCAGAAAAAGGAGTAAATAAAAACTTCAGTGGATTGTTCATATATTGTTTATATACATCAGGTCAGCAACCCTTTTCCTCTCCGGGGCCAGAAGCAAAGTCTGTGAGGCGGTGGAGGGCCACATTCATCTATTATACAATATTGTATAACCTATAACTAATAAACAAAAGTAATATGCCACAGACAATTTGCCCATTAAAATATGCCACAGCCAGTTTTCCATTGAAATATGCCACTGTTAGTTTGCCCATTACATATACCCTAGTTTGCCTATTAACATATGCCCTAGCCAGGTACCTATTAAAATATGCCAGTTTGCCCATTAACAGGTACCCACCCCAGGTGCCCATTAAAAATATGTACATCCAGTTTTCCCATTAAATATGCCCCAATTTGTCAGTTAACTTATGCCCCAGCCAGGTGTCCATTAAAATATATCCATTAAATATGCCACAGTTTGTTCCATGTTAGGGACCAGGAAGCTAACAGGGAGAGCATGGAAGATGCAGAACATATTTACTAATAATAAATATACAAATGGTAAAAATAGCCCAAAAGTTCACAAGGTGAGCCCGGGTCAGGAACTATGGCGGGTATTCAGGTAAACTGGTATCAGGTGAATGGAGATCAGCAAAGTCAGGATCGAAGCCATAAGTCAGGAACCAGAAAGAAAGTCAGCCAAACCAGGTGAAACACAGGAACTGCTCTTGGAAACCAGAAAAAAAACGCAAGGGAAAGGAGCAACTGAGTTTCGCTGCTTAAATAATATGCACTGAGTAGAAATGGTGTAAGGTATCAGTTAGCGCCAATAGTGTTGAAAGTGTATAGATACATAATTTAAGGAAGACAAAGTGTGTGAGCTGCCGCTATCCACTAGCAGTGAACATGGTTCCACTAATGGTTCAAAAGGAGAGTAGCAAATGTAGTACAGAGACTGTTGTTGGCATAGCTCTCAGAGAAAAACAATCAAGATTAGGGTGACACAAATAGAGTATGGGAATATAACAAGAACTTTTTTAATTAGTATAAAATATATAGTAATATTAAAACATACATACAGCATGAATAAAAATGAACTTAAAACCAATGGTATACATGATATAAAAAGATAAGAAATGTATCATATCTAAGCTATATGTGCCATACAAGATGGAGAACCGGACGTGTTTCACCACAAAGGATTCTTCAGGGGTAGATATAAATGTTGTAACTCTTTGCCCAATGAACTCTACTGTTAACACCTTGTGGATGGGCATGCAAGAAAAAAAAAAATGAGTGTTGTAAAGTGATTATTTCCCAAAGTAAGTCAGAGCTGTAAGTGCTAGTTGCAAAATGCTCCTTTGCATTGTCAGAAGTAAGGGAGATGTTACCGTGTCTGTTTCTTCAGCTGCTGCTGTCAGGTCCCTTTTGCTTCTTCTGAACTGTTTTTGCTGATATGCTTGTTTTGAACATAACAGTAGGGCATACAATGAAGAAATCCTGTCTCACACCTTTTAGAATACAATGGTGTCAAGTTCAGATACATACAGAGTACACTCTGATAAAGTAACTTCCTAATTGAAGGACATCACTTTACAAAAAGTCAATGAATGACTTCCATAAATGCAATGGGGAATGTGACATAATGACAAGAGTACATATAACACATACTAACCAGGAACTGGATATTTAACATGTTACAACAGTAACATAATAATGTTCCTTAACACCTCCTGAGAGACTGGAGTGTGAAGGATAGGAAGACAATATTAGCTGTGGAACACAATGTCTTGGCTGACATTTTGAGTGAGATAGTCCTGGGCACCCTGTGTTTGAAGACAGGGTGCTACTGGTGGCCCCAAAATGTGTACCCCAAACCTATCATATACACAGACAGGTTCCATAGTCCTCCCATATTGGGAGGAGGCGGGCCATTTTTTCTCTCCAGGAACACCAGTGATGGAGAGTTCTGTCACACATTACATATATAAGTAAATAGTTCTTAGATTTCTTTGCATAAAAAGATTACATTAAGGAGTGAAAAACTGTGGTCCCCCAGCTGCTCATGGCCAGCATCTGATGTAATATTTAGTCAGCTAAGAATCTTTCCTAAATCTCATTGGTTAACTTCACACTTCCAATTATTTTTAATACTTCACTGACTAGACACCATCAAAGCAGTTATAAACTTCTTCTAAAATAAAACTGTTGCTTTAATACTTTAAAATAAAAGTAGGATTTCTCCCCATATAATAGCTTCATGTGTTTATGCAGAGAAAGTGTCTTATAATAATACCCTGTGTTGTTTTCATGTGTTTAAAACGGATAAAGTAAAAATTAAATAATCCAGTATATATAGAAACTGCATACTGGTTAACATTCAGTTACTGATTCTCTAGCTTGATCAGTCCCATATACAGGACTTCTGCTGTATACAACATGATGCATCATGGAACAGATTCCTTTTTAGCAATTACTAACAAGTGATTATGTAGTCTACTTTTCTTGCTAATACCAGTTGCAAAATGTTTATCATAACTGCCTTATGAATATGGATCTTAGATACCTTCATCACCTAGCCTATGTGCTAAAATCTGCTCTTTTAATTTGCGTCTTTAAGCTTGCCAATCACTGGATATTTGCTATACTTTTCAGGTAATTGCTCATTACTCTTTAGCTCACTTAAATTACATGACAGAAGTGTGCAACCTTGTTTTCTTCATCGCAGTTGCTCAGAAGTAGTGATGACGTATTTTGGGCATATATTATCCATCACTTAACATGTAAGCTAAGACATATTTGTTTAACTAAAAGTGTTTACAAACACAGTAGTAAAATGCCACAAACCGTCATGATCAGACTAGATGGATTGGGCAAACTAGACGGGCAGAATGGTTCTTATCTGCTGACACATTCTATGTTTCTATGTATAATTTTAAATCTGCTTTTATTTCAGTAAAAACTCCTCTCAGGAGATGGTCTCAGTCAAACTCCCTGAAACAAGCTCCTGGGTTATGAAAGATTGTCTCAAATGATTCTCCACTGAGATTAATTTCTGTTGTATCAGTATGTTTAGGAAGTTTGTCTCACATATATTCACAGGGACTCAGAAAAAATGTATGCATAGTATTGGATATAAAAAAAATGGAAGCAGCAACATAACACTAAAACAGCATTGCACAGACACATGTGTCCAGTAGTGTCCATTTTCTGAATGTCAAACATGCTCTAATAATAAAATCTTGATGACATTGTACCAGGGCCGGTGCAAGGATTTTCGTCTACACAGGCGAAGGTGCATTTTGGTGCCCCCTCCTCTGACCTGCCAAGCCTCCCACACCACCAACCCTCCATACATTTTACATATATAAAAATTATAATGTATAGTGTGGAAAAGAAATACATCTACATTTTCAACTCGCATTCTCTAAATTTGTCACAAAAAGATACCCTTGCAGTCACACACAGAGACACACTTACCACTTACACACACACCCTTACACAGACACAGTGACACACTTACACACACCCTTACACAGACAGTGACACACTTACACACACACCCTTACAGACAGTGACACACTTACACACACCCCCTTACACAGACACAGTGACACACTTACAAACACACACCCTTACACAGACACAGTGACACACTTACAAACACACACCCTTACACAGACACAGTGACACACTTACAAACACACACCCTTACACAGACACAGTGACACACTTACAAACACACACCCTTACACAGACACAGTGACACACTTACACAAACACACACACACCCTTACACAGAAACCAACTCACTTACACACTCCCTTACCACTTACACACACAGTGACACCAATACACACATAACCTGAGACACGCTATTTTTCCCCTCAGTATGCCAGGATTTAGCCACTCAATATGCCATTATTTTGCCATTTAATATGCCAGGATTTTGCCCCTCAATATGCCATTTAATATGCCAGGATTTTGCCCCTCAATATGCCATTTAATATGCCAGGATTTCGCCCCTCAATATGCCAGGATATAGTCATTTAATATGTCAGGATTTTGCCCCTCAATATGCCAGGATATTGTCATTTAATATGCTAGGATTTTGCCCCTCAATATGCCAGGATATTGTCATTTAATATGCTAGGATTTTGCCTCTCAATATGCCAGGATATTGCCATTTAATATGCCAATATTTTGCCCCTCAATATGCCATTTAATATGCCAGGATTTGCCCCTCAATATGCCATTTAATATGCCAGGATTTTGCCCCTCAATATGCCAGGATATTGCCATTTAATATGCCAGGATTTTGCCCCTCAATATGCCAAGATATTGCCATTTAGTCGCATTTTTTTTTTTTTTTAATCAAACTTTATTGAAGCCGTGTGGTTAGAGGGAAGCGCACAATGCTTCCCTCACAGCCGCGTTATGGCGGGCCTGGGGGGCGCAGGGAATTTGGATTTTCCCGCCCCCCTTGTGGCGCCCTAAGGCGGCCGTCTGTGCTGCCTTAGGGTAGTGCCGGCCCTGCATTGTACCAATAACTAGAATCAGTCTAACTGTGGGCAGAGAGAGCCTCCGGCCCTTCAGCTGCTGATTAACTATATCTCCCATAATGCTCTTTCAGCTAAGAGGATGGCAGAGGTGTATGGGAAACGTAGTCCTGCACCATCTAGAGGGCTGCAGCCCCCCCCCCCCTTGATTTAAAGAAATGCCACTAAGCATGCTGAATTATCACTTATATGTTTCAGGACATTGTCAGTAACCCATTATACTAGGGTTGCCACCTTTTCTTCAGAAAAATACCAGCCTTGCTACTGTCTCTATAGACTTAACATTGGCGTGATGCCAGTTTTTTTTTATCAGCTTGCCAGGTGGCAAGCCTAATAAACACTGCTTTTAAGCATCATCTTTATGCTTTCTCCAAATGTTGGTGTTTTCAGAAGGGGAATTACATAAAACTATGATATTACAACAATATAATTATTGGCTAAATGAGAATGCAATTGACTTTAAAACTTTCTGCTACTGTCCAGTGGCGTCCCGAGGGGGGGGTGGGGGGGGCGGTCCGCACCGGGTGACACCTCCAGCGGGGGTGACACCCGTGCTGCCGGCACCCCCCGCCCCCCACATCGCGCTGCTTAACATTTTTTCTGGCAGCCGCATCCGCTGGGGACGCGGCCGCCGGAAAAAAGTTCAAAAAAAAAAATAAATCACAGCAACCGGATGTGACGTTACGTCACATCCGGTGACTGTTTCCCTCCTCCGTGCAAGAGGGAAGACTGCACGGAGGAGGCGTCGGTCCGGGAGCAGAGAGCAGCATCGGTAAGTAATAGGGAAGGGGGGGAGGAGGGTGGTTTAAAACGAGCAGGGCTCTGACTGGCACTATTTTACTGGGCTCTGGCTGGTACTATATTACTGGGCTCTGGCTGGCACTATATTACTGGGCTCTGACTGGCACTATATTACTGGACTCTGGCTGGTACTATATTACTGGGCTCTGACTGGCACAATATTACTGGGCTCTGACTGGCACAATATTACTGGGCTCTGACTGGCACTATATTACTGGGCTCCGGCTGGCACTATATTACTGGGCTCTGGCTGGCACAATATTGCAGGCATCTGGCTGGCACTATATTACTGGGCTCTGGCTGGCACTATATTACTGGGCTCTGGCTGGCACAATATTACAGGCATCTGGCTGGCACTATATTACTGGGCTCTGGCTGGCACAATATTACAGGCATCTGGCTGGCACTATATTACTGGGCTCTGACTGGCACAATATTACTGGGCTCTGACTGGCACAATATTACTGGGCTCTGACTGGCACTATATTACTGGGCTCCGGCTGGCACTATATTACTGGGCTCTGGCTGGCACAATATTGCAGGCATCTGGCTGGCACTATATTACTGGGCTCTGGCTGGTACTATATTACTGGGCTCTGTCTGGCACTATATTACTGGGCTCTGTCTGGCACTATATTACTGGGCTCTGGCTGGCACAATATTACAGGCATATGGCTGGCACTATATTACTGGGCTCTGACTGGCACTATATTACTGGGCTCTGGCTGGCACTATATTACAGGCATCTGACTGGCACTATATTACAGGCATCTGACTGGCACTATTTTACTGGGCTCTGGCTGGCACAATATTACAGGCATCTGGCTGGCACTATATTACTGGGCTCTGGCTGGCACTATATTACTGGGCTCTGGCTGGCACTATTTTACTGGGCTCTGGCTGGCACTATATTACTGGGCATCTGGCTGGCACTATATTACTGGGCTCTGACTGGCACTATTTTACTGGGCTCTGGCTGGCACAATATTACAGGCATCTGGCTGGCACTATATTACTGGGCGCTGGCTGGCACTATATTACTGGGCTCTGCCTGGCACTATATTACTGGGCATCTGGCTGGCACTATATTACTGGGCTCTGGCTGGCACTATATTACTGGTATCTGACTGGCACAATATTAATGGTATCTGACTGGCACAATATTACAGGCATCTGACTGGCACACTATTACTGGGCTCTGACTGACACAATATCATGTCATTTATGTAGCAAATTTAGGGTCTACTCAATATGCGCTGATTTCAGCATTAAAATACGGCTGTATTCAGATCCCGGAATTTCATGCTACTCAGGTAGCTCCGATGTGTCTGCAAAACCACAATACCTGCCAAAACATGCCTGAAACGCACCAAACCAAAGTACTAGCCTCTATCTTCCCAATAGGCTGCTATGTGGAGGATAGAGAGTCATGTAGGAATGCAGAAGCTATTGTGAAAGTAGCCAAAGTCCTTCTGAAATAAAATAATGAAAACATTATTTTAAAACTTTTGTTCAAAAAGAAAAAATATAATTCCCATGGCCCCTGAACTCATCAAGTAGCCATGAATCCCCCCCCCCCCCCCCCTTTGCTATAATAATCAGGGCTGGGAGCCTGATGAATGGTCCCGAACCCTCTATAATATGACACAATGTCCTTGAGTCCTCATCTTTGGCCCAGGGAAAGGGCCCATTAAAAAATAAAACTGAATCCCCCTATTACTAATAAAGGGAGTAGGTGGTGCCCAAAATGCATCTTCCAAATATTAATGTATATTAATGTGCATTCAAAGTACTATAAAATGCATGTTTTACATTTTGTGTTGCATAAAATGTAGATGAAAATTGTGAAAACAGCTAGATGAAATTGTGAAATTACAAAAGTTTGCAAGAAACCATGACTGACATACTAGCTGAGCAAAAGTAAAATGTCCTTCTTTTTTTGTGCTGCACGAACCAATGAGAATGGAATTTCCTGTCTCACTGGTGATGTCATCATACAATGTATTGCACTATTAAAAGATCCTACTGTGTACAAGAGCAAGTCTATTACAGTCCATGCAATATATTATATTCCGGCAGCACAGGAAGTGTAGCCCCCAGACAAGGTCGGGGAGGGGCAATCATGACAGGGTGCTGAGAGGATATGTCAGCCTATAGTGGGAATTAGTGGGAGGAGTTGGGATAGTATAAAAGATAGGAACAGGAAGTTTGGGGGCCATTTTAGGAAAGTTTTTTCCCCCTTACCTGTTGTCCCACCCACCCTCCCTTAGTTATGGTTAATGAGCCTTTATTTATTTATTTATTACATGTCACAGCGTCGGCGAAAGCTTGCAGGGTATCCAGGAGGGTTAATGGAAGATTTGGATTGGGGAGAGTCAATCGGGACTCTGGTGGGAGGTTCGAGGGGAAAGTGGTACCTCGAACCTCAGGTATTGGGGGCATTGGGATATGCCCAGAACATGGACTTCGGCAGCCACCTGGATACTCTTGCAAGCTTTGGTTGGTTTTCTTGTATATGGAATGTTTAATGTTTAACCCCTTGGCGACACAGGACGGACTAGGTCCGTCCTGTGTGCCAAGGCGTTAGTGACACAGGACGGACCTAGTCCGTCCTGTGTCAAAACGAGCACTGAAAGCGGAGTGTGGAAGCATCGTACAATGCTAAAAAAATGCTAAAAATGCTAAAAAAAATGCCCGTCGGCATTTCGATCGCTCCGGAGAGCGATAGAAATGCCGGTTTTAAAGGCACAGAGCCTTTAAAACGACGGGCATTAAAAAACGAGCATAGGAAGCAAATTTTTCGCTTCCTATGCTCAGAAAGTGTTCCTGATTGCCTCGCAAGTCGAGGCAATCAGGAACACAAAAAAAAAAATGCACGATCTTGGTCACTGAGTGACCAAGATGGCGCTGCCCTTCTAAGGGCAAGAGCACAGGAGGCAGGAAGTACCTGCTTCCTGTGCTCTCTGGCTGTCACACGATTGCCTCTTTACAGAGGCAATCAGTGACTGCCAGGCACACTAACAAGCAGTGGGGATGCTCTGATGAGCATCCCCACTGACTGGTCAAATCAATATTAACCCTATATTGATCTGACCAGTTATGATCTGCCTCCCTCTCCTCACATTTTTTTTTAGTGAGGGAGAGAGACAGATCAAAGTTCTAAAAGTAAGTAAAAGTAAAAAAAAACAATAAATACACAACACACAAATAATAAAACAATAAAAAAATGTTTTAGTAAAGCAATTCCCTGCGTTTAACCCCTTCCCTGCCACTGATCTTGCATAAGCAGTGATCGTGCACATCAGCGCATTTATTTTTGCTGTTTGTGCATTTTTTAGGGGTTAATTTTTTTTGTACTGTAATTTATTACAGTACTAAAAAGGCTCTTCTAAGAGTTATTAACCCCTTCTTTGCCGTCGAAAAAAAAACATTGGACATCTTCAAAAATGTTCCAAATGGAACATGGGCGCAGGTTGACTACATGTCAAAATTCCAGGTTGGAATTGCACACCCCCTAAATGTGGAATTTTAGCCCCAATACAAACTAACAAACCTATGCATGGGGGGTATCCCTGTACTCAGGAGATGTTGCTGAACACATATTGAGGTGTTGGTTGGCAGTGGCAAATACCAGAATCTGAAAATTCCTGCCTGAACTACAATGTGTGTGGGGAAAAAATGACATCCCAACCCTTTGACATAGGTTGGTGGTAGAATTAGCACTTGGAAAGTGTTAAAATACCACAATTTTAAATACCCTAGGATGTCTAGTTTTCCAAAATATATGGTTTTATGGGGTAAAATACTTTGACAGGCTTCAAAAGTGTCCCAAATGGAACATGGGCGCAGGCTGACTACATGTCAAAATTCCAAGTTGGAAATGCACCCCCCTAAACGTGGCCTATTAGCCCCCAAATAATCTAACTAACCTACACATGGGTGGTATCCCTGTACTCAGGAGATGTTGCTGAACACATATTGAGGTGTTGTTTGGCACTGACATATAACAGGATCTGTGAATTCATGCCCAAAGTACTATGTATGTGAAAAAAAATTACTATCCATAACATTGACATAGGCTGGTAGTATAATTAGTGCATGGAAAGTGTTAAAATACTACAATTTGAAATACCCTAGGGTGTCTAGTTTTCAAAAATATATGGTTTTGTGGGATAGAATACACTTTTTGGCTTCAAAAATGTCCCAAATGGGACATGGGTGCAGATTTTCTGAACGTCAGAATTCCAAGTTGGAAAACCAAAAAGCGCACCTCTCAAATGTGGCCTTTTAACCTCCAAATAACCTAACCAACCTATACATGGGGGTATCCCTGTACTCAGGAGATGTTGCTGAACACATATTGAGGTGTTGTTTGGCACTGACATATAACAGGATCTGTGAATTCATGCCCAAAGTACAATGTATGTGAAAAAAAATTACTACCCAAAACATTGACATAGGCTGGTAGTATAATTAGTGCATGGAAAGTGTTAAAATACTACCATTTGAAATACCCTAGGGTGTCTACTTTAAAAAAATATATGGCTTTGTGGGGTAGAATACACTTTCTGGCTTCAAAAATGTCCCAAATGGGACATGGGCACAAGTTTTCTGCATGTCAGAATTCCAAGTTGGAAAACCAAAATGCGCACCCCCTAAATGTGGCCTTTTAGCCCCAAAACAAACCAACAAACCTATGCATGGGTGGTATCCCTGTACTCAGGAGATGTTGCTGAACACATATTGAGGTGTTATTTGGAAATACCCCTTCACATTTTAAGGTAATGTTTACCTAAATTGCAATATATGTGAAAAATTAAAAAAAAAGATTTTTTGCTGCAAACTTTGGCATAGATTGGTGGTAAAATGGCTACATGAAATGTGTCAAAATACCCCAAGTTAAATGCCCTGAGTGGTCTAGTTTTCAAAAATATGTACATGTTGGGGGTCATTCATGGATTTCGTACAGAAATCAGTGTTACAATGTCACTATCGCTAATTTTGAAAGAAAGGATTTTAAAATAGCTTTGCACCACTTATAGTTCTGGCCCTGTAACATGAATAAAAAAGCACAAAAACATAAAACATGGGCTATTTCTGAACTCAGGACATATATTAGAAACGTTTTAGCAGTGTTTTTTTGTTGTCTCTTGTACATGAGTATACGATTTTTCAAATAAAAGTCATAAAAAAATAATTTTTTCAATTTTTTTGCCATATTTTAATAATTTTTTATTATATCAAATTATATGCTATTATCAAAATAATGGTATCAAAAGAAAGGCTTCTTATAACGATAAAAACTATATATAGTTTGTGCGGGTACACTAAATGAGACAGAAATAAATTACAGCAAAACACAAACACCTCAGAAATGTTAAAACAGCCCATGTCACCAAGCGTCGGACAAGCCAAAAAAGTCATGTCACTAAGGGGTTAATGTTTTTTTGATGTTTATGTTTAGTCATTGTATTAATTATGGATATACATATATGTGGAATGTAGATATATATATATATATATATATATATATATATATATATATATATATGTGTATATGGTTGTAAATGCAATGGCTATTTAAATAAAGTGCTGTGGCCGTTGTTTTACCCCACAGTCTGGTTTTAAGTTTGAGTTATTTCTAGGCAAATACATATCCTCAATGATAGAAAGCTACCAGGTCATGAATAAATGAAACAAAACTTTACCTGCTCAGTGTCTACCTAATCAGTGCAGCTTCACCTGCAGTAAACATGCTGAGTTATCACTGGGGGTGTGCTTGAATCAAATATTAAAAATGTACTTTATGCAGAATGCCTGCATCAAATCACACTTAAAAAGCCTATGTACTACACAAGCAGTAATTTTCATCAAAGTGAGTTTGGGGACAACACTGTCCCTTTAAAAACAAATTGCTTTATTAAAAAAATATTTATATATGACCAGGCCATTTTTTGTTCTGTAAGCAGTCCCCAAATATTTGATAGCGGCCCTGGTTGACAGCACGTGTCAATATTCCAAAAACAGCGAACTATGCTAAATGTGCTTTAAAGGATGTTTTTGCACACAAGTGGTTATGTATCTCTGTGTGTTATTAAGTGTATTTTGCTCTTAAAGTGTAACCGGAAACAATGGTTTGTATCTGTCCTTCTAAATGACCTTAATAATAACAATGTCTTATACGTTCGTCAGAATGGATTTTGCTGAAGGAATAATAACTGCTCTTAAAAAAAACAAAAATGAATTGCCAATATTTTTCAAGCCATTGCAGAAAATGTTTAAAATGAAAACATTTTTGCATCATAAAAACCAATTCTGAAAATTGTTCATCATTAATCCATATCACAACTATGGGAAAGACATTGCCATTTATGTCTACCCTTCTTGCAAATGGATATACTATAGATCAAGGTTAAGATTCCAAATACAATAGTGTTGAAATAGCTATTGACAGTATCATAAGTAAGATGTACACTTTTTTTTCGCTTTGCAGAAGATTCTGAAAAGATTGAGAGGAAAACAGCATTTCTAGACAGCAAAATTGGGCAAAACAATCATTTTTGATAGCTTGGGCATTGCGGCAGCGCTCATTGACATTGCAATGTTGTGGTATTGTGATATATTTGCTAAAAAGTATGTGGTAGCTATTCCCTCCCATAATATAATGCAATTATTTTCAATAGCGAATATAAAGAGCAACATTTTTATTCACTGAACAGCAGTATATCATGAGACATATTTTTTTTAATGAAATGTATTCTTTTATGCCTCCGTTGACAAGCTTTTTTGTTCATACTGACATGTCAAAATGCAGTAAAGCTGTCTGGTTAATGGACTATTGAATGCAAAAGTTGGATTATGACTAACAAGCTGGATCTGTAAATACACCTAATTTCTGTGGTTTTCTGAAATTATGCTTCAGCAAACAGTTTTAAGTGATCAAAACCCTTGCTGAAAGGAACTCTGCTATTGAAAACAATACAAAAGCAGAATATAGACAATATATGTATTATAATCTCTGTACTGCAAGCAAATATTGTATTTTCTTGAATATAAGACAAACCAGCTTATAAGACAACACCCCACACTGTGGATCTCAATTTATGAAAAAAAAAGCCAAAATATAAGGTGACCCTATAGGAAGCACAGTTTTACCATTTCTTCTGCTCCCATTTCATTACTGCCCCATAGACAAATATTGCATACTTAGGACTTGCCAATGTGCTCACAGACATGCCAAAGAACCCAAAAACTTGCCAGAGGACCCCTAGGACATGCCATTGCACTTTCAAATACATTACGTAGAAATAATAATTATAATTGTGGATAAAATAATTACACTTTTTTCCACTTTCACCACTTCTTTTAGGTATCACAATATGACAAATGATGTACAGTATTTAATAAAATGTAATAGAGTAGCTAAAAAATGTAAGTATATATTTAATATATTTAACCCCTTCGTAACCATGGACGTGTCAGGCACGTCCTGCCAGGAACTCCGTTACCGACAATAGACGTGCCTGGCACGTCCTGCGGTGAAAAAAGCACTTTTCGTGTTCAACCACTTTAACGGTGCTGGTCTATTGCCTCAATGTCAAGGCAATAGCCAGCACGGAATTTTCCCTTCTGCTCCGTCAATATGGCTATGCCCTCTTGTGGTCAGAGCTTTGGAAGTGAAAGAAAATTCACTTCCATCACTCTGAATGTGTTGCTTGAGGCAGCAAGGCAACATTGCAATGTAAAAAAAAAAAATTTGCTTAAAACTGGTATTATGATTAGATTAGCCTATAGGATTAAAATTAAATAATTTTTAGCATAAGGGATAGGGTTAATTTTTTTTTAAAAATAACATATATTAAGGGATATAATAAGGATTAGAGGGTTAAATTTAGGGTTATATTTATAATAAGGGTTACATTTAGTGTTAGGGTTAAATTTAGGGTTCGGGTTGGGGTCAAAAGGTAAATATAGGAAAAAACAACAAACACTATTTTTGGTTTTTGCCCCATAACTCGCAAAAAAATACTGAAAAATATGGTAACATGCATATTTCTGAACTCGGGACAACATTTAGAAACTATTTAGATGGGGTCTTTTTTAATGATTATATTTGTGTAAATTATAGTTTAGGTCAAATTTAGAAAAAGGGGGTTTTTTAAAAATTTTCATCATATTTTTTTTGTAGTAAATTATAAGATATGATGAACATAATGGTATCTAATGAAAGCCCTTCTTATGATAATAAAAACAACACATAATTTGTGTGGGTACAGTATGTGAGAAAGTAGAAAATTACAGATAAACACAAACACCCCAGAAATGTCGAAACAGCCTTTGTCACCAAGGGAAAGTCAAGGTAAAAATGTCTTGTCACTAAGGGGTTAATATGTGTTTGTGTGTGTATGCAAATCCCTAACTGTCCTACTTTAAGTCAGTCCTGATTTGGAGGGGGTTAAGGAATAGCCGACTCATCCTGCATAATTTCATTGATAATTCTGGGATAATAACACTGGTGAATCATCATGGGTGTTGCATATGATGTCTAAGTTATAATACAGCTGTCCCAGAACCTGATGTTCTTGATGATGATGATGTCCTCTGATGAAGATGTTGCATCTTTGTGAAGTTGCAGCTGTTTGAGAAATGTGTAACAATTTCCAACTAGAAATACCTGAAATATGATCTAACAATGCCATAAGTGTGTCTGGTGATAAATCATGACATTTTTCTCCTTCCCCCATTCACTCATACCTTTAACCATAATAATGAGAAATGGATGCCTTACTAGTGTCCATTGTAACACAAGAAGTACAGTAGATGTAACCTGTACAACAAATGTGCAATTTACCATACCTCCCAACAATGCCCCCCGGCAACGTGAGAACCTAAAGGCTTGGGAGAGGGTGTGTCAGTACGATCGCTGTGTATATATATATGTATATATATTGACTGTCCTGATAGGCGCCGTTCCAGAGAACAAAACCTTGACGTCTACCTGCAAATACATATTTTTTCTACTTTTGAATATATATGTATATACACACAATATTTATATACACTTATAGATAGATAGATAGATCACTGTAATGAAATAGTTTCAAACTTAAGTTTCATTGTTTGTTTATCACAAGACCTTATCACCTGTTTGTTTCCAGACGCCAGTCAGATTTGTTTGTTTTTATTCACTACTTGCTATGCATACAGAAATATATGTATATTACACTGCAAACTTAATTAAAAATATATATATATATATTGTGACCGACAGCAAGGAATTGTGCTGGAGGGAGTATATATATCTCCCCAGATTTTGCACAGTTCCTACTTTGTGTAATTAGCCCCAGGGAAATGTGTTATATTACACTTAATATAGCACTTTATGTATGTGTATGTGTGGGCCCTGGGGTGGAGCACTTGGAGAGTAGGGTGGGCCAGTGCTCCACTTCACATTTTATATGTTGCTTGGAACCTACAGGGGAGAAGTCTAGTGTCAGAGTTCCAATTCTAATTTACCTCACCTGAAAAGGCTTGCTAGATTACAGGTGCTGTTAAATACTCCCCTGCCAGAGGAGGGGAGAGACTGTTTGATTTCTGTGAGTGGAAGCAGCGAGATGAAAACACTGAAGTAAGGTTGTGATTTAGGATTATGTTGGGAAATGGACAAGCCATCCAACCCAGCTAGCTTAGTATTTTTGTTTAGCTAGTGCTCAGAAGAGCAAGGATTTTGTTTTATATTTTGTTAACAACCTGTTCTACCTTACTGTGCATCTTGGAACCACAATAAAAGAAAACAAGTCTTTTTACCTCATCCAGTGCGTGAAGTGTCTCTGAAGCCCGAAAAGACTGTGTGTAACCCCCAAATCCCAGGACAAGGTACCAAGGGAAAGGAGTACTTTTGTCACATATATATATATATATATATATATATATATATATATATATATATAATTATTTTTATTTTTTAATTATGTTTGCTATGTAATAAACATTTTTTTCTGTATGCATAACAAGTAGTGAATAATAAAGGTTAAAGATACACTGTGTATATAGTATGTTCCAAAGTAGCACAATGCTGTGGACATAGTTATAGTCTAGGATTCTCCAGCATTGTCTGTATCTTTCAGTTTGGTCATATCTGCTTTTGTGAAGCTTTCTGCACAGAGTTAAAACTGCCAAATTTGATCTTTTTTATTTACTTACCAATTTTTCTCATACAAAATGTAAAATAGCAATAATGCTATGGCTTCATTCAGAAATGTATCATAAGAATCCAGTCTTAAATATATATAGACATTGTTGGCTAAATGGAGCAATAGATAATCTATCGTTGCTTTTTGTCTGTTTTTGTTATTTATATTTTTATTTCTTTGCATCATAACCGATGACAATAAAACAGTCAGTAGTTAATTCCTTAAGTCTGACCAAGTTTATAATATATATTAAACTGCAGAGAAGCACAAAAAAACACACTTAGTGAAGCCAATAGACTGACAAATAAGTAGTATGCAACCACATTTTACACCTTGCTTACACACTCTACCAAAATCAAAACCCGTATGGCATGCTAGTGACAACTGTAAAAGTGTAACATGTACCAGTTTGTTAGCTCAGTTACAAAGCATTCATGCCATCCTGATGCCTTTCTGTACAAACACTGAATCTCCCGAGTAGGTTACAACCTATAGGTCAGGCTATTTCAGCCTATGCTCGTTCTCGCTGAGAGGGATCCCACACCTTTGTTTTTTGTCTCCGTGAGTTATCAGGGTTTGCCCAGACATGGGTCCCTAGCTCGCTGCACCTACCGGGATACCAGCCGTACCACACTGACGAGGCCATTGAAGGCTGAAACGTATGTCTGTGGTTGCTGTATTCTTCGTGCAGAGACCTGCCAGGCTATTTGGATCTGGACTGCCCTTATGGGTGGGACCAGTCTAATATGCTAATGGAGAGGTTTCCTCTGTAACGGTGCAAGCGGGCAAAAAATGGTGATTCCTCTCCCGGGTAGGTTACAACCTATAGGGCCGGCTATTTCAGCCTTTGCCCGTTCTCGCTGAGAGGGATCCCACACTTTTGTTTAAAAGACTGACAAATAAGTAGTATGCAACCACATTTTACACACCACCTTGCTTACACACTCAACCAAAATCAAAATCCATGTGGCGTGCTAGTGACAACTGTAAAAGTGTAACATGTACCAGTTTGTTAGCTCTGTTACAAAGCATAACAAACCCTGAATCTCCTGACTGCCTGTGTATTGGGAGAGAATAGGCAGTGCTACTTTGCGTACTGCTTAGGTAAAGTTCTTAGCTACGTTTTAAATAGTCTGTAAAAGTTAAATTCATATTTTGGCAGTTCCCAAATTAGTGGTGCTTATGAAGTGGTGTTCAAAGTTACCATTAACACATAAACACAAAAATCACACACAGAGGACCTCTAATTGTTAAACATTTGTTTGAAATAAGGCAAGAACACAGAAACACAACAAATACTCAAAAAAATCAGCAAGGCTCAACAGTTCCAGTGTCTGTAATATTATACCAACATCGTTATGTACAAGGTTATTTTGTGTGTTTTATTCAACTTAAAAGAAAAACTATGAAATGGTACAGCAGGCACTACAGAAAGCAATGGCAGAGCTAATTTGAAACTACTAGGAAAGCAATCCACTGTACTAACATATATTAAACGTATCTGGAGCTTATTTGAAGCTTATCTGAAGCCTATTCAAGCTCTAAGCCATAGTCCAGTCTTTTCTGCTACGTGTTTCCCCGAAAATAAGACGGTGTCTTATATCAATTTCAAGTTATAAAAATGCACTAGGACTTATTATCGGGTAGGGCTTATTTTTATTGATCCCCAAAAAAATCACATAGCGTTATATAAAATATCAATCAATATGCCAGCATTTAATCCCTCAATATGCCAGAATTTTGCCATTCAATATTCCAGCATTTAACCCCTCAATATGCCAGAATTTGTCACTCAATATGCCAGATTTAGAGTTAATTACGGTAGCTTCAAACATAAAATATTTACTCACCCGCACCGCACCAGGTCCGCTCCAGACTCTTCCACTACCGGTATATGCGCTCTTAAGGCGCTCTGCAGTGACGTGCCTCTCCGACATGAGGTCACTGGTTGCGTGCTACGGAGGGCCGCCTATGCTGCCACGCATTGGGAGGAAATGAAGATCGCTCTGGAGGCGGCTCCAAGAACCGGCATTGTCAGTGATCTCTTACTGCAATTCTCCTGGTAGATCTTATTTTTGGGGGAGGGCTTATATTAGTGGTCAGGCAGAAATTATAGGTAGGTCTTATTTTCGGGGTAGGTCTTACTATTGGGGAAACACGGTAGATGTAAATGCATTAAAGACCATTACACTATGTTCTAGTCCAGATTTGGCATTTAAAGTCTGTCTAGCCAGCCACTAGAAAAAAGAAAATCCTTCTAGGTATAAAGTTTAAGCACAAATTAATTACCAACAATATATGGAAACACCTATGTATAGGAACCTAAACATCTTTAAAATTTATATAAAAAAATATAGAATGTGTCAGCAGATAAGAACCATTGGGTCCATCTAGTCTGCCCAATTTTCTAAATACTTTTATTAGTATTTTATTGGTTCCCTTGGATGTTAACAATTACTAAATCTTAGAAATTGTTAATAAATATTTCCCTTGCTCCTTCTCCTTCCCCAGGCAACTTGAACCTTAATTCAATCTTTTCCTACTTTTCTAAAAATGAATACAAAGTTATGAATGATGTAAAAAAGTTGACAAGTTGGGTGTGTATTTATCTATTTATTTTCTTCCTACAAACTTACATATTTTATTCTTATATATATATATATATATATATATAAATAGAAAAGGAAAACAATAGAATGTTCCTTCTTATTTTGTTGTGAAGGTCCAGTGGTGCATTTCAATATAGGAAAAAAACAAAAAACACTATTTTTGGTTTTTGCCCCATAACTCGCAAAAACAAATACCGATAAATATGGAAACATACATATTTCTGAACTCGGGACAACATTAGGAAACTATTTAGATGGGGTCTTTTTTAATGAATGTATTTGAATAAATTATATTTTAGGTCTAATTTAAAAAAAGTGTTTTTTTTTAAATGTTCATCATATTTTGCAGTAAATTATAAGATATGATGAACATAATGGTATCTAATGAAAGCCCTTCTTATGACAATAAAAACAAGATATAATTTGTGTGGGTATAGTATGGGAGAGAAAAAAAAAATTACAGCTAAACAAAAACACCCCAGAAATGTCAAAACAGGCATTGTCACCAAGGGAAATTCAAGGTAAAAATGTCTTGTCACTAAGGGGTTAAACCACCCCATGGTGAAAAGTTTTTTTTTTTTTTTGCTTTCCTGAATAGCCTCACTTTTGAAGCTATCCAGGAAAGCTGAAGTTGGCACTGATCACATTGAAAACATTGCAACGTCGCAGCTGCGCCATTTTAAATGCAGCCCATACATGTAAGGGCATGGTCACTAATGCATTGCATTTGGGAGTCCGTCCAGGCGTTGTTGTGAAGGGGTTCAACAAGAAAAAGTGTGTAGTTGTATATTATTCTTTTGACTAATGCTAGAGTGCTGTACGGAGTTTATTTTTTTTTTTTTTTTAATGTACATACTGAAAAATATATGTGCAATCAACATGAAAAAATGTATCCAGTTCTGATGTATTCCCCACTGCCAAACACATTCACATGTTCTGGCTTGAAAATAAGCAATTGCAAAGCATTTATATTTCAAATGAAAATAGCTCTGTTTCCAAATAGCACTGAAAAAGGCTATATCTCTAAGATATGTACAACACCAAGGATCAGAAATTAAATTTTGTTTGACACCAGCAGTTGTTCTATCTTGTGCCACAGGGTGTTCTATAATCCAGTAGTATAAACAATGTGAGAAAGAGCATCAGAAAAGTAGAGTAGAAAAGTTGTGTATCTTTAAAAAAAAAAAAAAAAGACTTAAGGGTCTACTCTGCTAGGTCAAATACTTGCATTGACGCTTGTTCCAATAACAAATAGTGCTGGGAGCTGGGCAAGTGCTCCCAGCACCATAAAACATACATGGAGAATGAGGGCTGTCCCCCCCGTCCCATAAATAATGGGGCTGGCCAAGTGCTACCTGCTCTGGGCTGTCCCCACATAATAAATGGTACAGGGAGCCACCCAAATGGCTCCCAGCCTTTCTTGGTAGTAATGGCCCTGAACAAACTAAAATGAAACAATTAACTTAATCCCTACCTTTCCCCCTCTACTTCTATCTTTTTCAGGTAGCGGGGTTGAAAATCAGTTTGATTACATAGCAGACAAAAAATACACACAAACTGGATTATTTTAAAATTTTGTATGGCCCCTTTTTCCCTGGCCCAAAGCTGAGGAACGAGGGCATCACTGACATGGTCCATGACTGTACTTCGCAGCATTTTAAAAGGAAAATTTAATTGCGGACGTTACAGCATTGACAGTTCAGTGTCGATGCCTAACCCTAACCCAAATACTAACTAGTGCCCACTCTTATGGCACTCAAAGGGTATTTTTTGGCAGGTAATCAAATTGATTTGCCCTCCCCCACACCCATCCCGGGCAGGGTAGAGATGATGGTTTGGAGTTGGGAATTAACTTGATTCTATTGGGGTGGCTCCCAGACCAGTATACTATGGGGGGGCATGGCTACTTGATCTGCCCCTCTCCCTCATATGTATCACAGAGCAAGGCTTTGTCCCCCAATACATCTAATTAGGGGCAAGGATCATTTTTCTTGTTATTGGCCTCTGTGGCGCCATATATTTATTATATTTTTATTTATATTATGTATAGGGCTAAAGGTAGTCCACTGACCGCAGGGGGACATTTTTGTTTCATTTGTTTTTCAATTTCAATTTGCCATTTATGAACAGACAAATTGAAATGCTTGAATTTTGGCTGGTTCAGCCAATTTCAAATGAATCCTGCTTTTTGTAACATAGATAGATATTGCCAGGACAGTGGGATTCATGAACGCAATCCAGCAGGCCTAATCTCCTTCTCCATAACTAAGATTGCAGAGAATCCACAATTCGTGTGCACATAATTGAGCCCATGCACAGTAGCGCTGTTAGTTTCAATCTCCCAAGCTCTGCCCCCTGGCATCCCGATTCACCAGTATAAAGTAGTTGGAAGGTATGGTACATTTTTTCAGATTAAATGTGTCTTTTAAAGTAACATTTAAAAATAATACACTTTTTCACACCACCGCCATTTCCCATAAACAATGGAAACAAAAAGTTATCGCACTGAATTTTAAAATGTATTTGTTTTTATGACATTTTCCTTTCATCACATAAATATTTAAGTGGACAACATAGAAATAAACTTACTGTTTCTTGGATTCCATCTTACAGCATTTAAATATGCATTACAGTAATGGAAAATAAATTCATGTTCAGACATGTCAGTTTTTCCTTGCATCAAAGGCATCAGGTCATAGCCATCAATAATTCTGTATATGCAAGAAATAATATCAGGTTTAGTGAAGAATATTGAATGCATATGTAATTTTTAAGCACACATACAGAACACTTTCCTATGTACTTATATGTACAATTACACATACAGGAACGTTTTATGGTCTGCAAAATTCCTGCACAGGTAGAGTTTAGAACTAAAAGCTATTCATTAAAAGTGAGTTAAGAGTAAGAGTAAATTTGGATCGCACCTCAACTATGCTTAGTTAAACCTGGTGCAATTCTCCTATAAGAAGAAAAAAGTTGTCCCTGCGTAAGGCTCTGTAAAATCATATCAATTGAGCGCTTCTATCAGTATAATTTAATCAAGCTAGTCCCAAAGCTTAGTTAAAGAGAATGTCTAGTGCCCAAAATTAATCTTCCAAAGTACTTTAAAATGCATGTTTTATATTTTGCATTGCTTAAAATATAAAATACTTACAGCTAGATGAAATTGTGATATTATAGCAGTTTGCAAGAAACCAAGACCACCCACACTAGCTGTGTAAAAGTAATTTCCTTTTTTTTTTCTTTTTGCTGCAGCAACTGAGAATAATTTAATTTTCAATTAATTCAAATGAACAAAGTTTCCTGTCTCTCTAGTATGTCATCAGACAATTTGTTGTAATGTTAAGTGACCCTAATGTGTACAAGAGCAAGGTCACTTAGAGGCCACCCAATGTATTCAACTCAAAGAGCACAAGTGATTAAATGAAACAAAACTTTGTATCCTCAGTGTCTATATAATTAGTGCTTCTGCATCTGCAGAATGCATGCAGGCTAATCACTGGGGAGGACTTGAGTCAAATATTAAAAATATGATTTATGCAGAATACCTGCATCAAATCACACTGGAAACAGCCTGTGCATTATACAAGCAGTATTCTTCATTGTTGCACCAAAGTGAGTTTGGGGACTAGACTGTCACTTTAAGTTAGTGAAATAAAATTTTCACCTCACATTTTTGAATAGCTATGATTGTATAAGAAAGCAAATCATTATTTTCTTCATAAATACCAAAACTGAAGGGGGAAATAAACACTGTACTGGTCCTTTAAGAAGGTACCATGGTTCAAATGAAAATTCATTTATTTCACCAGGTTTCAATAGCTGAAACACATTTTGCTGCATTCAGTAGCTTCATCCAGCTTTGATTTCTTTGCTTCCACGGAAGTGTCTTATCACAGTAGCAGTAAAAAAAAAATTAGAACATTCAGATGTCACTAAGCACTTTAAGCTGATTATATCATTGCTAATTCTTATCTTGTCTCCTCAGAGAAAGCTACATTATGCATAGCAAATGCACATGAACAGGCATTGAAGATATGCAAATAAGAAATTTTTCTGCAAAAAAAAAAAAATATTTACATTTTTAGAAGGAAAGGGTACCTAACACAGTTGAGCTGAAACCAGGTAAAAATGTATATCCCAGTAATCAACGTTAGAATAATTATACTGACATTCTTTGACTTATCAGGTAGAGCTAAATTATCTACATGCGTTAATAAAATTTACCTTCATTAATATTTTACGATGATTAAAGGAACAATACACCCATTTTTTTCAATGGCTTTATAAGTCAAAATAAGATTGCTTGAGACCAGTGGCCTCCCGAGGGGGGTGTGGACCACACCGGGTGACAACCCCTGTGGGGGTGACACCCATGCATGCCGGCATTCCCCCGCAGCACATTGCATTGCTGAACTTTTATTTTTATTTTTCTGGCAGCCGCATGTGCTGGATACAGCCGCCGTAAAAAAAAAAAAAAAAAAAAAAATTAATCATTGCGACCAGATGTGACATTACGTCACATCCGGTGGCTGTGTTTCCCTCCTCTGTGCAGGAGGGAAGACTGCACGGAGGAGATGTCCGGTACCACGGAGCAGCAGCCATGTGGTAAGTACTGGGGAAGGGGGGAGAAGGGTGGAATAATGAGCATAGTAACTTTTGCATCCTAATTACTCCCTGCACATACCACAATCTCAGATCCTGCACCAACCCTTCACTAGCGATCCCTCACTTCAAAAAGGAAGCGGACCGAGGTGCGTTCTCTTTCAGAGCTCCTCATATGTGGAATAGCCTTCCTGTTTCTGCCAAATCATCATCTAGTCTAAAATCCCTGAAAATAAGTGTCTCCCAAATCCTCAAAACAGATTGTACCAGTTATTAGTTTACAAACTCCTTCATATACTGTACATGTTGTTCCTTTTTTTGTATCAATAATGATTTACCCTATATGTTCTCCTTTCAACTTGTTTAATATATGTATGCATGTATTTATTTTTAATCTACTGTTAAATGTGTAACACTAATTCTGGACTGGGTCCCCTGGACATACTTGAAAACGAGAGAAATCTCAATGTCTTCTTCCTGGTAAAACACTTTCTAAATAAATAAATAAATCCTAATGGGCAAATTGGCTGGGGCATATTAATGGCACAATTTAACTGGTATTTAAATGGTACAATATTACTGGAATCTGAATGGCACAATATTAATGAATCTGTTTGGCATGGTATAAGATCCATAGTGATGCCTCTGCTTGTGTCACAACAGAACCATCACACTGCCAATCACTCCCTCCTTACCTGCTCAGAACTCCACGGAGCTCTATCTCACTGCCTTCTGGGTCTTCTGCAGGGACTCCCAGCCAGACACACAAGCTCCATTAGCAGGCCTTTCATGACTAACCCTAGGTTACTGTTCTGCACATGGGCAATTCTACTTTTGGCTTCCTGCCCTTACTCACCTTAAAGGGCCAGGTTTAAACATCATTTTTTTCTGTGATTCTCATTGATTGATTGTTTGGTAAGAGGGATATTTAAATCTCATTTGTGCACTTGTTCCTTGCCTGAAATATAAGGTGGAGACGGCGGTCGGGGAGCGGGATGGGGGAACAGCGTATCATAAAGATGTCGCTGGTGATTGCCACCTTGAATGTCCGGGGCCTTAATTCTCCTCAAAAGAGGGGCTGTTTGTATGACTTATTGGTAAATAATAAAGTCGACATAATCTTAGTTCAAGAAACACACTGGACAGAACCCCCAGAGAAACTCTGGAGGTATTCTAAATACCCCACAGTTTTCTCAACCAATTCCTTGGATGGAAAAAAAAGAGGGGGAACAGCTATTATGATAAACTCGAACATTAAATTTGAACTGATACACCAGATTTTAGATACAAACGGACGGTATATGATCATACTGGCTAAAATCAACGACATACCATACACATTGGTAAACATCTATGCCCCGAATCAGTCCCCCATAAAATTCTTAAAGGAGGTTTTTGATAAAATTGAAACCTTTACGACAGGTCTTTTAATAATTGGGGGTGATTTAAACTGTATCTCAGACCCAAACCTGGATAGGAGCGGAAGATTTCCTCTAAATAATACTTCACCAAATAGAACATCACAACTATTCAGATTCTTTCAAAAAAATACAATCTTTGATATATGGCGTACTCTATATCCAAGGGAAAGAGATTATACTTATTTCTCACAGGTACACCAATCATATACGAGAATAGACTATTTTTTAACAAACTGTGTAAGTATGAACTCTGTGAAAAAGATTCGAATAGGTCCAATCACATGGTCTGACCATGCCCCAGTATTTCTAGAAATTAAAAATAATTTAAAGTACAAGTCAAGAACTAACTGGAGACTTAATGAAAATCTGATTAACAATCCTGAACGTAAAGAAGCTTTGGAAAAGGAAGCGAGGAAATTTCTTGAAATAAACGATAATGAGGAAGTCTCGAACAGCACACTGTGGTGTGCTTTTAAATCATATATGAGGGGGGTTATAATAAAAATGGGTTCAGTCTATAAGAAAAGTCTTGGCAAACCGCTCTTAGATCTACACATAGCTATGGCTAAACTAGAGATAATAAATAAAAAGAAGCCGGACCATAATATAACTCTAGAATTGGCCTCGATTAAGGAACAAATTAAGATCAAAACTATTGATAAGGTAAACAGAGCAATTACACGTTTAAAACAAAAGTGGTACTATGGGGCAAACAGAACAGGGAAATTACTAACCAACAAATTAAAACATAACCAAAGTAAGAAAATAATTAATAAAATTATAGTGGGAAATCAAACTCTTTTATCACCAAACTCTATAGCACAGGCCTTCAAAGATTATTATTCTTCATTATATAACCTCCCAAAGAATAAAAAATCCTTACAAGAACTCAAAGGATTTCTAAAAGACATTAAAATTCCGAGGCTCTCCAATGACAACTTGGACACATTAAATCGCCCTATTACCTTAGGTGAAGTAGAGCTAGCTATCTCCAATTTAAAACCTGGGAAAGCCCCGGGCCCCGATGGATTCTCAGCCCCTTTTTTACAAACCTGCACACGATTATTTCACCAATTCTTCTAAAATGTTTTTGTGGGTTTGCAAGGGGAGATTCCATCCCAAAAGAGATGCTCCTAGCCACAATTACTCCAATTCCCAAACCGGGTAAAGATCCAGCATACACATCCAGTTATAGGCCAATATCTCTGATTAATTTGGATATTAAGATCTTTTCAAAAATATTGTCAGAGAGACTAAAAATTATTATACCACTACTTATCCATCGAGATCAATCTGGCTTTGTACGGGACAGATGTCCCTCTGATAATGTCCGGAAGCTTTTAAATCTGATACACAAAGTAAAGATCAAGCGAATCCCAGCCGCCCTATTATCCATCGATGCTGAAAAAGCATTTGATAGGGTTGATTGGCACTTTCTCGAAGAGGTATTAGTAAGCTTTGGTATTACGGGCCCCTTTCTGGCAAATGTAATGTCTCTCTATACAGTTCCAAGTGCTACAGTAAGAGGTCCACTTTTTCAATCCGATCAGTTCCCCATTGCCAATGGAACCAGACAGGGATGCCCGTTGGCACAGTTACTTTATCTCCTTTCACTTGAGCCATTGGCCATTATGATTAGAAACTCAGAAATCCATGGAATCACATTGAATAACAAAGAATACAAATTAACATTATATGCAGACGATGTGATGCTGTCCCTATCAAAGCCAGATCGATCAATCCCAGAACTTTTGAAAACAATAGAGGTATATTCGAGCATATCAAACTATAAAATAAACTTAAAAAAAACTCTAATTGTAATTAATATATCCCCAGAAAATAAAATTAAAATTCGAGATTTATATCCCTTTGATTGGAAATCTGAAGTACTTGAGTGTATAGGTTTGAAGCTGGGGTTTGACATTCAGAAATCAAAAAGGCTAATGTACACGGATATGTTGAAAGAGCTAAGGGCAAAGCTTCTGGCCTGGCTTGGCAGAATCGACGTTATCAACGCCTATATCATCCCAAAGCTTTTGTTTCTCTTTAGGACAATGCCGCTCAGGGTCAACTCTGATGTTCTTATTCAATTTCAAAGACTATTTGTGGACTTTATTTGGCAAGGTTCTAAACCAAGAATAGCACAGAGATTACTGAAGCAAAGCCCACAAGAAGGTGGCACATCATTTCCAGACATATTTAAATTGCATGAAGCAAGTATGGTTAACCATGCTCTTGAATGGAATAATCAAAGAACTCATGTTTTAGACTGGTATACATTAGAGTTGGCAGAACTCTCTCCTCTTTATCCAACCACTATTTTTTGGAACAAAAATAGAATCCAAAAAAAATATCATTCACAAAACCCAATAATCCACGACTGTGTGTTCACTATTAAGAAATTTAAAAGGAAAATGACCATCATAGATGCCCTAGCACCAATTGTCCCATTTGAACTCTTAGCATCTGAGATCGAAGATCTCTATACGACTCAGTGGACCCTGGCCGGCATTGTAACGTTGTCAGACATATTATCAGGAAATAAAACTCTTTCATTTAATGATCTTCAGGCTAAGTTTACATTTCCATCAAATTTACTTTTCTCATACTTAAGGGTCAAGTCCTATATTCAGAAAAGTAGGATGCTTCCCTCTAATCACCCGGTTGTTTTACTCTTTCTAAACCTCCACAAAAAGAAACAAATATCCAGAACCCTGAAATTGTTTAAACAAGTGGAACAAGATATTAAACCTTCCGCCTTCATTAAATGGGAAATATCTATCTCTCATTCATATTCTAGAGAAGATTGGATTCGGGGCCTCTCCCTGGTGAGGAAGAATATACACTCAGTGTCCCTACTCGAAACCCATCTCAAACTCATTTACCAAGGGTACCTGGTCCCCTCCAGATTGAATAAGATATCTCCCGCATATTCAGATCAATGCTGGAGATGTCTTAAACAAAGAGGCGATCCCCTCCATATCTGGTGGGCATGTTCTGAACTTACTCAAATTAAGGTTAAATTAAATTTTGCACTAAAATCAATATTCAAATCTACATCTGATATCTCTCCCCAAACTTTCTTATTTCACATAGAACTAGAAGAGTATGATCAGTCTCAAGAAAATCTTTTGGTGCACATTCTTATGGCTACCAAGAAATGTCTAGCCAGAGCATGGAGACAAACTCAAACCCCAAACTGGTTGGATGTAACTAACCAGATACAATATCAAAAAACAATGGAACTAGGTTTTTGCAACGATCAAAACACGTATAAATCTCATGGCGACATATGGGCACCATGGCAGACATTTCTTGATGGCGATCCGATGCATTAAATAGATCTACCTTTGAGTAGAGAGGGACACGGGGTGTGGGTCTCCGGACACCGGAGTGGATTTCAGTCCCCCCCCCTCCCGCCCCCCGACTCCGCCGACTGTAGAGACTGCAGTATGAAAGTAGTGTGAGTGTTTGAATTGGGTTAAAAACGGGAAACTGAGTTCAAAAATGTGAAAAATTGGATTAAAAAAATTAAAAAAAAAAAAACTCATTTGTGCACTTGTTCCTTGCCTGAAACAGTGCTCCAAGCCGTTTCTAGCATATGCATACTGCCTATTGACTCCTTTTGCTGATATTGCCTGTTTTTTTTTTTACTCTGTCTGATTGCAGTCTGTCTTGACCCTCCACCGGTCTCCTGACTCCGATCGTTTGGTGCCAGCCTTGATTCCTGCTAGTTGACCATTCTCCTGCCTTGTCCTCCTGTTCTTCGGTATGTTCCTCCGTGTCAGTTTTATTCCTGGCCACGTTTCAGTATCCTAGTAAGTGACAGAGTGCTAAAGTCCTGGGTGAAGGAAACCTGAGGCTCAACCGTAGTGTGGAATTGCTTCAGGCAGAATAATTCTGTTCACTTGCCTGTGTTCGTTACGTAGGCCATTCCTATTTCTGCACAGTGGTTCCAGCTCCGCATCACCCTTACAGCTTGAGACATGCATTCATCTATATCATTCAAACCTCACAAAACAGTCTAGGGGACATGGCTCTGCACAAGAGCAGTATTAATTCTCCAGTGTCCAGGAAACCAGGACCATGAGAAAAATACCATAGTACTGTCTCTTCCAGTCTTGCTTGACAAAAAATTGGCATGCTAAAATTAGGAAATCTGGCTAAATCGTGCTAGCAAAGGACAGTGTCAGTGTTGAGGTCTGTGCAGGTCCATAGAATATTCTTAAGTTGTCCATCACAAAATCCAGAAAATATCCACCATGAACATGTTGATGGCTACTGCTTTATTTGAACCGCCAAGCTTTATTTATATTCCTCAGAGTTATAGGTCCAACTCCCAGATGTGAATTAGCCCTTCATACTTCAGAGGTAGATAAAATGAGTACCAGTAAAATGAGTAATAGTAACATCCCTGGGACGTACTTGAAAACCAGAGAATAGCTAAACATACTGTACTGGCATTAAAATGTATTCATTTGTTAAAGTTTTTGTTTCATTATTTTTTGCAATATTTAACTTTAAAGGTTGTATAGGGTTTCTCCAGAGGAATGGGCTTCCTTGCCATCTTTACAATTTCTTTGGTGTACAATCCCCAGATTATACATTACCAAATGCATGAAAGTTAATTTGAGGTCTGGAGTATCCCTTTAAACTGAATAAACCTAAAATGTTATTTTACATAGTAAACACATTTTTAGGTGCAATATAATTTCCAATATGGTTTTTTTTTTTTTTTTTGCTGAATAGCAAAAAGACTTATGTAATATCGCTATAATATTAAAATATACATTCATTACAGCTTAACAGCACCCAGTCATATGCTTAGTGTTTCACTTATCTGCATATTTTTAATATTTAGCAAGTAAAAAAAAAAAAAAAACTTTGCTGCTATTCACTTTTTATTTCTTCATCTATGTTCTTACGTTTCCTAAAAGCACTCAATAAATCATAAACTTTGGAGTGCCTCTTCAATGCACTTGGGCAAAAGTAACAGTGTCAGCTGGTGCTCCGTTCCTGCAGCACAAAATTAAAAGTGACCCTGCTGTTGATAGCAACTTAACATTTAGAATGCTAAGAAAATGCTCTAATGCACTTTGATGAACTAATTCAACTACAAATTAACTTAACTTTGAATAAAGAGGGTAAAGCAGGTCAGGTTTTAAAGTGCTTGGCTTTCTTTTACCTCTTGGCTGAGAGGAAGACATAGATTACAAAGTTACAAAAGTTTCCTTTAAATTTAAACAACTTTTAAATAAGGAATTGATTTATACCTTTGTTGGAAATGTTCTTCAATGGAAATGAAGCATCTGTCTAGAATGTGCTGTACTGGTCTATTGAGCAATGTATGTTAGAAATGCATTAAATACAATTTAACTAGACCCTTAAACCCTTTATAGTTTCACATTTTTCGATAATTGATAATTGCTCTAGATTTTGTGGTTGTTGGATACACAGAGTGTATATCCCCTACTGGATTCATATTTTTAATGGATGCTTTAATATATGGATATACCTCTACTAAGTTGACCTTTTCAATGTTAAAGGGAAGCTATCACATAAGCATTGCTTGTATCTATACATTGTGGTAGCAGAAAAGCAAATGTATCACTTTGCCTCTACACCAGAAAAGGTATCATATGAAGGGTTGCGATCAAAACACAACATGCTTTATTGTAGATCCTTAAAAAGTGACAGGACACATAGCAGGATCAGAACACTATTCCTGTTGAAGAAAGACAGACACCCGACACATTTCGTCTATAAGACTGTGGATGCAATTTGGGTGCTGGCTGGGGTAAGTTGTGAGTATGCAATGTGGGTGCTGGAGCAGGTCCTGGGTGTGGTGCTGGGTCCTGTCCTGTGCTTAAAATGCAGGTGCTAACAGGGGCATGTCCTTAGTGTGCAATCTGGGTGCTGGGGCATGCAATCTGGGTGCTAGCTACGGGATGTCCTGGGTGTGCAAACTGGGTGCAGTCTAGGTTGCTGCTCTGGCAAGACCTGTCTGCAGGTGCACAGGTGGCAGGAAGCAGAGGAAGGAAGAGGGCACTGAGCAGCTGCTGGATTTTTTTTTTTTAAATCAACTGAGCTAGCAGTAACGCTCGCAATGCAGCAGACTCCTCCCGCTGTCAGAGCAGCTTAAACCTTCATACAGAGCACGGATCACCAGTGCTCGGTATGTGCTGCTTGGGCACCTTGTTTGTTTTTTTGTTTGTTTGTTTTATGAAGGTGCCACGGGCCATGCTGTTAGTCCCGCTCCTCAAGCTGGCGGCTAGGCAGAGCTTAGGATATAGATAGGCGCCGCAGTGCTCCTTAAGCACTGGTGTTCCTGCGCCTCATTTCAAAAAATAATAATAGATCACTGTCCATGAGACAGTGATCTAAAAGCTGCCAAGGTGAACACATGGGCAAGGGTCACATGTCCCTGCCCTGCAAGTAGAGATGGATCTTCTCCCACACAGCACCATCTCTCTCCTTGCAGTGTATAGGAGGAGGTGCTGGGAGGAGGATATCCACCTCCTGCTGCTGATGACAAGCCCACTGGAGTCTGGGCTTTTTGGATCAGGTAACAATCTTCTAATTATATAAAGTTTATGCTGCCCTCCCCACCAGAGTAATAAAATGTATTATCTCTCCCCCCCCCCCCCCCCCACACTCACTTTATGCTGCTATCTATATAAGGTTTATGTTATTATATATATTATATACCTGAGGAAGGTATATATATATATATGTAATAATTGTATTAATATGGTAGGTTCCCAATGTGATAATAATTGTTATGCTGCCCTTATCATATAAATACAATTATATATAATATTTACCTTAGGCAGATAGATATATAATATTTTTATTAATATGGTAGGTTCCCAATGCCATAAAAATAAGGCTTATGGTACCCCCTTACCATATTAATAAAATTATATATATATATATATATATATATATATATATATATATATATATATTTATTATATATATATATATATATATATATATATATATTTATTATATATATATATATATATATATATATATATATTTATTATATATATATATATATATATATTGGAAGGGAAGCATAATAATTTTATTAATTCGGTAACTGATAATTGCAGATATTATCTGTACATAGAACACATTTAACACGAAATTTGCTCTTTGTAAAAGTGAGTTTGCATCATAGAATGTTAAAGCTACTCAGAGCAGAATATCAAAATATGTGAATAATATATATATATATATATATATATATATATTTTAAAATTTGTTGGGGCGATATGAATGACATGGCCTTCCTACTACATCTGGCAACAAAATCATCTGTTTTCTTCTTATTGTGCTCCATTTAAACATCAATTTACATTCTAAAGAACATGGATAATAGAACAATGTAAGACACACTGCAGACATAAATAAAACATAAGCACACTATATATATATATATATATATATATATATATATATATATATAATATATATAGTACCACTATACAGATATACTACATATAGACGTTAGTGATTCCCACTGCCCTCTAAACAAAGTGTGCCAACCCATACCATATTAATTATCACTGCACGTGCAACGACAGTGCATTGCAGTGGCAGGATTGCACATGTGTGTCTCAATAATTGGTACAATGTGCATGTGAGAGTGGCAGGATTGCACACGTGTGTATGAGTGAGTGGCAGAATGTGCATGCGAGAGTGGCAGAATTGCACGCGTGTATCTGAGTGAGATGCAGAATGTGCATATGATTGTGGCAGAATTTAACTTGTGTGTCTGAGCGAGTGGCAGAGTGTGCATGCGAGAGGCAGAATTGAACGTGTGTGTCTGAATGAGTGGCAGAATGCATGTGTGAGTGGCAGGATTGCATGTGTGTGTATGAGTGAGTGGTAGTCTGTCAGTGACATAGATTATTATAAAAGTAAATTCTGGGGGAAAGTCTTGCAAGTGATCAGCAAGAACATTTATTTGGTTTCTATAGGGACTGCTCCACTTCTAAAACTGCTCCAGATTTGACTTTTATAAATAACTCTATAGCCGGCTTAGTGGTATGCTGTCACCCATTTACTTTTTATGCAATAAGGAAGTGAAAGAAATTCAAACAAATCACATTTTCTGATAGTTTTTCTAAAATAAGCAATTTTACAAACTATTTCATCTGGATGAATGTTCTCTGATTTGCCATACATTTTTGTAGAGGCAATATGGCACTTGCTGCAGGAGAAACTCTCCAATGTATTGCTAAGTTGGTGATATGAATAGTTGTATTCACATCAGCTCACCTTTTATGAGTAGTAGTGGCCACACACTACTGGCTACACTCACAATAATGTCACCCACACCCTCTACTTCTTTGATTGTATTGTTGTAAGAGGCCATTTGCTGATTATTATTGGAAACACAATGGGGGGTCTTGTATAAAAACTCCAGCACTGCAAAGTGTCTGGAGTTTTAAAGAAAGGCACCTTCATCCTTTGTTATCAATAAAGGTGATAGAGTTTTTTTTTTAGAGTCCCAACTCTTTGCAGTGGCAGAGGTTCCCTGACCAATTTGGCGTAGATGTCGCAGACCTCCCAAATTACTTGGGAGTCTGCTTTATACACTGGTGAACACGCCACCACAGTCTGTGGTTGATCCGTGTTTATACATGACCCCCATAGTTGGTACTTCAGTCTTTCAATCTTTTCTTGCATATCTCAGTGACTCAAATCATTTGTTGGTGTAACTCATATAATCTGAATACAGAAGAGATTTACCTCACTTTTACTGCCCCAAAAAGCGAGCATTAAGACGCATATCATTAACAGATCTGTTCTTGGAATTCTTACATATATTCTTTTAGTCTCAGTCCAGCCCTGAACCTGTGTAAATGGTAACCAGGCTTCGAGAATCTAGCATACAGTTAGCCAAATCTTCAGCATTATCTCTTGTTTTACAGATAACAAGCATTTGGCACATTATTTCTTGATATTGCACACATACATTTTTATTTTTAAAGTAATATTTAAAGTAATTTAATAATATTGTGTTCATTTCCATAGAAATAGGTTTGTCTAGAATGGAGATTTGTAAAGGAGAGGAGTTGGTAATACAGCCAGGCCAACATGGGGGCGGCAAAAAATATCTTGCATCCCGGCATCCGTGACCCTAGGATCGGCCCTGCTTACAGGCTTACCTATGGATCCAGAGATCGAAAAACTGTTAGATGGTCCCATGGCTGTATAATCAGGCATGTGCACTGTTTACCAAAGATTCCGCTCATGGACTTAGAGCTGGATTTCTGCATTCTTGCCATTCATATGTCTTAAGTCATTGTTCATTTAACATGTTTTGGTTTTAAACAGATGGGTTGGGGTTTATAACAGTAACTGATCATACTAAATCTTGGTGGTGGAATTATCTACCCATGACTTGGTGTTGTTTATTATTACGGGTAACAGTCTAGGCCGAATATTGAGGCTACGCTTGTCAGGTGTATGTTGCAAGAGGGCAGTCAGTTATAGCATGCATTATTTATCACGGTTTTGTTCCACAACTTGAGTGATCCTTGAATTCCCAAGTTTTGATACTGCCTTGTCAGTTCACTGTTTAGTGAATACATTTCTTGTATTAGCATGTACTATACTGTATGCTATAGAATGTTTGCTGCATGTGAATATTCTTATAGCCTTGTTCCATTGCATGGTATCTCAGGAGTTTGTGACATTTCATAAAAAGTAAATAATAACAATAATACGTGATCCCATCATGATGATCAGCTGATACTAACAATGGTGATATCAAAGTGCACTCTGTATTGTAACAATAAGTAAAGAGATTTATTGACGTTGACATTGCAGATGTACAGCAAATGCCATAACATCAAGAACATAATTCCAAGGACACAACAAAACACAGAACTGCAAACTCAATTTAGAAACAGGAAAGCATAGTAACACTGTGTAAGCCAGCACTGAAAGGTAAATACGATTATAAAATACATACAATGCAATGCATCTGTGACCCAGACATAAGCCTGTTGCTCTATTGTAGTGTGGGGGGAGGGGGATTTATAGCATAAAAACAGTTATTTTCAATGTAACAGGCTTCAACAAATCTGTCAAGAACAAGACTAGCATACTGAACTTAGGTGGGCACATTTATAGCATGATAACACTGTTCTCTTCTTGATATTTCAGGAAAGCAAAGGCTAAAGAATTAGCTGTTACAGATATATCCTGTTTCATATACAGAAAGTATTAAGTTGTACGGTTTACAGGAAAATGACTTTTTAAATGTCAAGCAAAAAAATTACCTGTCTTGTGGAAGAGAAGCCCCTGAGAGCTTAACAATTGTGGGAAATATATCCATGTTACTTGTGGCTTCATTAAGAACTGTACCCGGCTGTAGAACTCCAGGCCATCGTAGAAGACCTGGGACACGGATACCTCCTTCCCAAGAAGTAGCTTTTCCTCCTGAAAAGTTATTAGGCAATTCTTCATTATTTATGTGATAATTTTAAAGTGTGCACTTTTTAGCAATGCTACATTTTGTTTCAAATATAGTGTGTTGAAATGTAACCTGTGGAATCTTAAGGCATAATAAATATCATATGTAAAGTTAGAGTACTTACAATATTGGCAAATGATGACAAATATTTTTTATATTAAATTCAATATTCTGTGTTCAGTTTATTAGATGATATAATTGGAAAACAGAATACAAATGTATAAACATAGAACTGAATGTCCATGACCAAACACCACAAATTTCGTGGACAAAAGGTATGCAGTGTAGTACACTGATCCATCATTTTATTTTTTATACAATAGTATCAACTTTTAAAAAGATTTTTTTTCCCCCAATGCCATGGCAATAAATTATCACTGATTGCCCATGTATCACATGACTACAGCCTTGAATTAATCTATCTCAGAGAATATATGAATTGATGCAGTGTTGTGAGAGGTAAAATATAACTTATTTTTAGTTGTGAAAAAACATATGGTTGCCTATTGCTGCTTCAGAGATTATGACTCAAGTGAACTGGGTTTCTCCACAGTTCCTGGGACATTTTTTATTTTATGTGGGATCTCATTAGACTTCAGGTACTGTGTGAACTCTGCTAGTCCAGTGATGGTGAACTTTTTTTAAGCCAATTGCCTGATCCTAGGCAGAAAAGTTACAGGTCTCAAAAGACCCTCTGCCCCTTTCCATCTCTTTCTCCTTATTTTAATTCAACATTATAACAGCTATTGTTTTTGCACTCAATGCAGCCGTTCACTGCTCCCTCTTTAACAATCCCCCATCACCCCCTCTTAATATCACCACACACATTCTAAATAGGTTTTATCGATATTTCTGTTTCACATTCCAAACTCCGTTCCCACAACCTAAAGCTCAGGTCTTCATCTCCTGCCCCTACATATTAGTTCTATTTGCTTGCTTCTACACAGCAACCTTCTCCTATTCTTCAAATATCCCATCCCTAGTCATCAATTCCACACAATACTTTCGCGTCTTCTTATTCCATGCCTATATAACTATGGAAGAGAATGAAGGCTGATATCATCTTTTACTTGAAAAAAAAACCTATAAAACATAATGAAATGTATTATTTGTGATATATACAGGTATCTTAAAATTATTTTATATATTGACTGAAATGCTGAATATTCACTTGATAAAATACTAAAAACAGGCAACAGTGAAGCCTAAGAATTTAAATTCTCAGAATCTGAGTTTTATCAAAGATTCTACAACAGTTGTTGCTTACCTTTATAGATTCCATTCCACCCTCCATGAACTTCCCCTGACGAAGATATTTCTTCTAAGTGTCCTCCATTATCCGATGTAAAGTACACTAGTGTATTATTTTGAAGGTGGTGTTTATCCAATTCATTCAAAATGGTTCCTTACAAATAAAGCATAAAAAGTATAAATTCAGCCTTCAAAAAAATAAAAATAATGATATATATTGTGACTAACCACCTCTTTTACATTTAGGATTTTGCCACCGATCTTGCAATAAACCACAGCCTTCTAGGGTATACAAAGTCCAGGACACATTCAGTTCGGTTTTCTTTTCTTTATTCAGTAGGAAAACAGCTGCTTCAAATAATAATAAACAAAAACAAAATTCCTTGCTCTTACTTGAGCTCTTACTAGACATAAATTACTATCTATAATTGGGTGGCTTTCCCACTTACCAATTTCTTCAAAAAAACAAAAACAGTTTTGCAATAAACAGAAGTATTGTTCTCTCTGTCTCAGCTCTCCTAGCTGACCTTTTTTTTTTTCTTTTTCCTTTGTACCAGGCTGATCTCTTCTTTTAAAGGCCTGTCTGCTAATTGACCAGCTACAGGTGAGTGCCAATTAGGAAACTCTGTAGTTAAATCAAAATCCTGGTCTGTTACACAGCAACTAGTGCTGTTGGAGCATTGGCCCACCCTGCTCTCCAAATACTCCGCCCCAGGGACCCATACCGTGGTTTGCAGAGCATCAGCAATGTATATTGCAAACTTTAACATCCCTCCCTGGGGCATTTAACTGAAAATTCTCAGGTTGCTGTTTAGCAAATCAGGCCTGATGTATCTTCCATCAACCACGATTCCACTTTTTCGCTCACAATATATATATATATATATATATATATATATATATATATATATATATTGTCAGAAAAAGCTCAAACTTGCCCCTGTTAGTCATGCACACACACATAAACCTTAAGGGACGAATGAACAGTAAAACTGTATTAATTGCAGGCCTGAATGTTTTATTTTAAGAGTTTGTACAAATTAGGTTATACTTCTATCATAAACTCTTTTTTCCCTCTACTTAAAATCCCCAGTGTTTCCGTTTTGCTAATACTGTATGACACTCACAGCAACACCTACAGCAAGCTTGGCATCAGCAGAGTAAGCCAACTGATAAAGCAGGTATTCACTCCTTGTAATGAAGACGAAAAAAATAGGTCACACTGTGACTAGCCCTCAAGGGAATCACACATTGAGGAAAGCAAACTAAACACTACTGATCTACGTAATAGTATGAAAACAATACCAAATCAGGAAGAAAAAACAACATTCAATGCATTTTTCTTTTAGCCAGTGTATTCTGATTCCTTTTATCAAGGACTATTTTTTATATGATGTTCATGTATCATGTATATTTTACACCATTACCCAGACATTGGTTTTACTTTTAAATGTAAAAAAATAAAGAATTACGAAAAATGATCTATACATTATATTAAAAGAATTGCAAGTAAAGGAATAAATTAGATCAGGCAGAAGTAAAACAATGTTAACCCATGTTCCCTTTTACCCTCTTACCCTCCCAAAGTAATTTTATCCAGGTCATTTTATCCAGGTCTTTGTATATCAAGCCACTGTGGTTTAAATGCATAAAACTATGTATATTATATTAATGAGGTTTAAATGCATAAATCTTTGTATATAATGTCAATGAGGTTTACATGAACCACGGACATGCCCCATTACCCACACTGTACATTCAGGACTTAACTCTGCACCCCAGGACATGCCCTATTAGACAGCCGAACCCTGGTGTCTAGTGGAGGCATCTTGATGTCTGTGCAGCAGCACAGACATTCCCTGCTGCCTGTCGCGCTGCCCATTCTGTTCAGAAGTCTGAGTGCCTGCATATCACATGTTACCCGATGCTCTGATCTCAGAGCAGCGAGAAGCAGCATTTGAATGTATGTGTTGCTGTCTGCTTGCTACGTAGAGGTTGGTGAGGGGAGATCTTTTTATATTTGCCAGCAAGTGTTTTGTTTTTGATTAGTTCATTTTGCTCGTGTGTTTTATTTGAACTTTTCCATCTGAATTAACTTTTGTTAATGCAGATTGGATCAGTTAAGTCATGTTTTTTATAGTGTCATATTATTGGGCAAAATGTGTAACTTAATGACCCGTTAATGGTTACAGCACCTCCTTGAATTACCTGCGTTGTAAGTATAGGGGGGGTTTAATAGGGTGATTTAATGGGTGTTAATTTTTAACAGGTGCAGTATTTTTTTATTTTTTATTTTTTTTTTACAGACGTGGTAATGATATTAATGCACCCGTAAATAGGGTTAGTGGTGGGCATTGAATCGTAAATGCACATTAATTTACCACTAACAGCAGTTTTAAACTTAACGAGGACCATTGAGTCTAGTCTATTGTCTTTTAAATGCAGAGATGTTTCTCCACTGTATGACATCATTTTGCAGGGCCTATTTTAACATCATGCTTTTGAGAACGTTAATAAAATGAAAACTCAAATCTGTGCAGATTTTAGTGAAATTGTATTAAAACGTAATCTTATTCGTTGTGGATTAATGATTAAAAATCACGGACCTTCAGTGCCCGAGAGTAAGGAGGAATATAGTGCAGAGTGAAGAAAACAAACACTGTATTGGCCCCCAAACATAAAAGGCTTACTCAAAAAGCATGTAAATGAGCATATAAAATACTGAATTCGCCCCCTCTGTCTCATCAGCACGACACATTTCGGCTAAGTGCCTTCTTCCATGTCGTGCTCATCAGACGGAGTAGGTGAATTCAGTATTTTATGTCGTTTTGTCTTCAACATCGGAGGAACTGAGGAGTATACTGGACACCTTTTGATTCGGCTGCATAGCAAGTCAACCTTTGCCATTCTATTTTTAAATTTGTATTTTATAAGTAAGCCTTTTATGTTTGGGGGCCAATAAAGTGTTTGTTTTCTACACATTGCACTATATTCCTCCTCTGTCTCCACATATCTACTCTTGACATCGTTCTGGCTCCTTCATTTTTCCAAGTTAAGAGGATCCACAGAGGGATTGTATTCCCATAGAGCGCTACAAACCGATACGATAATATCTCATTGTAGTATAGCTGGCAATATTGCCAAACCAGCCCTAAGTTTGAATAGACAGGACTCCACAAAAAAGGGACTGTTAAAGTTAATACTGGACTGTTAGCAACTATGTCAACAAAATAATGTTTAATTATTTTTATCTTAAAGAACAGCTGCTGATGTATGGTATTCTGGTACCCCATGCCACAGGGATGTCAGTTGGAAAAAGGCTTAAAATCTTCCACCGCAAATGGACCATGATCAGTAGCTTGAATAGGCAGAAAAGCTAGGCTCCAGGGTACCTCTAACTGCTTGAGGTTGGTAGGAACCAAGTCATTCTAGCTGAAATTGCACCAGCAGTGGGAAGAATAGGAAGTTGAAGGTATGCTGTTTTAGCACAAAGAACTGTGCAGCAAAGTATCTCAGGAGGGGAAACGCAAACCCATCACAAAAATGTTCTCAGTTCTCGCACAAGATTATTATCTTTTTTGACGATGTGGTAGAAAAAGTAGGTAATATTATTATCTGAGTTTAGAATGTCCTGTAGACATGGTATAAATACAAGTAAAAATTATGGACATTAGAAAAACAGGCATTCTATGTTCACTCAACATGGATATCCAGTAAATATACAATACAATTTTGTTTTTTAGAGCATGTGGCCTATACCCATAGCAAATAGCATTAAACTGGGCTAGAAAATGTATAAATGTACCATTATTTAATTTAAAAGTATTACTTTACACCTCACAATGCATAGTAATTACTAAAGCTATAGTTGTGCGATAGAGTATTGCAGTTTTCACCATACTGAATTATCTTGTTTTTTTTATCTGCATCAACATGCCACTAAGGAAACCAATTTTGTAAAATGTCAGTCAAGCAGTGAAGTCAAGAATTATCCCTTCTTCATCGCATGGTTCCCTGTACTATCACCTACATCACCTGCTTTGAGTTTTTGACAAGGTCAAATGTATGCTTTCATTCTTCCCCACAACTCTATAATTTGGACTTGGCTAGTGGTTAACTAATCCCATTTAAAGGCACATTGTAGTTACATGAAGAAAAAATGTATCAAGAATTATTGTATATTCCACAATGCGGATCTTTGGATAGCCAAAGTTATTTTTTTTCCCTTACCCTCATTCACTAACAGTCCCTTTAAGTGTTTTCTAATATGTGTTAAATAGAAATGTAAGTCTTACATTAGTGAATATTGCGTTGATATTTTAACACACGGCTCCTTACCTACACTCCAATCTACTTCTTCAGTAGCATCACCATATAGACCATGTTTACTTTGTCCTCGGAAGCTCTCAGCAGTATGGAGAGCTGTATGGACCTGTGCATAGGACATAAACAGGAGAAATGGGGTATCTTTGTTCCTGTAAAATGAAAAGAGTACAGTTAAGTTTTCTTAAAACATAGAACTATATATGGAAAAGAACGTATGTTGTTGTATAGAGGATTTATTATTCATAAAGTTTAATAGACGGATAATTATGTCAAATAGACAAATACTTTGTAAAACATGAATCAAAACAGGAGGGCTGGAAAAATAGCAACTCAGGGAAGCTAGCTGTCAATTATATTTGGATTTAACTCATTGCTGTCTACGTCTCCAGGAAAACCTGGTGTTTTTAGTACTACATAATAGCTATACTAAACAGCAGGTTTACAGTGACAGTCTAGTCCCCAAACTCACTTTGGTGAGAACTGCTTGTTTAGTGCACAGGCTTTTTTTCCAGTGTGATTTGATGCAGGTATTCTGCATAAATCCCATTTTAAATAGTTGACTCAAGCCCTCCCTCAGTGATTACTCTGCATGCTTACTGCAGGTGCAGCAGCGCTGATTACATAGACACTGAGCATATACAGTTTTGTTTCATTTAGTCTCTTCCTGTGCTGCTGGAATATAATACATTGTGTAGACTGTAATGGACTTGTTCTTGTACACAGTAGGATCTGTGCAACACATTGTTTGATGACATCGAGAGACAGGAAATTCCATTCATTTGAATTTGATTATTCGCATTGGTTCCTGAAGCTTTTTTTTTTTTTTTAAAGAGTTTTTTAAAACTCTTTTCAGTACAAAGCGATTAGATTTGTCAAGTTTCATACTTGAGCAAATGGTTTCCTGTATGTCTAATATTTTTCCTTTTAGTCCAATACAACTGCAAAGTGGCAATTAGCTGTCTATTCAGAAATATACTAAGTAAAACTAAAATCAGCAGTAAAATAAGTAGCAGTTAAGTTTATACTTTGTTTTGCCTAAAATATTAGCATACTGCCAAGGAAGTGATGGGAATTGGTATCAATTTCCAAGCAACTCAATTTTCCTTTAATGATTTTTTTCCAATAATTAGATATGCGAAACCCAACTTGCAGCCAAATAGAAAATCTTGTTGAAGAAGGTCACTTATGTTTGGTAATATTGTGTTTCAGAAAATAAGACACAAACAAGCAAGATAATGGCTTCAGGCATGGTGATACTCTGCAAATGTTTACTATGTTAAATAATTAGAGACTCTCAGGGTAAAAAAAAGTAATCAGAAAAATAGCAGAAGTCAAAAAACGTTTAGCTGTGCACCATTGCTATTGTTTTACTTACTGTGTAATTTGCATTGTTTTCCTATGCACCAGAGAACCATGGTAGGACAAGAAAAGCAATTACCTAGGACAGTGATATTGTGGAAAATGATAAGCTATAAAATAAAATCACTCTGCACAAGGTGATTGCACAATTAAAGTGGAAGTTCCACTTAGTGTCACAAAATAATATTTTAAATAAGCGCTGTATAAAGTAAAGAAAAAATGCATGTCATCATTTTTTACCTCACTATCCTATCTCCTAAAAACTGCATTTAAAGTTATTAAAAGTATTGCTTATGTGTCTCTGCAAAACCTTCTTTTTTTGTTTTATAGACGTACATAGAGATAGCCGTCACCATGCCCCAGTCTGAGAACTTGGAATAGTTCAAGGTAGGGAGACTGATTCCACAATAACAACTAATGACAGCACTTTCTTAGAGGGGAGCATAAACAGTGGATCTGCCACTAAGGTGAATTAAAATGATTTCACTTAATGTCTATTCCTGAGCACCATGATCGTTCTAGTCCAACAAAGAAAACAAATACAGTATTGAAAATGAAGGCAGACAACACCAGTGTACTCTTTCTCAACAATATCACCGAATGTTGAGGCTCCATGATATTATTTTCAATGTAAAACTACACAACAAATGCAATTTGTTTTAATGTAAAATTATGTGCATTTCACATATATTCCAAAAAGTGCAGCACAAAAAAATTAAAGCTAGGTGGAACTGCCACTTTAATAAATACAGTAAGTCTTAATAATTCAGCCACCAACATTATACTACACATATACTACTATATACATTAATAATTCATAACAAGGTCCTTCATTACTTGTCCTCAACTTTTGTTTCTAAAGTTCAAAACAGTAGCATTTACCAATCACTTATTACTATATCCAATTACTCTGGCAAGACTTTCAAATGGTCACCCAGTTGGCCATAAACTAATATGAATGGAAATCTCTTGAAGTACTGTATGAATGTGGGTTGTCACTGCAATAGAATATTTATGTTGGAGTAAAATTGACCTTCTTTTATGGAAGGGACATAGTAAGGATTCAATATTTAATTTCACTGAGGCCTCGATCACGTGATGACGTGACGCATTGAGGGAGGAGCGTTTGGGAGATCCGGAAGCGGCATGGAACATGAGTCCATGAGGTAAAGACGAGAGAGACAGCCGGAGAGCGCCCTGAGGACAAGCAGCGAGACAAGAGGTGGAGAAGTGGGGGAGTAAAAGAAAGCTAAAGCCTGAAATACAGCTGCGTTAGTAGAACACGAGGGGAGTAACCAGGATTAAGCCGGCAAGTAGCCTAAGCACTCTGAGGTCTATAGTCCGCTATATAACCCCATCTGAGAAACCGCTTGTGAGAGGCGGGTAGTGAAACTATAAGCGGAGGATTGGGCAGAGAACAAACATTACCTAACCTGCCTGTAACGATGGGACCAAAAATGTGAGTACTTTAAAAATTCCAGATTTGTCTGTGAAACTGAAATCCTGGTACTCATTAGAGGTAAAGGCTGTGATAATACATTTTACATACTCCATACTGGGGAAAGAAGTGCCCTAATACTGGTGATAGAGACTTGGATACAAATGAATGATGTTTTGAAGTGCCCAGGATATTAGAAAACCACCTATATATATAAGAACACTACTGCAGATGCTTTGATGTGCCCAGGATATTAGAAAACCATCTATATGTATAAAAACAAAACAGAAAAGGAAGACAAAAAACAGAAAAAAAAAAAAAAGGAGAAAAAACACTTCTGCAGTATAAAAGGCGGGGAGAGCAGGTCTTGAATATATACAGCACGACAAGGCTACTACTGTATTGTCTTTAGCCGAAGATGGTGGTCTGAAGCTGATGAATAGCATCTAAGGACAAAAATACCTGAATTAAAGGATTATAGTGCCAAAGAACTGGGCATGCAGGTTTAAATCAATTTCAACAAGTCAATAAAGCGATATAGAGGACCTGACCTGGCTGTCTGTAGCCCTGATACCCCTTAAGCGCATATAAAGGGAAGGAGCACTGAACAGGGTGGGTAATAATTCAGTTAAACTCTGAGAAGGAACATTGTAAATAATAATAACTAAGTGAATTCCAGAGAAAGTCAGTGTCTGGTTTACTAAGTCTGGTTAAATAAGCCTGGAACTGGTTGAGTAAAAAGACAAAGAGAGAGAAGAGAAGGAGGAGAAAAGAGATTATTTTTGAATTGTCACTTATACCCTGTGGTAATATGGCCTCTAGAAAAGGAGATAAGGCTGAAAAAGGAGAGGTCAAACCAAGGAAAGATAAGAAAAATGACTCTGAGAATAGGAGGGAGAAAAAAATCTCCTCAATCTTCTCCCCACAGGTCACGAAAAGGTCAGAAAACCTTTTGAATAACACTACCCTGGGTCCTCTAGACCCTGATCTAGATGAAACCAGTGGACAATTAATGTCTCCCAGAGAAGAAGGATCCCATTCAATATCTCAGGAATATCTACAACAATGTATGAACACGCAGCTGGCTCTGATCAAAGTTGAATTAGAGAAGCAATTTTCTAATATTAAAGAGGATATGAATAAAATTATTCAACAAGTAAAATCTAATGAACAAAAGATTGAGTGGCTTGAATCTGAACTAAAAACCACTAAAGAACAATACACCTCTCTAAATAACAAATTGGAAAAACTTGAAGAGAAACTGACTGATTCAGAAGATCGGATACGCAGGAAGAATCTTAGAATAAGAGGGATCCCAGAGGACGTTGAATACGGGTCACTGCGTAAATTCTTATTAGATTTGTTTAAAGCAATGGGTGCGATAGATGAGGAAAAAGAAGAATATATAGAAAGGGCACATAGAATTATGAAACCAAAGAATATCGCAGAGTCCCTCCCAAGAGATGTGATTGTCCGGTTTTCCACCTTTTATATTAGGCAAAAGATTTTTGTGGCAACCAGTGGCTTCTCCTCCAGGGAAGAGAAATATAAAAACCTGCAATTTTTCCAAGACCTATCTTTAGTGACTAGGCAAAAGAGAATGACCTTTAAAGAAGTAACAGGAAATCTCCGCTCCAGACACATAAAATATACTTGGGGCTTCCCGGTGAAATTAATTTTAAAATATGAAAATAAAACTTTCGTACTAAACAGTCCAACAGAAGTACGGGATTGGTTGGAGTCCCATCCCACCGGACATCATGGAAAAGAGGACTGAAGATGCTATCCTAAAGAACTTAATGTGAAACCCTGGAAACCTATGGCAAAGCAGGGTTTTTTTTTTTTTTTTCCCCCTCTAATTTCGTCTACCCTGAATTTATTAGAAGCACATCTGCACCTTTTGCACATACACCTGAGAATGTATAGAAATATTTAAGAAAATATTTAAGTTATAAAAATAATATTCCTTTTTTTTTCCCTTATGTGGATAATGAATTTTGAAGCACACTGCACGTAATGGATGTAAATTTAAGATGTTTTGCGAGTGTATGATTTTTTTTTTTTTTCTTTCCCTCCCCTATGTGGATAATGAATTTTGAAGCACAATGCACGTAATTGATATAAATTTAAGATGTTTGTGAGTGTATTTTATTATTTTTTTTTTTTTTTATTTCGTCTACCATGAATTTATTAGAAGCACATCTGCACTTTTTGCACATACACCTAAGAATGTATAGAAATATGTAAGAAAACAATTTAAGATGTTTGTGAGTGTATGATTTTCTTTTTTTTTTTTTTAGCACATTTGCACTTGTTGCCTAAAAGTGTATAGAAGTAGATAAGAAATTAATCTAAGATATAAAATAATAATTGTTTTTTTTTTTTTTTTTTTCTTTCCCGTTGATTCCCTGTTTTTGTTTGCTAATCTAGATAGTAAGCTGGGTTTTCAACTAATTCAATTCCAGTTATGGTTGATTGTTTATTTATACCTATTGATTATAAATATATATGCTGCTCCCGGAGTCCCGCTCCTGAAAAGGGGGGAAATCTCTTATAGAAGAGTTGTTGGCGAGGATATATTCGTATCGCCTCATGTTTGTCTTTTGTATGGTGTTAATCCCTTGTAGGGATCATGGGTGTGGGATTGGGAGGGGAGGGGTGGGGGGAGCTCGAATCTCGGACAGGCGACGGGATATGCTATTGGGGTGGATAAATATCTGAGGGTGGCCACCCTGAATACACAGGGACTTAATACGCCACAAAAGCGAGCATTACTTAATGACTTCATGTATAATCAGCGTATTGACATCTGTTGTATACAGGAAACCCACTTGATTAGTAAGGATGTAACCAGATTGAATAACAAAAGATACTCCATAATAGGGCACTCCTCCCTCATGTCAAAAAAGAGGTGTGGGGTGGCCATTCTGATCTCAAATAAAATTAAATTTGAACTAATTTACAATCTAAGCGATAATATGGGGAGATATTCACTGGTGATATGTAGAATCGAAGATAGGGTTTTTTCTATTCTGAATATATATGCTCCAAACGTAGGACAGACTCGGTTTTTAAATAGGGTGCTCCAGGAAACCCAGAAATATCTTCAGGGTACATTTTTGTGTATGGGTGACTTTAATTGTGTTGCGGACAACAAAATTGATAGAACTTACTTAGGACACCCCAGGTATAATGGGAGACAGACGAGTATGACAAAGGCCTTTCAGAATATTCTGGGTAAATTTTCTCTATACGACCTATGGAGAACAATCAGACCTGAGGACAGAGAATTTACATTCTTTTCTCACAGACATCAATCCTTTTCAAGGATTGATATGATGCTAACTAAAGCTGATATTATTAAAGACTGTGGGAAGATTGCCGTAGAAAATGTGGCATGGTCTGATCATGACCCGGTTATATTAGAGATAAAGAGTAAATATTACAGAGGTGAATTCTCATGGAGAATGAAGGAGAATACTACCAGGAAAATCTAGATCCAGAGATAAGTATGGGCAGTGTCTGGGGGGCATATAAATGCGTTATTAGGGGCTATTTTATTAAGAAGGAAGCTTATTATAGGAAGAAAAATAATAAAAAACTGTCAGACAGGTTTATCAGTCTGAGTAAACTAAAGAAAAGGAATATGGACTCATCAGATGTCCAAATAACTGAAGAAATTAATAGGGTCAGGAAAGAAATAGAGGAGATATAAATAAAAAAAGTTTAATAGAAATATTCTTAAACTGAAACAAAAAGCCTATTATCTTGGTAATCGGGCTGATAAAATGCTCACTAACCAACTGAAAAAACGTAATATGCTCTCAAGGACGTTTAGTATAGAGGAGGGAGGTAAACAATTCCTCAGCCCAGAATCAATGGGAAAGGCATTTGGAGATTTCTATGCCAACCTTTATAACATCCCAAATCAAGTCCATGATATAGAATTGATTAAAGAATATCTGAGGGGATCTAAACTGTCGACCATGAGTGTAGAACAGAAAGCCCAACTAGAGGCCCCATTTGAAGTAGAAGAGATAGGGTACGTAATAAAATCATTGAAATCTCGTAAGGCCCCTGGCCCAGATGGGTTTCCCGCAATCTTTTATAAAAAAACTGTCGGATTTTCTAACTCCCTATCTTACGGACACCTTTAATGAAATCCGAGAGAGAGGAAAGTTTCCGGAAGACATGTTAAGAGCAACAATAATGCCCATACCAAAACCAGGGAAAGATGCTACAAAAATAACGAACTACAGACCTATCTCCCTGATCAACACAGACACCAAGATTTATTCAGCTGTTTTAGCTAATAGACTCAAAATGTTATGTGCAACCCTTATTCATCAGGATCAATCTGGCTTTGTTACTGGGAGATTGTCTTGTGATAACTCTAGAAAGGTAATTGACCTGGTGGATTATGCCTCTTCGGAAAATATTCCATCTCTTTTTTTATCGCTGGATGCGGAAAAGGCCTTTGACAGGGTCGGATGGCCCTTTCTCTCCGAGGCCCTTAGAGCCTTTGGCATAGGAGAGGGGTTCATCGGCTCTGTCATGGCCTTGTACACCCAACCAGTGGCAAGAGTGTCAGGACAGGGATTCCAATCTGATTGGTTCCGTATAAATAACGGTACCAGACAGGGATGCCCACTGGCCCCACTGTTATACGTTTTATCGTTGGAGCCACTGGCGGCCAGGATACGTAACAACCCTAGTATCAAAGGTATTAAGATTGGAGAACTAGAGAACAAGTTAAGCTTATACGCCGATGACATCTTGGTGTCATTATATGATCCAATCACTTCTTTGGCCCCACTGATGACAGAGATAAGGGAATATGGAGTATTATCGAACTATAGACTCAATATTAAAAAATCCCAAGCGATGTTGATTGCTAACCTAGAACAAGAAACAGACACCCTAAGGAGAAATTATGACTTTCAATGGAGCGAGAGCCTGGAATATCTAGGTATTATAATCCCGAGAGATCTACGGCAGATCTTGAAGATCAATTATGTACCTTTACATAATGAGCTCTCCAGGAAAATGCAGGAATGGAAAGGGCTATTTGTTTCATGGATGGGTAGAATGAACGTAGTAAGATCTTACGTCATCCCTAAATGGCTGTATCTAATGAGAATGCTGCCTTTTATGCTGCCGATGGGGATGATTAAACAATTCCAGAGGGAGATAGACTTATTTATTTGGCTAAATAAGAAACATAGGATCTCCAGGAAATTGTTATGTACAAATCATAAAGAGGGAGGATTCAGTGTCCCAAGCCTGTAAAGATACTCCCTAGCCAGCATGATAGTTCACACAACCAAGATGCAATACACACATAGTAAAACACAAGATTGGTACTATATAGAACAGGAACCTATTGGAATGTCTAACCTAGAGAATATATTATGGTATCATCAAAAAAGAGTGGTGGAGTTAAAAGAGGGAAATATGGCAGTTATGATGAGAAACTGTATGGATTTTTGGATAGGGTTTAAGAGGAGAATAGGAATGAAAGACAAACTGATAAGATCCTCACCACTAAGCTCTGTAGCGGGTAATATTTCTCAGCTTGACCTGAGAAGATGGGGAGATGTTGAGAAATATAGAATAAAAGATCTGTTTACCCCGAGGGGACCAAAACCAATTCCTCAACTAATTAATGAGTTCGACCTTAAACCACAAGAATGGTTTCCTCTGGTTAGAATAGTACAATATGTGAGAGCACACCTGTATCAATGGGGGGTAAACAGCATAAAAAAATCAATTATAGGGTTGCTAAACAATCTCCCCATTAAAAGAAGTATAGGAAAATGGTACCACATAATGGGAAAATTGGAGCCCCCTATAAAAAACCCTGCTCTTGGCCCTTGGCAAAAAGATCTGAATATGACCATCGATAGCGACCTATGGCTGGAAGGATGGAATAGTATTGGAAAATCTGTAAAATGCATGAATTTGGTGGAATTACACTGTAAGGTGTCTCTTAGATGGTATTGGGTCCCGTTGAGAATTTCTAGATTCAGCCCTATGTCCTCTCCATTATGCTGGAGATGTGGGGATGCTCAGGGAACATATATGCATATATGGTGGGGATGTGAGGGAATTAGGGAAACCTGGAATAAGGTTTTTGCCATTATTTCTGAGCTTACTGGGACAACATTCTCACCCACTCCAGCAAAGGCATTATTACACTTAGAGCTTTCGATGCTTAAAAAGAAAGAACATAGATACATTGCTCTCCAGTGCCTGCTGGCCACTAAAATGGTGATTGCAAGAAGGTGGTTGAAACAAGAGACAATTAATATTAATATAGTAATCAATCAAATTAAGCACCAGAGCCAGATGGAAAGGGGATATTATTATGCTCATAATAAAAGAGACAGATATGTACTATTGTGGGGTAAATGGCTACAAATGTACCCTCAGGAGTAGGAGTAGATAGAATAAATTTGCGACCGGGGCCAGTCCGGGATTCGAGCTCATAGGGCGGGGTGGAGGGTGGGATATTGAGGGATAGGGATGAATTTGTACTATGTTTATTGCAGTTTCTTACAATGATTAATTAAAAAAAAAAAAAAAAAAAAATTTAATTTCACCGGATGATATCGCTGCCTTAAGCCATGCATTTGTAATATGAGGAATTTATGTGAGCGAGGGGAGTAAAAAGAGACAATGCTGGAGTTAAGGATTAGTGGGATAAAAGAGATGACAGAAGTTGAGTTATAAAGGAGAATGGTGTGCTGTGATGTAATGTTACAGTGCCAGAGTAATGAAAACCCTTTTGTCTGGGAGAGTATCGTTTTCAGCTGACCTTTATACTAGACCATCCATGTTTGGTTGACTATTTCCTTATAAGAGTACTGTGGTCTGCGGCTGGCAGAATGTAATAACTATTTTGCACCACCATCTATGGTGTTATGAGAACACAAAAACCAAACAAACAAGGTAATAGAGAAATGGAAGACAATTATAAATAGCTGCCCTTGTTGACATTTTGTGTGAAGAATGAAAATCAGGTTATCTATTTAATGGCAATTTTTCGAGAACAATGTAGATTTTAAATTGTATTCTGATTACAGTGGCATCTTGTCACTTTATCATGATATGTAAAAACTTTACTACTATTTACAAAGGTTCATGATTTCAATTCATCATGCTGTCAGTGATCCCTTGATAATATTCCAAGGTTATACTTAAAAATGACCGAAATCTTAATGGGGTCGGTCAACACACTAAGCAGTGAACTGTTGTAAACAGAAAACAGAATAGCAAAAATAAGGTATTAAAAGAGGAGTTTCAAAAAATTCTTCAGCTTCCATATGAACGCCACTATTAATTCCCTTTAAAATATTTGGTTTTCAGTTTACCACATTTCACCGTTCAGTGAGTATATCTTTAAATGGCACTAATCGATCACCCCATGCGTCTGATCAGGCTCTATCGGTTCTGACAGTCTCTAGTGCAGAATTAGACCTTTGCTTTTGATTGCCACCATGGCATGTGAAAATGGAGGATTCTCACTGCACTAGTGGTGACTAACTGTGGGAGACCAGAAGATAAACTGGAAAAACAAAAGTACATGCCACCGAAAAAATGTTAGAAGCACAAGTGAAAAAAAAATCTTAGAGGCATTTTAAAGTATTTTTCCTCTTAATAAACTATTATCAGTATATTATAACTATTGTACAGTTGTCAGGGAAGTTTAGGTACACTGACTTGTGAAGTCTTCTGTCCTTCAACCCTACTCCATAGGTTTAAAAGCATCTTGGGAAACATTGACCTTTTCTTTGCAAACTATATTTTTACACATTTGCTTTATTTAAATCCTCTTGACACAGTACAGCTAGTGAAATATGAGCTAATTTACAAGACTGTCTTTATAATTTATGATGGCAAAAAAGTGTAATTTCTGTTATCGATGCCAAATTACAGCTTTCCCCAGTAAACCATATACTAGCCAATATTTGTCTACTCTATTGTGTCTAACCAATTGAACTGCTCTACATGCTGCTATACTATAGATGCAAATGGGATCAATGTGGTTAAATAAGTTCCGTTTATAGTTTTAAAATGGTCTTCCATTTTATTTATTCCAGCTTTTGAAATAGGTCACCTCTTTATTTATCAAGGCAATTTACTTTCGAGAGCAAACAGTTTAGTTTTTCATTATCATTTAAGTTATCAAAACAAATAAGCAATGCAATGTACAAAGACATCAATCTGTACAACTCTGATGAAGATTCACACAGCTCAATGGCCACTGGAATTAAATGAGCAATTTTCTTTGCCCGTTAATTGTAAATAGATTAAGTGTTCTCTTTTTGCTGTCGCAGAGAGAGAACAAAAATCAATATGCATTATTTTGGTGCCATCTATTCCCTATGTTATACATATTTACAAAAAAACTTAAATATCAAGCATTGATGTAACTTGATGTCGAGTACAGAATAATTGTATGATGACAGCTTAGTTATGGGTTATAGGGCCTGTAATTACCCAACCATGTTACATCCATTAATTTACTCACTAGGAGTTTTACAATAATATAAAATGTGAATGGATAGTAATTAATGTACTTAAAATTTTTATGCATTTATTGCTCGAGTCTTCTTAATAAATGGCCTAATTCAAGACACTTCGAATTCTATAAAGGTCAGGAAATGCTATATTTAACCTTTAGAATTAGCAAAGCTTGTAACATCCACTTGTTCATTTGAGAGAACTGCTTTCTTCAAAGTCAAAGGACTTTATTCAGTTATGAGAGGCTATTAAATCTCATTGGCTATGGACAAAGTTACCAGCCATCTCTTTTTAATAAGGCACGGAATTAAAATGATGACATGTTTTGATATAGAGCATATAAATCACATTATTATTCTTACGATGGAAAATACCAATGATTTGGAATAAAGAATAACATTATTGTTCTTAAACTGGAGAAGTAAAATGGGTTATGGAAGCAAGGTTAAGGAAAAGTAAAATATTTTTCCTAACAGGTACTTTTTTTCCCCCATTGAACTTTCTGCATTACTACTGTTTTACTGTTTATTTACATTTAATTCATCTAGTTTCATGCATATGTATGACGGACACATAAAACGTTTACATACTGTCTAGAAAAAATTAACATGTGTTCATGGGTAAAAAAAAAAATATGTTGGTTCTCACTATTTCATGTATTGTAAGTGTAAATATATACATCTATGTAATGGTCTATCCATATGGGTATGGTTTCAGGAAATGGTAGCTTCAAAGTGAAGACAATATCAGGACCTTGTCCAGGGGGCACATAAAGAAAGGTTTGCCACAGGTCTTATTAACATTAAAGATGGCCCTGCTGTTATTTGAGATAAGGGAAGCTTTTTTTTGTCACCTTTGGACATTTACTACATTAAAGATATACTTTGTGCATTAGGTGATAAATCCACATCTCTTGTTATCTCAAGACTTCAACCACAGAAGTTCACTTGGGATCCTTTCATATGTTTAAAGATTGTATTCTATGTACTGTTCATTAATGGACAAATGTCATGCCATAAGTAACGTTAACTGAAATAAATGAATAATAAATGAATAACAAGGCTCCAGGGAGATCTTGTATACTGGGCATCTCCCTGCAGGCCTGTTACCAGTATACAAGCTGTGCAATGTATTAAGAGCATAATTTCACAAGGGACTACATTGGAGGAGGAGGGCCACAAACAATTTGGGTGCAGCGTGCTCGGGTCAAAGAGTCAAAGACCCTACCCAAGATATGAGGCAAGATAGTAAACATTACATGGGCAGCAATTGCTGCGAAATGGTAAAATAATGGAATATTTTGTAAAGGTATGTTTAAAAAAATAAAAATAAAACATGGCTTGCATATTAGGGCTTATTTCTTTAACCCCTTCTTAACGCATGGTGCTTACTTCCCAAATGACGTTAGCACCAAAATTACACTTTTAGTTCCTGGCCAGGAATACAATGGCAGAGAACCGATCTGGGTCTTAGTAGACCCTGCGGGTCCCTGCCAAAAGATGTCAAATAGGCGTGCCGAACCTGGAAGTTCAGGGACAGTGCGATTTGGTAAAATGTAGCTGTCGCTAGCTCAAAGTGGCCTCATCCGACAGGTGGGATCCCACTGCAAGTTCCTGCAGTGGGATCCAAGTACAGCTCATTATGGGGAGCTGTGATGAGCTGTTAAATGCTGTACATTCTATGCCGTCCTAGCATCGTTTAGGACCACTAAAATTAGGATGGCATAGAATGGTCCTAGCATCACTGAGGGGTTAACCCCTTTTTAATTTGTATTGGCTTCTTAATTATGTATTTGCTCTGTTGCCTTCATGTTTTTTTGTATTCATGTGCATCTGAAAGAGTTGAACACCTACTGAAAAGAGAATACAAAAAAATGAATAAAAAAATTACTGAATCCTTAGTTGGCTCTCTCCCCATTTACATTGTTAGTGTTTGTGTTTTATCTGCACTTTGACTGTATTACATTGTGATGAAAGTTCAATTTAATGAACTATATCAATAAATGATTTAAATTATTGCTCTGATATATTCCATAACATACAATAATAACAAAGTGTTTAACCGGTAAAGGTGTGTCCAGACATTCTATAATATGTAAGTACATTCTGAGGATGTGACTTGCAATCAGTAGGCCTATGATTAAGCGTCTTTTGGTGGAAAATTAATGAGGCAGTTAGCATGAGCCTCCACTGCACACATGTTGGTGTGTAGTATTTTTTATGTTTTCATGCTTGAAGAAAAATAAAGTTTTCGTTTTAGGTTTTCTCCGAGAGCACTCCCATCATGTTTTTGCACATTTGGAGAGAATATGAAGGTTTCTGGATGGTGATGCCCCACACGGAGAACCGGAGGTGAATGAAACAAAGTTAGTACTACACAATTTAATCTTCAATATCTCAGAAGTATAAAGGCCTGGGTCACTGTAAGCTGGACTTACAAGTCTGAGGATCGAACAAATTCTACACATATGAACATAACATTAAAGCAGTAAAGCATACAACTTTATAAGTGAATATGTACCTCAAAATGAAATCCACAGACTCCTCTGTCATCCGTTGTGTAAGATTTTCATGTGAAATAGGTTGCTGAATAATTTTATGGTTTCTCATCAAAAAGCAATTAAAGTAACGAAAATTCCAGAAAAACAAAACCACTAATCCGACCAGGAATATAAAAAATAACAAAAATGAACAAAGTATCTTCCAACGTATTATGATAATTCCTCTGCAAGTTAATAGTATAGATGTAACTAAGGCTACACATCCTGCTTGAAACAAAATTTTGATAAATTTTGCAGCTCCAGCCAGGAATACACTTCCATGTCCTGGAAGACAGTCTCTCAAATTCGTCATGGGCATTCCATAGAAGTAATCAAAACCAAAATGCAGGGGATGGTGGCAATGATCACTGCTGTGCTCACAATTGAGTCCCAGATGCCATTTTCCTAGAATAATAAAGCATATTTATGACACAGATTTTTTTTGTTGGTTGTTATGGTCAAAGAACTGAAAATAAATTCATATTAATGATCAACAGGTATTATGCTTGTCATTACAATACAATTGCTTGTAGAATCATAAAGATCTTATCCAGTAATAAACAAGCAACAACTAAAAAAACAAACAAAATCTGCCTCACAGGGAGCTATTAAAACTAATACTGCACCCAGAAGCTTTGTTTTAGTGATTTTGTTAACATTTATCAAACTCTTGCAACAATATACTTCAAAAAATGTAATTATCCTTGTCTCATTATTGCCACACCTGATATATAACTATTTGTGCTTTATATCCATACCTCACAAATTACATCTACCAGTCTTTTCATGAACTCGGTCTCCTCTTATATTGCATTAGCATCTTCTGTGTTTCTCTCTATAAGACTTCCCCCAGCACTTAGTGAAAAGGGATCTGTTTTTAGGAAAAGCTCCCAACCTCACCCAGTGATCCCTTTATATTACAATTAAATCAAATATAAATTAAACCAATAAAATATTTATTCGAAAATGTAATATTTCTATAGCTGACTGCATCACTTGTATAGCCTGCCTAAAACGAATAATACTAACGTTGTATTCTTTCATTACAGAATTTCAATTTAAAGATGTCTACACTTGATGCAATTTTTCAAGTTAACAAAATCTATTTTTTTCAGCAATTGTTTTTTAATTGCACTATTATCTGTATGACCTTCATGATACCAGATGGATTCCCATGTCATTTCTAAGATAAAGCCAACTTTTAACACCTCTTGGATCAGCTGCACCGATTTCTTTGAGGTCATTTTTAGTAACAAGGGTTTTCCACACCAGCATTGCCTAACATTCGTGATAGACAATGCAACAAAAAATAGGGAGGTCATGGTCAGCAGCATTAAACTGACTTAAGTAAGTAGAAAACCAAATAAGATGACTCTAAAAGCCTAAAACACAGCAATTACAGATATGTTGTAGCACCTAAAGGGTCAAAAACATTTTTTACTGTGAATTTAAAGACTGAAAAGTTATCTATCTTGTGTTAACATATTTGTTAGGCAAACACATAGATTAAGGAAAAAACGTGTTAAAATGTTTTTAAAATGTGTCTTAAACAGGACACATTTATATTAATAATGCGTTAAAACAATCATTTCCCCTTAATCTATACATTGTCTTGCATTTCTGTTAACATAATATATAAATAATTTTTTATTTCTCTATATTCACAGTATAAACTATTTTTAAATGAAAAACTTAAGAGGTAAAAATCTTAAGCACCACACGGCTTCACTTTAACAGTATCATGTCAGAGATATAATTGACAGCACATAGAATACGTGATGCGGGATTGACAAAGGGAAATTAAAACTTTAATGATCATGATAAGCAATTAATGATTTATTAATTTAGGATACATTTTTCAATGAATTTGGAATTCACAAGGAAATATCCTTACTCTTTTCCCTTGCCAACTATGAACTCGACCTAAATACGACAATAAATAAAATACAATTTTACATAGACTTAACAACTGATATTTATTTTTGAACAATATGGAAATCCTGCTACAGCCATCTTTTGGAGGACATTTCATCTGTCCTTTATCACTGCTATGACATCTCTATTAAGCTTGCTGTTAATTTTATAGCAGATTATACTGACCATTTATTAATGCCAAAATGATAATAGTTAAAAAAAAAAAAAGAAATTTGGATATTCCATACTTTATTTAAATGAATTAAAAAGCAACATATACTCTGTTTACACACAAATTTTAGGTATGTAAAATAAAATATACACTCCTTAATCATATTTTAAAGAACCACTCCAACGTGAAAATAACACACATTTTTTGCCTAATAAAGTTAAATAATTATAAAAAAACGTATGCCTTTATTAAAAGACATCATTATTGAGCCAGAGCTGCTTAGTGCCTGTGTTATACGCACACGTGAGTCTCCATTTCTGCCTGTGAAGCTGCTCACTTGGTTCACAGGCTGAGCAGAGTAACACGGGAAAAACACAGACATGTATGGTATATATGTGGCCATATAGTCATGCTCCTGCTGAAGGTCTTCGATGGAGGGTGTCACAGGAGATCTACTACGATGGACAGATCCTGCCCAGAATCAGTTCCATAGCGATGCTCCTCAGGTCTGACAACAATATAATTGATTGTTTATCCCGCTAGTTAACTCCCCCAACATATCGGACGAGACCAGTCATGTTGGTAAAACAAGACTCACATTTTATTAGCACACAACATAGAGAATATATACTGTACAACATCCAGATAACCAGAATTAAACAATAGGACTTAAAGGGATTACATTTAGCATACAGAAGAAAAAGATAACTAAATTTATTGACATGGAGGTGGCGACCAATCACCGGTGGGGAAGGTGTGGTCAGCAGCTGACTTGGCGGCACCAGGGAGATTTGAATTGGCCCTTTAACAAATAGTTACAGGGGGAAATACACAACATCTTAACCCAATATAGGCACATTTTCTTGGGAAACATAACTGGTCATGGTGGGTACCGTGACAGAGGGCTAGTGTCATTTTATTTTAAAGGAGTTCTGCATTAATTGTAATACACAAAAGACCTGTAAATCAGTCGCACATACAGTCGCACCAGTTACTTTAAAGGGACACTTTAGGCACCAAACTGGTTCAAAGAAGCAAAAAGCAAAGCATCCCAAATAAGAACTATAGTTGTTGTGTGTGCATACATATATTCCACAGGAGCCTAAACAAAGCATGAATCTGTTGGCTTTTTCCACCAGCTAGACATATATAGATTTTGCATGCTCCCCTAAAGAATGTTGAAAGCATTTGGGTCCTGGGGTCAAGTAGTTAATCCCATAGGAACTACCTTCATAAATGAATCATGAACACATGAATTATACATCCTGCAAGGCAGCATGTAAAAGTTATATGTGTACCTTAAAGAATGGGTGAATATTCACATGCATAGATGGAATCAGAACCAGGAGGAATTAAGGTAAGATCTAAGCCAGTTAATAGCAAGAAAACAAGCAACTCAGAAAGTGTAATTGAGAGGCATAGTGTACAAGTAACAAAACAGTGGCTTAGAGAGTGGGTCTTTAAAATGTAAACTATGATGTAGGAACCTGTCAAACCTATTTATATTTTTACACTATTAAAGGCTTAATGCATAACAGTTACGTTGTAAAAAAAAAATGGACTTGACAAGCATATAATTTTGAATTTCAAAACAAAAAATTTAAATCTGGGTAGTTCACAAAAGATTTTGCGTTTTAAAATGTCAAAATAAGTCTGTTCGACTAAGAACAACAATTTTCCTTTCTTTTCCTAAACTTAAATGGAAACATCAACCAGAAAACTAAATTCACAAATCACTAACCACCTGTGGAAAATAATGATCTGTAGTCTTCTAAGGCAGAACCTGTACTTCAAGAACATTTCATCTGTTTAACGTGTGCAATAAACAAAAATTCAACATCTACGAAAGACTAGATTTGTCATTTTAACACATACATATTACAGATACCGATGTATTTAATTTACTATGTGCAATGTTTTCAATGTAAGAGTATATATCATAATTTTTTCCACAAACTGTTGGTATTGGTGCTACGTAGCAGACACTTCACTACATTTATTTTGCTATATTGCATAAAAAAAAGGTTCCGAACTATGTCAAGAAATCCTTTTAGTAATTGTTCTGATATATTCCAGAATACACAATAATAATAAAGTGTATAACCGTTACATATACAATACTTTGCAAATGTGTTAGGCAGGTTTGATAAATGCTGTAAAGTAAGAATGCTTTCAAAAATAGTAATGTTAATAGTTTATTTTTATCAGTTAACAAAATGCAAACTGCGTGAACAGAAGATAGATTTAATAAATCAATCCAATATTTGGTGTGACCAGGGGCGCAGCAGATGTGCGCTGAACTGGCAGCACACCAACCCAAAAAAGATCTGAGAGGCTGATGGCAGCAGTGAATCTGGCATCAGAGTCACTCACTCTGTTGCCAATTCGACCAGCACGAAAAGTATACAGAAATAACACACACAGAGGATACGCACCTGGGCATGACCACCCTTTGCCTTCAAAACAGCATCAGTTCTTCGAAGGTACACTAGCACAATGTCAGGGATCAGCAATTGAATATGTAGGTTTAAACACAATCATTAACTTAAAAAGAGCAATATAGGAGAAATACATCTGGGTGAGGAATAGCATTTTTTCTTCTGTTCATTCACTTTGCATTTTGTTAACTGATAAAAGTATACTCCTTTTAAGTAAACAGGTCTTTTTATGAAATCATTCTTACCATATAAAAATATGTCACACCTGGCTAAAACATTTGCACAGTACTGTATATTTTTAGATATTCTCTGATTTTCCCTTTACTTTTGTCCGATATCCAGTGGATGTTACTCAGTTTAATGGTACTCGTTTTATCGGTCTCGGAAGTATGAAGAGCTAATTCGCCACCTGCAAGGAGTTTGACCTACAACTCTGAGGATTGTAAATAAAACATGGTGGTTCAAATTCAGGTGTAGCCATCAACATTGTTCATGATGAATATTTACTGGATTTTGGGATGATGCTGACACTTCCCTGGGGAGTTCTGTTAGGAGGGGAGTGTATCACTGGAGCTGGAGGGAGGAGTCTGTACCGACAGCCCTATATAACCCCAACAGACACTTCATTCATTACTGGATATTACGCTGCTAAGTTTGTTCATACTGCTTAGTTCAGAGTTCCCTGATACTATCCCTACCTGCAGTGTTTTTTTTCTTGATTGTGGACCCCTCTGACCTCTCCTACCTTTACTCGGCTTGTCTTCAAATTTGATCCTTTGCTGCCTGTACCGAACTCTGCCGGCTTAGACATTTTGACTCTTTGCTGCCTGTCCTGAATTGCCTGTTTTACCAATTTGCTCGTGCTTTGGGCAGGAGGCCCAAAGCACGAGCAAATTTAACACAAAGTTAACACCCTGCTCTATGCTCCCAGCCGAGCCTGACAACTATTTATGTTCTGTGCTCTCTCCTATGTTTGTACATTTTTTCATTGATTTACTAAATGTTGCCTTGAGAGATCACTCAGATTAAGATTATAGCATTTTTGGACGGGAGCACATTGATTTATATATACACTTTTTCTTTAATGGGGGGATGAGTATATTAACATTTCTTTATGAAATATACCTTTTCATGCATCAATACAGAATAAATCATACATAATAATAAAATATATAGATCCACAATACAATTATTTGACTCTTCTAATCAATGAATGTAATGTGTTTTGCATTAATTACACACATGCATTTTATGTTGGTGTATCATTTAGCTGGAATTAATCACTGAACATTTAATTATCTAAGAGAGAGTAAGTTCTTGTTCATGAAAGTTTTTTGTCATTTTCCTATAGAGCATTAATGTTACTACTCTAACCAAAATTATCCTCAGAATGTACTGTTAAAGCAGCTTTATCCCATTTTAAAAGATCCTTGTCTTTGGCTAACTATTTCCCTTGAATACTAAACACTAAATTCTGTAAAACCAGAGGAACAGAACTTTTCCATTCTTTCTGTACCTGCTGAGCAAATTCCTAATGCAACATTTTTTGGTATTTGCATATCCTAAATTTCAAATATGTGTCTTTGCCAATTATTGAAAGAAAGTGTTAGTTTGTCAGGAATTATTTCCCAGGAAAGTAAAAAAGTAAAAAAAAAATTGAAAACTCAACTCTGCTTGTGACAGTTACTGAAATAACCTTTTTTAAAACTTGGGCCCTAATCTAGTTATTTTTATTTTAATCAGAAATGTAGAAGAATCAAGTTCTGTTTCTTTAAATTATTCATCTTTTTTTTCTTGCATCTCTTAAAAGATCTACAGGGCATTAATATGCAGCTCCAACAGATCAATGTCATGTCAGAGTTTCCTTTTATTTCTTTTATGGGAAATGTATTCTATTTTAGACTTTTTTAAATTAAATTCATGTCATAGCCATGAAATGTAGATTCAAATATTTAATATTCGATTTTTATGTAAGCAACATCTAACATCAAGCAACATCTTGATGTTTATTTTTCCATATGATAACAAAAAGTAGCATGATTCAAATTAACAGTACAAAAATCTAATTGTCGCCTCAGATGAGTCTGGAAAAACTGTTTTTTTCTGGCTTTCTGATGATAATAATAATTATCAATAATAATCAGTAATAATAACAGAAGGAGAGTGAATGATGTGTTGCATGACTGATACTACAGATCAAAATCAGTGGACACGTTTTGGAGAACCTTTAGAAAAAAATGATATGAGCATAATTGTTTTAATGATTCATACATTGGGATATCCTTCAAGGGTTATTAAAAACTCTACTCCAATCTGTATTGGTCTGGTTGTTGAAATAGACCTTGAAATATAGGGAGCTTTGATGTGAAGTTCTCCAAACTTCTTTGTCTTGTGTTGGGATGGTTGATGGCGATTATAATGTTGTTTAAAAACATTTTTGCAGATAAGGATTGTAATATGTATATGTGAGATTTTTTAATTGATTTCAGTTTAATAAAGGAGAGTCGTTCACCTTCTTATAACAATTGACCAAAATTGGAGATTCCTTCATTTACCCAAGGAGTAATCTATTTTCAGGATGATAATTGGAATTTTAGAGGAGGACTATCAGAGCTGCGTGGCTCGTAGTTGCAAGTGTTATTAACCTTTATCATAGTGTCATATTATTTATTGTGTCACTTCTCCAATAGGTGCATAATGCGATCTGACTTCACTTCTATGAAGCTGGTGCCAAAAGTGCTCTTCCTTTCCCATGCCTAAGGTCTTGCAAGATATGTCCATCTAAGAAGACCACAGCTTTGCTGGAAAGGGGAAAAACCTGACATGGACACCACAATTTTGGCAAGGATAGGAAAATGTGTTATTGACCTTAGAGAGAAAAAAAGGTCACACCACTCATTTACCTTAGATTAGAAGGTTTAAACTGTATGAATGACATATGCACCAACAAAACAGGTGTGGAACACCATCTCTGAAAAGGGAATAATGACAAAACATTTATAAAATGATTTCTGTTCTCATGATTTAGTGACTTTTTAAATGAGATTTCTATTATGTTTGGTTTATAACATATTACCAGGTACACAGGGTAAAAACAAATTACCGGTATTGAAATGAGCACTGGTATTGGTCTGACAAGTTACCAGACAAGTCAATCATTTTTTTGCATACCTCCTATTTAGAAGGGACAGTCCCTATTTTGCACCCAAATTCCTCTGTCCCTCTTTCCTCATGTATATTTCCTCTTCTCTGGGAGCTCAGAAATGTATCTTCTTTTCCCTTAAAATGTCTGTAATGTCCCTAAGTGGCTTCATTATTTTCCATTGATTTTAGGGTCGCCCATGCTAGGTCTGGTACAATTTGGATTATGTTTCCCTCATAAAGGGTTGGTCTCCGTGTGCTGCTTTTAAAATATTGTTCTTCATTATATATGAATGTAGGCATCACACTATGTTCCTTGGTTTAAATACCTCACAATTCTTGGGTCTCAGGGCTCGATGTAAACAATCTTTTGCAATTGATGTACTGAGATCCGAGTTTAACAGTTTGTTAAATAGACTTCCCGATATTATTGGTAAACTTTGCCTCAGGTTTACCTCTGATTCTGAGGTTATTGCGCCTCCCTCTGTTGTCTAATTCCATCATTTGAAATTTGTAAGGTTATTGATCTCTGCTGTAAATGTTTTTGTTCCATGGCAAGGAATACATTTCTTAATGTTCCTTGTTCTGTTTCATCCGCCTGCAGGAGAAAACCCTGCTGCCGTAGATCATCTTTTGAGTTCCATAAGCTCATCTCAAAGGGCTTCTTCAATCTGAGTCAACACCCTCGTTATCTCAGTTTGAAGCTGTAAAGCAACATTGTCCAAATCTGACTTTGTCAGTGCTTCCCTCCTTGGTACATAACCTGGGGGCTCCATGAGATTATCCCCTTCAGTCTTTGTAATTGCCGGTGTACCAGAGTCTGAGCTATCTCCTTCTGAGGATTGAACCACTATTGATTCCAGTTCACCTCCTTCAGCTGAACACACAGGGACCAGGTCCGATGTAAGAGTATATTTATGTTTGGTTCTCTGTGGTCTCACTGCCGATGGAGTATGCGGGTGCCTGAGAGTTAGTTTTTTGGATGGGTTGCCAACATTCGTTTTGGCACCTTAGTTGGACCTATTTTGTGGTTCAAGTGGCAGCCTCCATCCCCTTCTGGACACTCCCCCTCCCTCTCACTTCCCCTTTCATCCATTTTATTAATGTGTCCTCTACTGTTCCATCACATGCCTATTCTGCAGAGACAAGGGGAGTGAGGGGGTTAAGAGACAGACAAGGGGAGGGGGGAGAGAGAGAAAAATGGGGGCAAGGGAAAGAGAAAGGCAGCATTGGCACATAAAAAGAAATACAAACTAGAAATACATTTTTTGATATCATAATTTTTTATTAGAAAAGCAATTTACATATGAATATATACAAGTTGAACTTTTTTCCTATAGGGTAGTCTTATATTCAGGCTTTTAGTTTTTTTCCTAATGGAATATCCAAAGTTTGGGGGGTCGTCTTATAATCAGGGTCGTCTTATAATCGAGCAAATACGGTATGTGCTATCGTTGTAGTTCAATGGTAATAGCAGTCAGAATTCTAAATGACTTTTTTGTGTGCAAGCAATTCTAATATACATGCTGATGATGTCTTAAACTCGGAGCTACGTTTGTTGTTTGAGGTGACTAAATGAAAGTAAATGTAATGAATTAAATATATCATTCATATTAATCAGTTAATTCTGAAATTACTCATTATAAAAAAAAATGAATAATATAAATGTTGAAATTGGCTAATGAAATAAACATGACAGTATTAAAATCAGATCAATCTTGATGCATCCGCAGCTTTCCTTGGTGTGTAGTGGGGGCAGCTGGAGGATTTCTGTGTGCTGCTTAGTGTGCACAGCGTTTCACCTCAGATGTCCCGGTGGAAATGTCGGGCAGCATCGGAGGACATCTGGGCTAACACCTTCTGAAGATTGAACCACTATTGATTCCGGTTCATCCCCTTCAGCTAAACGCACAGGGACCAGGTCCGATGTAAGAGTAGATTTATGTTTGGTTCTCTGTGGTCTCACTGCCGATGGAGTATGCGGCTGCCTGAGAGTTAGTTTTTTGGATGGGTTGCCAACATTCGTTTTGGCACCTTAGTTGGACCTATTTTGTGGTTCAAGTGGCCGCCTCATCCCCTTCTGGACACTCCCCCTAACTCTCACTTCACCTTTCATCCATTTTATTAAGTGTGTCCTCTGCTGTTCCATCACATGCCTATTCTGCATCCTTTGATGATGTGGATAGAAAACGTTGTTACACAAAAAGGATGGCTGACCATGTTCGGATTTGAAATCCAACAATGGCTGGCTCAGGCCTGCTTTGCACATCTCTGCTGATCTGCCTCATCTCACTTAAAATGGTAAGATTACCATTACAGACCTCCTTTCTAGTCTATCATTCATTTGCATAATAAAACACAGTCAAAGTTATATTAACGGATATTAGAACTATCAGAATAATTATGTGCGATTGTTGAAGTTCAATGGTAATAGCAGTCAGAATTCTAAATGACTTTTTTGTATGTAAGCAATTCTAATATACATGCTTATGATGTCTTAAACTCGGAGCTACGTTTGTTGTTTGAGGTGACTCTAAATGAAAGTAAATGTAATGAATTAAATATAGCATTCAAATTAATCAGTTAATTCTGAAATTACTCATTATAAAAAAATGAATAATATAAAAGTTGAAACTGGCTAATGAAATAAACATGACAGTATTAAAATCAGATCAGTCTTGAACTAATGGGGGGGGGGAAACAAGACACATTAATGACAAACATTTTTACTTATGACAGTTATATTTTTTAAATAAATTAATATTTGAAAGCATAATTAACAAATCTGATTTTGGACACAGATAATTTGACTGTTAAAAGTACACTATCAAGTAAAACATGGCAAATTCCCAAATTAATCGAAATCGAACCTGGCAGACTTGACAGATGTGAGTTTGCAGTCACACAAACCACTTCCTTGTGGCCCATGCTACAGGACAGCCAGAACCAAATAGACCCAAGTGTATTTTATACTAACATTGCTACTACATTTTACATTTGTTAGCTGGAAGGCAAACACATTTTTAAATGAGTATATCAATGTGGGAGTGCATTTAAGAGTACATAGGTAGAATTGGAACATGTATAAACTTGTAAAAATAATCATGTACCTTCCACACATATACAGTGGGGCAAAAAAGTCAGCCACCAATTGTCTAAGTTCTCCCACTTAAAAAGATGAGAGAGGCTTGTAATTTTCATCATAGGCACACTTCAACTATGAGAGACAGAATGGGGAGAAAGAATCCAGGAAATCCCATTGTAGGACTTTTAATGAACTAATTGGTAAATTCCTCTGTAAAATAAGTATTTGGTCACCTACCAGCAAGCAAGATTTCTTGCTCTCACAGACCTGTAACTTCTTCTTTAAGAGGCTCCTCTGTCCTCCACTCGTTACCTGTATTAATGTCACCTTTTTTAACTTGTTTTCAGTATAAAAGACAAATATCCACAACCTCAAACAGTCAGGACTCAAATCCTGCAGTGCCAGAAGTGTCCCCCTGCTTAAGCCAGTACATGTCTGGGCCCGTCTGAATTTTGCTAGAGAGCATTTGGATGATCCAGAAGAGGATCGGGAGAATGTCATATGGTCAGATGAAACCAAAGTAGAACCTTTTGGTAAAAACTCAACTTGTTGTGTTTGGAGGAGAAAGAATGCTGAGTTGCATCCAAAGAACACCATACCTACTGTGAAGCATGGGGGTGGAAACATCATGTTTTGGGGCTGTTTTTCTGCAAAGAGACCAGGATGACTGATCCGTGTAAAGGAAAGAATGAATGGGGCCATGTATCATGAGATTTTGAGTGAAAACCTCCTTCCATCAGCAAGGGCATTGAAGATGAAACGTGGCTGGGTCTTTAAGCATGACAATGATCCCAAACACACCGCCCGGGCAATGAAGGAGTGGCTTCGTAAGAAGCATTTCAAGGTCCTGCAGTGGCCTAGCCAGTCTCCAGATCTCAACCCCATAGAAAATCTTTGGAGGGAGTTGAAAGTCCGTGTTGCCCAGCGACAGCCCCAAAACATCACTGCTGTAGAGGAGATCTGCATGGAGGAATGGGCCAAAATACCAAAATACGCAACAGTGTGTGAAAACCTTGTGAAGACTTACAGAAAACATTTGACCTCTGTCATTGCCAACAAAGGGCATATAAAAAAGTATTGAGATCAACTTTTGTTATTGACCAAATACTTATTTTCCACCATAATTTGCAAATTTTCTGTATTTTTTTTCTCATTTTGTCTCTCATAGTTGAAGTGTACCTATGATGAAGTGTGGGTAATTGGCATGATTCTAATGTCATAAACCAGTTTCATAGAAGAAGTTGTACAATTCAATACCCAACATTGAATATGACCTTACCTATAAGCGCAGTGGAGTATCCTTGATTCTTTAAAATGTTAGCAAATGTTATTTCATTATTGGGAAGTCCACCGGAGGCAGCAGAAACTATGAATACTCCTATCCTATTCCTAGAAGCCATACCTGAATAAAATAAAATGAAAACATGATGTAAATAATAACAGTTTACAGTAGTTGGGTTTCAGAATCGTCAGTAGAGCTCAAATCTCACAAAGTTTATTTGGTTGCATTGGACATGGTCTTTGTCTCGTCTATTGTTACTGCTTCAAAAAGTGATGTACCTCAAAAATATTGATTTATAAATACACGGAGGCTCCTATTATGCATTTAACTTTTCCTGTAATTCCCTCAGAAGCAAAATAGAATAACATGGAATGAATGAGAAAAATTTTAACCAATCAAAAACATCAACATTAAACCCTCCCTCCCTTAGTATAAAAAGCCCATGTCCAATCCAATTCTTCCTCTTTCTTTGCTGCTTCCCTCAGCTATGTGAACTTTTATTATTCTCTAGTGTTGTTAAGTTTACTATGTTAAGCTTTACACTAGGTTTATACCCAATTTGTTTGTCCTTGACGACAAAGGACGTGCCAGGCAAGTCCTGGGAGAAACTCCCTGGCACGTCCTGCAGTGAATGAAGCGGTTTTCGCGATCAACGATTGCGAAAACTGCTTTAACAGTGCCAGCACCGAAATTTCTATTTTGGGACCCCCACGATCGCCCCATGGAGCGATCGTGGGGAGCCATATTGATGGAGCATGCTGCTCCGTCAATATGGCTAAGCCCTCTGCCGGTCTGAGCTTCGGAAGTGAAAGTAACTTCACTTCCGTCGCTCTGAATATGCTACTTGACTGCCCCTAGTGGTAGTTTAGTAGCATTGCAATGGAAAATATTTTAAATACATATTTAATTAATTAAAAACAGGTTATATAGCTATATTAGCCTATAGGGTTAAAATTAAATATTTTTTAGCATAAGGGATAGGGTATAAGGGATAGGGTTAAAATTAAATTAAAGTTAAAAAATATTAAGGGATATAATAAGGATTATAGTTGGGGTTAAATTTAGTGTTAGGGTTAAATTTTGGGTTCGGTTTGGGGTCAAAAGATCAATATAGGAAAAAACAAAAAAACACTATTTTTGGTTTTTGCCCCATAACTCGCAAAACATATACCGAAAAATATGGAAACATGCATATTTTTGAACTTGGGAGAACATTTAGAAACTATTTAGATGGGGTCTTTTTTAATGATTTTATTTGTGTAAATTATATTTTAGGTCAAAGTTAGAAAAAGTGTTTTTTTTTTAATTTTTCATCATATTTTATGATTTTTTTTGTAGTAAATTATAAGATATGATGAACATAATGGTATCTAATGAAAGCCCTTCTTATGACGATAAAAACAACATATAATTTGTGTGGGTACTGTATGTGAGAAAGAAAAAAATTACAGCTAAACAAACACACGCTAGAAATGTCAAAACGGCCATTGTCAGCAAGGGAAAGTCAAGGTGAAAATGTCTTGTCACTAAGGGGTTAAATTACCATAAATGTGTATGTTTTTTCTGTACTTTTGTTTTGGCTTAAGGGTGATTATACCTTCCCTCCCCTCCTTTTGTGTACATTCTGACAGCGTTTTTGCTGTTCTCCACTTGCTCATTTGACCAGAAGCTTCAACCTCTCTCCTCGTCTGGCCGTTTTTTCTGTCAGTTGTTTTCTTCAGCCATCGTGCAAGTACAGAGTGTGTGACGGCCATCTTGGGGAAGCCTTTAGTTTCATTTCTGCAGTGATCGCGCATGCGGGTATAAACAAAATGCACATGACGGCCATTTTTTTGGAGCTCGTGTATGTTTTATACACAGAGCTCCGTTAAACACCATCTTATCGGAGCCTCATTGTTTTTCCCGCCTCCCCAATTGACCTGCCCCCGTTTTGGCACGTAGAAGGTCTGTTTTGTGCAGCAGTGAGCTACTCCTGTGGGAAGTATATCTTTTACTTAGTTTTATCATCTATTCTGGTGTTTTTCTGTCATTACAGTCTCTATTACTGCTCTGACTGTTGGGCTGGGCATATAAGTCATATATTTGTATATATTTTTTTTCTTTGTAGCTTTATATTTGTTCTCCTCGACTTACTTATCTTTTTCATACTTGCTGGGTTTGATTTGCATTTTGTATTGCAGCATACTAAAGACTCTGAGAATGCAGGGACGTCTTATCCCCAGGAGGTCCCTCATCACAGAGTTCCCCAACTGATTTTTTGGGTTCCCAAAAATTGCAAGATCTGTTGGATGCAACTATGGCGAAATCAATCTCCCAAGCCGTTCATTCGGCTATGGGTCTGATGTTGACCAATCAGGCGTCTTCCATTTCTTCAACTTTAAAAGCTGCTCAGGACCCTCAACATGTTATAGAACCCAGCAAGCAGGCTTTCGGCCGTAAGGCCACAGCCAATGGTAAGCATGCCCTCAAACCTTTATCACCGGACATGTCACGTCATGTCACAGATGGTGCGTTACCGCACAAAACAGCCTTGCATCAGGCAAAATCAATGCGTACATGGAAAAGGGCTAGAGCCCTGCAAGATGGGAACTCAGAGTCCATGTCAGAGGGGGTATCTATTGGTGTAATTTGATTCTGACCATGAAGATGCCGACACAGACATTAAGTTTCTTTTTGATTCTGAAGGGGATACCCCAATTATTAGGAGCCAATTAAAGGCTGATGATTGTGTCCTAGACCCTAGTGGTATTTGATCCCGAACAGCTTCACCATCCTCGATCCACAGAGTGGGTGCCTTCCACCCATGTGGCAGAGAATGTTGCCATGAGAGTGCGTAAGCCCTTAGACAAGCCCACGAGAGACAAGCTGAAAGCAGAATGCCCCAGACCCACAGTACCTAATTCGGCCTGCAAGACCCCGGAGGTCGACCCCAAAGTGGCTCAATTCCTGACCAAAACAGGTTGGAAGCCCCGTAAAGGCATAGATTACTCACTTCGTAATTGTCAGGACAGGGTCTTAGATGTTATGGGACCACTGACAAAAAATGTTTGAACTGGTCGAGTCAGCTGCGGCTCAGGGCACCATGGTAGACCCAGAAATCCTAAGAGGATGGGTTCAAAGGGCAATCTGTTTTGTGTGAAATGCCAACAAGGCTTTAGCTTGTGAGCACAGGAAAGCAATCCTGCTTAAAATAGGGCCCAAGTTAATCAGTATGGCATCTTCTGAACCTGGGCCTAAGGCCAATGGGATGCTTTTCAGTGATACGTTCGTCAAAGACCTAGGGTCTTTCGTCCAAACCTTTTCTGCATTAGACAGGGCACAGACTACTATGCGAAAGGTTTTCCAGCCTAGGGTTTTTCACAGGGCCGGCAGAACTAGAGGCCATCTGGCCGGCCGTGGCAACAGGGGTCTCCCATGCAACCCCAGGGGCCTCATACAACAGAGACCAGTGGTAATGCAAGAAGTTAGGGCACCTACCCCTCAATTCTTACCACAGAGAGGGCGCCCCTGGCAGAACAGAGGTGTTCGCGGTTCATTGCAACACAGACGGACGTACGGTAAGTCATGTTTCTTTTCCCCAAATTTGTCACAGGATGGTAGGGGGAAGAATGGCTTACTTTGTAGACAATTGGTACAGGATCACGTTAGATCCCTGGGTGTTACAGACAGTAAAAGGTTTTTGCATAGATTGTGTAACATACCCACACCAAAAGGTATCCCCCAAGAAGTTGATTTTGTCAAGCAAAGATCGTCACCTCATAGACTTGGAAGTCAAGGCCTTGATTGCGAAAGGGGCTGTCATACCAGCTGATCAGAGCAGAACCGGGTTTCTCAGCAATATATTTTTGGTACCTAAGAAAGGTGGAGGTTCTCGTCTGGTGATCAACCTTCGCCCACTGAACGAGTTTGTGCGATACCAACATTTCAAGATGGAAGGGATTCAATGTATTTGAGTTCTTTTATGCCTCGGGGATTGGATGGAAAAACTGGACCTTCAGGACGCATACCTGATGGTCCCATTGCTCGAAGATCATCAAAGGTATCTCCAGTTTCTATGGCACGAAAAAATCTGGAAGTTTGTATGCCTGCCATTTCGTCTCTCCTCCGCTCCTTGGTGCTTCACATTACTAAGGCCGGTGGTAGGACATTTACGCAGGAAAGGTGTCAGACTCATTATCTACCTAGACGACATGCTCATCATGTCGCAGGACATAGGGTCTCTACACCTTCATATGTCATGGACGGTCGATCTTCTACAAAGTCTAAGTTTTCAACTGGGACAAATCCATGCTAAATCCAACACAGCGGATAGAGTTCCTAGGTTTCATGATCGACTCCATACACGGTACTCTACAACTACCGAAGGAGAAAATCAAGACCATCAGCAAAGAGATAAAGGGCGCTTTATCGAAACCCACATTGACAATTCGCCATTTGCTCCGAATCATAAGTCTATTGTCGGCCTCTATACAGGCAATATTTCCCGGGCCACTACACTACCGAGCACTTCAACGACTCAAAGCTCGCTCATTACACCAAGGTTGGACGTATGATCGGACAGTACCTTTGGATTGCGAGGCATCGGAAGAACTGAAGTGGTGGCTACGACACATGGAGGCCTGGAACGGCAGAGCAATATTCAGTTCATCCCCAGATCTAGTGATCACATCCGATGCCAGTCTACGCGGATGGGGAGCCACCTGCGGCTGCTTGTTCACCGGAGGACGATGGTCTCTGCGGGAGCAAGAATTACACATCAATTGTTTGGAGGTCTTGGCAGGTACATTCGCAGTCCGAACTTTTACAAACAATTTAGCGAATTGTTCAGTATTACTTTGTATGGACAATGTGTCAGTGGTGCGTTACATCAACCACCTGGGAGGCACGAAGTCTCCTGCCCTCAAACATCTGGCAATGGAATTTTGGCCTTTTTGTCTGGAACACAATGTTTCTGTCCAAGCCATGCACATTCCAGGGCTAGAGAATGCAGGAGCAGATTGAGGTTCATGACACCTCAAGGATACAAGCGATTGGCAGCTCCTTCCATTGATTTTCCAGAAACCTCAAAGGCTATGGGGTCCATTGGACATCACCTTGTTTGCCTCCCGTCTAAACACACATCGTCCAAAGTTCTACAGTTGGAGACTGGATCCCGAAGCATTGGCCACGGATGCGTTTCTACAGATCTGGCCAAAAAACAGACACTACGCGTTTCCTCCTTTCTGCCTCATAGTCAGGACGTTAGTACATTTGCGAAGATCAAAGATGTCGATGATCCTAATCACACCTTGGTGGGACTCCCAACCATGGTTTCCAATGCTATCGGAGATGTTGATAGACTGGCCTCGCATTTTCCCCGTAGTGCAAGATTTGTTAACGGACTCAGAAGGGAATCAGCATCCGTTAGTCCAAACAGGAAGCCTGATACTGATAGCATGGTTGCTTTCAAGGGACCCTGGTGCATACCAAACGTTTCACAGTCAACTAAGACACTCCTGGCAGGTGCTTGGGCACCAGGCACTCGAAAGTTATACGGAAATGCCTGGAAGTCATGGGCTCATTGATCCGTGGAACAGGGTATGGATCCTGTATCTGCATCTGTAACTGATGTTTTAAACTTTCTGACCTTCAGGTACAACAATGGTTTGGCATATAGGTCGATTAATGTGTTGCGTTCAGCTATTTCTGCGGGCCATGAAGGTTTTGGTTCAATTCCGGCAGGCAAACACGTACTGGTATGCCGTCTGCTGAAGGGTATGAGATTATCAAGACCACCGCTACCGAGATATTCTAACCTTTGGAACATTACGTTACCATTGCAATTGTTAGAAAATTAATAAAGAACTTTCATTAAAACAGTTATCAGCAAAACTTGTTTTTCTTTTTTGTCTGATCTTATGTAAACGGGTAGCGGATGTTAGGGCGTTAGATATAAGTTCATGGTCTTTCTCACCAGATGGGGTCTCGTTTGATATTTCAAAAAGGATTAGAACCTCGATTAAATCAGTCTCTTACCCCGCTTTCCCGTCACATCCGCAACTATGTCCTATTTTATGCCTGAAAGAGCATGAATCTCGAACTGCCCAATTGCGTCAATCAGGGCATACAGAATTGTTTCTTGCCCTACGTAAACCTCATACCCCAATATCGAAAGGATCGTTAGCCAGATGGGTAAAATGGATTCTGAAAGAATCTGGCGTAGATACAAATGGTTTTGGACCTCATTCAGTCAGAGGAGCTATGGCTTCAAAAGCCTTCAGTTTAGGTTGTAGATTGGAAGATATTATGAAGGCGGCGGATTGGTCCAGGGAATCCATGTTTAGAGAATTCTATTTCAAACCATGCACTCATTTTGCATCTGTTGTTATTAATCAGCTTTAAACTTGCATAATAGGAGCCTCCATGTTTTTATAAATTTTAAGATTTTGCTAAGTCATGACTTAAAGTTCTTATGTTTTCATATTTATGGTAGTATTTTGTAAGTATTATAAAACTATTTGTAGTATATAACCCATTTTCTTTTTCCTTCCTCACAGTTTGAAGAGTTCCCGTCTAAGGTCTCAGTTATAGTTCATCGTTTGACCTTTTGTTCTATGTTTTCATTTTCACGAACTATCTAACTGGAGTGAACGATTGATGAATGGATACGGTCAGAACATCTGAATAGTTTCATCAAAGAAAGAGGAAGAATTGGATTAGACATGGGGTTTTTATACTAAGGGAGAGGGGGGTTAATGTTGATGTTTTTGATTGGTTTAATTTTTTCTCATTCATTCCATGCTATTCTATTTTGCTGCTGAGGGAATTAAAGGAAGAGCTAAATGCATAATACTCACCTCCGTGTATTTATAAATCATGACTTTACGTCATGACTTAGCAAAATCTTAAAATTATCCTATTGTTGAATTAATCCTGAACACTGGTTCCCAACCAGGATGGCATGTAATGTTTGTATATTCAATATACTTTATTGTTCCAAACTCACTAACAGAGGACGCTGTTAAATGAATGAATTGCCTAGTTTACAGAGGGTATCTATATAATGCCTTTGATGACTTAGGGTGGGGCTTTGATTCAAATTGTCAGAGGGCATTCTCTCAAAAAGGTTGCTGTAGCTTTGAGTCATTGTAAATTGATTCTCACAATCAACTGCGTTGGCTAATTTTTTTCTAATTTGACTAGAGTTTGAAATTCCTGTCTCAATTCCATGCAATTCACTCTTTATTGAGTAGACCGTAGAGAGAGGTGTTGCTGTGTAGCCTGAAGATAAAAGATAGCACTTTTCAGTGCACCTCCAGATTTGTCAATCTGTCCCCAATACTTGACACTGCATCTCCAAATTGTTAATCTGCCCCCACATTGACCAATCTGCCACCACACTTGCAAATTTGTCGATTCACCCCCATATTTCTCTGGTAGGTAGTGGGAGCAGCTGGAGGATTTCTGTGTGCTGCTCAGTGCGCACAGCGTTTCACCTCAGATGTCCCGTTGGAAGCGTATGCTGCACTGGAGGACTACCATGCACACTGAGCGGCACCGAGTCCTCCCAAATTATCCACTAGGACTCTACAATCAGTTAAATACTGTACTTTATTGTATTGTATGTAAATTACCGTACCTGACCTTACTGGATATCTGCCTGTCAAGAATGCTGCTCGACTTGGAGTACATAAAGGTGATGCCGCCAAATGTTGCATAAGCTTCACACCTTCTTTAGCTAATCTGTCAATATTTGGTGTCCTGAGGAAGATAAAATGTTATTCATATTTCTTGGTTAAAAAAAAAAAATCCATAGCATGTCTAGTATAACGACAAGAGGTGAATGGCACCAGACACCCAATATTCTCCCTTGAAAGCAGCCTTAAAGGCAACAACTAATGATTAAAGGCAAGTAAGTCATAGCCAGACAGATCATGGCAACAATGGGGTGCCAACAGTAGCCATATCTTTAAACTCTTTCACAGTGTTTCTCCTCACCTAAACCTTTCCACACAGAATTATTCTTCCACAATTCTTGCTGCCCATCTATCACATTAATTATGTTTTCTTATTTGTATTTTCCCCCCTCTTCATTACCCTTCCTTATTGCCTCATGCATAACATGCTTTACTTTCTCCCACTCTCCATTCCCATAATTTTCCCTCTTCCTTCACTATACTGTATCCTCTGCGATCTATCTTGTTCTCCCTCAATATACTTGTTCCACATCCACATCCTCTTTTGTCCATGCTTGTCTGCTCAGCAATAGTTTGTTCTTCTGTTTTTTGACACAATGGTATAAGACATATATTTTCCCTGAGACTGTTATATGCACCCATTTGGCTGTCTGAGCATTATGAAAACTGTATGGCACAGCAACTGCATTGCCATCGTAAAATCTAGGGACAGTGATGACTACACTTTGATACTCCAGTCCCTATGGTACTGCACCAACTATTTTGATGGTTGTGGATCATGGGAATTACCATCTACAATAACTGTGGTGTCCAAGGTTTTTTTTTTTTTTTTCACTTTTGTTGCCCTACCTCTCCCTTGATTTCCTATCTTGCTGATATGTGGAGAGTGGGGTGCCATATACCTGATGACTAGTGGGGCTATGAGGAAGCATGTATCCCTGCTCTCACTAATTTCCAGGCGTCTCTCTGTTTAATGATGCAGACAAACTTTAATAATGCTATGCATCCAAGTACCACAAAAGAACTGCACACTGGTGTTGATACATACAGATCAATGTTTACGCATGTTTACCACCAGAAAAATATTCTTTAATCCCTGAGGGAAAAAAAATATGTTTCGGCTTTTATAAACATGCTTAAATAATCAAGTAGTTGCATTGTCTTCCTGTTGACTGTTATTAAAGGGATTCTGGCACCCTAACACACGCAGGCAAGCTCACTTACACACACCATTTATTTTTATTTTTTTAACAGGGTAAAAACTAAAACTGGGCACCCGATGTTCCTCCATGCACCATTCCTCATCCGGTGCGCTTCTGACTTCCCTCCCTCTAACCCTTGTGCATGACCTCACGCGCAGGGTAGAGGAGGGATTATGCACACTGCAAAGGAAGTTGGTTTCTCAGTGTGCTAACACCAGCACCAAGTTCACACATGCAGTTGGAGGTGTGGTTACCGCTGCAGATCACAGGCGGGCCGCATCACCATATCCAGTGGGCCGCATTTGGCCCGTGGGCCGCATGTTGCCATCAGAATTGTGAGCAAATACATACATTAAGAGTCTAGTGTGTTTTAAATGAGTCAGTGCTGTCTCCTTTTATGATATCACCATGTGACTTGATATGCAAATGTTGGGATGCCTTTTAATGCAGTTATCAACCTCTGTAAAGAAATTGTGTTTGTACACAGTTGCATACACAGGTTGTTCTAGATTTTAATGTATAGTTTATCTGAGTAGGCTTAACAAAATGTACTCTAATGATTTTCAGTTCAGTTCAGTTTTGAAATGTTATTACATTTATTTTAAAACATATCGGGGCTATGTTTTAATGAAGATAAATCTATATTTTTAAATATTATCCTTAATGACTGTGTATATATACAAATCAAAGACAATTTTAAATATAACTTAAATAATAAATACATTGCATACTTAGGAATCAATTTTACCTATATGTATAGCAAGCTATACAAATTCAATTATACAGATTTATTAAAAAAATTCTAGAAAAGTGGCAGAAAGTCTTAATCTTTCCTTCATAGGTAGAATAAATGCAATTAAAATTACATTGCTTCCAAAATTATTATACTACTGTAAAAGATTACCAATAAATATTACTAAGTCGACCCTAGAAGATCTTCAGAGAAACATCATAAAGTTTATATAGAATAATAAAAAAAAACACGCATTTCACAGGACATTCTATTTAGGGATAAAAACATGGTGGGCAGAACCTAACTAATATCTATAATTACTACATAGCATGTCAAGCAGAAAACCTATTGCATTTGTATCATTTAGATGATAATGATATAAGAGTACTCACTCCAAAATGGGCAGAACATGAATTTCGTTTTTGTATTGGTAAGAGTTTTAGTTATTTAATGTGGCTTCCAATAGTTACTCTCGTGAAAAACTGAACTCTACCCCAGAGCACATTCCAAAGTTTAAAAATTTGGTTCAAAATCAGATATTCTAAAACATTAAACTCTCTAAGAAGTAAATTGTCACCCCTTTTAGCATTTATACCTTCAAATAGTAAAATATTGTTTGACACAAGTGTTATTTGTGATAAAGACTTTTATAAAATTTAAGATTTTATTGCAAACAATAACATCTTGGCATACCATGAATTTATGAAAAAACTAAATGATAGAAATGACATTACTGAGGAAAATTATAATAATGCATCAAATTTCTTATCCAGATATCTAGGACATCTTATTAACGATAAGCACACAGATTTTGGAAGATATCTAAAACACTGGAACTATGAACTCAGAGATGTATCATACTTATATAAAATGTTCAATATAAACAATAAGTAATTTTTATGCAGGTATAGATGGCAGGAAGATATGGGTGAACCGATCGATGATGACAAATGGTCAGAAATATAAGAAGCATAAGAGGCAGCAAAATGTTCTGTGTCCGTCACCTTCAATGAACAAGCATTTAAACTGTTACACAGGACATATCTAGTGCCAACATTATTAAACAAGAAGTATGCTGATGCTAATGAAAATTGCTTTAAAAGGCTGTGTTGAAAGACAAGGCCACATCCATAAATTGTGGAAGTGCCCCAAAATAAAAAGAATATGGACCAAATTAAATAACATCATTAATGTGATCATACCCATCCCAGTGACATTAACACCTTGGAATGCACTATTCAATCTAAAAATTAATAACCTAACAAAATATGAAAACACATTAATTAGATCATTATGTATGGGTTTAAGAATATATACAGGTAGTAGATGGAATAAATTAGACCTATCCTGGTATGATGTGATTACAAGAATAATAAAATATAGACACTGTGGATTTCTAGCCCTTATGGTAGATCTGTTAATACTAATATCATCTGATTATTAATTAAACTAAGTAATTACAAACCTTTATTTTATATATTTAAGGGTTTTTTTGTTTGTTTTTTTGTTTGTTTTTCATCCTGTAATTAATATTAAGTTGTATATCTGATATCATTTACTGTAAATAATTCTGATAAATTCTATAATCTGTTAAACAATTTGATAAAGGACACATTGGCACAATGTAATATTTAGAAGATCTGTTTATAACCTAATATAATCCAAATAAAGATATATAGGATAAGTGTGTAGGTATATACTAAGTGTGAGTCTATGTGTGTGTAAATATGAGTCTGTGTGTTTGTAAGTGTGAGTCTGTCTGTGTACATCTTTCTCTCTGTGTAAGCATGTCTGTGTGTAAGTGTGACTGAGTTTCTGTAAGTGGGAGTGTGTGTCTGTGTGTAAGTGGGATTGTTTGTTTGTGTAAGTGGGAGTGTTTGTTTGTGTAAGTGGGAGTGTTTGTTTGTGTAAGTGGGAGTGTTTGTTTGTGTAAGTGGGAGTGTTTGTGTAAGTGGGAGTGTATTTCTGTGTGTAAGTTGGAGTGTGTGTGTGTGTGTGTCTACGTGCCTAAGTGGGAGTGTGTGTGTGTCTATGTGCCTAAATGGGAGTGTGTGTGTGTCTATGTGCCTAAATGGGAGTGTGTGTGTGTGTCTACATGCCTAAGTGGGAGTGTGTGTGTCTACGAGCCTAAGTGGGAGTGTGTGTGTGTGTACACATGCCTAAGTGGGAGTGTGTGTGTGTCTACATGCCTAAGTGGGAACCCTTGTGTGTACATGCCTAAGTGGCAGTCTGTGTGTGTAAAATATAGATATGGGTGCTCCAGTGCATGTGATTTATTTAGACTTTGCTAAGGCACTTGATACACTCCCACACAAAAGGCTACTGTACACATTGACTGAAATAGGCTTAGGGACAAACGTTTGTGTGTGGATTGGCAATGGCTGGAAGATAGAAATCAAACAGGGGTGGTAAATGGGAAGTTCTCAAATGGGACAGATGTGATAAGTGGAGAACCCCAGTGATCTGTCCTGCCACTATGATACACAGGAGCCAGTAAGAGAGCATGGGTGTATCTTATGACATCATCATGCAGGCTTTGGCCACAGTTGTAAAGTGAGACTTGTTGGAAGATTTTGGAGAATATTGCGTCATGGATAAAATTCTCAAAATGGATGCTGAAGATGAATTCCTAATTTTATTTTTACTTTTATACGCAATTAATTAAAACAAAAAACAATGACATATGTCTTTTTTTGTTTTGTTTGAAAACGCACAGGTAATCTGGTTACATCTTATGTAAGTGGTAGTGTCTCTTTAATTGAACAAAACAAAGCACAAGAGGATACCTGCTAAGACTTGAGTAAAGGAGTTTTGGTCTTGGACATGGGAAGAGATTATTTAAAGAAAGGACAATAAAATGTATGGAATGCAGCCCCTAGAGAGATGGTGCTAGCAAATATATTAGATTAGCCTTTAAAAGGGGCTTGGATACTTTTTTAATGAGCCAGAAAATAGACTACTATGTATGTTAGTATAGGCATTCATATTTATTTAGTGCTTGTTGATGCAAGGAGAAATCGGATTGCCTTTTGGAGTCAAGAAGGAATTATTTCCCCATTGAAAGCAGAATTTGAAATAGCTGAAATAAGGTTTTTTTTGCCTTCCTTTGGATCAACAGTGGTAACCAAGGATTAGGAAAATGGTTGAACTTTATGGGTGCAAGTCTTTTTTCAACCTAAACTACTATGTAACTATGTAACGAGACACCTGAAACTGAACAGACTGGGAACTGAAGAAAACAAAAGAAATGGGTGGGGCACATTTATATAGTAGCAGAGAAACAAGGTAAGGAGAACCAAGAACCATAAAGCATACATAAATCAAACACAGCAAACAGATAAACACAGCAAGTATAAGGGACATAACTTCAAGCAAGGACACACAGAGAGAAACAGGATACTGGATACCCTGGATGAGCCTCATAGCATGCTGGATGTTCAAGCCTGGATGAGCCTCCTTCTTAAAAGCATTACTGCTTAGCTGGATAAAAACAAATATTCAAGTAACAGAAGTACAGATTGCCTGGTGCAGAAAAAGGTTCAATCAGAAGTAGGGGTTCAGGCACAGGACAGGAACATACAAAGGTCAGAAAATAGATTCCAGGTGCAGTGGCACTGTGACATTGCCAAGTAGAGCTTCACATGCACCCATTTAGAGGTCATTATGGGACGATTGATCCCCAGATAAGTACAGTAGCAGTGCTCTTCAGGTAAGTATATCTTGTGTTCTACAACAACCATCTGCCGTTTTTCCAGAAAATATGTAGAGTAAGTACATGCACCTACATGAACCTTAGCTTCTCATCTACAACTTTTGTGAATGGCAGGTTCACTTTAAGTATGAATAGAGGTGTAGGAGCAAAAAAAGGACATAAAGTATCTAAATGGTATATGTGGGCATTAGTGGCATAAATAGAAGCTACAACATTTTACCACTTCCTAATCCACCGAAAAACATGTCATCAAATGAAACCCCCAAATCCACAGTGCCAGCTTTGACCTCACATCCCTTTCTATAGTGCATATGTAAAATTATTTTGTTTTTGTTTTTATGTTCTACTACTTTACTGACTAGATTAATAGCTATATATATATTATAAAGCCAACTAATTGTCCTGGAATGGTCAGACTCTCTAGTAACATCCCTAAAATTAAAGTGTTTTTGCAGTGTTAAGAGGTATGCATTCAGTCACTCTACTTTTGTGGTCAAAAAACTATTGCTAAAAGTTATAAATAAATAAGAACACTTGCCAATATGAACTTATGATTTATCTAAAGGATTTTAAATCACATTTTGATCTTAAGTTCAAAACATTTTTCAAACCTAATTGTGTTGTTTCCATAACAGCCAACATCTCCGATCCCAAGGTCATCAACCATTATCAGAAGAAAGTTAGGCCTTGGCTCAGTAGCGCTCCGCATACTCATTGTGAGCATGGATGTCATCCAGAACAGAAGTCTCATATTTCTGAATAGAAACAATCAAAATAAGTAGAAATAAGGAGCAGAATAAACCATAATGAAGTGCATGGCAGGTCAAATACACAAGGTACATAGACAGATGTTCAGTGATCATTGGATATAGGTGATGAATTCAAGGTTAAATTAACATTACTCAAGGCAAAATTTTCCTTTGTATTTTAAGACCCAGTTTAAGGTTTATTTCAAAATCATTGGTCAATATTCCACAACGATCATCATAACTCTGGCTCATAACATAAGAGAAAATCAGCATGGGAACTGGAAACTCATCTAACAAAACAGTAGCATGCCTTTTTATGATTGAACAGAGAATAGGAATGCACAAGTTGATAGATGGAAAATCAAAAATCTGGACATGAATTTTGCATGATTTTATTTTCATGAAAAGCTCATCCATAAATTTAACCAAAGAGAACTTTATATAGTATCTGCTTAGTGCTCATCTAAATTTGCTTTTCAAACAGTACTGTATTGTCTATTTGGTAATTCATTTTTTGTCCAACTGATCATGAAAAAAAGGCAACAATAAAAATCCTAATTATGGAAATATAAACATATCAAAGGACAACTGTAGGCAAAAAATAACGTATTTTTAATTTAAAGATTACATCAAGTGTAGATAGTGTGTATAGGGATGTTTTAATTCAAGAATAAAAGTACCTTAATGTGCATTTGTTGCTTCATATAGCTCTAACAGGGGGCAGACATGTTGTATAAAATCTTGGGTCAGATCTGCAATAACCTTCATGCAGATGAATGAAGATATGCCCCATGATTCTAAACAATATGACTACCTCCTGTTAGAGGTATATAAAGCAAAGAGGGCTCAATAAAATACATTATTTGTATTCTTTCATTAAAGCATTTCCATGTAAAATGACTACACTTGATGTGATCTTTTCACATAAACACAAGTTAATTCGTTGGTACAGTTGTCCTTTAAACTCCTTCACGACAATGGACGTGTCAGGCACGTCCAGTCGGCAACTCCATTGCCGACAATGGACGTGCCTGACGCCCTGCGGTGGAACGAGCGGTTTTCGCTATCAACGTGATCAGCAGCTCTGACGGTGCTGCTCTATTGCCTCGATGTCAAGGCAATAGGCAGCACCAAAATTTCAGCTCTGGGACACCCATGATCGCTTCATGGAGCGATTGTGGGCGCCATATTACAAGAGCACCATGCTGTGCCCTCTTGTGGGAAGAGCTTCGGAAGTGAAAAAAAAAATCCACTTCCGACGCCCTGTGACTGCCCCTTGAGGCAGTCAGCAACATTGCATTGGGAAAAAAAGACTTAATTAGCTCAAATCTAGGGTTAGGGTTAGAATAGTTGTTATGTTTACAATTAAATCCTTGATATTTGTTGACTGTTCTAGAAATCATTATATTGACTAATAAAAATCAAGTGAACCATTTCATTACAGAAGAACATAATTAGGTATGTGAAAATCATAAAATAGAAAACATGTTAAAGCAACAATTATTTGAACTTCTGTCCACCCACATCACCACACATGAATCACAGCACAATATGACTAAAGATGCACTTGTTTTCTTGCTTTTCGTACTCTCCTATCTCTATTCCTGACCTCAGTCTGTTTTTGTACCACTCCTTGACCAGATCTACACCTAAACTGCATGTCTGTTACCAACTACAACTATTGTGTTTCTTTTAAACTCTGAGTTCAATCCTTATTAGCCGTCCTGATCTCTCTATCACGTTTATGTTTAAACAACGGTTTTGGCAATTAGTCTTCCCTTGTATCCTTGTTCCCAGTGCAGCACAAGTTCTTGGCAATTTCTATCCTAGGTTCACCCTTGGGGTACTTGGCTTTCGAGGTGAACACTACCATCCTGGTTCTGGGGTTTTCAACTTTCCTTTGCAAGACTTCTCTCTTCACAGTATCATGGGTCCAAACCCAATGATGCACAACGTTACAGGCATATATACATATATATCCCAAATAGGCAGCTGCATTTTAATCCACTTAGGCACATATATTCGTAGAAATACAGTTTTTACAGGTTTCAAATACACAACTTTTTATATTTTTAAGATTAGAATATTAATCTTCAAAATATATAAATTATGTGGATTTTGCAGGGGGGAGATGGCCACGTAGGACGTAGACGTGGGTGTGCGTGTTGTAGGCATGGTGATGTGGAGGCTGCAGCAACAGGATAACAGAACTAAAGCGATCTGGCCTGAGACCGGAGGAGGAGAGTGGAAGACGCAGGTGAGGAGTGTCGACAGTCTTGCGCCATTGGGCGCGATTTCCAGTCACCTCTCATCCCAGAAGTCTCCCATCCAGAACTGGTCCCGAAGCTGGAAACAAATCCACTTGGCCAGCTATAGGTCTGGTAAAGATCCTGGAAGACTTTCGAACAAGTTTAAGAAAAACTGCAGCTTGCACAAGGGAATCCGTCAGAGACAAGGCGATATCCTCCGGTGGGAGGTTCATCCGAGCCATTGAGACACCTGAGAGCTGTCGCACAACGGCTTTACCACCCTACAGGACATGGATTATGGATTGCAGCTTTTATTAGAAATCACTACATTATAATACATACCGTATGCTCTATCCGAGGTTGGACCAGCCACGCAAGTATAGTTTTTGTGATTTATCACCACAATGTTTAAGGATCTGTTAATTACATCTCATTGTCTATATTGAATATACAAGAACTGTTGACACTATGTGTCCTGAGATATTACAATGCGCAGAAAACGATCTAATTTATATAACCTGCTATAACTCTGCTAAATTTGTATATATAGACGCTTACTGCAGTAAGATCATTTTTGGAGGACATTCCATTGTGCAGAAAGTCAACCTGTCTACACAAGTGACAACTTGTTATAACTTTTGTAAACTGCATATATAGGCTCACACCGCAGCAAGACTATTTCTAGAGAGCGGACTCCTCTTTGTTATTCCTCTCTTGGGGCTCGAAATTGGCTAATTAATAGGGAATCAAAAAATCTTGGACTCTTAAGGGGGATTGAATTTTACGGGACTTCATGCCTGAACTGCTCTGTTAGGGTTTTTCAGTATTTGTAATAGACCTCCTTATTGTTTCCTCACAGTCGGGATCATAAAGTATCGAGAACAAAGTGATCCAGCGTGGTTAAAATGTTTGAACCCATGTAAACTGGTATATTCAGTTGCAAGACCAATTTAAGAGAACAGACTCTTTCCAATTAACATGATAATATATACAGTGGATATAAAAAGTCTACACACCCCTGTTAAAATGGCAGGTTTCTGTGCTGTAAAAAAATGAGACAAAGATAAATCATTTCAGAACTTTTTCCACCTTTAATGTGACCTATAAACTTTACAACCCAATTGAAAAACAAACTGAAATCTTTTAGGTAGAGAGAATAAAAAAAATAAAAATAAAATAATGTGGTTGCATAAGTGTGCACACCCTTAAACTAATACTTTGTTGAAGCACCTTTTGATTTTATTACAGCACTCAGTCTTTTTGGGTATGAGTCTATCAGCATGGCACATTTTGACTTGGCAAGATTTGCCCACTCTTCTTTGCAAAAACAATCCAAATCTGTCAGATTGCGAGGGCATCTCCTATGCACAGCCCTCTTCAGATCACCCCACAGATTTTCAATCGGATTCAGGTCTGGGCTCTGGCTGGGCCATTCCAAAACTTTAATATTCTTCTGGTGAAGCCATTCCTTTGTTGATTTGGATGTATGCTTTGGGTCGTTGTCATGCTGAAAGATGAAGTTCCTCTTCATGTTCAGCTTTCTAGCAGAAGCCTGAAGGTTTTGTGCCAATATTGACTGGTATTTGGAACTGTTCATAATTCCCTCTATGTTAACTAAGGCCCCAGTTCCAGCTGAAGAAAAACAGCCCCAAAGCATGATGCTGCCACCACCATGCTTCCCTGTGGGTATGGTGTGCAGTGTTGTTTTTGCGCCAAACATATCTTTTGGAATTATGGCCAAAAAGTTCAACCTTGGTTTCATCAGACCATAACACCTTTTCCCACATGTTTTTGGGAGACTTCAGATGTGTTTTTGCAAAATGTAGCCTGGCTTGGATGTTTTTCTTTGTAAGAAAAGGCTTTCGTCTTTCCACTCTACCCCATGGCCCAGACATATGAAGAATACGGGAGATTGTTATCACATGTACGACACAGCCAGTACTTGCCAGATATTCCTGAACTTTATTTGGGGTTAATCAGAGGCACTTTAAATGATGGCAGGTGTATGCTGACTCCTATTTAACATGATTTGGAATGTGATTGCTTAATTCTGAACACAGCTACATCCCCAGTTATAAGAGGGTGTGCACACTTATGCAACCACATTATTTTATTTTTATATTTTTTCTTCCTTCTATCTAAAAGATTTCAGTTTGGTTTTCAATTGAGTTGTACAGTTTAAAGGTCACATTAAAGGTGGAAAAAGTTCTGAAATGATTTGTCTCATTTTTTACAGCACAGAAACCTGACATTTTAACAGGGGTGTGTAGACTTTTTATATCCACTGTATACCGATGTTCTACCTGTAGTCTTTATACTGGCTAAGTAACTCCCAAATAGTCACAAATCACTTTAATTATCATATAGAAAGAAAGATTCAGCGAACTTTGAGTCCTAAGATCTGACTTTCCTAGATTTACTGGTTCGAATGTCTCAGCTTGTGTGAAATATTGATTATAATAGGTTTTGTATTCAACCGGGACTTTCTAGTGGCTCACTTGATGTCATGAGAGCAGTCTGGACCTTTACAATTATATTGTCTTGATTAGGATTGGTGCTATAATATTGAGATACTGTCTTGTTCTGGGTTGGTGCTGTATTATTGAGTAAAAATTCTAGGGTTAACTCATATAAACCCATACATCATTGGGACAAATCAGCTGCTTAACATCTCCCGATCGACTCAGCTCAAAGTATTGAGGCCAAAGCGATTCAGAGAGGTTAAACCATTTGAAGCTCTATCTAATTTGCCTTCTTATTCTGTAGTCTCACAACTGGAAAAACTAAATCATCTGCATTTGGTTGCCCAAAATGCCTCCAAAAAAAATCCACCAGCTGGAAAAAACAGATAGACATGATAAAAACAAATCGATAAATACATACTATTCACCAAAATCAGACACTGGTAAAATGCTGACCCATAGGAGATCACTATCCCCTTCTACATGCGAGGGCTCCCCACTGAGAGACCACACAGGGTGTACACTCACAAATCTATCAGAGGGGGTTACAAATAACACATTGACTCTACTGTTAGACGAGTTGTATCCGAAAATCAAAACAGATTTTAAACAAAATATTACTGAACTTAGTAAAGAGATCTTCGATCTTAGCACTATTGTCAAAGATCAGAGCAAAGAACTAACAGATCAGGCAGGAGATTTCTTCTCTCCAGAAAAATAATGAAATTTTGGATAAACAAGTAAAAGAGATCAACATTAAACTTGTAGTCAGATGCCCAGGAATAGTGTGCCAGTCAGATGCCCAGGAATAGTGTGCCTGTCAGATGCCCAGGAATATTATGCCATTCAGATGCCCAGGAATATTATGCCATTCAGATGCCCAGGAATAGTGTGCCAGTCAGATGCCCAGGAATATTATGCCAGTAAGAGCCCAGGAATACTATGCCATTCAGATGCCCAGGAATATTATGCCAGTAAGAGCCCAGGAATACTATGCCATTCAGATGCCCAGGAATATTATGCCAGTAAGAGCACCCCCCGCGGGCCTGACAAATGTGCTCGGCGGGCCGCATGTGGCCCGCGGACCGTAGTTTGAGGACCCCTGATATATACGATAGCAAATATATATGCTCCTAACGAGTTCTCACAACGTTTTTTTTTTAAAAGATATTCAAAAATATAAATAAAATCCAAAAGGGAATATTATTAATAAAAGGTGATATGAACAAAATTCTAGATGAAAAAATAGATAGAACTAGGAACAAGACACGTAATTTGGGGAAAAGATATAAAAACAGAGTTAGATGGATGCAAGATCTCTGCCTAGAATACAATCTTTATGACATATGGAGAGTGCACCATCCCAGAGAAAAAGATTTCTCATTCCACTCCAAAGTACATAATAACTATTCCAGAATTGATTTTTTTCTAATGGACTCAAGGAATCTGGAGAATTTTGTTGACTCCCAGATTGGACAAATAACATGGTCGGATCATGCCCCAATTAGTGTGAATACCAAGGAAAATCTAGATGATATGATTAAACAACACTGGAGAATGGATGAATCTATACTAGCCTCAGAAACAAATAGAGCTCGTTTTACAGCCCAGGCGGAAAAATATATCAGGATTAATGAGTGTGAAAGTGTTACTGCAGAGAACCTATGGGCTGCTTTTAAATGTGTAATGAGGGGCAATATAATACAAACAGAAGCCAGAGATAGAAGAGCTAGGTATGGGACTCTCAGACCTCTATATTAACTTGGCTAGAGCGGAAGCTCATAATAGATTTTCTCCATCCCCCGCGTTAGCGACACAAATAACATCGATCCAATCTCAGATCCAAACCCTACTAGAGGGGAAAGTGAGGAGGATGATTACATCTTTAAACCAACGCTGGTAATAGACTGAAAAATAATTAAAAAAACCAATATAATTAAAAAAATCAAAGTGGGAGACAAAACTTTTCTATCACCAGCTCAGATAGGTAAAGAATTTGCCACTTACTACTCTTCTCTCTATAATTTAGAAATAGATAGTCACCCACCACAGGTTATGCAATTTTTTTTTGCAAAATGTAATCTGCCTAAAATCGATTTGGACAAAATGGCTAAATTGAACAAACCAATATCGAGGGAAGAGATAGCTAGAACAATAAAAGACTTGGAGAAAGTTCAAAGCACCAGGCCTGGATGGCTACTCGGCCCAGTTCTATAAGCTCTTAGAACCCATTATCATCCCTATGTTGGAAAAAAAAATTTACGAAATAGGGGAAAAAAAGAAATCGCAAAAGATTTTTTAAGAGCCACAATCTCCCCCATCCCAAAACCGGGAAAAGATCACCAATGTTTAGGTAAAATGGCAGTTTCCTGGATGGGAAGAATAAATATTATTAGATCTTATATTGTCACAAAGCTGGATTACCTGTTTCATATGATTCCCATCCATGTACCTTCTAAAATGTTATACATGTTCCATAGCCTTTTTTCATCTTATGTATGGTGGGTAAAAAGCCCCGAATAGCATCAGAGACTATGTCTACAAGCTTGGCGGAGGGCGGCCTATCTTTCCCAAATGTATACTATTTGCATGACACAGCACAATTTTCCCATTGTATCAAATGGGGTAGCCCAAACTCAAAAGCGAAACCTTGGTTTATTTATGAAAAGAACGATATCAACTTGATTGATCCAGTGGACATTTTTTTGGTTTACTAAAAAAGATTTTAAAAAACTAAAGAGTACGAACATAATAATAAACCAAGTTTATCATTCAATAGGTCCGATTAAAAAGGAGTTATATGCAAAAAAATACTATAACTTGGAATACACCATTATCTGCCCTCGGGTTAACCATCCCAAATATAAATCTACGTAACTGGCTAAGGGCAGGTATAGGCACTATTAGGAATTTGTATGAGGACAAGGTGATAAGTTCCTTTGCCCCACTTCAAGCAAAATACGGGCTTAGAGACAAAGAAAGGTTTACATATATTTGTTTAAAATCCTTTTTAGGGACAATGTAAATCATACAGGAGGGACCATTAGACCATTTATTAAATGGTTGTCAAACAAAAATAACAGCTACAATTAGGAATATGGTTTCTAAATCAAGAGATAGTAAGAAACTTCTTAGTATTGTTAAGTGGGAAGAAGATCTGGGAAAAAACTTCCCTATTGCGCAATGGTGAAAAGCATTTGAGGAAGTCAGAAAATACATGAAATGAGAAAACAACTGTGCACTGCACTCACAGGGTAGATGTAAAATGAGATGCTTTAATAGTGAAAAAAGTGTTCCAGAACAGACAAAAAAGGATAAATCCACGGATGATAGAGTCCACAGGAAGGCAGCCTAACACGTTTCGCGTGAAAAACACGCTTAATCATAGGTGCGGTACCAGTGAGCACAGATATCCTATATACAGGTGATTAACCAATGGGATCTCAGTCCTATTATGTGTGGGATGCATACCGGTGTGTGATTTAACCCTAGAAGTGCTGGAAGGAAGTAAAGTGAAATGATGTGACAGTGGAGAAAAAAAAAAAATTATAGTATATATATGTGTGTGATGTGAAAAAAATGAAACAAGGACGTACAAAAAAGAATATAAGAAAAAGTGCAAGTGAGAGAGAACAAATAGACTATCAGGGATATTTGGAAATAGCCTCCTTTATTAAAGCTGATAACCTTGGCACTTATGGGGAAATATGGGATATTTGGTTCATGAATTGAGTCCTAAACTGAGCATTCATAGAAAGAGTTTGAAAACAGGTCATCCGAATCCCTCTACCTCTGATCCACAATTTACCTACTACTAAGACATTTTTTGTAAGACCAGTGTCCCAAAGGCCCCCACCGAGGCGTTATGTAGATTTTTATATATTTTTGTTGTTGTATGTTTGATAGTATTTTGTATTGTCCCCTACTATTGTAAAATGGAAAATGTAAGATACCTTTTGAATTAGTATAGCTTGAAACTAATACTCTTTTTATATCCTAATAGAATTTTTGTATGTCTACATGTAATAAAAAAAAAAAAAAAGGCAAATGGTAAATAAAATAACAAGCCTGGAAGGAAGTAAAGTGAAATGATGTGACAGTGGAGAAAAAAAAAAAAATTATAGTATATATATGTGTGTGATGTGAAAAAAAAGAATTAGCATAGCTTGAAACTAATACTCTTTTTATATCCTAATAGAATTTTTGTATGTCTACATGTAATAAAAAAAAAAAAAAAAAAAGGCAAATGGTAAATAAAATAACAAGTCTCTTTAAAAAAAAAATATATATATATATATATAAATTATGACAAACATATTGTAAATTCCTACTTTTTTGTTTTTACTTTTCATAACAAAAAATACTAAAGGGTTTATGTAAAGGTAATTTCTGGTTCTAAAAGTGATCTAATCAATATAAGCATTCCACTGGTTTTAAGTCAAACTATAAACAACTCCCTAGATGTTTAACATTATTTAGTTGACATTTCTTCACTTCATTTTGAAAACATCATGTTTTAGAATTTGTTCAGTAATACAATAAAATAAATGATATATATAGCAGGAATAGAGAAGAATGTAAACCAGGAAATGACAAACACTAGATATTCATAGTTACAATAACTAGCTGTATATTACCTTTTAACACCACTAAATAGCATATAACATATAAATAGTGCTTTCTCCATATGTCTAAAATGTTTATTGTATCTTTGGATAAATAATACCGTATTTGCTCGATTATAAGACGACCCTGTTTTTAAGACGACCCCCCAAACTTTGGATATTCCTTTAGGAAAAAAACTAAAAGCCTGAATATAAGACTACCCTATAGGAAAAAAGTTAAACTTGTATATATTCACATGTAAATTGCTTTTTTAATAAAATATTATATTAAAAAAATGCATTTCTTGTGTTTATTTCCTTTTATGTGCCAATGCTGCCTCTCTCTTTCCCTTGCCCCCAGCTTTGTCTCACTCCCCACTCCCCCCTCGCCTGTCTCTTCCCCCCCACATGTTTCTCTCTGCCCCCCTCCCTCCCTTTGTTGCTCTGTCCCCCATTCCTCTGTCTCTCCCCCCATCCTGCTCTGTCCCCCCTGTCTCTCTGCCCCCCTCCCTCCCTCCCCCTGTCTCTCTGCCACCCTCCCTTCCACTTACCTCGATCCCTGGTGGGTAGTGGGGGCAGCCGGGGGATGTCTGCACGATACGTGCAGACATCCTCCATGCTGCCCGACACGGCAGTCTATTATGACGGACAGCTGGTCCGTCATAATAGTCTGCCGTGTCGGGCAGCATGGAGGATGTCTGCACTTATCGTGCAGACATCCCCCAGCTGCCCGATTTACCCTGGTGGCTAGCGGGGCAGCAGAGGAAGTCTGCGAGATGAGCGCAGACCTCCCCTGCTGCCGCCCGGCACGCTCGCCGGGACTTCTGTGACGAAAGCGGAAGTACCCGGCTTCTTCACAGAAGCCCCGGCGGTCGTGCCGGGCGGAAGCAGGGGAGTCTGCGCTCATCGCGCAGACTTCCCTTGCTGTCAGAGAGGGGGATCCAGGTCCCCTGCAGCTCTGCTGGGGACCTGGATCCATGTCTTATAATCTGACCTCAATTTGAGGTCAGATTATAAGAAGACCTCGATTATAAGACGAGGGGGATTTGCTCTGAAAAAAACCTCTTCTTATAATCGAGCAAATACAGTAACTTTCCACTTGCCATATTAACAAATTAGTTCCAATGGAGATAAGAAGCATTTTATTTGTATAGGAGTTGATTTGTATGAATTCTCTGGTTGCTATAGCAACTTCAATACAAATGTTACATGGTTGATCAGTGTTTAGTACTATAAAAAGGAAATTATAAACGCTGAAGTATAAAATTCATAAATACCCACCTGCCACAGATGTTAACCAAAGTGTCGACTCAATAAACGCCGATTTGTCCTGAAAGGATTTTGGGTCTGGCACTTTAGCCAGATTTACAAATCTTCAAAATTATTGCTGAATTTTGTACAGAATCTGCAGTTCGGAACATTCAGAAACTGAAACATCGGAGGCGTTAGTAACAGGATGTTTTCAACATGAAAACCATAGATCTTTAGTTACCCAATGTGCACCAATCACATCAAAACACGCTCCGAATTTGGGTAAGATTTGGGTAAGCTAGGTAGAATTTGCCCGTTGTATTTATCCTGATCTGATAAGGAGAATTCAATTTTAAAGTCCACTAAAGTACAATACAATATATTTGAAAGTGCTTTTTCGCACATCAGGCCTACACCTATAATATTTATAAAACAATTTAAAAAAGATGATATTTGGACATACATGGCACTATGACAATGTAAAAAAACACATTTAAAAAAGTGTTGAACGGCAAAATACATGTGGAGCACACAAATCAATGTGTTGCCACATTGAATGGGAAGGTGTACCCTTGTAGAATGATACAACACTGTGTGAATAAAAGGGTACTATGAACTGTGGAATATGTGAGGTGTGGATTTACCCAAATAACAACATAGACAAAATTAGATAAGTTCAAATAATACATAGTATTTTAATTGGTAAGTTCTTTCATTAGAAATTTTTATGAACAAAAAAGAATAATCAATTCCAGGGCAGGGAAGGGAAATGAGAGAGGGGTGCGGAGATTGTCAGCGGAGGAGTACAACCAGGTGATAGGAATGGTAAGTAACCAAGGGTTCCATGGCTACTAACAAGATGCTGTTTGATTTGCTCAGTGTCTGGTGAGGAGAAGAATGATATACTGGGCAACTGTCCAGTCATGTCAGTATCCTTATCACACTCCAAAGAACAGTGGTACGCTGAACATAAGCATGCTGCAGTTTGCCTGGCCAAGGGGCTGGTCCTACCTTGCACCGGGGGTACCCACATCTGAGGGAATCTCCATGGTCATGATCCAGCTCAAGTGTGGTAGCATGGTCACAGGTAGGCAGCATACCCAGCCTCAATTAACAAATAGGAGTGCTGGTGTCTGTGTTGTCTGGGGGCTCATTAAAGGAATACAGGAGGGCTGGAGAAGAGGGTGGAGTTGCATCCACTCTCAGTGCTCAGCAATGGACGGGGTGGTTACTAGGTGCTAAGGGCAGAGGTCCCGGACAGCTCTATAAATTCCTTGCACACCATCCAGGTAATGCTTGCCTGTAAAGAAAAAGTACCTGTTCACAGTCCCATTTACTCCGTTAATGTTTTTCTGATATTTAACCTGACTTCTTTTCTCTAATTGTTCTGACCTGTATATTAGTCTATCTCAATTTAAATTTAGCATACTTAATTGCAGTTTACAAAATGCAGCATTACAAAATACAGTTGCGGTATTCAGCTCTAGTCTCACACTCCTGTCGGGTCCATCATTGTCATCAGCGCCTGCTCTGCAACGACCACACCTAAGTGACTAGACAACTCATTATGTTTCTCCATTAATTCGGCATGGAATCATTCTAGATTTCCCCCCATTACATTCAGTTGGTGACATCACCCTGATTACCACCTGCCAGACTATAGACAGCAAAGAATTCAGTAATCAGAGGATTGGCAGCAGATTGTGGAGGGGCTCCTGATGTGCTTAGCTGATCTTGAACAATGGATCCACAACCCTCGGAGGCATGATAGGTGTCATCACAGATGTAGCTGCAGGAAAATAGGAAGATGTTTAGGACATTGCAATACAGACTGTAAGCAGCACATGATCATATAGTTCACGTGCATGGTGATCAGAATACTGAACTATGGCACACATTTATAATACTAATGAATACCTTATAATAATTTAACTTTTTCTCTGCAGTTATCATAGCTATTGGTTATGCACTTTTAAATAGCTATTTTAAATACACTTACCGTTTCTTCACCACGTCACTGGAACCTTTATTCCCACCAATTGCATTAGCAGCATCCAATTTTGAGGCACTTCGGGCGAAACTGCGTCCTTGATGTCCCTGCTCAGTCTGCATGTCAGAGGCACAATTTCGGGCAGACCCAGTTTACTCTATTGCCGTGGCCATGCCCTCTTAAATCTAATATATGATCAACCTAATATATAGACCAATTACACTTGTAACACTTTCTCTTTCATACCTTCCAACATGTCCCAACAGCAATGAGACTGGTAGTGTCAGTGCTACTGTCAATACATAGTATTCATTCTCTGTTTAATACACCAGAGTATGAAATCATGGATTGCCCAGTCCAGTTTGCGAGTTTAGTGAGTGAGGGAGTATGCACCTTACCTGCCCACTTTCTAAGTGGACCTTAGTTTGATAAGCCTTCACTATTGACTTGCATAGAAAACTTTGTTTAATTAGCATAGAAAGTTACAGGTAAAAAATCGATCCAAAATGTAACATTGACACAAGTGTGACGGACACTTAATAATATACAAATAAATAAATCAGTGTAAATTAGTGGAATTCCAACATTGTAAGTCGTGGACATTTACTGGGGGGGGGGGGGGGGGGTTAGTGACTGTGGAACCAGTGAGTTAAAAATCAATGACCAAATAAGCCTATGTATAATAGACGTAAGCAAACAGATTCTGGGTTAAAAGGATGGAATTGGTTTATATATCAATAACAAAAGTTATAACAATACTTAAAAAACATCAATAAAAATATAGATCTGATAAGACTAAATTTAATTTCTATCCATTTTACTAAAATCTAAGATATCTAGGTGGAGAATACGGATGTGCTTATATTTTACTATAAATATTCATGAACTTTAAAATTATATTAAGGATAGATGACTTGGATAGCAATTTTGTATCAAGTTTATTATAGAGTAAGCCACATATATATAGCAGCTTTATATTTACCTATCCTGGCAGCAGGTTATTCTAGGAGCAGTGATCATAGAAAATTAAGAGGTAATAGAAATGACACTTTTGCCAGAACAACTATAAACATCCTAAAATTGTCTAGTTTGTGAAAGTTGTATTCTAATTTTATTTTATTTTTTTAGGAATGCATATACAAATAATAATGATTCTTGCAAACGATAGAGTCTACTCAATAAAGAGAGAATTGCAGGGAACGAAGATGGGAGTTTCAAACTTTAGGTTCACATAGCAGAGTTGGAAAATTTATCCATTGCAGCCGAATTGGAGAACTTTGGCTTTGACTGAAATTTCAGTCTAAGTTCCCTGCAATGCTCTCTTTATTAAGTAGACTCTTTAGTATTTTCCTTTATGTTGTCTTCCAGTGTTTATTGAGTTCTTGAGGAAGGTCCACAGTGACCAGGTATTCACAGATCCATTTGTGTTTCAATGAGTCATGGACTTTCCTGTAGTCAATCCAGGCTGTGCTTGGGTTGTCTTTCTAGACCTTGAATCTTGGGTGACTGCTGTATCTATAAGCAACTGGTGCCCTTCTGAGCTGGACTCATGTCCTACACCTTGATGGCTCTGATCCCTAATATGACTTTACATGTTGTGGGGAAACCAGCAATCATTGGCCAGTAGTTTGACCCTTGCTGTCTTTCATGATCAGCAGTGTCCATTTTTTTTAGCCAGTCTGATTATACTGTGCTGCCAGGCATTCATGTACCACATATTAATAGGCATGTGTTATGCTATCCTTATGCAGATCCTTCAGGCTTGTTCCAGTATCCGGTCTTTCTGTTTTTACCTTCGTTCTATGTTTTTCGGTTTGCTCCAGGTCTGGTTTTCCTTGTTTTCTCTGCTCTTTTTTTTTTTAAATTTATTTATTTTTTAACATGTGTGCCACCAATGTTTGTTCTGTGTGTCTCTGTTACTAGTCTATCCAGTTCAGGGTATGTAATATGTCTTATGTGTAAAGTTCAGGCTTAGTTATTATTTTAAGCAGGTTCTAGTGCTAGGAACTTGCACTGATGTGAGATCATCTCATGGCCATCAGGTATGACTGAACCCTCACCGTTATCATCTCTCAGTTCTAGTCTAGCTTGTCTGTGTCACTGTCTTTTATGTTGTTTTAATCCTCTCTCCTTTTGTTTGCTTACCTGCTTCCATATGGTAGTATTATCCTTTGCCTTAGCCCTGTACTCTGTAATCTTGTATTCTGCTTTCAGCTATGTTCTCTCTCTTTTTGCTCTGCTTCGCCTTGTATATATCAGCCTGCAGCATCCTGCAACACTATCACCTATGCCTGCTCAAGGGTATCATCTGCTCCCATTTACAATTCCGAATTCCAGAACACACCTACATGTATACATACACACGCACACACATAAACAAACATACACACACAGAGTGTAAATGCACATATCACATATACATGAACTCTAATGCATCAAACGAAGATAAAAAGGAGGACAATGAATGATGAAGAATATGGGCAATTGCAGTTAAACCTAAAATAAGTAAGCAAATTCTCAGATTCTATTTATTGAACATGTACCGAATCATCAATAAAGATTCAGAACCAGGTTAAATATAAAATAACAGACTTACACAACCAAATCACACCACAACAAGACAGATCTCAATTTATTACAAATTAAACACAAACAAAGATGTTCCTTTTCTTGTCGAGATGGCAAATCGTCTTGCACTGAAACTCTACTTTTAGTGGATAAGGAAGGGAAACAGTCAGGCTAAAAAGAGTATATGCCAGAAGGTATATCAGAGTTTCACTTATCAGTGAAATTAAGTGCTGATTAAAGCCTGCTGTCAAGTAGTACACAGTGTGCGCAGCAGCAAAAAAAAAAACAAAACATTAAAACAGCAGGATAAAGGCGATATAACAGAGCATTGTGAAAGAAGGAAATAGAAATCTAGTGTAGTGTTCTATGCTGAATCTTGAGGAAAACAGAGACACAAAAGAGAAAAAAGACAGAAGCAGCCCGAGATCAAATGAGTGAGAGAGACAGAGAGGCTGAAAGACACAGAGAAAGACCATAAGAGAGAGTGATAGAACAAAAAGAGAACGGCAAATTCATATTTAGGACACAAAGACCTAGAATAAACCTAGAGGTAATTTCCACACCTAAAGTTAACCATCTCCATTTACATCATGTAAGAAACAGTTAAATGGAGCTCTATAAGTAATGCACAACATTTTGCAAGGCTTTAAAATAATGTTCACCTTCAACCTACTGATATTGAAGATTTATCACTTGGCTTAGTAGTTTCCATCCTTTTACATATGTTCTCCTTCATTCCTATGTGGATCTCTTTATTTATATAAAATGCATCTATCATTTCTTTCCTTCAAGCTATTCTTATGAAGCTCTTTAGACGTTTGTGATAATTATCTAATACACAATGGTCCATTTTCATTATTCTTCTCGGTCTCTGGACCTAGAGGTCTATATCCGTTTTTTATTATGCCAATTATAAAATGACACTCCATCGTCTATAGAAGTATTGTTAACCCACCGTTAACTTTTTTTTATTTCTATAAACAGCGAATAGCGGTGAACTGACAAGCTTCTTGAAAAATGTAGGCCATAATCACAGAGTTGGAAACATCCTCCATCTTGGATTTATTTCCAAATTGGCTATTTTTATCCCCAGTAAGTCAGTTCACCACTGTTCACTGTTTAGTGATTAAATATGTACACATTATTTTAACCCCTTAGTGACAGGACCATTTTGAAATGTTTATACCCTGTAATTTGTAATGTACTGCCACAAATTGTATACTGTTATTCTAGCCATAAAAATAGGGCTTTCTTTAGATTCCCTTGTTTTCATAATATCATATCACTTACTATAAGGGAAATCATAAAATATGAGAAAAACACTTTTACATTAAAAATAGCTTCATAGGGTTCATTTGTTTTTGTTTTTTACCTGCAATATTACTGACTGCCTTTAGAGGCAGTCTAGCAACAGAAGTGCACTTGTTGCTTACAGGGCAGTGCCATATTGGAGGGTTTAGCTGTGGCACTGTTGGGCCAAATTTTGATGTTGCTTTATGCCTTGATATTGAGGCATCATAATAATACTGGCTAAGCATAGGCAGCAATCATTGATCACTGCGTATGCAAGTTCCACTGCAGGGCGTACCAGGTAAGTCCTCTGTCACTAAGTGACAGCTTTTCCATGACATACCTGGTACATCGATTGTCACAAAAGGGTTAAAGGATCCCTTACACCTATTTGCATATATAAACCATTAATAAATAAAGAGATTAAACAGACATCAAGGGTAAAATCCCCTAGATGTTGGTTAAAATTAACATTCTCAGGACATACTTGAAAACTAAAGAATTTCTATTTGTACCTTTCCTGGTTAAATACGTTGTTATTATTATTATTATTATCATCATTAAGTGAATGAAGGGCAGTTTTTACAGTTCCTAAATGCCGTTTAAAGCTACGTTCAGATGTACTTTATAGAAGAATTTAAATAACAATAATGAGTCACTGACAATCCTCCGTTTCAGTATGCTTAGCATGAATTGGTTTACTGCATGGAAACTCAATAAATATAGGTTTTCAATTGAAAATAACAGCACATCTGACCAGGCCAAATGATATCCACTCATTTCCAAGTACTTTAAGACACTGAAAAGGAGTGTTTAATCTGAAAACAAAAATCAGTAAATTGGCACTTATATATACGAAAGAACACTATAAAGCTGTGCAGATTGTGTTCTTTTATAAAGATCAAGTCCTACAGACTGACACTTTAAAAGTACAGTTAAAAAATAATTAGGCCTTCTTAAAGCCAGCAAATCCTTATCCAGAAGAAAAAGGAGAAAAAAAAACCAGCGTGACAATTGATTAATGGGAACACCAATCAATCACTTACTGAATCAAGGTCACAGCTCATTTCATATATTGAAAATAACCATCTGAGTTCATGGTAATAGCTCTTAGCATTCACTGAGAAGTGCCAAGTTTACTAACTGGAGAAAATCATCAATATAATTGGCTGCACCACTTAAAAATTGAAGGTTAGAATAAATAGATAGAATCATCATTGGAAAACATTCTTTTAGTTAAGATTGTCATTAACATCTAAGCAAACAATATAATGCATGAAAGCAAATATCACATTTGTGGAATAATATTTGGTTCTCACAAAATAAGTGCCTCACAGTATATTTATTATGTTTATAGTTCATGGAACAATATTATTTTGCATTGTTGATTTCAGATCTGTATTTTGATTTTGTTATGGGAGTTTATTTTATGAAATATTTTACTAAACAAGTGAGACTGGGTGCAGCCATTTTGTGAAAATTGTGTTTTTGGGTGCATCCCCCCAGTGATTTTACAGCACTAGTATCTCACTGGATGGGGACACAGAATGCAGTCCTTAAGTCAGGATTCTGATCATAGACTTGCATTGTATTAGAGGGTAATGTAACCATTACATCACAAGAGGGCGGGGTTACAGGTATGGTCCTGTTTTATCAGGTCAGTCTCCTCTATTTGTGTTGGAAGGCAGGTAAAAAAGGTTGTACACAGCCACCTAGCCCTGCCCTCTAGTGATACTGATACACAGGAGCCAGTAAGAGAGCAGGGGTATATCTTAAGACATCATCATGCAGGCTCTACCCACAGTTGTAAAGTGAGATTTGCTGGAAGATTTTGGAGAATGTTGGTAAAAATGGGTAAAATTCTCAAAATGGATGCTGGCGATAAACACCTAATTATATTTTTACTTTTATATGCAATTAATTCAATCATAGAGAAAAAACAGTGGCATAGGTTTTATATATGCGTTTGTTAAATGCATAGATAATCTACTTACATCTTAAGTAAGTGAGTGTCCATTTAAAGATTTGATGAGCCTGACTAAACTTTCAAATCTGTCAGTGAAATAATAACCCTTGTAGTTTGCACTTTTTTATATAGTGACACTATTGATATGATCTGTTTATTTTGCCACATGTACCTGTATGGGTAAAATCTCTAACCTGAAAGTTTATCATGTAATATACCATGAAGATAAATATTTGATGAGCCTGATTCAGTTTGAAAATTTGTGAGAGCAAATCAATGCACCTTTTATATGCAGCGTTATGGTAGGTTTTTCCCATTTTCCTCCACCTATACATGTGCCCCTCCCTGGAATTGTTGTTTATTTGAGCAGTGAGCACTTTGTTGGGTGATGCAGTCCTGTTAAGAGAGTATTTTATCTGTGGTGTGTTAGAATGACTAATATATGAAAGAGAGGAGGGAGACAGAGAGAGGCAGAGACTGTTCTCAAATTTCATGAAGACAATAATGGCTTCCATCTGAATAACATTTTGACACAGAGTTACTCTGACAAACACATCCACTTCCTGGACACTGCCCTTTACAGTAAGACCAACTCCATCTAGACTTCACTCTAGTTTAAACCAACAGATAGATCAAGCTACCTGAAACACAACAGTTTCCATCAAAGACATCCAAAAAATTAAACTATGTACAGCCAAGCCATCAGATATAATTTCATCTGCTTGGATACCACACACCGGGTAAACATCTTCAGAACATCAGAACAGAGTTCATCAACCATGGTTATAGTACAAAAATACAGAACTTCCAAAACTACTTTCATTCAAGCAGCCACCCAAACTCAAACAACTGATGGTGAGAAGTACCCTACACAGAGAAACTGTAAACGGCACTCTTCCCTTCAAACAAAAGAGATGTGAGATTTGTGCAGTCATCCACAGAACAAATAAAATACCAGTACCAGGCTCATACTTGCACAACAAAATCAATGGCTGGTTTATGAGCATTTGTCCAACAGGGTATATATCTAAATATGTGTGTGAAGTGCCCAAAAGCATACTCCCAATCAGAAAAAGAAGAAAACACCTATTGGAGAACATTTCTGGCAACTTGGACACAGCAACATCCACTATGTGAAGCTTTTGGTACTGATGGAATTTTTCTGTACCCAGAGGGAGATAAAAAATATGGAAGGTCTTAATGCCTTAATCACTGGCCTTAATAGAGAAAGTTAAATTTATTTCCCAGTAAATTCTTACAAATTAATACACTTTTTACAAGCACTGGATTGCTGCAGTAGACATATCAAACTGCAAACATTTGAAATATTCATGGATCTGGCATGTGTCTAACAGTTTTATTGCTTTCCCCCTAACCAGTTGAGGAGTGACATGGGGTACTCTGGCCAAACTAATTTTATTTGTAGGACAGGCTGATTTACATTCATTTAGCCAATAAAAGGTATAACTGTAACTTTGTTTCCTGTTTTTCCACATCTAACATGGTACCAAGAACATCAAAGACACCTCCCCACTCAACACATTTCTTCGGTCCGTAATTGAATAAAATACAATATATATGTATATATATATATATATATATATATATATATATATATATATATATATATATACACACACACCCTCCCTCCCTAGCCCACTGCCCAACCACACAAGTGTGTTTAAGTGGATAATGCAAATCAACCATCTCATTAACAGTAAACCACGTAGTGGAAATTCCTCCAATGAGCAATATTCTTCCGGCTGGTGAAACAGAGGAGGATTACTGACAACGTTATCGGCATCAATCAGCATGTGACTCCACTCAGACCAATCGCATTGCGGAGACCACGTGGGAGGTGAATCATATTGCCATCGAAGACAAAGCATGAGTTCGTTATACATAGACGGCAAAAACAAAAGAATATTACACAAGAGAAAGAAACATAAATCACTAGCATATTAAAAAGGAACTCCAACATCCGATTAACAACTTTGAATGGGAAGTGAAAATGCAATAATTCAATGATATAATAACATGGACGAATGAGAAGAATTACCGTATTTGCTTGAATATAAGACAAGGTTTTTTTCAGAGCAAATGCTCTGAAAAAGACCCCTTGTCTTATATTCAAGGTCGTCTTATAGTCTGACCTTAAATTGAGGTCTGACTATAACACTGGGATCATTCATTTTTATTTTTCATTTATTTTTATGTATTATCCCCACTCCCTCCCCCAACATTGCCTCTCTCTCTCCCCCTCCATTGCCTCTCCCCCCCCCCTCCCCACAACATTGCCTCTCTCTCTGTTGGCTAATGGGGGCAGCCGGGGGATGTCTGTTATTATAGCAGTCTGTCATCATGTGACCTCCCGGCTTCCGTCAAAGAAGTCCCGACGGACGTGCCGGCCAGCAGACACCCTCCAACTGCTCCATTACCCACCAGGAAGACTTGGGCAACCGGTGGATGTCTTGACATACGTGCAGATATCCTCCGCTGCTGTCTGGCCCTTCCGTCTGTAATGATGGACAGCTATAATGACAGACATCTCCCGGCTGCCCCCACTAGCCATCAGAGAGAGAGGCAACGTTGGGGGGGGGGGAGAGAGAGAGGCAACTTTGGGGGGGAGAGAGAGAGAGAGGCAACGTTGGGGGAGGGAGGGGGATAATTCATAAAAATAAATGAAAAATAAAAATTAATGAAAAATATTTAAAATATGAAATTAAAATAAAATAAAAAAATATAGGAATAAAATTAAAAAAAAAAAATAAGGTAAAAAATAAAAATCTATGTATGAAAAATACATATCGGTGGTGATCTTGATTGACAATTGGTTCACCTCCCATGTGATCGTCGCAATGTGTTCGGTCATAGCGTGGCCACATGCCGATTAAGGACGTTGTCTGTAATCCTCATCTGATTCACCAGCCAGAAGAACATTGGTCATTGGAGGAATTTTCACTACGTGGTTTACTGCTGATGAGACAGCTGATTTTTATTATCCACTTAAACATAGTCATGGGGATTGGACAGTGGGCTAGGGAGGAAGGGTATATATATTGTATTGTATTTTATTGTATTTTATTCACCTGTCCATGCTACTCCTGAGGAAGTCGGCTACAGATTGAAGAAATGGCTCTGCCCCCTCATGCTAATCCTGCCTCCTCAAGCTTAGTAATTAATAGCTGCCCTATCAGTATCTTCTTGGCTTCTCCTGAATACTTTCCATCCGTGTGGCTACAATATGCGTGCTGGGATGATAGGAAAGCACAATATCCAAGCTGGGGCAAGACTATTTTATATAAAAAAAATACAAAACTGCCTTTGTGAGTGTGAGTGGGTGTGTGTATTTGAGTGTCAGAGTGTGTGTGTGTGAGTGGAAGAGTGTGAGTATGTGTAAGTGGCTTAGTGTGTGTCTGAATGGCAGAGTGTGTGAGAGTGTAAGCATTAGGGCCACAGTTATGAGTGTACACTATGTAATATTTAGAAGATAAAGTTATAACCTAATAAATACAAATAAAGGGGGGAGGGAGTTACTAACATGATGTGCATGTGAGAGTTTCAAGTTTACACATGTGTCCGAGTGGCAGAATGTGCATGTGAGATATGCGAGTTTACACGTGTGTGCATGTCTGAGTGAGTGGCAGGATGGGGGTGTGAGAGAGATGGGTTTGCACATGTATTTCTGAGTGAGTGGCAGGATTGGAGTGTGGGAGACGGGTTTACATGTGTGTGTCTGAGTGAGTGGCAGGATGGGACTGTGAGAGATGGGTTTGCACGTGTGTATCTGAGTGAGTAACATGGTACTACCCTTTAAACCAGGGGTGGGCAATTAATTTTTACCGGGGGCCGCATGAGCAACCCGAGCACTGCTGGAGGGCCACATCGACAATATTTCAATTAAATTTTGCTCAATATCTGTCTCTCCCCGTACCCTCATGTCTGTCTCTCTCTCTCTCCCCATTCCCTCATGTCTGTCTCTCTCTCCACTCATGCTCCATGTCTCTCTCTTTCCATTCATGCTCCATGTCTGTCTCTCTCTCACCACTCATGCCCCATGTCTGTCTCTCTCTCGCCACTCATGCCCCATGTCTGTCTCTCTCTCGCCACTCATACCCCATGTCTGTCTCTCTCTCGCCACTCATACCCCATGTCTGTCTCTCTCTCGCCACTCATACCCCATGTCTGTCTCTCTCTCGCCACTCATACCCCATGTCTATCTCTCTCTCGCCACTCCTACCCCATGTCTGTCTCTCTCTCACCACTCATACCCCATGTCTGTCTCTCCCCTCATCCCTTATATCTTTTTCCATCTCTATCTTTCTATCTTTCTGTTCCCCATGCTGGTCTCTTGTACACACAGTCATACATAAACACACACAGTCACACAAACACAGTTACACACTTGGTCACCCTCACAGACATACATTTACACAAACACCCTTATACACACTGTCACACATACACTTACACAGACAGTAACACACACATAGTTATACACATTGACACACACATACAAACTTATACACATTCACACACACTTCCACAGACACTTCCTTTCTTTTTTTATTTTAACCCCCCCCCCCTACCAAACTGTTATTACCTAATCCTCCTTGTTAATCCAAGCACAGCACAACGGGGGAAAGCTCCGCCCCCGTCGCGTTCTGTGATTGGCTGCAGCGAGGAGGACGTTCTCTATGGTGTCTTGGCAGATACCCTAGAAAACGTCCTCCTCCCTGAAGCAGCCAATCACAGAACGCGACAGGGGCGGAGCTTACACCCGTCGCGCTGTGCTTGGATTAACAAGGAGGAGGATGGCAGGGAGAGAGCTCCCTGCTACAGCGCCTCTCCTCCCTTGCGCCTGGGCGCGGTGCACCCGCCCAGGATCGGCCCTGCCTCACGCGGGCCGGGGCTGGACAGGGACGCACAAAGGGCCGGATGTGGCCCGCGGGCCGTAAGATGCCCAGGTCTGCTTTAAACTATTACCAGAATGACAAAATAGTGTAAAATAAATCCAAATAGCTAAAGCAATAACAAATATCCACTGCAATAAAGGTAGATTTTCATTATTGCAGTGGCAGTCATTTAATGTTTTGCCAATTACAAAATGGTGTTGTCCATATACCATGGAGAAAGTTAGGTTGAAGGGCCAGGCATTATTCATTTCATGATGTAATTATGACATTTTCTGCCAGGATAGTGGCAGCCCACCAGTTGGACTTTAATATTTGAATACATAATTTAATTAGTAAAATCTATTCTTCTTTTATCAGTGCTTCAATTTAAATAGTAGGAGCATAGTACAAGGATAGATAATAAAGCAATGTTGGACTAAATACAATGCATTCCCTGTGTTTGATCTATATTTGGCATCTGTTACTTGGGAAACCATTCTAGTCATAAAAAATGAATGCAACTAAGAGCAAATTAATATAAATAAGGTAATATTATTTTGAAAATAATGAACGAGTTGTATTATTATCAGTTTTCAGGCTGGCTTACAGAAGCTCTTGACATATAATTAGAGGATCAAAAGGACTTTTTTTTTCAAGTAGACTTTGTAAAGGCTTTAAGGGTCAAAGCAAATTAACTGGCCAGCTCACTTTGTTAAAGTGAAAACAGCTTATACTTAGACTCGTACATTATAGTATCAAGAGTATTTGAATCAAAAAAACAAACATAAGTGTAGAAAAATAATACAATCCTGTGGTGTTTTCTTTTGAAAGAAAAATTTATTAAAACCATGAGACTTTAGAGGGGAAAAATACGTATGGAAAAAAAACTTGTTAAGCCAAGGATTAGTCATCTTTAATTGAAAATGCTTAATTCCAAGATTCCCGAGCAACAGAACTGTAGTCCTTATTTCACTGCTTGAAACCAGTAATATTTGGCTGGACCTTGTACAGTTGGTGGTATAGCAAAATGTTATTTTCTTTTAGTTTCGGCTATATAAAACCTCAGAAAACTTCATAGCTACTCTGAGGAGTTGGAAGTGAACCCAGGTTTCCCTTATTTTATACTTTTTGAATTGACACACATTGCTGCACATTGATAAACTATATTCACAAATGTCCATTAGGTAGGACTAATAAGGTGAAAGGGCGAGGGTGATGATTGACTAAAGAGGAGTGAGTCAGCTGGAGGAGAGAAGGGAAGTGGCGGCCTGGGTCTAAAAAATATTGGTTGCCAGGAGACAAAGGGGGCCCACACACAATTATAAGGCTATCATTTAACTGGTTTTAAGAAATGTAAAAAAAAAAATACATAATTGAAAAAATGTACAATTATTTTTTTGCAAAATAAATATTTTTTTTTTTAGTAATTACAGTCTACATATTACTGGCAGTATACAGCAGATACTAAATGTAAACACAGATTGTTTTAATTTAATTTGTAAAAAAAATAAATAATAGTTTTAAAATAAAATAGTGAATATTTTTAAATAGTTTGCCTTTACTCAACATATTACACATTAACGTGTAGTTTAAAAGCATATTTCATACAGTCCATTCTACTAAGAGAAACCATTTGAATTCACTAGATGATTGTGCGAATCTGTTAATAATTGCTCCTGCATCCAATTCATCTAGCAATTCATTTTCAATGGATATTAACATGTATGATTCCAAGTTCTACTCAGACAGTGATTTTGTTAGGCTTGTCTTTATGATCTTTAGCTTTGAAAATGTCCTCTCACATTGGGTTGTTGTGATAGAAGAGGGATGTGAAGAAATGGAGAAGCATGCTGATTTATAGAATAGAAAAATACTTCGTTATTTGAGGCAGCCGAGTTATGGGGAGGAGTAGACAGGATAGAATGGTTCTGTGATAGAGAACGGATGCTGAGAAATAAACGCAAGGATGGAAGAAAACTGTGACACCCCAGACTACCAATGATGACCCTTAGACCTGCTTTTTCATTGAAGATGGCTGAATGTCATTGGGAATTGTAGTCTTCAACTGACTTTAGCTATAGACTACCCTTCTTATGAGGCTCAACCAGCATCATTAGAGCTTTTAGCTGTAGATATTTCACTGCAGCAGGGCTACAATTTGTATGGCCTACTGAGTACCTTGGGAACTATAATCCTTACCTTACCATGTCATTATGCAGTGCCATCATTGATGGTTGACTGACTAGATATTAAATAGTGGTTATGTTACATATTGTAGTTGGAAGAATGTATGGAGAAAAGAAAAGTAAATCGTAAAGAAAGACAAGCAAACATAGAATTTTGAAGAAAATATTATTCATTTTGAATAAAAATCAATCTATACATTTCAAGTAGACTAGCACAATGTAAATATGAAATAATATTCTTAATAAAATTAACCACATCCCGCTTTATCATGCTAGGTGCAAGATTTTAGGTCCATGACCTCATTTTGTCTGTAGGACTAAAGTGCTGCCAGTCCAATCCAGATCACCATGTACATTTTCTTCATATGATGCTCTGTTTGCTTCTGAGGCAATAAACAGTACAGCCACATCAGAACTTAAAGATTTCACTTCTGGCTCAGGATCCATGATAACACAACATGTTAGCTCATCTATGGATGTTTGTGACTAACAGTTTGACAGTATCTATCCCTGTCACCTTAACACTGGTCACCTGAACATGACAAAGACTGTTGCGATAACAGATATATATATATAAAAAAAAAAAGAAAGAAATTCGCTAACAATTTAGTGTAAAGAAAAATGAAGGAAAAAAAAGATTTTTCTCACATATTTCTTTTGATACTTTCTCAACATGTAAGGGTTACAAAAGATAACAATGTACAATTCGTTATCTGAGCTCTGGAGACCAAAATGAATTAGAAAACAAACCAAGGTTCTTTGTAAGTTATGGATGTTCTTCTGCTCTTTGAACATGACAAACATTTAGTGTTTCTAAACTAGCAGTAAGCGCAATCTGTCTTAAAACCCATACATATACCGTGTATACAGTTTATAAGAAAGAAGTCTCACTAGATAACAATCTTAATCGTTCATAAAAAATGAATTGTCAGTGACTATTTTTTAACATACAATTTGTTTTTTAGTTGTTTTAATAGCAAAGCAAATATTGTATAAATATGTTTGCAATGTATTATGAAAATCCAAGACATGAAAAGCCAAATAATTAAAAGTATAAACATTGCTTATATTGCGAATTTAGAGAATAAACATGATCTATACATTCTGTCAATAAAATTGTAAGCAAATGCAGAAAAGAAAATGGTGTTCAAAGTGGGACTTTGGTGTCTCCAATATTTTTCATGTAAGTAACTGCCAATCAGGCCACAAAGCACTATTAGCAATATCTTACTCTCAGTCAGGGTGATTGCTAGGTCTCCAAAAGATCCAGGGCTGGAGCCCGAGATAGATTTGATAGAAGTGGAGTAAATAAGCTCACATGGTTAGGCAGCATACAGACTGATATATATGATGCCAATGAACAATAGGTATATATGGGTATATATCAGGGCTCAACAAATCCCGGGCACCAGGAAATTATACCTGGCGCCCAGTTATTGTTGTTCCTGCCTGGTGCCTACTCCGCTGGGATCGTTTTATTTATTTATTTATCCAGCGGAGCGCGAGGGACCAGTGTGTGCACGGGCTGCACAGTCTTATAGTGTCCGAGCACTGAGTGTGCTCAGCAGGGCTAGAAACAACAGCAGGGCACAGACCAGGCTAGAATGAGGTATAGCAGCCAGGAGGGGGACATATTGATAGATGCCCTTTTTATATCGTAAACAACAACAAAATTGCTGACTTGTGTGTAAGTGTATGTGACTGACAGTGTGCGTGTGTATGACTGAGTGCATGTGTGTAACTGATTGTGTGTTTATGTGACTGACTGACTGTGTGTATGTCTGCCTGTGATCGACTGTATGTGTCTGTGACTGATTGTATGTGTTTGTCTGTCTGTTGCTGACTGTGTGTGTGTTTGTCTGTGACTGACTGTATGTCTGCCTGTGACTGACTGTATGCGTGTCTGTATGTGTGTGTGTGCCTGTCTGTCTGTGACTGACTCCACAGCATTGTGCAAATGTGTAGGTATAACACAGACTCCACAGCAATAAAACTCACAGTAATGTGCAGTGTGTGAGTTTATCACATACTCATGCTGTGCATTACTGGACCATAATACACAATAAGACAATAAGGCACGCAAGAAACTCACATTACTCGAAGTTACACTTATACACATAAATACACAGCCACAAATACACACATATACACATGCAGCCACACATACACACTTGCACAGTTACACATACATACACCCTTACACACAGAGTAATTCCCAAGATTTCAAAATAACTGAGCAAACAAAATGTTGTGTATGTTGCAAACACCATTTACCAGACTTTGAGAAAAAAAAGTCTCATAATAAGCCATAATATAGGGGATATCACAGCCCCCCCCCCGCCCCCCCCCCCCCCCACACATAGATACCCTTACATAGATAACCTTACACTCACACACTCTCTTACACACACACCCAGACAAACTAAAACAGACACCTTTATATACACAGATGACCTTTCCCACACAGATATTCTGCCACACAGACACGTGTGTAAACCTGCAACTCTCACACACACATCATAAGTATTTCTTTTTTTTAATAAAAAGGGGTCAAAAACCTGGGGAGAATAGGCTGAGGTATGAAGGTATGCTCCTTCTACCCTGGGGAGAATAGGCTGAGGTATGAAGGCATGCTCCTTCTACCCTGGGGAGAATAGGCTGAGGTATAAAGGTATGCTCCTTCTACCCTGGGGAGAATAGGCTGAGGTATGAAGGTATGCTCCTTCTACCCTGGGGAGAATAGGCTGAGGTATGAAGGTATGCTCCTTCTACCCTGGGGAGAATAGGCTGAGGTATGAAGGTATGCTCCTTCTACCCTGGGTAGCAGGGCCGGACTGGGAGAAAAATTCGGCACGGGCATTTTTTGATCACAGCGGCCCACTAAGAAGAGGGCGGGGCAGAGGAGGTGTGTTTTGTCATCACCAATGACAAACACGCTCCCTCTCAAAGTGAGCATATTGGTTCAATGCTCTTCCAGGGCAGACCATGCGCAGAGCTCTGCTGAAGAGCTCTAGCATGAGAAAAAAAGCCCTGTATGTGTTCTGCACAGTGCAAGCAAATGTAATAACATGCTTGCACTGTGTTTCCTTGCAACTTGTCTCTGGTGTCTCTATAAATGGATACCAGGAGACAAAAATGCCAGGAAAGAGTATTGAGCATGTGTTTGGAGCCTGCTTGTGGGATTGCGTGTGTGTAGAGTAAGCTGATTGTGGTGTGGTATTGTGTAATAAGGTTCGGTTTTAGTTGTGTTGTGTTTGTGGTGTAATGTGATACATATGTGGCTAGGGGCTGTAGAGAATGTGTGTATAGGGGATATAGCAAGTGTGTGCATACAGGCTATAGTGTGTGTGTGTGAATATATATATAGATGTAGTATGTGTTTAGGGGTGTAGTATGTGTTTGCTTACAAGGAATCTAGTGTGTGTATATATACATATTGTGACAGAGTCTATGGGAGGGTAATAGAAGGGAGGTATGTAGGACCCAGAATCCTACATAGCCTGTACTCATTCACCTGCCCCAATTAGCAACTGCTGAGGTTTTAATTAGCTGATCTCAGAGTAGAAAGAAGAGAGATACAATCTGACCTGCAGAGAGAGAGCAGGTCTGTGCAGAGTAGCACCAGTGAAAGGGCTAAAGGTTGGTGAAACCAATGTTTATTTTGTTGCTTAGATTATTACTCTGGGTTAGTAAGGGGCATTACTTTATGTGTAGTAAGTGCTCGAATTTGAGCTAGGATTTTGTTTGTAGATTTTTCCTTTATGTTTTGCTGCATGGATTTATTTTGAGCCCAATGTGAATAAACCACACTGTTGTTTTGCATACAATTACTGTGTTCTATACCTGTTACCCTAGAGGACTGTGTTGCTTTGCCCTAAAGGTCACAAGATGGTGGAGAATGCGGGCAAATAAAGCACATTTATACGGTCTGTGGGTAAAGAGGCCTAATGTACTGTGACTCTGCAAACTGAGACTGGTTGTTTGAAACAGAGGCCTGCAGGTGTGGTGTGTGGTATTTACCAGGTGGCTGTGAAAAATAAAAAGCAAGATGGAAGATTTAGTGAAAGCCTTGGTACAGGCTACTGCTACCCAGCAAGACACAAACCGTGTAACAGCGGCTCAGATCAGTAGCCTCATGGAGGCACAGCGACAGGCTGTTGTGGCCCAACAGGAGACAAACCGCTTATTGGCCGCACAAATGGACTGCGTATTAGAAACACAGCGGGAAGACAAAGTACAACTAACAAGTGCTTTGCAACAAACCCTACTGTCAAGTGTGACTACCCCTACTATGGATATGGGGCGCCGGATTAGAGTTAATGACTTTTTACATAAAGTGAGTGAGGTTGATGACATGGAGGCTTACCTGACAACCTTTGAAAGGATTGCTACCCGAGAAGGATGGCCTCCAGGTCAGTGGGCAGGATTGTTAGCCCCTTGCCTCAGCGGAGAATCCCAAAAAGCATATGATGATTTGCCTCTCAGCCAAGCACAAGACTATGACTGTTTGAAAGCAGAAATACTAACACGGCTTGGAGTTACGCCTGCAGTGCGAGCCCAAAGATATAATGCATGGGTTTATGATACAGAGAAATCTACTAGGTCACAAATGTATGACCTCTTGAGACTTGCCCAGAAGTGGCTACAGCCAGAAGTCAACTCTGCTGCAGTAATCATTGAAAAAGTTGTTATGGATCGCTTTCTCAGGAGTCTGCCGATAGCTCTACGGAAATGGGTCAGTCAAGCGGATCCAAAGGACCCAGAAGAAATGATGAACTTGACAGAGAGATACCTGTTTGCTAATGAAACTCAGAGTAAAGAACCGTACCTCAATGCCAAATTGCAAAGTAACAGGAAACCTGCAAAGAATTCTGGAGGATTTAAAGAAACAGATGAAAAAAAAGATTCTGTACAGACCCGTAGAGAGACTGACTACATGGAAAATTGGGTGCCCAGGTTCCCAACCCGGCTACAAGGCCAGACTGAGAGACAGATAAGGTGCTATAGATGTCAGGAGATTGGACATATAGCACGTAACTGTCCACAGACTGATGAACCTATGGAATGCAATTTGGGGAGGGGGAAGAAATGTGGTGCATTGTTGGTATACACACGAATGTCTGCTTTAACAAGTACTGTTGGTATTAACCATGTCAAATCTGTAAATATGGAAGGGAGGAGTGTGCTAGCACTCTTAGATTCTGGGAGTGAGGTTTCATTGGTAAAGAGGTCCTTACTTCCGAGTGAGCAAGTAGATAGAATTCACGTGTTGGATATAATATGCATACATGGTGACACCCACACGTATCCCACGGCTGAGGTAGAATTTGCTACCGCGGTAGGGGTGATAAAACATAGAGTTGGGGTGGTGCCATCATTGCCTTATGATGCTGTATTGGGGCGTGATTTTCCCCTCTTTCGGAAGATATGGGAAGATACTGCAATAAATCAGGATAAGCATACAGAGGTAGAGGCAGAAACAGTGGGTATAGAGAAAGTTTTCCCTTTTTCTACGATTGATTTGGAGCAGTGTAGTGAAAATGAACCTGCTGTAGTATGTGTGGGTGACGAAGGGGAACGCAATGAAAGTGATTCCTCCCTAGTAGAAAATCTAAGGGAAGAGGTGGAGTTCCATCATCTAGGTATTAGTTTAGGAAATTTTCAGGCTGCCCAATGGGAGGATCAAACCTTGGTAGCTGCCCATAACAATGTTCAGGTAGTGGAAGGTACTCCTGTTAACCCGGAAACCCAATTGTCTCTTCCCTATTTTGCAGAAAAAAACAATTTACTTTACCGAGTAGAGAAGAGGGGGGTTGAAGAGGTTGAACAATTACTGGTACCTCAATCCCACAGGAACCTAGTCTTAAAACTAGCTCACAGCCATGTATTAGGGGGGCATCTTGGGATTGAAAAAACCCGGGAGAGAGTACTAAGAAGATTTTATTGGCCAGGAATCTACTCTGCTATTGAGCAATTTTGCAAGTCATGCCCAGAATGCCAAAGAAAGGCTCCATTCCAAGCTTTCCGTAATCCCCTCATTCCTCTTCCCATCATAGAAGTCCCATTCGAAAGAATTGCTATGGACCTGGTTGGTCCTTTACTGAAATCTGCTAGGGGGCACCAATATATATTGGTAGTACTAGATTATGCTACCCGCTATCCCGAAGCTATACCTTTAAGAAATATCTCAGCTAAAACCATTGCCAGAGAGTTAATGTTTATGTTCAGCCGGGTTGGAATACCTAGAGAAGTACTCACAGACCAAGGTACCCCTTTTATGTCACGAGTGATGAAAGAGCTATGTAACTTGTTGAAGATTAGACAATTGAAAACTTCAGTGTATCACCCACAAACTGATGGGTTAGTGGAAAGATTTAATAAAACCTTAAAAGCAATGCTCCGTAAGGTAATTGACAAAGATGGTAAGAATTGGGATCATTTGCTCCCATATCTAATGTTTGCTATCCGAGAAGTCCCCCAAGCTTCCACCGGGTTCTCGCCTTTTGAATTGTTATATGGCAGACATCCTAGAGGCCTCCTTGATGTTGCGAAGGAGACATGGGAACAGGAACACACGCCTCATAGAAGTGTTATTGAACATGTGGCGCAAATGCAGGATCGCATTGAGGCCATAATGCCAATTGTCAGGGAAAATATGGAAAGAGCACAGGAAGCCCAGAAAGCTAGTTATAACAGGAATGCTAGACTTAGAGCCTTTAAACCTGGAGACAGGGTTATGGTACTAATCCCCACAGTAGAAAGTAAATTCCTTGCAAGCTGGCATGGCCCATACGAGATCATTGAACGAGTCAATGAGGTGAATTATAAGGTGAGACAACCTGGTAGAAGAAAGCCCGAACAAATATACCATATAAATTTACTTAAACCCTGGACAGACAGAGAGGTCTTGATGGCCGTGACAGACAAAGTTCCTCAGACCAAAGCAGACAAAGTACCAGAGGTTAACATTGCTGACACTCTAGCACCTCATCAGCAAAATGAGGTCCGAGAGTTTGTTGCTAGAAATCGGGATGTGTTTTCTCAAGTACCAGGAAGGACTCATGTTATTGAACATGACATAATTACGGAACCTGGAAAAAGGGTTAATTTGAAACCCTACCGAATCCCAGAGGCCAGAAAAGAAGCCATTAAAGCAGAGGTCCAAAAGATGCTTGAGCTAGGGGTTATCGAGGAATCACAAAGTGAATGGAGTAATCCTATAGTGTTGGTACCCAAGCCAAACGGAGAAATCAGATTCTGTAATGATTTCAGAAAATTAAATGAGATATCAAAATTTGATGCTTATCCCATGCCTAGGGTTGATGACCTAATAGAGAGATTAGGACGATCCAGATATCTGACTACATTAGATCTGACTAAAGGTTATTGGCAAGTTCCCTTAACAAAACAGGCCAAAGAAAAAACAGCTTTTTCCACACCAGAAGGATTGTTTCACTATAAAGTCTTACCATTTGGATTGCATGGTGCACCTGCCACCTTCCAAAGAATGATGGATAGAATCCTTAGACCCCGTAGTGAATATGCGGCTGCCTACCTTGATGATGTGGTTATACACAGCCCAGATTGGGAAACGCACCTTCCCCGAGTTCAGGCAGTAATAAAGTCTATACGAGATGCAGGTCTAACTGCCAATCCATCCAAATGTACGATAGGTTTGGAAGAAGCTAAGTATTTGGGCTTCACTATTGGGAGGGGTCTCCTGAAACCACAGAAAAGTAAGATAGATGCTATTTGGGATTGGCCACGTCCTGTGACAAAGAAACAAGTCAGGGCATTTCTAGGCTTAGTGGGCTACTATCGTAGATTCATACCTAACTTTGCTACAATCGCAAACCCGTTGACAGAGCTAACTAAGGCAAAAGGCACTGTTATGATCAAATGGACTCCCGAGGCAGAGAAGGCATTTAGTGCCCTGAAGGAGGTTTTGTGTGCGGACCCAATTTTGGTTGCCCCAGATTTTACAAAAGAATTTTTGGTACAGACAGATGCATCTAATGTGGGACTAGGAGCGGTTCTTTCTCAAGTACACAGAGGAGAAGAACATCCCATTATGTACCTGAGCAAAAAGCTGAATCCCCATGAACAGAGATACTCAGTGGTTGAGAAAGAATGCTTGGCCATAAAATGGGCACTAGAAACACTTAAGTATTATCTATTGGGGAGAAGGTTCAAACTTGTCACAGATCATGCACCCTTGACGTGGATGAGACAAAACAAGGAAACAAATGCCAGAGTAACTAGGTGGTTCCTTAGTCTTCAGCCATATAACTTCTCTATGGAGCATAGAGCTGGTAAAGACCAGGGGAATGCAGATGGTTTGTCCAGAGTCCATTGTTTGTGGTCAAAGGTCGCTACGACCGATGGGTCTAAGCTGGCGGGGAGGATATGTGACAGAGTCTATGGGAGGGTAATAGAAGGAAGGTATGTAGGACCCAGAATCCTACATAGCCTGTACTCATTCACCTGCCCCAATTAGCAACTGCTGAGGTTTTAATTAGCTGATCTCAGAGTAGAAAGAAGAGAGATACAATCTGACCTGCAGAGAGAGAGCAGGTCTGTGCAGAGTAGCACCAGTGAAAGGGCTAAAGGTTGGTGAAACCAATGTTTATTTTGTTGCTTAGATTATTACTCTGGGTTAGTAAGGGGCATTACTTTATGTGTAGTAAGTGCTCGAATTTGAGCTAGGATTTTGTTTGTAGATTTTTCCTTTATGTTTTGCTGCATGGATTTATTTTGAGCCCAATGTGAATAAACCACACTGTTGTTTTGCATACAATTACTGTGTTCTATACCTGTTACCCTAGAGGACTGTGTTGCTTTGCCCTAAAGGTCACAATATATATATATGAGTCTAGTGTGTGTTTGAAGGACCCAGAATGTGTATAGGAGATCTAGTGAGTGTGTGTTTATAACGGTTTCAGAGTGTATATAGGGATCTAGTGTGTGTATGTGTGTAGATGATCCAGAGTTGGGTAAGGGATCTAGTGTGTGTCTGGAATGTAATGTGTTTAGGGGTGCAGTATGTGTGTGAGGGGTGCTGTGTGTATATATATATATATGTAAGTATTGTGTATGTCTGTTGTGTAGGGATCGACCGATATTGATTTTTTAGAGCCGATACCGATACCGATAACCTGTGAACTTTCAGGCCGATAGCCGATAACTTATACCGATATTTCGTGCATTTTAATTTTTTGGGAAAAAAAAAAATTTCTACACAAATCTGCTGTTAAATGAACATGTTTATTGTTAACGTTTAGCTTTTTTTTGTAAATCTTTTTCATTGCTAAATAAAAATAAATAATGCAGCAAAACAATGGTGATATGGTCAAATACAACAAATTGGACCACTTTTTTTTTTTTTTTTAAATAAATATCAGTCAAAAGGTAACAAGAACAACAATGTTCAATTGCACATAGTCCATACTTAGATTAAATCTTAGTAAAATGAGCAGCAATGACATAGGCAATTATATCAAAGAGACACTACAGTAAATATAAGCAAGGCATCAAAACAGCTTAATTAACCCCTTAGTGACAAGACATTTTCACCTTGACTTTCCCTTGGTGACAATGGCTGTTTTGACATTTCTAGGGTGTTTGTGTTTAGCTGTAATGTTTTGCTTTCTCACATACAGTACCCACACAAATTATGTTGTTTTTATCGTCATAAGAAGGGCTTTCATTAGATACCATTATGTTCATCATATCTTATAATTTACTACAAAAAAAAATCATAAAATATGATGAAAAATTAAAAAAAACCCACTTTTTCTAACTTTGACCTAAAATATAATTTACCCAAATAAAATCATTAAAAAAGACCCCGGCTAAATAGTTTCTAAATGTTGTCCCGAGTTCAAAAATATGCATGTTTCCATATTTTTCGGTATTTTTTTGCGAGTTATGGGGCAAAAACCAAAAATAGTGTTTTTTGGTTTTTTCCTATATTGATCTTTTGACCCCAACCCGAACCCAAAATTTAACCCTAACACTAAATTTAACCCCAACTCTAATCCTTATTATATCCCTTAATATTTTTTAACTTTAATTTAATTTTAACCCTATCCCTTATGCTAAAAAATATTTAATTTTAACCCTATAGGCTAATATAGCTAAATAACCTATTTTTATTTAATTAAATATGTATTTTAATTATTTTCCATTGCAATGCTACTAAACCACCACTAGGGGTAGTCAAGTAGCATATTCAGAGCGACGGAAGTGAAGTTACTTTCACTTCCGAAGCTCAGACCGGCAGAGGACTTAGCCATATTGACGGAGCAGCATGCTCCGTCAATATGGCTCCCCACGATCGCTCCGTGGGGCGATCGTGGGGGTCCCAAAATAGAAATATCAGTGCTGGCTATTGCCTCGATGTCGAGGCAATAGACCAGCACTGTTAAAGCGGTTTTCGCGATCGTTGATCGCGAAAACTGCTTCATTCAAATATCGGCATTATCGGTAAAGTTAGATGCCGATACCGATAATTTAGGAAACTGTGAATATCGGCCGATAATATCGGTTAAACCGATAATCGGTCGATCCCTACTGTTGTGCAGTGTGTTGGGGGGTTCTGTGTGTATGTGAGGGGTGCAGTATGTGTGTGTGAGAGGGGGGCGGTGTGTGAGAGTGATGGTGTGTGAGAGTGATGTGTGTGAGTGCTGTGTATGATGTGTGTGAGAGTGCTGTGTGTGATGGGTGTGAGAATGCTGTGTGTGATGGGTGTGAGAATGCTGTGTGTGATGGGTGTGAGAATGCTGTGTGTGATGGGTGTGAGAATGCTGTGTGTGATGGGTGTGAGAGTGCTGTGTGTGATGGGTGTGAGAGTGCTGTGTGAGAATGCTGTGTGTGATGGGTGTGAGTGCTGTGTGTGTGAGAGTGCTCTGTGTGAGAATGCTGTGTGTGATGGGTGAGAGTGCTGGGTGTGAGAGTGCTGTGTGTGTGAGAATGCTGTGTGTGATGGGTGTGAGAATGCTGTGTGTGATGGGTGTGAGAATGCTGTGTGTGATGGGTGTGAGAGTGCTCTGTGTGTGATGGGTGTGAGTGCTGGGTGTGAGAGTGCTGTGTGTGTGAGTGCTGTGTGTGAGAGTGCTCTGTGTGAGAATGCTGTGTGTGATGGGTGAGAGTGCTGGGTGTGAGAGTGCTGTGTGTGTGAGAGTGCTGTGTGTGAGAGTGCTGGGTGTGTGAGAGTGCTGGGTGTGTGAGAGTGCTGGGTGTGTGAGAGTGCTGGGTGTGTGAGAGTGCTGGGTGTGTGAGAGTGCTGGGTGTGTGAGAGTGCTGGGTGTGATGGGTGAGAGTGCTGTGTGTGATGGGTGAGAGTGCTGTGTGTGATGGGTGTGAGAGTGCTGTGTGTGATGGGTGCTGTGTGTGTGAGGGTGCTGGGTGTGAGAGTGCTGTGTGTGATGGGTGAGAGTGCTGTGTGTGAGAGTGCTGTGTGTGATGGGTGTGAGAGTGTTGTGTGTGAGAGTGCTGGGTGTGAGAGTGCTGGGTGTGAGAGTGCTGTGTGTGAGAGTGCTGGGTGTGAGAGTGCTGTGTGTGATGGGTGTGTGAGTGGTGTGTGTGATGGGTGTGTGAGTGCTGTGTGTGATGGGTGTGAGAGTGCTGTATAAATGTTAGAATGGATTGTGTGTGTGTGTGTGTGTAGGGGGGGGGGGTAAATAAACAAATAAAATAACAGGCATTATGGGGACATAATGCCTGTTATTTTGTTTATTTACCTACCCCCCCCCCCTACACACACACACACACAATCCATTCTAACATTTATACAGCACTCTCACACCCATCACACACAGCACTCACACACAGCACTCTCACACCCATCACACACAGCACTCTCACACCCATCACACACAGCAGTCACACACAGCACTCTCACACCCATCACTCCTTTCTTACCTTTAGCCTGGGAGGGGGGGACCGGCACGCTGGTACCTGGGACTGGCGGTGGCAATGTTCCCTCGTGGTGAGTGAACTCTAGCCTGCCCGCTAGAGTTCACTCTCGCGAGATCCGGTCGTTGCCATGGCAATGCTCCGGATCTCGCGAGAGGAACCCGGTGGAGCTGCAAGTTAGAGCTCCGCCGGGTCCTCTTTTCAATCTCCCTCCCTCTCTCCCCGCCGGCGGCCGCATTTGTCAGCATGTGGGCCGGTGAGGGAGATCTTTGATGTCCTCACCGGCCCTTCATGTCAAACAGCGGGGCCGGCGCTCGGATAGTGCCGGCCCTGCATAGACCGGCAGGGGAGATTCTGGGACCTCCCCTGCCGGCCTCGGCCCATGGCCACCGCGGCCCACCGGGCATTTGCCCGGTGTGCCCGATGGCCAGTCCGGGCCTGCTGGGTAGAATAGGCTGAGGTATGAAGGTATGCTCCTTCTACCCTGGGGAGAATAAGCTGAGGTATGAAGGCATGCTCCTTCTACCCTGGGGAGAATAGGCTGAGGTATGAAGGCATGCTCCTTCTACCCTGGGGAGAATAGGCTGAGGTATGAAGGTATGCTGCTTCTACCAACCTCATAAAAGAGAGAAGTGCAGGGAATTGAGATGGGAATTCAACTGAATGGGATAATTTTTCCAACTCTGCTACTTTAGCCTTAATTTTGAAATTCCCATCTCACTTCCCTGCAATTCTCTCTTTCATGAGTAAAGCCCATAACGTAATGTAAAGCAGCACATTAATTCATAATGTATGGGTTTAATACTATAACCAGGTACATGGGATGTGTAATGCCATGTGTATGGATTTTTTTTGCCATCAATATAAAGACTAAATATAAAGATGAATCACGATTATTTATATTGAATGTGATAATCAAGTGTGAAAATAAAAATAATATGAGATGATAGCAGTTTCACATTTGATTATCACATTCAATATGAATCATAGTAATTAATCACATTTCTCCTAGTAATCTCACTGGGATTCACAATCACACCTCTGCCACTCACACTTTCACTCTCACACACTCTGCCACTCACACACAGATACACGCACACTCATAACTCTGCCACTCACGCTTACACTCATTCACACACACTCTTCCAAACACTCACAGTCTGCCACTCACACAGTGCTGCATTTACCGCGAGGCATCCTAGGCGGATGCCTAGGGCGGCAAATTTTAGGGGGCGGCAGCGCCCCCCAGCACTGAAGAAAAAATAAATTAAAAAAAAAAAGAAAACAAAAAAAAACACTCGGCCCTTTAAAAAAAAAAAAAGACCGCGCTGGCAGGCAGATACAGAGGTGAGAGGGGATCGGAAGATCCCCCCCTCACCATCGCTCTGCCTGCCGGGCTGCACGGGGAGCCGAACAGGCAGCACAGAGAAACCTCCGTGCTGCCTGTTCGGCTCCCCGTGCAGTGTGCCGACACGGAAGTGCCGACAGTCACGTGACGGGCGCGCTGACATCATACGCGCGCCCGGTCACGTGACCTGTCGGCACAATCGCCGGGAGCCGAACAGGCAGCATGGAGGGACCATGCTGCCTGCCACTAGGGAAAGGTAAGTGCTGATGGAATGTGTGTGTGTGTGTGTGTGTGTGTGTGAGTGAGTGACTGAGTGTGATGGGAGACAGTGTGTGTGACTGAGTGTGATGGGAGTCAGTGTGTGTGTGATGGGAGACAGTGTGTGTGACTGAGTGTGATGGGAGTCAGAGTGTGTGATGGGAGACAGTGTGTGTGACTGAGTGTGTTGGGAGTCAGAGTGTGTGTGATGGGAGACAGTGTGTGTGACTGAGTGTGATGGGAGACAGTGTGTGTGACTGAGTGTGATGGGAGACAGTGTGTGTGACTGAGTGTGATGGGAGTCAGAGTGTGTATGATGGGAGACAGTGTGTGTGACTGAGTGTGTTGGGAGTCAGAGTGTGTGTGATGGGAGACAGTGTGTGTGACTGAGTGTGATGGGAGACAGTGTGTGTGACTGAGTGTGATGGGAGTCAGAGTGTGTGTGATGGGAGACAGTGTGTGTGACTGAGTGTGATGGGAGTCAGAGTGTGTATGATGGGAGACAGTGTGTGTGACTGAGTGTGATGGGAGTCAGAGTGTGTGACTGAGTGTGATGGGAGTCAGAGTGTGTGTGTGTGATGGGAGACAGTGTGTGTGACTGAGTGTGATGGGAGTCAGAGTGTGTGACTGAGTGTGATGGGAGTCAGAGTGTGTGTGTGATGGGAGACAGTGTGACTGAGTGTGATGGGAGTCAGAGTGTGTGTGATGGGAGACAGTGTGTGTGACTGAGTGTGATGGGAGATGGGAGTCAGAGTGTGTGTGATGGGAGTAGGAGTGTGTGACTGAGTGTGATGGGAGTCAGAGTGTGTGTGATGGGAGTAGGAGTGTGTGACTGAGTGTGATGGGAGTAGGAGTGTGTGACTGAGTGTGATGGGAGTAGGAGTGTGTGACTGAGTGTGATGGGAGTGTGTGTGTGATGGGAGTATGAGCTTGATGTGAGCCTGAATGATGGGGCATGTCGTAGGTGTGTAACGTGGGTGTGCAGCTTGGGTAGGGGGGTGCCCGGATTTTGTCTGCCTAGGGCAGCACAAAATCAAGATACACCACTGCACTCACACACACACTTACATTCTCCCACTCACACACATAACTCTGCCACTCACGCTTACTCTCTTCCACTTACACTCTGCCACTCACACTTACACCCAGCCACTCACACAAGTGCACACTCATAACTCTGCCACTCACACTCTGCCACCTACATACATACACACTCATAACTCTGCCACTCACGCTCACTTACACTCTGCCAATTACATACATGCACACTCATAACTCTGCCACTCACACCCACTTACATACATACACATGCACACTCATAACTCTCACACTCACTTACATTCTTTCACTTACATACATACACACTCATAACCCTTACAATAAAGTGAACATGTGCGCTAGTGACCAACACTAGAAAAAAAGAGCATTACCCTTTTCTATGAGACGAAATGCTCAGATATTATGCAAAGGGAATAAAAAACAAAAACAATAATAGTGTAGTATATCAGTGCAATGGTATAATAGTGCACAGTGCATAAATGGTACACTCACATTTACATGAGCAATACCCTGCTCAAGATAAATAGTGTGGGTGAGCTCAGATAAGAGCAGGTAGATCTTGTAAACCAGCTCCAGAGGCAGCCCAGATATCCAGATCACATGGGAAGGAGAAGGCAGGATTGCACAAGTAAGTATTTTAATATAAGCAATAAAACCAACAAACAGTAAGATCTTACATTTAAAAACGTTTAAAAGTCCCAGATGCTTGTCCATAAAACCAATAGTGTTGTCTGTGCACTCCTCTCCTCTCACACAACACATTTCACCTCTTGTTGAGGCTTTTTCAAGTGTCCCATGTGATCCTCTGTTTCTCCTTTAGTACAGTCACTTCTGTTATGACGTTTTTACTTAGGCCACGCCCCCTCCGTCTCTTCTATGACAGATCTTTTCTCTTCTTCTTCAGCTCCTCCTCTCCAGTCAGTCCATCTGTCAATTTTAATCTGCTAGTCCCTGCCTCCTTTTTCTCTGTTTAGCTGCAGCTTGGAACTCAGCACAGAAAACAGAGCTTGCATAATCATTACAGGGACAGTGTAGTAAAGCGTAAAAAAATCATCAGACACAAATACAGCAAGTAACATTACACAATTAGTAAGACATTACTTCAAAATTCCTTTTAACAGAGCAAAATATCCACACTCCAAACTGAACCTTAACCCCTCATGTGTCAATCTGATGCATCTCACTCTGTCATATATAGTTCCACCATTTAACCCCTCCTGTACTGACCATATATACAATACAGTACTTTTATCAAATGCAGTTCATCTCACAGAATCAATGCATCAGTGTGTCACAAGGAGTAAAATCCTTTTCCCAAACACCAGAAAACAAGACTTCTATATATTAGTCCACCAGGGTTGCAGTTTACAGGAAATTAAAAAGGTCAAAACCTTTTTTTTAACCCTTTAGTTGCCAGTGTTTTCATCTCATATACCCACTTCATTTCTAATTTTCCAAGTTCTTTCCAGGAGTCTCCTCCTCTCCAATATTTTTTATACTTTGCTATAGCAGTGAAAATTAACTCTTTAGGGTTACTATTGTGTTTGAAAAAATGTTTGGGGACACTGTGTGTTAGAATTTATTTTCGAATATTATTACAATGTTCTCCAATTCTGGTTTTAACCTTCCTTGTTGTCCGACCTATGTACTGCAACCCACATGGGCATTCCAGCAAGTATATCACATTACTTGATTCACAATTTAAAAAACTCTCGATTTTGTATTCTTTCCCTGTGGCCCTTGATGTAAATCATTGTACCCTGCCAGCTTGCTTTTTTGTTTGTTTGCATGCATTGCAGGTGTTGCAGTGGTAAAAGCCAGGGTTCTGGTCAAGGAATGTGTCAACTTTCTTTTTTATGATCCTTGTTGAGCTGGTAGTGATGCACCTCCTAACGGACTATCTTAGGTCTCTCTGGTAGAATTCCTTTCAGCATCTCATCTTGTTTGAGGATATCCCAAATGTTTAAAAATAATCTTCCTTATTTGTTTATTTTTATTATTATAGTCTAACACTATAGGAAGATTCATGTTTTTATTTATCTCATTTGTCTCCTTCTTCTCCTTATACTCCAAAAGTGAATCTCTTTCTAATGTCTTAACTTTATTAAAAGCAAGTGCTATCTCTTCCTCTGCGTAATTTCTTGTAATTAAACGTTCTTTTAAAATCTCCAATTGGTCTATAAACACAGACTCATCTGTGCAATTTATTTTTAGCCTCTGCGCTTGATTAGTTGGAATATTCTCCAACCATGGGGAGTGATGTCCGCTGTCTCTTCCTATAAAACTATTAACATCTACTTTTTTAAAAAAAGTTTTTGTTTTGATCTCATTTTGCTCTATATAGATTTCTAAATCCAAAAAATGAACCCTCTGTTTGTCATATTCGGTATTCAACTTGATACCCCAGTCATTGTTATTTAAATGAGCCAGGAATTCAAGAAGTTCTTCCTCATTCCCCCTCCAAACAAAGAACAGGTCATCGATGTAGCGATGATAGGAGACCAGACTTGCCCCCCATCTATGTTGTGACCATACAAAGTTCTTTTCCCACTCCGCCATAAATAAATTGGCGTAAGTTGGGGCAAATCTGCTCCCCATGGCTGTTCCTTGCTTTTGTAGAAAAAACCCATCCTCAAACCAAAAATAGTTATTTCGGAGGATCATATCTATACCTTTAATCACATATTTCACACAATCTTGCTCCATATTATTACTTTCCTCAAGAATGTTTTTGACAGATTTAGCCATTCAGTATGAAAAAGATTTAGCCATTCAGTATGCCAATATTTAGCCATTTAATATGCCAGGTTTTGCCCCTCAATATGCCAAGATTTAGCCATTTCATATGCCAGGTTTTGCCCCTCAATATGCCAGGATTTAGCCATTCGATATGCCAGGATTTAGCCATTCAATATTACAGTATTTAGCCATTCAATATGACAGGATTTAGCCATTCAATATGACAGGATTTTGCTCACCTCCTCCCCCAGTACACCTCCTTGTTGCTCTCTGGTCGTTTCCTCCGTGCAGTCTTCCCTCCTGCTGCGTGGCTTCAATAAAGTAAAAAAAATAAAATAAAATCCGGAGTTAGCCAAGGTTAGTGTAACAGGGAGCATAACGGCAGCGTGAAGCCCCATTACATCAAAGGCTGTAAGGTGAGTTAGGTAGCCACGAGGCCCCCGTGAGTGCGAGGCCTTAGGCGGCTGCCTAACTCGCCTAATTAGAGAGCCGCCTCTGACCACTCCCAGGTCTTACCCCAGCACATGCCCCATCACCCACATTGCAAAGCAGTACATTGCCACATCCCTCACACCCAGGTCTTACCCCAGCAAATGCCTTAACACACACATTGCACACCCATGTCTTACCCTAGTATATGCCCCTTTAACCACATTGTACACCAGGACTTTCCCTGGTCAGCGTCCACAGCTCCCTGGGGTCTAGTGGCAGGCAGCATGGAGGCTGCCCAGGCAAGTTTCCATGCTGCCACTTGCGCTAACCACGGGCTCTTATTACCGGAAGGTTACATGATCGCAGCAGGAATTAAAAGTTTCTACTAAACCAGCTGTTCAACTAGAGCTGGATTTTGGTGCTGCTGAATACTTATAATTGCTAATCATTTTTTAAGCCTATTTTATTGCATGAAGTGCCGCGAATGGGTTAATATAACCTGCTCAATGTGAGTGCACTTAACCATTTGTGGTGTTTATAGAATATAATATACCCTATAAAATAATTGTTTTTGTAACAGTTGGCAGTCAAAGAAAAGTGTAATGCAATACATTTTTTTTGCATAGAAGAACACTTATCTATACATTGCATTAGTAAAATTGCAAGGATTTGCATAAATTGAGAAATATGTGTTTTAATTTTGTCTTTGTTTATGAAATCACATATGGCTTGAGATGTTAATGTATTAATTGGGAAATTTGCATCACAGTCACAGGTGATGTCATAAACAAGAGACACTACAGACACATTTTCTCAATTTCTGCATTTTCTTGGAATTTTATTAATGTAATGTTCCTTTTTTAAAAAATTTTTACTCTTGTTTCACAATATAAACAATGTTTAGGTGACCTTTAACCCCTTGCCGACAAAGGACGTGCCAGGCACGTCCTGGGAGAATCTCCCTTAATGACAAAGGACGTGCCTGGCACGTCCTGCAGTGAATGAAGCGGTTTTCGCGATCAACGATCGCGAAAACCGCTTTAACAGTGCTGGTCTATTGGCTCGACATCGAGGCAATAGCCAGCACCGAAATTTCTATTTTGGGACCCCCACGATCGCCCCACGGAGCTATCGTGGGGAGCCATATTGACGGAGCATGCTGCTCCATCAATATGGCTAAGTCCTCTGCCGGTCTGAGCTTCGGAAGTGAAAGTAACTTCACTTCCGTCGCTCTGAATATGCTGCTTGACTACCCCTAGTGGTAGTTTAGTAGCATTGCAATGGAAAATAATTAAAATACATATTTAATTAAATAAAAACAGGTTATTTAGCTATATTAGCCTATAGGGTTAAAATTAAATATTTTTTAGCATAAGGGATAGGGTTAAAATTAAATTAAAGTTAAAAAAATATTAAGGGATATAATAAGGATTAGAGTTGGGGTTAAATTTAGTGTTAGGGTTAAATTTTGGGTTCGGGTTGGGGTCAAAACATCAATATAGGAAAAAACAAAAAAACACTATTTTTGGTTTTTGCCCCATAAATCGCCAAAAAATACCGAAAAATATGGAAACATGCATATTTTTGAACTCGGGACAACATTTATAAACTATTTAGACAGGGTCTTTTTTAATGATTTTATTTGTGTAAATTATATTTTAGGTCAAAGTTAGAAAAAGTGGGTTTTTTTAAATTTTTCATCATATTTTATGATTTTTTTTGTAGTAAATTATAAGATATGATGAACATAATGGTATCTAATGAAAGCCCTTCTTATGACGATAAAAACAACATATAATTTGTGTGGGTACTCGATGTGAGAAAGAAAAAAATTACAGCTAAACACAAACACCCTAGAAATGTCAAAACAGCCATTGTCACCAAGGGAAAGTCAAGGTGAAAATGTCTTGTCACTAAGGGGTTTAAAAGAGGATTTTACTTTTGTATTTGTGCATCACTCTGACTATCACGGGGTAATCCGCTTTTTGGAAATCTCAGTGTATCAATTTCCAAGCTTATGCTAGTCTTATATAATGTGATAACATTGTAACACCGTGTACATTCATTCTAAGTAGTACTGCAGAACACTCTGAACAAGCATGAAGTTCAGTCAGAATAAACACATGGCAGATAACCTTGTTCCTGAACAGTTGGAAACTGCACTAAGTCCTTTTACACAGTATTCCACAAACACACCCTCTATTAGATTAGTTGTTACAGCTCACTTACCAACACTTCTCTGTGGCTCAGATTTCCAAATAAGCAGGTTCACAAATGTTATGGGACTGTTACAAACATTCAGTACGCTATTTAGTTCCTGGAACAGCGTTTTGTGTGAAGGGAGGGTGTTTTGTTTGCTTGGAATATTGCAATCCGACTCTTGTCATGCAGCTGGTCTGTTGCTGGAGAACTTAGACTCTTAACAACAAGCAGCATGCCTGAAATTGCTTTGTGACTTCTGCTGTTAATGTTTTAACAGCTGTGATCTGTGCAGGAAATCAGAACAGGCCTTACAGATAAGTAATTTCCCTGATAGGTAGTAATCTGATAGATTTTTATTTCCAGTGTGTGTACAATTCACACAACACTTTAACTTCTTCATGAATAGGGTTGGGGGGGGGGGGGGGGATTGCTGTGTTGGACAATGGCTCCTTTATGTGTTTGATGCAACTTTCTTCTTTCTCATTTACTGTACCCGCACAAATTATATTATTTTTATAAGCTAGGAGGGCCTTTCGTTAGATGAAATTATTTGGACTGGATCATATAATTGTAGCTAGATGTAAAAAGATTAAATTGTCCCACACCATCCACAATGACCTTGATCCTCATCTTCAGCCCAGGGAAAGGGGCTAGTTTAGTTTTGATCCCTTCCATGTCAAGAGTATGGCTATATTGATCCTTTAATGATATGGGTCATGCATAAGGGTGATGCTTAGCAAATTGTTAGTCTGTCAGGCCTCGACCCGTTCGTATAATTATCCAGTATGTATTCAGTAGCAAATGATCAGTGGCTATTAATGAGCAAATTATCAGTGGCATATTAATGAGCAAATTGTCAGTGGCTCTTAATGGACAAATTATCAGTGACAAATTAATTTAAATTAATAAGGCATTGTCTTTCTGCTCCTGTGATACTACGCTACTGATGTAACCCTCTCTAAAATACTAATACTAAAATACTTTTATATTTTTGTGAATGGCTGTTAAGATGCCAAATATATTGAGGGTGTCTGTGGGGTGTTTTCAGTGTTAGTGCAATATCGCTTTCTTTTGCGGATGTTCAATTACCTGGCCAGGTGAACTGAAAACAGTGGGTAAGAGTCTGTGTATATACATCCTTTTTCCAATTTTTTGTATGTGGGTACTGTGGATACCCTGCACCAGGCCCTATGTCTCCATATCCTGCACAATGAACTCCTGCATAACATCAATGAGCGCTCTGGGTCCTATGTCACCAGGACCCCGTCTGTGACACAGGAAAGGATATTTATGGTGCAATCACTGGTATCTTAGGTATAACAATGATTTCTTCTTCTTTATACAATTGACACTTTGCTGGAGCTATGACTGGTTAAGGGTGACCAAATCATAATTTTATAGAAGGACAGTTATAATAAATCTATACTGCAGGACAGGAATGAATACATTATAAATTGGTCTGCAATCTTTATTGTACACAGAGCGCCGCTGGAATATGCATTTTTCATAAGTGTCCCAAAATAAAATGTCAAAGCGGTCACCCTAATGATTGCACCTCTGATCATTTCTGGGTTTTGAAAAAAACAAACATGGACACCTAGAAGTACACAGAAGTATAGTTTCAGCACAGCTAACTGAGAGCTTTTGCGGCAGTTAGTATTATACATTTGTGCACATGGTAATTGTGGCACTATTTCTTGTTATTCGTGCATGCATCATCTTTATCTATAACTCCTAATATACTTTTTTTTTTTTAAAATAAGACGCAATCTGTGAAAATATATCTTGTGCTTATATACTTGCGCTGGCACTGGAACATCTAGTCCCTAATCCTCCCAGCACCCTGTAGGATATCTCTTGCTGAGAATTGGGTTTACCCTGCACAACCTACAATGTTATTCCAACCACCCAGGAACAAGATACAGAACCAAGATAGATTGAATACAATGAGGGGAGGCTACAGCAAAATGGTCAACACTGTTGAGTTCCCCTACACTAATGAGGACAACATGAAGATTTAGACTGCTTCAATATTATATTATGTTTTATTTTATGTTATTTAGTTGTATCTATCATGTTACCTAATTTATGCCTTTATTCCCTTACTGAAGATATTTCCTCAATTGGATATTACTTGTGATGACTTGTTTGTGTGTGCTAACCTCTGTTTGTTGTCTTGAGTAATTATTTTTGTTTGCAATCCCCTCTACTGCTTGGTATCTGTTATGACATGCCTGTGCCCGCTGCCATTTGTTGGTTATGGATAGTAGTACTATTGCATTGCATAACTCCTATATCCATATCTATATCATATACACTCACAATGTTTTCTTATATTGTATACACCTAATTTGGTATAAACAATATATATCTGTGTAAATGATATAGAGTTCTAAATCTCACAATATATATATATATATATTATTAGGCCAAGTGGTGAGGATGTGATGTTGAATACCGGTGATATATAACTTAATGGTACTGAATGATAGTGTTATGTGAAGGTGGCAAAATGAAATGAATGCAATCATTGTCTCCATGGAACAATGGTCTATGATATTAAAGTCCAGCAAGAATCTATTAAAAACATGAAAAGCCCTGCCATATTCCTTTCTGGTGTTATCGGAGAGACCAAGTTGAGAAAGTTGATGCCCGTGAATGAGTAGTTCTTTTAGCCCCAAACCATCTCCTGCCACCGCGGTACCAGAGTTGGTATCAGGGTAGCTGTTGGTAGTGCCGCCCGGAACTCCTGAAACCGAGATCGTGATAAGTGGTCAGCAGCGATATTTAGAAGCCCAGGCACATGTATGCAAGTTAAGAGAAAACTGTGTTTTGCAGCTAGCCACGTGAGAGTCCTCATAAATCGCATGATGGCCAGGGACGAGGAACGTCCCTTATTTACAACATGGCACGTTGCCATGTTGTCCCAGAAGCAACGCACAGTATTCCCAGACCAGCAAGCTCCCCACTTAACTGCTGCTGCCACAATTGGGTAAAGCTCAAATAACGCCGAGGTGTCCTTGAACCCGGGGATCTCAGTAATTTCCCCCGGCCATTTACCCCACATCCATTCGTTGCCAAAAATTGCGGCAAATCCAGAACTGGCAGTGGCATCCGTCCAGACAGACACCGACCTATCTGTCCATACTGGAATAAAAATGCTTTTCCCATTCCAATTCAGCAAAAATTCCCTCCACATGCGTAGGTCAGCGGTGGCATGTACATCTAACGTAACACCGGAGGAATCAGATTGTAATAGGGGAAATAAGCTAAGTAATCGGGATATGAATGTTCTCCCCTGTGGAATAATTTTCATTGAAAAATTAAGTGAACCCAACAGGGATTGCAACTCCTTCCTATTACAAGAACCCCCTGCTAGGTAATGGTCAATGGCTGAAAGGACGCATTCAATTTACTCCCCGGGGAGGCTGGCCTGCATATGCACAGAGTCCAGCACCACCCCCAAGAAGTTGATGATCGTATCCGGACCTTCAGTCTTTGTTGGTGAAATAGGTACTCCTAGTTGTGTGAACAGTCGTGTTATAGAAAGGAGGCTACTGGGAGGTAACAGGTTACTTTCTATGGTCAGAAAATCGTCTAGGTAATGGATAACGGTGGGGCATTTACAGATGTTAAGCAGCATCCAGCACAACGTCTCAGCAAATATATCAAAAATCCTGGGGCTGTTCTTAGAACCAAACGTGAGACGCGTGAAAAAATAATATGAACCCTGCCACTTAACACCATGTAAATGCCACAGGGACGGATGGATAGGGAATAACTTAAAAGCGTTCACTATATCCGTTTTGCTAAGCCATGCCCCTACCCCAGCCGAGAGGATGGCAGTGACGGCATTATCTATGGTAGCATATTGGAGAGAAAATTCTTCTGATGGAATGAGCGAGTTAAGACTTGGGGTAGGTGATGCATGAGGAGCAGAGAGGTCGAGAATTAACCTTTGTTTATTGGATGATTTACTCATGACCAGTCCTATGGGGTTAGTTCTCCAAACCACGAAAGGCGGGGAGTCAAAAGGGACAATTAAGAATCCTTGTTCAATTCTTTCTGGAGAAGTAGGTCAATTTTGTCGGGAGCTGCCTGGGCTGTCTGTAAGTTTTTACATTCTAAGATTCCAGTAGGCATATGAATTATACCCATGTGAAACCCCAAGGTAAACCCTGCCACCAAAAATTCTACGAGATGTTGAGATGGGTGACCACACAAGAACTCTTTCAGTAGGGAGACATTAAGAGACGAAAAGTACTGTTTGGGATATAGTTTATTTGGACACATTACTTTAGAGTGAGCCCGTAAACATTGGGAGCAGACATGGAGTAGTCTGCAGGCACTGTATCCGCAAGCGCCAGTGTTAAAATTGTTACAAACTTGTGATTTTCCCAAAAACACTATATCACGTCCCAGTTTGTCTTTCAGCACCCTGCCTGTTCTCCCAGTGGGCATCATATTAGTAGGGGGAAATAAAGGGATTGACCTCTGGAGAGGTAGGGCACAGATTAGCCGTGTGGGAGTTGGATGAACTGGGGCTTTGAGGCCTGCAAAGTGTCGACAAAAAAGCTCCGTATCAAGCACACCCCAATCAGCTTGATAATTAAACTGGGATAGAGCAGCCGATGCCTTTGCGGAAAAAGCAAGGTGGTAGTCGTAAAAAGACGTACCACCATACTTATGCCCCAAATCCACCAGCTTGTGGAGATATAGATCCAATTATTCGCTCCTATCAGGATATACAGAGCACATCACTTCTCTGTAGATCCCAAAAGCCAACACAAAATCGTGTATGGACAGCATGCGATTCAACCTAGGGTCCCTAGATTTCAACACAACCGACACATCCCCATAAGCATACGTTTTTTCAAGGACATCTTGCGAGGCAATAAGAAGTGATACCAGATTGATATCCTTCCCTTCCAAGATGTCCTTCTTGATGTTAGCAGGCACCATATGTGCCGGGTTAATAATATGTGGGTCTTTCAGACCGGTTGGAATATTACACTGTAGGGGGTCTGAGCGAACCGTAGCGAACGGATTCCCCAGTGCTGAAGGTGACCGTTGCTGGCTATCTGCATCAATCTTATCCAGTCTGGCCATAATATGACCCAAAGAGGTCAGGACTGAAGATAAAACAGTATTTAGATCAGCCGACTGGCTGCTACTGGACCCTTCCCCCGCCCCCGAGTTATCAGTCTGAGTATTCAGCAGTCTATATAATTCGGCTTTCCTAGCCGTAGCTGGGAAAGGAATGTTTCTCTTTCTCAGTTTGGCAATGATCCTAGGAATGGTCCATGCCCTGAGCGATGCAGGGCTCACGTTGTTGTCACCCCAGGATGGAGTGACCGATCTAGCCGGTGTACTGGGGATGGACAATTCTTCCCCGCCTTAAGGTATTTGTGACATGCTACAACACAAAAATAACATGTAACCTGGGGCACTACCCATCTGGCTGATGTAACTAATGCCAAGTGGTGAAAGTATTAATTAGTAACGTGACAGGTGAGGCCCTGCTAGTTGCCAAGCGGCTTTGAGAGGTACTATCTATGTTTTGGCTCGTGTGAGGTATGTGGCCATTGGCATTATGGCAGGGTGATGGCCTCTCCGTGACTTGTAATAGCATAAGACAGAATGGGGGTGACAAGTGAGGCCCTCTCTATGCAACCAAGCGAGGCGGCTACCTATGAATTGGCCCGAGGGAATGCCGTACCTCCAAAATGAGGATGGGTGTTGGCCTCGCGGGACCACTAACGTAAGGCGTAGAAGGCCAGGAAAAACATACCTAGAGGCTCCTATTTTGTATGCCAGTATATCTGGATTATTACCCGAAAAGGGTAGGTAGGGAGGGAGAATATATCGAGAGAAACATGACGTACCTGATGAGCAAAGTGCAAGGTAGTAGGATAAGGTGATACATGCGATCTGTAGTAACCTACGAGAGTAATTATGAGTTTCCTGGGTTATATCAATATGTACCCATCATTCCCCCTGCTAACAAGATACCCACCGGTAAATATACCAACAATAGAAGACTGGAACCAAATACTCCAAATGAGCAATGATGCCTATACCTAGTAATACAGAAAAATACACATAAGTACCCAGGTCCTGCAAGACCATCAGAGGATAATTAATCGTGACAACTGACCTATGACAGGTGAAAAGTTGGTAGAGTAGCAGCACACCGTGGATGCTGTTGATACTGAAACATAAGAGGATCATAATATCTAATATTTGCTAGCCTCGCCCGACCGTGAATATCTGCCTTGTACATAATAAAAAAAAAAACATTTTAATACTCCTAAATGCCCCAAAATGAAAGTAATGTATGCCACATGCCATAACCCTTATGACCACCAGGGGTCAGTCAGACTGTATTAACCCAATGCAGACAATACGGTGAGAAAGTGTAACCAGGACAAAGGGGAAATCAGAAATAATGATCCAGCCACCAGAGGTCGCCCTAATACAAATAACAAGCTTATACTCTAAGAATGAACAGCGTTTCGTGCGCCGAACATGTGCTACAATGCGTGCGCCCATCGACCAATTGATGACGTAAAACGGCCGTGCCGAAACAATCAACGACCGTAGGACTTACGATTTCGTGCTCTGGTGCCGCCACGAGAAGCCCTGCGAAAAAGCCCCTCGTCTGATTACTAAGTCAGACAGCCGGAACCGGAGGAACAGGACTCGTTGGGACCCAGGAAGCAGTCCAGGAGATGCAGGTAAGCCGAATGGAGTTAGGCCCGACCGAAAGCGACGATCACTCTTCACAACTCACCAGACCTATGACGGTAGTGAGGGAAGGGCTGGTGCTCCTTAAGAAGGGGAACCAAGCCCCTCCCACAACTTCAGGCCCTGCCTTCCATATATATATATTGTGAGATTTAGAACTCTATATCATATACACAGATATATATTGTTTATATACACATGTTTAGTACATATATATACACTGAACATGTGTTGCCACTTTTATTGATTGTATATGGCAGTTAACCAATCTATCTTATGTTACATTCATTTTGAAATGTTTTGTTTGTCTTTACTGAATATATATATATATATATATATATATATATATATATATATATATATATATATATATATAAACTTCACATAGCATCAGCAGCACTGATTTTAATGTAGCCTTAGGGTGTACATTTTCCACAGCTATCCAACCTTATGTGGGCCATATAGTTAGTTACCCCACTTTACAGCATAGGATTTGCCAGGATATAGACCTGACAAAGATATACCCGTACTTGTATTAACCATTTGCTGACTGCATTTTCCTATTTATAAAAATAATGTAGCTACACCAATTGCAGATGTGGCTTGTGTCTCTTTTTTATTCTTGTGTCTTGCTAGCTGCAGAAATATAAACAATCTGTGAAATTCTATTTAATGTATATGCACTTGGACTGGCTTTCAAGAGTTGGCAGTCCATTTACTAGGCCACACCAGCATTTTATTCAACAGCGCTTATGAAATACTCATAGATAACTCTGGGTAAAATGGCAACTGCGGTCTAGTTTATATTTTACTAATTACAGCCCAGAAATGTACATTGTGAGTGAGTTTAAAATGGTTCCTATATATTGTCATGAAGGAAATCTATCCATTTCAATAGAGAAAATGAAAACATTGTCTGTCTGATAATTATTTTTGTCTTGTTGTGTACCATCATGTTGGTTCATGATCTGTGTTGTCTTATACTTTAATTGGACATTGGCATTATTGTTTATAAGCTAACGCACAATAAAATGAACATTGAAGTTTTGAACAAAAAAATGTAATGTTCTTAAACCTATTGGTGTGAATTTGTTTTATTTTTTTATTTTTTGGTACACTATTTCAATGTGAGCCATTTTCTTTTCCTGCATTACCTCATTTAAAGGACATTTTAAATGCAAATGCTTTAATTAGAGAACACAAATAACATACCTTATTGAGCCCTTTTTGTTTGCACAGTACTGTTAGGGAGTGACCATGTTGTTTATAATCTTGGGTCAGAAAGGGTCAGATCTTCACTTATCTGACTCAAGATTTATGCCCCCTGATATATAGCCAAGTAGGGCTTGATAAAGCTATACATGCAACGAGGGCTCAAAATGAAAATGTTTTTATTTTTTTATTTTCAATTGTTGATTTCAGATATGTCTTTTGTTTTTGTTATGTGTTTTTGTTATTAATATAATATTGTACTAAACATGTGTGATTGAGCACCTCCATTTTCTGAAATAGTGTTTTGGGTGTCACCCACCAGTAACTTTACAGCACAAGTATTTCACTATGGGGCTGAGAATAAGTCCATAGACTTGCATTGAATGGGAGGGTAATGTAACTATTACATCACCATTACGAGCCTGTTTGAGCAGGTCAATCTCCTCTATTTTCCAGAAAGATATACTTTTTGTGTTGAAAGGCAGGCAAAAAAAGTGTACACCTCCACATAGTTCTTCCCACTACTGATACACAGGAGCCAGTAAGAGGGCAGGGGTGTATCTTATGACATCATCAAGTAGGCTCTGCCCACACTTATAAAGTGAGACTTGCTGGAATATTTTGGGCAAAATTCAGAAAATGGATGCAGGAGATAAACACCAAATTAAATTTTTTACTTGAATATGCAATTAATTCAAACATAGAAAAAAAAATAAACAGTTACAAATGCCCTTTGTGTGTGTTTGTTTTAAATGCACAGGTATCTAGTTACCACTTGTAAGTGGTAGTGTCCCTTTAAGCATTTAAAATGCAAACACATACCATATTTAATTTTTGCCCTTCAAAGTGACCCATTGCAGTATGTGTCCACATGTGTATGCTAGTCACAGTAGTTCTATGTAAATATAAATGGTCCCTTTATAACTCTGTACTGATTTGTCCTTACTCCACTAATATAATTTTTATAAATCAGAATCTCTTATTTCACTACTTTTTACTGCACAGATGGAGGACCTCATAATCTCCCATCTGCACAAGGACAGAATCCTCACTTTATTTTCATCACAAATGTTTAATGTCTTAACATTTCTGCAAATACTAACCATTTGTAATAGTTCAAATTGTAGTAAAGTTCTATTCATGTTTCTAACGTCCTTCCTACAATCTGCCCTAAGTTCAGCCATTTGACTGATTTTCATTTTACCATATCTGTATAGCAACGCTGATCTCTTCTACCCCATTTAGTAGAGAGCTGCCACCTGGAACTACGACTTTGGGTAGCAGATTCCGAGTGAGATGTCATCTCACATGCTATTGCCACCATTAAGGATCACTTAAACAATTAGAGCATTGTGCATAAACAATCTTTATAATAATTTTAGTGAGTATGTGATCATGACCACAGCATGTGTAGTGAACCCCAGATTTTTGTTTATACCTACCAGTGTAAAAAAAAAATACCTCTGTCTGGGAAAATGGGGTCTATTCAATAACAGCCATTGAAACTTCTAATCTGCTTGTCTTTGAAACTAGGCTGTTTATGAAGATTTTAGCTATTAAATTGTCAGGTCATGGTTTATTAAATAAACTGCAATATTGGAGCATTGTTATAAAGAAAAACAAAACAAAAAAGGGTTCATTAGGTTTCAACTTATTCTTTATCCGTTCTGCTGTCTCGAATTTTGTTTACTGGCTCATATTTCTGTTCGGGCCTCACCTGTTTCCCATTTATGCTATTTACATAACATTGCTTTCTTTGGCCTACTTTTTGCTGGTGCTGCTTCTCTGTCCTACCCTCTTTGGTTATTATCAATAAAAAATAAAAACCAGTAGAAGAAATGTTTTCTTCCATAAACCTGTCATAATCTAACTCTACACAATGAAAGGGAAAAACGAATCACATTGCATTATTCACTTTTTCCTATTACATGATCACATGCTGTTGACGTAGTAAAAACCTCACAATCAATACATATGAATGTCTCTCTTTTGCCCATTTTATTCCTTCTTGTTTTGGTACATGTATGTAATTACTATAAAAGTTCTCTTAGATACCAATATCTGTAAATAGCACTTCACACAACATGCCTATGAATAAACGTGTTATCACGCGAAACGTGTCAGGCGGATCGCTCTCACCGGGTCCTCTGTTTTAAGTGTCTACGTGTATGTTATATTTAATGAATTTTTCTAATTTTCACCATATCTACTTGGAGTGCATGCGCTTAAGGGGCGACACAAAATGAAAAAAAAGAGCAACCCCTTTAAAATAAAAAAACTAGGTTGCCGGCAGAGACGTGGCTGGGGAGATTGGAAGATCAGGCTGCATGGGGAGCCAAACAGGCACAGCGGCCCTGTGATGGGGAGATGGAGGCATGAGATGGGGACATGTTATGGGGGCATGTAATTTGTATGTAATGGGGTGATGGAGCATTTAATGTGTGTGCATGTGGGTGATGGGGCATGTCCTGGGTGTGCAACTTGGGTTATGGGTCATGTCGTGGGTGAGCAATGTGGGTATGTGGGGTGCCCAAATTTTGTCTGCCTAGGGCAGCACAAAACCGAGATACACCACTGGGTACGTGTCATAGTAACATCCATGTGAATGGCAGGACTCAAGGTTTCCCAGAAAAACATTTGCAATGTAATATTACACCACTTGATCCGTTGCTTGGAATTGTACTTGGTGATGTGACCTGCATGCAGCTGCCTGGCCATGGAAACCCATTCCATGAAGCTCCTGCTGCGCAGTTTTGTGCTTGTCAGGGCCTTTAACAGGTCAAGTAGAAGTTTCAGTGCAGGAATAGATAAGGAGTCTGGTTGCATGTTATTATTCATTGTGCAGAGTTGAGAACTGATATTGAAACAAAGAAATAAGGAATAAGGACTGTAGCAGAGAATAAAGGGACTTTAGCGAGGGACTACAGAATAGGGACAGGATTTTAGTAGGAACTTTAATATAAACCACAAACTTTAGCAGGGACTGTAGTAAAAAAAAACAGAGTTAGGGGTAGAGAGAGTAAAACAAGGGGTGAGGCCTGAGAAGGGCAACTAACCAGGAACACCCTAGAGAAGGTAACTAAGCAGGAAACCTTTGGGAGGGTAACTAAAGCAGGAAACCCCTGAGAGGGTAACTAAAGCAGGAATCCCCTGAGAGGGTAACTAATGCAGGAAACCATTGAGAGGGTAACTAAAGCAGAAAACCCTTGATAGGGTAACAAAAGAGGAGTGGGGAAACTTAAACAGGGGAAACTTAGCTATATTAATTATGCTGTTGTTAGATGGTCTCAGGAGTTTTTGAAAAACTTCCCATGGCCGGTTGTTCCTTCCAAGTTCTACTTCCCAGTTCCTGGACAGGGTAGAAATTCAGAGCAGCTACATACAGTGGATCTAAAGTAGCAGGCCACTCTGTGACTCTACGCGGTCTTCTGTTTTGTGGCTGAATTGCTGCTGTTCCTAAATGCTTTAACGTACCAAAATTACCACTTACAGTAATCTTCTAATACTCCAAGAGCCTGTACAGAGGGAATCAATGGTAACACACCCTTGGTTGGGCTGCAGATGTAATCCACCAAGGACTTGGAGGCCCCACCACTTATAACCCTTGGTTGGGATGCAGATGTAAACCACCAAGAACTTGGAGGCCCCACCACTTATAATACTATTGAAGAGGAGGTCTGAGACCAAACGACAGTCAGGAACAGGACTGGACGATGGTGGCAGATAAGAAGCAAGATAAGTATCAAGCAGGAGTAAAAAAAAACAGGAGATCAGTAAAACTAAGGAGTAAAACACCAGAACAGATTGGGTCTGGGCTGGTAGCAATCAGGAACAAGGTTAATAAACCACCAGAATCAGCAACAGGAAAGAAAAAAATGGTCAATGCTTAAAAAGACTCAGGAGCACTATCATAGGGCAACTGTTCAGGCAGGGGTCAAGTCCTTGGAAAAAAAGTGTGGGAACTCACACAAAATCCACTGCGACGCCCCTCCCCCCCCCCAATATATATTTCACCGAAAATTCAGTGAATTTTGCCCCTCTATATGCCAGGATTTTGCCCCTCTTTGCCAGGATTCTGCCCCTCTATATTCCAGGATTTTCCCATCTATGTGCCAGGATTTTGCCCCTCTATGCCAGGATTCTGTCCCTGTATTCCAGGATTTTGACCCTCTACATGCCAGGATTTTGTCACTCTATGCCAGGATTTTGACCCTCTATATGCCAGGATTTTGCCCCTCTATGTGCCAGGATTTTGCCCCTCTATGTGCCAGGATTTTGCCTCTCTATTCCAGGATTTTGCCCCTCAATGCCAGGATTTTGCCCCTCTGTGTCAGGATTTTGCCCCTCTATATGACAGGACTCTGCCCCTGCCCCTCTATTTGCCAGGATTTTGCCCCTCTATTTGCCAGGATTTTGCCCCTCTATTTGCCAGGATTTTGCCTCTATATGCCAGGATTTCCCCCCTCTATATGCCAGGATTTTGCCCCTCTATGCCAGGATTTTGCCCCTCTATGTCAGGATTTTGCCCCTGCCCCTCTATTTGCCAGGATTTTGCACCTCTATGTCAGGATTTTGCCTCTATATGCCAGGATTTTGCCCCTCTATATGCCAGGATTTTGCCTCTATATGCCAGGATTCTGCCCCTCTACAGGGAGTGCAGAATTATTAGGCAAATTAGTATTTTGACCACATCATCCTCTTTATGCATGTTGTCTTACTCCAAGCTGTATAGGCTCGAAAGCCTACTACCAATTAAGCATATTAGGTGATGTGCATCTCTCTAATGAGAAGGGGTGTGGTCTAATGACATCAACACCCTATATCAGGTGTGCATAATTATTAGGCAACTTCCTTTCCTTTGGCAAAATGGGTCAAAAGAAGGACTTGACAGGCTCAGAAAAGTCAAAAATAGTGAGATATCTTGCAGAGGGATGCAGCACTCTTAAAATTGCAAAGCTTCTGAAGCGTGAACATCGAACAATCAAGCGTTTCATTCAAAATAGTCAACAGGGTCGCAAGAAGCGTGTGGAAAAACCAAGGCGCAAAATAACTGCCCATGAACTGAGAAAAGTCAAGCGTGCAGCTGCCACTTGCCACCAGTTGGCCATATTTCAGAGCTGCAACATCACTGGAGTGCCCAAAAGCACAAGGTGTGCAATACTCAGAGACATGGCCAAGGTAAGAAAGGCTGAAAGACGACCACCACTGAACAAGACACACAAGCTGAAACGTCAAGACTGGGCCAAGAAATATCTCAAGACTGATTTTTCTAAGGTTTTATGGACTGATGAAATGAGAGTGAGTCTTGATGGGCCAGATGGATGGGCCCGTGGCTGGATTGGTAAAGGGCAGAGAGCTCCAGTCCGACTCAGACGCCAGCAAGGTGGAGGTGGAGTACTGGTTTGGGCTGGTATCATCAAAGATGAGCTTGTGGGGCCTTTTCGGGTTGAGGATGGAGTCAAGCTCAACTCCCAGTCCTACTGCCAGTTCCTGGAAGACACCTTCTTCAAGCAGTGGTACAGGAAGAAGTCTGCATCCTTCAAGAAAAACATGATTTTCATGCAGGACAATGCTCCATCACACGCGTCCAAGTACTCCACAGCGTGGCTGGCAAGAAAGGGTATAAAAGAAGAAAATCTAATGACATGGCCTCCTTGTTCACCTGATCTGAACCCCATTGAGAACCTGTGGTCCATCATCAAATGTGAGATTTACAAGGAGGGAAAACAGTACACCTCTCTGAACAGTGTCTGGGAGGCTGTGGTTGCTGCTGCACGCAATGTTGATGGTGAACAGATCAAAACACTGACAGAATCCATGGATGGCAGGCTTTTGAGTGTCCTTGCAAAGAAAGGTGGCTATATTGGTAACTGATTTGTTTTTGTTTTGTTTTTGAATGTCAGAAATATATATTTGTGAATGTTGAGATGTTATATTGGTTTCACTGGTAAAAATAAATAATTTAAATGGGTATATATTTGTTTTTTGTTAATTTGCCTAATAATTATGCACAGTAATAGTCACCTGCACACACAGATATCCCCCTAAGATAGCTAAAACTAAAAACAAACTAAAAACTACTTCCAAAAATATTCAGCTTTGATATTAATGAGTTTTTTGGGTTCATTGAGAACATGGTTGTTGTTCAATAATAAAATTAATCCTCAAAAATACAACTTGCCTAATAATTCTGCACTCCCTGTATGTGCCAGGATTTTGCCCCTCAATATTCCAGGATTTGCTCGTTTAATCCACCCTCTTCCCTCTTTCCCAGACAGTACTTACCTCCGGTCTTCTCCTCCGTGCATCTTCCCCCCTGCACGGAGGAAGAAAGCTCTGCTCGTCACATTTTTTTTTTTTTTTTAACTTTAATTAAGTCGCGCGACTTCAATAAAGTAAAAAAAAAAAACAAAAAAAAAACGTGCCGCCCGAAGCTTCCTTCCTCCGTGACAGAGAGCAACAAGGAGGTAAGTACTCACCATCTACTTGGTGCTCCCTGTCTCCGTCCAGCTCCTCCGTGCATTCTTCTTCCCTCCTGCACGGAGGAGGGAAACAACGCCACCGGATATGACTTGTTGTCAAATCTGGTGGCAGTGACAGGAACAGGGGCGTATCCTGGTTATGAGAGAAAGGTGTGCTGCTACTTAAAAACAATAACAATGTAATGTCAATGTCAGATACCAGTAATATTGTGCCAGTCAGATGCCAGTAATAGTGTGCCAGTCAGATACCAGGAATATTGTGCCAGTCATATTTCAGTAATAGTGTGCCAGTCAGAGTCCAGTTATAGTGTGCCAGTCAGAGCCCAATAATATTGTGCCACTCAGAGCCCAGTAATATTGTGCCACTCAGAGCCCAGTAATATTGTGCCAGTCAGATACCAGTAATATTATACCATTCAGATGGCAGTAATAGTGTTCCAGTCAGAGCCCAGTTATAGTGTGCCAGTCAGAGCCAAGTAATAGTGTGCCACTCAGAGCCCAGTAATAGTGTGCCAGTCAGGGCCCAGTAATAGTATGCCAGTCAGATACCAGGAATATTGTGCCAGTCAGATACCAGGAATATTGTGCCAGTCAGATGCCCAGTAATAGTGTGCCAGTCAGAGCCCAGTAATATTGTGCCAGTCAGATGCCCAGTAATATTGTGCCACTCAGAGCCCAGTAATAATGTGCCACTCAGAGCCCAGTAATAGTGTGCCAGTCAGATACCAGGAATAGTGTGCCAGTCAGATGCCCAGGAATAGTGTGCCAGTCAGAGCCCAGGAATAGTGTGCCAGTCAGATACCAGTAATATTGTGCCAGTCAGATGCCCAGTAATATTGTGCCACTCAGATGCCCAGTAATAGTGTGCCACTCAGAGCCCAGTAATAGTGTGCCAGTCAGAGCCCAGTAATATTGTGCCATTCAGATACCAGTAATATTGTGCCAGTCAGATGCCCAGGAACCACCCTCCTCCCCATCACTTACCTGGTAGCTGCTGCTCCGTGTCCCTGGACGGACACCTCCTCCGTGCAGAGAAAAGCCTGCGAAACGGGCGAAATCTCGCGTCTCGCTAGCATTGGACTTTGAAAAAAAATAAAAAAAAAATTTTTATCACGGCGGCTCAAATCCAGATCCGCCACTGCAGGAGCAAAGGGAACGGCGTTCCTGCCATGAAAAAAGTGCAGGAACGCCGTTCCCACGCGTTCCTGCAGGACTCGAGCCCTGTGTTCAGGTCATTATGGGAAGTTTGATCAGCTCTCCAACTTAGTAGAACCTCCCACAGAGTCAATAGGATGGAGGAGTGTTTTCATAAATAGCCCTTCAACAGGAAGCCTTACCATTGATCTGTTGTTTTGAATGGGAGAGTTGTACATTGTCTCTGTACCCTGGACTCCATTCCTGAACAGAGCCTAACAGTTAACTCCAGGCAATCAGAAGCAACATCTGGTCCATTAATATTATGAACTAATTTATAATATGATATTCAACATTTTAAGTGTAGAAAAAAATATATCTGGGTGTTGTTCACAAAAACAGCAAGTGGAGAAATACTTACCAGTATAAATGTAGTTAAAAAGAAACTTACACCAATAAGCTATTACGTGAAAACCAAAAACACTGCTATGAAACCACAAAGGTTACAATCAATATTTCTCATCATTGCACGGTTAACGTTTTAAATAACATTTTTGCTTTCTTCAACAACAATTGTAATGGTCTAGACCTGGCCATCCAAACAGCTCTCTAAAGAACCGTGTGTGGTTTAATTTAAGTTTATTACTACAAACATAAGAATTCCCAAGGGCAATTATTATGGTGTCAGTACAAACAATTGCAAGTGGATTTTGAAGGTAAGTTAATATCTCTGATGGAACACAGAGTATGAGCCTTTTCCTGTTAACTTATGTTAGTTTTTTTTGTTTCTTTTTACATATAACTGTCTTTCCCAAGCATTTTCAGTAAAGAAAAAAACCCCACAATATTTCAATTCTAGGGTTTGCACAAGGTAGGATTATATTTTTATTTCTTCTTTTGTGATTTTCATCATTCTCTAGTCTCTCTCTGCTTGTGTACATTGTAGATCAGAGTTTCTAAACCCAGTTCTAAGAAATTGCTAGCAGGGCATACAGTTTACAAGCTCTTGAGAGGAAGTGTTTTATATATCAGCAGAACGTTGGTAAGTATCATGTATTATTTATATGACATCTTTATTAGCGGTTTTTTTTTTTTTAAATAATATTTTTGGGCTATCCATTTTCACACTACCATCCTTTGAAAAAATGAACCTGAATTGTATTGCATAAATTCTAATGGCAGGTGAAATAGGTACCATCATTTTTTAAAAGTACGTTTTGCTAGCGATTTGCGTAGAAAAATGAATAGCTGAAGAAAATGGCAAATCAAACAGCTTGCTGGAGCTAAGGTAAGGACTAGTCAGATTAATCTCAGGAAAACAATAGCAACAAGAAAGAAGGTGCCTATGCACCACTTTGGATCAGAGGCCCATAACTGGCCATACCTGTACTTTTTTTGATGTTGGGAATCCCCTGATTTTTCAAAAAGGTTATAAATTTATGTTGGACAGTTCTGTAACGTTTTGCATGTGTTCTTACCTCAATGTACTCCACTTTAAGGAACTTCACGAGTAAGGACATTGTTACAGTGCAAGTCCATTCCCATTTATGGACTCTCACATTTCTATTTTAATGACGCAGTGATGTCTCTGTTGAGACTACGCTACAGTACAATACCGTACATTGCTTCTGCTTGCATCCACTACATGCTCGAGTGAGGTCCATCTTGTCTGTGTAGACTTTAATTTGTACACTGTATCAGATAAGTGAAAAAAAGATAGTGCTTCACTTTAAGTGCATTTTCATTTTACCTACATGCTCTGGACCCATTGTGTATGTTAAGGTGGAGCACTTCTGTACTGCTGCAACCTTTTTTGTTTATATTTATTTTTTTCCCATCCTTGTTATTATACCTGTTTTACACTTACTGTCACAGTTGACAGCCAAAAGTGACCTTAGCATCATAGGAAACGTAGCCTATAGTAGGAAGCATAGATCGTTGCTACCCTGCAGTTGCATGGATGATGTATCCAGCTGTTACAGGCCCTTGGGGCCAGTGGAAAGTACTGGCCCCACTAGCAGTCTTTTAAAAAAAAAAAAAAATCCCTAGAGAACCACTGACAGCCCTAACATGTCACTGGTCCTCTAAGGAATAACTTCTTATTTATATGTAATTAATTTGTATATCTTTTTATTTTATTACCTGTTTTATTTGTATTAAATTGTTTTGTTTTATTTTTATTTTTTTTCAAATTCTTTATTTTGTACATTTTTAGAATTTATAAGTTTGAGTTTCCAGAAAATTCACGATATATATGGAAAATATATTACGTATACAAATAAAACAATCTTGTAACAGATCTAGTGGCTTCATTTGTCAATATCAGAACAATTTAAGACTTAAGACAATTAAAACAACAACAATTAAACACTACAAAAAAAAAAAAAAAAAGAAAATAAAAAAAAAAGAGAACATAGAAGAAAGAAAAAGAAAAACAAATCAGAGACAGGAGGGAAATGAAGACAGCTGGGTGTCCCATCCGGGGCAGCGTATCTTAACAGTGACCATTTAATATGTAGTAAGTGGGGTTTAGCCTTTAGGAAAACGCTCCAGCCAGGGGCCCCATATTGAGAAAAATCTTTTGGGGGAATCGTGGAGGAATGCGGTCAATTGGTCCATTTCCACTACTTCTTCTATTAGGGCCAAAACTGTACCCAAAGGGGGGATAACAGTTTGGTTCCAAACCTGAGCAAGAGCCCGGCGTCCCGCCAGGTATATTCGGGAAAGCAGCAGATTCTCAAATTTTGTGAAACCATCTAGAGGTTTAGAAAGAAGTACTGAGTATGGGTCCATGGGAGTTGGTTTGTTCAGTAGTTGGGAAGCAAAGGTGGTGACTTGTTTCCAATATAATTGGATTTTAGGGCAATTCCACCAGGTGTGAATGTAAGTCCCAGGAGAACCGCACTGTTTTGTTTTATTTTTAATTATTATATATATTATATTATTATATAACCCTTAGGACGAGATTTTTTTTAATTAAAAAAGTCAGGGTTGGATGGACTGCTTCTACTATCCTTAGTGAGACTATAGCTGTCATACAACTTTCAGATCTCAATCACTGCCTTATGTCCCAGGAAATGTCAAACCTTCAAGAAAAAAGGGGCGATCATGTCTATACCTACCCAATCCCCGGGGTTCCTCAGCCCCTTCTTTCTAGTCCCCAAGAAAGGAGGTTGGGTTTTCCCGGTCATCAAACTGCAACCACTGAATACGTTAGTAACATATTTTTAAGATGGAGGGAGGCAATTCACTGCCTCCGAAACCTACTTTTCATAAAAGACTGACTGGTCAAACAAGAACTTTAACTGACAATTCCACTATTAAGAAAATATCAAGATTATCCTCAATTCATGTGAGGCTCTGCCTTTTATGATAATTTAACACATTACCAGTGATCAGTCTTCTGTCTGCTTCAATTCAGGCCATCTTTTCCAGCCCCCTTCATTACTGAGAGCTTCAGAGATTGTGGAACTGATCCTTGCTGGATGGACTCTCATTCAATCAAACAATACTATTCTGCCAATAATTATCATGGTGACTCCTACACATCAAAGCCTGGAATGGCAGGATTCCATATCTGGTCATCGACTGCGATGCCAGCTTACTTGGTTAGAGCGATTAGGGCGGTTCTACCTCTATGAGAGGTGGTTGGTCTCATATGGAGGCCAAACTCCACATAAATTGTCTGGAACTCATAACAGGGGGCTTTGCGTTACATAGTTTGGCCAGAGACTCTCAAAACCATTCAGTCGTCCTTGGTTTCTGAATCTCATGTAACTGTCCATAGATCTCCCCAGACTAGCGTCATCATATCCAGATCTGATTAAGGACGTACACAGCCAGTCACATTTCCTTGTAAAACACAGCCATCTTCAGTTACTGGCTTGGTTCATCTCAAGGGACCCTGGTTTGTCCCTGGTGTTCCATCAACAACTTTGGGAGGCGCTAGGGCCCCAGGACCAGACAATCTTGCAGTCATGCCTGGGACACATGGGCTCTTTGATGTGTGGAACAATACACAGATCCCTTTCAAGCTCCTGTGACTTTTATACTTAGATTGTTCACATTTTTGTTTAAACAAGGCCGAGCTTATTGGATAGTCAATGTCTATCATTCAGCTATTTCAGCTGGTTATTTGGGTTTCAATGGAGTCCCAGCAGGCAAACAACCCCTAATGTGCTGTCTTTCTAAAAAGCATTTGGTTTGCTCTTTGGGGCATTTTATCCGTTGAATTGCATTTTGTGCAAGTGACTCGTGGATATATTTGGATATATCTTCCCATTCTTTAAAATATTTAGAGGCAATAAGACTTCAGTCATGTCCATTTTCTATCCATGTTTTCCTCACAATCTAAAATTATGCCCAGTCTCTTGCCTCAAAGAATATCCACATAGTGAAATAGAAAAAGAAGGAAGAATCCGCACTCAGGATCTTTGGTGATAAAGCCGTGATGATTTTAATGGCAAAAAATGGTGATAGATATAACAGCAGTAGACGGAGCGAAAAAACTTGACGCGTTTCGCGTGAACACAAGCTTAATCATTATGATTAAGCGTGTGTTCACGCGAAACGCGTCAAGTTTTTTCCCTCCGTCTACTGCTGTTATATCTATCACCATTTTTTGCCATTAAAATCATCACGGATTTATCACCAAAGATCCTGAGTGCGGATTCTTCCTTCTTTTTCTATTTCAATTTGTTGGTCTTTAAAACGCTGGGTTAGCGTGGGAAGCCGGCACCTGGATCTCACGCACAGCTGAAACACCCTTGCAGTGCTGGAGAGGCACTGTGCGAGGGCGGTGGAGCCCGGATCCTCTCCCCTTGTCTTAGGGGTTATCAATATCCACATAGGACCACCACTTTTAGAGACACATCATATCCTGACTTGTTTTTAGCCATTAGCAAACCCCATCTTCCAAGGCTTATCAGTGACCAGATCAGTTAAATGAGTGCTGAAGGAAGCGGGGTTGACATTTCCATCTTTGGATTTCACTCTACTAGAAGGGCTTTAGCCTCCAAAGCAGTCTTGATGGGTTGCAGGTTGGAGGATTTGCTTAAAGCCAATTGGTCATATGAGTCTACTTTTTGTGAATTTTATTTTAGACCTTATCCTCAATGTTTCCTCCAATGCCATGGTTCAACTCTGAACTCTCATAATAGGGCCTCTGTGTATTTTTAAATTCCCTGATTTTACTTCAATTATATGAGTAAAGTCGCAAATTATAAAGAAACGAATGTGTGTAATATTCCCACCTGTTTATGTTTTATCATATTATATGGTACCCACCCTTGTTTTTATACAATGTTTTTGACAACAGAGTTTATGATCTTTTTATTAATAAGTTTTGAGTTTATTAATATACTGGTTGTAATTAACAAGAATTCTTTGAAGCTGTGACAAATTGTAAATTGACATGTATTATTGAATTAATTATTACCAAATGTTTTCTTTTTATCCTGTTGTAGCGTGAAGGTATGGACTCTATTACCTGAAGCCTGAATTTTTTCCTGGTTCCTGGATATTTCTTGACTTGTTGGTCAATCATTGGTTTATCTTGTTTATTTTGTGAACTGATTCCGGAAGTGATTCATTTTTATGTTTACAGTTTCTTATCATATGAGAGGAAGGGTTTATTGGGACACTAGTATATACAGGGAACAGGGCTGGACTGGCCTACCAGGAAGAATCAGTCTTCCCTGGGGCCGCTTTAAGAAAACGGCCGTGGTGGCTGCTTTAAGAATTTGGCCGCCAGGGCCGCTTTAAGAGTGAGGGGGCCATTTTTTCCGGCAGTCCATATCATCTGGATGCAACGTCCGTAAAAAAACAACACAAAAAAAACAAACAACATTGACAGCGGACTTGACATCACGTCACATCCGGTGACTGTTTCCCTCCTCCGTGCACGGAGGAGACGTCTAGGGACACGGAGCAGCAGTCAGGCGGTAAGTACTGGGGAACGGGGGAGGAGGGTGGAATATAACGAGCATAGGAACTTTAAAATATTAATAGAAAACATAATACTGGCATCTGAATGGTGAAAAAATACTGGCATCTGAATGGCACAATAATACTTGCATAGGAATGGCACAATATTAATGGCATCTGAATGGCACAATATTAATGGCATCCGAATGGCACAATATTACTGGCATCTGAATGGTGCAATAATACTGGCATCTTAATGGCACAGTATTACTTGCATCTTAATGGCACAATAATACTGGCATCTGAATGGCACAATAATACTGGCATCTGAATGGCAGGATAATACTGGCATCTGAATGGCAGGATAATACTGGCATCTGACTGGCACAATATTACTGGAATATAAATGGCACAATAGTACTAGCATCTGTATGACACAATAGTAATGGCATCTGAATGGCACAATATTACTGGCATTTGAAAGGCACAATAATACTGCCATCTGAATGGTACAATATTACTGGCATCTGAATAGCAAAATAATACTGGCATATTGATGGGCAAATTGGCTGTGGCATATTAATGGGCACACTGTGGCATATTTAATGGATAAACGGTGGCATATTTTAACAGGCAAACTGGCTGTTGCATATGTTAATGACAAAGTGACTGTGGCATGTTAATTGGTACCTGACAGTGGCCTGATAGACATCTTCTGTGCTGGGGCAAGTCCTGTGAGTGCAATCTAAGTGATGGGGTAAGTTCTGAGTACTGGGGCAAGTCCTGTCAGTGCATTCTAAGTGCTGGAGCATGTGCATGTCATGTAAGTGCAATCAGCTCTCTGAGGTGCTGGGACAAGTTTTGTGAGTGTAATCCATGTGCTTTGGCTAGTCCTGTGAGTGCAATCTGCGAGCTGGGGTAAGTCCTAGGTGCTGGGGCAAGTCCTGTGAGTGCAATATCAGCGCTGGGATGGGTCATGGGTGCTGGGCATGTTCTGTGAGTGCAGTCTGGGTGCTGGGGTAAATCAATATATATACCCAGTATGTTTTCAAGTTTATATCTCACACACTGCCCTGATATATACCCCATGCACTGGCAATTCCTATAACCTTGTGTACATACTGGGGCTTATGTATTTCCCTGTGCATGGGGTATATATTAGGGCACTGTGTTTGATATAACCTTGTGTGTATACTGGGGGTAAATATTGCCCCAGGCAGGGTTATTTATCAGTTTTATCTATAAATAATACACTCTTCAAATTTGCTTTGAAATGCATGGTTTTCCCTTTAATGAACAAGAAAATAATGTTATGCTATGGGGCTGGTAAAATGATGTTATGCTATGGAGTTGGTATAATGATGTTATGCTATGGGGCAGGTATACAGTTATTTCCAGGGCTGGTTTTTATCCTCAGTCCGGCCCTGATAGCGACGGGGAATTATGGCATGTTATGATTTTATTTGTTTTTTTCTTTACTTCTGAGGGAATAAAAAATTATAAATTGCATAATACTCGCCCCGAGTCTTAATAAATCAACATTTTATGTCATAATTATATTAAACATGGGAATTTTTCCCCACTGACAATCGATTTTTTTGTTTTATGCTCAACAATGCACATTACAATTTGAACGCAAGTTAACCTTTAGAAAAAGTGCAACTTTTTCTATATTTCTATTCTGTGTACTATACACAGAAAACTGGATAAAACAGGCATCCTCAATTTTATTTATTCTTTTCTGGTTGAGCTAAAGGGCACATTAGTCCATAAATATGGCCGGAAGTGTAATGCAAACTAAAATGTAAAAAAAACACAATGGGATTTTTTTTTTAAACACCTCATTCTGCATATAAAACATGTATAATTAGCAAGAAGCTTTGGAGAATGTGAAATATTTTGGCACATTTTTAAAAGTAATGTTATCTATTGTAAATTTATGTAATCAAGCATTTTTAATGGATAACGTACACACTACAGCCTATTTCTTAAACCTTTTTTTCTCAATCTCATCAAGACTGAGCATAATGTCACTTCAATTAGCTTGTGATTGTATCATTTTAAACTACGTTCACCTCAGACATATCAATTGATTAGAAGGCTCTTGCTGATTTTCCAGTACCATGTGTGAAAAGATAGTTATTAACCAATTCCTAGTTCCAAGGACCACTACATTTGACTTTTTAAACAAGGACACAGGTGGTAGATGTTAAACAAAATGAACCTGTTTACTGTGGGATAATCCTATGAAATTGGCTTTTAACTTAAGACTATCCTCCCCCCCCCCCCCCACACTAATAATGAGAGGACCCAATGATACTAACATTTCTGAAAGAGCTATGCAACTGATCATGTTTAATTACACAGCCATTCTAAATGCAGTTCCTGCCAGGAATGCTTCATACTGCACGCCAACACAAATTCATTTTCATTTATAGCAAGTGCTCTCTGCTTATTTGTTTGATATTTATTCTAGAAACGTTCCAATAGATGATGAGTGTTTTAATAAATTATGAGTTTGGGTAGACCTCAACATCGGATTAAGGAATTTGAAGCACGTCTTCTGTTTGGCTGAAGAGCAGGTTATCTGTGAAATATCTGAGCCAAAGATGGTCATTTATATGTCTATCATGAAGGCAGTAATGTTGTTGTGGCTTCCTTAAAAAGATTTAAACTGTTGTCATGTTGAGTTTATGATTACGACAACTCATGATAGGACTGTTAGATATTTTTGGTACTGCCTACCTCATTCCATATTATGAGAGTCATTGGACCATTCTTATTTACAGTAATTAAAAAGTAGGGAAATAAATTGGCAAATTATATAAAATCACAAATCTACAGAGCAAGCAAAAGTGTATGTTTGAATCACTCTTAATAAGTGACCTAGTATTTGTTTTAAATTGACATCATATTAATTTTAAATTGACACCATTATATTTTAAATCAGTAATTGCTATGTAGATATCAGTTGACTTGCTGGATTTAATAACATATGAAAAACCCCTGCATTTAAATCAACAGACATAATAGGAACAAAAGCTACCTTTAGGAAGGTACACCTATTTATTGTGTAAAGTCTGTTAATAAAAATACATCATTGTCTATTCCTGTTATCTAAATTAGAACTATTGAGCTGGAATTCAAACATTTTGTTTATGTGGTATTATCTTTGGGGAATTTAAAATAATTGTTATCTTTGCATTTCACTGTTTGAGAGTCAAATATATATTATTAAAAAAATGACCATATGAAAAAAAAGTTAAAACACCTTTTCATGCAAAGAAACTGCATCTTGAGTGCTCATTCTTGGATGCAAATGTGCTCTGCTTGCAAAAGCATCCAATTTGCTATGTTCATCAAGCTCTGTAAGCAAATTCGTTCGGAATGAAATGATAGCACATTTTAACAGAGAGATGAGTATCTGCAACAATTCAAGCCAGTTTGCTCTATTTGTTTTTATTTAGTTCTTGTGGTTTAATATAAGAACAGTGAGTCAAACCACACAAAAACCAAAGTTTTCGATTTTAGAAAAACGACTTATTAGAAGGAAATTAGAATACATGTAAAGCCATTATCAGACTGGAGCAGTTTAGATGAAGTCTAGGATAAATTGTATTATTTAAGTTATATCTAAGAAAATGTAATTTAAAAAAAAAATGTATGATGAGGGTGCACTTAATCCTAAAAACATAAACACTCACAACCAAATGGATGTGTAACGTCATTTCGCCTTGTTTCTACATTTAATCACATGATTAAGCGTGGCAACACGCGAAATGCGTAAGGTGTCTTCCCCTCCGCTGCAGTTTCTTTTTCTGCCTGCTTGGTCTTCATTTGCACTGAATAAAGCACTTTTTCCATTTTGCAACTATTGGAGTATGGAGTGCCCATTTTTCTCTTTTTGAATCGTCTACATAAGCCTCATCAGCAGTATGGAGCACCCACCCTCCTAAAGCAATTACCAATAAGTGGAGCCGGCAGTTGGAGGTTACTGCAACCAATGGAAAGGAGCCCAATATGCAGAATAACAATGAACAAACAGAAGTACTTACAGGAGATGAACGGTAGTGTACTCTGAATGGTAAGGAACAGAACTGAGTACGCAGGGGCACACTGCAGTTGAAGAGTTGTCACAGACAATCCAAGGTCACAAGGGCAGGTGGCAGACAAAATGTAGTAATAAGGCAATCCGAGGTCACAATGGTATGATGCAGACAAGATGAGTGGTCAATAGGCAGTCCAGGTCACCATGGTAGGAGGCTGGCAAAAGGAGTTGTCAATAGGCAGTCCAGGTCACAATGGTAGGAGATAGGCAAAAATAGAAAGGTCAGAAGAAATCTGGGTCAGATGAGGGGAGCTCAGCAGGAGGACAAACAGGGAGCACGGAACAGGACAACTGATCAGTACCAGGATGGATCAATAACTGAGTCTAGGGCTGATATAGGGGCTGTCCAGTGTGACATCACGCAAAACATCACAGGCCATGCCTGAAAAGGGGATAAGGGGGCGTCAACATCACAGTCCAAAGCACCGCCCTCTCTGCTGACATCCAGACCAACCCGCCATCGCCATCTCCCTCTCCCCATGAGGACACGGGGAGTGAAGACGCGGACGGCAGAAAGCGCGACGCACACCACCGCTGGAAGTGACAAGACCAGGCCGCATGTCCAAAACCCCGCCATAGTGTGAGACAGAGGTATCAAAGGTAATAGGTATTGATTTTTGATGGTTATAGCATTCAGAGCCCGATAGTCCACACAGGGCCGTAAACCCCCATCTTTTTTACCTACAAAAAAGATACCTGCCCCAGAGATTCATCGATATATTTCTTCAGGGTGTGTGGTTCAGGTCCCTATAAGGGATATATGCGTTCATAGGATACGGGAGCACTTGGAAGCAAATTGATGGGGCAGTCATATCTTCGGTGTGGGGGCAACCTGTCTGCTCCTTTTTTTTCAAACACATCTGTAAGGGACTGATATGCAGCAGGGATAGAAGGAGCTGCATCTGTGGTTACAGAGGATTCAAGGGTATGTAGTTGTCCACCATAGATGTATGAAACTACCGGTCTCCCTAATACATCTCCAGTAGATTTTGTTCCAATTTGGAAACATTCTTTAGAGCCAAAATGGTACCAAATACCAACAGTTTGACATTTTAAACTGATTTTTCGATCTTATTGTGAATTATATTGTGAATAATGCCACTTGTTAATTCTATGGCCTGGGATCATTCTTCCTTTGAGATTTGTACTTTCAAATATTTAGACCATTTTGCAATTATAATACTGGAATCAATATCATCACTTACCGTATTTTCCGGCGTATAAGATGACTTTTTAACCCCTGAAAATCTTCTCAAAAGTTGGGGGGTCGTCTTATACGCCGGGTACTGGGATTTACTCACCTATTTTCTGCTCTGTCTCCGCTCGCGCTGTTAAGCCGGTCCATGGCTGTGAGGGAAGCGTTGTGAGCTCCCCTCAGGCCACGCGGCTTCAATAAAGTCTGTTTAAACTTTTTTTAAACAAAACTTTATTGACCGCGCGGCTGGAGGGGAGCTCACAACGCTTCCCTCACAGCCACGGACCGGCTTAACAGCGGGAGACAGAGCAGAAAATAGGTAAGTACTGGGGATTGGGGAAAGGGGGAGGAGGGTGGAAAACTCTATATTTTAACCTAAAAGGTTAAAATATAGATGCGATTTTTCCGGCTTATAAGATGACTTAGTTGGGGGGCCGTCTTATACGCCCAGTCGTCTTATACGCCGGAAAATACGGTAGTTTAATAATTTAATTTGCTTTTGACATTATTTTTTTTTTTTTTTCATATATATGATCTGTTTACCTTTATATGCTGTCCTAAATAAAAATACATTGTAATACAATACAATGTAATACAACATTTTGAATTATATGACCAATTAACTTTGTTAATTCTTAGGAATACAGTTTCTTTCCACTTACACATATTTAAATTGAGTATGTTGTATTCAGTCACCTCTAATTCTAGTGTATCCAAAACCATATTATCAAAACCCATCTTATATTGTCCCATGCTGCCCCAACGTTTTCCATAATTTAGTTTTTTAATATTGATATTAGTTTAGTTTCTGAAGAGGGACAGCAGTTCCACATAAGCAAGAACAGTTATGTCATATATTGTCATATATTTCTCAATGATATACAATGGTTGAGTATAATTAGACTGAACCTGAAGATTGTAGACTGGACCTATAATGCAGGCTTTATCTATATATCCTTATTTAGAGGTAGTCCTAATCTTCCATTTTTTTTCTAATACATATTCTAATTTTTTGTCAATTTCTTAATTTTGTGTACATGTAGAAAAATGGTCAGAACGGTGGCAACTGACATGTAATATGGATAAGTGCACGACAATGCATCTTGGGCGTAAAATCCAAGGGTAGAATATATAAGATATGATACAGTCCTAACCTCAATATCGGAGGAAAATAATTTAGGGGTAATTATTTTAGAGGACTTAAAGGTAGGTAAACAATGTAATAGAGCAGAAAGCAATGCTAGCAGAATGCCTGGTCTTATAGGAAGTGGTCTTAGCAATAAAAAAAGAGGGGAAGTGTTCATGCTGTTGTACAGAGCACTGGTGTGACCCCACTTGGAATATTGTATGAAGTACTGGAGACCATATCTCCAGAAGTATTTAAATACTTTGGACAGATACAGTGAAGAACTACTAAATTGGTTCATGGATTGCAGGATAGAAAAAAAATTACCAGGAAACGTGAAAGGAATAACATGATTATTTTTTTTAATGAGCCAGAGCATAGAGGGCTATGCATGTTAGTATAGGCATTGCTATTTATTTAATGCTTTTTGATCCAAGAAGAAATCTGATTGCCTTTTGGAGTTATGAAGGACTTTTCTCTGCCACTGAAAACAAAATTAGAAATTGCTGAAATAAGGGTATTTTATTTGCCTTCTGTTGGATCAACAGCGGTAAACACGGAATCAAAAGGGTTGAACTAGATGGATGCAAGTCTTTTTTCAACCTAAACTAGAAACTTTTAAATAGATAAAAGTAATCAACACAGTAAAGGAGGGTTGTATATTTTAAAGAAAAATCAACAACCACACCAATAGGTTATTGTCTTAAATTATAGGGGCAAAGGTTTAAAAGTAAAAGCAGGAAGTATTAATTAATAAATGAGGGGAAACAGAAGTAGTAGAGGTTAGTACAGTGAAGGAGGTTAATCATACATGGGCTAGGCATAAGGTTATTCTAGATATAAGATAAGAATAGGAACTAATTAAAGTATTCATACATAAATTGGCACACTAGATGAGTTGAATGCCTCATACAGTGGATATAAAAAGTCTACACACCCCTGTTAAAATGTCAGGTTTCTGTGCTGTAAATCATTTAAGAAATTTTTCCACCTTTAATGTGACCTATAAACTGTACAACTCAATTGAAAAACAAACTGAAATCTTTTAGGTAGAGGGAAGAAAAAATATAAAAATAAAATAATGTGGTTGCATAAGTGTGCACACCCTTAAACTAATACTTTGTTGAAGCACCTTTTGATTTTATTACAGCACTCAGTCTTTTTGGGTTTGAGTCTATCAGCATGGCACATTTTGACTTGGCAAGATTTGCCCACTCTTCTTTGCAAAAACACTCCAAATCTGTCACATTGCGAGTGCATCTCCTGTGCACAGCCCTCTTCAGATCACCCCACAGATTTTCAATCGGATTTAGGTCTGGGCTCTGGCTGGGCCATTCCAAAACTTTAATCGTCTTCTGGTGAAGCCATTCCTTTGTTGATTTGGATGTATGCTTTGGGTCGTTGTCATGCTGAAAGAGGAAGTTCCTCTTCATGTTCAGCTTTCTAGCAGAAGCCTAAAGGTTTTTTGCCAATATTGACTGGTATTTGGAACTGTTCATAATTCCTTCTATCTTAACTAAGGCCCCAGTTCCAGCTGAACAAAAACAGCCCCAAAGCATGATGCTGCCACCACCATGCTTCACTGTGGGTATGGTGTTCTTTTGGTGATGTGCAGTGTTGTTTTTGCTCCAAACATATCTTTTGGAATTATGGCCAAAAAGTTCAACCTTGGTTTCATCAGACCATAACACCTTTTCCCACATGCTTTTGGGAGACTTCAGATGTGTTTTTGCAAAATGTAGCCTGGCTTGGATGTTTTTCTTTGTAAGAAAAGGCTTTCATCTTGCCACTCTACCCCATAGCCCAGACATATGAAGAATACAGAAGATTGTTGTCACATGTAACACACAGCCAGTACTTGCCAGATATTCCTGCAGCTCATTTAATGTTGCTGTGGGCCTCTTGGTAGCCTCCCAGACCAGTTTTCTTCTCGTCTTTTCATCAATTTTGAAGGGAGCTCCAGTTCTTGGTAATGTCACTGTTGTGCCATATTTTCTCCACTTGATGATGACTGTCTTCACTGTGTTCCATGGTATATCTAATGCCTTGGAAATTCTTTTGTACCTTTCTCCTGACTGATACCTTTTAACAATGAGATCCCTCTGATGCTTTGGAAGCTCTCTGTGGACCATGGCTTTTGCTGTAGGATGAGACTAAGAAAATTTCAGGAAAGACCAACTAGAGCAGCTGAACTTTATTTGGGGTTAATCAGAGGCACTTTAAATGATGGCCGGTGTATGCTGACTCCTATTTGACATGATTTGGAATGTGATTGCTTAATTCTGAACACAGCTACATCCCCAGTTATAAGAGGGTGTGCACACTTATGCAACCACATTATTTTATTTTTATATTTTTTCTTCCCTCCATCTAAAAGATTTCAGTTTGTTTTTCAATTGAGTTGTACAGTTTATAGGTCACATTAAAGGTGGAAAAAGTTCTTAAATGATTTATCTTTGTCTCATTTTTTTACAGCACAGAAACCTGACATTTTAACAGGGGTGTGTAGACTTTTTATATCCACTGTATCTGATGACACATTCTATGTTTCTATGGAATGCAAAATTACTAGTGAGGAATGAGGCTCCATTCACTGTAGGTTGTATATAAGCACTTGTAACATCATTGGAAGTAGCAGACATTAAATGGACATTTGAAGCGGATACAAACTGAATAATGAATCAAAACATTAATTTCAGCAGCAAAATATACCTTTTCATTAAGTAGATTTGCAGCATGTTTTGCAGAACAGAATATTTAGCCTGGGTGTTCCAAAACTGTTCAGGGTCAATCATTAGAGTCTTGTAGAACATATGTGAGCATGTGTTTTGAAAGTTTCCATTAATCTTTATGGAAACCCATTAGAATATACTGTTTATGTGTTTTCAAAAGCAACCTGGTGGATAAAGCAAAAATCTCTGTATATGCATTTTTGAGCATGCAAATTTTTTGAGTGGAATTAATGGATACAACTTTTGCCACAAGGAAAATAGTAAATTTACAAAGAATATATAAATTTGCTCGCTGCTTTACACAAGTACCGTATTTGCTTGAATATAAGACCCTGATTATAAGACGACCCCCCAAACTTTGGATATTTCTTTAGGAAGAAAACTAAAAGCCTGAATATAAGACTACCCTATAGGGAAAAAGTTTAACTTGTATATATTCACATGTAAATTGCTTTTTAATACTTAATAAAAATTATGATATTAAAAAAATGAATTTCTTGTCTTTATTTCCTTTTATGTGCCAATGCTGCCTCTCTCCCCCTCCCCCCAGCGTTGTCTCTCCACCTCCCTCCTTTTCTCTCTCTCCCCCCTCCCTCTCACCTTGTCTCTCTCTGCCCCCCTCCCTCCTTTTCTCTCTCTGCCCCCCTTCCTCCTTTTCTCTCTCTGCCCCCCTTCCACCTTGTCTTTCTCTGCCTCCCTCCCTCCCCTAGCCTCTCTCTGCCCCCCCTCTTGCCTCTCTCTGCCACAGTCTTTCTGTCCGCCCCCTCCCTCCCCTTGTCTCTCTCTGCCCCCCCACCTTATTTTTCTCTGCCCCCCTTCCTCTCCTTGTCTCTCTCTGCCCCCCTCCCCTTGTCTCTCTCTGCCCTGTCTGTCCGTCCCCCCCCCCTCCCTTCCTCTCACCTTGTCTCTCATTGGTGGCTAGTAGGGGCAGCTGTGCAGGGACGATACGTGCAGACATCCTCCATGCTGCCCGACACTTCCGTCCATTATGATGGACAGCCGGTCGTGCAGACATCCCCCGGCTGCCCAAATATCATTGGTGGCCAGCAGGGGCAGCCAGAGGATGTCTGCACGATACGCGCAGACATCCTCCGCTGCTGCCCGGCACTTCCGCCAGGACTTTTATGATGAAGCCAGAAGGACCCGGCTTCATCATAGAAGTCTCGGCGGTCGTGCCGGGTGGCAGGGGAGGATGTCTGCGAGCATCGCCTGCTGTTAGCAAGGGGGATCCAGGTCCCCTGCAGGTCTGCGGGGGACCTGGATCCCAGTCTTATAATCTGACCTCGATTTGAGGTCAGAATATAAGACGACCTCGAATATAAGACAAGGGGCCTTTTTCAGAGCATTTGCTCTGAAAAAAACCTTGTCTTATATTCGAGCAAATACGGTAATATACATTCAGAGTGTACATATTGTGGAAATAGAGCATGCATTTAACAGTGTAATACTGAAAATAAAGCAACCATATTAAACTAAAAAAAAACAATTAAACCAGAAAATAATTTTTCTTAGGGCTTTAAATTCTACAGGATTTTTAAACAAACATAAAACCGCTTGCATCGCTTGAATTGCAAGATTTCCTTACAGCTATAGTTTATATAATAGTGTTATCACACTAATTAATCTCCACTAATTCCAAAGGTAAATTAGGATGCAGTTCACACATTTACCCATCATTAATCTTTACAGTACAGTCTCAGAATTACAAAGTCAACAAATGCATGTGTTACAGTCTATTAAATTTACTAGTTTCAATTGGAGACACAGATTACATTGTCACATTATAATTCCTGCAAAAACATACATTTGAAGTAAAACAATTTATGCCAAAGTCAACAATAAAGTATAAATCCTTCTTATGCCCTTTTTATTTGCCTCAAAAACATGAAACTAACACAGTTAGCCCAATTGTGAGATTTTAACATTAACCCCTAAGTAACAGGACTATTTTGACATTTTTGTACCCTTCCTGACAAAGGCTGTTTTAACATGTCTGCAGTGTTTGTGTTTAGCTGTAACTTTCCACTTTTTTTAAATGTGCCCACACATATTATTTAAATTTTTTCACCATAAAAATGGCTTTCTTTAGATAGTAAATGATATAATATGAAATATAATGCTATCAAAAAATATAATGAGAAAATAAAAAACACTTTCTATTACATGAAAATCTTTTACATATCTACAAAATGTGAATAAAAAAATAAATGATTGTAATATTTGTCCTCAGTTTAGAAGGGGATGGGACACTTCATCACGGCTGCATCCGCGCAGCCACTTCACCGCCGTCACTTCACCACACGACAGCTTGTCGTGGGATATTTCATTGCGGGACATTTCATCGCTAAAGGTGAGTTTTAATGTGTTACAGTTAGAAGATAGAGTGTTAGAATTATAATTTTAGTATTGGGGTTTAGGGGGTTATAATTAGGGTTTAGGGGGTTAGAATTAGTTTTTAGGGTTCGGGGGTTGGTATTATGGTTTAGGGGTTAATTTAAGTATTAGGGTTTGGGGGTTATTATTAGGGTTTACAGGATTAGTATTAGGGTTCAGGGGTTAGTATTAGGGTTTAGGGGGTTAGTTTTATGGTTTGGGGGTTAGTATTAGGGTTTTGGGGTTAATTTTAGTATTGGGGTTTTGGGGTTAATTTTAGTATTGGGGTTTTTGGGTTAATTTTAGTATTAGGGTTTGCGTGGGCACTTTGGGGGAGAATAATTTATTAGGGGGCGTTATTTTATTTTAACTGGAAGGTTTGTAAGGGCTGACAGTTCAGTGTTGAACTGTCAGCTCTTACATAGCTGCGTTCGCGATGAAACGGCCGCGTTATTCTTCATTGCTGACAGTTCAGCGTTCTAACTGCCGTGCTGAACTGTCAGCGATGAAGTCGCTGCGCTGAAGTGTCCGAGACCCAGTTTAGAAATAGCCCATGTTTATGTGTTTTTTTGCAAGTTTATAGGACAATAATCAACATTTTATATTTATTTACCATTTTATACTACGGTGATGTTTTGACTCCAAGCCTAATCTTCACCCTAACCATAACCATGCATGTCTAGGGTTAATTTAAATTTAGGGTTAGTTTGGGATTTTAATTTTGTTGCAATGTTGCTGGCTGTCTCACTTCCGGAGGCCTGCGTCATATTGGAGGAGTGGCATTCTGCCATCCAATATGGTGCCTGAGATCACTCAAGTGATCGCGGAAACCTGGGGGGACAAATTTTAGTGTTGCTTGATATGATGTCCCAATATCAAGGCATCATAGTAACACTGGCTAAGCATAGGCCGCAACCATTGATCGCTTGGAACTAAGCTCAGTTCCCCACCAGGTACCCCAATTAACCTGGTCCAGGCATACAATGGAGAGCCACTGTAATCCCATTTCTGTTACATACTTCTAGGCACCCTGTGGTGGAAGTGCCACTGTACTAGGGTGAAAAGGGGGCTGTGACTATAGGTATTTTGGGAATTTGGAACTCCTTCCCTGGACAGGGTCCATAGTCTATGTGGAGAAGGATGGCCCGGAGACCCTTCATTCCAGCAGGCCTAGTGACAGAGGGATGGAGAAAAATTAGTCAAATTTCACAAATTGACAAAAATGCAGTTATTCAATATCCTTGAATTTGAGTAACATAGGTGAAATTCACCAATTTAAATTCTTCAGATATTAGCTCTCCAGATCTATGTTTGGCCTGAAAAATACACAATTACAAAAATGGTAAAATTGACCCCATCTAAATGGTGTTATAAGGCAGTAACCTAAAGCAGTTTTTATTCCCATAAAAATGTCCCTCTACAGTGAAAGTTTGACCCCAATGCTTAACTTACCCTAATTCTAACTAACCCTTACTCATAGGTTACTCTAACCCTAACTCTTACTGTAACCCTAGATTTCAACCCTTTTTTGTGTTAATATTGCAGACTGCCACTAAAGGCAGTCATGCAACTCCAACAGAGCTATAAAAGTAGTGATTTACCACTTCTGAAACTCTAACCCACAACAGGGTAGCTCCAATTATGGTATGGTGCTCCGCAAGTTATTGGGGTATGCCCGGATGTGGGTCCCTGGCTTGCTGCACCTAGAGGGATACCAGCCATACCACACTGACAAGGCCAATGAAGACCAAAACTTAAGTCTGTGGTTGCTGTATTCCTCCTGCAGAGGAGACCTGCCAGACAATTTGGATCTGGACTGCCCTTATGGGTGGGACCAGTTTTATAGTCAAATGGAGAGGTTTATTTTGTAATGGTGAAAGCGAGCAAAAAAAACGGTGATTCCTCTCCTGAGTAGGTTACATTCTACAGGGCTGGCTGTTTGAGCTTTTGCCCGTTATTTTGCTGAGAGGGATCCCACATCCTTTTTTTTTTTATTTATTTTTTTATGTATCACGTGATTTTATATTTTAACAAATTTTTAGGCCACTTTGTGACATTTCGAGCACTGGTTATTTCGGCTGTAACCAAAGTCCTCCCATTGACTTCTATGGGAGGAATTCGGTTATCTTCGTAACAGCCAAGGTCCTCACGAAATGACCCTGAAATAAGTCAAAGTCCTCCCCATATAAGTCTATTGGGAGGATTGAGGCTAATGCTTTGTTTTGGTGCATTTTGGGTGCATTTGGTGTCAGGAGTTATCAGCATGGAATCGGCTATGAATTACAGACATATTCAGAGGCACATCAGGGCTACCTTAGCAGCTCAAAATTCTGGTGCATTTTGGTGCCGAAAACTGGAGCTACACGAATTGACCTTTGGATGTAACCTAGTGCCAGCACCGGCAGCCCCATCTTTGGAAGGCATCCTGATTTTCAATGTGGCGAATATGATCACTCTAGAGATCACACAGCACCTGGCGTCAAATTTCAGTGTTGCTGATATCAAGGCAATTCAACAACACCACTGAGCTCATTTAAACACAGGACATACATCTACGGTTTAAAGGGTTAAATATAGTACTGTCTTAGAATGATAAAGTCAATAAATGTATGTGTTACAGTCTATTACATTTACTAGTTTTAATCACAGCTTTCCTTTTTCACATTATTATTCCCGTAAAAACATGCATTTGAATTAAAATAAATTTATGCCAAAGTGAACAACATCATATAAATCTCTCTTGTGCCCTATTTATTTGCCTCAAAAACATGAAACAGAGTGCTATCACTAGCCCTTTTGTGTGACTTTGACATTAATTAACGTAACCTTTTACACTCACTGAAACAAGCAGCTATACTTTTTATTTTTATTGCAGAATCATTATCAGTAGCAAATTATGACCTGCTCAGATATTGTTCTCCCACAGGGGAAATGCTATTTGCTATTTGTAAATTCTGAAAAACTCTGACAATTGATTTTTTAACTATTGGTGGCATATTAGAGAGTCTGCATAAATCATTTCTAATTTTAAATGGAACAAATGTTTTTTGATGGGTAGAGTTCTCTTCATTGTCTTAGATTAGGTGAACATGGAGCTGTCAATGGAAGTTAATTTATGTCTCAGTAGTACATAGGAAATTGCATAGCGCCAACTAATTATGCAATGTGTTATATTTAATTTAAATGGGTGTAAGATAACCCATAAGAATTTATAGATTATCCCCTTAGTGACCAATAGTGTTTTTACATGTCAGCTGTGTTTGTGTTTAGCTATAAATTTTCCTATTGTTTAATGTACTCACACATAAGGAGGTCTTTCTTAAGGTACCATTATTTTCATGATATCATATACCGTATTTGCTCAAAATATAAGACAAGGTTTTTTTCAGAGCAAATGCTCTGAAAAAGACCCCTCGTCTTATATTCAAGGTCGTTTTATAATCTGACCTCAAATCGAGGTCAGATTATAAGACATGGATCCAGGTCCCCTGCAGAGCTGCACGGGGCCTGGATCCCCCTCGCTAACAGCCGGTGGATGTCTGTGCGATGCGCGCAGACATCCTCCACTGCCACCCGGCACGACCGCCGGAACTTCTACGACAGGGCTCGACAAACCCCGGGCGCCAGGTCGCCATGGCGACCAGGATATCAGACCTGGCGCCCGGGTGCTGTTTGTCACAGGGAGCCCTTGCCGGCTGCCATCCGTTTTACTTTCAGCAGACTGTAAGCTCCGCCCCCTCGCGCAACACGTAGTGCCGATTGTCACGTGACAACACGTGCAGGAACCAAAAGAAGATCGGGCTCCAGCATAAATGTCCCCCTCCCCTGCAATGAGGTAAGCAGCAGGGAGGGAGGACACTGTAAGAAATACATTTTTGTTCTTTGGTCTGTGTGTATGTATGAGTGAATGTAACTGGCTGTGTATGTATGTGTGAATGTAACTGGCTGTGTATGTATGTGTGAATGTAACTGGCTGTGTATGTATGTGTGAATGTAACTGGCTGTGTATGTATGTGTGAATGTAACTGGCTGTGTATGTATGTGTGAATGTAACTGGCTGAGTATGTATGTGTGAATGTAACTGCCTGCGTATGTATGTGTGAATGTAACTGCCTGCGTATGTATGTGTGAATGTAACTGGCTGCGTATGTATGAGTGAATGTAACTGGCTGTGTATGTATGAGTGAATGTAACTGGCTGTGTATGTATGAGTGAATGTAACTGGCTGGGTATGTATGTGTGAATGTAACTGGCTGGGTATGTATGTGTGAATGTAACTGGCTGGGTATGTATGTGTGAATGTAACTGGCTGGGTATGTATGTGTGAATGTAACTGACTGTTTGTGGTGTGTGTGTGTGAATGTAACTGACTGTTTGTGGTGTGTGAATGTAACTGACTGTTTGTGGTGTGTGTGTGTGAATGTAACTGACTGTATGTGGTGTGTGTGTGCATGTAACTGACTGTTTGTGGTGTGTGTGTGTGTGAATGTAACTGACTGTTTGTGGTGTGTGTGTGAATGTAACTGACTGTTTGTGGTGTGTGTGTGTGAATGTAACTGACTGTTTGTGGTGTGTGTGTGAATGTAACTGACTGTTTGTGGTGTGTGTGTGAATGTAACTGACTGTTTGTGGTGTGTGTGTGCATGTAACTGACTGTATGTGGCGTTTGTGAATGTAACTGGCTGTGTATGTATGTGTGAATGTAACTGGCTGTGTATGTATGTGTGAATGTAACTGGCTGTGTATGTATGTGTGAATGTAACTGGCTGTATGTGGTGTGTGTGTGAATGTAACTGGCTGTATGTGGTGTGTGTGTGAATGTGACTGTTTGTGGTGTGTTTGTGAATGTAACTGACTATATGTGGTGTGTGTGTGTGTGTGTGTGTGAATGTAACTGACTGTATGTGGCGTGTGTGAATGTAACTGGCTGTGTATGTGAGGTGGGTGTATGCGACTGTCTCCGTGTGTTTATGATATTGTGATGTGCCGTTGTCTGGCTCCTAAATTTTTTAGCTGGCTCCTCAAACTAAATTAAATTTGTCAAGCCCTGTTCTACGATGAAGCCAGGTCCTTCCGGCTTCATCATAAAAGTCCCGGCGCAAGTGCCAGGCAGCTGCCCCCACTAGCCACCAATGATATTTGGGCAGCCGGGGGATGTCTGCACTGTCGTGCAGACATCCTCCATGCTGCCTAACACTTCCGGCTATAATGACAGACCAGCTGTCCGTCATTATGGACAGAAGTGTCGGGCAGCATTGAGGATGTCTGGACGTATCGTGCAGACATCCCCCGGCTGCCCCCACAAGCCACCAGGGAGACATTGGGGGAGGGAGGGAGGAGGGAGACAGACAACATGGTTGGGAGGGTGGGGGTAAGTCAGACAACATTGGGGGGAGGATGGGGGGAAGACAGACAACATTGGGGGCAGGGTGGGGGAGAGAGACAGACGCCATTGGGGGGAGCATTGACACATCAAAGGTAAATAAAAACAAGAAATGCATTTTTTTTATATCATAAGTTTTTATTAAATATGAAAAAGCAATTTACATGTGAATATATTCAAGTTAAACTTTTTTCCTATAGGGTAGTCTTATATTCAGGCTTTTAGTTTTTTCCTAAAAGAATATCCATAGTTTGGGGGGTCGTCTTATAAGCAGGGTCATCTTATATTCGAGCAAATATGGTAATTTACTATAAACTTAAAATGTATGTATGGAAATTAGAAAGGAAGGCGGTGGCAAAAGGTGCACTAAGAGGACTGGGTCTACTATCTAGACTAGGTTGAGACTTTTGATGTAATGTAGTTGAATTAGTTGTAAGCCTCTTTGAAGAGGTGAGTATTGATGTACTTTATAATAATTGAGAGAGAGGAAGAGAGCTGGAGATTCTGTAGAAAAGAGTTTCAGACAGATGGGCAACTTGAGAGAAGTCTTGGAGATATACATGGAAAGACGTGATGGAGGATAAGGAGAGTCTTAGGCCATACAAAAAATGTACCATATTTATTCCCACATTTGTTAAGTTTAAAATTGGGAGTTGTCTTATAAATGGAATGTTTTATTTGTAGCATTTTAATGTAGTGTAATGCTAAATTAAATACAGCATGCCCTGCAGAGAGCGACGGAAGGAATTAAAAAGAAAATCTCTTTCGTCACTCTGAAACTGTTGAATGACTGCCCCTAGAGGCAGTCAGCAAGATTACAGTTGGGGAAAAAAAAGAAACAAAAAAGGAAAAGGCTAAACCTAGATCTCGGGTTAGGGTTCTTATTGTGGTTATAATTAATAATTGTGTGTGAGTCAGTGTGTGTATATGTATGTTTGAGTAGCAGAGTGTGTAAGTGTGTGTAGTTTTTTTTCTAAATTCTAAATGTCTTCATTTTGGGCTCAAAAAATAGGAGTTGTCTTTTGCATGAGGCGTCTTATACATGGAAAAATACGGTCTATTCCTCACCTACTACAATTTAGTATAGACTTAGTATAGACTTAATTCCAATACCAATCATAAGGGGGGTCTGTCATGTCCGTCTGCTTTTCCCTCTATTACAGATCCTTTGTTACATGCTTTAAACAATCACCCACAATTACGTGGAATAGAAATAGGTTCCTCAACATTCACAAAGTCAGTGACTGCACAATCAGTTATACCAAATAAGAAGTCTTATACCTAAAATACACTAGGTGCCACCAAATCAGAAACAATGGGCACAAATTTCTACAGTGGGAGAACAAATGCCACTTTTTTTCTTTGAGACCAACAAAGTCCAACAAACTATTTCTCAATAATAAAAATATATTCTTACTATGTCTCAAAAACCACACTATGCCTCCCATTATTTTCTATGGGAGTAAAAATGACAGTAGCTGTTTTTGAGACTGTCCAAATTCAGAGGTAGAATTAGGACTTAAACCCCGCCAGTATGTTTCCCCCAGAGGAAATAAAGGGACTCGTCAACATTAGCATAGGCGAGGTGAAAGCAATAATTTTTGTGTATAAAGAGTATTCTCAATAAAGAGGAACCAAAGAGTTGGGGGGGAAGGGGGGAATCATACATTCAGCTGCATTGGATATTTTTTCTTGGCTACATTGGCCTAAAGTTTTTAATTCCCATCGCAATTCCCAGAAATTCTCACTTTATTGAGTATACACTATAGTCTGAAAGTCAAATTCAGCCTGCAAATTCAACATGCTTGAACTATTCACTAAAGAAAATTCCGCCTCCTCTCACCAAATTAGATTTTTAGTGAATAGACCCCATATTATAACTGAGGTAATGCCAACACCTGATTCACTACACTTTTACAAACTATTTGATCTTGTTAAGACTTTTTGGTCCAAAAGAACACAGGAGACAAATGTTTATGAAAGGTTCTATGTTTAACCCCTTAGTGACAAGACATTTTGACCTTGACTTTCTCTTGGTGACAAGGGCTATTTAGCTGTCATTTTCTTCTCTCTCACATGACATATTGTCATAAGAAGGGCTTTCATTACATACCATTATGTTCGTCATATCTTATAATTTACTACAATTTACAATTACAATAAAAAATAAAAAAATGTAAAAAAAAAAACTTTTTCTAACTTTGACCTAAAATATAATTTACATAAATACAATCATTAAAAAAGACACCATTTAAATAGTTTCTAAATTTTGTCCCAAGTTCAGAAATATGCATGTTTCCATATTTTTCTGCATTTTGTTGCGATTTATGGAGCAAAAAACAAAAAGTGTTTTTTGTTTTTTCCCTATATTGACCTTTTGACCTCAACCCGAACCCAAAATGTAACCCTAACCCTAAATTTAACCCCAACTCTAACCCTTTAGCTATCCCTTAATATATTTGAATTTAATTTAAATCCTATCCCTTATGCTAAAAAATATTTAATTTTAACCCTAACAGCTAATCTTACCCTAATCCTAGTTTTTAGCTAATTAAATCTTTTTTTTCCCATTGCAGTGTTGCTGACTGCCTCTAGGGGCAGTCAAGCAACATATTTAGAGCGACGGAAGTTACATTTTTTTCACTACCGAAGCTCTGACCACAAGAGGGCATAGCCATATTGCCGGAGCATGCTGCTCCGTCAATATGGCGCCCACGATCACTCCGTGGGGCGATCGTGGGAGCCCCAGAGAGCAAATTTCAGCGCTGGCTATTGCCTCAACATTGAGGCAATAGACCAGCACCGTTAGAGCAGTTTTCATGATCCTTGATCGCGAATCAGCATGTTTCACTGCACATCCATTGTTGCGAAATGGTTAATGTTACAGTAATGTATATATATAGTCATACTTTATTCTGTCATCACTTTATATATTTTTATGCAACTGTATATGATGATATACGTATATATCTCTTTATTTTATGACATTTGCATTGTATGAGATGTAATGTTATAATAAAAAAAAAATGTTTTAAATAAAAAAAACTACAAATATTAGTAATGACATTATTGGAAGCCAAAAGGTAGAAAGATTGGATATCTACAATGACAAGACTTTTGCAAGATCATAAACGGCATTGGATTTACTTCAGAGATAACTTCCCATATAGAAGGGTAATTAATAAACTGAAATCTTTGGGTCTTCACTTACTTTTCCCAAAGGGTCCAACTTCCCAGAGCTCCTCCAGTACCCAGTTTTTGTGGTTGCAAGGCAGGCCGAATTCCTGATCTCAAGTAACAAGCCAGCTGCGCGATAAACACAATGTTGTCTGTAGGGTCTTGGAGGAGGGGGGGGGTCGGGTGTCCTCAATCAAGAGCATCCAAAGTGATTGGTGGATAGTGTGGAGGCTGGTAGAGACGGTGGAGACTCCTCAGTCCCCATTTCTTTGTTCAAAGAGGCTAAGGGCAGATCCCAGGCGTTAAGGGGAGAGGTTATTGACTGCCAGCTTTGGAACACCCCTGCACACCCTCCAGGTAATGCTTGCTATTTAAGTTGTGGTACTTGTTTCAGTCCCATTCGCTATTGTGAGATATTTCTATATATACACTTGGATTTACTGGCTTTTGACCCTTGGCTTAGCCTGGCTTATTCTTCTACTTGTGTGCTCCCTAAATCCTGGCTGGTACTATTACTGGTTAGCCTATGCTGTCTGCATTGACCCCGGGATTGCTCTTTGACCTCTCTTTCGCCGTTTCCCCTTATTTGTACAATTCTGGTAATTTTGGACTATCCTGTGGATTCCTCCTCTACAGAGACCCTCCTCTCTGCGTTATGCTCCCAACTGTATCTTGACAGACAGATGGTTGTCTTCAATGTGTGATATCCAGAGAGAGAATCTTGTAACTATTGGGATAAATCAGGCACCTGTACTTGGACCCATTCTCTAATTTCTATTAGCAATATTACACACAGTCATGAAGGTAAATTATGGAATTTTGCTGATGGCACACAGAATTGCAACTGGGTAGATGTTCATGGGGGGAAAATGCGCATGGAAAATTATTTAGGTAAATGAAAAAAAAATGTTAAAGACTATGGCAGCTCAGGTTCAGCATGGAAAATTGGAAGATGATTCAGTTGCAGTATAACAATCCCAAAGCAGAAGATAGTATACTGGATACTATAATAACTGCAAAAGGACTTAGGGATAATCATTTGAAAAGGTAGGCATACAAATCAGTGTCAGACTTTAACCTCACCGCTGATGATGCATTTGGGTCACCCGTGGCAAATGCACAGAGTTGCCTCCTATGACTCCTCCATGCATCTAATCTCTTGTGCTCTCTGTGCTGGTTAGCTGGCATCTTCTGTGTCCTCCACTCACGTGCTTGATATCCACCATCCTTCACTCCTGCCATCCTTCACTCCTGCCTGGTGATCCTGGAGGCAGAGTTTGCATTTCTGTGGTGTTTGCTTTGCCTCTATCCTTTGTGCCACTGTGTATCTTTTGCTTTGTTGTGTGTTGGATGATACAGAGTCTGGCTCCACCCCTCTGTCCAGCACATCCTTCCTGTGTTATTTTTAGGTTTTTAAGAAGCCTATTTCTTTCACTCTCAAATCTACGTTTAACCATTTCTTCGATTGGGATTCTGTTCCATTACCATTTGAAGTTGGTGGCCACTCATGGCACAGCAACGTGGTGTGGAGCAAACAGCACAGACACCGGTGACTCAGAGAAACTCTTCGTGGATAATCAGTCCATAAGTATTTGACACTACTGGGGCTCTGACCAGTGGCAGAGTAAACTTGTAGCAAAAACGATATGAAGCACTCCACCATAGTAAAAAAAAGTATCAAGATTTATTTGTAGCCTAAAAGTAAAATCCACAGCGATGGTATACAGAAACAGACACGCACAGCATACAGTCCCCTGTGTTTGCTTTAAAGGGAAGCCTATGTGTATATAACCAATACAGTTGTATACCTAGTCGGTATTTGCTGCGTCTATTTATGCGGTCATTTTTATGTATTTTTTATTTATTTATTGAGAGTATTTATTTTTGGGAGGGACTGTATGGGTATATTTAAATAAATGGCTATTTCTATAATAAAATTTTAGTGTGTGATTTTCTTTTCCTAGCACGGTCTCTTTTTAACTTTTTTAATTTTGACCATTTCTATAATGCTTATCCATCATCATGAGACTGATGGCTGACTGGGCATCATGCAGACCCCACAACTGTACCCATTTGGAGAGACTATCCTACTGAGCTCTACCTCTGTCCAGGTTTATGTTTATTTGTCCAGTGCATGCACTGCTATTGTGCATGCACTGACATTTAACCTCCCAAGCTCTGCCCCCTGATGTCCCGATTTGCCGGGGGGAATGGTTGGGAGCTATACATTGCTAAAAATCAAACAAAAAATGCTGCATAATAGATATATTTTTTATGTTAACTAGATTTGATCTGGACTACCCTTACTATGATGGTCAGCCAGCATTATGCAAGACTTGCTGGCCAACATGGGAACTGTACTGTAGTTCACTCTACTGTTACTTATCATGAGAATGTTAGTCCAGAGGAAATCAACAATAAAAGAAAATAGAATTAGCGGTTGTCCTGCTGATCGGGAACAGCCTGTGGTGTTAGCTCTGCCATTGAATGCCTGGTGACCTGGTGACTGAATATCTCCGCTTGTCTTCTCCAGGCACAGTGAGCTGTGTAATCAATCAAAGAAGACTCCAGCAGGATTTCTGCAGCCAGGAAGGCACTGGGGGGTAACTGTAGTACCAGCTCTGATCTGGGGTGGGGGGCAGGAAATTATCCAATTGACCCCTGCCGCCACTCTAGTTAATTTGACCCTCTGGTGGTTATCGTACCTGTCATTAACTTCTTTATATACATAGTAAAGTAGTAGTGGACCTACATAAAAGAATTGTAAACTGTTAGTTCTATCTTTTGAGGACAGTCAGTAACTTTATATAATTATGGGATGTGCTGCATATTTTCAAAACTCCTTCAGTAGATTTTCGTTTTACTGTAACTGGAATCACAGCAACAGTGGCCCCAGCAAAAAGATAACTTCAAATGGTAATGTATTGCAGGTGTGTAGGTATTATAGGATAAAGACTTTTACATTAAGCCAACACTAAACAATAATCATTCCAATAGGGAGTTGTACCAAAGAGATATTAGAACAAAGTCAGGTTTAAAAGTATGGAGAGTTAAAGAGAAATATATTTAGAAAGTGGTAGGAGCATAGGCATGGCCCCCAGCTTGGATAGTAAAATTAATTAACTAGATGGAAGTCGAAATTGGGAAAAAACATTTTTTTTTTTTGGTAAACATAACACTAAATCAAATATAACACAAAGTCACTATAAGCACTAAAAGCACTAATTGATATATTTTAGGAAGTTTTTAGAAAGAAGTAAATAGATGCACTTTAAATAAAACTTTTAAGGAGAATAGAGTTCTCTTTTTTTTTTCTCTCTCCTCACTATGCATTTACTATAAGTAAACCACATAAAAAGTTCTAAGGAGATACTGCACAAGAAGAATATGTATTTGGATAACAATACATATTTTTTTTTTTTTGGCTTTTGTGTTTGGTTAGTTTTCTTTAAGGGATAAATATATCACTAAATCACTTTAAGCTCCAGTTATTACATTTCATGATTTTTATAAGGAAGATAAGATAAGGAAGAGATGTAGGCTCTATGCTACTACACTTAGGTTGGGCAAGACTCAAGCTGACTAAGGTACAAGAAACAGCGATTATTCACTCCTTGGTAGCTGTAAAATTAATTATAGCAAGGAATTGGAAGAAGGCAGATCCCTTTCAAAAGATCCAACTAAAACAACAAATTATCCATCAATTCCAAATGGAAAGAGGGATTAACATGGTCGGGGGAGAGAAAGGAAGAAAAAGGGGAGAATGGACCAAATGGATCGAAATCTTAGAAGCATAGGTAACAAATAATATTACCCCCTGTCAGAATCTAATAATATAAAAGGTTGACACTCCGTTGCTCTTGCTCATGTTCTTTTTTGTTTTCTTTTTTGTGAGGTATATCTCGATGCCTTTTTTGTGTTGTTCTTTTTCTCCTTCCTGTCTTCCCTCTCTTTCCTTTTCATCTATATGTACGTATATGTATATATATATATATATATGTGTATCTGTCGCTAGTCAGCTAGATGAGATAAGATTTCCCCACTCTTCTCCCCATTATCAGATAAGGAAACTGACTGAGACTGGGTGTAGGTCTGGGGAACTAGACAGAATCGGGGGGTAGGGAGGGGGGAAAGTGAGAGGGAGAAGGGGGATTAGAGAATACACCGATATATATATTTGATAAAGTTAACTATGCGGGTGGGAATTGATGTATTGTCACTTTGCACTTTAAGGAGGAAAATGTATCGAGATTTTGTATTGTTTATATTGTATGGTATTTGTAAATGTCTTGTATTGTCCTTTTTTATCTGAGAAAAGAAAAAAAGAAAAAAAAAAGAAATTGGGAAAAAACAAACCCTCATTGAAATAAAATACTGTTTGTAACATTAGAACAGACTAAAATCTTCATATACAAACGTACATCCCATATCCATTTAATGGGAGATGACTGCTGACTACAAGGCCTTTGTGTAGGAATAAAATAAATGCAGTGTGCACCCATACAACATATTATCTTAATCATTTTTAAATGCACCTAGCTTGATGAAAAAATATTGGAGATTTAGTCACAATATATGGCCAAAGTGGCGTAGTGGTGGGCTAAGCAAAATATGGCCATATATTGTGACTAAATCTCGAATATTTTTTCATCAAGCTAGGTGTTTTTAAAAATATCTAAAATGATTTAAAAATGTTTAAAATTAAGATAATATGCTGTATGGGTGTACACTGCATTTATTTCATTGTAAGAATTTTGGTCGCCTCTGTGGTGCTCTGTACAACATATGCCGGTTCTGGGGTGCTGTCCAAACCATAATTTTTGCATAAGTGTAGGAATGGTCCCAAGGGCAAATCAATTACTAGGTGCAGGCCCTGATATATATGATCTTAATTTACAAAGTCATGCAATATAAAAGTTAACAAATGGACATTCAGGTAAGCAACAAACCAAGAAAGTAACAGCTGGATACTATTGTATCCTATATTATTGTTTTGTAGCCAGGCTCTAACAACTGGGAAATCAGTTAAAACAGTAGGTTCAGAGTCAATTAAGCGGGTGTGCCATTTATCTGCTAGGTCTAAGCTTGCTCAATGACCTCATGAATGTAACGTTTGAGTTAAGAGATTTAACTCAATCACTTAAGAAAGTTGTATGTTCAGAAGAAGTGTTAAATCTATATGCCACATTGTAGATTCAGTTTACAATTGTTTTACGCACTAGGTTGAAGAAGTAAATAATGCTCTCTAACTAGGGTTGCCACCAATCACCCCCAAAAAATTACTGGCCATGCTTTTTGTAGGTGGGGTTCATATGGACCAAAACTTTACACAAATTTACACATTTTGAGCAGTTCAATTCTGAGGCCTTTACCCCATCCATGGTATGTATAGCCTGGAGAATAGCTGTGTCCTATACTCCACCTATGGCATGTATGTCGTTGGAGAACTTCTGAGGCCTTTACTCCACTAAGGGCATGTATGGGCTGTGAGAACAGATGAGGCCTATACACCACAGAGGGTATGTAGAGTCTGGCACATGAGCTGAGGCCTATAACCAAACAAGGGTGTATATTGCCTGGGAATATTGTTGTGGGTCCTAGAAAAAGAAATGGAAGGGTGAGATCTGCATCCTGAGGTAGGGCAGGGAAACATTGACTACCTATAGCAGTGGGGACTATTTGCAGAAGTCTTTGTTCTTGCCCTATCTCTTGGTGTGCTACCGTGATGGCAAGATAATGCATTAACACTTCTTTGGCCCATTTGTGAGTTTACTGGCTTGCCTCGGCAATGCCTGTTACCCAGATGTTTTCAGCATGTTTCAGTCGGTTCACATTGCTCAGGAAAATTATTGGCATTCCGTGGGGTATTCTCAGATATCTAAGAAAGCATCTAAGGTGAGTATTCTCTGACACTTATTTCCAATCAACTGGATGTTAAAAAGAAAGGATTCTGCTCCAAGACTAATGTTAAGGCCCATCAAGCTACTCAATAGATCTTGTAGCTTCAGAATGGTAGGTTTAAGGTATGAGCAATGCCACCATATGTGGGACAGTGAACCTATTTCTCTATCACACCTCCAGCATGTAGAGGTTAAGTCTGAGTTTATCCTATGTAATCTAGTTGGAACTAGGTACCACCTTGTATTGATTTTATACTGTAGTTCCCTAAGATTTATACTATGTACATTTTTTAGCAACAATGATATTGCGTGCGCCCAGTCATTATAAGTAAGGCATACTCCTAGATCATTCTCCCATTTAATCCATGGAGTAGCCCTCTCTGGTGACTGTAGGTTAGACAAAAAATGGGATACACTCGACACTATTTTTTTCTATAAATGTTTCGCTATTAATTCCTCTAATGGTCCACTTTCAAGTGAAATTTTCCCAGAGAGATAGTGTTTCACTCTCAGATAGTTGAATATTTCCCTTGGAGAGAGATTCCAGTTAGCCTGCAATATGTCAAAGGAATGCATTTCGCCTTGGGGTGCTAAGTCGGTTAGACTTTTAATATTCTTCAACTTCCAGTTTTTTAAATCAATATTTCCTATGTCAAATTGCAAGACCTCAATTGGGGTGTCCAAGGGAATTTGATTTAGTCCTCCAGAGATGCTTTTCTTTAGGTCTGCTATGATGGTACAGAGATGGTTCAATATTGGATTTTTAAAAAGACATCTCCTATCCCTCAATCTCTGGCTCCAGAACAGATCGAAAGGCTCAATCTGTCCTGTGTCTAACCTTTCAATTTCCAGCCATCGTGGGACTATATTTGAAGAATTGTCCCAAGCTAGGGTGTGCGCAATCATAGAAGTATTATAAACAAAATGTATATTAGGGAAAGATATACCGCCTGATTTATTATCAGGTTGCATTAGTTTTAAATTAATTCTAGGTTTCTTATTTTGCCATACAAAATTCACTAGTAGTTTATGTATATTATTTAAGATGTCAAGATCAACTCTAAGTGGTATGTTCCTGAATAGGTAAGATATTTTAGGGATTACATACGCATTCACTGTTTCAATTCTACCCAGCCAGGATATCTCAAACCTTTTCCACTCATTTAATTTCTCCTTAATTTCTTTAAATTTAGATTCAAAATTTAGTTTTATCGTATCTTCCAACTTTAGTGTGAGCTTAATCCCTAAATATTCTATATATTTTTGTGTACAATTAAGACCATACCTAGTTTTAATATTTGCCTGATCAATGGTATTGACATAAGCCAATAGTATTTGGGTTTTATCAAAATTTAATTTGTAGTTAGAATACTTACTGAATTCTTCAATCAAGGTTATTATATTTGGAATGGTATTTATTGGGTTGGTCAGAGTTAGCAGTACATCATCTGCATAGAGAACAATTTTATTATCTAATGTATTAATAGTGACCCCTTGAATGTCTTTTGATTTTCTTATCATGGAGGCCAATGGCTCCATCGCCAATGTGTACAGCATAGGGGCCAGGGGGCAACCCTGCCTCGTTCCATTCTTTATTCCAAACCACTGAGAATGTATCATATGTCCGGAAACCCTAGCTGTTGGACAGGAGTAAAGAGCCATTGTACTATCCCCGAAAAGGCCCTCGATGCCGAAGGCCCTCAGCACCATCTCTAAATAACGCCAGTTGACTCGGTCAAAGGCCTTTTCGGCATCGAGGGCCATCAGGGCGGTAGGTTTCTTTTGCAAGTTTATGTGATAAATTGTATTAAATAGACGTCTGGTGTTATCTACGGTTCCCCTCCCTATGACAAAGCCATTCTGGTCTTTATGGATTAGGTCCGGCATCACAGGCTTTAGCCTCTCCGCGAGTATCTTTGAATAGATTTTTATATCCAAGTTAATTAAGGAGATCGGCCTATAATTTGCCGGCGATGTCGGATCCTTATAGGGCTTTGGGATCGGGGTAATCGAGGCCTGGAGAAGCTCCTCTGGGAAGGTATCTTTATTTGATATTTGTGTAAATAACCTAAGGAGGATTGGGGCCAGCAGTTCTTGAAATTTATGATAGTACAAGGCTAAATAGCCATCTGGCCCAGGGGCCTTACCTCCCTTAAGTGATTCAATATTATTCCTGACCTCCTTGATGTTAATTGGGCTATTGAGGGCTATCCGTTGTGCTTGTGTAATATTTGGCAAGTTTAGTGTTTCCAAAAAGGCAGAGATTTCTACTGGGGAGTGTTTAATTTCTTCTAGGTTATAGAGAGCACTATAGTAGTTTTCAAATGCCTTACTAATTTGTCTAGGAGAAAGCAACTGTTTATTTTTAATTACTAATTTTTTTATTATTTCGCAGCTTTGTTTATTTTTAAGTTTACTGGTCAGAAGTTTTCCAGTGCGGTTTGCACCATGATACCATCTTTGTTTTAAACGTGTTATAGATTTATTGATATTTTCAAACAGTTTTTCATTTATTTGTCCTCTAACTTTAACGATTTGAGATAATAAGGATGCGTCCAAGGATTCTTTGTGCTGTCTTTCCAAGATGGCCAACTTTATATGCAACTTATTTAATGATTCCCCTCTTTTCTTTTTTTCATTTGCTCCAATTTTTATCAGTAGTCCCCGTATATAACATTTTAACGAACACCACAAAGTAGCATCGGATACCTCCTTATTATAGTTGATCTCCAAGAATGTTTTTATTTGTGTTGCTAAATATTCTTCATTGTCTTTTAATTTTAAAAGGTTTTCGTTCAAGCGCCATCTATCTCTAGTTTTATATTCCAGGTTGTTTTTAATTATTAAGAAAATAGGCGCATGATCGGACCATGTTATTCCTCCTATTTTCGTATACGATATTTTTTCCAATAAGTCAGCTCTAGTTATGAAATAATCAATCCTAGAATATGATTGGTGCACCTGTGAGTAAAATGTATAGTCACGGTCTTCTGGATGATTCACTCTCCAGCAGTCATAAAGCTGATGCTTATGTAAAAATTTATGTAGTGAAGGAGATAAAGTCTTTTGACTGCTACTTCTATCTTTTTTACTGTCCGCTGAGCGATTAAAGTCCCCTGCAATAATCAGAAAACCAGTTTGCACCTCTTCTATTCTATTCATAAGTTTCTCCAAAAATGTACCCGAGCTTTGATTTGGGGCATATAGATTTACTAAAGTATAAAGGATATCATTTATTTTAGCTATCAATATTATATATCTCCCATTTTTGTCTGATTCAAAAAATACTTGTTCATATTTTATCTTGTTGGATACTACTATGGCCACGCCCCTTTTCTTTTTATTTCCCTGAAGGTTTGACTGTCCTACTACTGGGTATTTTAGAAATCTCCATGGTCTATCCATACTGTCGACCCAGTGAGTTTCCTGGATAAACCCAATGTCAATTTTGTTCTCCTGCAGTGTGTTATATAGGCATCCCCTTTTATGTATAGTGTTGAGGCCCTTGGAGTTAATTGACATTAGGTTGATAGACATGACTCTCCAACAGACTCCCATCCTCTGCCCGCCCACCTCCCCTCATCTCCCCTTGCATATACTGCTAGCGAGCAAAATATGCATAGCTAGACAATGGAAAAAGAAAGGAGGTATCCAATGGGCAGAGGTTAAGCAGCAAATAGATTTCCAGTATAAAATGGAGGTAGCTTTTTACCAAAAGCTAGACCAATTAGACAAATTCCATCAAATTTGGGCACCTTGGAAAATATATAACAACTATTAGATGGACTGACTCCCTCATCCAAAGCACCCCCCCCCCCCCTTGCTCTCTTTATCCCCCTGAACGGAATGAATGGGGTCTGGTTGAGAGAGTGTGATAAAATAGGAATGGAAATTAACCATAGAAAAGACTTGATCACATTGAACTCAACCGATTTGAATGTTTTAGTCTAACTGCTTCAAGGAAGAAAAGTGGGAATTTTACCATTTTGTGTCTATCACACAATAATAAAGAAAAAGATTTTATATTATAAAGAAAAAAAAGAAAAGAGAAGAGACCAATAGGGCAGAATAATGACAGAAAATATGAAAATAACAATTTGGTAATAAATAAAATGGCCAAAGGATGCAATTAAAAATAATTTTGATTGAATTTTCAATCATGAGGAACCTAAGAAACATTTATTGTCTGATGGCTAAAGAAAAAAAAAAAAATAATTAAAAAAAAAAAATTAAGAAAGCATCTAGAATGGTCAGTTGATATAAATCAAGCAGCATCCAGATCCGTGCTAAACTATTTGTTTACTTTTCACTTTTTACTTTTATAAAGAGATTGAATAATTATCTCTTTGTTTACATGTCAGACAAATGTGTAGCTTTTGCCAATCCCTTAAGTGTTACATATAGTATATTATTGTTAATGCATATTACAAACAAAATCCAAAATGCTAGACACAATACATGGAAAAGTATTACTTTGCATAGTAAAGTAGATGTAATGTCTTCCAGCAGAAGTGGTAAAGATTAATACAGAAATTGGTTAACCATACATGGTCACCATAAACAATGCTTATCTAAATATGGAATCTCTCTATCCTTGTGCAGATCTATTCATTCTCTGGTAACCCAAACCACCAGAGAATAAAAATCAGGCTAGTTGTGAAGTATGTTTAATTGAGGTGATAGAAGTAGTATTGCTAGTGGAGGTGCCAAATTAAGCAAACGGTAAAGATGACACCACGTCTATAGAACTACAGACCAACACATAATATATAAGGCTGCACAAGCTTACAATTTAGACACAAGGTTATCAGATGCCTTTTGTATTTCCTAATCCAGCTATAAAAGATGCTTAAAATATGGAGTGGCTTTTCAAAGGGTTTACTAATTTAGGTTGTGTTAAAGTGTAAGAACTCATTGTAGTCAATCAGCCACAAATAGAGTGCAGACAGATGCTTTGTGATGGCATTACTCATTGTAAAATGTATCATTACTCCTTTCAAAGTCACTTATGTAAATTAAGTCTTTATAAAACTACTCTCTGATGGTGATCATAATTATGATGTGAAAAGTCTAATGGCTGCATCCATACTTTCAGTTGCTTTTTTCGTCTCATAATATGACTGAATATGGCGTGTGTGAATGAGGATTGATTTTTCTGCCAGCTATTGGCAGTGTTTGAGACGGAGTTTCAGATCACATTTTTAACTATGAATTTTACAATTTCGTTTTTTTTCTTCTAGCTGCTGTTTTTTCTGCAGAGCCAAAGATAGATGTTTTTTTCTTGAAAGGAAACTGAATTACTAAACCAATGTTGTTCCACCTACAATGCCAAAAAAGTATAATTTTAAATTCAGCATCATATAAGGTAAAGAAAAACAAACAGACCCCATATTTCTTCCCCCTCGATTCTCCTTATCTCCTAAAAATTGTATACAAAGATTAGTTCAGTTCCTGCTGTTATGTCCTCTAGCCTATCTTACCAGGCCTTCTTTCCCATGCCGAGTGACTGACTAGAAGGCCCAGCAAATTATTTTTAATAAAAAAACACTACAAAATAAAAAACACATCCAGTAAACAAAACACAGAAGAAAAAGAAAAAAAAACACTTTAAACACAATGCTGCCTGCACACAGTACAATATACTACATAGGCAAAAAACAAAACAAAAAAAACACAAAAAATAATGCTTGCTCATCCATTGGTTGGAGAATAAATACACAAATGGCAAGTCATATGGGTGCAACAGCATGTATATGAAATATGGGTGCAGTGGCAAGTCCTGGGGTACAATATGGGTGAAAGTGTATGTGCAATATAAGTGCAAGCTCATTTTGGTGCACTGACAAGTCTTATGGGTACAATGGGTATAATATGGCTGCAGTGGAAAGTCCTATGTGAGCATTTGCAAGGTCTGTGGTTGCAATGGTAATATAGGTGACATTGGACAAGATCCAGTTAACACTAGCTATATGTGCTTTGAAACAAAAGTGCAGTCTTGCTTCTTAAATATATATATATATATATATATATATATATATATATTTTTAAAGACATAAAAAATAATTTTTAGAGACTTACGGGTCTAATCAATAAAGAGAGAATTGCTTATTTGTCCATCACTATGACTCCCTGGGCAGTTCCCCGGCCATTTGCTTTTTTTTTTTTGTGCCCTCCTAGTCTTCCAGGAAAGATGGAAATGATGCCACTGATTGCCGCAAAAACATAGTGACAGACGACGATAATGCATGATCCCGTACATTGCACTGGGAACTCGTACATGTGTAGGATTTGTCACGCAGGGGTTAAATAATCTCAAAAAAAAAATTCATTTGAAGCATTAATTACTAGTATATATAGGCCTTTTCTTTTTTTCCTTCATTAATATTTAGTTTGGGGGATTGCCTTATATTCAAGCAAATACAGTGTATAACTGTATTCTTATATAATTATTTAAGTGTTATGGGGTGTACTCAATATGCACCGATCCATTCTGAATTGGATTAGCCATTTCAAAGGCATCCCAAAAATGTGGCTACTAAATATGACACAATTTTGATCCAAATCGGCAGTTTGGGCCATTTGGAAGCCAAAGTATTTTCACCATGAAAACAATAGGTTTTAGGCTACCCAATATGCCCCAATCAACTCCAAACATGTTCCGAATTCAGCTAAAATAGCCGCATTTCGAGTATTTTAATTCTCACCTTCTCACAGAAGACTGAAATAGCAATATGAAAAATGTAATGTTTAAAAATGGCCCCATATAAAATAACAAGGCATGATAAACAGGGCTGTGAACCAGTTCCCAGCACCTAAAATAAACATAGGAGGACAGAGTAAGCTGGTAGCCCTGACCCCCCTCCCCCCCCCCTCCATAAGTGGGAGCTGGCAAAGTGCTCCCACTCCATATAAGAAAAAAAGAGGAACTAGGGATAGAAGTCCTGGCCACCCCTAACATGAGTGATGCGGAGAGTAGGCCAGATCATGTTAGGAGCACCACTGGGACTATTTCTTTTTATTTCATTATTATTTTTGGTGGATTTTGGCTATTCTCATAATAGTGGAATTCACCCTGAAATGAGTCTCTATCATCCCACTGAAGTCTATGGCGATAATAGCATTACATTTTTATTTAGGGGCATTCAGTTTTGGCACATCTCGGCATGTAATCGGCCACAAGGACTAGATTGCAACCCTATTTGGAGTCATGTCAAGGCATGTTAGGTACCTTGAATTTCGGCTCCTGATATGCCTCGATTAATTCCAGACTTCAGGGGCACCATTTTGCCCCTGAAGTCCAGTACGTATTTAGCAGAGCCCTATATAAATGTTGTAGAGGACAAGTGATGTAGAAGATTCAAGAAGTACTCAAAATTCCTTACAATTCCAACAACCCCAAAGAGTGATGATGAATATCACTTAATAGTCCTAAATATCTTCTTTCTATCCAAAATATTAAGCCCTAGTTTTCCCACGCGTAGACTTGCTAGTCGGCAACTGAAATGGACATTAGTGTGAGATGTACAACATGTACTGGACATAACTGAACACTTGTTTGCTGCAGAGGATAAAGAACATGTATGGGCATTCTTCACAATGTATAACCATTTACTTACATCTTGCAATAAACTAGCTTATGTTTCAAGAGCTTCTGGTGCTATAAACCTGTTCATTACGGTGCACTCTGATCCCAGTGACTTACAACCTACATTATTCCTAGCTCTTCCTGGTTGAGAAACAGTAACAAAGAGCGTGCTCTTGCTGTATCGGCAGGGAGGAGAACAAAGAGTGGCATAGTTTTCTTTGTTTGTAATATTACTTATAAAGTGATACATACAAAGAAATTAAAGGGACATTAAAATGTCAAAATTAAACTTTTGCTAATTTGACTGAAGCAACATTTAATACAGGGCACTTGTCTCGACCATGAATTCAATCAGTATCGTGGCCAGCATAGATTCTCATTGCAGGAGATTGTCTCCCATTGCTACCTCAGTGATAGATCCTTGTTTTTAGGGAAAATTATTAAAGAGGCCCTAGCTAGATTAAACCGAATTCACAACAGAATGTCCCTCTGTTGTAAAAATAACCTTCAAATTAATTGTTTTTTTTATAATGTACATTATATTTTGACTGCTGATATTTATAAAATTCTTACACCAGAAAAAACAAAAAACATGGTGTCAAAATAGAAAACGAATCCAATTATTGTTATATGAATTGTGTTTCAGCCTATGTAGAAAAAGTTGCAACAATGTTCTATTTTTAGTTAATTTCAAAACAAAATTCTCTGACAATCATATTCTGGCATTATCTGCTCTGCACAAAAAGTTCAATATTGAGAATTAAAAAAACCATACATATATATTTATTTTTATCTTTTTGCCCCTTTGTTGTAGTTATAAAACCCATTCGGACAGCTTTATACATAGCACACAGATAGATGCCACTTCTCTCCAGCACCTGTTTTGCTAAACTAAAATGACTATAGTTTTGGACTAACATTTTGCATATTATTTTTTCCCCCATTTGGAATGCATTTTCAAAAGTTGCTTTTTAGGCATTTTACCAAATACAACGTGCTATAAGAATAAATATCGTGGGGGGCATAGGGCTTTAATAAATTACTATATGACTGTCTTGTGATTTGTACCAGTATTTGTGATACAACTGTGAAACGAGATTGTGAATTTGAATATAGATAAATAATGAAGCATAGTATTACAATGCAGGGAACCATGGCTCTGCTCTTGAACACGTCCTATTATTTATTTATTCCTCTTGTTCCCTTTACTACAATAAATAATTCAGCTCTAAATAAAGAAATGAGGTGGAAAAGCATTTATCTGCACATAGAAAATAATCCAGTCCCTTGATATATCACTTTATAATCACTTTTTGGAGTTCCTTATGGGAAAATGGGTTCAGGTACTAAAGAAAACAGGTTTATTTTCCTATACAAAACATATTTATGGAAGGATGGCATACATTTTCAACACCTACAAGAGTATTTAGGGACAAGTAATGTGCTGAATAGTTTGATTAATTAAATGAAATGAGCTATCGCTCCAGGGCCGATTCTGGGCGGGTGCACGGGGTGCACCGCGCCCAGGCGCTGTATAGCTGTGAAAGATGGGGGCGCCTAGACTGCTGCTGGCCGGCACACAGAGCAGCCGCTGCTATCACAATGATTGATAGCGGCACGCCTTTGCTCATGCCGGGTGCCTTGTATGTCTGTAGTGATCCTTATTGAGGTTACAGCACACGTACCTCAGTGGGCGGAGTTCAGCGCGAGGGGTGCATGCTCCGCCCCCTCACGCTGTGATAGGTCAGAGCATCCGGATTCACAGAAGAAGCTGTACAGCAGCAATAACCACACGGTCTGAGCCATTCCCCTCCCTGCAACTAAAAGGTAAGTGAGCAGGGAGGAGGACAAACATCAAAAACTATTTTTAACGTTAAAAAAAAGAAAATACATCTTTTGTAAGGGTGTCTGTGTGTATTAGGAGTGACTGTGTATATGTGAGTGTGTCTGTGAGTGATTGTGTATATGTGAGTGTGTGTCTGTGAGTGATTGTGTATATGTGAGTGTGTGTATGTGAGGGATTGTGTATATGCAAGTGTTTGTCTAAGTGACTGTGTATATGTGAGTGTGTGACTGTGTATATGTGAGTGTGTGTATGTGAGTGTGTGACTGTGTATATGTGAGTGTGTGACTGTGAGTGTGTTTGGGATTCATTGTGTATATGTGAGTGCGTTTGGGATTCATTGTGTATATGTGAGTGACTGTGTATGAGTGTGCATCTGAGAGTAACTGCGTACATGCAAGTGTGTGTCTGAGTGACTAGGTACATGCAAGTGTGTGTCTGTGAGTGACTGCGTACATGCAAGTGTGTGTCTGAGTGACTGCTCACATGTGAGTGTGTGTCTGTGTATATGTGATTGTGTGTCTGTAAGTGACGGTGTATATGTTAGTGTGTGACTGTGTATATTCGAGTGTGTATCTCTAAGTGACTGTGTACATGCGAGTGTGTGTCTTTAAGTGACTGTGTATGTGTTTGTCTCTAAGTGATTGTGTATGTGTGTGTCTGTGAGTGACTGTGTATGTGTGTGTTTGTGAGTGGCTGTGAGAGTGTGTCTGTATGTATACACTCACATAACATGCATTAATACACATTCACTAATACACACACACATAACGCTCACCAGAACACCTACATAACATACACAATCACACTAATACACACTCACATAACACTTGTGAATACTCACATAACATGCATTAACACATAATCCCACTAATACAAGCTCACTAATACATACATACAAACACACTCTCACATAAAGTTCACCAAAATTCTCCATTGGTAAATCACACTGGGTTTCTACTTTTCTTTTTTTTTTTAAATAATTTATAATAAAGTTTTGGTACTTTAATTTAGATTTCTTGAATACATTTGTGAAGGGGGAGGAGTTAGTATTATAGCCACGCCCAACAAGGGGGCGCCCAAAAAAATCCTGCACCCAGGCGCACGTGACCATAGGATCGGCCCTGTATCGCTCCTTGATTACCTAAAACAAAGGTGTCCATCTTAGTAAGGCAGACAGTATATTTTGAGATTAGACTATCCAGTGAGACACCAGTGACATACATTTGGAATTGATTACTGGCACAAACGGTTACTGACTGACAACAGGAGCCCATGGACTAATGAACAAAGAGAAATGACTAGTATGCAAGCCATCTGTACTGCCTTTTTTTAAAAATCCCCAAATTTTTGTTTGTGGGAAATAGCACCTATGCCAACATGAAATCCATTTTTTTTATTTTTTTATCCATGAGTCATACCAGCTATTATAAAGCCATGGAGACCCAGAAATATGAGATAGGCACATTGAATGCAAACTCCAGATATCTGTATATGTGTATGTTATAGTGCAGGGGCGTCCAATGTGCGGCCCACCGGATATCAAGTTGCAGCCCGCCTGAGCTATGCTCCGGTAGCCGCACCTCAAACTGCTCACAGCACGGGAAGCTGTGTCGGGGTATGTATGTGGGTGTATAAATGTGTATTTGTGTGTGGGGTAAGTATATGTATGTATGTATGTGAGTGAGTGTGTGTATAATTGTGTATGTATAAATGTGTATGTGTGTGTGGGGTAAGTGTATGTATGTATATAAATGTGCATGTGGGGTAAATGTTTGTATGTATGAATGAGTATGTGTGTGGGGTAAATATATGAATGTATGCGAGTGTGTGCGTATAAATGTGTATGTGTGTGTGGGGCAGGTGTATGTAAGTGGGTGTGTGGTAAGTGTGACTCTGTGTGTGTGTGTGGTAAGTGTGTCTGGGTATGCATGTGTGTGTGTAGTTAATGTGACCACTGCACATTAGTGTGAAATGTGTATGTATATATATATATATATATATATATATATATATATACACACACACACATACATACATACACACACATGTATTTAATTATATATATTATTCTCTGAGTGAATGAAAAATGAATGCGTCCCACGAACACATACATTTCTAGCGAAGTGGCCCTTTGCAGAATAAACTTCGACACCCCTGTCCTAGATTCTAGGAGGTGGGAACTCTATGAATGAAATAAAGAATAAAGCAAGCCTCTCTCCCCAAATAGGTTCAATAAAGTTGATGATTGACTTAAAAAAAAAAAAAAGGTTTAGTTGTCTTTTAATGTCCAGAAAACCAGAACAGAGGTAGAGCAGCCTCCAAAAGAGGAACAGTTGGGAGGCATGCATTTGTACCAACGGGACTGGATAAAAGTGGATCTGCCGGTGTTCTGACGAATTACTGGAGCAAATTTTCCTGCGCAATCGCAGGAGAATTTGCTCACTGTGCATGCGCATAAAGTTACAGCTGATAATTGATCACAACTCCCATGAAGATGAGGCAGCCCTCACCAGGGTGCTTACCTCTCTGTTGGCTCCTTATGTTCCCCCCCCCGCCCCGTGTTACTTACCAGCGTTTTGTTTGAATCCAGCCACGGACACAGCGCATTCCCACACGGCTTGATAGCCGCGCGCATGCGCTGTGTACCGTCGCTGTCCGATCAGCTGGTAAGAAGGGGTGTGCGGGGGGCGGGATGTGGGTTGCTTAGCTCGCGCATGCGCGGTGGACATAAAGTTACAGCTGAGTTATCAGCTGTAACTTTATGCGCATGCGCAGTGAGCAAATTCTCCTGCGATTGCGCAGGAGAATTTGCTCCAGTAATTCGTCAGAACACCGGATCCAAACATTTTCACTTATAAATGTATGTTATCATTGCATATTTAATATATATAGATCTGGATCCTTCCAGCTCTGCGCATATTTCACATTTAAACAGCCAGATCCACAAATATTTCACATTTACACAGCCGGATCCATGCATCTTTCACATTTACACAGCCGGATCAACGCATATTTCACATTTAAACAGCTGGATTCACAAATATTTTACATCTATCCAGCCGGATTCACAAATATTTTACATCTATCCAGCCGGATCCTTGCATATTTTACATCTATCCAGCCGGATCCTTGCATATTTTACATCTATCCAGCTGGATCCTTGCATATTTTACATCTATCCAGCTGGATCCTTGCATATTTTACATCTATCCAGCCGGATCCTTGCATATTTTACATCTATCCAGCCGGATCCTTGCATATTTCACATCTATACTGCCGGATCAATGCATATTTCCCATCTATACTGCCGGATCCTTGCATATTTCCCATCTATACTGCCGGATCCTTGCATATTTCCCATCTATACTGCCGGATCCTTGCATATTTCCCATCTATACTGCCGGATCCTTGCATATTTCCCATCTATACTGCCGGATCCTTGCATATTTCCCATCTATACTGCCGGATCCTTGCATATTTCCCATCTATACTGCCGGATCCTTGCATATTTCACATCTATACAGTAGGATCCTTGCAAATGTCACATCTATACAGCGGATCCTTGCATATTTCACATCTATACTGCCGGATCCTTGCATATTTCACATCTATACAGCTGGATCCTTGCAAATTTCACATCTACACAGCCGAATGCTTACATATTTCACATCTACACAGCAAGATTCTTGCATATTTCACATCTATACAGCCAGATCCATGAATATTTCACATTTACACAGCCAGATCCATGCATATTTCACATTTAAACAGTTGGATTCATGTATTGTTCACATCTATACAGCCGGATCCATGCATTTGTCACATCTATACATCCGGATCCTTGCATATTTCGTTTCTACACATCCGGATCATTGCATATTTCCCATCTACACATCCAGATCCTTGCATATTTCCCATCTACACAGCCGGATTATTGCATATTTCACATCTATACAGACGGATCCTTGCATATATCACATCTATACTGCTGGGTCCTTGCATATTTCACATCTATACAGCCGGATCTTTACATATTTCACATCTTGTATATTTCCCATCTACACAGTTGGATCCTTGCATATTTCCCATCTACACAGCAAGATTCTTGCATATTTCACATCTATTCAGCCAGATCTTTGCATATTTCACATCTATACAGCCGGATGCTTACATATTTCACATCAATACAGCCAGATCCTTGTATATTTCACATGTACACAGCTGTATCATTGCATATGTGAAATATGCAAGGATCCGGCTTTATAGATGTGAAATATGCAAGGATCCAGCTGTTTATATGTGAAATATGCAAGGATCCGGCTTTGTAAATGTGAAATATGCAAGATGTGAAATATGCACGGATCCAGCTGTTTAGATGTGAAATATGCAAGGATCCGGCTGTATAAATGTGAAATTTACAAGGATTCAGGGGAGGTGGATGTAGATGTGAAATATGTAAGCATCCAGCTGTTTAGATGTGTAATATGCAAGAATCCAGCTGTATAGATGTGAAATATGCAAGGATCCGGCTGTATAGATGTAAAATATGCAAGGATCCGGCTGTGTCAATGTGAAATATGCAAGTATCTGTGTGTGTAAATGTGAAATATGCATGAATCCGGCTGTGTAAATGTGAAATATTTGTGGATCCAGCTGTGTAAATGTGAAATATTTGTGGATCCGGCTGTGTAAATGTGAAATATTTGTGGATCCAGCTGTGTAAATGTGAAATATTTGTGGATCAGGCTGTGTAAATGGGAAATATTTGTGGATCCGGCTGTGTAAATTCGAAATATGCTTGGATCCGTCTGTGTAAATTCGAAATATGCTTGGATCCGTCTGTGTAAATGTGAAATATGCTTGGATCCAGCTGTGTAAATGTGAAATATGCGTGGATCCGGGTGTGTAAATGTGAAATATACGTGGATCCAGCGGTGTAAATATTTACATTAAATATGCAACGATAACATACATTTATAAGTGAACATGTTTGGATCCGGCAGATCCGCCCAATGGCGTCCCGAGGGGGGGGCGGCCCGCCCCGGGTGCCACTGACTAGGGGGGTGCCACCGGTGCTGCCGGCACCCCCCGCGCTGCTTACCTTTTTTTTTTTTCTTCAGGGAGAAAAAAAGAAAAAAAAAAATATCACGATACGTCACATCCGGCGACTGTGTTTCCCTCCTCCGTGCAGGAGGGAGGACTGCACGGAGGAGTCGTCCGTCCGGGAGAAGCAGCGATTTGGTAAGTGATGGGGGGGTGGAGTGGCACTATATTACTGAGCTCTGGCTGGCACTATATTACTGGGCTCTGGCTGGCACTATATTACTGGGTTCTGACTGGCACACTATTACTGGGCTCTGACTGGTACTATATTACTGGGCATCTGGCTGGCACAATATTACTGGGCATCTGGCTGGCACAATATTACTGGGCTCTGACTGTTACAATATTCCTGGTATCTGACTGGCACAATATTCCTGGGCACTGACTGGCACAATATTACTGGGCATCTGACTGGCATAATATTCCTGGGCACTGACTGGCACAATATTACTGGGCATCTGACTGGCATAATATTCCTGGGCACTGACTGGCACAAAATTACTTGGCATCTGACTGGCATAATCATGGGCACTGACTGGCACAATATTACTGGCCATCTGACTGGCATAATATTCCTGGGCACTGACTGGCACAACATTACTTGGCATCTGACTGGCATAATATTCATGGGCATTGACTGGCACAATATTACTGGGCATCTGACTGGCACAATATTCCTGGGCTCTGAGTGGCACCCTATTACTGGGCACTGACTGGCACCCTATTACTGGGCACTGACTGGCACACTATTACTGGGCTCTGACTGGCACTATATTACTGGGCTCTGACTAGCACAATAATACTGGCTCTGACTGGCACAATATTCCTGGGCACTGACTGGCACACTATTACTGGGCTCTGACTGGCACTATATTACTGGGCTCTGACTGGCACTATATTACTGGGCTCTGACTAGCACAATAATACTGGCTCTGACTGGCACAATAATACTGGTATCTGACTGGCACAATATTACTGGGTTCTGAGTGGCACACTATTACTGGGCTCTGACTGGCACATTACTGGGTTCTGAGTGGCACTATATAACTGGGCTCTGACTGGCACACTATTACTGGGCTCTGAGTGGCACACTATTCCTGGTATCTGACTGGCACACTATTACTGGGCTCTGACTGGCACAAAATTACTGGTATCTGACTGGCACAATATTACTGGTATCTGACTGGCACACTATTCCTGGTATCTATAATTGTACAATTTTCAAACATTGAAAAAATTGTGGGTGTTTTCTTGCATTTTTATTATGGGGGGGGGGGGGGGGGGGGGTGCCACACTCAGGGTCCGCCCCGGGTGCCAAATGCTCTAGGTACGCCCCTGGATCCGCCTTTTACCCAGTTCCTGTACCATAGGCGACAGTATGGGCCCTTTTAAAGAACTGAGGGGTCAACAAGGGTCAGGGAAAGTACACTTTTCATCAAGTTAAAATGGGCATTAATAGATGTATTTGAGGATTAACTGTTTGTGTACAAGTACGAAAAAAAGTTTATTTGCCCTTTAACATTTCTGACAAAATAATAATGTCACAGCTATGTTTGGTATAAGGAGCATCAAAACTGTTTCAGATCCCTTACTACCATAACAAATTCATTTCTACAGCATTCTTCTCTAGAACTGAATTATTAAAAAATAAAAGGCAGGGGAGCCGATCTTTACTTCCTTTAACCACATCCCCCAGTAAGAGGAATAAAAGAAAGGAAAAAAACGATAGACGAAGAGAGAAAGAAGCCACTTATAACAATGAAATCAGTACAGCAACTGTAGCATTACACGTTTTGCTAGCTCTCCCATGGTTACATCATGGTTGGCCTTGAGGTGTGTCTTTGGCTGCTCATTCATTTCCTCCTTTTCTTACCACTTGTCTGCATGCAGAAGTTCACCACTGCTTTAAGGAAATAAAACCATAAGATAATGGCGTTGCCGGCAAGTAAGCTGAAACCAGTCACCCACATCATCTTTGACATGGACGGCCTCCTGCTTGGTGTGTACAAAGCATTCTTCCTTTATTGTATTGTCAGGCACTGCAGTACAGGTCGTTTATTGTTGCCACTGCTTAAAAGACCATTTCTCTGCAGTGGGCGTGTATCACAGCTATGAAAGCATCCTAACAGTTCTTTATGCTAATGATATGTGAGAGGCAAGTAGTCTACGTCACTTCAGCTGCTGTGGACTGGGACTCTCATCATTACGTTATGAGCAATCATTCAAACTGGACTGGTACTCTCATTATGCTCAGTGCATGCTTTTTTTATGGAGGGAAATCATTAATTAGAAGGTTTGTGTGATACTGTAATTAATTAATTTCCTCCCAGCAATATATGCATTTTACAGACTGCCACATGAGACTTTTCATAAGTAGCAAGTGAGACAGGGAAATCATTAGGGCTTTATTAATAAGAGAATTGCATGGAATTGACCAGTTAATTTTTAATGTAAGGCCAGAGTAGCCAGTTTGGAATAAATCTCCCATTCTGCTGAATTCCTTTTTTAATTCCCTGCAACTCCCCCTTGATGAATAAAGCCATATAGCTTCCCAAGACTGAGCATGATTGGACTTGTATTTCACAGTTGCACTGGCAGAGCGTGCACACATTACACTTGAATTTTATAATCATTGTGTGCTGCGTAATGTGAGCTTGCCTGTAATATGTGCACCGAGTGATATTCAGATAGCACCTTTGCAAATATTGGCAAAGCACTCTGATGACTGGGTATTTGCTGTATGATCTCCTCTCTTTATCCTGAGATACAGTTCCTAATGCCCTTTGCACATTTGGATTCTTTGCCTAGCCAGCAAAGAGGTATTCATGCTGAGAGGCGCGCACACACACACACACACACACCCCCTCTATTACCGTAATGTATGTAATGCTGGGTCACTCACATTACTCAGTTCAGTCAGCCTAACAGGTATTTAATCTTGGAAATTCTATTGCTTTGGGTTTTTTGTATTTTTTTTTACTGGATTGTATTTCTGCCTGAGTCAGAGATACTGCTAAAAGGTTAAATTCTGTTCAACATTTAAAAATAATGTAGTAATCTTAATGATCAGCCACAAACTGTGTATTTGGGTTTCCAGGCTTCTTGGTGTTTTAACCCTATTTAAGTGTAAAAATCCTGAAAGCATGAAATTGTGATTTCTTCCATTCAACTGATAAGATTATATTGTGACATGAACATGAAACCTGAACATAATGCAATAGTTGTAGCAAATTATGCATTTGATTTGAATAGGCAATTAATATTTACCCCACAATGAGTATATACAGTGGATATAAAAAGTCTACACACCCCTGTTAAAATGTCAGGTTTCTGTGCTGTAAAAAAATGAGACAAAGATAAATCATTTCAGAACTTTTTCCACCTTTAATGTGACCTATAAAATGTACAACTCAATTGAAAAACAAACTGAAATGTTTTAGGTAGAGGGAAGAAAAAAAATAAAAATAAAATAATGTGGTTGCATAAGTGTGCACACCCTTAAACTAATACTTTGTTGAAGCACCTTTTGATTTTATTACAGCACTCAGTCTTTTTGGGTATGAGTCTATCAGCATGGCACATTTTGACTTGGCAAGATTTGCCCACTCTTCTTTGCAAAAACACTCCAAATCTGTCAGATTGTGAGGGCATCTCCTATGCACAGCCCTCTTCAGATCACCCCACAGATTTTCAATCAGATTCAGGTCTGGGCTCTGGCTGGGCCATTCCAAAACTTTAATCGTCTTCTGGTGAAGCCATTCCTTTGTTGATTTGGATGTATGCTTTGGGTCGTTGTCATGCTGAAAGATGAAGTTCCTCTTCACGTTCAGCTTTCTAGCAGAAGCCTGAAGGTTTTGTGCCAATATGGACTGGTATTTGGAACTGTTCATAATTCCCTCTATCTTAACTAAGGCCCCAGTTCCAGATGAAGAAAAACAGCCCCAAAGCATGATGCTGCCACCACCATGCTTCACTGTGGGTAGGGGTTTCTTTTGGTGATGTGCAGTGTTGTTTTTGCGCCAAACATATCTTTTGGAATAATGGCCAAAAAGTTCAACCTTGGTTTCATCAGACCATAACACCTTTTCCCACATGCTTTTGGGAGACTTCAGATGTGTTTTTGCAATATGTAGCCTGGCTTGGATGTTTTTCTTCAGGAAGAAAAGGCTTTCATCTTGCCACTCTACCCCATAGCCCAGACATATGAAGAATACAGAAGATTGTTGTCACATGTAACACACAGCCAGTACTTGCCAGATATTCCTGCAGCTCCTTTAATGTTGCTGTAGGCCTCTTGGTAGCCTCCCACACCAGTTTTCTTCTCATCTTTTCATCAATTTTGGAGGGAGCTCCAGTTCTTGGTAATGTCACTGTTGTGCCATATTTTCTCCACTTGATGATGACTGTCTTCACTGTGTTCCATGTTATCTAATGCCTTGGAAATTCGTTTGTACCCTTCTCCTGACAGATACCTTTTAACAATGAGATCCCTCTGATGCTTTGGAAGCTCTCTGGACCATGGCTTTTGCTGTGGGATGCGACTAAGAAAATTTCAGGAAAGACCACCTAGAGCAGCTGAACTTTGTTTGGGGTTAATCAGAGGAAATTTAAATGATGGCAGGTGTATGCGGACTCTTATTTAACATGATTTGGAATGTGATTGCTTCATTCTGAACACAGCTACATCCCCAGTTATAAGAGGGTATGCACACTTATGCAACCACATTATTTTATTTTTATATTTTTTCTTCCCTCTACCTAAAAGATTTCAGTTTGTTTTTCAATTGAGTTGTACAGTTTATAGGTCACATTAATGGTGGAAAAAGTTCTGAAATTATTTATCTCATTTTTTACAGCACAGAAACCTGACATTTTAACAGGGGTGTGTAGACTTTTTATATCCACTGTAGATGGATCAGTATTAAAGGGACCTAAATATTGTTTGTACCTTGAATGCAGAAAAAAATACATTTTGATAGTCCATGCATTCGCTTGCAATTCAGCTAAACATATGTTTTAAACTTCACTATTAATGTCTATGGTGACACCAATTTATTAAATCACATTTTAGCAACAAAGTCCCTTTAAGCAGATGAGAGAACTGCATCCAGGTGTGGAACAGCTAGTTATGTCTCCCTTGGACAGAGTTGGATCAACATAATTGGTGGACATTTACAAGACTATATGATGGACAGTGTAATGATGCCTTATGGACTTTCATATACTTGGCCTCAGACACGTGTCTTTATATGGACACTTTGCCTATCACTGCATGTAGATGCCACAGCAGGCAGGCCCCACACCCACCTCATGTGTACTTTTAGATGGCAAGAGCATCATGGAAAATGTAGTCCACAAAAGCTAACATGCCGTAGCTTAGTCATGAGTGCCTTTGACACTAGCTGTTGATGACTATACTTCTCATGGTTGTTTTTGGGTAGCGTTGTGTCTTGTAATATGTAAACCATAGCAACTAGCTGATCATCATGGGAAAAACATAGTGTATCACTAATAGAATTAATGGATATAAAATATATACTGTCCTGTTGAAACAAAAAACGAGAAACTGACACCAGCATTAAGTAGTAAATATCTCTGGTTTCTGTGTAGATATCAAACCTGTAGAATGTCACGCTATATGGCTCTCCTCCAGTACTCTTTTCCATATGATGTGATATTCTACAGGGTCAAAATCTACACAGAAACCAGAGATATTTGCAACCTAGTGCAGGTGTCTGTTTCTAATTTTCCTTTGCATGATCATTATGGGAAATGTAGGGTTACCACCTAGCCAGGCCGGTAAAAGTTTGCAGCCAAGTTTAAGTCTATGGAGGCTTAGCAGGTGCGGTAGTTTTCAGAAGAAAAGGTTACAACCCTAAATGTAGTTAGTTCTATATATTGTGCCTAAAGTTAGCTCTCAATGCCTTTTAAGACTTATGTTTTTGTGATACACATTTTTTGTGTTGCTCAGCCAACTAAATGCAAGAGTAATAAACACTGATTTGGGCCACTAAAGTCTTTTCGCTCACTGGCCCTTACTGTCTGTTTCCACAGTTGACTTAAATTATTTATATCATAGAGTATAAATTGTGACCACCAGGAAAAGTGTACTGTGAATTTTCATGTCTATGATTATGTTTTAAAGGGACAGTCTAGTCCCCAAACTCACTTTGGTGCAAGATGAAGATTACTGCTTTTATAGTGCACAGGCTTTATTTCCAGTGTGATTTAATTAAAGCATTATGCGTAAATTACATTTTTAATATTTGACTCAAGCCCTCCCCGGTGATAACTGCAGATGCGGCAGCACTGATTATATAGACACTGAGAATATAAAGTTTTGTTTCATTTAGTCACTTCCTGTGCTCTTGGGATAGAATACTTTGTGTGGACTTTGAGTGACCTTACTCTTTTACACAGTAGGATCTCTTAACCCCTTTGTGACGAGTCGTCTGGGATCAGGAGCCTGTGGGTCTCTGCAAGAAGATTGCGATATGTCCCGATGTCACTTGTGACGTCACAGAGGAGTGCCCATACCTGGGAGTTCGGGCAGAGCGTGATTCTGAAAAATGTAGCCGGTGCTCGCTTTGAGCAACAGCTACATTTTCCCTGTCAGACTGAGGCCACTCAAAGTCCTTGCAGAAGGATCGGAGCACAGCTAATTGCAGGGAGCTGTGATGAGCTGTTTAACGCTGGACATTCTATGCCATCCTAGTGTCTTTTAGGACCTGTAAAATTAGGACGGCATAGAACGTCCTAGCAACGCAAACGGATTAATAGTGCAACACATTGTCTGGTGACATCACTAGTGAAACAGGATATTCCATTAATTTGAATTACATTATTCTCATTGGTTCCTTCAGCAAAATAAAAAGAGGCAATTGACTTTTACTCAGCTAGTACGGGTAGTCCTGGTTTCTTACAGCTGGATGAAATTGTGAACTTGCAGCAGTTTGCAAGTATTTTATATATTAAGCAATGCAAAATGTAAAACATGCATTTCAAAGTACTTTGAAAGCAAATTAATGTGCATTACTATTTGGAAGATTCATTTTGGGCACTAGACAGTCCCTGTAACACCCGCTTCTGTGGGCTTTGCTTTGATATGTGCTTAAATGGCAACCAATTTGCCATTTGCAAAGTATTGTATAAATTATGCACAATACAAATTAAGGACCACAGCTAGCATTACAAAATTTAAATGCAACACATATGACATCTAGCCGATAACAAACATTCTAGCAGTGATTAGGGTTTTATTTGAACAACTTTGGAGATGAAAAACAATACAATGTTTCTTATGTTTGTGCTAAGATACCTGAAAGAAATATTTCTATGAGATCAGAAAGTGCTGTCTGTTCTGTACTGTGCACATCCTGCAGGTGAAAGACAATACTATTTAACATCTCAGTTGTTTTCTGTAGTTGTCTAAAACAAAATAGATATTGCTTTTCCATCTATCCAAGCTTGAATCATCACCAGTAACAGTAATACAATAAAAGTCGATTTACGAGGAAGGAGTAAGGCAGATGCTGCACTGTATTGTTCAGGGATTCTGAAATAATATCTGTGATTGAAAGAATTGGTAACAATATGTAGAGACCAAGAAAAATCTCGGAAATGGTGCTGGCAGATACATGGGGCTGGTGAAATACTATCTTTTCATTCTGACAGATAACAGTGTATCCAGGGGCTGGAAAATATTTGTAGACTTTAGGATCCAGATAGACCTGTTTATGAGACAATTTGATTTTTGTTAAGATCTAGGGAAGAGTTACATTAAAAAAAAAAAAAAAAAAAAAAAAAAGTTAAGAGATGGCAAAAATGTGTTTAAGTTCCCTGGAATCTTGGCTCCTGGGGTTTGTCCACTACTTTTATGTATTGTAATATATTTGTTATGACATGAAATGATGGAATATGTTTTTATTATATATATATATATATATATATATATATATATATATATATATATATATATATATCATTTTTTTCATACAGCTGAAAACTATTGTGCTGATTCCGAAACCAGTAAAACTGCGTTCTTTAGAATCTAAATTATTATCTCTAACCTTGTCCATGTCTTGACTGTATTTCCTATTTTGTAACTCATGTAATGTATGAGAAATTTCTAAGTGACCACATACTTCTGAACACTAGTGTGTGTGTGTGTGTGTGTGTGTGTGTGTATTTACATGATTATTTGATAATCATGGGGAATTATTGATTATTCCTGGAATTGATGCCAGAAACCCTGACCAATGTATAAAACAATGAAGTCCACTTGTCTTACAATTTTGAAGGGATACCTATATACAGCAAGCTAATTTTTCTTGAAATATATACCAAACTTTATACGTCTTTTAAAGTGAATCTCCTACAAAGACAAGCTTTTGAGATTATTATTAAGATTGATATCAAGAAAACATCAGCACTAGCACTAAGCTAGTGCTTAGAAAACATTAGCACTTAGAAAACATCAGCACTAAGGCTGTAAGGCAGTGGTGCGCTGGGGGGGCTAACAAGGCTTCCTGTGAAAGACCTGAATGTTTAGTTCGGGGCTTGTCACATGAATAGCTGAGTGGATAAGAGGCAGGATAGAGGAGACCTCACCAAGTCCCAGCAGGATGGGATGCAGCGCACAGTCTGTGCAATATGCTGTCAGCACAGACACTCCTCCTCTTCCTGCTGCTGCCTGTACGGCTCTGTCTGTCAGAGAGCCAGGTCACATGATTGCCTGTGCTCCTGCAGGCAGAGTGGCTGGAGCTGTGAGCAGGAAGAGGAGGAGTCTGTGCTGCTGGCAGTGTATATGCAGCAACGATGGTGCCATGTGTTCCCAGAGGGGGCTGAGATAGCATTCTGTGTGGAAGACACTCACAATAACAATCTATTCATTCCAAATCACGTTGTTGAATTAAATGATTCACTTACAAAGCTTGGGCTTTCTCATATTCCCCCATTAGCTAAAACGTATGTACTTTTTTATGCCAGATTCCAGTACAGTTATCAGAACTGACAGGAAAATTAATTAATTATTGGGGGGAAAAAAATCACTTTATTCTCTGTTCTATAAGTATTATTTGGTCATTCATCAAATACTTTAACTGTATTTTGTATATTCAGTGTATACTATAGATTACAAAGGTAACAATTTTTTTTAGGACAGGAAGGTCCTTTTTGTGCTTTCACTCGTCCTGAGCTTGGAGGACAGAGTGTCATGGCTGCGACGTATGAGTGGTGGTTCTAACACTGAAGGTGTCATGCTCTGTAAACAAGTAGAACAGAGAGAGAGCTTGGTGTGATGGTGTGACAGACCCGCCCAATTTGTGGGACAGTTGAGAGGGTTGTATGAAAACTTCCATGACCAAGGTGAGCCTGTTGCAGCTGCCTGCTTGAGGCCCTGACAAAGGAGCTTGACAAAGGTTACCAGCGGGGACAGAAGCGTTGCAGCTATGTAATAACCTCATTTGGGATGTTTTGAATAAAGCAGAATGCTGTTGATGCTGTAAAGACCTGTGAGTGTGACCTTTTTTCTAATGGACTGTATGTATGTATGTGTGTGTGTGTGTGTATATAGTTGCCAACATTGGCCATGTTTCCAGGGACACATATGTGTTCCACATGCGGCAGACAGACCATGCAAAGTGCAGCCCGGCAGTATGTAGGATGGATATACGCACAGACACAATCCAATTAATTAATCATGGTAGGTTCTATGAGATCTCCACCCTGATTAATTACGTGGATTGTGTCTGTGCATATATCCATCCTACATTCTGCTGGGCTGACTTTGCATGCTCTGTCTGCAGCATGTGGAACACATATGTGTCCCTGGAAACATGGCCAATGTTGGCAACTATGTGTGTATATATGATATCCAAATATAATATATATCATGCCAATGAGAAGTAAAAAGCATAAAGAGAATGAATATTGAGCTAATCGGTGCCTTTTACAGAGGAGCTTGAAGTTCAATCTGATTGGGACATTGAGTGGATCTTCCCCCTTGGTAGCTCCACCCATCATGGCCCCACCCTTTTGTGGTCTCACACATATGGCCTGTATTTTTTTTTTTTTTTTTTTTGAGGAAAAGGTGGCAACCCTACATGCAACTCAGCTCATATTATGTCACAGCCACATAATGTCATGACTGGCCACACCTATGGAACATCATTAGATTCACCCCAATAAGTATACTTAATAGTAAGCTAACTGTTTGGTTGTGTGCGGGCATGCATTATGCACACTCACAAAAAAAGATTAACTGGTCATGCTGGTACAATCACAGTTAAATTGGGACAGATGGCAACCATGCACTATTTTCAGTCGGTTGCAAATCACTAATTACTAGCTTATGCACATTTATTCATTTAATGGTGAATAGACAACCATATTATTCAAGCTTCAAAAAAATCTAATTTTTCCAGCTTGGCTAGTTTGGCCCACGTTTTGCAGTTTTGTTATCTGTTCACTATATAATGAATAGAATCCACATATAGTTCCAAATGTTCAACAGCCCTTTCTGTCTCCTGAGACAGATTCAAGATATAATGCATGCTCCAATTTACATTAGCATAACATTGAAGCAGTACAAATAGGTATGATCCTATGCCCCATCCTCTTATGTCATTACTGCCATTATAAGCCAACAATTTGGTGATACAAATGGTGTACAATTTCAGCATACAAATGCATATATATGAAAAGATTCCAAGGAATCACAAGCTATTGAACAGTCATGTAATGCTCAAAAATAATGGATCTTTGTGTATAGACATTTGTTTGTAGAAAGCTTTATTGCATTGCCCCCGGTTTCTTTTTGTTTTTCTTAAAAATTCCCACCTGCATTTCTTAAAGACCCATAACTGACCTTGTTTGTCATCATTCTGTTTGCCATTTCTTTAATAATACGTATTTGCCCTATTCTTACTATCCTGTTAAGTGACTGTTTACAGCGAAACCATTTCCCCCAAGGAAACAAGAATATCTTCCTTTGTTCTTTTCTGTTTTCAAATCCCATCTGAATCTGATCAATCTGCAGCTCCTTGTCTTGGATGTTATAACACAACCTCACGAACCAGCCGAACATTATAAAACAGATAAAGGAGCAATTTTTGGTGTCAAAAGGCTTTTTTTTTTTTTTTTTGGTATTTAACAGAATTGACTCTTTAGGTTGTAACCTCACAACGATTTTTATATAGTTTTTTTTATACGTGCTAAAATATATACCTTTTAACCCCTTGCATGTAAGTGTTGAATAAAATGTGGATGTGTTGCTCGTTCCACATGCATGCAAAGGTAATCTGTAAATTTATCTATGCAAAGTGGCCTGAAAATGCTATACAGCTTCTAATGACATTTTATTCCTTAAGAATTCATGCTGGGGAAAACACTTCTTTTTTTTTTTTGTCCGATTTGCTTCGATAATGACTGAAAACAGCCATCCCACCTCTCAGAGGAAGAAAATTGAAAGTATCTAATTTAGTTCAGGCTCCACTGACCTACATTCTATCAAACAGTAACCTGCCCTGCAAGTAAAAACTATCTGTGTAGCACACCTGTGATTCCTTGATATTTATTTGTTAACAACATTCAAATGACATTTTTTTTTTTTTAAGATTTTTTAAAAAACACACACAAAAAACACAACAGAGGTAAAGCGTTACTTTTTTCTTGTGACTTAAAAATATGTTAAAGTTACAACCATTCTTATATGATTCAGACATTTGTTTGTGCTGTTTTAACTTAAGCATGTTTTTTTTTCATTACTGACCTCTAAAGAAATATAACAACTGTGTTTATTTAGATAATCAAGTCCAGTTTAGCATCATTAGATTAGACTGAAATGTAACTGTAATGTTCTATTTAAACAGTGCTTCCCAAGAAATTTTGAAAACTATTAAAATTGATAAGTGATCATTTGTAAAAATTCTGAACTGCACAGAGTACCGTAGTTGGAAAGAAATGTTTTAACTAAAAGGAAAAATAATTCTTATCCATTACAGTATTCAAGCTTGAGAAACGTTGAGACCGAATGTGTCCCTTGAGGGATTTTGTACGGTACCTACCATTTCTAATAATCCCATAGGTTATACCACATTACCTAGTGAAATGAATAATGTCTGGCCCATCAACCTAAGTGTTTGTATAGTATGCAACCCCCCACATTCAAAAGGTGAGCAATACTATAACAACAGGTGTCCTGCTTTAAATACCAGGGCTGGATGTGCCGAAATGGCCCCTTAATAAATATTGGGATTAAGGATGGCCAAGTGCCCCTGACTTCCCATTATTAATGGGGCCAAGACTGGCCAAGTGTCCCTGGCCCCCTATGATTGAAATGGGGCCGACCAGGACCTTTAAGTGCCATGAGGGAGGGTAGTGAATATAACTACCACAGCACACGTATATAAAAGCATCGCTGGAGAAAAATTATAAAAAAATCCTTTAGAGGTGGCAGCTTTCATAGATTTACAAGAATATGTAGAAGCAAGGATACAGGTATTCGTATATCACAATAGAAACAAAGCCAGAAATATGGTAAGAGAAAATGATGTACTTGAAATCTACATAGCACTTTTTTTTTGTCTCCACCTCACCAATGATTAGAAACCTTATTTATGCCTATAAATCCAAGAAAGTCTGGTACAGTAGCATGGTGTATGAAAAAATTATAAGAAGCACCGTTCTTCTTTTATTTTTAATATTTTGTACTTGTTCTCCTATTGTAATTTAATGCCCTTGATTATGGTATTTTTAGTGTCGCACATAATAAGATTCCTGATCTTGTAAAATTTTGTTTAGAGAAGAACGCAATGGTGACTTTATCGAATTTGTTGGTTTCCCTGCATGGTGCGCATTGGCCATGTCCGTAGAAACCCTGAAATTCATTGAGGAAATGTTTTTCACTACTCTATTTCAATGCATTTTCACTTCTCTCCTCCCAAATCTAACTCCCTTCACTTGTTAGATAATAGCAGTTTATTTTTGAATTCAATGAAGGTGAACTTTGTTGAGGGGAGGTGGGTAGTAGGAGCACTAATTTGTTTTAGTGAATAGACCCAAAAGATGTTCAAGTCAAAATTTATTTTTAAGTTAGAGACTTGAGACTAACTTTAATTTTAGTGAATAGACCCATAGTAACATGGTGCCCGGAAACTGGTTCAAAGGGAAGAACATACAAGTTTTATTTAAGTACCGGTATATTTTTTGGTTTCCTGTAGTCTTTGTGGGTGTCTATACTACCATAATGTTTTAGCGCTCCAGTTTCTTTATGTCACGTTGTTTAAGAGTGGATTGGTGGTTGTCCCTTTTTCACTGTGAGCTGCTTTGTATTATTATATTCAAGTGTGTTTTTTATTATAGTAGCTCCACAGTTTCACTATTTTCTGCAGTGGTGAAGAAACCGCTCTGGAGCCAAAGACTTTGTTTCCTTTCCCTTGGCTTTCTATCTGCGGGGTACTCTGTGCTAAAGACACCTGTGATCGGCCGGTTCTTGCCGATTCTACGCATTGACTGAGCTACTTAATTGTACTCGCATACCTTTTTAAGTTAAGCTTTTAATTGTTTGCTCATTGAAATATAGATTTTTAGACGTGTGCCTTTTTTCTTTCTCGTTACATATTTCTGGTATATGTGAGTATTAAGAGTTACACCGCTATTTTAGAGATAACCAAGGATCCCCTTTTTGATCTGAGATTTGAGAACATCTATCTAGTGCATTTAAAGAGAGTAGTGCACTGTTCCATTTTTGTGAGTGGAATTCCATTTGATCATATCTGAACATACACACATAAGTTACTTATAACGGAGACCTTTTTATTTGTTGGGTATCTACTTATCGAACCTGAGATCTTCATTCAAGTAGACATTATAGACAAGACCTGTTTATTAAGTATTCGATATACAAGTGCATGTTTTGATTGTAACACTTTATTTGTATTATTCTTTATTTCTCACTTTTAAGTTTACACTACATGTATGCTTTTCCAGTGTTTGAATACTGCAATCGTTTTTGTGTCTCCAATTAAGTGGTAATTGAGGTATTTTTTCACATAGGTGTGGGCCTTGCACTTAATCCCTTTTTTGCAATTTGAAATTTTGCCTCCTGGGGAAATTTTGTTTTTGCCTTTAAAAAGCATTGTGATTTCTTCTTGGATCAACAAGCTCTAAATATCATTGCTGACTCTATTGCTTATCTGCATCTATGGTCTGTTTTAAAAAAAAATGTCTAGAGCCCTTTTGAAGTCATGTATTGCATTTAATAGTATCTCCTCTTTGGTTAGTGAATTCTATACCTTTATTGTCCTTACTATAAAGAATCCCTTCCTTTTGTTGTAGATTATATCGTTGCTTTTCCAGTCTCAGAGGATAACCTCTAGCCCTTTGTACGTGTGGTGAACCTTTATTAGACTGTGTGGACAAAGAATTTTTTTCCTTTTTAGCCCTGATAATTTCGAGCAGCAACACATTTTTTATTATTGTTTTTGCATGCCTTGAAGGCTATGGAGATACTGGTAATCCAAGAGATCAGGATATTGGTGTGCAATGGGAGAGCAGTAGAACAAAATGCTTTCCTTGCATTTTTTTTTTAATCGCTATATTTATTAAGTATGTATAGGATGAAGTCCCAGTTGTGCAGGTTCTCCATATTAATTGCACTGATGCATTAGTTAATTTTGCTGTCAGCCCATCTCCGCACACCACTGGTCGGATGCAGCATTTTCCCTTGCTAATCTCAGCTTCCATCGCATACTTTCAGCATGTTTCTCATGCTACTGTGCATGGCAAGAACTCTATTTTTGCATGCCATCTTGGGCATGTGTGAAAACCCTGTGCTATGCTCCAGATTAAATAGTAACCTGTCTAGCTTTGAGAGACTTATTCATAACAAAGTGATCTCCATTTCCCTGTTCTCTGTGGAATAGTGTGTCCAATTGCTCAGGTATAGCATTTCTTAGTTGTGTATGTATATATAGTTCCCCATCAGTATTACTGTATTTCTTCGAGTATAAGATGCCATCGATTCTAAGACACACCCATTTGTAAGGGGTGCATGTTAGAAAAAAGTCTTGGACTCGAAGAAACTGTTTTAAGACTTATACATACCCGGAAGAGAATCGCAAGTCTGCCAGTGCTGAAACTCCTCACTCCTTACGTCAGGCAAAAGGTGAATTTCGGCTGTTGAAAGTGAATCTCAGAGGCCAAGACGAAAATCTCAACTTCCAAAATGAAAATTGCTTCTTACATTCAGCGACCAAATTTAACCTCGAATGTAAGACGCCATTGAGTAAATATGGTAATTTACAGTTTTTGTAAGTCAGAATAATTGTATTCAAGTTCTTTGACAGAATTTCTAATGTGAGAATGACCCTGACAGGAACTGAGTGCGTTTTTGCAGCTTGTTAAAACCCCTCCCCTACCAATTTTTTTTTTAAAAATTGGCACAAAATATAAAACAGTGTAATAGTGGTCCTGTTTGCACAGTTCTATGCGTATTGTGATTGTTACAGAAAGTAATTAGTATTTGCATTCCTTTGGTAATTATGCTGATATCTGACAATGAACACAATTACTGCTAAAATGTGTATTGTTAGCTAATAGGTATTTGGCCAAGAATACATAATGCCCAGATGCTTACAATTCTATTTAGAAACAGATAATGTGTAGTGGGTTTTTGTTGTTGTTGAGGAAAGTGCATGCAGTCAGCTATGTAATGTACTATGCACCAATTTTAAACAGTTGCCTTAATAATGTAACCATTTATAAGACCCAGAAATATACAAGTTAACTTGTGATTTCTTCTAAATGGCAAAACCTACTGGAAAGATTTCACTACTGCTAATAAGTAAAATATAATATTAAGTAGTATTCATATAGTGGTTTTCTCCCCAAGCGGTCTCAAGACGATTAATACTACGAAGTGTCTTAACCTCTGCAGGCTAAATGGGTGATTCGGCCAAGATTCAAGCCTGTGACACTGCGGTTTAAATAGATACTGCAGCTATTTATCAAATGAGCTATCTCAACAATTGTAAAAATTTGGATGGATAAAAAGGACATAAAATAAAGTTTAAAAGAAGCTTTTAAACAAGTGGCTGATTCTTTTGTGTTTAGCTATAACATTTCTCTCTATATGTTCCCAAAATTATTTGTTCCGTTGCATTATAAGCAGAACCACATTATGGTTCTTCTTATAAACGCATTGTGGTTTTCGTCTGTATTATCACTTGTATATACACTGTGCTCAATTGAACAAACTGCCTTAATCTTACGGAATGTATATTCATAGGATTACATTTCTAGTACTGACCAGTCCCACCTCTTTCCTTTTTATAAGATGACCGATTCGATGAAAGTTTATATTTGCATCAATTACAATTGCACCGCGAGGCAAATGCTCAACATCTTTCGCACGGTTGTGCTTTCTCAATAGCTGCACAAGTGTGCGAAATGCGTCAAGTGTTCTCCTCGCTCTTGGATTGATTTGACTTAGGCACTGAAAACGTATGCCCTCTGATGCTTTTTCACTTCACATTCATTCGTTTTTGAGGAGGACTAAGGACCTAATAAACAGGATGAACTTTTATATTTCATAAAAATCGTGTCTTGCTTTTCTATATTAAATATCTAAACTTAATGCAATCTTTCATTTAAACATAAGATGATTTTCTGTCTACACCTGTCCTTGAATACGAAAAGACCACCCTCTTTCATTGATGCCTAACTGATGTCTGTGGTTTAAATGCGGCCTTCAAGGGTTTGTCCATGTTTCCTATACTGGATAAAATCCCCATAGGTTCATTTGTTTTGCCTCATAAAATTACTATGTCCAGCCTCCCGACTTACATGTTTGCACCACTCCCCATTAAAAAAAGTTAGACATCACCATGCTAAGAGAGAATAGAGATGAGCTTTTCACTATGCTGACCAAAGTGTAATGGAAAGATTGTATGAACAATCAATACAATCTAATCCCTGGTGTAGACACAAGTGTGATGTGTGATATTGCTCCTAAGATGTTCATAAAAATGAGCTACAAACACAAAGAAACTCGTGTACTCACGCTGTAGATTGTAAATTATACATCAGATCTGCTGATCTATATGTTTCTATTGAAAATGTGAGAACAGAGTGTCTTTGTGCTACTTACACAAAGTGAGTCCATGAGCTCGAGGGATGCTGTTTTGACTACAGTACCACAGTGTGATTACTTGAATGGATGTCTCATTGCATGAGATATCGGTGCATGAAAAGGATTTAGCTTTAGAATTTCTTGTGTGCTTTAGTAGTACTGATGCATGGGATATTGAATCCAAATTTTGCAAATCTAGACATCATGTTGTTATTTAGCCTGTAATGTTTTGTATAATAATCTTGCCAATGTTTAAATCTGCTTTGCGTTAGGAGCTTTATTCTACTCTGTAATCTGTATGTGCATCCAAACTGGATTCCATGATGCGTTCAGATTAAAGGAGGATGCAAGGATTAAACAATTGTCTCCCCTTCCCCCAAGTAAATACCAGTCTGAAGGGTGGACAGTGTAGGTGCGTGCAAGCCAATCAGAGTGTGGGCTTGGCCCGCTCATTAATTCAGGGTCTGAATGGAGCAGGGGTCTCTCTATGCTAAGGCAGAGAGGGACCCTTGTTTTCAGACAGGGGAACTAAGAAAGGTCTTCTCTGTTCCCCTGATCCCCTTCAATATGAGGGCCTCTCTCTCGCAGAGAGATGGTTGCCGACCTGACTAGGCTGCCTGCTTCCTAGGGAAGTATGGTACCTGACGGTCAGAGGGTAATCCGTCATGTAGTATTCAAAGGTACATGCCAGTTTATCCTCATACTGAGGACTCTGCATTTTTCACTTGTGCTTCTACATTAGAAGCACAAGAAAAGACAAAAAAAAGTGATGTTGTCCTTTAAGTTCCTCCCTATATGGACTGGTTCAATTAAGTGATTGTGTGTAGAATTTTGCGCACATAATAAAATAGCCTGATTGTATGGTGAATGTGTATGCTGTCTTTGAGAAAAAAAATGTAGTGGTTTGTATTCCCTATGAAATATTTTTAGCATCTCATGGATGTGCATACAAATGTCTTGTTCAACTCCAAAGCTCCTTGGTCATTATGTAACGGGTAACACACATTTTCTGGTGTTTGAGCCCAGCAGCAAAGGGGAGAACAGAGGGTGAAACAGACTCCCACATAGTTACCGCAAGCAATTTAGGATGTAGCAGCGAACAGGGAATCCTGAGGATACCAGCAGAGTGAAACTGAAGTGGAACCCAGTAGAGCAAAGAATGTTGGGATAGTGAGGAGCAAGATGGTGTCATCGAGCCGGAGGTCAGGAAGGTCAGACAAAGCCAAAATATCAAGGAGTCAGAGGTAAACAGAGTCAAACAAGCTAAAGGTCAGGATAACTGGGAGCAGGTTACACAGGAGGCAAATGGTGTTCCCAACAGGATAAAAAGACACAGACTGAAGGCTTGGAGGCTGAAACTCGCTGAATGGAGGCAACAGTAACTCTGACCAGGGAATGCAGGGAGCAGCGGCCTTAAATGTACTTTAGTTGTACTATGGTGCAGAGTTCATACGCACATTGTGAGGGCATCTACCCTCGCACGCATGAAGAGGAGAGAGCTTGCACGGACTTGCCTGTAGAGGTTCCAACAGGAGGAATTCCTGATGTGGGAGTAGGTCCCTGTCTATCTCTGCATACCCGCCGACAGCATGTTGCAGGTAGGTGAGGCCACCCTCCGGCAATGGCCACTTTATCCAATGGACAATGTGGGCATTTGTCCAACTTATCAAAACCACATTTAGTCTTCCCCCACTAGGACAGCAATATGGTTGGGTAAGAAAAAGGGTTACCACCTGGCTGGTATTTTACCGGCAGGCCAGTAAAAAATTGTCCACAGGCCAATGTTAAAACTATGGAGACAGTAGTAAGGCCGGTATTTTTCTAAAGAAAAGGTGGCAACCCTAGTAAGAAATAGAATTGATAAAAAAGGCTTTAGAAGAGGCAAGGTGCACAAGTATTTGTTAAATGCACCCCACACTTATTCTACCATTGACAATCTATGATACTAGGTAGATGGAGAGCAGGAATATGAGGAGTGTTAATACCTTATTTTGCTTTTTATGAAGCTTCAAACGTGAAGAGAGAACACTATGATGCCCAATTTGTGAAATCTTAAAACTATAAATTAAAAACTTCTAGTTGAGAATAAGTTAATTTCATGGAAACGTCGTACATTCAAAATCACAAAACAAAAATCACAATTAATTGCATTGACGTCTTGTGTCCCATCCGTTTGTTGAAGTCTCCAAAATATTTCAAATGGTTGACCGAATACACCACATTTTACAACATTCTCCTTTAAATAAGACTTTTATTTGTTCATATTGAACGTAGAAACTTTAGTAAATGGAATTTGGTAAAAATAAATAAGCATTTTTTAACCATCTGGTATAATAATATGTAGATTCATTAGGAACCTATTGCAAACACAATCAATTATCTTCTTGCTAATGAAATTGTATCCATCAGCCTCTGGTTCTATAGAGGGAACAACGAAAAAGTATCACAGACAGTGTCTGACATCTGTTCACACTGTTTTATGACCTTATTATACATATTTATATCTACAGTATCTGTATCTTAAGTAGATTGTGAATAAAAATATCAGCTTCCTTCTTTGATATCAAACATAAATGAATTTGTGGAAATGTATAAAGTGTTAATCATATTCAACATTAACACTTTTTTCAAAGTCTCATTATTTTACATATTCATCTGCTAACAAAATATATTATCATAACAGCAGCAAAGTATATAACCAGCAAAAGTTTTGTTATGCATCTACAAATCCCAGACAGTGAACAAGCAAAAAACAAGCAAATCCTGGCATATTGAGTGACAAAACCTGGCATATTGAAAGGCAAAACCTGGCTTATTGAGAGGCTTATTCCTGGTATAGAGTGGCAAAACCTGGCATATTGAGTGACAAAACAAAACCTGGCATATTGAGTGACAACCTGGCATATTGAGGGGCAAAATCCTGGCATATTGAGGGGCAAAATCCTGGCATATTGAGGGGCAAAATCCTGGCATAGTGAGGGGCAAAATCCTGGTATAGAGTGACAAAACCTGGCATATTGAGTGGAAAAATCCTGGCATATTGAGGGGGAAAATCCTGGCATATTGAGGGGCTAAATCCTGGTATAGAGTGGCAAAACCTGCCATATAGTGGCAAAATCCTGGCAAATTGAGGGGCAAAATCTTGGCATATTGAGGAGCTAAATCCTGGCATAGAGGGGCAAAACCTGGCATAGAGTGGCTAAATCCTGGCATATTGAGGGGCAAAATCATGGCACATTGAGGGGCTAAATCCTGGTAAAGAGTAGCAAAACCTGGTATATCGAGGGGCTAAATCCTGGTATATCGAGGGGCTAAATCCTGGCATATTGGGTGGCAAAATCCTTGCATACTGGGTGGCTAAATCCTGGCATATTAAATGGCTAAATCCTGGCATATTGGGTTGCTAAATCCTGGCATATTGAGGGGTTAAATCCTGGTATAGAGTGGCAAAACCTGGCATATTGAGTGACAAAACCTGGCATATTGAGTGGCAAAATCCTGGCATATTGAGGGGCTAAATCCTGGCATAGAGTGGCAAAACCTGGCATAGAGTGGCAAAATCCTGGCAAATTGAGGGGCAAAATCTTGGCATATTGAGGGGCAAAATCCTGGCATAGAGTGGCTAAATCCTGACATATTGAGGGGCAAAATCCTGGCATATTGAGGGGCAAAATCCTGGCATATGGGGTGGCTAAATCCTGGCATATTGGGTTACTAAATCCTGGCATATTGAGGGGCTAAATCCTGGTATAGAGTGGCAACACCTGGCATATTGAGGGGTTAAATCCTGGCATATTGAGGGGCTAAATCCTGACATATTGAATGGCTAAATCCTGACATACAATATTGAATGGTTAAATCCTGGCATTTTGAGGGGTTAAATCCTGGCATATTGGGTGGCTAAATCCTGGCATATTGAGGGGCTAAATCCTGGTATAGAGTGGCAACACCTGGCATATTGAGGGGTTAAATCCTGACATATTAAATGGCTAACTCCTGACATATTGAGGGGCTAAATCCTGGCATATTGAGTTGTTAAATCCTGGCATATTGAGGGGTTAAATCCTGGTATATTGAGGGGTTAAATCCTGGCATATTAAATGGCTAAATCCTGGCATATTAAATGGTTAAATCCTGGCATATTGAATGGCTAAATCCTGGCATATAATGACAGTAAAAATATGCCCCACCTGAAAAAAATTCTGCGGATGCTCATGATCTGAACCATTTAAAGGACCCATCAGTAAAGATGTGGTAATCCTTTAATGGACAACTAAACCGGTTTAACCCTTGCTTCCTGGAAGTAAGCAAGGGTTAAAAACCATATTTTGCTGGAGTATAGTATAGTTTTGCACACACATATGGCCTTGCTGGTACCTCCGTAGACTTAACAATGTCATCAAGCCAATTTTTTACCAGCATGCCGGTAAAATACTGGCTGGGTGGCAACCGTAATGGAAGCTGCTGGTTAGAGGATACTATGTACATGCCCATACCTCCCAACTGTCCCGCTTAGCGCAAGACAGTCCCGATTTGGGAGGTATTTCCCGCCACGCTCTACCTCTGTTCAGGACAGAGGGACAGCTTAATGGGACAGCAGGACTCATTACTGCAACCCGGTGCCCCAGACACCAGAGAATGCTTAGTGGGCATACGCAGCATTGTGCGCATGCACAGTAGCGATCCTGGCTTCAAAAGCCAGGATCAAAAATGGGTGTCACAGTGTCACCGCACATGACGGGTAGCACTGACACCCCCCCAGACTCTGCCCCCCTGATGTCCAGATTCATGCAAAGTTGGGAGGTATGCATGCCAGTTTATCCTCACACTAAGGACAACTAACAAAAGTAAAGTTTAGTGTCCCTTTAAAGCCAGGTATTCTCAAAGGAGGTCAGGATATTGGATTCTGTATTAGACCTTGGCCCCATCATCCTTGTGGGTTTTTTTTTTAGCCTATCACTAATTCATAGAGAAACACCAGTGGTGGACTGAGCAATTAAGTGGCAAATTAGGTTCAATATAGACAAATGCAAAGTTATGTATTATGGGAAAAATAATAACAAGGCAACAAATACTTTAAATGGCATTTCCCTGGGAAAAACTACTAATGAAAAGGATTTAGGAATAATTGTAAAAAACAGACTTTACAACAGTGCTCAATGCCAGTCAGCAGCTGCAAGGGCCAATAAGATATTGGCATGTATAAAACGAGGTATAGATTCACTGGAGGAGGATATCATCTTGCCTCTTTACAAGTCAATGGTAAGACCTCACCTTGAATATGCAGTACAATTCTGGGCACCAGTTTTTAAAAAGGATATTATGGAACTAGAAAAAGTGCAAAGGAGGGCTACAAAATTAATAAGGGGATAAGAGGATGTTGGTTATGAAGATAGACAAATTGAGAAAAATAGCATTTATAAACGTTATATACGTCTCAGAGGGTATATGGTAACATTATATGTGCAGGGCAATATAAAGAGCTCTCTGGGGACCTGTTCATTAACAGAAATGAACAAAGAACAAGAGGTTACCCCATGAGACTGGTAGAGCAAAGATTTCATAGACAGCAAAGGAAGGGATTCTTTATGGTAAGGACAATACAATTATGGAACTCACTACCAAGAGAGGTAGTGCTATCAACTACAATAGATGCAATTAAAAATGGTCTGGTTTTTCTTTTTTTTTTTTACAAAAGCAGAACATACAGGGCTATTAATAATAAAATAAGCATTAATAAACGAGGTTATTGATCCAAGGAGAAATTGGATTGCCTTTTGGAGTCAATCGCCTTCTCTTTTTAAATTCTAATTAATATTGTGAGTATTATACTGGTGTAAGTACCAAGGAAAATCTACACGAACAAAAGGAGTGTTGTACAAAAAAAAGTATGTATAAATGAAAACAAAATATATAAGATCAGAAAATAAAGAATAAATACAAAATGTGTATTATAAAGTGAGACACAAAGAAACGGAAAGTATAGATACAAATTAATTTGAGATTTCTAATAAACACCAATACTTCTCTTTCCCAGGACACTGTAAAGCTCACAGACATGGAAAAATACAAAAAAATATAGATAGACAATATGTGACTCTGTATAGCTAAAGAAGTAGGAATATTTCCCCCTGTGAATAACACATATACCAGAGCCCAGATCTGGCTCTAGAGTAGTAGGCATGTGTGGACAAAATTCCCAACATCCTAGCAGCATACCTTACCTGATGATCAATGGAGGCTGCCCCAATATATTAATCTTACTTAAAAATATATAAAAAACTGTGTGTAAGAAATACAGGCACTTGCGGGTATGGATGGAGCGGAGAAGCGGTACCCGAACAAAGTCTCAGCTATGTGTAAACAAACTTGACTTATGGGTGTAGCTCTCTACTGACACTGTTGTCTGAACCCTCCAGTATTTTTGGTAATGCCTCCTCTCAACGACATGCACAATGTGTTTTTTCATCACAAGTGACTTCCTCAGGTGCGTGACTTCCTCAGGTGCCGTCGTTAAGAAGGGGCTGTACTCCTTGTATGTCCCAGCTCCCTTCATCTTCCTCCGGCAAACATCGGGGATTTTCAGTTATTAAAAATCTAAGCAAGTTCATTTTGGTGCACTCTCCAGTCCTTGATAAATGCACAAACCTTCAAATATAAAGACCAGTTTCTTTTATACACAATAATCATGGGTTACACACTATATCTATTATGTGTTTCTAGAGGGGAAATATCTAAAAGCTATAAAATATGTATGTATATATATATATAGCAATAATAAAAAATATGTACGAAATCAAGTAGAAAATATATATCCGGATCCTATATGAATGATAATAGCTAACAAAATATAAATACAAATTGAAAAATATATTTATTTAAAATGATATGTTATATGAAATTTTTTAAAAATATATATATATTTCGAGAGCAGGGGCCAAGAGAATACAATATTCTCAAACAATAAAATATATATAATGTGTATCCCTAGAACATATGATTTAAGTGTGTGCAATATGTTCTTAAACAAGGAAAATATTCAGATTTTGTGCGATTATTCTCAGTGGAAAATACTCATGCTTCTTTAGCTATACAGAGTCACACTGTCTATATTTTTTGTGCGTTTTTTTCCCACATGTCTATATGATCTATACAGTGTCCTGGGAAGGATATGCATTAACCTTTATTGGAAATCTGTAATTGATTTGTATATATACTTTTTTCTTTGGGGATTTTTGTGTCTCCCTTTACAATACACATCTTTATTTATCCTTTTTTTTTTTATCTTATCTATTTTGCCAAACACTCCCTTTGTTCTTTGTAAATTTAAAAATATTCTATCCCAAAATTCAAAAGAGAACATGACTGCTAGTTGTAAAACATGTTGCCATTACCATTGCACCCTTTCCAGTATTTGTTACTGGAGCCTTGAAATATGTGAGGCAACCATGAGGCCATCCAATTCATTGCTTTCCAACTGTCATGGTCTTTCTTTACCAGGTCAGGTAGGAGTTCCATTGCAGGGATAGAGGGGGTGTCTGGTTGCATGTTATTCATTGTGCAGGGTGAGAACAGATATAGAAACAAAGAAATAAGGATTGGAATAAGGACTAAAGCAGAGACAAATTGAGACTTTAGCAAGGGACTGCAGAATAGGAAAAAGGTTTTAGTAGGAACTGCAGTATAAACAAAGCGCTTTAGCAGGGACTGTAGAAAAAATCAGTGGTAGGGGGTAGGGTGAGTTAAAACAAGGGTGAGGCCTTAGGTAAGGGTGAGGCCTGAAATGGGTGACTGAAGCATGAACACCCCTAGAGAGGGTGACTGAAGCAGGAATACCCTAGTGTGGGTGACTAAAGCAGGCACACCCTAGAGAGGGTGACTAAAGCAGGTGTGGCCCCTTTAAGGGAGCAACTTAGCTGAGGTAGTATTGCTGTAGCCAAATGGTCTCAGGAGATGCTGAAACATCCCCTGACTGGTTGAGCCTTCCAGGTTCAGTCTCCAAGACTGGGTAGAAATTCAAAATTAGCTTTAGCAGAGGATCAGGATCAGAAGAAGCAGCTCTCAGAAGTCAGGCATCCAGCTTCAATGCAAAAGCCCTGTGTGCAATAAACTGCAGGTATTTAACATGGGTGTGTTGCAAAAGTTAACAAGTCCACCCAGGGGAGGGCTGGCAGCCTTAGGCCTGGGGGGCAAATCCAGTCAAGTGGCCCATTGCACCATCGAATTGCCTCCCCATCCACGGCCATCTTTTCCTTGTTTTATAACGAATATTGCCAGGATTTTCCCCCACAATATGCCAGGATTTGCCATTTAATATGCTAGAATTTTCCCTTACAAAATGCCAGGATTATGCCCCTCAGTATGCCAGGATTATGCCCCTCAATATGCCAGGATTTAGACACCCAATATGCCAGGATTTTCTCCTCAATATGCCAAGATGATGCCCCCTCAATATGCCAGGATTTTCCCCTAAATATGCCAGGATTATGCCCCTCAATATGCCAGGATTATGCCCCTCAGTATGCCAGGATTATGCCCCTCAGTATGCCAGGATTATGCCCCTCAATATGCCAGGATTTAGACACCCAATATGCCAAGATGATGCCCCCTCAATATGCCAGGATTTTCCCCTCAATATGCCAGGATTATGCCCCTCAACATGCCAGGATTTAGACACCCAATATCCCAAAATTTGAGCACCCCCCCCCCTACCCACGTTGCACACCTATGACATGACCCACAACCCACGTTGCACACCAGGACATGCCCCATCACCACATTTACATGCATCCATCACCCCATTACATACACATTTCCAATATTATTTGCCATTAATATTCCCCAGCCAATTTGTCCCATAATATGCCAGTGTTATTCTGCAATTTAATATGACTCAGTAAATTTGCCCAATAATATTCCAAGTTTATCTGCAATTTAATATGCCCCTGTTAATTTGCCCAATATGCCAGAGTTAATTGCCATTTAATATTCCCCAGCCATTTTGCCCAATAATATGCCAGTCTTATTTGCCATGTAATATTCCCCAGCCAATTTGCCCAATAATATGCCAGTGTTATTTGCCATGTAATATGCCCCAGCCAATTTGCCCAATAATATGCCAGTCTTATTTGCCATGTAATATTCCCCAGCCAATTTGCCCAATAATATGCCAGTCTTATTTGCCATGTTATATTCCCCAGCCAATTTGCCCAATAATATGCCAGTCTTATTTGCCATGTAATATGCCCCAGCCAATTTGCCCAATAATATGCCAGTCTTATTTGCCATGTTATATTCTCCAGCCAATTTGCCCAATAATATGCCAGTCTTATTTGCCATGTAATATGCCCCAGCCAATTTGCCCAATAATATGCCCCAAACCCCCCCCCCCCCTTACCTTTTTCCCTGGTGGCTAGTGGCAGAACTTCCCTGGTGGCTAGTGGCAGGAGGACTTCCCTGGTGGCAGGCAGCATGGTCCCTCCACGCTGCCTGTTCGGCCTCCCGGCGGTTGTGCCGACAGGTCACGTGATCGGCGCGCGTCTGACGTCAGAGCGCCGATCACGTGACTGTCGGCACTTCCGTGTCGGCACACTGCACGGGGAGCCGAACAGGCAGCACGGAGGTTTCTCTGTGCTGCCTGTTCGGCTCCCCGTGCAGCTTTGCAGGCAGAGCGGAGGTGAGAGGGGATCTTCCGATCCCTTCTCACCTCCGTCTCTGCCTGCAAGCGCGGTTTTTTTTTTTTAATAACACTGGCCCAGCGGCCGTGTTTTGAAAACCTTAGGGCGGCCTGGGGGGCAATTGCACCCTGCCCCCCGGCCCAGCCCGCCCCTGAGTCCACCTGACACCAACAGGGTGTACAAGAAAAACACCAACCTGACACTAACAGGAATACAAGCAAAAAAAAAGGTAGAGTGGCCTCTACAGGAGGAAGGAGGTATATAAACAAAATATTAGGACTTTTAAATGCATGAGTTAGGAGGTCAGGGTAGAACCCTGACACCAACTTTTTAATATAAAAGCTACATTCCATGCTTAAGCTTAGGTTTGAGGGACAAACATCGTTATTTTCTTGAGTTAATACAATAAATGGGATTTTCAGCTAATACCAACTAAACAGTAGGTTTTGGTGAACTTTGGGTGTTTTTTTTTTTTATATACTCACCCCATTTTAATAGCCTCAGTCTATTATTATCAGAAAATAAAACTAAATTTTCCTTCCCATTTAAAGCTTTTTTCAGCATGTTGTACATGTGTTTTGACATCTGTGTGAAAACAGTAGTTTTGCATTGACAATAAATTCACAGTGACCTGTACATTTTGTATCATCCAATTAGGAGGCCTTGGAGAGATAGGCAGGACAGTTGCTATAGTAACAGCAATGACTCAGTTAACTTCTTTTTTTGTTGCAGTTTTGAGGAAAAAACTGATTGCACATATCTGTTTCTTTATCTTTATTTTCTTTACATAATGCAGCATTTCCCTAAAAATATTTTTAGAACACTGTATGTCAGTGATGGCAAATGTTTTTAAGCCCGACTGCCCATTGTTCTGCAGGATACCAAGTTAAAGGCCTCAAAGTGCCATTTCCCTAAGATTAAAATGAGCATAGTCTGCAATGGAAATGGTAGAGGGAGGTATAGTTTCCCCTTTGCTTGGTTATTGTTCCCTTTCCTTTTGTTGCCCAATCTCAGTGTCCCCCTGTGTTCCCCTCCACCTACCTCCATATATGAGGATGGTGATAATGCACTCAGATGCTAAGTTCCACCTCAGAGGCTCCCAAGTGGCACCCGTGGCACTGGTTTGCCATCACTGCGGTAGATGGAACTGCCCATTTAATTACACAAGGTACTTCCTCTAGCTTCTTACTATATAGTAACACACACTATATTTCCTATTCTTTGGAGCATTACACATTGAGATGTGTTACTCATGCACAAAATGATTAATTATTAAAGACTAACATGTTGTAACACTGTTAGTAAAAAAGCAGGAGTGAATTATGCTATCTATGACAAGCTAAACCTCATGTGGATATTCCAGATCTAATGCTTTGTATAGTTTATGGTAATACTGCATAGTGGGGGTTAAAAGTTTGACACCTACAATGAAATGCATGCCTAGTGGACTGTAGAAATTTAACTTGTACAGGTATATGTTTCTTTTATGTTGTGACTTTTTGTTCTATGTTTAATCATATAAAAATGAATTCAACACAATGATCGTTATTCAGGTGGAAACAGTTTCAGCTACAAGACAGCTTGTTAATGTAATGCTATGATAAATCTCCAATTTGGTGTTTGAATTTCCAATTCATTTGAAAGCTACAGAGTGGAGATCTAATTAGCAGAAATGTATAGCCCAAGGGACAACAAGCCTGTACTATAAGCCTTCTAAAGAGGCCACAGGATAGGTTTGGAACAAGATAGTGCTCACAAGTTTTAGTTAAACTGATTGATTTTGATATATAGTTTCCTTAAACTAGGATAAATAAATATGTAGTGCATAATTTGTCTGCAAGTAACAAGACAAATATTGTATGTATAACATTAGTTTTGTTAAATCTGTGTTCATAATGTAAACCTCTTTAATATGACATGGCAGTTCGGTTGATTAAACATGACAGCTTCCATCAAAGAAGCGTAAAATGGTACATTGTTTTATATATTCCTTATCTGTTGTTTATTTTGTAGTCCGATTTTTCCTGCTATTACTCATTTTGTTTTCCTTGCACATCTTAATAGTTAATAGGCAATAGTTATACACTTGTAGTTGAAAAAAATTAAGGGCAAGCTGTAGGTTGTAGAAAAAACAAAAATAAGAGGGGCCATGCAACCCAAAGAATATATGTTACTGAAGTTAAAGAATATAATTAAAACTATTAATTTCTATAATTCTTTCAGATTCACAGTTTGGGAGCGTAATTAGGGGCCATGTCAGAGGCGTAACTAGAAACCACCGGGCCCCGGTGCAAAAATTGCCCCCGGGCCCCCCGACGCAACTCCACTTCAGAAATGCCACTTACATGCCTCCCACCTGTGCCGCTTTGTGCCTGGCCTTGTCTTATATCTAGAACAACCTTATACCTATCCCATGCATGCTTAAACTCCTTCACTGTATTAACCTCTATTGCTATTCCATGCATCCACTAACCTCTCAGTAAAGTAATATTTTCATTAGTCCCTAGCCTTATCTTATATCAAGGATAGACTTATGCTTAATGCCATGCATGCTTAAACTCCTTCATATATTAACCTCTCATCTACCACCTCATATATAACTAGCTGCATGCAGGGCCGGCGCTACCGTAAGGCAGCACAGGCGGCTGCCTTAGGGCGCCCCAATGGGGGGGCGGGAAAATCGCCCGCTCCCCCAGGCCCTTTAACTTATCCAAACTTTTTTTTTCAACACATTTTATTGTTCCGCGCGGCTGGAGGGGAGCTCACAACGCTTCCCTCTCAGCCACGGAATTTTCGGAGCAGCAAAGAGGTAAGTACTGGGGAAGGGGGGAGGAGGGTGGGAAAATCCTAGTATATTGAGGTGCAAAATCCTGGAATATTGGAGGGGCAAAATCCAGGCATATTGAGTGGCACAGTCCTGGCATATTGGAGGGAAAAATCTCAGCATATTGAGTAGCACGATCCTGGCATATTGGAGGTGCAAAATCCGGGCATATTGAGTGGCACAATCCTGGCATATTGAGTCGCCCGATCCTGGCATATTGGAGGGGCAAAATCCGGGCATATTGAGTGGCACAATCCTGGCATATTGGAGGGGCAAAATCCCAGCATATTGAGAGGCACAATCCTAGGATACTGAGTGGCACAGTCCTGGCATATTGGAGGGGCAAAATCCGGGCATATCGAGTGGCACAATCCTGGCATAATGGAGGGGCAAAATCTGGGCATATTGAGTGGCCCATTCCGGGCCTATTAGAGGGGCACAATCCTGGGATATTGAGCGACACAATCCGGGCCTAGTGGAGGGGCAAAATCCTGCCTTATTGAGGGTTAAAATCCTGGCATATTGGAGGGGCAAAATCCTGGGAAATTGAGTGGCACCCTCCTGGCATATTGGAGGGGCAAAATCCGGGCATATTGAGTGGCACACTCCTGGCATATTGGAGTGGCAAAATCCTGGCATATTAAATGGCATATTGGAGGGGCAAGATAATGGAATATTAAATGGCATATTGAGGGGCAACATCCTGGCATATTAAATGGCATATTGGAGGGGCAAGATAATGGAATATTAAATGGCATATTGAGGGGCAACATCCTGGCATATTGAGGGTTAAAATCCTGGCATATTGGAGGGGGAAAATCCTGACATATTAAATGGCAAATTGGAGGGGCAACATCCTGGCATATTGAGTGACAAAATCCTGGCATATTAAATGGCATATTGAGGGGCAACATCCTGGCATATTGAGGGTTATAATCCTGGCATATTGGAGGGGCAAAATCCTGGCATATTAAATGGCATATTGGAGGGGCAAAATCCTGGGAAATTAAATGGCATATTGAGGGGCAACATCCTGGCATATTGAGTGGCAAAATCCTGGCATATTAAATGGCATATTGGAGGGGCAAGATCCTGGGATATTAAATGGCATATTGAGAGGCAAAATACTGGCATATTGAGTGGCAAAATAGTGTGTCTCAGGTTATGTGTGAATTGGTGTAACCGTGTGTGTGTAAGTGGTAAGGGTGTATTTAAGTGTGTCACTTTCTGTGTAAGGGTGTGTGTGTAAGTGTGTCACTGTGCCTGTGTAAGGATGTGTGTGTGTGTCACTGTATCTGTGTAAGGGTGTGTGTGTCACTGTATCTGTGTAAGGGTGTATGTGTGTGTGTCACTGTATCTGTGTAAGGGTGTGTGTAAGTGTGTCACTGTGTGTGTAATTGTTTCATTGTGTATGTGTTAGAGTGTGTGTAAGTTTGTCACTGTGTCTGTGTAAGGGTGTGTAGTGTGTCTGTGTAAGGGTGTGTGTGTAAGTGGTAAGTGTGTCTCTGTGTGTGACTGCAAGGGTGTCTTTGTGTTTAAGGGTTTCAATGTGTGACACATTTAGAGCATGCGAGTTGAATATTTAGATGTATATAATGTAAGGAGGCTTAATGGTGTGGGAGGCGTGGCTGATCAGAGCAGGGGGGCACCAAAATGCACCTTCGCCTGTGTAGACGAAAATCCTTCCACCGTCCCTGGCTGCATGTATACTTATATGAACATTTTAATATCACATTCAACTATTTTCATATGTAATAAAAATGTTAATGAAAAATTGTTCATTTCTTATTTTTATTACGTTCCTCTGCACCCACATTGCACCTAAATGTCTTGACACAACACTATACAGTACCCACAGAACTTGGGTTGTACTCATATTGCACCCCCACGATTTGGCATGCCGCAGTGTAAATTTGCCCGCCAGAACATGCCACAGTGTCACTTTGTCCCACTGAACTGCCCCTGCAAAACATGCCACAGTGTCACTTTCCCCCCATAGTACTTGTTATTTTGCCCCACAGAACATGCCACAGTATCCCTTTTGCCACAGCCAATTTGCCCATTAATATGCCACAGCCAGACATTCAGATTGCCAATTAATATGCCACAGCCATTTTTATTGTTATTTGCCCATTTGTCAGTTATTTGCCCCAGTCATTTTCCCATTGCCAGTTAATTGCCCCAGTTATTTTCCCATTTGCCAATTATTTGCCTGTTATTTTGCCCATTTGCCAATTATTTGACCATTTGCCAGATATTTGCTGTGTTATTTTCCCATTTGCCAATTATTTTGCCCATTTGCCAGTTATTTGCCCCAGATATTTTGCCTATTTGCCTGTGCTTTATGCCCATGTTATTTGCCAATTATTTGCCCATTATTTTACCCATTTGCCAGATATTTGCCTGTGCTATCTGCCAATTATTTGCCCACTATTTTACCCATTTGCCAATTATTTTGCCCATTTGCCTGTTATTTTGCCCATTTTGCCTGTGCTATTTGGCCATTTGCCAGTTATTTTCCCATTTGCCAGTTATTTTCCCCAGTTATTTTGCCCATTTGCCAATTATTTTGCCCATTTGCCCGAGTTATTTGTCCATTTACCAGGTACCCCCCGGACTTACCTGTATGCTGCTCGTCGGCCGCCAAGTTCCCCTCCGATATGTTTCCTGCAATCACGGTGTGTGCAGGAAATACAGCCATTGTCACTGCATTATTGTCAAAGCCACTGGGCCATGTCCATTGGTGATAGACAGTGTCCCATTTTAACAATCCTGGAAGCAAATCTCCTACTGCTTGATTTTTCCTCCACATATCTAAGCAAAACATGATAAAAAAGAGAATTTAAAACGTTGTTAAATCAGCAGAACATTATTTTGCAGTGTGGGAGAGAATGGAGTAATACTTTAACAGAATAACTGATGTAAAACGACATTAATGACACTAAAAAATAAGTAGCCATTTTGTATGAGAAAAGAATGTGTGCATTTTTTCCCTTATTCACATTCTCCACTGTACATTCAAAGAAAAATTATATTGTAAAAAGTGACTAAAATGCAGATTAGGTGTTCACAGCAAATCTTATAATTGGCTAAAAAAGGAAGCAAATAGTGATAATTTCAAATTGCATTTTTTTCTTTTATGTGTCTCAGCATAATATTACTTATAATGCTACTGATATACAATTTATATTTTACTTTCTGTATAGTGGAAAAGAATAAATGAAAAACAAAACCAGGGAATCAATAGCAGTAACTAATATGTGATATTGAAGAAACTGAAATGATATTTATAACATAAAATTGATAGGTATAATGTATTGATAGATGGTTCAATCAGCCAGCAGGGTGCTCCAAAAATAAAATTCAACTACTGATTTAGGAAACGGTAACTGGCACATTTTGAGATATTGGTATGTTTGTATAACGGTATAGCATCTTAAAGACAAAACAGAAACTGGAGCAGAAAAACCTTCCAAACATGAAACCTATTAGTGAAAGGAATGTATTCACCTGGTCACAGATATTTAAAACTTAGTTAACCCCTTAGTGACAAGACATTTTCACCTTGACTTTCCCTTAGTGACAATGGCTGTTTTGACATTTCTAGGGTGTTTGTGTTTAGCTGTAATTTTTTTACTTCTCACATTCAGTACCCACACAAATTATATGTTGTTTTTATCGTCATAAGAAGGCTTTCATTAGATACCATTATGTTCATCATATCTTGTAATTTACTACAAAAAAAATCAACTTTGACCTAAAATATAATTTACACAAATAAAATCATTAAAAAAGACCCCGTCTAAATAGTTTCTAAATGTTGTCCTGAGTTCAAAAATATGCATGTTTCCATATTTTTCGGTATTTTTTTGCGAGTTATGGGGCAAAAACCAAAAATAGTGTTTTTTTGTTTTTTCCTATATTGACCTTTTGACCCCAACCCGAACCCAAAATTTAACCCTAACACTAAATTTAACCCCAACTCTAATCCTTATTATATCCCTTAATATTTTTTAATTTTAATTTAATTTTAACCCTTTCCATTATGCTTAAAATTATTTAATTTTAACCCAATAGGCTAATCTATCTATATAACCTATTTTTAATTAATTAAATATTTATTTTAAATATTTTTCATTGCAATGCTACTTAACTACCACTAGGGGCAGTCAAGTAGCATATTCAGAGCGACGGAAGTGAAGTTACTTTCACTTCCGAAGCTCAGACCGGCAGAGGGCTTAGCATGCTCCGTCAATATGGCGCCCACGATCGCTCCGTGGGGCGATCGTGGGTGCCCCAGAATAGAAATTTCGGTGCTGGCTATTGCCTCGACATCGAGGCAATAGACCAGCACCGTTAAAGCGGTTTTCCCGCTTGATTCACCGCAGGACGTGCCTGGCACGTCCTTTGTCGCAAAGGTGTTAATTGATTTTCTTGCAGACTTATATTTGACGGTATAAAACTGTGGACAAACGCTGAAAAATATATTTTTCTTTTTAAGGGACACATATTTGGATTGTTACCATGTCTGTATTAAGTTTAGGAGTTACTTGAGCCCCCCAACTCATGTTTAACCCCTTAGTGACAGAACAGGTTTTAAATTGTTGTACCCTTCGTGACAATGGCTGTTTTAACATTTCTGCAGTGTTTGTATTTAACAGTAAATCCCTTTCTCATTTAATGTACCCACACATATTATAAATGGTTTAGATCGCTATAAATGAACTTTCATTATGTTCATCATATTATATAATTTACTATAAAATAATCATAAAATATCATGAACTTTTTTAAATTAACCCCTTAAGGACAGAGCCTTTGAAACATTTTTGTCCTTTCTGGACAATGGCTATTTTAACATTTCTGTGCTGTTTGTGTTTATGTTTAGCAGTAATTTTCTTCTTTGTCATTTGCTGTACCCACACATATTATATATTGTTTTTATCGGGACAAGAAGGGCTTTCTATGGATGCCATCTTTCTGATCATATCTTATCATATTATTAAAAAAAATAATAAAATATGGTAAAAAAAAAAAAAATACACAAATTTCTTTGTTTTTATTTGAAACAACTTCTCCTCATCGTCAATAGCGAACGAAAAAACATGCTAAATAGATTCTACTATTTCTCCTGAGTACAGGGATACCACCCATGCATAGGTTTGTTGGGTTGTTTGGGGGCTAAAATGCCAAATTTGTGAGGTGCAGTTTTTTGTTTTCCAACTTGAAATTTTTACATGCAGACAGCCTGCACCCATGTCCCATTTGGGACATATTTGAAGCCAGCTAGTGTATTTTACCCCATCAACCCATATATTTTTTAAAAGAAGACACCTTAGGCTATCTCAAATGGTGGTATTTTTACACTTTCCATGCACTAATTCTACCACCAGCCTTTGTCAAACTTTGTGGTAGTAATTTTTTTGTGGTTTTTTTTCACAAACCTTGTACTTCAGACATGAATTCACAGATTTTGGTATGTGTCACTGCCAAATAACACCCTAATAAGTGTTCAGCAACATCTCTTGAGTACAGGGATACCACCCATGCATAGGTTTGTTGGGTTGTTTGGGGGGTAAAAGGCCAAATTTTGTAGGTGCAGTTTTTGGTTTTCCAAATTAAAATTTTGACATGCAGACCGCCTGCACCCATGTCCCATTTGGGACATATTTGAAACCAGCCAGTGTATTTTACCCCATCAACCCATATATTTTTTAAAAGAAGACACCTTAGGCTATCTCAAATGGTGGTATTTTTACACTTTCCATGCACTAATTCTACCACCAGCTGTTGTCAAACTTTGTGGTAGTAATTTTTTTGTGGTTTTTTTTCACAAACCTTGTACTTCAGACATGAATTCACAGATTTTGGTATGTGTCACTGCCAAATAACACCCCAATAAGTGTTCAGCAACATCTCTTGAGTACAGGGATACCACCCATGCATAGGTTTGTTGGGTTGTTTGGGGAGTAAAAGGCCAAATTTGGTAGGTGCAGTTTTTGGTTTTCCAAATTAAAATTTTGACATGCAGACCGCCTGCACCCATGTCCCATTTGGGACATATTTGAAACCAGCCAGTGTATTTTACCCCATCAACCCATATATTTTTTAAAAGTAGACACCCTACGCTATTTCAAATGGTGGTATTTTAACACTTTCCATGCACTAATTCTACCACCAGCCTTTGTCAAAGTTTGCGGTAGTAATTTTTGTGTGTTTTTTTTCCACAAATATTGTATTTTAGACATAAATTCACAGATTTTGGCATGTGTCACTGCCAAACAATAACCCAATATGTGTTCAACAACATATCCTGAGTACAGGGATACCACCCATGCATAGGTTTGTTGGGTTGTTTGGGGGCTAAAGGGCCACATTGTGAAGGTGCGCATTTTCAACTTGGAATATTGACGTGTAGTCAGCCTGAGCCCATCTTTCATTTGGGACTTTTTTTTAAGTAGGACAGTGTATTTTACCCCAAAAAGTAATATTTTGTAAAAGTAGACGCCCTAGGCTATTTTAAATGGTGTTATTTTAACACTTTCCATGCACCAATTCTACCACCAGCCTTTGTCAAAGTTTGTGGTAGTCATTTTATTGTGTATTATTTCCCACATACATTGCACTTTAGACACAAATTCACATATTTTGGTATGTGTCACTGACAAACAATACCACAATATATGTTCAGCAACATCTCCCGAGCACAGGGATACCACCCATGCATAGCTTTGTCAGCTTTGTTAGGGGTTGAAAGGCTACATTTGAGAGGTGCGCTTTTTGATTTTCAAACTTGGAATTTGAACATGTAGATTAAGGAAGGGGTTAATAGCTCTTATAAGAGCCTTTGTAGTACTGTACAAAAAAAATTAACCCCTAAAAATGCACAGACAAGAAAAAATGTTCTGCTGTGCAGTGATCAGTGGCAGGGAAGGGGTTAATACACTACACTATACAAAAGGTATGGCTTTTATAAAAGCCCTTGGGACATTTTATTTAATTTATTACAATTTAAAAATTATGTTATACAGATCTGTCTCTTTCCCTCACTAAAACTCAAGTGAGGAGAGGGAGGCAGATCCATATGGGTCAGAACAATATTTACGAACCAGACGAATGGTGATGCTCATCTGAGAAATCACCAAACCACCTTTGCCACTGATCGGCTGTTACTGATCGCTATACACGCGTTCAGACAGCTTCAAAAGGAATACACGTAATCCCCTAGTGGGTATAACTAACCCCTAGCGAGTCTGACAAAAAAAATGCTGATAGCAAAAAAAAATCATTCGGCGACTAGATTGCTCCATATGCGCTGCTTAGGCAGTGACCATATGCACTGCTTAGGCAGTGACCATATGTGCTGCTTAGGAAGTGATATACGGCAAGGAAGGGGTTAATAGCTCTTAAAAGAGCCTTTGATATACTGTAATAAATCAAAGTAAAAAAAAATAACCCCTAAAAAAATGCACAGACAGCAAAAAATGTGCTGCTGTGTAAGATCACTGCGTACACAGCGATCAATTGCAGGGAAGGGGTTAAATACTGGAAACGGCTTTTATAAAAGCCTTTGGGTCTCAATTCTATTAAATATATTATAATTAAAAACCCACATTATACAGCTCTGTCTCCCTCCCTCAATAAAACTCAAGTGAGAGGGAGGCAGATCTACACGGGTCAGATCAAATATTTACACATATTGATCTAACCAGACGAATGGTGATGCTCATCTGAGCAAACGCCAACCCGCCATTGTCACTTATCAGCTGTTACTGATCGCTATACATGCGCTCAGACAGCTAAAAAATTTTTTTTACGTTAAACGTAGTCCCCTAGCGGGTATAATTAACACGTGACGGGTGTAATAAAAAAGTTTTAAAAAAATTAAAAATGCTTCTGCAGCAAGATTGCTGCATTTGCGTCAGATCGCTGATTAGGCAGTGATCTACGGCAAGAAAGGGGTTAATCTCTCTTAAAAGAGGTTTTTTTATACTGTAATGAATTACAGTAAAAAAAAATAACCCCTAAAAAATGCACAGACAGCAAAAAATGTGCTGCTGTGTATGATCACTGCGTACACAGCGATCAATGGCAGGGAAGGGGTTAAATGGCTTTTATAAAAGCCCTTGGTGTTTAAAATGTTATTAAATATTTTTTGATTATTTTATTTTATTTTTTTACTTGATCTGATCTGTCTCTCTCCCTTACTAAAAGTAGTAAGGTGAGGGAGGCAGATCAATACTTGTCAAAGGCAATATTTAGTAATATTGCCTTTGACAGTATGGTAAGTGCTCATCAGAGCACTTACCATACATGCCTGCACACAGATCACATAGATCTGTTGTGCTGGCATCGACTGGCTCCCCCTAGAGCATCGGAAGTGAAATACTTTCACTTCCGATGCTCTTGCCATTAGAAGGGAAGCGCTGCCTGTACTGGCAGCGTTCCCTTCTACTGAGCCGATGGGGTCGCTCAGGAGAGCGACCACCATCGGATCTGGGGCAGCTGAAGGTGTTGTTAAGTGCCTCGCTAGCGAGGCACTTTAACAACACCGCAGATGCTTAGAAAGCGAACGATTGTTCGCTTTCTAAGCACATGTGTGCAGCGGGCGCAGCCATTTTTAAATGGCTGCTACGATCACTCCGTGGAGTGATCGTAGCGCGCCCCTGCACATTTGGGGGGTGTTGCACAATGCCTCTACCTAGAGGCATTGTAGCAACACCGTTAGAGTAAAGAAAGCGACCGCTGGTCGCTTTCTTTACTCCATTTAGTGCATGACGTGCCAGGCACGTCAGCTGTCGGCAAGTCCTCGATTTGCCGTGACGTGCCTGGCACGTCATCTGTCGTTAAGGGGTTAAACACTTTTTTTACATAAAAAAATCTGTTACACAATTACAAATGGTAAACAAAAACCTGTCTAAATAGTTTCTAAATGTTTTCCTGAGTTTACGTGGTGTTCTGTAGATTTTTCTCCCACAATGACCCCAACTTTAATCATAACCACAACGTTGGTTAACCCTGTCCCCAATTATAAAAATAACCCATCTGTGAGCCTAAGTGGAACTATAACTAGGATTAATAGATCTAAGGTTAGTTTTGTCCATTTTTTTCTTTTCAGTGGAATGTTGTTGACTGCCTCTAGGGGCAGTCAAGCAACAGAGCGACGGAAGCGAGTTCTGATCACTTAGTTGACTGCTTCCTATGCGGATTTCATCACAGGACATACTAGTTATATCCTCTGTGATTAAGTGACATGTTTTGTGTGATGTACCTGGTACGTCCATTGCCGCAAGCAAGTTAATCAGACTGAATTCTGCCTGATTCAAAAAAGTTTTACACCTGTGCTCCTAATGCTCATAAGTTCTATGATGACATTGCTGATTAGTGTCTGGTTTCTGAGATGCCGAACACACCTTCAGCTAGAGGACATGCATATTTGCAACAGACTGTATGTGACTTTGTTGACGTGCCCACACACTTATTATGGAGAGAGACAGTCACATATTTAGCTATTTCTCCAATGTGGCTATTTTTCTCTGAGCTTTTCTATTTTGTTTGTTAATTTACCATAAATGACAATCAATTGAAAATCAAATATTTCAATTAATGTATTGCATGTATTATATATGCAATGAATCCACCATATATATCAAAAATGAAAGTTCATCTGAAACTTACATTGATGAAATGGGTTTATCCTTTATTGTATCACCTGGTGTGAGTGATACATTGATGATCTGCTTTTTGTGTGGCAGGGGGCATGACAAACCATTTCGCTCCCATCTCACTAATAAAGGCAACATTTGACTTTAGCAATGGTTATGGATGTAACAAAAAATATTTTCTTGGATCTAACACTATGTTCTGGCAATGGAAATGGTATGGAGTATGCATAAGCATAACCCAATACACAACAGGATAACAGGAACTCAGGTAGTGAAAAAAATCAAAGGCAAATGTACACAAAGATAAGGCAAACGAGTAGTCAGGCAGGCAAGGATCAAGGCTGGCAACAAACAAACGGAGTCAAGGCAGGCAAACAGATCAGGATGGGCGGAAAACAGCATTGGTCATGACTGGCAAGACTGGCAACGGTAATCAAAATAAACAATCATGAACGCTAGCAAAAGGCACAAAGGCTCTATCACAGGCAAGGTGCAAGACATGATTGAAGGTTTAAATAGTTCTCCTAGTAACAGAATGACCAAAAGTGGCACTGGGATGGAAAATCTAGATTACATTTACTAGCCTTTTAAATCTGTAAGGGCAGGATCTTTAGCGCATGCGTGAAAACTGATCTGACGTGCGCTCTGTCTTGGCTAGAGGACATCCAACAGGGACACACCGAGGAAGCACGTGTATTGCGTCCGGAGGCGGAAATTGAGGCGGGGTCACTTGCAGGAGGCTAAGGCTCAGGGCTCTGGAGAGCCCTGAGCAGGTACGTTTGGAGACGGGGCAGCAAGTTCCTGCAGCGCGACGGTGATGCAGAGGACTGGGATGAGCAGAAGATAGCGGCCACACATCTATAAAATGTTGTTATGTATTGGCAGCATAGTGGAGTTATGCACTTGTTCTGTTTGTGAATATATAACATGCAAATACACAAAAAAATTTAATTAAATAAAAAGGCCCTTGTAGCTCATTTAAAAAGAGTCAATTTTATTCATTGGATGCATTTGTCACGTGATGTGTATCAATTTAAAACACAATTGCACATTTGTATCATTTCTGTCTAAGCGTTCCTCCTAATGCGAAATGCGTTAAGCTTCGTTTGACCGCATGTTCTGTACCACTTAATATTTTTTCGTTTTGAAGCAAAACTAGAGTTCAGAGACTAATCCTTTTTCTTGTATTGCTGCCTGAGAGAATGCCTGAAAAAGCAACAGGCATGGAATTAATATTATATATATATATATATATATATATATATATATATATATATATTTATTCCTCTAGATTGGCGTGCACAGATTTTTTCTTTAACCAGGATTGATTTTGCCCTGAAGTATACATTTCCTAAGGCGTAAAATGTTTGAACTTTAGTTGTCCTCTAGATTTCAAAAGGTTAACTAATCTTTGAAACTGGTCATTTGCCATACCTAAAATGATGCGATGTGTTTAATTATCGTTTTGGCAAATGAGCAACTAAAAGCTGGATTTATTTTTAAATTTTTTTTTTTTAATGAAAAATACCATTTAGTGTCTGTTACAGCACCATCTCTATGTCAAGCTTTTGTGTTATTTACTATGAAATCTCTAAATTGGTTTTGTAGGATACAGAATTTTTGTGTTCATTTCACAGCAGATGGCAGATGAAGTACAGCTGTTTTGCAGACCGCTTCAGGAAGCATATTATTATATCTGGCTAGTCAACACATCAATGGTATACTGACCCCACAAGACCTTAGAATTCTTAATAGCGGCCCTATGTCTTTGTTTATTGAGAATGTTGATTGACATCATAAGTTAAGATTTATTTCCATTATAAAACCAAAACAAAAACTATGTAATCGTGGTTTGACAAGAGCATAAAGGGCTCTCAGGGAATTTGGTTGCAGTGCATAATATCATAAAGACATACCATGTTATCATTTGCTATATCTATCAACCCTCTTGTAATCAAACCAGTCCTAATGGAAAACCTAGCATGCTTATGATCATAGTGAACTAATCACCTACATAATCAAATCATTGTAGATCATTAAAAAGACAGTGGACATATGTTACCATGGGTATCTAACTTGATATTTAACCTGAAATTGTATTAAACCCCTTTTAGGGTGATGGATAAATATATTCATTTACTTAGGCTTGTTGCTGTATGAGTTATACTTGGCAAATAAATTAATTAAACGTTTATTTTATCTCAGGGCTTGACAAATTTAATTTACTTTTAGGAGCCAGAAAAAAAATCTAGGAGCCAGACAACAGCACATTCACAAAACAACACACAGAGACAGTCAGCCAGTCACATTCATACAGAGACAGTCAGTCACATTTATACAAAGACAGTAAGTCAGTCACATTCATACAAAGACAGTCAGTAACATTCATACAAAGAGAGTCAGTCAGTCACATTCATACAAAGACAGTCACATTCATACAAAGACAGTCGTCAGTCACATTCATACAAAGACATTCAGTCAGTCACATTCATACAAAGACAGTCAGTAACATTCATACAAAGAGAGTCAGTCAGTCACATTCATACAAAGACAGTCACATTCATACAAAGACAGTCACATTCATACAAAGACAGTCGTCAGTCACATTCATACAAAGACATTCAGTCAGTCACATTCATACAAAGACAGTCAGTAACATTCATACAAAGAGAGTCAGTCAGTCACATTCATACAAAGACAGTCACAATCATACAAAGACAGTCGTCAGTCACATTCATACAAAGACAGTCAGTCAGTCACATTCATACAAAGAATGTCAGTCACATTCATACAAAGACAGTCAGTAACATTCATACAAAGAGAGTCAGTCAGTCACATTCATACAAAGACAGTCAGTCAGTCACATTCATACAAAGACAGTCAGTCAGTCACATTCATACAAAGACATTCAGTCAGTCACATTCATACAAAGACATTCAGTCAGTCACATTCATGCAAAGACAGTCAGTCAGTCACATTCATGCAAAGACAGTCAGTCAGATCCACACACATCCAGAGACAGTCAGTCAGATCCACACACATCCAGAGACAGTCAGTCAGATCCACACACATCCAGAGACAGTCAGTCAGATCCACACACATCCAGAGACAGTCAGTCAGATCCACACACATCCACACTTAGCCAGACACACACACACACACATCCACACTTAGCCAAGCACACACACACATCCACACTTAGCCAGGCGCACACACACACACACACATCCACACTTAGCCAGGCCCACACACACATCCACACATAGCCAGGCACACACACAAATCCACACATAGCCAGGCACACACACACATCCACACTTAGCCAGGCACACACACACATCCACACATAGCCAGGCACACACACACACATCCACACTTAGCCAGGCACACACACACATCCACACTTAGCCAGGCACACACACACATCCAAACTTAGCCAGGCACACACACACATCCACACTTAGCCAGGCACACACACACATCCACACTTAGCCAGGCACACACACACACATCCACACTTAGCCAGGCACACACACACATCCACACTTAGCCAGGCACACACACACATCCACATTTAGCCAGGCACACACACGCTTAAAAGAAAAGAGAAAGGAAAAAAAAAAAAGAGAATGACTCCCCCTCCCTGCTGTTTTACCTTATTGCACGGGAGGGGGATTTCTACTGCAACTTGGTCCATGGCACAGACTGTCTGCACGCTACTGCTGATCGGTGGGATATCACGTGACACCCGCCGATCCGACACTACAGCGCATGGGGGTGGAGCAGGAAGCGCACACTCTGCTTACCCTATTAAAGAATAATACCAGTACTTTTTTTTTTTTACCTAACCCATCTGCTGCTGATCCTACCCGGGCGCCAGGTACAATTTCCTAGTCGCCATGGCTTTGTCGAGCCCTGTTTTAGCTTATAATTTTGTTTTTCTTTTGCAAATTTGGATAAGCTTGCTGTCACCACTAGTATTGAATCCACTGTACAAAGGATACTCTTTGGGCCAATAGCATGGGTATTGACAACAGAGATAGATGAATCCAAGGATTGTGTAACAAAAACATTAAAAAAACAATTGAACAGCGTTTAGTAAAGTGAAAGTTTGCCCTGATGACAAATCTGGAACTGGTAGTCCAGATCACGGATATAAACGGGTACCAGAATGGGAACCCACTGCAGTTTTCTGACCTCACCTCTTCAAAACAGATCAAAGGCAGTTAACTAATAAAGTCAAGAAGTCCCTTAATTATGCCACACATGGAGCCCAATAAATATGCCACACACAAGCGCCCCATAATTATGCACATGTGGGGCGCCATTAATTATACAACACACAGGAGCCCCACGAGGTGACAATTTCACAAGTCTAAAACAATACATATCTATACATACAGACATCTCTCTCTTTCTCTCTATAACAGCCAATTTGCCCAATTATATGCCAGTATCATTTTGTCATTAATAAGCCACAGCCAATTTTCCCATTAATATGCCAGTATTATTGTGCCAGATGCAAATACCATTTTGCCATTAAGATGCCAGTATTATTGTGGCATTCATATGCCAGTAATAGTGTGTGATTCAGATACCAGTAATATTGTGCCAGTCAGATACCAGGAATATTGTGCCAGTCAGAGCCCAGTAATATTGTGCCAGTCAGAGCCCAGTAATATTGTGCCAGTCAGAGACCAGGAATATTGTGCAAGTCAGATACCAGGAATATTTTGCCAGTCAGAGCTCAGTAATAGTGTTCCAGTCAGAGCTCAGTAATAGTGTTCCAGTCAGAGCCCAGTAATAGTGTTCCAGTCAGAGCCCAGTAATATTGTGCCAGTCAGATATGAGTAATATTGTGCCAGTCAGAGCCCAGGAATATTGTGCCAGTCAGAGCCCAGGAATATTGTGCCATTCAGAGCCCAGGTATATTGTGCCAGTCAGATACCAGGAATATTGTGCCAGTCAGAGCCCAGTAATATTGTGCCATTCAGAGCCCAGTAATATTGTGCCAGTCAGAGCCCAGTAATATTGTGCCAGTCAGCCCAGTAATATTGTGCCAGTCAGATACCAGGAATATTGTGTCATTCAGAGCCCAGGAATATTGTGCCAGTCAGAGCCCAGGAATATTGTGCCAGTCAGAGCCCAGGAATATTGTGCCAGTCAGAGCCCAGGAATATTGTGCCAGTCAGAGCCCAGGAATATTGTGCCAGTCAGATACCAGGAATATTGTGCCATTCAGAGCCCAGGAATATTGTGCCAGTCAGAGCCCAGGAATATTGTGCCATTCAGAGCCCAGGAATATTGTGCCATTCAGAGCCCAGGAATATTGTGCCATTCAGAGCCCAGGAATATTGTGCCAGTCAGATACCAGGAATATTGTGCCAGTCAGAGCCCAGGAATATTGTGCCATTCAGATACCTGTAATATTGTGCCAGTCAGAGCCCAGTAATATTGTGCCAGTCAGAGCCCAGGAATATTGTGCCAGTCAGAGCCCAGGAATATTGTGCCAGTCAGATCCAGGAATTGTGTGCCAGTCAGATACCAGGAATATTGTGCCAGTCAGAGCCCAGTAATATTGTGCCATTCAGATACCTGTAATATTGTGCCAGTCAGAGCCTAGTAATATTAGGCCAGTTAGAGCCCAGTAATATTCTGCCAGTCAGAGCCCAGTAATATTGTGCCATTACCCTTCTCATTATTCCTCCCACCTTCCCCATCACTTACCTCCTGGCTGCTGGTCCCCCGCCAGACGTCTCGGTGTAGTGTTCCCTCCTGCACGGAGGAGGGTCACATCCGGTTGCGGTGATTTTTTTTTTTTTCCCGGCGGCCAAATCCAGCTTATGCGGCTGCCAGGAAAAAAAAAAAGTTAGGCAGCGCGGTGCGGGGGGTGCCGGCAGCACGGGTGTCACCCCTGCTGGAGGTGTCACCCGGTGCGGTCCGCACCCCCCTCGGGACGCCACTGGTAGCTAGTAAGTAATGATGGGTCTGCTGGTGCTCTTGAGTACCACTTTTTGTCCAGATATATTCCTTGGAGCAGCTGTCTTTGTATGAATAGGAATTCTTATCCATTCCTAGTGCAAAGACCTGTGTTTGGATGCATTTCATTTGATGCAGTGGTGTCCCATTTACATTCACTTAAATGTAGGGTGTTCCGTGACATTGGGGAATTGTTTGGGCCTTATATCCATAGCTCGGTGATTTTCAATAATATTCTTCATTATTATTCCTACTGATGTTGCTAGTCTCCATGCCCCTCTGTACAGAGAAAATGTCCATCTGGTCTCCGTATGTCTTTCTATGGAACTGAAATGAAAAGTATCAAGAAGTCTGAGGAAGTTGTGCCAAGTACATTGGTATTCGTAGTGTCCAGACTTTAGTTTATCTATTAGAACAATGCAGAATAGCCAGTTGTCATGAGCTATATGTCACATCGTGATTTTCGCTATATACTGATGTGTACTATGCTTTCAGCTGTCAGGGTGTGGCTCACTATATAATGAGGGCATATAATTATGCCCTACCATGTCTATGTAACTATATTATTGACATTAGCTATTCACATTACTTTATCTGGCTCACTATGTACTGATGGGAGCTATGCTGTACTATCCGGGCCGGCGCCTCCTATAGGCGAAGGAGGTGCCGGTGTTCTGACAAATTTCTGGAGCAAATTCTCCTGCGCAATCGCAGGAGAATTTGCTCACTTCGCATGCGCATAAAGTTACAGCTGATCACTCAGCTGTAACTTTGTGACCACCGCGCATGCGCCAGCTGCGCAACCCACCTCCCACCCCCCGCACACCCCTTCTTACCAGATGATCGGACACAGCGGTACACATCGCATGCGCGCGGCTATCCAGCCGTTTGGGAATGCACGCGTCCGTTGAATTCAAAACGCTGGTAAGTAACACGGGGCGGGGGGGACATAAGGAGCCAACAGAGAGGTAAGCACCCTGGTGAGGGCTGCCTCATCTTCATGGGAGTTGTGATCCTCCTGCTGTATTATTGATGCAGCAGGGGGATCACAACTCCTATCAAGATGAGGCAGCCCCTCAGGTACTGCCTTAGTTTCATTGGCTCCTTATGTCCCCCCGCCCCGTGTTACTTACCAGCGTTTTGAATCCAGGCACGGACGCACGCATTCCCACACGGCTTGATAGCCGCGCGCATGCGCTGTGTACCGCTGTGTCCGATCATCTGGTAAGAAGCGGTGTGCGGGGGGCGGGAGGTGGGTTGCGCAGCTGGCGCATGCGCGGTGGTCACAAAGTTACAGCTGAGTGATCAGGTGTAACTTTATGCGCATGCGCAGTGAGCAAATTCTCCTGCGATTGCGCAGGAGAATTTGCTCCAGAAATTTGTCAGAACACCGGCCTAGGGCGCATTTTTTACAAGGGGCGCCTGCGCGCTCCTATTTTTCTGCCACAATGCGGCACTGAGGGAGGGAGATGAACCTTACCGGGAACAAGCGCATTTTTTTTTTATTGGGGAGCAGCGGGCATTACTAGCTCTATGTGATAGGAGGGAGGAGAGGAAAGACCACAGACATGGGAGGGGGGAGACCACATACATGGGGGGGGGGGGGGTGGAGACCACAGACATGGGAGGGACAGACCACAGACATGGGGGGTAAACAGAGAGAGACGGGGAGAAAGGAGAGAGAGAGACAGGCATGGGAAGGGAAAAAGGAGAGAGAGACAGGCATGGGAAGGGAAAGAGGAGAGAGAGACAGGCATGGGAAGGGAAAGAGGAGAGCAAGAGAGACAGGAATGGGAAGGGAGATGAGAGAGAGAGAGAGAGACGGGCATGAGGAGAGCGTGGCGAGAGACGGGGACACATTAAGAAATGTACTTTTTCTTCAACAAGAAAAAAAACCTTCTCACTTTTGTGTATGTGACTATGTGTGACTTTCTCTTTGTGTATGTGTGAAATTGTGTTTATGATTGCGTGATTGATGTGCTGTTGTCTGGATGTTACAAGTAGGCGGGGTAAGGGGAAGGGCAAGGTGTGGAAAAATGAGGGTTCGTCTATGGTGGCAAAAATCCTTGCACTGGCCCTGTGTACTATGTCTGTGCTTGGTTCTCTCTATACTGATATGCATTACCATGTCTATGAGTGTTTCTCTCTATACTGATGAGAACTATACATTACCATTTATGTGTCTGGCTCTCTCTATAGTAATGAGAACTATGCATTACCATGTATTGTCTTGCCATCTCTATACTATTGGGAGCTATGCATTACCATGTCTGTGTCTGCCTCTCTGTATACTGACAGGAGCTATTTAGTGCCATGCTGTGTCTGTCTCTGTCTATACTGATAGGCGCTATGCAGCACCATGCCTGTGTCTGTCTCTTTCCTATCTATAAACAGTGTATTTTTCAAATGTGGTTTAAAACAGCATTTTCCCTATTCTGAAGAAAAAAAAATAATGGTATGATGCTATGGAGCTGGCATAATGATGGCTTAAAGTACAGTGATAATTATTCCTTGAAGTAGGTCCTGGGAGATAGGCAGAGTTGGGGAAAATGGATAAGACTGATCTGATTTTTTTATTTACTTTTTTGCATGATGCAGTACTTATGTAAATATATATTTTTGGAAACTGTAGGTGGAACTGCCTCTTTCAGACTTGCGCCAGCACCCAGATATGCACTAACCAGCAAGTGCCAGGGTAGCCTCACTGCCCCCCGCCCCCTCCTTTCCAACATAGTTATGCTACTGACTGAAACCTAATATAAAAGTGCAGTATAATGTACAAAAATCACAAATTATTTCTTAATGAATAAAATGAAGAGTGGTACCCAAGCACAGCATATGTGATATCAATAGTTCTGTATTGGGTACTCATTGAACAGCAGGTTGAACGTCAGCAACAATTTAGAGAACACATCTGAGCAAGATAAACTGTTAGAAAACACTTACAGAGGAGGGGGCAAAACAAGTGATTCACCAGTCATTGTACGAAACTATGACACTGTGTAAAATGCACTGTGAAACTTCACTTATCCAATCCTTTTTACTAAAACATTACTAAATCTTGACTTTCACGGTGCATGCTACAAAATGTGTAAATCTTCTGATATAGTGTGAGATGTAACACCCTGAGTGTCTTTTTGTGCTATTGTTAAAAGTTAAAAAGTGTGTGAAATGCAGAGGATGATTTAATGAAGTGACTATGAGGACATCAGTGCGACAGTACATATACACTATGTTATTAGGGTTGCCACCTTTTCTTCAGAAAAATACCAGCTTTGGTACTATCTCCATAGACTTAACACTGGCCTGATGACAATTTTTACCGGCCTGCCGGTAAAATACCGGCCAGGTGGCAACCCTATATGTTATATGGATAATGCAACCATTAAGCTAGTTCATAAAGCATCACAAAGATTCTCTCAATCTGCTATATACATTGCAAAAATCCTCGTATGTGAAAATTCCATAGCACAGCCAGTGTACGGTTCCATACTGATCTTTCTGACATTAACAGTGGACAAAAGGTCAGAATTCTAATGTACAATAATAAATTCTCCATGAAGCATTATACATATTTTATAAGTCCACTATTTTTGATGTTCAAAAGAAAGATCTTTGCAAAAGAGACTGTACTGTACAAAAAATCAGTATGAAGGCTGAGAGTAGAAGAAAGGAAGTACAGATTAATTTGGAAATGGGGTGTCAACGCTGAGGATTGGTGCTAAGTAAATTGTAAGATGTTCTTTGTCATAAATCTTAGTCATATAATGAGGTTGTTGGTTACAATGGAACAAGCACTAAAGAAACTAGTCTTGTTTTAGCACATCATTTTTCAATGTTGACCTCTAATTATAGGATGTTTTATAGTTATCTTCGTCTAATGCTTTACATATTGAGTACAATACGGTCCTTGAAGTTTTTTACTGCCTTTTTAGATAACCCACCATCCAATTGTTTTTTTCTTTTTATTCCCCTTGTCTAAGAGTGACAGAAGTCTTAATTATCTTTTTTGCTTTTACTGCAGTCAACATAAAGCATCAGACAATGTTTTATCTACAGGCATAAAAAATTAAACTGAGCATATCACATATATTATTAACTGGTTGTGTTAATTAGTATTACTCCCATAGTATCGTAAAGGGTTTTGAATTTGTCTTTCTGAAGTCAGAAGATTAAAAAAACACAGATGAATGTATTCATCTAAAATGAAATATGTTACCAATAGTAACTTGCTAGTCTTATGTATATATATATATATATATATATATCCCATTATCTTAAATCAATAGTTTTGTGATGGGATGGGAGCTGAATCTGGTTGACAAAGGCTGCTAGACTAGCAAAATATCTAGGCCAATAAAAATTGCTAGAATATTGTACATGGAAAAAATGGTAAATGATATTCAGTTTAACATTTGAATAGCTAATAGAGCAGTGATGGTGAACCTATGGCACTGTTGCCATGTCTGGCACTCAGGAGTCTCTCATGTATCACTTGGCATCTAAATGTATTGTCATCATCATATATCGAGAGATGTGAAGCATATGGAGACAACGAGAGGGAAAATTTAAGGAAAATCAACAAAAACAGGGAAAAAGAGAAACTAAAAGGAAGAGTGTCTAGAATAAATGGGAGATGGGTCAAAATATAGGGAGAAATCAGGGCCGGCCTTAAGTGTTTTGGTGCCCTGTGCGGGCCTCCCCTGTGGCGCCCCCCATCTGTTCCCCCCATCTCTTTTCTCCCCCCATCTCTTTCCTCCCCCCCTATGTATGTGTCTCTCTCTTTTGTTTGAAATTTTGTTGCCGAATCCTTCTAACTTCTGACCACGTCTGTTAGCTCCCTGTCCTGACCTGTTTGCCTGTCTTCACTACATTTTGTTTTCTGCCAGCCTCAATCCTTGCCTGTTTGATAATTCTCCTGCCTGACCCCTTGGTACCTTTGCCTTGATCCTTTACCTCTGGTCCTGTCTGCTGTTGGTTTTGTTTCACTTCAGTATCCCTGCATTGATAGAGTGCAAAAGTCCTGGGGGAACAAAACCTGAGGCTCAACCGTAGGGTGGAATTCCTTCAGGCAGAAGAATTATGTTCACTTGCCAGGGTCCGTTACTTATACCATACCAATTTCTGCTCAGTGTTTCCAGCCTCTGAGAGTTGCCAGTCCAGTCTCGGCATCCTGTTCTCAGTTGCCTGTCCTGTCAGAGAATTCCATCCAGACCATAGTTATGCATTGTGGGGTGCAGACACGGACCCACATCCTGCCCTGCAACGGGCCTCCTCCCTGGTCTGTTATCCCAGGTTGTGATAGGGAGCCCAAGCAGAACTTTCAATTGCTGCCCGCGGCTCCTCGTAAAGCAGACGCTGCTCTGCTTCACAGGGTGGGGGCAGAGCTACACCTCTCAGCCGGTGAGCTCTGCCCTCTCCCCGGATCCAGCAGAGCTTGCCGAGCAGAGGGCTGGTGAGGGGGGATCTTTTGATCTCCCCAGTCCAGTGCCTCTACCGGCAAACTTCTTTTTTTTTGCGGGAGGGCGGGCGCTCGCACAGGTCACACATCCCTATGGCCGGCCCCGGTAGAAATGCACTTTGAACTTGTTAACTTGGCTTATTGCATACAAATGGCTCAAAAGGCTTTCATATCACTGTAATACAGGGATTATTTGCATTGTTACTTTGAAAGTTTCTAGTATCGAAATTTAGGTAAATTTATATTATGTTAACCCCTTCATGACGCTAGGAAGTTCTATGCCGTCCTCTTTTTTTGGTCCCAAAAGACACTAGGACTGCATAGATCGACCTTCAGTTAACAGCTCAGGCATAGAAAATTGCATTTTTGGTGTTTGTGTCTTCTGGGATGCAAGCATCATGTGTCACAAAGGGGTTAAATCACAGGGCAGTGGTTTCAATACACAATTTCTAGACTAAAATAGTAAACTTGGCACTTTTAAGTACCAATCAGTGCAGGGTTTACATTCTAATGTGGCCCACTCCCATATACCTAGCAAAGTGAGTCAACATTCACACTCTCCCTTTGCCCCTGTTCTCTACTTGTACTATGCCATATGACATCTAGGGAGAAAAGTGAAGCAAGTTTTCATCAAAGAAGCAAGACATGAGCAAACGTAACTGGAATTTTATCAACATTTGGTAGGGCTCAGTCAAAGTGAGCAGAGCTACCACTAGGGCTCTTCCATTTTGATATCTCCAGCATCCCTAATTATATGGGGTTGTGCTATAGGCAGGTGCCTATTTGGGAATCTAGACGAAGTGCCCTAAATCTTTGTACCAGCACCACTGTAAAACAATGTTGCATTGTAAGTAAAAAAAAAAAAAAAGTGTAATAGATCATAACCTTAAATTTTGGCACCCAGTTATGACATACCAAATAGGATCTTGATATTATATGGATAAAATGAAGAGTCCTTACCCTAGGGCAATTAACATGGTACATGGAAATTAAGCAAGACACTATAACATGAATATAGGTGTAACCACTTATAACGCAACATTCTTAGTCCAAAGAAAACACATGAGTTTCATGTGTTTTTTGGATCAAAAGCATTGTCATTCAGTGATAGTTTGTTTGGGAGCCATTAGTGGGTCATTATAAGCAGAACCATGTTATGTTGCATTGTTTTTGAACTCTAATATGTACTATTTACGATCTTTAAGACCTACAAAAAAGATTGCTTATTGTAAAAATGTTTAATGTTTAAACCTAAAGGGTTGCAAAAAGAGGTGAATTTTATTAACTGGATTTATAATTTTGTTTGTTGTTTTTAATGTATTTATTAATTTAACAGCACATTGCAAGCACTCATATGGACTATGGCAACAGTTGTAGAAATGACATATTGTTGTACCATATTTTTTATTTCATAATGGAAAATGTTTAAAATTGGAATTTGCATGGCATAGTGCTAGAGACAAGATGTTGTCCATATGTGCTTTGCACACAACAGTGAATGTTGTATAGAATAAATTGACGCACTCTGTAATGAAAACACCTCTTCATTAACATTTAATTAGGCAGGCTCATGCTGAGTAACATAATATTGACTCCTAGATGATTAACATAACATTGCAAATGCATACATGAAAGGCGTGTGCAACAATGTCTGTAAAATTCTAATTGCAATTTTTATTTGATTTTAACATTTTATTATAAACCGTAAACACTATAATGGTAATCACAGGACCGTGATTGATGCACCTCAACATAATCCGAGCTCTAGGTATTTAATTATACCTCCTCAACCACATTTCTGAGTAGACTGTCAGCCAATTTAAAATGTAATAATACAAAGCACAAATTATGGTTTTTTTTTTGTCCAACATCTTCTAATGATATGTATATGTGAATGATGTCCAACTGAGAGCATGCCGGGTGTATGTGATGTCAAAGTTTTTTGTGTGGTCCCTATAATGCAGACGTGTTTTCTCTGCATTTTTTTCATTGAAATAAACCTGTGTAAGTATGTGTATGTATATGTGTGTGTATCTCCCTCTCTCTCTAATATATATGTAATGCACAGCTTGTTTTCAGAGCAATAAATGTGCAGCTGTGTTCACAGCAATAAAATTCAGTATTGGGCAGTATAAGTGTGTATCACAGAGCACAATAATAGGCAGACTGAGTGCAGCCTAGAGCCCCATAAAATGGAATAATGTGCAGTGTGTATCACAAAGCTGCAAAGTAGAAAAACTAGCAGTAATGGGCTGGATTCAGCGCTTTACAACAGGTCACACCCACCATCACATAAACACAAAATCACATAGTGTAACATACATAATCACAGAGTGTCCCACACACACAATCACACAGTCCCACATGCACACACTTTTTTTTTTCTTTCACACTATATACCGTATTTGCTCGATTATAAAACGACCCTGATTATAAGACGACCCCCCAAACTTTGGATATTCCATTAGGAAAAAAACTAAAAGCCTGAATATAAGACTACCCTATAGGAAAAAAGTTCAACTTGTATATATTCACATGTAAATTGATTTTTTAATAAAAAATTATGATATCAAAAAATGCATTTCTTGTTTTTATTTCCTTTTATGTGCCAATGCTGCCTCTCTCTTTCCCTTGACCCCAGCTTTCTCTCTCTCCCCCCCCCTTAGTGTTGTCTCTCTCTCCCCCTCCCTTTGTCTCCCCCCTTGCTCCCCCTTCTCTCTTCCCCCCCTTGTTTCTCTCTGCCCCCCCTCCCCTTGTCTCTGTCTCTTTCCCCCCCTCCCTCCCCATGTCTCTGTCTCTTTCCCCCCCTCCCCTTGTTGCTCTGATCCCCCCTCCCTCCCCTTGTTGCTATGGTTCCCCCCTCCCTACCCTTGTTGCTCTGGTTCCCCCCTCCCTCCCCTTGTTGCTCTGGTCCCACCACCGCTCCCTCCCTCCACCCCCCTCCCCTTTTTCTTGGTCCCTGGTGGCTAGTGGGGGTAGCATAGACGGAAGAGTCGGTCATCGCGCAGACATCCCCTGCTGTTAGAGAGGGGGATCCAGGTCCCCTGCAGCTCTGCGGGGGACCTGGATCCCAGTCTTATAGTCTGACCTCAGTTTGAGGTCAGATTATAAGACGACCTCGATTATAAGACGAGGGGTATTTTTCAGAAAAAAAATTCTGAAAAAAACCTTGTCTTATAATCGAGCAAATACGGTATATATTATTGGGATTTATTAAGGTATAAACATATCTTCTAAATATTACATTATGTGATTATGTGATTTAGAAACTTTGTTTACAGATTATACAATTTATCATAGTCATTTACAAAGTATTTGCTTGCAGATTACAAATTAATATTAATAAAAGGAAACAATGAAATACAAACAAATTAAAGTAGAGGTTTGTAAATTTTGTTTTACTTATTTAATAGTTTTGCAACAAATAAATAGAACAATACTGTCCTTTTAGTGTCAACAAGGAAACCTCAAATTCCAAAACAATGGTAGGAAAAACTGACACCAAGTAAATGACTGAAATGGATTACTGGATGTATCCACAGAGACTCAGGTGGACATGTGAAAAAATAAAAGGAAAAAAAGGATATAGTGTAACACTGTTATAGAAAGATGACAAAATAAGTATTAGGACAAAACTCACAAGAAAACATGCACTGAGTGCCAGCTCTTTAAATACATAAAAGATGATCAAGGTTACCGGATTGCCATCCCCACTATACAGATAGAATTGCCATGTTGGATAAGAGGCAAAGAATAACTTCATAAGCTCCAATATTTAAAAGGAATTCATGGCTGTTAAATGAATAGTCTGAATTTGTTGAGCTGGTAAACTTTGGCTGGGGATGGTATTTGACCTTGTTAATTCCGTGTGTTCAATCAATGAACTTTCACGTTCCAGTAGCCTGTTGGTGTCGTTAAGTCTGCATTGCGGAGTCTCGTGAGAGCCACGATAAATTTTATTGTTCTCAATGATAGCGGAACAAAGTTTGTGAAAGTGTAGTAGAGCACTGTTGTGGTCGTGACCTGCTGTATGCTAAATAATGCTAATAATTATTAATAAAATAATGAATAAATATTTATTTAGACCAACAAGACTAATAGTCAACAATAAATTTCTTTGATTCGAGATACAGATACACTATATAAAAATGAATACCAACAGATTATGATATAATGATAGAAACAAAAAACCTACCCATGATTTGTTACAAGTAGTGTTGAGCAAACCCGAACCGCACTGTTCTGGTTCGTACTGAACATTACGGTTTTTGGACCCCGGACCCGAACACGGACATTGTACTGTATGTTCGTGTTGGAGTTCGGGGTTCGGCAGGGCCGGCGCCACCTTTAAGGCGACCTAGGCAGCCGCCCAGGGCGCAACTTAGCAGGGGGCGCCGGCAGTGCTGTATTTACCGCGAGGCATCCTAGGGCGGCAAATTTTGGGGGGCGGCAGCGCCCCCCAGCACTGAAAAAAAAAAATGTGAAAAAAAAAAATGTGAAAAAAAAACAAAAACGCGGCCCTTTAAAAAAAAACGCGCTTGCAGGCAGAGACGGAGGTGAGAGAGGATCGGAAGTTCCCCCCTCACCAACGCTCTGCCTGCCAGGCTGCACGGGGAGCCGAACAGGCAGCACAGAGAAACCTCCGTGCTGCCTGTTCGGCTCCCCGTGCAGTGTGCCGACACGGAAGTGCCGACAGTCACGTGACGGGCGCGCTGACGTCATACGCGCGCCCGGTCACGTGACCTGTCGGCACAATCGCCGGGAAGCTGAACAGGCAGCATGGAGGGACCATGCTGCATGCCTGCCAGGGAAAGTTAAGTGCTGATGGGAGACTGTGTGTGTGTGTGTGACTGTGACTGAGTGTGATGGGAGTCAGTGTGTGTGATGGGAGACAGTGTGTGTGACTGAGTGTGATGGGAGTCAGAGTGTGTGTGTGATGGGAGACAGTGTGTGTGACTGAGTGTGATGGGAGTCAGAGTGTGTATGATGGGAGACAGTGTGTGTGACTGAGTGTGATGGGAGTCAGAGTGTGTGTGATGGGAGACAGTGTGTGTGACTGAGTGTGATGGGAGTCAGAGTGTGTGTGATGGGAGACAGTGTGTGTGACTGAGTGTAATGGGAGTCAGAGTGTGTGTGATGGGAGACAGTGTGTGTGACTGAGTGTGATGGGAGTAGGAGTGTGTGACTGAGTGTGATGGGAGTGTGAGCTTGATGTGAGGCTGAATGATGGGGCATGTCTTAGGTGTGTAACGTGGGTGTGCAGCTTGGGTAGGGGGGTGCCCGGATTTTGTCTGCCTAGGGCAGCACAAAATCAAGATACACCACTGGGCGCCGGGACCGTGAACAAAAAAAATCCTCCCCCTTCCTTACCTCCTCGCTGCTCTGTCTCCCGGTGCAGGTCCGTGGCTGTGAGGGAAGTGTTGTGTGCTCCCCTCCAGCCGATGCGGATTCAATAAAGTTTGTTTAAACTTTTTTTTAAACCAAACTTTATAGAATGCGCATTGGCTGGACGGGAACGCACAACGCTTCCCTCACAGCCACGGACCTGCAGCACCGGGAGACAGAGCAGCAGTGAGGAGGTAAGTAAGGGGGGAGGAAGAGGGTGGCTAAATCCTGGCACATTGAGAGGCATAATAATCCTGGCATATTGAGGGGCGTAATCCTGACATATTGAGTGGCATAATAATCCTGGCATATTGGGTGGGAAAATCCTGGCATATTGAGTGGCATAATAATCCTGGCATATTGGGTGGCCAAGTCCCGGCATATTGAGGGGCATAATCCTGACATATTGAGGGGCATAATCCTGACATATTGAGGGGCAAAATCCTGGGATATTGAGGGGCAAAATCCTGGCATATTGAGAGGCATAATCCTGGCATATTGAGGGGCATAATCCTGGCATATTGTGTGGGAAAATCCTGGCATATTGAGTGGCATAATAATCCTGGCATATTGGGTGGCTAAATCCTGGCATATTGAGAGGCATAATAATCCTGGCATATTAAGGGGCATAATCCTGGCATATTGAGTGGCATAATAATCCTGGCATATTGGGTGGGAAAATCCTGGCATATTGAGTGGCATAATCCTGGCATATTGAGGGGCAAAATCCTGGGATATTGAGGGGCATAATCCTACAGCGATTATTCAAATTACAGTGATGATTTTAGTGGGTGCTATACTACATATTTGTACCCTGCCCTGAGCCCAGTGCCACAGAGAGTGCAGTGCACTTTCAACTGCATGTGTGTCAGGCACATGACTTTAATCCTGTTCTGTTAGCTCAGTGGGCAACATCTAGGCATTTTTAAATACTGCAATTTGTTGGTGTTAAATATTACATTTGCGTCCTGCACTTCATATCTGAGAGTCAAATAGAACCGTCAAATACTGTGCTTACAGCGCACTTTGAAAAATTCTAATTGTTTTGGGTGCTAAATAGTACATTTGCGTCTTGCAGTGCACTTCATATCTGAGAGTCAAATAGAACCGTCAAATACTGTGCTTACAGCGCACTTTGAAAAATTCTAACAGTTTTGGGTGGTAAATAGTACATTTGCGTCTTGTGGTGCACTTCATATCTGAGAGTCAAATAGAACAGTCCAATACTGTGCTTACAGCCCACTTTGAAAAATTCTAATTGTTTTGGGTGGTAAATAGTACATTTGCGTCTTGCGGTGCACTTCATATCTGAGAGTCAAATAGAACAGTCCAATACTGTGCTTACAGCGCACTTTGAAAAATTCTAATTGTTTTGGGTGCTAAATAGTACATTTGCGTCTTGCAGTGCACTTCATAACTGAGAGTCAAATAGAACAGTCCAATACTGTGCTTACAGCGCACTTTGAAAAATTCTGGCTACCTCCTCCTCCAGCGCCGCTTCCACCTACACCGCCTCCTCAACCTATGGGTCACTTAGTATAAACTGAAAGAGAATAGCCTGCACTCCAACCCTCTCTCAAATTGATAATTCTGTTTGATCCTCCTGGCAGCCATGCTTTAGATTTAGATTTATGTTCTTCCAAAGCTAAAATCAAAATCTAGTGCTATTTTATGGCTCAGCTGTATTTGTAATTTGTATGTATTTTATGTTATTTTACGTTATTTCCCTATCCACATTTGCTTGCAGGGCACTTGTCCTACTCTTACCCACATTTTATTTCATTTTGCAGCCCTTTCCAGGACTTTTTTAGAGGCATTTTAGTGGCCAAAAGTTCGTGTCCCCATTGACTTCAATGGGATTTGGGTTCGGGTCAAGTTTGAGCACGGACCCGGACATTTTTTCGAAGTTCGGCCGAACCTGCCGAACCCGAACATCCAGGTGTCCGCTCAACTCTAGTTACAAGAGAGGCTTTAATCTCCGGGATCGGCTAGTGATAGCGGACCCAACGCATTGTTATAACAACATGGCCCTAACACAACAATATCTGAAACCAGGCTGTTACAGGTGTTTAAACTGTGTGACTTGCTCTTATATGAGCTCGGGCACACACTTTGTACATCCTTATGTGCGTAAAAGATATACTATTAAGCATTGGATTACCTGTATGACTGAATTTGTCATATAAATGATTACCTGCCCATGCAGTCCGGTTTATATAGGAAAAACGGATCTAACTTTACGAGAACGAATAAGAGGACATTGGTCCTCGATCATGGTCTCATACCGCGACAATAAATCTGATAAGCCTGTAGCTAGACATTTTCTGGAACAAGGACATCGCCTGTCTCAACTTCGTTTTATTGCCTTTGATCATATACCTTTGAACCCAAGGGGTGCTGACCGCTCACGTCAATTACTCCAACGAGAAGCATTCTGGATTAGGACTTTAAACACGCTGGCCCCGAAGGGCTTAAATGAGCATTTATCGTTAGCCTCTTTTTTGCTTCCTCGTCGATGATTTTTTTCTTCCTTTTTTATCTTTTTTTTTTCGTTTTTTTACACTTTTTTACATTTTTTTCATATTTTTTATTTTTTATATTTTCATATTTTCTTTTTACATTTATATTTTTTTTATTTTTTCATGTTAATATTATTTTGTTTTTTTTGGTCCTTGCAAATTATTATGTCTGTATATTATGTACATATATATTCTTTTAGCTTTCCCCTTTTCTTTTCTTTTTTTCTTTTTTGTGACATCGGTATTTATGTATTTGGCTGTCTTTTCTTATGCTATCTTAATCATTACACACTTGTTTATTACATTAGAGGTATAGTTTGTAGTATTCTGGTTTTTTTTTAAATGCATTTCTCTATTCACAATTTTTTGCTTCTGGTTATAGTTCACACACTCTTTATTTAGTTATTTTCGTCACTTTTGAGTTTCTTTTTTGTTTGCTTTCAGTTCTTTTTAGGCATGGCGTTTCTGCACAGTTAGATTCACACTCTGTCTTTTGGTGCAGTGTTTACAGGTTGCTAGGAGACCAGGGACGTCAAGGGGGTGTGTTTCAGTAAGTTTTGCTCAGCTGCTCAGCCGTCTCGTATGAATTCGTGCTTCATTCCAAACAACATGGGTAAAAAGTAATAGATACGGACCGCACTCTATTTGTTCATTGGCGCCGAAGTCACAGGCAGTCTCCCAAGTCCCTTACTCATAAAAAAATAGTATGAGACCCAGAACTCGGTGTCAAAGAGAGTTTTAATAAGACAAAGGCAACGTTTCAACCCACTCAGGTTTTTTTTCAAGCCTGAAAGGTATGTATATTTATTTGTTGAACAGCAATGGTATTGTTATCTTGAAAACGGCTCCAGGAGGATGTATATGATCAATACCGTATATTATATACGTTTTTCACCTTACTAAATCCTGTGAGTGCGTTTCATCTTTTCTATGTTTTTGAACAGAGCTGAGTGCATATACATTTGGATTTATATATATATATATATATATATATATATATTGTACAATATATATAATGTAAAGTATATTTGTAAACTATGGGAGGTGATAGTACCCTGACAAAGTTGGAGAGAACTGATGAAATGCATTGAACAGGGTTCTTCACCATAATTGATTGTATCTGCAATTTTGTATCACTTTATTATTGCGGACTGCCAAGGTTTTTCTGGATTCATTTCCTTGCACTCAAGATTAACTACCATCCCCCAGCCACTATTTACCAGCTCTACAAATTGGAGACTATCCGTACAAGAGTCTTGAATACCTTTTAATTATTAGAGCTAATGAAGTTTTTCTCTGCATCTTATCCTACGTGGCAATTCCATCTGTATAGTCGGGATGGCAATCCGGTAACCTTGATCTTTTACAAAATTTTCAAATTTTGGGTGACAGACTCATTGCTTAAAACACATTGAAGTTTGTTTGTCGAATTCTAAGAGAAGAGATAAGAACACAAAATAATGTTAAAAACATTGATCCATTGGGATCCCAATAATAAATCTCGGGGTAGACTTGACTTACTGTTGGGGTGGGTATATGAACCGCGACTACTCATAAACTGAAAATGTAATAAAAACATTTACATGGCTTAATTTGTTGTCATGCTTACCGTCTCTACCCCTCCTCTTCTCCCACCACAGCCCGATACACAGATTACCTGCATAGGTGCTACCAATTTCATTACTTGTCACCACCCCCATGTATTTCCTTACTCCTCGGTTATAGGTGGATAGCATCTTGAGTCCTATCCCACTTCAATGGGTTAATTTAGCGGATTTCTCGTCATCGGTACTGTAGTAACTTTTACCATACAACAAACAAGTATTATGAACACAAAATCAATACATCACCGGGTTGGAATCATAAATTGCCGCTGATTTTTCCCTTGTCCTGTCAAAAGTCGCTCATACCCAGTCAAAGTTCATCCCCTGGCTTAAATGCACATAAATGTGTGTTGTTGTTGTTTTTTTTTTTTATGGTGGTGGTAGTGAGATTGGATCCCATCCCTGGAGAAAATGCACCAGATAGCAGGAAGTGTATATAAAAGTTTCCTTGATTTTGTTTTTGGAGTTCTAAATCTTTCTAGGGCAACTCACTGCATTAACCAGGGGGGCACGTCCCAACAATGTTATACTGAGTTTATGCCAACCCTTCAATTGCCCTATTACTTTACTGGTTGGCTTCTTTATATTAATTGAGTATAAACGATTACTATCTTTGGGAATTTCAACTCCCAGATACGTTATGGGATGTTCTGCCAATGGAAGGGGAGCTTCAGACTTGGTTAAATTGACTTGGAAGCCTGCTGCATCTTCAAACTGTTTTAGGACAGCCAAGACGTGTTGTATGACCACCTGGGTTCCGAGATGTACAACACTAAATCATCTGCAAATGCAATTATTTTTATGACCCTATGCCCTATTGTAATTCCTGTGAATTCTTCTGAATAATGTACTAAACTTATGAGGGGTCCAATGCAATGTTAAATAGCAGTGGAGATAGAGGACACCCCTGTTTCATGCCCCTACCCATTATCACCGGGTCCGAGTCAAGATTATTCATAGTGATATGTTTGGTTGGGTTTGAGTACAGATATCTCACCAGGTTGAGGAAGCGGAGACCAACATTTCTGAATTGTAATATTCATATCAAATTTGGCCAGGCCACCTGCTCAAATGCTTTAGTGGCATCTAGGCTTAGAAGTGTGTTATCAACAAATGTATGTTTGTTGGTTGAGAATGTCACTTCAACGATAGCGGTTCTAATATAACTGCCTGTCACCCTCTCACAAAACCTAACTGAGAATTGTGCAAAATTGTATCGGGCATATAGGTCTGCAAACGGTTGGCCATTATCTTTGTTAACAGTTTGATGTCGCTATTCATGAGTGTAATTGGTCTATAAGATTCCGGTAAAGTGGGGTCTTTACCTGGCTTAGGAATAAGGATTGTTCTTGCTTACTTAATGTTAGTTATTGGTATGTTGTCTTGTAAAATATAATTATAAAGTGTGGTCAGGGGTTTTCAAAATGTCCTTTCAAAATTTTGCAATTTTCTGCAGTTAGACCATCTGATCCAGGTGCCTTTCCATTACGTAGTTGGGCTATAGCCTGACCCACCACCTTCTCCCCTATTGGGGTGTTTAAAACGTCTCTCTGTGTGCTACCTAATGTAGGTAGCCCAGCTTTTTGTAGAAACTTTAGACTTGCTAAAAGTTATCAGGTTTGGCTTGGTATAAGTTGGCATAGAATGCCTAAATTATTTTATTAATGTCAGTAAGATTTATTGTGTGGCCACCCGTGTGTGTTTTAATCACAGGAATAGTATTTTTTGGTTTTCTGGGGCTTACCAGTGCCATTAATAGTTTCCCCATTTTGTTACCCCATTTGAAGAAGTGGCTTTTGGTATAATCCAGTTGTTCCTGTGCTTTTTTTCATGAATGAAGTGTCTAGTAGCATTTGATGTTCTATAAATGTTTCCTTTATTTGCCTTTGGGTGCTTTAAGTAATCTGCTATAGATTTAGTGAGTGCAGCATTTAAGTTGTGAATTTTTTTCAGCCAACTCTGTTTTTGATGTGTCACAAATGAGATAATCTGTCCTCCCATAACAGCTTTTGAGGTTTGCCAAAATAGGAGGTTATCGTCTAGATGTTGAATATTGTCATCCATGTAGTTGGTCCGGGAGCTTATCATATGGTCGTGGAAGTCATCTTTTTGGGACAAATATGAGGGAAAGTCCCAGTGCTTTGTATACGTCATGGTGTGCTGTATTTTTAAAGTCATTTCTATAGGCATGTGATCAGAGATGATTATATTATGAATTTTGGTATCCTGGACTCTAAACCTTTCTAAAATAGTGGAGGAAAGTAGGAGATAGTCGATCCTTGAGGCTGTACTGTGTGCTCTGGAAATGTGTGTGAATTCTTTGGTGGAAGGGTGGTGAATGCGCCACGGGTCCAAGTGTAAATGGTGCATACATTTTTGGATACCTGACCGTCACTGTGCCCGTTCTGTCCATTGAATATTCTGCTGTTGCGTTAAAGTCCCCTCCTATAATAAACTTTTTATCAGATTAGTCAAGTAATAGTTCAAATAGCAGATTATAAAATGGTAAATTAGTTTCATTAATATAGATTAAAGCAATACTTTTATACCATAAAAAGTGAGTTCAACAATAAGGTATCATCCTTGCTCATCTGCTATTGTGTTATGAATGGAATGCAGTAAAGATTTGTGTAGGAGTACCGCGACCCCCCGTGACTTGGAGCCATGAGAGGCCACAATGCACAATTGGATCCATGGAGCTTTTAAAGATTGGGGTGTGTTATTCTTACAATGTGTTTCTTGTAAAAATACAATTTGTGGAGATAGTGATTTAGGGTGATTTAGAACTTTTTCCTCTTTAACTGGGTATTAAAACCATCCACGTTCCATGATACAACCTTGAGGGTTTGTTGTTTAGCATAGGCGTGCGCAGCCTATTGCATTAGGGTGTGCACCCTAAAGCACAAACACACACGCCGTATCTATCTATATATCTATACACACACACACACATACACAAATGCACTCTGCATACTTACATACAGACCCGCATTCATATAGTTATCAATATAAACAAACATTTAAAAACTGTATTAAAACTTTTTTTTTATTAATTAAGCATTTAGCAATGTAAACAAACATTTCACATTTTTTAACTTAAAAAAACACTTACTTAAAGTTTACCAGCCAGCCGGCCGCCCCAGAACCCCTCCTGGGAAAAAACGATGTGCCTGTGCTCCGCTCTGCACCCTCTCCTCTGGCACTGCGGCTGGGCCTCACCCTTGCGTTGCCGTGACTCCGCCTCTGCGTGACGTCACGGAACGCGTGTACGCGAACGCGTACATTACAGGGGAGGTCTGAGGGAGGAGAAAGTCCGTCCTTCACTATGCGGCGCTTCCGCTCGCATAGTGAAGGATCGGATTAGGAGACAAACTCGGGCGGCAGACGGCAGTGCAGCACGGAGGCAGGGCCGTCTTTAATAGTGATTGGACCCTGGGCAAGCATTTGCTTGGGCCCCCTGGATCCTGCCCCCTCCCCTGCATGCAATCCCGCCATCCATCGCGATGTTACCCCCCCCCCCTCCCACACACACACACACACACACATATGCCATAATTGTTGTGCCATTCAGATGCCAGTAATATTGTAACTTTCAGATGCCAGTAATATTGTGCCAGTCAAAACCAGTAATATTGTGCCAGTCAGAGCCTAGTAATATTGTGCCAGTCAGATGCCTGCAATATTGTGCCAGTCAGATGCCTGCAATATTGTGCCAGTCAGAGCCCAGTAATAATGTGCCAGTCAGATACCAGTAATATTGTGCCAGTCAGAGCCCAGTAATATTGTGCCAGTCAGATACCAATAATATTGTGCCAGTCAGATGCCTGCAATATTGTGCCAGTCAGAGCCCAGTAATAATGTGCCAGTCAGATACCAGTAATATTGTGCCAGTCAGAGCCCAGTAATATTGTGCCAGTCAGATACCAATAATATTGTGCCAGTCAGATGCCTGCAATATTGTGCCAGTCAGAGCCCAGTAATAATGTGCCAGTCAGATACCAGTAATATTGTGCCAGTCAGATACCAATAATATTGTGCCAGTCAGATACCAATAATATTGTGCCAGTCAGATACCAGGAATATTGTGCCTGTCAGAGCCCAGGAATATGGTGCCTGTCAGATGCCTGTAATATTATGCCAGTCAGATGCCTGTAATAGTGTGCAGTCAGAGGCCAGGAATATTGTGCCAGTCAGATGCCTGTAATATTGTGCCAGTCAGATGCCTGTAATATTATGCCAGTCAGATGCTTGTAATAGTGTGCCAGTCAGAGCCCAGGAATATAGTGCCAATCAGATGCCCAGTAATATAGTGCTAATCAGATGCCAAGTAATATAGTGCCAGTCAGATACCCAGTAATATAGTGCCAATCAGATACCCAGTAATATAGTGCCAGTCAGATACCCAGTAATATAGTGCCAATCAGATGCCAAGTAATATAGTGCCAATCAGATGCCCAGTAATATAGTGCCAATCAGATGCCAAGTAATATAGTGCCAATCAGATACCCAGTAATATAGTGCCAGTCAGATACCCAGTAATATAGTGCCAATCAGATGCCCAGTAATATTGTGCCAATCAGATACCCAGTAATATAGTGCCAATCAGATACCCAGTAATATAGTGCCAGTCAGATACCCAGTAATATAGTGCCAATCATATGCCCAGTAATATAGTGCCAATCAGATGCCCAGTAATATAGTGCCAATCAGATGCCAAGTAATATAGTGCCAATCAGATACCCAGTAATATAGTGCCAGTCAGATACCCAGTAATATAGTGCCAATCAGATACCCAGTAATATAGTGCCAATCAGATGCCCAGTAATATTGTGCCAATCAGATACCCAGTAATATAGTGCCAGTCAGATACCCAGTAATATAGTGCCAATCATATGCCCAGTAATATAGTGCCAATCAGATGCCCAGTAATATAGTGCCAATCAAATGCCAAGTAATATAGTGCCAATCAGATACCCAGTAATATAGTGCCAGTCAGATACCCAGTAATATAGTGCCAATCAGATACCCAGTAATATAGTGCCAATCAGATGCCCAGTAATATTGTGCCAATCAGATACCCAGTAATATAGTGCCAATCAGATACCCAGTAATATAGTGCCAATCAGATGCCAAGTAATATAGTGCCAATCAGATACCCAGTAATATAGTGCCAATCAGATGCCCAGTAATATTGTGCCAATCAGATGCCCAGTAATATTGTGCCAGTCAGATACCAGGAATATTGTGCCAGCCAGATGCCAAGTAATATAGTGCCAATCAGATACCCAGTAATATAGTGCCAATCAGATACCCAGTAATATAGTGCCAGTCAGATACCCAGTAATATAGTGCCAATCATATGCCCAGTAATATAGTGCCAATCAGATGCCAAGTAATATAGTGCCAATCAGATGCCCAGTAATATAGTGCCAATCAGATGCCAAGTAATATAGTGCCAGTCAGATACCCAGTAATATAGTGCCAATCAGATACCCAGTAATATAGTGCCAGTCAGATACCCAGTAATATAGTGCCAATCAGATACCCAGTAATATAGTGCCAATCAGATGCCAAGTAATATAGTGCCAATCAGATGCCCAGTAATATAGTGCCAATCAGATGCCAAGTAATATAGTGCCAATCAGATACCCAGTAATATAGTGCCAGTCAGATACCCAGTAATATAGTGCCAGTCAGATACCCAGTAATATAGTGCCAATCATATGCCCTGTAATATAGTGCCAATCAGATGCCAAGTAATATAGTGCCAATCAGATGCCCAGTAATATAGTGCCAATCAGATACCCAGTAATATAGTGCCAATCAGATGCCCAGTAATATTGTGCCAATCAGATACCCAGTAATATAGTGCCAATCAGATGCCCAGTAATATAGTGCCAGTCAGATACCCAGTAATATAGTGCTAATCATATGCCCAGTAATATAGTGCCAATCAGATGCCCAGTAATATAGTGCCAATCAGATGCCAAGTAATATAGTGCCAATCAGATACCCAGTAATATAGTGCCAGTCAGATACCCAGTAATATAGTGCCAGTCAGATGCCCAGTAATATTGTGCCAATCAGATACCCAGTAATATAGTGCCAATCAGATACCCAGTAATATAGTGCCAATCAGATGCCAAGTAATATAGTGCCAATCAGATACCCAGTAATATAGTGCCAATCAGATGCCCAGTAATATAGTGCCAATCAGATGCCCAGTAATATTGTGCCAATCAGATGCCCAGTAATATTGTGCCAGTCAGATACCAGGAATATTGTGCCAGCCAGCCCCCCCCCCCCCCCCCCCCGTACTTACATGAAGCTGCTCCGTGTCCCCCGCCGGATGTCTCCTCCGTGCAGTCTTCCCTCTTGCACGGAGGAGGGAAACAGAAACCGGATGTGACGCAACGTCACATCCGGCGTCAGTTTTTTTTTTTTTTTTTTCCGGCCGTCGCATCCATCGGATGCGGCTTGCCGGAAAAAAGCGTTCACAAGCGCAATGCGCTGTGAACGCGGCAGCAGGGGCTGGGGGCCCACGGGACAGCTGCCTTGGGGCCCCCCAGGAGTAAATGGGCCCAGGGCAGCTGCCCCGTTTGCCCCGCGTTAAAGACGGCCCTGCACGGATTAGGGTGTGCCCAGGCACACCCGGCACACCCCGTGCGCACGCCTATGTTGTTTAGTCAATGTTTTGGGATTAGTGGGCTGAGTGGTAATTAAGTTAACCGGAATCTATCTTAAATTGCGGGTTTTTGCGCTGGAATTGATCTCTAAAGGGCCCTTCCATGTCCCTGGGCTTGGTAGTGCAGCCCTGAAATGGTAGGGCGGCGTGAACTGACCCCTCCAATGGCAAATGTATAGATCAACAACAACAACATTGAACAATGTGGTCTAACAGAATGTGTCAGACTCATCAAGAATAAAGTTATGGTTTCATCCCGTTACCAAGAATGTTGAGTGGATTATCTGAGTTTGAATTAAGTGGGAATTTGTTGGAATTTATTGCAATTTAAATTTTAAATCTATTGGAATCAAGCGCTGCCTGGAAGAATCTCAGTTGCTTTAGTGTTTTGCGGGCCTCCTCCGGTGTTTCCAATCTGAGCACTTTATTGTTATGGAGTAAACTCAGGCGAGCTGGAAAAAGCAAGATGAATCTTATTTGCTTTTTGACCAATATTTTACAGATATAAGAGAATTCCCTGCGTTTAGTGGTCACCAGCACTGAATAATCCTGGAAGATAAGAATTGTTCCCCCTGGAACAGAAGAGCTGGTAATTTCCTATACACCGCAAGGATTTCCATCTTGTCCTGGAAGTTCAACAATTTTTAGATCACTTGTCTAGGATTCATACCGGCCAATTCTGTGTGCCCTTTCTATAAGCAGAGGATTCTGTGCATCATGGGTTATTCATATAGATTTTATTTATTCTTGTTACCACATCATACCAGGATAGGGCCAATTGAATCCATCTGATAGCTGTATATATTCTTATACCCATACATAATCTTCATATAATAATTCATATATTAGGTAATTAACATTCCGATTGAGTAGCGCATTCCAGGGTGTTAATGTCACTGGGATGGGTATGATCACATTAATGGTGTTTTTTTAATTTGGTCCATATTCTTTTTATTTGGGGGCATTTCCACCATGTATGGATGTTGTCTCCTCTCCCTACACATCCTCTAAAGAATTTACATTGGCATCACCATACATATTGTTTAATAATGTTGGAACTAGATATATTCTGTGTAATAGTTTATATACTTGGTCAAAAATATTAAAAGAAACAGAAACATGTTCTGGGTCTGTCACCTTCAATGAACATTTTTTCTATAGGTTCACCTATATCTTCCTGCCATTTATACCTGCACAAAAGTTATTTATTGTTCATATTAAACAGTTTAAATAAGTATGACACATCCACAGTTCCAGTATTTAATATATCTGTCACAAACACAATCGCAGTGTCACACACACAGTCACATTCTGTCAGTGTAATTGTTCGTAGCTTTTGGTGTATGTCATATCTCAAGATGCTAAATCTATATAATAACACTTCTAAGTTATACTCACACTTCTGTATAGCACTTCCAGTATTAAACCTGTTCAGAAAAGCTTTTGCAGAAACTGTTATGAATGTTACAACATACTCTCTTTATAAATGGCAGCCTTATTTTAACAATAGTTTTCTTTTTAACTTGAAATGTATCACTTTGTTAACAAATGCTATTGCAGCTTATGTTTTATTCACTGTGGATATATTGGTTTTGGCATGGCAGGTCTTTCAAGCATATGATTTCATTTCAAAGTAGGGTTATGTTCAAAAACCATTGAAGACATGGTGTGTGCTAACATTTATTAATTTTGACTTCAGCTATCGATCCCTTTCTGTATCTTGTGGCATTACTCCAGGGAGTGCAATATTTGTGTCTTGGAAGTGTAAGGAATAGTCACTTTATTAGCCCAAGGAATAATTTGATGATGCATTTGAAGGGCTACATGCTTGTTACATCTCTCGTGTGGCCCCAGAGGATTCCTTGAGGTATCCTAGCATTGTTTTCATTCAGAAAGGGATATAAATGGAGGCTCATCCATTGAGATTTGTTTTGAATTTGTTTTATTGTGTGGCTTTTCATCCTTTGTATGTGGACAAAGATATGTATATCAATAGAACAAGTCAGTCACATTGCTTCTATTGTATATCAAGGGAAGGTGGATTATAATATAAAGGAAACAATTCAGTTTGTCACAGAATTCAAAATACATGTCATGTTACAAGATTATTTTTTTATTGGATCCTCTGTGATGCTTTTTTTCTGACTGAGTGGAGCAGCAATTTCTTTGCAATCTCTTTGATTTTGAATTAGTTGTAAAACAGTGGCATGAAATAAAGATAATTATTTATTTTGGTTGGTCACTTAGATTGAGGATATTCTCAGAAAAAAAGTATATGTATATGTGTGTGTAATATATTCAAACACTAAAAAGTAGGCGTCACAGGACTTATAAATAAGGTATAGAAAAGATTTATTCTTCCATATAAAAAATCAGTGTCTCAGTGCCCACTTGGCATTGTTGTTCACCAAGTCATCCACTCTCCTGCAGGTTAGTGTAGTTATAAGGATGTTGTAGTGACCGATACACAAAAACCATAATGAGATACTGGTTACTGTGGTTAAAGGCAACATGTCTAGTAAACAATGCATTGGCATAACAGCCAGTATAGTAGAACGTAACAGGGTATATACGTTCACACTGTATAACATATATACTTCCATATTAATTCTCAGATGGGTGCCCAAATATCACAGTGTAACCTATTATGGTAACCTAGTAGTATAATCAGATGTAGGAAGCCATGCATGAGTACAACAGATTCTGAAAAAAACTAAATATGTTCAAATATATCAACTTGCACATAGAATAGGGTGAGACAAGTGAAAGAACTGCCACCAACTAATTTGCCCAGAATACAGATATTGTCTAATTATATATGTATCTTCAGTTGTAAATGACAGCAATAATACTCCTGCTGCTTACTCACCACCAATTAACATGCACTCCTAGTATCAAGAGAACCTCATCCAAAGTTGGAGATAGGCAATTGATCATAACAATTGTACCTGTGATCATTAACATACATTGTCACTATAATAGGTTTTATTAGATGGCAACCCTCCAAAACAATCAACATTTGGATGCACTGTGGTTTTGGTTCTCTATTCATATCATGGTACTGAAGACAGTTTATTATTCTGGCTTGATCTTAAAAATGTATGAGTACCTCATTGCCCTCAGATCGTTGTCTATTCTTTTTATTTGTCTCTTAGTTCTCACTGCATCAGTAATAAATTAGGTTGTAGGACAGCAACAGCTTAAGCCATATGCCTTCAATTTATCTTTAACTTTCGCTTGCTGAGAACACCACCTGGTACTGCCAAGTGTACACTTTTTTCTCTCAGTAAGGCTATCAATCTTGAAGCTATCAGAGCTAGGTCTGTTAAATTTGTGCTGATTTGAAGCAGTATTGTGATATATGTCCTGTGGGCTTTTGGGGCTGTGTTTCACCTATTTTTTTATTTATTTTTTCATCAAAGTGTGCTAAAGCATTTTTACATCTTAGACGCGTATCATTGGTTGAAATAGGAATACTTATATCTTTGATTTTGTCAAAATTATTAAACAAAGGACAATATAGAGCTTAATTAGGACAGAGCTCACTAAAGATCGTTTGAAGCATGACACTGGTAAAGTAAGCAGTGCTTTGTCACATAGAATATACATTTTTGGCTACTATTTGGTGGCTGGAGTGGTGGTCGTAGGGGAGAATAAGTTAACATATTTAAATAAAATAATTAGCATTATAATGGGTTTGTGAAATGTTACAATTTTCCCCTTTTATGGTTGTTTCCTTGTGTTCATTAATTAATTAGCTCACAACTTTGCATTTGCTGCCCTGATGTGGAGAGTACTAGAGTGATGTAGCAACGAATGTACAGTAAGTTCTTAAGCACTGGTAGCTAGACTGGACTTCCACCCTAGGGGAAAAAATGCGGTGAAAATAATGAATACTGTCAGATAAACCAGGGCATGACAAAGCCCACACATGGGACACATGCCTACTGTTGGCTACTTTTCTTTTTTTTGTCTTACATAGGTCTCACTTACTTTAGTTTAGCTCCTAAATTCGTCTATTTGTCCCCTAAAGTCTATAAATGTATGTCGAAGCCTGCAGAAAGTATACTATGTCTTGAATATATGAGTCCTGCCGGTCCTTGGGTTATTTTCAATTCAGTGTGTCAGATCTGGATATCACTGAAAATGTTTTGAATGTCCAATGCACCAAACGAGGGTGCGAAAACTGTGATGATTGGAGTCATGGGATAGGCTTAGAACCACAAGTTATGTTGCACTATGGGAAGAGTAATCTGAGATACAGCCGGCAAACAGGATAACTCTTCTAAAGAGAAAGTCGTTCCCTTTATGCATTGTTGACGTAAGAAGTAAAAGGTTTTAAGAGTAGGCACTCAATCAAAATAATTATTGTATGTAAGGGCATGGTACAAAGTAAATTAAAACAAATCAGCCAGGCACTCAAAAATCTATGTGCTATAAGCCATTAAATAACCAGTTAACCTAAAAAGTTGGGACTATGCAAGCACCCCAAACAGCCAGGACAAACAATGATCCATATTTAAAGGAACTCTAAACGTTATATTTCACTTGCGCTTCTAATACAGAAGCACAAGTGAAATGTTAGTTATTCCTAGAGTGATGATTAACTGCCAAATACTTTTGATCCTCTGATCAGATGTGAGACACAACAGAGTGTAAACCTGTGTGTATCAATTAAGAGGATTCAAGGAAGGAAGGAAGGGTTAAAAAATGGTTCAATTTAATTCCTTTAATAAAATAAGAAAAAATAAAAAAGTGACCAAAGACAAAATATTTCTGTGATGCAATGATAAAAATGTTTTATATATTAACTGCTCAGATCAATGATCCCCCTATCCTGTTACTGAACTAATCAAAAGGATAACTGCTGAACTAAGAATTGTGATATTACATTATTATTGTATCTACTATCCACACAGTTTGGGGTTTTCAACCTGTAAATCCAATTCCTTTCCAGAAGTTCAGACCAGATACACATGGGTAATCAGATCTACCTGGTTTTCAGGCTTTTTTCATGTTTCTCATGATTAGTTCTGATGGGAATATTTTTAAAATGTTTTTAAATATTCATCCAGAGCACAATTGCAAGCCATTTGCCTATATCTAATGCAACCAAAGCACAGTTCCAGGCCAGTTACCTAAACACTTACAACCAACCTACAGTGTTAGGCCATATACATATAGTAGCCAAAGAGTCTTGAATAGAGTTGAGCGGACACCTGGATGTTCGGGTTCGGCAGGTTCGTCCGAACTTCGGAAAAAATGTCCGGGTCCGTGCTCAAACTTGACCCCGAACTTGACCCCGAACCCCATTGAAGTCAAGGGGACACGAACTTTTGGCCACTAAAATGCCTCTAAAAAAGTCATGGAAAGGGCTAGAGGGCTGCAAAAGGAAGTAAAATGTGAGTAAGAGTAGGACAAGTGCCCTGCAAGCAAATGTGGACAGGGAAATAAGTTATAGTAAAATAGTAAATAGTAAAATTAGTAAAATTTACAGTTTTCTGAACTTTCGGCCACTAAAATGCCTCTAAAAAAGTCATGGAAAGGGCAAGCTTGACCCTGAACCCAAATCTCCGACATAGTGTCCCCCCACCCCTGAGCGGTGGGTGGGGACCCTAATAATAATAATGAGGGGGGACCTAGTGTCACTTACCACCCCCCAATAAAATAAAAAATTCCTACCTACCCCCCCTCACCCTAATAATAGTGAGGGGGGTGGGCAATAAGCTAACCTGTAAAAAAAAAAAAAAAAAAAAAAACAATTTTATACTTACCATTTGTGGTCTTCTTTCTTCATTCTTCTTTTTTCTTTCTTCAGGCCCAAAAAATGGCAAATAAAAAACCATAATACGCGCCGCAACTGTTAAAGAAATAAAAAAATAAAAAAAAAACCTGAGCGCAAAAAAAATAAACACTAGGTCCCCCCCTCATTCTTTTTAGGGTCCCCACCCGACGGCAATGGGTGGGGACCAGGGCGGGGGTGGGGGGGTATTTTACTGGTGACTGGGCAGCAATAGCTGTCCAGTCACTAGTCATTTTAAATTTAAGGCGATATTAATCGCTGAACCCCGAACTCCAACCCGGACATACAGTGGAATGTCCGTGTTCGGGTCCGGGGTACAAAAATCGTAGTGTTCGGTACGAACGCGAACTTTGCGGTTCGGGTTCGCTCAACACTAGTCTTGAACTCAACTTAATAAAATTCAGAAAAATTCCTCAACCCAGGTGCCATGTCACTGAAAATACAATTCAAAGGAAGTACACGCACTCACAGGAATAATGGAAAAAAAGTCATTTTTTTATACACATCGGTTATATGTACATCGACATTATGGTCACCATTAGGAAACTTTATCAAGCCAATCTTCTAGTTACACATAAAACACTTAAAAAATAAAATATAAAATACCTGTTTCTAACAACCCCTGTATGAATGATCCAATCAACACTGGAAGTAAAGGAAGAAAAATAAACAAACAGATCAAGAAAAAAATAATACACATAAAAAATAAGCAATAATCCAAAACATGTCAAACATAAATTTAAAATGATCAGAAAAATACAAAATTAAATCAAAATCTTATTACGCAAAAGGGGGAGAAAAATATAATAAAAAAAAACAACAACAAAACATCCACTTTTCACTGATGAGGTAGCAAAAAAGGAGCCAGAGTAAAATGTGCATTTAAGTACCTTGGTGCTGTAGTATTTTAAATTCTGATCCAATACGCTAATTTTAATAGAAGACTGATAACCTCCTTTTCCCTATATAGGTTAACTATGTTCTCATATATAACACAAACTCTTTTGTGCAAGTGATCCATTTAATTGCAAAAGGCTTCCCCTCATGAGTATGTTAAAATAACAGTGAATGGGATCAGCAAGCACTAAACGGTCACAAACAGTTGTTCCTCTTTTGTAGCAAAGTAGCGGTGGATCTTGCAACACTGTAGACAAAGTTCTGTCATTCTGTATGATGTTCCAGTTCGTTGAATGATCTTTTTAACTTCCTGGGAAGATGTGTGAACGCTTGTAGGAAATGCAGTATGTTTATTTACAAATTTACAAAGACGAGGGCTTTCTGAAGTCTCCTCTGCTCGTTGAAGTGCTGTCTGTACTATACTGTGAGAATAACCACTTGCGTACAATCTGTGAGCCTTTTCTTGTAATTCGAATTTACAAACCTCTAATTCTGAATTATTCCAGACCACCGGTAAAAATTGTGAGTAAGGCAAAGACCTCTTTGTTCTCTAGGATGCAAACTGGAGGCATGTAATATAGTGATTCAATCAGTGGACTTCCTAAATATGGAATACCCTGATTTTTCTTCAGATCTTAAAAGTTCTACATGAAGGTAATGTATTTGGTCTAAGTCAGCATTCATGGTTAAACAAACAATTACATCCAGCAAGTATAGCTCTGACACAAAGTCTACTAATGATTTATTATCAGAATTCCACAACAATAAAATATTGCCACCAAATCTGGTACTAAAAAATAATATTATTATCCCTAGCATTTTTTGGGGCACTTGGCGCACTGTCACCTTGTCATTTTTTGTATGTCATTTTGGGCAATTGCGGGGTATTTGCCAGACGGTTGCAGCTCGTGCATCACCTTAACCTATCATCCCACCACCAAATCGGGTATAAAAAAAAATAATATTATTGCCCTAGGATTGTAAGTGTTAGGGCCTTTACCAGGTCAGGTAGGCGTTTCAGTGCAGGAATAGAGGAGGTGTCTGGTTGCACGTTGTTATTCATTGTGCAGGGTGAGAACAGATAGAGAAACAAAGAAATAAGTACTGAAGCAGAGACAAAAGGGGACTTTAACAAGGGCCTGCAGAATAGGGAAGGGTTTTTAGTAGGAACTGACATATAATCAAAGACCTAAAGCAGGAACACCCTAGAGTGGGTGACTAAAGCAGCAGTGGACCCTTTAAAGGAGCAACTTGGCTGAAGTAATATATCCAAAAGGTCTCAGGAGATGCTGAAAAACATCCCCCGCCTGATTAATAAGCCTTTCAGGTTCTGTTTCACAGTTCCTGGTCAGGGTAGACATTTAAATGAGCTTTAACAGAGGATCAGGAACAGAAGAAGCAGCTCTCAAAAGTCAGGCATCCAACTTCAATGCAAAAACCCTGTTTGCAATAAACTGCAGGTATTTAACCCCTTAAGGTCAGACCATTTGAAACATTTTTATCCATTCTGGACAATGGCTATTTTAACATTTCTGTGCTGTTTGTGTTTTGCTGTAATTTTCTTCTTTGTAATTTGCTGTACCCACACAAATTATATAGTTATATAGTATCCTATAATATTATATAAAAAAAAAAAATGATAAAAAAACACAAGTTTCCTGACTTTTATTTGAAACATCTTCTCCTCATCGACAAAAGCAAACGGAAAACCCTGCTAAATAGATTCTACTATTTATCCTGAGTACAGGGATACCACCCATGCATAGGTTTGTCAGCTTTTTTTGGGGTTAAAGGGCCACATTTGAGACATGCGCTTTTTGGTTTTCCAACTTCAAATTTTGACATGCAGAAAACCTGCGCCCATGTCATATTTGAAGGCAGCCAGTGTATTTTACCCCATCAACCCATATATTTTTTTAAAGGTAGACACCCTTGGCTATTTCAAATGGTGGCATTTTAACACTTTCCATACACTAATTCTACCAACAGCCTGTGCCAGAGTTTGTGGTAGTCATCTTTTTGTGGTTTTATTTTCACATACATTGTAATTCAGACATAAATTTACAGATTTTGGTATGTGTCACTGCCAAACAACACCCCAATATGTGTTCATGCATAGGTTTGTCAGCTTGTTTGGGGGTTAAAAGGCCACATTTGAGAGGTGTGCTTTATTGATTTTCCAACTTGGAATCTTGACACGTATAGCAAGGAAGGGGTCAATAGCTCTTATAAGAGCCTTTATAGTACTGTACAAAAAATTAACCCCTAAAAATGCAATTACTTTTTTTAAAAGCCCTTGGGTCTCAAAATTTTGGAACATTTAATTTAATTTATTACAATTAAAAACTTATACCGTATTTGCTCGATTTATAAGACTTTTTTTTCAGAAAAAAATTTCTGAAAAAACTACCTTATATTCAAGGTCGTCTTATAGTCTGACCTCAAATCAAGGTCAGACTATAAGACAGGGATCCAGGTCCCCCGCACAGCTGCAGGGGACCTGGATCCCCCTCATTAACAGTCGGTGGAGGCGCAGACATCCTCCACTGCTGTCCGGCATGTCTGTCGGGACTTCTATGATGAAGCTGGGTCTTTCCGGCTTCATCATAAAAGTTCCAGCGGAAGTGCCAGGAAGCAGTGGAGGATGTCTGAGCGTATCGTGCAGACATCCTCCGGCTGCCTCCACTAGGCACCAGGAGATTTGGGCAGCCGGGGGTCATAATAGACGGAAGTGTCAGGCTGCATGGAGGATGTCCCGACATATCTTGCAGACATCCCCCGGCTGCCCCCACTAGCCACCAGGGAAAGTGAGACAAGGTGTGGGGGGGGGGGGGGGAGAGAGAGACAAGGGGAGGGGGGAGGGAGAGAGAGACAGCGTTTGGAGGGGGGAGAGAGACAACGTTTAGGGGGAGAGATTTTTTTTCCCTATAGGGTAGTCTTATATTCAAGCTTTTAGTTTTTTCCTGAAGGAATAATAAAAGTTTGGGGGGTTGTCTTATCAGGGTCATCTTATATTAGCGTAAATACGGTATTATACATATCTGTCTCTATCCCTCACTTAAACTCAAGTGATGAGAGGAAGTCAGATCCATATGGGTCAGAACAATATTAACCAATATTGATCTGACCAGGCGAATGGTGATGCTCATCTGAGCAATCTTCAAGCTGCCTTTGCCACTGATCGGCTCTTATTGATCGGTATACACGCGTTCAGACAGCTTCAAAGGGAATACACATAATCCCCTATTAGGTATAATTAACCCCTAGCGATAGCAAAAAAAAATCCTTCTGCGGCCAGATCGCTCCATATGCTGAAGGCAAACACTGGAAACGTCTTTTATAAAAGCCCTTGGGTCTCAATTTTATTAAATATATTATTATTAAAAACTTACAGCTCTGTCTGTCTCCCTCACTAAAACTCAAGTGAGGAGAGGGAGGCAGATCTACACGGGTCAGGTCAATATTTACAAATATTGATCTGACCAGGCGAATGGTGATGCTCATATGAGCAATCACCATACCATCTTTTCCACTGATCAGCTGGTATATTTAAACTGTAGTGGGTGTAATAAAAAAAATTAAAAAGATTATTAAAAATGCTTCTGCAGATTGCTGCATTTGCGCCAGTTCGCAATGATGTGGACCAATTGTGTAAAGGCTGGTGATGTCCATCGTCACCAACAAGACTTGGGTATCAGGTAGATGGGTTTGTTTGAATCTTGTGAATTTATCTGGAGTAGCTCTGTCCGATAGGTATAGCAAGTGATTCAAACGTCCATCAACTCATTTTTTGTTACCTCGTCAGTGAAAAGTGGACATCATTTTGGTTTTTGTTTGTTTTATAAATGTTTTCTTTTTTCTCTCCTGCTTTTATGTAATATATTTTTTGTTTAATTTCTTTAAAAAAAATATCAATAATTTTTCATTTTTGTTTGACTTTTTTTGATTATTCTTTTCTTTAATCATTTTTTTTTATCTGTTTGTGTTCTGTACCTTCATTTTCTTCCTTTGGCTTTAAGGAATCTATCTATGCATTAGCGCATGAGTTTGGTAACTATGGTGATGTGCAAGTGGAGTAGGATCTAGTGCGCATTTCTGTCAGGAAGCTTCTGTAAGTTTAATTTTAAACCTTTACTTCTGGTGTGGATTGGATTAATCACACTGGTGTGGTGAGTAGAGTTGAGCGGACACCTGGATGTTCGGGTTCGAGAAAACTTTGGAAAAAGTCCGGGTCCGTGCTCAAACTTGACCCCGGACTTGACCTCGAACACGGACCCTATTGAAGTCAATGGGGACACGGACTTTTGGCCACTAAAATCCCTCTAAAAAAGTCATGGAGAGGGCTGCAAAAGGAATTAAAATGTGGGTAAGAGTAGGACAAGTGCCCTGCAAGCAAATGTGGATAGGGAAATAACTTAAAATAACATAAAATACATGCAAATTAAAAATATAGCTGAGCCATAAAATAGCACTAGATGGAATCTTTGATTTTAGCTTTGGAAGAACATAAATCTAAATCTAAAGCATGGCTGCCAGGAGGATCAACAGAATTATCCATCTGAGAGAGGGTTGGAGTGCAGGGTATTCTCTTTCAGTTTATCCTAAGTGACCCATAGGTTGAGGAGGCGTTGACCATGGCGGTGTAGGTGGAAGCAGCGGAGGAGGAGGTAGCCAGAATTTTTCAAAGTGCGCTGTAAGCACAGTATTGGACAGTTCTATTTGACTCTCAGATATGAAGTGCACCGCAAGACACAAATGTACTGTTTAGCACCCAAAACTATTAGAATTTTTCAAAGTGCCCTGTAAGCACAGTATTTGACGGTTCTATTTGACTCTCAGATATAATAAATGTAATGCTATTGCTATTCTATAAACCGAAATAGAGTCCCCATTCATAAGAATAGGTCAATTGACCTATGCTTATGAATGGGGACTCTATTTCGGTTTATAGAATAGCAATAGCATTACATGTATTCCATAAACCGAAAGTCTATAAACCGAAAGACTTTCATTTTATAGAATACATGTAATGCTATTGCTTTTCTATAAAAAGAAAGTCTATAAACCGAATGTCGTTCGGTTTATAGACTTTCGGTTTATAGAATAGCCAATAGCATTACAGGTATTCTATAAACCGAAAGTCTATAAACCGAATGTGTTTCGGTTTATAGACTTTCGGCTTATAGAATACATGTAATGCTATTGGCTATTCTATAAACCGAAAGTCTATAAACCGAATGACTTTCGGTTTAACCCCTTAGTGACCGAGTGCTATGTTACATTTGACGTGCCTTGAAGACCAGAATTCCATTTTTTTTGTCATACGTTTACTGAACTGTGAATTTCTTTCTTTGTGTTCAGTCCACCCACACAAATTATATATCATTTTTTAACGGATAGGGCTTTCATTTGATACTATTATTTTCATCATATGATATAATTTACTATTAAAAAAATATAAAATATGATGAAAATATGCCATAAATCTGATTTTTTTTTTTACACAATTACAAATGGTAAAAAAAGACCCCGTCTATATATTTATACTATTTGTCCTGAGTTTAGTAATATCAATGTTTCCTTGTTTGTCTATGTTTTATTTCACGTAATAGGGCAATAAACAATATTAGTGTTTTCTAACCATTTTCTTCTACAGTGATTTTTTTAACCCGAACCCTAAATTTACCCCAACTCTAAATTTAACCTAACCCTAAATTGACCCCCACCCCTTAATCTAACCCTTGTAATCATCCGAACCCCCGTTTAACCCTAATTATTACCCTATTTGTGACCCTAACCCTAGATCTAGGTTCAGTAGATCAAGGGTTAGCTTTTTCCATTTATTTATTTATTTAATTTTCTATTTTTTTACTGTAATACCGTCTAACTGCCTGTAGGGGCAGTCAAGTAGCGGTTTCAGAGCGACGGAAGAGATTTTTTTTTTCTCTCTTCCGTCGCTCTCCTCTGGGCACGCTGTATCGGAGGAGCATGCTCCTCCGAAACAGCACACACCCGTGATCGCGGTGCCCAGGGGGGAACAGAATGTGTTGCATGATGCCTCGATAGAGGCATCATTGCAACACTTTAACACACATAGGCAGTGATCAGCTTTCACTGCCTATGTGTGTTAACGCTCATACGATCACATTCGCGGTGATCGTATGCGCGTGGGGGGGTCGAGGGGGGGCTGAAAGCCGTCTCAGAGGCTGCTTCGGATCCGAAGCAGCCTCTGAGAGTAGCTACAGACATGTAGTGTTGCGCTAAGGAGCGCAACACTACATGGAAACGGAGGACGTATATATACGTCCTCATGGTCCTTAAGGACCATGCTTTTCAGGACGTATATATACGTCCATATGCTTTAAGGGGTTAAAGACTTTTGGTTTATAGCCGAACCTCGAACTCCAACACGGACATACAGTGAAATGTCCGGGTTCGGGTTCGTGGCACGGACACCGTAATGTCCGATACGAACCCGAATAGTGCGGTCCGGGTTCGCTCAACACTAGTGGTGAGTAACTGGTATTTTATCTTTTATTATTTAAGTGTGTTTTGTGTGACTTGAAGGTGTTCTTGATAAAGGTTCTAAAGGGGACTGAACGATTGATGTACATATAACCGATGTGTATATAAAATTAACTTTTTTCCTGTAAGTGGTTGGATCGTTATATATCAAGCCTCCCAATTGTCCTTCTTTGCAAATGACAGTCCTAGATTTGAGGCTCTGTCCTGCCAAACTCTACCTCTGTCCCGCTTTTTGGGACAGTGCTAGAGTTCATTGGAATTCAGGACTGCAATCCTGCAGGTCCAGTTTCATTCTCCAGTACCATGGAGAGTAGTGCTGTCAGTTTGAGTGACAGCGCCACCATGCATGCCCAGTTAAGAGACAGTTTAAATGACAGTGCCACTGCACGGTAGTTTGAGCACCGTAATATGGGCACTCGACCAAGCACCGTCCTCCGATGTCCTGATTCACTGGTGGAGATCTGTATATGGAAAATGTATGTGTGTAATTTCTCAATTGAACTATTATGTAAAGTTTTACCATATCAGGAAACGACGATAAGAGCAAACCTTCTTAGTGCTTAAAACGTGCTTTCTTTTACAGATACAGAACGCCTTTATACAGTGGTATTCGAGGAAATCTGTAACCGTTTTGGAAAAAAATACACATGGGATGTGAAATCTTTAGTAATGGGTGAAAAGGCATTGCCAGCAGCTCAGATTATTCGTGATGTCCTTGATCTACCTATTACTGCTCAAGAATTATTGAATGAAAGCCAGATTAAGCAAGAACAGATATTTCCTAATGCATCCTTAATGCCAGGTAAATATATATATTTTATTGTGAAAACATTCAAAAGACCTGAAATGTATGCTAACTAAAGTAAATGTGTTATTCATTATATGGTAAAATGTATGTTACAAATGTACATTATAGATCCATTGAAGAGGGATTAAACCAGGGGTCAAGTCCTGGGAAAAAAAAGTGTGGGAACTCACCCAAGATCCACTGCCACCACCCCCACCCCCCCAAAAAATGATATATTTTGCCAAAAATTCAGTGCAACGTTTATTGTAAAGTGCCAGTTTACAACAACTGCAAAATTCACATGCAATAAACAAATATATATAGAACAGTTGAAACAAATAAATTAGCTATGCCAGGATTTTGCCCCTCAATGCCAGGATTTTGCCCCTCTATATTCCAGGAATTTGCCCCTCTATGCCAGGATTTTGCCCCTCTATATGCCAGGATTTTGCCCCTCTATGCCAGGATTATGCCACTCTATATGCCAGGATTTTGCCCCTCTATCCCAGGATTCTGCCACTCTATATGCCAGGATTTTGCCCCTCTATATGCCAGGATTTTGCCACTCAATAGACCAGGATTTTGCCATCTAGTGGATGCGGCTGCCGAAAAAAAAAAAAAGGAGGCAGCTGCCCTGGTCCTGCAGGAGCAAAGGGAACGTCGTTCCTGCCATGAAAAAAGTGCAGGAACGCCGTTCCCACGCGTTCCTGCAGGACTCGAGCCCTGGATTAAACCCTAAAAATAAAACAAATAGCCATAATATAGTTTTTTCCTTGTCTAATGTGCTGAAACAAACAACTTACCAATGAATCTTCAGCATGTTTTGTTCCCTCATCTACTACAGTGCTGACATATTGCGTAAAGTGTCAATTTACTGTCATTCTTCCTAACTGTTCACATGCATTCACATTCACGTTTACTTCACTGTCATCCTTCTATCTTTTAAATATATGTGTTTGCATTTTTATTCTCATTCAAAAATGCATTCCTCAATCACAGTTTACATGATTGACACACCACTAGGACCATCTCAGTAAAGCACTAGATAAAAAGAATATTTATTTTGGGACAAAGACAATGCAAAATATTTAGTATTAAAAAGGTTTAGTCCCTTTTTTAAATTAGCAACTCAGATGCAAATATAATAGAACCATACTGACTACATTTCTGTTGTATGTATGTATGTTTGTATGTATGTATGTATGTATGTGTATGAATATGAATACCTTAATATGTTTTCTTTAAAATTGGTATTCTAATGAAATTGAGAAAAATGGTAACAGGTTAAATCTAATAATACATGTACAATGCGTAAGCTAAACAATATCAACACCAAAAAAGTATTTTTACTTAAGAATTACTAGATCACAATACAGCTGTGAAGGTGAGTCATAATAGGTTGATTGCGAGTGCCTGAACTGCAGGTGCATACATCACAAAAACTGCCAACTTACTTAAGGTCGAATGCAGCAGTCTGAAAAATCAGCATATGCCTAACATGGACAAACTGTTCCCATATTCCAAGACAAACATATCCTATACACAGTGTTCAAGAGTGGTGCCATAAACAACCAGGATTAAGTGAAACATCTTCCAAATTTTCCCTAATCATTGGTTCTAAACTTCATCAAACCTTTACAACAAATTATGAAGTAGATTTCTATCCTTTTCATAATTTAATGAACTGGATGCTTTTCATCTTGAAGAATGGTAGTGTATCCCTTGACAATACAGTTCAGGACTTGTATGACAATATTCATTAATGCAGGCCTTGGAAAATACTAGGAGGCAAAAACTATTTAGACAGGGTCTTTTTTTAATGATTGTATTTGTGTAAATTGTATTTTAGGTCAAAGTTAGAAAAAGTGTTTTTTGTTTTGTTTTTTTCCCCATAATATTTTATGCTATTTTTTTGTAGTAAATTATAAGGTATGATGAACATAATGGTATCTAGCGAAAGCCCTTCTTATGACAATAAAAACATATAATTTGTGTGGGTACAGTAAGTGAGAAAGAAGAACATTTTCAGTTAAACACAAACACCCCAGAAATGTAAAAACAGCCCTTTCCACCAAGGGAAAGTCAAGGTCAAAATGTCTTGTCACTAAGAGGTTCATGTAGTTCTAAATGTCCTTGATATAGCTATATTGTTCGGTCCAACAGATTGCTTAGGAGAGTGAAAACAGACAATGTAATGGGACTGGTGTGGGTGCAAGTTCAAAGAGAAAAGGAGAGTGATGGTACCACAGATCTTAAATAATACAAGAGCAATTTTAATGATATAAATACAATATAAAACATGTACACACTAAAATTAATAAAGCGATCATTAAAATCATATACGTATACAGATTGAATTTTTGATCAATCAACTGTGACCATAGCAGGAGCGAACCTGATTGCAGAGACACTAATTGCCACAGGTTATAGCAGACATCCCTATAATATTGGGTGAAAGACACCTGACACGTTTTGCCACGTGGGGTTCTTCAGAGGTGATGGAGATGTAGACATGGTCTACAGTGTGCTCTAAATTGTGTTAATCATGGTATTCTAATATATACAAATTAGGGTATTTATTTGGATTTCAGAGTTGGTGAAACAAGATAATAGCTTTCTCTGATTTTAATGAGAGGTGTATTATATGTCTTAGTAACGTTTTGATGAGAGGATTACTAGAGAATATGTGTTAAAACCGGCAAAGAATACAAGCTGTTAGCCCATGCTATATAAAAAAAAAAAAGGGGGCAGCAAGCTGTTAAAAGGTCTTTAAAAATATAGGAAGCAATGGCCATTTGAAATATTTCTGGCATTTAATTATCTTAGATTTGCCTTCAGCGGTTTAAGTACCACCACTGGTCTAGTATTTGAAGACTATGCAATTATGTTCAATAAGTGATCCCTGTAAACTAAATGCCAGTTGGTGTGTGTGTGATCCTTTTGTAATAGGTTTGATAAGTATTTCCACACATCATAGATGTCCTGGTGCCCGGTGGTCCACATCTGGCCTCAAAGCTTAATTTTGTAGCCCCATCCAAAAGGGCAAGTCAAATGAAGTGCATTTCGTTATTATTTCGGTAAACTTAATTTGCAAATTCACTATTCTCTAGGCAGCTTTGTTTCTTCAAGTTTCTTCAACTATGCCACTTAAATGATTAGTAGTTTATAACCTTGTGGGCTTCTCTTCAAACCCAAACAAATTTTTCTATGGTCCTCATCATAATTACACTAGATTACGCAAAGCTGAATCCCGCTGCAATTTCCTACAACACATGGCATGGTACCATGATGAGCTGTTAACTGAAGAACATTCTATGCGGTACTAGCATCTTTTGGAACCTGTAGGAATTAGGATTGCATAGAATGTGCTAGCTTCGTGAAGGGGTTAACACAAATTCCTTCATGTCACAAGTAAATTAAAAAATGCAGCAATGTTTTAGACAATAATATTTTATAGCTTACACTCCGTTTTACTGCTGTTTAACAATTAACAAATTGGAATATAGGTTTTATCCAAGTGTTTTTTCTTCTATATTATGCACTTACTCTTAAAATACACTTTTCAAATAAAATCATAGGCAATAGTTTATTACCTCACAGCTGTGCTCTAATTGCCAGTGGACTAATTTGCATCAACAACTGCCAAAGTGCTTTTAAATTAAAATGCTGTGCAGCATTGTTAATTATTTTTCTTTATCTATAAACTTGTTTCCATCATAATCATGCTTTTTAACAATTTAAGGACCACTATAGCTAATCTATCATTTTTATTTTGTAATTTTCTATTTCTGTTGTTATGAAATAAATGCAAAGCAAATAAAAACAAATTTGTGCACAGCTAATGCTATTTCAGAATAATGTGATCATCTCAGCATGAATAAGCATATCTTGTTATCTCTCATAACATAGCCTAATGATTTTTGAATACCTCCCAACAGGACCCATAAACAACCGGGTGCTGAGGGGTGTGGCTTGGGAGGCTGAAAGGGCCCTTTACCTTACCTCTGCTGTTGATTCCAAAGAAAGGGGAAAAAGTTATGAAATTATTTAGAATTTTACCTCATGGGTTAAATATGTGTACCCATGCAGATGTAAGTTTTCATTTTATAGTTCTTCTCTGCACCTTTTCCAGTTCCATAAAGTCCTATTTAGAACCATTGCCAATAATCGCACTGCATATTTGTGGTATTGTTTTACCATTGACTTTTAAAGAGGCAAGATTATATCATCCTCCCAGGAGTCAAAAATCAGTTTTAATGCCAATATCCTGTAGCTGCTGATTAACATTTGCACACATTTGTTAAGTCTGTTGACTACAGTTTTTCTTAACTCTTTCTCATTAATAGATTTCAAAACACCCTAAAGGTAACCATCATCAACAAATACTAAGGCTCTCTAGTTAACACACCCTCCTACTATCGCCAGGAGGGGGTGTACCGAAAGACCTAAATACAATCATAAATTGATGGATAGCATAAAAAAAAAACAGACACCTCCTAGAGATCTGTTATAGGCAATAATTTAAAAAGATAAAATTATAAATTTATTATGGTCTGTCAGAAAAAGGGCAGTGAGATCAATGCATATTGTAAGCAAAAATATATCTGTACAAATGCACAATATAATAACATGCAAAATATAAAAACACAATAGAAAACATCTACATACACTTCAATCCTGCAAATAATGGGCAAAACATTCAGAGTGACACAAAGCCCCCCCCCCCCCCAAAAAAAATAGAGACTATGAGAATTCCCCTAAAATCTCTATAGTGCTGTGCGTCCACAGCGAACCACAAAACGAATATGGCCAATACATATAGATAAGGGGAACCGCTACCTAACCTGTTGAAAAAAGCAGAATAAAGCAGGTTATTGCTCCAAAGGGACAGGTGGAAATGTCCTGAAATGAATAGCCCCGTAGCAAGCAGATATATCAGCCATTGGATTTGAAAAAAATGGAATGGTAGTAAATAAATCCTGCACATTTAACATGTAATCAGGCACCAACAATAGGTATGGACCCACTTCATCATCATATCACCCTCCATTAGGGGGGAAAAGGGTAGGTTGTCCCACTGAGTGCTTAAATGACTGTGACTCATAAATCCCAGGCTCTTAGGTTTTTAGGGAATTTGTATAGTCTCAAAACTCACAGCTCTGAAAGTCCAGTTCACCAGACAGAAAGAAACTTAAGGGTAAAGGGACTATGTCCTCCAACCTACCCATATGCCACTCCTCCATCCAAGACCTTTTGACCCCTTCGGAGCCGAGCTCAACACGAGCCGTAACCGACAGCACTCCAGGTAGCAACTCCGCCCACAGGATTGAAATACAAAAAACAATATCAGTTATCTTTTTGTGACCGACAATAATAAATGTATGCTTTTTTTATCTTTGAAAATTATTTGCAGCTCTCATGTTTCACGATAACTATAATAGACCTCTAGGAGGTCTGCTTTACTTAGACATCATTAATAGATTTCGCCAAGGAAATAGTTGATGGTATGGCTTAAACATATTAAGAGTAATTGCTGAACTGACAATTGAAAAAAATCAGGCATTAGTAGGCAAATTAAAAACAAATCTCAATCCTGCCTATTTTCCCCAACTCAACTGTAAGTTTTGGGCAGTTTACTTGTCGTTTCAGCCTTATGGAATTCCAGTGAAATAATGACATTTTCTCAGTTTTCTTAGCCTTCAAATACTGCACTTGTATCTTATTTTTAACAAAGACCATACATAATGTCAGTTGGTTAAATTATGTGCTTTGTTTTTTGTTTCATATGAGCAGAATTTAAAATGAACCATTTCTTTCTGTTTTAAAACATGTCACTTTTTTCACACCTCAGGGAAAATAAAAATGTAGGTTGACAAAGGTAGTGCAGCTTCAAATGCTGTACATATATAAAATGATGCCATGTTGTATATAAAACACAAAAATTGCAGGGGCAGAGGTAGCACCTGGACATGTTGGTCGCATTTCAGCAGAGCTCTACTGAACTAACAATCAACAGTTTTTTAACTGACTTTAAAGTAAGATGGGAAAGCAAAATATGGCTTCAGACATGCCTAAGAAGAAGACCAAACCGGCAGCCCACCAAGTACTTGTAAAAGAGTACTTTGAAGTGAGACCTACAGCAAATAGGTGGAAGGGTTGCCTCCCATCAACAAGAGATTCCAAAAGCATGTGATGTATACATACAGATATATAGATACAGGAATCCTACATTTACTCGCTCCAACAACAAGTCAAGGAAATGGACAATAGGAGATAGAAGAATTACATTTGGGTCAGGAGCCTTCCTGAAACAGTGGCTGATGAAAACTTAGAACATCTCATTTAGGAAATGTTATGTTATACATAACATTACACCAACAGAATTGGTCATGCATCACTCCAAAGAGCCGTCGCATGAGCAGGGCTCCACACATGTGGGTCTATCATGAAAGTAAAAAACTAGTCACAGAAGCACATTTAAGACCCAAGCCTACTAGAGAAACCAGTAACATGAATATTGGAATTTCCACATAATTTTTACTTTATCAGTACTGGAACAGCTGCACACATGATGAAAGACACAACCAAGATGTATCAAACTGAAATCTGTAAATGGAAAGAGAAAAGGATTAACACAATTATTATAATTTTTAATAATATGCAGGACGGGCATACATACAATAGCAAATAAATGGTGACCGGTCCAATTCCCTATTAAGACACTTGGGTGTTAGGCTCTTCAATTCACAGATCCACCATGCTTCTCTTTAAAATACTTTCTCTATTACCTCCCTGTTTGAAACTAGGAATCTGCTCAATCATTCGAAACCATAGATCTCCTAGTTTAATTTTAAATTAATAAAAATTAGCAGGTACGGGTTTCTCTAGTCCTTTTGTTTGGATGGTGGACTTTTGCTTAGAGAAGCGCTGTTTCATGTTCTGTATGGTCTCCCCTTTTTACATCAATCCACAGGGACACGTTAGTGTATATACAACAAAGGAGGTATCACATGTCATATATGATTTAATCTCATACCACTTATCTCTAAAGTGGTAGTTTAAATCTATCACTTTTCAGGATGCTATAACAAGCTACACAGTTCAAACATGGAAAGCTTCCCAATCTCTTTGAGCATAAAAATGCTCTGTAGTTTTAGTCCTCAAAGGAGGCAATTCAGCATGAACCAACGGGTACTACACTTGTAAGCCATCAAGGCAACATCCTGGAACTCCTTAACATTAGAGTATGAATCTGAAAGAATATGTCAATGTTTCCTAAGGATTTGAGAAATTCTCTTACTATGGGTCCCATAACGTGAAGCAAACACTAATCTATTCTGTGCTGGTCTGGTCCTCTTATTTAGTAGATCATATCTTTGTATTTTGCTCACCATATGGTAAGTATCTCTCAGTAGGCCAACTGGGTAATCTCTATCTGAAAATGTATTACACATCTCTCGAAGTGTCATGGCAGCGCCGTTGCACTGCTGATGACACCCTCCCCACCAACCTCCTTACCTTCTCAGAACTATTCGGAGTTCTGTCTTACCGTCCTCCAGGTCTTCTGCACGGATGTCCAGCCAGGCAAGCGTGCTCCGTCAGCTGGTCTCTGACAGCAGATCTCCAGGTTGGTGTACTGCGCATGCCTAGCTTTTGCGCATGCGGAGTTCTGTTTTTAGCTTTCTGACCTTAAAGGGCCAAAAAGTTACCTTTTCTTCTATGATTCCTCATTGGTTGATTGCTTGGTAGGAGGGTTATTTAAAACTCCTTGGTGCACTTTTTCCTTGCCTGAAAAAATGCTCCTAGCCGTTTCTACCATTCCCATATTGACTCTGGTTGCTGATTTTGCCTGTATTTTGACTCTGCCTGACTGCTGCCTGCCTAGACCCTTTGCCTGTTTTCTGTCTCCGATTGTTTTGCTGCCGGCCTCGATCCCTGCTTGTCGACCATTCTTCCTCCTCGTCCTCCTGTACTTTCGCCTTGGTATTTCCTCTGTCAGTTCATTGTTCCTGGTTGCGTTTCGTTATCCTAGCAAGTGTGAGTGCAAAATTACTGGGGGAAGGAAACCTGAGGCTCAACCGTATGGTGGAATTCCTTCAGGCCAAAGAATTCTGTTCATTTGCCTGGGTCCGCTACATATTCCAAATCTAACTCTGCACAGTGGTTCCAGCTCCGCATCAACCCTAACACTAAGCGGTCTTTTATCTTGTCATCTGAAATTGGATCTCAGGCAAAAAGTAGTTTAATGCACTTATAAACCCTTGTAAGGGCTCCAATGCCCCCCCCCCCCCCCCCCAAAAAAAAAAAAAAAAAAAAAAAAAATCATACTGTCAATGTATGTATCCAACTGTCAGGCATATCATTTAAACTAATTATGTTAATACACAAATTCTTCCTTGAATGAGCTAATACAGATGCCTGCATATGTAGGGGCCCATTGCTGTATTATCTCCTATCTGGGCATACAATTCCGGATTGCAATTGAAATATGTAAAAGATAGGAATCTTAAAGGGGTCTCATCGTTTTCCCTTGCTGCCATCTCCATACATTTTTAGATTAGGGATAGACGTGTACAGACTGAAGATATCCAGTGTAACCAATATATAATTATTATCAATAGGACACCCATCTAGCTTGTTCAACAATTTGGTAGTATCTAGAAAATATGACTGAACACATGTATGATATGGGCAGAAGACTTGGTCCAGGAAGATGAATAATGCACTCAATAAAGTATCAATACCAGCTATATTGAGGTGACCAGGTGGTTGTAATAATGATTTATAGACTTTTGGCACAGTATATAGTACTGGTGTTAATGGATAATCTTTGGAAATAAATATTTAAAGGTCATAATCAATTATACCATTTTGGCAAGCTTGCTAAAGTACCTTATCAATCCTATTCTTAATCCTGGGGAGGGGGTCACATTCTAGTTTACAGTAGGTCTCCACATCATTTAACTGGCTCATTATCTCTGTACCAGTTCTGTATAACTAAAGAACCCCCCTTGGGCAGCTAACACATCAATAAATAAATGTTTAACAGGTTATTTACTAGGTAATTTTAGAGAAACATACCTTTATTTTAGAAATTTAAAATTACATTATTTTTCTCTAAAGCACCTAGTAAAGAACCTGCTAGACCTGAGAAGAATTCATGATTCTTAAATGTAATTTGTTACTAGTTTTTCACTTTCATCATTGACCCATGTGTGTTGCCAATTTCTACCTTTACTTTGTCACTTTAGATACGGATATGAGATGATGATATGACTCTGACACTTTAAATATGCTTATTTTGATTGAATTGATTAATTACATTAGAGTGTATAAAATCACTGCTGTGCACATATGGCTTGAAAAAGACAGGTCGAAATGTTGCCACTGGCATTTGTGGAATAAATATTACTCTCACCTTTACAGAGTGCTGATAATCTTTTATTATTTTATTCCATTGGGGACCGGAGTCCCTGACTGAAGTGGAAAGATTATTCAGACCACACAGAGCTAGAGGAGCCGCATTTTCTCCTCCCTGTGACATCTTATATAGTCTGCATTAACTGGCTGACCGGGAAGCTATTCTCTCATCTTGCCAAAAAATCAATCCTATGCAAATTCAAGCTAATAAGATCCTGTTATATGCCAACCTGTAAAACAATATTTTGCAGGCTTACAGGGCACACAAATCCAACACAGCAGCCTTGAGGCTGAGATCACATTTCTCCCTTTGCCATACATGTTAAAAACAATAACCAAATCCACGTGCTCAGTCACCCAAAAGAACTCCCAGTGTTCCTTAGTGGCCTGGGTTTACCAAATATCCAGTGCTTGAATGGTTACATCTAGCCTCATACCCAGGTCCATGGACACACTGTACTGAATGTTCCCCAAGCTCAATAGAAGCATTTCACATTATATACTGACATCTTTATGACCCAGTATTGTGAATTTGGCCCACTATGCCAGAACACATGCCCTCAAACACCCTTACTGTATATGCCTCATGTTTGCTGCCTTCAATGGCCCTGCAAGACCCCGGATGACCGAAAAAACCTCACTAGTCATAATTGGCACAGAAAGGGTCCTCGACAGTTGCTATACAGCTACAGATACTAACATATTGTATACATCAACACTGTGACTCCTCAGGACACAGACCTGAACTTTTCTATGAACTAGACATTACTTTACAAATGCCACTAACCTTCGTTTGAATCTCCCACATGAGGAATAGAACTTGGGCTCCCAATTTACCTGATCCTTTTTTGAAGAGGCATGGAACTCCTACCCCATCGCCGGTGAAGCGGATGACATACAAAAGTGATGATGACTATTAACCTTATCCAGGGCATGGCAGACAGAACCGGGAATAGCCTCCTATTATGGTCATAATGAGTTTAGTGCTAGTCTGCAGCTTTACTGTTCTCTCACCAAATTTTTTATCTCCATTTAACAAATAGTACAGTATTTTTCCCTTGGATGTTGGTTGCTTTCCTCTAGGGAACTCCAGTCTGTCCTTTGTGTAGGCAGACTTGGAATTTAGTCATTATTCTGACCTATATGGCCCCTTTTTTTGGCAACATATTTTTTGTGCCAGTGGTTACCATGCTAATGGTATATTCCTGAATTGCATGATTTATTATATTCTCCCACATAGACGGACTAATTACTATCCACAATAAATAATATTTAAAATGATTAAAACAGCACATTATATATTCCCAAACGGATCTTGAGAAGTTGAAATGCAATTTAACAATTTTTCTTTATGAATTTAAATATGTGTATGTGCAAGTCAGCTTGAAACGCATGTGTAGGAAGTAGAGTTAAAATGGAATCTTGTCATGTGTGCAAATTATACATTATTCTGGAAGAGAACATGTGATAAGTAGTGTTGAGCGATCCCGGACTGCACTATTCGGGTTCGTACCGGACATTACGGTGTCCGTGCCCCGAACCCGGACATTTCACTGTATGTCCGTGTTGGCCTATAAACCGAAAATCTTTAAATCGAAAGTGATTTGGATTTTTAGACTTTCGGTTTATAGAATAGCCAATAGTATTACATGTATTCTATAAGCCGAAAGTCTATAAACCGAAAGACATTCAGTTTATAGACTTTCGGTTTATAGAATACAATGTAATGCCAATGCTATTCTATAAACCGAAATAGATTCCCCATTCATATGAATAGGTCAATAGCAATAGCATTAAATGTATTCTATGAAACGAAACTCTATAAACAGAATGTCTTTCGGTTTATAGACTTTCGGTTTATGGAATACATGTAATGCTATTGCTATTCTATAAACCAAAATAGAGTCCCCATTCATAAGAATAGGTCAATTGACCTTTTTTTTTAAAGTTATTTCCCTATCCATATTTGTTTGCAGGGCACTTGTCCTACTCTTACCCACATTTGAATTCCTTTTTCAGCCCTCTAGCCCTTTCTATGACTATTTTAGAGGCATTTTAGTGGCCAAAAGTCCGTGTCCCCATTGACTTCCATGGGGTTTGGGTTCGGGGTCAAGTTCGAGCACGGACCCGGACTTTTTCCAAAGTTCGCTGAACTTCTCGGACCCGAACATCCAGGTGTCCGCTCAACTCTAGTGATAAGACATGTTTTTTTGTCTCCCCCTGGGATTTCATAATGTGTAAGGTTTTGGGCTGGGAACCTATGGCAGGAAGGTAGCGAGGGGCCACAGGGGAGCAGCGATCAGAGAAATACAAGGTAGAATGCCCAGGGAATAGCAGTTCAGGCCAGGATCAATGGGCAGGAGAGGTTAGAATATCCAGGAGGGAAGCCAAGCTCAAAATTCCAGGAGGTCACTAGGTAAAGGATGAATCACAGGGAGAAAGGACTCTGAAAAGGAAGCATGGGTATACACCACTTAGCAGCTCAATACACAAGCACTGATTGAAGTCAGTGCTTGGTATTTAATGTCTGCCAGGTGAACCTCCCCGCCTCCTCCAATTAAGGAAGTCCACCTACTCACATAGAGTAGCCTGACACTCACTAAGGTGAGTGTCATCCTCTCTCCATGCCCCCACTGCCTCCACCAATGGAACGGCACCATTGTGCGTTAGGCCACGTCCCCCGCCATCCAGATCATAGAAGCACCAGCAACTCGCGGGACGCGAGTTACTGTAGTCCGGGGATGCGGCCTACCCTGCGACGGCCTTCCTCTCCGTTGGGCAGCAATGGCAGCGGGTGCAGGTAAGGGACCCCGATTTGGTAGGGGACGGGGTCCAGAACCCCCACATCATGAGTAATTCAGTAAGCTCAGCTTCACTCTTCCCATCCTTGTGCTGCCTTTTTTGTTTTAATAATTCCATTGCCACATACTATAAGCATTTACTTTCATCCAATCAGGAATGAGGGGTGGATATTCATTTGTTTTATGTGATCTTTTATTTTTACATGACTTTCTCTTTTATATCACCAGGTGGAGCTCTATGCTAAATGCTCTTAATTAATGTCTGCACCACATATGGATAATTAAATTTTGTGACAGTTTTGACATACGCTATAATCTGTATTATCCATTTGTCACTGATAGTGTGTCTGTCGTACCTTGTACCCTCCTGTTTCTGCTTTGAGTCTCCTACAACACACTGAAAGATCTTGTCCGCTGTGTGGATCACACTGAAAGATGTTGCTTGGTCCTCCAAGATGTTGGCCATGACACTTGCCACCTCCAAAATGGCAGGCAAAACTCCTACAACATGGCGGATGTGACAAATTACATCCTGGCCCCCTGGGAGGATGTACTAATCTCTATTTGGATAAGCCTTCCTCCTCTCCTCTGCTATTATTACATGGTTGCCTAAGATCATGGCCTCACACTGCATACAGCTTATACTTGCACTGTCTTGACAACTCATGTTAATACCCTATTTAACCTGTTACCTGCCCTCCTTTCCTATCAAAACCAATTATCTTTCTATTTAAGCACTCTCTTGTGGAACTGCCAGTGTGTTATAGATATTTAGCTATAAAGAGAATGGTTAGTATCATCAAATAAGATGAATTTAAGTTCGATGAATGTTCTTATCAAACATCACATATTACAAATATGATTCACATTAAAAACACATCACCTAGTACAATTACCAATATAATATACAATAATTAATAAATATATTGTTTTAAATACCAAATACCTAGGTGTCTATAAACAAATGTTAGAGTTTTATAATCATATACTCTTTCACCATGTAAGTGGTTTCAGACCCAGATTTCTCGCTTTAGTGAACATTTGATCCTGTTACCAGTCAAGATCACTACACCTCTTATAGTTGTATAAAAAAGAATCCCTGTGTTAGGCAGGGCCGGCGCCACCAGTAAGGCGACCTAGGCAGCTGCCTAGGGCGCATCTTAGCTGGGGGCGCCGGAACCCTGCTTTAAAAAAAAATCCTCCCCCTTACTTACCTCGTCGCTGCTGCTCTGTCTCTGGTGCAGGTCCGTCCGTGGCTGTGAGGGAAGCGTTGTGCGCTCCCCTCCAGCCAATGCGCATTCAGTAAAGTTTTTTGTTTTTTTTAAACAAACTTTATTGAATCCGCATTGGCTGTAGGGGAGTGCACAACGCTTCCCTCTCAGCCACGGATGGACCTGCACCGGAGACAGAGCAGCAGAGAGGAGGTAAGTAAGGGAAGGTGTGAGGATCCTGGCATATTGTGTGGCATAATAATGATTATTATGCCACACAATATGCCAGCATTTAGGATTATTAAATAATATTGTGGGGGAAAGTCCTGGCATATTGTGGGGGAAAGTCCTGGCATATTGGGTGGCTAAGTCCTGGCATATTGTGGGGGAACGTCCTGGCATATTGGGTGGCTAAGTCCTGGCATATTGTGGGGCAAAATCCTGGGATATTGAGGGGCATAATCCTGGGATAATGAGAGGCATAATCCGGACATTGAGGGGCATAATCCTGGCATATTTGGTGGCTAAATCCTGGCATATTGAGGGGCATAATCCTGGGATATTGAGGGGGAAAATCCTGGCATATTGGGTGGCTACGTCCTGGCATATTGTGGGGCTTAATCCTGGCATATTGGGTGGCTAAATCCTGGCATATTGAGGGGCATAATCCTGGTATATTGAGGGGAATAATCCTGGCATATTGGGTGGCTAAGTCCTGGCATATTGTGGGGCATAATCCTGGGATATTGAGGGGGATAATAATATGATAATGTGGGGGGGGCGCCAATTTTTATTTTGCCTAGGGCGGCAAAACTCCTTGCACCGGCCCTGGTGTTAGGGAGGACCCCCCCCCTCATTCTCTTATTAGTAAGGAATGGGAGGTTTCAGACAGGTAATGAGAAACAGAGTTAAAACAATGGTTTACAAATTTCCTTTTTGAAATATTCGGTGTCTTGAGACATAGGAGGTATTTAACATGGCGTATTTCAGACTAAATAGTTCCCAGTGTTCATAGTGAAAGTTCCTTTATTCAGTTCTTTAAACAGTGAATGCTTCAAATACCCCAGCATAATACAATATAAACCAAGGTTTTGGTTACAGTATAGACTGCTTATTTTGTCATCCTAAATGGACCTCCAGTTGGTGAAGTTACAGTCTCACTCAGGGGAGAGCTGGCAAGGGGGCAGGAGGGCAATTGGCCCCTGGGCTGCCCTCTAACCTGATGTTGTGTAGGCTAGGCCATCATCTTCCCCAGATGGGAGCTCTGACTGGGCTCAGTAGGATATTCTAGAAAGGCTCAAAATCATGAATGCTCTGTGTTTTTTACTCCCATAGACCAACAGCCAAAACCAAAGTATAGGAAGTCAGAGTAAATAGGCGAGAGACCAATAGGATAAAAGGAGGGATCTAGGGAAGCTGGCCAATAGCTTCTTCCATCTACTATTGATTTCATTCACCCCATTGGCCATTAACCTTAACAAAACCTATTGGCCTTGGGCAATACCGTGATAAAAGGAGTTTAATGGTAAGTGAGTGAAATAATAAAAGAAAAACCAGTATAATGTCATCCACCCTGGCAAGTAAGAATGTAAAAAAATATTCAGAAACTATAGGGTTTAAATAGTAGAATCAGTGGACCTTGAAGTGTGTCCATTCAGGGCAGTTTACCCTTTTTGCTCTGTGGTAAAGACAGCCCTGAGAGAGCAGACTAAACCACTCTGACGGGGTGAATAAAATTAAATAAAAGCTTTTTTTCTGTAGTTCTCTGACAGGTGTTTTTTATGATCTATATATCTAGTTAACCTAACCTAAGCAGCCTACTGCTTCTCCCTTCTTTGCTGCAGGTACCAATTTGGGGCGGGGAGGGGGGGGGGGGGGGGCAAGCGCCATTGTGGATGCCCAGGATCACCTCCTTTGTCCCCAATGTAAACTTTAAATCCACATTAAGATGATTAACAAAGGCAATCTCCCTTACCATGCTTACACTCATATAACAAGTGATCTATAAAATGAAAATAACAAACAGACTATCTGCCTTATGGGTTTCTGATAAGAGAGGTGGGACCCCTCCCACCCACCTTGAAAAAAAAAAAAAGGTTGGTGTCGGACGGCAAGAACCGTGAAAAAGTCGCTTTGAGCAGGCTAGTATGGATTTGTTTTAAGTCCAAACTGCCCATGCAGTTCTGCAGAATACAGATGTGTGAAATATATGTAATGACAATTACAAGGGCATCAGCCCATTGCGTATTTGTCACTTCTGCCAAATAGCCAGTATAGGCCTGTTTTTGGTCTTTATATAGTTGTTCCTGATCACTAATAAAACATAATACAAGTACGGCATATGAGCCTGTGTATCATTTCCCATGTGAAAAAGTTGTTATTTTATCAAGTTGGCATTAACTTCAGTGGCCTTGGAATATCTAATAACAAGTAACTGTATAACGGCTTACATAGTAGAGCTGTACAAACGTAAAACAATAGCCTTAAGTTAAAAAAAAAGTGAAGCAGGCTATAAAAATACATGTAATAAACAAAAAAAACCTACTGTAATAATGGAAATAGAAATTTTAAAATTAACAATGTCATATTCATTATTGCATTAAAAATAACTCTACTGAGAGCATGATGTTGTGTTTCTTTTCTGTGTGAGTGTCAGCCAGCCATATTCAAGGCCATTTTATTGGGGCATGCTGGACTAATGTGTGTTGCTTACTCTTTCTCCACTAAAGGAACTAATAGAAACATGTGTGTATATATAATGCTGAACTATAGGATTAAAATCTTTCCAGACTAAATAAGATGAGGTGAATTTGTGGGTCAGAAACTACATTATCAATACCTGTGTGGTGACGATCTGTATACATGTCTGACAAGTTAGTACAAATAAAAACAAAAATTTAGTGCAGAAATAAGATTTACAAATTTGGGAAGTTAAAAACTATAGGAAATCTTATTGCAAGACATGTATTTTGCTGAATATGCAAATATGCAAATCCACAGAATATAAATTGCTAGTAAAAGATTTGTATAAATGGCAAATGTAGTTTTAGCATATCTCTCAATAGTCCTAATTTGGGATCTGTCCCATAATCCTGAATAGTGTTACTGATGTCCTGGGTTCCCTGGGATACTCAAAGTCAAAAATTATTCTGCGCATAATTGTCAACATAGCCAGCATATCTTTATTAACATGCTACGTGCCATCTAGTGTGTGTGTGTGTGTGTGTGTGTGTGTGTGTAAATGCCTCATCAGTTTGTCACTAAAACTGCTTTTAACCAATTAGCACATTTGCTGTCATCACAGATATGTCCCATAAAAACAATGAATCACACAGCACTCAATCAAGTGGGGTGTTTATTTCCACCAAAGTGGCAACCTTTCAAGCCATGGCTTGACAAAGACCTGACAGGGTTGAAATGTTGCCACTTGATTGAGTGCTGTGTGATTCATCTTTTTTTCTTCTTCTGGAGTTATTATATGGGACTTGGTGGCATCCCATATAATAATTTAAACATACGTTATGTAGAAACAGTAGAGCAGCAGAAAGGCACAAATAAATGGAAGAACGAGGTACTCTGGACAAAGGCTGTTAGTAAGGGTGCACCACTGTTAAACCTGTCAGTAGATGACTGGATCCCAGAATGCACATGATGGTCCAATTGCGAATGGGCAATTGTCCGAAGAAAACCAGTCTGTTGTACTGGGAGAACAAAAACACAATTATCCACTGTAACCTGAATATTTATTATTATAATCCTCCGATGTACCTGGTCATGGCACCCAAAGTAAAAACTGTATCGAATAATACCAGTCACGCTGCTGGATAAAGCCCAGTGCATCCAACATGAAAGTGAAAAGCACAAAATTTCAGTCGAAATTAATATATTGATGGCAGCAGAGGACCTCGGCAAAAAAATGCCTACACGGATTTCACCGTGCAGGCTTCTTCCAGTGCAGCTTATACACAAAGTTACTACGCAACATACAGTGCCCCTGTGATTGTCTGAGCTGGTGAATTATTTCAGCGGATAGGGAAAAAAAATCACATTAAAGAGAAATATTAAGACATCATACACAGATAAATGGTATGTCGCTGACTGCCTCTAGGGGCAGTCAAGCAACAGTTTCAGAGCAACGGAAGAGATTTTGTATTTATCACTTCCGTCACTCTCTGCTGGATACATGGCACGCCATATTGGAGTGATGGCTTTTTCACTTTACTTTTTAAAGTTTTTCAAAATGATTTAAACCGAATAATAATTAAGTAAAAAGAAAAATGGGGTTAAATTATAAATATATAATAAATAATTATTTATAAAAGGCATTTGAAATGACAAAGAAAATAGCATCATAATACTAGTGTAACGAGAAGGCTAGATAGCCCAGATGTTAATATTCATTTTGTAAGGTATTTAATATCTCCTCAGCCCAAGTCCTTAGGAAAAGCATGTCAGAACCCTCACCAATTCCCTGGATGTCAATCAAAGTATAGCAATCCCCAGAAGTAGACACGGCTACCAAGGTTGTCACAAACAAGAACATTTTATTTTAGACAAGACAGCGCATTTATACAGTAAAACATCTTGATAACAGGGGAAATTGAACATTACACTTTAAAGAGATTTACTTTTACACAATGGATAATACAATTAAATCTGGAGCCAGTATGAGGGGGGGAACCAATGACAGTATACTATGAGAAGTAGCGACCAATCAGTGCTGGGGCCGGAGTTAGGTCCCTTTAATCCGTTTAACTTTGGGGAATGAAATTCCCAATGAAATGGGCGCCTACTGTTTTCCCCTTGGTCTGGAGTGACCAATCAGCAGAGCCCCGCATGCCAAGGCGAGCAAAAGTCCCAGGGAACTGGGCTTAACCTTTATTGTGTCTGGCCGTCTAGGGTGCTTCACTGCAGGGGAACCATACTTGTCCTGAAAGGGACTGAATCACTGGTTGCAATTCTATTTCGCCTTACCTTTCAAACACATTTCCCTATTTCGCAGTTTAGACCAATGCAAATGAGAGCTACTCGGCCCTTTAACTCACCAGCCAATCCCCATTCGAGTGACATTGGGCCGGTGTCGTGGGAGTTTTAAACAGACTAATGAGTTGAGCGACTGGCTTTGTAGCCTCTAGGTCTGGTCTGTGGGGTCCTGGCCATTACTGGGTCTGGGGGTCTGGCACCAGGGGTGGGGTGAAACACAGTGATCTACCATTTTGGGGAGGGATTAAAACCAGGGGAACATGGGGACACACTGGGTATTACATACAGAGTTTAGCATACTTTTTGCAGGCCGGCTCCCAGAGTCACAGTGTTTCTGTTATAACTAGCATTATAAAAAGGCAATTATTCACTATTGCCAAGCTGAAAGAGAACATATTTTCATTTTATGTTAGGCAAAAATGACCAAATCTTACCAAAATATTTACATTTTTTATGAGCCTTTGCAGTTAAACGGTCCATTTCAATGACCTTTTTTAATTTTCTTTTTAATTGTGTTTGATGGTGGTATTTCAGTTTTATTCTGTACAGCTGATATACATCATCTGGTGACTAAATGCCACTCTTGAAAAACATTTGTGAGTGAGTAAAGGCTTCTCTCACAGCAAAAAGAGGACTAATCCATATTAACCCCTTAGTGACAAGACATTTTCACCTTGACTTTCCCTTGGTGACAATGGCTGTTTTGACATTTCTAGGGTGTTTGTGTTTAGCTGTAATTTTTTTCTTTCTCACATACAGTACCCACACAAATTATATGTTGTTTTTATCGTCATAAGAAGGGCTTTCATTAGATACCATTATGTTCATCATATCTTATAATTTACTACAAAAAAAATCATAAAATATGATGAAAAATGTAAAAAAAAAAACTTTTTCTAACTTTGACCTAAAAAATAATTTACACAAATAAAATCATTAAAAAAGACCCCGTCTAAATAGTTTCTAAATGTTGTCGCGAGTTCAAAAATATGCTTCCATATTTTTCGGTATTTTTTTGCGAGTTATGGGGCAAAAACCAAAAATAGTGTTTTTTGTTTTTTTCCTATATTGATCTTTTGACCCCAACCCGAACCCAAAATTTAACCCTAACACTAAATTTAACCCCAACTCTAATCCTTATTATATCCCTTAATATTTGTTAACTTTAATTTAATTTTAACCCTATCCCTTATGCTAAAAAATATTTAATTTTAACCCTATAGGCTAATATAGCTAAATAACCTGTTTTTATTTAATTAAATATGTATTTTAATTATTTTCCATTGCAATGCTACTAAACTACCACTAGGGGTAGTCAAGTAGCATATTCAGAGTGACGGAAGTGAAGTTACTTTCACTTCCGAAGCTCAGACCGGCAGAGGACTTAGCCATATTGACGGAGCAGCATGCTCCGTCAATATGGCTCCCCACGATCGCTCCGTGGGGCGATCGTGGGGGTCCCAAAATAGAAATATCGGTGCTGGCTATTGCCTCGATGTCGAGGCAATAGACCAGCACTGTTAAAGCGGTTTTCGCGATCGTTGATCGCGAAAACCGCTTCATTAAATGCCAGGCACGTCCTTTGTCATTAAGGGAGATTCTCCCAGGACGTGCCTGGCACGTCCTTTGTCGGTAAGGGGTTAATGGCCATGATTTTGGAATGATATGTTTGATCGACAGGTATCAAATCAGTGTACTGAAGTGAGAATAATATAACGGGAATAAAAGAAAGAGTGTCTCTCTTTCTAGAACTTAAGGAGAAAGGGGGAATGCAGCTACAAACACCTTAGTGTTTTCCCTAGTATAAAATCAATAAACTTTTCAATATAACAATATTAAAAACATATACAGTATCTCACAAAAGTGAGTACACCCCTCACATTTTTGTAAATATTTTAGTATATCTTTTCATGTGACAACACTGAAGAAATGACACTCTGCTACAATGTAAAGTAGTAAGTGTACATCTTGTATAACAGTGTAAATTTGCTGTCCCCTCAAAATAAGGCAACACACAGCCATTAATGTCTAAACTGTTGGCAAAAAAAGTGAATATACCCCTAAGTGGAAATGTCCAAATTGGGCCCAAAGTGTAAATATTTTGTGTGGCCACCATTATTTTCCAGCACTGCCTTAATCTTCATGGGCATGGAGTTCAACAGAGCTTCACAGTTTGCCACTTGAGTCCCCTTCCACTCCTCATGACGACATCACAGAGCTGGTGGATTTTAGAGACCACATTCCGTTTGAGGATGCCCCACAGATGCTCAATAGGGTTTAGGTCTGGAGACATACTTGGCCAGTCCATCACCTTAACCTTCAGCTTCTTTAGCAAGGCAGTGGTCATCTTGGAGGTGTGTTTTGGGTTGTTATCATGTTGGAATACTGCCCTGCGGCCCAGTCTCCAAAGGGAGAGGATTATGCTCTGCTTCATTATGTCGCAGTACATGTTGGCATTAATGGTTCCCTCAATGAACTGTAGCTCCCCAGTGCCAGCAGCACTCATGCAGGCCCAGATCATGAGACTCCCAGTGAATTTTTAGCACTTTCAGTGCTCAGCCGGTATTGCCGTGGAGGCATTGTGCAATACTGAAAAAAAAACACTGATCACTTCAGAAAGCAATTTAAACTCCGGTTTTAAAGGAGCAGTGACTTTAAAACACCCGGCAGCGGAAAATATTGTAGGAAGTGAAGTTAATTGCTTTCCATTGCTCTGTGTGTGTTGCTGGCATGCCTCACAAGTCACCAACACTAAAAAAAGCCAGATCTTTGGTTACCGTGTGACCTAGATAGTGGTGCCTAGCTAAGGGCAATTGCACAGGAAGCAGGAAGTAGCTTCCTGTGCTCTGGAGTCTGTTACAAGATTGCCCCATCATCAACAGCCAATTACAGTACAAGGCACTGGTGTTGCTCAGATGAGCAATCACAACTGCCTGGTCAGATCACTTTTGTTTTAGTGAGGGAGAGAGAAGTTATTTAAAAAAAAAAAAAAATGTATACAATTTTGAGACCCAAATGCTTTTGTAAAAGCCATTCCCTATGTGTAACCTCTTCCCTGCCATTGATCACTTAATAGACATGGATCTTGCACAGCAGCACATTTTTTTGTGTTTGTGCATTTTTAGGGGTTAATGTTTTTGTGCTGCAATTTATTACAGTACTACAAAGGCTCTTCTAAGAACTATTAGATAACTGCTTATACATTGATCTTGTTGCTGATGCAATTTTTTGCTGTCTGTATATTTTGTTATTTTTGTTACACCCGCTAGGGGGTTAATAATACCAGCTAGGGGGTAACGTGTAAAGTAAAAATATTTTTGAAGCTGTCTGAGCGCATATTTAGCGATCAGTAACAGCCAATTAGTGACAAAGCATAAGCATTTACCTGGTCAGATCAATATTTGTGAATATTGATATGATCAATTTGGTTCTACCTCTCTCTCCTCACTTACATTTTTGTGAGGGAGAGAGACAGATCAGTATTCATATCAAAATAAAATGTTATAAAATTGTGAGACCCAAAGGCTTTTATAAAAATATTCCCTGTATAATAAACCCTTCCCTGCCATTGATCACTGCAGAAACAGTGATCTTGCACAGCAGCACATTTTTTTCTGTCTGCATTTTTTAGGGGTTAATTTATTTGTATTGTAATGTATTGGAGTACTACAAAGGCTCTTACTATTAACCCCTTCCTTGTCATTGATCACTGCTTAGGCATGAATTCTGAGGCCGCTGACTCGGGGTCCAATTTTGACCCTGTTCAGCTTTGTGATACATTATCTAGTGATGTATCAGTGGCTGCTGAGCCCTTACCATGAGTAGTCGTGGGTGTCTACTTTTCAAAGATATATGGTTTGGTGGGGTAAATTTCACTGGCCGGCTTCAAAGGTATAAAAAAAAGGAAGGACTCTGTCTGTCTATGATGTAAGTGCCATCAAGTGGCACGAAGCACGTTAGGCAGAGCCTGTATGTCAGGTGGAGACAGGAATAAATTACCATTAGAGTTTTCCCTGTGTTTCCTAGTTTGATTCTTTATTCTGAGGTCAGCTGCTCCACTTTTTTCAACATGACTTCAAAGATATCCCAAATAGGACATGGGCGCAGGTTGACTACATGTCAAAATTCCAAGTTGGAATGCTGTGATGCGTACCTCCCAAATGTGGCCTTCTTGTCCCAAAGCAACCCAAAAAACCTATACATCGGTGGTATCCCTGTACTCGGGAGATGTTGCTGAACACATATTAGTTTATTGTTTGACAATGACACACGCCAGAATCTAAAAAATTCATAACTGAAGTACGTGTGTGAACAAAAAAAAACAAACACTACCCAACACTTTGACAAAGACTGGTGATAGAATTAGTGCATGTAAAGTGTTAAAAAACCACCATTTGAAATATCCTAGGGTGTCTAAAATTCTAAAATATATAGTTTGATGAGAGTAAAATACATTGGCTGGCTTCAAACATTTTCCAAATTGAACTTGGGCGCAAGCTGACAACATATCAAAATTCCAAGTTGGAAATCTGAAACACGCAGCTCCCAAATGTGGCTTTTTACCCCCCAAAAATCCAACAAACCTATGCATAGGTGTCATCCCTGTACTCATGAAATGATGCTGAACATATATGGAGACCAGTGGAATCGCTAGAGGTGGGCTACTGGGGCTATAGCCCCGAATCTCCTTGGCATAGCTCGGAATGGAGACTGGGGCTAAAGTATCCTTTAGCCCCAATACTCCACAGTTGTTGTTGAGCAGAGATGGCACTTTAAGGGGCAGCATGCCACCCTCACTGCCACTGCTACTTTTTACTTTAAAAAAAATATATTATGCATATGAGCGAGACTGTGTGCATGTGTGATAGAGACTGAATGTGTGTGTTAGAGAGACTGTGTGTTAGAGAGACTGTGTGTTAGAGAGACTGTGTGTGAGAGAGACTGTGTGTACGAGTGAGAGACTGTGTGTACGAGTGAGAGACTGTGTGTACGAGTGAGAGACTGTGTGTGTACGAGTGAGAGACTGTGTGTGTACGAGTGAGAGACTGTGTGTGTACGAGTGAGAGACCGTGTGTGTGTGTGTGTGGTTGTGAGAGAGAATCCATCTGCCATGGGCTCGCAACGCCCCTAATAGAGACAGTGTTTTGCAGTACCTTTACATGTTAAGCACTTTTGTACCTGAATGTACCAAAAAGTCATGTCACTAAGGGGTAAAGTACTATTTGTCTTAATCCCATTATTATTTTTATACAAATGTTTTATTTTTATTTTAAAAAAGACTGATTATTCATTTTAAAATATAATCCCTAGCATATTTACCACTTTTTTTATTTTTTATATTTCCCATTCCTTGCGCCAAATACTAAAATTACAGGAAAAAAATCCTTCACAGCTTAGTAAAATTGAAACCAAAAATATAACTAATAGAACAGTTTTTATTCCTCTAAATCCGTGTTTGCTGAAAAACTAGCAAATTGATAGAATTTGACAATGAAGCAAACTTCCCTTCAACAATATCAGAGTGGGCCAACAGGATATCTGTATTATTTTCTTTCTATCTTACAGTAAAGCGAAATCACTTATTCACAAATGCCAAGCTTGTAGCAAATCCGAAAAATACTTATGCTTTTTTTGTTTAAATTGAATTATTATTTATACTGAATAGAAACAGCCCAATTCACTACAACTGTCATATAAGAAAATATGCCAAAAGCAGTGAAGTGTCAAACTATTTTCTAGCCAGATGAAATTTTGCTAAGTAGGCTATTGTTCAGGTGTCTAAAACTCCTATCAGAAACACAGCTTCCTAAGTTGAATTCAGAAAAAAATACTTACATTTATGATACAAATGAAAATATTCTATCCATATGACCAATACTACATAAGTATTTATTTTATTAAATCTGTATGAAAATCTGCTCACTTGTTGTAAGTAATAGACTGAAAGTCTTCAATAATTTTCCAAATATTTTAATAAAACATGTAATTATATTTCTTGAGTTGAGAAACATTTTTTCAGTGTGCAACATTCTCCAAAATGACTTGTGATTTTATTTGTCTTTGCAAAGTACATAGTTACTTTGGTTGAAAAAAAAATGTAGTCCAGCAAGTTGAACCCTTCACGACACCCATACTTGTCGATTCTTGCAAATTGTTGTATCATTAATACCATAACCCCACGGGGTGATTGATGTGAAGGGTATGTCATAATGTATGCAAAGTATAGAGACTGCTATGTATTTGCACAAAAACTAATTCTATCCCTTGCTCTAAAAATTTTAAAGTTGAATGAGCAACACCAATCAGAACTTGCAATACTTCTAAGTATTTGGCAAATTTAAGTTTGAGGCAAACAACACATAGGCCTCAAAATAGCCATGGTCTAGTGGAAAGTTGTCAGACTTAAAAGTATTGAAGTTTTGCCAACTTTAACCAAACTCTGTAAGACCAATGTTGTCATTGCATTTACAGTGGTTGCCATCTTTTCTTCAGAAAAATACTGGCCTTGCTACTGTCTCCGTAGACTTAACATTGGCCTGATGGCATTTATTTTTTTTACCTGCAGGCTTATAAAAAAATGGATTGAGGTCAAAGTTAAGTCTATAGAGGCAATAGCAGGACCATTTTTTTTTTTTTTTTTTTTGAAAAGGTGGCAACCCAAGACTTTTTTTTCTGTGCACCAATGAACAGGTTCCAAAAATATTCTGGATATGTAGCACAGAGTATGGCCCAAGGTCAAAGGTATCAAAAGAAGGCAAGCTAAATCAGGTTCAGATACAAACAAACTGAGGTTTTGTAATCAGAGTGAATACAAAAAAAATTCACAGTAAAAATGAGCAGCTGTTGTATCGCACATTATGTTCCACTACTCGACAATGTCCACTAAGTAAAGATTTGTTGTGTAGTGCATTCAAGGACTTTATTGCCAACCATGCATTCATGTCTGTTATGATGGTATGCTGCCATGACAATGAGCATACCAAATTCTAATTGCATATTATTTTGCACAGCAGGTAGCTTTCAATTGTGTTATTACAATATCTTGAACAAAATATAGATATTCAAGCTTTTTTATTCTCTATTGATTAATGCAAAGTGTTCTTGCTGTTGTTGACCGGACCAATTTAAAGCAACAGTTCCACCAAAGCTTATTTTCTTATGCTGTGCATTTTTATATATAAAATGCACAGTTCTACTGTGGTTTTACATTGAAAATAAGTTCACAGGTGCCTGTAAAATCAGTATGCAGGAGTTAGACTATCACCCTTTGGACCAGTTTCATGATCCTCTGCTCTCTGTCGAACTCCGCTATCGAGAAAAAAACTGATAAGATCTGTTTCTTTTTCTTTAATTTGCATGATGCAGTCCTTATCTAAAAATACCCATGGCAGGAGGGTGCAGAGGACCAAACTTTATGTCATCATGACTTTAGGTCATCATGCCTGCTGATCTTTCCCTGCTGTGGTTCCTGGCTGCTACTCATTTTCAGTCTGCTTTCTGATTTCCTGATTCCTGTGTATAAGTTGCTGCCTGCTATTCCCCAGTTGCTATGCAATATTACAGATACCCACAAGAGCAGATGATTGAGTCTCATGAACACTGTGGGAATCAACCAAAAATTGGACCAAGTCTGGCAGGCTCTGTTAAATCTGAAACATTTGATGTGTGTAATATAACCCAGCAAGCTGTAGACTAATGTTAATATTGTTCCAGTATCCAGTCCTCGTCCAGTATCGGTTTCCTCTGCTTTGCTTAAATGACCTGCTCTTAACCATTATGGAGATGTACCTGAATCATGCAGGTTTTTATTTTTTAATCAATGCAATATTCAATTCGAACTTTGTTTTGTTCTGAAAGAGCTATGGTGTGATAGATAATCTCCTTACTTACTAGTAAAGCTCTGGCCTATGCCTCTCTTTTGTGGGAAAGAGACACATCTGAAGTTAAGGATTCTGCCAGGTTTATTCAAACTTTTTGTCAGACTTTTGAAGTTCCACGAAGACTAGGTACTGCTTCCAAATCATTATTACAAATGTGTCAAGGTTGTATGTCAGTGACCGATTATGCTATTGAATTCAAAACAATTGCTGCAGAAGTTGATTGGTCTAGTGAAGCCATGATTGCTGCTTTTGATGCTTTGACTGAACATTTGAAAGAGGAATTGTCTTCCAAGAATATACCATTGGACTTTGATGATTTTGTGGCTTTGGGTCTTAGAATTTATAACTGTATCAGAGAACACCAACTACATAAAAATAAAAGACTGAAGGGCACATTTTCTCTTTTTCCTACAAGATTCAGCTATTTTGTTATAAAAAAAAAAAACCCTAAGGAAGAAGAGCCTTTGCAATTAGTATCTACTAAGTTCTCCGCGGAAAAGAAAATGCACAGACAATCTGCTGGTTTTTGCAGCACTTGGTCCAGAAAAGGGAGTAGGTCCTAGGAGATATCTGTTCAGCTTACCCCAGGAATGATCAGATATTTGTTGTGCCTGTATAGTTTAAATGACAATCATTTTCAATATCATCTTATGCTATGATTGACTCTGGGGCTGCTGGTTCTTTCAAAGATATCAGTTATGCTAAGAATAATCATATTTCATTAATAGATATTCATCTTTCTATACATGTGGAAGTTATTGACGATCACCCTTTACAACCTGTAGCTATAACCCAAAGGCCAGTACTCATTCTATTTTCTGTGGGCTTACCCCACCTGGAGAATTTATCATTCTATATTAGAACCTTCCCTGGTTGTGATCCTTCCATGTTGTGCTGCTCTTTGGGAGAAATGGTTTCTAGAGTCTCATTGTCTAGGTCTCATTGTCTGAAAAGGGTTATCTTGTCTACCTTCCGTTACCTGTTGAACCCATTGTGACAGCTGTCCCTACCCAATTGTCGTCTACATTTTTTTACTCTATTTTGAAAACTCAAGTATTTCTCCTGTTCCTAGCTGCTGGCCTTCTGGGACTTTATTTATTTATACTTCTGAAAGACTTCTACTCCTGCTGCAGAATATTCTATTTTTGTAACGATCTGCATGGATTCGAACCCTGGCTCCTGTGTTTGCTGCTGCATACTCCTGTTCCAGGCGCCACCTGCTGGTGTTGTTATCTCATGTAGCAGTAGTGGCTATCTCTCTGCATTTTGTCCTGTCACTCATCTACTGCTACAACTTTGTTTGCTGGCTTGTTTATTGGATTCCTGTTACTATTGTTCCTGACCATCCTGCTTTCTCCAGTCCTATGACCTCGGCTTGTTCCTGACCATCCTGCTTTCTCCAGTCCTTTGACCTCAGCGTGTTTGTGACTATTCTGATCCTAGACCCTGCTTACTCAATGCCTGGCCTTGAGCCGTGGGAAACCTAACAAGGCCTCTGCATGTGGGCGCTTAAAGCCAGGTGCTCCACCCCAGGTGGAGAGTGCTTACCCTGCGCAGGCCTTGAATCACCCACTACCCCTGCACTGCGACTCCAGCCCATCACGGCACAGCCGTCCATTACAATTGTTTCCTGTACTTTGAAATACATCCTGCTGAATATTTGGTTTCCTAAAGATAAGAATCTTATCTTGAGATAAGTACTCAATTTGTGAAAGCCTGTACCCTATGGTCCATCAGTAAATCGTCTTACACCAGACCAGCTAGACTGCTTCTGCCACTACCTATGGCTGCCCAACTTTGGTCTCATTAGGCAGTGGACTATTTCTGAAGGTAATAAAGTTAAATGTGTGATTGTGGATAGTTTTTCTAAAACGACTCATTTTGTTCCTTCATCTAAATTGCCTTCTGCACCTGATTTGGTACCCTATTTTATCAAACAAGAGATACCTCTTCATGGAAATCCTGAACAGATTGTCTCTAACCGTGGAATTTAATTTACTGCTCTTTTTTTTGGAAGTCTCTTTGCTCAGCAGTTGGGATTTTTTTTTTTTTTTCCATTAGCTTATCATCCTTAAACTAACACTGAGAGTTGGGAAAGTTTTTAAGATTATTTGTGGATCACCATTGATTTAATTCATTTTCTCATAACAGTAATATTCATGATTGCTCCAAAGTCTCTCCATCTCCATCTTTTGTAATTTGGGGTTTAATCATCCTGTGTTACGTCTTTTTCTGAAATATTGATGCTCGCTGTCGATTATTATGTATCACAACTATTTGGTCTTCTGTCAAAGATGTGCTATTCATTTCTGCTGACTGTTATGCCAAGCAAGAGAATAGCCTTTGTCGCTTAGATCTATCATAGTTTATTGGTGACAGAGGGAACAGAGGGTGACTCTAAAGGAGTAGTTCTCAACCTGTACAACATTAGGACCCAAATGTGTCCTTGGTCATTAAGTCACAACCCAAAAATAATTTCATTTCTGAAACATAATTTCACAAAATAATGTGTGCAGTATTCTACAGTGTATATATGCAATTTTTAAAAGATGAAAACAAAAAACAGAGCTTCTTTGCAAAACGGATACTGCAGTAATCGTAGTGCAGGTGAAAATGAAAGAGCTTTTGAGCTAAAAACCCAGTAAAACAAAAAGCCATTGAAACAAATGAGACAAATTAGAACTAATGGGGAAAGCTTTTTGCTCCTGATACATGTCTCAAAGTCTGGGGTGATGATAGACGAAGTAATGCCAAGGCCTTGTTCAATGTCCATTCTGGTCATATATTTTGTATTCAGCTGGACCATAGCTGAGAAGCCACTTTCACAAAGATAAGTGCATTACACACATATATCTGCCGCATCAAGCCCAAACTTCCCTTGGCCTATCTCACATGAATTTTGAAATTGTATCAATTTGAGGGTTTACTGGAAGAAATATGTGCGGCATAATCAAAACAATGCCATCTATTTCTTGGTGGGCTTTTCCAGCTTCAGACTGTGAATGCAGAGTGTGCTGCTATGTCATTGTTCCACCCCCCCCATTCAAAAGTTAGACACATCAATGACCCACCACACACCACCTAGTAACCCACTCTTGAGTCCACACCCACCATTTGTGAAACACTGCTCTAAAGACCTAAGCCAGGCGAATCTGCAAGCTCAAAATAATGACAAGGCTTATTTAAGCAGAAAAACTTCTATAGTTGCGTGACACAAATCCTTGCAAACAAATCACAGCTGAACAACCATGCTGATGTGGTCCCTAGCATGACCTTCAGTTAATAGCTCTGCTTCTTACCTTTTTAAAGTTGTCACAATTATAAATGAGTGACTTTGGTCAACACATAAATACGATTTAACTGTTATCACAACACAATTTTCATAGGAAATAGCTATATGCTCGCCTTGTACCCACTTGGCACAAAACAATCTATAATGCTACCAATAACTGGTTAATGTAAGATCTATTTATCCCTCACTTTAACTAATACTTGGGTATCAAACTTTAATCAGAGGGATTAGCACCCTAATCAATATATAGGCAGGTAAAATTACTTGAGCACCAATATTTTTCTTTGCTTTGATGGCAAAAAAGGATGGCAATTAAAATAATATTTGTTTTAATATAAAATTGTTGAATGGTTTTGTTAATAAAACTGAAAAGGAAATAAAGTATCCCAAACATTAAATCAACCTACATCTTTATGAAATTTTCACAACTCTCCAATGTGTTTTTACATTTTATTTACTTTTTATTTTTAATAACACATATGAATACCATATTTTTTTTTTTTACTTTTGATATAATTAGTTGAATCTACACTTCTGTATTATGATATTTAGTATTCAGAGCTTATGACACAATTTACATGCTACAATTTTTTTTAGATGTAATTTATTTTTTATACTGATAATACAAAATATATTTCAGAAGCAAAATCTGTTGAATAACAATAAACAATTCAACTCGTTTTTTATTAGCAATTACATTATAGGCATGCTTTATCATGTAATCCTGTGTATTTCTCATTTATTTTTCTTTATTTTTCTGTGACAGGGGTTGAAAAGTTAATCTACCATCTGAATAAGCACAACATCCCAATGGCTGTTGCCACTAGCTCAGCCAGGGTGACATTTGAAATGAAAACAAGTAGGCACAAAGACTTCTTCAATTTATTCCATCATATTGTGCTAGGAGATGACCCAGATGTGAAAAATGGCAAACCACAGCCTGATGCCTTTCTTGTGTGTGCAAAAAGGTTTAACCCTTCTCCAAGCTTAGATAAGGTAAGAGCAGAAATATATTTGACCAATAATATGTTTCATAGCAAACAACTACCACATCATAAATACAATTGTGTTGCGAATATTTTTTATTGATTTAATTAAAAAAAATACACAATGCAAAACATTATTTAAAACATTCATATTATATAACATTATGATGATATGATTCCCACCTACACATCCTCTGTGCGCATCTGTCATCGCCTGTTTTCTCATTTTTATCACTGCTAATCTATGTGTAAACTAGGCTACACACCAGTGCTCAAGTGTGTCAACTAGATAGAAAGTGCTATAGAAAAAAAAGATAGTAGACTGGATGTGCTAAGCATGTACATTGCATATATATATACTTATTTTCAAACACGGTATAAATAGATGTCCTCAATATACATAAAGGAATAAAGAGAAAAAAATAACACGTGGGATAATATTAGAACAGAAACAAATGTGTGGAGTAAGTGATTGTACACAACTCAAACTTTAGAGTTCACTGCTCTGTTTGCATGCTCTAGAGAGAGACCCTTAGGGCTCCACATGTCCTCCATAAAAATAGTGAGAAACAGGAGATAAGTTCTGGTTATAAAACTAACATATTAAAATACAGAACATATTTACATATATGTCCATACATGGACATTACATTGTTAGTTCATGCTAAATGGGAAAATATATTCCATCACAACCTTACATTTTTTTAGGGTACACCTATTTGAACATATATGTACACTTACTTTTGTCCTTGCCTATGATTGGTTGATACACTTGTTGATATATATTATGATTTAAAGCCTTTTAATGCATAATATGTGTTCAGGAATATGCAAAGTCTCAGCACATATACAGTGTCCACACAAGGTCTGTTCAGGTCCTCTCCACTATTACACATTCTAAACAAATTCAATGATATATGTACAATCAAATATGTACAAATGAAGAAATCCAATAACCGCATACAAATGATTGCCAGTTTAGAAATGCTAACCAAAGATCTAGCTGCATCTTGTCCCAGAAATCCCTGTGGTTATGAGTTGAATAACATTCTGAACAATAATAATTTACTACCTACTAAGATATCTGCTAGGCCATATCCTTCACTGCAAAAAAGCCATTTTACCTCTACTTCCATTGTCAACCTATGCTTAATTGTGTGCATGCCTTAATTATTTAAAGGGACTGTCTGGTGCCCAAAATGCATCTTCCAAATGTTAATGCATATTAAAGTACATCCAAAGTACTTTACAATGGATATTTTACATCTTGCATTGCCTAAAATATGAAAATCTTACACTATGAAAATGTGAAAATACAGAAGTTTGCAAGACACCAGGACTGACCATACTAGCTGAGTAAAAGTCAATTTCCTCAATCTTTTTTTTTTTCTGCAGGAACCAAGGAGAATAATACCATTCAAATGAATGGAATATACAATTTTTCTAGTGATATCATTATGCAGTGTGTTCTACTGTTAAGATATCCTACTGTGTACAAGTGCAAGGTCACTTAGGTTACACACAATGCATTCTATTTCATCAGCAGAAGTGGCTAAATGAAACACAACTTATACATGTGCAGTGCGTTCATACAATCAGTAGCTGTATGATAGGATGCAGGGGAGGGCTTGAGTAGAATATAAAACATGTGATCTATGCAGAATGCCTGCATCAAATCACACTGATAAGAAAGCCGGAGGACTATTTAGGGTGTAGTACTTTTTAAAATATATATTTGAGCTTTGATATAGAAAGGAATAGTTTTTCTGCAATCCTAGTTTATCCTCTCTGACATCAGTAAATTGAGGCATGCTTTTCCCTTCTTCATGCTAAATTTATGTAATTACTTAGTGAATTGGATGTAAGTACCAAGATAATACATTTTCAAATAACAGGGAAATATTGATATGGTAAATTGAACGGCTAAGTACTTTACAAAGAAAATAAGTGATGAACTAGACAAATAAGAAAGATTTTTAGTAATTGCTTAGTAACAACATAAGTAATATGCATATTAAATATTACAATGTGTTCAAATAAAGAAATGGCCTCTTCTGACTGGGAAAACGTTATTTAACTTTATATATGAAAAATTCATTTCTCATACAAAACACTTTTTTGCAGTCACAGTTGCTTGTTTTAAAATTCAGTCATTGATATAACTCATCAGCCTTGCTAGACACATGTCCAGCTCATGTGAGTTGTTTGCTTCTCAGAGACAATGTGCAAAATAGCCCAGAGAGGGCTAAGAGGGGTCATACAATATCCGCACAGAACATTGGCAGAATATCCAGACTGAATTCAGTACAGTGTAGGTCTGTGAAGATGACATTTAATCAATCTACAATTTACAAGAGATTACATAACAGTCCTATTTAACAAGGCACATAACCATCAATAATGGTATTATACTCTTGGTCAGGTTTTTTATATGCGCTTTTGAGATTGCTATATATTTCTCAGTAAATACGAACAGATAATGACTATTCAATGCTGTGAGTTACTACTTACACTCATTAACTCAAAATCTTCTTGTGCAGTCTGTGGTCCATTCAATGTTCTGGGATAAAATAATGAGGCCAAAGCGTTCATCTTTTAGTTCCATTTAAAAAATATACTATTTCATTAAAATAATGTTAATGTTATTAGTTTGGGGAGGAGACGAGAGTGGTGATTTTGGTATCACTTAATTCATATGAAATATACATTTTATACAATACTTTAAGTGCAATGTAATCTTCATTGTCACATAATTGAGCTTCATGATCTACTATTCTTGTAGCTTTGTCCTTGTCTGATGTTTATTGTGTAGAACACCATATCTTTTTCGATTAACTGGTTAGTTATGCCCTCTGTCACCTCTTCCACTTGGGCATATGCTTTTCTGTATTGTCGATTTGGTGGAGATTATTTTTAGGTAAATACATTTTTAATGATAAGTTTTAGAAGTATGTATTTTTATTTATCTGTACAGCTTTTAATAGTGTTATATTTTTGTCCCGCCCTTATTTACTTTATTTAATTTTATTTGAGTCCTCTGCTCTTATCCCTGATTGCTAAATAAGCCATTCTAATAATTTTATCTTACTTCATCATGGAAAACGACGGAATGCTTTTGGTTGTTGCTGATGGAGCTACATGCTCGGTTTTGAATAAGATATATTAACACATTGATAATTATATTCTTAGTTAAAGGACAACTAAAAAAGTTTAATTCTCATCAACATACCTTTCTGTCTCAAAATCCTCTTCCATTGTGCAACATAGAAACATAGAATGTGTCAGCAGATAAGAACCATTCAGTCCATCTGGTCTGCCCGATTTTCTAAACACTTTTATTAGACCCTGGCCTTATCTTATATCTAGGATAGCCTTATGCATATCCCATGCATGCTTTGACTCCTTCACTTTGTTAACCTTTACCATTTCTGCTGGAAGGCTATTCCATACATCCATTGCCCTCTCGGTAAAGTAATAATTCCTGATATTACTTTTAAACCACTCTAATTACAGATTATCTCCTCTTGTTGTGGTAGTTTTTCTTATTCTAAATTTACTCTCCTCTTTTATTGTTTGATTCCTGTTATGTATTTATGTTTCAATCATATCCCCTGTATCATCTTTCTTCCAATCTATATATATTAAGATTCTTTTACCTTTACTGGTAAGTTTTATCCTTCAATCCATGAAACCAGTTGGGTAGCCTTTCTCTGAAATCTGTCCAAAGTATCCATATTCTCCTGGAGATACATTTTGCAGTACTGTGTGCAATAATTCAAGTGAAGTCTCACCAGTACGATGGTACTTTAGAATGGCATGAGGACTTACCTCTTTCTACTACTTATACCTCTCTGCATTACTGACATCTAGATAAGCAATGTCTACTGCACCACCTTGACCTATTTTTTTTTTTTTATTGAAAAATCAGTTACATTAATTCAGCATGAGCTCCCTGGAGTAAACCAAGGTTCATCTTGAAATCCATGTGATTTTAAATGTACAATCCTATCCTTTAACATGCTTTCCATTACTTTTCCCCTCTACAGAATTAAAACTTATCAATGTATATTTGCCCAACTCCTCTTTACTATCTTTCTTGTAAATGGGCGCAACATTCCCTAATTTCCAATCTTCTGGGACTACTACCAAGGATTGGTTAAATAAATCTGTTAACAGATTTGCTAATACACCACTAAATGTACTTTTTAATAACTTTGGGTGTATCTCATCAGGCCCCATTGACTTATTTGTCTTTATTTTTGACAGCTGAAGTAGAACCTCTTCCTCTGTAATTCCTCTGTAAAAAGTATCAAATTACACATTAGACTTTAGTCCTAACTGAGGTCCCTTTCCTTTATTTGCATCTGTAAAAACCAAACACAAATTTTAATTTATGAAGTCCGCTAGACCTTTCTCCTCTTCTACATACCTCCATTCTTTTGTTTTTAATCTAAGAAATCCTTGTTTTACTTTCCTTTTCTCATTTATGTATCTAAGAAAGGTTTCTCTCTTCTGTGTTTGATTTAGAAGCTCTTATAACTTGCTTTTCCTCTCTCTTCCTAATTTTTATAGATCTGTCTGTCTTCCTCACTCTGTATTTTTTTTATAATTACTGAATGATAACTTTTGGGGGGTTTTATTATTATTTTGGTCACTTTTGCAGAGTACCACATTGGTTTATCAATGTTTTGCACTTACTGACAAGCCTAATATAATTTTCTAAATTTTTTTTTTCTTTTTATTGGAAAAATAGAAAAGTTGACAGTACATAAAAAACATTGAGTACGTTTAGGGCATAAAATATTTCTATAGAGTGTTCAGTGTGGTTCACAGTTTTTTTTCTTTCTTTATGCCGTTCATGTATCATACATAAAAAAAACTTACAATGACATTAACAAAATAACATTATGCCTTGATCTTTGTTCCACGACCATCTATAACCTAGCTGGGGGAGGGAGCACGAGGGGGGCGCGAGCAGGACAGCCGGTTCCATGGGGGGAGGTTGAAAGCTGGTTTATGATGATGCGGCTAGAAATGGATTGGAGAAGATTCTCAAATTCAAATTTGTTCCATTTTAGCCATATGCTTTGATACTTATCTATTTGGTTTATGGATCTAAAGTATCCCTCTTCCATTGAACACCCTGCCCCAGGACTTCTCGCCAACCGGGAGGGTTTTTTGATTTCCATTTTCGGGCCGTCCTTAATTTTGTAGCCATTAAGATCTGAATTAAAAGGGAGTTATCGTTTTTATTGCTCTTTGGAAAATCTAGACGGAACAGAAATGTTTGAGGTGTAAGCTCATAGTTGGTGTTATAGATGTACTTGATGAGAGTGTTCACTTCAAAAAGAAGTGTTTTTAAAGTGAGACACTCCCACCATATATGAATAAGCGTGCCCTTCTCTGGGCATTTCCAGCATAAATTTGATAACATTGGTGAAAATTTCTTTAGCTTCGTTGGGGTCAAGTACCATCTATGATGTAGGTTTCTTGTAAGGTTAGAATATGAATACATTTCATCAGTGTGTTATATGGGTTTAAGCAGTCTTGGAGAGGATATTCTTGATTCAGATCTTTCTCCCATTTTAATGTACAGTTGGACTTAATATCAAGCTATATGTCTGCTTTAAATTTAATGATTTTACCTAATGTTCTTTTATTATTTTGAGTTGTTATAAAATCTTCCATTTGTGAGGTCTGGAATACTCCTTCTTTCTTAATTAAGTTTTTCAGTCTCAAATAAGAAAAATATTGAGTTTAAGGAAGGTTATATATTGTATTCAAACTGTTGAATGTGAGAAGTTGAACCTGTGAGCAGATCTGTGATAAGTTGGAAATTCTTATAATATAATCTTCTGTTGCCATCAGTAATGCAACTTTTAAATAATCACATTTCTCCTGTACATTTAAACCGCTGATAATGACTCCTTTATACTTTCTAATTTTAGAAAAGTCTGTTTTTCTAAAATCTAAAACCTTTTTTTTGTGTGTGGTATGACTCACTCACTATTCTTATAGTAAACCACACTGACCTTCAGTAATATCTGATACCAAATCTCCATTTGTGAGCATTACATCTAATATGGCTTCCTTTCGAGTTGGCCCCTCAGCTACTTGTTTTAGAGATAATCCCAGCAGGGAATTTAGAATATGTGTACTCCTAGCGCAAGCAGGTATTTTGGATTTCCAGTTCACACCAGATAAATTAAAATCACACATGATTATAACTTTCCCCTTCAATTCGATTTTAGAGATTTTCTCAACTAGTAGATTATCTAGCTCTTCTGTTTGTCTACGGGGCCTTTTAGGCATATGGGTCTATATTTTGTTTGGATTTTATTGTTGTTTGATCAAACAGCTTCGTAAAACGCACAAAAAGAAAGAACATTTAGTTGGCAAGAATGATTGCAATCAAGACAAAATACAGAAAAGGGGGTGGTAGGTGCGCTCTGTAAACCTCACCAAAAGAAAAAGCAAAAAGCCAAAAAAGGGAATATTAATAATTGCCTGAAAGGATGTTCTTAAGCAGATATCATGGTATTCATCCAATTAAATATGTAAAAAAAAGAGAACAAGAAAACATAGCACAATACTGCTACAAATAGAATAGTGATGTGTACAGGATATATCTTTACACTCACAAAACTTTCAGATAGACAGGCTCATCTGTTGTAGGTAGTTGCACCTTCTCCCTCTTCCTCCAGTGTATGACGTTGATCAGTAGGAAAAAGATACAAACGTGAGGTATGAATAGTAAATGTAAACAATTTTAATATAAAAGAAACAGTAGTACCTTACATGTACTATACTGGAACAACAGCTCCACGATGTCTTCCAGGATGTAAAATAAATTAGCACATAAAATAAGTAAAATAAATAAAAGTCCAAAGTTAGCCAGAGGTGGCTGGTCCTGATAAGTACAGCACACGAACGCGTTTCGCCTAAATCAAAGGCTTCCTCCTGGCGTGTATCAGCTGTACTTTTTTGGGTCTTTAAATACTTTTCGTCTGAAGACTTCCGGGTTTCCTAATTGCTGACGTCATCGCGACATAGTCGCATTGCGAGATTGTTGTTGGAAATCTCGCGGGAGTCAGCCATGTGGTTGGCATGGTTGGCTCAGTGATAATATGTGAACACATAGACGCAAAAGAGAGGGGAAAAGCAGAAAACGGGCATTTACTATCCATTTGAGCCTCATATTTGTCAACAATTGTAGATTCATGCGTGGACTATATATAAGTGACTCCAGCACCCCATATTAGGTGCAGTAATAAAGAAAAAAGGAAAAAATTATATTTTTTTACAAAAACATTTTTCATATCCAAAATGAAAAATTATAAAGAATATATATTATAATTAAAATTATATAGATTGTATAAAAATAGTTTTTTTTACATATATATGTTAAAATATTCCACATATTATGTTCAACGTATGTATATTAACACTTGCTGGGACATATATCTAAGAGAAAAATATCCTGTGGCATATAGAGAGGGGACATTCTTTCAATAAAGGGATGTTCACTCACAAAAACTCTTTTTACAAAAAATTAAATAGGTCAAAGTCTGCATTCAAGCCTCGAGGCTGCAAGGTGTCTGCATCAAACACCCACTTCATTTCAACCTTGCCCATCTCTTTTATATTATTCCCTCCTCTCCAATGTTTTTTTACTTTATCAATTGCCCAGAATTTTATACCTTTTGGGTTTTTATTGTGTTTTTCTAAGAAATGTTTGGAGAGTGAATGTTGTGTAATTCCCTTTCTAATGTTCCTGACATGCTCCCCTAATTCTTTTTTTCAAAGTTCTTGATGTTCGTCCTATATATTGTAGGCCACACGGGCACTCTATAAGATAGATGATATTAGTAGAAGAGCATGTCAGGAACTGTTTAACTGAAAATTCTCTTTTATTATAGAATGAGCAGTATTTGGTGATGGGGTATTTTTGAGGTGCAGACACCTTGCATCCTTCACATCCCTTGCATCCATAGAAACCCACCCTTTGTGTTAGAAAATGTTGGGGCGGTATTCTTTTTTTGATGGTGTTTTTCAAAAAACTCTTTGTGAGCTTATTTTTGAGATTAGGGGCTCCTCTAAATACTATTTTTGGAATGTCAGGGATAAGGTTTTTTAAAACCTCATCCTTTTGGAGAATATTCCAGAGTTTTTTTATAATTTTCTTGATGTTTGATGATTTATTGTTGAAATCAAAAACCAAAGGCAAATTAGGTCTTTCTTCCAACAACTTTGTTTTTTTGTTTGTGTTCGGATAAAGTAATGTGTTCCTATTTGTGATTCCTATATCTGCTATTGTTTTTTCTATATTAAGTGAATTGTAGCCCCTTTCTTCAAATCTGCTTTTAAGAATATGAGCTTGTTGTTGATATGTGTCAGTGTCAGTGCAGTTTCTTCTCAATCTCATGCACTGACTTTTCGGAATTCCCTCTAACCATGGTGGATAGTGGCAGCTATTGCATTCGATAAAGCTGTTAGTGTCTACTTTCTTAAAGAATGTCTTAGTTTTTAAACATCCCTCATCAATAAAAATTTCTAAATCTAAAAATTGTATATTTACATTACTGCACACAGTGTTGAGAACAATATTGTTATTATTTTCTTTTAGTACCCGGCTTCATCATAGAAGTCCCGGGGGTCGTGCCAGGCAGCAGCAGGGGGAGTCTGCGCTCATCACGCAGACATTCCCCTGCTGTTAGAGAGGGGGATCCAGGTCCCCTGCAGCGGGGACATGAATCCATGTCTTATAGTCTGACCTCAATTTGAGGTCAGATTATAAGACGACCTCGATTATAAGACGAGGGGTGATTTTCAGAATTTTTTTTCTGAAAAAAACCTTGTCTTATAATCGAGCAAATACGGTAGTTGTTAGGGTTAGCATAAGGGATAGGTTTACAGTTAAATTAAAATTAGAATATATTAAGGGTTAGCATAAAGGTTAGAGTTGGGGTTAAATTTAGGGTTCGGGTTGGAGTCAAAAGGTCACTGTAGGAAAACCCCCCACTATTTTTTTGCCCTATAACTCACAAAAAACAGCAGAAAAACATGGAAACGAGCATATTTCTGAATTCAGGACAAACTTTTGAAACTATTTAGAGGGTTTGTATTTACGTCAATTATTTTTTAGGTCAAAGTTAGAAAAAGTGTTTTTATTTTTCATCATATTTTATGATTTTGTAGTAAATTATAAGATATAATGAACATAATATTATCTAATGAAAGCCCTTGTTATGATTATAAAAACAACATATAATTTGTGTGGGTACAGAATGTAAGAAAGAAGAAAATTACAGCTAAACACAAACACCCCAGAAATGTCAAAACATTTGTTTTGTCACCAAGGGAAAGACAAGGCCAAAAGGTCATGTCACTAAGGGGTTAATACATTATTATACGCATATATACTGATTATGTGTTTAAGTTGTACATATACTATGAGTGATTATGTGGTTGAGTGAGTATTTTCTTGTAATTACTTTTTTTTTAAGGGCTTGATAAATCAAAATATTGGTTTAAAACCTAGAATCCTCTCCGTTTTCAAAGTTAGGTAGGCCTAAAAATAACTGAATAACATAGCATCTTAGAAATTCAAGCATAATATTAAAAAGCTGTCAAAGCATGTACAAGATATATACATATATTAAGTTAGAGTTACTCAAAATGGTAATTATTGCATGTTTCTCTGGCAGTGTACTATATAGTTAGTTGCAAGACAATTATTATTTAGGTACAATAATGGCTAAAAATAAAGCAGTACAAACAAGTATGTTCTAACAATCTAATTCACACTGAAAAGGTTAGATTAGGTAATGTATAGGAAAACAATTGAATTACAAGTTCTGCCAATAGAGCCTAGTGGTTCAGCTATGTCCTTCCAGTTGCTCATAAACTACAAATTTCATAATCCCCCAATATTTAAAGGTCACTTCTGGCAACAAAAACATGTTTCCCCTGTTACTTTACTTGAACACTAAGCAGCCACTCTTCTAAACCACACAAAGAAAGGTATGTTATTTCTTGGTCAAAGTGGTTTAATGATAGCAGTGTATTATGGTAGTTACAGTTCAGGAAGAACTGTTTTATTTTATTTAAGGTTTAATTGGAGTCCATAAAATGGTGCTAGCCTGTCATACTTTCTCCATCAAACTTGCTTATCACAAGACTGTGCCATTAAACAACTTCTCCAGTTTCCTTTGGCTGTTTTTATGTGTTTTTAAGTTTAGTATTACATTAAGCTATACATTTCTTGGCGTACCAGATTATTCTCATATATCACATTTTCAATCTCATGATCCTTCAACTAAATTCCCAGTCATATGTCACCAAAGCAAAATGTATCTTACTCGGACAATGCTGAAAGCAACCTTATTAACTTTACAGATAGTAAGGGACTAATACAATATACTTGTATATCTTATTCCCTTTGAACATAAGAAGATTCATTAAAATGGCTCCCTTGATGTGTGTTGTACAGTTGCTCCAAATATGAACACCTAACATAAGGACGTCAGGGACTAAGGCAAGATGTAGGATTCCCATTTATCATCCTGAACAGTCATTTTCCTTCAAATTCCATTCTTTATTTCTTCACACTTCTATCTTGAATGGGAACACCTCACAGAATGATTGTAGGATTCAAAGAAACCATTGGCTTTGTTTCAATCTGGTTTTCTTGCTTAAGGATAGTTCCCAGTAAACAGAGCAAGATATTTTTGAAACACACAGGCAATGCATTGCTGACATGCAAGAGACTGTTTTTCATATATCTTATATGACCAAAAGGAATGTACCCTCCTAAACTAGCATTTATTATAAGGGGGGGGGGGGGTGTCTGTAGACAAAATAGCTTTACAAAGTCAGAGATCAATGCACTCCAAGCTGAATATAGATAAATGTCAAGCTCTGGCCTGCGGTAAAAATAGCACTGAACTAGCTGATATTAAAGAAAAATACTGTTTCTCATGGAGAATAGAATACATAGACTATTTGGGGATAAAAATAGCCTTGGATCCCCAGAAAATTATTACTGTAAACTATCTTCCAATGTTAAGCGATATAGCAAACAACTTCAATCAATGGAAAACACTTTACACTTCGTGGCTGGGTAGAATTAACGTTGCTAACTATTATGCCCTTCCCCGTCTGTACTTCCTATTCCTCTCAATTCCTCTGAAAGTAGAGCATAGTATTTTAAAGCAGTTTCAGAAGAAGTTCAACAATTTTGTGTGGAGGGGGAGAAAATCTAGAGTTCCTTTTAATGTAATGTCAAGAACACAGAGCCAGGGAGGACTTAGGATGCCGGATATAGTCAAAATTCACGATACCGTTATGCTCACCCACCTAGCTAAATGGTCACATACGGATATAACAAAACATACATGGATGGTAATGGAACAACGAGGCCCATCACTGATAGAAAATCTATTTGTCCCAAAGCAAAACAGGAAAAAGGTCAATAACCCTATAGTTGATGACCTGTGTTATATGTGGAAGAAAATAAGGAAAAAATATTTACCGACATATGTAACAAATAAAGTATTATCACTGACTGCAGTGTAGTTCTATATCCCGGACCTAAACTTAAAATCCTGGAAGGAGGCAAGAATAACTTCAATTAGTCATATATCGATAGATGGGAAAATTCTACAATTTGCTGATATAATCAGTGAATTTGACATACGGTCAGGAGAAATATACTCTTATTTAAGAGTAAAACACTTTTTTGAAAGAGAAATAACCCGGCAGCAACATAGATTAAACACGGACATGGAAGTTCCATGTGTTTCGACCCTAATATTATTTCACATGGGGTTTGAAAGATGGGATGTGGATGAGGATCCTACTTGTCCAAATCCTTCTGGCAGCCAAAATTGTCATCATGAAATCATGGAAATCAGTGGGGCATCTACACACTACTGAGCTTTTGGAACAACTCGACTATCAATCTAAAATGGTAAAAGGTTACTACCTGAATAACTCTGATAAAATTGAAAAATACTATAGAATATGGTCACCATGGTTAGATAGAAAAATATAGAAAAAAAATAAACCACAGGTCCGGGGGTGGGGTGGGGGGTGGGTATGAAAGTGTATGAAAGATGTATGTATGATGTATGATACACAGTATGACTGAAAAAACTTAGACAAGACACGAGTCGTGATATATCATAGGAATATGTTTAAGATATTTGATTACTGTGTATATGAAATGTGTTTGAGAAGTATCCTATCTTTTTCAAAAAAAAAAAAAATGTGTCTTTCATCACAACTGCATAAAAATAAAAATTGGGGTATGTTTAACCGAATGCTTATACCAGGAAAACCTTTTAATGTTTGTATATTTTTATAACAGCAGACTGCAACAATAAAAAAATTAAAAAAAGATCAATGCACTCACATCAAAACCGGTTACAAAATTTTAAGCTAAGGTTTCATTAAAACTACTTAAAAACACCTTTCGAAGATAACACAATTGGAGATTTAGTCACATATATGGTAATATTATGCTACGCCCACCACTATGTCAAAGTACTCCAATATTAATGGTCCCTAAAACTAAATACTGTTGCTTATGCAACTTCATCTCTTGATGTGTATTGCTTACCAGGGGCCGAAAAGGTCTCAGGACTTGCGCAGCTACCATACTGCACCCACATGACTTTCCCAGCACCCAGAGTACTTGCCCATGCCATGGACTTGAGTTCCCTAGTGTCTAGTGGACAGTTCAATGTCTGTGTGCTGCTCATGTGACACCTGACTCTCTGATATGAGAGGCAGCCTGAGAATATGTCGGGGCACCTAGGCATTTCACAAACATTGAGCTGCCTGCTCACCCACACTCAGTGGCTGTGTGCCACCATGGGACTCTGACTTACATGGATCGAACTCATGCAGACTCCAAGATGGAGAAACTGAGTAAAATAAACAAAACCAAGGAAAGCTGATCAAAGATACATTTAATTGATGGTGTTCTCCAACAGAATATGGAGTTCAACTGTAACCCACATAAGAGCATTATATAGTTTATTTACTTTAGCCTGTGTGAGATGCAGGATAGTAAAACAATTCATTATTGCATCCTTACACAATGGGTCTCGCTATATGTATGCTAGATAATAACAAATATCCTCTGGAAATCTTAAAGGACCAAAACATTGTTTATGCTGTAAATATAGAGATAATAAAAACATTGTGTTAGCAAAATCTTAAGAAAAAGCTTACAGTAAGAGAAAAGGTGTCCTCGCTGTCTCCTATTTATGACATCACTTTGTGACTTTAAACACAAATCAACTCCTTTTCATGGGAAATGTCATTTCTATATTACAAACATATGTATCTATTAATATATGCATTTGTTTGCAATCCTGCTAACACAATATATAGATAATTTTGTATTCTCTACATGAACAGTATGAAAAAAAATATACCATTCATGTTCCTAATTCTATTTCTTTCTACAACTTATACTGAAAGGCAAATACTTGTGTCCACCACTCTAACTACCATCTTTTATGTTATTTCTGTTAATAATATATATGTATATATATATTAATATATATGTGTGTGTGTATATATATAGGGGAAAATGTATTCATACTTACCGTAATTTTCCTTTCCTGGTCATAGGCCATGGCAGCACAACAATGGGTAGCTCCTCCCCATCCCTAATTAGACAGGAACCAATTAAAACAAGTGCATAAGTACCCCCCTCTACCCCTCATACCCTCAGTCTTGTATTCCAGCAATATCCCAGGGCGGGATTCCTGTGCTGCCATGGCCTATGACCAGGAAAGGAAAATTACGGTAAGTGTGAATACATTTTCCCCTCTCCTGGCCATAGCCATGGCAGCACAACAATGGGTAATACCCAAGCAAAACCAAGGGAGGGAATAAAAAGAAGACTCAGAAATTTTAGTAAGGCAAGTGTATTAGCAAAACCAAGGTGCAAACAAAAAAAAAAACACAGACACTATTTGGAAGCGGAGAGGACACTTCGGCCAAAGGCGTCCTGCCGGCCTGCTCTGACATCCAGTTGGTAATGGCGGATGGAGGTGTTCACCGAAGACCATGTAGCTGCTTTGCAGATAAGTTCTGGAGAAACTTTTGCTGCAGCAGCCCAAGAGGAAGAAAGGGACCTGGTCGAGTGAGCTCTAAGGCCGTCTGGTACTGGAACGGTAAGCTTGGATGATAGCGGAACCTCTCCTAGCTCCACTTGGGATGATGAAGAGCTGATCCGAAGAACGCCAGCCAAGAGATCTGTCAATGTAGATTCTTAAGCACCTTACCAAGTCCAGAGGTGCAGGATCGCCTTCTGGGGGTTGATCCGCTTGTGTTAGGGCAGGGAGCACTATGTCCTCATTTACGTGAAAGGCGGTGGTTACCTTGGGGCGAAATTCAGGGATTGTACGCAGAATCACCCTGTCCCTCTGGAACACCGTAAAAGGTTCTTTCACTGATAAGGCCCTGAGTTCCGACACTCTTCTCCCTGATGCTAATGCCACCAGCAAAACGGTCTTGATAGTAAGAAGATGTGGAGAGATGGAATCCAGGGGTTCGAAGGGTGTTGACCCCATGGCTTGTAGTACCAGAGGTAGATCCCATGTGGGAACAAACGGCCTGATCGGGGGTCTGATCTTCAGTACAGCTGAAAGAAACCTGACTACATCCTAGTTAAAGGCCCATCTGTGGTCGGTGAGAGCTGACAGAGCGGAGACATGTACCTTTAAGGTGTTGTAGCTTAACCCCTTATCCAGCCCTGCTTGAAGAAATTCCAGGATGTCCTTAACCGCAGAATGTCGTATGTCGACCTGCTTAGGAGAAGCCCAGGAAGAAAAGGCATCCCAAACCCTCTAGTAAGTAGAAGAAGTGGAACGCTTCCTGGCCTGTAATAGGGTATCTGTGACCGTAGCAGAGAAACCCTTCTCTAGAAGCCTTTCCCTTTCAACCTCCAAGCCTTCAGGTTGAGAGCTTCCGGGTCCGGATGTAAAATGGGCCCCTGGTGCAGGAGAGATGGAACTTCTGGTAGGTCCCAAGGAGGTTCCTGACAGAGGCTCAACAGAAGAGGAAACCAAGGCCGGCGAGGCCAGTATGGGGCGATCAGAATCATGAACACCGGCTCCTGCCGAATCCTCCTCAGTAGAGGGAATATGAGGGGCGTGGGAGGGAATGCATATCCTGTCGTGAACTCCCACCTGCATGAAAGGGCATCCCTCTCCCGGGCCTGTGGATCGTGACCTCTCGAGAAGAATACCTGTAGCTTGTTGTTGCTGCTGGAGGCCATCACATCCACCTGAGGGAGACCCCATCTCCTCACGATACCCTCGAAGACTTTGTCTGAGAGGCTCCATTCTCCTGGGTCCATCTCCACTCTGCTGAGGAAGTCCGCCACCGTGTTCTGTACTCCTGGTAGGTGAACTGCCACCAGCCCCGCAAGGTTCTTCTGTGCCCAGGACATTAGGGGAATCATTAAACTGATCATCTCGCGGCTTCGGGTGCCCCCTTGGTGATTGATATGGGCTACCACCGTGGCGTTGTCTGTTCTCACCTTTACCCACTTGTGCTGCAAGGACTGCTGAAAGTGTTTCAGTGCTTTGAAGACCGCCAGTAGCTCCAGAACATTGGAGTGAGTCTCCTGTGCGGGAAATTCCCACTTCCCCTGAACCAGATCGTCTCGCATGTGGGCTCCCCAACCCCAGAGACTGGCATCTGTCGTAATTGTAACCCAGGGGATGACCCCCAGGGGAAACCCGGAGAACAGGGCTCTCTTGTTCATCCACCATACCAGGCTTAGATGGACCGAAGCGGGAATCTTGATGGGCTGGAGAAGACTTCTTCATCTGTATTGGGAGAGAAAATTCCTCTAGAGTGATCTCATTCTCCATTGAGCCCATCTTGTCAAGCCTATCGTTGACGACATGGAGCCCAGGAGGCTCATGACCTTTCCTGCCGCAGTAATCTTGTTCCGACGCATCTCTTTTACCTTCCTGATGATCTTTAGTCCTCTTTCTCTGGAGAGCTGAACCGTCCCAAGTGCTGTGTTGAACAGAGCACCCAGATACAGCATGGACTGTGAAGGAAGAAGATGACTTTTTTCTGCATTTATCTTCCAGCCGTGCTCCTGCGGGAACTGAATGCAGATACGTCCCTGCTGACTGAGAGTGCCTCTGTCCTCTGCAAGGACCAAGATGTCGTCTAGATAATGAAAGACGGCAATGCCCCTCTTTCTTAGGTCTGCAATGAGTACCACCAGGATCTTGGAGAAAGTGCGTGGAGCCGTACTGAGTCCAAAAGGGAGTGCCCGAAACTGGAAGTGTCCACCTTCCACTACAAATCTTAGGTATTTTTGGTGCAGCGACGCAATAGGGACATGGAAATAGGCGTCTTGTAGGTCTATAGACATCAGCCATTGCCCTGGGAAAACCGCCTTGATGATGGACTGGATCGACTCCATCTTGAACCTTCTTACGTCTAACCGCTTGTTGAGGGTGTGAAGATCCAGGATGGGTCTCCATGCTCCCGAAGATTTTCTTGTGAGAAACAGGTGGGAATAAAACCCCTGTTTCCTTTCCACCTGCGGGACTTCCACGATGACGCCTTGTTGCTGGAGGGAAGACATAAACTCCAGGAGAGCCAGTCTTTTGTCTTTGTCTCCTGGCCATTTTGTCATCAGAAAACTGTGGGGCATCCTTGAACTCTAGCAGATAACCCCTGTGGATGATGTTCAGTACCCACTTGTCCTTGGTAGATGACTCCCATCTCTTTCGGAATAGAAGCAGGCATTCTCCTACCCCTCCAGGCTGGGAGATCAACCCGTCATAATGTTCTTGGGCTCTTGTTGAAGGCAGATCCTCTGGATCTTCCTCCTCTGGTTGAAGACTGCCCCCCTGAGGCTGCCCCAAGGCTGAGATCTTCCATACTCTCTACCTGGTCTGTAGGATTTGAAGTCCCGAAAAGGAAGAGTGGTCAGAGGGTCTTTTGTACCGGAAAGATCTTCTAGGTCTGCGGTCTTGAGGCAGAAAGGCATTTTTGCCATCCGCTGCCCTCTTAATGCATTCATCCAAGTTCTTCCCAAAAGTGCATATCGCCATGGAAGGGTAGAGAACAGAGGCTATTCTTGGATGAAGCATCTGCTGACCAGGACCTCAGCCACAAAGCTCTTTTCGCTGAGACCGAAAATGCCATGCACCTGGCCACCGCCTTAACCATGTCCACAGAGGCTTCGGTAGTGAAATCCATGGCCAGCTTAATGTCCTGCAGACTGCTCATGAGGCTGGATCTGCTCCTGCCTTCTCTGATATCCTCCTCCAATTTCTCTAGCCAACTTTTCAAGGCTTTGGAGACAGAGGTAAGGGCGACCGCGGGGTGAAGGCCTGTACCAGCCGCCACATAAGGCCTGGACAGGCTAGAGTCCATCTTCCTGTCCATGGAGTCCCGTAGGGATCCTGCATTATCCACCGGCAACGTGGTGCGTTTGGCCAACCTCACCACAGCTGCATCCACTTTAGGGGCTGACGCCCAGTGGCCTGCGTCCTCCTTCTCAAAAGGATAAAGGCGGGAAATTCTACCCTGATTCGGGAGTTTTCTCTCCGTCCTGGACCATTCCTGCATAATAACGCCCTGGATCGCCTCATGAACTGGAAAGGTAACCCTTTTCCTTCTGAGGTCAGAAAAATAGCGACTAGAGGTAGAAGGCTCCTCTCTTGACGGTTCCCTCATGTTCAGGGACCTGTGAACCCTGGATATTAAATGATCCACTTGGGCTGGATCCAAGGTGTCAGGGGCATGTTGTCTTTCCTCCTCCGAGGTGAAAGACCTTTCCCCGTATGCCTCCTCCATAGACTCATCCGAGGAATCATATTGGAAGTAGTCAGGGGGATCCGGGTACCTGGGCCTTTTGTGGGCACCGCCTGCTTCTCTGATGCCCTGGGTTACTGCCTGTTGAATAATTTGCATAAGATCCGGGGCGGCTGCAGGAGGGCCTCCTGCTGCTTGGAGACAATCAGAGCAGAGGCGCTTCCCTTCCAGGGCCCTCTTGTCACATGCTTCACATCGAGTTCTAGCAGTAGACTTCCCTTTGGATGATCCGGCAGCCTTTTTCCCTTTAGAACTACATCATAAGGAAAAAACCGTGAGCCAGCACTCTTTTGTTTTAAAGAAGAAAAAAGGAAAAGAGGAAAAATAAAATACATGAAGGACTTACCCTTTAAATTCTGATAGTGACCGATTACTCCGGACTGATGAATCTGAATCCATGATATCAGAAGAAAAAAAACTATAATCTGCACTGTAAAACAGGGTGAAAACCGTCCTGAACTGCTGCAAGAAAGTCAGAAATTCACTAGGCCTGAAAACCCTTTTGAATTTGGCTCCTAAATAGAAGCGATGACATCATCGGGATGACATCATGCGCAACCGCACTACTGCGCATGCACGAAAACGGCATGACGCGAAACCCGGAAATAACCTGAAATGAAGCCACAGAGACTAACCAGGACACGGAAAACCACCCAAGCGGCGAAAATGGACACAAACAAGGACAGGGGATACCCTAGATCACCAGGGAAGCCCGGTGTAAGAGAAAAGAAAAAATGAAATGGCCAAGAAAAACTGCCAAATGAGCAGGAAGAACAGGTAACCTAAAAATACAGCCGAAGAGGGTACCTTGCATCCACATAGTGTCTTGCCCATACCTGCTACCCCTAGGGTCACTGCAGTCAGAAGGGTAGAGGGTCCTTGTGCTTGCTTTCCCTAGGGTCACTGCAAGACTTTTCCCCTGGTCACTAGGGGTTTCTCCAGGGGGACACCTTTGCGCAGGGCCGTGTACTGGAGCTTCCCAAGGAAGAGAGGCTTAACTCCCTTGAGGCCAAGAGTAAAAACTCTTTAGGTAAGCCCCGCCAAAAAAAAGATGGTTCCCAGTCTGAAAAGACTAGTCTGTCCTAGGGATAGGACAGGAACAAAAAGAATGAGGGTATGAGGGGTAGAGGGGGGTACTTATGCACTTGTTTTAATTGGTTCCTGTCTAATTAGGGATGGGGAGGAGCTACCCATTGTTGTGCTGCCATGGCTATGGCCAGGAAATATATATATATTTTTTTATTTTTTTGTTCCATCACATACACTTTCAGTATGATCTTTCTTTTGGCCTTACTTTGCTTTTGCTTGTTAGGAAAAGTAGATATGTCTACTTCTCTTATCTTTTGCTTAACAAGATAAATATACTTAAAGAACAAAGAAAACTATTATACCAGATCAGCTTTTTTTCCCTAATGTAAATGCTATTTCTTTCTAACAAGTGACCTATAAAATACAATGCTTTTTGTAGCATTCATATGTAGCATTCTCTATTTCTTATCTACCGTTAAACAGAAAATCATGAGGAAAATACAAAATTAAATGCTGCCTTAGATAAAACCAATACAAATATGAAGTGAGTTATTTTGTTTGTTCATTGCTGTATTGGTATTATATAGTGACAGAAAATTTGACACACTTTCGTAGCATTTTCTTAAAGCAAATGATAGTTTTTGTATTTTACTATTGCATAATGAGAGTTGAAATATAAGCTCTTTTTTTCCCCCTAAGCTGGAAGTATGTATATATTGCTGCATGTGGAAACCTGTTAATAGGTTGCAGTAGTGCCAGGCAGAATAATTCCTAGATTGTACTAGTTTATGACGTAAAGTCATAATTTATAAAGACAAGGAGGCGAGCATTATGCATATGTCTTTCTTTAATTCCTCAGCAGATAGAAGAAAAAAATAAACAAAGTATATAACCATTCACAGTATAAACAGTTATAAACTCCCTCCCCTTTACGATATATACCAACATTCCAGTATAACACCTCTTTCTTTGAAAAAAATTATAAGAAAAAAGTCCATATCAAAAAAATCCAATAACGGACCACACAGGCAAAGTAATCCAAAAATGAATCAGAAACATCCAAGGGAAAACAACAACTGATCGAGTGTGCAGTAAGCAACCACAATTGGAGGTCAAGCTTCAAGCTGAAAGAAATAGAAACACATACGGTAATATCAATGTACAGGGGCGTCACTAGGGTTGGTGTCACCCGGTGCGGAAACTCATGGTGTCACCCCCCTGGATTTCCTCCAATACAATGCCAAATAGATTCCTTAGTAATGCCAGTTAGATGGCCTATTAACTATGCCACACACTGGAGCCCCATAAATTATGCCACACCAGAGCCCCACTATTTATGCCACACCTCTGCCCAATTAATTATGCCACACACACAGTTGGCCTATAATTATGCCACACACACACACAGGTGCCCCATAATTATGCCACACAAAAGAGTCCCTTAATTATGCCACACAAAAGAGTCCCTTAAATATGCCACACATGGGGCTCGATAAATATGCCACACACAAGCGCCCCATAATTATGCACACATGGGACCGCCATTAATTATGCAACACACAGGAGCCCCACGAGGTGACAATTGTACAATTATAGATACCAGTAATATTGTGCCACTCAGAGCCCAGTAATAGTGTGCCAGTCAGAGCCCAGTAATAGTGTGCCAGTCCGAGCCCAGGAATATTGTGCCAGTCAGAGACCAGGAATATTGTGCCAGTCAGAGCCCAGTAATATTGTGCCAGACAGATGCCTGTAATATTGTGCCAGTCAGAGCCCAGTAATATTGTGCCAGTCAGAGCCCAGGAATATTGTGCCAGTCAGAGCCCAGGAATATTGTGCCAGTCAGAGCCCAGGAATATTGTGCCAGTCAGAGCCCAGGAATATTGTGCCAGTCAGAGCCCAGGAATATTGTGCCAGTCAGAGCCCAGTAATATTGTGCCAGACAGATGCCTGTAATATTGTGCCAGTCAGAGCCCAGTAATATTGTGCCAGTCAGAGCCCAGGAATATTGTGCCAGTCAGAGCCCAGGAATATTGTGCCAGTCGGATACCAGGAATATTGTGCCAGTCAGAGCCCAGGAATATTGTGCCAGTCAGAGCCCAGTAATATTGTGCCAGTCAGATACCAGTAATATGGTGCCAGTCAGAGCCCAGTAATATTGTGCCAGTCAGATACCAGTAATATGGTGCCAGTCAGAGCCCAGGAATAGTGTGCCAGTCAGATACCAGTAATATGGTGCCAGTCAGAGCCCAGGAATATTGTGCCAGTCAGAGCCCAGTAATATGGTGCCAGTCAGAGCCCAGTAATATGGTGCCAGTCAGAGCCCAGTAATATTGTGCCAGTCAGAGCCCAGTAATATTGTGCAAGTCAGATACCAGGAATATTATGCTAGTCAGAGCTCGTTTTAAACCACCCTCCTCCCCCCCTTCCCCATCACTTACCGAGTAGCTGGCTGCTGTGTGTCGCCGAACGCACGCCTCCTCTGTGCAGTCTTCTCTTCCCTCCTGCACGGATGTGACTTATCGTCACATCCGGTCTCTGTGATTTTTTTTTATTGATTTTTTTCCGGCTGCCGGCGGCTGCTAGGGAAAAAAAGGTAAGCAGCGCGGTGCGGGGGGTCTAGGACACTTTTTCGCCGCATCTTCATCGCTGACAGTTCAGCGCGGCAGTAAGATCACTGAACTGTTAGCAATGAAGTATAACGCGGCCGTTTCACCGCGGCTGCAGCTATGTAAGAGCTGACAGTTCAGCGCTGAACTGTCAGCTCTTACAAATCTAAAATTAAAACTAAAATAACCCCCCCCCAATAAATGATTCCCCCCCAATAGTAACACTAAACCCCAATACTAACACTAAAATTAACCCCAATACTAAAATTAACCCCAATACTAAAATTAACCCCCTAAACCCTAATACTAACCCCCGACCCCTAATACTAAAATTAACCCCCTAATCCTAATACTAACCCTAATACTAACCCCCGACCCCTAATACTAAAATTAACCCCCTAAACCCTAATACTAACCCTAATACTAACCACCGACCCCTAATAGTAAAATGAACCCCAAACACTAAACCTAATTCTAACCCCCTAAACCCTAATTCTAAACAAACTAAAATCGGTAAAATACTTACCTTTAGCGATGAAATGTCCCGCGATGAAATCCCCAGCGACGATCTGTCTTGTGCTGTAGAGTCGGCGAAATCAGAAAACACTTAGCGCAAACTTGGTGGGGAAAAAACTCATCCAATCAAAACATCCTAAAAAAGGGAGGGTATAATGCTCGCCTCTGTGTCTTTATAAATTATGAGTTTATGTCATAAACTAGTAAAATCTAGGAATGTAGAAAGACATAGAGTCACCCCTTATGCAAGTTTAAAGTAAAGCAAAACCATCAGACATAAAATGTGACTCAGGTCTGAAATAGGATTCTCTAAAAATTGGCTGTAATAAAAAAGTATGAGGAGGGAGCCCCACCGACCTTAGGGATAACAGAAGGAGAAGCAATAGAGTAGGTGGCTAATATATATCACACAGAGTCACCTAACAGATACAGCATTACATATGAGACAATAATATACAGGTAAATAATAATGGTACTGGTAACTGTAAGGAAGCAGCAAAGAAAGAGGAAGTGTTATGATTGGAATGTTGGTATATATAGTAAATGGGAGGCAGTTCATAATATATGATTATGTGAGCCTCCATGTCTTTATAAATTACTATGCTGTTTATCTGGACACCTGGCCCTATGTTAATATGTTATATACACTAATTATTAGATTTGCTGGAGTATATATATATATATATATTTCCTGGCTAACCATGGCAGCAGTTACGTATGGGTTAGCTCCACCCTCAAGGTAGGTAGGACAGAAACAAACTTATAAGAGAGCCCCCGCCCCCTGTCTCCTCAGTCTTTTTTCTGTCCTCATTGGTATTAGGACAGGGCCCGTTTGGGCCTGTGATTTTATTATTTTTTACATTTTTTACTCACCTTCCGGAAAGTTCAGCCTCTTTCTTTCCGAAGCCCGGTTCCTGTCATTTCACGGTTCCCTGGGATGTTTATTCCTCCATACCCTTACTACTGGATGGTACTGGAGATGATTCTGCATATGAAGTTTGGGCCCTGTTCCTCCGTAAGCTTACTGCAAGTGGTACTGGAGATGTATGGGATATTAGCAGAGGTCTCCATTCCTGCTGTGCTTCATGTGGTATGTATGGGATGTTGGTTTTTTCTACCTTCACATTTTTTTCTTACTTTTATGGCTTATTTTTTCTTATTTTTCCTTGGGCATGACTGTTTATCCCCCCCTCCGTTTTATTTTCGAGGCTGTGCCTCTCTGGGGGGCACTGGGGCGCTTCTGCGTTCCAGCCCTCCCTTTTTGTGCCTTTTTTGCACTGTTCTCGGGCGCTGGAACGCATGTGCGTTCCAAGCCTCGTTTTCCGTGCCGTTTTTTCGGCGTTGGAACGCATTTGCGTTCCACGCCTCGTTTTCAATGCCATTTTTCGGCGTTGGAACGCATATGCGTTCCACGCCTCGTTTTCAATGCCGTTTTTCGGCGTTGGAACGCATGTGCGTTCCAAACCTCGTTTTTCTTCTGCTTTCAAGGCAGTTGGAACGCATATGCGTTCCACCACTTAATTAAGGGCGATTTTATGTCCTATTTAAGGGCTTCTGGGGCAGCCCTGTTTTTTTATTTTTCCAGGACCATTTGCTCCCTGTGCCTGCCTTTACTCCAGCCTCAGGTATACTCTTTTGTATTATGTATGTTGTTTTCTTTTGCATTTTAGTTAATTTCTTTTTTATTTACATATATATTTTTCTTTCTCAGCCTGCCCTTTGTTTTATTGCATTTAATATGTCCACCTCATCCAAGAGGTCTCATTCTCGGCAATCTATGTGAGTTTTTATTTTTATTTTTATTTTTAAGAGTGTCCTTCGCCTGCTCACCCTGGTATTTCTTCCAGCCCTAGACCGGAATCTGATCATCCCAGGAAAAGAATGGAAAAGCGTCCTCGATGTTTTGCCTGTGACGCCATTCCTTTAGAGGGCAAACGCCTTTGCGGGGACTGCTTGACTCAGGCGGCCGGCCCCCCTTTAGCCCTCTCCGGATCTGATGCACCTAGTTAATCAGGCAGTTGAGAAGAGTCTGAAGGAACATTTGGGTAATCTGGTTCCTGTCCAACATGCACCCCTGACTGAGGAGTGTTTCTTTCCAGATCGGCCCGACTCTGAAGATCCTTTGGATTTGGGGCATTACTCTTCGGCTGAGGAAGATGTTGATTCAGGCGTCCTCCTGGACCCTGCCCTTATTGACCACCTCATCGGTGCTGTTAAGAATACTTTGGGTATAACCGAGTCTCTCCCCGAGGTGGGTACAGCCGATAAATACTTCACCAGTCTACATAGGAAAAGGCCATCCTTTCCGGTTCATAGCTCCATTGAGGAATTGATTGCTACTGAATGGAAGAACCCTGATCGTAAAGTTTCTTCAGGCAGGAGGATCTCTAAATTATATCCCGTGGCTGCTGAAGATGCCTCTTCCTGGTCTTCTCCTCCTGTGGTGGATGCCCCGGTCATTAGGGTGGTCCGGCGTTCATCCCTACCTCTGGATGGTCCGGCACTTTTGCATGATCCCATGGAACGACGAATAGAAGCCTCCTTGTCAAGAGCCTATGTTGCGGCAGGTGCTATCTGCCAACCTACGGTTGCCATGACATCTGTCTCTCGTGCCCTGAAGTGTTGGATCCTCGACCTCAAGGATGACATCGAAAGTGGGGTTCCCAGGGAACAGCTTCTGGACTCTTTATCCAACATCAAACTAGCGGCTGAGTTTTTTATTGAGTCATCTTCGGATGTTTTGAAGCTCGCGGCCAGATGCATGGGCTTGTCGGTTTCAGCCAGACGTGCTTTATGGTTGAAACACTGGCATGCCGACAACTCCTCTAAGAACTCACTGGTCTCCATTCCGTTTGATGGCAAGTTGTTGTTTGGCAAGGTTTTGGATGATGCCATCCGTAAGGCCGCTGAAGGAGAAAAGTTTTTTTTGCCACAGGAACGCAGACGCCTTCACAGGACTGTTTGGAACGATCGTCGGAATTTTCGTTCCTCCTTTCGGGATTCCAGGCAATACCGTCCTGGCAAAGAGGTGGCTCGCACGTCAGCATGGAGGGGCGGTTTCTGCGGTGCTGCAAAAGGTTCCCGCTCCCGCCCGGCCTCTTCCTTTCGCGGGAAGTTCCAGTCATGACGGCCTTCCTGCCCGTGCCCCTCCGGTCGGTGCCCAACTTCTGGCTTTTTCAGTGGTCTGTGCAAGTTTTTCCACGGATTCCTGGGTCCGGACCATTATTCACGACGGGTACAGCCTGGAGTTTCGGTCCCCTCCACCTCCTATTTTTATCCGTACCAAGGTTCCTGTGGACCCCCAACGGAAGGATATCCTAAAGAATTTTCTACAGTCCCTCCTCCAATACGAGGTTATTGTCCCTGTTCCTGGGCTCGAGCGCTTCCAAGGAAACTACTCCCCCCTGTTTTTTGTCGCCAAAGCGTCAGGAGACCTAAGACCGGTCCTCGACCTGTCTGTTTTGAATCGTTCCATGAAGGTCAGAAAATTCAGGATGGAGTCCCTCCGGTCTATTGTCCCTTTCATCTCCCCTGGCGATTGGATGGTCTCCATCGATCTCCAAGATGCCTATTTTCACGTTCCCATTAGGATTCGGCACCAGAGATTTCTACGCTTCGCCATTGGGGAGGATCACTTCCAGTTTCGGGCCCTCCCATTCGGCCTCAGTACGGCTCCTCGTACCTTTTCCAAGGTTCTGGTGGTGTGTGTTGCAGAACTTCGCAAGAGGGGCCTGACAATTTTTCACTATCTAGACGACATTCTCATCGTGGCTCCTTCTCGAGACCTTGTCACCTCTCAGCGGGACGAGGCGTTGAGTTTCCTACAAGGAGCTGGTTGGATAATCAACTTCACAAAGAGCCAACTCCTTCCGTCCCAAACTCTGGTCTTTTTGGGGGCGTGCTTCAACACTCTCACGGCTACTGTTTCCCTGTCATCGGACCGTCAGTCTCGTCTGATTTTGGCCATCCAGAATGTCGTCCTTCCCGGTTGGCTGCCCATCAGGATGCTTATGTCCCTTCTAGGGGTCCTGGTCTCCACTATCGGCCTGGTTCGTTGGGCTCAATGGCACACCCGGTTTCTTCAGTCCCTACTGCTACCTCATCTCCCGGTTCCCAGGTCCTTCTTGGACAAGAAATTGTATTTACCAGAGGTGACTTCTCGTCATCTGGCCTGGTGGTTGGAGGTCCGTCACCTCAGGAGGGGTTTTCCGCTGACGGACATCACTTACAAAGTTGTCACGACGGATGCAAGCGCTCATGGTTGGGGAGCCCATCTGGACGGTCACTACGCCCAAGGAGAATGGTCCCCTGCGGAGAGTGGTCTTCACGCAAACGTCCTGGAACTGAGGGCAATTTACAGGGCCTTGCTGGCCTTTCATCAAACCATTCGGGGTTATTGGGTGAGGATCCAGACAGACAACAGGTGTGCGGTTGCCTACATCAACCTGTCAGCGGTTTACCTTCCGGGTCCGGAAAACACGATGGCAGACTTCCTGAGCCGCACCACTCTCAATACAACAGACTGGAAACTTTCATCGCAGGTATTCGATCATCTCTGTCTACTGTGGGGTCGTCCGGCCTTGGACCTGATGGCCTCTCCCACGAACACTCAGCTTCCTCGCTTTTTTTCCAGGGCTCCTCACCCCATGTCGGAGGGCGTGGACGCTCTCTCTCTCCTATGGCCCAAGGAGTTCCTATATGTCTTTCCTCCTCTCCCTCTCATTCCGAGACTCCTGGGGAAATTGCGTTTGGAGAAAGCAGAAGTGATGGCCATCCTTCCTTGGTGGCCCAGGAGGCCTTGGTTTCCGCTGGCGAACAGGCTGTCCGTCCAGGACCCTTGGCTTCTCCCACCTCGCCTGGACCTCCTGTCTCAGGGTCCGGTATTACATCCTTGCCCCCGCTCTCTTCAACTAGCGGCCTGGCGATTGAGCGGCAGTCACTGCGGTCCCATGGTCTGTCGGAGAGTGTCGTCTCTACCCTTCTGAAGGCTCGGAAGCCTAACACCTCGTCCACTTACCATCGTATTTGGTCTGCCTTCCTGGTTTGGTCCGAGGGTAGATATTTGGATCCACTGTCACCTTCCCTGCCTGATGTCCTGGCTTTTCTCCAAGCTGGCCTGGATCGGGGTTTGGGTCTGAACTCCCTCCGGGTTCAGGTCTCTGCCCTGTCTGCACTCACATCAGTTGGTGGTTCGTTTCTTCAAGGCGGTTCTCAAACTCCGTCCTCCGGCCGGTTCCTTCACGACCCCTTGGAGCCTTCCTCTGGTGCTTCGTGCTTTGTCTGAACCTCCTTTTGAACCCATGCAGGATGCCTCCCTGTGGTTGGTGACCCTGAAGACTCTTTTACTGCTGGCAGTGACTTCGGCTAAACGCTGTTCTGAACTTCAGGCTTTTTCCGTTGACCCTCCATACACGGTCTTCTCTCCGGATCATGCCCTCCTTCGACCTGTCCCGGAATTCCTACCTAAGGTGGTTTCGGCCTTCCACCTTAATCAAGAGACTGTTCTTCCAGTGTTTTTTCCAAACCCCTCGTCGCCTGAGGAATCCCGCTGGCATACCTTGGATGTGGTGCGCTGCCTGCAACTCTATATTGCTGCCTCTTCTTCCCTGAGGAAGTCTTCCAGGCTCTTCGTCCTTCCTCTGGGCTCTCGACGTGGTGAGGCAGCCTCTGTCTCCACCCTACGCCGTTGGATTGTGGTTGCTATATCCAAGTGTTACAGCTCCAGTGGTATTCCGATTCCCCCAGGTCTCAAGGCTCACTCCACTAGGGCTGTTTCCTCTTCATGGGCGGCTGAGGCTGGTTCTTCTATGGCTACTGTTTGCGGAGCTGGGAACTGGTCATCCGGTTCCACCTTTTTCCGGCACTACCGTCTGGATGTCCACCGGACTGAGGAATCCTCCTTCTCTCACGCTGTTTTGGCCTCTGTCTCCTCTCATTAAACCTTTTTCATTTTTGCAGCATTTTTTCTGTGTCTGTGTTTATTGGTTGTTTGTTCTCCCATCCCTGTCTGTTTTTGGCTTGGGTATGTCCCATACGTAACTGCTGCCATGGTTAGCCAGGAAAATTGAAAATTGTTTCATACTTACCGTAATTTTCTTTTCCTGGTTATTATCCATGGCAGCAGTCAGTTCCCTCCCTTGTTGTTTCTTGGTTATGAGGAGCTGGTTACTAGACTGAGGAGACCGGGGGCGGTGGCTCTCTTATAAGTTTGTTTCTGTCCTACCTACCTTGAGGGTGGAGCTAACCCATACGTAACTGCTGCCATGGATAATAACCAGGAAAAGAAAATTACGGTAAGTATGAAACAATTTTCAATTATATATATATATATATATATATATATATATATATATATATATATATATATAATTTTTTTATTATATGTTTTTAAATTTTATTTACCGATAGAATATTATTTCATGAGGAAAATATCAATTTCAATAATCTTATTTTCTAATCATGTTTTTCTGTGTTTGTCATGACAGTAGCTATTAAATATACATTTTATTTGAAGTGTAAATAAAAAATAAAAAACACGAGTTATTAGTCATGTAATGCATAATTCACCTACAGGGTGCTCAATGTCTCCAATAGGGAAGGGTGCTAGTAATCCAGGTAGCGCATCTGCTATATTAAATTTGCTTTATTTTTCTAGTGACTCGCAAAAAGGGGGGTCTGAATGTGCAAAAGGAAAATAAAGAAATGCCTAATGTGGTCTAATGCCTAAGTCACTGATGAGGAGTCAATAATGCTTGACACATGGAGGGGTGTGTGAAACTTTGGTGACAATTTGATGAAAGGGGGGCCATGACCTCAAAAACATTGGGAACTCCTGAATTACATAAAATGAAGTTTTTTGTTTTTTTTTAAATCAAACCACTCGAGTTCAATGATTAAAATTATGAAAATATATTACTAGTATAGACTTGCAACATTATTTGAGGATGGATTCTAAAATATCTGAATTATTTTAACCCTACAGGGTAGGAGAATAAAAATATCCTGCTTTTTCTAAATCACATCATAATTAATAAATAAATTAATTTGTATCTATATGCTATTATATTTGAATGTGCTTAATTTGAATGGGAATATGGTTCAACAATTACTGTTTATTCATACTTTTTTGTATGTCTTAAGTCTTTTAATAAAATAACAACCCTAATTTAAAAATTTAAGATAGACATGCAAATATTATTATTATTATAAATGTTCCTTTTATTCACCTGACTACACGAACACAAACAGTTTGTGCCAACATTATTTCTCATGAACCACTGATGTCCTGCCAACTACATCAAAAACAAATCATGGTGATATAATGGTCCAGGATCATTCTCTTATTGTGAAAGCCAGAGATGACTGTTGTTTCTATGATGGTTTCCTCTTATAAAAACATATACTGAAACAAATGAAATTAATTATATAATATGGATAAGTCTCTAAATAAAGTGATAACCTACACCCATGATGTAGTCACTTGTTTTTGCTGGTGAGATTGGTCAATGGACTAGTGTGTTTATTATTACGATTATCATTATTATTTGTTGTTTTTTAAAATGTCATGTAAAGCTCTGGCACACAATTGTATTCATTTGTTTTTCTCTGAAATCGAGTGCATAGCTAATGAAACATTATTGGACACATTTTGATTTTATAGTTAACTACAAAATAGTTTTTAGAGAGCGGTATATTTTTAATATTTTAATGGTCACTAGATGTTACCCGCAAGTGCACAATTGTATTCTCTGTTTCCAAATGATATGGATTTATTTGGAAATTGATTGTTCATTGATAAATTGGGCTTCCTGTACAGTATCACCAAATCATTCCTTGCTCGGAACTATAGGATAGTGCAGCACAGCTTGTAACTACAGTATGTTTCTAAGCCCTACAGTACTTCAGAGTCAAGGCCTGTACTGTTACTACACTAGAACCATTAAATGACCCCTGCTGTCACCGAGCACTGACAAATGTGTTTCAAGATATAATCTTAACAGAGCACTTTTGTATAGAGTACTTTTTACCCAAAGGCAGCTCGCTATTCAACATATTATGAAAATCAGGGCTCAAATAGAGATAAGCATTGCTTTATACTCTTAGTGATAAAGCATCACTGTGGAACAAAGCCGTTTCATTGTGATAGGATTGTATTATAAAAATAAAAAGATAATATGCTTCTGCAGAGTGGCAGTTTTATCTGTCATAAAAAATAAAATATTCTCACCTATCAATGCCTTCTATTATTGTACAAAAAATGTAATCATTATGCACGCCAAGCAAGGGACAATGGTGATCATTTCTTTTGAACACATGATTGGATACCTGTTCATATACCGTGGACTGGATGTATACATACATGTTTGAGTTGACATCTCTATACAAAAATCTAAGCTAATGCAAATTGGCTCTTATCCATGGGCTGCGTATAATATTGAATCGTAGCAATTATGCATTGATAAGTCATGACGATTGCAGTCTAATGTGATGTAGGTATCACATTTTTATACCATTTCTATTGCAGTACTTCCATCAAAACACTCAAAATAAACTACCTTTGCCATGATTGTTAATGGTTGGTTTCTGTCTGTCCAATATGACTTGCAATGCTCTTTTAAACAACCTTTCTGATTTAAAGATGACTTCATTTACAATGTATGTATTCAATATAATTTGAATATCTGGATGCTAAATATTTATAATTTACTAACATATTTTAGGTTAGCAACTTCTACTGTTCCTCCCACTCAGAAGTATACTTATTACACAGCAGCCTATTCAAAGAATGCATATAACTTACATATATTATACAGGAACCCAGTACAAAGCATCCACAGAGTTGGATTAACGAACATGAGTGCTTTTAAATTTCCTTAAAATACACTATTTGCCTAGCTAGGGTAATTGGTATTGCTAGACACAATCATGGCTAAGTACATTATTGTTATATTCAGTCTGATTCAGAGATGTATCTTTTTTGCTGTAGGTACAGTGATGTATATTTAATTGATGCAGTTCTTTGTGGTATACACATTGAAAAGGTAAAGAAAGAATACTAAACATTTTATGCACTTTGGTGATGATTGTTCACTTTATGTTCAATTATGTGACTATTTATTCAATGTATTGCTACAGACTACATATATAAGTGTCCAAAATAAGAATTAAGGCTTTTAATGGATGCAAGACATAAAATATAAAATATAAATAATATCAAAGGTGCAAATATAGCGTATATGGATGTGCCACTGGTTTCTTAAAATATGAACTTTCGATGCTTATCAGTAAAAAGGTGAGTTTAGATATACCGTATTTGCTCGAATATAAGATGACCCTGATGACCCAAACTTTGTATATTCCTTTAGGAAAATAACTAAAAGCCTGAAAAAGTTTTACTTGTATATATTCACATGTAAATTGCTTTTTAATATTTAATAAAAATTATGATATAAAAAAAATGCATTTCTTGTTTTTATTTCCTTTTATGTGCCAATGCTGCCTATCTCTCTCTCCCCCCAGTGTTATTTCTCTCTCCCTCCCACGTTGTCTTTCCCTCCCCCCAAACTTTTCTTTCTCTTTCCACCTACCTTCCTCCTTTTCTCTCTCTGCCCCCCCTCCCCTTTTCTCTCTCTGCCCCCTCCCCTTTTCTCTCTCTGCCCCCCCTCCCCTTGTCTCTCTCTGCCCCCCTCCCTCCCCTTGTCTCTCTCTGCCCCCTCCCTCCCCTTGTCTCTCTCTGCCCCCCTCCATCCCTTTGTCTCTCTGCCCCCCCTCCCTCCCTTTGTCTCTCTGCCCCCCCTCCCTCCCTTTGTCTCTCTGCCCCCCCCCTCCCTCCCTTTTTCTCTCTCTGTCCCCCTCCCTTTGTCTCTCTCTGCCCCCCTCCCTCTCTTTGTCTCTCTCTAACCCCCTCCCTCCCTTTGTCTCTCTCTAACCCCCCTCTCTCCCTTTGTCTCTCTCTGCCCCCTTCCCTCCCTTTGTCTCTCTCTGCCCCCTCCCCTTGTCTCTCTCTGCCCCCTCCCTCCCCTTGTCTCTCTCTGCCCCCCTCCCTCCCCTTGTCTCTCTCTGCCCCCCTTCCCTCCCCTTGTCTCTCTCTGCCCCCCTTCCCTCCCCTTGTCTCTCTCTGCCCCCCCTCACTCTCCTTGTCTCTCTCTGCCCCCCCTCCCTCTCCTTGTCTCTATCTGCCCCCCCTCCCCTTGTCTCTCTCTGACCCCCCCTCCCCTTGTCTCTCTCTGCCCCCCTCCCTCCCCTTGTCTCTCTTTCCCCCCCTTGTCTCTCTCTGTCCCCCTCCCCCTTGTCTTTCTCTGCCCCCCTCCCTCCCCTTGTCTCTCTCTGTCCCACTCCCTCCCCTTGTCTCTCTCTGCCCTCTCCCTCCCCTTGTCTCTCTCTGCCCCCTCCCTCCCGCTGTATCCAATTATAAGATCAATTGGAATAAAACAACTGCGCAAGTCTTGCAAATCGATGGTAACACCATAAAAAATATTAGAGAAAAATATCCTTTAGATATGAGTACAAAAACATTTGACTACTTAGGCATTAAGATACCCAGTAAAATAGAGAATATCATGGAAATAAATTGTTGTCATCTAATGAGTGTTACTAACAGATTATTAAAAAAATGGAGACAGGTGGAATTGACCTGGAGGGGTCAGATTAATGCTATCTCATCCTAGTGGACATATATGTTTCGTATGGTCCCCCAAAATATACCACATATGTGGTTGGATATGATACATGAGAATCTTCGTAACTTTGTATGGAGAGGTAAGGCCCCTAGGATTAGTACTAGGGTCTTGGGTATGAAGACAAAAGTATGGGATTTCCTCTAATTAAACAACTAAATGACGCTAGTATTTTACTCCATCTAATTAGAACTCAGATGGCATCTGCCAGACAAGAGACTTGGTATCAAGTAGAATTAGAATTAGTGGGTATTAAAGATCTGTCAACAATAATTTGGTCCATAAAAGACAAAAAATATCCAACTATATAAAAAATAAAAGCTTAGTTATAGATGGGATTTTTTCAATTTGGTTCTCTCTTAATAATTAAAATAAAATAAATAATAAAATATTTAAAATTCAAAGAATAAGTCTAGTGGAAACTCTGCGGGAGGATCTCTCCTTAAGAGAATAGGTAAATGCTGGAGCCCAGATAATGCATGACTTTTTCAGAGGGGGCCAGATCGTGATATTCTCAGACTTAATCAAGAAATATAATATACCCAATGCAAATGTCTTTTTTTATTTAAGAATAAAAATTTGCTTACGAAAACATGTACAGTAAGTGAACAGTACATATTTGGCTATACTTACAAAATTAATAACAATCGAAAGTAATAAAAAATGATACTCCAAATGCTTGGAGTGTGTTAGATTGCTACAGAATCCGACGGATTTGCCAATTATTAAAAAATGGGAAAAAGACACGGGACTCAAAATTACAATGCACGACTGGAGAAAGTATATTGGGGGAGTATTGAGAGAGGCTCATGATCTGTCCCTCTTGGAAATGCACTATAAAATTCTTAATAAATGGTATCTTGTCCCAACCAGATTAGCAGCAATGTATCCTCACACTACCGGAATATGCTGGCGATGCCATCAGGAAGAAGGCGCCTTCACCCACTTTGAGAACCAATTGTGTTTCCAGCTGAAAATGGAAAGAGCACTTTCCTTTGCCTCTGATTCTCAAATAAATATAACACGGAGATGGCTAGACTGTATTGAGAAATTTGATAATGCTAAGCTCTGGAAATGAAGTGGGGGGAGGGGAAGTTTGGGCAGGCCAGACAGGGGATGATGCCCTCTCCCAGGAATGTAGAGCGCTAATAAGATAGACTCTTCTGTATGTGCTCCATCGTCTTTTAATGCTAAATGTATTATTTCTGGTAGATGGATGGACTGAAACATATATATAAACTTGAGAGCTTGTTAAGAGAATGGATAACAAAGTCCTTTAATATTGTACGTTTATCTCTTGAGTGCTGTATATAGTATTAATGATATCTATGTATATGATTTCTGTCTGTCTATTTTTATAAGTGTATGTACGTCTTTTTATATCATATTAAACTTAATAAAGAATAAAAAATAAAAAAAGCTATAGATCCCTATGTATTACAGTCCTAATAAATTGAGAGACTTCTCGAAAGTGGGATAGGAGGTTTGGTCTAAAATGTAACTGTTACCCATCAGGTTGAGTACGGTTTTATGTTTTTCATGCTGGGTCTGCAATCTACTTAGTTCATCAAAATCAGTGTTTAGACATCAAATTGTTTTTGTTAGCTGGCAAAGCTGGTGGCTTCTTGTCAGTTCTCCACATTTAATCCATATCCTCTGGGCAGGTGGTGGATTCTCTTTGTTCATCTCTGCCCACTTCCAGCTACCTTTAACATGATCCAAGTCATTCTTTGATGCTGCCCAGGTGCAAAATTTCAAATCATGTAAATGTAGTAACAGAAAATATCCAAAACTTATAATACATACTGATTTTTTTAACAGTTTTTTATCTTTATTTAAAAAGAAAACTCGATGTAAAATCAAAGTGACACACAAATAATTACAGTGTAATCAACTTGCTGTGATCACTCAATAGACTCTTGTTATGTGTCGAAACCAAACCAAACTACAGAAAGTTAGAGCACTGCCAATAAACACATTCATTTATATTCAGCTTTTGTTTGTAATATATCAATTGCAAATTTTTAAAGGGACACATCACATAGACACAGTTTACACTGTAAATATAGAAAATAAAATACTATTTCTACATTGTGTAAGCAAAATGATAAATGAATGAATACTTTACGATAAAAATGTAATTTATATGTGCTGATATGCAAATTCTGCATTTTCCATTTAAAGTGGTTAATTTGCACATCAAGCCACAGGTGATGTCATAAATGGGAGACACGACAGACCCATTTAAATCACATTGTTACCTTAGTTTATGACTTTACTTGGAATTATGATAACACAATGTATAGATCATTTTTAATACGTTGTTTTGTATTCCCTACATTCACAGTATTTACATAAACCAACGGAGACCATGAGTTGATTTGATCTTGATTTCAGAAACATAATAGGTTTCTGTTACTAATGGTTCTCCCAGTAGACATGCATTAGTCTTAAACTAATAATGCAGATATACACGATTTCCTGTTTTAATGACGACCAATTAACACATCATTTTCTGTGCTTTCTGTCTTTTTCAAGACTTCATTACAGTTAAGTTACACACTTTGAATTAAAAATTGTAGAAGTCAACACTGAGAAAATGCTTAAAGGGATAGTATAGTTACCATTTTCCTAAAATGCACGTTATAAACATTTTACTGACTCCTTGAGCCCAGTAGATTCCTGGCGTCTGCTATATTCCAGCTAAACAAAACTATCCATTTTTCTCTCATCCACATACATTTTACTCTCAGCTTGATTATACCCTCCTCAGCCAGTGCCAGATTTACTTTAAGAGACACTACCACTTACATAAGATGTAACTAGATAACCTGGTAATTTAAAACAAGCACATATATAAATCATATGGCACTGTTTTTTTATATGATTGAATTAATTGCATATAAAAGGAAACATAAAATTAGGTGTTCATCTACTGGTGCCATTTTGTGAATATTTCTCATGATGCAACATTGTCCAAAATATTCCAGCCAGTCTCACTTTACAACTGTGGCCAAAGCCTGCATGATGATGTACTCCCGTGGTCTCCTACTGGCTCCTGTGTATCATAGTGGGCAGGACTAGGTGGCTGTGTACAACTTTTTTTTTTTTTACCTACCGTTTAACACAAAGAGAGGAGATTAACCTGATCAAACAGGATCATAACTCTAACCCTTTGTGATGTACTAGTTACATTACCTTCCTATTCAATGCAAGTCTATGGTCAGAATGCAGACATATACACTGCATTCTGTGTCCCCAGCCCCAAAGTGAGAAATTTGTGCTGTAAAGTAACTAAGGGGTGGCACCCAGTCACACTTGTTTAGTTACATATTTTATTAAATACAGTTACATAACAAAAACAAAAGACATATCTGAAATCAACAATACAAAATAAAAAAATAAAACATTTTAATTTTTTGGTGGGAGCGTCCCTTAAATCACTTCGTCACAAATTCATGAAATCACATGGTCGGATCACGGCATTATGGAAACAACACTTCTACATTTTAACCTGAACCCTAAACATTGAAACTGGAGACTTAATGATTCTAACATTCTCTGAAATATATACTGACCTCCAATCTTCCCTTTTGACAAATTATTCAAAACATAACACCCCTATTACTCTAGAGACTGACTTTCCTCTGATTCATATTTTCTGGTTCTATATTCTCAGTTTTTTACATGATAAATCATAAGCAAACCATTATCAGCGTACCTGTGGAGTTAAGATAAGTTATTATATTTGCGCACCCTCACTTGTGTATTTAACCCCTTAGTGACAGAGTGCTATGCTGCATTTGATGTACCTTGAAGACCAGAATTCCATTATTTTTGTCATATGTTTGCTGAAATGTGAACTTTCTTTGTGTTCAGTACACCTACACAAAATATATATCATTTTTTAAACTACGGATAGGACTTTCATTTGATACTATTATTTTCATCATATGATATAATTTACTATTCAAAAATATAAAATATGATGAAAATATGCCATAAAAAACACTTTTTCTAACTTTGACCTGATTTTTTTTCAACAATTACAAATAGTAAAAAAGTCCCCATCTATATATTTCCAATATTTGTCCTGAGTTTAGAAATACCAATGTTTCCATGTTTGTCTAAGTGTTATTTCAAGTATTAGGGCAATAATCAATATTAGTATTTTTTTGTTTCCTAACCATTTTCTTCTACAGTGACCTTTTGACCACAACCCTAACCCCTAAATTAACCTTAACCCTAAATCTACCCCCACCCCTTAATCTAACCCTTGTGCTAACCTTAAAAGCCCTGTAACCCTAAGTATAACCCTAAATATAGATCTAGGGTTAGCTTTTTCCTTTTATGTATTTATTTTATGTATTTATTATTATTTTTTTCTAACTGTAATGTTACTGACTGCCCCTAGGGGCAAATTAGCTATTTAGTTTCAGGTCAACTTGAAGCACAGGTGAAACTATTTTTTTGTGGCTTTTTAACTTCCATTTAAAGTCACTGAGAGTAAACTATGCTTCGAATTCATTATCTATAGTCCTGTCAAGAGATTATTTTACAACATGCAATTAATAGTCTTCTTTATTTAAAAAAAATATACCAAAGTGTGGCTGAAAGTAGACTACTGACAGAAAATAATGCCAGCATGTAAGGTATACATTTTATTAGTAATGCAGATAAAAATGGAAAACACAAAACGTGAATTGCACTCGCGACTCTGTCTGTCCGTCTCTAAACTTTATCTATTTATTTCCTATAGCAAGTATGTCAGACTAGGTAAAACAAAGCCTTTCACAGTCAGCTGCTTGTCAGCCCCGAGCGATGTCTGGTTTATAGGGACTAGCACTAAATAGGCTTTCATTGGTAACTAATTGGTAATCTCTATATATATGTGCATTATTTTCATTCTTTGCTCTCTTCAGCTACTGCAGTAACTCTCTCCATCTCTTTGTTCCCCACCTTCCCAAATATTGGATATATTAAATACAGGAAATTAAGGGGTGGGGGTTCTGTACATGCTGGTTCCTGACAAAATGAAATAGAATTACAGAAAAAGCTGTATATACATGACTATTAGAGACAGTGTATTCACACTAGAACAACTCAAAGAAATTATTTACAGATAGGATACTCCGGCAGGGCATCATGAAGTTGTGGCTTTTTAAACTCACTTATATATGATTTTTTTTACATATCAAATGCTATTTAGCTATAATTTAAACCTATATTTCAGGATTGACACAATTTGTTTTGTTGATGTTGTCTTGTGTTTAGATGATCTAGAGTATTAGTTATAAGTCGTGTGGCAATTCACTCTTTGTATTTTCCATTGTTATCTGCATTACTAATAAAATTTATACCTGACATACTGACGTTCTGCCAGCAGACTACTTTAAGACTCACTTTGTTATAATATTATACATTCAGGTTACCCCTGTCCTCTCTTCTAGCTATGTAGCTGTTCATCATTCTAATATTTATTTATTTATTTTTTTAAACTATTTTTGGAACCTTTATTTACCTTAAAGAAATCCTTATGTTAGCAAAAAAAGACAAAACCACATCTTACCCATGAATTGTAAACAGAATGCTGTGCATCTATTTACAAACATCCAGATAGTGAATCGACTGCCAATCTAGCCAGATGAATACACAGAAAATGACTACCACAGAATGAAATTAAAATCATTTCTGCCTGCGAGCTGTAATATTTGTTCTAAGCACTTGCAATTTCAGAGAAAAAGAGTTTTTAGTCACCTCTTAACAGAAATACATTGTCTGGCCAAACTTTTGACCCCCAAGAAATAGTTGACTTGACAAAGAAGTCTGTTGTATCCGTTTTAGTCATGTCCCATGGACTTAAATGACTAGTGTATGCAAAAATAAGTTATGTTTAACTGAAAGATTGCATCAAGTGTAGGCATTTTAAATAGAAATGCTTTCATGAAAAATAGAAATAAAGTACTTTATTCAGCTCTATCAGAGGACTGACATTTTGTTTGGAATCTTGGGTCAGATGAATGAAGAGCTGACCCAAGATGTCTGCCCCTCCTAGAGCTTGTCAAATAAAAAGGGCTCATGAACAATGAGATCATAAATTATCACATTGTAGCACCGTAAATGACAACATTAAAATACATACTTATTTAAATACATACTTTTGTAGAGCAATCTCAAATGTGTCACTTTCCAATCTGTCCAGTAGAATCACTGCTTAGAATTTTCTTCTTCCTTGTGATGATAGTATCAAATCCTCCCCAGACCCGATCTCTTCCACCAAGGACACCCACTCACAATATGAGATGGTTCGTGTTTGTTTCCAGTGTTTGGGAATCAATAATTTGGTTGCTTTTAACAGATGTATGGTTAAGGGTTTTTTATATGTATTTAATAAAAAGGGATTACAAATGTCAGTGGGGTAGCTCAAGTGTGGAGTCAGCTATTTCTTTATCAGTATTGGCTACTGCACACCAGAATGGTTGGCTCTTGGGGCACATCCACTGTATGTGGATAAAGTCTCCACTATGGATTTTACGTCTCCAGCAGTGATCTGAGAATCCAGGAAAGAGCCTGTGTAGTAGGGGGGGGCACCCTATTACCACAGACTGAGGACTTTGTATGTGTTCTCTTGTATTCTTGTAGATATTAAACACAAGTCGTCATAACGATCTTGGACTACTAGACATCTGTTAGGTGGTGAGATTGTGACAGTGTGCTAGTGAGCTCTGGTAGTGTTTTCAGCATACCCTGATGTGTTACATGACCTAATCATGGGTAGAAGTCTGGGAGGACATTCATTTTAGTCACTGAAATCCTGCCAAACCATTATGTATGATGATTGGACACCCCACTTAATTATTGAGTTCAGGTGTTTCAAACAGAACCACAGGTATATAAAAACAAACATTTAGCAGTCTGCATTTACAAGCCTTTGTGGGGGAAAATGGGTATTTCTGAAGAGCTCGGTGAATTCAAGCATGGTACTGTGATAGAATACCACCTTTGCAATAAGTCAGTTTCATAAAATATCATCCCTGCTAGATATTCCAAGGTCAGCTTTAAGTAGTATTATTGGAAAGTGTAAGCGTTTAGGAACAGCAGCACAGAGCAGAGACACTGAGTGCTGAGACACATGGGGCTTAAATGTTGTCAATATTCTGCTGATTCTATAGCTAAAGGGACATTCTAGTCACCTATTTGACAGCTTTGGAGGCACTAAAGGGTGAATAGACTGTCACTGTTATCCCCCCCCCCCCCCCCCCCGTCTATTGTAAAAGTTGCAGTCCTCTTGATTGCAGCGGTGCGGGCGCATATAGCCTCTACAATGCACAATGGGGGATATGTATAAAAACGTCCGCACTGTATAATGGCGATTGCGCTTTTTTATAACTACCAACACTATGCAGTGCGGAGGTTCCCCGACACAAATCAGGTGCTATATATATATATATATATATATATATATATATTAATAGCTTAATATTTTAAAGAGGTATCTCAAAATAGCAGGAGTGCATCTAAACCACCATACTGTACAATAAGTATTTTAAAACCAAAGAATCATAAAATCCTATATAATATAGAACAACTATGGAAAAAACTGAATATACTGAAGCAATGTCTACATTTTATATTTTTATTTAGCTTTGTTAATTTTATTGTCTTTTAGAAAAAAATATTCGTAACATGAAATTATGTTTTGATAGCCACATGATATATTAATATAAAGGTATAAAAACTACCTATTCTGAAAAGCTTTTAGGTGAGGCCTAATGGTCATGTATTTGTTTTTTTTGCCTTGAGAATATGTTGCATTCTGAGCTGTACTACATTTCACTACAATTCTATAATTCACAGTGAGTTTAAGCGCTTTAGCTAATATGCTGTTTCTGTAGCTCTTGCTAGGCATCTGTGACCTCACTGTTTAGTTGTGTAGCACCTCTGTTGTATTCTGCTAAGCAGATTTCCTTTGGGACTATGGCTTTAAGAAATATATGATGAAAACACAAAAATTGCAAATTTGTAATGAATTCATTTTAACCCTGAGGCTCTCCATAAATGTTTGTGTAGGATTTAATCTCCAAGGATACTGTCAATTGCTAAGTCCAGGAGAACTTAATGCAGTACACATGTGAGAATTAATGTCCGACAATTAAGGGAGCTTTTAGGGAGATCGAATCATAGAATACAATGAATGTATTGGTAAGATGTACTACACTTACTCATATCAATGATCAATAGTTTGTGGTGTGGCTGGTGTCACTGGGAGGACAATGCCAAAACTCTGTATAGCTTATAAATTAAATGTGTACGTAAAGTAAATCTAGAGCAGTGATGGGGAACGTTTTTTGGCCAGTGTGCCCAATTTTTGTCTGAAACCAATTTGCAGACCTCAAAATGCACACACACTTATACTCACAGACACTCATACAATTATACTCATACTCACACACACACTTTTTGAGGTCGAATGCCAAATTTTTTTTGAAACCGATTTGCAGACCTCAAAGTGCCAACACCGCATACACACTTATACTCAAACAAACACACTTATACTCACACACACTCATACACTCACGCGCTTATACTCACACACACAATTTTACTCATAATCGAATACACACACTTATACTCATACTCACACACACACTTACATTCACACACACACTCATACTCACACACACTTATACTCATACACACACACTTAACTGACACACACACACATACTTATACTCACACTCACATACATATTCATACTTACACACACTCATAAATGAACACACACAGCCAGGTTCACCTCTCACTTCTTGTCTTTTCCATCCGAGAGGAGCAGGCATCAGTGGGTAAGAGAAGGGCGCCACCGGTCATCTGCTTCTTCTCATGCTAATTGGGGTTCTGGACACTATGTGGAGAAGTGTTCAAGGCAGAAAGCATGATTATCTGGAGAAGAAGCAGATGACAAACGGTTCCCATCTTTTAACCGCCTCTTGGATGGAGCAGACAAGCGGTGAAAGCTGAACCTGGTCGTATGCCACAACTGAGGGCTCGGTGTGCCAGTTGTGGCATGTGTGCCATAGGTTCACCACAGAAACTCCAGATAGCATTCTGTTAAAGTGGTTAGAATCTGACTTTTCGGGGTAGCACACATGGAAATATTGTAGCCATGAACAAACAAATCAGCTTAGATGTGCTCAAAAGTTTATGACTAAGCACTTGATGTGCGAAATGCATCAAGCTGGTTTCTTTGTTCTTGGCTACAAGGTTTCCAAATGTGTTTTTCCAATAAAAACTGATTCAAATTCCTTAAACTGAATGGTATCTGGAGTCTCTGGGTTTACCTCTGTATTTTTTTTTTGACCTAGCTGAAAATGAATTTGTTTGCAAGGTGAATTGGGTATTTAGTTAAAAATGTTTTATACCTTTTAAATTTACATAGAAGAGTACAAATTTTTTTTTTTTTTTTTGAACTACTGAGGGTTAATTCACATGGCTTTGGAAAAAAATAATTGTTTGGAAATACTGAAAAATCCATACTGAAGTCTCTATGACACACAGTATTATTTAACTGTGCACCGCCTGTGGAATTATACCAGGCAGGTAATGAAAACCATTATATCCTTGTCATCACGACCATAATGACTGTTAAGTAGCGTATTTTGTCTTTATTTCAGCAAAATTGTCATTTTAACCTTTAGATTAGAAGAATTATATTACAGCACCATCTGTCTGAGCATCATTACTATGTAGTCTTAAACAAATCAAACAAGTTAATAAAAACAGATTACCTAGCAATGAAACATATTTTAGTTTTCTGTTTTGTTCACAACGTAACATCACATTTGTTTTTGAATTATGACTTTTTTTTCAAGAGAAGCATGCTATCATTTTAAAGTTATAGTAACAAGCAATCTAAAATTTACATTACTAAATGGATCTGTTTGTTCAATACATACACTACCATTCACAACTTTGGGGTTACTTCGTATTGCCCTGGTTTTTGTAAGAAAAGCAAGTTTTGTTCATTAAAATAACATCAAATGGATCATAAATACAGTGAAGATATTGTTAATGTTGTAAATGACTATTGTAGCTGGAAACTGCTGTTTTTAATGGAATACATACATAGGTTTACAGAGGCCCAAAACTCCTGTGTTCCAATGGGATGTCATGTTAGCTAATCCAAGTTTATCACCTATAAAATGCTAATTTATCATTAGAAACCACTTTAGCAATTATGTTAGCATAACTGGAAAATGTGGTGCTGATTTAAAGAACCAATAAAATGTGCTTTCTTTAGACTAATTGAGTATTTGGATCATAAGCATTTGTGGGTTTGATTAAAGTCTCAGTAAAGCCAGAAACAAAGAACTTTCTTCTGAAGCTCGTCACTCCGTCCCTGTTCTGAGAAATTAAGGCTTTTCCATGCAAGAAATTGCAAAGACATTGAAGATCTCGTACAACCCTGTGTACTACTCCCTTCAACAAACAGCGCAAACTGGAAAGAACCAGAATAGAAAGATATACCTGTCACAGGCCCGGAGTACCTGGGGAGGCCTGATTGGGCCCACCTTTAAAAAAAAAAAAAAGACTACCGGCACAGGCACTGTTTAGAGAGATCAACAGATCTCCCCTCACCCGCCCCCTGCTAGCAAGCAGCCATCATGGTGCACCTGGTCAGAGCACAGACACCATGCTGCCTGCCATAAGACACAAGGGAGGTGAAGGTTCCCTCTGGGAGTGCCATGTAGCGATGTGGCATGTGCTGGGGTAAGTCATGGGAGTGCCGAGTGGTAATGGGGCATGTCCTGGGAGTGCAGTGTGGGGATGGGTCATGTCCTGGGTGTGTGATGTGGCATGTCTTGGGGTTCAGGGATAAGTACTGGGTGTGCATTTTGTGTGATGGTGTAAGTCCCAGGTGTGCAATGTGGGTGTTGGGGCATTTTATATGGTACATTCTGAGCAGTGTGAGTGATGGGGCATGTGCTAAGGTAAGTTCTGGGTGTGCAATCTCGATGATAGGGCATGTGCTGGGCCATCTCCCCTGGATGTAAAGTGGATGTTGGCTTTGGTAGGTCCTGGGTGTGCAATGTAGGTGCTGGGACATGTCCTGGGTGTGCAAGAGGTGATATGACAAGAGATTTGGAGGTATTAACAAAAGGAGAACTGGAGTAGGGAGGGAATGGAGTGGGAAGCAGACCATTTGGTCATTAAGGGCCCCACAATTTCTATTGGAGGCTCTATTGGCACCTTCGTTAAATAGTAGCCTCAAAATTTTGGTTTCAACTTCAACATTGAAGAGACAACTCTGGAATGCTGGCCTTCTAGACAGGGTTTCAAAGAAAAAACATATCTCAGACTGGGTAATAAAAGGCAAAGCTTAAAATGGGCAAAACAACAAAGCCACTGGACAGAGGAAGATTGGAAAAAAAAGTGTTATGGATTATATGTTTGAAGTGTTCGGATTACAAAGAAGAACATTTGTGAGCTGCAGGCTAAATTAAACAATCTGCGGAGGCAATGCCATAGTCTGGGGGTGCTTTGCCAGTGGTAAAGTGGGATATTTGTACAGAATAAAAGGGATCTTAAAGAAGGAAGGCTATTACTCCATTTTGCAATGCAATGACATACCCTGTAGACAGAGCTTGATTGCAGCCAGTTTCAATGACCCAAAGCTAAACTCTAAACTATGCAATAACTATTTAGAAAAGAAGCAGTAAGATGGTTTTCTTTCCATAATGGAGTGGCCTGCAGTGATACCAGATCTGAACCATAATAAGTTGTTGTGGGAGCAGTTTCATCATATATTATATAAGTCCCCATCATGATATTCTAATTTGGGAAGCATGGGGTGAAATCTCTTCAGATTACCTCAACAAATTGACAAAATAGAATGGCAAATGTCTGCAAGGTTGTAATTTCTGCAGATGGAGGATTCTTCGACAAAGGCAAAGCCTGATGGTGACAATTTTTAGTTAACCCCTTCGTGACCGATGATGGTCCTGGACCGCCATGCAGGTCTGATCGCGGAATGCATGCTGGCATACCGCGATCGTGCTACAAATGACATGGCTACGTGTCTCGATACCGAGACACTTCAGCCATGTCCATTGAAGCCCCCCCGGAAACATCCGGGCATTGTGACAGCCAATCACAGCGCCCGGATGTTAATAGCTGTGACAGCTTTTGACAGCTTTAGTCTCTCCCTGTGCTTCCTACTATAGACTACATTTTCTATTCTGCTAGGGTAGCTTTTGGCTGGCTGAGCATGATAGGAAATGATGTCACAAGCATTACATACCAAATACAAGTTTTAAAACTGCAATGACCGTATCCTAAATTTAGCCCTGTACCTGCCAAATAACCCTAGCAAACCTATACATGTGGGTTACCGCTATACTCAGGGGAAGTAGATGAACATATATTGGGGTTTTGTTTGGTAATAAAATAGAACAACCCCTTTAAATTCATACCTAAGTTTCAAAGTGTGTGAAAATAAAACACACACAAAATTACTACGCAAAAACTTGTCAAAGATTGGTGGCAAAATGACAGAATGAAAGTGTCCAAATACCCCAAATATCCCAATGCCCTGAGATGTCTACTTTATAAAAATGTGTACATGTGGGGGGTTATTCAGCGATTCATGACTGATATCTGTGTTACAGTGTCACTAACGCTAATTTGTTTTAAAATGGTTTTGAAACAGCTATATGCTACTTGTATTTATTAACCTAAAACATGCAAAAAAAAAACATATAAACATCGGGTATTTCTAAACCTATTTCTCGACCTATAGTCGAATCTTTTTAGCAGGTTTTTTCATTAGCTTTTGGAGCTTAGTAAAAGAATTTACAAAGAAAAGTCAGAATTTTTTTTTTATTTTTTTATTTTAACCATATTTTACTACTTTTTTCACAATACAATAAATGATATGAACAAAATAATGTCATGAAAACAAAGCCCTTCTTGTTCTGAAAAAAACAATATATAATTTGTGTGGGTACAGCAACAGACAAAGAAGAAAATTAAAGCTAAACACTAACGCTAATTTGTTTTAAAATGGTTTTGAAACAGCTACATGCTACTTGTATTTATTAACCTAAAACATGCAAAAAAAACCATATAAACATTGGGTATTTATAAACATATTTCTCGACCTATAGTCGAATCTATTTAGCAGGTTTTTTCATTAGCTTTTGGAGCTTAGTAAAAGAATTTACAAAGAAAAGTCAGGAAAAGTGTTGTTGTTGGTTTTTTAAAATTTTAACCATATTTTACTATTTTTTTCACAATACAATAAATGATATGAACAAAATAATGTCATGAAAACAAAGCCCTTCTTGTTCTGAAAAAAATAATATATCATTTGTGTGGGTACAGCAACAGACAAAGAAGAAAATAAAAGCTAAACACAAACACCTCAGAAGTGTTAAAACAGCCTCAGTCACTAACGCACAACATTCCAAAAACAGTCTGGTCATGAAGGGGTTAAAATAAAAAAAGTACTCATATTGTTAATTTAGCCATGTGTCTGGTTTAAATGCATTATTTAAGTGCTATTTTATCATTAATTTTAATTTATGGTGGGAATTGCCAAAATCAGACAGAAAATTAGTTTTCAAAAGATTTTGGGATTTGTGGGTGTGGTGTAGTCAGCAAAGAGGGGAAGAACTTGGAGATTTCTGTTAAGCCATTTCAACACTCCCAGAATTCCCAAACTCTTTTTTAGACCAATCTCCTGTCTGATTCCTTCAGATCCTTCCATGACAAAAAAATAGTTTCGAAAATAACATTAAATTGCCTTTGTAATTTTAAAAAAAAACGGTGTTTAAAAACTGGCAGAAAAATAATAGGCATTGATTCAATTCCGGCAGCTAACACTGGTAACTCATTCGGTAAAATGTTTTCCGCACCCATTAATTAAACCCAATACCTACAATTAAAAAAAATAAATTGAAACACTGTTCGGTGTGGTATTTAATGCACAAATTCAATGAGAACGGGTAAAAACGAACAAGCAAAAAGTCAGTAAACTTTGTTAACTTACCTATAAAAAATCTAAACACCTTAAAGCACAAATAGTGCTCCCAACAGCACTGAAACCTGTAAAAAAAAATCTCTGCCTTCCCTCTAAAACTCCAGTGTTCTGCTCACAACCCTTTTAACAATAAAATAGTTACCACCTGGGACTGGTGCAATGCCTGCTGGCCCCATTAGCAATATAATAATGCCATCTTCGTGGGGCCAATGACTTCCCAAGTGGTCCCACTGGTCCCTTTAAAAATAAAATATCCCCCCCCCTTCAATAATGCCCCTCTATCTAAAGCCTCCCAATAGGTTCTAAAATAAATAAATAAAATATACTTATTTCACCAGGATGCTTCATGGATGGTTTGGCAAATAAGTAAAATAACAAACTATTGATAATGATTATCTCATATAGGTGGGGTCGTGGAAATTCATTATGATAACAATGTGATTACCGTATTTTCTCGAATATAAGACCAGGTTTTTTCCAGAGCAAGTGTGCCTTTAAATCCCATTTTCAATCGCTCTCCAGCAGTGCTCACAGTATTGCAAAATGCCTCTCTGTCGCATGCATTGTAGCAATACACCAGAGTACTGAAAGTGACAAAAAAAAGTCCCTTTCAGTGCTCTTTTCACTGCCACCCATTTTAAAGGCAGTGTGCCTTTAAAATCACTTCCGATGCTCTAGCCAGTAGAAGGGAAGCGCTGTCTGTATAGGCAGCATTCCCTTCTGCTGAGCCAATGGTGGTAGCTCAGGAGAGTGACCACAACCGGATCTGGGGAGCCTTAAGGTGTTGCTAAGTGCCTCGTTAGCTTCCTAAGCACAGGTGTGCAACCGGCGCCACCATTTTTAGATTCCGGGGAGTGATCGTAACGCGCCCCTGCACTTTTTTTTTAGTGTTGCTCAATGCCTCCACATAGACATGTAGCAACACTGAAAGAGTTGGTCTCTTTCTTTGCTCTTTTTAGTGCATGACGTACCAGGCACATCATCTGTCACTAACTGTATGTTTATGCAGGACGTGCCTGGAACGTCATCTGTCGTTAAGGGGTTAAAGGATGATATAACAAATAGGGGTTAAAGTAACCTATACTATAGCACACTATCCTCCAACAACAAAGATGTTAGTCTTAATGCTCCTTTTGTGGTGTAGACAGTTTCCTATTATCCTCAGCAAGCCAAACTGAGCATGATCTGATAAGAAACTGTTAACAGCTGTACAGATGTGCCTTCAGGCAGGCATGTATATTCTATCACAATACGCACAAGATGATTCACCCAGCTGTTGTGGGAACCCTCCGTGTTGTTGGGGACAGGTTCAAAACATCAGTAGTTCTTCTGAAAATGTCCCTAGGGGATCACTGACAATATTGTTTTATTTAAGCATTTTTCTATTCAAGGCTATTGACTTTATATTAAAAGTAAATGTTCAGTGTACATGCTGTTATCATTCTAACAAAAGGTGATTCATACATTACAGGAGAGTGCTAACACTTTAATCCCTTTTTGGTTTACTTACTCTCCTGGTACTGAAAAAGTATGTCAGCATATTAACAATTCCATTGAATGTCCTGACTTCCTGACTGTTGAGAGCATGCAGATTTTTTTTTAGCGAGCTCATATCTATATAGCACATATTTTTTGGGACTTTGGGAGTCACACAGGTAAATTCAGATTAGCATTTTATGTAGCGTGAGAAATTTATTTTATTTTTTTATTTAGAAAGTGTTTTACCAGGAAAAATACATTGAGATTTCTCTTGTTTTCAAGTATGTCCTGGGGACCCAGTCCAGAATGGAGTTACACAGAGTTACACATTTAACAGTAGATTCAAAAATACATACATACATACATACATATATTAAACAAGTTGGAAGGGGAACATACAGGGTAAATCATTATTGATACAAAAAGGAACAACATGTACAGTATACAAAAGAGTTTGTAAACTAATAACAGGTACAATCTGTTTTGAGGATTTGGGAGATACTTATTTTCAGGGATCTTAGAGTAGATGATGATTTAGCAGAAACAGGAAGGCTATTCCACATATGAGGCGCTCTGAAAGAGAACGCACCTCTACCTGCTTCCTTTTTGAAGTGGGGAATCGCTAGTGAAGGGTTGGTGCAGGATCTGAGATTAAGGATGTGCATGGAGTAAGAGCGAGCATGCCGCTCAGGTAGGGGGGGAGCGTTCCAGAGAAGTGGTTATGCACTAAGCAAGCTAGGTGGAGAGCACGCCTGGAGGCAAGTGTCAGCCAATTTAACTCTTTTAACATTTTACAGTGATGCGTGTTATAATCACACTGTAGCGCAAAACGACACAATGTATTGTACATAGTGTCGAGTTTACCGAGATGGGTCTGCGGGGCAGAATCATACACAACATCTCCATAATCTAAGATCGGCATCAACATTTGCTGCACAATACGTTTCCTTACCGAGGAATCTAGGTTAGATTTGTTTCTATACAGAAAGCCGATCCTAGGATATAGCTTTGACACAAGCTTATCAATATGGAGACCAAAAGATAAGTTTGGATCTAGCCACATGCCAAGATACTTATATGAATTTACCTGGGTCAGGTTATAACTGGTTTTGGTCTTGATGGTTAATTGAGGATTGTTTAATTTAAGTAGTTTGGCATTTGTCCCAAACAACATGGACACAGTTTTTTCAGCATTGAGGAATAATTTGTTGTTAGCTATCCAATTTTCAACTTTAGAAAACTGATCCTGTAGCACGGACTCCACTTGCGATAGTTGAGTACCGCAAGTATAAATGACCGTATCATCAGCATACATATGCACACGAGCCAGGTCACACACCGAGGGTAGATCATTTATAAATAGCGAGAATAGCAGAGGCCCAAGAACGGATCCTTGAGGCACTCCACACTTAATTGGCAACGGGAGGGAGGCAGTATCAGCAATGGACACATATTGAGATCTATCAGACAAGTATGAACGAAACCAGCAGAGCGACCTCTCATTTACACCGGAACAACTTAGTTTGTTTAGCATAAGATCATGATCAACCGTGTCAAAGGCCTTTGCAAAGTCAAGGAAAACTGCACCTGTGAGTTCACCCTTCTCCATGCCACTCTGAATGTCATTGGTCACCTTTAAGAGGGCAGTTATCGTGGAGTGATTTGACCTAAACCCAGATTGAAGCGAGGTTAGATAGTTGGAGTGTTGATAATACTCGCACAGTTGAATCATGGGCACATTTTTCCAGGATTTTAGAAAGTATGGGTAGCAGTGAAATAGGCCTGTAGTTTGCCACTATGTTTACATCTCCATTTTTGTGGATGGGGATGACTCTGGCTTTTTTCCACGCTTTGGGGACATAACCGGAGGACAGGGACGCATTGATTAAGCAGGCAATGGGTCGTGCAGTAAATGGTGCATCCACAGAGTTCTATGTAATACAATAAATATAAAACACACATAATAGCTGTTTTTATTTTGCTTTTACCAGAAAATTGATAGTTCCTTAACAATTAATTTGTATTCTGCAACAAATAATCTATTATTTTATATTGTTGTGACTACCATATCCTCCTCCAAAGATGCTTTGGTGTATTTCATTCCTTGGTGTGAGGACACTACTACTACTAGCTTGCTGAAGCAAGGTGTGCTTAAGTATTGTCCATTTTCTAAATTAAGGTTTCTAATTAAAACCGTTATGTTTCTTTAAAGCACTAGTATGTGGATACAATGATATGCACATTTTAAGATACTTGCAATAATTCAGACAGACAGCCTATTGCTGAGGCCACTAAAAGACAATTTTATCTTATGTTTTGCAATTCAGCCCAAATCTTTATTTAGTAAATAAACTTCTATAGTGTATGATGCATTTGACAACATCTTCCACCATTGATATAGAGCATGGACCTTGACAACATATTCCACCATTGATTTAGACACGCCAGTGCTTAAAACTTAATCTATAGTATTCAGCAGAGGTACAATGCCGTTAAACAGAGGAGTGTTGGCAACTTTTGACCCAGTGGATAAAACAATTTGTGGTCTGTGGTGCAATTTTCTCAATGCATGTATCATAGATAGACATTGATAGGCAAGATAGACACCCCATCTCTACTAAAGATCAGGAAATGGAGCAGACAGTGATGGAAATATAGGGTTTGTGTATAAGGACAAAATATAGAGCATACCTAACCTCGGGGCTTTACATCCTAACCTACTGATCCCAGCCAAAACCTCATCTGAGGAGGATGACTGCCTCACCAATGCACTGGCGCATTTAGAAGGGAAAAGACGTGTATTGAGTCGGGTTAGAAAGCAGCTTGGGGCAACTGGACTACTGCCACCCTTAGTAGACCTCCCCTGCTCATACATTTTCTATAGCTTTGCATGAATACTTATGCCATTTATTTAATATCAATAAACAAGTCATATAGCTCTGATATCCAGAGATCACTTTTTTGTTAATATCTCGGTCACAGCAGTCTAGCAAAAAAAATATTACAGTGAAAATCTGTATAACCACATAATTACTATTCACATGTAGTTTTCCGAATTGGAAAAGAGAAACTTTAAAAATATACTGCACTTTATTTCAATATTTCCTATAATAAGGGTTAGTATTTTATACTATGCTGTGTAATGGTCACCTATAGACAGGGCATCACTGGATAATTGATGCATAGGTTGTTTGTCTTTTATAACATTAAAATACAGTTTGTCTTTTATGTAGACTAAATAGTTTGTTAAAACGTAGGGCTCTGAAATGGATATCTGTCTGAGCACTGGGTCAAATAGTGTAGTATTATATTGTTATCTGTGAACACCATAGGAGTTTGACACCATAATAACCTGTGATTGGTTTGTAGGGTAGCATAGTAGTGGTTCACATATTGCCATAACTTTTCCTATTAGAATGTGCCTTGATTTCATTCTTGTAATGTTTCTTTTTATATTTCCTTTATATAATATAGAATTGCAGGGAATTTAGATGGCAATTTCATACTTTAGAGCAAAGCCGCTGAATGGGAGAAGTTTTCCAACTCAGCTAAATTGGCCTTAAGTTTGAAATTCCCATCTCAATTCCCTCTCTCTATTGAGTAGACACTATGGTGTTGAATCAACACCATAGTTGATTTTTTTTTTTTTTGCATTGATTTTGTTAACTGGAAATGTTAAAACAATATATTTTTACACTAGTCTGTGTAACATTTTTAGTTTTAAAAAACTACACAGATCAGACTAAAAATGCCATCCATTTAATAGGTTGTGCATTAGTCATATTATATTTTCTTGAAACATAATGGTTGAGGTTGTCAAATCCCAGGAGCTATGGAGCCAAGGGTCCTAAAATGCCTAGTGCTGGCTGCTAAATGTTTTCGATTGGTTTTATATTTGGCTTAAAAAGCTACAGACGTTTGTCAAGCCCTGCTTTATATTCTAAACCTGTTATATGACAAGGTAAATGTACTAAAACATATTCCAGTTCAAATGATTGTACACAAAAGCGAATCATTGGATATTTAAAAAATTAGTCAAACCATATAAAAATTACAATGAAGGAAACATATATAGTAAGCCTATGATATGGTAGTGTGAATAAGTTTCCATTGTATACAACCAGAATAAGTTAATCATGCACTATGTGTATTTGATGTGTGCCACTTTAAAATCATCACCTGATCTTGTAGGGTAGCATAGGAAGCAATATGCAGTGCTTTTCATAAATGGGAAAGTGTTGGTATAAAGACTGATACTGTAAGTGGCTGAATTGTCTCGATATCACTGTGAGTTATTTTTTAAGAGACTCCAGTAAAATCAACTGGAGGTATTCTCTATAGATAACTCACAGTTAATTAAGAGCACAAAGATTTTCAGCCTGATTAAAAATAACTGGCACAGACGATCTCAGGTTTTTATAGGATCTGCCATCTAGATAGATATTTTTAGATCACACTGTTTCAAATAGGTAGTTGAAGTTCCTTTCTGGTATCATACATTATCAGTTAGACTGCACTGAAAGCCAGCAGCAAGCAGAGCCTACAGGGAAATGCAGACACTTGACGCATTTCGCACTTTTGTGTTTAATCAAAAGCTGGATATAACAACTTACTGAAGGAGAGGAGTAACATGGGTAGACAATTCCGCACGTTGTTAATCCATTAGAATCATATACACTGAGAGTATTTTAGAATACCTTTCCTTTTCTGCTGTTTTTAATGCGTTAAAAATAACTGTCAGTTTAGTCAAGCCATATGTTAAGTAACTGAGAAAATACAAATCTCTTTAATATCTAACTAAACAACACAACAATTTCACCTGAAGCTAGCTTGCAAAATTAACATCAATGCTGTCTTATGCAATCCTGTTAAACACCTAGTGACTAGTCCTCTGGGTCTCAACATATCACACATACTTAATAGTTATTTTGGAAGATAATCTCTTACCATTGCTTTATCAAACAGAAATAAAGAACTTCATAGCCCCTTCCCTTATGTGAATTGTACAATGTTCTGTACTGAAATCAACATGGTTTTATATATATTCCTAGTATACATTATTCTATTCATTTTTTTATGTTGCTTTTTTTTATTATAGATTTGCTCACCTATCAAGTTTTCTGCAAGTGTTATAGTGTTTTAGCATAAAGAAGACATGCAGAAATGTCTGTTTGAAATTCCTCATCATAATTGTACAGATTAGTTTTCTTATACATTTTAGATTATACTTTGCATCCGGCAGGCAAGCTGTTTTCCATAAATGTGTCAGTTCACCAACAGTTATGCTTGTATACATTATCTTGTTTCCAGCTCTGTGACTGTTGTGCAGTTTGATTCCTGTCTCAATTTCAGTTACTGTTCTCAATAACCGATGCTGTCTGCTGTGAGGGGGGACCTATCCTTGGCAACAGCACAGTAGTTTTGTAAGGAGAGTTCATGCAAATTTTTCAATCATGATTTATTTTGCAGAAGCCTCATTCAAACAGCAGCCCTATATGTTTGAGTTAATCATCATGAAGCACAGTTTTACTTTAGCCATACATGGCAGTTAATAGCTTTGCCAAAAAAGCAAACTCCAGTCATTAAAATATGCATATTTCTGTGATACAGGTTTGTGATATCTAAAATTACACTAAACTGGCAATAAAGTTAAAAAAATAGCATTTCATGTAAATTAAGTATAATCCTAATACATATATTTGGCCTGAGTCTGTGATTGGATCACTGTACTCCTCTATAGCCAGTGGTGTATCTTGATTTTGTGCTGCCCTAGGCAGACAAAATCCGGGCACCCCCCTACCCAAGCTGCACACCCACGTTACACACCTAAGACATGCCCCATCATTCAGACTCACATCAAGCTCACACTCCCATCACACTCAGTCACACACTCCTACTCCCATCACACTCAGTCACACACTCCTACTCCCATCACGCACACTCTGACTCCCATCACACTCAGTCACACACACTGTCTCCCATCACACACACACTGTCTCCCATCACACACACTCTGACTCCCATCACACTCAGTCACACACACTGTCTCCCATCACACACACACTGTCTCCCATCACACACACTCTGACTCCCATCACACTCAGTCACACACACTGTCTCCCATCACACACACACTGTCTCCCATCACACACACTCTGACTCCCATCACACTCAGTCACACACACTGTCTCCTATCACACACACTCTGACTTCCATCACACTCAGTCACACACAGTCTCCCATCACACACACTCTGATTCCCATCACACTCAGTCACACACACACACACTGTCTCCCATCACACACACTCTGTCTCCCATCACACACACTCTGTCTCCCATCACACACACTCTGACTCCCATCACACTCAGTCACACACACTGTCTCCCATCACACACACACTCTGACTCCCATCACACTCAGTCACACACACACACACACACACACAGTCTCCCATCAGCACTTACCTTTCCCTGGCAGGCAGGCAGCATGGTCCCTCCATGCTGCCTGTTCGGCTTCCCGGCGATTGTGCCGACAGGTCACGTGACCGGGCGCGCGTATGACGTCAGCGCGCCCGTCACGTGACTGTCGGCACTTCCGTGTCGGCATACTGCACGGGGAGCCGAACAGGCAGCACGGAGGTTTCTCTGTGCTGCCTGTTCGGCTCCCCGTGCAGCCTGGCAGGCAGAGCGTTGGTGAGGGGGGATCTTCCGATCCCCTCTCACCTCTGTCTCTGCCTGCAAGCGCGGTGGGGTTTTTTTTTTTTTTTTCCATTTTTTTTTTTTTTCCAGTGCTGGGGGGCGCTGCCGTCCCCCAAAATTTGCCGCCATAGGCATCCGCCTAGGATGCCTCGCGGTAAATACAGCACTGTCTATAGCTGCCATCATGCTTTTCCTCTCAGAAGTCATTCTCCCCCTCAAAGGCTAGATCTTCTCTGATGACATCACTTGTTCTTTGCTGTGACTGCTGCCCGGCTTTATGATGATGTATTAAAGTTCACTGCAACTCTTACTTCACTGCTTATATAATGAAAAAAAATGCATTGAACCTGATAGGAGTTGCAATTTTCAACTTTGGCAAGGGCAAGTCCTACCTATCTGAAAATGATGAAGACTGGATCTCCTTTAGTTTATGCATTTAAAGCTCATTGGCATCATAAATACTATGTATGCATTTACTGCTCATTGGCCTCAATGTTTAAGAATGTACTGCTTATTGGCATCATACACAAAGTTTATGCATTTACTCCTCTTTGGCAAATTAATTGAATTTCATATAATTTTGCTCATAGAGAAGGTGCTATTCCATATAAGTTTCATTTTAGTTTTAATTATCATTATGTAACATAATGGATATGGGAATGGTTTTGATGTGCGTGGTTTTAGTGGGGGGTAGGAGGGATGGACAGAGGACAGCATTTCATTCTTTAAGCCAGGCAGCACAATTTCTTGTGTCCCCTCGATCACAGAATAACAATTTGAAAATATATTTAAAGGACAACTAAAGTTTTTTTTTCTTTTATAACACTGAGTCATTAATTAACTTAATTGATCTTATTTGGTTTTTTGGGACGAGATTTATAGCTTACAGCCCCTGCTAGGGACTCTGTGAATGTTACATCCGATTGTGTCAGCAATGCAATTCGGAAGATACCTTGCTGCATCAAGGCTTCCTCCACCTCAGAATCATGGGAAATGTAGTTCCCAGTGATTGTGCTTTATTTTAAAAGCCTCCACCGTCCGGCACCTTCCGAATTGCATTGCAGAAAGGCTGTGTCAGAAATGCAATTTGGATGCCACATTTGGTCCTTTGGCCCATTTGTGCCAGTGACACAACTGAGCCAAGGGGTCAGGAATAAAAGTAGTTGGGGACTCTATGAATTAAAAAAAATAAGCCGCCCCCCCCCCCCCCCCCAAAAAAAAGTTAATTTTAAGTTAACTTATAGTGTTATAAAACAGAGTAAACAATTGTGTTGTCCTTTAAGGGAGCTTAATGAAGCCAGTGATTTTAAGAATCATTAATTATTTTTGCCTTTACTTCAACTTTAAACATAAACCATTAAGGACATGTAGTTGAGGCAGAGCCGGTGAGGAAGCTGGTGAGCACTGACGATGTGCTCACCAGAGCACACACACCCAATCAGCACGGGGTCTTGCCCACTCTTGCTAATGCAGAAAAAGACCCTTGTTTCAAAAAACGATCAACAGAGGCGACCCAGTTAATGTTCCCTCTGCTTATTCCATGAAAAAACTAGCGTCTCTCTCTGCTCTAATAAATATTTTTTTGCATAGAATTATCAGCACTTTCTATATAATTAAATATTAATCTGCTTAAAGCCATAGTTGGACTTTCAAACCAAAGTACACACATTTTGCACAATATTTTCCAGGATACTGAATTCTTAAATGTTGTCAGAAATACTTTATATTTATTTATTTTTATTTGGTGGTGTTGTTGTAAGTACTTTGATGTAATTTTAAAAATTGAGTGAAGGGCTAAATAAAAAATATAAAACAATTTAATTTTTACATTTGCACTATAGTTAGAGAAGTATTTTCGACAATATTAACAATCCAGTATCCTGGAAAATTATGTGCACAATTTATCTACTTCGGCTTGTAAGTCAAATTATGGCAGTTACATAATTTTAAGAAAATTCCTTTTTAATTGTACAGAATGGTAAGCAGGTGCCCACCCTCTTCACAGTTCTAATTATTGTATGCAGCACAATATTACTCAGACTCAAAAAGATAATTTACCTGCGCTCAATAAAAAATATGCATCATTTTTATACCCTAGCCTGTAAGCCTTATGAGTTAGAAAACTGTTAATTGATAACTCATGCCATTGAATAGAGCCCATTACTCTAAGTTGTTATAAAATTAATTGTGATGCATGTTTGATCTTTTAGGCTGTGTTAAATCTGTTTTGAAGTTAGTAAACGGAATTATCATTTTTTTATTCAAATTGCTTATTTGTTGCTGTAGCAACGCCTGCCAGTTTGTCTGTTACCAATCCAAATCCCAGCAGTGTAGCCATGACTCATGACTACTCTTACTATCCAAGTTAGGAGAGCAGAATGTTCAGGACACAACATTGCTCATCCCTCCAAAATACCATATTTTGCGAATGCAATACTGGCAGACCAACAGAATAGCATAAAACATATAAACCAAATCATAGCAGAATGACTTATAGCTTATTTTTAATTATATATATATATATTTTTTTTTATTTCACTGAAAAATGGTGCAGAGGTCCTAGCTAACCATCAACGTTAAGCACCTGCGTAAGCATACAGTGGGGCAAAAAAGTATTTAGTCAGCCACCAATTGTGCAAGTTCTCCCACTTAAAAAGATGAGAGAGGCCTGTAATTTCCATCATAGGTACACTTCAACTATGAGAGACAGAATGGAGGGAAAGAATTCAGGAAATCACATTGTAGGACTTTTAATGAATTAATTGGTAAATTCCTCAGTAAAATTAGTATTTGGTCACCTACAAACAAGCAAGATTTCTGTCTCTCACAGACCTGTAACTTCTTCTTTAAAAAGGGCTCCTCTGTCCTCCACTCGTTACCTGTATTAATGGCACCTGTTTGAACTTGTTATCAGTATAAATGACACCTGTCCACAACCTCAAACAGTCACACTCCAAACTCCACTATGGCCAAGACCAAAGAGCTGTCGAAGGACACCAGAAACAAAATTGTAGACCTGCACCAGGCTGGGAAGACTGAATCTACAATAGGCAAGCAGCTTGGTGTGAAGAAATCAACTGTGGGAGCAATTATTAGAAAATGGAAGACATACAAGACCACTGATAATCTCAATTCGGTGAGTTGCATCCAAAGAACACCATACCTACTGTGAAGCATGGGGGTGGAAACATCATGTTTTGGGGCTGTTTTTCCACAAAGGGACCAGGATGACTGATCCGTGTAAAGGAAAGAATGAATGGGGCCATGTATCGTGAGATTTTGAGTGAAAACCTCCTTCCATCAGCAAGGGCATTGAAGATGAAATGTGGCTGGATCTTTCAGCATGACAATGATCCCAAATACACCGCCCGGGAAACGAAGGAGTGACTTTGTAAGAAGCATTTCAAGGTACTGCAGTGGCCTAGCCAGTATCCAGATCTCACCCCCATAGAAAATCTTTGGAGGAAGTCTGTGTTGCCCAGCGACAGCCCCAAAACATCACTGCTCTAGAGGAGATCTGCATGGAGGAATGGGCCAAAATGCCAGCAACAGTGTGTGAAAACCTTGTGAAGACTTACAGAAATGTTTGACCTCTGTCATTGCCAACAAAGGGTATATAACAAAGTATTGAGATTAACTTTTGTTATTGACCAAATACTTATTTTCCACCATAATTTGCAAATAAATTCTTTAAAAATCAGACAATGTGATTTTCTGGATTTTGTATACTAATTTTGTCTCTCATAGTTGAGGTATACCTATGATGAAAATTACAGGCCTCTCTCATCTTTTTAAGTGGGAGAACTTGCACAATTGGTGGCTGACTAAATACTTGTTTGCCCCACTGTACCTTATTGCCATCTTGTTGGCCAAAAAGATGTAGCAAGCTCAATAAAGCAAATGTATTACATGCTCAGAAGATTTATTGATTTTGTGTTCATGCCAAGCACTTAAAAAATGTTTTTATTCAGACAGAACAGTCTCTCTGACTAAAAGATTGTCAGGAGGGTTTGATCCCTTATTAACGTGATAGAGCCTACCAATCTTGTACTGAACTTGTAAATGGTAATTAAATCTTATTGAGGTATATTTTTTTATGCAAAGAAAAAAGTCTCAATTTCAAAGGTCTTTCTTCCTAAGTAAAGTTTACAGAAGTCTACAGAATCACTTAACCAATTCCAGATCCATGATACCCTTTTTCTAGACTGGTGTGCAGAATGTCACTGCATACACCAGTTTGTTTTACTACCATTTTTTATTATATGTTTTATAGACCAATTTTCTTTCTAAATACAAATATTTTTTTCCATAACATAGAATGTGTTGTCAGATAAGAACCATTCGGTCCATCTAGTCCATCTAATGCTGGAGGATTGCTTTCTTGGTCCATTTTAAAACTTACCATTAAGTATCTTGTTTGTAAGAATATCATATTTAGTGATAATGAGAATATATTTAAAATTAATAATAATAATAATAATAATAATAAAATAATAATCTATATGTCTACTTGTTAATTTATTAATTTCCATAACCATTATTATTATTTTATTAACACGCTTGTTAAATATCTGTTAAATTGGCAATCTAAAAATGTAAGTGTAAATATATGTGATATCAAGTGTATTAATAATAATCACAAGATTTTTAACCCAGATAGGTACCCTTGTCCTGGGGATGTCACTTTTACCCAACATCAAGGGGATGTTACTATTACCCAGTTTAATGGTACTTATTGACATACTATATGGCATTATAATCTTAAAGAAAGACCAAATCCTAAAATCAGTTTTAATCAAACAAAATACCTCTTCTACCATTTGATGGAGCTTTGCATAAGTGCCAGCTCATTCTGTCATTGGCGTCAGTCTCATTACACAAAACCAATAGCTGCTGAGGAGATGAGTCCCTTCTGTGTTTTTTTTTTTTTTTTTTTGCGGTAATACAGGGAGTGCAGAATTATTAGGCAAGTTGTATTTTTGAGGATTCATTTTATTATTGAACAACAACCATGTTCTCAATGAACCCAAAAAACTCATTAATATCAAAGCTGAATATTTTTGGAAGTAGTTTTTAGTTTGTTTTTAGTTTTAGCTATTTTAGGGGGATATCTGTGTGTGCAGGTGACTATTACTGTGCATAATTATTAGGCAACTTAACAAAAAACTAATATATACCCATTTCAATTATTTATTTTTTACCAGTAAAACCAATATAACATCTCATCATTCACAAATATACATTTCTGACATTCAAAAACAAAACAAAAACAAATCAGTGACCAATATAGCCACCTTTCTTTGCAAGGACACTCAAAAGCCTGCCATCCATGGATTCTGTCAGTGTTTTGATCTGTTCACCATCAACATTGTGTTGTTGCAGCTCTGAAATATGGCCAAACTGGTAGCAAGTGGCCTCGTGGCAGCTGCACGCTTGACTTTTCTCAGTTCATGGGCAGTTATTTTGCGCCTTGGTTTTTCCACACGCTTCTTGCGACCCTGTTGACTATTTTGAATGAAACGCTTGATTGTTCGATGATCACGCTTCAGAAGCTTTGCAATTTTAAGAGTGCTGCATCCCTCTGCAAGATATCTCACTATTTTTGACTTTTCTGAGCCTGTCAAGTCCTTCTTTTGACCCATTTTGCCAAAGGAAAGGAAGTTGCCTAATAATTATGCACACCTGATATAGGGTGTTGATGTCATTAGACCACACCCCTTCTCATTACAGAGATACACATCACCTAATATGCTTAATTGGTAGTAGGCTTTCGAGCCTATACAGCTTGGAGTAAGACAACATGCATGAAGAGGATGATGTGGTCAAAATACTAATTTGCCTAATAATTCTGCACTCCCTGTATCAGTAAATACAATTTAAAACAAATCTAAAAAATCAGTAAAAAGAACCACAGCTGAACTTGGATAACAAGACAGGCTACTGTACATTTTTTTCAGTAAATTAGTATTTGATCTTTTTCTGCACTTTTATGTTATCTTTTTTTCAGTAGAGTAATAACTTGTTTTATATATGTAAGCATATGTCCTAGATAAACTTTATTTAAATTAAGTAATTTGTACATTCTTCTTAAATTTTATATTCTGATTGTTAGCTTGCGTGCAGGGCACACCCTACCTGTTACATAGATCTATTTCAGGTTGTCTATTTGAGTTTGTAACACCCCTTTAAGTTATATACCAAGTGCTACTCATCCTATTAAATCAATATATTACACGCAAAGTTTTACAAATACTTACATAAATGTCTATTGTGAGACAACAGGAAGATTATATAGGTAAAGGATAGAAGTTTCTGGTAGGATGTTCAACATGGAACATTTAGGAAGTTACTTTGTCCAAGCGTGCAAGATAACTTCTTGTTACAATTATTCACATAATCCAAGTAATGTCCAAGGTAACCTGCAAAGTGTAGCAACTTGCGAAATGATTCCATTGGATTCCATTGTGATCGCTCAATATTTAGCATTTATGCAGACGGTGTGTCCAATTTTCCATACTTTACCATTTAATACAGTGTTTCTTCATAGCCATTATAATAATATAATATATTAATCTACTTCTGTGTATCCTTATTATCTTACAAGCTAACCAATTAAAATAGATGACATTTTCTAGGAAAAAGACACTTGTAACATTAAAGATAGATACCATAACATTTCATTAAATCAGTGACCTATAAAATAAAATGTATGCTTAATGTGGAATTATTTTGCTGAGAAAGCAAGAATCAAGTCTCTAAAGCAGGATTTTGTTAGCATAAAGACTAAAAAATAAATGTGTCTTGGAATATTATATGGTAAGGTTATAGACAGTTACAGATGAAAGCTGAAAAACTATAAATTATGCTTTTTTATTCATATCTGTTAAAATGGAGGATGAATATTTGTCTATTTGAGACATTGACCTGGATTCAATGCCAGCTCTTTAGTCTTTTTAAAGAGTAAATGGTCTGTTCAGGTAGCCCTAATCTGGCCCAAAAAAGGTCCAGATCTGAGCAAATTCCTGAGAAATCTGCGATTCAGCTACCCAATATGGCAGTAAATCAGCAATTTACACCTATTTGGTTTTGCAGATTTGACCTGTAATGTCCAGTAGATATTACAGGTCAAATCCCCCCCAAAATTGGCCCAAATTTGTCTAAAATAGCCAGATTTTGGGCAGTTCAGTTCACCATCTGTTATATTAAGTTAGACCCTCAATGACAACATACCAGTCAGTACCAAACGCACAAACTGAAATACAGCCCCCCCCCCCCCCCCACAAACATTATTTTAATGCCAGGTGACTGGGGGTGTAATAGTAACCTCCCCAGTCCCCTAGCATCCGCTACCCCCTAAAATTGCCCCCGGCACCATCCCTTCAAAATTGGTGGGTTGGGGGCTGCCAAAATAGCCTCTGGCCCTTCCAATAGAATACTGGGGACAGGGTCTCTTAAAATACACCTGCCAACAAAGAATAAATGGAGCTATGAGCTACCCAAAATCTTTTGGCCGCCTATCAATAAAGAGGGCCAAGGCCTGCCCAAATGCCACTGGCCCCAAAGGCTTTTTTGGCTCGCCTAATTAATAAACTGGGCCAGGGACAGCCCAAATGCCCCTGTCCTAGTCCAATTAATAAAGGGGGCCAGGGTTTCCCAAATGCCCCTGGCCCTCCCCTTATTTAATAAAAAGGGTCACGAGATGTTCAAATACACCTGGCTCCCCCCCAAAAAAATAAGGGCTGGAATGCTTCCCCTTGTATCCCTGCCCTCCCCTAGTAGCTTTGGGGACAGGGGCAGTAGCCATGGGGACAGGGGCTGCCCCCAAAACACCCTTAAAATAAATAGAATAAATAATATAAGAATTTAATTTTAAACCCACATACCTCTCCCCCTATGTCTAACTTGCTGGTTAACCTTTACAATGTACATTTTTTTTTGCATGCAAATGCATAGAGGCATTGCTTGAGAAATTCGTGCAAAGGTTCCTGCTCTAGAGTCTAACTAACCTATGCTTTTTTAAAACAGTTTTGCTTACATGAACGTCAGTGAAAATGCATTGAGCCATCAGTTAATTCGGAAAATAGTAACTCTGTTACAATTTTTTTTTCTTGTTTGGTTGTTTTTTGGTAGCAGAGATTGCAGGGGCAGAGCATCTGCATGCTTTTCTAAGAAAAAAAACCCTGCTCACACTCCTTCCTGTCAAAAAGAGGATCTCTCTCTAACTAGCTGTGTGCACGCTGACACTATCAGCATGCACTTACCTAGCAACTGACTCTTCCTCAGCGCTGTGAGAGTTCCCAGGTGTATCTGAGAAGATTCATGGGGTTACTGTGAAGAAAGGAAACAAACATTTAAACCCTTGCTTCTCTAAGGAAGCAATCGTTACAATGTTTTGTTTCCCTTTAAAAAAATAAGTGTGTCTCAAATTTTTTATAAACATGTACAAAATATAGAAAATAAGCTTGCTTGAACTGAACTACTTAAGGGGAAAGCCAGAAAAATCTATGAACTTCCAGTAATGCCCTCATATCAAGGCATCTCCAATTAAATTTAAGTAGTAGTTAAATGGATATAAAAATAAGCAGCTTCTTATAGCTGCTGTGTAATGGAAAATGGCAATGGTATTTTAATTTATTCCAAAATTGGCTATATTTTTAAGGCCAGTATAATAAAATAAAAAAAAGTTCTTAAAATATTTTTAAATACCAATACATCCCAAACTTTGGGGTCCTAAATCCAAAACAGGAGGCATGGGTACCACAATAACTCTGTCCAGTCCTCTAGAAAAAACAATTATTACATATGGACAACTAGGGTTGCCACCTTTTCTTCAAAAAAAAAAAAAAAATACCGGCATTGGTACTGTCTCCATAGACTTAACATTGGCCTGATGCCAATTTTTTACCGGCCTGCCGGTAAAATACCGGCCAGGTGGCAACCCTATGGACAACAGAAATAAAAATAATTCATATTTCAGTTTAATCCACTCGAAAATGTGTTTTTTCAAGCAAATTTCTTATTTTGTTGTTTTGAAATTTCAGTACCCAGACTGCTTGATAAAGTGACGGCATCCTTGTTGAGATGTTGTTCTGAGAATGTATATGGTCAAAACATTGGTATGTCTTTAAGTTGATTCCACCCATGTTAAAATGAAGACATGGATGTATTATTGAATAATTTCACTTACACAAAGTTTCTGTGTATTATTTTTTTTTTTTTTAAATCCATATTGACAAAAAGAAAAGAAAGAATAGTGCTTATTATCAGTCAAACAATTTCTTTAAGTCAAAAAAAAGCCCCACGCTTAAAGTAAAAATGGCAAAGTTAATGCATCAATTTATGTTCTTTTTTATGAGAATTGTCACTGTGTATAAAAGTATAAATGTGTGGAACGAACAGATATAAATGGAAGGTGACAGATCTGCTGTCAGTTCAGTAGAAAATTGTGAGTGAATATCTAGATTAGATGCAGGATCCAGTTGAAATCCTTTATCTCTGCATTTTTACTGCAGCACAAAGTGTTCACTTTGGAACAGTGCGGGTTTTTTTTTTTCTATAGTGATGTTACCTGCATCTTTCATGCTATTTCATTCTGTTAACAGTGAAGCAGGAAGGCAAGCAGAGAAATGAATTCCATAATTGCTTTATAATTGTACTTGTGACAGGTGATTTAACTTCAGCAATCTCAGAAATGCAGTTAAAACTATTTTTCCTTTTGTGGAGTCGATCTGTGCTCAATTTTAACATTTTTATGACCAGGGTTCACTAAGCAACCGTACTTGCTAGTCCACAGCTAGTACACAGCAGCTCTCATTGCCCTCTGTGGGGGATTGCATACCAGCTGCATCTTTTTGCTCTGCCATTCCAGCCTCAATAACAATACACCTTTTAATCTTAATGTCACTGTTATCATACAGTAGGTTTCAGATTCTGATCACAGGTCATAATATCCTTTCAAACAGTAGCATGTTATAACCCTTATTAAAATGATTTATTTTAGAAAGAATGCCTAACACTCCCTGTAGGGGGCACCAGATACAGGAAAAACAGTTCTAGGAATAACCTTTAGCTGAATGGCTGAAGTGTATGTAAAATGTGATATTTAGAACATCTGAATTCCTTTTTTTTTTTTTAATGATCGTTACTATTTTAAGCTTAATGGGAATTTTCATGCAAATGAATCTATTTTTATCTGTTCATGTTCATATCTTAAATTTCAGCAACTGTCCAACAGTGAAGGTTACTGTGATAATCTCTCCAGCAAATTGTTTTATACATGACGAAACCTACAGACGCTAAGTAGTATGCAAATGAAAATGTGCAATAAAAGGCCAAAGAAGTGCTGAACCATATATATATATATATATATATATATATATATATATATATATATATATATATATATATATATATATATATATATATATATATATATATTTATATATATATGGTTCAGCACTTCTTTGGCCTTTTATTGCATATTTGCATTTGCATACTACTTATATATATGTAGTATTTTTGTAATCAGCTGTATACATCATGAACAGTTTTAGGAAAACATCTTACTGACCTTAAGGAAAGAACAATGCTTCTCTATAACTCACTCGGGCATCTGTTGATGAAGCTCTGGTCACTATATTTTATATAATCGAATACTGTGTAAGAAGTGCCTGGGAATTTCCTAGGCCCTGTGACTCAGGAAACCTTACAAAGTTCCTAGTGTTGTCGTCCACACACAGCTCTCTATGAAAAGAATTCTCCAGCCATCCGGAATGCTCACAGTAACCTCCATGTAAATGTGACCTTCTCATTACTACATAAAGTCACAGTGTCTCTGTCTAACTGTCATTCACAGAAGCACATTCTTTCACTTGATTGAATCCTGTTTGGAAGCAACAATTTGTAATTATTTCCCTCTGTGTCTGGTTCTCCACTTGCTTATTCTATTTAAACTGCCAATCCCTAAAAATGGACTTTTTGGTATAATTTTGTGTAACATTTTTTGCGGGTCTTGACCTCTTAGTTCTGTCATGCATCAACTAGGAATGCATGAAAAAGAAATGTGCTTATAATTTCTACATTACTGAAGGGCATGTAAGGCATATGCTGTGGTGTTATCATCAAATTTACTGCGTTTTAAATGCCTTTGCAATATCGGTTTGCTTTTCACCTATGTTAAACCCAGCAGTGTATTATTACAAGGCTGCTCCATCTGTCAATCCTACCACCAATAATTTACTTACAATACCACTGAACCATACAACCAACTTGAGTGCAAGAGTGATGTTACCACATGATCAACACATAAAACAACAATGTACAGTGCCAGTAAACTGTTTGAGCTCAATGTTAGCTTATAGTGTGATGCACGCACTCTTATAAGCTGATAATTATAAGGGATTTCATTCAACAAAATCTGTTCAATGAAAATGAAATTGTCGCATAACCTAAGGGGGTTTCATTCCTAAACCCAACTCTGTCAAATGTTGGAAATGTGTATCAGCAGACATGTCAGTTGATTTCCTGCTAAAATGTAACTAAATTTGTTTGCCTCTATATCCACTCTATATGTGGTCCCAGGGCCGCCATCAGAGGGCCCCTTACTGAAAAAAAATCTCATTATTAGCCCACTGATAATTTGTCCATTATTAGTCCAATGATAATTTGTTCATTAATAGCCCACTGATAATTTGTCCATTGATAGCCCAGTGATAATTTGTCCATTAATAGCCCACTGATAATTTGTCCATTATCAGCCCAGTGATAATTTATCCATTATTAGACACAGGGTTTCTCCCTGCATGCACACTGCGTGCAGGAAATACAGCCACCATGTAATTTCTGGCGGCTGTGACAGAATTCTGGGTCTGCATCATCTGCCGGCTGCTGCCCAATCGTGAGACAGTCACATGGACAGCGAGGACCCAGGAGGCAGTAGCTTTGTGCCACCATGAATGATTGGACCCTGGACAGCTGACCCATTTGCTTAAGCTTTTTTTTTTAAGTGCAGTGTGTTTTCGCCCATCCCCCCCTGATGGCGGCCCTGCATGGTCCCCTTGGAGCAAATGCCCACAGTTCTGGACATCATTTATACATAGTAAATTTATTTTAGGCTTTCTGTGGGAAAAGCCGTGTGCTTCTCATACTGCTCCAAGCCTAAACCAGAAAGCTGGTAACAATCTCGTGCTGACGACTTCCCAATATGGACGAAACAGCTGATTAGTTATCTGGATCTTCTCCTCTGACAAGCCGAAAGGCTTGATTTTCCGAAATAAATCCTAAAAGAAACTACAGTGGGAATTTGCTCCAAGTGGATACAGAGGCAAAAAATGCATCATTGTTAACTTTATTTGCATATGCATTGCCAGAAGCCTTTGCAGTGTTGGTAGCACTGCACATTTAGTATTTCTGTGGGGAAAGCAAGGCTTCTGGCTTGTCTGGTGTGTGTAGATTTGTGTTTGTGTTAATGTCTACCCCCTAATTTTTAAGTGGACAGGTTTTCCCATCACCTTTATCCCCAACAGTGGTGTGTGTGCTTCTATCTATAACGCAGACTCCAGACATATGTTGAAAGTCTGCATCCTCTTTCCTGGTCCCACACTATAGGGTTGTGCCGTCGCACAGTGCGCCAGCACAGCCTATGGATGAAAAACCAGGTGCTTAAACTGTATTTGGCTGCGGTTTTCTACTGCACTGCAAAATGTCGAGAGGTATGTTTTCTTTCACTTCGTGACACTTTACAGTGTAGGAATATTTATGCATAAACCTCAATACATCAATTGAACATCACATTCAACCTCAGAGAACTGGCCCATACCATGAACAATGAACATCTGTGCACAGAGGCTATTTAGAGGCCTAAATAGACACTGACAAGACAAAAACATTTGTCCTGTAAAAAGTAAACCTGACCTGTGGCTACAAACATATTTCAAGTTGCTTGATTATAACTTCCACTAATCTTACAAATAAATTAAAATAAAAAAGGGAATAATTCCAGCCCCTATAATTACACTCATACTATAGTTGAAATAATCATATTTCCTTAGTTGTTTTTCTTGGACTATTGTAAAATAATATTCAGCCTTTGCAAATAACCTTAATAGATGATGGCCCTTATAATCCAGAGAAAACAGAGAGTAAAATAGTTTATGCTGTTGTGCTATAAAACTAGTTATATTTGTTTACTGTAATAGACAAGGGAAATACCAGAGCATTATTAAACACTCCTAGACTATTGCTCACTGAGGAGGCTGACAAAAAATGATGTCCTAAAGATACTTGGTCCAGTTCTGCATGCGAAAGACTTTTAGTATGTCGATCTTTAAAATAAAAATGCACATTAGGATGAAAGAGAGGTCTAGTAAAGTTGACACATTCTTTTTCTTTGAAGCACATAGGAAAAGACATTTATTTAAATCTAAAAAGCATATCCAGTGGTAGCAACAGTTATGCTATTAAATTTGTGTTTCCCCTAAAAGCCAAAATGCAACACTGAAATAGGAGCAACATGAAATATTTAACTAGCAACAGTAAAGTATAGCTGTTTATAATATGCACACGATGGAAATAAAAAGAAACAACAAAGAAATGCGAAGCTGATGTATAGCCTAGACCCATGTAGAAATGCAATACCCTTGCTGTTACATACTATCATATAATGTGGTATTGTTTCATTATTTCTAGATTTCTAAAAATAATGGACTGCATCAAGTTTATTTGCTTTATTTTTGAAAATGCTCTACCCTGTACCTTCACACAGACTCCCGAGTCTGTCAGTGGCTTACATGAGTTGGGAGTGGGAACAATCAAGGATAAAAACAGGAACTGTACAAATTATATTGTTTGTTGTAGGCCACAATGTAAAGTGGTACTCTAAGTTAAAAAAACAAGCTAAGTGATTAGTGCAAAATAATTTGAAATTTCTTTTAGATATTTTGTTTTTTATTGAGTTCATGTGTAAATTCTAGAGAACAATGTCATATAAAGCAATGTATTTCACAGTATACATTCTGGGACAAAGATATGCGTTGTTTTAATCATTACTGCTACTAGTCATATCATGCTTTTAACCCCTTAGGGACAGGACTGTTGTGAAATTGTTCTACCGTACGTGACAATGGCTGTTTTAAAATTTGTAGCAGTGTTTGTGTTTAGCTGTAATTTTCCTCTTTCTCATTTAATGTACCCACACATAATATATATTGGTTTTATGTCATAAAAAGGGCTTTCTTTAGATATAATTATTTTTGTCACGTCATATAATTTACTTTAAAAAAATCAAAATATGATGAAATAACACTTTTTCTAACTTTGACCTGAAAAATCTTTTTCACAATTACAAACGGTACAAAAGACCCCATCTATATAGTTTCTAAGTTTTGTCTTGAGTTTAGAAATATACATGTTTTTCTGTTGTTTATTTACAAGACATAGGACAATACCCAAAAGTAGTAACCTCAAGCCTAACCCTAAATCTAACCGTAACCCAAAATCCTACCTCACTAACCCTAATTCATCTGTAACTGTCATGCCCCTCTGGCCCTTACCTGCAGTTCCAGTATTTCCAGGCATCCAGCAAGTCTCATAATTCATCTGCGATCGCGGTGTAGGCCAAAACCGGGGCCTGTAGTACAATCTTCTATCCGCGATCGCGGTAGGCCGAAACCAGGGCCTAAAGTTTCTACAAGCCCAGGATGCATCCTCCAGAGTTCACCCCAATCAAGGGGAACCTATTTCCAGCTGTAGGAGGGAGGTAAACTCTGCCAAATCTCCTATTAACTCCAAGCACAGAGACAGAGGGGTATGTGCTAGAAAAGCACACCCCTCTAACATCCAATCAAGCAAGGAGCTTGTCCCACTGAGGGGAGGAGTGGCACTATAAAAACCCCTCAAACTGTTACTTCAATGCTCCAGTGTTCCAGAGCTTTGGTTCTTGTTTGTCCTTGGACTTCAGTCTCCAGTTTCCACTTTGTTGCTGTGCTACAGTATATCTATTGGATTTCCCATTACCTGACCTTTGGCTTGCCTTCTGGATTACCCTGTTTGCCTGAACCCTGACCCCTGCTTGGATTACTACTCTTTGACCGCTGCCTGCCCTGATCTATTGAACTGTTCCTCACTTCGCTTTTTGGATTATCCTTTTGTGGCACTCTCGTGCTCCTATCCTTACCAGGGTGCTCTGCCTATATATACTTGTGGACCACCTGGTAAGGGTTACCAGCAAGAGATAGCATCCCCTGCTCTATGCTCCAAAAACCTCAATCCTGACAGTAACCCTAAATGGAACTCTAGATTAAAAGATCTGTTTTTTAATTTAATGTTGCTGACTCGTGGCTTGATTATGGGGCTAATTTCGGTGCTGCACCAGGGCATCATAGTAAGACCGGCAAAGCATAGATCACAAGCGTTGATCACTGCCTATGCAGGTTTTAGTGCAGGATGTACCAGGTACGTCCATTGTCAAAAAGTTTTTTTTTTTTGATGATGTATCTGGTACTTCCAATGTCAGGAAAGGAGTAGAGCTTCTATGCAAAGTTAGATTTCTCTCACCTCAATCTGAGTCTCCTCAGATTTCCTAGCTAATCACATTCATTAGAGATCACTAAGAATTTTTAATCCAAATGTTCATTATATGAAGCAAACACAACAACCTTTTTTTTTCTAAATAACTTGACATTTTGGAATATATTCCTTGTTTTAAATTCACCTAAGAAAAGGGATTTTCTGAGCAACATAACCTTTTAAAATGATGTAACTGAACAGTCAGCTATGAACTTTTAACATGGAAATAAGATCAAAAATGAAAACAAATGATTAAACTAAGTGTTGGCTATGACAAGTATTCCATCTGTCCATATGGCTCACAGATTACACAATTGCTATCTCATTTAGCTTACTGAATTTCATACTTGAAATATAAACTCAAAATTCACTTCTAAATGTTCTCAGTGTGGCCTCTATTTTTCAGCTGAGCCTCTCTAATACTTAATGGATCAGACACACCATGACCTGTCCAGAGTTAAGAAAGCCCAGGGGGCCTCAAAGGATGCCCCACGAGACTTGACTGTTAAGCTTCGGTCAGTGTCTGACAAGATGGCAATTATTTCGGCAGCTCACAAGAGCCATACCACTCCCTACGAAGACACATTTTCATAGTTGAGGATCTCCCGCCCTCAACTCTGCTTTGGAGAGGGAGTATGGCCCCCCCTAAATACTTACCTCAATTCGCCCCTTTCAGTCACTGTTTCCCATATCACCAGCTCTGCAGGAGCCCTCCACACCTTGGTCCTTCCCCAAGTGCAACGGAACCAGCGAGAAGGCTTGTCGGCTCCTCTTGAGATTTTTGCCTTCCAAATGCAGCACCGAGCCATCTAACTAACACCTGTTGTGACTTGTCTAACATTGTTCACTAATGTTTACTTGCCTTTATGTTCTATCTTGCGTCCCTTCAAGCGGGGTTGGTTGCAATGCGGCAGCAATACTTTTAGTGTCTTGCTGCTTATTTCCTTCTCTCTTCTCCTCTGCTTACTTTGCATTTCTGTGTTTATTTCTCGCTCCTTACACCGTTTGTTATCTCCATCACTCTTACTCAATTTATTCTCTCACTAGCCTCTCTACTTCACTACACGCCCATCCTCTTTCCTTCAATTTCACTGCCCTGAATATACGTATGTTTAAATTAGATTAAGGCCCAAATAGAGCACCAAATTAATTCCGAGAAACAAATATACTCTAATGGGGAGGATGGGAGAGCTACTTATAGAGATATTTGGAATATTTGGAACAAAACAACAAACGCAGAGATTAATATAAGCTCTATATCAGAGACTTAGTGAGTTGAACGCGTCAATGACGAACGGGAACTAAGTAGAGGTACATCGCTATGCGGGGCCCGACCTGGCCTGTCCCCCCCCAGGGGGGGTAGTGCACCTCTCCTTTCCCGGCTCGGAATCATATGTATGTGGAATGAATGGATTAATTTAATGTTTAGTTATATATTTAATTGGAATATCGAACCATCAAGGGTGATGGATGGGGGGCCCAAAGAGGTAGGGGCTCCTACTTTTGTCTTTTTTGTCTTTTCCCCCCCCCTTTTCCTTCTCCCCCCCCCCCTTATATACAAATTTTTTATTGCCTTTTTTTTTTTTTTTTCTCTCCCCCCCGCCCCCCCCCCTTTTTTTTTGCTTCTCTTCTTTCCATTTCCCTCTCCCTCCCCTTTGACCTTCTCTCCCCGTTCTTGCCTCTCACAAACTTACCTCCCACTTATTCTTCAATGATTTAAGTATCTGTTTATGGTAAAATAACAGCTCCTGTTCTATCCTTTAAAGATAGCGACATACTGCTCTTTGTAAAGAATTTGTGGAAGTTTTATCTTTGTGATTGTAAGCCCGATGATATTCTAATGAATGAGTTTTTTTTTTTTTTTTTTCCTTTGTTTCCTTTGTAAAATATCTAATAAAAATTGTATATAAAAAAAAATAAATAAATAAATAAATTGGAAGACGCATGATAAATGTTCAATGTTTAACATTGCATGGTCTGCAGTAATTATGGTATTTATGTGTTAAATAGAATTTGCAGTACTTGTAGGACCTGTTTCAAAACAGAACTGCGCCGCTGGCAGTGGGGGGTTTAATGTTTATTCATTAGAGGACATTTTCTAAATTGTTATCGCACATGGTAAATTTTATTTTAGGTTTTTAAGTTTTATACTTTTTAGCTAGTTTTCTGATCGTGCCTTCGCTTGATGCATTCTTGGTTATGCAGCTTGATAACTGGGAATGACACCAACATATCCTTGAGAATCCTATATTTTTTCCTTGTAGTCATACTAGGTCTGACAACTATATGCATATGTATATTATTCTACACCATTTTCTTCTATATCTATACATCTATTGAGATATGCTACATATTTAATTCTGTGTACACCAATGTGTTTATTATATGTTACCTGAAACGTAAACAATTTATAAACAAAGATTGAAAAAGAAAATATGTATTCACTGCTAAACCACACTTCCTTTGCCTGGAATAAATCATAGGACCTAAGGACACGGCAAATTCTGGGTTGACCTAAATTACAAGGATTAAACTCCTTAGTTTAAAAGCTCATCATGGCCCCTCAAAGTGAGCGCCAGCCACGTTTGTCCAAATCGCTAAAAAACTAGCTTCTATGTTTGGGCGCATGTCCACAACGTCATGAGGTCTGTTGAGCTTTTGTCAGGGACCCACAGAGTCTGTTAAGAAACCAACTGATCACTCTGTGATCGGGGCCAGTAACACAAAATAACTGTTTTGGTGCTTCGTCCTCAAAGATAAAAGTACCATGCAGAGTTAAGGGGTTAATGTTGTTGCAGCTGTTCTGTAACTTCTTCTCACTGATTGGCTACCAGAAGGTACATTTCATAACCAAGGTGTTTTTGCAAAAAGTTCTTATTGCTAGTTTTAAAGGAACAGTCTAGTCCTCAAACTGACTTTGGTGCAAGATGAAGATTACTGCTTGTATAGAGCACAGGATTTTTTCCCAGTGTGATTTGATGCAGGCATTCTGCATAAATCACATTTTTAATATTTGACTCAATCCCTCCCCAGTGATTACTCTGCTTGTTTACTGCAGGTGCGGCAGCACTGATTCTATTGACACTGAGGATATAAGGTTTTGTTTTATTTAGTCACTTCCTGTGCTCTTGGAATTAAATACATTGTGTTGATTGTGATAAACCTGCTCTTGTACACAGTACACTTAACAGTGCAGCACATTGTCTGATGACATCACTAGAGAGACAGGAAATTCCATTCATTAGAATGGCATTATTCTCATTGGTTCCTGCAGCAAAAAAATAGGAAATTACTTCTACTCATCTAGTGTAGGCAGTCCTGGTTTATTGCAAACTGTTGCAATAAACAATTTCATCTAGCTGTAAGTATTTTATATTTTAAGCAATGCAAAATGTAAGTACAGTGAAAGCACATTAATATGCATTAATATTTGGAAGAGGCATTTTGGCCAACAGACAGTCCATTTATTATGCTTTACAAAATGAGCAACAGTTATGCTAAGTGACTATTCTTTCTCTTTAACCCCTTCCCACTTGTAGGACATTCTATGCCATCCTACTTTTTAGTGACTAGAGGCTAATAGGATGGCATACAATGCCTTGCATGTAAGAGCGATGAGCTTTGCTAAGGATCATGCTGCAGGGACTTGCAGTGGGATCCCAAGTGTCAGATGCGGCCACTTTGAATGGCCTCAGTCTGACATAAGAAATTTAGCGAACGCTCAAACCAAGGGTCAGCTAGATTTCTGGCACACGTGACATCACAAAGTATCGGAGGATGACGGCAGGGACTGACAGGGTCAATAGAGACCCTGATCAGGTCCCTGATTCGATATTCCTGGCTGCTGATCACAAAGTGATCAGCGGCCAGAAATAAAAAGACACCGGTTTGGTGTTTTGATCTTTAAGGACTAAAGTACCATCCGGCGTGAAGGGGTTAAGAGCAAACAGTTCATTGATTAACTCCCTACTTGACCTAGTAAATCACAGACAACCAGTGCTGTATTTACCGCGAGGCAAACAAGGCAAGTGCCTAGGGTGGCACTTCCCTTGTTTGCCATTAGGGGTGGCACAACCCCCCTCCCCCATTTTTTTTTTTTTTTAAAAAGCCGCCCCTTTAAAAAAATAAACGCGCTTGCCGGCAGAGATGGAGGTGAGAGGAGATCGGAAGATCCCCCCTCACCTTCCCCCTGCCTGCCAGCAGGTTGCACGGGTAGCTGAACAAGCAGCACAGAGAAACCGCCGTGCTGCCTGTTCGGCTCCCCGTGCAGTGTGACAGGGAATTGTCGATAGTCACGTAACCGGTGCTCTGACGTCAGACGAGCGCTGGGTCACGTGACCTGTCGGCACAACAGCCGTGGAGCCGAACAGGCAGCATGGAGCAGAACATGCTGCCTGCCACTAGCCACCAGGGACAAAAAGTAAGTGCTGGGGCCATATTAATGGGCAAATTGGCAGGGCCTTATTAATGGCAAATAATACTGGCATATTATTGGACAAATTGGCTGGGGAATATTAATGGCAAATACTGGCATATTATTGGGCAAATAATACTGGCATATTGGGCAAATGGGCTGGGGCATATTAATGGCAAATAATACTGGCATATTATTGGGAAAATTGGCTGGGCCATATTGATGGCAAATAATACTGGCAATGTGTATGTAATGGGGTTATGGGGGCATGTAAATGGGGGGATGGGGGATGTCCTTGGTGTGCAACGTGGGTTATGGGTGCCCACATTTTGTCTGCCTAGGGCAGCACAAAACCAAGAAACTCCACTGCAGACAACTATTGTAGATATAAATGTTACGCTGACAGATATATATTTTGCAAATAATTTTATGGACAGACAAGGTGAAGATTAATTGAGTGAGAGAAAGTGTGAAGAAACCAACCACACATTTCCTGTGAAACATGGTGGATGATGTGTTATTGCGTGGGCGTGGCTTTCATGAAACTGGCTCATTTGTAATATTGAAAATGAGATTTGCTGGGACAGTCCTGTGAAAACCTAGATTTTCCTGGGGAATTCTCATCCATTAGACAATCCTTGCAATTTGCGCTGTTTTAGCGAGATTGCGCCTCATGTGCCATCATCGTGCGATGTCACGTGACCCGCGCAGTTTAGTCTGTGTGAGCAAGCCCTGCCACACGCATCTGCTGGAAGCAGGCAGGACATGTGTGACAGGGCTGCTAACACAGGCTGATGTGAGCTCAGCTCACAGACTGGACTGCGCGGGGGACTTTTTTTTTTTTTTAAACTTTAATAAAAACAAACAAACCTGTTGCCAGTGCACGGAGGAGACATGGAGCAGGTGAGTACTGGGGAAGGGGGGAGGAGGGTGGTGGCATATTACTGGGGCATCAGGCTGGGCATATTACTGGCAGGGCCGTCTTTAAAGCGGGGCAAACGGGGCAGCTGCCCTGGGCCCAGTTACTCCTGGGGGGCCCCAAGGCAGCTGTCCCGTGCTGGGCTCTGACTGGCACAATATTACAGGCATCTGACTGGCACAATATTACAGGCATCTGACTGGCACAATATTACAGGCATCTGACTGGCACTATATTACTGGGCTCTGACTGGCATAATATTACAGGCATCTGGCTGGCACTATATTACTGGGCATCTGGCTGGCACTATATTACTGGGCATCTGGCTGGCACTATATTACAGGCATCTGGCTGGCACTATATTACTGGGCTCTGACTGGCATAATATTACAGGCATCTGGCTGGCACTATATTACAGGCATCTGGCTGGCACTATATTACTGGGCATCTGGCTGGCACAATATTACTGGGCTCTGACTGGCACAATAATACTGGGCTTTGACTGGCACAATAATACTGGGCATCTGACTGGCATAATATTACAGGCATCTGGCTGGCACTATATTACTGGGGTCTGACTGGCATAACATTACAGGCATCTGGCTAGCACTATATTACTGGGCATCTGGCTGGCACTATATTACTGGGCATCTGGCTGGCACAATATTACTGGGCTCTGGCTGGCACAATATTACTGGGCTCTGACTGGCACAATAACACTGGGCTCTGACTGGAACAATAATACTGGGCATCTGACTGGCACAATAATACTGGGCATCTGGCTGACATAATATTACAGGCATCTGGCTGGCACTATATTACTGGGCTCTGACTGGCATAATATTACAGGCATCTGGCTGGCACTATATTACTGGGCATCTGGCTGGCACAATATTACTGGGCTCTGGCTGGCACAATATTACTGGGCTCTGACTGGCACAATAATACTGGGCTCTGACTGGCACAATAATACTGGGCATCTGACTGGCACAATATTACTGGGCATCTGGCTGGCACAATATTACTGGGCATCTGGCTGGCACTATATTACTGGGCATCTGGCTGGCACTATATTACTGGGCATCTGACTGGCACAATATTACTGGGCATCTGGCTGGCACAATATTACTGGGCTCTGACTGGCACACTATTACAGGCATCTGACTGGCACAATATTCCTGGCCTCTGACTGGCACACTATTACAGGCATCTGACTGGCATAATATTACAGGCATCTGACTGGCACAATATTACTGGCCTCTGACTGGCACAATATTACTGGCCTCTGACTGGCATAATATTACAGGCATCTGACTGGCACAATATTACAGGCATCTGACTGGCACAATATTACTGGGCATCTGGCTGGCACAATATTACTGGGCTCTGACTGGCACAATATTCCTGGCATCTGACTGGCATAATATTACAGGCATCTGACTGGCACAATATTCCTGTACTCTGACAGGCACAATATTCCTGGTATCTGACTGGCACAATATTACTGGTATCTGACTGGCACATTATTACTAGGCTCTGACTGGCCCAATATTGCAGGCATCTGACTGGCCCAATATTGCAGGCATCTGACTGGCACAATATTGCAGGCATCTGACTGGCACAATATTGCAGGGCTCTGAATGGCACAATATTGCAGGCATCTGACTGGCACAATATTACTGGGGTGTGAATTTCACAATATTCCTGGTATCTGAGTGGCACAATATTCCTGGGCTCTGACTGGCACAATATTCCTGGGCTCTGACTGGCACAATATTCCTGGGCTCTGAATGGCACAATATTACTGGGCTCTGACTGGCACAATATTACTGGGCTCTGACTGGCACAATAATACTGCGCTCTGAATGGCACAATATTACTGGCATCTGAAAGGCACAATATTACTGGCATCTGAATGGCACAACAATTATGTCATATGTGTGTATGGGGGGGGGGGGTAACATTGCGATGGATGGCGGGATTGCATGCAGGGGAGGGGGCAGGGTCCAGGGGGCCCAAGCAAATGCTTGCCCAGGGTCCAATCACTATTAAAGACGGCCCTGATTACTGGGCAATTAAACTGTGGCATATTACTGGGCAATTAGACTGGCATATTACTGGGCCATTAGACTGGAATATTACTAGACAATTAGACTGTGGCATATTACTGGGCAATTCGACTGGGGCATATTACTGGGCAATTAGACTGGCATATCACTGGGCAATTAGACAGGCATATTACTGGGCAATTACACTGTGGCATATTACTGGGCAATTACACTGGAATATTTTGGGGTCCACCTCAAGTTTTTCAAAAGCTGGAAATATTAAATATTTTAATGTTTTTTTGTGGTCAGAAACGTAATATTACTTTGCTGAGAGGGTGTTGGGTGCATAAAATAGTCTTCCAGCATAAGTGGTAGAGCAGGAGTTTAAGCATTAATGGGATTGTTACATGTTATCTTAGATATAAGATAAGGCCAGGGACTAATGAAAGTATTACATTACTGAGAGGGTAATGGATGCATGGAATAGTCTTCCAGTAGAAGTGGTAGAGTTTAATACAGTGAAGGAGTTTAAGCATGCATGGGATAGGCACAAGGCTATCCTAGATATTAGATAAGTCCAGGCAGTATTACGTTACTGATAGGGGAGTGGATACGTGGAATGGCCTTCCAGCAGAAGTGGTAGGGTTAGACACGTGTAGACACAGCTCTCTGACTGCAACACATCTGCACAAGGTCTTACTATATTTCATGTAATGCACCTGCCTGATGTATATGTTGTGCTGTGAATGTATCTTTTGTATACCAAGGATGCATGGTAATGTTGGTGGAAACTTGATGATATCTACACTGTGACAAGTAGTAGAGTTACATTATTGTAATCATATCGATTAGGTGTGGTCAATTGGAAGATAAGCTGCAAAGTGTACCTGGAAATTTTTTTCAAATGTTGCCAACTATGGATCACCTAAACATGCGTTTCACTTGCTGAAGATAGCAATGAAAAAAAACATGCCTCAAAACAACTACAAAGGAAGCTGTCAGATCATCTTCACCAAAGATAACCAGATAACTAGCTGTTGTTGTTTTAGTATATCTAACCCACCATTCAAATTATGCAATCTACTTAATTCTCCCTGCTTGGTTATCTTGCTTCCCTGCTTGCTTATCTTGCTTTCCTTGCTTTCTTATCTTGCTTTCCCTGTTTCCTTATCTTTTTTTGATTAGATGCCGTCCATCCTGATATTGCAATTTATATTTTTATTACATATTGTTTTTCATTAGATACTGCCTATCCTGGTATTGCAAAAGTCAGGTTTTTTTTTTAGTGAATAGCTCTTAATGGGAAAAAAAGCAATTATGCATTTAAACAAACAGACTATTTTTTGTACAAGCGTGTGTCTGTACAATTGTTTTTCATTTGGACTTAATGCTTTCATATATGCTTCGTTGTTACTGTTTTGCACTACTGTTTTTATTACTAGCATTATATATTTATGTTTACTTTTATTAAAGTTGTTCTTTTAAATAAATAATCAGCAATCATAATACAAAAGTATTCAGAAATAAATAATGTATAAATTGGTGTTTACTCCTGCATTTCTATAAATTGAAGTTCATAATATTGTTGCGTGTTCTACTACATGGCTATTCAAACATATATTGCTATATTTAACTTTGTCTCATTTCTACTGATGGTGTCCTGTAGGTGCCTCCTGGATCTATACGAGCTTCAGATTCCTTGCGTCCACCTAGTCTGCCCAATAGTCTAAATATTTTTATTAGTCCCTGGCGTTATCTTATATCTAGGATAGCCTTATGCCCATCCCACGCATGGTTAAACTCCTTCACTGGGTTTACCTCTACCACTTCTGCTGGAAGGCTATTCCATACATCCACTACCCTCTCAGTAAAGTAATACTTCCTGATATTACTGGTCCCTCTTATTTAAGACTATGTCCTCTAGTTGTGGTAGTTTGCTTCTTTTAAATATACTCTCCTCTTTTGCTGTGCTGATTCCCTTTTATGTATTTAAATGTTTCTATCATATCCTCCATTTCATCTTTCCTCCACATTATACATGTTAAGATGCTTTAACCTTTCCTGGTAAGTTTTATCCTTCAACCCATGAATCAGTTTAGTAGCCCTTCTCTGAACTCTCTCCAAAGTATCCATATCCTTCTTGAGATACGGTTTCCTACTGTGTACAAAATGCCAAGTGAGTTCTCATCAGTGCTCTGTACAATGGCATAAACAGAGTGAAGAATATATGACACAGTCCAGGCCTCAATGCCCAAGAACAGGAATTTAAGGGTATTTATTTCAGAAGACTTAGGTAGGTAATAAAGCAACAAGAAATGCTAGCAAAATAATTTGTTGTATATCGAGAGGTATTCGCAGGAGAAAGAGTAAAGTGATCATGTCTTTGTACAGAGCACTGGTGGTAATATATGTATGGTTACCTTCCAGCCAGTATTTTACCCTCAGGCTGGTCAAAATTTGGCTTGCTGTCAATGTTAAGTCTATAGTGGCAATAGGATTTTTTTGGAGAAAAGGTGGCAACCCTAATTGTACGCAGTACTGGGTACCATATCTCCAGAAGGAGAGACATAAGGGAAGCGCTACTAAACTGGTGCAATGATTGGAGGATAAAACATACCAGGAAAGGTTAATGTATATTGACAAGCAAAGCATCTAAAAAAAATGGCACAGGGTGGTTATGAAGTATTACTTTACTAATAGGGTTGTAGATGCATGTCATAGCCTTCCAGCGGAAGTGGTAGAGGTTAACACAGTGAAGGAGTTTAAGCATGCGTGGGATAGGCACAAGGCTATCGTAGATATAAGAGTGAGGGACTAATGAAAGTATTCAGAAAATTGGGCAACTAGATGGGCAGAATGGTGCTTACCTGCTGACACATTTTTTCTTAAAAAATATACCGGCTTTTCTACTGCCTCCATAGGATTAATATTGGCTTCAAGCCAACTTTTTTACCAGCCTGCCAGTAAAATACCAATACAGTGGCAACAATAGTGCAATTGCCATTAATGCGTGACCACATGCAATGGAATAAATAAATAAAAAGGTCACCAGATTTCTCCCAAGACTTAGAATTTTTCCAGAAGTACAAATAAAAATAAGCTAAAACAGGGAGTAATGGCCTTTCATTTATAAACATCACATACTTACCTACATGAATTACTTCCCTAAAGGGGGCTCATTTTTTTTTTTAATGAAAAACAGGGCATAATGTTACTGATAGTACAGATACGGATCTCATTTTAAACCATAAGTGAGTTACCTTAGCAACCACATTAATAAATAAACAATGTATTAAACCTCTGATGCCTGGATGCTGCTTTACATTTAACTTTTAATTAATAGAGAAAGCTGCTTTTTCCAGAAATGATTTTCCAACTGCTTTGGTTAAAACAGCAAAATCAGCTTTTCAGTGATTTATTTTTGAAAATCAGCTATCTCCTCAGAGAAAATACACTTTCAATGCCCCATGAGAGGTCTGCTTGAATGCCAGTGTCAAGTTTGTAGTAAGGCAACAGTAAAAACAATTTTACCCTTTGAAACATGTCACAGCAGTGGCATCGAACACTGATGTGTGCATTCAATGCAAAGCATAGAAATGACAGACTTCTTTTTCTTACCCTTGTCAGTCTCCGATAGATGTTTTTTTTACCCCACATATATTTTTTTATTTTATTCCAAGCATGCCGACAAAGCAGCCCCTGTTTATCCTATCTTAAGAAATATCATTTAACCATTCAATTGCTTTAATTTATTACCTAGTAGGAAAGAGGTCAAAACAAATCACAACAGTAATATAAAATTATATGAGTTATACAAAATAATACACAAACACAGAACCCCAAGACAATCCCCATTAAATAAATTGCACTAAATAGATGGCTCACAGTAGAAGACCAAATTTTGCAGCAACCCATACTGGCATAAAGTTTCAAGAACAGGCATATAATTGAATGAAAAAAGGGGAGACAGCAGCAGTGGTGTATCTTGATTTTGTGCTGCCCTAGGCAGACAAAATCCGGGCACCCCCCTACCCAAGCTGCACACCCACCTTACACACCTAAGACATGCCCCATCATTCAGACTCACATCAAGCTCATACTCCCATCACACACACACTCCCAACACACTCAGTCACACACTCCTACTCCCATCACGCACACTCTGACTCCCATCACACTCAGTCACACACACACACACACACACACTCTGACTCCCATCACACTCAGTTACACACACACTCTCTGACTCCCGTCACACACTGTCTCCCATCACACACACTCTGGCTCCCATCACACTCAGTCACACACACTGTCTCCAATCACACACTCTCTGACTCCCATCACACTCAGTCACACACTGTCTCCCATCACACACACTCTGGCTCCCATCACACTCAGTCACACACACTGTCTCCAATCACACACACACTGACTCCCATCACACACACTCTGACTCCCATCACACTCAGTCACACACACTGTCTCCCATCACCCACACTCTGACTCCCATCACACTCAGTCACACACTCCTACTCCCATCACACACACTCTGACTCCCATCACACACACTCTGACTCCCATCACACTCAGTCACACACATGTCTCCCATCACACACACTCTGACTCCCATCACACTCAGTCTCACACACACACACACACACACTCTGACTTCCATCACACTCAGTTACACACACACTCTCTGACTCCCATCACACTCAGTCACACACTGTCTCCCATCACACACACTCTGGCTCCCATCACACTCAGTCACACACACTGTCTCCAATCACACACTCTCTGACTCCCATCACACTCAGTCACACACTGTCTCCCATCACACACACTCTGGCTCCCATCACACTCAGTCACACACACTGTCTCCAATCACACACACACTGACTCCCATCACACACACTCTGACTCCCATCACACTCAGTCACACACACTGACTCCCATCACACTCAGTCACACACACTGTCTCCCATCACACACACTCTGACTCCCATCACACTCAGTCACACACACTGACTCCCATCACACACACTCTGACTCCCATCACACTCAGTCACACACACACACACACACACACACTCTCTCCCATCAGCACTTACCTTATCCCCTGGTGGCTAGTGGCAGGCAGCATGGTCCCTCCATGCTGCCTGTTCGGCTTCCCGGCGATTGTGCCGACAGGTCACGTGACCGGGCGCGCGTATGACGTCAGCGCGACGGTCACGTGACTGTCGGCACTTCCGTGTTGGCACACTGCACGGGGAGCCGAACAGGCAGCACAGAGGTTTCTCTGTGCTGCCTGTTCGGCTCCCCGTGCAGCCTGGCAGGCAGAGCGTTGGTGAGGGGGGATCTTCCGATCCCCTCTCACCTCCGTCTCTGCCTGCAAGCGCGGTCTTTTATTTTTAAAGGGCCGCGTTTTTTAAAAAATAATTTTTTTTTTTAATTTTTTTTCCCCAGTGCTGGGGGGCGCTGCCGCCCCCCAAAATTTGCCGCCCTAGGCATCCGCCTAGGATGCCTCGCGGTAAATACAGCACTGGACAGCAGTCATTCAGTGGAGTAGCCAGACAGCAGAGGAACAATAGAATATATGCAAACTTCAATGTCCGTACTATATACAGCCCAGCTACAGTGTGGTCTTTTATTCTTATATTACTTCGTTGTGTGTTTTATTTTGTACACTTACCACCATAAACATATATAGTAATGATCATGGCTAGAAAGATTGCCATGCTTATTAACCCATCATTGTAGACCAAAATGATTTCCAATATTGCGATGCACCAGGGCTGTGATTAATCAATCTTTCCTGATGACCGGGTACATAAGGATAATTCCCAACTATACAATTTGCATGATGAAGTTTGGAAACCCAGACTAAACAAATGTGTTTCTTCTGTTATGCATCAAGTTTACTCTCTGTCATATTAAAGATATGTTTACAATATTTTTTCTTTCTACCTAAGAATTGGTGAAAGTGTCACTCTTCACCAGACTGTCACCTCATTTAGTTATTTTTGTGAATTTAGTGTATTTATGAGTTTATCTCATTGAGTTAAATGTAAAACCGTGATCTTTTTTACGAGATTGAGTGTTCTCTTGCATGGGTGGAGTTCTATGCATTTACTGGTAAAATGTTTCATGAATTAGATACAAGGCTTTTATATTTGAATTAATGCTTTGTGTATATTTTAAGACAACCATAATTGTATTGAATGCGGTGCTAGATATGTTATATTGGAGGTTATTCCATTAAACGTAGGTTGAATTGAGATGACCATTTCAACTCAATAATTTAGCTAAATATATTGTGTTTGTCCCTGCACAGTGTATAGCAACACTGTTGACAACTCAACTTACTTCGCCTCACTTCGTCACCTACAACTCACCTTTTTTGTGAATAGCCCCTATAGTATAATTTTGTCTCTGCAATGAATATTCATTTCTAACATGTATGTAATAAAAACTTTTTATTCCACATACATTGTTACATTAAACTTAGATTAATTATGAGTACTTTGTAATTAGGATTTTATTTCTCAATTTTCAAAGGGATTACTATAAAGCCTATTCTCTTTGCATACTGCAAATCATAATTATGATTGGCCTTCCACAACCAGAATAGTGACATTACAGAAGTCATTTAAAGCTTTCATGGCTGATAAATGAAATGCAGTCTTTCTGAAGAAGAAGAATACAAAAAATATATTCTTTAAAGTAGTTATAATGCTGTTTTATGTGCTATTTTCACTTAAGAAGACCGAGCGTTTTTTTAAAAATTTTTTATTATTACTATTCAGGTTTCAAGTTGAATTAAGTATCAAAGGCCTGGATTTAAACCATTTACTTGCTTCTACTGTTAAACTAAAAGCCATTAGTAAAACTGCAATGAGTTACACAAATTACAAAGAAAAAAAGGAATAAGACATAACCATTATTTTATAATAAAATTACCAGGTTGTCTGTTATATATTTAGCCTGTCTAATAGTTGCAAGTTACTAAGGGCAATGAAAGGGAATGGGAATGAAAGATGTTGTGTGTCCATCAATTAATGCCTTTTTTATGAACTTGCAGACGATGAAAGAATGTTTTAACTGTGTAATTGTTGATTCTAAAAAGTTGCTGACAGTTTGATGGACACCAAACCAAGACGGTCAATAGGAAACAGACATCAGTGAGCTTTGTCATGCTTGGCAATCCTGTTAATAGTGTTTTAAACACAATTGTGACTCAACAGCAGGAAAATAAAATATCTTGCAACAGGGGATTTATTGTTGGAGGACCCTTTTTAATTCACTCATAGTTGAATGGACTACAGGTATGTCAAACACTCCCAAAAGAAAGCCTTGAAGACAGTCATTGTCCGTACAAATATACCAGTATTCCTGGCAACATCTGTGAAGGTCCATAAAAGATCATTAAATTACTTGTCACAAAGTCCAGTAAATGCCTATTAAGAAGTAAGAATCTTTCTTTGGTTCTCAGCTTAAAGGACAACTTTTGGCAACAAATTAGATTATGTTTAAGTGAAAGATTGCCTGAAGTGAAGGTATTTTAAATAGAAATGCTTGAATGAAAGAATAGCAATAAATTACTATATTGAGCCCTCTCTGCTTATATAGCACTATCAGGGGTCGGAAATGTTGGGTCTGATGGGATAGACCTTCCTTCACCTTACCCAGGATTCTAAACATGTGCACTCCTGAATGTGTTATACACGCAAAAAGGCATCAATTAGGTAGGTACTATTTTTTCCCCACAGTGTAATGTGTGTTTGTTTCCCTTTTTACCCACAGACAACAATACAGACCTAAATATCATGTGGTAACGCGGATCATATCTAAAATTCAGACAATGTGATTTAATTAAACAAATGGCATTTTATTACAAAAATGGCAAATTCATACAAAGTGTACAAAGCTGTCTGGTAGCTTCTTGCCCAAACTCTCATGGTTGTATAGTAACCTTCGATATACCACTATATTTTAATGATGTAAAATGATGTAAGAACTTGCAGTTGCCCTTTGTTATGTATAATGGTGATTGCAGTCCCGACACTTTACAGTGTGGGAAAAGGATCTCTGTCAAACAGTGTTTCAGTGCCTATTTGTTTTATACATTGGCTGGGCTGGCACAACCAAAAATAAGTACTACCTGCATGTGCACCACGATTATACCACCATTGTGTACACCAGTGCTGGACAGTATCTGGCCCTTCAGCATTTTTTAAACTACAATTCACATGATCGTATGCCAGCCATGATGTAAATATATGTATAAATAAATCAAACACTGTAACACATTGCTAAACCCCAACAGCCAGAATCAATTAATAAAGAGTAATACATCTCAAGGATCTAAACATGGTTCCTGTTGAAGACCAATTATAGATTTATTTGAAAGATTTTAATCTAAGACCAATAGTTGATATTGGTGCAGTGCGGGCCTTGGTTGTGCGACCTGTGGGAGCGCAAAGGGCGCAACACCCCAGGAGGCTCCACATTAAAAAAAAAACTTTTCCGGTAGAGGCACTTACTGGGGAGATCAGAAGATCGCCTCTCTCCTGCCCTCTGCATAGCCACAGCACAGGATCCGGGGAGGGGGCGGACCTTACCGTGTGAGAGCTGAACGTTTGCTTCACAGGTTGGGGGAGAGAGAACAGATATGGGGGAGGAGGGGGAGAGTGAACAGAGATGGAGAGGAGGGGAGGGAGAGAGAACAGAGATGGGGAGAAGGGGGAGAGAGAACAGAAATAGGGGGAGAGAGAGCAGAGATAGGGGAGAGAGAACAGAGATATGGAGATGGGTGATAACAGATGGGAGGAGAGAGATATAAAATGGGGGCGGGGGTTGGAGAGAGACAGACATGGAAGGAAGAGAAAAGAGACAAACATGGGAAGGGAAAAATATATAAATGGAGGGAGAGGAGACAGACAGACATGAGGGTAGAGAGGAGGGGGCGCATTTGGGATGGCTCGCACAGGGCGTCTGAAAACATAAGGCCGGCCCTGTGATGGTGTTTAACATTTTACAAGCCAGAGCTAGGTGGTGTTAACCCTTTTCAGGCAAACAGTTCCAATTCATTTATGTTGTATTCCTTTTAAGGTAAATGACAGTTTATCCTATGACTAGTTAATCCTATACTGTCTCAATATATGTGGTGAATTATATTCTAATTGTGGAGCATTTATAATGCTGTCCATATAGGTTGACCACATTGTTTCACCCAGGGCCACCCATAATAAAATACATACCCACTACAAGAATAAAGAATGCAGACTATATTATATTTTAACGATTATAGCAGATGCCTGTCAGCCGCGGGCAGCATAAGCTCTGTGTGTTAAACACACACAGAGCTCTCTAAGGGCTGCTTGCGCTTCCTGCGCTTAGGGATGATCCAGGGCATCGTATTTCCAATGCCCTGCATTATCACTACACACGGGGAGCGCGAGCAGCACTTACTGAGCTCCATTTAACACACAAGGCCACCCATATAGATTAACCACATTGTTTCACCCAGGTCCACCTATAATAAAATGCATACCCACTACAAGAATAAAGAATGCAGACTATCTATATTTTATAGCGCTATAGCCCATGTCATTTGCGTTAGAATGGTGGAAGTAAGATTCAATTACACAATGTTTAGGATTTTTTTTTTAGTTCCATTACATGTAATTTACAATACTTAGAATACGGTATTTTGAAAAAAAAATAATAATACTCACAATTGTATTTTCATTAGAAATAGCCTCAAAGCAAAACTCAGTGGCATCTAATAATTCAAAAGCAAAATAAGTACAGTTCTAGGTAATGTAATAGTTTCCTAACTTTCTTTAGAAGTTTTAATAAAATTTCACAATGCTAAGAAAGGCAATTTGGTTCCTTAAGTATGCTTTAAATATAGCTTTGTAACTAACAAATACTATTTATTTAACATCATTTTCTCTTTCTTGGTTTTTCAATTACAACACCTGCAGATTTCTTTGTTAATCCGGCCGCTATAAGAAGCCCATGTGGAGAACTGCTTTTATAAACCATTTCTTGCAAGAAATACCTGCATGATATCATTGTATTAACCTTTCCATGCAAGAGTTATCCTGCAGCATATCAACATGTTAACAGTTCTTCAAAACAGGCATGCAGAGCATTGATTTGTACATAAAACCAGTACTTTCTCAACCTATGTGTTCTATTGTCTTTCATTACGTTTTTTGTATTATTCCATTAGTTTACAAATTAAGATGGCGTGCCTATAGTCAAGTAAAGCAGCATATATCCCGTATAACTGTCCATTGATCTGTTTTGTTTTTACCTATACCACCAATTACTTCATATGTAGCAGTCACAGCTATCACAGTCTTTTTCACTTTTGATACTAATATAATATACAATGATATCATGTAGTGCTTCTAATGTACAAGTGAAATTGTAGTGCCCCTATTTGGAGGATAAACTAGCATATACTTCTGATCAGCAGCTGCTATGCTTCCCTGGGAAGCAGGCAGCCCGGTCTGGTCGCCAAATGTCTCTCTCTGCTACTGCTGAGAGAGACCCTTGTTTTAAAAGGAGATCTACAGAGGGGACCTTAACTAGGTTCCCTCTATTGATCTCCTTTGAAAATGTGACTGTTTCTAGAGACCCCTACTCCATATAATCCTCAATCCTCAGTCAGACAAGCAGGGCAAGCCCCTGTTTTGATTGGCTGTTTGTGCACTGACAGCCTCCAGACCTGCTCTCCTTCAGCTTTGAGGCAGTGCCAAGAGTAAACCTGCATACATCTGTAAAGCTTACTGTTGTGTTTACTTGGGAGAATGGGGACACTATTCTCTAACCCTTGATGCCTCACAGGACACATTTAAAACACATTTTTCTTTTCAGAGTGCCATTTTTTGGTTTTATGAAACATTTATTTTTCCCTGTGTGCTGTCTGCCTATATAACTACAAATATGTAGAGCAACTCCTCCTTGCACTCCTGTGTAGGGCGGCCTTAATAGCTTGAGTCGAAGGGAAGGGGTATGATGGCAGGTCTTGCAGTAGATGTAAGCGCTCCCACAAAATATATAAAAAGTTATTTAAAAAAAAAAAGGCACCACACAGAAATATAGTTTGAGGACATAAACTTAGAGGTTTTTGTTTCCAGGTTCTGTGTGGTAAAATAACTTTTTGTTAATTAGGTGAGGGTTTAGTAGAATTTACTTGAAATGACGCTGTAAGTTGTAACATTATATCTCTTAACTGTAATATCCCATAACTTTACTATTTCCTTACACCCTCACCAAATATGCACAAAGTCCCCTATTTCCTTATGGCAACACCAACAGATATTTAACTGTTGTTCAGACATCAAAGCCATTCCTGTGGGTACATTTGTATTGATTTAATGAACATGGGCATTTCAGGGTTTTTCTTTCGATTTTATTTCACCTTTTTTTCCTCTATTTTTTGCTTACCCAAAAGCCCCCACAGGATGTCATGGTGATTCACAGGCTCTCCCTTTGGTTTGGTGCATTTTGGGTGGTCATGGTGTGGAATTGTCTATGAGGGACAAATACTGACACTATTCGGGAGCACATTGGGGCATGTTGGGTATCTCGTACTTGAACTCACGATATCCCTACTCAATATGTGCCAAAAATCCTCTCATACTGAGTATGCCGGTATAATAATTTGTAATGTGTGGTAGTATAGTAAGGTACGCCTCATACTACTGGATAGCTTGAAATGCATTGTCTAATGCTCAACATTGGGTATTACAGACAGCGTTAATGAATAATGTTTTACTCTTTCAGCGGTGCCTATAATTCATGTAAATAGCTGCTGTAATGCAGATTATGCACGTGTCTCGTTTTCCAGTTTGTCTATCATTAAAGTGTAAACAATTTAAAATATAATGTGGTTAGCGACAGGTTACTACATTATGCTACATGGTGTAACAAAGTAACATTGTGTGGGTTAATTATCTTTTGTTTTTCCTTATGGGAGATCTACTTTCATTGGAAAATTAATGATTCAACAGTAACAAAGTTACGTATTATGAGATTGCTTATAAACCAATATATGTTGTAAAGGAGCCACATACACTCAAAGGATTTAAAGGCATTACTGAATACTTACTTGTATTCTATTCTAATTATTGCAGTTGCATGGTGTCTGTTCATCAAAACCTTGTGTCCGCAGTTTAAAAAACGGTAGCATGCATTTTTGTGTAAATATTTCCTAGTGATTTATGGAGCTGATATATACGCATGATATTAATCTGTGCTAATATTCACAATGCAAATCTTTTTTTTTTTTTTTCATCTGGCATGGAAAAAAATCCTCTCTTGGTAACTTTGGAAAGCAGCCGATTCGTCAAAATCATATAATTGAAATGCAAATACTCCTATGCATTACTATTTATTTTTTTCTTATCTGCTGATGCCTGCAGAAAGAAAAAGGTTAAGGCCATGATGACACACTTTCAAATGGGTTTCATTTAAATAGCCATTGCTTAAAGAGGCAATAAAGTATTTTTTTTTTAACTTTTGTTTCTGTAGAAAAGCAAAAGTTAAAAGCCTAATGCCACTTGTGTGTTGTAAAACTGGTGTGCAACTAGGGTTATCACTTAGCTGGTATTTTACCGGCAGACCGGTAAAAAATTGGCATTAGGCCAATGTTAAGTCTATGGAGACAGTACCAAGGCCGGTATTTTTTTGAAGAAAGGGTGGCAACCCTATGTGCAACTTTGCAGATACACATAGGTTTAAACTCAGGTCTGCTCCCCCACAAAGCAACAAGAGCCTCTCTTTCTTCACATATAGTTATTAGAAGGCAGCACATCAGTGTCCCTTCTATTGATTATTTATAAAAACAAGGGTATCTTATTGTGCTAGCATTGAGTGACAGTCACCAAATGGGTCAGCCTGCATTCTGTGAATTATAGAGACACTACCGATTAGGTGATAAAATGGACTAGGATTCTAGGACCCTTGTAATTTACTATATAAATAGTAACCTGAGTTTGAATTAATGTTCATCAGTCTACATGTGAGAGCCCATAAATAAATATTTTACTGGTGCTTCATGCAGTCCATACATCTGTTTGAGCAATCCGCCCCTCAATACATACAATCCACAAAACAAAACAAAATAAAATCGAGTTTAATGTGTAAAAATCTAAGAGTTGATATAAAAAAAAAAGTCCCTAAAGCAAAACATGTAAAAGTTATCTTGCTTTTTTGCCTCAAAATGTGAGACCGACTTCTGTTTTCAAATACTAAAGCCTTTTATGCTGGATTTTAGAAAAATAAATGTGTACCGCCATATTTTGTGGCTCGTACCACGGTGTCTTTCACTTGTACTATAAACACTTTTTTTTTGTTGCGGCTTCTAAATGTAATTATTGTACCTTATCTAATCCAAATTATCTTTATACTTAGCTAGGAAACTGTAATTTTGGGGGGATTTATTTGAACACGGCGTTTAACAATTTTGAAAGAAAACCAAGAGTCCTACCAGGTTCTTTTCAATAAATCTGTACTTTTAATTCAGTCGGTTTTCAAAAGATAATGTTTAAATCACTTCTAAGTTTGTAATCTGTTTTTTGTTTAGCATATTTACCAAAGCAGCGTAATGAGCTTCGACCTGCCAAGAGTACATGATACGAAAGTACGCAGCATAGTATAATTGTCAAATCTAGAGCTGCAGCAGAATTTATGTGTCATTACATGAGGTAAAACAAATCATAAGTTTAGTTGATGAACTTTGCTTCCATAGGCCTAAATACAAATTAGTTGCTATGGTGACCAGTTACAACATTTATGCCTAGTAATGGCTGTGCAGTTTTGTGGGACTGCAATGGCATCATACGTCTGGTAAAAACACTAAAGCAGAAACTGACCACACATTAATAACTAATATGAACATTTTCCCTCATTCTTTTATGGCACTGATGGATATAACACATTTTATTATAAAACAATATTCCAATAAAAAGGTTAAGATAAATGAATATCGATTAGCACAAAATAGTTTAGAATTGTAACCACTTTTTATTACTTCCATTTGTTTTTATCACCTCTAGTACTTAAAGCATGAGATTCCTTATTATAAATTCTGTTTGTAAGAAACAGCATCTCTAAATAATCATTTCCCAACTGCACTAAAGCAACTTTAAATTATTAACTTCGCAAAAAGTAACTCCCTATTGGTTGACATATGGTTTCTCCACTACTCAAATTATTTATTTAAAACTGAAGATAACAAATAATATATGTCTACCTACCTATATTATATATTATTCTTTCTTAAATATATATATATATATATATATAAATGAAATTGTATGTGTGCTTACATGCACTTTTGTTGTTTTACAGTTACATATTGTTTTGCTTCTATATTATTCGAGAAAAAAATACTTTCAGCTATTATTTTAATATGTATTATTCTTTACTATAAAATTTTTGGTAAAACCACCAGTGAATTAAAACTATACATAACAAATTATATTTTTCTTCAGTTACTGTACAATCTTGTGGATCTTCTATATTAAAACTGTCATATGTTAAATTATGTTCCTCTTTTCTCTTCTAGTGTCTTGTGTTTGAAGATGCTCCCAATGGTGTTGAAGCGGGACTGGCAGCTGGCATGCAGGTAGTCATGATTCCAGATGAAAATCTAAATCCTGATTTGAAAAAGAGAGCTACACTCCTGCTTAATTCAATGGAGGCATTCCAGCCAGAATTGTTTGGTTTACCAGCCTATGATTAGATCATGACACACCTTGGTTTTTGATTTGGTAGAATTTGCTTCAAATAAAGAAATGTCATACCAGTCATCTGCGTTGTTATTTTATATATACATGAATTAGAATATTGTCCTAAGTTAGAGAATACAGAGAACAATAAAAGTGAAACTAAAATATACCCCATCAACATGACATACATTTGTCGGAGCAAAATATCCAGCTTGCATAACCAGTGTTCCCAGGGTTACTGGCGTTAACTTGTTATTGAATTCTGTTTCTAAGGTGTTTGGGGCCCAAAAAACCTAGAACCAACCCTGCATGCACTTTCAGTTTGTAGCAGCTTGATAAAAGGAAGAGTGTTCTCCATGATACATAGGTTATAAGGATATGAGGAGGTTCTCCCTTATACAAAAAACAATTGTACAGGGGCCCACTTTGTACCCTGCATATTAACACTAAATGAGTAAAGATTTACCCTTCCCTATTAAACTCATTGAACCCTGCCTGTTTGCTGCCAGCCTTGACCTTCTGTCCTTCTGACTATGCTTTTGCCTTGCCCTTTTGTTTGCCCTAGCTAATTCTGGTAGCTTGCTGTTTTAGTCTCTGTGGTTCCATCTTCAGTTTTGGTGGTACTAGTCTGAGTGCAAAAGTCCTGGGAGGGTGAAACCTGAGGCTCAACCATAGACTGGATTCCTTTCAGGTGAATAACTCTTTCTGTACCTTAATTCTGTTGTTTGGTTCCCTGCTCTGCCATCCTGGTTCTGATCTGTGGACATGTCTTGGGGTGCTGGGGTATGTCCTGGCTGTACAGTGTGGGTGATGGGGCATATCCTGGAGTGCTATGGTAAGTCGTGGGTTTACAATGTGGGCATGCCCTGGGTGTGCAATGTGGTCATGTCCTGGGGTGGTGGGGTAAGTCTTTGGGGGCAATAACAAAAAGAGAAAAGCAGTGGGAGAAGTGGAGGACCCGGACCATTTGGTCTATAATGGGCCTTACAATTTCTGATGACTTCCCTGCATGCAGTTATACAAACAGAAACACACACATGCATTCAGTCACATATACACACAGAAAAACCCACACACACATACACATATACAGTCCCACATATACATAGAAACACGCATATGTATTAAGACATACACACATACACATATGCAGTCACAAATGCACAGAAACACAAACACACATAAGCAAGCAGCCTCCCACAGGCCCAGTCACAGCTGTGAAATCTCTGTGCTGTTGCTGGGTGTGGTGTCTTCCAGTACCACGCTCTGTGCTCCCTGTACCAACTTGTTTGATGTTACACATGGCGCTCCAAAGTGCTCTGAGCATGAGGGGGGAGGAGCACCACCTGCACCCATTGTAGGGCCAGCTCTGCATGCCTGTAATTTCAATATACACGCACAAAGAACTAATTAACGCTTTGTTCAATTGGCAGCAGAACACCACTTATAATATATTGTTTACAGAAATCTGGTTACCTGTCATGGAAACGCAATGTAGCTATTTAATATGTCAACTTTTAAAATGTGTCATGCTTAAATTTACTGCTAGAGTAAACATATAAATCATTTCAAAATCCACTTTCCTGTTTTAGTGCAAAACTCATATTAACTAATTGCCTTGAAGTGTGAAAGACCAGAACAGGCCTTTGACTAAAAGAGGCCAGCACAACAGTAGGAAGCTCTGTTAATACAGTGGTAGGCCAGGGTTTGATTTATGTCACATTTTATTTATACAACTATTTTCCCAGTATTCTACAAGAATAAGATGGCAATTAACTGGTCTTTTATGAAATGATGAGACTAAATAATCACCATAGTGGTTTAAAATAACTTTTATATTTTTACTTCTGCTTTCCTTCTTGGGTTCTAAACCAGCGTTGTTAAAATTTTGATCTTGGGGCTGCATACCATTCAGAAGAGAAGATAGGACAATATTAAATATTTTGTATCCTGTGGTCTAACACCACAATTAAGTATGCAAAATACTGCTAAAATCACAATAAACCATATAGAACAGACACAGTGGGCTCTATCCAATCATCTGACATAATTTATTTCATGTCATTGAATATCATAGACTGCAATAGATACATTTAATTTAAAAAACAGTTACACATAGCAACTCACATCATCACAAAGAAACTAGTATCATAAGCTTTTTTTCTATTGTTCTGGAACTGCTATTGCTCGAATAAAATACTGGATCCAATACAACAGAGCCATGAGATCAACAATTACATCCTAGGTGAAGGAAAATCTAACATTGTTTTTTATGCATCTGCAACCTTCCCTGCCTCTAACTCACTCCTAATTTTGAGCATGTGTATAATAGTAGGTGAAACTTGGCAAAAAACATAAAACCTAAAAAAGTCATACTGGGGGCAAGTGTATTCTTTAAATTGTTAGAAAGATAACCTGGGGCGTAGCAGGAAGTATATTGCCTAAAAGTTTGTCCTGAAGCAAGATATGGCAATATTTTGCCAATTATTATTTTTAATTTTTTTGAAAGCCTATGAGTTATACTGAGACGCACCTCCATCCCCATGTTTTTCTTTTGATTTGTTTTGATTATTTTTAACATCTGAATTGCTTTACTATTATCCAAAATGTCTTAAGATCGTCCGAAATGCTTTATGGTTATCCAAAAGGCTTTGTGAAGATCAGAGTGAAATAAGACACAGTCTTATAGACGAATATATGAAATCTTGCGAGAACCCGGTGGAACGCATTCACGGTCCTGTGGAACGCATTCACTTGCATGTGTATGGTGTCCAGAAGAAAGCACCTTTTTAAAAACTCTGCAGCTGGAGCAAATAATTGGACTTGCAAATTCATTGTGGATATGAGGAGAGTGAGGTGGTTGGGAGTGTTTTTATAGAGGCTTCTGTCATAGTGGGAATAGTTTAGGAATTTCGATGATAGGTCCCTTGAAGAAGTTGGACTGCCAACAAAATGCATAAGGCCATGGGCTTCTCATTTTTATACTGTGTTGTATGGCTATTTTATTAGTATAAGTGTGGTTAAAGTTTCCCATATTTAAGTTGGTTATTTCATTGGTGCTGTTTGTCAACTATATCTTTCATTTGGAAACAGCTACATTCCAGTTAACACCAGGAATTTATTCATACCGTCTGCACAACCCCTATTACAACACAGTGATTGTGAGCCCCACACTTAAACTTTTTCTTAGGTGCAGACAACAGGATTTGGCAAGAGATTGAACATGGGAAGTGAAGGAGAAAGGAGAGAGCTGTGTCAAAAACGACACCAAGATATTGGACCCGATCAGTGGGAACAATAGTAGCATTTTCAATGGTGACAGCAAAGTCAGGTCTGCATATATATATATATATATATATATATATTGGGTAAGGTTGTTTTGATCGAAGTATTGGCCACAGGTGTTGGCTACTGGTATCTTTCTTTGCTATTGAATTGGAGGAGTTCTTAGAGACATTCAGATATTCGTGTTTTTTAGCTCAGTTTGCAGAGTTTGCTATTTTAAATACTGTAACACAATAAAATCCTTTCTTTTAGTTCTAGTCGTTAGTCATTGTTGCGGTCGTTGCCTGCTGTATGCTAAATTATGGTAAATAATTATTAATGAAATAATTAATAAATATTTATTTAGACAAACAAGACTAACGGTACAACAATAAATTTATTTGATTCGAGAATACAGATAAATTATGTAAAGATGAATACCAAAAGACTTTGTGATATAGATATAATATACTTTATTTATACCTCTGGCGGTAAAAACAATATATCTAAAAGGATATCACAAACAAAGTTACAAACATACAACTGTTATATTCTATATAGCATTGTATTAATTAGATATCATGTGTACCTAACTTCAGAGAGGTTCAGCAAAGCACATGGCTGTGTCCAAAATGGCTCTTGATTCCAGGTCGATAAAGGAATGATTTTGAAAGAGGTTCTGCAGCAGTTACTTTATACTTTCAGTTAGAATACTAGGCATTAAACTAAACCCTAGCTTCTTGGCACTTAAACTTAGCCCAAGATGAAATCTTTACTTTTAACTAGAAATAGTTTCAGAGCTCTTCCTTCTGACCATGTTGTTTCTTTCTGATCATTTCCCAACTGTTTCCTCTCCTCCCCCCACACAGCTTATGTCCAGTATCACCTCCCCCCTCCAGGATTTATCTGGTGGAACAAAGAGTCATCACTCACTCCCATCACTCACTCCCTAGTGACACCTGTTGGTAGGAGTAATGCACTTCTTACAATGCTACATAGATCAGATATCAAAATGGATGCCATAGTCAAAGGCGTGGTTTATCTAAAGGGAGGTACTTAATATCATTAATATGCACTTATGAAGTTGCTTCTGTGACGTGAATCACTAATAAATGACTTTGTAAGCCATATCCAATACAGTCATTTTAGTCTTTAAAAGGTGAGGTGCCAGTGAGTTGAGAAGAGAAGAACATGTCATCTCACAGCAGGTACAAATGTGGTAACGTTCTCCTGCATAATGCATTGTTAAATGGTGAGAGTTCATAAGGATTTACCTGATCTCTTCTGGTAGGAGAAGTTCGACAGGTATGGTTGAGAAGAAATGATCATCTGACCTAATCTCACCTGTAACTCCGTTACAGTGTGTCTTTCACTTTTCGCTCTAGGTTGTTTTCTCTTGTGCATATTATGATTCCAAAAAAGGTGCTGATAAACGTAAGTAGCCCCATAAAAAGGCCCTGTACTAAAGACCACATATAGGGCACATATATAAGGGTATATTATTAAGCAATCAACGAGTAACTGCTAGCACATTAAAGGCCTGATTTAATCTATGGAAGAGCCTTAGATAATTTTACATTTGGATTTGAAATATAACACCATAAAAATTGCACATTCTAGCTTAATGCATGAATTGATAAATTGCAATGTGTCATGTAGCATTGTGGATTGTTTCAAATGGTGCAATAACTTAGCCTCCAGCTTTGCTCTAACATCCTCTTTTTATATGGAAAATGAGATAATATTATAATAGTTGCATGGTAATAAAACTGGATTTTTTTCATAGCAATTGTCTCACTACAAACAGGTATCACTGCATTAAATATGAAAAACAGATAAATAACAAATAATGTGGTAAAAATTCTGTTAGGATTCCTATGTGAGTTCATGAGTCATGACCGTATGAATGATGGAGCTTGCTGTTGTTTATCATTAGTCCCAAATGTGATGAAAGCTCAAAACGAATGGACATAGTGAACGAAGCAATGGTCAATGTTGAGGAACCCAGTTGTAGAAGGTCTGGAAAGAAAAAATCATTCTGCATTGAAAGGCCTGAGCTGATCAATCACTCGATAATGGCTGCTTTTCTATGACCACCCTCGATTAGGAACCAATAGATCAAACTACGTTCTGGAGAGCGGAGGTTCAAGAATTCCAAAACAAGTGTTCTCTTTCCTCAGCTCTGAGCTGTGATTATTAATCATTTATATTTATAACATAGGTTAAGGTGTCATCATTTTGCATACGTAGTAGTAGGCAGTACATCAGAACAAAGAAACAAAACTTCCAGAAACACAAGGAAACAAGAGTTATATTAATACATGGTCCCATTATGGGCCTCTATTGTTCGCATGTGCTAAAGGTTGCTGAGATAAACACAAATATAACTTCTGGGCTTTCGGCCAGCCTGTGGCCTTACTGCTACTAGCTTCAAGGCCATGAGCCATCCTAGCTGTTACAACTCTAGTTGCAGTATAACAAAAAAAAAAAAACTATGAGGAATGCATTTCCTTGTTTCAGTGCAAAAGCAAAAATTAACTCTTTCATGCATGTTAACACATCTTTTATGCAGTAATCGAGTATACGTTGTACAACTCTCCCAGATACAATATGGAAAGATGCAGCTTAGATCACCAAGATTAATCATGAGAAGTATAGTTGACCTATTGAGTATAACTCATTTGTCTTAACAGATGACTTGGTCAGATTCCAACTGTAGATCATTCTCAGTAGTATAATGAGTAATTGGAAATGCCCTGAATAAGTACCTGTGTTACAAGAGTCATGTTAATGCACATTAGGGAGCCCAGCCAGAATATGCTTACTGGTTTACATTTTCCAGGGTAGCAGTCGCGTAAATTGAACAGTAAGAGGCAAAGAGGTACAGACTACCACAACAAGAGGACATAGTCTTAAATTAGAGCGACAAAAATGTAAAAGTAATATCAGGAAGTATGACTCTACTGAGAGGGTACTGGATGTGTTGAATAGCCTTTCAGTGTTAGAGGTAAACACAGTTAATGAGATTAACCCCTTCACGACGCTAGGACATACTATGCCGTCCTTTTTTTTCAGTACCTAAAAGACGTGAGGTCGGCATAGTACGTCCAGCGTTAAACAGCTCATCGCAGCTCCCCATGATGACCTGTGCTCGGATCCCGCTGTAGGCATTTGCAGCGGGATCCCACCTGTCAGATGAGGCCACTTTGAGTGTCCTCAGTCTGACAGGGAAAATGTAACCTGTGCTCAATGCGAGCACTGACTACATTTCACTAAATAATGGAAGTATGGGCACTCCTCCGTGACTCACACGTGACATCCGGAGGTCTTGCAATCTTTTGGAAGGGACCCACAGGGTCTATTAAGATCCTGATTGGGTCTCTGCCATACTGTTACTGGCTATGTGACATTTTGGTTCGGCCAGGACCAAACCATGACGTTTTGGTTCTTGCGTCGTCTGGGACGAAAGCACCATGCATCACAAACGCATTAAGCATTCGTAGGATAGGCACAAGGCTATTCTAAATATAAAATAAGTAATACTGGATTCAAATTACAGTCCATCAAGGTAAATAAATTGACTGAGCTGCAGTCCTGTCCTCATTTAATTTGATCCTGATAGTTTGGAGAAATCTTGAAATACTGGAAAAGGCGAGGGGTGAAGCTTTGTTAATGTAAGATTGTATCATCTGTATTTGCATGATTTTGAATTATGGGTGATTTCCCTTCCACCCATAACTTCATTCCTCCCGTTCTCTTACTGCCTACATAGAATGCACCAACCAATTGATTCTTTGGTTAATTTCAGACTATGCAGCAAACACTGGATTTACTATATCTATGAACAGAGCAGATGCCTTTCTTAAAAAAGTCATTGTATCATGAAATGCATTAAATAATGTTTTGTGATGTGTCAACCTCGCTATGTCCAACACTTGTTGGTTGTTGCTGTTGAAAATTGCATAACTTATAAGAACCCACAGACTAGGGGCAAAAAAAGATGTAGGAAATTCTTAAAGGAACAGTAAGTGTAAGGACTCCATCTGGTTTAAAAGCAAGTAATATTTGATCTTATGTGCGTAATTGTTTGTCTTTTATGTATTTCATTAAAAGGATTTCACCTCACAAGGATTTTGTGTTTTAGATCTTTTTTTTCACCTCATGTGTCTCATTTAGAGGACCCCCAGATGACCTTCATGAGAGAGAATTGATCCTTCAGTGAGGATTCACCTTACGGTCTTGTTCAGCAACATTTTATGAGACTGTACACATTCTTTGTTCTTGAGTACAATGGGAGATGTGATGAATATTCTACCTGCCTATTTTTTGTAAGTGTAAACCTAATGTCACACAGTCTCCGTATATAGAAATATTTTAACAGTAAATTGTGATGATATGAATGCATTTTTTAATTAGGCTCTGACTACCCTATCATATGGTTAAGAACCTTCGGTTTTTCTAATAAGTCTACAAAGTCCTTGTAGAGAAAGAATCACTGACAGCTACCTGCAGCATTTCATACAGCAGTACAATTTAAATCACACAGATTAGAAAATTGTTGATACATTGAGGTATGCATTGTACTGTACAATCACAAATAAATATCAAAGTGACAACATAATGGAAGTATTTTATTGTGCAAAACATATGGCTACTTGCAAGATGAGTCATTGTTGATTCATGAATAGTTTGGATTAAAAAATGCCTTTATAAATATTATTTGAAGGTATAAATATTGTGAATTACTTGTTAATAACAAATAAGAAAACATTTTTTTTGTTTACATTCAACCTACATAGTTCAAAGCAATTCTCTGTACAAATTATCAATTAATGTTTTCAAACCTATACACTCTAGAGGCAAAAACATTTAACTGATGTTCTGTCAACTTACCATGAGAAAGGTGCAAAATGCATCACTTGTGAGATACAATAACCTTAGATTAACTTAATCTTTAAATCCCACACCTATGTACAAAATGGGCATGGAGCAGGGGTGACAACCTGTGAATCACCAACTACATCTCCTATAACATTTTCAAGGTTAAGAGACTGGCAGGGAGATATGGGAGATGTAGTTCTCAAACTGGTGGCCTAATGTTTGATACCACTGGTATTCAAACTGAAAGAAACAAGAATTCAGATTTCCCACTTAGAAATAATGTTACCACATTTTCATTAGTTTTCTGAATTTACTTAGTTGAGCATCTTGAAGAAAATAAAATAAACACAATAAAAATGTAATAATATATATGATAGTGCAAGGCAAGAAAAATAGTTATTTTATTCTTCCAGGTGTTTGTTTAATGGCCTTATTAGGCTGTGAGAAGGACATGAAAACTCCTTTGCCCTACAATTTAGTCCTGTCATTAGAAGTGAGTTGAGCAGGGTTCCAACAGAGTAAGTGAGATCATGCTGTGTTCTCACTAGTTGTTCATATTTCAAGTGAATGAGGTTGTCAGTGTCCTTATATACTTTGGTCCTGGAATGAGATCTGAGATATCCTGCTCATATATTACACACCCACTCAGTCTGCTATTGTGAGGTGTCCACAGTCACTTGTTTTTTATATTTCCTATAGGAATTTCAATAAATAAACTTTACTCTAAGCTAGGTTCTATATTGGGGATCTGTAACTCATCTGCCAATGAAAATTATTGGTAGTAGTACTACATAAATACATATGTAAATGTATACTAAAGGAAATAGTATAATGCACAATCTGCAGCTGAGCAACTTTGTAAAGGACAATACCATGATATTACATTTAAGCAAAATATTGTAAATTAACTTTGTTAATCCTTTAAGTGTATTTAGAAATGCCAATCTGAACTTGTCTAATTACATGTTGTAAATAATTGCTTCATCAGCAATTGTATTTTCATGATACATCAAAATAAGGTTTACCATATTTTAATTGACATCTGTTTAAATCCCCTGCAGAATGAACACCATAAAAAACCATGTTGCACTTGAAACAAACATCTTCTTCAAAAACAATAAAACAAACACAAAACAAGTAGTTACACTAGTATGAAATCTGACAGTTATAATGTGCATAAAGGACAACTGCACCAACAAATTAACTTGTGTTGAAATATTGCATTAAGTGTATGCATTTTACATTTTTTTTAAATGAAAAAATACAAATAACGTACTTTATTGGGCCTTCTCTGCTTTATATACCTCTATAAGGGGCAGACATATTGTTTAGAATCTTGAGGAAGATCATGAAGGTTAATGCAGATCTGACGCAAGATTCTATTCAACATGTCTGCCCCCTGTTAGAGCTATATGAAGCAATGAATGCTCAGTAAGGTGCTTTATTCTTTCAATAAAGCATCTCTATACATACCATCTACACTTGATGTAATCTTTCACTTAAACATGAGTTATTTTTTGTCTACAATTGTATTCATTGTCCAGTATGTGGACAATGCATATGTTTCATAAGTGGGATCCAATTGCTACATCTGTAAACCACCACAATGTTATTTAATCAATGGCATTGTGCATTTGGAAAAAAGAAAAGCGAACTAATAGAGATTGCATTTTCTGAGCTTCAATTTTGAATGTCCTAAAGATATTGTTGGATGTTTTAATGTTATGTAAGTTCCATTCATAATAATACAAGCACTGTGTCTCACTAGATATAAGGTGAGTGCATGACTTATTCTATTAGAGGTTTCATTTCATAGTTTATTTGATCCCAAACAGAACAAAAATGAGCGGGAGAGGTAGAGACAGGATAATACACAACACGTTTTTAGAGTATTGTTGTGGTGGAGACGCTGTCTGGCGGTCTGTGTGGTCTGAGATTGGGTAAGCAATCTGGATTACTAATTTTGTCTGTACATACACCTACTGTAGAAGGTTTCTTCATTTAGTAGTAAGGTTCCCCTCAATCTAAGGTATGATTATATTGCATAAAGCAGTCCTGAGGTACTACTTACTTTTTATCTCCTGACTAGTCATATTATGGGCATTGGGGATATTTTTCCTGTCATGAATGTAAAGGGAATTTAAAATGAATCACACCATCATTTTTTCATGTTTCAGGTACAACAAAAAGCTTCTAGGTTTAATTAACTCCAGCCATGCTGGTGATATTGTCTTTTTATGTTAACATAGCGTTTTGACACAATGCTGTTCCTTATTGCTGCTGTAACTGTACAATATATATATTTTAAATTATAACCCACAGTTGTTTAATTAAAGTGACATATTCAAATGTTAACTGCCTTATCATCTTTATTGTTTGCTATTTGATCTTACAGAATGTGACAAGTCATGAAAATAATATATTCTGGCATGTTTGAAAACATGGAACCATGCCAGTTCAAGATATTAAATCCTCCCCCCAAAATACAGTCCACCCATCACTTATTAATACCAATATACAAGTCTCAAGAAATAATGAATGAATTAAACAAGTCTGCAGCTAGCATTTTCTTCAGAGCAGCATGATATGTGCTAATTGACTTAAAATGCTTGTATAGTAGTAATAATAATAATATATATTTCATATATGCTTGTGAAAGGTCTACAAATAATACAAAAATAAAATTATAGTTTGCAATTCTTCTACTGAAATATATACAATTACCAATTATAGTCCAAGAGCTTGAATGCACTGCGTGTATTATCGTTTTAATTTCAGCATACTTCAGTAAGATTTTTATTTTTCGCTTTATGTGATAAACTACATTTTTATATTCAGTAATAGCATTTCATATCGTTAGTAAATATGACATCATGGTTGATGTATTTATCATTATTTTCAGTCATTTTATTTTAATTATTGTATTGTTTGATTATTTATTTTATCTTATTTTACTTATTTACAGAATGTTTTGCCTAAAATGCAACACAATTAACTCTTAAATTGATAGACTTACATTGTCCTAAAAATATATTTAGATAAGTACTGCATTATGTAAAGTAAACCAATAAAAAGAAAACTCTTTAAAACTCAAAATAACGTGTAATAGGGATATCTCTGCTGTTATAGCAACAGTCTGCCTATCGTCCCAGGGAGGGAGGCCAGACGCAACAACCTGATCTACCGCCACCTATACACCAATGGGGGCCACTAAACGAGTTTTTAGTAAGACAAGTTAAAATTGTATTAAATGTAAAACCAGGGGATATTGCCATAGCCCAATTTAATTGTGCTCATTTTATCTGTCTTGGGAGAATGAAGATAGTCAACCCTGCTAGTTATTGAACCTGCAACAAGGATGATTGAAGAAATTCTGGGTGATGCATTCCCTCACCTATCTCACTATTCTATAATGTTATGTTACCAAGTGGTGAAACATTTAAAATACATATTTATCTTAGCAGAATTGCATGCAAATGCATAAAATAACACAATATAGATCATTTTCACCATGTTTTATTCTCTGTAGTCACCATATAAGCAATGTTTAAATTGACAGAGTCCCTTTAAGAATCTGCTGTACCAGTCACTTGCTATGATTCATTCATTGCCTTTGCAAACTACAATCTTAAATGTAGCTGCTTAAATTACCTGATTGGCACGCATAAAATCACAGAATGCATGCAAAAGAGCTGTTTATTTATTTTCAATTTATTCTGGACATAACTACTACCTATCTGAAAACCATTTTTTGAATTGCTAAAGAAATGTAATATTACAGGTGTGATGACTATCTCTTTCTGACCATCAAATATCAGCAGAATAGCTTTATCTAAAAGCAAATAAATGTATAACATTTTATATCATTGTATCTTAATTTTTACACGGTCCCTTACATTATATGTTTTATGGGTATCTTGATTAAGTACTGTAGATGTACACCTAAAGCATAATTTAAATGTAACATGTTTTGTCTTGACTCATCCATTGGAGGTAACATTCAGATTGCCTGAGGACTGTCTAAATATGGTTTGATTTGGAACACTGATTAGAAATTTTGCTTGTTGGTTTTAAGAACCAGCATTTAGTGCCATCCATCATCTGCTAGTAGTTTGTTGGTTTGGGCCTATCTGTTTTGGAATATAATCTTCTTGACCAGTGTGTTTTCATGCTTCTTGAATTATGCCACCTGCATTTCATAGTTGCATTGTAACCAGTGGCATTGACCATGACCTTTAGTTCTCTGCCTGATTAAACGTAGAAACATAGAATTTCTTGGCAGATAAGGCCTATATGGTCCATGTAGTTTTCCCAATTTCTACCTAAAAATAAATCTGAATACTTTAATTAACCTTATCTTATAGCAAGGTAGCTTTATGCCTAATCTCGTGCATGTTTAAGCTCCTTCACTGTATTAAACTTTACCACTGGAATGCTATTCCATGCATCCACTACACTCTCAAGAACTCTGTGCAGTTTATAAATGGCACCAGGGGATCCTGTATTACTGAATGGGGGGGGGGGGGGGGGATTCCTAATAAGAAGTGAATCCCTTTCTTCACTTAGCTTGGTCTTCCAAGTCCTCTAACATGTCTTGTCTGTATCTACTTTTATACTACATGTCACATGTTGGTAAGAGAGTTGTTCAAAGGTCACTGCTTTCTGCATCATACAACATTTTTTCTAAAACATATACAATACAGGGATTATTGGACATCACCATTGATATCTTTACCACATTTTAGTCTACACATAACTATTATATTAATAACTATAATATTAATTTCATGAGGTAATACTGTAGACATAATATAGACTTTTCAGCCATAATAGGCTGCTCAAAACCCCCCGAGGGGCTAATCTTGTCCTTCTGCAGTCAGTTAGACATAAATGCCCTGTAGGAATTATCCAGCTTTGATGTGCTTTCAAATCCAGATTTCTTTATTCTAGTCTATTACAAAAACACCCATGGTAGATCCCTTTAATTACACATATGCCAACAGAGAATTACTGTACAAATTATCACTGTAAGAGTGAATATTCAACCATGCTAAAAAAAATATATATATATTTAAATGTTATATATAGAATTAGAGCACTTGTACATAATAATATAGTAGTTAAGTGGTCAAGGACATTTATGGTTTGTCTTTTTTATGGTTGAACTTTTTTTCTACTTAACATATTTTATCTATGCTCTTCATTGTCATTAGTATCAATGACTATCTTGAAAGAGAGCTGTTGTGTGCAGGTGGTTGAGATGTAGCAGGGAGCTGTCATCCATATATGATTAATTTGTTTGACAGTGTTTCGAAAGATGTACTCAAGAGGTTTATCTAGGAACTGTGATGTGCTTAATGTCAGTTACCAGTTCAATTACACTGAGAACTTTTTGCCTGTGAGAAACAATATATTGTAAAGATACACAATATGAAACATATTAGATGTTTGAATGAAATTCAGTTAATACGGAAAGGCTTATATGCATTGACTGCTGTGGCCTCTCCTAAGAGCTATGTGGCTGGGTTATACATGCAACACATGTGCTGTAACCTACGTCACCTTAGTGTGACTGTCATATAATGCTGATGTCCTACTGGCAGCCCACAGACTGAATGTATAATGTTGCCCTTAGGGATTTCTGTGCAGCTCTTGTCTGGGCTAAAAAGTCCATAAATGCTGTTATATTACCTTATGGCTACGCTTCTGCATGATATGTGTCCCCCACATCACAAAGTTGGACTGTTGTTCTATAAGGTCGCATTACAGTATATGCTTTTTAGGCATTAGGGTGAAGCGATATACTAGTCCAAGTGGTTCAAGTCATACACAATAACAGTGGCAACCTGACCAGAGTTTATTTTAATGCATTGATACATAAATAAATCCTGAATTTCTCTTCTTATGAAAACAGATCAAAACATTATGTGATTAAATCTAAGACTGTATGCTTTTTTTTAGGCTGTATTTATTATACAGTTATTATATAACGGAATAAGTTGAAAACGTGTTTATATATCAATAATTGTCTGCAGATTTTAAAAACAAGCTTTACATTAATTAATTTATCCCATGACAGGGGTAAGCTCACATATGGAACCATAGGGGCTCTGATAACCACTGACAAAATGGGTTCAGACTTAGGAAAATGGAATCGGCACTAATGGATATAGTGGAAAATGTGTTTTTAATCCAAATAGTGTAACACATGGAAGCCAAACAGAATGTGTGATGCAGGTAAGGGGGGTTTAACACTTTTGGCTTCCATGTGTTACACTATTTGGATTAAAAACACGTTTTCTTTCTTTTTTTTTTCTTTCTTTTAAAGATTTTATTTTTCTTCCTTTAAACGAAAACAACAATGACACGAAGACAAACTGATATAGGGGGAGACAGAAAAGAGAGAAGAAAAAGAAAGTAGAAAAGTAAAAAGAAGCCTAAAGCAGTATATATTTACATAGTTACAGTATTTACTAGATCATTAACCTATATTTCCCCTGGCCCCATCGACCTTCCCACTAAAAGAGAAAAAGAGAAAGAAAAAAAAAAAGGAGAAAGAGATGGGAATGGAATGACTTTTCTAGTAATCAAAAATAGGGGGCGTGGGTAGTTAGGGGCAGGAGATACTTGGGCAATGAATATTGTCTAAATAGGTTTGATTTAAACCCTGTATCACATTCATACAAGAATAAAAAAGAAGAGAGCTCCCATGAGGATACCAAGGCCACAGGTCCCAAACGCATGGCGCCGCTCAGGGGTACAACAGAATCCCATCGGGTCAGAAGAAAAGGGAAAGCAAGAAGTAGTAGAACCTATCTAGATTTCTAAAATGTTAAGGTTAGCCAAAGCCCCTGGATCTCCCCAAAAAGATCATGATGAGGACAAGCTTCCAAGTAGCCTTTTTCCATGGTGAGCTGATAATCCATCTGGGCCCTAATCTCCTGCAAGGAGGGGGTGGTTTTCTATTTCCAACTTTTAGCTAAGAATAATTTTGTGGCCAGAAGAAGATGAATAATCATGAATCTGATTGCTTTTTTACAGTTAGGGATCTCGATGTGGAACAAAAATGTTTGTGCTTTAAGATCTTTCATAGTTGGAATTAAGTGAGTAAAGAATAAGTTTATAAAATGTATAATTGTCTTTAAAGTTGAACAGGTCCACCACATATGAAGCAAAGATCCATCTTCAACCTCACATCTCCAGCATGTTTTCAGGTTTGTAGAGGAGAATTTGTTCATTTTTGTTGGAGTCAAAATCTTAAACAGATTTTATAAAATAGTTCCTTTAAGGATAAATTGTGTACTGACTTTTTGAGTTGTTCAAAAGATTGTATCCGGTCTTGGAGACTAGCTGAGAACCCGATATCATGTTCCCATTTAAGCCAAGAGGGATCTTTTCCCATTGAAAAGGTATTATCTAGGAATTTAGAAATTTTACTTTTAGGTTTTTTACCCTTGGACAATAGAGTGAGAGCATCGATTTCAGGACTAACAATTATGTTTTTAGAGTAGATTTCTTATTCTTAGGTAAGTAAATTCTTCTGTTGAAGGTAAATTATATCTGGTTTGGAGTTCTTGGAAAGAGAATATTGACTCAGAAGAATGAAAAACACGTTTTCTATTGGATCCAGGAGTGCCAATTTCTTTGTTTATAAATAATTTCTTTATGTATGCATATGAGGCATGAGTGAGTTATTTGGAAAGGAAACAATATACAGGGAGTGCAGAATTATTAGGCAAATGAGTATTTTTACCACATCATCCTCTTTATGCATGTTGTCTTACTCCAAGCTGTATAGGCTCGAAAGCCTACTAACAATTAAGCATATTAGGTGATGTGCATCTCTGTAATGAGAAGGGGTGTGGTCTAATGACATCAACACCCTATATCAGGTGTGCATAATTATTAGGCAACTTCCTTTCCTTTGGCAAAATGGGTCAAAAGAAGGACTTGACAGGCTCAGAAAAGTCAAAAATAGTGAGATATCTTGCAGAGGGATGCAGCACTCTTAAAATTGCAAAGCTTCTGAAGCGTGATCATCGAACAATCAAGCGTTTCATTCAAAATAGTCAACAGGGTCGCAAGAAGCGTGTGGAAAAACCAAGGCGCAAAATAGCTGCCCATGAACTGAGAAAAGTCAAGCGTGCAGCTGCCACGATGCCACTTGCCACCAGTTTGGCCATATTTTAGAGCTGCAACATCACTGGAGTGCCCAAAAGCACAAGGTGTGCAATACTCAGAAACATGGCCAAGGTAAGAAAGGCTGAAAGACGACCACCACTGAACAAGACACACAAGCTGAAACGTCAAGACTGGGCCAAGAAATATCTCAAGACTGATTTTTCTAAGATTTTATGGACTGATGAAATGAGAGTGAGTCTTGATGGGCCAGATGGATGGGCTCGTGGCTGGATTGGTAAAATGCAGAGAGCTCCAGTCCGACTCAGACGCCAGCAAGGTGGAGGGGGAGTACTGGTTTGGGCTGGTATCATCAAAGATGAGCTTGTGGGGCCTTTTCGGGTTGAGGATGGAGTCAAGCTCAACTCCCAGTCCTACTGCCAGTTCCTGGAAGACAACCTTCTTCAAGCAGTGGTACAGGAAGAAGTCTGCATCCTTCAAGAAAAACATGATTTTCATGCAGGACAAGTACTCCACAGCGTGGCTGGCAAGAAAGGGTATAAAAGAAGAAAATCTAATGACATGGCCTCCTTGTTCACCTGATCTGAACCCCATTGAGAACCTGTGGTCCATCATCAAATGTGAGATTTACAAGGAGGGAAAACAGTACACCTCTCTGAACAGTGTCTGGGAGCCTGTGGTTGCTGCTGCACCCAATGTTGATGGTGAACAGATCAAAACACTGACAGAATCCATGGATGGCAGGCTTTTGAGTGTCCTTGCAAAGAAAGGTGGCTATATTGGTCACTGATTTGTTTTTGTTTTGTTTTTGAATGTCAGAAATTTATATTTGTGAATGTTGAGATGTTATATTGGTTTCACTGGTAAAAATAAATAATTTAAATGGGTATATATTTGTTTTTTGTTAAGTTGCCTAATAATTATGCACAGTAATAGTCACCTGCACACACAGATATCCCCCTAAAATAGCTAAAACTAAAAACAAACTAAAAACTACTTCCAAAAATATTCAGCTTTGATATTAATGAGTTTTTTGGGTTCATTGAGAACATGGTTGTTGTTCAATAATAAAATTAATCCTAAAAAATACAACTTGCCTAATAATTCTGCACTCCCTGTACAGGAATAGGAGCGATACAGTGGTACTTACAGCTTGGGTGTCATGGTAACAACCTTTTAACATGGCTGCCATATTTGGCTAACTGTCAGGCAAACTACTTTGTGCAAACAAATAGTTCTGATATTTCTTCTTAGTATTATTGCCAATCCCAGCTTTGAGTAAAACACTTGAATTCCCTTTTCAGCCGGTTCTGCCATGTTTCAAGTCCAGTTATAATGCTAATGTGTCCTGCGCTTATATTCTTTGCTATTATCCAGCTTTTTACACCATGACTAAGACTCTAATATAACATATATATATATATATATATATATATATATATATATATATATATATATGTTTCTCTTCTGATAATCCAGTGCTGCGCGTGGTGATCTCTGTAGCTTCTACAGGCTCTTTTCTAGTAATGTCCTGTGTTAGATCATATGGTATAATTACATTAATTATTTTATGTAAGAAGCTGCTTTAGCTTGGCTGTATATATCATGCAAAGATTATTTCCTTACCATTGTGCAGCTAATCCTTTTAATTGGTTACACTTACAGGGATTAACTGTGTATTTGATACATTTCTAAATCCCACTGAAAAACATATGTTACTTTTTTATATACAAATTTCAAATAAATTGTCTGTGGTGGAGTAATGATGATTTATTATAGTCTTGCAGCTGAGCTAAAATATACATAGGCAATTATTTGGATTTTAAATGACCATCTCCACTCACAATAAATGAATATGCAGAAGAGCTCCTGATTTATTTGATGCCTATTCTTCATTTGAGTTTGTGAGTGCATAAACTGTATCCTTTGATTTGCCACCTCACTTATAAGATATACTACACTATCCAGCTTGTTCTGTTTTTAAAAAAAAAATATTTTTACTTGTATGATTCTGTATTTGCTCCATAAATACAAATATATCTGCTTTCAAGTACTGTGAGAAGTACTAGAGAGAAGCTGTGATCATATGTGTAAGTATTATAGGTTATATTTATTCTGAGGACACACACCCTTCTGTTTTTGCTATTATAGACTGATACTCTGCCAGAGCAGTATAGACAATTGTCAGGAATGGGGTCCAAGTGGCATGGGACCCTGAAATCCCGAGTTCAGGAGTTACAGTGCAGATTTTGAGACATAGGGCCTGGTGCAGAACAAATGCACTGCCCCGGTAGCTTGACGCTCCAGGTTTGTGCAGCCACATACCAATGCTCTGTGGAAGAAGCTGCTGTATCCAGAAAACCAAGGCAGAAATTGGAGAACCCCTGCAGACATCCTGGAGTAAGTATGAAAAACAACTATGACAGGATAGTAGGATGTAGCAGGCTAGGACAGGAAAACTAAGAGACAGACTAAGTAGAGCAATTGCAGAAAAGCATCTGAGGCAGAACAGAACTGAATACAGAGTGAGGGGCTAAAGGAGAGACTAGAGCAGGTCAGAGGCAAATCATAAGCAAAATAAATCATAATTTACTGCTTAATCCTTGCCTGTCCTTACCAAGCCTGTTTGATGCCCTTCCAGACCTTGTTTGTCAGCCTTGTGACTATGTCTAGTAATATTTCTCCATTGCACCTTATCCTAATCTGTGTGTGACTCGACCTACTGACTATTCTATTTTTGTGTTTTTGCCTGTGTGTATTTGTCCTGTTTCAGTATGCAGTCTCAGTCAATGTGTAATTTGCCTGAGGCTCAACCATAGGGTATAATACCATTCAGGTGAAAAACACTGTTCTGTTTCCTATCCTGCTGCAGCAGCTTCCAGCCAGTCTCAGCTCAAACTCTAAGATAGTAAATATAATTGGCTAAATGATGATTAAGCTTGCCACCCACGCCGAGGTACTCCACATTCTGCCAAATCCCTAACTAAAACGAAATAATAAATTAACAAATAAATAACACGATCCTACGACTTACATTGAACAGACACACAGACACATAGCAAACCTGAAGACTGAGCTGCATGGACTGAAGGCTGGAGAAACAAATGAGTGTGGTTGGGGTTTTAATAGATGAACTGAGAGCAAAGCAAAAAAGGATACTGAAATGGCTAGATACAGCTTGGATGAGCGTGCATGCGAGTTGACTAGTGAGAACAATAGTAACGCCTTGGTTTAAGATTTTGATATTACTACCTCTAACTAGTATTGTACACCACAAATACATTTATACAAATGGTATTCTGTGAAGTAATTAAAATAATAACACAATTTGAGCTGGACGAATACAAAGAAATATTCTCTTGTATTAAAGTACATCCTGGGGATATTACTATGACCCAATTTAATGGTACTCATTCATTTATCTTGGAAGGATGAAGGGCTAAGTGACACAACCAGGAACTGAGAGTTGCATTAGCCCAGTAAGCTATCTTACTAACCAATAATATAAGGGAAAATGTATATGAATTTCTCGTTAATAGTGTAAATAAAATTTGGATGAATAAATGTTCATACATTTCTTAGACACTAAACATGCTTGTAGAGTATCTCAGTGTATTATGGTGTTCAATTTTCACTATTTCAGATCTGTTATCAGGCGGAATGAAGTGTTACATTCTGAAAGCTGTTAACAGGTTTCTGGAGTGTACAGTATCTGTCACTTCTTGCCTACTGTTGATTTACCCAATATGCAGACTATGGATGTTCTTAGTGCATAAGGAATGCATTTTTTTAATGTGCTTGTTAGACTTGCTTACGGTTCACTACATACTCTTCCCACATTTCTCATTTTCATTGTTAATTTTTTCCCCTGCCAAACCAAGCAACTACTTATCAAGATCAGGCTTGTTATCTGGTCTGAACTGTACTCCAGCCTTAATTGATCTATGTATAAGAACAGAATTACCATGTACACACTAATCAGAGTGTGTAAAATGTTGTAAACTTTTTTTTATATATCCAATGGATAGTTTCAAGGGTTTTTGGAAAACATTCTTCCTCCTTGCTCCAAATTAAATTATTATTTGTGGTTTATATATTGAGTCGTTAAATCATATTTATTTGCAGTTGAGCCATGAGCCTTTTTTAAAAAGACAGTTGTGTACTTGTTTTTGAACATTTCTTTATGACCAAGTTAAATAAAAAAAAACAAGATTCCCAAACAACAGGAAAAAAATGTAGCAAAAAATAAATAAACTGAGCAGTGCGATGATCTGGCAATGTACTGATCAGATATAGCACTGGCTGCAAGGGTTAATTGACATTAGAGTCATTTAAAAGAATGTAAAAAAGTAGCAAAATAGTTTTTAGAAAAATTAGGGAAAACCACAAAATAGGAAGGATATTGATCACAGTAATAAACTGATCCACTTGGGATGGGAAGGGTTAACTTTAATTACAAGTGGTGCTGGCCATACCAGTAATAATCCAGCTAGGTCCAGGAACACTGCTTTGGATATGATGCCGACTACTAGACCCCCGAAAAGCCTTGGTAGCGATCTTTAGTGCTGTACTGGTTATCACGTCATAAGGATGTGATAAGCACAATTTTCATGATGGAATAACCTGTCTCGAAAGTTTAAAACTAACATATCCATCTGTTTATTCTAACTGATAAGTAATGTACAGGAATCTATAGACGTTGATGTTTGAGTGAAACATAGGTGGGCCAGTGAGACAATCTATCGGCCTCTGCAAGATGCTGCTATGTTTTTAAGGACGTTTTGCATTAACAAGAGAATGATTGTGAATAACTAATGGCTTTGAACTTTGAAGTAACCAGGTAACACTTATTATAAAATAATAGTCCTGTTATTATCTTATAATCTAGAATAATAAAAGGTCCCATAATGAAATGTTAACCATAATAACTGTTTATTAAAAAATATGTTAATATTCCATTTTGCATTTAATAGAGAGCCTCTTGAGTGCAGTGCTGTAGAATGTTACAATGTCACCATGAAGGTTGTCACCTTCTCCCTTCTGAAGGTCATGTACTAATCGTTTCTACTTGTTATTGTTCATTATCAGACATGAACCTAATAAGAGCCTTTAACTGCTGTTATACAGACTCTGATGAAAGCATTACTTCTAATGCTTGTCTAGCAAGGAATCAATGAGGTGTGGCTGCACTGTTTACAATCATTGTAGCTGTGAGCCTATTTATGTTAAAACCAAATTGCTAATTGTACAGTAAACGAAGATGAAATGCATACAGTGCAATAACTGTAGTCAGCCAAAGGTTTGTGTTTCTAATACATTTGAGCTAGGGAACAATAAATATTCCTTTTTTATTTCTCGGAAGAGAAAGTAATGACAACATCTACAGCAAGATATTTCAGAATCTTAGCTAATATTGACTTTCGGCTAATAACAAAGAACAAAACAAAACCAGAACATTGCCCACGCGGCTACATACATTTATCTTAAAACGTATATCATGTTTTACCAATGTAGCACAGCAAAACAAATATTTCAAGAGGCAGTTACGCTTAAAGGGTCAGAAAAAATATTTTTAGATAAGTACTGCATCATGTAGAGTAAACAAAAATACAGATCTGTATAATCAGTTTTTACCATTGCTCTTACTGTCTTCTAAAAACTGTAAATAAAGTGTAATATTTATTGTATTGCTGCTGCTATAGCAACAATCCTGCCTACCTCTCCAAGCCCTCCATGTTGTGTGTCACTTTACCTAGAGACAACTACAGAATTATTTTCAAACTGCTAGAGAGTATTTTTTTTACACTAAGAATAATTTCCAATATATTAGGATCCTGTACAACATACAGAATATAAACCACTTGGAACTGTCCCTTTAATAAGCATGAGTCTGTAAAAATGTACCACGATAATAGAAAACTTGTACCACTTGAGTAAGGTTGTGAATGCACAAAACAACATTACAGAAACATGTCTGACACAATTTGTCAGTAACACGTTTTCATTAAAAAAATACATATTATTTTTTTAAAATTTGTAATAAAATGGTGTATTGCAAGTACATGGAGAATTCTGTCTACCTAGCTCCTGCACTTGTGTGAATACTGTTTAGCACCATGCACCCCTTTGACACTTATGAATTTAAGGGTCACTAGAATGATTAATGTACCTGTAAAAATAAGGCCACATGCTGGCTGGTGACTTACACACATGAAGTAAGTGGAAAAATAGTTAGATTTCAAGGTTGAGCATATTTTGAAAAATACTAGTGCCCCTTTTTTTCTGTAACCCAGCATGAGATCACATTTATTGGTAAAAACAATATTTTGTTGCATTTGTTACACAGTATGACATAATTGTAATTCCGTATAAAGCTTTTATAAATAAATTGCAAAAAAGCCCTAGGAAATGTAATCAATAAAATATTGCTGTAAGTTTCCCCTGCTTTTTTTCCTTAAAAAAAAAAAAAAAAAAGCTAAACCTAAAAATGGTAATTCAATAAATCCATTAATTTTAAGAAGATGGGACAATTCAATGAGGCATTCAAGCACAAGATTTCAAAAACCACTGTAAATGCATTTTTGTCTGGAGGTGAAGAAAATCTCAGAGTAGATTGGTAGTCTTCAACTAAGATGCAGGTTTTTTTTTTTTGTATTTTCTTTTCTTTTTTTGTTAGACTACAGCATTGGCAATACTCCAAAACCTTCATATTTTTTATTAGAAAATAGAAAATGTGATTAAGTCAGAATAAATTTGCCCAACAACTGGGACTTGCAGCTTGTACTTTTATTGATTATAACATTTTACATTGTTGTTCTTGTCAACCACATGCTGGACATTACTAAACTGAGTACTATTCTTTCCAAACATGTAAAGCATTTCATAATATTGGCTATGAATTAATAATTACAAATGAAGCATTTCTATTTTCTTATTTTGTTTTCATCATACTCTTTAATGGAATTTAGATTTACTTAAAGACAAGATGTACAATGTATTTTTGGTTTTGCTTTTTTTTTTAATAAATACTTTGTTACAGTGTTTTAAAAGAAATTACTGCAGTAGATAACTGCTAAAACTTCCTAATTTGTACTTAAAGCGACAGTCTACTTCCCAAACTCACTTTGGTGCAAGATGAAGATTACTGCTTGTATAGTGCACAGACTTTTTTCCAGTGTGATTTGATGCAGGCATTCAGCATAAATAACATTTTTAATATTTGACTCAAGTCCTCCCCAATCTCTCCAAACTCTGCATGTTTACTATAGCTGTGGCAGCACTGGATATATGGACACTGAAGATATTTCATTTAGTCACTTCCTGTGCTCTTCGAATTGAGTACATTGTGTAGCCTCTCAGTGACCTTGCTCTTGTACACAGTAGGATCTCTTAACAATGCAACACATTGTCTGAGGACATCACTAAAGAGACATGAAATTCCATTCATTTGAATTAAATTATTCTCATTGGTTTCTGCAGCAAAAAAAAAAAAGTTCTGGTTTCTTGCAAGCTGCTGTAATTTCACAATTTCATCTAGCTGTAAGTACCATATTTGCTCGAATATAAGACTAGCAAATGCTCTGAAAAATTCCCCCCATCTTACATTCAAGCTCTGTCTTATAATCAGACCTCAAATAGAGGTCTGACTATAAGACTGAAACCCAGGTACCCCGCAGAGCTTCAGGGGACCTAGATCCTGGTTGCATGCAGCCGGTGGATGTCTGCACACATTGTGCAGACATCCACTGGGTGCCCCCACTACCCACCAGGGAGATTGGGGCAGCCAGTGAATGTCTGCACAATACATGCAGACATCCTCCGGTGCTGCCCGGCATCGGAGGATGTCTGCACTCATCACGCAGACATCCACTGGCGGCCCATACTAGCTACCCGGGATAGTGGAAGCAAGTCTGGGGAGGGAGGGGGTGAAAGCAAGTCTGGGGTGGGAGGGGCCACAAGCAGCAGCATTGGTGGAGGGTTGGGGTGGGAGGGGGCACAACCAGCAGCATTGGTGAAGGTTGGGAGTGGGAGGGGGCACAAGCAGCAGCATTGGCTAAGTCTGGGGTAGGGGTGGGGGGCAGCATTGGAAAAGTCTGGGGTCAGAAGGCTGTGGGGGGATGCATTGGCTAAGTGGGACAGATGACTGTGTGGGTGGATGCCTTGGCTAAGTCTAGGGGGCAGATTGGCAAATAAAAAGAAAATAAAAACAAGAAATGCATTTGTTTCTATTATAATTTTATTTAATATGAAAAAAACAGTTTAAATGAATATTTACAAGTAAAGCTTTTTTTTTAGGGTAGTCTTATATTCAGACTTTTTCTTTTTTTACTAAATTAATATCCAAAGTTTGGGGGGGTCAAAGTATTATGAATATTAATTGAGAAGCGCAAATAACTTTACTTGGATTATTGTGGTTATCTTTATGTATAATAGTTTTATGTTATCTGTTATAGCAAAAGAAAATATCACAAATATTGTGTTTCTATGTTAGATGGTTAGATTTAGATTAGACTCCTTAGTTATATTAAAGCCAATTATATATTTGGCAGGTTCAGGGAAAGTTCTAGAAACACACTTGCCCTGTGTCTGTTGGAGAGGTCATGAGTGTACTCGATGGCAACCTGCATTGCATTGCAAGGGTCACCCCTAGGTTGGTAGGCCGGATTGCAGTAGCGACCCCTGTGACTACTGCAATGCACTGGCAAGTGGCATGGAGACAGAACTGGTATTGTGGAAAGTAGGAGTGAACTGGTGGTATCAAGTTGTTAAAAAGGGACATTCAAAGCAATTTTCTGCCGTTTTGGTACATTTCGGGGGCATTTTAAGGCAATTTGGGCAAATTCAGGTCAATTTGTGTTTTTTTCGTTTAGAGAGTTTAAATGAATTAAAATCCCTATCATAAAACTCTATCACTAATTTTAATGCATCTCAACCATAAACAAAATTCAATGTTTTAAAGACACTGGATGCTATTTACAAAATAGGTGAGTTAAGCTGAGATGAACATTACATCATACTGACATAATTTTGCAGGAAAACAAACAGGTGAGTTTCTGCTGCTAGAAGAGCTCCACTAGACCTGCATAATGCATAGGTTAACCTTTGAAAATGTAAAAATGTATCTGGCAGGGCCAATTATGCTTGTAGGAGAATATCAACAGGACCTGACCAATGTGATCCAATATGTCCCCTGATGGTCTGGTCGTGCCCCAGTCAATTTGATAATTTTGAAGGCTCTATTACAAAACAGTTTAACTGGAAATTGAAGGAATCCTTACTGATGGATGAAAATATAAGGAATAAAATACAGACAGATATAAAAAAAAAAATTGGGAAAATTATAACAATTAAATCTCGAGTTCAACATTACGGTGCACCTTAAAAGCAGTAATACGGGGAAACCTTATTAAAATTGGCTCAAGGAAAAAGGAAAAAAAAGGGCTAACATATAAACAACTGCAATGGATTAGAAAATATACAAATGCAGATGCTACAAGGTGACTTGGTATAGAAAATCAAAGAAATAAAATTAAAGAGGTGTGTAGAAGAATGTGTTATATCTAAAGAAAAAAATATAAATTTTTCAAATATGTAAAAATAAACAGAGGATCAAAAATACCATAAATAAAAAAGTTCATCAGTGAAAGACCCTTTTCGACTCTGAGTTGTTTTTGCAGAATTTTATCTGGACTTGTATCATCTAAATAGAAAGAGGAATTTAAGAAAGGAGGAAGAAAAAAAGAAAATTGAAAATATCTTATTTACACTGAACGTCCCACTCACCTTAACAGATAGGCAAGATAACAAGAAATTTAAAGAGAAATAAGTCGCCAGGGCCCAACGGATTCTCAAATTTCTTTTAGAAAATGTTTGAAAAGTAGATCTCTCCCACCTGCTTTGACTGTTTGAAGAAATAAAAAATAATAAAGAGATGCCTATGGAGTTACTCAAGGCTAATGATGATGGACTTTGGCCGTTATAAACTAACCTGAGCACTATGGGAATAGGTACGGGTAAAGCCTCTCCGTGGACTGATGTTTTTAGTGGGACCCGGCAGTGTTGTCCTTTGGCTCCTTCATGTGATTTTGCTTGAACCACTAGCTCAGAGCATTAGAAATAATAAAAATATACAAGGTGCCAGTTTCATCTGTAGAGGCCTTGATGAGAGACATCAACAAATTTGTAAGTATTACTTATTACAAATTAATATTTGGGAAATGCCAGCCACTTGTATGTGGTGTAGATAGTAAAGAGATGGCCGATTTGAAGAGGAAATATGGGTTTTCTCGGAAGTCCGATTATAAAGATTATCTAGCAATAAAGATATCATACGACCCACCCAAAAAATGATCCACTATCCATAATTACCTACCATTACTGGGAGAGATTGCCAATACATTAAAGGAGTGGAAAACATCATATGCATCATGGCTGGGTAGAATTAATGCCATCAATTATCACATACTCCCACGCTTATATTTTCTATTGAGATCAATTCTATTAAAGGAAGAGCACAGCATCTTAAGACAGTTTCAAGGAAGATTTAACAAATTTATTTGGCAGGGAAATTTTTTTTAGAGTGGCAGTCAACAGTCAACATAATCTGTAGATTGCAAATATTATAGAGGATGAGCATTCTGATTGAATTAAAATCCATGACACGGTTATGCTATCACATTTGGCAAAATTTACCCAGTTTGGTTGAGATTTTGTTTTGGGGAAACCAGAGCTCCAAAAAGTTAAACAATCCAATAGTTGAATATCTAACTTACATGTGGAAAAAGATAAGAAAAATATATATCCCACTATACATGATTTCCACTGGAAATAGTTGTATTCAGTATATAAACCAAAAACAAAATTGAGTGATGCTGACATTGTTTCAGTTTTTCAGATTATTTCAAATAATAGGGTTGTTCTCTCAGATATAATTTATAAATATGGCTTGCAATCAAGAGAGTTGTATTGATATTTAAGATTAAAAAACAATTATCGAAAGGGACATGCGTCCCCATAAAGAAAATACGTAAATGGAGGACTTATTTACAGCTTTATGGAAACAAATGTGGGGCAAAAGATCTTTTAACGCTATACATTCTGTGGCAAAATTTAAAAACCTACTAGTAAAAAGAAAATGGGGAATCAAATTTAATTTAATCTTTGATGAAATGGATTGGATTAAAGCTATAAGATTAACAAAATCAGCTACCTTCTCCTTCAACTTAATGTAATTATATTATAAGGTTGCATTTAGATGGCACTTATGTCCAGCAAGATTAGCAAAAAAGATATATCCCGATCTTAACATACATTTTTGGAGATGTTTGAAAAGTAACATGATAATAAGAGGGACATTGTGTCATCAATGGTGGCAATGCCAATTAGTATTAGATTTTTGTAAACAGGCTACATACTCATTATCTGGTTTTCTGGGAGAGGAAATAGTATGTGACTCCAGGTTAATACTGCTCTATATTGGATTAAATACATTTAAACAAGGACAATACAAGATTAATTGGCAGCACAATTAGTTATTGGCAGGACATGGAAATCTGTTGGACATGGGCCCATCTTGAAACGTCCTGGTGAGGGAGAATTAACACCATAGACTATTATCCCTAAGTGGACCTATTTATTTAGAATGATTCCCTTGGGGGCCTCGAAAATCTACTTAGGCATGTTGCAGATAGTATCAACTCCTATATCTGGAAAGGGAACACCCAAGGCTCAGTACACAGGGCCTGGCTAGGGAGGGGTGAGATGGAGAAATTGGGTACCCAATCGTAAAGCAGACATATCTAGCCAACATGTTGGTACATACATATAGGTTACAGGAGGAACCATCCAAAAAAGAGCCATGGTACAGCATAGAAGTAGAAGCAGTAGCCATAGACGATTTGCAGTAGTATCTGTGGCTAAATGGTGATAAGTCGTGTATAGATTCCGTGGCCAGCAAATCCGTAGTTATGGTCGAAGTATTAAAAGAATAGGTAGAGATAAAAAAAAAAACAGCTGGGGTTAACCAGTAAAATACTTACATCTTGTCAAATGAAAACATTAGAACAAAATATGAAAAATATATGAAAGAAGGCATGGAACGTTATAGAGGGGACAACTATTGGACAAATTCTATAGCAGAATGCCATAATTCCCTTTCCTGAGATTGCCCAAAAAAATTCAATTACCAGACTCGGAACTTTTTACATACATACGTATTAAGCATTTGTTAGAAAATAGACTGTGTAAGAACAATGGCATCTCCAAACAATTTTTGAAAATATTTTCTAACAAGAGAGTTAATAAGATTCATAAACTCCTCTTTTAACTTGGGTATATTCCCAGTTATAGGAGCTTGGGAAAGGGAATTGGAAATGCAAATCTCATGTTAAGACAGGTTTGACTCAGTCACTCAGGTAAAGAAGGTCATCCACTGTCTGAATCTGGTAGAGTCTCAATATAAGTTGAGCAATAGATGGTACGGGACCCTGAAGAAACTAAATAAGATGTATCCGAGCCAAGCCCCCAACTTCTGGTGTTGGGGGTTTGTCTCGGAGTAGGTTTATTGGACAACTGTGACTGACATCAGATTGGGGGAAGGAATTGCTTTTTACATCTAGGATTAAGCAAATTTTAGAAAGATATAAGAGTAGTTACAATACATGGATTAATGGTAGCTAAAATACTAATTATAAGGAACGGGAAATCCAGCCTACAATTTCAATACGCCCATTTCTTTAATGAATTGAGCTATCAGTTGACAATAAAGCAAGACCTGAGTTGGAATTTTGATATGTCCGGAAAAAAATATAATCAGTACCAAAGATGGTTAGACTCCTTATTTGTCCTCCGGGAGGCATAACCACCTAGCAAAGCTAGTGGGTATGCGGCAGCCTCCCGGAGAAATATGCCAGCTGAAAAACGCTCGCGCTGTGCTTCTACACAGCAACAGCGTTTCAGCCAATCAGGTAATCAGGTGCTCCGTGCTAAGCGCGGGGAAACCTGATTACCTCAGATTTTTTAAAATGGCATTGATGGAGGACGCTATTTCTGTGTCTGTCACAGATTTAGCGGATGTCTCTCCTAGAGACAGCCCCATCAATGCTAGAAAGCTCCATAAGAGAGCTTTCCTTGCCAGGGATCTATCCTCTTCATCTTCTGAGGAGGATTGGACCCCAGTTTTAAATAAAAAGAACAAAGAAAGGCGGCTGGTCGTCTCTGCCAGTTCTTCATCTGAGGACAATTTCTCTGCCTTTCATTCCCCTCACACTGGTATGTGTAAAATTAAGGGGACAGGACCCCAAAAAAGGGATAGTGTGTTTCCCTCGTTTGAGAACCAGAAACACCCTCAAGATAAAAAGACCAAATCTCGTTTGAGACTAGATGGTTTTTCCCCTTCTTCTTCTAGAGCGTTTGCTCATTCTTCCTCTCAAAGCCGTCCCAGTTCTAGTTACGGCTCTCCAGTCATAGACTGGGAATCTGAAGAAGTGGTACGTTCAGCAGCTTCCACTGAGCGAGGGAAGTTAAGTAACGTCCAGATGGCTAGAGTAAGTCTCCTAGGAAAGACTCTTCCATCAAAATTATTTCACTCTAGATGGGCTATGGAACACGATTCTGAGGTAAAGGATTTTGCTAAACTAGCCTTTAGAGCACCTTTGGTTAAGGAGGATGACCTTCTCCTCAGGAATCACATTGGTATTCCGGACATCCAGGCTTTAATGGCTCCAGAGGTAGATCCTGCCCTTTTATCCATCACAGGGAGCAGTGTATCCTCAGATCGCACAGATCAGACTTTTCGCAATATACAGTTTAAGATTGCAGATGCTGTGGGTCCACTATTATTGATGCTGGATAAGGCAGAAAAAGAAGGCAATGCCCAAAAACCTTCTGCATCATCTCTATTGTCATCTAAGATGGCTCTTTTAAAAGCAGCTGGCAGAGCAGTGCTTATTATTGGCCAGTCATTTAACTATATTTCAAATATACGTAGGTCCCGCTGGCTCCATGCAGCAGGTCTTTCTGATTTGGCTCCCAAATCCTATGAGTTCTCAAATTTGGAGGATTCTTACCTTTTTGGTCCCTCGTTTATTCAGGAGGTTAAAGGCCGTTATAAGGCGAGGAGATCTTTCTCAGAACTTAAGAAGTCTGTTCCCGGCTACAAAAAGCCCTTTCGGACAGAGGGTCGTTCCTATAGGGCTGCAGGAGCGTCCCGAGAAGCCTCACACCAGGCCCAGTTCCACCACTACAGTGGAAGACACATGTTCCAGGGCGGTGGCAGAGGTGCGCTTTCCAGAGGCGGTTCCGATTCTAAAAGAAAACCCATGCAATCAAGTAAGTGTGCCTCCTCATTTGCCAATGTATTGGAAGGACATTTCCTCAGACAAATGGGTTCTAAAAATTTTTCAACGTGGTTTACATCTCCCCCTTTTAAGGTTCCCTGTCCAGAGATTTCCACCTCACAGAGGGGTAAACCCAGTGCTAGATGCCTCTGTTTCCCTAGCTTTAAGTCAGGGGAAGATAGAGTTGGCAGAGTTGTCTATGACAGGATGGGTCAGCTCATTGTTCCCAATCCCAAAATCAGACGGTTCTTGGAGACCGGTCCTAAACGTGAGGGCACTGAACGCTTTCATCAAAAGGAAAAGGTTCAGGATGGAGGGTTTATCAGATCTTCCAGGCTTAGTTCAGAAAGATTTTTTCTGCATAAAGCTAGACCTAAAAGATGCTTTCCATTCAGTCCCTATAGCCAAGAAACACAGGCGTTTTCTCAGGTTTCAGTGGAAAGGAAAGGTGTGGCAGTGGACGGTTATGGTGTTTGGCCTATCCAACGCACCTTACACTTTCTCCAGAATTATGAAATCAGTGATAGCCCACGTCAGATTAAAAGGCTTCATGTGTCTGTATTATCTAGACGACATCCTACTCTTGAACCAAGACGGGGAAGTTCTCATTTCTCAAAGAGATTACCTTGTTTCCCTTTTACAGGACCTAGGTTTTGTAATAAATCTCCAGAAATCAATCCTACTTCCCACACAAAGCATCCTTTTTCTGGGTTTCGTTCTGAACACCAGAACTATGTCTTTAGGTATTCCACAAGACAAGTGAGACAAACTACTAGAACATCTGACTTCATCCCTCAGGCACCAGAGGTGGTCTTTGAGAGACCTAGCAAAGATTATCGGGAAATTAATAGCTTTAACACCAGCATACGACAATTCCCCTTTACTTTGCAGAAGAAGTCAGCTGTTTTTAGGGAATCAACTAAGACAGGGTGGCCATTGGGAATCAAGATCTGTTCTCCCCAAAAAGGTCAGAGAAGAGTTGATGTCCATACTGCAGTTCGAAATACCTCTCCCTCGTCCCCTGTTACAGCATCCTGCGGCAGTTACTCTGACTTCAGATGCATCAAGTCACGGTTGGGGAGCTTTTACAGCTCAGAACGCCATAAGAGGAATTTGGTCAGACCAAGAAAGTCACCTCCATATAAACATTTTGGAGTTAAGAGCCATAAAGTTAGCTCTCCAGAGTCTAGTTCCTCAGTCCCAGTCACCATTGTCGGTAAAAGTCCAATCGGACAACAGGACAGCGGTGGCTTATATAAACCACAGAGGGGGCACAAGATCAAGGGATCTTTGCTTAGAGGCTCTAGATCTTTGGTCCTGGGCTTTAGAAAACAATGTTCAGGTATTCGCAGAATATGTTCCGGGAGAGGCGAACGAGCTGGCAGACTCTCTCTCTCGCCAGGGTTTGTCTCTGGCAACGATTCAATTGAAGATTGCTCTATTCCAACGGATAGAAAGCAATTTTGGGAAGAGACAGGTAGATCTGTTTGCATCTCAAACATCTGCTCAGACTCCCAGGTTCGTCTCCCGGACCTGGACAAAGGGAGCTTGGAAAATGGATGCAATGTCTTTCCAATGGACAGATGTTCCAGCCCCATATGCTTTTCCTCCTCCATCTTTACTGATGAGAGTTCTGGAGAAGATCCGCAGGGACAGGGTTCAGAGCTTAGTTCTTGTTTACCCAGTATGGACCTCCAGACCCTGGTATCCCTTGATCCATCAGTTAATCAAGGGAACCAAGATCCCATTGGGCATGACTGTGGACTGCTTTCAGGGAACCAGCGATCTTCTGCTCAGGCTTCCGCAGCTGATGTGGATCGCTGCTCTGATAGGCTGTTAAATCATCCCCTTTTATCCGACCAGGTTTTGGATATTATTAACTCATCTCTAAGACGTAGAACTAGGGTAAGATATAGGAAAATGATTGAGGATTTTAAAGAATGGAAGGTTTCTTTTCTGTCTAACTCACAGGGATCTGATACTGTTCCATTGGCTTTAGAATTTCTTACCCTTAAGTTTCATTCTGGCTTATCTGCCAGTACAATCAAGACATATGGTTCTGCTTTAAACTTCCTGATCCCTAATCTCACTCAGGATACCCTTTACTTGAGATTAATAAAAGGGTTATCGGTTTGCCGCCCATATACTCCACGATACACATCTACTTGGGATGTAGATATCTTATTAAATTTCCTTAATTCATTGGATAATGCTAAAATTGATTTATGATGGACTGCCATTAAGTTGGCCTCTCTGCTGTCTTTGGCTCTGGCAGCTAGAGGAGCTGAGTTAACTCAAATTCATATTTCAGATCCTTGGTTGTCCAAGACTCCGGGAGGTTTTCCTATTATACTTAAAGGCAGACAAAAAACATCTCATTTTTCGCCTGGTCCGGTAGAATTGGATTTGGTTCATGATCCTGCCGAACCAGGCCTATGTTTAGTCAGTTTGTTACAATCATACCTTCAACTTTCTTCGGCATTTAGAAATAATATCAGTCAATTATTCATCACATCAAGGAATCCCTTTCGTCCAGCTAAGGTTAATACAATTAGAGGCTGGATATTATCCGCTATGGCTTCAGCAGGTATTGATGTTTCTGTGTTTAAAAGCCATTCAATTAGGGGAGCTTCGGCTACCAAAGCAGCACGAAAGGGTCTTCCTCTCTCTATCATTTTGAAAGCTGCTAGATGGTTGTCTAGTAAAACCTTTGTTAGGTTCTACTGGAGACCATCGGAAGTTGAACGACTTCAGTTTCTTAGGACCACCACCAGGTGCGTGCCATTCTACCCACTAGCTTTGGACTTAGGAATCTATGATCTGCAAACTTTCTTTGTCTTAGGGATGAGCATAACCACCTAGCAATAGCGCCCGTCCCACCCTCCCCTATGTTAAGGGTTTCTGCCTGCTGGTGGTAGTTTTTGTTTCTAAACATAAGTTTAGTGGATGCTTTTTCAGCTTATTGATATCTGTCCTTTGTTTGTTTTTTACAGATTATAACCGCACTTCAAGACAGGACCATCAATCTAAGGATCCTCCTAAGTAGGAAGTTGGGATGTTAATAGTTTCATCAGTTTAAGATCCTCATGGTTTCCTGTTTAAAGAATTGGTTCACCGGGAATTGTTACAATGTCTATTTTCCCTTTATTGAAATCTTTTGTTTCAATTTTGGAATGTATGTTTCCAGGGTTCATTCGATACTTTCCTGGATATTCATAGTTTCTCTTTTTTCTGTTCAGCTGTTTGTTTAAAAAAAAAAAAAAAATATGTCAAGCTTATCTTTTATGTCTGTGTGACACATTAAAAGATTTTCTTGTTCACCGGTATTATTGGCCATTCGCATTGCTTTCGTTCATGTTTAAGTGTTTTAATCATATTCCTATACACTTCGGCCATTATTTAATTTTTTGGTACTTTATGGGATGTGCTAACCATCCGCAGTTTCCCAATTTAAAAAAAAAAAAAAAAATCTGAGGTAATCAGGTTTCCCCGCGCTCAGCACGGAGCACCTGATTACCTGATTGGCTGAAACGCTGTTGCTGTGTAGAAGCACAGCGCGAGCGTTTTTCAGCTGGCATATTTCTCCGGGAGGCTACCGCATACCCACTAGCTTTGCTAGGTGGTTATGCTCATCCCTAAGACAAAGAAAGTTTGCAGATCATAGATTCCTGCAAACTCTGATATACCACTACTAGTCCCAGGGACATTCAATACGAATGTGTCGAACAGAGTAGAGTTTTAGGTATGTGAAGTTAATGTCTCCTCTCTCCTGACCACTCTGACAGCTCTCTATGTCTAAATGTCTAAATGCAAAATGTAAGTAAATATATGTGCAAATGGTCTTCTTTTTTCTTTTTTTTTTACTATGTTAATACAAAACTTTATAAATAAAAAAAGAAGAGGAAAAGGAATGGAAATCTGTTGGACAAATAAGTACAGAGGCTGTGTTTAAACAACTGGAATATCAATCCAATATGGAATAGGGATATTATTTGAACAACCTCGAAACATTGGATTCCCATTATAGAATATGTCCCCATGACTGGATACAGTAGATTAAAGACTAAGTAAAAGTAGTTCTAATAACGTAGATCCAAGGGTGTATGAATGTTGATGAAATGAATGGTTGGTTGAATAGTAGCTTAATGAAGGGAAATTATTTATTATAATTAATTTATCATTCATGTACAAATTCTGGTAATATTCTTGAAAATCATATATGTATTTTGCATTATTAAAAAAAATAAAAAAAAGACAAACAGGGAGAGCAGTTTAATAAGGAATTTATTTATATTATTTCATTCATGTGTTTCTTTTAAAATTCCTATACATGATGCAATATTTAAATTAAAAATTATTTTTTTGCTGACTGTTTCCCTTTAAATTGAGATGATTTTTTTTCTCACTTTAACTCACATGCATTGTTTTTTTAACTGAATAGTTGTTCTAAACATAAAGAAACCATGCACGTAAACAGTACACAAAATTCTATTTTATGAAAATGGATGCTGTGTTGAAACTAAAATATATACAGTTTGTAAAATAAAAAAAAAAAAATACTATCTCCATCTAAGGGGGATTTTATTCATGGAATATACCATAAGCATGTCTTCTTATGTGCGTCAAGTGATAAGGATCGCTTCATTTAATTTTTCATTAATAATGCTTTGCAATTATCTCATAATAATTAAAATTCAGTGATCTTTCTGTCTCCGTCTACCGTCTGTGCGTAGAGCTTATATATTTATTGATCTTGCCTAAACCTCTCTCTCTGGTGTAAGACTGAGCCTTTGTGTGGAAAGCAAATGTTGTCATGCAGTGATTGATTAAGCTGAGCTGGATTTAGGGCTAATTGGGCGTAAAGCTGGAAAAATCATGAATTAAATAGAAAGATGCCCTTGAAAAAAATTTTGTATTATTGCTTAAATGCAATATAAAAGGAGAGGAATGTGCATGTTGTATTCCCCCTCCGTATGTTTTGTTCTTAATAGAGTCCTTTTGGTTCTTTCAAGTTTCTTCAGCGAACAGCCTCTCATCGTAGAAAAGACAGGGTATCAGCAGTTGGTCAGACATTGATCATTCATGGCTTACTTCAAGGGGGCATTAAACTCTGTTTCTTTTAGGCATCATTGACGTAAATTTGGATTTGTTTTAATTACTTGGCTTTTGGAGTTCTGTGCAGTCTCTCCTACAAATTCCGCCCCATATCCTTGGTTTACTGAGTTATGCTGGTGTGTAGTCCAGTGTTTAATTAAAGGTATAGTAAAGGGTAATTATGTTTTCCCTTTTTTTGCTTGGAGTACTGCTCACCTTTTCCAAAATATATGCATTGTTTAACACAGAAAATTATATTTTAATTCATGGAGACTTTAAAAACAATGTGGGGTGTACTGTTCCTTTAACAATGACAAGGTTCTGGTTAGAGTTACTCGATGTCCAGTTTTGACATTGACTATCCAATATTTAGGCAGGACAAAAAGAAGATAACAGTGGGTATCAGCATTTATTTCTATTGGAGAATGGTTTATGGTGTCCAGTATTTTTGTGGAATACAGTATGTTGGTCACATCTGTATGTAAAATGCTTAAACAGTGATGCAAGAAAAATGTGATGTCAAATGTGATGTAAACCCACACATATACATGCTTTCCAACTACTGTTTCATTCAATGAACAAAATTTCAAATGCTATACATTTAAAACCTTTCTTTACTAATTGGAACTACTTATGGTTCTCTCTTGCAATGAAGCAAAAATCTTCTGCAAGAAGACAAAATTCCTTAGATCACACAGATGCTATTAATGCAGAGGAGGCCTAAAACTTTTTTTGGGAGGGGCGGGGAATAATTTAGCAACCCAAGGTTCAGCTTCATTTGGCCACCAATTATTATCTGAGATAGACATAGATACAAAGAAAAGATATACATAGAGCAGTGGTTGGGTCCCAATACTTTTAGACCCAGTATTTACTGGTCTTTTATCATCTCTTCTGTACCTCAGATCCATATTTGTAGGTTTGTCCCCTTTGCTTCACAAATATATCTTCCATGCTATTACCTCCCTTAACCTCTTCCCAACTGATGGTGCTTTGGTCCTTAACGACCAAAGAACCATCAGCGTCTTTTGTTCCTGGGCACTGATCACTTTGTGATCCGCAGCCAGGAACATCCAGGCAGGCACCCGATCAGGGTCTCTATAGCCGACATCTAGCGATACTTTGGTCTATGTCATCCTGCAAGCTTTTATTGTAAAATGGAGCCAACTCAAAGTGGCCTCACCTGACAGTGGGGACCCCGCTGCAAGTCTCTGCAGCAAGGTCTGCACACAGCTCATCGCACACAAAGCACACAGCTCATCACACAGCTCATCATGAGCTGTTTAATGTAGGACGTTCCATGCTGTCCTACTAGAATTTTGGCACCTTAAAGCAGGAAGGCATGGAACGTCCTACAGGCAGGAAGGGGTTGACATTGTGCTGAAGGCAATTGTTTACCAGACTGCTGGTAAAATACTAATTGGGTGGCAAGCCTCTTATGTCTACAAGGTCTGCACTGAAGGGCAGAATATGGAGCCTACCTTACCAAAGGGCTTTCTATAGAATCTTACATATCCTAAGAATCTCTGTCTGGATGCACTTAGATGTGAAAGGAGGTGTATCTCTGACACATTGAGGAGAATACACCCCCTTGCCAGTCTTCCTTTGTATGAATGTTTACTCTGTGATTTTTTTTTTTTTTTTTTTTAGATAGGTACTGCATCATGTAAAGTAAATAAAAAGAAACAGATCTGACTCATCAGCTATTAACTCACTTTCTAGCATAAAAATTAAAACTAAAGTGGAATAGATTTAAGTATAATCCCTCCTTATTGGATATCACTAAATTTAGAGGTATTGTGAAATTATTGTCAGTGTAAAACTACAGGAGAATTGTAAATAGTGTTAAAATAAAAATAAGTACATTTCACATATATTAAAAACAATAAATACATCTTTAAATAATCTTTTTCTGAAAAATAAGCTAAACTATAACTCATGTTATGATAACTATGCTTGTTTTTATTTTTATTGAATCCATTCAAATGGAGGCTTTAGCTTAAATCTATAATTGCCATCAACCGGTTATTTATCTTTTCACAAATAAACTTGTTGATAATTTTTGTTTATTTTGCTCTCCCTGCAAAATGATTTACAAAACAAATTAGGTTTCATCTCTACCAAGAAAACAAACATTTGCCTGCATTTATGGAATGGAGGAAAGTAGCAATCACTTTTTCTAGTAATAACTGACACTAAGAGCAGTATATCCTGTACCATTATTTTAAACCCCCTTCACAAATTATAGCATGTGTAGTTGATTCAACTGATCAATGGTTGCAGCCACTTTTAAAATAGCAAGGGAATAAATGTTTTACTCCTCTGAGAAAACATCTATACAGACAACAGCTGGGGATGGGGAAGTATCAAAGGATCAATCAAACCGTGATTACAAAAGAGAAATAGGATTTCTAAGTCTTTACTAATATACTCGTGAAGGTGTAGTACGGCAGCAAGAAGAACGGTCAGCTGAGATATAGAGAAATTGTATATTAAGCACACATGGAAATGAGGATATAAATCAATATGATGGTTTAGAAAGACAAAAAAAATCAACTATTATTTAAAGTCACTGTAATCTCCAGACATCCTGCTGTTAAAGGGGCACAGAGCATACTAATAAAATTATATTCCACTTTGATAATATTTACCAGTCTAGCATAGAGGTAGTCTGTTTAAAGCCATTAGGATCTGTACAATAAAAAGTAAGAGATAAGAAGTCACTAATACAGCTACATCTAGACAATAGAACTTGAAGGATTCTGGCTGTTAATGGGCTCCATTGATTTCATGACAGCAGAAGTCTTTCATGACTCATTTGATTGCTAGCTACATATTTAATGCAATATCTTTGGGCTTTTTATTATTATTAAAGCTATGAGTTGCTAATTTAACCTTGCAGAAAATGGTATCCTTGTCTTTCAGAAAGAAAATGATACTTTATTACTTATTTGTACAAATATTTGTGTGCGGATGTGTGTGTATGTGTGTGTGTGTATATATATATATATATATATATATATATAAATAATTTGTTTTGAATTGTATTGCTGTACCTAATTGGGATTAAAGTTGCCACCTATTCCTCAATAAAACATTGTCCATATGATTGCCTCCATTGACATAACATTGGCCCTGAGATTTCTCTTGGGCACTCACATTATCCCTCTGCAACAAGATCAGACTGTCTAATGCACTCCCCCCATTCCCCACAACCCACCCCCAGGTTAATGTCCTTTAAATGTCTGGTTCACCAGTTAATGTGACTTGACCTCTAATCAACCACCTGACATGCTCCAGCCTCTGCACATATGCCCCCAAACTAAATCACCTATTAAGCACCCATGTTTAAACTCTAGTTTTTCCAAAAGGGGGGTGGGTGCACAAACTCACAGAGACCGGACATCACAACAATAGCCTGTCTTGTAGGATAGTACCTACTACAAATCGCATGGCTAGTACCCTTTGCACGAGGAACACAGTACACCACAGACGTATGTTTCTTTAGACAGAACTTTTTGTGTTATCTACAACACTGAAAATGGTTAATGTTCATATACAGTCTATTTTAAGCAGCTGATGCACAGTTTAGTCATGGATATTGAAGCAGTAAATTAACAGAGAAAAATATATGTTTTTTGCCCATAAATGTTTACCATTCCTTATTAAATCACTGTTTGTTTTGTATTTACTGTGCAGTACTTTGTATCTGTAGCATTTTTCAATGGGTGCTATAATGCAATAATGTAATTTAGAAGGAGAACTTCATAAAATCGATCCCTAATACCTTCACCTCCAGAACTATGCTATTGAATTGAAACACGTGAACGTATCTGTGACTTATTGGTGTCTTCCAAGATATTGTAATGGTTCTAAATAAGCCAAAAACATTTTTTTTCCTCTAGCTCTGGTTTCAGACAATTATGATTTAGAATAATGAGTCACACATTGTGAATTGCAGATCTGAAATATGAAATTCACAATGTTTTTTTTTTTTTTTGCCATGAGTACTTCTATGTCACCAAATTGTCCCTTATTAATTGAAACATCATTGTGTCAATTTTATCGATATTAACTATGAATTACTTGATGCACACGTGGATAATACTAAAATGCATAAAACACAAAACAAAACTGAACTGCTTAACAACAAGAGGGGCCACAGTCCTAAACTTAAACCTAAGCATCACTAGCTTTTAATATTTCCCTCTCCTCCCTCGGCACCCCCATGACTCCAGGTGAAATCGGACACAAAAGCAGAATCCATATAGACAAACACAATATTAAAACACACAAATATTTGTATGCAGTCCACCCCATGTTGGGGCTGCACACTGCCACAGATAAATCCCTCTAGAGATAACTTGGGGCCCTCTTATGAGGTAAATATTTTTATATAGAAACATAGAAAAATAGGGTTTTAAAAGATTATATATGTATTTACTTATAAAGTATTTTACCAGGAAAGATATTTATATCAATAGATTTTTATAACAGAGCTTTGCTTAATTATGAGAATTGGAACTAACACACTTCCTAGGTTACACATGATAATTTTTAAATGGTAGGTATTAAAAAAGGGTTCAGAATTCTTAAAGATAGTAATGGATCTATAGTATCTGCTGCTATTAGGACTTTTTAACTATATACTTTTTTTTTCTACATATCTATTATCTGTAGTTGCTGCTACCATTATGGCTTTTTAGCATAATACGGTGACAGCTTTCTTTATTGCAAAGAGTTATTAAATATCAGGATGCCATTATTATATGTTTTTTTTTCCCTCAAAGAAAAGTTAACTTTAATATTTGCCGTGTCCAAAGAGGACAACATAAAAAACAACGATTTTATGCATGACACTATCTTTACTGAAAACTTAATTTAGTAGACTTCTGTTCTATTTTTACATAGTTATCAATTTCACTAATAGCAGAGTATAATATGCAGGCTCATTTTGCAGAGAGACAGTACAGCCATTTGATAAATTGAGCAGGGCGAATGATGAAAGATCTGCCAAAAAGATATGACAATGTTAGCAGCATAGACATGTTTCATTTCTTTGGAAAGCAGTTGTTTTGGGACAATGGTAGATGTTCCAGGCCCAGTCAGAAAGTTAAACTTTCTTTGTTAGTTTATGTGTTCTACTGCAATCCCATAGAATATATTACATTACATTCACATTTATGTATATGGCTCAAACAATTTACGCAGTACATGCTACAGAGCATAAAGAAGAGCTATAGACTATGTTAGACATGTTAGGCTTTAATAGCCCAGATGAAAAGATAGAGATGTTGTGAAAAAATGGTTCAGATACCCTAGGTTTTTACACATTTCTCATTTTCCTTGTCTTGGTATAAACTGGGAGAATCGTGGAACTGTAAATTGCTATATGAAGCTGTAGCACATTAATACTGAATTCTGGCATTTGCCAAACCCTAGTGCCATAACAAAAGTGAGGCGTTTTTACATGCAGATATGCTAGTGATATGTGCATACAGAACAGTAGTTGCCACTACTAAAAGTGGCTTGAAATGGACCCAAAGGTGTCAAAATGTAACTGTACACAAGAAAAAATATTTGAACAACTGCTTGGCAAGTTCACTGGAAGGTTTCAAGAACAAAAGTATATATGTATGAGAAAGATCTATTTAAAAAAATGGAGAAAGTGTGGGCAATTAATAGAGGATATTCTGAAGAAACCATTTAAGGAAGAGAACAATAACTTCACCCCATTTTTTACTAGGTATAATATGGATGTATTTAAAGGGATACTCCCACCAAAAAATGAAGAGGTTTTATTTTTTTATTTTGCATTGCTGATTTCAGATATGTGTTTTGTTTTTATTATGTAAGTTTATTTAATACAATATTTTGCTAAACAAGTGTGACTGGGCGCTGCCATTTTGTGAAATATAGTGTTTAGGGTGCTACCCCCAGTATATTTACAGCAGAAAAATCTCACTTTGGGTGTGGGGACACACTATTCTGATTCTGACTTATAGACATTGAGTGGGAGGGTGATGCCATGCTGAAATCACCAGGGGGCAGAGCAGAGCTCCAACTTGAAATCGGCTAGGAGACATTTTGGTGATGGAGCAGGGCAGAGGAAGTGCTGCCAGGTTTGTATTCCCCAAACTGCTCCCCTCTCCTCTGCCCTGCCCTCTCCCTGCATCTGCCCCTTCTCCTCTGCCCTGCATTACCCTTGACACCCTCTCTTTTGGATATATAGTCTGTTGCCCTGCCAAAAGGATAGGGGTCAGGACTTTACTGCCTGTGTTAGTTCATGCAGGCAGACACCAGACAACCTCCCTGTACCAGTGTGGGTGTTGGCTGATTATTCCTGTCAGTGAGTGAGTGAATGTGTGCTGATTGTGCCTGTCAGTGAGTGAGTGTTTGCTGATTATTCCTTTCAGTGAGTGAGTGAAGTGAGTGAATGTGTGCTGATTGTGCCTGTCAGTGAGGGAGTGCTAGCTGATTGTGCCTTTCATTAAGTGGGTGAGGGTTTGCTGATTAAGCCTGTCAGTGAGTAGGCGAGTGTTGGCTGAGTGTGCCTGCCAGTGAGTGTTGGCTGATTGTGCCTGACAGTGAGTGAGTGTTGGTTGATTTTGCCTGTCTGAGTGAGTTAGTGTTTGCTGATTGTGCCTGTCAATGAGTGAGTGTTTGCTGATTGTGCCTCTCAATGAGTGAGTGTGTGCTGATTGTGCCTGTCAGTGAGTGAGTGTTTACTGATTGTCTCTATCAGTGAGTGAGTGTGTGCTGGCTTATTGTGCCTGTCAGTGAGTGATTTTTTCAGTTCACTTGTAGTGATTAGTGTCCATGCATCACAGTTTTTTTTTTCTATGCAGTGACAGTATTCACTTAAATGGTCAAACCATCTGCAAAACAGTACCTATACATTTACTTTTAATTTGGATTACAGAATGGTGGATTTCCATGTCTGATACCATGTCACCTTTGCATGACAGATCCACTTTAATTATTTAAATTTAATAACAAATATTTCTCGACTTTTAATCAGTATTTGAGTTGTCTTGAAAAAAAACATGCTTTCATTTCGTATATGGGTTCTATGTCAAAATGCCTTCATGTAATTTTGTATCAAATATAATGTATATTGCAATGTGAGACAGGGCTTTCCAATGCAATAGGAACACTGTAAGCCTAGTTCATGAGAACTGAAAGTCCAAACACAATGCACTAATAATGTTACTACAATTTCATTCCTCAACAGTAAAGTCATTTTAAACCCTGATTTATATTGTTGTAAGAACAAACTCCATAATCTCGGATGGGAAAAGATGAAAAGGTTTGAGCTGGCAAAGGCATTAATAGATACAAAGAAAACTTCAGAAAATCTGATTTTCATGGCTGAAATCTCCAGTGCTTTTAAATGTCTTTTTCATCATCGAAATTGCTACCCCTCTTTGAAATTTATCTCGGCAGACCCACTACACTGAATCCATCAGATTTCATTCAGTGAAATGAATATACTACATGAAATAGTGTTACATTATGTTCAAATTATTATAATTCTGCTGCGTCTTGTATGCTATTCTTTAAATATCACCTATGCTAGTTAATATGTCTAATGAGAGATTTTCTTTTAGAATTCAATTATTTCTATATATGGATTTCAGTATGTGGCAAAGATATTCTGTTCATCAGTGCAATCTGCTTTAAGCAATCAGTTTCATTTTTACATTGCAGAATATTTTCATGTGCGTATTACTGTTCTATAGTCTTTTCACTAAATGAATCAAATAGGTAAAACAACAATAATAATAATGGAGTATTTGAGCAAATACATCTCATCAGTTTCACTGGTATAAAAAAAAGAGGTATAGAAGGATATCCAAAAGCGCTACCATGACAGAGGTGTAGCATGTACTCCAGGGTCCAATCCCTAGGAGGGTTGAGGGGTCTCATGGAGAAGAAAAGGATGGATTTACAATAAATAATATGGGAAACACTACAATATGAGAGATATAGAATGTACTCCTTTTAGGGGTACAATCAAACAGGTAGACTGATGATCAAACAGGTAGACTGATGGGTCTCATGGAGAAGAAATGGACTGATATACAATAAATAATATGGAAAACACTACCATACTTGAGATATAGCATGTACTCCTGTTAGGAGTACAGTCAACAAGGTGGATTGATGGGTCTCATGGAGAAGAAATGGACTGATATACAATAAATAATATGGAAAACACTACCATACTTGAGATATAGCATGTACTCCTGTTAGGAGTACAGTCAACAAGGTGGATTGATGGGTCTCATGGAGAAGAAATTGACTGGTATACAATAAATAATACGGAAAACACTACCATTGGAGCGATGTAGCATGTAATCCAGTGAGGGGTCTGGACACCAAGGTAGCCTGAAGGCTATCATGAAGAAGAAAAGGACTAATGTACAGTAAATATTATGGAAAGCACTAACATCATTGAGGTATAGCTAGTACTCCAATTAGGCACACAGAGCGCCGGAGCAAGTGTGGGACTGGCACAAGCGGCCATGGAGATAGTGCCTAATGCTGGTGTTATCTCAATCCCTATGTTCAAATTTATATTTTTTATTCACTGATAAAGTGCTGTGGAACCCATTTGCACTTAAAAGGAATTATTAATACAGTTGATGCTATGTGTGTTCTCTATTAATCTATTAGCTCCAAAAATGAGACACATGGAGACATAACTGGTTCCTAGCACTGAAATTGCTATTGTTTATCCTCACCGTTTGTTCATAGTATTTCCTTCTCAGGCTTACTTGGACCTGCAAAGTAACTGGAAATGTTAATTTTATTGTTTCTCATCTACTGTGACAGGATAAATTCCATTATACTGTTAAAGAGAGGTACAGGCAGGGGCAGCCACCAACATTGCTCTTAGTGGACATTTACTGGTGTCTGTGTTGGACAATTTAATGAAGGACTCCTGTTTTATTTCAACACCAAATGTCATCATGAGCCATTATTGCACGTTGATGGCATTTAAACAAAATAAAGTATAGTTGAGGCTTTAACAGCCACCGAGAACACTATTACCAAAGGGTATTTGGGTATAGTGCATGATATATAAATGCCATGGAAAGCAATTCAATAAAAGTGTGGTCCAGGGAAGTTGCAGGAGAGATGAGGTGGAATGAATGTCACCTTTCTATGCATTTGCAGGGTCGACCTTTTGCGTTTCTCCTTTTAGATTTTTATTCTTTAATAATTTGATATAAGAACAAAACAGAACAGCCGAAAGAAATTATTTATAAACAAACGATACTTTTTGTTATATCATAAAATCTTTTTCCAGACAACGGCTATCATCACCATGAAAAAATAATCAAAATATAGTATTACTATACATAAATACATGTGTGTAATGTGTTAATTATATCTATGTAATTACCTTGGTGTAGAACACAATTTAAAAACGTGATTGTGTTTTTGTTTTTATTTAAAAATTCTATTAAATGTCATCATTGAATACATTGTAAAGAATTCACACTCCTCTATTTGAAATTAGTGCCTCTACTTTAAATTTACGTGAAGTGGCAGGTCAATGACCATACCCAAATAATTTAGACACTGGGATTTGCTAAATCATCTGCTTCACTTGTTTCTTGCTACATCATCGTTTAATTGTAGTCAACTGCACAGTTACATATTGGACAATACATGAACCACTGACACAGAGAATGCCTACCCTAAAATGCATCCTGAGTCCTGGTTAAGATGTCTGGATAAAGTCTGCAAATGTTATGATGACTGAGAGACAACACAGAGCAGTAATGGAACAATGTTGTATCGGGACAGATGCAAAAACATTTCTGCACCTCAGTTATGTATACTACATTACCCATGACACTCAGTTGGTGGAGTATCTTGGGAAATGAAGTTCATGTAGCTGAACTGTTGCGTTGTGTGCAAAGTTCCTGGAAATCAGTCTATCTTTCAACTCTCTTTCTAAATTGTTCATATTATATAAAGAAATTATCATAACACATGAAACCTGTAACTGCAAGATGAGTAAGTAATGTACTGAGTAATGCATTTTGTGAATTCTCATCTGGGACACAAATAATACATATAAACAATTATTTAGAATCAAGAAGTTCAGAAGATTAGCTGATGCATAGGTTAGTACATTTGGTACTTGAGGGTCTACTAAATAAACAGGGAATTGAGGCAGGAATCTCAAACCTAAGGCCAAAGTAGTGGAGTTTGAAAAATTCTTACTGCATTGGATAATTTTTCCATCTTAGCTACACTGGCGGAAAGTTTTAAATATTCATCTCAATTCTCTGCATTTCTCTCTTTATTGAGTTGACTCCTTATTGTAACTAATGTATAGCGACTTCAAAATGAAGTTACGAGTTCAGTAACCAATCTTACACTTCAAAACCTTTCAGTATACACGTATTAGATACTCAGTATGACGAGTACCATTTACTGAAATGCACAGCTGGATAAATCAGCCACTCAGGCACATTAAAGATATCTGTGCTAGCAACAGGCTAACTTCATGCAAAGAAAACATGCTTTAACATCAATACATGATTACTGTTTACAACATTGTTGTTGTTCTATAATATTGCACTTACATTAGCAAAGAGGGACATGTGAGAATACAACATTTGAGTAATACAGAAATGGATTAATAAGACATTTACTAACCATGTGCTGAAAGCTACTTATAATGTATTTGTTATACACATACGTCATGCTGCATCTACCCAAGTACGGAATTACGTAAAATATCCCTTTAAAACATTTATTTTTATCTCATTCCCTGTGTATAATTTCTTTGGAGTTTAAGGGTAGTAGTACATAAACAAATGTTCATATAACAGACCAGTTATAAAAGCATCTTTTTCTTGGTATTATTCTGGTCCTATATTAAGTGGTAACATTATATCAGATAATAAAAATGACCTCAAGTATTTGCTAGACTGTGCCAAAAACATGTTGAATATGAAAAGCAATGATACAGTTTATAGGGGGAAATAGATTCCTGGCATTAATTCATATTAAAACAATGTACAAATACACAGGTCAAACACTGCAAGGTGTATCAAAGTTAGTTTTATGTCTGGAGTGTCCCTTTGATGTTTGCCGTTTAAGATACATCTTGCTTTATTGTCAATCTGCTATATTCAGTATATTTTCTATATTATAAAATGTCCAACCAGGCAAATACTTAGCACATTTAAAATGTAATTATAATTATTGCCCGTGACAAATCCTTCCTCATTGCCATGCATTGCCTGCACAGCCATCTGTGGGAAGACATAGGGGGAAATCTGGCTCTGTGGAGAGGAATTCAAGGGCAATCTGATGCTGTTTTAAGTTATATAGGGAAAATAGGCTGCAGTGAAAAGGTTATGCCAGGAGGCGGTATGACCTGGAAGAGGTGCAACAAATCAGGGAAGGGTGTCCATTAGTTTACTCAAGCCTAGGGCAGCACAAATCCTAAATACAACACTGTCTTGACATCAGATTACAATGTAATACAATACAAATTCAATGATTGATATTTTATTTTGTGTACAGAATGTAATGTTGAGAGCTGTTTTAGAGAAGATTTGTCATCCAAGTATTGAATAAAACTGATAACTATTGTTGAAATAAAGGGGAATTTCTGCATTTTCCTTTGTTATTCAATATTTCATCATTAAACTGAAATTGCAGGGTTGGGCACTACATAGTTAACATGTTGACTTTGATACTCAGTGTGAATCAGGGAAGCATTACTTGATTCCCATGTCAACCACTTGTGACCTGAGGCATGTCTCTTTAACTCACAGAGCCGCAGGCTTATAGACAAGATTATAAGATCAGCATGGCAGGGACCCATTCTCCCTGAAAATGATTGCTACACCACTATAAAATAAGACATATTGTTAATTTGTTCATGATAATTGTGTGTGATAATTTTTATAATAATTAGGAGCTATTAGACTTGTCTGAGCAGGGCCTTCCTCACCTTATCTAAACATGTTATGTCGCCAAGTATCTGAATATTTTGTTTGCCCATTGAACAGAGCTGAAAATATGTTGTTACTGTAAAAATATAATGTTAATTAATGTGCTTGAAATATTTTTTAACATCTGTAAATATTTGAAAACCTTTAGTCTATATCCCAGATGTTCAACTTTAGCCCTCCATATTGTGCTGAACTAATCCCCACCAGCTTTATGAAATGGAAGATAATTATGGTAGTTGTAGTCCAGAAACAGCTGGAGGGCTGCAGTTGAATGCCTAGGTCTATAAAGTATAAGTACATATTGCAGTTTCCCTCATTCATCTCAATGGGGTCTATTCACTAAAGCATAAACTGTGGAGAAAGGTAAACAAGTTGAAGAATGCCAACATCCTGGACTGTGTTCTGTGATGCAATAGAGCAGAGCTCAAAAGGCAAGGTCACATAATGGTGCATGACTGCAACATTGTGCACCAGTCTCTCTATTACCGGTTGTCTAGAGCTCAATTGTTCACACTTAGCATTTGTCGTAAAGACAATGCTACCTGTGCAACTTGCAGTGGACTGTGCATAGACAGTAGTTACACTGGCACATCCCCTCCCCAAGCTGGGAACTATAGACTATTTTGGCTTGATTTTTACACGCATATTAACTCCTTAGTGACATGACCTTTTGACCTTGTCTTTCCCTTGGTGACATGGGTTGTTTGAAATTTCTAGAGTGTTTGTGTTAAGCTATAATTTTTTTCTTTATCACATACTGTACCCATGCAAATTATATGTTGTTTGTATCGGCTTAAGAAGAGCTTTCATTAGATACCATTATGTCCATATCTTATAATTTACTACAAAAAACCCCCATAAAATATGATGAAAAAATAAAAAAAAAAACACTTTTACTAAATTGGACCTAAAAAATAATTTACACAAATACAATCATTCAAAAAGACCCTGTCTAAATAGTTTCTAAATGTTGTCCTGAGTTCAGAAATATGCTTGTTTACATGTTTTTCTGCAGTTTTTTGAGAGTTATAGGGCAAGAAACAAAAATAGTGGCTTTTTTCTACAGTGACCTTTTGACCCCAACCCAAACCCTAAATTTAACCCTAAACCTAACTTTAGCCCTAACTCTAACCCTTATGCTGACCCTTAATTTATTCTAATTTGAATTTAATTGTAACTCTATCCTTGATGCTAACCCTAATTTAATTTTAACCCTAACAATTATTCTAACCGTAATCTTAGATTTTAGCTAATTAAGTCCTTTTTTATTGCAGTGTTGCTGACTGCCTCTAGGGGCAGTCAAGCAACAGCATCAGAGCGACGGAAGTTATTTTATTTTTTTCACTTCTGACGGTCTACCCATAAGAGGGCAGCAGCCATATTGGAGGAGCATGCTGCTCTCCAAAATGGTGCCCATGATCGTTCCGTGGAGCGATCGTGGGTGCCCCAGATTGAATATGTCGGTGCTGCCTAATGCCTCGGCATCGAGGCAATAGAGCAGCACCGTCAGAGTGGTTTTTGAGATTGAACGGAGTTGCCGGCAGGACATGGCAGACATGTCCATGGTTGCGAAGGGGTTAAATTCCAGAAATAACGATGTAAGCTTAAATTATTATAGCAGTTTTTTTTTTTTTCATCTGTCCAACCAGGGTTTTTGAGCCAAATTAGTTTTAGATTAATGTTAAACACAATATTTAATCGACTTTACATACATACAGTATAGTATTTTATACTCTGCCATATGTAAAACATTTAAATTTAGTAAATGTATAATCACTACAGAACTACAGAATTATTTCTGAAATGAAGAGGAAGGAGAACAACATTACTTTTAATACTTTTACAGTTGTTAATCTTAAATTTTTTATAATTATGGACATGCTGCAAGTAGAAATACTTTAAATTTGTTTGATGTAGGTTGTAATACTACTTTCAATATCGAACATTTTGGTATGTATAGCCATCGTTCCTCTCTCTTTTTGCATGTATCTGTTGTTTTAACATTTATTTTTATTGTTCTGTAAAATAACAGCTTCTGTTTGATTTTGCTAATCACTAAAAAAGTGAACTGTGGTAAATTTACATGTGCACTTAAAAAAACTGACTAATAGCTGAGGGGAAAAAATAGGTAAATTGGAGAATTTTGCTATTAATGCCTGTTTTTTGCAGTTCACTTGTGAATAGGGTTGCCAGCCAGGAGGTATTTTACTTTATCTTCAAGTTTGTTTAAACGTAGTTGTGTTGGTAGGATGAGTTTGACTTAATCTCCAAAGTGAACTCGACCTCCCACTGAGGTTTTGAGAATGCTACAGATTTTTGCTGGACATTTATTAAGGTAATTACTTTCCCACAGTTGCACCTTTTGTGTGCCAGGAGAGGGAGGGGGCAGTGATTTTCACTGCCAGACTCTCATTGCACTCAAAGGAAGTTTTTTTTTAAAGTCATCCTTCCCTACTTAGGCAACTTAGAGGTATGGGTGTAGGTATTAGATAGGGGGCCAGATGAATCTTTCCCAAACACCAGCGTTACTTAGGTAGCTTCTTGCACAGCCCCTGACCTCAGTATCTATTAGGGGACTGGGTGCATCTTGTCCAGTCCCTTTCCCCGGTTCAAATAAGTGTACCATTTCAGCAGTCACCAGTTCTAGTATCTAACATAGGGGGCAAGGGTCATCTTGACCAGCCCCCGGTCTAAGTCATTATTATGTGGCTGGGGGCCATTTCGGAACCCCCCTGGCTGTGTTATTTTTAAGGGGGCTATAAGGAGGGTAACTACCACACAGTTCATTGTTACTAACAGATTTTTTTTTTTGTGCAGTGATTATTTCACCAAATCAATGAAGTAACAGACCTGTTAAATTTACCTCCGTTAAATAATGGAGGGCATTGAATGCCAATGGGGGAAGAAAAGAAGGTTTTTGAAGTTTTTGAAGTCCAGCTCAACCTCACAGTTTCAGTCCTGCAAGTGTCATTTCTTCCTGAACTTCCATTTCAACTGTTTTTGAATTTGAGTTCTCATCTCAACCTTCAAACTCGAACATTAGTGAATAGAATCCATTGTGACCGCAATGGCTGTATAGATTGTCAGTAGCATGTCCTTGCTGACACATACTTACCATGGCAACGTATTACTTTTTTTTATCTGACACATTTTGTTTTGCATTTAGTATTTTTCTCACATACTTTTACTATACCCTTTGTTCCTTATTTACTTAAATATTAATAACAAACATAGTCCTATCCAACTCCCCTCTTTGGCATGATGAGTTATGTTTTTTTTTACATTCAACATAATATGTTCTAGTAGCTCACATTCAGTAATTTTATCTCCTGGAATATTCACAGTTCTTGTAATTGATATGAATTAACATTAACCCCTCAGTGACAAGACATTTTGACCTTGACTTTCCCTTGGTGACAATGATTGTTTTTACATTTCTGGGGTGTGTGTGTTTAGCTGTAATTTTCTTCTCTCTCACATACTGTACCCACACAAATTATATGTTGTTTATATCGTCATAAGAAGGGCTTTCATTAGATACCATTATGTTAATCATATCTTATAATTTACTACAAAAAAAATCATAAAATATAATGAAAAAATTAAAAAAACACTTTTTCTAACTTTGAACTAAAATAAAATTTACAAATTCAATCATTAAAAAAGACCCCATCTAAATAGTTTCTAAGTGTTGTCCCGAGTTTAGAAATATGCATGTTTCCATATTTTTCTGCATTTTTTGTGCAAGTTATTGGCCAAAAACCAAAAATAGTGTTTTTTGTTTTTTCTCTATATTGACCTTTAGACCCCAACCCGAACTCTAAATTCAACCCAAACACTAAATTTAACCCCAACTCTAACCCTTATGCTATCCCTTAATATATTTTAATTTAATTTTAAACCTATCCCTTATGATAAAAATGATTTAATGTTAACCCTAACAGCTAATCTAGCCCTAATCCTAGTTTTAAGATAATTAAATCTTTTTTTTTTTTACATTGCAATATTGCTGACTGCCTCTAGGGGCAGTCAAGCAACATATTCAGAGAAGTTAATTTTTTTTCATTTCCGAAGCTCTTGAACCACAAGAGGGCATAGCCATATTGCCGGAGCATGCTGCTCCGTCAATATGGCGCCCACGATCGAGGCAATAGACCAACACCATTAGAGTAATTTTCGCAATTGCTGATCATGAAAACCACTCGTGAACAAGTACATCAGTATTATGCAACAACTAGCAGGAAAGGTTTCATGATTATTATGGCCATGTATACAACATGCAAGCACAGCCTAGCTAGGAAAAGCTAAGTAAACATTCTATAAGAAATATGGCACTGTAACAAGGTAGATCCTGTTAATAGCATTAGACTTCTTATATAGGAAAAACAAGAGTTAATTGGCCTGGCAGTAGTGTGTGGTATAAGGCATAGACACATAAAAACAAAGGCAAATAAGAAACAATTTTATAAATACTTTTAGTAGTCCCTGGCATTATCTTATATCTAGGATAGCCTTGTGCCTATCCCACGTATGCATAAACTCCTTCACTGTGTTTACCTCTACCACTTCCGTTGGAAGGCTATTCCATATATCCACTACCCTCTCATTAAAGTAATACTACCTGATATAACTTTTAAGGCCATGTCCTCTTGTTTTGGTAGTATTTCTTCTTTTAAATATACTCTCCTTCTTTACTGCGTTGATTCCTTTTATGTATTTAAATGCTTCTGTTATATCCCCCGTGTTATGTCTTTCCTCCAAGCTATACATGTTAAGGTCTATTGAACTTTCCTGGTAAGTTTTATCTTTCAACCCATGTTCAGCCCTTCTCTGAACTCTCTCCAAAGTATCAATACCTTTCTGGAGATACAGTCTCCAGTACTGTGTACAACACTCCAAGTGAGGTCTCGCCAGTACTCTGCATAATGGCCTGAGCATTTCCCTCTTTCTACTGATAATACCTCTCCCCATGCAACCAAGCATTCTTTTAGCATTTCCTGCTGCTCTATTACATTATCTACCTACCTTTAAGTCCTCTGAAAGCATTATTCCTTTCCTCTGAAGTTGAGATTACATAGTTACATAGTAGTTTAGAATGAAAAAGACTTGCGTCCATCAAGTTCAACCCTTTTCCTATTCCATGTTACAGTCATTGATCCAAAAGAAGGCAAATAAAAACCCCTTCTGCAATTTCAAATTCTGCTTTCAGTGGGGGAAAAAAATTCTTCTTGAGTACAATCAGATTTCTCCTTGGATCATAAAATGAATGGAGACTCTGTCTCTGTGTAGTGAAAAGCAATAGTACTATTACATTCATTACAAATGCCGAAAGTCTATAAACCGAACGTTCGGTTTATAGACTTTCGGCTTATGGAATATATATAATCCTATTGCTATTCTATAAACCGAACGTTCGGTTTATAGAATAGCAATAGGATTACATGTATTCCATAAGCCGAAAGTCTATAAACCGAACGACCTTCGGTTTATAGACTTTCGGCTTATAGAAAACGAACAGTAGTAGTGCCTTTCTATGAACCCATTCATAATTCTTATGAATGGGTTCATAGAAAGGCACTACTACTGTACGTTTTCTATAAGCCGAAAGTCTATAAACCGAAGGTCGTTCGGTTTATAGACTTTCGGTTTATAGAATACATAGAATTACATGTAATTTTATGTATTCTATAAACGGAAAGTCTATAAACCGAACAAATTTCTTATGAATGGGGCTCTCGTTCAGTTTATAGAAAGCCAATAGTATTACACGTATTCTATAAAACGAACGAATAAAACGAAACAAAACAAATTAATGAATGAATTTCTTCTGAAACGAATGCAGTAATGAACGAAATTCGTTTTAGACGAAGTAAATAACATTTTCGTTCGAATGGACGAAAGCGAAACAAAAATTTTAGTTTTGCACATGTCTAGTTTGAAGGTATTCCACTTACCTTATGTGTTTTTTCCCCAAAAATAATCCATCCCAGTCAACAAGACCAATGGATGTATTAAACCTACTAAAGTTGGCCTTTTTAAAATTCAGTGTTTTGGTAGGACCCATACCAATTTGCATTTTTGAATTAATCTCAGATAATGTAGACAACAGAAAGTGGGAAAATACATGGAATATATAATTTGAAAAAAATACATTTTAGTGGAGTCAGGAAAATAATCATGCCATAGAGGGAGGTCATTTTTCTCCTAGCAGTGTGCTCCACCATGGTACAAAAGCATCATTAATCACAAACCTTTGGCAATCACAAATATTCTATGGCAATAATATCACAATGATTCTCCCTCCAATTATTACGGTAGATCACACTAAAGCAACAATAACTAAAGGTGTATGTTTATTCATACAGATTGGGCAATAGAAACACTATGTCAGGGCCTTTACCAGGTCAGGTAGGAGTTTAAGTGCAGGGATAGTGGAGGTGTCTGGTTGCATGTTAAATATAGTGCAAAGGGAGAACAGATAAAGAAACAGAGCTAGGTATTGGAATAAAGACTGAAGGAGAGACAAGAGGGAATTTAGCAAAGAACTGCAGAATAGGAAAAGGGTATGAGTAGGAACTGCAGTAAGAACAAAGAGCTATAGTAGGGACTGTAGACAAAGCAAAGGTAGGGGTGAGGACTTAGGTAATGGTGAGGCCTGAGAAGGGTAACTAAGCAGGTACACCCTGGAGAGGGTGACTAAGCAGGAACACCCTGGAGAGGGTGACTAAGCAGGAACACCCTGGAGAGGGTGACTAAGCAGGAACACCCTGGAGAGGGTGACTAAGCAGGAACACCCTAGAGAGGGTGAGAAATGAGAAGGCTAGCTAAGCAGGAATACCCCGAGAGAGGGTGAGGTCAGAGGTTGGTAGCTAAGCAGTAAGGAACACCCTAGTGAGGGTGAGAAATGAGAAGGGTAGCTTAAAGGGAATAACTTAGCTGAAGCGATCTTGATGTACTCAGAGGGTCTCAGGAGATGCTGAAAATCATCTACTGAGATGGTTGAGCCACTCAGGTTCAGATTCCCAGTTCCTGGACAAGGTCACAATACAAATGGGCTTTAAGGAGAGTATCAGGAACAGAAGCAGCAGCTCTCAGAAATCAGGCACCAACTTCAATGCAAAAGCACTGTTTGCCAGAAACTGCAGCTATTTAACCTGGGTGAGAGCAAAAGGTAGCGAGCCCACCTGACACCAAACAGAGGGGAAGGAATACAAGCAAAGTAAGGTAGGGAGACCTCTAGAGGAGGCAGGAGGAATATAAGCACATAAATAATGACTTTAAAATGCATGAGTCAGAAGGTCAGTGTTGAACCCTGACACACTACTTGGCCTCAAGTCATGTAAGTCAATTAGATATATGGATCTGTGTCTCCAGTTTTGTCTGGTACAATAAGTGCAGTCTCTTTTGTGACACCGAAGGCATGTGGCTTGCCACTATCTTTTATCCTCAGTAACCAAGCCTATTTTGGGTGCAGTTTTCTTAGTGGGTTAGTGTGTCACAACTAGAGTTGAGCGGACACCTGGATGTTCGTGTTCGAGAGGTACGACTAAACTTCAGAAAAAAGTCCGGGTTTGGGGTCGAACTTGACCCCGAACCCGAACCCTATTGAAGTCAATGGGGACCCGACGTTCGGCTTATGGAATACATGTACTATTGGCTTTCTATAAACCGAAATAGAGTCCCCATTCATTATTATGAATGGGGACTCTATTTCGGTTTATAGAATAGCAATAGCATTACATGTATTCTATAAACCGAAAGTCTATAAACCGAACGACCTTTGTTTTATAGACTTTCGGCTTATAGAATACATGTAATACTATTGGCTTTCTATAAACTGAACTAGAGTCCCCATTCATAAGAATTTCTTATGAATTGGGACTCTAGTTCTGTTTATAGAAAGCCAATAGTATTACATGTATTCTACATCATAAAAGTCCCGGCGGTCGTGCCGGGCGGCAGCAGGGAGGTCTGTGCTCATCGCGCAGACATCCTCCGCTGCCCCGCTAGCCACCAGGAGAATCGGGCAGCCGGGGGATGTCTGCACGATAGTGCAGACATCCTCCATGCTGCCTGACACTGCCGTCTATTATGTCATCCCCCAGCTGCCCAATTCTCCTGGTGGCTAGCGGGGCAGCGGAGGATGTCTACGTGATGAGCGCAGACCTCCCCTGCAGCCGCCTGGCGGGACCGCCGGGACTTTTTTGATGAAGCCGGACAGACCGCTCATCGCGCAGACATCCACCTGCTGTTAGAGAGGGGGATCCAGGTCCCCTGCAGCTCTGTTGGGGACCTGGATCCCAGTCTTATAGTCTGACGTCGATTTGAGGTCAGATTATAAGACAACGTTGATTATAACACGACGTCGATTATAAGACGAGGGGTCTTTTTCAGAATTTTTTTTCTTAAAAAAACCTTGTATTATAATCGAGCAAATACGGTAATACGCAAATATATATTAAACAATTGTGCAATAAAAAATAATAATATACCGGTATATTATTATTTTTTATTGCACAATTGTTTAGCCGAAAGTCTATAAACCGAACGACGTTCGGTTTATAGACTTTCGGTTTATAGAATACATGTAATTCTATTGGCTTTCTATAAACGAAAGTCTATAAACCGAACAACCTTCGGTTTATAGACTTTCGGCTTATAGAATACGTGTAATACTAATGGCTTTCTATAAACCGAACTAGAGCCCCATTCATAAGAAACAGTCGAGCAAATACGGTAATACACAAATATATATGAAACAATTGTGCAATAAAAAATAATAATATACCGGTATATTATTATTTTTTATTTCACAATTGTTTAGCCGAAAGTCTATAAACCGAACGATGTTCGGTTTATAGACTTTCGGTTTATAGAATACATGTAATTCTATTGGCTTTCTATAAACTGAAATGGGGACCCCATTCATAAGAATTTCTTATGAATGGGGCTCTAGTTTGGTTTATAGAAAGCCAATAGTATTACACGTATTCTATAAGCCGAAAGTCTATAAAACGAATGTCGTTCGGTTTATAGAATACATGTAATGCTATTGGCTATTCTATAAACCGAAATAGAGTCCCCATTCATACGAATAGGTCAATTGACATATTCGTATGAATGGGGACTCTATTTTGGTTTATAGAATAGCAATAGCATTACATTGTATTCTATAACCCGAAAGTCTATAAACCGAATGTCTTTCGGTTTATAGACTTTTGGCTTATAGAATACATGTAATGCTATTGGCTATTCTATAAACCAAAAGTCTATAAACCGAATGACTTTCGGTTTAAAGACTTTTGGTTTATAGGCGAACCTCGAACTCCATCACGGGCATACAGTGAAATGTCCGGGTTCGTGGCACGGACACCCTAATATCTGGTACGAACCCGAATAGTGCGGTCCGGGTTCACTCAACACTAGTCACAACTCAGGAAATACTGACACCAATTACATTGCCTTTACATTTGAAGAAGGGTCCATGAGTGTTCTCTCACGAGAGATGTGACATAGTTTAGACAACTCCAGAGGAGGTTATGTCCTTCATATAGTGAGAAAGCTTCAGCCTGGGTCGGCAAATGTATTCCATTTGAACAATGCTCTAGAGACATATTGGTTTGTATGTATTACATCAGAAGCAACTTCCTGGTGATATATTGGCTTTATAAGAATTGATAACTTTACTACTGTGTGCATATAATATTTTTTGTTCTTCACATTCTGAGTCGGATTTTATTATTATTATAGCTACAATTGTAGGTCATGGTGATTGCAAGAATATATGTATTATTTTAAAAATGTTTACATTTGTCTCACTAAATTGAGTGTGATCTACACATATTTGGCTCTCGATATTTGCAAGTTCATTGCATTCATTTAATAAGATTGTTTGGAAGTGTCAATGCCCTGTGCGCTTTAGTTATCCATTCCATTTTGCAATGCCAGCAGTTTCAAAATTGTGAAACGCGCATACATGTTGGGTTTATGGGAGGTCTCACCACCCCTTCAACCGATCAGCTGTACTTCTCTTGTTCGCTTATTAGTTCTTTTCCCTTTGTCTTCATAGATTTCCATGCCTTTATTTACAGATGGTAATTAATACTTAGCAGGTCTATTGATGTATGCATAGTACCATTTTTAGTGTTGGGACCTTGAGAGATAAGTAATCATAACTGGGTGTTTGATTCTTAAAGCCAGAATATGGTTGATACATCAAGTTTGTGGAATAATTTAGAATGGCATGCATGACATACCTAGTGAATGCGCTACAGCATTGAAGACTGTAGTGTTTGGCATAAAGATGTTTAAGTTATGTAAGGGGTGAGGTATCTATGGATAGGACTTGTTTGTCTATCACATCCCACATATGTTCGATTGGATTGAGATTGGGGAAATTTGGACTCATTGTTGTGTTCCTTAAACCATCCCTGAACCATTTTTGCTTTGGGGCAGGGCAGATTATCCTGCTGAAAGAGACCAATGTCATCAGGGAATACTGTTTTCATGAAAGGGTTGTCAGGGCCTTTACCAGGTCACGTAGGAGTTTCAGTGCAGGGATAGTGGATGTGTCTGGTTGCTAATAAATGTTATTTATTGTGCAGGTTGAGAACAGATAAAGAAACAAAGAGCTATTGATTGGATTAAGGACTGAAGCAGAGACAAAGGGGAACTTTAGCAAAGAACTGCAGAATAGAAAAAGGGTTTGAGTATGAAGTGCCGTATAAACAAAGAGCTATAGAATGGACTGTAGACAAAGCAGAGGTTGCTGTAGAGAGAGATATACAAGGAGTGAGGCCTTAGGTAAAGGTAACTAAGCAGGAACACCAAAGAGAGGGTGATTAGGGAGGAACACCCTGGAGAGAGTGACTAGGGAGGAACACCCTGGAGGGGTGACTAGGGAGGAACACCCTGGATAGGGGGAGGACTGAGAAGGGTAACTAAACAGGAGCACCCTACAGAGGGTGAGGGCTTAGGTAAGGGTTACTGAGCAGGAACACCCTAGAGAGGGTGACGGCTGAGAAGGGCAAATAAGCAGGAATAACACTGGGGTGGGGAGGACTGAGCAGGGGTGACTTTGAGGTAGCTGAATAAATCTTGCTGTAGTCAGAGGGTCTCAGGAGATGTTGAAAATCATCCACTGGGCTGGTTGAGCTGCCCAGGTTCAGATTCCCATTTCCTGGACAAGTTCACAATTGAAATTAGCTTTATGCAGATAATCAGGAACAGAAGCAGCAGCTCTCATAAGTCAGGCATTCAACTTCAATGCAAAAGTACTGTTTGCAATCAGCTGCAGCTATTTAAACTGGGTGTGTTGCCAGAGGCATCGCTAGGGGGGGGCTACTGGGGCTGAAGCCCCGGATCTCCCCTCCATAGCCCCGAATGGAGACCCTGACCACGCCCCCTCGCGCTCGGCTCCGCCCCCTCACGTTCGATCCCGCCTCCTGCATGCTGTATGCTGAACAGCAGCAGACTCCATCCCCTCACGATAGGCTCCGCCCCTCGTGCTTAACTCCGCCCCTCACGTTTTGCAGGTGAGTGTTTGGCAGAGTTATTAGTGTGCAGGTGTATGTATGTGAGGTAAGTGGCAGAGTGTAAGTGGGTGTGAGTGGCAGAGTTATGAGTCTGCATGTGTATGTAAGTAGCAGACTGTGAGTGGCAGAGTTATGAGTCTGCATGTGTATGTATATGAGTGGCAGAGTATAAGTGGGTGTGAGTGGCAGAGTTATGAGTGTGCATGTGTATGTATATGAGTGGCAGAGTGTAAGTGGGTGTGAGTGGCAGAGTTATGAGTGTGCATGTGTATGTATATGAGTGGCAGAGTGTAAGTGGGTGTGAGTGGCAGAGTTATTAGTGTGCATGTGTATGTGTGAGTGGCAGAATGTAATTTGCAGAGTATAAGTGGGTGTGAGTGGCAGAGTTATGAGTGTGCATGTGTATGTATATGAGTGGCAGAGTGTAAGTGGGTGTGAGTGGCAGAGTTATGAGTGTGCATATGTATGTATGTGAGTGGCAGAATGTAATTTGCAGAGTATAAGTGGGTGTGAGTGGCAGAGTTATGAGTGTGCATGTGTATGTATATGAGTGGCAGAGTGTAAGTGGGTGTGAGTGGCAGAGTTATGAGTGTGCATGTGTATGTATATGAGTGGCAGAGTGTAAGTGGGTGTGAGTGGCAGAGTTATGAGTGTGCATGTGTATGTATATGAGTGGCAGAATGTAATTTGCAGAGTGTAAGTGGGTGTGAGTGGCAGAGTTATTAGTGTGCATGTGTATGTATGTGAGTGGCAGAATGTAATTTGCAGAGTGTAAGTGGGTGTGAGTGGCAGAGTTATGAGTGTGCATGTGTATGTATATGAGTGGCAGAGTGTAAGTGGGTGTGAGTGGCAGAGTTATTAGTGTGCATGTGTATGTATGTGAGTGGCAGAATGTAATTTGCAGAGTATAAGTGGGTGTGAGTGGCAGAGTTATGAGTGTGCATGTGTATGTATATGAGTGGCAGAGTGTAAGTGGGTGTGAGTGGCAGAGTTATGAGTGTGCATGTGTATGTATAGGAGTGGCAGAGTGTAAGTGGGTGTGAGTGGCAGAGTTATGAGTGTGCATGTGTATGTATATGAGTGGCAGAATGTAATTTGCAGAGTGTAAGTGGGTGTGAGTGGCAGAGTTATTAGTGTGCATGTGTATGTATGTGAGTGGCAGAATGTAATTTGCAGAGAGTAAGTGGGTGTGAGTGGCAGAGTTATGAGTGTGCATGTGTATGTATATGAGTGGCAAGGTGTAAGTGGGTGTGAGTGGCAGAGTTATTAGTGTGCATGTGTATGTATGTGAGTGGCAGAATGTAATTTGCAGAGTATAAGTGGGTGTGAGTGGCAGAGTTATGAGTGTGCATGTGTATGTATATGAGTGGCAGAGTGTAAGTGGGTGTGAGTGGCAGAGTTATGAGTGTGCATGTGTATGTATGTGAGTGGCAGAATGTAATTTGCAGAGTATAAGTGGGTGTGAGTGGCAGAGTTATGAGTGTGCATGTGTATGTATATGAGTGGCAGAGTGTAAGTGGGTGTGAGTGGCAGAGTTATGAGTGTGCATGTGTATGTATATGAGTGGCAGAGTGTAAGTGGGTGTGAGTGGCAGAGTTATGAGTGTGCATGTGTATGTATATGAGTGGCAGAATGTAATTTGCAGAGTGTAAGTGGGTGTGAGTGGCAGAGTTATTAGTGTGCATGTGTATGTATGTGAGTGGCAGAATGTAATTTGCAGAGTGTAAGTGGGTGTGAGTGGCAGAGTTATGAGTGTGCATGTGTATGTATATGAGTGGCAGAGTTATGAGTGTGCATGTGTATGTATATGAGTGGCAGAGTGTAAGTGGGTGTGAGTGGCAGAGTTATGAGTGTGCATGTGTATGTATATGAGTGGCAGAATGTAATTTGCAGAGTGTAAGTGGGTGTGAGTGGCAGAGTTATTAGTGTGCATGTGTATGTATGTGAGTGGCAGAATGTAATTTGCAGAGAGTAAGTGGGTGTTAGTGGCAGAGTTATGAGTGTGCATGTGTATGTATATGAGTGGCAAGGTGTAAGTGGGTGTGAGTGGCAGAGTTATTAGTGTGCATGTGTATGTATGTGAGTGGCAGAATGTAATTTGCAGAGTATAAGTGGGTGTGAGTGGCAGAGTTATGAGTGTGCATGTGTATGTATATGAGTGGCAGAGTGTAAGTGGGTGTGAGTGGCAGAGTTATTAGTGTGCATGTGTATGTATGTGAGTGGCAGAATGTAATTTGCAGAGTATAAGTGGGTGTGAGTGGCAGAGTTATGAGTGTGCATGTGTATGTATATGAGTGGCAGAGTGTAAGTGGGTGTGAGTGGCAGAGTTATGAGTGTGCATGTGTATGTATGTGAGTGGCAGAATGTAATTTGCAGAGTATAAGTGGGTGTGAGTGGCAGAGTTATGAGTGTGCATGTGTATGTATATGAGTGGCAGAGTGTAAGTGGGTGTGAGTGGCAGAGTTATGAGTGTGCATGTGTATGTATATGAGTGGCAGAGTGTAAGTGGGTGTGAGTGGCAGAGTTATGAGTGTGCATGTGTATGTATATGAGTGGCAGAATGTAATTTGCAGAGTGTAAGTGGGTGTGAGTGGCAGAGTTATTAGTGTGCATGTGTATGTATGTGAGTGGCAGAATGTAATTTGCAGAGTGTAAGTGGGTGTGAGTGGCAGAGTTATGAGTGTGTATGTATATGAGTGGCAGAGTGTAAGTGGGTGTGAGTGGCAGAGTTATGAGTGTGCATGTGTATGTATGTGAGTGGCAGAATGTAATTTGCAGAGTGTAAGTGGGTGTGAGTGGCAGAGTTATGAGTGTGCATGTGTATGTATATGAGTGGCAGAGTGTGAGTGGCAGAGTGTAAGTAAGTGTATGTGTGTGAGTGTGGCAGAGTGTGATTGGAAGAGAGTGTGTGTGAGTGTAACCATGAGTGGAAGAGTTATGAGTGTGTATGTGTGTGAGTGGCAGAGTGTAAGTGGGTGTGAGTGGCAGAGTTATGAGTGTGCATGTGTATGTATATGAGTGGCAGAATGTAATTTGCAGAGTGTAAGTGGGTGTGAGTGGCAGAGTTATTAGTGTGCATGTGTATGTATGTGAGTGGCAGAATGTAATTTGCAGAGAGTAAGTGGGTGTGAGTGGCAGAGTTATGAGTGTGCATGTGTATGTATATGAGTGGCAAGGTGTAAGTGGGTGTGAGTGGCAGAGTTATTAGTGTGCATGTGTATGTATGTGAGTGGCAGAATGTAATTTGCAGAGTATAAGTGGGTGTGAGTGGCAGAGTTATGAGTGTGCATGTGTATGTATATGAGTGGCAGAGTGTAAGTGGGTGTGAGTGGCAGAGTTATTAGTGTGCATGTGTATGTATGTGAGTGGCAGAATGTAATTTGCAGAGTATAAGTGGGTGTGAGTGGCAGAGTTATGAGTGTGCATGTGTATGTATATGAGTGGCAGAGTGTAAGTGGGTGTGAGTGGCAGAGTTATGAGTGTGCATGTGTATGTATGTGAGTGGCAGAATGTAATTTGCAGAGTATAAGTGGGTGTGAGTGGCAGAGTTATGAGTGTGCATGTGTATGTATATGAGTGGCAGAGTGTAAGTGGGTGTGAGTGGCAGAGTTATGAGTGTGCATGTGTATGTATATGAGTGGCAGATTGTAAGTGGGTGTGAGTGGCAGAGTTATGAGTGTGCATGTGTATGTATATGAGTGGCAGAATGTAATTTGCAGAGTGTAAGTGGGTGTGAGTGGCAGAGTTATTAGTGTGCATGTGTATGTATGTGAGTGGCAGAATGTAATTTGCAGAGTGTAAGTGGGTGTGAGTGGCAGAGTTATGAGTGTGCATGTGTATGTATATGAGTGGCAGAGTGTAAGTGGGTGTGAGTGGCAGAGTTATGAGTGTGCATGTGTATGTATGTGAGTGGCAGAATGTAATTTGCAGAGTGTAAGTGGGTGTGAGTGGCAGAGTTATGAGTGTGCATGTGTATGTATATGAGTGGCAGAGTGTGAGTGGCAGAGTGTAAGTAAGTGTATGTGTGTGAGTGTGGCAGAGTGTGATTGGAAGAGAGTGTGTGTGAGTGTAAGCATGAGTGGAAGAGTTATGAGTGTGTATGTGTGTGAGTGGCAGAATGTAAGTGTGTGTAAGTGGCAGAGTGTGATTGTATGAGTGAGTGTGCAGAGTGTGAGTGTTTGGAAGAGTGTGAGTTATGAGTGTGCGTGTATGTGTGTGGCAGAGTGTAAGTGTGGGTGAGTGGCAGAGTTTTGGAGTGTATAAGTGTGAGCAGCAGAGATATGAGTGTGCGTGTGAGAGAGTGTAAGCATGAGTGGAAGAGTTATGAGTGTGTATGTGTATGTATGTGAGTGGCAGAATGTAATTTGCAGAGTGTAAGTGGGTGTGAGTGGCAGAGTTATGAGTGTGCATGTGTATGTATATGAGTGGCAGAGTGTAAGTGGGTGTGAGTGGCAGAGTTATGAGTGTGCATGTGTATGTATGTGAGTGGCAGAATGTAATTTGCAGAGTGTAAGTGGGTGTGAGTGGCAGAGTTATTAGTGTGCATGTGTATGTATGTGAGTGGCAGAATGTAATTTGCAGAGTGTAAGTGGGTGTGAGTGGCAGAGTTATGAGTGTGCATGTGTATGTATATGAGTGGCAGAGTGTAAGTGGGTGTGAGTGGCAGAGTTATGAGTGTGCATGTGTATGTATGTGAGTGGCAGAATGTAATTTGCAGAGTGTAAGTGGGTGTGTGTGGCAGAGTTATGAGCGTGCATGTGTATGTATATGAGTGGCAGAGTGTGAGTGGCAGAGTGTAAGTAAGTGTATGTGTGTGAGTGTGGCAGAGTGTGATTGGAAGAGAGTGTGTGTGAGTGTAAGCATGAGTGGAAGAGTTATGAGTGTGTATGTGTGTGAGTGGCAGAATTTAAGTGTGTGTAAGTGGCAGAGTGTGATTGTATGAGTGAGTGTGCAGAGTGTGAGTGTTTGGAAGAGTGTGAGTTATGAGTGTGCGTGTATGTGTGTGGCAGAGTGTAAGTGTGGGTGAGTGGCAGAGTTTTGGAGTGTATAAGTGTGAGCAGCAGAGATATGAGTGTGCGTGTGAGTGAGTGTAAGCATGAGTGGATGAGTTATGAGTGTGTATGTGTGTGAGTGGCAGAATGTAAGTGTGTGTAAGTGGCAGAGTGTGATTGTATGAGTGAGTGTGCATAGTGTGAGTGTTTGGAAGAGTGTGAGTTATGAGTGTGCGTGTATGTGTGTGGCAGAGTGTAAGTGTGGGTGAGTGGCAGAGTTTTGGAGTGTATAAGTGTGAGCAGCAGAGATATGAGTGTGTGTGTGTGAGTGTAAGCGTGAGCAGCAGAGTTATGAGTGTGTGTGAGTGGCAGAGTGTAAGTGTTCGAGAGTGAAAGCATAAGTGGCAGAGTTAGGATTGTGTGTCAGTGGCAGTGAGATTACTAGGAGAAAATGTGATTAATTACTATTAATCATATTGAATGTGATAATCAAGTGTGAAACAGTGCTCATACCATTTTTATTTTCACACCTGATTATCACATTCAATATGAATAATAGTGATTCATCTTTATATATAGTCTTTATGTTGATGGCAATGAGTCCATACACATGGCATTAAACATCACATGGACCTCGTTATACTATTAAACCCATACATTATGAGTGTATGAGCTGCTCATTATATTATAGGCTTTACTCATGAAAGAGAGAATTGCAGGGAAGTGAGATGGGAATTTCAAAATTAAGGCTAAAGTAGCAGAGCTGGAAAAATTCTCGCATCGAGTTGAATTCCCATCTCAATTCCCTGCACTTCTCTCTTTTATTAGGTTGGTAGAAGGAGCATACCTTCATACCTCAGCCTATTCTCCCCAAGTTTTTTACCCCTTTTTATTAAAAAATTAAAAATATTTATGATGTGAGTGTGAGAGTTGCAGGTTTACACACGAGTCTGCGTGGCAGAATGTCTGTGTGGGAAAGATCATCTGTGTGTATAAGGGTGTCTGTGTGTAAGGTTGTCTGGATGTGTGTGTGAGTGTAAGGTTGTCTATGTAAGGGTATCTATGTGGGGGGGGGGGTCAGGGTTGAGTCATTTTTATATGCTCAGTTATTTTTAAATCATGGGAATTTGCTCACATACAAGTGTGTGTGTGTGTGTGTGTGTGTGTGATGTAAGTTGGTGTGTGTAAGTGGGATTGTGTGTCTCTGTGTGTAAGGGTGTGTGTATGTATGTGTGACTGTGCATGTGTGACTGTGCAAGTGTGAATGTGTGTGTATGTGTGGCTGCATGTGTATGTGTGTGTATTTGTGGCTGTGTATTTTTGTGTATAAGTGTAACTTTGAGTAATGTGAGTTTTTTGTGTGCTGCGAGTCTTATTGTCAGTCACACACACGCATATAGTCAGTAACAGACAGACACAAACACACTCATACAGTCACAGACAGACACACACACAGTCAGTCACAGACACACACATATACATTCTGTCAGTCAGACATACAGTCACACACACATACAGTGGGTCACATAAACACACAGTCACACACACACATGCAGTCAGTCATACACACAAACACACACTCTGTCACATACACTTACGCACAAGTCAGCAATTTTGTTGTTGTTTATGATAAAAAAACAAATGCATCTATCAATATGTCCCCCTCTTGGCTGCTATACCTCATTCTAGCCTGGTCTGTGCCCTGCTGTTGTTTCTAGCCCTGCTGAGCACACTCAGCGCTCGGACACTATAGTACGGTGCATGTGGGGATGGAGCAGGAAGACTGTGCAGCCGGTGCACACACTGCTCCCCCGCGCTCCGCTGGATAAATAAAATGATCCCAGCGGCGAGGGAACCATGCAGGGACAACAATAACTGGGCGCCAGGTATAATTTCCTGGTGCCTGGGATTTGTTGAGCCCCGATATATACCCATATATACCTATTGTTCATTGGCGTCAATTATATCAGTCTGTATGCTGCCTAACCATGTGATTTTATTTACTCTACTTCTATAAAATCTATCATGGGCTCCAGCCCCGGATGTTTTGGAGACCTAGCAACGCCCCTGTGTGTTGCAAAAGGTAATGAGCCCACCTGACACCAAACAGAGTGGAAGAAATACAAGCAAAGTAGGGTAGGGAGGCCTCTAGAGGAGGCAGGAGGTATATAAGCACATACATGATGAATTTTAAATGCACGAGTCAGAAGGTCAGTGTAGAACTCTGACAAGGGTGTACATGGTCTGCAACAATGCTTAGGTAGGTGGTACATGTCAAAGTAATTTTCATATCAATTGCAGGACCCAAGGTTTTCCAGAATCACACTGCCTCCGCTGGCTTACCACCTATCAGAGGTCATAATGTTATGGTTGATCGGTGTACTTGTCTTGCTTCACTTGATGTAGTGGTTGTTAGCCATGTGATTCTGTTTGTAGGTCGATTAGCTCTCAATAATGTTATGTAGGGGCATTTTTAAGAGGTGAGGCTATACTTTGGTAAATGGTCAATATTTCAACCTGGGTTTCAAAACTGTTTCAAATAGCATGTAATTTACACTGAGGATCATTAATCCACATAGATAATATTTTCTTTAAAGCCTTCATATCTCTGGCCATCACAGACAAGTTTCAGTTAAAACAGAGGTTCCAAACTCCATCTCTGAGGAGAGGAAATACAGTATTGACAAAATATTTAAAAACTGTAGGTTGCTTAGAATGAATAAATGTCAGCTGGATTTATTTTGTTTTATATTAGGTGTATGGTGTAAATTAGGTGTTGAATTGACATTTTTTCTGTTTTGTCTTTAACACTAGTGAATGACAATAAAACAGCCGTCAGGTATTATTAATTGTGAAAAGTTATTACACCTTTTAACTTGCACAAAGCAGTTTTAGTGTGGAAACTAACAAATGTGACTAAAAAAGGATTTAAGTTGTATTAATATTGCTCATCAGTAGTTTCACAGCTGGGAAAGAGAATGGACAATCATAGCACGAGGCACACCTGTTACTTTATAAATTTCTTCATAAAAATACAAATTAAGCTATTGTACTTGACGGAAAAAGTAGTTGCTTATTTCAAATGATCAACATTTGTTTTCATTTTTCTCAAATTTATCAATATGAATACAGTTCTGTTTTATGGAAACAAATATAATTTTTTTTATTAAAAATCTTTGAATATATATTACTTTTCATTTATAAAACAAAATGGAAATCTGTGCCTTTTATTTTCAATGAAAGTACATGGAATGGTGATGAAAATAAGTTTCAATCAAATGTTGTGTAGTAGTTAACATAAAAGTCAACATAGTACAGACAAAATACAAACCACTGTTCTTTTTAAAAACATTTATTTTAGCATACATTTAATTTATAGATGATATCACATAATTGCTTTTAGACAAACTTAAGGATGAGACGGTAACATTGATTAATGGTATCCAACAAACTAGGTTTAATACAGGGAGAACTACATAAAACTCCGGTGACTTGCCATGGCTTAATTACTTTTGCCCAATCACTTTTGCTGAATCCAAAACAATATACAGACTTTGGGGTTGGAACCGTAGTATCATAGTCAAGTTCACCAGCCAAAGCCAGTGATTGGTAAAAAACAGTCGCTGTTCTAAACCGAAGCCACAAACAGAAATCCCACCTAACAAAAATAATATGCTGCACATATATTTACACAATGCAATGTGTCTTAAAAATGTTAGAAGTGTGCAAAATGTACATCTTTTTTTTTTGTAATTTGAGATTTATTGGTAGATCATATATATCAAATTAAACAAAACAAACATTTCCATTTAAGTTAAGGGAAATGGTAATACACATTCAAGTTATAATTGTCAAAAAAATAATTTTGAAACCTCATTAATTGTATTAAACTGAAAGAGAGCGAGATACCGTTTTATTTTTTCAGTTGTAGTAGCTGGAGATTAGGGGCATAGTATTATATAATGGAAATTGGAATGGAGTTGATAAATAGTGTTAGGATGTTCAGGTAAGTTCTAAGTTTGGCTCAAATTTGTATGGAAATGGTGGGTTGTGCATTGGATAAACGGTGGTCTGATATGAAGGGAGATCCAAAGTAGATTAGTCAGAGAGTGTGGACATGAGTGCTGGGATTTCAAATCAACTCAGGAGCCCTTCCCTGACTTAGCAAATTATAGTAGAGTTTGTGCTATGGAGGCAGCTTGATAGTATTTCTTTATATTTGGAGCACTGAGGTTGCCAGTAATCCTTGTTAATTGTTGCCAAAAGGATAAGAGGATAGGTATGGGCATGGGCGGCCACAGAAATGTTTTTTTTTTATTTGGGGGGGTGGCATAATTTTAATGTCACCCATCTTCCAACCCTCATTACCAAACGGTAGGACATGCAAAGGGTTGAGAAAGCTGATGAAAAAGCTTAATCAAAGGAACAAGCCGCTATTGTCTGATTAGCTACTAATCTGTTTTTTATGTTAACACTACTGAATGCACCACATTATTCATACACGTGATCAAGGCACTATAACTGAATAAAAAATATGCCGCATCTGCATTTGGTGTTACCATTCATAAACAAATGACAATTAAAATATATGGCAAATACTTTTAGTTTGAAAATGTATTAACTTAAATTTATTAAAATAAGTAGACTGCATGTGCAGCTTCAGATACAGCACCAGACTGCACCCTCAACATCAGCCTGCGCTCACAGCATTTGTCGCAGCACCAGCTATAAACCCACAGATCTTGCCTTGGTACTGGATGTCAACTCACATCACCAGATATAACCCCATGGCACAAGATAATAACCTAATGCACCAAAAATGATCCTACAGCACTTGATATAACACCACTGCATCAGATATAATGTCACAGCAATGGATACTACACCATACAGGGAGTGCAGAATTATTAGGCAAATGAGTATTTTGACCACATCATCCTCTTTATGCATGTTGTCTTACTCCAAGCTGTATAGGCTTGAAAGCCTACTACCAATTAAGCATATTAGGTGATGTGCATCTCTGTAATGAGAAGGGGTGTGGTCTAATGACATCAACACCCTATATCAGGTGTGCATAATTATTAGGCGACTTCCTTTCCTTTGGCAAAATGGGTCAAAAGAAGGACTTGACAGGCTCAGAAAAGTCAAAAATAGTGAGATATCTTGCAGAGGAATGCAGCACTCTTAAAATTGCAAAGCTTCTGAAGCGTGATCATCCAACAATCAAGCGTTTCATTCAAAAATAGTCAACAGGGTCGCAAGAAGCGTGTGGAAAAACCAAGGCGCAAAATAACTGCCCATGAACTGAGAAAAGTCAAGCGTGCAGCTGCCACGATGCCACTTGCCACCAGTTTGGCCATATTTCAGAGCTGCAACATCACTGGAGTGCCCAAAAGCACAAGGTGTGCAATACTCAGAGACATGGCCAAGGTAAGAAAGGCTGAAAGACGACCACCACTGAACAAGACACACAAGCTGAAACGTCAAGACTGGGCCAAGAAATATCTCAAGACTGATTTTTATAAGGTTTTATGGACTGATGAAATGAGAGTGAGTCTTGATGGGCCAGATGGATGGGCCTGTATTGGTAAAATGCAGAGAGCTCCAGTCCGACTCAGACGCCAGCAAGGTGGAGGTGGAGTACTGGTTTGGGCTGGTATCATCAAAGATGAGCTTGTGGGGCCTTTTCGGGTTGAGGATGGAGTCAAGCTCAACTCCCAGTCGTACTGCCAGTTCCTGGAAGACACCTTCTTCAAGCAGTGGTACAAGAAGAAGTCTGCATCCTTCAAGAAAAACATGATTTTCATGCAGGACAATGCTCCATCACACGCGTCCAAGTACTCCACAGCGTGGCTGGCAAGAAAGGGTATAAAAGAAGAAAATCTAATGACATGGCCTCCTTGTTCACCTGATCTGAACCCCATTGAGAACCTGTGGTCCATCATCAAATGTGAGATTTACAAGGAGGGAAAACAGTACACCTCTCTGAACAGTGTCTGGGAGGCTGTGGTTGCTGCTGCACGCAATGTTGATGGTGAACAGATCAAAACACTGACAGAATCAATGGATAGCAGGCTTTTGAGTGTCCTTGCAAAGAAAGGTGGCTATATTGGTCACTGATTAGTTTTTGTTTTGTTTTTGAAAGTCAGAAATGTATATTTGTGAATGTTGAGATGTTATATTGGTTTCACTGGTAAAAATAAATAATTGAAATGGGTATATATTTGTTTTTTGTTAAGTTGCCTAATAATTATGCACAGTAATAGTCACCTGCACACACAGATATCCCCCTAAAATAGCTAAAACTAAAAACAAACTAAAAACTACTTCCAAAAATATTCAGCTTTGATATTAATGAGTTTTTTGGGTTCATTGAGAACATGGTTGTTGTTCAATAATAAAATTAATCCTCAAAAATACAACTTGCCTAATAATTCTGCACTCCCTGTAGATATAAAAACCAAAGCAACAGATTGACATCCATGCCATCAATTTCCCCTCTTTATATATTTCTTCCTCCACCCTGTCATCTCTATCCCCCTTTTATGTGTTATATTCTGTAAAAAGTAATCAAATATGATGAAAAAAATGCAAAAAAAACATTATTTCCTGAGAAATCTTTTAGACAGTTACAAACTGTAAGAATAAGACCCCATCTATATAGTTTCTAATATTTGTCCTGAGTTTAGAAATATGCATTTACAAGTTATAGGGCAATAACCAAAAGTAGTGTTTTTGACTTTATCGCTAATTGATTTATTTATGCAGTTTGGTTAGTTATGTAGATTAAGAATAAAGTATTTTATTTATTTTACTTATGCAAATTCAAATATACACACATTTACTGCAGATTGAAAATGCTTTTAAATAAAAGGTGAGTTTTGTTGCTCTTGAACGCTTTGATACACTTATATACCAGAAGTATTAAGATCTGAAAAGAGGGACAATAGAAGAGAAAAGAAGAACTGTGGGTTTTGGAGGTGAAATGAATTATTGGTTCTCTGGGAACAAGTCACTGATGTTTGTCTAGAGGCTTCTATGTCCCTTCTGTATTTCCCCACCATTTGTTTCCCCTTTATCTGTTTTATCCCCCACCCCTGCCATCTTTTCCCTTTTGTGTTACATTTTGCCACTCTTGCCATCTCTTTCCCCTTCTGTGTTATATTCCCTCACCCCTAATATTTATTTCCCCCTTGCATGTCTTGTATTGCTCCAACCCCTCAATCTCTTTCCTTCTTATATGTCTTATATTTTCCCACCCCATAACTTCTTTCCCCTTGTATGTTTTCTACCCCCACCCTTTTAATCACATTTCCATTTCATTGTATGGATGTATTTTCTCCCCCCACAGTAAGCTGTCGCCTCCATTCCATTAGTTGTATTTTCTCCCACTCGTCTGAAATTTTAGTTCACCAATTTGCGAGTATTATCTGAGAGTTGGCATCCTAGGATAAATCCAACCTGGAGATGAAATCTGGTAATAAGACATTAAGTCTAGAAGCAAGTAATTTTGCATATAATTTAGTGCTGGTGCTAATTAAACAGAGGGCAGCAATTGTTACATTCAATAGGAGAATTATTTATCACACCATGGCAGGTCCATGGGTTAGCACAATGCCTGTGATCCCATATTGCTTCGGGTAGGCAATATGCACCCCAAGCCCAGATGTTATAAAAATAATGGCCTCCTAGGGGACGACAAAATGCCCCAAGCCCAGCTATAATAAAAAAAAAGGATAATGATCTATTCCATGACCTAGGTCTCTGATATCCCCAAAAAGGTCTTCTTGGATGATTGAGTGGGTGGAGAATCAATGTACAGATCAAGAGTCCTGTCTCCAGAGGCTGATCATCACTTGTCAGGCATGTCCAGCCGGGAACTTTCTTTGTGCTAGCTTATGTTTAGGCATCTCCAAGTTGTGTAGAGTGATATTACTATGATGTACGTCAAAATAAAAATAAAAAATAAGGCCATTTATTTTGCTTAAATGACACTTTATATAAAGATTAAGTGTCCATCTTGGCCGCAACCCCATAAATTTACATTTTAATAAAATAAATTCATAAATGCATTTGGGGTGGTGAGTGTAGAGAAAATCTACATTCATAGTTAGTAAAAAGGCTCCTTTTGTGGTCTCATTAAATGGATACCGGTACATGCATTTCACACTGTGTTGTGGCCACACCTATTTGGTAATACAGTTTTTTAAACCCTATTAATTTATGTATATGTGATTTTTGTATATTTTTGTATTAGTTCTGTTTGACCCACAAGGCCAGGCCACTTTATTTGTATGCCACTCTATTTAACTATTAAAGGCAAATTTAGATTTTAATATTTGTTTAGACATATATTTTATTAGGTGCAATTGGGTAGGCTCACAGGTGCTCACATCAAACAGATTTATTTTCTTGTCTTTGGTAATTTTCTATATTTAAACCCATGAGCACCTCCCTAAAAAATATGAGGTAGAGCAGCATCTTAAAATAATGCTAGATTGCTCCACCCAAAATTTTGGTATTTTGTAAGAATCCTCCTTATATATACTTCAGGATGTATAGTAGAATATTTTTTTTTTCAAGACATACTTGTCACAGTTGCAATTGATGGTTGGTTCTTAAGAATGCGGAATGGGAACAATCCGTTTGATATCCACCAACAATGGAGATGGTACTAAAATTAAATGCAATACACTGCAAAAAAGAATAGACAGATCAACGTTAGGTTTAGTCCAATGGGATTCACAACATACACAATTAAACTGCAAATGGATTGACTCATGTTATTGAGTCATTAGCAAACAATACAGAAACTATAGATAATAGTATAACAACAAAACAAGTTGATTACAGAGGCAAATTGAAAAGGCAGAGTTGAAACAGGAATCTGTAAAGAGAATAACGTTATAATAATAGGGTTACCATTTCCACCTTTAATTATAAATTCATATAAATAATGTATCCTGTAACATACCTTGCTGTATACTTTTATCATAAGCATCCCTAATTAGAGGAGTAATATGGTCACCATAGCTATCATACTCAATAAACCTTAGAATTAAGCAGTGCTGTCATAATGGGGAGCATTGTGAATTATGGAAGAAGTGTAGACAATCTTTCTTTGTATCACACATTATAATGATGAAAAAGAGAATACTGAAAGAACAGACAGATATGTAACACACATACAATACAAATAAAAGAAAGTCATGGGATTAGTCACAAAATCTAAATCTTTATCTTTGATAGACATTTAAAAAAACTTGCATTATTTCAGAAAATGATAATTCCTTCATTTCACTGTTCATCAGGCATGTATGAGCTTCCTTGAGTTTTCCCTATTGAAATCAAGATGAAACCTAGCTTGAACACTCAACTTAGAAACATTTAAAAAAATAAACATTTGCCAGATATTGATGTCATTAGACTGCTTGGATCTAGCCACACAAGAGAGCTTGGATCAGACTAGCTTGGGTCTCTGGAGCTATACAAAGTTTCTCCTGGAGATGAGATATATTGACCTTCACTCAGGTTTAAAGAATGAAAGATAAACAAGTATATTAAATTTAATCTTGCATTTTAATTTGGATCATCTTAGAGAACCATGAAAATGATCTCTATTTTAATCTTGGACCATCAGTACCCTTAGTAAATAATTCACCTAAAATGTAATATAAAGCTGAATCTTAGGAAAATAATTTATGTGACAAGACTGAGGTAATAAAAACACAGTTTACCAACAAAATTACATTAACATATATATCCTGTCCACCCACATTTTTCTCCAGTTTTTCAAAGAGATGTGTCAAGCAGTATAGCAGTTTAAATTGATGCTCCACATGAATTTAGTGTCTTAAAACAAAATAAAAAGTTGTAAACAATAGAGCAAGGAGTATAATACTATTGAATAAACATCAAATGTACCCCTATGTGGTATAACATATAGCTGAGCCTAATGGAACCAGACTCATGGATATATATTGATGGTATATAGAATTTCTCTTTAGTAAATACTTCCATTCCCCTCAGCAACACAGTGAATTATGAGGAAGGAGGACCAGTAGACCATGCAAAGTAGGAGAGACATGGCATGTTTGAAAATGAATAACAGGGGGCGGAGCTACCCCGCAATTGTGGTGGATGTATTTTAACTGTCAGCTCAGGACTCTCCTAGTTGTTTACAACACAAGCCCTGCACGACTAGACTCGCCACACTTGTTTCTGGTTCCTGGACACTGTCTCTTCTTTCCCGCTTTGTGTATGTACTAAAAAAAGGAATATATTTTATGTGCAAAAATATTTTTGCTCTTTTGCAATATATTAAACTTTGAACACTGAATTAGTAAATATGAGTAAATTAAAATGTGAAATAATAATGTTAATGATATAACATGTAGTAAATTAAATTCTCTTGACCTGATAAAATATATAAAACAAATAGTACAAATAAAAATGCTTTTTATTTTTGTTAAAAAACAACAACCACATTAAATGCCTCCAGAACAATTTTATAGGAGTGAGAAAATACACAACATTGCTGTATTTACAAGCTAAAAACATGTGAACATAATAAAGAGCTGCAATTTTGATTTAAAAGCAAGACAACATGAATAGATGTTAAAGAATTTGAAAAGCTGGATCAGGGCCAGAAAGCTAGTAAACAGAATTAATTTCCACCGATGAAGTGATCAGAAGTGCATTTCAGTCAAGATGACAACTCAAGGGCACAGAGAAGATGATTTTCACTGAAAAGAAACAAGTTATCTCTGGAATGTGAATCAAATACACACAAGGATGGAAACAGAGATTCAGTTAAAGCTTTGTTTTCAAATTGCAAAGAAACACCAAATCAAAATTGTAAAATTGAATATAAAACACATATATATTTCTCCCTGAATTATAAAAATGTTAATATTTATTACAGATAGTTTTTCAATATGTTAAGAACTAGAGAAATAAATCATATGTGTACTCCATGAATGCTAATCAGTAAAAGACACTAAAATCAAAAAAGCATCCAATGCTGATGATGGGTGCAGATTGAAATCTCAAAATGGCTTAGAGCTGGGGTTTCATATTCTAATAATCCTTCCTGGCCCAATCCTTCCATTGGTTCAGTTTTAAGTCTATTTTATTTTTTGTTTTCAAGCATTAGGATTTTTTTTAAGGCTTATTTTTGGAAAGTTGAGGATTAGAAGAAATAGTTAATGGACAATTATAGAGAGAAAGATAGGGAGAGAGGTTAAAAGGTGTGTTGCTCTGTGGGGTTAGGCTGTGTGTCTGTGCAACATTTATGTTATTGTGTTGTTATCTTAGAATTAATACATTTTAATATTGATGACCCTTTATCAGCTGAAACGAATTACATGGGTCACAAAACATATTTGGTTGTCTCATGGTATGGTCTCAAGTATGTTATACAATGTTGTTTTTTTTAAATGTTAAATAGTTGATAGTAGCTTTAGTCTTATTTATATTTAAACAGCAGATCATAAATGTTGAAGAGTTTGTCAGTACATAATAAAATGCACTGTTTTTTGTCTGCAGAAAATTCTGATGTTGGTTATCTGTGATTAATATGCATGTTTGCTTTGTGACGGTATCAGGATTTGAGGGCCTTAATTGATATTGTTGTTGAGCTATTATCAATAATACATGTATTAATAAAAAATCTTGTTTAGCTACAATGGCGTATTTTTTCTAGTTGAAATGCTTTTCATGTTCTGGAGGTTATTGTATGTGATTTGAGTCATATGTACTCCTGCACCCCTTTAATTCACACCATTACTCATAAGGAAGCACTTTGCTTTTGGGGATTGGAGCACCCTGTGTATTTTGTCATTGGGAAAAACATTGTAAAAAATGTATTGCAGGTTATTGGATCGGCTTTGAAAAGAAGAGTGAAACAGTCAAGCAGAAAACAAAATGCTAATGTTATTGTAAAAATTCAATGAATATTTATATACATTGTGTTCTATTCTATTTAATATGAGGACAGTTCAATGGCATGTGCTCAGTAGTGCTTCATGAAAAATAAATTAACATTAAAGAAAAAACGAAAAGTACAGTTTATATGTTCACCAAAACCAGTTTCCCCTAGTGATGATTCAGCTATTATGCATCGCTATACATTATACGAACATCTGATTACATATTGTACAGTTCTGTTCCACATGTACTAATTATAGTACATATATCCTGTTATCTTCTACACAGCTAATACTTATTCTGGTTCATTTCATAGGTGAAAGTCTCATATTGAAATCTGGTTTATGGGCAACACGTGTACAGCAGACATTGATAAATATATTGATTTGGTAACCAACATACATTCTAGCTGTGTTTAAACCTGTAATCCAGCATTTATATTAAAATACACAAATCTTTGCATAAAACCATAGGTAATCTTGTTTTTTGACATTGTGTTTATGATCTGTCCACATGTGTATTGTGTAAGAAATATGTCTGAGACTAGAATGTGTTAAGCCTTATAAAAGATTTCACTGCTGTATTATAAGCAGGAGCACAAAACATACTGAAGAGTCATAGGTAAGTATTATGGGAACCTTCAAATATATATTAATAATAATTAGATTAAAACATTTTTCTTCAACCCCTAATTTAACCCTGTGCTAATTTTTGTAACAGAAACGTAACCGTAACCAACCTATGAATGGGCGTAACAGTTCACCACATATTAAGGTCACCAGTGAATTATCACACCAATTCACATGCGGCCCGCCGAGCACATTTGTCCGGCCCGCGGGGGGTGCTGCCGGCATAATATTCCTGGGCATCTGTCTGGCATACTATTACTGGGCATCTGACTGGCACACTATTCCTGGGCATCTGAATGGCATAATATTCCTGGACATATGAATGGCATAATATTCCTGGGCATCTGACAGGCACACTATTCCTGGGCATCTGACTGGCATAATTTTCTTGGGCTCTGACTGGCATAATATTCCTGGGCATCTGACTGGCATAATATTCCTGGGCTCTTACTGGCACACTATTCCTGGGCATCTTAATGGCATAATATTCCTGGGCATCTGAATGGCATAATATTCCTGGGCATCTGACTGGCACACTATTCCTGGGCATCTGAATGGCATAATATTCCTGGGCATCTGAATGGCATAATATTCCTGGGCATCTGACAGGCACACTATTCCTGGGCTCTGACTGGCATAATATTCCTGGGCATCTGACTGGCATAATATTCCTGGGCATCTGACTGGCATAATATTCCTGGGAATCTAACTGGCATAATATTCCTGGGCTCTGACTGGCATAATATTCCTGGGCATCTGACAGGCACACTAATCCTGGGCATCTGACTGGCACACTATTCCTGGGCATCTGACTGGCACACTATTCCTGGGCATCTGAATGGCATAATATTCCTGGGCATCTGAATGGCATAATATTCCTGGGCATCTGACAGGCACACTATTCCTGAGCATCTGACAGGCACACTATTCCTGAGCATCTGACTGGCATAATATTCCTGGGCATCTGACTGGCACACTATTCGTGGGCATCTGACTGGCACACTATTCCTGGGCATCTGAATGGCATAATATTCCTGGGCATCTGAATGGCATAATATTCCTAGGCATCTGACTGGCACACTATTCCTGGGTATCTGACTGGCACACTATTCCTGGGCATCTGACTGGCATAATTTTCTTGGGCTCTGACTGGCATAATATTCCTGGGCATCTGACTGGCATAATATTCCTGGGCTCTTACTGGCACACTATTCCTGGGCATCTTAATGGCATAATATTCCTGGGCATCTGAATGGCATAATATTCCTGGGCATCTGACTGGCACACTATTCCTGGGCATCTGAATGGCATAATATTCCTGGGCATCTGAATGGCATAATATTCCTGGGCATCTGACAGGCACACTATTCCTGGGCTCTGACTGGCATAATATTCCTGGGCATCTGACTGGCATAATATTCCTGGGCATCTGACTGGCATAATATTCCTGGGAATCTAACTGGCATAATATTCCTGGGCTCTGACTGGCATAATATTCCTGGGCATCTGACTGGCACAATATTACTGGGCTCTGACTGGCATAATATTACTGGGCTCTGAATGGCATAATATTACTGGACTCTGACTGGCATAATATCCCTGGGCATCTGACTGGCACACTATTCCCATTGAAATACTGGTAAGTTTGCTGATTTAACTTTACTTCATTTTAAATATTGTATTTGTTCCCGTTTTGTTTCTTCACTTCAAAATAAGATATATGCAGTGTGCATAGGAATTTGTTCATAGTTTTTGTTTTTACTATAGTCCGGCCCTCCAACGGTCTGAGGGACAGTGAACTGGCCCCCTGTTTAAAAAGTTTGAGGACCCCTGCTTCATTAAAATGAAAACCCCATAGTGCTCTTGATTGTAACCTAATTTGAACAAAGATGCCACCTACCAGGGACCTCCATGGCAGGTACTGCAGAGGGCCCCAATTGTATATACACCATGAGAGGGAGATAGAAAAAAACAAATCCCCTTCTACTGAACATTAAACAGCACAATAAAAGCAGATCGAGGATGCACTGCCAAAAAAATATGTGGGTCCAGTAATGGGGCTGTTATAGTCCAATCTCATGGGTAAATGGAAAAAAGAAATATGGTTTTGTTGAAGTGTGCATCTTTGATTAACAGTTGATTGAATGGGGACACGTAGCTATGTCTTCATAGGGATCAGTGCCTGTAAAAAGCATTTATGTTGAAAATCTAGTTGAAGAGATTGACTAAGGTCTAGTGAGCCATCGAGACATCTAAGAGGTGGTCTTGTTAGTGGTTGGTTCCAGGAGAATCAAAATAGAGAAACATTATGGAATATGTACATATATGTGGAAGGTTCCAATTATGCGTATTGGGTACCCGAGGTTGAACCTTAAGGTGTTGCTCAGTTCTTGAAGAGACCATGCCTCCCGTCTTGAGGGTGCAAGCTCTAATCATCCTCCTTGCTACCTCCTGAGGCCCATAATGTTGAAGGAATGAAAAGGGGAACATTCCAGTTCAAGGAACCTTGTGCTGTAGATAATATGAGGGGTAGTGAAAGACTAGTGTGAAACATCCACATTTTTTATTCTTGTTAAATGAGATAGGCCCGGGAATGCTTGCAATTATAATTTTTTAAAGGCCTATGCATTTAGCTAGCAGAGTGGTTCTGTCGGCCATGCTTCTAGATTGTATGATGGTGTTCCGAGAGGAATGCCTAAGTTCTGTAGGGACCTTGTTAACTGTGAAAATGTCCTCTACATATGAGGATTTAGGTTGCCTACAAGGGATAAAGTGTGCTAGCAAGCATTGAACGAAATGTGGAAGGCGCTGCACCTCTATTTCCTCTTTGATGCTGCTGAGACTTATTTTCCCATTCTTCAGTTTTGAAAAGGATATAATCCTGATGTTTATCCAACATACTGCTAAGTTTTTCCAACACCTCAAGTTAGATGTGAATATGAGCATTATTGTTTTCCAAGTTAGTTACTTTTGATTCTATGTCCTGTACACTGGCCCAGATCTCAGCCATGAGCAGTTGGGAGACCCCACTTGTTAATGGTGAGTCCTCTGTTCTTATGAGCTAAGTGGGGTAATAGATGTGCTGTCTATATTGAGGACATACCATAATTGTAGCCTTCCAAAAGTCTGTTTCATAACCCAGTGGCACACGGCAGCCATGGAGGCTGCACAAGTGGTGTACCAATGTTTTGCAACACTGACTGGTGTTTAGGCTTCTTTGAGCTCTTCCCCATGTCTTAAGGACCCTTCACCTTTAGGTCAGATATCAGACTTTGCCCCAAATAGGGTAAATAGAGGTCCTTTATCCCACATTAAAGTCCAGGATACTGTTTTAAGGTTGCATGCCAGGTGTTGACATTAGATTTCAATAGTGGCTTCTGATGTTTTCAAGATTTTCCAGGTACTGTGGGACAAAGAAACAAAGAGAGAGAAAAATATACTGTAATAGCAGGCACTCCACAGTGCCACTTCTATATACAATAAATATATTTATGCCACTTAGTCTACCATTTATATAAGTCCTGTCTTGCCCCCCAGGGCCGCCACCAGGGGGGATGGATCATACACCCATCCCAGGCCTGGCGATACACCTGTTCTGGGCCTGGCGATAAACCCGTCCTGGGACTGGCAGGCCCTGACCCTATAACAAAATAATAATTAAAAAAAAACATGTGCAAATGGGGCAGCTGCCCAGGGCCCATTCATTCCTGGGCGCCCAAAGCAGCTGCTACCAGAAAAATGGTAGGCTGACTTCCGTGGGACCGACGCAGGCTTTTAGAACATGGCCACGGTGGCCACTTTAAGAAATCAGCCGCCGGGGCCACTATAAGAAACTATGCTCTGCCCTCCAACTTCCCCCGAGATTGTCTAAGGGTAAGATGTAGGTGACATCCGACGCTCAGGAAAAACCGAATAACGGTGTCCTGCCTCTGCAGTTATACGAGGCAGACACCGTTCCCTGCAACATTTTTGTTTTAAAAGAAATCTGTGTGTATATGTGAGTGTGAATGTGTAACATTTTGTCTGTAAGTGTGATTGTATGTGTGACTGTATAAGTGTAAGTGTGACTGTGTGTAAGTGTGACTGTATGTAAGTGACTGTTTAAGTGTAAGTGTGACTGTGTGTAAGTGTGACTGTGGATAAGTGTGACTGTACAAGTGTTAGTGTTACTGTATGTAAGTGACTGTATGTAATTGATTGTATACGTGTAAGTGTATCTGTATGTAAGTGTAACTGTGTGTAAGTGTGACTGTGTGTTAGTGTGTACTGGGGAGGGGGATTGTGGGCTATTAATGGACAAATAATGAGTGGGCTATTAATGGACAAATTATCAGTTGCTATTATTGGGCAAATTATCAGTGGCTATTATTGGACAAATTATCAGTGGCTATTAATGGACAAATTATGAGTGGCATATTAATGGACAAATTATGAGTGGCATATTAATGGACAAACTATCAGTGGCATATTAATGGACAAATTATCAGTGGGTTATTCATTAGCAGATTATCAGTGGGCTATTTAAGGATAAACTACCGTATTTATCGGCTTATAACACGCACTTTTTCTCCCTGAAAATAGGGAGCAAATGATGGGTGCGTGTTATACGCCGATCGGTGGCTGGGGAAAAAAAAAAATCTAAAACTTACCTCCTTCCTGCTGTCCCCCGGTGCTCTGAAGGTGCGTGGCTGTGAGGGAAGCGTTGTGAGCTCCCCTCCAGCCGCGCGGTCAATAAAGTGTGTTTTTTTTAAACAAACTTTATTGTTCCGCGCGGCTGGAGGGAAGCTCACAACGCTTCCCTCACAGCCACGCACTTTCAAAGCACAGGGAGACGGAGCAGGAACAAGGTAAGTACTGGGGTCTGGGGAAGGGGGGGAGGAGGGTGGCATACTAAGGGGCAATATCCTTGCATATTACATGGCATATTGGGGGCAATATCCTGGCATATTGGGGGAAATATCCTGGCATATTAAAATGGCATATTGGGGGCAATATCCTGGCATATTAAAATGGCATATTGGGGGCAATATCCTGGCATATTAAATGGCATATTGGGGGCAATATCCTGGCATATTGGGGGAAATATCATGGCATATTAAATTGCATATTGGGGGCAATATCCTGGCATATTAAAATGGCATATTGGGGGCAATATCCTGGCATATTAAAATGGCATATTGGTTCAATATCCTGGCATATTAAATGGCATATTGGGGGCAATATCCTGGCATATTGGGGGTAATATCATGGCATATTAAATGGCATATTGGGGGCAATATCCTGGCATATCAAAATGGCAAATTGGGGGCAATATCCTGTCATATTGGGGGCAATATCATGGCATATTAAATGGCATATTGGGGGCAATATCCTGGCATATTAAAATGGCATATTGGGGGCAATATCCTGGCATATTAAAATGGTATATTGGGGCAATATCCTGGCATATTAAATGGCATATTGGGCTTCAAAGTTCTTTATTTGAAATTTAAGTTTTTTTTCCTGAAATTTCCTTCTTAAAATGAGGTGCGTGTTATACGCCGGCGCGTGTTATACGCCGGCGCGTGTTATACGCCGATAAATACGGTATATAAGGGGGGGCCCAGAATTTTTTTCAGTAAGGAGCCCTGAAATTTCTGATGCCATCCCAGAATTACCCCTCTTACCTAGGCAAGTCAGGGATAATTGTGGGGGTATGTAGGGATAATTTAATTTAATTTAAAGGGATGGGAGCCATTTTGCAGTCTCAGACCCCCTCAATAATAATAATGGGGACTGGAAGCAATTTGGCAGATTCCCAGTCTTGTTAATAATAATGGAAGGAGAGAGCTGGGAGCCATTTAGCAAGTTCCCAGTCATAGTAATAATAGCGATGGAGCAATGGCTACTTGCCCTGGTCCCCCAAATTTATAATCAGTGAGAGAACCATATGCAGCTCCTGGCTCTGTTATTTTTTATAAGTGGGCAGGGCTACTTGCCCTGGCCTCTTATATTTGTTATGGGGTCCATTTGGGGAGCCCCTGGGACCAGTTTTCATGGGGTATTTTGTAAGATTCTTTCTTATGCAACTTGCCACTTGTAAAGAAGGTGTGTAGTGGATGGAGGATTGGATGTCAAAGTCCATCTCATCTGCCATTCAAATTCAAACTCCCTTTGGTTTTTAGTGAATAGCAATGAATTGTTTTTCACTGAACGGAGCTCCAGATTGGAGATCAAGATGGATTTTGGGGAAGTGGGAAGAGAGGGAGGTTGAGTTCGTTTCAGTAAATAGCATGAGGAGTTTGACATCCTCACAAGTCTTGAATTTTTTTGAATCCCTCTGACTTTCAATAAAACACAGGAGTGTAAGGGCAAGAGCAGAAATAATCTGTACTGGGGTTGGAGGCACTGATCCTGTTCCCGAATGATATTGATGTACTGGTAACAAAATCCACAGGACCAGAAAATAACCCTCAATGCTGTGGGAAAAGACAGTTGGGATGGCAAACATATTGGTTTTATCTGGAAACTGTTGAGGAACACATATTAGGTTTATAACTTCACACACCATCCCCAGAATGTACATGTAGAAAAAAACCACAAGAATAAAATTTCCTAATAAAAAACAGGGCTGACATCACATTTCTAAAGATGATACAAAATCAACTCACCAACTTTAAACAAACCCCACCACCATCAGTTAAGTGCTCTGAGTGCAGTTTTTTTTCTTGCAACTCTCTTTATTATCAAATAATAAGTAATTATTTTTAAAGACATGAATCATAAAAGTGATCTAGCCTTTGATTAATACAGTCTCTGAGAGTATATATCCTATTTTGCAAATAATATTTATTTGTTCAATGTTCTTTATTAATAAAACAAATGTTGTTAGACAACTTGTGAAGTATCAAGTTACACAATACAGATCTTTATTTTAATTTGTTTCTCGAAGCAGACTATAAATCTAACTCTTTGAACTTGTTTTGGTCTTGGTTCAGGGAATTTTGAAGCTTTGCATGGACTCACAGCATGGAACTGCACACTCCAAGGCCGAGACAAAACAACGGGTGGCATGAGATCGAAAAGAGAAAAAGAAAATCTTTTGTATTGCAAAGTTGCAAGGCATTTGAATTACATTCTAGTGAGGAATAAAACCAACTGACTTATATTTTTTTTATTTTTACAGCGAATATTCTTGGACACTCAACACAAAGACATAGGTCATAGTTCCTCTCTCAAGAGCATTGATAAGAGATGTGCTTAAGTTGTGCTCATAACAAAGGAACTATGCATACTATTTATATTGTACAGTTGAAAGGAAACAAATTCAAAGGTGCTGATTGTAAATGTTCTACAAATATCTTATATATAGTTTATTTGCCTGCTTTATTTGCCTATTTTAAAGCTGATATTCAGTGTGGGTTTTATATGATATTTCTAGGGTAGATAAACCGTGACAGAGAAAAAGTTCAGGCCTAACGAAGTCTTGGGTCTCAAAATGCCAACAGTTAAAATTAAAATTAAAGATGGTGAGTGAAAAAGATTACTTACATACTGTATTCCATCATGGTCTGCATACATTTATGTGAGCATCAAAGGAAACAGACCATACCATATGATATTCCATACAGCCAAACATATCCAGAGCCAAGCTAGTAATAAAACTATCAAAAACATTGACCTATATGATTGATAAAAAGTGGTTAATCTATGGCGATTAATCTTTGTCATGCCCGCATCACAGCACCATTTCTCCAAAAGCATTAACACCCTCATTTTACCATGCCATCAGATTCCTTACTCCCTCTCATGTGCGTAAAAGACAGGTAGGATTATTATCTACCTGTACACAGTCTTGGACCTTGTTGAGTTCCTCTAATATGGCAACCATGCCCATCCAACACTGTCCAACTGCAATCAGCCTTGTATTTTGTAAAAGATTCTATAGGGTGCAGGAAAAATGTTGTCTCTTTGTTAATACTGGTCAAATGTATAATGTACACAAAAACGGATGCAAAACAAGTTACAAACATTTATTGCAAATTGTTGTATGTGATGGTGAGCATGTAAGTGTGATAGGGAACCAGTTACAAGATTATGTCATAATCTAAAACATCGACACTACAGACATCAGGGTGATCGACTCAGCTGTTACTGGTCACTCTTGATAGCTGGGGTAGAGTGCATACAATATTATATCCTTAAGTAGTTACAAACGTTAAAACACAAGAGAGAAAGAAATTACCAAAAGGTATTTGAGAATTATCTTAGATGTTACATGAACAAGAACAGCAAAAAAATTGACCATTTTATTGGGTTAATTTTGAATGATCAGTCAGTTATGTGTTAAAATGTAACATTTCAATGGGATTTATTCTCATAACTAACTCCTTTTTTTAATTGTCTGAATAATCACTGGTTCTGTGATAGTCAAATAAATAAATGTCTGAATTTTCATCAAACCTGTGAGTATAGAAGATTTTTGTAACATACGTCAGTGTGTGTAAAATGAATATTTAATTACTGAAGCCATATGGGAAACTTTCAAAGGAAACTATATCTTTATTGTGCCTTTTGACACAGTGGAAATCTGCCATTTCTCATTGCCTTCTGAGAATCTCTATCTTAGAGTCTCTTGTTTTATATCCCAGTGAATAAACCTCGAGAACAACCCAACTGATTGATCTATGTTAGCTGTATAAAGCCACAAAACCTGCCATATGGCATACAATCCGCACCTTACCCTTGTAATAACTATTATGAGTTATTAATTCATTAGTGGCTTTTTTCTCCACTGACCTTTTGAAACTTGTTTATCTTCTTGATAAATGTAATGGTGGTGATGATTGAAAATAAAATTAGCAGTTAAAAAAACAGTATGCTCAAATCCAACATGTATTTCTGCTTGGCAAGTATTAGGGATAACCTGAGGTGAAACATCCCCCTAGTTAATTAGTATAGTATCTTTATTTCTATTTTTAGAATAGCTGCCTCTTTGTAATAGTGTTGCATACATTTATTTTAAAGAAAACCATTCTATAAAATGAATTTGTTAATTATGAGTGTTTATTTTAATGTCTAGCGATATCTGGAAATATGAAGTTTATTTATTAATTATGGACATTATTGAAAGTAACCTATAATTTAACCATAAGGTATCCACAGAATAGATTTATGTAAAAAATGCAGGTAAGTTTTAATACTTTCACTGAAAAGAAGTATAAAGAGGGTTATATTTGTAATGGAGGCATTCAGAAATTACACTAAAGTATAAGAAACAATGGGGTTGAATTATGTCTTGAATTCATGATATGAATTATTATATCTGCCCACTCAGCATGTCTTATGGATTTTTCAACACACTTGGACCATTACAGAAAGAGAATATCCATGAAATATATGAGAGTAGTCACCCACAGAAGGCATTCAAGACCGAGAATACGATGCACCCAGATGTATGTTCCCACAGAGCAGATTAAGTTCTTGGTCATTCTCAGCCTTCTCTATTCGACCAGTGGGTGTTATGGGCATAAACCATAGCGGATCCGACTGCTGGACTCTAAAAGCCTGAATAAACATCATCATAATGATAAATAGATCATTAGATAGATGATAGATAGATAGATAGATAGATAGATAGATAGATCAGGTAGGTATGCCTCAGTCTAGCCATAGAGAGATAGATTTACAAAATGTAAATCTATCAAATGTAAATGTTTATGTACACACATAAACATGCAATTACATGCAACATTGTTTATTTAATAATTTTACAATGCTTCTAAAAAAAAACGTTCCACTAATGATATAAAATCAATAAATTTACTTTCTCACTGACCATGTATATTATTTACTTTTTTTTATATTCTCATAGCTTGTTGATTGTTCATAAAACATAGAAAACAGTGTAGTAATGTGAGACAAAAAAGAACATAACACTGGAGAAACAGAATCTTAGATGCTATAATGTCTTCTAGTAAGGAAAAATATGGGATGAAAACAATGTGCCACCAGTATTCAAATAAATACATGATTGTGAGAAACAATCAAATGAAAATGAACATATATGGATTATTTGAGACCCAGGCTTTACTTGTAATGTGGGGCAAAGTCCTCCCATTATGGAGTTGTTTGGAAAAATACTTTGAAAGGAGGCAGACTTTATAAATTCTTCCCAAGAAAGCCAAAAGAGTTTGTGTATCCTTTATCTCTGGAGGATTGGATAAGGTTGGCCATACGTCTTATGAATTCCACTGTATGAAACCAGGTCAGAAGAAATGGAGGATCAGTGTCTTTCAAAATAAAGATATCGGGGACTTTTTAGCATTTAAAAAAATATGGAGAGATTGTGTATTGGTCAAAATCAAGTGAGTAGTGTAGTGGAGCAGGATAAATGGCTTCTGAATTAAATAACATTACTTTTATTTAATCCATTAAAATGCCAAAATCGGTATCAAAACAGCAAGTGCAAAAAAGGCAAGATGCTCACCCGCCTATTTTAGTGGAGCATGGCTGCCTCAGGTTTGGGTAAAAAGTCCTGGTCATCCAGGCCTTGGATAGCCAAGGTAATTCTAGTTCAGAATGGCATGATTAAATTACAACCTCACCATATGTGGTCATAATCTTCTCTGTCAGCCGGGAACTTCTAGCACGCATCATAAGTGTGAAGGAAAAATCTGTATATCTTGACTGACATGTGTACCGTGTGATTGTGTACCATCTTGAAAAATGTTTGAAGGCAGATTCATGTATCTTCCTGTTCACAGAATATGTATGCACTAAAAGTGAAACAATATAAAAGTAATTGAACATTCAACAAAGTGAGATTTAAGTCCCTTTCCTAAAGCCTGAGGTAATATGGTACAGTAGGCACCTGGTCAGTTCTAAAAGTTTATAGATTTTTCAAATTCAGATACATCACTGGGGAGAAAGTTACGGATATATATTTTGATTTGGTGATAGGGCTTCAATGCAATATGATTTTTATTAAAAAACTAAACCAAATCCAATTCACTCAAGCCCCTGCCCCCATCAATAAGCAAATAAATGTGATATAAAGAAAAATGTTATTATAATATGAAGAAAGTTATGAGAAACAAGGGCTGAGTCAATGATGGAAGCAGATCCAAACAAATATCTGCTAGAGACTTGACAATTTGATAGACTTATCTAGTTTGAATGGCCCTAATCAACCAGATAACTTAACAGAGGCCTGTGTGTCACAAGCACCACTCAAAAACATGCCAATAGTGACGTACAACTGAATATTTAATTGCTAACTTGACAGATGGATAATACAGCAGAATATGTAGAAGATAGAAGTTGTAATGTCTAAACAAGTGGTGAAAGAACAACAATCGATACAACTGGATGGCATACACCCTTTAAGGGTCCTCAAGAGGAGGCGCAATCTGATTCATGTTGATATTAGAAAAGTTGGGAGGTCCACGGGGTTATGCATGGTGAACAGTGTATTTCCTAACTTTGCTGTTATGGCAAAAGGGGGGTTTCTGCATTAATTAATTAGTGGTGACTGGCTTGTCTGTGTGGTAGTCTTGCAGATTGTTGTCAAATCTTTAAAAATGGCAACTATGTTTCCCAATCATTTGAGGGGCTCCATGTTCCTGTAATTCCTCAGTATTTCCTCTTTTTCACAAAAGTTATATAGGCAGCAAAGTTGTGTCGTGTTAATGCATCTGATGGGTTTCAATGCCCCATGACTTCAGGCGAGTTTTCTAGTTGTTTGAGGATCTGATTACAAATAATTTTCAGAGTGTCCTTTAAGTTAACTGGTTCAGTCTGTATACTGTGTACCCTCAGATTACACTGCTTGTCACGATTGTCAAGATCCTAAATCTGGTGGGAAATCTGGAAAATGATAACTGATTACTTGCTCCTGCATTGTGGAGTCCATGCAGTCAGTAGAAGAGCTCTATCTTCATGTTTTCTTCTTTCAGAGTTTCACCAACCTGTCTGAGGTCTTTCTTAATGTAAAATAATTTTTAGTGGAGAACCTCGTTGGCCTTTTCTATAATGCTTGCCTTGTCTTCTTTAGTTGGCAGATGTTTCAGAAAACCAGTCCTCAGGGACAGGTTTTTCAGTGGTTAGTGTGTCTGGTGAGCATGAACCTGATGGGTTTTCCGTATTCACAGATTGGAAGTAGTGAGACAGGTAGGGATGGAGGTGGCTAGGAGCGTGAGACTCAGATGTCCATTTTGCTTGCACCAAAGCATGGTCATCTGAGTATGTTACCTCCTTAAGCTTTGTGTATACACTTAAAATGTTAAGACTGAAATTTAGATATTAGAAATATTTAAATAATATTATATATTTCCACTGTGTTTTCATACATTTATTTTGATAATTATTAGCTCAATTTTCTACTTCTTTTCTTCATAGAATGTTTTTTTTTTTTTTTAAATAAATAAGAGTTTTATATATTTTTTAACTGCTCTTGTACATTTTAGATTCTGGATAAAAGTAATCAGATAAGGACAGAACAGGGTAGATTATAACAGATCAAGAGACTCTTCTAACTATGCAGGTGTGACAGCAAATATACAATTATAAACCCAGCTGACTCTCCTACCTTTACAGTACATTGTACTACACTGCAATTATAACAATGTGATGCAGTGCACTAGGCTTCAACAAGTTCCAAGTACCTTATTCCTCCACCTTCTATATATCTCATACGTGTATTCCTTTTTAGAATTGAAGATATATTCTTATCTTTGTAAAACAAAAGTTGTTTGAAGACTTTGTCTCATTGAAACTAGGTCTGATACTTGTACAGAATAGTGTGTCATTGCTGTATCTCTCCTGATTTGTTACTGAGGAAAGTACAGAGTTGAGATGTGATTTCCTATTATCTTTTTGTCTATATATATATATATATATATATATATATATATATATATATATATATAGTGGCATATGCATTTTTCAATGTATCACAAAGTACTGTGACTATGTAATTTATATAATATGAAATTGCTCTGAGGGTAGTGTTTAGATACAAATTATCTGAAACAAAATGAATGCTGTATATGGCATAACAAAATACACTTATCATAAACTATATCTAAATGAGGTGGAAAAAAATAATGGAAATATCTCATGAAAAAGATCATTTCTACACAAGTGTGAAGGTGAGTCATATTCAGTATATTTCTTATTAGTAGTACATATGGTGTCAGAAGATGTCTGGAAACTAGCACTTTATTATGTGAGTTTCCCCAGAAACATGAGGCAACTAACATAGATCCAACAAGGCCAAATATTCAATGTCTTAATTGTCGCAAAAACAACATCATTAGTTATGCTGTCAATATGTATTAACGTTTTTGAAATCATTTTATGGGATACAGAAGGGATGACGGGGAGGGTTATAAGATTGTTATATCTGTCTATATATATAATAACACCCACAATGATCAAGTGCAGGAATTAAATGTTCTGATTAATTTATGTATGTTTAATTGAAATATGGTGTCCTTGAAAAGTACCCCTATTCCAGAGATTGTGCTCATGTTGCATTTGAAGGATAGCAGTGAAAATATGGAAGAACCTAGAATGATACTGCCAGGGAGACTGTGTGTTAATTCAAGTATGGCAGAAGTCAGGCGTCAAAATAACTCTACTATTTGTACTCATATACTCACATGCTAATCTGCAAACGTCCTTCCATTAGTCACCAGTAAATAACATTATGGCAGACAATAAGAGTGTAAAAAAAAAGGCAATTAGCCTTTATACCCAATGTGTATATGGATGACAATATGGCTGTGTCATTACTTGAGTAATCCAGAACTGGGATAAAAATGACATATGTGGTCTGCCATCATGCCTCAATTAAACTACTTTTACAATGTCACAAAATCACGGCACTAAAATAGATATGTGACATTTTATATTTTACCAAATAAAAAAAAATCTCAGAAAATTCAAAGCACACATACTTAAATATATATATCTATATATATATATATATATATATGTATTTTTTTTTTTTGTATATATGTGTATTCACCTGCGGAAAGGAAAAAGTTAATTACAACTGCTGAAACAGTGTTCCCTGCAGTCAATACATGAAAAATAAATGAAGGTGGTGTATAATATCCAGCACACATCAGGAGCTTATTCATGTAAATATCATCCATGGGGTGAATTTGGAAAATCAGAAAATTGTATTTGGTCACATTAACAAAACATTGATATACAGAAAAGCAAGTCTAAAACAAACTTTCCTTTATACCATTTTTGTGACCAAAAAAAGCTTTCATACCTTTAAAATTCCCCCATTGAATAATATTTGCATGAATGACCTCTTTATATGCATTGGTTGTAATGCATCACCTTTGTTTATTTTTCCCCATGAAACATAACTCTCATTTGTTTCTATTAATGAATGAAGGACTTTACTGAGATATAAATTCCAAAATATCAATACATTACATTAATATAAATTTGACCTTGCTCGACTTCACAGGGTCATCTGTACATACAGGAAATGAAATGAGCAAATTTGATCCCTTCTAATATCACACAGGTATACATAATCTACAGCTTGAAAAAAAGTCTAATGAATAAAATTATCATTATATTGCTGAGTGAAGTAAATAAAACTGGTAAACAGTAGTCATATGATACTTTACACTAACCATGTAATAGAAAATAAAACACAGAAATTGCAGCATATCACACTTTCAAAAATGTTCTTATTGTAAAGAGCATAGTTATGAATGATTTGATCACTGTCATCACATAACCTGTAATCACCGTGTTAGCCATAAAACTAGAAGGCAGGGACAAGATTAGTAGCTATACTAAAATGACCAAAGACTATTTTTAGGTTAAGAATGACCTGCTTATTAAAGAACCAGAATGTTCTGACTGATTTTATTGTCCTAATACAGTGATGCTGTTTTCCATGGGCCCTGACAGAAACCTGACTTTATATGCATCATTAAACCAGGATTTATAGACAGTGACTAAAAGACTAAGGAACTAGTTAATGTATTTTTTTTAAAATCCAATTCAAATATTTTACAGTAGAATTTCTGTAAGTCTAGCTGTAAATAACAGAAAACTATTCTATAGGTATCAGTGATGTCTGATGCTGTAGTAACAATTTAAACATATTGCACATTAACCACCTTACTGCAATGAGGGAGTAAAAATTACATCTGCTCATAATAACAATATACTGCTGTAACAAATTGCTTAAAGAATGTTGCTTACATTTTCCCATTCCTTGAGTACTCACTTGTGACCTCTCATCTTGACTACTGTAAAACTCTCCTGATTTGGTTCATCTTTTCCTCCTGCAATTTATTCAAAATCTGGCTGCCAGGCTCATCTTTCTCACTTGTCCCACGTTGGCTGCTCCAATATGTAAAGTTACTACTGACTTCCTGTCTGCTCTGGCATAACATTTAAAATTCTAATGTTAAACTACAAAGTCAATATACTTATTTTTGCAATATATATATTTTATTATTCAAGAGCAGGGGGCAATGGATGAGCAATCCCCAAAAAAGTTCTCAAGCTTGGTATGTAAAAGCGGCAGATAACACCTGCTGCTAGGGATAAAAACACAGACACCAAAGCTGCGTGAATATGGAAAAAAAGAGAAAAAATGATCTCCAGCGCACGGTGTAAGTAGACACAATAAATGTAAAACCAATGGGCTAGAAATCAATTGAAAATAAGTGAAAATATTTTACCATTGGGAAAGTGAATAATACTGTTGTATTGGATGGTGAAGATTAGTAAATGCTCTATCTAAATTAATACCAGATATGGTATCAATTGGTGTCTGTTTAACACTTTACAGTTTGGTTCCCACGGTTACACATAACAATAGAAACCAAATGAGCGTTAACTCAACAACAAATTTTAAATGGAAATAATATAAACATACAACGATTATATTATTCCATAAGGTATTATTAGAGAGTTATATTCAATAACCAAATATCAGAATATCCACACACTTGAATAGGTTAAAGCATTACAAAATGTAATGATAACTCTACAACAATATCTACTATAGGTTATACAAATAAACGATGCTAAAATAATCTATTAATATAAACAAGAATAGTTAACTCTATTCAAGTAAAAGAAAGTAAAGTAAAATATAATAAAAGCTGATACTTAGTCTTAACAGTTACGGTGACAATGTGCAAAGCCAGGAGAACTCTGTACAGATGGAAGGACTGGATTAGCAACTTCTTCTTAGGTGGTGACCCTTCAGGCTCCTCAGAGAGTTCTGCAAAATCTTTCCTGTGTATGTCTTTACATGCAGGCCCTTGTTGGTACAGCTTTTCCATAGAAACCCTGGTCAGGTGACCAGACTGTCAAACTGTCAGACTCCATGTTGTTTAAAGTCCAGCCTTGAACAATAGCCAGCAATAGCCTGAAAACACTGTTGCTTAGACCAGCAGCCACCTGTATATATCCCACACATATAAACCAATATATATATATATATATATATATATTGTGGCAAGGTCAGAGAGGCTTTCTATGTCAGTAATAGATTGGAGCGCTCTCTATTCCCAGCATGATGGGGTTAATTGGTGGGAGTCACTCCTTGACTATTAAAACCCAGGTGAATTTACTTTAACTGGGGTTTTAAAAGGTTAGCCTCTGAAGTCATGTCAGAGTCCAGAAGCTGGGAGAGAGAAGGCAGTTAAGCCTGAGACTCTGAGGAAAAAGGTATTGTGTGAAACCCATTTAAAGTACTGTGTTTACTTTTGTTTAAAACTGGGAACCGGATTAGCTGGCCAGTTGGATAGTTAGAAATACTGTTGTTTAGTAAGTCTCCAAGTTGGAGTAGGATTTATTTTCTTTTTGTTTCATTTTGTGGGAGAGCACAACATTGTATATCCTGTGGAAAACTGACAATAAACTGCAGTAATATTTTATCCCGACTGTTGCATTTGCCGTTTATGGTAAAGAGCCTGGCCATCCTGCCACAAGTGGTGTCAGAAGTGGGATAACCGTTTGAACCCTGTATTAACATGGAGGACGTGTTAAAGGCCTTGCTGCATGCTACCACAGTGCAACAGGAAGCTAATCGACTGTTAACTACTCAAATGGGGGCTGTGTTGCAGGCCCAGCAAGAGGACAGGACGGTCCTGAAGGAGATTGTGCAGCAACTTTCACAAACTTCCAGAGAGATGCAAGGCAGCGGTTCAAAGCCGATACGTGCAAATCAGTATCTGCAAAAGATGACGCCGCAAGATGATGTGGAAGCATATCTCATTGCTTTTGAGCGAACTGCTAGCAGAGAGCAATGGCCTCCTGCTCAGTGGGCTGGTATAGTTGCACCTTTTCTGCTTGGTGATGCTCAGAAAGCTTACTTTGACCTAGAGGAAGAGGCGGCTGCAAGCTATGATGTTCTTAAAGCAGAGATTCTTGCAAGGACTGGCGTGACTCCAGTGATCCGGGCCCAAAAGTTCTACAATTGGAAATACCAAGAACAGAAGGCACCCAGGTCACAGATGTTTGACTTGATTGATCTGGCAAGGAGATGGTTAAAACCGGAGAGTTCAACACCTGCACAAATAATTGAGACATTAGTTTTGGATCGGTTCTTGCGAGGATTACCCCAAGGTCTGCGACAGTGGGCAGGACAGGGTAGCCCTACCACTTATGATTCAATGGTGGCACTGGTTGAAAGATATACAGCAGTGAGAGAGTTAAAATCTACAGCACCCCATGCAGTACAACAGAATCAAGGACTGATTCCAGATTCAAAGCCCTTGACCTATGGCACAATTCAAAGGCCTTTGAAACAGACCAGGAGAACCCCAGTTACCTGCTTTGAGTGTGGGGAACAAGGACACATAAAGGCTGTGTGTCCACATTTGCAAGAACCTATGGAATGTGGATATAATTCTGTAAATAAGGACTTTTGTGGACTGATCTGTTTGGTGGGGAAACGTACTGACACATGCATATATGATAAAACTGTTTTGCTAAATGGGAAGGCAACCGTGGCTCTGGTGGATACAGGTAGCGACATTACCCTAGTGACAAGCAGTTTGATTCAGCCTTCTCAATTGATCACGGAAAAGAAGGTTAAGGTACTTTGTGTGCATGGCTGTACTGTATCATACCCTACCACCTCTATAGAAATAGGCTATCTGGGCCAATCATACCCAGTATTGGCAGCAGTTGTGCCTACATTACCACATGCTCTTATTCTCGGGCGCAATTTCCCAGGCTTTGAAAGCCTTATTCAGACCCAGTGTGAATCCATAAGTGAGAGCCCTTTATGTGTTTTCCCATTTACACACCCTGACTTGTTTAATGATCAATGTAAAAGGCGCAAGTCAAGGCGTGAACGAAGGGAAGATAAGCATAGGGGAACTATGAATTTACAAATGGCTTTGATTAATGAAGCTAGGAGTGATGAAGGTGTGGTCTTACCTAGCCCAAGTACTAATTCCACACCTTCAACTGAAATATTGATTGAACCCCATGTCCAGACCCTACAACAGGGTAATGTTGAGGACTTGGGCAATGGTTCAAGTCAATTTGGAAGGGAACAAATTAATGACTTAACGTTGCAAAATGCCCATAACCAAGTTATAGAAGTGAATGGTACTATGGTTGATGGAAAATCCAGAGAGATGTATCCCCATTTCATTCTTAGAAATGACTTGCTTTATAGAGTGATCAAAGATGAGGGGCTAGAGGTTGAACAGCTTTTGGTACCCAGATCTTTCAGAAGGAAGGTGTTAGATCTGGCTCATTCTCACTTATTTGGGGGCCACCTGGGGGTTGAAAAAACTCCGGAAAGGATTCTAAGGAGATTTTTCTGGCCTGGGGTGTATGAAGAGGTCAAGAGGTACTGTACCTCATGCCCGGACTGCCAACTAGCAGCCCCAAAACCTCACTTAAAAGCACCCCTAATCCCGTTGCCTATAATTGAAACCCCTTTTGAGCGAATTGCTATGGATTTGGTGGGACCGTTGGAAAAGTCAGCTAAGGGTAATCAGTACATTCTGGTTGTGTTGGATTATGCCACACGATATCCAGAAGCTATCCCGCTTCGCAATACTGCTTCCAAAACCATAGCAAAGGAATTGCTCCAGGTATTTTCTCGGGTAGGGTTACCAAAAGAGATCTTGACTGACCAAGGTACCCCTTTTATGTCCCGACTAATGAAAGAGCTATGTCAATTATTGCAAATAAAAGCCTTGAGGACATCTGTGTACCATTCTCAAACTGATGGCTTAGTAGAAAGGTTCAATAGAACCCTAAAACACATGTTGCGCAAAGTTGTAGGACGAGATGGAAAAAATTGGGACACCCTCTTACCATACTTACTGTTTGCTATTCGGGAGGTTCCCCAATCTTCTGTAGGGTTTTCCCCTTTTGAGCTCCTTTATGGTAGACACCCAAGGGGTCTATTAGATATAGCAAAGGAAGAATGGGAAGAACAAACAGTCCCTGGACAGAACGTGATTCACTATGTGGATCAACTCAAAGAGCGCATTTCCCAAATTTCTCCAATAGTCAGGCAAAACCTGGAAGAAGCTCAAAGGAGCCAACAGGTTATCTACAACCGTCAGGCAGTAGTAAGGTCCTTTCAACCTGGGGACCGGGTGATGGTACTTGTCCCCACAGCTGAGAGCAAACTCCTGTCTCATTGGCAAGGCCCATACGAGGTTATTGAACAAGTAGGGCCAGTAAACTATAAAATTAGACAGCCTAATCGTAGGAAAGTTGAACAAGTTTACCATATAAACTTGTTAAAACCGTGGAAGGATAGGGAAAGCTGCATGATTGCTGTAGATGAATTCCCAATTGTTGATGTTCGTGTATGTGCTGATCTCACCCCTGAACAGCAGATGGAAGCCAAAGAAATGATATCCAGAAACCAAGATATATTTTCTAGCGTTCCTGGCAGAACCAGCGAAATCTGCCATGACATTGTCACAGAACCAGGAATTACAGTAAAATTAAAGCCCTATAGAATTCCTGAGGCAAAAAGGGGGGCAATACAAACGGAAGTAGAAAAAATGCTTGAGCTAGGAGTTATTGAGGAGTCACATAGCCAGTGGTCGAGCCCCATAGTTTTAGTACCTAAGCCTGATGGGTCCTTACGTTTTTGTAATGATTTTAGAAAACTTAATGAACACTCTAAATTTGATGCCTATCCTATGCCCCGAGTGGACGAGCTTATTGAGAAACTGGCACAGGCTAGGTTTCTAAGTGTTCTAGACCTAACAAAAGGATATTGGCAGATCCCGCTGACAAAATCAGCTAAAGAGAAAACTGCGTTTGTGACCCCTGAGGGTCTGTACCAGTATACGGTTTTACCATTTGGGCCTCATGGAGCCCCAGCAACCTTTCAGAGGTTGATGAACAAACTGCTAAGACCTCACTCCGGGTATGCTTCGGCATACTTAGATGATGTGGTCATCTATAGCCAAGACTGGGCCTCACATTTGGAAAAGGTAGAAGCAGTACTAAACAGCATAAGGAAAGCTGGTCTTACTGCTAATCCCTCCAAGTGTTCCATTGGTTATATGGAAGCCAAATATCTAGGCTATACTGTAGGGAGGGGGCTGGTAAAGCCACAAATGACTAAGGTTGAGGCAATTGAAAATTGGCCACGCCCTCTAAGAAAGAAACAGGTTAAAGCTTTCTTAGGATTAGTTGGCTATTACAGACGCTTCATTCCCCACTTTGCAACCCGAGCTGCCCCTCTCACTGATTTGATTAAAGCAAAGGTGCCAGATGCAGTAAAATGGAATGATGATGCGGAAAGGTCTTTTGTAGATTTGCGTACAGCTCTATGCATGCACCCTGTTTTGGTAGCCCCGGATTTTAAGAAGCATTTCTTTTTGCAAACCGATGCTTCCGATGTAGGCCTGGGCGCGGTACTGTCTCAGATGATTGGTGGTGAAGAACACCCAGTACTATTTCTAAGTCGCAAGTTGCTGCCAAGAGAGCAAAACTATGCGACAGTTGAAAAAGAGTGTCTAGCCATTAAATGGGCTACTGACACACTGAAGTATTATCTGTTGGGCAGATCTTTTACCCTTATCACTGACCATGCTCCACTGCGGTGGATGCAGGCCAATAAGGACAAGAATGCTAAGGTCACTCGATGGTTCCTCTCTTTGCAGCCATTTAAATTCTTTGTCAAGCACAGGGCTGGTCTCCTACATACCAATGCAGATGCCTTATCTAGAGTGCATAGTCTTTCGGCTATGGCCGCTTCACACACCTGTGTTAAGCTGGGGGGGAGGATATGTGGCAAGGTCAGAGAGGCTTTCTATGTCAGTAATAGATTGGAGCGCTCTCTATTCCCAGCATGATGGGGTTAATTGGTGGGAGTCACTCCTTGACTATTAAAACCCAGGTGAATTTACTTTAACTGGGGTTTTAAAAGGTTAGCCTCTGAAGTCATGTCAGAGTCCAGAAGCTGGGAGAGAGAAGGCAGTTAAGCCTGAGACTCTGAGGAAAAAGGTATTGTGTGAAACCCATTTAAAGTACTGTGTTTACTTTTGTTTAAAACTGGGAACCGGATTAGCTGGCCAGTTGGATAGTTAGAAATACTGTTGTTTAGTAAGTCTCCAAGTTGGAGTAGGATTTATTTTCTTTTTGTTTCATTTTGTGGGAGAGCACAACATTGTATATCCTGTGGAAAACTGACAATAAACTGCAGTAATATTTTATCCCGACTGTTGCATTTGCCGTTTATGGTAAAGAGCCTGGCCATCCTGCCACAATATATATATATATATATATATATATATAGCTATTTAAGTGATATCTCTGTATAAGATCAACAAACTAGCATAAATAAAATGCGTGCCTATGACAACTGTCTAAAAGAGAAATAATAAATAATAATTCAATAAATGAATACATAGAAATAGAGATGCTCACGATATATAAGAGATATATCAGAATAGTGCACTGTGAACCACCATATGTGAACATATCAGAAGTGATCTGAGAGTGAAAATACAAAAAAATTAATATATAAAAACAGTAAGTGGATATAAAAAAAAACAGTGAATATAATACAGCTCACTGCTCATAAAATCTGGGCTCATGTAGCAAATACAATCTGAAAAGAAGAAACTTACAGATCCTCTCAGCATCTCTGAGTTTAGGATAAGAGTCCCATGCACAAACTCTCCTCTGCAATCTCCGAGTCTATGCCCACTACTATGTATGCTGGTGAGATCCAGAAAACAACCCTTCACTACATTCCACTGTTTACTAAGAATACGTTTGATGGTCTGGGCAGATGTGTTGTATTCTGAGATAAATGCTACTCCAAAATGTTTGTGTTCACCTAATTTGTATTCTGTACAATGACAGACCAATCGAGTAACTCAATTCATTTTCAGCTTGTCTAATAGGTCCGGACCATAGTTCTTTTCTAAAAATTGATTTTATAAGACCTGTGTATGATCCTTAAAAACCTACAAATCAGTGCAGTTCTGGCCAGTTCTTCTAAATTGGCCCCTTGGAATATTCTTAAGACATGGGGGGTACAATGACAGACCAATCGAGTAACTCAATTCATTTTCAGCTTGTCTAATAGGTCCGGACCATAGTTCTTTTCTAAAAATTGATTTTATAAGACCTGTGTATGATCCTTAAAAACCTACAAATCAGTGCAGTTCTGGCCAATTCTTCTAAATTGGGCCCTTGGAATATTCTTAAGACATGGGGGGTGATGACAGCTCTTCATATCGATATAGTTATTACTATCAACCTTTTAAAAAAGGTTTTTGACTTCAAAATACCTTCCTTTACATAAAAATGTATATCTAAAAAGTCAATAGACTCGTTTCTGGAATTGAATGTGAAGGAAAAGCCCAAGTCATTGTCATTTAGATACATTTTAAAAAAAGCTCTAACTGGGATTCAGTACTCTTCCAAACAAAAAACACATCATCTACATATCTCTTCCATAGGACCAGTTTTCACCAAAGGGGTTGGAGTCTCCTACAAATGGTCACCCAAATACCCATGAAAATGTTGAACTAACTAGGTGCAAATTTGGCCCCCATGGGCGTTCCACATATCTGGAGGTAAAAATCCTTCGAAAAAAATAAGTAGTTGTAACTCAAGATGAAACCAATTGTTTGGAATCCATTTCTCCCTGATTGTTAAGCATTCATTCCATTGCACTAATACCTTGGGCATGGTACTACTGGATTAGTAGGAGAAAGAAAATCATATTCTTGGGCAGTTATGATATCACCGCTGCTACCCTTGTCCACATTACCCTATAGTATAGTGGAGAACTTAAAAGTGGGATTCAATAAATTATTTTTAGTACCAGAATTACCAACCTCTGTGGACTCAAGATCTTGTGTAATCAATTTATTGAATATATCCAAATTACTTCCTCAATCTTGGGAATGAAAGAGGATTTGCCCCTCAATGAAGTGTTAATGATCTTAGGGGTTCTACATGACCCCCCCCCCCCCACCACCTATTTCTTCATTGGAGGAAATTTATTTCCTGAAATGGAACTAATTTGTGAACTTTCACCTGAAAATAGTCTTTTTATGGCCAATCTGCAGAGAAATTTGTGTGCGTCAATAAACTGAATTTATTTGGAAGTTTGGTTGGTGCAAAGGTTAAACCCTTGCTTAAAACATTCTTTTAGGGTTCTGTGAGGGTAACTCCACTTAAATTAAAAATTCTGCTAGTCATTGGGATATTCTTTTTCTGATGTTTTTTGCCTCCTCTTCATCCCCTCTTTGTCCTTAATCCCACCTTTTTTCTGTTTGGGGCCTCTCCTCTTGTGTGGTCTGGACTTACATAAAAAAAATCCCCTAATTCTGATACTGTTTTGGTCTGTGATCTTATTATTCTAACTGGACTCCTCCATCTGGAGTTGTGATGGAAATCTTTTCTATTTCTTTCCTCTTTTTTTTTTGCTGGGGTCCTTCTATACCTCCCCTCAGGGCCTTCTCTGAGTCCACCATACCTATATTTACCTTCTCTTTCTTTTTCTAAATGTCTGGGGAAAGAGTGATCAAATCTCCCATTATTCTTCCTATGTCTGATTGTCTCTCCATGGGCGGTCTATCTCACTATCAACTATTCTACTGGTCTCAGGTGATTCTGACCTCACTCTATATTTTCTCTCCCATGATCTCTGTTGACCTCATTTATAATCCTCTGTGTCTCTTGAAATTTCTTTCTTTTTTATATTCAGAGTCTTTTCTTCAATCTCATCTAATGTTTTTTGGAGGTCCAAATCCATATTTTTAAAATCATTGAGTTCACTATATGGGAGTAATTTTTGTCTAATTCCCCTAAATCCTTCTTATGTTTGATAAGAATTTGATGAATTAATCCTATTTTATTATAGTTTATATTTATTTTATTCACTTGTGTGTTTGGGAATTGTCATTCTTATGTGTCTCCTGTCCCCACTCCCACTTGATTATAACAGGGCCGTCTTTAATATTGATTGGACCCTGGGCAAGCATTTTCTTGGGCCCCCTGGACCCTGCCCCCTCCCCTGCATGCAATCACTCCATCCATCACAATGTTACCCCCCCCCCCACACACACACACACAAAAACATAAAAATAAGCACACACACAATTGGACTTTTCTTGCAGTGAGTATTTTTATTGCATTGAATAAAATGTGTATATTACGTATATAATTGCAGTGTATAAACTGTATATTTCGATAAAAAATGTGTATATATGGCTGCAATATGTATACCATCTTACTATGCAACACTGCACTACAACTACTCATTACCCAAATGACAAAAATATACACAGATATTAGAGAGCACTTACATATGTTCATATTTATTTATAAATATCTATACACATCGCACTCTCTTTCACTAGTTGCATTTATACTTATATGGACTTCTTAATATTATATTCAACTATTTTCATATGTAATAAAAATGTTATTGAAGAGTTGCATTTCTTGTTTTTATTCCCTTTTTCTGCACCCACATTGCACCTAAAGGACTTAACACAGCCCCAAATAGTAGCCACAGCACTTGTCATGCACCTATATTGCACCCACAGCACTTGTCATGCACCTATATTGCACCAACAGCACATGGCTTGCACTCATATTGAATCCACACAACAGTGTAAATTTGCCCCACAGAACATGCCAAAGTTTCACTTTGTTCCACTGAACTGCCCATGCAGAAAAAAGCCACATTGTCACATTTTGCCATTCATATGCAGTATTATTTTGCCATTAACATGCCACAGACATTTTCCCGATCAATATGCCAGTATTATTGTGCCATTCAGATACCAGTAATATTGTACTATTAAGATGCCCCAGCCAATTTGCCCATCAAAATGCCAGTATTATTTTGCCATTAATATGCAGTATTATTTTGCCATTAATATGCCACAGACATTTTTCCCATCAATATGCCAATATTATTGTGCCATTCAGACACCAGTAATATTGTACTATTAAGATGCCCCAGCCAATTTGCCCTTTAAGATACCAGTATTATTGTACCGTTAAGATGCCATAATTGTTGTGCCATTCAGATGCCAGTAATATTGTGCCATTCAGATTACAGTAATATTGTGCCAGTCAGATGCCAGTAATATTGTGCCATTCAGATGCCAGAAATGTTGTGCCAGTCAGATACCAGGAATATTGTGCAAGTAAGATGCCAGTAATATTGTGCCATTCAGATGCCTGTAATATTGTGCCAGTAAGATGCCAGTTATATTGTACCATTCAGATACCAGGAATATTGTGCCAGTCAGAGCCCAGGAATACGGTGCCAGTCAGAGCCCAGTAATATTGTGCCAGTCAGAGCCCAGGAATATTATACCATTCAGATACCAGGAATTATTGTGCCAGTCAGAGCCCAGGAATACGGTGCCAGTCAGAGCCCAGTAATATTGTGCCAGTCAGAGCCCAGGAATATTGTGCCAGTCAGATACCAGGAATATTGTGCCAGTCAGAGCCCAGGAATATTGTGCCAGTCAGAGCCTAGTAATATTGTGCCAGTCAGAGCCCAGGAATATTGTGCCAGTCAGAGCCCAGGAATATTGTGCCAGTCAGATACTAGTAATATTGTGCCAGTCAGATACCAGTAATATTGTGCCAGTCAGAGACCAGTAATATTGTGCCAGTCAGAGCCCAGTAATATAGTGCCAGTCAGAGCCCAGTAATAGTGTGCCAGTCAGAGCCCAGGAATATTGTGCCAGTCAGAGCCCAGGAATATTGTGCCAGTCAGAGTCCAGTAATATTATGCCAGTCAGAGCCCAGTAATATTGTGCCAGTCAGATACCAGGAATATTGTGCCAGTCAGATACCAGTAATATTGTGCCAGTCAGAGCGCAGTAATATTGTGCCAGTCAGAGCCCAGTAATAGTGTGCCAATCAGATACCAGTAATATTGTGCCAGTCAGAGTCCAGTAATATTGTGCCAGTCAGAGCCCAGTAATATTGTGCCAGTCAGAGCCCAGTAATATTGTGCCAGTCAGATACCAGTGATATTGTGCCAGTCAGATACCAGTAATATTGTGCCAGTCATAGCCCAGTAATATTGTGCCAGTCAGAACCCAGGAATATTGTGCCAGTCAGATACCAGTAATATTGTGCCAGTCAGAACCCAGTAATATTGTGCCAGTCAGATGCCCAGTAATATTGTGCCAGTCAGATGCCTGTAATATTGTGCCATTCAGATGCCTGTAATATTGTGCCATTCAGATACCAGTAATAGTGTGCCAGTCAGAGCCAAGTAATAGTGTGCCAGTCACAGCCCAGTAATATTGTGCAAGTCAGATGCCTTTAATTCCCCCAATCCCCCCTCCCAGTACTTACCGAATGCTTCTTCTCCGTGTTCTCGGCTGGACGTCTCCTCCGTGCAGTCTTCCCTGCAGTCTTTTTTTTTTTCCCTGTCGCCGCATCCAGCAGCTGCCCCGTTTGCCCCGCGTTAAAGACGGCCCTGGATTATAAGCTTGCGAGAAGGGCTCTCTATGTATCAATATGTCTCTGTTTGTCTAACTTAGTATGTAGTTCCCATCTATGCTCTGTACTAAATGCTGCATAAATTGCTGGCGCAATATAAATAAATGTTCAGATATTCTCAGCTTTTCAAGTATATCCTGGGGAAGTTACTTTACTGAGCTTTATTATCTGTCTACATATAGATGCCAAACCCAGCAGTGAGTCTCCATCTACATAAGGTTCTCAATATGAACTAGTAGTTTTGTAAATGCATTTATATTGCTATATGTGAATAACCTGAAGAAAAGAGATGCTGCCCCCCCTTCAAAAAAAACCTGTATTTCAAGAAAAACTATTTAGCATGTTCAAGACCACATTACTAGCTACTTGAGCTGGTGCTTTTAGTGCGGGGCTTGTCCCCTAGATCGTGAACTGTGGTAAACTTATAGTTGAAGAAGATAGTGTTTTCAAAAATCAGGAAATAATAGCTGAGTTTAAAAAAACAAGTTCAAGTTTTTTTCCAACTACACTATTAATGTCTGTTCACTTGTCAGTTCAAAACAAATGATTTTTTTTAGGGAATAGTCCATAGTGTGATAAAATGCAGTTATTTAAAGAGACTGTATCAACTAAACATTGTTTTTACTGTGCATGTTGCCCATAAAAAAAGATTGAAAATTATCTAAACATTGTGTTCGCAAACTAGCAAGCACATGCCTAAATAAGAAGAAAAATGTGTTTTAACCCCACCCGACATAAGACGGACTAGGTCTGTTCTGTCTGGCAAACCGCTGCTGGCGTTAAATGAACAGTGTTTGAAACCTAAGTTTGCAAATGCCGCTCAGACAGTGATGTTGTAATGCCTTGAGGTCAAGGCATAAATGATCATCAAGATTCGGTACCTAGGGCACCCACGATCACTCCACGGAGCAAATTTTGGGTGCCATGCTCCTCCAATATGGCTGCTGCTGTCATGTGGGAAGAGAGTCGGAAGTGAAAAAAATGTCGCTTCATTGGCATCACAAGGGGAGTGAGTGGGGTGCGGACTGCACCTGGTGACACTCATAGCGGGGGACACACCTGTGCTGTTGGCACCCTCTTCGCAGCGCATAGCGTTGGTGAAATTTCAATTTTTTGGGAGGGCAAGTCGCTTCCCCTGGACTTGGCTGCCGAAATAAAAAATCCCCACAGCCACCGGATATCACAGTACGTCATATCCGGTGGCTGTATTTCCCTCCACCATGCAGGAGGGCAGAGTGCACGGAGAAGATGGCCGGGGAAACGGAACAACAAGGAGGTGAGTACTGGGGAAGGGGGAGGAGGGTGGCATACTAATGACAAACTAACCCTGACATATTAATGTGCAAAATAATACTGGAATATTAATGGCAAAATAAGACTGGTATATTAATGGCAAAATAATACTGACATTATAGTGGACAAATTGACTGTGGAATATTAATGATAAAATAACACTGGCATATTAATGGGAAAATTGACTGTGGCATATTAATGTGCAAATTTGCTTTGGCATATTAATGGCAAAATAACACTGGCATATTAATGGCCAAACTGTGGCATATTTACTTTACAAACTGTATGTTGCATATGTTAATTGGCATGCTATGTGGTAAAGTGATGCTGTGGCATGTTCTGTGGGGTAAAATAATATGTACTATGGGGCAAAGTGACACTGTGGCTTGTTCTACAGGGACAGTTCTGTGGGGAAAAAAGTGACACTGTAGTATGTTCTGTGGGGTAATTTGACACTGTATCATTCCAAATTGTGTGGGTGCAATATGAGTGCAAGCCAAGTGCTGTGGTGTAATATATGTGCATGGCAAGTGCTATGGGTACTGTATGGTGCTGTGTAAAGTAATTAAGGTGCAGGTTTAAATTATAAAAATATAAGGCAATGGTTAAAAAGACAATTCGTGTTCTCCCCGTTTTTTGCACACACTGCTTTTTGCAAAGATTAGAAAAATGTAGAAAATGCACTTTAAATATTAGAAGAATGTAATGGTTAAACATGTAAGATGTGTTTAAGAAGGTTAATTTTTTATTTATTCTCCCCTCTTCCTCACAGCTTCCTCAAAAACTGATGAGGTATGCTCAGTAGACATTGGTCAGAGTTAAAACAGCTCCCGCGTACCCCAGGTAGACTCCTTCCTTTGGAAAACAATCCACACAAACAATTGGGGTGTGGCCAAATTAAATTCATGTTCAGGTTTATGGAAAGAACTTGAGAGGTTAGAGGAGGGTATGGGGTTACCCCACTAATAAATAAAAAAGAAGGGTAAGCATGTGGGTTTCCGAAAGGAACCGTAATGTTTTAGTGTTGTTTGTTAAGTTTGTAAAAGCCGGACGTCATGGGTGTGTAACTAATATCATAGAAAACTCAAGATTTGATGTAAAAATTCATCTCACTTAATACTCAGGGCCTAAACAGCCTTTATAAAAGATCTTCTCTTTACAAACTGATAAAAAAGGAAAACATAGATGTCTGTTTTGTGCAAGAATCCCATTGGTTTCAGGCCGGTGGACTGGAAGCCCGAGACAGAAGGCCACCCTGCTTACCTGTCCCCCGCACACCAGCAGAGTCAGGCCGGCATGCTGCTGTCTTGCAGTGGGAGCAGGGCTGGTGGGCATTCTCTTCCATGTTGGGAGGCTGGCCCCTCTCCTGAACCCTGTTGCATGGGGAAGGTCCTCCTTCAGTGCTGGTCACTGCAGGGAGACGGAGGAGTAGAGAACCTCTGCTTGGTTTGCGGACACGCCCCCTGACAGCACTATAAAATCTCCTGAGATACCTATAATGGTGCTCAGTTTTTCTGTTCCTTCAGAGAGAGAGAGAGAGAGCATCTGTGTTTTTCCTCTCTAGCCTCTTGTTATGGAACCTCATGGTATGGTTTTTTTTTTATTTTCCTGCTCCAGTTTACTGTTGATTCCTTCAGTTCCTGCTCCCCATTGGTTCCTTCCTGAATCCTTCTGCCCCGCACTCCAGAGCTATCGTCCACTGTCAGGGTCCCTCATTCTTGCTCACAACTACCCTGACAGTGGGAAAATAAAAACCCTATTAAGGGAAAATAATAGCTGCATCTCTTGAAAAAAAAGCAAGAGGTGTAGCTAGTCTTTTTTCATCTAGGATTGATATAGAAATATTATTCCACGAATAAGATCCAGAAGCCAGGTATAACATTTTGATTTGTAAAATAAAAGAAGAAATGTACAGCCTTATTAACTTCTAAAATCCCAAAGAAAACACCACTTAGATTTATTGAAAACATCATTAAGAGATTTTAAAAAATGTTTATTGGACATGTTATATTAACAGGGGATTTCAATAGTGTACCGGATGTTGAAATGGATAAAATGGTATGTCGAGGGAAAGGAATAGATACAAATTTAACTAGGACTGCAAAACAACTCACAAACTTTATGAAAAAACATCAATTTTACAATAGCTGGAGAACTTTTAATCCAGGCAGCTACACACACTTCTCGGCGCCCCACTGATCCAACTCCCGCATAGATTTGGTCCTCAGCAATATTCTACTCACAAAGTGAAAATGTAAAAATCATTAATTAAAGAGATAATCTGGATGGACCATAACACTAATATCTGGCAGATGGACGTCAATCAGGCAAAGAAAACAAATAGAGTAAATATCCATGTATTAAACAGTAAAAAAAACTTTACAAACATTAATAGATTACTACTATAAGGAGAATGATAAAAAATATATTTCCCCCTCATTATTGTGGTGTGCATACAAAAGTGTAATTCAGGGACACATAATTAAAATGGTAATAATGGTGAACAAGGAAAGAGGGGCGGATATAGCCCCATAATATATTGATTTATATAATTTAGAAAGATTGAATAAATTATCACCATCAAAAGTTAGGATGCCAATAACACAAAACACACAAAATTAATAAATGTGAACTTGACATAGTTAACAGAAATATAGAAACAATAGAAACATCCCCAGAATAATAAAGTGGGAAATACATTAACTAATAGATTGAAAAAAAACAAGGCAAAAAATCGAATATATAAAATTAGAAGAGGTTCATCTGATGAAATTGGAACTAATGAAATTGGAACTGCTTTCAATGAATATTACTGGGAACTATACAATTTAGAAAATTCTGAAGACACAGAAAAATTTAAATCATACCTTGAAGAAATAAATATCCCAAAACTTCAAGAGGAACAATTGCAAGAAATAAATAAACCTTTTTTCTGAAGCAGAAGTTAAAATAATAATCAATAAGGTTTAGACACAAAAATCGCCAGGGTCACATGGCTTCAACGGACTCATTTATAAATGTATGAATAGTAATAGTATAAGAAATTTGACTGCAACTGACTCAAAGTGGCCTCATCTGACACTCGGTATCCGGCTGCAAGGCCCTGCAGTGGGATCCTCAGTACAGCTCATCGCGGGGAGCCACGGGGAGCTGTTACCTGATGGACGGTCCATGCCGGTCCATGCCGTCCTGCAGGTTTTACAGTAAGTCCCTGCAGTGGGGTCCGCACACAGCTCATTACGGGGGGCCCATGCTGCCCTACAAGCCTCTAGGCACCAAGAAGTAGGACGGCATGGAACGGGGTTAAGAACCCAAATGTCAAAATTCAACCTGAATCAATCCTACTACACTTGTTCCCAAAATAATTGGAGCGTGACTATAAATTACTTAATATATAAATTAATACATTTGTTTACAGCAATAAAAATGCTAATAGCAAGAAACTACCAAAACAAATATCATGGGCAGAATTAAAAAATCAAATTGTGTACCAACTAAAAATGGAGCATGGATTAAAATGGATAAGCAGAAGTGCTTCCAAAAAGGCAGCCAAATATGGGAATTGGATTGATGAGATCGAAAAATTAGAAATTCTAGAGAAGATTACAGTCACACTCATGATGACGGCTTAAATGTTGTCTGTACATATGAAAAAGGAATTATAATGCTGTTAATCCTCAATTATGCAGAACGTTATATGTGTGTAATTAATGTTTTTAATGTTTTAAATGTTGTATGTAATATTTTTCTATGCAAAAAGAAAGCAAAATAAATAAATATTAAATAAAAAAAATGAATAAGGCTCTTGTGTGTGGCATAGTTATGGGTCTCCTTTGTCTGGCATTATTAATGGGGCTCCTGGGTGTGGCATAATTTGTGGGGCTTCTGCATGGCATATGTAATGGAATCTGTTTGGCATGGTATTGGAGGAAATCCAGGGGGTGAAACCCTGAGTTACTGCACTGGGTGGCACTAACCCTAGTCACGCCTCTGCTTCCATTGCACTGATGGTGTTGATGGACTGCCCCTAGAGGCAGTCAGCAACATTGCAATGACATGCTAAATTAGCTTAACATCTAGGGTTAGGGTTAGAATAATGGTTGGGGTTACAGTGAAATTAGGGTTATTATAAGGGTTAGGGTTACAATTAAATAATATTAAAACACGTATTTAAACACATTTTCCCCTAATTTGCCTGCAGGTTTGCTAACACAATATATAGATCATTTTCCATGCTTTACATGCACAGTAAGAACAATGTTCAGGTGATACGGTCCAAATAAGTTACACTCCCAAATCCATTTATGAAAGTGTACACGTATTGATTTATTCACTGACAAAGGATAAGGTAAAACATCTGTAAAGAGACCTCTCCTCCTGGGGTCACTTTTCTTTTCTAGCCTGCCATGGATATCAGCCAGAGTCCCAAATAATTCACTGTCTCGCCTGCTCTTTGTCCCCAAGAATCACACACGACACAGTTGTAGGTACAGCAGTAAAAACAAGAACTTTATTCCAGGGGACAGCAGACTCTTTATACAGTAAAATATCAGATAACGTTTGATTGAAAAATAGGTAATACAAACAGTAAACAGTTCGAATTGCAGATTGCATAATTTGGCTTGGCAAGGCACCAATCGGAGGGGACCCTTTAAAACAGCCACCAATCAGGACACAAGGTGCAGGCAGCAACGGCACCAGACACTTTTAATCCCTTTAGCAAGAAGAGCCAATGGGGAACCTGCTGACTGAGGTGGCCTAGAAGTGACCAATCAGAAAAGCGCCTACATTCCTAATGCTTCCCCTGGTTCTTCACAACATCTAAATAAAACAACCAGTTATCCTGTCCCAATATCCTGCTCCTGTAGTAATGTACAATCTACATAAGAAGTTACATGTAAAGAATATGCACAGTACATAGATGTATTGGAGAATTCTTAAGAATCCTCTGTAGTATAAAATGGTTCTTATGTATATGTGTAAATAATATGGAATTTGTAAGAAATTGCAAACCTCGCAATCTCTGTACAGCCATTTCATAATGTGATTGTGCTTACAAATGCTTTATAGAGACATGCAAATGAAAAAGATGGAATCTAAACAGAGAAAACTAATTCTCCATTATTTATTCTCTCACTTTATAATACCTCTCCATATACAATTCAGATGGGAACTAAGCTGAAATTATATTCTGCTCAGATGAAACATCCAGCACCTAGAAATGTGAGTAAGGATCACCTTTATCAATCATTGTTGGAATGAGGGTCATTGTGTTAAACTGTCATCTTGGTTTGCTAATGGATGGTAAGTCAGCTTTGTGAACCTCCTAGCAGACAAGCGGAGAACAGTGTAATTTAGTATATTTTTTTTATGTGCAGTAACTTACAAAACACTTATGGAAAGCAGAACCCAATTTAAAGGTGACTTTGACATTTGATATTTTAGTTTACCTTGTTTAAAGCTAGGCCTTACCTGCTTTACTCAGAAATACATGTATAATGTTAGTAATCAGTAAAAAGTAAAGAAACACAGCAAGGCACAGAACAAACCTGATAGGAAATTAATGTGTTTGTGTAATTACATTCAAATAAGCATTTATGTTCAAGTGGCTGTAACAGGGAGGGATGGGAGCAATTTGAGTCCCACCCACCCCTGTTTTTATTAGGGGGGGTCATGGCTACTTGCCCTGCCCCCCCCCCCCCCCCCACATGATCAATTTATGTGCTGGAAAACATTTTGCGGATTCCCAGCCTCATTTATTATTAGATTGGCCTACTAGTCTGGCCCCCCTATTTTTTTTTTTGGGGGGGGGGGGTAGGTTTTTTGTTTATTTATGGGGCCAACAGAAGTTTTTTTAATATTATTTACATTTCAATTTGCCTTCTCAAAAAATGCAAGTTGAAATATCTATAATGCGGCAATCATCTCTAAATCTGGATTGCATCACACATTGTGTAGCTGAAAACCTATGGTTTTAACAGCAAAATTATCCTGAACCAAAGGCCTCTAAAGATTCAGTTTCCTAATGGCTTAGTGTATATTGTGAAGACCCTTAAATATATTCTTGCTAGCACATCTCCCTAAAACAGTGAATGTTAGCAAAATGCTGTATGATAACTTACTAAATAATAATTTCCTTTTTTCTGAAAGAACATCTGCTAAAAGGAGATTTAATATGGGGTAGTTATTGTCGTCCATCAGTTTAGTAACTTTTTCTGAAACAAACTTGTCTTATAATCAAGCAAATACGGTAGTTTTATTAGTTTCCGCACATAGTAGTAACTTAGTAGTAACCTTTGCAACATAGTGCCCAATGCCAGTTTCAGATTTGTATAGATGTCAGAGAAGATATACTCTAAAAAAAAAAAAAACATTCTCTACATTTATAGTTTAAACAATATTTAGGTAACAGAGTTCAGAGTTCCTATACATAGATTGCTCCAAAAGAAAAAGGAAATAAAATGGCCATATTTAACATCATGATCAAAGAATTTTCAGTTGCAAAAGTATGGCTCTAAAATCAGCCATTATAGTAAGCACTACAATTATACAAACTTCAGCTCTCTTCTTATTTTCTTAATGTCTTCACTCTGCAGCTGCTCAAAATAATAAGTAACACACTTCGTTCATAGAGAATGGGATAATTAATGTTATTGGTAACCACTATGAAGGGAAATCAATGTATCTGATTTTGCTTCATGTACAAGTATTTATTGTAGCAATTGTTGATTGTCGCTTAAATGCACAAAATGTGCATAACTGAAACAAAAAATATATAGAAACTGCCTACCTTATTTGATTTCTTACTGTATTTTAATTATTTCATCAATGCAAAAAGATAGACAAACATTGTTTGAGGCCAAGTGTATCTTTTCATCAAAGCTCTTCATGGGAATAAACAAATCAAATAGATTTCCTGCATCTCTTCTTTGTAATGTGCGTATTTGGAGAGATGATTGAAAAGGAAAGTGTCTTGCAAATACCTTGACATGCTGTGATAATCTAACTTTATAGTGAAACAAATCTGCAATGTTAACCGACAAGTGGGAAAATACTATCACATAAGAAAATATATTCAACATGTTGCCAATAATCCATTGTTTAAGGCTTCTTACATTTATCTCTATTAAAAAAGTATTGTCTTCATTCAGTATAAAAATATACTTGTGGTTACATATGTGTACATACCATTACAGTACATGGATCATTAATTTGTACATACATGTATCTATCTATTGGACTATCTATTTTTCTATCTAACTGCCTGCCTATGTGTTGTTGCCTACATTCCAGGTATTTATTCTAGTGCCATTCAAAGAAATGTACACAAACAAAATGTAATATATAAACCTGTTTTGAGCTTATTCAAATAATGGTGTGTATGCTACATTTATGTAGGAGGTGTAGTATATATGCTAATGTGCTAATAAAAAGTAATCAATTCATTTTACTGAATGACCTAGGGCCATCTTACTATTTAAATAATAAATATCTAATTGTACCTTAAAAAGAAAAAACAAATGTAATCTCATGATAATTATCTTTTGTCTTGGTCAGTGTGATCAAACAATTTACCTATGAATCCTGAAAATGTTCTACTCCAGCATCAACATCTTGTGGAAGTCCTCTGGAGCTGAACTTCTCTACTCCTTCCTAGTTCACTTCACCATTGTCCCAGGCTATTCAAATTTGAATTCCTATTCTTATTCACATTTTTATTCACAATGCTTGTTTTCTACTCTGTTCTACAAATAGAGTAAATTAATGACATCCGTTTCATGTAAATTACTGTGAAAATTCCAAATTAGTATTTCATTTTACAGATTAATGTCAACCTTAAACTTGACAACAAGTATACACATCTAGGACATTTGAACATGTTTTATTTCCTGCTGTAGCTCCCCATTTCAGTCTACCTTTTATCATGCATCTGTCTATTTCACAGATTAATTTACCCAGACTGCTCAGAGACTTTCTAAATCGTTCTTTCTTCTTTAAACTCTCCCCTGGAATTTTAAATATTGTTTTTTTTTAAATTAATTTTCTACCCTTTAAGATTATATTTTCCTTCCTATTGTAAATAGTCCCCAAATATGTTTTTTTTTTTTTTTATATATTTATATAAAATCTGTCTTCTCACCTTTTCTTTAAATCTTCCTATCTCCTAAAATCTCCATATGAAGTATAATATAACTATTACTATAGTAATAATTCTCCAAACCCTCATTCTTGTGTTACATTCCAGAACACAACACTGACTGAAACCATGCCCCTCTATTTTCCAAGCACCTACAATAGCTGAGTTCGACATAGAGAGAGTTTAAATCTAAAGTAATAACTAATGAGAGTACTCTCAGAGGGGAGTATGAAAACTACTGCAGAGCTTACCTCCTGTGTGCTCCCTCTTACAGAGGTCACTGAATTTAGAAGTCCCTGTGAACTTATTTTCAATGCAAAACTACCAAAGAAGTGGAATTTGTTTTAAAGTAAAAATAAGCAAGTGTCACATAAATTAAATCCATTTACAACATAAAGAAATCAATCCAGGTGTAACTGCCATTTTAAACATTGCCCCCATGTTATCTGTAAAATCCAATTTATTAAGTGATTCCAATAAAAAATTTAGCTTTTTGACAATACACTTAAAAGTAGCAAACATATGAAACAAGTACTCAGCCATTTTATTTTCATCAACAGCTTAAGAACTACAAATAGGCATGGACATGTTTCCTTCATTTTTAATATTGCATATGATTGTGAAATTACAGTATGGGAAACATATAATTTTAAGCTGTAACATTTTGTCTATAAAAACCAAAATAATGTTCGACAATTATTTTCATCTGCTTTAAACAGATCTTGTTAATTCAGCAATTGAAAATACATGTCATTGTTACACATATTATTTTGTCAGGAATTGTTTTGTCATTCTTCTGAAGCATGAACCATCAGAAAATTAGTAGATTCATAAAATCATTACTGCTGGGAAGGAGCTAAACCTCTTTTGTCAGGATTCAAACTGAGTACCTGGTTAAGGCATCTGATAAAATGCAAGTGATAACCTAGAAAAATAAAACAAATGAAGCAGGTAAAAAAAAAATTCACCTTTAGTAATTATAGGTAACATTTAATATTTGGTCTGGGTATCCATGCAGGTTAAAGTCTTGGAGTAAGCCTAATCTTTCAGAATCCCTAATCACTGGGTCAGTGCACAGTTTATCAAACAAGCTATTTGTCCTTCAGAAATATTTAAATGGATTCCCAGACCATGTATTAAATTATAACCTCTGATCCTACTAAACTTGTTGTCAGTACCTCTAAAAAAAAGAAACACTCCAATATGTTGATATTCAATAGTTTCTGTTCTCCTCTTCTGGGGTGGATACATGACATACTGTTGTGGCAAAGCACTTTTTGAAATAAGAACCATGTATTAAAAAAAGTTCTTGCCCCAATGCCCTTGCATGGCCTATAAAAGATTTCCCTTTTTTCAGAAATAAACTGTAGTCCATCGTAACTTTAAAAAGCCCACTACAAATAAGACGTGCTAATGGCAATTTTCACTGTGGTCATTGTGCCCATTGTATCAATACCTAAAACTCTAAATGGATCAATCACATTGAAAATGATATAAATCAATGTATCAACTGTTCCAGTGGTTTTTATTTTTTTGTTTAAACTTTGTTTATTGAGTTTTTAAATATAATCATAGGTATACAAAACATATGGGGGGGGGGGGGGTAAATAGAAAATAAGGGAAACATATATGACTGATCCATCTTTGAGTTAAATAATAATAGATAATAAGGGGGGGGAAAAAGAAAAGAAAAAGAAGAAAAGAAGAGAAAAGAAAAAAAAAAAGGGGAGGAGGGAGAGTGGAAGTGGTGGGAAGGGGGTAAGACTGAGTTGGGAGCAGGGTAATATAGAACAGGGGGGTAACATAAGGCAGTATAACTGTGCTATAGAGAATATATTGGTGGCAGTTGCAAACATTTGGAGTTTTGAAATTAAAATACTATCATCATGGTTCGTCTTGGATTAGGGTTAAACATTCCGAGCTGTGTAAAAATTCAGCCCATAAAAACCATATTCCCATTTGTGATTGTTCTCTGACATGTTCATAGGTTATGAGATCTTCCGCCGCATGGATATCAATAATTAACCTGACAGAAGACCAAAATTTATGAATCAAGGGGCAAGACCACCATATGTGTAGGAAAGTACCTCTTTCCGCTTTGCATCTCCAGCATATATCTGTGACATAGGGGAATATTTTGTGTATAACGGTAGGGACTTTGTACCATCTAGTCAGCACCTTATACGAATTTTCTTTGATTCTAACTGACGCGGAACATTTATGTGCCAGGAGTGTTATCCTCTGCCATTGGGTGTCTGTAAGTTTGATGTCACAGTCCCTTTCCCAACTGGATATAAAATGTGGCTTCTTTGTGGGTTGTATATTGATGAGGTGTGTCTGTATGGTTGATATTAATTTAAGTGGTCTGTTTTTGGTCATGCAGAGTGATTCAATCGTGGTGAGGGAGAGGTTCGGGGAGATGAGAGGGGTTAGGCTATGATAGAAGTGCATAATTTGTTTGTGCAGCCAGGCTAAGCCTATCGGCGAATTAGGTTTCCCCAGGTCACCTAGGGTCTTAAATGAGCCATCATCGTTCATAAAGTGTCCCATTTTTGGGAATGGGACTTGCTCCGTGAAGAACCTATCAAATGGTCGTCCTGAAATCCCCGGGGGGAATGCTTTGTTGTGTGATAGGGCCAGTAGGGGGGAAGGGGAGTTTAATAGTCCTGGTGTGTTTACCTGTTTTCCCCATACATGGATCGTTGGGGAGATAGTAGGGTGTGGGTCTGTGATATCCTTAAGTTGTTTCTGGGATACCCATGCTGCTATGGGGATAGGAACTCGCATTGATGCATGTTCCAGTGAGACCCATAGTTTAGGCGCAGGTCGTGTCCATTCAACCACTCAGTTGTTTTTATTTTATTCATATCTTATTTTGTATTTAATTCAATATGAAAAAGTACAATAAGCAACTTAAAAATATTGCTTATAAAATAACAACAGAAATTATACATATACTATCATAGCAATCCATTATAAACAATACTCTCACACAACATACACAACATAAAAACAGACCGTACCTATGCCAAGGTGGTAGAGAATTATTTCACAATTCCAACAGGACTTTGTCATATTCAGACAACACCACAGGTTAACTTTCTATTTTTTGTCTAATTTCTTTATTGACGTGTTCCAGATTTTTATATTTTTACCAGAATTTGCTTTAGACTAGCTCATTGCTCTCTCCATGGGGAGCTGACATATTAATTGCTTTTTAACTAAAGGACATGTTAGTTGCTGTTTTCCAATTCCAGGAAATAACCATCTTTGCTGCCACCGCACCACCAACAGTGAGTTATCAACTGGGAATCTTTTACCTGGATATTGGGCCAATTCAAATGCAACAAAGCATTTCTTCTGTTCTATATTAGTTCATTTTTATTTTGGAACTCATCAGGAATTTGGGCAAAGGGTTTTATCTTTTTATCTTGAATCAGATGTTCCAGGGAGCCAATACTTATCTGTACCCATTTATTCATTCTTAGATCTTGAACATAACATTCCAGAAAGTCCAGCCTCAGATAGTTAAGGACTTTATTTTTGAATCCCAAGCAAAACTGTATGTTCCATTATACCATTAGTGTTCTTATTAAAGTTTAGCATGGCTTTGCCACTGGGATTCCAGATCAAAATGCCAAATCAATTACTTTTGTTCCTACTGCATCAATGGCGTACCAAGCTTAATTTTTGTTTGGGTGTTTATAGTAGCTGCATATTGATTCTTAATAATTAGGAAACCCAATCCCCTCACAATGGTCTCCTGGGCCAGAAGCCCTTTGCTTAATCTGATATGATTACCTTTCCATATAAAGTTCTTAAAGCTATATTGTGCTAAATCCAACCACTTGTGTGATATTCCCAAAGAGATCATCTGAAATAGGTAGTTCCAATTGGGCTTAATGATTGCCTGATGTATCCAACTAGTAAAAACAAATTCTTCAAGAACCAGACTCGTATAACTACAGTTGACTCTGTCAAACATCTTCTCAACATCAGAGTCTTCTGCCTTTTGGCCCAGTGTATAATGTCAAATATTAATCTAGTACTATTAAGGGAAGACCTCACTGTGGTGAAGCCAATGTGATTATTGTTGTCAGTACATCTTTATGTGTATGGGCCAAAATTGTTGAGAGTAGCTTTATATCAACATTGACAAGTGAAATAGATCTATAATTACCTACTCTGGTTGAGTCTGTTCCTCTATTAGGTATAGGTAAGACATGTAGCTCTCATCATTTCCGCAGGAAGATATCCCAACCACACACACCCATTGAATGTGAATACTAGATGGTTAAAAAGTTGAGCCTGAAATGTCTTATAAAAAGAACTACTAGACCCATCTGGCTCTGGTGTTTTAAATATATGCAAATTCAGTATCACCCTCTCAACTTCTTCAACTGTGATGGACATATTTAATCTCTCCCTTTCTATTTTTGATATCTTTGGCACCCCAGACTTACTGAAATATATACGAAATATTATGCAATTTGCTACAGAACTCTTTGAAGTGCTACCATATATTTTCCGGGGATAAATATATATTATTATTATTATTGTCAATTAGTTTAGAGACTCTGTTGTGGTATATTCTTTTTTAACTTGTCAGAAAGTATTTTCTCTGCTCTATTACCTCTGCTTTAATAAATATATATATTACGTTTTTACAGGGACTTAGCTGTCTTTTCTATCAATTTGTTGCTTGTTTATTTATTGTTATTTGAATCTTCTTTAATTCTTGCCACTTATCGTGAGGTGGATCATTCTTGTTTTCCCTGGAATTTATAGAACAGTATATACATCTCAGAAAGTCTATTGTCTATAAGTCTTGATCTATTTAGTTGGAAGTTTAGCATAATAAGATGCCCTTGTTTATGTGCATTAAAAGCACACCAATTGACCGGTTGAGGGGTATCCTCTGGGTTGTTGTGTTCTCTTGTAACCTCCAGTTGTTCTACATTGTTCTTATTTTCTAACAGGTACTGCTTCAAACACCAAGTAGATCTAGATCCCACAATCGAGGGACCACTCAGTTACAGCACCATTATAATACGCTCTGGCCATCTCCAATATTCAACTTCTTAAATTTTTTAAGTAGCAATTACATTACATTACATTACATTAACATTTATTTGTACAGCGCCACCAATTCTCGAAGCGCTTGGTACAGAGCAAAGAAAGGAACTACATACTAATTTGGACAAACTAGTACAGACTGGTACATGAGGTAGAGAACCCTGCTCGTAAGCTTACAATCTAGAGGGAATGGAGTCAATGACACAATTAAGGGATTGAAGAGGTCAGAGGGATTGAAGTTGTAGAAACAGTAGAGTGGATGGGAGGCATTAGGTGGGATAGGTCAAAGAGGGAGTGTGTGTTCCAGCTAGGTTGGGTAGTAGGCCTCTCTAAAGAGATGAGTTTTGAGGGACTTTTTAAAGTTTGAAAAGGAGGGAGAGAGCTGGATGCTCCGGGGAAGGGAGTTCCAGAGAGAGGGGGCAGCTCGGGCGAAATCTTGGAGACGCGAGTGAGAAGTGGTGATGAGATTAGAAGAGAGTGTTAACCCCTTGGAGGAGCGCAAAGGTCGTGTAGGGAAGTAGCGGTTAACAAGGGAGGAAATGTACGTAGGAGCAGAGGAGTGGAGGGCTTTGTAGGTTAATGACAGAATTTTAAATTTTATCCTCGAGCAGACGGGAAGCCAGTGGAGGGCGTTGCAGAGAGGAGCCGCCGAATCAGACCGACGTGCAAGAAAGATGAGTCTGGCAGCCGCATTTTGGATAGACTGTAGGGGAGCCAGACGAACTAGAGGTAGTCCAGTCAGAAGACCGTTACAGTAGTCCAGGCGAGAGATCACAAGCGAGTGCACTAGAATTTTGGCGGTCTCTTCGCTGAGGAACGGACGAATGCGGGCAATGTTCCTTAGGTGCAGCCGACAGGATCTGGCCAAGGACTGGATTTGAGGAAGGAAGGAGAGAGCAGAGTCAAAAGTGACCCCAAGACATCGAACACGGTCAGCCGGTACGATCGTAGTATTATCAATGTTGACCGTGAACCCAGGTGTAGGGACAGCAGTTGAGGGAGGGAAGATAATGAGTTCTGTTTTGGAGAGGTTAAGTTTCAGGTAGCGATCAGACATCCAAGCGGAGATGGCTGACAGACACTCAGCTACTCGTGACACTAGAGAGGGAGTGAGGTCAGGGGAGGAGAGGTAGAGCTGAGTATCATCCGCGTACAAGTGGTAGTGAAAGCCAAAAGAGCGGATGAGTTCTCCCAGAGAGGTAGTGTAGAGGGAAAACAACAGCGGGCCGAGGACCGATCCTTGCGGAACACCGACAGAGAGCGGAACAGGTGACGATGTCGCTCCAGCAAACGACACCGAATAGGAGCGCTCAGATAAGTACGACTCGATCCAAGAGAGTGCCACACCACTTAAGCCAAGCGAGGATAATGTATTCAGAAGGAGGCGGTGGTCAACGGTGTCAAAGGCAGCAGAGAGATCTAAGAGGATCATCACCGAGAAGTGGCCTTTAGATTTGGCAGCAAGGAGGTCATTTGATACTCTAGTAAGGGCTGTTTCAGTAGAGTGTAAGGGTCTAAAGCCAGATTGAAAAGGGTCAAGTAGGTTATTGCAATGAGCAATGAGTGTTCCCAGATCGTGTTGATCCATGCGAGTGAAAAATGAACCTGTGGGTATAATCTAACTACTTTGAATAGTCAGTCTGCCAGATGTCAAATACATACTATTGGTTCAGAATAGTATTCAATGAATTGGACTGCTTTATAACCCCTTATCCACCTTTGCACCACTTATTAATTTCTTATTCATAGACGTGTCAACCACACACTTAAAATATCTGGCTACATCCCATGTTGGCAGTTTCCAAAATGGACCTCAGATGACCCACTGGTGCCTTTTTAGGAACATAGATGTTTATCAGCATATATATTTGTTTATTTATTTTACATATGATTAACATCTATCTTCCCTTTATGTCCTTATTATGATGCATTATTTCTACTTTGATCAAATTTGAAAAGATAATTGCTACCCCATCTTTTTTCTTTGTTTTGTTAGAGGTATGTATCGTATTAAAGTCCTGTTCACTGCCCCATCTCAGTGTTGACCGACATAACCCTAATCCTACTCCCTTTTTCACCTTCGGCAGCATGTATACATATAAACAAAATAAACAGCTTCCCAATTTTGTTTATTTATTGTAATTATATAATAATTACATTTTGTGTAGTTAATTTTTGAATATAGTATTATTATTTAATATAGTTTTGGCATATATATGTATATGTTTCCCCATCCTCATTCTGTTCTGCATCCTTAAAAATGTCAATAAAATATCAATGAACAAAATAAATAAACAAAATAAACCATACAAAGACATTAGAGACCAACCTCCCACCAGCACTGTTTGAAAAGCCTGTTGGTACCCTTCCAGGAGCCTCACATTCGTGTCATCCTAATTTTAACATGGATCATGTTAAAGAGAGACATCTAGTGATCTGAGAGTTCTACCCATGCCGACTCTACCGAGCACAAGAGGGAAAAACCCTCAAATATTATAATATATAATACATAATGGAGGTACCTCTCTTAAACATGCCTTGTTAGTTAATAGACTTGCTCTTTAATATTGACCTTAACAACTTCTAAGCCTCATTTTACAAACTAAAATGAATTACTTTTAGCTGTAGCTGGATCTTACTTAACTTTAAATCTGAGCTAAACAATACATTTATTCAGCGATCACTCTATAAGTTTATGCTAAAAAGACATCCAAATGATCATTTCTGCAACCCATTTGTGGATAATATCTTAGAATTTTTTATACCACATTTGTGAAAATTATTACTTAGATTTACATGGTACTACTGGACATTAGAATTCACTGGAACTCAATTTGCTTAAACTTTATTAGCTATACAATCCCCCTTTAAAGTCACTGACATCTTTATTATTATTAATATGAAGAGTAGGGTTCCAGAAAAACAACCATAACCAACCCCTCCTAGATAATAATTACTCAATTAAACGTCACTATACTCTAATATAGACACACATATTACATTTGCTAAAAGCATATAATTCTACCCTCATACCTTACACCACCCTCAATTGGTCAAACATTAATACAGCTTAATATTTATCATTATTTTTAACCCTTTAGATTTTGGTATTTTATCATTAAAGGCCACTGTGGTTATTTGAAGAGTCTGCTAGAATTTCTGTAACCTTTTTAATAACATTGATTTACATCTTAATCTGCGATTGCTCTAAATATTATATTGGCTGCAAAAATGTATTGGGCACATATAAAGAAAAAAACAAATGCCATGGCAGTTCTTTATATTGAACCTAAACATGAGTCTTCACCCTGTATGTGACCACTCCTATTCAGGGTAGAGGCGTGGATAGGCTTCAAGCCTTACTTCGTCTAGAGATTTATTGGATTTGTTAAATGGGAAACTTCTCAAAGGAAAATAATAGTCCAGGGCTAATTATGGAAATCAGTTTGTTGGCTATTTTATAAACTATCTTGAGCAATAGTTTGTTTGCATATATGTATTATTGGTTAACATTCTGTATATTCTGTATATAATGTGTATAATAATTGTTGACACCTGTAATAGCCATGTGGCCTCATGGCCTCAATATGTTTATGTTCACCTTAAAAATGGTGTTGTACACACTGAAACCAGTTAATGATTTATATTTGCAAAAAATTTTCCACTGGTTTGCTACAATGCTGCTGAAATTTGGTTTTCTGTTTCATCATGTATCTAATATTCTGGAGAAGTGCCATACTTGCCATGAGCTGGTAACAGTTTATTTCTGATTTTGTAAACAATCTTATGTTAAAATAAGGACTGAACAACTCTGCCTTCCCAAACTAGGCAACAGGTGCTTTTTGCAATGATCACTGCTTCTCCAGTCAAATAAAATGACATTGCTACTAACACACTATTATACTGTTGTGCTCCATGGGATACTAATTTTCTACTTTGGAATTAGTCTCCTCAATTGGCCAGCGATGCACCACTTTTCACTTTTAAATGCACCCAACCAAAGTTTCATAGTCAGGCAATCATCTTGCTTAGGTGGGGTAATTACTGGGATCAATAGGATAGAAATCCTTTAGGGCAAATAGGTTCCATATTCTGGATTTCAAGAAAGACGTTAGACATGCTCAAGTGTGAGAGCATAGTCTCTCCAATTTCACAGCCTTTCTCTCTGCTCTACTTAGGTAGAGAATGTTTAATAAGTGTCAGTGGAGACCAGGTAAAAGCCCAACTACTGCTCCATCTGTTCTTTCAACACAATTTACTTATCTATCCATCTGTTGATTTCTGCACCTTATCTCTTGCCTGTCTAAATACGTCTATTTCTGATGGAACTAGGCGGGTTTGATGAAGTTATACTTTGATGGCATCATCTTAGTACAAGTTTTGACAAACTCCTGAAAGTTATCTTCATGTTTAATTGTGTGTGCGTTTTTATATCTGTCATAGAATGGGATGGCAGATAAGAACCATTCAGCTGATCTGTCTGTCTGTCTCAATCATATATCTATAATCTGTGTGTTTAGCTATATATCTATCTACAAATATAAAGCGTTATACAGTGAAGTGAGCAACACACAAATAGCAGAGGAGTCATGATATATAAAAACTTAGACATACTTGAACAAAATAGCAGTAGGATCCAGACCAAAATTCTTACACTGTGAGTGCCATTTATCAGGAAATCCTTATTTGGGATTCAATTGCCTAATGATTTTTGGATTTACTTGTAATGATCTGAGGCACCCACCCTATTCAAAAATTAACTTTGTTAGACTGTTTTATGAAAGGATGCTTATAGCTTGGGATGCAGGTGTGGTATAATCAATATGCTTACAGTAAATATATATAAAAATACAGATAGATACAGAGAACTATTTAATATTTTTGATACCATAAGCATCAAGACTTCTCCAATATGTGATTGAACTGCATTAGTAATGAGACAAGGATAAGACCACTGCTTGATGTATTATTGATTAAAGATTGTTTTCCAATCTAAGTATGTCACGGCCCAGGGTGAAATCAATGGCAAAACAGAGATCTCCAGTAATAGTATTGTCACCTAACTATCATTATGCAATGAATGTGCATTACAATTACCTGTAATTTCTAATAACATCAAATTATGCAGAATGGATTACCAGTGCGAACGTTTGCCCCTGCTATTTTGTATTTCATGAATCATTGTTACACTCATTATTTTTTAAACACTGAATAGGCTACAAATGGATACTTTTCTCACAGAAAAAGTATTAACCACCCCAGGTATCAAAAGTCTCGATTTGCAAAGTGGAATAAAATACAACAATCAATATTATTATACTATTAAAAAGGTGAAAATATATACATTTTATTTTTAATTTCTGATCTATCAGAATGCTTTATGGGCAAATGTGCAAGTGGTATTTTATAAAAAAAAAAAAAAATAGTTTCTCAGTTTTTCAGCTCACTACATTAACTATTTTACTATAGTGTCAACTACTTCCTGGGTACTTGATGTACAATTTAAAGGGTATAATGTGTTCAGTTAGGACAGATACAAACTAATAAGTGCGGTTGAGAGTCTTGCTCAATCCAGAGGAAGTGGTAGATAGATGAACATTAACACCTTCCCGCCTCAGTGTCAATCTCTTCATCCTAATTTTTAGTGTCCAAAATCGAGGACATAGAATGTCCCGCAATGAGCTGTGCTCGGATCCCACTGCAGGGACTAGCAGCGGGATCCCCCCTGTCAGATGAGGTCACTTTGAGTGGCCTCAGTCTAACATAGAAATTGTAGCTGACACTCAAAGTGAGGGCAGGCTACATTTTACTTAAATGTGAACACATGACACTGCTAAATTTCAGCAGGGACCGACAGGGTCCATTAAAGACCCTGATTAGGTCTCTGCTTGTATGACCTTGGCTCCAGATCACTCTGTAATAGAGGCCAAGAGCACAAAGATGCTGTTTTGGTGCTTTGGTCCTCATGGACCAAAGCATCAGCCAGCGTTAAGGATTTGGGTATGGCAGAGTAAGAGTTGAGCAACAAAGTGTCAGTTATGCAGATACTAATAATATTTAGGGTTAAGTATAAAATAGTGATGATGTCACCGCAAGATCATTTGATCTTTAGGGATTCTTTCAGTTCAGGTATAGTGCCAACAGACTGGCGAAAGGCTGATGTCATTCCAGTATTTAAACTTAAAAACCTAATAACATTCTATGAAGAAGTCAGTAAAAATATAGATCTAGGTGTAGCAGTTGATGTGATCTATTTAGACTTTGCTAAAGTATTTTATACACTTCCATACAAAAGGTTACTCTAAAAATTGAGAGAAATAGATTTGGGTGCCAATGTATTTATTTGGATTAAACGTTGGCTAAAAGATATAATGCAGAGGGTTGTTGTAAATGGAAAATGCTCAAATTGGACGTGGGTATTAAGCGGAGTACCTCAGGGATCTGTTTTAGACCCTCTTCTTTTTAATCTGTTTATTAATGATCTCCCACGTTGTGCTGAGAGCCATGTCCCAGTGTTTTTTGATGACACTAAAGTGAGTGGGGGACTGGGCAAGAAAGTGGCAAATGAGGTTCAATATAGATAAATGTAAAGTTATGCATTATGGGAAAAATAATAACAAAGCAACATATACGTTAAATGGTATTTCCCTGGGAAAAACTACTAATGAAAAGGATTTAGGAATCATTGTAGATAACAAACTTGGCAAGAGTGCCCAATGCCAGTCAGCAGCTGCAAGGGCCAATAAGATATTGGCATGTATAAAACGTGGTATAGGTTCACGGGAGGAGGATATCATCTTGCCTCTTTACAAATCAATGGTAAGACCTCACCTTGAATATGCAGTACAATTCTGGGCACCATTCCTTAAAAAGGATATTAAGGAACTAGAAAAAGTGCAAAGGAGAGCTACAAAATTAATAAAGGGATGAGAGCCATTTCTCAGTGTTTGCTGATGACACTAAAAGAACAAGAGGTCACCCCCTGAGACTGGAAGAACAAATATTTCATAGACAGCAAAGGAAGGGAATATTTATGGTAAGGACAATGAAGTTATGGAACTCACTGCCAAGAGAGGTGATGCTATCAACTACAATAGATGCATTTAAGATGGTCTGGATGTTTTTTTTTTAGTAAAGCAGAACATAGAGGGCAATTAATAATAGAATAAGCATTAATAATAGAGCTTATTGATCCAAGGAGAAATATGATTGCCCTATAGAGTCATGAAGGAATCTTTCCCACTAGGAGGCAAAATTCAAAATATCTTCCTTAGGGGTTTTTGCCTTATTTTGGTTCAAAAGCTGGAATGATAGGTAGAAGGGTTGAACTTGATGGACTTGTGTCTTTTTTCAACCTAATTGACTATTTTACTATGTCCAATGTATAAACCTATATGTGGTGATAACCATTGTGCAACTTTATGTCTAATTAACTGGTCGCAAGAGCCTCATTGATTGCGAACTTATGTGGAGTTAACTAATAGCTGGCTGTGCTCTCCGTGTGCACCTCCAGCTGGTGTTATGGGTCTAGGACTCTGACTCGCAACAGGCAGTGTTCCTTGACCCACTCACTAGTTTTCTGGTCATGAGATTATTCAGTCACAATGATCACATGCAAATTAGGTGACAAATTTCTGTATTGTTTAGAGTTTTATACTGGCTCCTATTTTAGGATCTTCAAAAAAAGATGAGGCAGGAGATTTGGAGTAGTAAGGAAGGAAGATGAGCCTCATAGCATTTTATCTGTAGCCAATGGTAAAAGAAACATCTCAGATCTACAATTTGTACAATTCTCCCTCTCAACTTGTAAAATTATCCCACTCAATCTTTACAATGTCTCTCAAAATGCACCTCTTGACAAAGGTTTGCATTGTATCCCATTATAACTTACAATGAGGGTTATGCATAAATCTCTTCATGAAACATGTATAGCTTGGAAAAAAAGACTAAATCAAATGGATATGATAGAAACATTTAAATAAATATAAGGGAATAAACAATTCAAAGTAGGATAGGATATTTAACCCCTTAGTGACCGAGTGCTATATTGCATTTGATGTGCCTTGAAGACCAGAATTCCATTATTTTTGTCATATGTTTACTGAACTGTGAATTTCTGTCTTTGAGTTCAGTCCACCCACACAAATTATATATCATTTTTTAAAGGACAGATTTCATTTGATACGATTATTTTCATCATATGATATAATTTACTATTAAAAAAAATATAAAATATTATGAAAATATGGCATAAAAAACACTTTTTCTAACTTTGACCTAATTTTTTTTTTACACAATTACAAATGGTAAAAAAGACCCCGTCTATATATTTATAATATTTGTCCTGAGTTTAGTAATACCAATGTTTCCATGTCTGTCTATGTTTTATTTCAAGTAATAGGGCAATAAACAATATTAGTGTTTTATTTTCTAACCATTTTCTTCTATAGTGACTTTTTAACCCCAACCCTAAATTTACGTCAACTCTAAATTTACCCTAACCCTAAATCTACCCCCACCCCTTAATCTAACCCTTGTAATCATCCAAACCCCCCTGTAACCCTAATTATGACCCTAACCCTAGATCTAGGTTTAGTAGATCTAGGGTTAGCTTTTTCCATTTATTTATTTATTTTATTTATTTATTTAATTCTAATTTTCTTTCAAACTGTAATATACTTAACTGCCTCTAGGGGAAGTCAAGTAGCGGTTTCAGAGCGACGGAAGAGATTTTTTTTTCTCTCTTCCGTCACTCTCATCTGGGCACGCTGTATTGGAGGAGCATGCTCCTCCAATAAAGCCCCCACCCGCGATCACTGGGTGATCGCGGTGCCCAGGGGGGCACAGAAGGTGTTGCATGATGCCTCAAGTGAGGCATCATTGCAACACTTTAACACACATAGACAGTGATCAGCTTTCACTGCCTATGTGTGTAACGTGCATACGATCACATTCGCAGTGATCGTATGCGCTCGGGGGGGGGGGGGGGTGTCGGGGGTGAGGGGGGCTAAAAGCACTCTCAGAGGCTGTTTCAGATCCGAAGCAGCCTCTGAGAGTAGCTGCAGGCATGTAGTGTTGCTCAAAGGAGCGCAACACTACATGCAAACGGAGGATGTATATATACGTCCAAATGAATTAAGGGGTTAAAAGAAAACAAAGATACCACAACAAGAGGTACTGCATTATAATACTAATGGTTGTTCACTGCACAAAAAAAGAGGAAAGAGACAAAGGAGAATAGATATTCAGTAGAAAAAAAAATGTAATTTAGAATTGGTTCTCAGTCCGCCCTCAGTAGAAATTTATGAAATGTGAATAATTAACTGTGCTATAGAATAGAGAAAAACTGTTAGAGAAATTAAAAAAAAAAAAAAAGGAAAAAGTGTAAGAAAGACCCACCTTGTAAGGAAACAGAACGCTGACCGCAATACAGAGAGTTTGTTCAAACCTCATAAATATGAAATCTTCCTCGTGCCACAACATTGGTCTTCTTAAAGCAGGGGCATCAATATATCATCTAGCAGATATCCACATTGCTTAAAGTCTTAATTTAATATAACGAGCTGCTGCTTTTGGCACCCTCATTATTGCAGACCAAAGGAGTTACTGCTAATTCTTCTTAATCAAAAATAAGCTCCTACTGATTCCATACTGGAGCCTTTGGAAGAGACTTATTCTCTTTATTCTTGTTTTGGTTTATAAACACCTCTCAAGTCATTGTCTTCTAATAAGGAAATATTTTGCACAGTTTCATGACAGATTTGCATTTTGCTGTCTATAACAATCTCTGATGAAGCTTTAAATATGATTCTAGATCCATTTGGACACTACAAACTTCTAACAAATTCACATGTACTGTTTTAATTGTCAAGAGTGTCTAAAATTATTAAAGATTTGTTTAGAATCTATTTCCTGCCCCACAACCTTTTTATTATATTGTTATGATATTTATTTTATTCTATTTTGATGTACTGTTAAATATATATATATATACATGTATAATGTGTGACTTAAATGGACAGTATAGTCCCCAAACTCTCTTTAGTGCATGTTGAAGATTACTGCTTGTATATTGCACAGGCTTTTTTCCAGTGTAATTTAATACAGGCATTCTGCATATATCGGATTTTTTATATTTTACTAAAGCCCTCCCCCAGTGATTACTCTGCATGTATACTACAGGTGCAGCAGCATTGCTTATAAAGACACTGAGAATATAACGTTTTGTTTCATTTAGTTATTTCATGTACTGCTGCTGCAACTGAATACTTTGTGCGGACACTAAGTGGCCCTGCTCTTGTACACAGTGTAACACATTGTCTGATGACATCACTAGAGAAACAGGATATTCCATTTATTTGAATGAAATTATTCTCATTGGATCCTGCAGCAAAAAAAAAAAAGAAAGAAAATCGCATCAACTTTTAATCAGATAGTGCGGGCAGTCCTGGTTTCTTGCAAACTGCTGTAATTCATCAAACTATACTTTAAATATATTTTAAGCAATGCAAAATTGAAAACATGCATTTTAAAGAAGAAAATGAACACAGCGCCTAACAATAAAGACAAAGTGCCTATAGTGCAAACCACCAACGGATAATAATAGTAGCTAGTAAGATGAAACTAGTACAAATGCCAGCAAAAAGAATTACAGAATGCTTAATGGGAGAAAAAGTTTTTCGGATGGAATACATGGGTATCACCATGGGATCTTGTAGACAATGTCTTTAAGGGGATAGCTGCTTATCTTAATACTTCACAGTGGAGCACCACTGGAGTAGGGTTGCCACCTGGCTGGTATTTTACCAGAAGGCCGGTAAAAAATTGGCATCAGGCCAATGTTAAATCTATGGAGACAGTACCAAGGCCGGTATTATTCTGAAGAAAAGGTGGCAACCCTACACTGGAGAGAAGTGGAACAAGTAGGTAACTGGGTAGACAGTGCTATATAAATAAACAGTGTAACCAGTAGTGCATTTAAAAATGCATATATTTCTTCTGCTTTGGTGTAAACGTTCACCCTGATAATGTGTTGCTCTAAACAATCTTTTTGTTCCTTTAGATAGTATAACAAGCATTAAATAGTGTCATTCTTGGCATGCCTTTTGGAGACTATAACTCACTCTCTCTCTAGCTGTATTTGTCTTAATCAATATTAAAAAATAGAACTTTGAAAGAAATGTGTGCATTTATGCTGAAAACCATTCTGCCTACTATCTTGAAAATATTCATATCCCCAATCATTGGAAGCAATTCCCAGAGACATTACAATTCTCATCATGCACTTGGACTTTTATAATTCTGCACTGCAGGAGCATGAGGCACTTTTATCCTAATGTGTGGGGCAGAGAAGTGATAACAAGGAGATTGCATGTTTCGGCCTAGCTGCTATGTTATCTTATTCTCTGCACCTGATCATGAATACTAAAGAGGCAATGCTTTCTGGTTGTCATGTCCAGTTAACCATGAATTCTATTACCTGTATATACAGCGAATACATAAGATAGGGGATCTCCAATTAAGACATTATTGAGCTCTTGCTTTAACTGTAGATATTATTTTTTTAATAAAGTGTTTGCTTTTTGTAATATTATTGATTATTATACATCTTATTATCCACTGTTTCCACTTCTTGATAATTATTCTAGAGTAGTGTTGTCCAAGCTTTCTAATGCATGATATAAATAAGCTGAGGTTGGGGAGAAGATATTAATAATTTCATGAGGTAATACAGTAGGAGATACTTTTGCCAGGATATGGTCTGCACAAAAACCCACACACAGCCAGTTGTACTTCAATGAACTTCAGTATTTGTTAAACTACTTAAGTAACCCTTATGTATCAGGTTTTAAATAACTGACTGAGCACAAGCTGCCTTTCTAGAATAAGCCAATTTGTTTGGAAAAAAGGGTACGTTTTAAAAATCTTCAGCCAGTTGGTTTCTTATATTCATTTTAATAAAAATTCTGTTTCCTCCACTTCATAATAATGCTGTATTTTTCCTACCTGCTTCACTTAAACACTCAATGATTTCTGTAGTACTAGTTCAAAGAGTAGGACACTCTCTCTGAGATATGATAAGCTGTGGGCTGTTAGAATTCATTTTAACAGACAATTACCCTTTAAGAAATTGGTCTTTTGATGGAAAACACGGGCCGAGCTTCATAAGGGTTTTGTTTTCTGATTAGGAACTATCAATAATTGTAATTATGTTTTAAAGATTTGTACAAATATTTATGTATCTATAAAACTGTATTTTGTATTGGTAAAAAAAATTATAAAACCCATGTGTTTACTATAGATGTGTGTACCAGGCATATTTGGCAGAGAAATTACATATTTAATCATGGGCCAATAAATTTGTTCTTAATTTTAATTATGGATCAGTTTGCAATGGTAAACAATTAGAAAAATTATTACCACAAGATACAATAATGATAAACTGCATTGTTAAACACATGAACCTATGAAAATGTATGATTATGCTTTTTCCCGCCAAATATAAAATGTAAAGAGCATTTTGAAGCAGGTTCTTTATTTTCTCACAAAATATAACTGCTTAATTGAGATTAGCTGTTCTCATATCTCCATGTTTGTTGAAAACAGTTGTTTTGTATGTGATGGACTTTAATTTTACCAAACATTTTTATATCTCATTGCCCCTTTTCCCTTTCCCAAACAGTCTCATGCTAATTCGGATATGTTGAACTGCTAAATAATGAAACAAGTCAATAATAACTAACACAAATTATTTCCACCACATTACCAGCCAATAAACCAGGTAGCAGTTGAAATTGAAGTAATACTCACTCTGTGTTGAATTCCACAGCCGCTGCTCTTTGAAGAAGCCATAGTAGCCATAGTACTACAAAACAGACGTGTTTGGAAATTTCATCTTAGAGCACAAAATGCACCAAGGTTTAGTCACAGTGTTTTTCCCCCTGTAATTTCACTATTAAAACAGTCATCTTTTACAAATTTACTTAACTTTAAACTACTTAAGTATAAAGAATTTAAAACATTACAATATTAAAACTGCTTCTATTAATATAGACTGCATGAATTTGGCCTATTTTGACACTTTTTTTGCACAAATCTTATTCAAGGATTGATCAATTTTTAACTAAAGGTTGTAATCTGGTTAACTTTCGGAAATCAAAAAAATAACATACTAACCTGGTCTAACCATGCCCCAATACTTTTAGAGATAGTGTAAAGTGGACCAAGTGAAGGCAGGACATCCTGGAGGCTGAATGAAGAACTTATACATTCAGAAGAAACCCAGAAGTATCTGTTAAGACAGGCCAAATATTTTTTGGAATAATGATAATAATGAGGTTAGTGGAGGCCTTCTAATTAAGTTGGGGGCCCAATGCAAGAAATCCCATGGGAAAGATTTAACTAATTTGTGTATTTCTTTGACTAAATTGAAGCAGGAAAATAGAAAAATAGTTACCGATCTGAGATCATCTCAGATTAGGTAGACCCAATTGGAAATAAGAAACAAATTAGAAAGAAAAATAAATTAAGCCATAATAAAATTGAACCAATGTTGGTACCATGGGAATAACATAGTTGGCAAGCATTTTTTGGGATAAACTTAAGTTTAAAAAAAGAAGCCAAATAATTAGGAAGATAATTGAGGGAGACAAAGTTAATATCTCTCCATTAGATATAGGCAAAGCATTTGCCTCACACTATAAGGCTCTCTATAATCTCCTGTCAGAACAGGTAACCTCTGAAGCAAGTTGTGAGTTCCTCCAAAAATTTGAATTACCAAGATTGGGTGAGGAAGACCTGAAGAAATTGAGTTCTCCTCTGACCCTGAAGGAGATCTCCAATACAATTAAAGTAGAATCCCCAAGGCCAGATGGCTACACAGCCCATTTCTAGAAGATAATGGAGCCTACCATATCTCCAATCTTACTAAAAGAAATAGTAATTGGAGATGTTACCTTTATAATCTTTATAATCTTTATAACCCTGATTCCTAAACTGGAAAAAGATCATAATTTTGTCACTATCACCCCATATACCTGTTAGATAACGATATTAAAAAATTCTACAAGATCCTGGCGGAGAGATTAAATGCTGTGTTAAGGACCGAGAGGGGTGCGATAACGTTTGCAAACTGTTACATTTGATATCTGTAAACCTATTCCCTCCTGGTGGCCTTTGTGGCTCTTGACGCCGAAAAGGCCTTCAACAAGGTTAGCTGGCATTATCTGTTGGAGGCCCTGGAGGTGTTCAGAGTAAAAGCGCCTATATTGGATATGATTATGAGTCTCTACACTGCTGCATCCATCTCAGGGTCTCGGGAAATGGGTTAAACTCAGGATGGCTGGAGGTAGTAAATGGAACGAGACAAGGGTGCCCATTGAACCCAATGTTGTACACACTCTCAATAGAACCCTTGGCAGCTTATATAAGGCAAGAGGAGGAAATCCTTGGAATCCCATACGGCCATAAGACTTCAAAGATCATGTTATTTGCAGACAATGTCGTTCTGACAGTTTCTAACCCAGAAACATCCCTGCTGGCAGTTTTGAGTTGTATTTATGATTTTGGTTGGATCTATAACTATACATTAATTTAAAAAAAGACTCAAGTAATTCACTCTAGTGTCCCGATCGACCAACTACACAGATTAGGAGTTTCTTACCCATTTAATTGGTTTAAGAATGAAATTCTTTATTTAGGGATAAAATTGAGTTTCAATCAGTTTAAGATAGCTAATACTAATTATAACAATTTATATCAGTATCTAAATTTTACCATAAACAAATTGGGGAATTTATATATCTCTTGACTGGTGAAAATAAACGCAGTACAACCTTATTTAGTGCCAAAATTGGAATTATTTAGTACCCAAACGTACATTACATGAACTTCAGGAATTATTCATTAAGTTTGTATGGGGGAGGTGTAGACGCAGGATTGCTTCCTCAAATTTGTCACGCTAATTAAAATATGGAGGAACATCCTTCCCCAATCTATATTTGATCTATGACTTAATAGTGCTATCCCATTTGATTAAATGCAAATTTAAATATCCAGAAAACTGTCCATGGTTAGGATATGAAAGACAAGTTTTATCTAACAAGAACCCATTTCTCTTGCTTTGGGCAGATAACTCAGCTATTAAATGGCTTAATGTGGAAAATAATGTCTTAGGCAAAATGTATCATAGAAGCCATCTTGTAAGACGGAAACAAAATAGTATGCATTTCCTTGGATGCTTCCATTGAAGCTTTATCTCTATAGCTTGATAATTTACATATTAGGGAAGGAAAGGAAAGTAGGGAAGAACAATTAAAACTGCTTCTGTTAATATAGCTGATGGTATATAACAGCTAAAATAAATAAGGGCACAAGAAATGTGTCCAGACCTCAAATTGGAAGGATTTACTAAACAACTTCAAAGCATGCTGTTAATCTGAACATATATCGTCTAAAAATGGATATTTTCAGTCACTTTTGAGGGAGGGCACTGCATAACCGACAAGCTACTGGGTAGTTTCATGAGTCACACTGACTTAAAAAAGGTTTCAACTAATAGGAGAAACATAGATAGGATGATTGAAATACATATAAGAAAGACTGTAGGCAAGACAATTAGTCCCTGTATTGTTGATGCTAAGAGTAAAAAATGACTTGCCTTGACGCATGAACATTCCGCCCACACACATGTCTAGTTAAGAGAAATTGTCTGTCTCAATAAATATCAATGTTCCAGGTTTGTCATGGAGATTCACATTAGAAATTCACATTAGATAATAACTGGTGAGACATTCTTGTATTATTGACCTCATGCACACAAGTATATTCATGTATTTATTTTTAAAGTGTGTTACCAGGTAGAATAAACTAATACACTTTACCGGGGACCATGAGCAATACGGTGTTCTGCTGTTTAACATGTAACTACATGCAACAGAATGAAGTAACAATTACTAATGAACAGTTGCCACTTACAGTCTTATTTTAGATTTGGTGTTGAGGAGGTTAAACAGATGCCAGTGATTATTATGAAATAGTGAGTATATAACTGCATATCATGTCACCAATTCCAATAATGACATGATACAGATTATTGGTGAATGGGGTGGGGAATGGACCACCGCTTTAGTATAGACTTAGTCTCAAATATAGCTTCAGTATTTTGCCTCACATTACTCTCAATGGGAGAAGATACAAACATACTGTTTTTTTTTTTTCTAAAGTTGACCTCCAAAGTCGAATTTTAGTTAATTAACCCATTTGAGGAGCTGGGGTACCCTATTCAGGAAAGCTCTGCTTAGTCCACATGGCACAAGAAAAATTGTATCTCACAAATTACAGGAAAACATAGAACCACTTCCTGCTGAGAGCTAATAATTCATGTGTCCTAGCCAAATAAATAGTGAAGACAAAGTCAAAAACAGTTTTGCAATCTGTCCTTTTCACACAAGCTGTATCTGTACTAAGCTGTTTGGTTGCTGGGGCAGGATGTGATATTATTTCCCCTGCTAGGAGGACATGCTTGAATTTTTTTTTACCAGTTTGTGGGCAAATCTCCACAACACTTTGGAGGGGTTGTGTTAAAAATTATGCAAATTTATGACAAGTCAGTAAAATGAAACTATGAATGCAAAAAGTTCTTGTGACAATGGATACTCCACATTTTATATAGGGCATAACAAAGTTATACTTATGTCTTAGATATATATTTTTCAGTCATCTAACATTTTCTTGTGTGTGTGTATTTAGGTTGCGTAAAATAGAAATGTAACCCTGCAATAACCATCTTTTAAAGTAAGTCTGTTTTATTTATTCTTCTATGCATTAAATTCTAGGACATACACTCTGAAATGATGTTTCTGCAGTGTAACAAGCTCTTAGCTCGAGCTGGACAGCTAAGGTGGATATAATTTAAATTAGATCAGATGGGAGTTGAAGGATTTATGAATAATTTGTACAGCAATAAACATGGCAACAATGAGAATCGAAGCTGTATTACAGCCTTGTATACAAATAATGCACTTAGTTATAAATATACTTCAAGGTCCTTTTTTGAGGGGGGAATAAAGCTTCCCTGGATGTATAATGCTAAAAAGGGGTTTCGGTAGACACCTACAAGTATCAGTAGCCAGCACCAATGTTTGTAAGCATCTCTTTAATAAATAAAAATGTTGTTGTTACATTTATATACTCACAATAGCATCTAGGACAGTTAATCATGGCTATTTCACAGCTGACAGTTCATTGTGGCAGTTTGAACGCTGAACTGTCAGCGGTGAAAGTCAAAACAGCTCCTTCATCACGGCAATGTAAGTGCTGACAGTTCAGCGCTTATAAACATACACCCCCCAATAAATTAAACCCACCCCAAAAGTTATCCCGAACCACCATACTAACCCACCAACCCGAACACTACCCCTGAAGCCTAATACTTACACTAACACCCCAAACCCTAATACCTAACTGTAACGATGAGCCAGGATTCCAGTTTGCTGCTGTATGCTCCAGGCACCACCCGCTGGTTTTATCATCTCATATGTAGCAGTAGTGTTTATCTCTGCATTTGTCCTCTCTCATTTGACTACTGTTCAGGTGTGGGTTGTTGCAGTGATGAGCCCTGGGGATATATAAACCCCATCCTCCCAGCAATCAGATTTGGTACATTTTGTCTGCTGGCTTGCTTCTTGGATTCCTGTTCGTATTGTTCCTGACCACCCTGCCCTCTCCAGTGCTTTGACCCTAGATCCTGCTTATACCCTGCCTGGCTATGACTCATGCGAAACCTAACAAGGCCTCTGCTTGTGGGTGTTTAAAGCCAGGGGCTCCACCCCAGGTTGAGAGTGCTCACCCTGTGCACTGCTTTGAATTACCCACTACCCGTGCCCCGTGATTTCAGCCCATCTCGGTACAGCCGTTCGTTACACTAACCCCCAGAACACTAATATTAATACCTAACCCCCCAAACTCTATTACTAATACCTAACCCCCCCTTAACCCTATTACTAATACCCAACCCCCTCGAACCCTAATACTAATACCTAACCCCTAATAATACTCACCTTGTCCGATCATGCGATTAACTGTCCTACGAAGAAAGGTCTGCCAATGACCTCTCGCGCGATGAACTGGCCACCTGGTGAAGCAGCCACAATGAACCGTCCCTTCCCCTTCACAATATTAGCTTACAATCAACAGTACGTAAATGCATATATATTTTTAGGTATGTATTAATAGTCTAAGTAAAAGAAGCAGACCTGTCTGATCAATTTTTTTGCCAACACATCATGTCTCCTAAAAAATACAATAAGTGTAATTGTAATTGTAAGTGTAATTTCTCTCCAATCCCTCCTTATTAAATGTCACTGGATTTGAAAGGCCTCTACGAAATCATTTTCAACATAAAACTTCAGAGAAATTGTTCATTGTTTTAAAGTACAAATAAGTACATTTCACATATATTAAACATTTGTACAACAGAAAAAAGCTAGGTGGAACTGTTCCTTTATGTCACCTCTGGTGTGGCATCCTTAGGTCCGCAGGGTCTGTCCGCACCTTGTTGCTCCATCTCTCCAGACCGCCACACCATTCTTGCTATCCCTGGGACTCTTGGAATGCTGTTACTGATACCTGTATTCTGCCTTCCCAATTCTGGTCCTTCATCTTTCGTCTAGTCCCTTCAATTTAGTCGCCTTTTCCATTGTTCCTTTTCTTGTTATTGCCATTTGTATTCTCCCTTGGTTTCAGGTGGTGCCGCACAAGTCCCCGACTGTCTTGGCAAATACCATTTTCCTGGTTCCAGGTAATTTGGTGTTATGCTTTCTTGCTTCTACTACTTTACTCTGCACTGTGGGTTCTAATCCCCCATCCAACCAACATTAAACTCTATAGAAAAAAGTCCAATGGGAATATAAATATCTTCCTTTTGCCTAACAACCGAACAATATTTTTATATCAGCTGTAAAGAACTGACATGCTTTATCTTAGCACTGTAATATAATAGGGCCATTGATAGTTAATGAAAATTTTGTTTATTTAAAAAAAAAAACATTTAAGATGATTTATCTATATTTATATAAGAATATCTGCCTGTGTTTTTTTCTCATTGCATCAAAAAAGCACTAGGCTTAGTATCAATTTGGTATGCACAATTATTAGCTGCTGAAACATGCACATCACACAGTTAATCAACAGTAGAAGCCCTTTTGCTGAGAGCAATCTGTCATCAGACAGACATGGGTTGTGATGGATGATAAAATTCCTAAGAGCCTGCTTCTACAGCTAGAGTCCAAAGAGTTACAAGCTTCCACAAACATCAATGCTTTGGTTACCCTGGGGATCTCATAAGGAGGTTTGAATACATAATTTTCTATATCCTCCTACATAATGAGATTTTGGAAGGAGAATGCTTAATATATTCAGCTTTTTCACGCATACATTTTTGAAGATTTAAAGCAAAATAGCAACATAAAATCCAATATTGTTACACAGGAAATATAAGGTAATGTTAACATAATGATCTAATTGCAAAGCAATTAAATATTTATATTTGTAATAAATAGCTTTTTTTATATGGTTCAATTTCCCCTAGAGCCAATTAGATGCTACAGTCTCTGTGGTCTATGAATGCTTTTTATGGATCCTTATTTGGTAGAATCAGTAACATGAAGTCAGAATATTTTTCATCAGTGTGTGTTGCCTTTTGGAATTCACATGCAACAGCAGCTGAAATATTCTTTTAAATAAAAATGTATTCCAGTCCTCAAAGAGATTTAATTCTCTGGAGCAGTCATTCTCTTCCTAGGTTTCTAGGACTCGCTAGCTAGACAGATGTTTGGGGATATCAGTGATGAAAACACCAATGGCTGTTTCTTTGAATAGCGCACCTGTTATAATAACAAAATCAACTTTGTTTCAGCTGCAGTATAATATGACTTGGTTTTTGGTGGGCGCCTGAAAACTTAGGGATTTATTCATGAACGGGAGCATTGCAGGCAATTGAAAAGAGAATTTCCAGCTTGAGGGCAAAATAGCTGTTTGAAAAATTATCCAATTCATCCGAGGACAAAAAAATCAATTAAGGTCTAAGTATTTTATGATAGATACACCTGTGGTGATACAACAGCCTTAAAATTGAGCACTGTTGTTAGGTTAAGATACACTAGACAAGCTCGGCTACTTTGGCCTTAAGTTTTAAATTCCCTTCTTAGTTACCACTTCAGAATCCAAATGAAACAAACCAGAATGGGACATATGTTACATGATGTATTACTTTTCTAGAATATTTGTTTCAGACACTGTAGGTGGCACTTCCCCTTTAATACTCAGCTATTGATGCTAGGTTTCAGCAGTTCACTTGCAGTTCACATGTAAGTTCAGTTTTAGTTCAGTCTTTGATGCAGTGCAGAGTCAAGTTCATGCCAGATCAATGTAGATGTGATTAGGGAATAACATAAGGTATACGATTTGTTCTTATGCTGTGATGCTGCATATTACAGAGGGACTAAACACCTTCAATCTACTTTTACTGTTTGTTTCTCAAGTCTTCTTTAGTTTTGGTTAGACTTCCAGGTGTCCATGTGTTGCATGGAACAGCACCTCCATGAGTAGACAACATTGTTTGATGTTTGTCATCTGGCAAGTTCAACACAGCTTCAGTTGGGAGGAGATGTTTATCTTCTTTGCAGGAATTTGTTGTGTGGTGTGACTGACATGGTCAAACATCAATGATAAAAGTGAGCTGGTCACCTGGTTCTTTCCCTCAACTGTCACAGCATTCAGCTCAGTCAAATGTCAGATGGGTCTATTCACTAAAATTTGACTTTTGAAGTTGACTTTCATTTTGAGCACTCTAGATAAACGAGTGCACGAGCGGAGCATCACCCACACTCCCAATAATAGAAAAAAGACACATGGATCTTTCATTTTGGCACCCGAGATTGGCTTTGAAAAAGATCCCAGGTTCCAATCTACTCCATTGAAAGTAATGGGAGGCAAAATTATTGATGCTATTTTTGAGACTTCAGCACCTGAGTTTGACATAGTCTCAAAAATAGCATCAATCATTTTGCCTCCCACTACTTTCAGTTGGGAAGATTTGAATCTGGGTTTGTTTTGGGGGTTTTTCTAACTCGGGTTCCAAAAGCCAACCTCCAAAGTTGAATTTTAGTGAACAGACCCATTAATCTTTGCTTTTGCTAGGTGGCATTCTACCTGGTTAACACTCCTTTTAGTGTTTAGTCCCTCTTTAAATCATATTTACAAAACTGATGGAAATCGTAGGACAGTCTACTGAACATGTATTGCCATATAATGCCATTTAACATTAACAAATAATCAGGGCAATATTCTGTATCCAAATGTAAACTATGAAAACATTTACTGTATTCTGTAGAAAATCATAGCAAAAGAATATACTGTAAGATATTCGGTTGTTAATTTTCCATAGACGATATTTCTTCTCCTGATCTTTCCTCTTTAGCAAGTCTTTCACAAACCACATTATTTCAACTAGTTTTCTACAGTATTATAAACCCACAAATGATAAAAATGGTCTATAATAATTATTTATATAATGAGCTTATTATGACAGATTTATTTAGTTTTGACCTTGCATGTTAGTAATACATAACTTAATTAATAGTCAGCTCATTCCCTGTTATATATGTTTTATCAAAAAACATATGCCCCCCACTGCCCTCTTGTAAGACTTAACTTATCCCCTACTGTGTGTAATTATAATATTACTAGTCACATTGGAATTCTGTGATCTTTTAATGTCGCAAGGTCAATGTATGTAATGTATGTATTTATAACGGTTCTTATTTCACGTAGAAGGATTCCACTATATAAATATGTATATATATTCCATATAGTGAAATGGGCTTTATTTCTTTTATTCAGCTACTTCTGTCACTTTTGTTCTTGCTGTAGGTATCTGTTCTCTCACAGTTTTTAATGATCACAGATGCCCTTGATATTAAGCATTCATTTTGCTTCTTCTTCCTGCTCTGACCTTTTATCAGTTAATTTTTGATCCAAGGGTCATCAGTGGTAAGAGAGTTTACATCAATAAAGAGTCTGTCTTATTACAATCAATGAAAGGTCAATATCTGCCTCGACAGATAAAATCAAGCTCAATTTTCCCTAGGGCTAACAACTAGTTGTATCCTTGGATGTCAGCAGTTTTGTGCAGGTGTCTTGTCTGAATAATATCCACTTGCACTTACTCTTAAACAAGCACATAAGAAATACAGAATATCTACCAATACTGTTTCACTTTATTACTAAACAGTTTCGACAATTGCATACATGTGTAGAGAAAGTATGCTATGTACTAAAGAGGCCCTGTCACCTAAATAATGTGTATACTTTAAATGTAGATAGTAAAAAATGATTTAAAAAGATCTAAGTGTTGGGAGTTTTATAAAAAGATGCAATTGCCGTTTGTTATGTATAACAGTGATTGTGCTTTTTTTTTTTTAAACTCCCCACACATTGCAGTGTGGGAGCGAGACTTCTCCGACACTAATCAGGTGCTTTTAACCACCTGTTTCTTTTTACATCGGCTGTAGCAGTGCACTGAGCACTGTACCAGCCAGGGCAAGCGCCACTGTTTGGTTTCACATGTCCTGTTGTTCCCTGGTTTTGGATTCTTTTTGGTGGTAGACAGTGGTGTATCTTGATTTTGTGCTGCCCTAGGCAGACAAAATCCGGGCACCCCCCTACCCAAGCTGCACACCCACGTTACACACCTAAGACATGCCCCATCACCTCCATTTCATGACCCCAAATCACACATAACATTCAGACTCACATCAAGCTCATACTCCCATCATACACACACTCCTACTCCCATCACACTCAGTCACACACACTGACTCCCATCACACACACTGTCTCCCATCACACACACTCTGACTCCCATCACACTCAGTCACACACACTGTCTCCCATCACACACACTCTGACTTCCATCACACTCAGTCACACACACTGTCTCCCATCACACACACTCTGACTCCCATCAGCACTTACCTTTCCCTGGTGGCTAGTGGCAGGCAGCATGGTCCCTCCATTCTGCCTGTTCGGCTTCCCGGCGATTGTGCCGACAGGTCACGTGACCGGGCGCGCGTATGACGTCAGCACTCCGTCACGTGACTGTCGACACTTCCGTGTCACACTGCACGGGGAACCGAACAGGCAGCACGAGGTTTCTCTGTGCTGCCTGTTCGGCTCCCCGTACAGCCTGATAGGCAGAGCGATGGTGAGGGGAGACTTTCTGATCCCCTCTCACCTCCGTCTCTGCCTGCAAGCGAGCTCTTTTTTTTATTTTTTTAAAGGGCCGGGGTTTTTTTGGGTTTTTTTTCAGTGCTGGGGGGCCCAAAATTTGCCGCCCTAGGCATCCACCCTAGACAGCACTGGTGGTAGAACACAAGTGCAAATGTGTTCCACGCTTCACAGTCATTTCGGTAGTCAAATAACACTGGCATATTAATGGACTAAAAGTCAAATTGCCTGTGACATATTAATGGACAAATTCACTGTGATATATTAATGGGCAAATTTGATGTGGCATATTAATAGACAAACTAACACTGGCATATTAACTGGCAAAATAACACTAGCATATTAAAATAACACTGGTATATTGATGGGCAAAATAACAATGCTATATAAATATGCAAAATAACACTGGCATATTAATGTGCAAACTGTGGCATATTAATGTGCAAACTGAAGCATATTTAATGGATAAACTGTGGCATATTTTAATAGAAATTCTGTTTGTTGCATATGCTAGTGGGATGTTAATGGGTACCTGACAGTGGCTTATTTTAACTTGCAAAGTGATGCTGTGGATGTTCTGTGGGGCAAAATAACATGTACTATGGGGGAAAGTGACAATGTGGCATGCCAAATTGTGTGGGTGCAATATGAGTGCAAGCCAAGTGCTGTGGGTGCAATATAGGTGCATGGCAAGTGCTGTGGGTACTGTAGGGTTCTGTGTTAAGTACTTTAGTTGCAATGTGGGTGCAGAAGAAGAGAATAAAAACAAGAAATGCATTTTTTATAACAATTTTAATACATATGAAAATAGTTGAATATTATATTAAAACATGAAAAAGTATAAATGCAACTAGTTATTGAGAGAAAGATAATTGTATATGTGTATAGATAGCCTTGTGATATGTGTGTGTGGTTATAAATATGTATTGTTTTGTAATTAATAGGGCTCCCATGTGTGCCATATTAATGGGGCTTTTGTGTGTGGCATAATTATGGTGCTCTTGTCTGTGGCATATAAATGAGGTTCTTGTGTGTGGCATATTTATGTGGCTCTTATGTGTTGCATATTTGTAGGGCTCCTGTGTGTGGCATAACTAATGGGGCTCCTGTGTGTGGCATATTAATGGGGCTCCTGTGTGTGACATTATTAAAAAGATCTAAGTGTTGGGAGTTTTATAAAAAAGATGCAATTGCCGTTTGTTATGTATAACGGCGATTGTGCCTTTTTTATAACTCCCAACACTTTGCAGTTATGGAGCGAGAATTCTCCGACACTAATCAAGCACTTTTAACCACCTGATTATTTTTACATTGGCTGCAACAGTGCACTGAGCACTCTACCAGCCAGGGCGTGCGTTTGTGGTGCATGCAGCACACACTCCTGAAATTTGGCTGGGGTCTGCTTTTTACATAGGCGCCCATGCTGATAGCGCCACTATTTGGTTCCATGTGTCCTATTGTTCCCTGGTTTCAGATGCTTTTTGGTGAAGGAACACAAGTGCAAATGTATTCCACGCCTCACAGTCATTTAAGTAGTCAAATAACACTGGCATATTAATGGGCAAATTGGCTGTGACACATTAATGGGCAAATTGGCTGTGGCATATTAATGGACAAACTAACACTCGCATATTAATGTGCAAACTGTGGCATATTTAATGGATAAACTGTGGCATATTTTAATAGGAATTCTGTTTGTTGCTTATGCTAATGGCAAAGTGACTGTGGGATGTTAATGGGTACCTGACAGTGGCTTATTTTAACTGTGGGACAAAATAACATGTACAATGGGGGAAAGTGACACTGTGGCATGCCAAATGGTGTGGGTACAATATGAGTGCAAGCCAAGTGCTGTGGGGGCAATATAGGTGCATGGCAAGTGATGTGGGCACTGTATGGTGCTGTGTTAAGTCCTTTAGTTGCAATGTGGGTTCAGAAGAAGGGAATAAAAAACTAAGTTCAAACTATGCCTTCTTGTTGTGGTAGTTTTTCTTCTTTTAAATATACCCTATTCCTTTCAAGTGTATTTTGAATGTAATTTTAGCACATGATTCTACAAGCATGTCCATTGTTTCCATTATTTTAACAAGAAGGTTCAGGAGTTAGTGGTTTTCCCTATGTGAGTTTTGCCTGTGTTGAGTAAAGAGGGGAGATGTTACTACATGTTGCTGGAACCACAATAGCCAAATAGAAGCTTGCAAATTAGGCATAAACATTTTGTGAATACCAGAGCTGATAATTGTTAGCAGACATATCAAATAACAGATCCACCCAAACCAGTCAACAGATCTTAGCAGAATTATAATTTAGCATTCTGAAGGACTATGATTTTTCACACTATAAAAATACATTTATTTATACATGTTATCAAAAGGAAGCTCATTTGTAGAATGCCAAACAAGGGATATCTACTGCATACTGGGTGTTCTAAAATACATACTTCCTATTGAGAAATATTTAAACATCTAACAAGCACAACCATAGATGTTATTATTTCCTTAATTGGGAATCTTTGGTTAGCAGGATGAGAATTACACTCTCTAACTTTGTTTAGACAAGGGGAATCAAGTTTACATAATTTGCATTCATCACATTTATAAAATCCTTTGAGATTCCTTTTAAATAAAAACAATGTAACCAATTTTTAAGATTTGCTCTAATGACATATTGTGCATTAATATTGTATCATGCTACCTGATGAAACATAGTGTTCCTAGCCATTTTGATTACAGATAATATATTACAATTTTATGTTATTTTATGTCACACAACTGAAAATAGTATTAAAAAAGATATAACGTGAGGCTGTCATCCATAAAATATGTTGTGATGTCCAAATACAGGTAGGTATATACCCTTGATTTAGATGTGGTTCAGATTTATACTTAGCTATTTATAAAACTAATTTTAAAAATGTCTGTCTCATACTGTTATATAATCATTTATATATATATATATATATATATATATATATATATATATATATATATATATATATATATATATATATATATATATATATATTGTTTTATTGTGTCAGGTCACATGTTATTATTAAATTGCAATGTAGAGTATGGTAATTTGTATATATTCTATCACTATATATGGGATAGACTTATAACCATGTAGTACTTTTTTAATCCCTTATCCTCAGTTTGTTTCACTTTGGGAATAACGCTGTTAATCTGTTTCTTTTCTTATCTATTGCTATAACTTACCTGTGATATTTCCACCTATGTAATGCTTTTGCTGTAATTATAGGGATAAAGTTAACCTGAAACTCTGTATTTTATATATCTGTATTGTTATCATTTTCTTTTAAATAGCTGAATGCTTCCCACAGAGTAAGCCTTATTAAAAGAATGTAGTTTCTATTTACCCTTGAGTAATGGTATTTGATTAATAAACTCCACCATCGATTTAGTAGAGTTATGTAAAGTTATAATGGTTTTGAATTCTATTTCTTCTTAGCTCCTTTTATGTAGCAATATATTAGAATATTGCATACATTGTTATATGTGTTATATTTTAAAAAAGAACATCTCTACAAGAGGACATAGTCTTAAAATAGAGAGGCAAAAGTTTAACAGTAATGTCAGGAAGTATTACTTTACTTAGAGGGTAGTGGGGCTTTCAGCAGAAGTGGTAGAGGTTAATACAGTGAAGCAGTTTAAGCATGCATGGGATAGGCATAAGGTTATCCTATATGTATTTATTCTTTAGTCAAAAATTGGGGCGAATTGAAGGGCTACTCAGATCACCAAAGTGATCCGACTGGGTCAGAAACTGTAGAGTGTCCTGAGTCGACCTGATAAAGAAAATATGTGAGGAGAGCTATACATGTTAAGATCCTGTAAACGTTCCTGTAACATTTTATCCTTCAATCCATGCATCCAGGGCCAGCTTTAGGGGTGTGCGACCAGTGCAAAATTTTTTATGAATGGGGACTCTAGTTCGGTTTATAGAAAGCCAATAGTATTACATATATTCCATAAGCCGAAAGTCTATAAACCGAGCGATGTTCGGTTTATAGACTTTCAGTTTATAGAATACATGTAATTCTATTGCTATTCTATAAACCGAAAGTCTATAAACCAAACGTCGCTCGGTTTATAGACTTTCTGCTTATGGAATATATGTAATACTATTGGCTTTCTATAAACCGAACTAGAGTCCCCATTCATAAGAAATTCTTATGAATGGGGACTCTAGTTCGGTTTATAGAAAGCCAATAGTATTACATGTATTCTATAAGCCGAACGTTGAACCTGACATTACTGTTAAACTTTTGCCTCTCTATTTTAAGACTATGTCCTCTTGTAGAGATGTTATTTTTTAAAATATAACACATATAACAATGTATGCAATATTCTAATATATTGCTACATAAAAGGCGCTAAGAAGAAATAGAATTCAAAACCATTATAACTTTACATAACTTTGCATCGTTCGGTTTATAGACTTTCGGCTTATGGAATACATGTAATACTATTGGCTTTCTATAAACCGAACTAGAGTCCCCATTCATAAGAAATTCTTATGAATGGGGACTCTAGTTCGGTTTATAGAAAGCCAATAGTATTACATGTATTCCATAAGCCGAAAGTCTATAAACTGAAAGACATTCTGTTTATAGACTTTCTTTTTATAGAATAGCAATAGCATTACATGTATTCTATAAAATGAAAGTCTATAAACCAAATGTCTTTCGGTTTATAGACTTTCGGTTTATAGAATACATGTAATGCTATTGCTATTCTATAAACCGAAAGTCTATAAACCGAATGTCTTTCGGTTTATAGACTTTCGGTTTATAGCCGAACCCCGAACTCCTACACGGACATACAGTGCAGTTCGGGTTCTCTCAACACTTTTCTTTAATAAATATACCAACCTTTTTCAGACAAATATGACATTTTAATTTTACCACTGTTAAATATTACTATTGTAGTACTGCTTTAATATACACTTATTGGATGATAGTTATTCAATGTATTCCCACATTGTGTTTGTTATAATTATTTTATTTTCTGTATTGTTATTTAAAAATGTCTTAATAAAAATATTTAAAAGAAAAAACTTACTGGCCTATGCTTGCCCGATTCCTTCCTACTACCATTGTTGTGGATGGGCATAACACATTTCCAATCTTCTGGGACGACTCCTGTTAACAGTGATTGAGTTAAATAAATATGTTAATGGTTTTGCTAGTAGACCACTAAGCTATTTTATTAATGTTGCGTGTACCCTATCAGGCCCCATCAACTTATTTATTATTTAGCTGAAGTGGTTCCTTTCTCACATATATCACATTAGGAACCTCCTCGCACACGTAATACTCCCAATACAAAAATATTAATTGAGGCAGACAGCTAGACCTTTATCCTCTTCCACGTATTTTCCTTCTATTTTTTTTAATCTGACTAATCCTTGTTTTACTTTCATTTTTCATTTATGTATCTAATAATGTTGTATGCCCTTCTTTTTTTTTTAACTGACTGGGTTATTCTCTTTTTTACATGTGTTTTGGAAGCTCTAATAACTTGCCTTGTCTCTTTTTGCCTATTCTTCCTTAGTGTGATTTTATTTTATAAACTTTTTCTTTTACTATACTGGCCACTTCTTTTGTTTCAAAATATATTTTATTAAAGAGATAATTTTACAATAACAATAACTTTTACAATGAAAGAGAAAATGCCATATATGTTATACATAAAAAGAGTAAATATCAATGTATCCAGTCCATATTTAAATCAGTGATAAGGCACTTTACAGTCAGTTTTAACTGTGATAACATATTGGTATGAATTAATTATGCAATTAAATTACAATGTTAATAAATAAAGTAAAAATGTGAACATTGGGAGGGGGCAAAAAAAGGGGGGAAGGGGAGTGCATCCATCCACAATAGCTTTATTTTTCAAAATAAATTCTAATGACTATAACCAATTCTAGTATACATAACATGACACAACAATACCTACTTCTGATAATCGTGTAATAGAATAAAAATGTTTGTTTTTTCATTGCTGGTAATATTTTAAAAAGTCAGGTATCAATATATATAGGAAATCTCTAAAATAGCTCCAATATAAGGAAAGAGACCTCCACTAGGGGATAACCCTAAAGCTAAACAAAAAGATTATATGGATGTGTGTGTACAAAGAGAAAGTATGCAGGAAAAACAGCACTCCTGGAGCCAGTTTAAAGGTGAAAAAAAGTATTCGTTTATTCCATGAATAGGTTATAAATCCACAGCGGTAGTGCAGGCGTACAGGTAAGAAAAAGCTTGATGCGTTTCGCGCTCTAGGCGCTTAATCATAAGCTGAGTGTTTAAACAAACTGTGCCATTTAAATAGTATTTTGTGTAGAGGTACAAACCAATCAAGTTTGTGCTTCACCCTTTCATCAATGCAGATAGGTGATTAATTAATGTGAAAAATCTGTGAGTGTTGCACGAGAAAGGGTTAATCAACAGTGTTAGTAGCAAAAGTTAAGAGGGGAAAAAAAAGGTGAATCCCTCGTTTAAACAATTTGTGTGTGTTAAATAATCCTTATTGGATATAATTAAAAACAATCAGATAATAGGAGAAAGGTAAAAGTGGGCTGGTGGTTATGGCAGTAAATACATAGCATATATTTTCAAAAAACATCCAAATAATCATTGTAGTAATCATTTCAGTGCCCACTTTGACACCAGGGTATTCCATGCAAAAAATACAAAGAATACGATACTGTCAATTATGGTAGACTTCATATAACATTGTTTTCAGATTTTGGGGGATACATTGTGGCAATAAATACACAAAAAATATACATTGCATGTGCTTGCCAAAAATATCGATATGATCACCACAATAATCATTTCAGTGAGTGCCCACTTTGACACTAGGGCATTCCATGCAAAAACACAAAATCAATTAAGGTAAAGTTCATATAACATTGTTTCAATTTTTTAGATGGTACATTAAAATGCTGCAAACAAAATTATATGCATTGTATGCAAACAAAATTGTATGCATTGTATGCATATGATCGTAATGCTTGTGTTGTAGTTAATGGTTACCCTGAAAGTGATTCGACCCTGACTTTACTTCAGACATAAGGGTAAATATGAGTACAGGTCACTTATTGTTCCATTATGACATTCATAAGTATTTAAAAATAAATTGTTAGTCACAAGTTGGTCATTGGTTGCCTGTTATTTTAATAGTTTAATACAGTTCTGTGATTATGTATTTAATAATACGTATTCTATTTTTAATTACTAATTTTATTTATTTTTTTATTTTATGTATATGTATGTTTTAAAGAGGGGGGGAGGGGAAAACTGTTGTATTATTTAAAGAAACAGGATATGTAATACTATTTGTTTAGACCTCTGGGGGTTCGAGTTCCTGTGTGTGGAGTCTCGATAAAAAAGACGTAACTTTTATTGGTACTAAATAAAATGACACATATAACAAACAAGATAAGTGAAAAAAACGTGAGGTAAGTGAAGTTGTGATTAAAATAAGTCTTGCACGTCCATAGATAATCAGATGTAAATACCGTATTTATCGGCCTATAACACGCGCCGGCGTATAACACGCACCTCATTTTAAGAAGGAAATTTCAGGAAAAAAACTTAAATTTCGAATAAAGAACTTTGAAGCCCAATATGCCATTTTAATATGCCAGGATATTGCTCCCAATATGCCATTTAATATGCAGGATATTGCCCCCAATATGCCATTTAATATGCAGGATATTGCCCCCAATATGCCATTTTAATATGCCAGGATATTGCCCCCAATATGCCATTTTAATATGCCAGGATATTCCCCCCAATATGCCATTTTAATATGCCAGGATATTCCCCCCAATATGCCATTTTAATATGCCAGGATATTGCCCCCAATATGCCATTTTAATAGGCCAGGATATTGCCCCCAATATGCCATTTAATATGCCATGATATTGCCCCCAATATGCCATGATATTGCCCCCAATATGCCATTTAATATGCCAGGATATTGCCCCCAATATGCCATTTTAATATGCCAGGATATTCCCCCCAATATGCCATTTTAATATGCCAGGATATTCCCCCCAATATGCCATTTTAATATGCCAGGATATTGCCCCCAATATGCCATTTTAATAGGCCAGGATATTGCCCCCAATATGCCATTTAATATGCCAGGATATTGCCCCCAATATGCCATGATATTGCCCCCAATATGCCATTTAATATGCCATGATATTGCCCCCAATATGCCAGGATATTGCCCCTTAGTATGTTCGTTATGCCACCCTCCTCCCCCCCCCTTCCCCAGACCCCAGCACTTACCTCGTTCCTGCTCTGTCCCCCGGTGCTCTGAAGCTGCGTGGCTGTGAGGGAAGCGTTGTGAGCTTCCCTCCAGCCGCGCGGAACAATAAAGTTTGTTTAAAATAAAACACACTTTATTGACCGCGCGGCTGGAGGGAAGCTCACAACGCTTCCGTCACAGCCACGCAGCTTCAGAGCACCGGGGGACAGAGCAGGAACGAGGTAAGTTTTAGATTTATTTTTTTTTCGGCGTATAACACGCACACACCATTTTCCCCCTATTTTCATGGGGAAAAAGTGCGTGTTATACGCGATAAATATGGTAGTTATACTGTAAATAATTATCTAAAGTATGGTATAGGGTGCAAGAACAGTAATCTGGTCATAAGTGTAAACCCCGGCAACAGAGAGGGGTCCAATCAGGGCATATAAGTATCATTAAAAACCAATTACTGAAAGGGTTCAATTGTCTACCCACCGTTTAGTAGCCGTGTGCATTCACATATTATATAGTTTAACATATTGATAGTGAAATAATCATAATATATAGGCAATGTCCATAAAATAATCATTATAGCAGGAAAAAATACCATGCAACTGTTAAGGCAAGTTAATCTGATTAGTAATTATATAACTGTGTGGCTAAAAAGTGAGAGAAAACAAAAGGAATTGTTACTTTTAAATTCTGCAGCTGTCAATTAATCATGCTGTGTAAAGTTAAAATCCTAACTCTCTATTGCCAACATTCAATACATTTAAACAGTTAGCCAAAACAGTTGTAACCAGGTAATTCCGCTATTTGTATATGAACAAATATCAGCTGCATAAATTTTAATATCAAAATGTTTGATGTAATATTAGTTGTGCAGCCAGGTCTGCCCATTAATTAGATGGAAGTCAAAGTTTTTAAACTATAAAGAATTTAACAGGTGGCTGGCACCACATACGCCAAAAGCAAAAAAAACAAACTGCAATTATAAATGTGCACAGGTAGGAGTGGGGACTAAAGACCCTGGCCCGTCAGGTATCCCTAAACCTCCACGAGACTTAGCAATACTGAAAATTTAATTCTGCTCATCTTATTTCCCCATGTAAACTTAATTAGAGGAGACTGAACTGTTTTAAAGAATGTCTTCGGAATTGATAAGGGAATAGTTCTCAAGTAGTATAGTATTTTAGGTAAGATGTTCATTTTAACCCGTTAAGGACCAATGACATTCTTTCGCCAGAGTCCCTAGCCCGGTCCTGTAAGCCCTGGCGGCCCTTCGTAAAGTGCAGGTGGCTTGGCGGCAGACCCTTCGTAGACCCCCGCTGTTTGCTTCATGAATGGCGAGCACAGGGTCTCGCCAATCAGGCTGCCTAGGATGGCATAGCTCGGCACATGTCTCCAAGGGGTTAATAGAGGTAATTTTACCAAACCAGAAAAGTTCCAACTTTTAAATATTGGCCAAGCTTTTTTAAGATTAAATGTGTACATACTGTTTATATTTTTGCATAGTTTTATTTCAATGAATGAGTCTCTCCAATAAAAGTCAAATTTAGTTTTCAAATCATCCACATCACACCAAGGAATCTGTATATATTAGAGCCTGTATTTTTCCTGTATTGAGCCTGTAAAATGAGACTTCTCCAAAATCCTGTAGTATAGAATTTGGGGAGTCAACTGAAGTTTTGGGTTCTGCCAAAGATAGGATAATATCATCCGCGAAGAGACCTATTTTATATTCAGTATTTTTTACTGTGATTTCCTTAATCTCTTGTGATTTCCTTATTAATGGCCAGTGGTTCCAATTGCTAGAGCAAATAATATCAGGGACAATGGGCAACCCTGTCGAGTTCCATTAGTTAGTGAAAAATTATAAGAGGTGAAAACTGTAGCAGAAACCTTTTCAGTCGGGTTTTGATATAATGATAAGATTGCTTTGAGCAGGGTTTTCTTCAAATAGCCCCAATGGACCCTATCAAACACTTTCAAGGAAAGGTGTTCAGTTTGCTTTAATATGAAGTATTAAGTTTATATATCTCCTTGCACCATCTGGTGCTGGTCTCCCTGAAATGAACCCCACTTGGTCTTTATCAACTACCATAGGGCCAATTTGTACCAATATATCAGCCCACAATGATAGATGATAGGCAGAATTGGGAAATTCTTGGGGAGGTAGAGGGGAGAGGTAGCATTGGGCAAGTTTTGGTGGAGGTAGGGTGGATAGGCAGCATTGGCTTAGGCTGGATAGAAAGGGGAGTCAGCACTGGTTAAGTCTGGTGAGTAGATGGCTGTGGTGGCGATGCATTAGCTATGTCTGGGGACAGCTGGGCAAATAAAAGGAAATAAAAACAAGAAATTTCTTTCATTTCAATTTTTATTAAATATTAAAAAATCAATTTACATGTGACTATATACAGGATAAACCATTTTTCCTATAGGGTAGTCTTATATTCAGGCCTAATTTTTTTCCTTAGGGAATATTCAAAGTTTGGGGGGTTGTCTTATATTTAAGCAAATCTGGTAATCTCATCTCTCCTGGACTCCATTTCAACTTCTTCAGTCTATCACCTAGTGATCACTGGAGCCCAAAGTTTCACCTACAGTGTTATCTGATTTAAAAAAAAAAATCTCAATATGTAAACACTGAATCTAATATGGCCGTCTAATGTGTTGCCTCCTCAACTACTTGTTTTAGACATGATCCCAGTAGGAGGTTTAGATTACCTGTACTCCTAGTACAACCAATTATTTTGGTGATGCATTTCGCATCAGCAAGATTAAGGTCCCCCATGGTGATAACTTCTTCATTTTAGCTATTTCCTAAACTAGCAGATTATCTAACTCATCCACCTGTCCATGGGTCACAACTACACATGCTGTTTTATTAACAAATGGTTGGGTCATCTAAATATATTGTACATGTACAATAGCAGTTATTTCTAAAGGTCAAATCTGAAGTTCTAAAAGTGGTCCAGTGACCATGGAACCAAAAGAATGTTGCTGCTGATTAGATCACTTTTATAACTTTGCCACATAACTTATAGATAACTCACACTGTGTTGTTGATGTTGAATACATACATGTAACCTGCTGTCCAATTACATAGAGTACTTATATGTTCCTAAGTTGATAGCATTCATTAAAACTAGAATGTAAGGTATGCATCCATTCTTATATACCTTACATTTTTTTCAAAGTGTTAGAATTAAATTATTTAACTGCGAAATTGCTGGCAATTCAAGCACATCATGACAGTATTTCTAGTCTTTTCAAAATCTGAAATTAGCCTCAAGCTCATAAATCATGCTTTAGATACTGTCTGATTTTGTCAGCCAGTTATCCATTGTCTCACATAACAAAAACAATAACCACAGGAGCAGAAACTCTTTACATTAATGTAGTCTGAATACTGCTATGATAATAACTGATTCTAAGATTCAACTTTTTTTCTGGTTATAACAGGATACAAGCAGAATGGATCCTAAACTCTACACACAGTTGTGATATAAAAAAAAATGCCAGGCAGATGATTGCATTGTCTCCAAATCTCTTTTATCATTTTTTTTTTAACCTTGAAAACATTCCTATTATCACTGCTTTCTTTTTTAACTATATATATTTTTTCTTATATGTGGTATAAAACTAACTTATCTGGCACATTATAAAGTAAGAAGAAAATGCATTGTCTGTTAAGCTGTGCACTGGAAATATCTAGCACTAATTAGACTAAACTGTTCTTAGAACACACAGTAGTAAGCCCAATGTTCCCTCTGAGGAAGCTGCCAGGTGAAACGAGTCACCAGCTTGTATTGTGTCTGGGAGATATTTAAGATATTTCATGTTAAGGAAGTGCATACTTAAGTTGAGCCTTCAATATTTGAATTTGTTTTATAAATGTATTTAAATATCTTATTAAATAATTTGGGATTTTATTGATCCTTGTTTGTAACATATTTGAATTACTAATTGCTAGTTTTACCTGACAATCTTCTTTGAGGTGCAACCCTATACAGGGTATAACAGATTAATATTTGGCATGGTTAATTTGGAATTTTGGATAATCATTATGATTATCATGAATATATGTTTTTTCTTTGGGAGTTGGTTTTCAAATGCAATCACAGGAAGAAGCTGAATAAATTAATTACTAATTAAATAGTGAAATACAAGTCTTCAGTCTTGCAATGTATTAATTCTAAGTATATAAAAAAAGAGTGACTGCACTGACCATGTAGCACTATGTTTCTTGTAATATTTGATAAGTAGTTTCTGTAGTGCTCTATTCACCCAAAGGGATCTCAAACAAAGCTCTTTAGCGTCTCTTTGAGTTAACCGAATCGGCAGCAAATATAAATGTTTTCATCAATTAGAACATTTACCACCAATACTTCTTATTGAGATGCTATATTAAGGCACCTAAAACTTGCCTACATTCTCCATAACATAAAGAAGTATAAAGGTTCCATATTTCAGGTTTAAGAAGTAGATCAGTTATGAACATCATTTGTATGGAATCCCACGTATGTAATTTTCTTTTTCTCATGTGCTAAATGAATAAATAATACATTGGGTATAACATATTAAAAAAAAAAAAAGTTCAGTATTTTGTTCATTTGTTGATGTTTTCAAAAGTAAAATATATTTAGTTCCAATTTTGAAAATATATTTATTAGCATGCACATATTTATGACAGATACCAAATTAGGTCATCTGTATATAAGGCCTAATGTGTTGAGCATGTATGTGATTTACCTTTAAAATAATCACATAGATTCTTAAACTAATTAATAAATTAGTCAAGCTCATGGTGCCTGTTTGTGAATGTGGATTTTTTTTTCTATTAATAGGTTTCCCCTTGGCAGAATACATATTATATAAGGGAGATTATCTTATTTCATACATTATTAGCAATGCTCAAAATATACCTGATGCCATATGCTTTTAATCACTGAGTTCAATTATCTAATCTAGACTTCTCTCAATATTTAATACGCTAAACAAAACATCAATCAAACAACAGATTCCTTTAATTAGTCTCAGTGCAGCCCAACCTGATGTCTATTCCACTGCATTGGTTATCATCAAGAACTTAAAAAATGCTGATGTATTTCACCAACCTTGAATTCACACAGCAACCTTTTAGATTTCAAGATGATCCTGAAATAACATGCTGTATCTATAGTCCTGATGAGCTTTTGACAGCTCCAGCTCCTGGGTATGAATGTTTAACTATAAAGATAGTTATTTCTTAAGTGATGAATCTTGCAGTTTCTGAACTTTTACTTAACTACTTATCCGACCAGCACAAAACCATCAAATCACATTGAGAGCGTTAGTAAGTAAGTAGCAACTTGCTATTTCATAATGTGAACAATATGCATCAGAATAAAATATAAATGCAGCCTGGCTTACACACTGCTATAGATGAATATGTTAAAAATAAATAAACTGTTCTCACTTTTTAAATCATTAAACCATTCATACAGTATTTGCCCAACACTCAACTGCAGGATAGTGTTTAAGCCAGGGTGAAAATGACATGTAAGCCAGGATTTAAACAGCTGTTGGTGTAACCAGTGTTTTAGCGTAACCAAAACCTTCTGACTGATTAGGAACTATGGTTTTATGATCTAAATGATGGATCAATTTCCCCATATGTTCTTTCTTCCCTGTAGAGCTACAGTATTTGCTCAAATATAAGATGACCCCCCAAACATTGGATATTCCTTTAGGAAAAAAACTAAAAGCCTGAATATAAGACTACCCTATAGGAAAAAAGTTGTACTTGTATATATTTTGTACATACTTGTATATACTTGTATGTAAATTGATTTTTCATGTTTAATAAAAATGATGATATAAAAAATGCATTTCTTGTTTTTATTTCCTTTTATATGCCAATGCTGCCCCTACCCTCCAGACTTGCCCATTGCTGACTCTCTCCACCCTCCCTCCTTCCCCCAATGTTGCCTCTCTCCCTCCACCCTCCCTCCCTCCCTCCCTCCCTCCCTCCCTCCCTCCAACATTGTCTCTCTCCCACTCCCCCAAAGTTGTCTCTCTCTCTCACTCCCTCCCCCCAACATTGTCTCTCTATCCCCCTCCCTACCCCCAACATTGTCTCTCAATCCCCCTCCCTTTCCCTAACATTGTCTATAAATCCCCCTCCCTCCCCCCAACATTGTCTCACTATCCCCCTCCCTCCCCCCAACGTTGTCTCTCAATCCCCCTCCCTTTCCCTAACATTGTTGATCAATCCCCCTCCCTCCCCTAACGTTGTCTCTAAATCCCCCTCCCTCCCCTTAACATTATCTCTCAGTCCCCCTCTCTCCCGCTAACGTTGTCTCTCAATCCCCCTCCCTCCCTCCCCCTAACGTTGTCTCTCAATCCCCCTCCCTTCCCATAACATTATCTCTCTCTCTCCCTGGTAGCTAGTGGGGGCAGCTAGGGGATGTCTGCACGATACGTGCAGACATCCTCATGCTGCCCAACATTTCCGTCTATTATGACGGCCGGAAGGTCTTGTGACCTCCCGGCTTCAGTCTTAATAGACGGAAGTGTCAGGCAACATGGAGGATGTCTGCACATATTGTGCAGACATCCACTGGCTGCTCAAATCTCCCTGGTGGGTAGTGTGGGCAGCCGGAGAATGTCTGCACGATACGCGCAGACATCCTCCATTGCTGCTAGGCACTTCCGCTGGGACTTCTATGATGAAGCCGGAAAGGTCACATGACCTCCCGGCTTCCGTAATAGAAGTCCTGACGGACGTTCTGGGCAGCAGCAGAGGATGTCTGCGCATATTGCACAGACATCCACCACTGCTTTAGAGGGGCATCCAGGTCCCCCTGCAGCTCCAGTGAAAAAAAGCATAAACTGCAGTAATAAAGGAAGCAATCTAAACAAATAAATCAAAATATGACAAAATATGGTGTACTGTGTCAAATGACTAATAGGAACAGGTTATACTCACAAAGCTTACACCAAAGGGAACTGGTTAAGCAGCACAACAAAGGGTCAGTGCATGAGCAGGGCTCCACCAAGGCCCCCAACATGAAAAATAATGAAAAAATACTCAGCACTCAAATTCAGTGAGAATTTTTTTTTTCAATCTTGAGAAAGACCGATAGGTCGAAACGTGGCCACTGGTGGTTTTGGATTAAAGAAAAAAAATCCTCACTGAAATTAAGTGCTGAGTAGTTTTTCATTATTATTCATACTCACAAAGCTAGGTTCAATGGATGAGGAGCAGCATATAGGCACCTGGTACGTAGTTAAAACAGTGTAGTAGAAATGGTCCGTTTCAAGAGAAATGCAGTATAAAATTAGTTTACTAGGGGATTACATTAGAAAAGGAGATGTTGCAAACACGCAGGATCAACCAACATCAAAATATGGAAAAGTCATAATTATATAGAACACTTTCAGGTCAAACCAAGCAGTGATCAGTGGGAATGCAGCTGTGTGAACGAGGTTCTCAGCTTTGTGATTGCTAGCGGTCTTCCTCAGGGAGTGACAGACTAATCTCAAGAAACAGTATAATTATATAAATGTACCAATTAAAAAAGGAATGGAAATGATCTATGATAACAATTTATGATGGGATGAAATATTCCACATTAGGGGATATTGGACACAGGCTAAATAGTTAAAATCTTTATTAAAAGGTATTCAAAAGTACACAGTGACAATGCTAGATAACAATAAAGTGCCATAATTAGGTTCATCTGTGAAATAGGCATTAATATGCAAAGTAATATTTATTAAGTAAAGATAGTAAAAAAAATCTAGAGTTAATATACTAGACGATGTGGTTATGAGAGTGGGGGTAAGTAGAAAGCTGATATATGTACATAATGAATATAATGTGAATGTAAAAGAGATATTATAATAAAAATAAAAGAGAAGATAAAAATATAATTGTGGGAGGTGATTGTAGAAAAGGTCTGACGGGGAAATCTTTAATGAGACCAATGAGGAAAAGGGTTTTTAATTTATAAATCCAGAAGCCTTCCCTCTGGAGACGTTTCTTAGTCCTATCAAACTTCTTCCAAGTGGAATGGATAAAGTTATTGGACATAAAATTCAAGATTGAGATTCCCCCAAGAGGACGTTTTAAAATGACAGATTTATTCAATATAAGTAGGCCCATGTGTTCTAAAATGCAAATTTGGTTTTTATATTGGTTTCCCAAATATATTGGATCCTGCATCCACAAGTAAGCAGATAAATAACATAAGTAGTTTTATAATTTATGAAGCTACACAAACAGGGAAAAAAAACAAAAAAAAACCCCGTGGGTTTGGGACCAAGTAGTGGCTATGACCTCTCTGAGAAGGCTGGCTGCAATGACATTTTTAAGGTTTGGGGCTTTTCTAAAAATCACTTGGGGTTTTGGGTGAATTCAGGGCCCAGAAAGGGCTTTAACAACTCAATTCCATGTAATTTTACCAGTTTTCCAATTCCTGTTGATGGTGATTTTAACCACCATTAACAGATAACCCATCAAACCTCTCTGTGGATCATAAAGGAGATTTTTTAAGTTGTACTCCAACCATATGTGATTGATTGAGTCTGTCTCTGTCAGGTTGTGCCAAATTCTATCTAAGTTTATTTTAGTAATTTTATGTAATCTACTCGCAGTAAGGTACCAATGATACTTCACGTTTACTTAAAATTCTAAATGACTAAGTGGAGCTTTTTTTGGGGAAGCAATAAGCTTGGCATCATTCATCAACTGTGTACACTACTTTTAGATCCGTATTTCATGTAATCAGGGGAGGGGTTTTCTCTACTCAAGTTGTTCTAGTGATGTGTTTAGTTTTTTTATGAGCCCTCAACCAATTATCTATGCGATTGTTCACTTTTCCTGACCTAGTACCAGCAAAATGTTTTATTTGATGGAAAGGGAAAATAGACTCTTGGGCCAAAATGTTTTCAAGGCACACTATCCCCTGTTACTGCCATGTTTTAAGGTTAATATCTGCAATAGCATACTGTATTACTTCCATTAGAGTTAACTGAGAGTCTTTTATCTTAAATCATTTTTTTTTTTAGCTTATTTAATATAGTATTGTATTAATTATCATTGAACAAAATTTGATTCCAGATAGGCTCTTTTAATATTGCATATAACCAAATGAATGAAAAAAGATCACAATTATCCACCTCAAGATGTTATATGTGGAACCAAATCACATGACAAAAAACATAAAGTTAATTGTATCCAGCTCCTTTGCAACTATTTCTGCTCTAATAGATGTTATCGCCTCACCTCTATCATCTAAATTTAATTTATTGAAATTCTCTAATTTCACCAGTTTCACCTTTGATTTGAATTAAATGCATACTTGATTACAAGATAACGAACCAATATGTGTATTGGTATAGATGCAGAAATGTGGCCCTTCATAGAATGTTAAGAGGTATGTACCCTCCCGCCATCATGTCATGTGTTTTTACAGTAATATTTAAGGTGGGGATGCCAACATTGATTGATGTATTATTCTCTACTGTGTATGTGAAATGGTAACGTTACATATGTTAATGTAGTAGGCAAGGGCATGAGTAGAAACCAGGGCCCAGGGTGGTAAAATTCCCATGAGACCCTCTGACCACTTAGCACATCACCACATTATACCACCAGTGCAATGCACCTCCACTGTGCAGGCTTTGCTCCCATGTCACTTGTCAGTTCACTGGTTGCCATGGCCACCTATGCTGGTGGGTCCAATTGCAGTAGTGACCACTGTACTGCACTTACAGGTGTCATGTGGAAATAGGTGGCACTGTGGAAAGTGGTGGTGTATGGCACTGGTGGTATCATGTGGTGATGTGTTACATGGGCAGAGGGCCTCATGGCAATTTTACCATTGAGACCCAATTGTTTCTACTCACGCCCTTGCCTAACATTATATTACATTTCATTCACATTTATTTATATAGCACCAACAATTTACGTAGCACTTGGTACAGAGAATATAAGGGAACTACATACTATGTTAGATGAAAATAACCAAAGTGATGCATGAGGTAGGGATCCCTGCTCGCAAGCTTGCAATCTAATGCACTCATTTATATAAAGATGCTGAGAATCTTTAGAGCTTTTGAATTTTACAATTAAATAAAGGAACAAAAACATATTCAAAACATATTCAATAATGAATGTTAGGAATGCAATATAAGGGAAAAATACAAAACAGTATTGAAGGAAGTGAAAACAAATCAACACCAAAATTACGGACCTGTATTTGTTGCCATCTGAAATTTACATTAGGTTTGCTAAATTTATATATCAGTATACATGATTAAGTTTATTCAGGTAAATACTTTTAAATATAAATTGATGGATGGAAAGAAGTGAGGCCTTTTACTGTCTACCAATTGCCTGAAAAGTTAAACACTGCGGGTTTATGTTACTATTCTGCCTTTTATATCAAAGTTTCAATATTCTATTTTATAATTTTATACCATCCAAATTTACCATAAAGCATTCAAAGGACATGCAGATGTTTAATTTATTGAGTACAACTCAACATGCTTAAAAGAGTACAAATGGGAATCTTTGGATAGCAAGAAAGGCACACAAAATAGTTTACCTTTTAGACCATGTTGTCCGTGTATATGAAACTTTCTATTTTGTTCAAAATGATATGGCCCACTTCAAACAAAATGCAGTTCAAAGAATTGGTAATATGTTATTATGAACCTCTTACTAAGAAAGATGAAATTTGTAGTCTGACACCAGCTGTATACATGCAACATTTGACTAGTGTTGAGAACCACACTGTTTGGGTTCGTACCGAACATTACGGTGTTCGGACCCCGGACCCAAACACGGACATTTCACTGTATGTCCGTGTTGGAGTTCGGGGTTCGGCTATAAACCGAAAGTTTATAAACCGAAAGACATTCAGTTTATAGACTTTCGTTTTATAGAATACATGTAATGCTTTTGTTATTCCATAAAAAGAAAGTCTATAAACCGAACGTCGTTCGGTTTATAGACTTTCGGCTTATAGAATACATGTAATACTATTGGCTTTCTATAAACCGAACTAGAGTCCCCATTCATAAGAATTTCTTCTGAATGGGGGCTCTAGTTCGGTTTATAGAAAGCCAATAGGATTACTTGTATTCCATAAGCCAAAAGTCTATAAACCAAACGACATTCGGTTTATAGACTTTCGGTTTATAGAATAGCAATAGAATTACATGTATTCTATAAACCGAAAGTCTATAAACCGAACGTCGTTTGGTTTATAGACTTTCGGCTTATGGAATACATGTAATACTATTGGCTTTTTTTAAACCGAAATAGAGTCCCCATTCATAAGAAATTCTTATCAATGGGGACTCTATTTTGGTTTATAGAAAGCCAATAGTATTACATGTATTCCTTAAAGCCGAAAGTCGGGTCCCCTTTGACTTCAATGGGGTTCGGGGTCAAGTTCGGGGTCAAGAACGACATTCGGTTTATAGACTTTCGGTTTATAGAATAGCAATAGCATTACATGTATTCTATAAACCGAATGTCGTTCGGTTTATAGACTTTCGGCTTATGGAATACATGTAATGCTATTGGCTTTCTATAAACCTAAATAGAGTCCCCATTCATAAGAAATTTTTATGAATGGGGACTCTATTTCGGGTTATAGAAAGCCAATAGTATTACATGTATTCCTTAAAGCCGAAAGTCGGGTCCCCATTGACTTCAATGGGGTTTGGGTTCGGGGTCAAGTTCGGGGTCAAGTTCGACCCCGAACCCGGACTTTGTTCCGAAGTTCGGCAGAACCCGAACATCCAGGTGTCCGCTCCACACTACATTTGAGCTTTAGCACAAAGCAACACGGCCAAGAGAAGAAAGTGGAACACACCCCCAAAAGGGGAGAGCAAGGACCCACCAGGTGAAACAAAAATTGTCCACTTTTCACTGTAGGTCTTGGCTCATGAAGAAATAAACTAATATACTTTGTTACACACTGGTTGTGTGAGATTTTCATTGTAGACGTGAGGTCCACCTACATTTCTTTCCTAACTGTTAAAGTCAGCGTTAAAAGTATAATTGTACTTACATCTCCCTTTCACTCAAAACCCTAAAATTAGTAACGAGCTGATTTTTGAAATTATGTTTTATGTTAAAAAAAAAAATATTGGATAAGTAGATTGTTTTATTCACAATATAGTACAGTATGTCCTATGAACGTATACTCATTATTTTGTTTGACACTGTGTAGTTAAACAAAGTAAAATCAAGTTAATGCATCACCACAGTCTCATAAACAACTAAATAAAAGGCACAGTATAAAGACACATTCACCTTGGGTAAAAAGAAGGGCAGAAAGGAATCAAATTATTACAATTAACACCAGCCTGACCCAGTCAATCCAGATGAGAGCTTGCAGAATGAACTGACATTGAAAGTATAATTAAGAAATCAAGCACAGCGACCAGAACTGAATGACAATTTAATAAATCTAATAATTATAAGTGATAAACAAATTTGTGGGCAAACGAGGCTATATTCTTTAACAAGCAAACAAATATTTTAAAAGCAAAGAGAATATGAATAGATTTTGGAAAACTGCTGGCATTATATAATTAGTATTATAAAAATCCAAACATTTTATAAACATATTATTAAAACATAGATAAAACACATATGGAGGCCTTGCTAATTGCAACCCATATTCAAATAACGATATGCAATGTTGTAGAATGCATATTTAGTTATTTGCACTTAGTTTCATCTTTATTTTGCTTACTTTAATTTCCCCCACTTTCACTTTACAATAAACTTGAAAAAATAAAAATTCTAGTCATGTTCCTCCAATTTCTTACATTTTCTTTCACCTATTTTTTGTATCTTTGGTCCCCTACTTTAGTCATTCAAATGGTTTTCTTTTCATATTAACTTCCTCCTCATTTATTTTCATTTTTCTTAACACTCTGCTTTTTTGTTCGGTTATTACTCTTTTTATTTCCTTATTTTCTTTCATTCACCTCTGAACAATGCTGATCAGTTGGGTGTTAGAACTAATAGGCCCTTTAAACTGAAGCATAAAAACGTTATTCCATGTATTTTAAGAATGTCTAGTAGAAAATGTGCTGTGCAGGAGCACAGTAAATATATTTAATAATATTAAATGAAAAGTATTGACCAATGTTTATATTACAGGATCCTACTTATTCTCAATCAAACATAGTTGTTTTATGCATTGTCATTCATTATTTAATTGTATTAGTCCTAGTGATATTCAATAATACAGGTACGTTATAGGGTTTTTTTTTTATTAAATTAGTGTGCTATCGCTTTGGTGTAAATTAAATTGTACAAAAAAAAGTGCAGAGGACTACACATGTCCATGGAGCTCTACGCACCAGAGCTAATCACAACTGAGTGCTAAGCACAATGGCTAACAGCATGTCACAATTAGAAAATCATGTACCAAATAACAACTTTGTTTTATTCTTATGTGGACCTGAAAACCTATGAAGACAGCTTCAACCCTTATTTTGATTGCAAGTAAAAGGTTTCTGTTCCTTCAACACCTTCCATTGACATTCAGCTGGAAATAAATATATGTATTAGAATTTGTCAGCATTTGGTGTTCTTAATGAATCTGGTGTTCTTAATGGAAGAACTAAAAAACTAAGTTTTCACATTACATATAGTGAAACATTAACCCCTTAGTGACATGACTTTTTTGGCTTGTCCGACGCTTGGTGACATGGGTTGTTTTAACATTTCTGAGGTGTTTGTGTTTTTCTGTAATTTATTTCTGTCTCATTTAGTGTACCCGCACAAACTATATATCGTTTTTATCGTTATAAGATTGGCTTTCTTTTGATACCATTATTTTGATAATAGCATATCATTTTATGTAAAAAAAAATAAAAAATATGGCAAAAAAATTTAAAAAAACTTTTTTTTAGGACTTTTATTTGAAAAATCGTATACTCATGTACAAGAGACAACAAAAAAACACTGCTAAATAGGTTCTAATATATGTCCTGAGTTCAGAAATAGCCCATGTTTTATGTTTTTGTGCTTTTTTATTCATGTTACACGGCCAGAACTATAAGTAGTGCAAAGCTATTTTAAAATCCTTTTTTTCAAAATTAGCGATAGTGACATTGTAACACTGATTTCTGTACTAAATCCATGAATGACCCCCAACATGTACATATTTTTGAAAACTAGACCACTCAGGGCATTTAACTTGGGGTATTTTGACACATTTCATGTAGCCATTTTACCAACAATCTTTGCCAAAGTTTGCAGCAAAAAACCTTTTTTTCAAATAGATTGCAATTTAGGTAAACATTCCTTAAAATGTGAAGGGGTATTTCCAAATAACACCTCAATATGTGTTCAGCAACATCTCCTGAGTACAGGGATACCACCCATGCATAGGTTTGTTGGTTTGTTTTGGGGCTAAAAGGCCACATTTAGGGGGTGCGCATTTTGGTTTTCCAACTTGGAATTTTGACATGCAGAAAACTTGTGCCCATGTCCCATTTGGGAATTTTTTTAAGCCAGAAAGTGTATTCTACCCCGCAAAGCCATATATTTTTTAAAACTAGACACCCTAGGGTATTTCAAATGGTAGTATTTTAACACTTTCCATGCACTAATTCTACCACCAGCCTATGTCAATGTTATTGATAGTAATTTTTTTTTCACATACATTGTACTTCGGACATGAATTCACAGATCCTTAATATGTGTTCAGCAACATCTCCTGAATACAGGGATACCACCCATGTGTAGGTTAGTTAGATTATTTGGGGGTTAAAAGGCCACATTTGAGAGGGTGCGCTTTTTGGTTTTACAACTTTGAATTCTGACATGCAGAAAACCTGCGTCCATGTTCCATTTGGGACATTTGTGAAGCCAGAATGTGTATTTTACCCTACAAAACCATACATTTTAGCAAACTAGACACCCTAGGGTATTTCAAATGATAGTATTTTAACACTTTCCATGCACTAATTCTACCACCAGCCTTTGTCAAATTTTAAGTTAGTAATTTTTTAATGTTTTGTTTCCACATACATTGTACTTCGAGCATGAATTCACAGATCCTGTTATGTGTCAGTGCAAAACAACACCCCAATATGTGTTCAGCAACATCTCCTGAGTACAGGGATACCACTCAATAGGTTTGTTGGGTTGTTTGGGGGCTAAAATGCCATGTTTGGGGGGGTTGCATTTCCAACTTGGAATTTTGACATGTAGTCAGCCTGCGCCCATGTTCCATTTTGGACACTTTTGAAGCCTGTCAAAGTATTTTACCCCATCAAACCATATATTTTGGAAAACTAGACATCCTATGGTATTTAAAATTGTGGTATTTTAACACTTTCCAAGTGCTAATTCTACCACCAACCTATGTCAAAGGGTTGGGATGTCATTTTTTCCCCACACACATTGTAGTTCAGGCAGGAATTTTCAGATTCTGGTATTTGCCACTGCCAACCAACACCTCAATATGTGTTCAGCAACATCTCCTGAGTACAGGGATACCCCCTATGCATAGGTTTGTTGGTTTGTTTTGGGGCTAAAAGGCCACATTTAGGGGGTGTGTAATTCCAACCTGGAATTTTGACATGTAGTCAGCCTGCGCCCATGTTCCATTTGGAACATTTTTGAAGCCGTCCAATGAATTGTACCCCATCAAACCATATATTTTTGGAAAATAGACATCCTAAGGTATTTCAAATGGTGGCATTTTAATACTGTATATGTACTAATTCTACCACCAGCCTTTGTAAAAGTTTGTGGTAGTTCTTTTTTGGGAGTTTTTTTTTCCACATGCATTGTACTTCAGGCATGAATTCACAGATACTGGTATATGTCACTGCCAAACACCAACCCAATATGTGTTCAGCAACATCTCCCGAGTACAGAGATAGCACCCATGCATAGGTTTGTTGGTTTGTTTTTTGGCTAAAGGGCAACATTTGTGAGATGCGCATCTCAAAATTCAAACTTGGAATTTTGACATGTAGTCAACCTGCGTCCGTGTCCTATATGGGATATATCTTTGAAGCCAGCCAATGTAATTTACCCCCACCAAACCATATATTTTTTAACGGTAGACACCCATCACTCCTTGTGGCAAGGGCTCAGCAGCCATCGATACATCACTAGATGATGTATCAGAAAGCTGACCAGGGTCAAAATCGAACCCTGAGTCCGCGGCCTCAGAATCAGTGCGTAAGCAGTGATCTCGAGCAAAGAAGGGGTTAATAGCTCTTAGAAGAGCCTATCTAGTACTGTAATACATTAGCAAAACATACTGTTGCTGTGCAAGATTACTGCTTATACAGTGATGAATGGCAGGGAAGGGGTTAATACACAGTGAAAGACTTTCATAAAACCTGCCAGTTTTATAAAATGTTATTTTATATCACTAATATTGATCTGTCTGAGAGGGAGGCAGATCAATATTTGTGAATATTGATCTGACCAATTTTGATCTGACCAGGGCGAATGGTGAGCTTAATTGAGAAATCATCAAACCGCCTTTGCCACTAATTCGCTGTTACTGATCGCTATGCGCTCAGACATCTTAAAAAAAGAAAATCTCAAATATTTTTACTTTACATGTAATCCCCTAGCGGGTATGTGTAAAAAAAAAAAAAAAATGCAGACAGATAAAAATTGCTTTGGCGTCAATATCATTGCGTAAGCAGTGATCGACGGCAAAGAAGGGGTTAATAACTCTTAGAAGAGCCTTTGTAGTACTGTAATAAATTACAGTACAAAAAAATGAACCCCTAAAAAATGCACAAACAGCAAAAATAAATGCGCTGATGTGCACGATCAATGCTTACGCAAGATCAGTGTCAGGGAAGGGGTTAAACGCAGGGAATTGCTTTAATACATTTTTTTTAATTGTTTTATTATTCATGTGTTGTGTATTTATTGTTTTTTTTGTACTTTTACTTACTTTTATAACTTTGATCTGTCTCTCTCCCTCACTAAAAAAAAATGTGAGGAGAGGGAGATCATAACTGGTCAGATCAATATAGGGTTAAGATTGATCTGACCAGTCAGTGGGGATGCTCATCAGAACATCCCCACTGCTTATCAGTGTGCCTGGCAGTCACTGATTGCCTCTGTGAAGAGGCAATCGTGTGACAGCCAGAGAGCACAGGAAGCAGGTACTTCCTGCCTCCTGTGCTCTTGCCCTTAGAAGGGCAGCGCCATCCAAGATCGTGCATTTTGTTTTTGTGTTCCTGATTGCCTCGACTTGCAAGGCAATCAGAAACACTTGCTGAGCATAGGAAGCGAAAAATTCGCTTCTTATGCTCATTTTTTAAATGCCCGCGTTTTAAAGGCACTGTGCCTTTAAAACCGGCATTTCAATCGCTCTCCGGAGCGATCGAAATGCCGACAGGCATTTTTTTTAGTATTGTACGATGCCGTGTGAGCACTGAAAGCGGAAAAACTCCACTTTCAGTGCTCGTTTTGACACAGGACGGACTAGGTCCGTCCTGTGTCACTAACGCCTCGGCACACAGGACGGACCTAGTTTGTCCTGTGTCGCCAAGGGTTTAAATGGAAAATAATATAGCACTGGCATAAACACACAAGTTTTAAAATAAGAATTAATAAAAACAATTATTGGACAATGTTTTTGAGTTTTTGATGTAGAGAAAGGACATTTATTTTGCACAACCCTTTGGTTTGTTCAGTCTTATAGTGCATTTTTTAAATATGCAAGCCTTGCTTTATTCCCAGCCATTCAGTCAGGTTATAGGATTGCTCTTTGATATTTACCTAACTTTTTACAGGACTGCTTTTTCATGAAGTTCACAAACAACAGCTTTTGTTTTCACTGGATGGATCACACTGCCATATTTGAAGATCATGGTATCTGCCATGTATAATATGTGTCCTTTTTTAAGTTCTACAGCACTAGGCAAACATGTGTTTAGATAACTTTACATGTAATAAGAAAGGTCAGTAAATCCATATTCATTGAGAGTAGACATAAAACTCCTAAAAGGCTAAAAATAAAAGTTGTGTAAAATAACACAAAGGAATGTGTATCAAAATTCCTTACACATACCTCATCATTTTGAATAAATTTGACCTCATCATTTGAAATATCTTGTCATATTAAGTACAATGCTTGTGAGTACTGTCCAACTTCAGTTCTAATGGGTTTGCAATATATCACTCTGCTAGGATAATATTTAATTTATTGTTGAGTGCTATACAATGCTTAATGTTCAATTTTATATTAATTAGAGAAATCCTACTGGTCCAGGATGCTAATGACCCTTGTGGTGTAGATTGGACAGTATTGATGTATGGTTACTTAGGAAGCCATCTGAGAATGATCTATTAATAGTGATCATAACTATAATGTTAGGCTCAAATGTTAGATTATTTGTTGTGTTCTTTCCATGCACCATTACTGTCCTTGTATTAAATATTAATAAATATTAAATATCTTAGACTAAGTTGCCAAATCACTTCAAATGCTCAATTCTTTTGCATAATTGTACAAATCATTTCCAAAAACTGTTTAAAGCAAACAAAAACTAACTTTGTATTGATTGCCTTACTACACTAATACTAATACTTTACAGTTAAAAGATGAAAGTGATGTATTCCTAAATGTGCTCAGCTTGTTTAAATTAACATTAAGTTACATAGTTAATTAGGTTGAAAAAAGACTAAAAAAATACATCTAGATAAGAATGAATAAAACATTTAATGGCCTAGTTAGCTAGCTATGCCTGAAATTCAGCCATTATAACCAAATCTGGGATATTTCAGGGGCTTTCAGCTATTAAACTTTTTCTTTCACTTGTGTTTCTAATATAGAAGCACAAGTGAAAAGTTAGCTGTTCCTAGTATGAGGATGAACTGGCATGTACTTTTGCTAGTATAAGCCTGTTTATCCTCTGACTGACAACTGCCATGTTTCCATAGGAAGCAGGCAGCCATCTGGTCGGCTACTGGGTCTCTTTGCTACCGCAGAGAGAGACAGTTGTTTTTGCATGGGATCAGCAGGGGGGGGGGGGGGGGGGGGTCTTATCTAGGTCCCCCCTGCTGATCCCATACAAAAACATGTCTCTCTCTCTCTGAGCTAGCAACAAGAGACCCTTGCTTTTGGCTGTCAGAGCAGGGTGAGAATGATGTTTGTCATTACACGACAACCAGGAACTGCTGCGTCTTGCATGTGAGACACAACAGTTAGTAAACCCACGTGTATCTATTAAGATACACCTTGGGTTTACTTAAATGTCCTAGGAAATATTTTGTTTAACCCTTGCTTCCTTCAAGGAAGCAAGGGTTAAACAATGTTTAATGCGCCTTAAATGAGTATATAGATGAATATGTCCGAAGATCAGCCTAAGGTCAAAAATTGCCAATTATGGTCCAGAAGCAGCCATACTGAGTATTCAAATTGTGGAAAATTCAGCAATTTGGATAGAAGCTCCAATCTGGCCCCATTTCAGCCAGATCAGGCTTCATCGAGTAAGTCCTTTGGTGTTCTTAATGGATGCTAGTAGAACTATTGCACACTAATATTATTATCTATTATGTTTACTGTATTAATTCATTTTTACATAACCTATAGTGAAACATTACATGAAAAAAACCATAACATTGACATAAACATACAGCAGTAAAAATAAATAATAAACACCACTAAATTCTAATTCAAATGTAGATTATAGTTACATCCTAGAGCACAACCTGCTCAAGTTTCTTAAAAACAAATACTGAAATACATTGAAATACTTTGCTATAGTTTAAAAGCAATACATATTTTCTAAGGAGTGAGTGATTTCAATTTGGGGTAATTTGTTTTTACAATTGCAATAATTTCTATGGCAAAAAAATGCCATAAGCTACTTTATGTTCTTTCCTTATATACTCTATTTTATGTGAGATACAAAGCATAGTCTTTTGTACTCCTGATCACTAGTTTCAGTAAATCTAAAGTTAAATGAATTTGAAACCACTACATTCAGATCCAACCAGGAACATAATTAGAAACCACAGGGCCCAGGTGTGAAATTTTCCACTGTGAAGTTAACAAGCAACATGTTCTAAAGTGCCAGCTTTGCCCCCAAAACAGTTTTAAGTGCCACATTTGCAGTTATCAGTATGATAATATCTCTAAATTGCTTGTATGTGCCATATGGACCCTAAACATCATAGCAGTACCCCCAAACAATTTGTATTTACTATATGTGTGCCCAAAAATCTTAGCAGTGTCCCCAAATAGCATGTGTGTGCCATAGTTATCCCCAAATAGCTTATTGGTGCCAAAAACATTTATGGCCTGCATTATTGTGTATATTTATATATTGATATCTAATATGTGTAAAGTGTAATAATAACCCTTTTCCAAAACATTAAAAAATAAACATATTGTTCCTCCCTAAAGAATGTCCTAAGCAACATTTAGAATGTTTGACTTACATAACTAATCTAACACAGCCATCCAAAAATGACTAAGTGTTAAGAACAGTACAAGGGTAATTTTCCTAATAATCTAATTCAATGGTGCATAGAGTAAAATAAATATAGGTACCAAATACAAAGTTTGTAGTTACAGAAAAACTCTTCACTAAAATGGAAATCATCATCACTATTTCAATTTCCCACTGATTGGGAAAATCATGTTCTTGATATATCTTGCTAGATCTTCACTGACCAAGGATCAATCTCCAACACACATTAATTCTAACTGGTATACAATCATTCTATTTACAAAAGCACGACAGGTATAGTATGAAAGATAACTTCTTTGTTTCTGCTAAGATAGCTTAGCCTGAAACACTGACAAAATATTTTGCTACTTTTTGAGAAATTCTGTGAGTGTGACCTTTTCTGTTTGGTATCTATAATTTTATTCACAAGTATGGTAGAAAGTCTTTTTCAGCAGCAAACTCAACCTTACCTTGAGGGAAATAATTGATGATGAAAATCCTGGAACTTCAGAGAGAATGCTTAAATAAACAGTTTGCATGCACAGTTGCTAAGTTTATGTACCGTTTTCAAGGTAAAACATTTATATTAATGGACTTCATCTAGAAGGACTTTATAGCAAAGGTGACATGAGATTTTTGCAGTTTCTTTTTTTTTTTTTTTTTTTTAGAAACTTTGAAGAAAAGACTGTATAAATGCTAAAAATCTGTATTTTAATTTGATTTTTTTTGTGTCAGTTATAAAATGTTAATTACAGGGATATAACATGTTGCTGTAAGTGTAAAAATGTAATGAGGAAAAACCTCATCACTCACAATATTTGCACATCAGTATACTGGCAGTCTGAAAACCATGCTTGTTTTTTTTTCTGTATCATTAGCTTTTCTGCTCGTGAAATGGATATAAGCCTTAGTAAATTCAAGAAGCGTGGCATGATGATAACTGCACAATGTTTATATTGAAGATAACGCTGTGGAAATCAATATCAACACATTTCAACCTAGAGCAAAAAAAAAATATACTTCCATTTGAAATTGGGAAAGGATTTAACCTTCTGTATGTCGAAAAGTTGACCGTGTTTTTTAGCTAAGTACTGCATCACGTAAAGGATCTTTTTTATCAGTATTTTACGCAACTCCTAAAAATGTAAATAAAGTATTATAGATTTATAGCTCTTGCTATACAGCAACAGTGCTGCCTATCTCTCCAATATTCCTTATTATGTGTCACTGCATTTTGAGACCTCATTTTAAAAAAAGTTGAATAAACAACTTTTTTAAAGAAAAAAAAGAGCATGACGCATATATTAGAAACAAGTACTCCATGCAGAATATAAGCTGGGTGGAACTTTAACTATCATCTGATGACATAGAGTGGAAAAAAATATTAGTGCCTAAACAGAAATGTACTTTTTCATACAATGTTGGATCATTGGAATTACTTCAGATGCATGAGCTTAATTCACATTACACAAATAGTCTTAAACTAACACTAGAACAAGAATATAGAAACATAAGGTATCTTCCCTAAAAGTGAGTTGCAGATGAGTTGAGATGAATATTTAATTTCACCGACATTTCAGTCTTTCAAATATTGATATAGTTCATCTTACTAGAACTCACCTGCAAATCAAAGATGTAGAAATCCAAGGTATAAACAGAAACCTTCTTAATGGCTTCTTAATTTCACGTATGAAACATGAAAACTAGTATATACCATACTTAGCAAAGCAATTTCCAAAGTGGGCATATTGTAGGAAAGTGTTGTACTTTCATATGGTAAACATATGTTAAACATATGTCATGACATATACAGGCTGTACTTGAAATCCAAAAGTGTCTTAATATTTTTAGATTGCTGATTCTATATTTTTTCATTTTGTTCCTGACCTTATAGTTAAAAATCAACTTATAATTAATACAGATAAACACAGCAGCATAAAAACAACCAAAAGCAAATGACATGTAGCCGTTGTTACAATCAGATTAGAAAAACATGCTTTCCTAGCCCAAAAGAAAACATTCCCTTTTACTGGAAATCATATACTATGAATGTACTTTGAGGTTGAAGAATACTGAACTATTTACACATTTCACAAGAAAGGATAACACTTCCTTCAGGTATAATCTATAAAATGGGTAAGCCAAACTGAAGACAAATATATGTCAAAGATTATATTATCAGTAGGCTGCATGTACATTGTTGCATTCTTTAATGAAAAGGTTACAGTCTTGCAATGGATTCTGGCATACATAACATTTAATTGTATTTGCAGGCAAGGCACATACTATGAGATAATAGTTAAGTTTGACAACTTGTTTGGATAACAACACCAGTTTTACAGTTTCTCCTAAAAAGTTGGCTACAAGCCAATTTTGTATTGACCTGCCAGTAAAATACCAGCTTGCTGACAACCCTAAAATCATTAAGGCTGTTTAGTGTCTTTTGGTGAACTTACGTGCTTTCGGCCTTAACTTGCTTGTGAGAGCTTGACAGAGCGACTGACAGATCTCCAAAACTTGGAGCCAAGTGGCTTTTGATCCCCAGAGAGTGAAAATAGTCAATTAATAATTTGTACATAGTAAAAGTCAATTTACAAATAATAAGGCCATTTATCTTCAAGAATATATATATAAGTAGCTAATTTAGTGTCTTTTACAGACATTAGTGGGCAATACTAATTTTGAAAAAAGTACTGAATACATATCAAAGTTAACGTGCTAAAACATTATGCATTCATTTTTTTTCTATATTTTTTTTTATTTTTACACCACTTCACCTTAAAGCTTACCTTTTGCAGACATAATCCTAGGGCAAATACAATAAAGTGAACATGTGCGCTAGTGACCAACACTAGAGAAAAAAGAGCATTACCCCTTTCTATGAGACGAAATGCTCAGATATTATGCAAAGGGAAAAAACAAAAACAATAATAGTGTAGTATATCAGTGCAATGGTATAATAGTGCAAAGTGCATAAATGGTACACTCACATTTACATGAGCAATACCCTGCTCAAGATAAATAGCATGGGTGAGCTCAGATAAGAGCAAGTAGATCTTGTAAACCAGCTCCAGAGGCAGCCCAGATATCCATATCACATGGGAAGGAGAAGGCAGGATTGCACAAGTAAGTATTTTAATATAAGCAATAAAACGAACAAACAGTAAAATCTTACATTTAAAAACGTTTTAAAAGTCCTAGATGCTTGTCCATAAAACCAATAGTGTTGTCTATGCACTCCTCTCCTATCACACAACGCGTTTCCCCTCTTGTTGAGGCTTTTTCAAGTGTCCTAGGGCAGCTTGCTTCTTGCTGAAGATGGTCATCTGCAGCATTTCTTAGGAGCCAGAAATGCATGGGAGTGATCAATGGGCATGTGTACAACACCATCATATCTCAACCCATACCTCTGCTCTCTCCCTCTAGAACTTTGTGTTAACTGGTTTTATGTACTGTCTATTATGTGCTTTATATTATCTTTCACACTTGTACCCAATATTACTGAATTCTATTTTCTATCATTGGCATTACTTATTTCCTTGGTAAGCTGTGATTTAAAATATATTAAAAGTATAACTATAATCTTAACATAAAAAAAATTTGTGCATTTTAATATTTACTCTGATAATTGTTTATCTACACAATTCTGTTGATACGGTTTGCAGGTAGAATAAAAAAAAATCTAACATTGTGGTTAAAACCGTCTCTGTTTTTTCATGTTGTAGTTAATATAGCTCAGAATGATGATGATAATTAGACATATTAATCATAGATTCATTCTAAAAATAGAAGTCTAAAATATGAATATTGTTAAAGTGTGTGTGTATACATGCTAGGAGACAGAATCACTGTTACCATAAGTGTGTTTTTTGAAAAACAAAGATTGAAACAGCTTCATGTCCAACATAACTCATTGGTATAGCTTGAATACATTTACAACCGGTAATATTGGATAAGAGGTAATGCAAATGTGATTATAATGATGATTATGAGTGTACCCATGACACACAAATTGCCTTCACAGCAAGATAAATAAGAACAATATTGCTCATCTTTTTTTTCACATAAGATAACAAACTTTATAAAGCAATAACTATGGCTTACATTTAATTTTTAATATAGCAACATGCTGTGCGTTGAGCCATTAATGGTATGATAGTGAACACATAAGGTGTGTGCATCTCCAAGCTTGGTGTAACAGTGGTAAATACTAACACTGAGATGAAACAATTAGTCAGACTTTGAATTATTGTAGTTTTCATTAATGTATGAAGCACCATGTGTTATTGATAGCTCTCTATTTAAAATGTCTGAATATGGATATTAAAAGAATGAGAGAGAAGATAGAATGTGTTATATTACTATTATTACTGCCATAACAAATTAACGAGACTTTATCATCTAAACATTATTTATACTTTGAATGTAAAGAATAACAAAATATCCAAAAATTATCTATACATTGTGTTATCAAAATTCTATGCAAAATATAAGTGAAATGAAAATGTGTTTTTAATGTGCCCACTGTGTCTTTTGTTTATGATAAGATCTGTGGTTTGAAATGAAAATTAGATATTTCCAATAGGAAAATTTATGAATGTGATTTCATAAAAAGGAGGCTTAAAAAAAAATTGGTTAAAAAGTTTCTGGTGGAATAAACATAGAAACATAGAATGTGTGGGCAAATAAGAACTATTTTAGCCCATCTTGTCTGCCCAAAATAAAATGGTTAAAAGGAGTGCTGAGTGTCATATTCTATTTTGGACATAATCTAATGTCATAAACAGAAGACAAAATATACATTTAATACCTATTTTTCAGAGACAGATACCTTCAAGATTAAAAAATCACTATCCAGTAGTAGAAAAATAGCAAGAAACGCTCAGCACTCCAGTCCAGTGACATTTTTTTTTTATTCCATAAATGCCAGGGGCAACGTTTTGAGCTGTCGGTCTTTCTCAAGCCATGAAAAAAATTGCTTGAGAAAGACAAGCCGAAAACATTGCCACTGCCATTTATGGAATAAAAACATATTCTCACTGGACCAGAGTGCTGAGCGTTTTTTGATATTTTTCATATTAGGGGCCTTGGTGGAACCTTGCTGCTTAACCAGTCCTTTTTGGTGTATCCAGTAATAGAAACCTCAGCTAGTTTCAAAAATGTTTAAATATGAACTTCTACTTAAGATGAAAGATACTCAGTGCAGATTCATATTCTTGGTCTGTAAGCTAAGTGATAGAATATTCTCCATATTAAATATATACACCCCAAACAAGAAGCAGTTACATTTTGTAAAAAAGCTTTTACATCAGACATGTAATTATATATAGGGTTTTTTTTTTTCTCATTCTCTGTGACTTTAATTGTATATCAGATCTAGAGATAGATAGACATGGACCTATAAATAAGATTGTGTCTCCAAAACGGAAAGGATTGGCTTGAGCATACTGGACAACACTGGGTAATTAGGATCTTTGCAAAGTATGGTGTACTTTGGGACCATTCGAGACTATGTATTTTTTTTTTTTTGGTCTACATTTTATTTTTATTTATTTTTTTACATTTTTTTATAATTTTTATTCGGGTTTTGCATAAATACAATCATTGAAAAATATGGATGGACGTCAAATATGTCCCCCATGGGGCTGTTTCAGTAACAAAACTGGCATGTATAAGCATAGGTACATATGTCAGACGTTGATATTGTAACAAACTGTAAACAGTGCAGTGAGTATATATACATCTATATGGATACAGACATCAAAAAAAATGTATAGTAACAAAATTTATGTTGGGTTTTATCTTAGTAGATAGTTGTTATTTGTCATTTAGTATATATCTATCTGTATCATAGCTCCGTAATCAGGTAAAAAACGTCATCCCTTGGTCAGATAGGGGGAAACGAGACTATGTATTTTTTTAAATCAACATATGGTATACTCACATATGGATATGGTTCTGATGGATGCAAGAGCTATTGGATAATGCAACTGTATGTAAGAAATATAGCATGGTGTTCAAATTTATAAACAGTAGATCTTGGAGAATGAATGACAGTGTATTCACCACTCAGTCTAAGACAGCAAGTCTTAGAAAGGTAGGAGAGAACTTCTTTTTAGAGAACTTCAATGTCAAAGTGGAACCACCAATAGTATGGCCTGCAATCAAAAGTGTAGCAAGAGACCACTTGATTACATTAGAAGCTAGCACAAGGAAACAAGGAAAGAAACATTTGGTAGAATTAAATATGAAATTGGCTAACTTGTTGAGATAGAATAAAGGGGTATTGAATGAGATAAGAGCAAAGGATATTCATCCGCTTAGAAAAGATCTTTAAGAAGAGTTAAATATGAAGGCAAATAGTATCATGTTAAAAATGTGACCAAATTGTTTTATTTGGAAAATCATGCAGACAGGCATATCTCCAGTCAACTGAAAGAAAAAAAAATCTGAATTCTCAGATTTTAAGTTCCTTGAGGGGGGCAGGCTTCCTTTGAGTAACAAAGAAATAGGTAATATTTTCAGATATTTTTAAAAAAAAACTATAAACCTATAAAATCTATTTTTTTTTATCAAAAACCCTATACAATTTGAACTCTGTTAAAAAGAGAGAGGATATTATTAAATATTTGCAACAGTCTCAGCTACTGCAGATTTCTGCGGCACCTGGACCTGACAGTTCTGCAAGCATCTTTTATAAAAAAATAAAAAAAAATAAAAAAAGTTGTCTCACTTTATCATTCCCCATTTGACTGCAGTCTTTAACTAGATTAAGGATAATTGAAGGTTTCTGGCAGAAATACTCCAGGCAGTTATTATACCAATTCTTCAGCAGGATAAGGACAGTTCAAAAGTGGCTAATTATCGCCCAATCTCCTTAATAAATAACAAGAAACCTTTGACCGAGTCGAACCTAAGTACACCCAGCATTCTAAATACAATCTAAATATAGTGGTAACACACACAATTGGTATTGCTCCCGATATGCATTCTAGATGAACAGATAAATATCCCTTTAGTGTGGACTTTGGGTATTGAGATCCCTATGAATATTAGGGGCATAATAAAAGGGAATTAAACACTTTGTGTGAAGATGCAGAAAAATGTAGCAGTGTGGACATCCTTGAATCTGTCTTGGTTGGGAAGGCTGAATGAAGGATATACACCCTTCCCAATTGGCTTTATTTCTTGAGAATTCATATATTAAAATATTAATAAACACAACCCTTTTTATAATAATGTTTATAATACAAAAAAGCTACAGTTAGCTTCAGGCAGCTCTTTCACACTAACATCACTGAACATCAGTCATGTTACAATACCTCCATGTTATGCAAATGATGCAATTATATGTTGCAGTAAGTTTGTTTAAAAGACAGTAGGAAATATAACTAAACACAAAAATATAGTGACTATTCATCAAATCACTACATTTCCCTTTTTTTGAAATGTAGTTGTTAATCTTCTGTCTTGATTTTTCTACTTCACTGAGAGTGTAGTCAATACTCTACATGCACATCTTCAAGAATATTAAGTAAGTGTCCTGAAGAATGTTTTCTTAGAGTTCAATCGTCAGAAATAAAACAATTTGCTGATGATCAAAGGAAACTCGCACAAGGATTGTGAGATCAAGTGACTTTCCAAAAATTCCACCAATCTAATGCAAACCCAAATGTATGTCACAAAACAGATGTTGCTACAAGTGATATCAGTAAAATGAGGAAGATGTATTTAATTTGTGCACGTGCTGCCAATATCCCTTTTCCAGTATTGTTCTTTGCCTTATCAAAGAAGGTAGATTAAACAGCATCTTTAATAGCATGTGTGATATATAGCCAAACTGCATACATAATGTATTCATACATATATAAACTCTGATCAGAATCCTGGGAGTTATGCAAAGTATACCAAGCAGGGACATGTATGAATGTGTGGGAGTGTGACTGACTGAGTGACAGGCTGTATGGGGAGGAGTTTAGTAGTAGGTTATATAGGCCCCTGTTCCTCTTCCTCAGCCATTTAAAAAAAATTCCCACTCAGTAGCAGTTTCCTGCCCTCCCTTGACTGCGTTTTCCTATCTGACCTGTTATGTTATTTGTATTGTGTTAATCTCTTCCTTTTGTCACAGCATTCCTTGCCAGCCAGGGTTTTTTGCTAGTGGAAGGAGGAGGAGTTGTGGTTGATGAAGTTTAAGTTGGGTCTTGGTTCTCCCCTATCCTTTTGCAAGGTAGTAAGTTGTACTTTGGATGTGCCCACTGAGCTTAAAGAGCCGGTTAGTGGTTAGCATTGGGTAAGCAAATGTGATAAAGCAGTAAAACAATAAGGGATGAGGGGGAGGATAGAACCTCAAGATAGTAGCACTTTGTACAGTCAGTTAGTTTAAAGGTTAAGTAATTGACAAGAATTAGTGTCATTTGTTAGGTTGTATTATCTTTTTATACATATATATTTACAAGTTATGGTGGTTGGCTGATATAGTCTTAACTCTGTTTTTTAGTACACTACTGTGGCCTTTTTATGCCATCAATAAAGTCTTGTATTTGGGGGTATGGGGAGGTGAGAGAGAGAGAGTGGAGATGGGGGACAGATACAGGGAGTGATAATTTATTCCTGACTTGTGACATCGCTAAAGGTCTTGAATGACCTCATTACAATATCACCATATACCCGGTCACCATATAAGTTTGATGACAACATGTCACCACAAGGTGGTTATGGAAGGGTAAAAGAGGACATGTTGCTATCAACCCTTAAGACAGTTTCTGGCATCTCTGATGGAGAACTTGATAAAAATAAAAGGGTTTTAGACGGAAGAAGGGATAAAACAATGGGAAATAAACCAATATACTTGGTTTATTCATATTCTTATTAATTGATGTATTGAAGGATAGCATGTATCTGCTCACTTCTTCTCCAACAGTTTGTTGAATCTGCTCTAATATTTTGTAATGAATGTATACATTTCAGCTGTCGATAACCCATTTGACCTTTGAACAATGTATTGCATTCATTAAAGTTTGTGTATCTGTCCCTTTGACTGTAATAATCTGGAAAAAAAACGGTATGCTAAGGAAATAATAGAATAAAAAATAAGAATGATGTATTAAATATATGATACTAATAACAACACATGTATGTTGTAGAGGTGATAGTGAATATTATCTTAGCAACATAACCCCCCATGCCCCTCCCCTCCCCCCTGAAAAGTGTAAATAGGCCACAGCACTTTTATTAGTACAGGAAATAAAATTTGTTAAGACTGTAAAAGCCCAAACCACCACTTCTAGATTCTTTAAATAATATACAGCCTAACAAAAAACCTGAACATCCTTGAAAATTCCCCAAATTTTATACTTAATTAATAAACTTTTGATGCAACCGCCATCTATAACCAACTTGTGGTACTACCCTCCCCCCTCGTCCAGGGGATCTCTTACCCCACAATACCTTCTCCATCTCTACCATGCTTACCACTAGCCAATCCACTAGCTCAGTGGGCACGTACCATATAGGTGATGTATCACCTTCGAGGTTAGGGGAGGGCTGGGCCAAAACTTCATTCATCTGAACATGACTCCACCTTTTATGTAAACCCTGACTGACAAGGACACGTCCCCCCACCACCAGCCCCGCTGTTTTACTACCTAAAATCAGCGGGAGCCACCCCCACCCAGTGCCATGGCCCGTTCCAACCGATCCTGAAGCGCCAGGAACTTTGACACCTGCCTATTCACCTTAATCCTGCATCGCTCCATAGCTTTTTGATTAGTTGCGCAGCGCCAATAGTTCCGCGGAACCAGTTCCGACCAAACCAACCGAACGTCAGGGAATATTACCAGCAACCTGACAAGATCCTGTTTAATCAAATAACATAACCCCATCACCGGGACGGAGCCGAGATCATTGCCCCCAAGATGAATCAAAAGAACATCAGGAGGACCCAAAACTCTAGATAACTGAACCAGCTCTGGTAATAAACGGACCCACCGCATACCCCTGATACCGATCCAGCGGACTTCAATGAATGAAGAAGGAAATCCCAGGCGCTCCCCCCCCGGACAGATCGCAGCCCTCTTCCTTGCCCAGAAGATATAGGAGTGGCCTATGAGCCAAACCCTCCTGCATGACGGAACTGGGAAGACAAAGCAGAAAACACTGCGGTTAAACCAACAGGGCGAATATAGGACAAAAAGCGCTGGGATTCCCATCTACCGATACGCTGAATAGCCCACTCTGCAAATCCCAGCCTAGCAGCCTCCGAAGTCGCCCCAATCCGAAATGAGTGACCCCCAAAACCCCTACTGTCCAGCCCCATGGCTTCTAAGGTCAAACGAAAAACCAGGACGAACTGATAACGGGACAAAGGAACACTATCCTGATGGACCAGTAACGGCACAGCAGAAACCGGACGGGACAGGGAATACTGATCACAGCAAGCCACTGGACACACAGCAGAGCCTGGAACTTCCCTAAGGGTAACCCAAGCCCCCCCTAGCCATGACATCGGTTTTGGATCACCTAATCTTGAAACGAATACCGCCCGGTTCCCGGATAACATCCCTGAACAACACACCCCCCCAACTTTTTTGGAAGGACAGACAAGTTCCCCCACCCATAAAGCCCCAAAGAATGCAAAATTAAACGCTAAACGGAAAAGTATGGTCTCAAAGCCGGATATACAAACCAAAGGAAGGGTCTGGCAAATACCTAACAGAAGGGCCCCAGACACTGGCACCCGTGTGTAACTAGACCGGGGACACCCCCTCCTAAAACCCGCAAAGACTGGTGAACTAGAAAGTCCTTGGTTACATCCCGGATTCCTGACATCTTAAACCAGAAGCTAAGGGCAGCCAATTTTGCGGACACCACATTAGGGGAACAACCAGAAGCTTCCCAAAGCCACATCAACCACAGCAAACCATGTAGATGATCTGCGTCATCCCGAAAGCCGCCTCGTGCCTGCTCGAGCCCGAGCCAGTCACCCCAGGTCTTACCATATCGCGTCCACGTGGCTGCTGACACAGATTGTCCGATCCATTGGGCTATTCTTCCAAACCAAGGCTCCAAAGTTCTGGTGGGCAGGGGGACCCCTATGTGTCTGCCCGAGGGGCTGCTGCCCAAAACACGTCCCACTGCAAACGAGAAAGTGATTCTGCCATTATGTTGACAACCCCAGGGATATGCTCTGCCCTGCAAGTTATGTTATACCTAAGGCATTGCAACACCAGCTTGCGCAGAAGGCATATGACTGGAGGGGAGGAGGCAGTAAGGTTGTTAATAGCCATAACAAACCCCAGATTATCGCAATGGAAGACCACCTTTTTAATTCAGAGGGTGTCCCCCCAAAGCACCACCGCCATTAAAATAGGGAATAGCTCCAGGAACGCTAAGTTCCTGGTGAGCCCAGCAGAATACCACTCCATCGGCCACTGGGCCGAGCACCATTGTTTTCCCAGTATAGCCCCGATACTCACTGAACCCGCCGCGTCAGTAAACAGATGAAGGTCACTGTTAGACACTTTCGGGGCTTGCCACAAGGACCTACCATTGTAGGTTTCCAAAAAACGACGCCAAACAGCCAGGTCTTGTAAGAGAGGGCGGGTTAGCTGGATAAAATGCATCGGGTGACCCACCCCTGCCGTAGCCGCTGCCAAACGCCTGTTGAATACCCGCCCCATAGGCATAATTTTGCATGCAAGCTTACCCAGGAGTGACTGAAGCTGCTGCAACCGGATTTTTCGGAGACCCATAGCTGCCAAGATTTCGGCCCGCAACCCCACCAGCTTCCCTAAGGTGAGTCTGCATTCCCCCGCCACTGAATCCAACTCAATGCCCAGAAAACAAAGCAGGTCATGGGACCTTCCATTTTGTCAGACGCCAAAGGGACCCCAAAACCCTGAGCCACCGTCTCGACCACCCCGAGGAGGTGGGCGCAAACATAAGAATCACAAGGACCGACCAATAGAAAGTCATCGAGGTAATGCAGGATGGACTCACATCCTGCCTCCACCCGGACTTCCCATTCCAAGAAAGTGCTAAAGCACTCGAAGTAAAAGCATGAAATAGAGCAGCCATCTTCCTGCATAAAATTGCCCCTCGAAGTGATAACCTAAAAGGTGATGGCACGCCGGGTGAACAGGCAGCAGGGGGAAGGCTGACTCGATATCGGTCTTGGCCATCAATGCCCCCGGACCTGCCGCCCTCACCATCCGCACCGCGGAGTCAAAGGAAGCTTAAGAGACCCTACAGACTTCAGCATTGATATCAATCTGAATTTTTCTTTTTCTTTTTTGGGGCCCACACCCAATGGGGAAACCCGCAAACTTGAAAGGGGAGGGTGGTCATAAGGACCGGCCATATGCCCCAAGACAACCTCTTTGCCAAGTTTTTCCCTAACCACTCCTGGATGTTCCTTAACTGAACGAAGGTTCCGAAGGCAGAGCCGAACCTCCCGTTCCTGAAAAGGAATCCAAAAACCCTAGTCAAACCCCTGGAGGAGGATATCTGCGGCCTTTCGGTTATGGTACCTACTTAGCCAAGGACGCATCACGACGACGTCCACCGGTGTCCTCCCCCTTTTCACCCAAGTCTGATCTGTCCCCAGATTTACCCTTCTTAAAGCATTTGGTTGCCCACAACCGGAGCACTCGTGCTTGAACCAGCAACCTGCCCCCCACTTGCATTAACCGTTGTTGTACTTCCAACAACTGGCACTGCACCGCGCAGAGGCCGGCGGGGCGGGTGACCCCATCCTGCCGGCCCTCCCAGAAAGGATGGCAACCCACTCTGGTGTGATGCGGGCCTGGTCATTATGGCAAGCCAGAGCCCAATGTCCATCTGATTCCAGTCTAAAGTGGGCCGAACCGCCAAGCGCTGGTGGAGTTGCTCATCGTACCGCCACCTCACTAAACCCCCGTAGACACGGCAAGCATGCCAAATCATGTCCTGATAGCAAAAAAGAGCCGAGCACCTGTTGGGGGGCTTTTCCCCTATTATGCTGGCCAGGATGGAGAAAGCCCTGATCCAATTCCCAAAGGTTTTGGGGATCTTACGGTAGCGATATTTTTCTTTTTCCTTCTCGGAATCCTTCAGCTCCTTCTCCCGAGGAGGAACCTCCTCCAAGGGAAGGAGCGAATATATATTTCTAAAAATTCCCGCCGCCAAATCTTTTCCCGCACCTCCTGCTTGACATGTAACCCCAAGGGCCCCGACCAGCACATGTAGGTTGCTCCATGAGCCACCGGCACCACAGTAGTTGCCGGGTTCACTAAAGTCAATGGGGTATCAGCAGCAGTCATCGAAGTCCCCACAACCGGGTCAGGTTCGGTCACTGATGCCGAGGCCGGGGGCTGATTCACCGGGGAAACCGGAGGATGGGTCACTGAAACCGGGCCAACAGCCACCAGGGGTGCCACCCCAGTAGTACCCAGCAGGGAACCCCAAACCGCGCCAACCTGAGAGTCAATATTCGCTGCCTGCGCATTCAAGGGAAGTTCCTGTGCTTGCTCCAAAAGCATGCGCAATCCTTGCATAAAACCCTCCCATGCGCAACCCCCCAAGGGAACGGAACCGTACACTCACCAGCAGCAGCTGCAGCAGGGCAACTGCAAGGGAGGGACAGAGCTGGGCTGGGGTGTAGCAGTGGTAGCCTGAAAATAAGAGGGGAGTGTTAGATCAGACCACCCTCCCACAAGTGGATGAGGCCCAACCGCAGGGACCATGTCTCTAGGTCCAGGGGGTTGACTAAGGGGGGCAGGAGAGGCAGAGAGACAACTGTCCTCCCCAGAGGACTCACTGCTGCGATGGCAGTCCATAACAACCCGCCCCCCATCGCCTGGAGGTAAACCCAGTACCCTCCGTTTAGAGGCCTGTGGCCTACTTACATGTCGCAGTGCCCGTCAGGATCCATGCCTCCTGGCCGATCGCAGAATTTAGGGGGGTAACTTGGGCTGCCATGGACCTCGTGGCAGCCCGGGACCCGTCCACCGGAGCCTGAGGCCGCATGGTAGCAGTACGCTCCCCGCGTGCTGTACCATGCGGTGCCGAAAGGGACTGGCCCAGAGCAAAACGAGGCCCCTCCTCTGCAGGAGAGGGCCTTGAGCGGGACCTCGAGGGCACCGGAGTCGCCACCAGAGCACTCCGGGCCCGACTGCGTGTGGTGGGAGCGCGAGACCCACCCACCGTCGGCACGGGTCTCGAGTGTGTAGCACTCCCCACCGGGGCCTGGGCTGCAGCACCCTAGTTTTATGAGCGAGAAGAGGTGCCCAGTACTGGGCTAAGCCTCGTGGAAGGGTGGGACCGCCATCTGGCGCCTACACTGCCGCCTCCCCCATCGTGAGCCACCGCATGGGCAGCTTGCAGCTGTGAGAACTGCACCTGAAGCTTCCTGCCACCATCACCCAAGGCCTCAGCCCTGAGAGCTGTGAGGATCCCCTCCTCATCCATGCTCCAGGCCGTGCAGGTAACACTTCAGATAAAATAATTTTCTTTTTTATCCAAGTGACAGTCAGTGATATTTTTATGGGAAAAATGGCTGCAGGGGAAGAAAAATCAAACAATTTATAACAAATACCAAAACCCCACCCCCCATATGCTGTCAATCATATTACACTCCCCACACACATACATACCATTAAAGATATAGCTGCGCCTAGCTACCAGGGTTCTTGTGCATTATATTTTAATGCACATTTAGTGCACACAATATTATATAATAACATACACCTAATCCCTTTAGTGCTTTTTCCCCCCAACATTAAAGGTTTTTTGGCTTCCTTCTCCAATTCTGGAGTAAATATTGTTTACTTGGGTTTGCTACAGGAAGATCATGCCAAACTAAGCATATTTTTTTTTTTTTTTTTTATTGGGTGCAGTAGACATTGTTTATCTAGATTTCAGTAAGGCTTTTGACACTGTCCCACACAGAAGTCTTATCAATAAACTGCAATCTTTGAGCTTGGATTACAGTATTGATGAATTGATTAGGCAACATCTGAGTGACAGACAACACGAGGATTGTAGTTAATGGAATATATTTATAGCAAGGTGTTCATACCAGTAGGGTGCCTCAGGGATCTGTACCCATTCTCTTTAATGATATGATAAAAACATTTAAATACATAAAGGGAGTCACTCCAACAAAGGCAGTAGGTATATTTAAAAGAAGATGTACTACTTCAACAAGAGGACATAGTCTTATATTAGAGGGGTAAAGGTTTAAAAGTAATATCAGGAAGTACTACATTACTGGGAGAGTGCATGGAATATCCTTCCAACAGAAGTGGTAGAGGTTAATACAGTGAAGGAGGTTAAGCATCCATGGGATAGTCATAAGACTATCCTAGATATATGATAATACCAGTGTCTAATGAAAATAGAGGGCAGACTAGAATATATGTCTTCTGCTGACACATTCTATGTTTTTAGGAATATACTGTTTTATAATGAAATACAGAATCGAATGCTTTGGATCCCTTCATCTCATTATATTAATATATGTGATATGATATTTCTTTCTATATTCTTATGCAGATAAACATTTAAACATATCTGATAAACATATTTAAGCAAGTATCCAGCAAGCACCACAAGCACAACAGTCTTTTTTAGGTGAGCCGTGCTGCAGATACCTGCAGTGGCATCCCACCTGTCAGAAGAGACCACTTTGAGTTGCCTCAGTGTGATAAGAAAATGTTAACGATGCTCAAAGCAAACACCGGTTTCATTTATTAGAATTGTGTCATGTTCAAACTTCCGGGTTCGGAACGTCTCTGCAACATCATGAATGACACTGTGAGGTCTTGAGATATTTTAGCAGGGAGCCACAGGGTCTGTAAAGACCCTGATTGACACTTTGTCTTTGTGTTCGTGGCTCCCAATCTCCTTGTGATAAGGGCCAGAACTCAAAATCTACATTTAGGTGCTCTTGTCCTTAAAGACAAAAGCACCATTGAGCAATAAGATGCTAAACAGTTAGTATATTGTAAAGGTAGCATCGCAAAAAAATTGTTTTGCAGATAATTTGCATGTTTTTTTTCATATGCCCTCATTATGTTCAATATACTTGGTTTATTCAAATATCTGCTTACTTCTCAAAAAATATGTTGTATCTGTTCTAGTATTTTGTAATCAGTGTATAATTTTCAGTTGCAGATAACCCATTTGACCTTTGAACGATTTGTAGCATTCATTAAAGTTACTTAATGATGCCTCTGTCCCTTTGACTGGAATAATCTGAACATTTGCATCTATCTACTGTTTTTCCTTCTGTTTATTTCCTTATTTGTGTGTTCAGCCACTTTGGCTTTGATGTATTTCTTTTACAGTTCTATTACTAGCTTGTACAATGATTTAATTTCTCCAACAACATTTAAAGGTTCTCCACATTCTCCTTAATGTATTACCCACGCCAGCTCCTAAGATCTGTAGAGACTGTATTTGCAGGATAAAAAGGATCTTCCAAAATGTTAAAATCTTAATAAATCAGTTTTATAATATTGTTCTTTGAAATCGATGAAATTAGTTTCTCAAGGGGTTATTAAACACTTGAAACTGCATCAAATACCACAGTGCAATATGGCATAGTAGACCCATTCATTGGAGAGTTATTTTGTTTAATAGTAGTACTTAATAAACCCAGCTAACAATATTCTTGAATCATTAAGCACATTGCTTAATTAACAGTTCTTTACGATGAAACAACTTGCAGATTTGGAAGATAACTTATATACTCAGGTCAAGTCGATTAAAAATATATTTAATAGCTGTGGTCCATGCTTTTTGGTTTATAATTTCACTGGATTTGAGTTTCTAGATTTATTACACATTTATTCAGCACATAAAATGGCAAATATGCTCTGTAAAAAAGCTTCAAGGCAGAAGGAATTAGAAAATTATAAATTCTACCCTGTGTTCTAAGAAATTTGCATTTCCAATTAAACAAAAACCATCAGACAACACATTTATATTTGTGTTGATTTTAGCCATGAAACAAAAAGACCATTAGAGAGCTTAAGGGTCCATTTCAAGAAAAAAATATGTTCTACTGGTTTATTACTTGTACCCTAAGCAGCAATCATTCTCAGTCACAATTTATGAATTGATTATGTTTTCTTGAGATTAACGTGACTTGGTCTTACCTTAACTTTCCCAAACTTCTGATTACATGCATACATAGTACACGCAACCAGTTGTTACTTTTACATGCTGTACTGCAGAATGTTTAATTCATATGTGTGCAGAGAAAGTAAATTAATTAATCAAGGTAGTTCTTAAGGGATCCCTTCCGTGATTAATTAATTGGTTCCCCCTGGGCATACTCGCATTCTACATTATGCAGGGAAACAGTTAATAGTAATTTGTATCCAGTATCTTCAAAGCTAGCTGTATCAATGGGGGAAAAACACCTGCAGATAGGTGCTAGCTCTGTATAGGCACAAATTACCAGTATAGTTATACCTTGCTGTTTTAAAATAGTTTAAATTGTTGTTGTTTTTTTCGGGCTGAGAGTTTAGTAAGAGTGTCAGTAAAAGCTTCAAACCTGATATTTGTGAGTACATTTAAAAAACTGCATGAGAGACAGCTATATTCAATGTTAATGAACAGCATAAATTGTATAATTCGTTGAAATTAATATGCATGAAAAAGTAATTTTTCAAGTCAGATTTGTCCTTTGATTTTTTTTCTCCATTACAACGAAATGATTCCTTTTATAGCCAATCCTTGTTCACCCTTGTCACATTTGCACTTGTAGAGCCTATTATATTGTATATATTGTACCAATATAAAATTGTAAACATTGTTACAGGACAAAAGAAAAAATTACTTATAATAAATATTAACTTATAATGTATATAACTCAATATCATTATTTTTTTAAACTTAGTATATTAAATTTAATATGGATTGATGCATACTACAGTGTGGATGTTAATGTTCACTTATTGCAAAGAATATATTTCAGTTTGGTTTGTAGAATCTCTTGAAATGTGTTCTCATTGTCACAAAACATTTGTATTAAAAAACATTAACTTGAGTCATGCTCATTTTGACCACTGAGCCATCACATCACAGCTGACTGTTACATATTAATCTAATATGCTCTAATTTCTATAGACAGATGAAAGCCGAACATACTAGATAAGGGGTTATTCAAAGACTAATCCATTTCCTTTGGCTATTTTTCCCATCGCCTGGCTGTTCTTGACTTGTTCCAAATAAAGTTGAAATGTTGGCACTGTACCAATGCCATAGGGCATATCTGGGGCAGAATTAAAGTATCTGATGTAATGCCTTTGGCTTGAAAGTTTCAATGTCACTAGAAATCTACTATAATGATTTACAACCTATTATATGAGCACACATCAACAGATGAGGAGGGGAAGGACCCAACTGATGAACCAGGAACAATCACTTTTCCATGTAGGATAAATTATAATATCACACAAAGTATGATGATAACTACTTTTTAGAAAATATGGCAGACAGATCTACATAAAACCATAAATTTATTATGACTAGCGGACCTTTGTGATTTGAATGTATAGTTTACCTCATGCAATTACACACTGTGTTTAATGACACCCATAGTGTCCAAAAATGATGTTTAGAGAATTACTGTAAAGTGAAGAAAAAAAGATATAGCAATAGTCTTGCCTATCTCCTCAAACCGTCTTGTGTACATTGCAATATTAAAAGCTAGCTAACACAATGCCCCCTCCATTCCAAGCACTAGGAACTGTTGAGTTCAACAGATAGAGGTTGACTCCATGGTAATGGCTAATTACAGCACCTTTTCAGAGAGTAGAATGAAAACGGTTGCAAAGAAAGCCACCTAGCCTATTTTGTACCACCATTCACTGATTTTAGAACCCACTATGAAATTATTTTCAATGTCAAATACAGGAGGTGTTTTAAAGTAAAATATACAGAAAATAGAATATACAGAGAGAATGACAAACAGCTTTGATCCAAAAGAGAGAATATTTGTTGATTCTTAACAAATAATCAGTATTAAAGCAGTGGCTTTGATCCCTTGGCTACACATGACATACGCCCTGTGTTTGCTATGATTTAGAGCTTGGTTAAGCTCAAAATACATACAAAATTTGTTTATGGCCTCCTGCCTCGGTGTGCACTCCCCCCGGTACATTTGAGACTTTGCTACTGCACTCAATTTGTGTCTATATATGGACTGTCAAGAGGTGAGATCACCAAACAAACATCTGTTATTACAAAATTAGTGTCTATAGAAATAAACGCTCATAAATCCTCTATATTTTGAATCTATTCATCAAACAGCTTGCTTTAATTATTAATCATTTCATGAACCCACCTCAGCTCTTTAGCTATTTTGCATTGATATAATTGCTTTATTTTATTCATTCCTTGTAAAGGGGCAAGTTTTTTTTCCAGTTGTGGGTACACAAGTTTAGTGGCTCCAAAACATGATATGGCTAAAAGAGACTTCCCGACTTCCCAGTACTGTTCTATTTGTTTCCAATCCCTTAGAGACTGGTTAGTCTCTTTTACTAAACTCATAAAATTCCTTTCTGATATACAATTCACCTGTAATGTTGAATTTACTCCTAAATATGTAATTTGTTTTTGATTCTGGCTGAATGTAAATAAAGAGCAGAGTTTCTTCCCAAGACAGTCTTCATGTTTAATTTGTAATTCAAGCCTTAGAGTATTTGTTAATTACTTTCATAAGTTCATATATACATTTATGGGGCTCTGTCATAGTAATCAATACATCATCTGCATACATGATGATTTTACGTTCCTCTCGAGAAACAGAATAACCTGTTATATTATTATTCAATCTTGTGCTAATTGCCAAGGACTCAAGAGACAGGATATATAAGAGCGGTGATAAAAGGCAACCTTGTCTAGTCCCAGTTCTCATTTGGAACCAATTATCACATATTTCTTGCACAACTGTTCTGGTCAATGGAGAAGTATATAATTAATATCACTAGACATTGATAAAAAAAAAAAAAACAACCATACAGATTTAGAGATTGTAGCATAATGTCCCAACTAACCTAGTCAAAGTCCTTTTCTGCAGCCAAGAATAATATCAACAAAGCTTTCCTATCTCTTTCTACAGCCTCCATTGTATGTATTATGCTTCCTATGCTGTTCTTTGAGAGACTCTCTGGAATAAAGCCAATTTGATCAGCACATATTAGTTTGGAAATTATCATTCTCACTAGTATATGAGCAAATTATTTTATATCCAAGTTAATTAATGGTATAGATCTGTAACTTTCAACTTTATTTAAATCTTTATTTGGCATTGGTATTGGTTCTAGATTGGACTATCACAGACACTTGCTGTTATGGCAAATCAATTTGGCGTTTGTAGTTGTGTAAAAAAAAAAATTCACGTTCAAAATAAATATTGTATTAACTTTTTCATAGTAAATTATATGATAGATCAAAATCATGGAATCAAAAGAAAGTACTTCTTACACCAATAAAAACAATATATAATATGTGTGGGAACATTCAATTAGAAATAGAAATATTACAACTAAACACAAACATCGCAGAAGTGTTAAAACAGCCTCTGTCACTGAGAGTATGGCATGGCCAAAATAGTCATTTCACAAGGAGGATAAAATGTACCTGTAGCCAGAATTTTAACATGTGTTTTATTTTTGCATTGCTAGGCTAGCTAATCTGACCAAGGTAGGTAGTTGTTAGTATATAACTATTTGTGCTCCTCAAATAGTATAATTATATCATTATTGCTGTGGGAGAGGTTTCTATTCTCTTCGACTACACATGCATCCCAGTAAAATTCCAGTTTTAAGCACTAGCATACTGCAAGCTTTCATTTGAGTTGTTAATTTGACACAAAAATATTTTTAACCCTTGATTCCTTACAACCTAGATATCAATAGACTAGCTATACCAGATATCAGCCCAGTCAGAGATTGGACTGTGGCTAAATTACTTACACATTTTTTAGTTACAATGAACTGCTGATTTAGTTTGCTTATGTGCAATAATTGACACGTTGTATGTGACCAGCTCATTATTGTGGAGCAGTCTGCTTTTTGTGTCCAATCTCTGAGCTGTTGCATAAATCGAGGTGTCTCCGGCAGCTTTTTGCACTAGCAGTACCAGATATCAGCACAGTCAGAGACTGGACAGTGGCTCAATTATTTACAAATTGGTTAAAGTTCCAATGAACTGCTGACTTGTTATTTTACTTAAATGCAGCAATTGACATTTTGTATCATATACTTATAGTAACTAGCTACTGTGTTTTAATAGCTTGTACATACACTATGAAATTTACAAATAACTAGTCCATGCACTAAATTGCTTCTGTAATTGGGATGTTTATACCAACTTGGTTTAAAATTTCCCCCCTTGCACTTTGGTTTCTCACTATAATTAGCACATGTTGTTTTGAAGTTGTCTGTGAGAGGTTTTCAGGTGAAAATGATGGTTAACAGCCACCACCATCCCCTGTTTTTTTTTTTGTCATTTTAAAATGTTAGTAATAAAAATTAAGTTAAAACTGAATTTTGATTTTTGGTGTCAGTAGATTCCAATAGACATGAAAAAACCTGAACGTCTAAAATATAACTATTGTTACGAATACAAATCCATTTAGAAAGAAAATATTTGTCTCTTTCTCTATAAAGTGAAACAAATATATTTGTGGAAAAAAAAAATCACCCTACACCTTGGGTTAGTATTTAGGAAGTAAGTAAAACAAAGAGAGGTGCTTTCTGCCGCTGGAGTACAGTATAGTTCTAAAGATTATTAATTATTGCACAAAGCAATTATCTAATACATATGTATAGATGCATTGTACTAACAAGTGGTACCTCTATAGGGTATTTGGAATTCACACAATACCAGAGCATCATTGTCAACTCCGCCATGTTTCCAGATTCACCTATTTGTTCCACATGCTGCAGAAAGACCATGCAAAGTGCAGCCCTGCAGTATTTAGGATGAATATACGCACAGATGGAATCCAATTAATTAATCAGGGTGGAGATCTCATAGGACCTACCATGATTAATTAATTGGATTGTGTTTGTGCATATATTCCTCCTACATAATATTGAACTAATGTATAAAGGTCATACATAGGTCAAAATTAGAAATAGAGTCTCCATTCATACGAATAGGTCAATTGACCTATTCGTATGAATGGGGACTATAGTTCGGTTTATAGAAAGCCAATAATATTACATGTATTCTATAAGCCGAAAGTCTATAAACCGAACAACCTTCGATTTATAGACTTTCGGCTTATAGAATACGTGTAATACTATTGCCTTTCTATAAACCAAACGAGAGCCCCATTCATAAGAAATTCTTACAAATGGGGCTCTCGTTCGGTTTATAGAAAGCCAATAGTATTACACGTATTCTATAAGCCGAAAGTCTATAAACGGAAGGTCGTTCGGTTTATAGACTTTCGGTTTATAGAATAGCATAGAATTACATGTATTCTATATATGTATTCTATAAGAATTTCTAATGAATGGGGACTCTAGTTCGGTTTATAGAAAGCCAGTAGCATTACATGTATTCCATAAGCAGAAAGTCTATAAACTGAACAAAGTTTGGTTTATAGACTTTCGGTTTATGGAATGTGTAGGTCAATTGATTCGTACGTACGAAAATAATGAACGCATTTCGTCTGAAACGAATGCAGTAATGAACGAAGTTCGTTTTAGACTAAATAAATAACATAGTTTTGCACATGTCTACTTTCTGTGTCTCATGGCCATACAAAACCCCCAATGTGTGTTCTGCTCATAAGATTAAGACACTTTCCTTAATATTGTAATTGCCATAATGTCAAAATTGCTTTTGGGATCATCTGAAATCTGAAAATCTGAATATCTACATTTATTAAAGGTTGTGAAGATCAATGGGGTGGGCTACTGCTGTCTTCAAACATTTCATAATTCACTGATAATAACTTTTAAAGCTTGGAGGGTGCATCTCGCAGAGACCTACATTGTTGATTCAGATTGCTGTTGTTGTGTTGGAGGTTAGCATTGCATGTAGGTATTTCTTCAACAACTGAAGGATAATTAGAAGATGTTAATATTATCAAGACAGAAAAGTTATGATTTTATTAAAGACACAGAGGCAAATAGTATGATTTATCTCTCTTTACTGTTCCCATAGCAGCAAATAAAACAGCTAAAATAGACTTAAAACACATCATCATTACACTACAACTGTTCATTAACTATTACAACATCCATGTCCATTCAGGCACTGTCTCTTACACAAATCCATCTTTCGATCAGAGTCGTTTACATGGCATTAACCACACATAATTTCATTGGAAGGGATATCTTGCTCCTCTTTTCTGTTGTCTTCAAATTTTGGCTATACAAGGATATAGAAGCCCTGATTTCCTACTTCTCAGATTTGTTTGCAGAATTCCTTCAATTTAGGATGGTAATGTTTACCCAAAATATATTTTAGTTTTTTACATTCCTGATGAGAACGACATTAAAGTATGTCTGACATTAAGCTCATATATAGCTGATAGGCTTGTGTTCTGAAAACAGTGATTGATTAATGACTTACCTTACTTATCTTATTGGCAGACATGCTATAAGTAGGCATAACTTCTATATTTGAATTGTTATATTCTCATTTATCCAATCTGAAAATTTCTAAAAACCTAACATTCTTTAGTATTCTAATCTAACCTGAGCTAATATTAACAAGCTCACAGCTAAATGTCAAGTACAACTTGTTTTGAATACCATTATGTATCTCTATGTATTCTCTATCTGCTGGAGTTTCCAGGAAGTGAGTCAACTACCAAATGTTAAATTTCATGTGGTGTCAATCAGTTCTTGTGACTACTCAGATGTCTGTTAGATTGTGTATGTTTAGAATCCAGTGTCTCCACCAATAAGTCTGCTGACTAACAGAAATACCTACCAGCACACACAAATCAAAAAGCATATAAAGCAATTCAACTGGTAAATAGTGTTCAGTACCTAATGTGTAAAAACAGTGTTCATTTTTTTTTTTGCTCATGATTTAAATTTAGTGATGAGATCCGACTGTCTCACAGCTAAATCAACACGTTAGATGTAATTATATTGCATGTACCAAACACATATCTACCTGTACATACCTATACATATCATCATCTGTATAACAACAAAAATATATGTATCCTTCAGCAACAAGAGGGAGATTACGTGTCAGATGAACTTAAATAGGAGACAATGACTAACTATTTTTATGTGGATGTTTTAATATAAAAGAGAGTGTGTGATGTAAAGATGATATCTTTGAAGTCTGTTTTAATTGTTTTCTTTACTGGGTGTTTTTCACCTTCTGGGAGTTAAAGAGACAGTGTACCTCCCAACATGCCCCATCGGCGAAGTGGAATGCCAGGGAGCATGGCTTGGAACTGTGAGTGTCTTTACTACTGCTCGGTAGTGCTGTCATCCCCCAGTGGTAACAGAACTGTGTATGCTCAGAGTCTCTGCTCATTAGTAGTCTTCACTCTCCTCTGCTGTCCCAGAGAATTAGGACAGTGGGGGATAAGTCTGAACCATGGGATAGCATCCAAAATCAGTTCTCATCCACATAAAGTGAAACAGTTGGGAGCATGACTTTGGTGACATTGTTATTGATGCTGGTGGAGAAAAATGCAATAGTATAATATTGTTATGGATAATGAGGTATTGTAGTGCCTTATATTGCACTCACATCTCACTTGGATATAAAAGGTGTGTCGGAGATGGAAAGATTCAAGGAGATTCTTCCAAAAATGAACAGCATAATCCGGAAAAATTTAAGAACATAAGAAATCAATGGCAAGTATATACTTCAAAGTTTTAATAAATAGTATTTAGTAGTAATAGTAGAGTATTATTGCAGTAATATATACATCACAGATCTGGAGATGCACAATCCAATGTGGCTTTGTTTACCATTGGGAGTGATTTCATTTGTAGGGGATCACTTGCCTACATGTAATATACTACATTTATTAAAGAAATATATTATATTTGCCATTACTTTCCTAATTTCTTAAAATCTTCCTGTTGAGGCTGGAAACTTTTGGAAGAATCTCCTTAAATCTTTGGAGTCTCAGATCAGACATTTATATCTCCTCATATCTTTTGCTACACTTCTTACATCAAAGGGATGCAATATAATGCACTAAATACCTCATTATCCATAACAATATTGCACTATTGTATCTCTAACTGAACCAATTTTAAGGTGGCAATTCTACCTTGTCTACAGATGTGCACTGAAGCACATTTTCGCATTTTATTTGTATAAAGCATAATATGAGCCTCCGGTATTGTAATAAAATCAATGCATGCCAGGAATATTAATACCCGTGTAGTATCTATATTGGGAATTTTAAACAGAAAATTAAAACATAAAAATAAAATGACAGGATGAGGATCCAGTAATTGGTCTTTATCAGGAAAAGGACTTGCAAAACATAGTTAATATCCACTGTCTCCTACTTTTCAAAATAGATGTAATTAATCAAACGTGAGCTACTATAAAAATCATTACTGTGTCACTTCTAATGTTGATTTCCCATTTACTCCTGTGTGAATAAGCAATATATTTGTGGAACAGAAAAGCATCACATGCAATTTTAATAGTCCAATAGATTGTGATTTCCATAACACTGAATGTTTTGATATGTTAAAAATGATGACACTGTTGTTATTGATACTGAACTAGAAGAATGATTGACATAAAGTTCACAGTGGGAGACAACATTAAGAGCAGCAGTGCTCTGGCATAGACATCTGAAATCGACAAACATAAAAAGACAACACATTTTAGGCAGTGATTTATGGCAGACATTTATTTTAAATTATAGCCCAAATATCCACCATTTTAATTTTAATAAAAATGTAGTGTTAAATATTAAAGGGAGATCTGAAGCCAAGCTAAAATCTTCTTTGGCATGAGAATTTAACACAAAAAAAACTACACTCAATGATCTCTAGACACTTAAATTAACAAGAAATCAAGAGGGGTTAACCCAGCGCTTAATCAAATGCAAGCTGCACTTATTTAGTGTGTCCCTAAACCACACATATACAAAAGAAATACAAAAACAAGACAAAAAAGTGCACTTTACATGTACTGTGGAATAATATAATACCTTTTAAATACGTGAGTGAAAAAACTTAAAAGTGATAATGATCCGGGAGAGATATTGTCTCCCTTAGGATTTTGCACTCACAGACTTTAAGAATAAGAAATGCTCATCAAGGAAATTATCCAGGGAGAGATCAGGTACTGCAGGTCTTCTCAAAAGCTCCAAAGACAAAATGATGGAACAGCAAATGAGTGGCAGAAAACAAATTTAATAAAAAGAACAAGTAACTGCTTACATGAAGGGTTTCCTTAGAACTGCAAGGTGGGAGCCACACTTCCGTCTGTATAGGAAAACAAGCTTCCGCAGTGTTCTTTTAAAATGTAATACACAAGTACATAAAACGAAGAAAATCCTTTAGAAGAAAGCAGGTGAGTCCAGTTGCTACGCGTTTCGCCTCTATCGGCTTCAACTAGGCGTCTGGTTAAGATGTCCCAACAGTTTGGGGCAATAATATGGGCAGGATGAAAAGGCTGCTCCCATAAAAATTCTTATAAGCAGTTCAAATAAATATAGGTCTTATACAAAAAAGTCCTAAACTGGTCCAAACACATGTATCTTTGCACGGTAATGTGGGCTTTTGATAAAGAGGTTCCCATGAGTAGGGACCAACATTGATCATGGGGGACATTTACGGGTCTTTGTGAAGGCCACACAATGTAATAGATTTTTAGTCTAGCTACTCGCTTTAGGCAATGAATCTCACCACACTGACACAATGTATTTCATTTGTTTCATAATCTGGCACAAGTACTGCATTATACATTTGGTAAATATTCAGTAGTTAAACTTAGTCGACATTGTACATACAATGACCTGCATGGTCAGGGGGCTTGCTGGATAAGAAACCACAAGCAATATAATATGTCACTTCATGCAACAGCTAGTAGTATATTGACACAGTCTTAGTGTATAGTCTCATATTGATGGCTAAAGTCTGCAAAATTGCACTCTTGGAAAGAATAGCACCACAATATAGAAAGTCTAGAGGTGAAGTATTAAGCCACAGATTGCAAAACTATAATAGATCTTATTATCCATATTGTTCATCTTTATCTTTTTTTCAGAGGGTATGTAGTATGTATTTTTGTTTGTATTTCATATATATTTTTAAGAGGGGAATCCAGTCTTGTGCATATAGAGGGTTATCAGCCTAGTAATTGGTACATACCCTAACTTCAAAAACGTTTTGTTTTTTTTGTGTTGTTTGGTGTTTTATATTTTCAAATTTTCAAATATGCCATGCATTGGTACCTTCTGGTTCATAGATAGGAGAAGAATGTAAATTCCTCATTCCGTCCTTTAGGATGTTGTGTTCCTAGTTTAGCAATCCAGAAACATGCAAGCATCAGCAGTGATTTGTTAAGATCACCACCTTTCTTGTTTTAGATGTTTTATTTCTCTGAATCTCGGGCAGCCTACCTTGCGCCATGATAAATGTTCATGTGGCATGCTACAGGGGTATCAGCTTCATTAATTAATGTGTTCTGAAACTCTTCTGAGCCACTGGCATATTGACTTCCCTACATACTGCTTACACCAGATGCAAGTTATTAGATATGCCACCGCTGCAGTTTTACAATTGCTAAAACTATGATTGTAAAACGTGGTTGTGAAAGTTTTGGAGTGTAACATATTTGTAAGCCTGAGACTTGAAAGTATCTTTAGGTTTCTGTAGTCACATACTCATTTTATTAATTATTATATACTACCATATCTTTAATGCCTCTTACTTTTTGTGCTTTAATTCTTGCATTTTCTGGTAGCACCTATGGAAAATATTAAGCATTGAGTTCTATCACCATTGTCACACAATGAAGAATGTTGACTGGGATAGCTTCTTTTTCTTTAGGAACTAGAAGCATATCTCTTCAGAAGGAACAGTTTCTTCTTAACCAAAGTTATTGGCCTATTGAGGTACTTCTCCTTAGTATTCCAGCTCCACATTTCAGAAGGCTGATGGTAGCAGTGGAATTCTGAAATAGGGTTATAGTCAAGGATCCCCAATTACTCTTTCCTATGGTTACATCCAGGATGTTTAAGGTTGTTTTGTTTACTTCAGGTGTGAATTTGAGATTCAAGTCATTGGGGTTTAACACTTCCACAGTCTCATTCAACTGAGCAATATTTCCCATCCAGTTGATGCAAATATAATCAATGTAATGAATCTACAGATGTGTCTAACCTAGTAAACTATACCAAACATGGTCCAAATACCCAATTCTCATCCCATCATCTCAAATGTAGGTTTGAGTATGACAGATTACAGCAAGTGCCAAATACAGCACCCTTGATCTAGCGAAAAAAAGTTTGTTATCAAACCAGAATGTGTACAGTATACTGCTATATAGCGGTTCAACATCCAGGCTACATTGTATTGTGCCCTCTGGTATTTTAATGTTATTTTGGGTATTCATGGTCTGTTGTGCATCTCGTATGAATGATGGTAATTTGTATTAAAAAATGGTCATAAGATGTGATCCATATAGATGCTAAAATTTTATGTTAAACTGTTACAATCCGTCTCCCTGATGGAATAAACTTATCCTTCTGGATTTTTCGGGAAGCTGTAAAACGTAGCTGTGGTGGGGTGGTCATTGAACAGGAATTCAAATTCACTTTATTAAAATTAATTTTTTTGTGCCACATGCTCTAGTGAGGCTGTCTTTCAGTTTGGGCTAGAACTTAGGCAAGAAAATTACTTTCAATGCCCAACAGGTTTGAGTGCCAGTATTGTTCGCACAGTCTATTTATATGGTGATGTGTTCATTATCACCACGTTAGCACAAGGGTTTATTGTGATGCCAATTCTTTCAATTCATTTTTTTCACCATGTGTTAAATTGGATTTTTCTTACTATGCATATTTACCAAATGTATAATGGAGCAATTGTGCCAGATTATTATACAAGTATAATAAATGGTGGTAATGTGATGACATCCATTGCCTAAAAGTGAGTAGCTAGCATGCCTATCAATTATATTGTTGCAGCAATTATGATCCTACATAAAGTGAGACTGACAGGAGGATGTTATTTGCAGCAGATCCCTGTACTTGTAAAATTGGGATGTAATAATATAAAAGAATATTAACTACTGGCACATAATTTCATGTTAGGCATGAATATACCCTTTTCAGACGTTACTTCATGCAAATAAAACTGATAGCCTTGGTTTTAATAACTGTATTAATTCTAAAGGGTCACCAAACATGCAGCAATTTCCAGAACCAAAATTATTTTTTCCAAACACCAGAATTTTTCAGGGCACATCTTTCGTCGATACACTGTATTAATATATGTATTTATTTTGCGCACATTTTCATAAAAAACTTAATTTACAGTATATTTACAGTATAACTTTTAATAATATTTTGTTCTATGGAACTTCACAGACCTTGGTATGGTTAATGGTATCCTTGTACAGACACTTCGTCTATTTCTGGTAGCCCATACGCAACACTTTGTTCATCTAGTGTCAGCAAGTAAGGCAATAGGCAGGGGTAAAGCATGACAGCCTTGAGAATGCCTTATGGGTTTTGTGCTCAGGGAGCATCAGACTAGTTCAAACACACAAAGAGTCTGCACATTAGAAATGTGAAGATCTACTTCTATTTTAGAAGTTACTCATAAAACATAAATGAACAGAAGTTATACATCCTGGTGCAAATAATTTATTCAATAAATTAAAAACAGAGAAAAAGCCGTCAGTTGAAGTCAGCGTATAGCGGATTTTGGAGCTGTGCCTACCTGTATACTTGAAGGACATTTTGAAGCTAATCCTATATCAGCCTAACAGAATATTCTGAGCCTATATGTGAGTTGCTACTATTTATTAATTAAAAATATATATTGGCATCTGATTCCTGCTTTTCCTCCATTACATGAGACCCTTTGTGAACATAATCTAGAATGTTTGGGAATCCATTCTACATTGGGAGATAACCAACCTAATTTAAGCCTACATGTTTTGATGTGCCTGATATTCAGGAATGTGCACTTAAATATAATATAACAGAAAGTAAGGGAATAAAGTAAGATTACCAGGCAATAGAGAGGGATAAGGAAAGAGACCTGATAGAGGAAACAGAGATTAGTATAAGACTGGGGGTGAGAAGAAGACAAAGGAGAAGTAAGTGGAGTGATAGCCACATTTCAGCCATTTTAATTCTCCTATTCTGATCTGGAGAATTCAAATGTATGCCCTTTAAACTATACTAAAATACATTTTAAACTACTTGGACATGCCTACATATATACCCTAATATAATTTCAATACAAATATCCTGAATTATCATATTTGGAACAGCAATTCTATTTACAAATATATGGAACCACGGCCAAAAATACACACCAGTAAGTAACCAAAATGAAAATGGAAGGAGTACCTATGTAGAATAATACATCACTGTGGAAAGAAAAAGGTACCGTGAACTGTGGAAGTGTGGAAGGTGTGAATTTATCTGAATTTTACCTGAATAACAACACAGATACAATGAGATTAGTTAAAATAATAAATAAATTTACTTTCTAATTACTTTTATAAGATTTTCGCTTTTTTGTTTTAAAAATAATAAATAATTCATATTCAAGCCCATGGCAGGGGAGGTGTCAGCTGAGGAGTAAAACCAGGTGATAGGAATGGTGTGTAAACATAGAAACATAGAATGTGTCGGCAGATAAGAACCATTTGGTCCATCTAGTCTGCCCAATGTTCTCAATAATTGTATTAGTCCACAGTTCCCTATCTTATATCTCAGATAGCCGTGTGCCCATCCCACGCATGCTTAAAATCCTTGACTGTGTTTACCTCTACCACTTCCGCTAGTAGGCTATTCCATACATCCACTACCCTCTCAGTAAAGTAATGCTTCCTGAAGTGTTGTCCCTCTAAAGGGTTGCATGGCTACTAACAAGATGCTACCATCTGATTTACTCATCTCAATTTGTCCCCAGTGTGCCCTAAATCATTCTGGGTTTCGGAGGCAACATTTCAGCACATACTGATTAGACCATATAGAGAAGTCAAAATGTTGGTACCACTATGAAATGTTATCAGGCTTGATTTAGTACCCCATGTTTTCTTCTTATTCATTGAAATAATGCCAACATTGTTTTATTGGTAAGCATTTCTATTTATAGACTTCATTTGCATTCAAAGAAAAAAATGGCAAAAATTACAACACATGAATATATTTAATTCTCACTTGCTGGTTATGATTACTTTATAAAACATCATTGTAGCAAATAATGCTGAAAACTAATGATATAGGAATTAATTTCATTCTTAAATCAATAACACACTTAATACCATGTTATAAGATAGATCAGTGGTCAGAGAGCCCCTTCCTACTCCTAGGTGGGAAGGAAGATGGACTTGAGTGAGACTGAAGAAATTACTCTTAAAAATGGGTGGACTGGTCCAAAGGAGTTAGCCCTGGACTTAAGTCTCTTTGAAGCAACACAATTCTCTTAAAGACCACCTGCAATAATATTTTAGACATTATATAAAAATTCATCTGTTTATAAATTAAAAGAATAATATTTTCACCACCAACTTCCACTACAGTAATACTGGCTTTGTTGGTAGGAAACTGCCATACACCCTCTAATCAGATCACAATTCAGCAGGCTGCTGCTGTACACAGTGCTCTTAACACACACACACAGAAGCTGTTTGATGCAGTTGATTCACTCATTGTTACAGCTTTTGCTGCAATGTTGTGCATTGTTCATGGCATCAAAGCACTCCACTTTATGTGGGCTAGGAAGACTTTACACAGTGACATCCTGCAGGTCTCCATCTTCCTTTGGTTGTAGGATACATGATCCATCCCAAGGGCAGGTACAGGCAACCTGTCTGTAAAATGATACCAGTGTCCATTGCAAGGTCTTTGAATGTCCATAGAACATCATTACATTGTCTGACACAAAAACATAGATGTCTGATAACATAGACAAACACATTCTGTGCAGAGACAGCATTAGTTTGCAGATCTAGATGACTTCAGCACAGCCATTTACATGGGAGGAAGAGCACTACTTGCTCATTTGTCAATCACCATGGTAGACTATATCTCCCTCAGATGGGAGACTAGATGGACCGAATGGTTCTTATCTGCCGACACATTCTATGTTTCTAGATTGCCTGCAGAGATTCCGTTTCCAAGTGTGTGACTGTTTCCTAGTGCACAGAAAATCATAATCTTAATGTAGGGAGAGTAGCAAGGAATGTAAAATAAACTAGCTGGTCTTTGTGTCATGTCTGAGGCCTGGGCAACTCCATGTTTTACCATGCCTTAAAGAAAGCCATGGTGAACCTACAATCAAATACATACATCATAGTACATCCAGCACTCTTAACTGAATACCAGATCTCTTCATCTCTGTTCTTGACTGGGGGCTCTGATACAGTTGGCCTTTTGGCATACTATTAATCCATAAAGTGAATTAAGGCACTGTGATGAAGATGATAAATTATTCTAATAACAGAGTTGTTACTAAGATAGAACTCCAGATATATGCTAGATAACTAAACATTGCAATATTAATAGGCTGACTTCTATTTAAATGGCAACTTGAGATAATGATCAATATATTGTAATAATATTATATAAACATATTGATTTTTCAAAGCATCAGGGAGAAAAACAATGCATGGGACATTTATTATCCAGTATAATCTATGCAATAGTGTTGATAAATTACAGGCAATATATCAGATTGTATTATTCAATACAATCAATATAATATTATTAAATACATTAGTAGTGCTAAATGCCGTGAAAGTGTCAATACATTTTTGACATTAGTTGACATTTGGAAAATATATAAAATATATCACTTTAATAAGTAACTATTTCCTTCACACTAAAGTATATATTTTCAGTACAAATCTAGTTTTCCAACCGAGTATGAGTAATCTGATACCTCAATACAGAGGCGGCTCTAGACTTTGTGAGGCCTTAGGCGAAAGTCGAACATGAGGCCCTCACGGACACACATTATTAAATAAAATATATGCAAGTGGTAATAAAAATGAACTGTAGAAATAGCATATTTCAAGATCAGACTCAAATCCCAGCTTCTAGAAATGAACAGCTCCTAGAATTTTATTTGTCTCATAATTATTCTACAAACATCTATAAACATTTGGTATAGATAAAATTGTGTGCGGCCCACTAACTCACATTGTTATTGCTGTGTCCTAAATGTGAACACTAACACATATCACACAGTCATTCATAGACACACTCAGTGAGCACACAATGACTCACAGACACACTCAGTCAGCACACAATCACACTCAGCCAGCACACACTCACAGATACACGCAGCCAGCACACACTGACTCACAGACACACTCAGAAAGCACACAATCACACACTAACAGAAACACTCAGCCAGAAGGAAAGGTGCTCAATGTTGAAAGTGGTCTCACAGACCACGTTGTGCTAGAAGATTGGCACTTTGTTCTTCCTCACAGCACCGGATGCACTGTGATTTAGCCATTCAATATGCCAGGATTTTGCCACTGTATGCCAGGATATTGCCCCTCATAATGCCACTATTTTGCCCCTCACAATGCCAGGATTTAGCCTCTCGCTATGCCAGGATTTTGCCACTCTGTGCCAGGATTTTTCCCCTCATTATGCCAGAATTTTTCCCCTCACAATGCCAGAATTTTGCCTCTCAATATGCCAGGATTTTGCCACTGTATGCCAGGATATTGCCCCTCACAATGCCAGGATTTAGCCTCTCACTATGCCAGGATTTTGCCACTCTGTGCCAGGATTTTGCCCCTCATTATGCCAGAATTTTGCCCCTCACAATGCCAGGATTTAGCCTCTCACTATGCCAGGATTTTGCCCCTCACCTCATTATGCCAGGCTTTGCTCGTTTGTGCCACCCTCCTCCCCCCTTCCCTAGTACTTACCTCCATGCTGCTCTCCGTTGTTTCCTCCGTGCATCTTCTCTCCTGCACGGAGGAAGGAAGTTCCGGTCGCGTTTTTTTTTTTTTTTTTTAAACTTTATTGAAGCTGCGCGGGTTCAATAAAGTTTAAAAAAAAAAAAACGCGATCAGAGCTTCCTTCCTCCGTGCAGGAGAGAAGATGCACGGAGGAAACGTCCCAGGTTAGTGTAACAGGGAGCTTAACGGCAGCGTTAAGCTCCCCGTTACATCAAAGGCAATAAGGTGAGTTAGGCAGCCGCGAGGCCCCCGTGAGTGCGAGGCCTTAGGCGGCTGCCTAACTCGCCTAATTAGAGAGCCGCCTCTGCCTCAATACGTATACCTGCTGAGCACCATCTGGAGATGGAGTTTAAATACAGAGATATACTGTTCACCCATGCAAAAAGTAATTCTGACTAGCTGACTGAGGTAGCAGAAGAGCAACTGACAGGCAAAAAGTAGGCATAGACACAAAGTACAAAATATTACCCAGAGACATAGTCATGAAACCAATCCAAGTTTAGGACAGGCAGCAAGATAAAAGTCAGGAAACAGGCCAAATATTAGGAAGGCAATTTGGTAAGGTGGAAGGGAGTCATAAGGTTAGAGAATGTAAGGTTGCTTAGGCGAAAGGACCAGAACAACTGTACATCGATATGGAGGCAATGATTGGTTTTGACTATGGGCGTTTGTTACTTCTTTAGTTTCATTTTTATATATTCTATTAGAAGAAAGGTTTATATAACCCTTTCTGTATCAGTTATATTCCTCTTTAATTTTAAACCATTGTGCTTCATTTTATGTATTATGATGTCTCCTCATTAAACTGAATGATTCATTTTTGACCTTTTATTAAAGTACTTAATATATGATTATTGCTGTCATATATCTTCTATACCTTATTTCTACCAAGGTCAAGAACGTTTATAATTATTTAGACTATGGATCATTTCAATCAGTTCAAATTGCCTCCTTTCTCCTTCTCATTTTGATTGAAGAGGTTATTCATGTCGAAATTACAGAAGCAAAAGATACAGATCAATGTAAAATAATGACATCCAAAATCATGGATAATAATTATCATGAAGAGGCAATTTGTGATATATTCCTACATTTATGTAATACCAAACACACTAGTGTTTATTCTATATGACTGTAGAGCCAAAATTGGACAATTCCATCTTTTGGCTATTCACTATGACTGAGAAAGGTCAACAAGCCAATCTCAGCCCAACAAATTGGCCTCATTCAGATCAGGAAAACTTAGGTGTTTTAAGTATAGGATTCCCCCTGTTCTAAATGTGCCGATTTCAGCAAAAAAATGTCTAAAGTTTGGCTGTTTCACTTCTCCAGCAATTTTTTGGAGCATTGCACGTCAAAAGACCTAAAAGTGCAGTAAACAATATTAAGCCATTATTTGATATGGAAATTGATACATATATGTCCTAATGGCATATTTAATAATAAAAAAAAGTCCTACTATTTTAAAAAATATCATATTTGGGCATAACACATGCAATTATCATGTAAAAAAAAACCTCATTTTTGATATCATGATCAAAACACCAATTAATACCCCAAATAAAAGTTAATTAATACCCATGTATAAATATGTATATGCAATAACATTCACTTTTTTATACACGACATAGCTTGTGTAATAAACGTTAAGGAATACCCATGTATAAATATGTAAATGCATTAACAGTCGCTTTTATACACATACAATAGCATATGTAATAACAAGAATTGTATGAATATACAATTACATGTGCGTATGGAATATTTACAGTGCACCTGTCATTCACCATTAACACAATGCTTGCCTCTGGTTTACTTTCCAGCAGACAATCCTCTTCTTGCAGATGAGGTAGGTAACGCTGGTTTCACTAACTGCCTGATAATTATGTGTTTTTCATTTGTTGACGTATCCCCCCTACTCTTGTTGATGTCTTCTCTCTTCTCTTGAGCACCTTAAATGAATGCACCTTTTATTAGATTGCAGATCCATTTCTGGAGACAGCCGGTAGGACCCAGCCAGTGATTAGTGAGGTGCATTTTTCTTTTCTACACTCTCAATAGCAATGCTAATTGTGAAATATATCCACTCATTTTTATCAAACTGCTGAATGGTGAGAGGGAATATAGCAAAGTGTTAACAAAAAGTGATATACCATGGACAGGGGTTCACTGACATATAATGTGCATGTCCTGATTCAATAAATAGTGAAATGTTACATACCTGGACCATGTCACCAGTATTATTATAAACTGTATGTAAAATGATGACTTCAGCAGGGTGGCTGTCTGTCATATGATGTGGTCAGATTTACTTTTTTACATTTACTGGTGAATAAAATAAACTATTTTTCTTTCCATTCAGTGCACAGATAGAACTTAAGCTATAGCTATTAGACATGTGCAAAACTAAAATTTTCGTTTCGTTTTCGTCCATTCGGACGAAAATTTTATTTATTTCGTCTAAAACGAATTTAGTTCATTACTACATTCGTTTCGGACGAAATTCGTTCATTGTTTTTGTTTTGTTACGCTTTATTCGTTTCATTTTATAGAATACGTGTAATACTATTGGCTTTCTATAAACCGAACGAGAGCCCCATTCATAAGAAATTCTTATGAATGGGGCTCTCGTTCGGTTCATAGAAAGGCAATAGTACTACATGTTTTCTATAAGCCGAAAGTCTATAAACCGAAGGTCGTTCGGTTTATAGATTTTCGGTTTATAAAATACATAGAATTACATGTAATTCTATGTATTCTATAAACCGAAAGTCTATAAACCGAGCGACCTTCGGTTTATAGACTTTCGGCTTATAGAAAACGAACAGTAGTAGTGCCTTTCTATGAACCCATTCATAATTCTTATGAATGGGTTCATAGAAAGGCACTACTACTGTACGTTTATGAATGGAGACTCTGTCTCTGTGTAGTGAAAGCCAATAGTACTATTACACTCATTACAAATGCCGAAAGTCTATAAACCGAACGTTCGGTTTATAGAATAGCAATAGGATTACATGTATTCCATAAACCGAAAGCCTATACACCGAACATTCGGTTTATAGACTTTCGGCATTTGTAATGCATGTAATAGTACTATTGGCTTTCACTACACAGAGACAGAGTCTCCATTCATAAAGTTATGAATCCCAGTGATCCCAACACTTTTGCTTTGCTCGCTTGTTTATTTTCTATGCTCGCTCAATTTTTGTAAATAAACCCAATAGTGTTTCAAAACACTTATTGAAGCATGCCAGTAATCCCAAATGACTCACTTTTATGGCGACTGAGAAATTGGAAGGGATAATTCTCATAAGGATTTGGGGATACAGTGACTTTATGAGCTCCAAACTTTGGCCCCTAAAGGACGTAACACGGATTTTGAGCAGTGCAATTTCCTACTTTTCTTGTTGGTTCATATAATATACAATACATATTGTGGCCCTTTACATGAATCCACTGTATGTAATTATATATATATATATATATATATATATATATATATATATATACATATATATATATATATATATACATATATATATATATATATATATATATATATATATATATATATATATATATATATATATTATGTTTGGGTGCACTTTAGTGTTCTGTAGTGCATTATAGGCAGTGGTACTTTAAGAGGTTGGGCAATTTACTGTATAGTGCGCTTTATTTTGTGATTCTTTGCACCTTATAAAACATTGTACTGGTTTTTTTTGTAGTATGCACTTTATAATATAATTGATGATTATGTTTTAAATTGTTTATGTATGGAAAACTAACATACCGTTTTTTATACTTGTGATGGCGTGATCTGGACTGATACACTATCTCGTTTTCATGGTAACACGCCACACACGTTTTTTATTTTTATACTGTATATCTTTAATTAAATTTATTAGGTTATAAAAGTATCTTCTAAATATTACATTGTGTCTATGTGTTATTTATCCAATTGTTTAACAGATTCTAGAATGTATCAGAATTATTTACAAAGAATATGATATCAGATACACAACTTAATATTAATAAAATGAAAAATCCAACTCAAATATAAAGATAGAGGTTTGTATTTTCTTAGCTTAATCAATAAATAGATGATACAAGTATTGACAGATCTACCATAAGGGCTAGAAAGCCACTGTGTTTCCTATTTTCACAAATATCTTGAATTTGTAATTCATAATACTCAACAGCTTTTCATTCACACACATTTTATGTATTCTTGTACCACGTCATACCAGGATAGGTCTAATTTACTCCATCTACTAGCTGTACATATTCTTACACCCATACATAATGATCTAATTAATACATTTGCATATTTTGTTAGGTTATTAATTTTTAGATTGAGTAGCGCATTCCAAGGTGTTAATGTCACTGGGATGGGTATGAAAAACCCTCACACACATGAGGGAGGTGGAAAATGAGAGATGGAACATCATCATGATCATCATTGTGATTTGGGCAACCTATTGGGATCCACTGAAAGAATAGAGAGTGATAAAATCACCATATGTGCAATGGAGGGAGGAGTCAACTGTGAGGAATCATTTAATACAGGAACATATAAATGGAAGACAGGCAAAGAAAAAGGGACACTTGATAAAGCCAGTGGATGAGGTGAAATGCATTGTGGGGAGGAGAAGGACAGTCCTTCCTCTTATAAAGGACTGCTTACTAGACAGTTTGTGCTAGATTAAATTTATTGCTGCCTTTTTAGATGTAAGAATTCCTATGTGTTGTTTTATGTAATAAAATAGAGTCGCACTGATCCTTCTTACTTTTTTCCTTTGTGCCTGCTAATATACAACAGTGGTCTACTACATATAAAAAACATAATGAGCCTTGGTCATTAATTATTAGAGAAAACAAGTAGAGAGAGTTTGCATGATAAAAACAACAAAAAAAAAAACAACGTACAGACAAATTTTAAATCAAGTCTACAATCTGATTGAATTATTGGTGTTATAATCGGACTTCAGCTAGAATTCCAATTATGTGTGTTTATGCACTAAACAGTGAATTGTAGTGAATTGCCAACTGAGTATGTAAAAATTAGATTAAACTAGCTGTGTTGGAAAAATTCTCCAGCTAGCTGATTTTTCTGTAATTCTAAAGAGTTCAATAAAAATCATTGTTTAGTGAATGGACCTCATACTCATTACCCATAAAAGGCAAGGTGCCAAATAAACTGTTGTCAGTGCCCTGTCTTCTACAAATCAGACTTCATGGAGCAAAACAATAGAAGTAAATCAATAAAAATATAAATTTACATTTATATTTACAGTATTCTTACATCAGTTCTCTTACACAATGTGCAGCTCATATGTAGCATTACTATCTCTTTAAGTTTACTGTTTTTAACTTTTTATTTGGTTATGTCTTAAATCTTACAAATCTGTAGACTTGTACTGACACAGTGCAGATCCTGAAACATTATATTTCTATAACACATGCCAATAAAATATATACTTACACAGCTCCTCCACTTGGCTTAAAACTCAAACTCAATGGAGAAAGAAAACAATTATAAAAATGGTACTTGACTTCATTCTCTGTTTCCTTATCAGTAAACTATTACTTTCCGTGTCTGATGACATTAGCCAAAATACACTGTGTGAAATGTAAGTGATCTACACTGAGACCATCTAGTCAACGTTTTAGAACGAGGTATGATTGGTCCAAGTGACCTAAATATTTTAGGCAATTTCTCTGTAAGCCAAATGCTCCCATGCAGATAAAAATATTATATTTTTACAATATAAATTTGCTCTTTCCTCAGTCTATTGAGCCAGAATCACTAAATAGAAACTACAATATGTGTGTTTATGCACTAAACAGTGAATTGTAGTGAATTGCCAACTGAGTGTGTACAAATCAGATTAACCCCTTAGTGACCGAGTGCTATGTTGCATTTGACGTGCCTTGAAGACCAGAATTCCATTATTTTTGTCATACGTTTACTGAACTGTGAATTTCTTTCTTTGTGTTCAGTCCACCCACACAAATTATATATCATTTTTTAAAGGACAGATAGGGCTTTCATTTGATACTATTATTTTCATCATATGATATCATTTACTATTAAAAAAATAGAAAATATGATGAAAATATGCCATAAAAAACACTTTTTCCAACTTTGACCTGATTTTTTTTTTACACAATTACAAATGGTAAAAAAGACCCCGTCTATATATTTCTACTATTTGTCCTGAGTTTAGTAATATCAATGTTTCCTTGTTTGTCTATGTTTTATTTCACGTAATAGGGCAATAAACAATATTAGTGTTTTTTTTTTGTTTTCTAACCATTTTCTTCTACAGTGATTTTTTTAACCCGAACCCTAAATTTACCCCAACTCTAAATTTAATCTAACCCTAAATTGACCCCCACCCCTTAATCTAACCCTTGTAATCATCCGAACCCCCATTTAACCCTAATTATTACCCTATTTGGACACTAACCCTAGATCTAGGTTCAGTAGATCAAGGGTTAGCTTTTTCCATTTATTTATTTATTTAATTTATTTAATTAATTTTCTATTTTTAACTGTAATACCGCCTAACTGCCTGTAGGGGCAGTCAAGTAGCGGTTTCAGAGCGACAGAAGAGATTTTTTTTTTCTCTCTTCCGTCGCTCTCCTCTGGGCATGCTGTATCGGAGGAGCATGCTCCTCCGATACAGCACACACCCGCGATCACCGGGTGATCGCGGTGCCCAGGAGGGCACAGATTGTGTTGCATGATGCCTCTATCGAGGCATCATGCAACACTTTAACACACATAGGCAGTGATGAGCTTTCACTGCCTATGTGTGTTTGCGCGCATACGATCACATTCGCTGTGATCGTATGCACGCGGGGGGGTCGAGGGGGGGCTGAAAGCCCTCTCAGAGGCTGCTTCGGATCCGAAGCAGCCTCTGAGAGTAGCTACAGACATGTAGTGTTGCGCTAATGAGCGCAACACTACATGAAAACGGAGGACGTATATATACGTCCTCATGGTCCTTAAGGACCATGCTTTTCAGGACGTATATATACGTCCACATGCATTAAGGGGTTAAACTAGCTGTGTTGGAAAAATTCTCCAGCTAGCTGATTTTTCTGTAATTCTAAAGAGTTCAATAAAAATCATTGTTTAGTGAATGGACCTCATACTCATTACCCATAAAAGGCAAGGTGCCAAATAAACTGTTGTCAGTGCCCTGTCTTCTACAAATCAGACTTCATGGAGCAAAACAATAGAAGTAAATCAATAAAAATATAACTTTACATTTATATTTACAGTATTCTTACATCAGTTCTCTTACACAATGTGCAGCTCATATGTAGCATTACTATCTCTTTAAGTTTACTGTTTTTAACTTTTTATTTGGTTATGTCTTAAATCTTACATATCTGTAGACTTGTACTGACACAGTGCAGATCCTGAAACATTATATTTCTATAACACATGCCAATAAAATATATACTTATACAGCTCCTCCACTTGGCTTAAAACTCAAACTCAATGGAGAAAGAAAACAATTATAAAAATGGTACTTGACTTCATTCTCTGTTTCCTTATCAGTAAACTATTACTTTCCGTGTCTGATGACATTAGCCAAAATACACTGTGTGAAATGTAAGTGATCTACACTGAGACCATCTAGTCAACGTTTTAGAACGAGGTATGATTGGTCCAAGTGACCTAAATATTTTAGGCAATTTCTCTGTAAGCCAAATGCTCCCATGCAGATAAAAATATTATATTTTTACAATATAAATTTGCTCTTTCCTCAGTCTATTGAGCCAGAATCACTAAATAGAAACTACAATATGTCAGTGTTAAATTTGATTCTCCTAGTGAATCCTATTAGCTAGTGACTCACATAAACATAAATGTTTCTTCACGTTGATTTGAAATGATCTTTGCAAGTAAGCAGTGCACATTCATTACATTTAAATCTTCTAATTTAAATTGTGACATGGGTATGATATTAACAAATACACTGTGCAATACAACATGCTACTGTTAGCTATGTAAATTAGATAAACATGAAAATATTCCATAACAATATGTTATTTACATTCTCAATTTCCCAGTTGTTACAGAAAGTGTTGTCTATGTTTTCTGTGGCTTGTGAGTTGCTCTATGTCTATGGTAACCAGATCGATCTATCTATCTATCTATCTATCTATCTATCTATCTATCTATCTATCTATCTATCTATCTATCTATCTATCTATTTGTCTGTCTGTCTGTCTATCTATACATTCAGCTTGTACCTGCTAGGTACCAATAAGCATATATCTTTGTGCAGTAATGCAGACTTGGATGCCCCATAGAGAAGCTTCCATTGTAGGTAACATTGTTAGTGGTAGACATGGAGTGGATTTATTGATGGACAGATTAATGATGTGTTATGGATCTTCACATATTTGCCCTATTTACTAAAAGTAAATATAATGTCTAATCACTCTTAGACATGACTGAGTCCTAAAATCCAACGGTTTCTATGTGCATATAGAAGGGACATGATTCCACAAGTAATGACATTGCTCATAGGAATGACCTATTGTGATATATATACAAACCTTTTTATGTGCTATTCTCAATTGTTTAACTTTTATTGTTTATTGAAATTATATATTTTTTTAATATTTTAAATGCTGGTCTACATATCCTATCTACTACATATATAGGTGCAGGGGGGGACTGGCCCTTCATGAGGCTTGTTTTTTTTTACCCTTTTCATGTGGCAGCAGTACACTCAGCATAACATGCTCACTACATTCGAGCAGGGAAGGTGAAAAAGCAAAGAAAATGATGTTGCATCAGATCCGCTCTCCATGGCAGCATTGAGCAGATTGGATAGATGACACCAGGGTGCCATCATGTAATCATACAGCAGAGGACCCATTTCTAATGAAGTGCCCTTCTCTACTTGGTTCTGGAGAGGCCTGCTTGCCAGCCTCCTCCCCTGTGACTATGGCCCTGGGGTGTATGGCCCTTTAAGAAGCTGTATTGGGGCTTTTGGACTTTTATGGGACTGGTGCTGGCCCTTTAAGCACATTTTTGGGGCATGGTGAAAATCGGAACAATGCCCCTTTAAGACGGTGTCCCCAGAATCCCAAGACTAGGAAAATGTGCTTACGGTCAGTCATGAAGGACTTCCAGCTAACTTTTGAACTACTGGGTGGAATTGTCTGATTTTTAGTTATGTTCATATTTAAAGTATGCTGATTCGGAAAATGTATGTTTATGTGAATGTGATGTATGCTTTGAAAGTTATTAATATTGTGTAAAAACTGTATATTTTTGGCCTGTGATAATTAAGTTAATTTATTGTGTGGAGATAATTGTATCACAGGCAGAGGGGGGGATTTTGCTGTAATTGCTGGGAGTGTCTGAGTGTATTGTACGTATTGATTGGTTGGTCTTCAAAACCCTGTGGGTGGTCCTATGTGTGGAAAAAGGGCATAAAAGCATAGTGTTTGATTAAAATCCTGAGATCTAATTGACCCTCAACATGTAGTCCTTTCTCATGATTGGAGGGGACAGCTATACTCACACTGGGGTTTGTTCTGCATACTCCTTGAGCTTTAATAACTTAGCTTGTTCCTGATGCGCTCTCCTGGAGGAGAGGTCTTCCCCACACGGTCCTGGAGGACAGAAGCTGATCCAGGGTGGACAGAAGACGGCGAGACTCCAGTTAAGCTACGGCGATTGTGGAGACTGCGGTGGTTGTGGTGTCCGGTGCGGTGCTTGTGGTCCTCGGCGCAAGCTAGGAAGCGTCCATCAACGGAAGGTACTCGGTCGGAGTACGAGGAGTTCCGTTACACCATTGGTTACGGATATCCAAGGAGGAGACTTAGGTGAGAACACCTACCAACAAAAATTAAGATGTGGCCAGTAATGGAATTCAAAAAAATTCAACCTGTTTATTTGTATATGAATCTAATCTGCAGTAAATGCATAACCTTTCGCTATGAAAGCAATCTGCAGCAATATATGCATAACCTTTGTATATGAAGCCAATCTGCAGTAATACATTCATAACCTTTGTATATGAAATCAATTTGCAGCAGTAAATGAATAAGCTTTGTATATGATGCCAATCTACAACAATAAATGAATCACCTTTGTACATGAAGCTAATCTGCAACAGCCAATTCATAACCTTTGTATATGAAGCCAATCAGCACCAGTAAATGCTCAGCCTCTGTATATGAAGCCAATAAGCAGTAAATGTAAAATCTTATAGCCGACCTTGGAGTGCTCCTTATCCTGCTTTCCTCATGTAGCTATCTTACACTGTGTAGGTCATCATGCTGGGTTTGGTCTCTCAGTGCTTTGAGCTCCATGTAATCCACATGCCACACGAGAGCTTAAACCTCTGATTTCAGAATAAGTCGAGGAAGGAGGGAAGCTCTGCATGAAAACTGGAAACTCAGGTCTCAGATACCGGTTCAATAAACTTGTGAAATATTAGCAACAGGTTCACCCAAACCAATGCAAACTAGCTGATACCCACTGTTGGATGTGCCTAGATCCAGCATCTGCAGTGAATGATCCATGGAAGTATTTTAGGAAATGTAATGCTGTCTAATGAATCTTGCCTGCCTTTATTTCTGAATGTTTATTAAAGGCTTCCTGCACAGTGACTGGATGGACAGAAGACTGGCTTGGTTAAGTAGAGACATAGCTGGAGAGCAGAAAGCTGAGTGGGGGGTGACTGGAAAATGAATCTAGGGGTGGGGAGGCAAAATAAAAAGAGGAGGGTGAGAACTAATACTGTGACCGAATAATTTCCTTCATGCCTTTAGTGTGTATAACTTTATTAAGATGATATAACTGGCCAGTGTACTAAATGTTAATGGAACTGCTTATATAATTACTTTGCAGAGAAATCGGAAATAAATGTAAAAAATGTAAAAAAAATCAATAAACAAAATTAACAACAAAATGAATAGCCTGCTTTTCTTAGCTGCAGTTAAGTAAATGATTATTTTGTCAGGGCAGTTATAAAGGCTTGATATTTTTGCTTGTTATATTTGATTTCCCAGTATAAGAGTGGCTTACTTTATTTGTAATTGTCACATTTCACTTTTGTTCTGAAACATTTCATACTGATTTTCCCAAAAAGATCCAAATAAAATATATTCATTCAATTATAAAACTGAACCCTTTTTTGAAAAAAAATAAAAAAAAGTAAAATATACAATGTGGCCCTCGTATTGAAAAGATTGGAGACCCCTCGTCTAATGCGGGCATCTCAAATCTTCCAACTCGAATTTGTACTAAAAAACAAAATGTGGTTGATTTGAAAATAATACATAAAACCATGACATCTATGTGGTATTAGCCAGCAAATAAAGAATGATGTAACTGTTTAGTCCAGATTCCCATAATAAATACCTAGGTCCATCACAAATAAGCTAAGCAGCAGAAATCATGTTAAAGTTGGTGTTAACATTAACATTCATTTATTTCTCCACATCAATGTTATCAGCATGTATCATTCTAACCAAAAATATTTAAGACCAATAGAAGTATTGCTTGAAAACCACTTTTACATACAATGTGAAGCCTATAGTAGGCTGACTATAGTATCTGATGGCTCTCCCTTGTCATGGAGAGTAGTTGCATTAAATATTACCTCACATTACAATTAACATTATATGTTAAACAACATAAAATGATTAAGCTCTAGGTCATTGTATCAAATGAAGAAAAAATAAATAAAAAAAGGTGTACATAATATTAAACAATGGGAGCGTTTCGCAAAACTGAAGTGCAGATAAAAAAATAGCCATCCTTTAAGCATGGCTGATTGCCTCATCCCAGCAGTTTGTACCTGAACAATGCGTACTTAACATTATTGAGATGAAACGTTTATCACATTTCAACTCACTGACATTTCAGTTTTAGTGAATAAATCCCAGTGGGACAAAGTTCTAAAAGTTTAATATCAATAGGAATATTGCATAGGTTTAAATGATGATTGCTCTACTTTTAGAACATATTGTTCTAAGTGATGATTCCTCCACATGCGAGCTTTATAAATAAACTTAATTGAATGTGATGGGAATTCCATTCTTGTCCATTCGTATTAGATATCATATATAAGAGAGTAGCTATACATTTTATGATGACTTGGATCACAAGCACACAATAAGGCATGTTTATGTAATGTAAATAGATGTAATACTTGGATGAGAACACATCTATTTATTTGTTAATATTACTAATGATAACAACAAGTCTTGTATCCATACTTGCTTTATTGTGTTTGTTTTTAAAAAATAATGCAATGTCAAAGTATACAAGTGGTATCACACCTTTGAAGCCCATCCATTAATTTAAATAATTGCATTTGCATTTAAATTGTCTGTCAATTCAAATAGACTCACTTTATGGACTTGTATTATTGAAGATAGAAATGTGTAACAAAGCATGGCTGGTGAGCTGTGCACAATAATTTGTAATACTTTTTGTAATTTGTAAATATGTAATCGTTTACACTGCAATTATTATCATAATCTTCTTTGATTGACTTAGCATAAATTGATTGAGAATATATTACAAAAAATGTCCAGCAAAAATATTACTATATCTGGACAAAACATAAAAACAAAATTCAATAAACTCATGATAAATAATAGATTATTATAGTGTGGAAATACACTTCTCAGTTGGCTCTCTCAGTCTCATTGGATTTGAGTTGCTGAACACTGCAAAAAATTATATTATAAAGACAGAGAGAATGAAACCTGCATGAATATTTAAAATAACTGCAAAGGCACATCATAAACAGTTTAAAGTGTATCTAAAAGCAGTAAAACTGAATAGCAAAAAATACTTCATTAGACCAAAACCCTTGGGAAATTAGTTTTATAAAACACTCCCTAAAAGAAAGTCTAAATTAAGAGAGAGATGGGGATACAAAGTGTTTTGTATAACTACTTAAGACGAATGCAGTAGTGTATTTGTAGAAACATCTTTAGAAGGATAGAATATTTGTTTAAAATTGCTAATGTATGGAAATTAAAGCCCTGTCACACATATTTTGCTCATAAATAATAAGTGATTCTCACTATTGCATAGTGTACTTTATGAATTTAAAATATGTATTTGTTTGTCAACTATAGCTAAAATATTAAAAATTTTCTAGAACATTAAATATACAAATTACTGAGAATTTTTAATACCCAAGCATGCCCTATTTACCTGGATAAATAAATTCAAGCTTAATACAGTATGTGGACAACAGTATTTTGACACACCTCTTAATTATTGAATTTAGGTCTTTCAATCAGAACCAGTGCCACAGGTGCATAAAAAAAACACCCAGCTGTGCAATCAGCATTTACAAATATTTGTGAAAAAATGGGTCTTTCTGAAGAGCTCAATAGATTCAAGGGTGGTACTGTTATAAGATGCCACCTTTGCAATAAGTCAGTATATGAAATTATATCTCTGCCAGATATTCCACATTCACTGTAAGTGTTATTATTTAAAGTGGAAGCATTTAGGAACAGCAGCAACTCAGCCATGCAGTGGAAGACCACGTAAAGAAACAGAGTCGAGTCACCGAGTCCTGATGCGAATGGCGAGCAGTTGCCAATGCTCTGCTGAATACATAGCCGATGAGTTCCAAACTTCCACTGGCATTAATAACAGCACAAAAACTGTGTGGCGGGAGCTTTATGTAATGTGTTTGCATGGCCAAGTTGCTACATGCAAACCTCACATCACCAAATACAATTCCAACCATTAGATCAAGTGGTTTAAAGCATGCCACCACTCAACTCTTGAGCAGTGAAAATGTACTGTTTAAAAGTCTGATAAGTCTGGGTTTGGCAGATGCCTGGAGAATGTTACCTGCTTGACTTAATTGTGCCATCTGTACAATTTGGTGGAGGAGGGCTAATGCTATGTGACGTTTTTACAGGGGTTGGGCTAGGCCACTTACTTACATTGAAGGGAAATCTTAATGGTTCGGAATACCAAGACATTTTGGACAATACTATGCTTCCAACTTACATTTTGGACAATACTATGCTTCCAACTTTGTGGGAACAGTTTGGGGAAGACCCTTTTCTATTCCAGCTTGATTGAGTCCTAGTGCACAAAGAAAAATCCATAAAGACATGGTTGGATGAATGTGATGTGGAAGAACTTGACTGGCATGCACGAAGCCCTGGTCTCGAACCCATCAAACACCTTTGGGATGAACTGGAAAGGAGATTGAAATCCAGAACCTCTTGTCCAACATCAAGGACTGACCACACAAATGCTGTACTGGATCAATGGGCAAAATTCCCACAAAACACTCCACAATCGTGTGGAAAGCTTTCCCAGAAGAGTGGAAGCTGTTATAGCTGCAAAGGGGAAACCTATGTGTTAATGTCTATGTATTTGGAATATAATGTCATAAAAATCACTGTAGTATGAAAAGACCTATGTGTGTGTCAAGCAAATTATTAATAAATTCCATGGAGTTGGAAATCCATCACTTAATTTCAGTGTGCTTGTTAATTTTCAAAAGAGAACTGAATTTCCTATGGTAGATTATGAATGGTTTGATCAATATCATGCATCATGTTAGTGGCAAGAATAAATGTAGAACTTATGAATAGCATTATGTTTCTGGCTTCTGAAGGTGTTGCATGGTCTGGCATATTAACATACTTTAGATTTCTTGGTTATTTGAAGAAATAAGAAAACTCATTTTACAGAGGTAAGTGCAATGCTGCTGCAAAGACCCACAACTGGTATCATCATGTGATTGCATAAATTCTTATACTATAAAAAATTTGACTATTAATAAGATTATTTGCACATCACTAACACAAATGACAATATGTTTTATAAAAAAAGAAAAATATAAAATAAACATCAGTACGGGGGCTGTTTATAATTGTAAATTCTGGGGGGAAATGCCAAAAATGGAATAAACAGCATGAAAATTAAATTTACAATTCCTCCATTAAAATTGTTCCTCAGATTTTACCTTTGCAAATAATTCCGATTGTATGTTAGCCTTAAAGGAGGTGTGTCAATAATACAGTTGAGTGGCTAATAGATGTAGTAGAGAGTAGAGTTGCAGAGGCGGCTCTCTAATTAGGCGAGTTAGGCAGCCGCCTAAGGCCTCGCACTCACGGGGGCCTCGCGGCTGCCTAACTCACCTTATTGCCTTTGATGTAACAGGGAGCTTAACGCTGCCGTTAAGCTCCCTGTTATACTAACCTGGGACGTTTCCTCCGTGCATCTTCTATCCTGCACGGAGGAAGGAAGTTCCGATCGCATTTTTTTGTTTTTTTTAAACTTTATTGAACCCGCGCAGCTTCAATAAAGTTTAAAAACAAAACATGACCGGAACTTCCTTCCTCCGTGCAGGAGAGAAGATGCACAGAGGAAACAACGGAGAGCAGCATGGAGGTAAGTACTAGGGAAGGGGGAGGAGGGTGGCACAAACGAGCAAAGCCTGGCATAATGAGTGGCTAAATATTGGCACAGTGTGGGGCAAAATCCTGGCATAATGAGGTGAGGGGCAAAATCCTGGCATAGTGAGAGGCTAAATCCTGGCATTGTGAGGGGCAATATCCTGGCATACAGTGGCAAAATCCTGGCATATTGAGAGGCAAAATTCTGGCATTGTGAGGGGCAAAATTCTGGCATAATGAGGGGCAAAATCCTGGCACAGAGTGGCAAAATCCTGGCATAGTGAGAGGCAAAATTCGGGCATTGTGAGGGGCAAAATTCGGGCATAATGAGGGGCAAAATCCTGGCACAGAGTGGCAAAATCCTGGCATAGTGAGAGGCAAAATTCTAGGATTTGTGAGGGGCAAAATTGTGGCATAATGAGGGGCAAAATCCTGTCACAGAGTGGCAAAATCCTGGCATATTAAGGGGCAAAATCCTGGCAGATTGAGTGGCACAATCCTGGCATAAAGTGGCAAAATCCTGGCATATTGAGGGGCAAAATCCTGGCATATTGAATGGCTAAATCACAGTGCATCCGGTGCTGTGAGGAAGAACAAAGTGCCAATCTTCTAGCACAACGTGGTCTGTGAGACCACTTTCAACATTGAGCACCTTTCCTTCTGGCTGAGTGTTTCTGTTAGTGTGTGATTGTGTGCTTTCTGAGTGTGTCTGTGAGTCAGTGTGTGCTGGCTGAGTGTATCTGTGAGTGTGTGCTGGCTGAGTGTGATTGTGTGCTTTCTGAGTATGTCTGTGAGTCAGTGTGTGCTGGCTGAGTGTATCTGTGAGTGTGTGCTGGCTGAGTGTGATTGTGTGCTGACTGAGTGTGTCTGTGAGTCAGTGTGTGCTCACTGAGTGTGTCTATGAATGACTGTGTGATATGTGTTAGTGTTCACATTTAGGACACAGCAATAACAATGAGAATAATTATGAGACAAATAAAATTCTAGGAGCTGTTCATTTCTAGAAGCTGGGATTTGAGTCTGATCTTGAAATATGCTATTTCTACAGTTCATTTTTATTATCTTTTTATTAACTTGCATATATTTTATTTAATAATGTGTGTCCGTGAGGGCCTCATGTTCGACTTTCGCCTAAGGCCTCACAAAGTCTAGAGCCGCCTCTGTAGAGTTGAGCAAAACTAAAATATTTGTTTTGTCTTCGTCCTTTCGGACACTTTGTTTTTAAATGTTGTCTGAAACTAATTGTGTCCATTGCTGCACTGTGGTCAAAATTAGTTTGATATTTTATGTTCAGTAGTATAAGAATTTGGATGAAAGAGCCAAATTACGACCAAATGTCATCAAAAGCTAACAGGAATTTCACCTAAGCTCAGCAGTAAAAGTTAGGGGATAAAATTTGGATAAAATGCGACTCTTTCATTCGAATTCCCCAACCTTATTCTAGTATACATGCATATACAACAACTAAAGTTAAAATTAAGGCAACATTTAGTCTGTTAGCTACATATGCAACTAAAGTCAAAATTGAGCTGAAATTAAGTCTGTTCAATGAAATTTGACTTTGGAGGTCGACCTCCAAATCAAAATCAAAGTCGACCTCCAAAGTCGAATTTGAGTGAATAGACCCATAACAGTTACATATACAATGTAGAGAGCCAGTACATCCAACCAAAATAAAAAAATTGTGAGCTAGTGACAGTGGTTCTTGATTGAGACCAGGGTCAGCCTTAGGTGTGCAGGTATCCTGTGCCCCCCCCCCCCCCCCAAAAAAAAAAAAAATCATGCCCTGTTAGCCACATAATAAAACTAAAAATTTGCATTCCTTGTTTTTATTTCCTTTATCTGCCCTGTTCACTGAATTTATCCTGCCCTACTTTCATTATTGCCCCCATATCCCTTGCCTTTGAACTTACATAACTTTCCACACCACCTTCTTGCAGCACTCACTTGCCACAGAACACAAATTGCACCACAGATCTTACTAGAACACACAACTTTCACACACAGGTCTTGCCAGAGCACACAGACTACATCCACAGGACTTGCCCAGCACACAGATTGATACACAGGATTTGCTCTAGTACCAAAATTGTACACATAGGATTTGCTCCAACCCCCTGATTGCACACACAGGACATGCCACAGTACCCAAATTATGCCCCCAAAACTTACCTAGATTGCACTTACCTAGATTGCACATGACTTGCCCCAGCAGCGAGACTGTACACACAGGACACCTCCCAGCACCTAGGTTGCACATACAAGATTTTCTCCTGCAACCTGATTGCATACACAGCACTTGTCCCAGTACCCATATTGCACACACAGGACAGGTCCCAGCACCCAGCTTGCATCCACAAGACTTACCTCAGAATCCAGGTACATACCCTGTACTTATCTAGCACCCATAGTGCACTCACATGCTGTATTTGCTCAAATATTAGACAACCCTGATTATAAGATGACTCCCCAATCTTTGGGTATTCCTTTAAGAAACAAATTAAAAGGCTGAATATAAGACTACCCTAAAGGAAAAATGTTTAACTTGTATATATTCACGTGTTCATTGCTTTTTCATATTTAATGCAAATTATTATATAAAAAATGCATTTCTTGTTTTTATTTGCCCATCTGCCCCCAGACGTAGCCATTGCATCACCCTCCCAGCCATCTGCCCCCAGACATAGCCAATGCATCACCCCCACAGCCATCTGCCTACCAGACTTAGCCAATGCTGCCCCTACCCCACCAGATTTAACCAGTGCTGCCTCTCCCTCCCTCCCTCCCTCCCTCCCTCCCTCCCTCCCGCAGACTTGCCCAATGATGCCTCTACCCCATCCCTCCCCCAGACTTGCCTAATGCTGCCTCTCCCCCTCCATCCCTCCCTCCACAAAGACTTACCCAATCTCACAGGTGGCTAGTGGGGGCAGCCGGTGCATGTCTGCATGATGTGTGCATACATCCTCCAGTCCTGCCGAAGACTTCAATCTTCTATGACAGACCGCCGGAAGGTCATGTGACATCCCGGCTTCCATCATAGAAGTCTCGACGGAAGTGTCTGGCAGCACTGGAGGATGTATCATGCAGACATCCATCGGCTGCCCCAATCTCTCTGGTGACTAGTGGGGGCAGCCGGTGGATGTCTGCACGATATGCACAGATATCCTCTGGTGCTGCCTGACACTTCTGTCTTCTATGACGGACCACACGAGGATGTCTTCAGCTCTGTGGGGGACCTGAATCCCAGTCTTATAGTCAGACCTCTATTTGAGGTTTGATTATAAGACGAACCTCAAATGTAAGACATTTGCTTTGAAAAAAAACTTGTCAAGATTTGCGCCAGCACTCATATTACACACACACACAGGATTTGCTCCAGCAACCTGACTGAACACACAGAACATGCCCTAGCACCCAGACTGCACACACAAGATTGCTCCAGCCCCCTGATTTCACACACATAACTTGCCCCAGCATCCACACACAGGACATGTCCCTAAACACAAATTGCACACACAGGACTTGACCTAGCATCCATATTGCACACAAAGGACTTGCCCCAGCACTCAGATTGCATCCACAGAACTTACCTCAGTACCAAGATTGCATCCCAAGACTTGCCCAGCATTGGATCAGCAAACCAATACCAAATGTAGTTAGTAGGAATGTAACCGAATTGTCATCTAACAGGTCTAGCAGTTTCCAGAAAGTTTGTATACATGCGGCAAGTTACATAAATGAGAGCAAAATAGATGGCATGAAAGCATCTTTTATACACACACTGACTGAAGAAAACACATAAGGAGTAACATATGATGTAGTAAATGAAAGAGCATGTTGAAGAAAATCTTCTCTAACTGGCATTATGTAACTCTTTACTGCTTATATTTTTGTATATATCTGTATCGGGCATTATTCTGATTAGACGTCACTGAAAGAGTTTTCCGGCCTTGCAATTGATTAACCATATACAAATATTTCCATTCAATATCTTTATATTCCATGATTTAATTTAACTACAGTGTTAAATGTCCTTGTGATGTCAAGGGGAATTATATTATCGTAAGTATTTATAACAAATTGAACTATACAAGTAAATAAAAACAAGTAATAATTACATTTGACAAATCTATTTTATATTCTATTTCTGATGAAAATATCAGGTGGTGGCACTTTATGGCACAGTTTCATTTTTTCCAGTGGGAACTCTCAATAAAATAAACTAGGGTTATATTTAAATTTTTACTTTAATTAAGTATGCAGCCTTTTGAGTGCATACTTAAAATTAAAATATAACCCCGGCTTGTTCTAATATAAAAATCAGTAGAAGGCAGGGGAAGAAAGTGAATCACAAAGGCTCACACCTCACGCGTTTCACACTTATGTTCTCATTCGTAGGTATCCTACAGTTTCATATGTGTTAGCCAATTTTGCCTACAAATTAATTTTTATTTCATGTGGATCCATTCAGTTTATATATCGCTGCTACTGTCATAGAGATGTAAACTACTACTGTGTTGGTGGGTTATTGTCAGATAAATATTATAGGACTGCTCACAATAAAAGGCAATTCAGGTAACGAGAACTTACTCATTACTTTTGGTACTGATTTCATTAGACAGCGTGTAAGATACATGATATTACAAACCAGAAAAAAACTTTGTCATCTACATGTTTGTGGATGACAGGTTTGATTTGACAGAGCTTTCCATTTGACCTGTTTAAGAGTCTGTTGTAAAAATGATTTTTTTTTTATTCAAAAAAAGCAATGTGCTGTCATTAAATTTATTTTAGAAAAATTTAAAAATGCTACATACTTTTTAGTGAGCCAGCTACAGTTTGTGATGACACTTAAACAAATCCATATTGATGACATTTTTACATTTCCAAGAGTGTCAAATGGGGCAATTCACTGTATAATTAATCTCTATAATGTTTCTAAGCATATAAATAATAACTACAATTCCACCATTATGTGGATTTAAGTAGATGTCTATTTTCTAAGATTAGATACATATATAATGTGCAAACTGCATCTTGACTATAATAAATTGCCAGATTAAGCTAAATAAATCACACTCCTCTGCAAGAATGAATATTAGCTTATACCTTACACTGCTGATGTCCCACTGGTGCCCAGCAGACTGGATGTTGCCTTCAAAGGATTTTGTGAGGCATATTTATGTCTTCCTCAACTTAGAGTCCTCTACCAGAGGCCTGGAAGTTTGAGGGTTCTGTGCACTATATTAGTTGTTTTTAGCAATGCACTTTTCTGGACAAAGTGCTCTGTTATTGTCCCTGGAATCTGCTGGAGCCACTCTTACAGCTTAGGAGTCACAACCTCAAGTGGTCCTATTACTACTTGCACCACTTGGCCCACTTTGGCATTCACTTTCCACATTCTCTCTAGCTCCACATTAAGGCTCTGGTACATCTCCAGCTTCTCATACTCCTTCACAATGTTTTGGACCTTTGACATTGCTGCATCTATCACCATCACTGGTCCTTGTCTAATACCACAATGTCAGGTTGATTAGCCAGAACTGTCCATCTGAAAGTTGAATACCACAGGATTTTAGCCTTGTTATTGTCAACAAACTTCTGTGGCATCTCCCATCTTGACTTGGAAGGGTTTAGCCCATAGGCTCTGCATATGTCCCTGTTCACAATGCCAGCTATTTGGTTGCACCTGGCAGTGTATGCTGATTCTGTCTGCATGTTATACCCTGCCACTATGTGTTAGAATGTCTCAGGAACCTCTCTACACAGCCTGCACCTTAGGTCCTGTCTGGTGCGGTAGATCTCTGCTCTATGGATCTGGTGCTTAGTGCTTGATCTTGTGCTGCTATGATCAGTGCCACAGTGCTGTCTTTGAGTCCAACCCTCTCCAGCCCCAAGGCCCAATGTCAGCCACCTCAGCTATCTGTTAATGTTACATCTCATGAAGAGTCCTGGCTTGCCATGGCATTTTCTCTACTTGATCTTCCTTCCGTGTCTGTTGCTGCCTTAGGCATTCTTTCAGCAGCTCATTTGTGGGTGCCATCTTACTGAGCTAGTCACAAATGCTTTGTGGTTTTTTCCCACAACAGTGTCTTTGACACTCATCAGAACCGCTCACCCTCTTTCCAGCTGGTGTACAGTCTCTGGGTGTTGCACTTTGCATGGAAACCCCAAATGTTTGTGAGGAGATTTTGGGTCTTTACATCGGCAGCTTCTAGGTCTTACTTCGGCCAGCTCATGATACCATCACGGTAACTGATGACTGGCAGGGCTGAGGCATGGATATTCTTCCTAAAACATAGAGTGGGTGGTAGCACACTAAAAGTAATAATACTATACTGTGTATACACTGATACATAAATTACTTGCAAAAAAATTGAATTATAAAAAACAGTACTATGTTAAATGTCACATAGACTAATAATCCAATATTAAACATGTAGTCAGTGAGTGTGTACAAAAAAAGGATATAAACATGCAGTACAGCATATGTACAAATTAGTAACCATATACAGTGATCAACATAGACAATAGAGTGAACACTTATGAGTGTGGGATATCCCAATGTTTCACCACCTGGGCTTTCTCAAGGGAAATTTGTGCCACAATATCTGAAAAGAACCCCACCCTTTTAGTGCCATGAGGATGGGAAGTGAAAATCACCCTCTGGCACACAAATGGTGTCCCTGTAGGGGAAAATATACCTGTCTCCAGGTTCCAATGGTGATCCATGATGCCCTGGATCCTCAACTTCCAGCCTACAGAAAGGGGCCATCCATAAAAAAAAAAAAAAGAAGAATCCTCCTATGTCTAAAATACTCACTTCTATCTCCTTTCTGTCTACTGGAGAGCAGCCTTCAGAATAAAATACAAGCTAGGAGGCTGGTATTTGAAAACACAGTATGAGGCATATGAATCAAAAGCCTCCCTGTTGCAGCCCAGTGAGATTTTCAAACCTGCTGATAGTAGGGCTGGGACAGGGAGGCTTCAAATTGACTGACTGAGTCATTTCCCTCTGGGTCTGCTCCACTGAGAGCTGACAGAAAAGAGATAGCATTTTTTCCCCCTGCTGATGCAAGGATTATTTTAATTGTTTATGGATGGCCTCTTCCCATAAGTCAGAAGCTGAGGATCCAGGATCGCAACTGGAACCTGGATGCAGGTATATTTTTCCCTAAAGAGCACCATTTTGTGTACCAGGGGTGGTAGACAGAGATTCTCACTCAAAAGGTGTTTTTTTTTTCTTCAGATTTGATAAAGGTAGGTAGGGATTAGGTCGAATGATTTTGATTTTATTGTGGTGGGGGGCACTAGGGGTCTGGGTGTAGGTATTAGATTCCCTGTACCTTAGCATAATATTAATAGAGAAATAAGGAATAACAGCATTTTTTGCTAAACACCGTTATTCCGTAACACAATACCAGTGCATTAACACACTGAATGATCCCTGTTGCAGTTGAATTGCACATTTTTCCTTAACGTCCAGCATGGAATCTACCCCACTATGTTTTAGCTGTTTTCCAAATGAATGCTGTCTGTGAGTGACAGTCTGTGATCAGGTCATATTGCATGGTTTGTACTGAATCATAGGATAAAATGGCACATATTTTAACTTTAAAAAATGAGTAGTGCCCTTTTCCTTTGTGCTTCTACAATACAAGGATAAAATAAATGTTTAAAGGCCCTTTAAGTGAATGTTAAAATCTTTATTATTATCAGAAGGGATTGAGAGTTTTTGTGGGCTAAAAGGGATTACAGCAGTAAAATTAAATGTTGCAGTATGATAAATTATTTAGATTGAGATTGTAATTTGTATCATTTTTTTTAACCATTGTTATCAATGTATACAATACTGCCTATTTATTTTGGCTGTATCTTAAAATAATGATTAGCTTACACTAGGAAATAACATTTTATTTGTCTTTTGGGATTTAGAGACAGTTGAAACTAGAAAGTCCCAGACAATGCTGAGCTGTGTCATAATACTGAAAGATTTGATATTTTATTTCTACTGTATTGAAAATGTACTTGCTATAATCCTCATCATAAATAAAGAAGGATTAGAAGCTAATCCATTAAGCTCTGTTGGGCAGGAACCTTTCTGGAGTGCGTCTTTGATTCTCTGAACTTACTGTATATCATATATTTATTTATTCAAATACCAGTGCTTTTATTGTTTACTTGTGACCACAAGGTACTGCATATGCTGTATTGTGGCAAACAATTTAGTGTTATTATTACATATATGATTTGCGTGCTGTAAGATATTTTTCAACGTGTAGGGTTTTTGTAGTCTGAGTTGCAGGTGAACATTTTAGACTTCAGAGATTTAAGTTTGCATTAAACTGGTCTAATTGAGTTCTTTTAGCAGGAGAAACTCACCAGTTTGCACAATGTATAGTCGATGAGGTAAAAAGTTAATCTTATCACAAATCTGCAAATTACTTTTAGTGAATAGCTCCCATTGTATGATTTCACTGGTGAATCTCTATGGGAGATCTTTGATTAGCCATGATGATGATCATTTTTTTACATTTACATAAATGAAGCATAATTTCACTATCTCTTCAGTGTTCCCTATTTTTGAGTTCACAGACATTGTTGGCAGTAGGTCAGTGTGACTGGTCCTGACCATCTCCTTCGAAACTCGCCTATCTGATGCCCTTTTCCCATTCCTTACACAATATGACACAGGAAGCAATGGATACTTCTGTGTGCTTCTTCCATTCACTGCCTGTTTACTGAACAAGTTAGCTGCACCTGGTTGTATTCTGAATGTCGTTTTGAGCCTCTGTATTTGACTTTGGTTTATCCTCAACCTTGTCTATGTCTGCTCACTCATCCATGACTTCACCTATCTTCTGTAATCCTGGGTACCAACCTTGGCTTGAATTCAACTTGCTTTCTCCAATCCTGGTCTGTATCCTGACTTATTTGATTGTATTGGCAAAACTGACCCAAACCAGTTCACTTGGGGGTGCAAATAAGTCTTGTGCGTTTCGTGTTTGCACTTACTCATAGACTGGTTATTAGCTTGCCAGTAGAGGCATGAAATGCTTAAGACTTATTTGCACCACCGGGGGAAATTGGTTTGTGTTTTGCCATTTAGCAGGCTCCCAGTCCCATTAATTGAGTGTCCAAAGCCACTTGTCTTTAGTAATTATTGCTGTTGGGAGCATCATTTTATTTATAGAGGTGACAGGGCTACTTGCCCTGGCCCCCCATATGTGCCAGGGATTCAGTCTTGACAGGGGGGTGGGGATTTAAATTTATTTTTATCTTTCTTATAATTTTTTTTTGCAATTCACCGCCTGTAAAGGAGGGAAGTCATGTTTGTGTTAGTGATTAGCATGTGGACAGTAACTTTGCACGATTCTCAAATTTCAGTGAATAGACCACATTGCAATTGGTTCCAATGCACAATCCAAAGAATGTAGTGTCAGGTGTTGGAAACAGAAGGCACTAGTTCCTATGTTAATGGGCCTGTGAAAACATGAGCTTACAGTGCAGGAGTAAGAAGTAGAATCAGAGTATAAGCAATTCATGGGTCCAGTTCACATTTTCAGGATCCCGTGTTCAGATGAAGAAACCTTCATGAACGAGCAAACAATGTAGTAGAACTTCTCAGAACTCCTCCCTATAGGGAAACATATATATTATTTGATTATTTTTCTAGTTTGGTTATTAGGGATATTTAATCCAGGAAGTAATTACTTATCGTATATAATTTACTTCATTTTATTTACTACATATTCTTGTATTATGTATTACTTTTTTTTATTTTATGATTTATTGTTATTTGATTTGATTTACCTTCTAATTTTTTTAATACATACATTAATACTTTTGTTCACAATTGTGGCATTTCCATGTTTTAATATTGAATAATGCACAATAGTATTACCTGCATGCCGAGGCTTTGAGGATTTAATAACATTTTCTAATAGTGAAAAGCATTTGATTCACTCACTTGGAGGCATTTTTTTTTTTTTTTCTCTCTCTTCTTTCATCAGATCATCAGAAGTCCACAACAATTTTTGACACTTGCACACATGCACCAAGAGATTTTTTCTCTATATACATTAAGTTATTAGCATCTTGGACACATACAGACACGCACAATACACTTCACTCACTTGGAGGCATTTTTTTTTTTTTTTCTCCATCCCTGTCACCTTGGCTACCCCTCCACCATCTTAGTTAAACAAAGATTCCCATCTAAACACTAGGAAGGTGAGGAAGCAGGGAAGAGGAAAAAGAGAAGAAAGTATTCTATCCCTCGCTACCAACTCTCATAGCCCGCTTTGGGCCCCTATGGGACCCTGGATGGCGTCAAGGGGAACTTGATGTGTAGAGCAGCTACCCTGGAAGGGATCCAGGTTTTCTGCCATAGTGGGGCGGGTTTTTTTTGTTTTTATATGTATGTAATTTTGTGTGCGCGCTATTGGTTGGGGAACTGCCGGGCGGAAGGAATAAAGCGGAGAAAAGATATGGAAGAATATGGTTAGAAGTGTGTCGTTAAATGTGCAGGGATTAAATACCCATTATAAAAGACAATCTCTATATGACCTGATCAAAACTAAAAATATTAACATTTCCTTTTTACAAGAAACCCATTGGGAGGAAGGAGTAGATTTAAAATGGTGGAATAATAGAAGCTCTTTAATTGTTTATACAACCCTACAAGGGAAAAAAAAAAGAGGCACAGCTATTATATTTTCCCAAACAACTAAAGTAGAACAAATATATTTGGAAATAGACAACGAAAGTCGTTATATTATCATGGTATGTAAAATAGAAGATCAAATGTTTACATTGGTGAACATTTACCTACCAAATGTTAGGCCTGTTAAATATTTAGAAAAAATTATTATGAAAATGGAACAGATTAAAAAAGGAACGGTAGTCATTGCTGGCGACTTTAATTGTGTTCTAGATCCAAGTACAGATAAACAATTAAAACAGGGTAAAAGCATAGATAAAACTGTCAAAAAACAAGCAGCTGCTCTCAACAAAGTACTTGGCGAGAGTGGATTGCTTGATATATGGAGAACAACCCATCCTCAGGATAGAGATTTCACCCACTTTTCTAGAGTTCACTCCTCTTTCTCCCGAATCGACATGGTTGTGGGAGAACCTAATTTGATCAATAAAATTAAGGAAATAGAAATACTGCATAATGTATGGTCAGATCATAGTATGATCTTGTTTGAGATAAACCATATAAAAAAAAGGTTAAAGTCAACTTGGAAGTTGGATGATTATCTACTGAGAGATAAGAAAGACAGAGAATATATATCTAAACAAATGGATCTGTACTTTCTGGAAAATAACACTAAAGACATTTCGCCCTCAACATTGTGGTGCGCCTTTAAATCAGTTTTGAGAGGACTTTTGATAAATTTAAAAACAAAAAAAATAAGAGAACAAGGTGCCTCCCTTGCAGACCTGCACATATCCTACCATAATCTAAATTTAGAACTGAAAAAAAACATAACTTTGGAAAACATCAATAAATTTGAACAAATTAAAAAACAGATAAACATCTTGCAACAAGAAAAAATAGATAGGAATTTGATGAAATTAAAAATTAAATATTATCATAAATCTAATAAAACGGATAAAATGCTATCAAATAAACTCAAAAAGAAAAGGATCAAAGATAAAATAGTCTTGATAGAAAGACAGGGAGAAGTGTGCAGATCTCCGCAGGAAATAGGAGAAGCTTTCGCTGACTATTATGCCTCATTATATAATCTAACGACAAAGGCATCAGAACAAGAGATTATTGAATACTTAGATCAAACAGAAATCCCCAAAATAAATATAGACAAGTTGAAGAACATAAACACCCAAATAAATAAAGAGGAGATCCTAAGAGTAATAGAAAAGATGGAAAAAAACAAAACACCAGGTCCGGACGGATATACGAACCTATTTTATAAAATGTTTACACCTAATATAATTGAACATCTGCTAAGCATGTATAATGCTGCAGTACAAAACGGCTCATTTCCAGCCGAGATGTTAAATGCAAATATAATTCCTATATTAAAACCAGAAAAAGATCCAAAAGAAGTGAAGAACTATAGACCAATCTCACTCATAAATGTAGACTTGAAAATATTTGCATCCATATTGGCAGACAGGATGAAACAAGTGATTCCAGATGTAATACACTTAGACCAACTAGGTTTTGTCCCAGGACGAATAACCTCCCACAGTATCAGACGCATAATTGACATCTTAGATGGAGCAAGAGGCGGGGGGATCCCCTTACTGACCCTGTCGTTGGATGCAGAGAAGGCCTTCGACAGGGTCGGATGGGGATACATGCTTCACACATTGCGGTCATTTGGTCTATCCGGATGGATATTGAAGGCTATAGAATCCTTGTATGGAGATCTGTCAGCAAGAGTGGTAGGGATAGACTTATGTTCTAAATGGTTTGGTCTGAAAAATGGCACCAGACAGGGTTGTCGTCTTTCCCCTATACTATTTATTATGGCCTTAGAGCCATTGGTTATAAATATTAGGAAAAATAAGTTGATAAAAGGTTTCCCCAATGATGGAGAGGAATATAAAGTATCGCTATACGCGGACGATGTCTTTGTGACCTTGACTAGCCCCAACAGCTCCTTACCACAACTTATGGAGCAAATTGATCTATATAGTAGGGTTTCAAATTACAAGCTTAATCCACAAAAAACTATAGCTTTAACATTAAATGTTGATGAAGCAACTAAATACTTTATACAAACTGAATTTCAATCTGACTGTACCAGGAAATATTGTGAATATTTGGGAATCCTAATACCTACAGATATAGATAGATTAATGGAGATAAATTGCCTGAGAATAATGAGAGCAACTAACAAAGATATGAAAAACTGGCAAACTCACTTTATATCATGGTTTGGTAGAATTAATATCGTAAAATCTTATATAATTCCCAAATGGACATACTTAATGCGGATGGTCCCACTCCAAATTCCCCCAAGTTGGCTTCAGATAATTCATTCTAGGTTTAAAGATTTTATTTGGCGGGGCAAAATCCCTCGCATAGCCATGAACCAAATTTCAAAACACAAGCAAGAAGGAGGTTTGGGTTTTCCACATATAGCACAAGAAGCAGAAGCTGCAATAGTATACCATACCTATATCATGCAGATTAGAGGAGTAGAAGAAGAACCATGGTACAAATTAGAAACAGGCACAAGTAAAATAACAACCCTGGACAGAGTGATATGGAATTCAAACAATGATAATATTACAAAACATATTAAAAATAAGAATATAGTATTAGAAAATATAATTCCGGGTTGGTATAAAATATTAAAAAAGCTAGGTTTAAAGAATAAAATTCCGGAAAGTGCACCCCTGGGAAGCATTGAACATAGTCTACCAGACATTACATTAATAAAATGGGGAGATTTACGATTAGAAAAAATCAGGAACATATTTGATGGGCCAAATATTAAACCCTTCCCAGATTTAGTAGAGCAATACACAATCCCTAAAAACCAAATCTTTAATTATTTAAGAATAAAAAGTTTTCTAAACCAACACCTATATGTAGAAAAGGAGGAAAAAACTAAAGCAATAGAAGTAGTATTCTCTCATTCCAAAATTGATAATCCATTATCTAAATGTAAAAACTTAATAACAACATTTAAGGAAAGAAAAAGAGCAAAATCAATAACAAAATGGGAAAAAGATCTCAATATAATAATAGACGAAGAAGAATGGAATAAAGCACTAATACTTGTAAATAAGAGTATCCATAATCTCACACTGGTAGAAACCTTCTACAAATTAACGAATAGATGGTATATGACCCCTAGAAGAATGGCTATGATGAATATAGGGAAAGAGGACAAATGTTGGGTTTGCAGCTCAGCAATAGGTACCTATACTCATATGTGGTGGGGGTGTAATAAAATTAAGAAGGCATGGGAAAACGCCTTTGATATAATACAAAGGAGTACAGGACTCAAAATGGAAAAAAAACCAGAGGTTGGACTGTTACACTTGAAATGGCCTAAAATGAACAGCCAACAGCAAACATTAATAATCCACATAATGATTGCGGTCAAAATCCTAATAGCAAGAACCTGGAAACAAACAGCTTACATTCCAAAAGAACAACTAGTAAACCAGATTAAATCCCAACTCTCACTAGAAAAGGGAGTGGAATGGATCGGAAATACACCCAATAAGAAAAAAGATGTATGGGAAGAATGCTTAAAGAACTTAGAACAAATCTAGATATGGAGATTAAGACACGGATCGGGGAGGGAGAGGGAAAAAAGAGGGGAAAGGAAAAAGGAAAAGAAAAAAGGAAAAAAAAAAAAAAAATTAATGGGCCCTGCACAAATTTACAAATTTACAAATTTATAAAATCACCATATACTAAGAACAAGATATTGGACATCGGGTATGTTTCATGTCATAGGATCATAGTATTTTATTACGATGTCGCTGAGTTCTGCCTGGCAGTGTCCCCCACCAAGACGCGCCCTTCTGTCTTTGTTTTCTCCCCGTCTTTCTCTCTTGTTTTTCTCTCTTTCTTTTTTCTGTCTCTTTTCGGTTTTGTCTCCCCTGTTTCTCTTGCTTCTTCCCTGTTTGTGGTCTAAATTTGTTTGTCTCAGATCTATAATCTATAATATCATCTGGCACTTACATTACTAAAACTTCTTAAGAATCACTACTCCCTCATAAAATTTTAAAAATAATCATATAGGGGAGGGAGGGAGATGGAGAGGAGGAGAGAGAGAGAGAAATGATGGTGATAACAGAGAATGTCAAAATAAAGAAAAAAATTACAATGAACATCTGGCACAAGGATGATCTCAGAATAAAAAAGAAAGAAAAAAAAGAAGAATATATATTAATGCCTCGATTTACTTCGAAGTGCCTTAGGATCTGAGTGCAAAAAAAAAAAAAAAAAAAAAAAAAAAAAAAGCATTTGATTAAGAGCAGTGTGATACAAACTACTGCTAACATTTTGCATATGTACAGTAGGAATAAGAAATCAAAGATGTGCATATTTTACCATTGCATTAGATTTCTAAGTTTTACATTCTGATACATAATGAATGTGTTCTACTAAAATGAAAGCAGATTATAAAGTAGATGTGTATTACATAAGCTTGATGAAAACAAACCTGTTACTGCCTAGTGTGAAACCGGTCGCCCCTTTGAAACCCAAACATATATGTCACAGCATGTGGCAGGGTGTCATTTTTCAATTCAGCTAGATCTTTCTAATGGAATATTTGTATATTTATTTATGTAACAGTCTTAAAATATGAAAAATGCATTCGTTTAAACCTCTTAATCCTCATTATTTTCTCTTGGGGTCTTATGTGTTTTATACAACATGGCCTCAGATAATGACTGAGGTAAATTATATGCTTTTTTCATAGATGTCTTGATTGTTTTTCTTCGCCAATTTGGAATGTACCCTGTTTGTATGTATCATTAATTTAAATTATGGAGAAGATGTGACTGAAACGTTGAAGACATTAGTAAAACATTGCAGTAACGTGTTTACGTGTTGTAGTAACAGGCTAAGAGGAAAAAAATTAATGTTTGAACACAGTTGTGTTATCCAGTTAATTTTAGAAGTATTCTTATTTTACAATACTCAAATTAATTATTTAAAAAAATACCAAATCTCATTTTTAGTAGGTTCCATAATTCATTTAAAATTTGATTGATGTCACAATTACATGTTTAACATGTTTCCATTTTTAAAGTGTGGTACATTGAGGTGATCTTAAAAGCAACTAATCAATCAAAATGTCCTCTTAGGCACAATAATAAAAGATACCCTCGTAGATCAACATTCCAAGGATAGACAACTCTCCTCTTACTGCAACCTGTTTTCTCCAGTGCACATCCATAGTAATAGAAAACATTCAATTTGATTGCGTGAAAGCACTGTTGAGCAGTTCTAATTTGTCAAATGTATTAGAACCTCAAATCTTTTACAGTTGTCTCCATTATTTTAAAGTAGTTTTATGTCTACTTCATGCATGCTTAAATACCTTCATTGTACTGTACAGGAACATATTTAACACACCTGCTCTGCTACTGTATACGAAGACTATGTCAAGATATATATAATATAAGCTCTCATAGAACTAAACTGTAGAGGAGCATAAATTATTATATAGTCCGACTCTACTTCCTCACACGATGGAGGGGGTTATCGAGCCAGCACAAACATCTAATACATCACTAGAAAAGCAAGTTATTTCAAAAAGTCATGAACATGCTAACATAACATGAAGTATGTTAGCATGGGAATGTCAAAGATATTTCCATCTTCTCGCTAATCCTGATGAAATATATGCAGATACTATGCAGATTAGTTTACTATTGCTAAATGTTGTTATTCCTGCTGTGGTAGACTATATTCATGTTATTGGTTATTAATAGTAATGATTGTTATTCTTTTAAAGAGCCACTAAACCTTTATTTTTGCTTGTAGCTCTATTATGGAAGCAGCATTTTAATGAGGTTAAAATGGAATATACTTATTATGATATATACAATATTATTCCATTAACAGCAGCCTTTATACTTCTATGTGAGGCATGCAGGCTGATCCTGCTAACAGTGAGAAACCCTTACATTTATGTATAATCATTAGAGGACCCTAACTAGGTTTCATGAACTGTTAAACATGGGTACCTCTATGCGCCAGCAGACAGTCAACATCCATCAGACTTCAACAGACTAATAGCCATTCTTATTGACCATTTCACCAACTTCCGTTTGCAAAGATTTACACTCTCTTATTGAAGTCCGAACAATGGAGGCAAATAATTGCCTGGAATAAATTAAATATGGTTTACAATATATATATTATAGTAATGTGTATAATTACATTAGCTGTGTCTTTTTTAACAGTTCTAGTCTAGTAAAGTGATTATGTAGTATGCATTTCACAAGGAACCCATAAACTGAATTAATGTCTGACTAGGTATAATAGTGATAAAAAGTTATAGAAGGAATTGAGTTAATAACATTAAAACACAAAAATGTTATAAAGGATATTAGAAATCTGACTCTGTGGTACATTACAAGAAGGTATCCCAAATGGACAAAAAGTATAGTGAAAAGGGAATTGATGGGCTTTAGAGATCAGCAGAGAGCTAGAACACAGATTATGAGATCAATAAGTGAGTTAATAAGTATTTTCCATTAAAACAAAGCCATTGGCTAGTAAAAATGGATACCTGGGAAAATTTTTTAAATTGAGCTGGACCATATCAGAATGAATAAAGCCAATATATATGAGTTTAACTTATAATGTGGATACTCAATAACATCTGGACTACATTGAAGGGCAGCTCTTTGACCTAAGAGAGATCAAATATGGATTTAAAAATATATTCTTCGTTCAATTCGTTTTATTTAATTAATTTTATTTCCTCCTACTATGCTGACTTTGGGGATACCAGTATTTTTCTTACCAGCAATTTGTGACGTTTGGGAATGTTTACTTTTTTATTTCAGCCTATTTCAGGAGTAATTCCAAAATTGTACAGAAGTTAGGTGAAATCTTCACCACAGAGGTCTATGAACTTCTGCTGAAATATCGGCATGACAATTGGCAACAATGAAATTCGACCTCCCAAGTTTACTTACTCACACTATTCTTGAATTCACTGAATTTTAGTTATTTTTATTCATACCCCATCGTGTCCAGCCTCTGAAATTGGTGATTATTGCTCTAGGGCACTTTAAAAAAAACATCTTAGACACAACTGTGTGATCCCTAAATCCTGGAATGTTTTGATGACTGGTTTGGGTACCATTGCTCCAGGGAATTCCTCCTTGCCACAGCAAAGAGTGAGTCATTGCCGAAGAGTGAGGCATTACAAAAACACGTGGGAAACAATACAGACCTTGTATTCCAGCTCCTGGACCTGATAAGTACTACTCTATGGAATGCATTCTTGCTGCCAATATAGGAACAACTTGTTTCTGGTGCCATAACACCTGGAAACCAGTCTAGTCCTTGAGTTTTGGCTCCTGGAACTGGTGAGTACAACTGTAAGGATTGTATCCTGGCTGCAAGAAAAACTGAGCCATTACAGCAACAACCTAATAAGTATTGCTGAAAGGAATTCATTCTGGTTGCTGAAATAAGTGATTAATTTTATAAATAACCTGTTTCAGGTGCTGGAACACCTGGGAAATAGTCCAGCCCATGTGTTACAGCTGATAAATAATGCTCTACGAAAAGCATTCTGGCTGAATAGGTGATTTATTGAATACACAATCTGCTCCGTCTTTCAGAACACTTGCAAAACAGGCAGATTTTTTTCTGTTTTGGCTTCTGCAACTGGTGAGGAGTTCTCCAGGGAATACAATCTGGCTGAAGGAAATGATTACCATTGCACTAAACACCTGGGAAGAATTCCAGACCTTGTTTTCCTGCTTCTAAAAGTGATGAGTACAGTTGTAGGGAATGTATACAATACTGTTATGCTTACCTTTGTTCTTTATTGATAAATATTTTTTGCATTTGTTTATGTTGTTATTTCACTCCTATTTCACTCCCGTTAGCTTTACTGCTGGTACTAAAGGAAACAAATCAATTATAGAGGAGTTATTGAAGCTCTCTCAGAAGCAGCTCTGTAATTAGGCAAGTTAGGCAGTTGTTGTTTAAGGCCTCGCACTTGCTGGGACTGCCTAATTGTATAATTGTAGTGTGGAGCAGGGCTGGCAACCACCCCTCTAAATGCTGCTAATTGCGGATGTGACATAGGCTGTGTAGAGATAAAATGATCTTTAATGCTTTCTCTGCACACTGTCAGATCCAGCATGCAGGAAATTACATCACAGCCATTTTCTATATGCTGGATCTGTCTGCATTGAGGGAGAGCAACACAGCAAGTTCTAGTAAGCTTGCGAGAGAGGCTGTTTGGGGGGGGCTGGGGTGGCAGAGATAAGCTGTTTGGGGGGCATGGGGGCAGAGAGAGACTGAGTGGGGGCTAGGGTAGCAGATTGAGGCTGTTTCAATGGCTACGGTGGCAGAGAAAGGGGGGTGTCAGGCTCCAGGTCCCACTACCCACAGGCATCAGGGTCCCCTGTCTCCTTCACTCACCTCCAGAGATCCGTCCTCCTGTGTAGTGGCCACGCGGTTGCAGACTAGGCCGCATCCCCGGCCTCGAGTAGCGCTTGTGTCGCCTGGGGGGCGTGGCTTAATGATCAAGGGGCGTGACTTCATGGCCATGGGCGTGGCTTCATTATCAATGGGTGTGGTCACTCAACACAGGACTAGGTAGAGGGAGGAGTGTGGGTGTTGCCTTTCTAGCACACCTACTATGCAGTGAATGGAAGAGGGAGGATACTGAGAGCTGAGGGGAGGGGTTATCGTGCCTGACTCCCTATTTAAACCCTGCTCACCTGCCATTCTGTGCTTGTTTATTCCCAAGCTAGGTTTTCTCCAGCATTGCATTTTGAACCACCGGCTATTGATTCTTCCCAAACTCATTTTTGCTACTTATCTGCCTGCCTCGACCCTCTGGACTGCCTTTGACCTTGCCTTTGCCTAATCCTTTTGTACTTTTGCCTTTGACTTACATACTGCTGGAGCTCCCCTGCGCTATGCTCCTGACTCCCAGCCTCACAGGTTCTCCACTTAACAATTTGATATTCTATATTCCTATCCAGAGTCATACTAACTATCTATCTGGACAAGCAAGCCTAATTTAATTTTATTTTCACTTTATTCCCTATTTTTTCACCAGTTTGTTCTGTGTACACCTATTTTGAACTACTCCTTTTTATCGAATACTAATAAAAGCTACGTTTTAATTTCCAGACTCCACTGATGTTCATTTAAATTTTGTTTTTCTCCTTGTTTAGATAATTTTTTTATTCTCTGACGTCCCATTAAACATTATGCAAAGGTTATTCAGTACATTTAAGTTTTGAGTCAAAAACATATATATACATACATAATTTAGTACCAGTGTTTCTCAACCATTTAGTCTTGCAGAAGCCTTGAAATAAAAGTAATGTCTCAGAAAGCCCCTAAATTAAATGATATTGTAAAAATTACAACTTGTCTTTTATAAACTTAAAGTTTATAGGCAAAACATAATATACTTTTTCGGATAGCATAAACTTGGTGTAACATGGATAAATTAACTGTAATGCATAAACTTGGCAAAATCAACAGTAGTTTATAAATCTGGCATATCATGGCAAAATCAGCAGTAATGTATAAACATTGGATATTAACTTAGGGGAAACAAAATCCTAAATATAAGACTACCCTATAGGAAAAATGTTACTAGCAAATATTATTTTAAAAAATATTGTTTTAAACTGTTTTTATTTTTCAGATTTCATACAAAATTATGATTGAAAAAAATGCATTTTTTGTTTTTATTTCCTTTTATTTGACCCCCCCAACTTTCCAATCTGACCTTCAGATTTTCCACCTCTGCCCCATGTACCCTAAACAGCCCTTCTCTGCCACCCTAACCCTCCCAAACAGCATCTCTCTGCCACCCTTTCCATCCTAATCAGCCTCTCTGCTACCATGGAGCATGTGCAGACACATATAGGAATTTGTTCTATCCAGACCCTGCTGTTTGCATGTGTTCCACTTTCACCTGATCATCCTTAACCCTATGAGGTACAAATTATCTAATAACAATATCCTTATTCCTAACCCCTTGCTCTCTACCCTGTACATATATAACATATATTCACCTTTACTTCCCTATATCTCCAAAGAGAGAGTGGGTAATACGTTATCTTTTTAAGCTTGGGGCTGGGTTATGCCATTTGCTATTGGATCATCTAGGCAAAGGGTGCATTTTTTCAGGCAGGGACAACTGAAGACCTATATATTCAGTGATCAGTTTTTCTTTCTATCACAATCCACTGTCAGATATGGACAGAAGTATATAGTCACACTGAATACTGTCTGATCACTGAGCTTGCTTCTCCACTTAACAATTTGATATTCTATATTCCTATTCAGAGCCATAGTAACTATCTATCTGGACAAGCAAGCCTAATTTTATTTTATTTTCACTTTATTCACTATTTTTTCACCAGTTTGTTCTGTGTACACCTATTTTGAATTACTCTTTTTTATCGAATACTAATAAAAGCTACTCCACTGATGTCCATTTAAATTGTGTTTTACTATTCAGGGTTACACCCTAGTGGTAGTCTCCTTACTTAGCACATTTGCTATTTGTGAGATCCATTTTTTTCTGCATTAAACAAGGAGAAATGTTTACTTTTTCATGATTGGGTGCTGGGTTGAGGTGGGGAGCTGATTGAGCTCCTTTCATAAAAATACCCACCAAAATCTTTAGCGAATGATGTTCTTAATCTGGCAATGGTAACACAGTAACATTTATTTATTTATTTATTTAGAAAGTGTTTTACCAGGAAAAATACATTGAGATTTCTCTCGTTTTCAAGTATGTCCTGGGGACCCAGTCCAGAATGGAGTTACACAGAGTTACACATTTAACAGTAGATTCAAAAATACATACATACATACATATATTAAACAAGTTGGAAGGGGAACATACAGGGTAAATCATTATTGATACAAAAAGGAACAACATGTACAGTATACAAAGGAGTTTGTAAACTAATAACAGGTACAATCTGTTTTGAGGATTTGGGAGATACTTATTTTCAGGGATCTTAGAGTAGATGATGATTTGGCAGAAGCAGGAAGGCTATTCCACATATGAGGCGCTCTGAAAGAGAACGCACCTCTACCTGCTTCCTTTTTGAAGTGGGGAATCGCTAGTGAAGGGTTGGTGCAGGATCTGAGATTGTGGGATGTGCATGGAGTAAGAGCGAGCATGCCGCTCAGGTAGGGGGGGAGCGTTCCAGAGAAGTGGTTATGCACTAAGCAAGCTAGGTGGAGAGCACACCTGGAGGCAAGCGTCAGCCAATTTAACTCTTGTAACATTTTACAGTGATGCGTGTTATAATCACACTGTAGCGCAAAACGACACAATGTATTGTACAGAGTGTCGAGTTTACCGAGATGTGTCTGGGGGGCAGAATCATACACAACATCTCCATAATCTAAGATCGGCATCAACATTTGCTGCACAATACGTTTCCTTACCGTGGAATCTAGGTTAGATTTGTTTCTATACAGAAAGCCGATCCTAGGATATAGCTTTGACACAAGCTTATCAATATGGAGACCAAAAGATAAGTTTGGATCTAGCCACATGCCAAGATACTTATATGAATTTACCTGGCTCAGGTTATAACTGGTTTTGGTCTTGATGGTTACTTGAGGATTGTTTAATTTAAGTAGTTTGGCATTTGTCCCAAACAACATGGACACAGTTTTTTCAGCATTGAGGAATAATTTGTTGTTAGCTATCCAATTTTCAACTTTAGAAAACTGATCCTGTAGCACGGACTCCACTTGCGATAGTTGAGTACCGCAAGTATAAATGACCGTATCATCAGCATACATATGCACACGAGCCAGGTCACACACCGAGGGTAGATCATTTATAAATAGCGAGAATAGCAGAGGCCCAAGAACAGATCCTTGAGGCACTCCACACTTAATTGGCAACGGGATCCTGTATGCCAGGATTTAACCTCTCAATATGCCAGGATTCAACCTCTCAATATGCCAGAATTTAACCTCTCAATATGCCAGGATTTAGCCATTTAATATGCCAGGATTTAGCCATTTAATATGCCAGGATTTAACCCCTCAATATGCCAGGTTTTGCCTCTCAATATGCCAGGATTTGTCACTCAATATGCCAGGATTTGCTCGTTTGTTGCCCCCCTCCTCCCCCCCATTCCCCAGCACTTACCTCTTTGTTGCTGCTCTCCGGTGGTTTCCTCCGTGCATCTTCCCTCCTGCACGGAGGAAGGAAGCTCCGGTCAAAAAAAAAAACAGGAGCTTCCTTCCTCCGTGCAGGAGGGAAGATGCATGGAGGAAACGACTAAGGTTAGTGTAACAGGGAGCTTAACGGCAGCGTTAAGCTCCCTGTTACATCAAAGGCACTTTTTTTTTTATCCAGGGGGGGGGGGCAAGCGCCTCCCCTTACCCCCCCATGCAGACGTCCATGGCTGTTGCATATGTTAATGGAAAAAACTGATTGTGGCATGTAATTTAGGTTGAAAAAAGACACAAGTCCATCAAGTTCAACCCTTCTACCTATCATTCCAGCTTTTTGATCCAAAAGAAGGCAAAAACCCCTAAGGAAGCTATTTATAATTTTGCCTCCTAGGGGGAAAAATTCCTTCTTGACTCCAAAAGGGCAATCCGATTTCTCCTTGGATCAATAAGCTCTATTATTAATGCTTATTCTATTATTAATAGCCCTGTATGTTCTGCTTTTCTAAAAAAAAATACATCCAGACCATTTTTAAATGCATCTATTGTGGTTGATAGCACTACCTCTCTTGGCAGTGAGTTCCATAACTTTATTGTCCTTACCGTAAAGAATCCCTTCCTTTGCTGTCTATGAAATCTTTGCTCTTCCAGTCTCAGGGGGTGACCTCTTGTTCTTTGTACATTTATGTTAATGAACAGGTCCCCAGAGAGCTCTTTATATTTGCCCTGCACATATTTATATAATGTTATCATATACCCTCTGAGATGCCTTTTTTCTAATGTAAATAAATGCAATTTTTTAAAGTATATATATATCCTCCAATCCCTTTATTAATTTTGTAGCTCTCCTTTGCACTTTTTCTAGTTCCTTAATATCCTTTTTAAGGACTGGTGCCCAGAATTGTACTGCATATTCAAGGTGAGGTCTTACCATTGATTTGTAAAGAGGCAAGATGATATCCTCCTCCAGTGAACCTATACCACGTTTTATACATGCCAACATCTTATTGGCCCTTGCAGCTGCTGACTGGCATTGGGCACTGTTGCCAAGTTTGTTATCTAAAATGATTCCTACATCCTTTTCATTAGTAGTTTTTCCCAGGGAAATACCATTTAACGTATATATTGCTTTGTTATTATTTTTCCCATAATGCATAACTTTACATTTATCTATATTGAAGCTCATTTGCCACTTTCTTGCCCAGTCCCCCACTCACTTTAGTGTCATCAAAAAACACTGAGACATGGCTCTCAGCACAACGTGGGAGATCATTAATAAACTAATTAAAAAGAAGGGGTCCCAAAACAGACCCCTGAGGTACTCCACTCAATACCCTGGTCCAATTTGAGGATTTTCCATTTACAACAACCCTCTGTGTTCTATCTTTTAGCCAATTTTCAATCCAAATACATACATTTGCCCCCAGTCCTGTTTCTCTAAATTTGTAGAGTAACCTTTAGTGTGGAACTGTATCAAATGCTTTAGCAAAATCCAAATATATCACATCAACTGCCACACCTAGATCTATATTTGTACTGACTTCTTCATAGAATGTTATTAAGTTTGTTTGGCAAGACCTATCATTCACAAAACCATGTTGATTTTTACTAATTATATTCTGATTCATGATGTATTCTTGAGTGTATACCTTTAGCAATCCTTCAAATAATTTCCCCACTACAGATGTCAGATGTCATCTGTGTGAAGCTGCATGTTGTTGTATGCAGCAGGCAGCGCTAAGCTCCCCTATCACCAGTGGCTGATCCAGGGCTATGTTTAGAAGCCAAAAAGGAGCACACTGCATTGTATAATCTGAGTGCTGGGTTTCACATGAAATCCGGGTGCTCAGTGAAAATGGAGCAGCAGCAGGGTGCTGGAGCAATTCCTGAGTACACATCTGGGTTCTGCAGAAAGTGCAACGTAGGTGCTGGGGTAAGTTCTATGAGTAAAGTAAGTGCTGGAGTAAGTCTTTTGAGTGCACATCTGGGTGTTGTGGCAAGTCCTGGTTGCAAAGGGGGTGCTGGAGCAAGTCCTGAGTGTACAGAATGTTTGGGAGCAAGTCCTGAGTGCACAGTAGGTGCTGTGCAAGTCCTGAGTGAACAATGGGTTCTGGAGCAAGTCCTGAGGGAAAATCGTGTTGCCAGGGCAAGTCCAAAGTACAAATCTGGGTGCTGGCACACGTACTGTGTGCAAATCAGGGTGCTGGGTTTAGTCATTTGAGTGCAAATCTGGGTGCTTGAGTAAGTCATGTGAGTGAAGTATAGGTGCTCGGGTAAGTAATGAGTGCAGAGTGGGTCAAGAGGATGGAAATAATAACAAGAAATGCATTTTCTCAATACATTTTTTTAAAAAGTAAAAAAAAATAAAAAGATCTAATGAGTATAAATACAACTATATCTATCTGTCTATCTATCTATCTATCTATCTATCTATCTATCTATCTATCTATCTATTTTTGTGTATCTATATAAATATGTATGTATGTGTGTGTAGGAGACAGCACTAAGGATAATGAATTAGTCAGTTACACATGTTTTATCTATGCCAAGTGTTATCTTAAAATATGCTACAGATCATTTTTATTATCGCTTGCATATCTTTTTTTAATCATGATTGTGAGTGAGTTTCTCCTAAGGCCTCACAAAGTCTAGAGCAGGGGTCCTCAAACTTTTTAAACAGGGGGCCAGTTCACTGTCCCTCAGACCGTTGGAGGGCCGGACTATAGTAAAAACAAAAACTATGAACAAATTCCTATGCACACTGCATATATCTTATTTTGAAGTGAAGAAACAAAACGGGAACAAATACAATATTTAAAATGAAGTAAAGTTAAATCAACAAACTTACCAGTATTTCAATGGGAATAGTGTGCCAGTCAGATGCCCAGGGATATTATGCCAGTCAGAGTCCAGTAATATTATGCCATTCAGAGCCCAGTAATATTATGCCAGTCAGAGCCCAGTAATATTGTGCCAGTCAGATGCCCAGGAATATTATGCCAGTCAGATGCCCAGGAATATTATGCCAGTCAGATGCCCAGGAATATTATGCCAGTCAGAGCCCAGGAATATTATGCCATTCAGATGCCCAGGAATATTATGCCATTCAGATGCCCAGGAATATTATGCCATTCAGATGCCCAGGAATAGTGTGCCATTCAGATGCCCAGGAATATTATGCCATTCAGATGCCCAGGAATATTATGCCATTCAGATGCCCAGGAATAGAGTGCCAGTAAGAGCCCAGGAATAGTATGCCAGTCAGATGCCCAGGAATATTATGCCAGTCAGAGCCCAAGAAAATTATGCCAGTCAGAGCCCAAGAAAATTATGCCAGTCAGATGCCCAGGAATAGTGTGCCAGTCAGATGCCCAGGAATAGTGTGCCAGTCAGATGCCTAGGAATATTATGCCATTCAGATGCCCAGGAATAGTGTGCCAGTCAGAGCCCAGGAATAGTGTGCCAGTCAGATGCCCAGGAATATTATGCCAGTCAGATGCTCAGGAATAGTGTGCCTGTCAGATGCCCAGGAATATTATGCCATTCAGATGCCCAGAAATATTATGCCATTCAGATGCCCAGGAATAGTGTGCCAGTCAGATGCCCAGGAATAGTGTGCCTGTCAGATGCCCAGGAATATTATGCCATTCAGATGCCCAGGAATATTATGCCATTCAGATGCCCAGGAATAGTGTGCCAGTCAGATGCCCAGGAATAGTGTGCCAGTCAGATGCCCAGGAATATTGTGCCAGTCAGATGCCCAGGAATAGTGTGCCTGTCAGATGCCCAGGAATATTATGCCATTCAGATGCCCAGGTATAGTGTGCCAGTCAGATGCCAAGGAATATTATGCCATTCAGATGCCCAGGAATAGTGTGCCAGTCAGATGCCCAGTAATAGTATGCCAGTCAGATGACCAGGAATATTATGCCAGTAAGAGCCCAGGAATATTATCCCAGTCAGATGCCCAGGAATATTATGCCATTCATATGTCCAGGAATATTATGCCATTCAGATGCCCAGGAATATTATGCCATTCATATGTCCAGGAATATTATGCCATTCAGATGCCCAGGAATATTATCCCAGTCATATGCCCAGGAATATTATGCCATTCATATGTCCAGGAATATTATGCCATTCAGATGCCCAGGAATAGTGTGCCAGTCAGATGCCCAGTAATAGTATGCCAGTCAGATGACCAGGAATATTATGCCAGTAAGAGCCCAGGAATATTATCCCAGTCAGATGCCCAGGAATATTATGCCAGTCAGAGCCCAGGAATATTATCCCAGTCAGATGCCCAGGAATAGAGTGCCAGTAAGAGCCCAGTAATATTATGCCAGTCAGATGCCCAGGATTATTATGCCAGTCACAGCCCAAGAAAATTATGCCAGTCAGATGCCCAGGAATAGTACAGTGCTCGTTATACCTCCCTCCTCCCCCTCCTTCCCCATCACTTACCTCCAGCTGCTGTGTCCCCGGGCCGGACGTCTCGCGCAGTGTTCCCTCCTCCCTGCACGGAGGAGGGAAACAGTTACCGGGTCCGGATGTGACGAAACGTCACATCCGGTCGCGGTGATTTTTTTTTTTATTTTCGCTTTCCTGCAGCCGCATCTTCTGCGGCTGCAAGGAAAAAAAAAAAAAAAAAAGGTAATCAGCGGGGAGCGGGGGGTGCCGGCAGCACCCCCCGCGGGCCGGACAAATGTGCTCGGCGGGCCGCATGTGGCCCGCGGGCCGTAGTTTGAGGACCCCTGGTCTAGAGCCACCTCTGAGCTCTCTAGTACAGTTTCATCAAAACTTCACAAAAAGTGTTATTAAACCATAACTGCCATAATAATATCTGGTATTTTTCCTAAAGGATCCAGGGCTACATCCCAATGTGTAAATAGTACTTAAATCATAAGGGAGTGTGTTAGGGACCAGGAACCATACAGAAAAAGAAGGAAAAAATGCAAAAAAATGCAAAAATAGTATTAATAATAAATAGCAAAATGGTGAAAATAGTCCAAAAGCAATATCCAGGAAACAAGCCTGGTCAGGAGCAAAAGCGGGTAGTCAGACGAGCTAGAGTCAGGAGAATGGAGATCAGTGGAGTCAGGAACAAAACCAGGAAACCAGAACCAGAAGAGAAGTCTGCTGAGCCGGGTCAGGAACACAGAAATCACAGGAAACCAGGAACAGCACTTGGAAGCCAGAAACAACGCAAGGGCAAATGAGCCAGTGAAACTAGCTGCTTAACCCCTTAGTGACCGAGTGCTATGTTGCATTTGACGTGCCTTGAAGACCAGAATTCCATTATTTTTGTCATACGTTTACTGAACTGTGAATTTCTTTCTTTGTGTTCAGTCCACCCACACAAATTATATATCATTTTTTAAAGGACAGATAGGGCTTTCATTTGATACTATTATTTTCATCATATGATATCATTTACTATTAAAAAAATAGAAAATATGATGAAAATATGCCATAAAAAACACTTTTTCCAACTTTGACCTGATTTTTTTTTTTACACAATTACAAATGGTAAAAAAGACCCCGTCTATATATTTCTACTATTTGTCCTGAGTTTAGTAATATCAATGTTTCCTTGTTTGTCTATGTTTTATTTCACGTAATAGGGCAATAAACAATATTAGTGTTTTTTTTTGTTTTCTAACCATTTTCTTCTACAGTGATTTTTTTAACCCGAACCCTAAATTTACCCCAACTCTAAATTTAATCTAACCCTAAATTGACCCCCACCCCTTAATCTAACCCTTGTAATCATCCGAACCCCCATTTAACCCTAATTATTACCCTATTTGGACCCTAACCCTAGATCTAGGTTCAGTAGATCAAGGGTTAGCTTTTTCCATTTATTTATTTATTTTATTTATTTATTTAATTAATTTTCTATTTATAACTGTAATACCGCCTAACTGCCTGTAGGGGCAGTCAAGTAGCGGTTTCAGAGCGACGGAAGAGATTTTTTTTTTCTCTCTTCCGTCGCTCTCCTCTGGGCATGCTGTATCGGAGGAGCACAGATTGTGTTGCATGATGCCTCGATAGAGGCATCATGCAACACTTTAACACACATAGGCAGTGATGAGCTTTCACTGCCTATGTGTGTTTGCGCGCATACGATCACATTCGCTGTGATCGTATGCGCGCGGGGGGGTCGAGGGGGGGCTGAAGGCACTCTCAGGGGCTGCTTCGGATCCGAAGCAGCCTCTGAGAGTAGCTGCAGGCATGTAGTGTTGCGCTAATGAGTGCAACACTACATGAAAACGGAGGACGTATATATACGTCCTCATGGTCCTTAAGGACCATGCTTTTCAGGACGTATATATACGTCCACATGCGTTAAGGGGTTAAATACCCGCTCTGAGCAGCAAAGGGGCTGTCTAATAACAGCCAGGTGAGTAACCATGGTAACAGCCTGTTAATACAAGCTGGTTAACTCACTGAAGGAAAGGGTTTCTATTTGAACCAGCAGAGTGTCAGATAGAAAGATAGATAGATAGATAGATAGATAGATAGATAGATAGATAGATAGATAGACAGACAGATAGACAGACAACCCAATATAGAATAGAGAGACCGATATATGTTAGATAGATAGACAGAGATCCAGGATGGATAGCCAGCCAGCCAGTCAGACAGATACAGTTATAGGATCGATAGATAGGAAATAAATAATTCAGTAGCTCAGGTTAATTACCTAGTAGAAAGAGATGAAGCAACCTCAACAGTACGTTCCATATTGTGCAGCCTACAATTAGCAGTAAGAGCATACCTATCGGCAAAGGGCATGAAGTAACAGGAAGTAATATACCATTGATTTCAGCGAGAGTCCCCTGTAGCTGCTGAATAAATAAAGCAGCATGATGACACTTGGGACTTGGACCTTACACCTCTGGGGCTTCTTCCTCTTTTGTCCTCCCTACAGTCTCTGACTAATAGTAGTAAAAAAAAGTAGACAGTACAATAAGAAACAATATAAACCCCCCCCCAAAAAAACCATCTAGGTTTGCCACCCATCAGGCCAGTAAAAAAATAGCTTGAGACCAATGTTAGGTCAGTGGAGGCAATAGCATGTCTGGTAAGTTTTTGCAGGAAAGATAGAAACTTTACCCACATTAATACTTAGAAAAAAGAAGGCTTGAACTCTAAGTATACATACTTCAACTTCTATTCGTTAATATGAGAAATATTTGTTTTCCTTGTAAAGCCACTCAATGAACTTCAAAAAACCTACATTTCTATGGGACACAGTTGTTTGCATTCATATATCATTTTAAAAAATTGCAGTTCCTGTAAAAAATAAAAGATGAGCACAGCTAAACTAGAGCATGCACAGTTATGTTTTATTAATCGTACAATATTTGGGGAGGTTTTGACTGGTGTAGTTGATAATACAATGCTTTGTATGGCAGTTTAAATAATAGACTTGAGAAACAATATGTATTTCGAACAGCTTTATGTATTTTAATATTCAAAGAAATTTTTTATACAGATCACATCACCCCTTGTAAATCTTTAATACATAGAAGGTATAAAGAGACATTTCAATTATATGGATATATTGGTAAACAATATCTTTTTAGTTTTAAAAAAAAAAACAACTCTTGCATAGGTAGAGCCTTTCTTATAATTTATAAGGTACATTTTCTAAAGGAATGAAAAGCAATATTGTTTAGTCAGTGTGACTGCCTAAATCTTTATTTTCTAAACTATAATATTGGCTTTTTATTATAAGTTTCATTTTTACTTTTTGATATTTTTTAGTTTTTAGGGATGATATTTTTTGACTTATTCACCATGTCACTTCCCAAATGGATCTGAAAATTAAGGGTTACTACTCTTATGAGTATACAGGTTCTAATACTTCTTGTATCATAAGGTGTTTTTAGTAGGAATTCACATGAGCAAGGTACACAGTTATGAGGAATAGATGAGAGTGTGGTAAGTACTTATGCCGGTTTAGTGTCAAATGCACAGAAGCAGGGTAAGTGCTTTGCACAGTTATTATTAACTCATTAGTGACATGACTTTTTGACTTTGTCTATTCTTGGTGGCATGGGCATTTTTAAAATCTGTGGTATTTGTGTTTAGCTGTAGTTTTATTCTTTCTCATTTACTGTACCCACACAAATTATATATTGTTTTTATCACCATAAAAAGGGCTTTCTTTATATACCATTATTTTCATCATATCTTATAAGTTACTACAAAAAAAATCATAAAATATGATGAAAAAAGTGACCACCCCAATTTTTTTAACTTTGACCTGAAAAATTCTTTATACAATTACAAATGCTAAAAAAGGCCCATCTGAATCATTTTGAAATTTTGTCCCGAGTTATAACTTATGTTTTCTCCATGTTTTTCCTGTTGTTTTTTTTACAAGTTATAGGGCAATAACCAAAAGTATTTTTTTTTTTGGTTTTATAACTATTTTCACCTACAGTGACCTTTTGACCCCAACCAAAACCCTAAATTTAACCCTGATCCTAAATGTAACCCTAACTCTAGCCCTTATGCTTACCCTTAATTTATGCTACCTTTTATTTAATTGTAATCGTAACCCTTATGTTAACCTTAATTTTACTATAATCCTATCCATTATTCTAACCCTAGATGTAAGGATGATTTTGCATTTGCTGACTGCTTCTAGGGACATCACGTCCGACACTCTTCCAGCAAGAGGGCAGCAGCTATATTGAAGGAGCATGTTGCTCTCCAATATGGCTCCTGTGACTCACTCCACAGGATGGACCTTGATTTTCACATGTCACCATAGGGTTAAGAAGTATAGATGATCCAAGTTGCAAGGTAAGTACTTGAACAAATTATAGGCAATTTACTTTCTACCATTCTTTTTATGTAGTATTGTTTATGCATATATTTCACCAAACAAGGCAGGGATATCCAGCAGATTTTTCAAAAGAAGCAGATCTGGTTTTAGAAGTGTCTCTACAACCCCCTCCAGCAAAAACTGAACCCTGTCTAGGCATTTTAGTCCAGCTTAAGTAGTGTCAGAGTCAGTTTCTTCCTGGTTTCAGTTTTAAAGCTGCAGTAACTGATCTGTATCAGATATGCTTTGCTCACCAAAGCAGACGTATGCCTGTGGGTAGCGGTTATCACTATTATGGCTGTGATCCCCATGACACACCAATTAAGATGAACTCTGTTGTGAATTCTATTTTTATTAAAGGACAGTTAAACAGTGAACTTCTGTTTCATTGAAATGTTTGAATATTAAATAGTAATGCTTTAATGGAAGTATACAAATAAAGCGAAGCTTGTACGAAAAAGATGCAAATTTATTTTATGTGCAAAACTATTTTTGCAGTTTGCTCATTTTGCAATGTACTAAACATTTAACACTTAAATAGTAAATAAGAGCAAATTGTGTATAAAAACAAGCAACACTGTGAAAAAAAATTCTACCTTTTTATGAGCACTTGCTAAAAGGTGATGTAATTTTCAATTTTCAAAAAATATTCGCAAAAGTCTATAGCATGCGCAAATATAGTTGCAATACATTAGCACAATAAAAAAATTAACACTACATAAAAATAATGGAAGAGGTTCAAATAGGGAAAAAATTTGCAAAATGTTACAAATATTCGCAAATTGCTCCTTACTCATATTATTTGAGTTTTATTTACTTTTTTCCCCCACTGCACTTGCTTAGTACATGACCCCCAAAGTATCTCACTGAGCCCTGTTTTGCTTGTATAGGGCTATCAGGGAGAAAACATATTGGATTGTAAGTATAAATTACATACACATTACATTACACGCATGCATAGATGTCAGGATTAAATAGCTGGGTTCATTAACTTGATTAGCTGGATAGTTAGTTCTTCACCAATAGATACCATATTGTAAATGTAAATGCTGATTATACTGGAATAAGTACATTCACATAATATACTACATATATATACAATATATATGTATACATGATGGTATTCACTTTACACACAATCTTATATTCATGCTGGCCACTGAGGTCCTGAAGTGTAAAATTGTTATATGGCAAGAGGTTACAAAAACATTACATGCCAAGTTATCTTTCTCCCCGTACCAGCAAATACTTGTATATTATACCTTCTAGTTCTTGTTTTCCCTGGACACAAAGCCTATAAATCTGATTTGTGGCATGAAATAATAGTGTTTTGTGAGATGCCTTGAATCTTTTGTTAGAATGGAGTAGACAGAAAATTATGACATTTTATAATGGACACAGAATTAAAGAGTAATGGCTTGATAAGAGGGAGTGGATATACTGCAACAGATAAGGACAACAAAGAGCAAAAAGTAAATATAGAATGAAACAAAAATTAAAACAAAGAAGATGAAAAATGGCAGGGCTTCTTTTTTACATTTTTAAATTAAGCTGTATTCCTTATTTTTATATATACCTGGTCAAATAATGTCAAGGAAACTGGGTAACTAGAGGACCCTGGAGGCCAGCCTCCTGCCAAAAGACTATGGTCCAGGCATGAGAAGGGGTACAAAAGGTTATCTCCTCTGGTTGAAAAAACTGAACCCAGGTGGGCAGAACACACATTTCTGATGTAGAAAAAACAAAAAAGTGACAGTGATGGCACTATCAAATTAATAAACGGTAAAAAAAATGTAGCATAAATAGTTGAAAAGCAGCTCACAGTAAAAGGAGAAAAACCCACAATCTTCCTCTAAACAAAAAATAGATATAGATCACACTGGAGTGCTAAAACATATTGAACCATATATATGGTGTTATAATTAGTAGTGTTCAGCAACGAAGTGAAGGGTATAAAATAGATGTATACTTATAGATTTAGTAACAGTCTTGTTGATTCCTCGGAATGGAGACTCCTCACAGAGTAAATTTCAGGAAAAACATATGTGGAGAGAAACTAAACAATTTACCACATAGTGCTACCTGTAGCAAACAGGGTATTTTTATATAGCAATATAATGCCACCTGTAGCAAATAGGATATTTTTTGAAGCAAAAACCCAAAGGCGATTTGCAGGAAAGAAGTCATATATATCTCGAAGTAAGGCAATATTATGTTAATAAATATATTTCACGTTAGTTCAGAAAAATGTACAAAATTTAATTAGTTAAAGATAAAATATTATAAAGCTGTATTAAAAATTAGATAGATGCATTAACAAATAAAAACAAACAAAAAATACAAATCAATAAAAAAGAAAGTCGTTTTTGGAAACTTACAAGAAGAGTTGGTAAGCCCTAATTAAAGGTGCCCACTTGTAGCACTTTGTGCTAATTGCACCACATACACTCCAGTAATTCAGCATAATTATAATGTCCAAACGAAGGAATAAATCACTTGGGACTCTCGCTGTAATCCGTCTGCCTCCACACCATTGATCGGGTAATCGCGGACAGGAGCAGAGAATCATCTGGTTTGTGTAATATTTAAGCCAGAAAGTATCCCGCTTTGCGGATCAACTTGGCAAGAGGTCAGTGCCTCATGAAAATGACGAGAGCCGGTCAGGCACACACAAAGTATCAGAAGAAAAAAAAACCTACGCGTTTCGCCACTAAGGATTGGCTTCATCAAGGTGCATGTTGCAGCCACCTTTTTTTATACAATTAACAATTTCTACAATATTAACCCTTTAGGGACTTAAAAAGATTAAAACACAGTCATTATACATAGAAAACCCCCCAAATATAATAAAGACAATTTACTGGACTTTACACTTACATTTTTTATTCCTTGTATCCTTCTGTTTCTAGGAAGTTCCACATACTTTCATCAAGTTGGTAAATAGCTTCATTTACTAGGAGATACATCTCACGCAAATACCCAATTAAGGTCCCAGTATTAGGGGCAAAAAAGAATGTTAAGTGGAACAAAACAAAAAAATGGAAAACTACTAATGACAGGCATATAATGAAATAATGAAGATGATGGATCAAAAAATAATGTTAAGTGGAACAAAACAAAAAATGGAAAACTACAAATAAAAGGTATATAATGAAAGATATTTTTTATCTTTTATTTAAGTTCTTATAATTTTCTATAGATCATTTTTTGTAGTTTTTCTTCTATTATCTTGTATTATCATCAACATTTTTAAGACCATCCTCTTCAATATTTCATTATATACCTTTCATTAGTAGTTTTCCATTTTTTGTTTTGTTCCACTTAACATTCTTTTTTGCCCCTGATACTGGGACCTTAATTGGGTATTTACGTGAAATGTATCTCCTAATAAATAGAATTTACCAACTCAATGTAAGTATCTGGAAGTTCCTAGAAACAGAAGGATACAAGGAATAAAATATGTAATATATAAAAAATGGAATGTAAGTGTAAAGTCCAGTAAAATGTCTTTATTATATTTAGTTTTTTCTATGTATAATGACTCTGTTTAAATCTTTTCAAGTCCCAAAAGGGTTAATATTGTAGAAATGTTTAATTTTTTTATTAATTTTTTAGCCATCGAATCTTACTCTTGGAGTATTTAGTTGTGATGCTGAGATCACATCTCCTTTATTTATATTTCATCATTTGGCTTTACCTCTTAAGGATTATCCTTATTATTGAAATCACTCCTTGCAGAGTTCCCATTAAGGCTATCACAATAAACTACCCATATTTTACTAACTGAGTGTATGTCTTAAGTTTATTTAGCTTACCCCCCCCCCCCCCCCTCAGTTGATCCTCTCAATCCTCTGAGGGATCCTCTAGGTTGTTGTCACTCTGACTTGTAATCTACTGTCACAAACCAAAGAGACATTTTAAACTAACACATTATATGGATTTAAGAAAGAGAGAAAAGAAGGAAAAAAAACATAAGGAAAAGAAAAACACACCACGAAAAGATGGACCCTAATAAGCTGTAGCACTGGATCTGTTCCTGATGGATAGGTTCGGCCTCTGATAATCTATATCATGCCACTTTTTCAATACATTTTAACCAAGTGACCATTTTCTTTGGAGAATAGCTATAAAACGAGGAGATGCCCTTCTCTATCTTAAGTTGTGTTGTCACTTGGGCTTTCATCATTTCCCAAATTGGGATGGCGGGAGATTTCCAGTTCCTGGTTATCAATAATTTTGCCACGAGGAGGATATGTATAATGGTCCATCTATTGATGATGGTCATGTCTGTTAGATTCAAGTGGAGAAGTGCTATGTCTACTGAATTTGTTAATTTTAATCCGCACCTACTATTGATATTCATAAATATTTCCTTCCAAAAGGTGTTAAGATTTTTGCAACTCCAAAATATGTGATTTAGGTCACCCCCACTTGTTCCCCATCTCCAACAATTATTATTTTGATCACTGTATATCTTTGCAAGGTAGCTGGGGACATAATACCACCTGTATAGAAGTTTAAAGAACCCTTCTCTTAGATTTAAACAGTGGACTCCATTAGATAATTGATTTAATAGGCCATTCCATTCCTCTCTTGAGATGTTTCTTTTTAAGTCAGATTCCCATTTGGAGTTTGCTGTTAACTGTTGGATCTGCTCCAGTTTCAACATTATTTGCTTACTTTTGGACAAGAAGTGTTTGAGGTCTTCTTTTTGAATCATCGCTTTTATTTTTTTATATAGAACGGAGTTATTAAGAGGGTAGTTGGATCATAAGTAATGTTTCACTCTAATGTATGAAAAGAGCTCCTCACTTTTGATTTGAAACTTAGATTGTAGGCTAGGGAAAGAAAGAATGGTGTCTTCATCATACATATCGTCTATATTAAGTATTCCTTGTTCTTCCCATGTATTTAAGTTAATATCTTCAATGTTATGTTGTATGATTTGGATGGAAGGCCTTTTAAAATTTTATTCTGTATCTTAGATTTCTTTTTGAATTTTAGCCAGAATTGCAAAATATGATCTAGGATAAGTGAATAAGCACATTTCTTTTGGTCAGCCTGTCTTTTTTTTATTGGTGTTTCTGAATATCTGGAGCTCTCTTTCTAGTTGATGTCATTTTTCTTCCCTGGTATTGGGATTTTGTGTCATTAACGAATGTGCGAGCATACTAGCTTCATGATATTTTAACAAACAAGGAGCTCCCATACCCCCTTGACTAGGGGGGAGGGATATTACACTTTTATTTATGCAGGGTTTTTTTACCTCTCCAGATATATCTTGAGAAGGATTCTTGGACCATTTTTAGCCAGACCGTTGGGATATTTAATGGGATTAGCCTGAATAGGGATGTCCATTTAGGTAATAAGTAGGCCTTTAGGACATGTATCCTTCTCCACCATGAAACTTCCGTATTCTTCCAATTGTTTAGATTTTTATTGGTTTGTTTCATTAGTGGAAGGAAGTTGTGTTCCATAATTTTCGTTGGATCTGGGGTTATTTTTATGCCTAAGTATTCAATGTAGTCCTTGGACCATTTGAAGCCATATTTCTGGGCTAGGAGATATTTCCCTTCTTGACTTATTGGTACATATTTTACCATTGCCACTGATTTATCTAAGTTTAGTTTATAGTTGGACACCTTACTATATCTACCGATTTCTTCCATGACTGACTTAATTGATTAGGTTGGGTTTTCTAAGGTTATTAGACATACATGTTAAGTTTGATGTTTCCTTTTCCTGTATTAATGCCTCTGATATAGGATCAGGGATAGCGGACATCCCTGGCGGGTACCGTTTGTTATCCTGACATTTTCTGAAGTAAAGCCCGTACTTTTTACTTTATCAGAACGAAGAGAGTACAGTGCCATAATTGCTTCTAGGATTGGTCCTTCAAAGCCAAATACCCTCAGTGCATTCTTCATGAAAGGCAAGTTTACCCGATCAAATACCTTTTCTGCGTCCAAGGCCAACATCATCATTGGGCATTTCTTTTTTTTGGCAAGAATCTAGAATATCAATTATTCTACGGGTGTTGTTGACAGAAAGTCTACCCGGCATATATCCCTCCTGGTCTGGGTGAATTAGTGATGTTTTGATTCTTTTAATTCTGTTAGCTAATACACCTGCATACATATTTATATCTACATTTAATAATGAGATAGGTCTATAATTATTAACTAACATGGGGTCTTTCCCAGGCTTCTCAAGTGGAACTATGTTTGCCATGAGAAGCTCCTCTGGAGTTTTCTTTGTTTTCATAATCCAGTTACATGGGTCTGTAAGACCTCCTTCAATATATTGTTCCATCAGTTTATAGTACTTGTTATAGAAACCATCTAGTCCTGGCGTCTTACTGCCTTTGAGTTTTTTTTATCACTGATCTAATTTCTTCAGAGGAGATCTTCACATTTATATTCGTAAGCTGGTCTCTGGATAATTTCGGTAGGTCTAGCGATTGTAGGTATTTTATGATTAGATCTTCTGTTGGTTTTTCAGTCAGCTTGTATAAACTGGCATAATATTCCTTAAATATTGTAGAAATTGTTAATTGTATAAAAAAGGTGGCTTTACCCAGCTGCAATATGCACCTTGATGAAGCCAATCCTTAGTGGCGAAACGCGTTTTTTTTTCTTTTCTTCTGGTACTTTGTGTGAGCCTGACTGGCTCTTGTTGTTTCTACGAGGCATGGACCTCTTGCCAGGTTAATCCGCAAAGTGGGAAAATTTCTGTGACTTAAATATTACCAAACCAGATGATTCTCCACTCCTTCTATTACCCCCTCTGCTATTTCCCGATCGATGGTGTGGAGGCAGACAGATTACAGCAATAGTCCCACGTGATTTATTCCTTTGTTTTGACACTACAATTACTCCGAATTACAGGAGTGTATGTGATGCAATTAGCACAAAGCGCTTCAATTGGGCACCTTTAATTAGGACTCAACAAGTCTTCTTGTAAGCTTCCGAAAACGGCTTTCTTTTTTTTACTGATGTGTCTTTTTTTGTGTATGTTTTTATTTGTTAATGAATCTGTCTAATTTTTAATACAGCTTTACAGCATTTTAACTTTGACTAATTACATTTTGTACATTTTTCTAAACTAACATGCAATATATTTATTTACATAATATTGCCTTATTTCGAGATAAATACTACTTCTTTCCCTACAAATCTCCTTTGGGTTTTTGCTACAAAAAATATCCTGTTTGCTACTGGTGGCATTAAATTGCTAAATAAAAATACCTTGTTCGCTACAGGTAGCACTATGTGGTAAATTGTTTATTTTCTATCCACAAATGTTTTTCCTGAAATTTAGTGAGGTGTCTCCATTCCAAGAAATCAACAAGACTGTTATTAAATATTTAAGTATACATTTACTTTATACCTTTCACTTCATTGCTGAACACTTCTAAGTATATCGCCATATTTATGGTTCAATATGTTTTAGCGCTCCAGTGTGATCTATACACATTTCTGATGTGCAATATAATATTGCAAAGGGAAATGTGTAAAGACCGTTTAATGTGCTAGTTGACTTCATGCTCTGATCCTCTACTCCTATGCTTGAAAATGAGTGTCCCCTTTCCCCCTGTGCCATCAGGCACCACTTTGCAACCCCGCCTTCATTTTTGTAGCCTGACTGGAGGTAACCAGAAATCCTCTAGAACTCTCAAGTAGATTACTAAGCTGTCATGGTTCACTGAAACTATAACTATGTGCCGATCTTCCCCAAAACATCCAATCACACCACTGTTTGTAGGGGAGGTTGGCAACAATAAGGAGAGGCATCATGGAATGTACTTGTATCTTGTATCTACTGTTTGTCTAGGGTGGAGCAGAGCATTGTTTGTTGTTAATACTTTTTAGTAAGCCAGATTGCAAAGGAGTATATTATGCCAGTTCTGCTTACTCAGAGTAACACATGCAAACTACAGTTTAGTTCCTGGACTTTTGTATGTTAATTTATGTTTGATTCAATTATATGTATATAATTTGTCATTTTCACAATAAATGTTGGTCCTGTTTTATTCTACATACTTGTTATGCCTGGTATTTTCGAGCACGTCATGATTTAGCTCCTTTAAGAACAAGAAAGCAGCTTTTGATGGAGGTACCCAGTCAGGGTACAACGGAGTCCGTCACACCATACTTCTAAGAACTTATCATTTTTGTTTTCCTAGGGAGCACCATTCAGTAGTGATTACCAATTATTTTGGTGGTTTCATTTGAGACTGCTATGTTGCAGATAATGACATGCAGCATCTACGAGGCTGAACACGCCTTCAGCCTTGTAGGAAATGATCATCATCCTTCCTTTGGGATTGGCTGTATATGCCAGTCCAGTTCTATGTGTGCACCCAGGAACGTTGTGCCATCAGATGGCAGTTCCCTAGTTTTGCTTATGAAACAACTAGGACTAAAAAACGTTTTGAAAAAATGACAGTTTTCATGAGGCAAAAGTGTTCTTCTGCCTTGTTTAAAAAGGATTTTAAGCTTTTGTACCTTTTTATCAACATTTATAAATACGATATCTATTTACTAAATAATGAATTATATTATTTATAGCAAATTAACAACCAAGGCCAAAATCAAATCAGACCAAAGTAGCTGAGTTAGAACAAATTCAAGTGCCTTGGGTGACATAATTTTTCCCTGTGGAAGAGGATATTTGTTTTTTAGGGCAATGGTGGCTTAATTTAGATTATGCAAGGATTAGGAATTACAATTTTGATTGCTTTTCACTGAAGGGAGCTTGAGATGGGAGAGCAAGATGTACTAGGGTGAGGTGGAGAGAGTGGGAGATTACATTTGTTTAGTGAATAGTTTGAGGAGTTTGACTTGGAAAATTGACTTTTAAAGTCAACCTGTTCAGACTATTCTTGAATTTCAGAGTCTTGAATTTTCAGAGTCCATAATCTTATTAATGTTAAGGCTTTCAATCTCAAAACCTCTATATTATTGATAAGTACTGCTTAACCTTTGGCTAATTCCCCATATATGTATTGAAAGAGTGCATTTTCATATCTCAAAATATCTTAACAAACTCACAGGGCATCTAAATAATCTCAAAATGCTTAACAAGATAAAATAGTAAATATGGATTAATCAGTCTTAAACACATCTATACATATATTAATATAAATGACATATCACAGAGAAAACAAACACAGTTATGGTAAGCAAAAGGTAACAAAAATATCCTCTATAGCAACAATAAATTGAGTTGAGCTTTTAGAGACATATTTACACATAATAAACAGCAAATAGTCAGCAGACCTACTTGTCATCACACGTATCCCCAATATATTGGGCTCACACCATTACTAGAGAGTTTGGGATGGTTTTGCTTCTGCATACACATGTTTGGGATGTGTAGACATGTTCAACAATGCTCTTCTTGCTACAAATATCAGAATCATACATATTATGTTTAAGTAAATTGTCATGTATGTAACTTAAAAAATACATGGAAGAGGTTCATTGTTTATATTAAAAAGAAAAAAATAGGGGTATTACCAGAAAACCCTAAACCATATACTAAAATATACAAATCAGCACTACTTAGTTAAAATAAAGGGAATGTTACAAAAAAATCATAACAAAATATTGCTGTATCTACAAAACTAAATATAATAAAAATTGCAGAAATGTGTAATAGAAAATAAATCTAGAAAAAAAGTAAGGACTAAATCTTAAAATAGATTTGTTTGGTGAAGTACAAAGCCTCCTTTGCATTAATAAAACTGGTATTGAAGGGTGCATGGATTGTGAACTATTCAAAATGTATTCAGCCCTAGAATTTTCAAAGCATTAACTGTGTGGCACAGAGCCAATAGTAGGTGAGGAAATGATGCCAAACACCAATCAGCACTACCTGTCACTAAGAACCAGCTTTGTGGCATGGCAAACTGAAAGTCTCTGTGAAACCTTCAAAATAAATTGTTATCGCTTCTGTCTAATTAAAAGTTCCTCTTGAGCTTTTAGCGCCTCTTTAAGACCACACTCTGTAGAGTAACATCAGCTAATTATCTTTAGACATGGCTGTGAATCTTTTCTGTCTTAATCTGTTGTGCTCAGATGATGTATTGCTATTAAACAATGTTGACTACAGATTCTGGATTGGTAAACAATATGTGCATACTAAAAACTTCTTCCTTTGCTTATCATATGCTAGGAAAACAAAACCCAGTGGTTTCTGTATCCATTTTGCAAACCATTATTTTTGGTATATAGCAATAAGGCCACATTCATATATTCATATGTGTATGTCAGTCATATCCAAATTAACATAGGAAAAAGGGTTATGAGTGTAGCAACAAAAAGGCACAAGCCTTGGAACTCCCAAATTAAATTCAGAGGAACAAATACCTTCTTGACTCCATGCTGGCAGTACAGGATATATTAACCCTTTAAGGACCAGGGTTTTTCCTGGGCCAAGGACCAGAGCGTTTTTCAATTTTAAATACGCGGTTTTTGAAACATAATTTTCCTCTCTCTCATTTAACGTACCCATACAATTTATATGTTGTTTTTTAAAGGACAGTTAGAGCTTTCTTTTGATACCCTATACATAAAAATGATTTACATTTTAGTATTAAAAAATACATATAAAAGAGGAAATCTTTGAGGAAAAAAAGTTTTTCCCCATTATTTTCCCAATAATAAGCTACATAACTAGTGCAACACTAACCCACTTATTCCCCCTAATTAACTAACTAATAAAAAATAAAAATATTGGTTCCCAAACCCCCCATAACAAAAAAGACAGAAAAAAACTCTGAAGAGTGCGATGTCAGATCAGTAAAAATCATGCAACAGGCATGCAGGTGTTAAATTTTATTAAATAAATATATTAAAATTACCTTTATTTATTAAAAAAAACTTTATAAATTGTAAAAATAAAAAAATCTGTTAAAAAAAAAAAACGAAATGAGGGCCATAAAGTGGAAGGAAACTGATCACAGTTAAAAACTGTGATCAGCAATGAAAGGGTTAATTTTTTTTTTTTTTTTTTAACCTGTGTATGTAATTAATTTCTTTTTACTTACAGGTCACTCTCTGTGCTTCACTATAAGAATGTGAAGCACAGAGAGTGAATTAGAGGCAAAGTCAGCATGTTAACGCGATGATCACGTTATCACCGCGATCACATGCCCGGAAATGCACCGATCGGGTCCAGGAGCTTTGCCTCGGGTGCGAGGCTTAGTCCTGGACCCGTTGCAGACTTGCTGGCGGTGACCACGGAGCGCACCGCCGGCTAGACTGCATGACGAGTTAACTCGTCATAAGGTCGCTAATGCGGCGGCTCTTATGACGAGTTAACTCGTCATAAGGTCGGGAAGGGGTTAAACAAAAACACACATAAAACCAGTACTCTAAATTTGCAATCACATGCAAGATGTATTAAACATAAAATATTCAGTAGTGATAGAGGAAACACTAACACGAGTGAAAAAAGTGAATGATAATATAAAACAATACTACTCCTCTAGTACTGCAGCTCTCAGACAAGTGCTCCTCGGGCACTTCAAAACACAAAAGCACCAAAGCAGAGGTACATGTACATGGGAAAAGAAAATGAATATAGTGTAATACAGTACAAATCAGGAGTGTTATCTGGTTATGTTTGGTTATCACACTCACAAACAAATTAGGGTATCAGGCGCATAAACGTATAAAATCTTATGAATTTATTTCACAATCTATAAAAATATGAAGAATCCATTGCGCAGAAATACATAAAAATGTCAATATTAAAAAATGAAATGCACGTACAACAGACAATAGCACATAAAGTCAAACTTGTGTGTAAAATGTTTTATTTCAACTCCTTCCTGCTGCCACCAGTTTAGGGTCTTCAGGTACACTGAAAAAGCTTGTTCTCAACGGGTTTCGCCGGCTCCACTGTCAGCTTCCTCAGGAGAAATCTTAATATCTGTATATATAAAATATTCAACCTGACCTAGGTTTAACCCAGACTTACAGAATGGATAAATGTGTAGTAGGCAGTTTGCATACAATAAGCAACAAACACACACTTCCACCTCTTCTGGTCAAATGTAGTAAGAATCCGAATGCCCAGACCGCATTCATAAAGCTTGACTCAGGAGATCACGAGTATAGAAAATACAAAATATATTTCAGCTTTTAAAGGATAACTTTATCAAAAACGAAAGTTCTGTTTAATTGAAAGGTGGCATTAAGTGTAGACATTTTAAACAGAAATGCTTTGTTGAAATAACATACAATAAGTGCTTTACTGAGCTCTATTTGCCCTGTATAGCTCTATCAAGGGGCAGACATGTTGTTTAGAATCTTGAGGCAGTTCTTCATACACCTTTGTTAAGATGAGAGAAAATTGGACTGATCTGACCCAAGATTCTAAGCAACATGTCCACCCCCTGTTAGAGCTATTTGCACCAAAGAGAGATCAATAAAGTACATCATGTGTATTCTTTCAGTAACAAATTTCTATGCAAACTATCTACACTTGATATCTTTCAATGAAACATAACCTAATTTTGTTGCCACAGCTGTCCTTTAAAAGCTAGGCAGAGTGTTTCAATATTGCCAAGGCATATCAGCCATAATCACTATGAGGTTATTGTGCCCTTCTAATGTGTTTGCCTTATGGTGACTATAGCTAGTGTGCTGTTGCTATATTGAAATGCTCTGTCTGCTTTTAAATGCTGAAATACATTTTGTATGTTTTATACTCTCATCAGTCAAGCTCTCTGTAGGCGGTATGATCATTGAGATTATCGTTATAACTTACCAGTAGTAGAGGTGGAAATTAGGTTCTTTTTAAAATCAGATCAGATTTGCCTACTACACATTTATGCATGCTGAATAAAAATCCTGTGGTTACATTGCAGAAATAAAAACATAATTTAAGTTGTCTTTGTTTCAATACATTGCACTAAAAGCATAAAAGTATCTGTCTTTCACATTTCTTCGAATGAGAATAATCTCAATCAGAATTTCACTGATCCTATCTTTTTTAAAATATTACTATGTGAGTCAAGGGCAGATACATGAATTACATTATATTTACTTTAAATTAAGCAATGCACCAGTCTACCAGCCTACAGAGTGTGCAACATTTGTGGACGTTGATGGTCACTCCCAGACACATTGACATCACCAGAAAAAACAAAAACAATTCTGGTGTTCCTCTTTTCAAATAAAAGTAATTCTGAGTTCATAACTTTTCTGAATATATATATATATATATATATATAATTTTAATTTACTTCTACTTACAAAATGTTTTTAGTACCAAAAATACTTTGACAAAAGGAAAATATACACTGCAAATATTTATATATTTATGTGTATGATTAATATACATATAGATCGTGTAACATCACATATATGCTTTTAATTGATAAACTTTCAATAGTTTTGTTATGTGGAGCAAATGTTTTGATATTCTTTGCCATATTTGTATTTTGAAGCTGCAAATGCTTTTAAGTCAAGATATTCACCTCTGTTCAATATGCAATAGCTGAGTGGGGAAACACTGTTTACTTTACAGCCTTGAGCACCTGTCTCTGTGTTACCTCATGTAGTGTATAACCACACTGTATGAACTATGTACACATATACAAATAAACTCTGGTTTGTCTACTTTAACAAACATTTATTCAGAAACAAAACTACAGCAACATACAAATAATGACACACAATCTAAAAACTAGAACCACAACAATAACAACTAAGCCTTATAAGTAAAAATCATCAGATCTCACCCACACTTCACCATGATAAAACCTAACCCATATCTGCTCACATGCACAGCCAGGAAAGAAGAGAGAAAGGAGAGATAGGGGGCAATGGTCTCTTCCTAACTTGCAAAAGTATTGAATTACCTAATTACCATGTCAAAGGATAAAAAGGGAACCCCATTTAAGAAATATTTACATGAGCTTTGTCACATGACCCCTGGTCACCATTAGTTTGATGACAAAATGTCACTACACCTCACATGTCACAAGACTTTTCCAGTAGAAACACTTTACAAAGAGAACGAAAATATATTTACAATTAATACTGTAGTCATTTTTAAAAGTATCAGCAGATCTGAGGGATACAAGTAGGTACTACAATGTATTGGGCATTTGATACTGAAATGCCAAATTTCCACATATTACATAGATTTTTACAAACTATGTATTTGCCAGAAGGAGTAAAATTACTTGAATCTAATAGCTGATAAACAAGGAAGCAACAATTTCAATCTTAAGGTCAAAGTAGTTGAGTTGGAAAAAATCTTCCCATTCAGCTGCACTGGAGATTGTTTCCAACCTTGCCTCTTTGGCCTTAATTTTTAAATTCCCATCCCAATTCCCTGAAATTCTCTTTATATTGTATAGATCATTAATTATTAAATTCAAATTAGTTTATATTTCTATAATAACAATAATAAGGTTGAAGTTGCCCTTTAAGCAGTGTAGAAAAGTGTTGATTAAATGTTTAGAACATAATTCAAGGATTCCGAATAATTTTATGTTTTGAATGAATCATTATAACCAGAAAATAAACACCTAAAGTAAACAAAATAGAATTCCCTCAACAATCACCCACTATAATACAATGGCTGTACTATGAAACTAATGTCACATTTGATTAACAATTATATTGCAAGTTACATTTTTCCTTATATATAATTGCCATTTTAGAGTATTACATTTTATATTTTTTGCTTTAGAAAGGCAAAAACTATTTTCTTCTATCTAACTAATTTTGACATCTAGGAACAAGTAATGTAATAATTGTTCTGTGCCTTAGACTGTCATGACAAGCATAAAAATAGGTTAAATGTGATAACATATCCAAGCTAGTTTATATCAAATACATATTTGATGTGAAATAAGTATTAGATAAAGCCCATGGCGCCTGAACCAATATAGCAAAAATATTATTTTTTTGTTAAGGAATGTTTGTATTGATTTTTCTTTGTACTTATAAATGGCAGAAAGTAACAAGATTTTATAGCTATAAATAATTTAGTTGCTCCTGGAGCTGCTAGATTGCAAAATATAAATGTCTATTCAGATAGGAATATTCTGCAGAAGAAGGTAGCAGAACTCTTGTGTTCTGATCTGATTAGATTCCCAAGTTACATAAAGGATGGAAAAAAAATGAATGAAAAACTTTTGTGGATTTAAAAGTCAAAGAGAAGTATGGGCTTCTGTCAACCTCAGACATAAGAACCTGATCACATTAGATGCACTAGAAATATTTACAGCACAAATATTTCTGTAAAGTGGAGTAATGAGATTTTGGGATGGTAAAGATGAAGGATAAAGTTTAATTGCTTTAGTGACTAGAGATTTCAGTAATGTCTTATTGTAACTCTACTTCCTTTGTGGGGCTTTTTTTCTTCACATGTTTTAAGCATTCCTGACCTTTTACCATGGTTTTATAATAAAACACTGAAAGCACAAGATTAATTTACATACAAAGTTTCATTAAAAATATAGTATGTACATTTATTTTCCCTCCCCCACCTTTCCTCCTGCCTCTTCACTTATGTTTCTCATCTTCACCATGCCCTGTAGATTGTAAGCTTGTGAGCAGGGACCTCTAACTCATGTTTTAACCCCTTAGTGACAAGACATTTTCACCTTGACTTTCCCTTGGTGACAATGGCTGTTTTGACATTTCTGGGTTGTTTGTGTTTAGCTGCAATTTTTTTCTTCTTTCTCAGATACTGTACTCATGCAAATTATATGTTGTTTTTATCGTCATAAGAAGGGCTTTCATTAGATATCATTAAGTTCATCATATCTTATAATTTACTACAAAAAATCTTTAAAAAACCCACTTTTTCTAACTTTGACCTAATTTATTTTGACAAATACAATCATTAAAAAAGACCCCATCTAAATAGTTTCTAAATGTTGTCCCGAGTTCAGAAATATGCATGTTTCCATATTTTTCGGTATTTTTTTGCGAGTTATGGGGCAAAAAGCAATAGTGTTTTTAGTTTTTTTCCTATATTGACCTTTTGACCCCAACTCGAACCCAAAATGTAACATTAACACTAAATTTAACCCCAACTCTAACCCTTATGCTATCCCTTGATAAGTTTTTATTTTAATTTAATTTTAACCCTATCCCTATTTTTTCCATTGCTATGCTACTTAACTACCACTAGGGGCAGTCAAGTAGCATATTCAGAGCGATGGAAGTGAAGTTACTTTCACTTCTGAAGCTCAGACCGCCAGGGGCACAGCCATATTGACAGATATGGCTCCCATGATCGCTCCGTGGGGCGATCGTGGGGGCCCCAGAAAAGAAATTTCGGTTCTGGCTATTAATAGACCAGCACCGTTAAAGCGGTTTTCGCGATCGTTGATCGCTAAAACCGCTTGATTCACCACAGGATGTGCCAGGCACGTCCATTGTCGGGAATGGAGTTCCCGGCAGGACGTGCCTGACACGTCCTTTGTCACGAAGGTGTTAATCAAATATGTCTGTTTAATTTTGTTTGTAACTCTCTTTTTATGTGCTGTAATAGTGCTGTGTAATTTGTTGCCACTATATAAATAAATGGTAATGTAATGTAATATGTGCGTACTAGTTTGATTTCTGGTAACACGATTGTTTGCAACAATTCAAACAAAGAAACAAATGTGTTATATACACTCACATCTTACAGCTTACTAAATGAATATAGAAAGAAGCAATGCTCATATGTTATTAATGTATTCAAAAAGTAAAAATTCAGAATTTGAGATTAAGTAATAATGTGGGATTAAGGGAACTATGTCACCTTAACACTTATTGTATTGTCTCTCTTGAATGGAGAGAATCAAAATCATCATGATATGATCATTGTGTTAGCAGATACATTGTGTTAGCAGAATTGCAAACAAGCATGTTAAAATAAAGTTTTTTTTAATGGTGTCTCATGTTTATAACATCATCTTGTGGGTTGATATGGATATTACATATTTATTATTGAAAGAACCTAATTTCCATATCATACCACAGATGGTATCATAAACAGGAGGTACCACAGACAACACATTTTTCTCTTAATGCACTTGCTTGCAATACTGCTGACACCATACATAGATCATGTTTGAATATATTTCATTCTCTGCATAGATGTATAAACACCGTCTAGGTGACCAAGTTTCTATTAGGAGTATAATACGTTTTTTTTTAAATATTTGCTTTGTATGAAAACATTTTTGGTTTCATACGCTAGTTATTGCTATGTATAGTGTTATTTATAAAGTGTTAAATATACATTTCCCTATCATTGTGTAGAGATAATCTATGAATATTAATCCAAGAATGCTATATATTTATCCCACCTTATTGTGTAATGTTTTACACATTCAAATATTTTAATGATATGACATTCTTATTGCTAAATTTTACAATCCACTCATCTAGAAAGCATATTATTTAAGAACAATACCATAGTGCTCTACCTTTGTTTCTGGTTAATTATCTCCATAAGCTTTAACACTTTAAAAATAAAAATATACATTTTGAAATTTGCTTCCTACTCACAAACTAACACAATGTTGTATTAGTCCATCAAGTACTTAGATCAAAAAGAGACTACAATAAACTAATTAAAAAGGAATATTGCTAATCACTTTTTATCTAGACTTTTGCACACGTTGCATATCTCATATCTGAGCGTCACTAAACAGGTAATGGGAAATATAGAAAGAAACGTGTAATGGAGTGCTTACATAAATGGTAAAGAAATCAGGAAAATGTTGAAATAAATACAAAAATAAAATCTCTGGTGAATAAAAACTGCGAAAATATATAACCAAAAATGACAAAAAAATATAGTGATGGAATATTAATGTAATATACTTAAACCAATAGATGTATGCCAAGGATCCATCAATAGATTACAGTGGCCCAAATGAACATGGAAAGAAAACAGAACAATTAAACCATAATGTATTCTGTATATAAGCAAGATGTAAATATGTTGTATAAAATGAAATTGTATCCAAAATAGCTGAAAAAAGTATATAAATTTAAAAAATATAATCTAAATTAAAACCGGTTCATGAGACACCCCCAATTCTGTCCCAGGCCTGATTCTCAGCTGAGCCTAAAACTTTATCTCAACCAATGAGTCTACTGATAAGGGTTGTACGTGTGTATGCCTGTTGGGAATCTACATTATTATACTGAGGGTTGTATTGGTGTACGGCTGGGAGGAAGTCACACAGTGACACAAACACAGTCACACACAGTATGGGTTTCTTACCTGGTGTTGGCTGCAGGAAGCTCTGAGCTTTGTGTGAAGGAGACACTTCTTAACTATTAGCAAATCTGGAGAGGTGAGAAGACTTTCCTGATTGACTGATACCTCCTTCATTCAGCCCTCTCATTCCTGGATTGTGGCTGCCCCATACCTAAAGTTCCAGGCAATCAAGGACAGGTGCTCAGCATACTAGTAGAGAAGTATGGTAGAGGTAATCCTCCCACAATTTCAGGACTGCATTTTGACATTCTACCATATACAATTGCCCTAACCCAAGCCCAGTTGTCCCAAACTATCACTATTCACGTAACAGTGGCCATGTGTAACAAAGCTGATGCATAAGCAAATGTTGTGGAGTCAGTTGTGTGTGCCATCACCACATATAGTGAGACTCTACTTCATGTTAACTATTATTATTATAGTTTGTCAACATAGTGTGAAGTTATTTCTTTTAGGCAAATATGAATGTTTGTTATAGTAATAGAAGGCTTTGGAAAATGTAAAAACAACTTATTTTTATTAAACTTCTAGTTGCTTAATTTAAAGGAGTAAACGTGCTTTCTAATTTTCAGTTTCCACACCTTTCAGCTGTTTAAAAAAGACTATTTTTAAAACCTAGTTATTTATATGTAACCAATAAAAGACAACTGGCTGAATCCCTTGTTCTTAAGAGTTTACAATAATTAAAAATATATAGATGAGCTAAAAATCTGAGCTGGCAATGCAGTTGATCATTCTTGTTTTAACAATGAGAGCAAAAAGGAGATTTTTTTTTAAAGAATTCTTTCATTTCTTAGTGAACTAAGATGTGTTTCCATAGAAACACTTGAAGGCTTTTGTCATTGAGATAGTCCCACTCAATAACTTCATATTAACAATCAGAGAGCTTACTAATGTTCAGCCATTATTATTCCTCCCTTCCCAAAGAAAAAGTAATTTCAGTAGAATACTATGATAAAGTTAATAAAGGCTAACCTAAAAAAGCAATCACTGATGCATGGATGGCTTATTGCAATACAGAGAATGAAGAAAATGTAAACTTATCTTTTGTGCTGGTCTACCAAAAAATTAATTTAACTTTTTCTGTTGTGAAGCACAATTTCAAAGCTGTAAGTAAGTGCATTTTGCAATTTATGGATTAAGCATAAACAATGTGGATTATGAACAGCATATTGCATGTAAAATATTGTAATTATATTGTGGAATGACCGGATTATAAAGGGCACTGGTAATAAAAAAAATGGTGGTGTCACTTGAAAGAGAATAACATTTCATCTAAATATTTTGCTAGCCAAATTGCTTTTTTAAATGTTTAGGTTAAATTGTACTCTTTGGACAAAATTGAAAAAAAAAAATCAGTATAGTCAGTACTATACTGACTTAAAACTCCAAACATGACTGTGCATTGTGGTTAGTACACATCTGATAAATCTGGTTACTTTGAAGGTAAATGTCATACAAATATGCAATGTAATCTATACATTTGGTACTAATACATTTTGTTTAATGCAAAGCTTAAATTGTAAAAGTTAACAGAAATGAACCACAAATTACAGGCACAATTTGAATGATATCGTATAACAATAAACTTCCATGGAAACAGATGTTTTGATTATATGTGTAGACCTGTCCAGAATTTAAAATGTTAATCTAATTCATGGGCTGCCAGCTTGTTATGCTTAGAGTTTCTATCCAGTATTGTACTGGCAGGCCAGTAAAGAATTAGTGTGCTGCCAATGTTAAGTTTATGAAAGCAACAGCAGGTATATTTAGACGAAAAGGTGTCGATGTTAAATTATAGCGCTATAATAAATGGGGATGGGAGCTAGGCAAATGATGCCATTCCCAAATTAAATACATTTAGTGGGGTTTAGAGCCACCCAAATGGCTCTTAGTCCCAATTAAAAAGATCAGGGGCAAGGGCTATTAGCCCTGGCCCTCCATATAGTAAAACATCCCCCAGACCCCAATAATAATATAATTAATGAACTGCGTGTCTCCTGGAGATACCGGTGTAAATAAAATCAGAACTGGGGAGCTAGGTACCTAGGCTGTTAAATAAAAATGTAGATATTCTCTGGTTTTCAAGTATGCCACTTTACCTACCTCAGAAGGATGAAAGAATGAGATAACCCTGAAGGAAAATTAACCTTTAATCTTGGTTATCAATCCCCATAGTTTTTTGGGGCATTTTTAAATATAAAGTGCAATCTATTTGTAAGTTTGCTTTTAATAAATGTAAATTTTAATACTTTTGCTTCTACAGTGTTACACTATTGGTCTGTTTATTTTTATCTTTTATATATGGAGCTCTACAGTCCGAGATATCATTGAATAGCTTGTTTTCCCTGCCTCCAGGTATATATATATAACTATATATATATATATATATATATATATATATATATATATATATATATATATTAAGGGACATTGGGGACCCCTTGGGCAGAGTATAGAGGGAAGTATTTTTTTTATCCAGTATATGGTTCTGTGCACATCTTTCTCATACCTTTAGGGTTGAACAGATTCTACAGAGATGGTGCATTAGCCCACTGACACAATTTGCTTTATTTCTAACTGTCTCCAGGCTTAGTGTATTGCCTGTAAGAAGAGGGTCCTATATTTTGAGATCAAAAACCCACATGAACACGGTGTTATATGCAGACATGTTGCAAGGCTCATGACACCTCATCTGCTTTTTTTTTACTCCAAAAAAATAACTGCAATTAAAACAAACAATTAAAGGGTCAATTACAGAAAAAAAAACCATGGATGATTAATTAATTTTTGTGACATTAAATGTGTTTGACAGAAGCAGCTCATAAATGAATATGGTGTATTTGATATTACAGTACCACTTTTAGATATTATATGTGAATACAAGTCACATATACAGATAGCCATGTTTCAGCACATTTAAAACAGATTTTCTCTTAATGTATGCATTTGCATACTATGCTGCTAACACAATGTATAGATCCTTTTTGATATGTTTTAAATTCTCTATATTTAGGTGACAGTGTCCCTATAATGTAATGTTTAACTTAATTATTCATATGTATTCAAAAAAACATTAGATATTAGATTGCTGCTGTACACTTGTACTTGTTCATCTGTTGCCACTTCTCCTTGGAGACCAATTATATTTAGGTGTTAACCAACTAAGTGATATCTTATGCAATAAATATAATCTTATTTTTTCCATTTACATAGGTTCGTGACAAAATATATAATCCACTAGTGCAGATCTAAGATGTAACATTTTCAGAATTAATGCTACTATCTATTATACTTTTTTTTTCCAATTTAAGTGTTAAAAAAGTTAAACATATTAAAAACCTGTTGATTAAATAATGTTTCAATCAGTAAACATCATAGCTTTAACATTTATCTTTCAGTGGTTTGGTGATGTCATGATGGAATAGCCTTAACTCATACACAGATGTAGTTACAACCATTTGTGTATTTTTTCTAAATGGAAGATATTTATGGTTTTCTTCTTCTTTTTTTTTTTTTTTCATTACATGCAAACATTAATAAAAAAGAGTGACATACATATTTGCCCAAAAGGATCATTTATTTGTTGACAGTTGATGATTGAGGCCTAAGGTGCTCCTGAAAACTACTTTACGGCTGGGTTGATTCAATGTGTCATGTAGAATCCATCATCAAGGAGCAACTGAATCAAGACATATTAAATCGAAACTACCATTTGGATATCTGTCATACTTAACTGAGCAAATAACAGTCAGTACCATACACTTATTACCACATGGTCTTACATATACACTCAAGATAGTGTTTCCTTGTTTGTATTAATTAAGAAAAGAGGTCAAATTAAAACAAAATGTCATATATTTCTGACTAAAGTCTACACAATATTTTGACTGTTAAATCGATCGTCATAATGTAGTAAACTCCTCAGAGTAAAAATGCTCATGTTTATAAAGTAAACATTCATCTTGGAAGAATCAAAACTGTTTATGGATTTCCACCTTCCACATGTATGCATGTTTTATGACAGTTTTTGTTTGTTTTAAATTTATATTTACGGTCAGTTTGCAAGTATCATTGTACACGAAACATAATAAGGGATGACATTTTTCCCTGTTCCATAAAATATGCTTATGAAACAAGAGTCTTAACAAAATAAAAAACAAAAAAGGTATAATAGGTAGGTTATCATAATATAAATGGGTAAAGTAACCTATTAAGCCACTCATATGGTTGGCGGGGGCTTGTTGGAGATGAGCCTATATTATGGCTTCCATCTATCGGCATATAAAGTTCACTTATTGTCTGCTCAAAATGGGCAAACATAATGGGCAACATTAACTGATGAACTACTTCTTTGGTAGGAATTACTGTGTACCGAGCAAACTTTACCAAAAAGACTAGTGTAAACACACTTATTTTAATAGGTATTATATAAGTAGGTGAGATGCAGTGTGTGATCATAAACAAATGTAAACAATAAACAACTTTAGTACAGGGATCCCAATACTACTCTGTCTCAGAGTCTTCTGGATTCGAATCTTCTGGCTTGAAGAAATTGGCAGTTTTATGACAGTTTGGAAATATCCAAAGCCTTTTAAAATGTTTGGTATATGTCTCTGGCCTCCTCAATGAAGAGTTGCTTGTCCTTCCTTGCCACCAAGAGGGAGTAGCGTGTTCCCTATCTGTATTTGATATCAAAGAATCTTGGGTGGGATCAGTGGTGTATCTTGGTTTTGTGCTGCCCTAGGCAGACAAATTTTGGGCACCCCCCCCTACCCACGATGCACACCCACGACATGACCCATAACCCACGTTACACACAAAGGACATGCCCCATCGCCCCATTTGCATGCCTCTATCACCCCATTACATACACATTGCCAATATTATTTGCCCATAATATTACCCAGCTAATTTGCCCAATAATATACCAGTATCATTTGCCATTAATATGCCCCAGCCAATTTGCCCAATAATATGCAAGTATTTGCCATTTAATCAGCCCCTGCCAATTTGCCCAATATTATGCCAGTATAATTTGCCATTAATATTCCCAACCAATTTGCCCAAAAATATGCCACTGTTATTCTGCCATTTACCGGTAATATGCCCCAGCCAATTTGACCAATATTAAGCCAGTATTATTTGCCATTTAATATGCCCCTGCCAATTTGCCCAATAATATGTTAGTGTTATTTGTCATTAATAAGCCCCAGCCAATTTGCCCAATAATATGCCAGTGTTATTTACCTTTAAATATGCCCCTGCTAATTTGCCCAATAATATGCCAGTGTTAATTGCCATGTTATATCACGCAGCCAATTTGCCCAATAATATGCCAGTGTTATTTGCCATTTAATATGCCCCTTACAATTTGCCCAACAATATGCCAGTGTTATTTGCCATTTAATATGCCCCTGCTAATTTGCCCAATAATATGCCAGTGTGATTTGCCATTTTATATCCCGCAGCCAATTTGCCCAATAATATGCCAGTGTTATTTGTCATTTAATATGCCCCTGCCAATTTGCACAATAATATGCCAGTGTTATTTGCCATTTAATGTGCTCCTGCCAATTTGCCCAATAATATGCCAGTGTTATTTGCCATTTAATGTGCCCCTGCCAATTTGCCCAATAATATGCCAGTGTTATTTGCCATTGAATGTGCCCCTGCCAATTTGCCCAATAATATGCCAGTGTTATTTGCCATTTAATGTGCCCCTGCCAATTTGCCCAATAATATGCCAGTGTTATTTGCCATTTAATGTGCCCCTGCTAATTTGCCCAATAATATGCCAGTGTTATTTGGCATTTAAATGTGCCCAGCCAATTTGCCCAATAATATGCCAGTGTGATTTGCCATTTAATGTGCCCAGCTAATTTGCCCAATAATATGCCAGTGTGATTTGCCATTTAATGTGCCCAGCTAATTTGCCCAATATGCCAGTGTGATTTGCCATTTAATGTGCCCCTGCTAATGGCCAAATCCCCCCATTTCCCCATCACTTACCTTTCCCTGGTGGCTAGTGGCAGGCAGCATGGAGTCCTCCATGCTGCCTCTTTGGCTCCTCGGCGGTTGTGCCGACAGGAAGTGCCGACAGTCACGTGACTGTCGGCACTTCCGTGTCAGGCTGCACGGGGAGCCGAACAGGCAGCAAGGAGGTTACTCTGTGCTGCCTGTTCTGCTCCCCGTGCAGCCTGGCAGGCAGAGCGATGGTGAGGGGGGATCTTCCGATCCCCTCTCACCTCCGTCTCTGCCTGCAAGCGCAGTCTTTTTTTTTTTTTTAAAGGGCCGGATTTTTTATTTTATTTTATTTTATTTTTTTTTATTTTATTTTTTTATTTTCTGTGCTGGGGGGCGCTGCCGCCCCCCAAAATTTGCCGCCCTAGGCATCCGCCTAGGATGCCTCGCGGTAAATACAGCACTGGGTGGGATGTCAATGGAGTCATGGCTTTCCTCCACAGGATTATTGCGGTAAATTGTCATATATCTGTATTTTTGCTTCCTCAAAAATTATCTGCTAACTGAAATGCCCCTGAAATGGCCTCACACCTCACACTTAGATATGTCTTTGATTTACACTTTTTTCCCAATCTTCCTCTGCCTAGTGGAAGTGTTGTTTTTCCCATTTTAATGTTTTCTTTCTATTAGCCAGTCTAAGATAAGGCTTTAACTTTGCAACAGTGCCTAGAATGGCAGTATCTCAGAGTTGTCACTTCCCTGTTATCAATTAGACCAGTGTTTTTGTGGGCATCTGTTTCCATCTATAATAGTCATTTACAACATTAACAATGCATGTACTGTGTTTCTTATCCATTTGATATAATTTTAATAGCAAAAAATAATACCCTCCAGACATGATGTCATATGTATCACAGTACCATTTCATGCCCACAGTGTGGATGGCAACATTGATTGACACCATTTTCCTCTGTGGAAATGATAAATTTACATATATCAGTACATTAGGAATTCATAGAAACCACCAGGGCCTCCATCATGGCGTGATGGGTGATACACCCACAATGGGCCCACCAAGCCCCTGCACTTTAAAAAAATGTATGATTTTTTTTTTAAAATGTGGGCAAATAGAGCAGCTGTCTATGGCCAATTTATTCCTGGGGCCCCAAAGCAGCTGCCCCATGGGCCCGCTGTCTGCAACATGGGCCCACTGCCCATGTGACTGTCTCGCATGGATACAGTCATGATTTGGCTGCATCCACCAGTCCACATCCAGCGGATGCTGACCTGGCTTTCTATCACTTCTGCCACATATGATGGCAAGTCATATCTGGCAGTTGTATTTCCCAAGAGAGCCAGGGATGAGCATCATCCTGGTAAGTACCGGGGAAGAGGGGAGGAGAGGGGTCATTTTTTTATTGGGCTAATTGGCTGTGTCATATTAATGGTCAAATTATCAGTGTCATATTAATGGTCAAATTATCAGTGGCACATTAATGGTCAATTTATCAGTGGCATATTAATGGACAAATTATCAGTGGCATATTAATGAACAAATTATCAGTGGCATATTAATGAACAAATTATCAGTGGCATATTAATGGTCAAATTGTCATTGGCATAATAATAGACAAATTATCAGTGGCATATTAATGAGCACATTATCAGTGGCATATTAATAGACAAATTATCAGTGGTATATTAATGGTCAAATTATCAGTGGCATATTAATGGTTAAACTAACACTGGCATATTAATGAACACATTATCAGTGGCATATTAATGGACACATTATCAGTGGCATATTAATGTCAGTGACATATTAATGGACACATTATCAGTGGCATATTAATGGTCAAATAGTCAGTGGCATATTAATGGTCAAATTGTCAGTGGAATATGAATGGTCAAATTGTCAGTAGCATATTAATGGATACACTAATACTGCCTGTGGCATATTAAGTCTTAGATGTGCAATGTGGGTAATGGGGCATGTCCTGTGGTGTATTTAAATCATTGGCATGATATACAAAGATCTGGATAAAATGACTTTGGCAGAGGAGGGGGCAAAAGGGAGATGGGGGGCAGATTTTTTCTTTTAGTAAGAAGCCCTGAAATTTCTGATGACGGCCCTGCCAGGCCATCACACCTAATGCACTGATGTATGTAAATGTACCCTTTCCTTTACACAGTGGACAATGGTGTCAATCAATGTTTCCATCCACACTGTGGATGTGCAATGGTACTGTGATACACATGAAATCATGTCAGGAGTGTACATATAGTCTAACAGCTGTTAGATTAACCATAACCAATAATTTGATGTCTACCTATAGCTGGCATGAGATCACTGGGATTGTTATTCCACATAAGCTGTTATGTCATGTCAATGTGTTAAATAATTTATGTTATTGTTTGTATAATATGTTGTATTGGGATACATGTGTGTTTTATTACATGACAAGTGGCAGGTTCATTGACATGGTCATTTAACCATTTATGCCAAAATGGCATTATTAAAAAAAAAAAGGTTATATTACAAACAGTTCTCAGATATTCTAGCCGCCCATCTAGTTAAGGTTTTCATGTTTGTAGTGTGAAGGGAAATTTTCCCCCTACTATGCTTTCTGCCCAAATACCTACGCTATTGAAACCAGTGAAACTCCCACAGCATGCCCAAATTTTAGACCAATCTATCTACTCAATATGGATATGAAAATTTATGCTAAAATACTAGCGAATAGAATTAAAGAGATACTCCCTACGTTGCTACACTATGACCAAGTAGGGTTCATGAGTGGATGCCAAGCATCAGATAACACAAGGAAGGTAGTAAATATTATCTCATGGGCACGTGCCAAGCATATACCTAGCCTTCTCCTTGCCATAGATGCGGAAAAGGCTTTTGATCGCCTTCACTGGGGGTATTTGGAAAGTGCTCCAGGGATTTAAATTCCCAACAGAGTATATTAAAGCGGTTCCATCCCTTTAGTCATCTCCATCAGCGGTTGTGTCATATGCAGGGTTTCTATCCAAACCATTTAAAATCTCAAACGGGTCCAGACAGTGATGTCCACTCTCCCCATTACTTTATGTTCTTGCGTTGGAGCCGCCGCCATTAGAGCCCACCCTGGTATCCGGGGTATTACTTTCGCTCCGCATCAAGAATAAAAGCTAGCTCTTTTCGCTGATGACATATTGATTGCATTATCCCAACCTGAACAAAATCACTTAAGCATCTACAGACTATACTGAAAGAATTCAGCTCCATATCATACCATGAAGTGAATGAATCAAAAACGCAAGCCTTGGCTCTAGGGATACCTCTAAGCTTAGTGAATCAGAATATTAATTTGACTGGAGAACAAACTATGTATCGTATCTTGGTACAAAATTAACAAAGCACCCACAGGATCTTATGGAATGTAATATAAAACTATTATGGAAATCAATTAAGCAAGACATGAGATCTTGGTCACAACTGTTCCTTACATGGCTAGGCTGCAAAGCGGTGGTTAAGATGACGATATTGCCAAATTTTTTATATCTATTTAGAACTTTGCCGATTCACATCCCATTGGTTTTTCTAACAGAAGTCCAGTCGGCCCTGTTACAGTTCATACATGGTCACAAACCGACCAGGATTGCCAATAATTGGTCAATGCTTCCTTTTTCCCACGGAGGTTTAGGCATACCCTCGCTTCCAAAATATTACTGTGCGACTAGAATGGCACAACTTTACTACACCACACCAATCCAGGCAGAGTAGCATGGGTTGATTTCGAAGACTAGCTCATATCTCCATATAGAGTGTGTGAAATACTGTTGAAGAAAAATTCAAATACTCAGTTTTTACTACCAAGTATGATCCTGTCATACTCTATTTGGTCACATTATGCGTCAATTATTGGAGAACTGAATAAATTCACCCTTGCAACACCTCTTAAAACCTTGGAGTTACTTATTCCAAAAATTGCCCTAGACTCATGGCAAGAAGCGGGCATCACTAAATTAGAGAATCTAAATGAACAATCTCAATTGAAATCATTCGAAAACCTACAGCTCCAGTACCAAATACCAGAAGAAGATTTTTATAAATTTTTACAAATCAGGCATACTCTGCAATATCATCCCAACACCCTAACAGATCCAACATGTATCCCACATAAGATAAATGTATTCTGTTTGCATATTTCCAAAGCCAAAAAGACTCTATCTATGTGTTATTCTGCATCTATGCAACCAATTTTATACTCAAACCTTCCATACGTTAATGTATGGGAAAAAGATTTGAAGAAGAAGTTTACACCCACACAATGGAACCAAGCATTCTGATTTCCCAGAAAAATATCTCACTGTGCAAATCACTCGGAAGTCGCTAGGAAGGTGCTATATGGGTGGTACCTGGTTCCCAGTAAACTGGCAAAGATGTAACCAAACACCTCACATCTCTGTTGGAGGTCCTGCAATTCACCTGGAACTATGAATCATATTTGGTGGACGTGTCCAAATATAACACAACTATGGAAAATGGATATCATACAAAATCTAACTGCTTAAAAATTACAACAAACTCCAGAGTTGGCTCTGTTGCATATTTTCCCAGACAAAGTCCCTCTATCTCTCAGGATTATTATAGGTCACATCTTGCTAGCACTTAAGAGCTACACAATCTTAAAAATGTCAATATACAAATGGAAAAACTCCATTACTATAATGTGATAAATATGCAAAAGTATGAAGAAGTTTTATGGCTTTGGTCGCTGTTTTTTTAAGTAATTCCCTAACTACAAAGATATCAAAGCCTGACTGCTTTGAACCTCCTTTTTTCTCCTCATGTGCTCTCCACAGTCTTTACCCAAACTTATCTCTCTCCTGTCTGAAACATTTTTTAAACTATCTCTACTAGGACAAAAACTTTCTGCTGTTCCTATATACTCTTTCTCTCTCTCCTTCTCCTTTTTAGGATGGTGACGAACCCCATTGAAATCCATGAGTATTGTTGTTATTGTTAGCCTAATGGTTATGTCAAGTGATAAGTGATTTGTAGTTTTTTTTTTTTGCAATATGAAGTATTGGACAGTAGCTTGACAGTATGTTCATTCGTATTATATGGATCCTCATTAATTTCATTTTTCATGGTACTTATGTCACTGTGCTGGAATTCTTTGTACTTTTTTTGATATTCTGGAAAACCTTTATTTTGAAAAAAAAAAATTACTCTTTTTTTCTTGCAAAGATGGTATTATGGCATATATTTATCAATTTCCATATCTATTAACCACTTAAAAATGATTAACTATACTTTTTGTCCCTAAAATGTTCAATTTTCTGAATAATACATGGAGAACAGAAATGCTTAACATTTGGAAATTAATTATTACCGTATTTGCTTGATTATAAGATGACCCTAAATATAAGACGACCCCCCAAACTTTGTATATTCCTTTAGGAAAAAAACTAAAAGCCTGAATATAAGACTACCCTTTAGGAAAAAAAGTTTAACTTGAATATATATAAATTGCTTTTTAATATTTAATAAAAAATTGATATTATACAAATCCATTTCTTGTTTTTATTTCCTTTTATGTGCCAATGCGGCCTCTCTCCCCCTGTCATGCCCCTCTGGCCCTTACCTGCAGTTCCAGTAGTTCCAGGCATCCAGCAAGTCTCTTAAGTAATCCGCGATCGCGGAGTAGGCCGAAGCCGGGGCCTGTAGTACAATCTTCTATCCGCGATCGCGATCGCAGTAGCGCGGTAGGCCGAAACCAGGGCCTAGAGTTTCTACAAGCCCAGGATGCATCCTCCAGACTTCACCCCAATCAAGGGGAACCTATTTCCAGCTGTAGGAGGGAGGTAAACTCTGCCAAATCTCCTATTAACTCCAAGCACAGAGACAGAGGGGTATGTGCTAGAAAAGCACACCCCTCTAACATCCAATCAAGTAAGGAGCTTGTCCCACTGAGGGGAGGAGTGGAGACCCACAGCACTATAAAAAACCCTCAAACTGTTTCTTCAATGCTCCAGTGTTCCAGAGCTTTGGTTCCTTTTTGTCCTTGGACTTCAGTCTCCAGTTTTCCCTTTGTTGCTGTGCTACAGTATCTCTATTGGATTTCCCATTACCTGACCTTTGGCTTGCCTTCTGGATTACCCTGTTTGCTTGAACCCTGACCCCTGCTTGGATTACTACTCTTTGACCGCTGCCTGCCCTGATCTATTGGACTGTTCCTCACTTCGCTTTTAGGATTATCCTTTTGTGGCACTCTCGTGCTCCTATCCTTACCAGGGTGCTCTGCCTATATATACTTGTGGACCACCTGGTAAGGGTTACCAGCAAGAGATAGCATCCCCTGCTCTATGCTCCAAAAACCTCAATCTTGACACCCCCTCCCCAGCTGTCTCTCCCCCCCCAGCGTTGTCTCTCTCTCCCCCCCAAACTTCTCTCTCTCCCTCTCCCTCGTCTCTTCCCCCTCCCCTTGTCTGTCTACCCCCCTCCCCTCTCTCTATCCCCCCCATTGTCTCTGTCTATCCCCCCTTGTCTCTATCTATCCCCCCCCCTTTTCTCTCTGTCCCACCTCCCCTTTTCTATATTCCCCCTCCCTCCCTCCCCTTGTCTGTGTCTCCACCCCCCCTCACCTGGTTTCTTTCCCTGGTGGCTAGTGGGGGCAGCCAAGGGATGTCTGCACGATACGTGCAGACATCCTCCATGCTGCCCGACACCTCCGTCTATTATGACGGACAGCTGGTCCGTCATAATAGACTGCCATGTCGGGCAGCATGGAGGATGTCTTCACGTATCGTGCAGGCATCCCCCGGCTGCCCGATTCTCCCTGGTGGCTAGCGGGGCAGCGGAGGATGTCTGCGCGATGAGTGCAGACCTCCGCTGCTGCCGCCCGGCACGACCTCAGGGACTTTTGTGAAGAAGCTGGAAGGACTTCGCGCAGACATTCCCCTGCTGTTAGAGCGGGGGATCCAGGTCCCCTGCAGCTCTGTGGAGGACCTGGATCCCAGTCTTATAATCTGACCTCAATTTGAGGTCAGATTATAAAACGACCTCGAATGTAAGACAAGGGGTATTTTTCAGAACATTTGCTCTGAAAAAAACCTTGTCTTATATTCGAGCAAATCCGGTATTTCAGCCCAAATTCGGGGGGAATTCCCCCTAATCAAAAACATCTGAATTATTGGTCATAATTTTGAGAAAATTGCTGAATTTAGCCATTTTGAACAGCTAATTTACAGATATCTGAACACAATTCAGATATCTTCCCTAATATGGAGCAAAACTGAGTCATGCTAAAGCACAAAGGATAGACCCCTTAGTGTATTTGCACAAGTGTGAAGGGTGTCTATAGATATGGAGAATTTGGTCACTGTACATAGATTCTAGCTATACCTTACTGATTTTACTTAAACATAATGCAATTTAATGGCAGACATAAGCCTTCTGCCTATCAAGTCTGCAAATGTTTCGTCATGCTTTTAAACCTTAATTTGTGCATGATATGCAGCCTTTTTTTTATCCACAATTGCTTAATGTCCATTCAAAGCAAGTTTAAATTAGTTCCCTGATTCCTAACTATTGTAATTATCCCATCTATACACATTATTCACTTTTTATGAAATATATTTTCTAAGGCAATAGTCTATAATGTTTTCTATGCTGATTTATTTATAAATAATATAAATAAGTAAATATGTGTCTGGTGAAGGCAGTTTTACATTACACTTCGAAGAACACCGTTAGGAACCTCTGTCTTGTTGTACATCTATTTTGTTTGCCATAAAATGGATGTTCTTAACAGTTTCGGAAACATATAATGCTAATGACTTCCTGGAATTTCAAAATGGGTTTTTGGATGTGTATTCTCAATGATAGTTTATTTTTCACACTAATAATAATAACTTGATAACATACCTCAGAAAAGTTTGATTCCTTCTGCATACACAAACATTCAAGTATATACAAAACACGACTGAAATTGCCATTTTAGAAAATAAATAATTATAGCATACATACATAATTGTTTTCCTTCTCATGAACCAAACTAATTTACTGTTAGAACTGCTTGTGCTGCAGGTATTGATCAGTGACAGTTAGCAACCTTCCTCACAATCACTCCCCTTATGAGGCCTAATTAACACAGGCATGCTTGTTGAAATAGATAAAACTCAGTGTCCAGTGAAATTAATGTAGTGCAATGTGAACATCCTTCAACTAATAGGCAAAGAATCAACTACAAGTGGATGAAGAGAAGAAAGTAATGTTTGGAGCTAAAAAATATTTGAAGTGTAAAATAAATCAAGGATTTTACAAGGGCACCATGAGGTTCCTCCAACATTGTTTTTGAATAACTAAATTATTATATTTGATACAGTGCAGTACAATTACACATAATCATCTTCCTAGCCTGATATTAAGAAAAAACTAGAACAAAGCAGTATTTTGTGTCTTACTAATTGTCTTACTAATTCTGTAATCATGTAAGGGAGATAAATTAAAATATTATCAGGAAATACATTTTGGAGAGCACAATTATGCTCTATTGGGGGCAGGACTGGGAAAATGTCAGCACTGGAAATATTTGTATACCAGCCCAATATCATTTTGTCATTATTTTCTTGTTCATAAAAAAGGAAAACTATGCATTTTAAAGCACATTTGAAGAGTATGCTATATTAACCATTTTGATAACCTCTTAAAAAAAATAATAGTGGAATGCCACATATCTAATATAAAAATAAGACAAATTAGGTACAAAAGATGTCTGATAAAAAGCACTCTGACAAAGTAGGTAAAAAAAATATAAATGGAATTTATAATAAAGTTAATAAATATCAAGTGAACATGTTATAAACATATACAGAGAACAAGATACAAGTAATATTAATAATTGTACATAACATAATTAAATAGAGACTCTATCAAAATAAATAGATAGTATATACATAGATACTAACTAGCAAGGCAGGGAATGAAAAGTTAATCTAACACTCATTAAGAAACCCAGCCATATCAGCTAGAAATTAAATTACAAATGTGATCAAGATATGTAACATGGGTAAATCCCTGTATACGTTAACATGGAGCAGCAGTTCCAACGAAAACCTTAACACTTCAAGTATGCATGCAGTTTTGGTTTCTTGCTGCCGTAGGCAGACTACATTCAGGCACCCCCTTCTTAAAAAAACAGATATGCTATTGCCGCCATAGACAGTGATGATTAATTATTTTCCACCTTTCTGATTTTGATTATACTATCTGAAAAGAGGGAAAAATTGAACCATATTTAAAAAAAAAAAAAAATGCAGCATGGTGTTAAACTTTATTACACAAAGTATGCTACAAATAAATCATCCCACTCTTTAGAAGCAATATTGGATTAAACCTTTGCACTGACAATAACACTGACAGATGCACTGACAGATGACAGTAACATCAGTGAAAAATCCTGCAGGAGATTTGGCTGCATTTCACACTACAACTATGCCCTGCATTAAGGGTTGTATACTGATTTTAATAAGAAGGTGAAGACTTACCCCACAGCAGCCCACTGTTAGCACGTGCATCACACCTTTGAGATGACGTTAATGGTTATGAATTAATGTGGCTCCTCCGACATGTATTTCTCCGCCCACCAAAATAGCCACAGTTCCATTGGATAAAACACGACGCAGGGGTGTTGCGGTTGGGCTCAATTGCGGGGGTATCCGAGTGAGCTTTTGGTGGCTACATTTTCTGCCACCTTCTAGAAAGTGCTGCCCTGGGCATCTGCCTAGGATGCCTCACGGTAAATACAACGCTGCAGGCATGTGATAAAGCAGTGTTAATTGATTAGTAAATGGTTTTAAGCTTTCCCGTTTTTTGTGCAAAAATGTAAAAACATTTTTTTTTAAAAGCCTGAAATCCTCCCACACATTCCTACCCATTTTTTACATTGTATTAGTTGTACAGCTGTTAAACACCACTACATAAATAATATTACCACAATTAATTCATATTTGAGGTCAACTTTGAATTCATTCATATGTTTATGAAGTTGCAGACTTGAAGTAGATTAAATGCATATTTCCTTTTTATTTAGAACACTCACATATTGCTAAACTTACAAACTATTGCAGTAAACTCTCACGTGCAGTGCAATCAAAGCAATAGTTTTACATACAATATCTTTGGGCTCTTTCAATAAGCTGAGTTAACGTATCTCTCGTTGTATACTATAGATTACAATAGAAAATGGTGAGTTAGAAATCAATGCTTAGCGATAATTTATGTCACTAAATAGAGCCCATTATGTAATAATATTAGAACAGAGTTTATCTTTATCATAGATTTTTATTATTGCTAATCTCAAACCAATTTAGTTTTTTTTATAATTGTTATTCCTTATCCATTTGATATTTTCAAGGCAAGTGGGAAAAGTAAGTGAATGTTTAATTTTGTATGCATTGTAAACTAGGCAAATTTTTTTTAAGTTAAATTAGTCTTAGGTAAAAATGAAAACATGCATATGCTGTTAAGAAACAAATATTTCTGAATAAACATTAAGTTGCATTTTCAAATGTATATTCAAATTGCTGTTCTACCATATTACAGTGAAGCCAGTTCTAGTTCCTATTGTAATTTCAGAAAATAATTTATGCCTCTGTACATTTAAGATTGCATCTAATCACAAAATTGGGCTTCCAGTTTTTCTGGAGGAGAATTAAATGTATGTTTTTTTATGACTGTGCAAAGCATTATCAATTTTACTGATATCAAGAAGAAATTTCATATTGTGACTACACGTAATTAAATTATCATACTGAAATGTGTAAAAATATTTATTGAAAATGTGCAGATTTTGTTCTCTGTATTTTTTAAATTGAAATATCAATAAATATAAAGCGTTATTTTTTGTTATGTCTTTTTCTGGTGGCCAGTGATAAATATCGGCAATTTATTTTTTTGAAGAGAAAGAGGGAGCTATTCACTTAAACTTATAGGTAAGTTGCAGGTGAGATGAACATTTCATCTCACTGACATAACTATGCATTATAAAAGGTCAGACTTTTGGGTTTCATCTGGAAGGGGGGGAAAAAAAGAACATGGCCTGTAGAACTCACCCACATCTTAAAATAGAACAGTGTTACAAGCAATGGTACATGATATACAGATGGAGATGGGGATGTCGCTCTCGCAAGCTTACAATCTTTTGAGATATTTTGGGTGATACCAAACTCAAGGTGAGGGAAGTCAATGTTGAAGCACCACTTGAAGGATTTTAGTTGAATTGTTGAAGGTGATAGTGAGTTGCGTCACACATGACAAAGCTGCCAGTAGTCCAGATGAACATTGAGCACAATAAACACACAGGACAGGCATGAAAGTGAATTCTTTGTAAATCCTGGAGGCAGTTCCTACCTTTTAATTTAGAGAAAGTGGTTTCATGTCTTGATTAAGCTCTACATAATTAATCACACACTTCATTCTATAGTGTATAGTGTGGCTGACTGACTGAACCTTAGTACATTAGGTGAATAACATTTTCTAAAGTATTAATGTGCTTTATCATACTCGAAACTACACTTATATGTCTTTGCAAATAAATTACATACCTACTAAAAAATGATAAAAATATATCATAAATGCTTCAAAATAGACTACAATATAACATTTTAAAATGACACCTGTTCCGTTTTTAATATATCATTTGTGCATTCTTTCATTATGTCATTTTTGTATCTAACATATTTTTAAAGACACATTCTGTAAAAGTTGCTCAAAATGCATATTTTTGTTTAAACAAGTAAACTTTGGTGGGAGAGGTCTGTGGATTTTGGGGGGCATGTATAAACATGCCTCTCACAAATACTGGCATAATCAGTTTGTGCTCCAATGTATAAAGTGATTGCATACATTTAGGTTGTGTCGGCGCTTGTTGCACTGGCACAGCCTGTTGTATTAAAAATCAGGTGCTGAAAAAAAAGTGCAATTGCCGTTATACATATCAAACCTGCACTTGCAGTGTGGGAGTTTTATACATGTCCCCCTTTGTGTGTTTTGAACCTCAAGGCAAGTTTAAATATTAAAAATGGCAGGATTATATTTGAGATATTTGAGGATTATATTTTAATTATGTTGTTAAAAAAGCTTTTTTTTCCATGATACTATGTTAAAGTATACCTCTGCCACTGGTGAACTGGAGGGGGCAGAGTTTGAGAGGTCAAGTGTCAGCGACACCGGAGAACGTAATCGGGACCACAAGATTGCTGAAAGATTTGCACAATATTCTCTATTTTGTTTAGAAAGATTCATAACAATGAAACAGTTGGTATAGTGCAAAAAAACCATGTACCTATTGATAATTAGGAAGCTATTTCCTGATACCTTTTACTAACCCGTTAAATATATCCACATTGACCCACAGTGATTATGGGTGATGGCATTTCTCTTATTGGTTAGTTAAAACAATATGACTTGAAAATAGATTTCAATATGAATATCCTAATTTGTATTCTTTTTTTACTAACTTTTTGAGCTGTAAATAAATTCTCGCATGTTTGGTGGAAATAACTGCCTTTTAAGTCACATGTGTTAAGTACAAGGACACATACACCGTCATTGTTCATTCTGAAGCTTAGCAACCACTGTGTATAATAATGCAAAATAATCAATAGAAGTTGACATCATTTGTACAACACATTTAAAAACATCAGTGCTGATACAACTTCAACTCAAATATCATTATTTATAGCTCAGTTTTTATCCACAATATTATGTTTTTAAAGCCTTGATATAGAAAATAATTTGTTAGTAACACATTATCGAATTGAATATTAAAAAATAAAGTACTTATAAAGTACTAAAAATAATAAGATACCTGTCTGCCATCGCAAGCATTGACGAGAATAAATAAAATATAATTTAACATTAATGATAAAATTAATACACATGTTATGTATTTGGTCTTCATGATAAAGTAATGCATATTCAACGTTTTTATTACTTCCACTGAAAAGTCATTTTTAGCTATTTACTACTCCTGTTGTGTAGTGGAACACTAGTTAGAGTTGTAAAGCTCTGTAGTAGTGCATTATAACAGAATATACAACACATTTAGTCAGAGCAGTAACAAGAATGAGGAAATGAAGGCACTACCCTCAGGAGCACACAATTGAGGGGGTGCAGTTATGATGGCTGCATATGAAGACTGATGAGCTGCAGGTCCCTTTTGATAGAGTGTGTGATATGAAGCTATATCGCTGTAACCCAATATGTGGCAAGTTGTGTATGAATGATAATAATGAAGAGGCAATGAGCCATAGCTCCCATAACACCAGTGATAATATCTTTTCTATAAAACTATATCAAAGGGGGCTCAATTTTCTTCTCTTGTCTCGGGTGCAGAAATATCTCTGAATTTGCTAATAATAGCCTCAATAAAGAGTCAATTAAAATTCTAGTAGCTATATCATATCTTAAGCAGGTTGCAGTAATTTAGTCACAGAGCCGGGCTGCTCAAATATTGATTCGGTGGAGAGGGCCATACAAATATTTGCATCTGGTCAACCCCAGTCTTGTTTCGACTCTTCACACCACAGTTGTGTATAATGGGAGCTGAAATTCAACAAAAGCTAAAAGATTCAAGGGGCTCAAATGCATAAAATAGGAAAGTAATCAATTTTAATTGTCTCAATGTGCAAATTACACATTTCCCATGAAAAATCGTTCATTTACATATCAATCCACAGGTGATGTCATCACAGGAGACACCACAGACACATTTAAAACACATTCTGCTAGCACAATGTATATATATATATATATATATATATATATATATATATATATATATATAAATATATATATATACATTGTGCTACACATTTATGTGATTGAATACTTTAAACAATGTATAATACAATTCATACAAGTAGAAAACAGGTCTAAACCATGACCTGTGATAAGAAATCTATTGAAACCTACTATAAATTACAATGTTTTCCGATATTAGCTAAATGTGTCTAAACATATTGGATCATGAGGTAGAGCTAAAATAAGAGACCGTCTATTTCATGCTGTTTTATGAGCCAGATGAGGGTCAGCTGAATAAAAATAAGAAAACAGATATCAAAATCTTAATGAGTGAAATTACATTATACAACACATATTAAACAAATGATAAAGTAAATTAGCACAATAACTAAAGTATAATAAAGACATAAGCAAATAACACATCCCTATTAAGGGGATAAAACACCTACGAATCAACTGATATTGAGTGGGAAATCTCTTAAGCAGTTTTGGATATAAAATAAATCAATATCTGTCTCTTGGGTTCTATACAATCTTTTTATTCTCACTTCCAATATATTTTGCTATTTTGCCTGTCATCGGAATGATTATATCAAGCTTCAGATCCCATATACTTTAGGGACTTGAAATAAGTGATGGTGTATGAAGCTGAAATATTGAACTTGAGTGGACACATAATCTGACCCAGTTATTGATTAACAAACCTTCTTCTCCCTCAGAGGGATGAGAGATATATTATGTATTTTAGAGTAAAGCATCTTTGTTTGTGTGTTCTCTTTTTCCTACGGATTTATTCAGTTACGTATATTTAAGTAGTCTCAAATAGGATCTGTATTTTGTTTTCATGGCACCAGTCTAATTGGTCACTTGAATGTAGTAGGTTCTACTGATCCATTTCGATGGGGAAGGTACCAAAAAAGCACGTTTGTCATGATTTCATTCAGATTTACACTGACTAACCACACTCTGTACTGCACCTTATTTATACACAAGAAGAAAAAAAAACTCATGGCTGTACCATGACTGATGGAGGTCTGATAACATAGCATAGATATAATTCTGTGGAGAGACCAAGCAGTGAACTTAAATAATGGAAGGGTGGAGGAAAAAACGTTGAACTCCTGACGGTGCTACAATAGAGTGCAACTAAAGGGAAGGTTTTATTACAAGTTGTACTACATGCCAATTTAAACTATTGGTATCTCACCATCTACAGTCTACTCATTTATAGTTACTTCAATATATGAATTAACAGTTTTGTAATGAGCTTTATTTGTACCTGTGTCTCTTGTACCTTCCCCCTCTCTTGCAGCATTACCATATAATCTCCAGATACTTAAACCTCTATATCGAGATGTGCATGCTCTCAGCTAAACCTATTTATCCTTATAATCCTTATTTTGCAGCAGTAAAAATGGTTATTCCCCGAAACTGGAAAGCCACAGATGGGAACATTTTAGAATTCAGATTGTATTTTAGATACAAATGGAGAAAGCATTAGGTTGGTTCCAAGGGGAATCACCAAAAAGATATGAAATTTGTGATACCTGGTTGAAGAAAATGCAGGATATTTGTTCAGAGGCTGTATACTGAGATACTATAATATTCCTACTTTTTTAAAACATAACCAGCCAAATATCTGATTTTCATCCTTGACCACTCTGTAAATTAAAGTAAAGTGAGAGACATTGTCAGTTAATGTAATCCCACCATTTCTCCTTACTCATGTTTTACCTTATGGGTGGGACCAGTCTGATATGCTAATGGAGAGGTTTCCTCTGTAATGATGCAAGTGAACAAAAAGCGGTCATTTATCTCCCGAGGTTACATCCTATAGGGCTGGCTTTTGTCCATTTTCACTGAGAGGGATCCCGCACATTTTTTGTCTCAATAAGTTGTTGGGGTATGCCCAGACATGGGTCCCTAGCTCGCTGCACCTAAGGGGATACCACCCGTACCACACTGATGAAGCCAATGAAGGCCGAAATGTATGTCTGTGTTTACTGTGTTCATTGTGCAGAGGAGACCTGCCAGGCAATTTGGATCTGGACTGCCTTATGGGTGGGACCAGTCTGATATGCTAATGGAAAGGTTTCCTCTGTAATGGTGTAAGTGAGCAAAAATGGTGATTCTTCTCCAGAGTACGTTAAATCCTATAGGGCTGGCTATTTCCGATTTTGCCTGTTCTTGGTGAGAGGGATCCCACAAATTTTTTTTGTCTCATGTTTTATCTACTTTTTTCCCACTGCAATTGTTTAATACATTACCCCCATAATGTCCAGCACCCTTGCGATATAGTCTTTCCTCATATGAACATGTGTTGAAAGTTGCGATATAGTCTTTTCCACACATGTTCAGAGTCCCCACAATGGGTAATACAATGGCACGTGTGCAGGTCTAATTCCCCAATGGCAGGTTCCCAAGGATGCCTCACATCACAGATACATCACAGTAAAAGTGATTTACATGCTCTATATAGTTTTTGCATTGATACTACTGTATGTCATGAGTGCTGAGAGGCTTTAATAAATCTAATTGGTGAAAATGATCCATTATCAGAAATGACCCATTATCCAGAATATTTCTGGTCCCAAGCATTTTGGATAAGGGACACTCAACCTGTACTGTAAATTTTGTAAAACTGTTATCTTTCCTATATTGGATAGGTTCTTTAAATATGTTTTCTTGGTTTTGAACATGTTTATATATTTTTGCATTCCTTCCAAAGAAACTTTGCCTCACAATGAATGACTGTTTCCTCAATATCCATTATAAGAAGAAGCATGCTTATAATTTGTCAGTACCTCTTCAGGATTCTCAATGTACTGATTGTGTACTGCTGCTGAGAAGATGGAATCCTGTCAGCACTCAGCAGTTCTAACTACAAAACCACATACATTTAAGTTGATCCAGAATACAATATGCTATATAGATAGACAGAAATAATATTTCAGATCACAGATGATTATAATACACCTCATATCAACTTAATATCTAAAAATACATTTTAAATGCATAATTAAACATATAATTAAATAAATAAATATCTTAGTTGAATACTACACATCTGCCTACTGGTGGATGAGTTGGTTGGATGGTTGCTATGATTTAAATGTAGATCCCATCATGGATGCCCTGTAGATCCAGTCACACATGACAGGGGTGTTTAACAGTGGATATTAGTTCCTAAGAACTGTCCACAGTATGCAAATGTTTACAAATTTATCTAAACAAAAATTGAATTAGCACCACATATTCTGGTCCTGTACATCTGGATTGAGCCAGTGCACTTGAGCCAGAGCAGCCTATGTATTAAGTTTTGTATGTTTCTTGAAAGGTTCATTACAGAGTGATGCAAAGGTGTTGGAATGAGACAAAAAGGGAAAATCACCGTTATACATACTAAGCCATTTATTGGCTCGTTTTTAACTTCCTGTTTTCTCTGTGTAACCTTTATACATATTCATCGCCCTTAGCTTTTAATAGCTCTCAGTGGGAAAACTGTGTATTTTGCATATCAGATTTGGTTACTTTAAATTTTTATTAGCTCCCTATTTTATTTATGACAGTACAATTACCATATATATCCAGTACCGATTTCACAATGTGATTTCAGCATCCTGGAAACTTGGACAGTAGTCTAGTACTCAATGCAAATGTATGTCATGGTAATAGCATGTAGCATCTAAAAGTGCAATTCCAAGAAAATTGAAACTTGGAGTAATCATTTTACTTACCTCATGTTGAATAACTTTGGCTATCCTACAGTCAGACCTACTCAACGACACACAGAATAAAATGATAGACTGTTAAAATAAGTTTAAAAAGTTATTATAGAAGTGGGAACAAATGGAATTAAAAGGAAGCATTTGTAAAGTAACTTACTTTTAAAGCACACATTGAAAGTACAAAAAATGTCCTAGTGCTAAGTGAGTTTTTATCCACTCCATATATGTAAGATTTCTAGGGCTTGGAAAGTGAACTACAGTGCGGTGGAGATTAATAGTGTTGGTTCTGTGAATGCTCTCCTTATGTAAAGGTGAAAGAATAGGATGACCTGTGGAGTGATTAATGAAAATGAGAAAGTGTGAACAAGGGGAGGTCAGAGGACTGGGAAAGTATACACCATTTTCTGTACAGTTATGTCAGCATCTTGTATATCCAGCTGTTAGTTTTCAAATACCGAGATTTCTTAAAATTAACAGAGTTTGAAAAAAAGACAAAATGCTAGGCAACAGGACTTGGTTGCATTTTATTTTATAACTACCGAGAGTTTTTCGTATCAGTGCATTTTGTAGGATTCATTGTAACATGGAAATATGGTGTCTTTTAAAGGCACAGTAACCAGGTTCCCTCTTATAACACAGGAGTCTATTCACGAAATAGAATACTCTGGTGACAAGGAGAAAGCAAATAATAATAATAAACAAGTTGGGGACTTTTTCCTACTAAACTATCAGTGCATGATTTTTACTATTTTCTTGTCAGTTCACAACGGTCCACTGTTTAGTGAATTATTCTTCTACTGAATCAATCATCAACTTTTAAGTACTGTTTCCAATAAACAGCCACCACTATTTTTTAAGCATCTATTTAAACATACACAAGGGTCTACTCAAGTAGCTCTGATAGCTCCGTGTTTCAGACCACTTACAGATCACTAGTCTTTGAATTCGGGCTACTCAGAAAGCACAGAAGTGTTTTCAAATTGGCATGAAAATTTACCATCACTGAAACAGCAGCCTCTACTCACCCCACAGACTGCTATGGTCATGATATAGACTAATGTCAGAAGGATATAGGCTATTGCAAAAATATACAACGTTCTCCGGAAATAAAAAAATTAAGTAAGCTCCCGGGGCCCCTATAATTAAATATAATATGAAATGGAGCTGGTCAAATGGTTATCAGTCGCTGCCATGAATATTGGGGGGCAAGATCTCCCAGCCTCTACATAATATACATTGAAGCCAGGGCTACTTACCCTGCCCCCTCATAGTGAACTGGACTGGGAACTTCCCAAATGACTCCTAACTCCCTGTAACCTACATGGGAGTCGAGGGCAAGAATATGAAATGCTCTTTAGGAGCCTACCCATCGCAGCTGATCAGCTGCAGGTGCATGTCAAAGCTCTAAGCCTGCTGTCTGCTTCCAATCAGCTGCCGCTTTTGGCACATGTTTTTTTTTTTTTACTGTAACAGAAGTGGGAGACTTTTGTGCTTCTTATACTGATTATCCCTGTTTATTCTGTGAGTGTCAATCACAGTCAGTATTATTTGCAGGCCTGGAATCTTTGGTTAGAAGCATTAAAGTTCAAAGTGTGGGTGAAAATGTAATATATCTTTAACTGTATATGCCTTTTTAACCCATAAACAGAGGCGTCGCTAGGGGAGGGCTACTGGGGCTGAAGCCCCGAGTCTCCACTCCATAGCCCCGAGTCTCAGGCACTGCTGTTAAAATTATTAACATCAGTGCACAGTTCTTCATGCTGGCATGCCCCTTAGCGTGGGTTCCCTGAGTGACAGGGAGCGCCACGCTATATTCGTGCCTCAGTGCCAGCTGTGGCACGGCAGGTCTCTGCCTCTTCTAGCAGAGACCTGCTTCTAATAGAATTTCCCTGCCCGATGCCAATCAGACACGGGGGCGGGGCTTAAACCCGTGACCCCTCCCCCTCTACCGAGCAGCAGGAAGGCAGCATGGAGGGAGCTGGTCTCTGGCAAGAAGAGTTCAGCAGCTCCCTCCACATCCTAGAGTGCCAGGGAGAAGCCACAGCAGACCCCCCTCCATCAAGGTAAGGGACACTAACATTAGTTTGTATGTTTGTTGTTGTGGACCACCCTTTCCATGATGCTCAGCCAGCATTATGGTGTGTTTTGGCTGGCTGAGGATCATGAGAATGGTCGTTCACAGCTAACTTTGTATGGGCTGTTGACTAAATGTCTCATAATGCTCATCCAGAATTTCCTGGCTGAGGATTATGAGAAAATGGGTAACCGAATACACAATAAGAGGTGTTAGCTGTGAACTACAATTCTCATGATACCAAGTAAGCCAAAAAATGCAAATTGAGATATTATTATTCCGAAAAGAAAAAGCTACATTAATTACATTATAGTGTGAGCTTTATTGGAAGACTTATTTACATTAGAGTGTGAGCTTTATTGGCGGGTTGATTTACATTAGAGTGTGAGATTTATTGGCAGGCTGAATTACATTAGAGTGTGAGCTTTATTGGCGGGTTGATTTACATTAGAGTGTGAGATTTATTGGCAGGCTGAATTACATTAGAGTGTGAGCTTTATTGGCGGGTTGATTTACATTAGAGTGTGAGATTTATTGGCAGGCTGAATTACATTAGAGTGTGAGCTTTATTGGCGGGTTGATTTACATTAGAGTGTGAGATTTATTGGCAGGCTGAATTACATTAGAGTGTGAGCTTTATTGGTGGGTTGATTTACATTAGAGTGTGGGCTTTATCAGCGGACTGATTTACATTAGAGTATGAGATTTATTGGCAGGCTGAATTACAAGCCTGCCAATAAAGCTTACACTCTAATGTAATTCAGCCTGCCAATAAAGCTTACACTCTAATGTAAATCAGTCTGCCAAAGAAGCTCACACTCTAATGTAAATCAGCCAGCCGATAAAGCTCACACTCTAGTGTAATTCATTTTTCCAATAAAGCTCACACTCTAATGTAATTCATTTTGCCAATAAAGCTCACACTCTAATGTAAATAAGTCTTCCAATAAAGCTCACACTATAATGTAATTCAGTCCACCGATAAAACTCACACTCTAATGTAAATCAACCCGCCAATAAAGCCCACACTCTAATGTAATTAAGCCTGCCAATAAAGCTCACACTCTAATGTAATTCATTTTTCAATAACGCTCACACTCTAATGTAATTCAGTCCACCAATAAAGCTCACACTCTAATGTAAATAAGTCTTCCAATAAAGCTCACACTCTGAAGTAATTCAGTCCACCGATAAAAAAAAACTCACACTCTAATGTAAATCAACCTGCCAATAAAGCTCACACTCTAATATAATTCATTTTGAAAAAAAAAAGCTCACACTCTAATGTAATTCACTTTGCCAATAAAGCTCACACTCTAATGTAATTCAGTCCAACAATAAAGCTCACACTCTAATGTAATTCAGCGTGCCAATAATGCTCACACTCTAATGTAAATCAGCCCGCCAATAAAGCTCACACTCTAATGTAAATCAGTCTGCCTATAAAGCTCACACTCTAATGTAAATCAGTCCGCCGATAAAGCTCACACTCTAATGTAAATCAGTCCGCCGATAAAGCTCACACTCTAATGTAATACATTTTGCCAATAAAGCTCACACTCTAATTGGCAAAATGAATTACATTAGAGTGTGAGCTTTATTGGCAGGCTGAATTACATTAGAGTGTGAGCTTTACTGGCAGAGTGAATTACATTACAGTGTGAGCTTTATCGGCGGACTGAATTAAATTAGAGTGTGAGCTTTATCGGCAGAGTGAATTACATTAGAGTGTGCGCTTTATTGGCGGACTGATTTACATTAGAGTGTGTGCTTTATTGGTGGACTGAATTACATTAGAGTGTGAGCTTTATTGGCGGACTGAATTACATTGGAGTGTGAGCTGGGTGCTGGGGTAAATTCTGGGTGCATTGTGGGTGCAGCGGAAGAACGTAAAAACAAGAAATACATTTTTCAATAACCTTTTTATTAGATATAAACATATAGATATATCCATGTATATCTATAGATCCCCAGAATTGACTCTGCATCAAATATTCATCAACTCACCAACAACTTGCCTTTCAGTGAATAGACCACTGTGTGTGTGTCTGTGTGAGACACTGTGGATGTATGTCTTCTCATTGGCATGATATACAATGTTAAAGCATTTTGGCAAATAAAAAGTTACAACCCACTTATCTCAGATTAGAATTAGAAGAGGCCTATGTAATATAGTACTAATGTTACTGGACCCTTGGGAACATTCAGAGCTGTCAGTGGCATAAATAGAAACTGCTGAACCCTTATTACATACCCCCAATAATTTCGATATTTAGTTCAATATTAAGCCTTGCATATAAAGTTACTGTTCATTGGTATCATATACATGATTTATGTTTTATTGCTTGTTTCTTATATTATACCTTTTATATATACCTATTGCTCAGTGTCATTATCATATAAATCATGTATACATATGCATTTATTGTTAATATTATATATATACCAGGGCTTGACAAATTAATTTTAGGAGCCAGAAAAACAAAAAATATAGGAGCCAGACAATGGCACATACACACAATCACACAAACATACACACACACACAATCACACAAACATACACACACACACACAATCACACAAACATACACACACACACACAATCACATGTAGTCATACACACAATCACACACACACAATCACATGAAGTCATACACACAATCACAGAAACATACACACACAATCAAATGCAGTCATACACACAATCACACACACACAATCACATGCAGTCATACACACAATCATACACACACAATCATATGCAGTCATACACACAAACATACACACACAATCACATGAAGTCATACACACAATCACACAAACATACAGACACAATCACATGCAGTCATACACACAATCACACAAACATACACACACACACACAATAACATGCAGTCATACACACATTCACACACACACAATCACATTCAGTCATACACACAATAACATGCAGTCATACACACATTCACACACACACACACACAATCACACACACACACAATTACATGCAGTCATACACACAATCACATGCTGTCATACACACAATCACACACACACAATCGCATGCAGTAATACACACAATCACACACACACAATCACATGCAGTCATACACACAATCACACACACACAATCACATGCAGTCATACACACAAACATACACACACAATCACATGAAGTCATACACACAATCACACAAACATACACACACAATCAAATGCAGTCATACACACAATCACACAAACATACACAATAACATGCAGTCATACACACAGTCACACAAACATACACATACACAATCACATGCAGTCATACACACAAACATACACACACACACACACACTTGCAGTCATACACACAATCACACAAACATACATACACACACACACACTATCACTTGCAGTCATACACACAATCGCATGCAGTAACATACACAGTCACATCCATCCATTCACACAGTCAGTAACAGTTTTAATTTTTTTTAATACTATATATCTTATTTTGGTTTATTTAGGTTATAAACGTATGTTCTAAATATTACTTTGTACAGACAGATACACACACACATACAGTCAGTAACATACAGACACACACATACAGTTAGTAACATAGAGACACACAGGAAGCTGGCGGTGCACACACTTCCCCCTTGTGCTCCACTGGATAAAACAAAAGGGGAAAAAATGATCCCAGCAGCAAGGGCACCATTTGGGAACAACAATAACCGGACGCCAGGTCTAATTTCAGTCAAATCTGCCATGGGCTCCAGCCCCAGGTCTTTTGGAGACCTAGCAACGCCCCTGCCCATAAAGCTTTAAAAAATACTTTTGTTTCCATTAAAAAACTATTGGGACCATTGAGGAAACAAATGGGTACAGTGATTACTCATTTGATGTAAAACAAAACTGTGGAACAATCAGCCTATTTCTTTTTTTTCGGTACATTTTCAACACTTTTATATTTCTATATTTTGTATTAGAAACAAGTGTGATATTGTAAAATACAATCTAATACATTGTATTGCATTATAACAGGTACCACATTATATAGTTAAGCACTTTGTTCTTGAGCTAAACTCATATTACCTAAACAAACCACTGAGGTATGTTATACAGCCACTGGTTTCTGTAGGTCCTTCAGTTTGTAACACCAATCAGATCGCAGTGTTTTACTCATACATTTCTTTAGGACTTCAATACAGTGAATACTGACCAGGGTGACTGGGGCTCTTGGAGGGCCCTGAGGGCTAAACACCTCCATGTGGACTATGGACCCTGTCTGCTAGGTTTGGGGGTACACACTTCGGGGGCACCAGCCAAACCCTGTTTTCAATACAGCAAAACTTTCATCACAAGGTGCCCAGGTGAAGCTATTCCAAGTAGTGTGTGTGATTTCATTATATGTTAGTGTTGAAATGTGTTAGATATCTAATCAATAACTAGTTCACTGTCTATTGTCTTTTGTAGTCTGGATGTCTGTATCTAAAAGTGTCATGTTTATTTTATGTTAAGTTATACTGTATTTAATTAGTTGTTTTAAATTAGGTTTTCTGCTGTTTAAAGCTTACCGTGTAATAATTAGATCCATTGTGCCTCCCCCTAGCTGATGTCATATTTGTCTGTATTTAAGACTGTGCATATTTTAGGTACAGCATTCTTCTAGTGGTACCTAACTTCTAATTACCCTCCTTCCCAGTTATTCATCCTCAACTCTATTACACAAAATGGCAGGGGGAAGAGCAATAACAAAGTCTGACCTTCTTCAAATCCCCTCCAGTCACCGTTCTAAATGTATCAATCCTGAATAATATAGCTCTTTTATAAAATAAAGGTGAAGGGAGAGAAGAGAGAGTGGGACAAAAAAAATTCTCTCTTTATTGAGTAGACCTGATAGTCAAAAAAAGTTTGCAAACATTAGACTGATAGAGCTATACAGAGTCTAGATGCCTCAAAAAGGAACTTTACTACTATTCTTTCATTAAAGCATTTTATATAAAATGTCCACACTTATCAAGAAATCTATTCTCATATCATATTTTGCCTAAAGTTGTCCTTTATGACTGAAGGGTTGAAACAGATAAAGACCGCGAGGAAGAAGGATGCACACATTTGAGAACTAAGTGGTACTCACCTGGTGAAAGTAGCACACAGATACGTATTTTACATTTTGCACTAAGCTTAGACTTCATTTACATTACATTTTTACAAAGCACATAATTAATTTCATAACAACCTGAATGTGTGAATGTTTGGGTTTGATTGGTTGATTGATTGTGTGGGTAAGTGGAGTGTCTGTTAGAGAGGCAATATCAAGTAGACTAGAGGAGGAGAGAGGGGCAACATAGGAGAAAGACCACAGGGTCCCTGCTGAAGTATTCAGAGGGAGGAGGAGGATAAGAAGAGTAAACAGAAGGGTTTTTTTTGACTCCAGAAAAGCCACAAAAGAGGCACAGACACAGATAACTTGGATATAGTAGAACAGATACACACCTATAGTTTTCATTTCTACGCTATCATTGTTTTTTGTATTTATAACTGTCTATTTTACTATGTATTTAATTATATTTATTGAAAACATTTTTTTTTGTATTTTATTCTTAATATATTTCACTTAGTTGGCAACATTATGGAGAACTGTAAGACTGTCCTGCTCATATCCAGGCACATATATCTGTTTTTTAGAATGCCAAAGTGTTATGTGCTTTCATCGATGTAGCATCGATGTAGCCATTTTATTACACTCATTAGTATGGGTCATGATGTCATGCTCATGGCAAAGGCCTTTAGAAAGCTGGGATTCTGTTGCTATAGTAAGTAAGTGGCAGTTTTAAAGAAGCCAACAGAGTGGAAACTTATTATTGCAGCATTGTTACCATGTTACCACTACAGGGTAGTATAATAAAGAATTATAAAACATTAATACAGTGGTTACTACAAAGTCTATCACACAAATATACTTTCTGTAAGCCTAAATTTACCCATGCTGTGTACGAGTAACAGAGCTAACTAGAGGTGCCAAAAGCCAGTCTATGCCAACATATCCTGCATTGCACGGGGTACTTAAAGGAAACGTCCACCTTTTTAAAAAAACAAACCATGCCCTGGACTTTGAAGTAAACCCAACTTGTATCTTAATAAGTGACGTAAACCCTACGTGTATCTTAATCTCTGCATATTAACAGTTTTATTTATGCATTGTAGGTCATGTAATCAAGCCAATAATGTGAGCAATAATGAGGAGGAATGAGACAAACTGAGAATAAATAAAATCAGAATAAATAAAAATAAATCAATTTCACAGCATTACATTTATTCAACTAATTTATTATCACAATTTCAATTAAGGCATGGTTTATTTACTATCAACACATTTTAAATAATTTCCAAGAAAGGTTTATTATCATTTTCTAGTTCTGTTTGTGAGCAAAATATTGTTTTATGCTCAGGACTTCAATTATATACTGCTACTTATTGTGAGATATGGTTGCCTATTTGCAATATGCTTAAGAGTATACCTGCGGAGTAAACAGTTGTCATTGAAGTGCCACTCACATTAGTGGCTACGCACATTGATTAATGACCTCTCTTTAGGTAATGGGAACTGGAATACATCTACAATCCTTTACCATTCAAAGTAATGTGTCATAAGAACATTTTGAGAGAGACACATCACTGTGGTTTTATAGTATTTCCTCGAAGTGAGAAATAAAACATCTGCTAAATTCTTCAGATATAAAAAGTATTTTAGAATGGACTAAGAAATCTGAAGAATCAATTTAAGGATTCATTTGTGTGTCACTCTTGATTTGCAAAGAGATTTCTATTCATGCACATTATATTGTCAAAGGGTTACCACAGGCCAATAATTTAGAACTGGCTCAAACTTACAAAGGGTATAGATTAAGACAGTGAAGCAAAACTAAGCAGTTGTGTCATGAACAAATAAGGGACCTATTGATTCAATTACAGATAACCTCCAATAGCCCTACAAAATCCAAATTGTTTTGTTAAGAAATCTTGGTGGACAGTCACAGCATTTAATAGTTTATGTTTAACTTACTTAATATCATATTTATGTGTCACTGGTTCTTAGTACAACATAATTTTCAAAATTGTTTCTAATTTGTACATTTTTGGCAGGCGAATACTAAATCAGACAACTGTTCCATCATATCAGACTTTAAACACCAAGCAAATTATATGTTTTTTGTAGAGCTTTAGTGGTGGCAGATTTCATAAAATTTTAAAGTAAACATATTCTAATGACTTGGTTAAGAGCAATATTTTAATTTACTTATCCTATTATTTGTAGGTTTTAAACGGATGTCAGTGAGTCAGACAGATGTGTTGGCTAACTCAATCATTCAATGTAAAATGTACTATCAATGTGACTAGGCTGATTAAGATATTTTAAATATTGTTTATTCAAATAATGATGTGTTGACTAACTCATTCACTTGATGTACTACTATCAAAGAGATGGAGCTGATTAAGCTAGTGTAACTATTGTTTATTCAAATCATGGTAATGTTTAATACAAGCAAATGAATATGTAATCCTCCACCTTAAAGTCCTTCAGTTGACTAGACATAGTCTAGTCAATAGAAGAATGAACTTGACTTATTTATTTATTTATTTAGAAAGTGTTTTACCAGGAAGAATACATTGAGATTTCTCTTGTTTTCAAGTATGTCGTGGGGACCCAGTCCAGAATGGAGTTACACATTTAACAGTAGATAAAAAATACATACATATAATAAACAAGTTGGAAGGAATTTATGTAGCACTTGGTACAGAGTATACAAAGGGAGTTACAGTTAGACAAAAACATTTTTGCACTAAAACATGAGGTAGAGGGCCCTGCTTGCAGCCTTGTGAGAACTGAGTGACACCAGATGTTACTTAATAGGTGACTAGGTGGGTGCATTGTAAGTCTGCAAACTGCAGCCACTGGTTTGGAGACTCCAGGGGAGTGATGTGCATGATTTCCTTAAAATATTGCTGGTAATTATGTGCAGAAGGGGGAAGAAGGACAGGTGGTTGATTAAAGGTCAAGTCACATCATCCAGTGAACTAGACCTATAAAAGAAATCAAGCTGGGGGTGGGTGGGTTGTGGGGAAGGGAGGGAGGGCATCAAACAGTCAGTTCTTGAAGTAGAGGATAGTGAGAATGGATCTGGTTCCAGGTAGAGTCTCAGGGATATGTATGAAACAGTCAGGTCTTGAAGTAGAGGATGGTGAGAATGGATGTGGTTCCAGGAAGAGTCTCAGGGATATGTATGAAACAGTCAGGTCTTGAAGTAGAGGATGGTGAGAATGGATGTGGTTCCAGGTAGAGTCTGGTAAGATTTAATTATCTTACAAATGATGTGGCTATAGCAAGTAGTTAAACTAAATAAATAAATACTGTATCTGAGGAAAACTAATTTTAACAAGTGGTGATAGAAAATTAAATTTAATAAATGCTATGTTGACAGAGATCATCCAAAATGTATATAAAAAACGTGCTGGCTCATTAGAGAAAGCCCAATAACTAATCTGTATAAAGAATACAAAACAGAAAAAGGGCAAATATTTATTATATGTATCTGAATCTCATGGACTTTAATACAGCCAAACAACACAGAGCTTCCCAGAGATTTTATAGCTGTGCAGAACTAAAGAAGATTTTTCTTTTATTACCAACCAGCAGCTTACTTGACACATTTCAGGTTTCATTACTGTAAAACCTTCTCTTTCCCAATGCTCTTTCTCCTCAATTTTTCCTACCTCTTTTTAAGGTTAGACATTAACTAGATACATGGTGTAAACTTGTAGATTTTTTTTTAACAATTTCTAACATAAAAAAATGTACTACGCTTTCATTGTTCAGTTCTGCATTGCATCTGATTTCAATATTTTCTTTAATAAAAAGAAAATTGGACATAACCTGAGATGTGAAGAAAATGTCATGTAGACCTGGACAGAAGGATTTTCATGGAGTGATCCAATGTAATAGATTTGCCATGCACCAGCCGCATTATAAATGCATGCATAATCGAAGTGTATTTGTACATAATTGTGAAATGTATACAATATATGGATGACATGCATACGCTACTACCAGATTTTCTGCACCATACACTTTGTATTATTGCTTTTAAAATGGTCATATTCATAAAATTAATGTTTTGGTATAAAATACAGTGCCAGTATTTTATAATATAAGCTCTGCTTTCTAATTACCTAGGTGATTTTCATACCCACTGTGAATTTAACTACATCCTAAATGTTTTATCATCTGGGAATAAAAGTTACATTTTATTAAAGACATATAGCCTATTTTGTGTCCTTTGAAGTGTACCACTGCACCTATCCGGGATACTCACAAGCTTTTTCTTATATTTGCTGCTGGTACCTGCAGTCTGGTAGTTGACTATATTGGTGCTCCAGTGGTGTGTATTATTGATCATGTACCGTATTTGCTCGATTATAAGACGACCCCGCAAACTTTGGATATTCCATTAGGAAAAACAACTAAAAGCCTGAATATAAGACTACCCTATAGGAAAAAAGTTCAACTTGTATATATTCACATGTAAATTGCTTTTTTAATAAAAAATGATGATATCAAAAAATGCTTTTCTTGTTTTTATTTCCTTTTATGTGCCAATGCTGCCTCTCTCTTTCCCTTGCCCCCAGCTTTCTCTCTCTCTCCCCCCTTAGTGTTGTCTCTCTCTCCCCCTCCCTTTGTCTCCCCCCTCGCTCCCCTTGTCTCTGTCTCTTCCCCCCCCTTGTCTCTGTCTCTTCCCCCCCTTGTTTCTCTCTGCCCCCTCCCCTTGTCTCTGTCTCTTCCCCCCTCCCTCCCCTTGTCTCTGTCTCTTCCCCCCTCCCTCCCCTTGTCTCGGTCTCTTCCCCCTCCCTCCCCTTGTTGCTCCCCCCTCTGCCCCCCCTTGTCTTTCTACCCCCTATTTCCCTCCCCCTTTTTTCTCTGCCCCCCCCCCCCCTCACCTGTTTCTTTGTCCCTGGTGGCTAGTGTCGGCAGCCGGGGGATGTCTGCACGATACGTGCAGACATCCTCCATGCTGCCCGACACCTCCGTCTATTATCACGGACAGCTGGTCCGTCATAATATACGGAAGTGTCGGGCAGCATGGAGGATGTCTGCACGTATCGTGCAGACATCCCCGGCTGCAAGATTCTCCCTGGTGGCTAGCAGGGCAGCGGAGGATGTCTGCGCGATGAGCGCAGACATCCCCTGCTGCCGCCCGGCAAGACCGCCGGGACTTTTATGACGAAGCCGGAAGTACCCGGCTTCATCATAGAAGTCCCGGCAGTCGTGCCGGGCGGCAGCAGGGGGAGACTTCACTCATCGCGCAGACATCCCCTGCTGTTAGAGAGGGGGATCCAGGTCCACTGCAGCTCTGCGGGGGACCTGGATCCCAGTCTTTTATTCTGACCTCAATTTGAGGTCAGATTATAAGACGACCTCGATTAGAAGACGAGGGGTATTTTTCAGAATTTTTTTTCTGAAAAAAACCTTGTCTTATAATCGAGCAAATACGGTATTGTAAACTGATTTTTTTTTTTTTTTTTGCTATAGAGCAATGTTTGCATGTTCTAACATTGCCATTCTTCTTTTATAGGTTTTTGGTTGATATTTTCTGTATAACTGTATAGGTTTGTGTTTATTGTAAAGGATTATATTAAAATAACTCCAATATGTTATATAATAGTTTTACATTTTATTGTATGTTCTTCAAAGAGGATAAATTCCTCTAGACTGAAAAAGAATGTAATATATTCTTTTGACATCAGAATCAGGGATGTTGTTGTGATCAAGTAAAGATGTGTGACTACCAATTTCATGACACTTTAGTAACTACTGGTCCTGTTTGACATACATTAGTATCTAGTGCAATTGCAAATGGCAGATGATTGACACCTGACCTTCCATGCTAACTGATCATATTGTTTATGTAAACTGAGACAAGGTTTAGTAGATGGATGCTCTATCACAAATGGAAGCAAACAATGAGTGGCAGAGGTAACCATGGAGATAGTGAAGAAGATAGAAAGAGAAATATAAAGTCTAAGGATTTTGGCAATGGGTAAATTAATTGAATACAATATTGTAACACTAGGTAGTGCCGTACTGCTATATGAATAGGTAGAAATATTGTTAAATTGCCTGATTTACAATACCAATTAGGAACTATAGTTGTTGTGTATTCAATTTAAGTAAAATGTTTTAAAAAATGAAATACTAACAGAACAAGTTATAAAGTTGTATAATAATTTGGTTCCACTTGTTACATGATGTCTTGTGACTCCCGCCATTCTGCTTTAAACCAGAAGCGGAAAGATGACTCGCCTCATTGAATGGTGATGCTCAGAGTTCATTTGATGAGTACATATGATGGGTTTACCTGGAATTAAAATGTATTTGTAACAGAAGTTACAGAATTGTGTCTGTGCACTTTACAATTGTCAAAACTATTTTTTTTTTTATATGACCTTGTAGTGGAAAAAATATTATTTTATTATGATGTACATTTTACCAAGATGGAATTCATCACAGTGGTCAGAAAAAGTTAGCATAGCTTAGAGTTATTTCACAAGTAACATTCAATATTGAGACTTTATTTAAACATTTTCTTACCTATAAGGAATTGAATATTTAATATTGGATGAACGCCTTTAGAGTCATTGCTAACCCCGTTGTTAAAGAATTGAGGAAAGAGATACAGTACAAAGGAAAAACTATCTTGTTAGTTGTAGATATTCTTAACTTTGTTTTATTCATTTAACCAAGAAATTGAAATGTTTATGTAACCATTTTTTAATGCAATGTAGATTATAATTATAACATTTTAAATATAACTATTCCCTTAAAGTGATCAAAGTCTTGTGAGTGATCATTGGAATTATCTAAATTTATTCTAGAGCTTGCATAAAACTACCCTCTAAATTCAAGGTGGTATGTTAAAAATAGTATGTCAATCTCCTAAACAAACAATCTCCTAAACATGTGTGAACTAGGATATTAGCTCTCCACTTAACAGTGGAGTACATCTATTATTGGAATGGCAAAACTCTCACACTGCTCAAACCATGCAAAACTTGCTAAAAAGGTTTTGTCTCCGCCCGTCTATCTCACATGTTTCCTAAGGTATCCAACAAATGCTAGCATGATTTCAAATAGATAGGCTCAATGTTACATATATGGTGGACCTGCCCAATTTTACTACCTTTTTGGAAGAAAGATTTTAACCTGATAAAGATTATTACCAACCATACTCTGCCTCTGGTCCCTGAAGTAGGACTACTACATGTCTTTCCATCCATCATGAAGCGCAAATGTTGATAAGACATATTATGATTGCTGCCAAATCTCTTATTGCTAAAAATTAGAGGTCCTCAAGTTTACCCTCTGATAAAATGATGTTTCTTAAAATTCATCATGCATACACGATGGAGAAATAGTTTTTCTCAATGTCTCAGCACATCTCAGGAGTCACGGAGCATCGCATAACCAACCTCTATGCCGGCACAGTTCCATGACACACGCAGCACCCCAGCCAGGTGCACGCACATCTCCGCTTGAAACAAAAAATGTTTTGTTTCTTTTAAACAAAATGATACTTACATGTGCAAAGAAAATTTGTATCACATAGAATAAAACTGCAATAAAGAGTGCCTTGTTATGAAAAAAGGTATTCTCTCAACCTTTTCAAAGAATATAGACATAAAGTTAAGCCAAGTTAAGATTTCAGTTGATACAGTCTGTCCCACCAAGAAGGGGTGTAGATAGAGAGTGATTATTGAAACAGTGTGAAACTAAGTGAATCAGATGTTTGAATATTTGGTAGCATGGGGGTTAAATAAGGACTTTGAAAAAACAGCCTTGCCATGCTGTTTTTCATACAGTTGGGAAAAAGGACCATTATCATTCTTTTCATTAAAAAAAATTCACCATGCATAAACAATGGATAAATAGTTTTTCTGAATGTCTATGTCAGGCCTCACTGCACAGCGCATCTCAGGAGTATCCAGTTCTTGCTGGGTGTCACGGAGCATCGCATGACCAACCTCCATGCCGGGCAGAGTTCCATCACACACGCGGCACCCCAGCCAGGTGCACGCACATCTCCCATTTCTCAGCATCACTCAATGATCAGGCACACACCTTGTTTGGCGCAATGGTTTAAAAGGAATCACCAAGCTCTCTACTATGCTTGGTGATCCACTTGTTTTTGTATACCTAGCGTCAGAGGCGGCTCTCTAATTAGGCGAGTTAGGCAGCCGCCTAAGGCCTCGCACTCACGGGGGCCTCGCGGCTGCCTAACTCACCTTATTGCCTTTGATGTAACAGGGAGCTTAATGATGCCGTTAATCTCCCTGTTACACTAACCTGGGACGTTTCCTCCGTGCATCTTCTCTCCTGCACGGAGGAAGGAAGCTCCGATCGCCTTTTTTTTTTTTTTTTAAACTTTATTGAACCCGCGCAGCTTCAATAAAGTTTAAAAAAAAAAAACGCGACCGGAACTTCCTTCCTCTGTGCAGGAGGGAAGATGCACGGAGGAAACAACGGAGAGCAGCATGGAGGTAAGTACTAGGGAAGGGGGGAGGAGGGTGGCACAAATGAGCAAAGCCTGGCATAATGAGTGGCTAAATATTGGCACAGTGTGGGGCAAAATCCTGGCATAATGAGGTGAGGGGCAAAATCCTGGCATAGTGAGAGGCTAAATCCTGGCATTGTGAGGGGCAAAATAGTGGCATTATGAGGGGCAATATCCTGGCATACAGTGGCAAAATCCTGGCATATTGAGGGGCAAAATTCTAGGATTTGTGAGGGGCAAAATTGTGGCATAATGAGGGGCAAAATCCTGTCACAGAGTGGCAAAATCCTCGCATATTAAGGGGCAAAACCCTTTCATAGAGTGGCAAAATCCTGGCATATTGAGGGGCAAAATCCTGGCATAGAGTGGCAAAATCCTGGCAAATTGATGGGCAAGATCCTGGCATAGAGTGGCAAAATCCTGGCATATTGAGGGGCAAAATCCTGGCAGATTGAGTGGCACAATCCTGGCATAGAGTGGCAAAATCCTGGCATATTGAGGGGCAAAATCCTGGCATATTGAATGGCTTAATCCTGGCATATTAAGGGGCTAAATCCTGGCATATTGAGGGGGTAAATCCTGGCATATTGAGGGGGTAAATCCTGACATATTAAGGGGATAAATCCTGGCATATTAAATGGCTAAATCCTGGCATATTGAGTGGCAAAATTCTGGCATATTGAATGGCTAAATCACAGTGCATCCGGTGCTGTGAGGAAGAACAAAGTGCCAATCTTCTAGCACAACATGGTCTGTGAGACCACTTTCAACATTGAGCACCTTTCCTTCTGGCTAAGTGTTTCTTTTAGTGTATGATTGTGTGCTTTCTGAGTGTGTCTGTGAGTCAGTGTGTGCTGGCTGAGTGTATCTGTGAGTGTGTGCTGGCTGAGTGTGATTGTGTGCTGACTGAGTGTGTCTGTGAGTCAGTGTGTGCTCACTGAGTGTGTCTATGAATGACTGTGTGATATGTGTTAGTGTTCACATTTAGGACACAGCAATAACAATGTGAGTTAGTGGGCCGCACACAATTTTATCTATACCAAATGTTTATAGATGTTTGTAGAATAATTATGAGACAAATAAAATTCTAGGAGCTGTTCATTTCTAGAAGCTGGGATTTGAGTCTGATCTTGAAATATGCTATTTCTACAGTTCATTTTTATTATAACTTGCATATATTTTATTTAATAATGTGTGTCCGTGAGGGCCTCATGTTCGACTTTCGCCTAAGGCCTCACAAAGTCTAGCGCCACCTCTGCCTAGCGTTGTGGATACTTAACTTTCGTTTCTGATCCTGGACTGTTTCCCGTTTGCCCGCCTTTTGTTACCCTGACCTCGGATTGTTATTTGGCCCTCACTGTGCCTGCCTGTGCCGCTGACCCGGACTGTTACTGGAACTATTTCTTGGTAAAGTGTCAGTGCTTAGCTTTGCCTTTCTGCTACTGTAGAGTGCTGCTATTCACCCTTTGGCTCTTGTATTCCTGCTACTTTTGTGGATTATATTATCATGCTTGCTGGCTTATGCTGATTTACCCTGTGGATTACGATTATCATGCATGCTGGCTCATGCTAATTTACTCTGTTGATTACCATTATTACACTCGCTGGTTTATGCCGATTTATCCTGTGAATTACATTGAATGAACTGTTCTAATGCGGCATCTATCCACGTGTATACTGCTGAAAGCTCACTTCCTACTAACACCCCGGTGAGTACTATCATTCATCTGTATTCTATTATCTCATTAGTCTGCATATTGGTCTTCTATCCTAAATACTCACAGTCTAATTCCTTACATAAATACGATAAGATTTGGCACCCATGGTTAGAAAGTTATTATTCTCATAATAATTAACCTAAAAAGTCACCCTTTTGCTAACCTGCAGTATCATTGGCTTGTGACTTCTGAAACATGGAGAAATTCAAAGCCTCCCCTGTTTTCCTTCTCTTTCCTTGATTTTTGTTCAACCCCATACCCCTACTCATCTCTCCTCTTTTCCTATACCTTCTTTTTTCATGAAAATATCACATGTGAGAGGAGATCCACAATTGACAATAGTCTACGGTTGTATATACGTATTTCTTATAGCTCCTCTATTGTCAGTCTATCCAATAACCATTGTATGTTTTCCTACCAGTACATCTAAATAGGGAACCCTCTACTTTTTCTACTCAGCTGTAAACTGTGTTAATGATCACTTCCACCCCTGATCATAAGTTCAGCATTGATGTAATGCTTCCCCCCGATACATTTCTCAAACAAAGCCTATCCATTAATGGCTATTTCTATTAGATAGCTCATATAGATTTTAGTGTATGTGGGGGACACATTTAACCCCATGACCATCCACTTCACAAACGATCTCAAATAAAAATAAATTCTTGTCAAATATAAATTCCAACAAAGAAGTGTTATGGCATACATTTTCTGCATCAAACAAGAACCCTTATCCAACATCAGAGTAACAGCCTACATGTAGACCTGAGGCATAAAGCATTTGGATATCCAACATATCCAAGAGAAGTGGCCAGGAGAAGTGTTCTTTCTTTAACAAAGAACTTCTAATTGACCATATAAGGTTATAGGGTACAAAATAAAAATGTATTTATCCTTTGGAAGATGGACAACACCCCTGCCACCATTACATGTAATGAGTGCTATTGGGATCCTTGTGTATTTTTGGCAGTCTATAAAACACTCGAATTATTAGGAAAGAATTTGTCATATAGTCAAATAATTTCTTATCAATAAGTTTATCCATCAGGGTGTTACTATTTAACTCCAGCAATTGGGTATCTTGTTCCTTAGAGGAATCCCATTGTAGTAGGTGGAGAAATTTACGACATATATTCATTATGACTTTCCTATTTAATATCGCCAATACTCCCTCCTTGTCAGCGGCTGTCATCCAACTGGCGACTACATTGTTATATTGTATCCCATCTAAAAAAATAAATGACAACTGTCAAAACATTAACCTGCTACTCAACATAGTAATATCCTCTACTTACTGTTATTATAGCAGGTGTTCTTTGAGCTAAATCACAAACAATGTCTGTTGAAATGCCTTCTCTATTGTGTAATGCAATACATTAAAGAAAAAACCTGAGCACTTTAAATTCAGAAAGAGATTCTGACTATAATGTGATTATCCACATTCCCAGTATTATCATTCATTATCCATGTAAAACAAAAGTGTGATAGACACTCTCATATTAACTTTTTTCTTTAAAAATGTTTTGTTTCTTTTAAACAAAATGATACTTACATCTGCAAAGAAAATTTGGATCACAGAGTATAACACTGCAATAAAGAGTGCCTTGTTATGAAATAAGGTATTCTCTCAACCTTTTCAAAGAATATAGACATAAAGTTAAGCCAAGTTAAGATTTCAGTTGATACATTCTGTCCCACCAAGAAGGGGTGTAGATAGAGAGTGATTATTGAAACAGTGTGAAACTAAGTGAATCAGCTGTTTGAATGTTTGGTAGCATGGGGGTTAAATAATGACTTTGAAAAAACAGGCCTTGCCATGCTGTTTTTCATGCAGTGGGGAAAAAGGCCCATTATTGTTATTTTCATTTTGTCGGATTAGTGGTGGTTAAGTGGCTTCATATCTATGTTCAGCTATAGGAGTCACTGCTAATCATCTTTCTTTTTTATTGTATATTATATGTGTTTTATTGTGCCCTATCTGTACAATCAGTCTTTTCAATATATTTTATATTAGAGGATGTACACAAAGCACTTACATTCTCTTGTAAGTAATATATAGAGAACCAAATTGTTGCTACATTATGTGACAGAGGTTCCACTCTCTTTCATTGTATTTTACAAAAACTCATGGACCGGGCAAGGAGGGCATTAATCAAAGAGGCAGCACAGAGACCTAAGGTAACCCTGGATGAGCTGCAGAGTTCCACAACACAGACTGGAGTATGTATACATAGGACGGCAATAAGCCGTACGCTCCATAGAGTTGGGCTTTATGGCAGAGTGGTCAGAAGAAAGCCATTACTTTCAGCAAAAAACAAAATGGCATGTTTTGAGTTTGCGAAAAGGCATGTGGGAGACTCCCAAAATATTTGTAGGAAGGTGCTCTGGTCTGATGAGACTAAAATTGAACTTGTCGGCCAAACGCTATGTCTGTCACAAACCCAAAACATCACATGACCCAAAGAACACCATCCCCACAATGAAACATGGTGGTGGCAGCATAATGCTGAGGGGATGTTTTTCAGCAGCCGGGACTGGGAAACTGGTCAGAGTTGAGGGAAAGATGGATAAACACAGGGAATTCTTGAGCAAAACCTGTACCACTCTGTGTGTGATTTGAGGCTAGGATGGAGGTTCACCTTCCAGCAGGACAATGACCCCAAACACACTGCTAAAGCAACACTTGAGTGGTTTAAGAGGAAACATGTAAATGTGTTGGAATGGCCTAGCCAAAGCCCAGACCTCAATCCAAAAGAAAATCTTTGGTCAGACTTAAAGATTGCTGTTCACAAGAGCGAACCATCCAACTTGAAGGATGGAGCAGTTTTGCAAGGTGGAATGGGCAAAAATCCCAGTGGTAAGATGTGGCAAGCTCATAGAGACTTATCCAAAGCGACTTGGACCTGTGATTGCCGCAAAAGGTGGCTCTACAAAGTATTGACTTTAGGGGGGTGAATAGTTCTGCACATTGACTTTTTATGTTATTTTGTACTATTTGTTGTTTGTTTCACAATAAAAAACCATCTTCAGGGTTGTGGGCATGGTCTGTAAAGGAAATGATGCAAATCCTCAAACAATCCATGTTAATTCCAGGTTGTGAGGCAACAAGACATGAACAATGTCATACTTTTGCAAGGCACTCTATATATATATATATGTTTGTTAGTTTCACACGTGTCATCTACCTAAGCATTGTTGCAGACCATGTACACCCTTTCATTGAAACAGTATTCCCTGATGGCAATGGCCTCTTTAAGCAGGATAATGTGCCCTGTCACAAAACAAAAATGGTTCAGGAATGGTTTGAGGAGCACACCCTGTGTGTGCCATCTGGTAAGGGGGAGTAATATTTGTTTTTTATACTGGGCCAAGAGCATAGTGCTACCCATGACCCCTGTGGCCATCATTTTAATTACAGTTGGGGCCACGGCATATCACCACCTGTGGCCATGGTCATAGCTACAAGTATGTTGGTAATAAACCTTTGGTCAGGGTAAGGATAATGGATGATAATAAATGATAATGAGGTTAATTACACTACAGTCTGAATCTCTTAATTTCAACTTTGATTAGGCTTTTATATTAGCATTTCAACATACATTGCTTATTATTTAGATAAAAGAACACATAAAATAATAAAAGATAGTAGATGATGTTACTATACTGAGTAGTAATGCATTGGCAGTTGTAATTTATTCTTTAAAATGATAATGACATTGGTTTCTTTTTTTCATATTACTGCCCTTCAATGGACCAAACGGAAGACTTACATTAATTTTTAATGTGTTTTAATAGGAAGTGTAGAATATTACACATTACATTTTCTATCCAATTATTTTCTCTGTTTATCTGTCTCTGTACCTAATCTACCAGCATACCTGTTCTGCCTGCCTATCTGTGTCTGTGTATATCTGTGTCTGTCAGTATATCTGTCCTGCTTGGCTATCTGTGTCTCTGATGATAACAGGTGGATTGATCAAATTACAAAATTTGCCATTAAATAATGGTTTTCACCCTGAGGCAGCGAATGATTAAGCACCCAGTGTCCAAAACAAGTCAAGTGTAAAGTCTATCACCCATCTGCCTGTCTGTATGCCCACTGCATCATTGGATGATTTTATTTGAGTCTAAGGGCTCTAATTGGAAAAACTATTTTCTGGACTACTTGTGAAGCCCTTTCTTCTGCCCCCTTCTGGTGCATTAATCTATGTGGTGTATGCTCTGGATTGAAGACTGAGTCTAGTGGCACTGCAGCATCCAGAGGGTTAAAGTGCATCCCTGCATTATACAAATACAGGGATTGGAGCTGGCATCTGGATTTTTTACTAGCCCGCCCCTGGTTCACAGAGAATAGTGAAAGAGAGGTAAGTGGCCAGTATAACCTATCCAAGATGGTTATGGTAACTTTTTTAGAATTAGTTCATTGCTAATATTTGAATATGTGCATGTGAAATATTGCTTCTACAAAAGAATAGCAAGGCCATTGTTGTTGTCATTCAGTGTCACAATATATTGTGTTTTTCCCCTACTGCCCTACAATCTACAGTAGTAAGCAATGCAGTAAAACTGTAGTGTGATAAGGGTGCAATGGTTAAATTAATACAGGTTCACTAAACAGTGAAAAGTAATACACTGACAAGGGATTTTAAAAAAGCATGCAGTAATAGCTCTGTAGAATTACTACTTCTATTGAGTAAACCCCATGTGCGTGATGTGCAATGACATCATGACTAATTCCTTGCAGAGAAAATTTCAGGGTCAAAGTAGCTGAGTTGGAAAAAAATTGCTTATTCAGCTGCAGTGGAACATTTTTCCAACTTGCATACATTGACCTAAAGTTTGAAATTCCCATCTCAATTCCCTGCAATTTTCTCTTTATTGAGTAGACGCTATAGGTTTTTCTGTAAACTGGGAGCTTTAGTTTTTTCAATTGTTATACACATTTCACTTATCAATGTAGAAGACTGATTTTGGGGATATAATTTAAAATATATTCCCATACCTCCCAACAGTATTACCCGGCGATCTAGGATTGTTGAAGGTGGGTCTTCTGAAATCGAGGGTCAGCGCTTCCCTGTATGTACTGCAGCTCTGTCACTCAAAAGCCACTGCACTTTAGAAGAAGATGTTTAGCGAAATACCGTGTATCACATCTCAATACTGCTTATATAACAATGTGGTCCTGAGGCTTGTGCTACACTGAATTGAATATTGAATATTTCAGTACTCTGTCCTCCATCCTTCTGAGGGAGATAAAATGAGTACCATTACATTTGGTAATAGAAACATTGTCTGCATGTTGGGCAATAGCAACATCTCTAGCACATACTTGAAAATGAGAGAATATCTCATTGTACAATAAAGAACTGGGGACTAATAAACATATTTAGAAAACTGGCAGACTAAATGGACTGAATGGTTCTTATCTGTCGACATTCTCTATGTTTCTATGTTTCTTGTTTGTAGTTATTTTGTCATTAACATAATATTTGAGTGTATGGTTTATATGTATATGATATGTTTGCTTTTCTCAAATTACTGCCGGAAGAGTTTAAAATACTATGATGAGAAAGCATCTGAAAAATAGTAATGCTAGTGGCTAGTATGAACTAAGAATCAATAGCATTTCTAATTGACTTGCTATACATGAATCTGTGACTTAATATCAATCTTGGGTCAACATGCTGTCTGTGGTCTATTACATTTGCCATTGATTTTGCTTATCATGCCCAGTTACAGATACTGTTAATAGTGTCACAATAAATTTACTCTTCAACATGCTAGCTGAATGGGGAGATGTATGAAAAGTGGAGTGGAGGATTATTGGAGGGACAAAGACATTTTTAGAAACTCAACTGAGGACGTAAAGAAGGTTTATAGAAGTTGTAAATATTAAAAAAATATAGCATGATTTAATTCATCATATTTTATATAACCCTCGTTTAACTGTTTTATGTTAACATCCTTCTAGATTCAAATGCCCTTTTTATTATTATCATTTTACTGAGTACCTCAATACATGCACAGGATAAATAAACATAAAATAATTTACATTATATAAAATAAACAACACATTATAATACAAAAGAAAACAAAATAAAAGTTAAGTAAATTATAAACAACCTCAAAAATATTTTTTCTTCACGTATACAGGAACTAATTAATCATCCATTTTGTTTTGTCTTTCTTTTTCTATAGCACTGAGCCATGCTGTTATAGCAAATTAAATGTTTCATAATGCAAACTTTTGTTTTATTTTAATTTACCTTTTAATTTTGCGAGAGAAAAAATGCAGGCTCTCACACAGCCAGTCAGTCCACAAATGAAATGAAGTAATCCCCTTGTATTCTATCTGGGTGCCTCTGCCGGCATGGCCAGCACCGATTAGAAGTTGAATCAAACAAAGAAAAAATAGCAGAAAAAATGGCACTCACGGAGGTAGGTAAGTGAAAAAAATTATATTTAATCCAATAACATATTAACGGTAGTCACAGCAATCGGTGGGAGAAAACTAACACTAAAGAGTGCCATTTTTTCTGCTATTTTTTCTTCGTTTGATTCAACCTTTTAATTTTGAACACATTGCTCTCTCACTATTCTCGCTTCAAATAAAACAAACAATTACTAGATTTTAAAAGGCACTGTCTGGTGCTCAAAATGCATCTTCCAAATGTTAATGCATATTAATGTGCTTTCAAAGTACTTAAAAAAACATATTTTACATTTTGCATGCTTATACATTTACCAGGGGCAGGGCCGTACTGGCCCACCGGGATACCGGGAAAAATCCTAGTGGGCTGCCTGCCCCGAGGCCTCCTTGGCCAATTAAAGCGAATTGGCTTTAAGCGGTTCAGCTGCTGCAACAAACGGCGGAAGCAGACAAATTTTTTAAAGCGGTGACTGCCCCTTTCTCCCCCCTTCCCCACTACAGGGGGAAGGGGGGAGAAAGACATTACAGGGGGAAGGGGGGAAGAGAGACACTACAGGGGGAAGGGGGGAAGAGAGATAATACAGGGGGAAGGGGGCAAGAGAGACATTAGAGGGGAAAGGGGGAGAGAGAGTGACTACAGGTGGAAGGGGGAGGGTGAGAGAGATACACTGCAGGAGGCGGGGATGGAGACAGAGACACTACACTAAGGACAGAGAGCAAGACACTAAAGAAAGGAGAGATATGCTACAGAAATGAGAGAGAGCAAGAGACTCTACAGAAATGAGAGAGTGAGAGACGCTACACAAATGAGCGAGCGAGACACTACAGAAATGAGAGCAAGAAACGCTACAGAAATTTGAGCTTGAGACGTTACAGAAATGTGAGAGAGACATGCTACAGAAAGGTGAGAGAGAGACGCTACAGAACCTGCAACAACCCCCCCGTCCGCCGAATTGCTTAAAGTGGCGACGGGCCACTTTGAAGACACTACAGGGGAGGGGGGGAGACACTACAGGGGGAAGGGGGGATAAAGACACTACAGGGGGAAGGGGGGGAGAAGCACACTACAGGGGGAAGGGGGGAGAAAGACACTACAGTGGGAAGGGCGGGAGAAAGATACTACAGGGTGAAGGGGGGGAGAAAGACACTACAGGAAGGACAGAGAGAGAGACACTAAAGAAAGGAGAGAGAGACGCTAGAGAAATAAGAGAGAGAGATGCTACGGAAATGAGAGAGAGAGACGCTACAGAAATGAGAGAGATGCTACAGAAATAAGAGAGAGCAAGAGATGCTACAGAAAGGAGAGAGAGACACTACAGAAAAGAAAGAGAGATGCTACAGAAATTAGAGAGAGATGCTACAGAAAGGAGAGAGCGAGACACTACAGAAATGAGAGAGAGAGAGAGACGCAACAGAAATATGTGCACAAGGATATGTCTCACACACTGCCCTGATATATACCTCTGCACAGGAAAATTCATATAACTTTGTGTGCATACTGGAGGTATATATTACCCTAGGCAGGCTTATATATCAGTCTTATCTATAAATAATATACTGTTCAGTTGTGCTTTTAAAATGCATGGTTTTCCTTTCTATGAACAAAAAAATTATATTATGCTATGGGGCTGGTATACAATTTTTTTCCAGGACTGGTTTTTGTTCCCAGTCCGGTCCTGACCAGGGGTAAAGTAAACAAGCTCATGTAAACCTTTCTTACAGGGGGATAAGCTGTACTCTTTGACATGGTAATGAGGTCATTCAATTCCTTTACAAGTTAGGAAGAGACCACCACCCTCTATCTCTCACTTCTCTCTCTTTTCTCTCTTCTTTCCTGACTGTGCATGTGAGCAGATAAGGGTTAGGTTTTATCACGGTGAAGTGTGGGTGAGATCTTATGATTTTTACTAAAGGTTTAGTTGTTGTTTAGCTGTTATTGTTGTAGTTCTAGTTATTTATATTGTGTGTTATTATTTGTATGTTGCTGGTGTTGTGTGTTGTCTTTGAATAAATGTTTGTTAATGTAGATGGACCAGAGTTTATATGTGTATGTGTACATAATTCATACAGTTTGGTGATACACAACACCTTCCAATATGGAGCTTATGCTTGCTCTGGGGAGAGATTGTATTGTCGCTGAAGCTTTGATTTTGGGGTTGCTGCATGTTACAAGTCAACCCATGTGCAGGCTCATTCAGGCTGTATCCAGTTATTTTTGTATGCTTTTTTCCTTTGCTCGCTTGTTTATTATTTATGCTCACTCCTGTCTTTTCTTTTGTATCCCTGTATCTTGTATTCCTTCTGGCCACAGAGTGACACCTTCCCTAGTTTGACCACATAGTGGCACCTTCCACAGTCGGGCCACAGAGTGGCCCCTGCCAAGCCTAGCTACAGATTGGCACCTGCACAAGTCTCGCCTCATAGCACGAAATGCATAAAGCGTCTGTCTAAAAGCAGACATGTGCACTTTGCTCTGCTAGCAAGATTAAATACCAATACCAAGTCTCTGATTCGTCTCTCTGCTGTTCCCTCCTTTTCTTTGAATTTACCAGCACCTGATCAAGTCTAGCTATAGTCCAGCACCTGCCCTGTTCTGAACACAGACAGACAATGTACATATGTATTTACTGTGGATTTTCTTTCCCTGCAGGTGACTTTGTCATTCATATTTATGCACATAACATGCCTATTTTAAAGAGCCAGAGTGATCGCAAAATTAAGAACATACACCTTGATGTTTCAGTTGTGATATTTACCCATTCTGTAGGCTGGAGGTAGCATTCCACCTTAATACAAATAGGCATTTTTACAATGTGGAAGTTTGGAAAAGGAGACATTTGACTTCTTCCTATATAGGGCCACCTGTTAACCCCTTGCCGACACAGGACATGCTAAGTCCGTCCTGTGTGGCAAGACGTTAGTGACACAAGACCTAGTCTGTCCTGTGTCAAAACGAGCACTGAAAGCGGAGTTTTTCCGCTTTCAGTGCTCAAGCGGTATTGAAATGATGCTTCCATATGGAAGCATCGTTCAATACTGAAAAAAATGCACATCTCCGGAGCGATCGAAATGCCGGTTTTAAAGTCACAGTGCCTTTAAAACGCTGGCATTACAAAAAGAGCTTAGGAAGCGAGTCGAGGCAATCAGTAACACAAAAAAAAAAATGAATAAAAAAGCACAAAAACATAAAACATGGGCTATTTCTGAACGCAGGACATATATTAGGAACTATTTAGCAGTGTTTTTTTTGTTGTCTCTTGTACATGAGTATACGATTTTTCAAATAAAATTCATAAAAAAAAATTTTTTTTCATTTTTTTGCCATATTTTATTATTTTTTATACATCAAATTATATGCTATTATCAAAATAATGGTATCAAAAGAAATCCCTTCTTATGACGATAAAAACTATATATAGTTTGTGTGCGTACACTAAATGAGACAGAAATAAATTACAGCAAAACACAAACACCTCAGAAATGTTAAAACAGCCCATGTCACCAAGCGTCGGACAAGCCAAAAAAGTAATGTCACTTAGGGGTTAAAAACATGTCCTGCTGCCTGACATGTCATGCTGTTTTGAAATCCATATGCCTGCTGAATATATATATGCATGGATGAAATATGAAGTAGAAGGAGCTAGGATTCAGGTTTAACACACAAAAAAATGGTAATAATCCAGAAAATGGGATTCAGAGAAATGGCTGCATATGATACAATTAATAAAATAATGTTTTTTTTTTTTTTTTGTTTTTTTTTTTACTCGGAATGGGTCCTTAACAACAAAACAAGAACCACACTATAATAGCCCAAAATTAAGTAAATATACGTGGTTTCATTTCACTAGTTTAATTATTAAAATGTACTTTTAATGATTGGACTGTTTAGTAAGGACATTTTGCTACTTTTGTACTTATCAATCATTTTCAGTATTGATAGTTTTTAATTTATTTAAATATAAATAGATAAGCTGGGGTTTACTTTAATGCATACTGCTTGTTAAAAAAAAACATATTGTTATTTGATTATTGACCCATAGAATCGGCAAAGACTCAAACAGTCATACTGACATTCTATAATGAATTTAGTACAGAGACTTTAAATGAGCATTGATATGCTAGTAACAACCTTTCTAAATGAGAAATGACCTGAACATTGATTTAAAGGTGCAACTACAAATAAAGTAATTATATGGAATGGGTTTTAGAACGTGTATGGTGAAATATAATACTGGAATATATATTAATTAAACTGTTGGTATAAGAGGATGATTTACTAAAATGCAGATATGGTAATAGGTATTTTAACACTTGAGTGACATAAGCTGTCCTTACACTTCTGCAGTGTTTGTATTTAGCTGTCTTTATCCTCTTTCTCCTTTAATGTTTCCACACATATTTTATATTGTATTTATAGCCAAAGTAAGGGCTTTCCATTCATTTTGTCATATAATAGAATTTTGGAGAGACAGCTGCCTTTCCAGAATGCCACAAACTATCACTTCTTGTGCAATCATATATGTGCCACAGAGGGTGTCATGCTGTTTTGAACTCTGTATGCCTGCTGAATATATATATGGTTTTCATGGAGGCCTCCTCCAGATTAAAATTGCTACGCCTTCAAATTGTTAAGGCGTAACAATGTTGTTCTGGGGGAGTGGCTTAATGCATGGATATGGGTATGGCGATTACAGGAAGTGAATTTATGGCCAATTTGGTAAGTTATTTAGAAAAAGAGTAAAGTACTTTAAACAACTTGAAGCATTAGGAGATATTCAGTGCTCTACTCTCCATCTCATTTAGATAACTCAGTGTTAAAAAAGCAGATAACAATTGTATGAAGTGTATCATTGTGACATTATTAACAACACTGAAAAGACAGTATTTGGCAATATGGCAGTATGATAGTTATCTCCCTCCTGTTTCAAAGCAATACATAGTGGGGATTGTAAATCCATGTAAAAAAAATAATAAATATCAATTCCCTCAAAAGATGATGCAACGTGATATGAATACCATGGGATTTGAAATGTATTATTGTTACTTTTTAATTAAAACAAAGACCAGGAATACCAAACAATAAAAACATTTTTTGTAATTGTGATATGTTATGTCTGCCTTTTTGCCAAGCCAAATTTAAGTATCATTGATAAGGTACTCACTGTTTTTCTTGTTTCTCAACAAGCAACAGATGCCATGGAAAAGTGGTATACATTCTGTAAAAAATGTGCCAAGTACATCTGTTCACAAGTGGCTTTTAGTCAACAATAAGGGACATTATGGTGCCAAACTGTGAACAGAAATAAATCAGAGTCTAAGGGTAGATATCAGCAGGACTAAATCCCCATCTGCTTTATTTTATACAAAGGCAAAACTATGTAGTCATATGAAAGTTTGATATGAAAGCTGTAATAAATGTGACAGTGCTATTACAGCAAATTTTGGTGTGCTTATGTGAAGGTCATTTTGTTTCCAGATGACATGTTGTGAATTGTATAACTCAAAGTAATTTTAAATTATGGCATAATTAGTATAATAATAAAAGAATTAACACTAATGTATATTAAAAGAGATGACATGTGCCATTTACATCTAATAATGTGATTTTTCTATAAAAATTACAAGCTTTTGTAAAAAAAAATTAAAAGATAATTTGACATGTTAAAATGCTACTTAAAATTGCTATCAGATTCATCAGATTCAGTAAAGAAATAAAAAACATATACTTAACTGAAATGCAAAAGTTTAAAAAAAGTTATGTTACTTATAATTACACACATACAAAAATAATATAATATTTATTGGCAATTAGCAGTATATATGTGTCAGCTCTAAGAGACCTAGCAATTATCATTTTATTGTGAGTAGAGTTGAGCGAACCCGAACCACACAGTTCGGGTTCGTACCGAACATTAAGATTTTTGGACCCCAGACCCGAACACGATAATTCCACTGTATGTCCGGGTTGGAGTTCGGGGTTCGGTGATTCATGTCGTCTAAACAAATTTAAAATTACAAGTGACTGGACAGCTATTGCTGCCCAGTCACTAGTAAAATAAGGCCCCCTCCTGGTCCCCACCAATTGCTCACAGGTGGGGACCCTAATAATGTTTGGGGGACCTAATGGCCCCCCCTCAGTCCCCACCCATTGCCGGCAGGTGGGGCCCCTATAATAATAATGAGGGGGGTACCTAAAGTCGTCCCCCGGTCCCCACCCATTGCTGGCGGGTGGGGCCCCTATAATAATAATGAGGGGGGACCTAGTGTGTCCCCCGGTCCCCACCCATGAGCAGCGGGTGGGGACCACAAATAAAGTGACTAGGGGTGCCCAGCCCCTAGTAACTTCCCCCCCAATAAAAAAAAATGCCTACCTACCCCCCTCACCTTACTAATAGTGAGGGGGTGGGCAATAAACTAACCTGATAAAAAAATAACAATTTCATACTTACCATTTGATGTCTTCTTTTTTATTTCTTCTTTTCTTTAGCCCCCAAAAAGGCCAAATAAAAAACCAAAATACGCGCCGCAACTGTTAAAAAAACGAGGGTTATTATTATAGGGTCCCCAACAGCCGCTCATGGGTGGGGACCGGGAGGGGACATTAGGTTCCCCCATCTTTATTATTATAGGGTCCCCACCCACCAGCAATGGGTGGGGACTGGGGGGGACATTAGGTCCCCCCCTCATTATTATTATATGGTGACCACCCGCCGGCAATGGGTGGGGACCGGGGGGGGGGACATTAGGTCCCCCCTCATTATTATTATATGGTGACCACCCGCCGGCAATGGGTGGGGACCGGGGGGACATTAGGTCCCCCCTAACATTTTTAGGTTCAGTTTAGGGGTGAAGTTCGAACCTGAACCCAGACTTTTTTTCGGAGTTCGGCCGAACCCACCGAACCCGAAAATCCAGGTATCCGCTCAACTCTAATTGTGAGTTTTAAAAGAAGCATGAGGCAACTTACAGATTTCCAAACAGGTTAGATAAATGCCAGATAACTGAATTTCAGTCACATAACTGAATCCGTCACAAAAATAACAACACAATTTAATTTGTCAAGGAGAACATTGTCAAAAATCAAACAGATGCCAAAGATGGTTACAGGTCACAGAGACACACTCAACAGGATCGTTGTTTAATGTTCTAAATATATTGCCACAAATTAGCAGACATTGCATCAACATCTACACAAAGCAGTTGAAACCCAAAAGGATGGGTATTTTGAGCTTCACAAAGCTGGGATTTATAGCATGGCTTCAATTTGGAAGTCACATAATGAAAAAAGTAATATGGTCTGATGATTCATCTTATACATTATTTCCTGTATTGAGTCAAGCTTATGTTTGGAGAAAGCCAATGATGCCTTCAACCCACAATATCTTCTGCCAGCTCTTAAATAAGGTGTGGATTCCATCCTGGTATGGGAGACATCAGGTTTAAGGGTTGTACATTACTCAAGTAATGTGTTGCTGTTTTATATGACAAGTTGCAAACATTATTCCCTCATGATGTTCCCATATTCCAGGATAATAATGACTGCAACCAAATACTAATGGCAAATACTGAACAAATTCAGGAATGGTTTCACTCTGAATCTCATCACTACTTATATCTAATAATGCTACTATCTTACTGAGAAACAAGAGAGAAACACACTGCGCCCAATTGTGGTGAAACAGCTGCTGCAAATTCTACCAGTGTCTCACTCCTGGCAATAAACAAAACAACACACAAGTGAAAAAGTGCGCTGTGACCCAACACTTCAAAACACACAACTCAGAAAAAATAAATAATAAATTGTTACCCTTAAAGTAAATCAGCCTTAAAGTAAATCAGCTCAATATTCAATCCGAAGGGAAAAATAAAATAAAACAAAACAGAACAGAAATAATATAGTGTAGTATATTACATAAAAGTGCTGATAACAAACAATAGGTGAGAACACACTCACATCTTCCTGAGCAGAGATCTGCTCAGTCTATACAGCATCCAGGGAGCCCACCAAGGGGTTAAAGATCCAACTGGTTCACAGAGGAATCCTAGGCAGCTTATTCAGGGTAGCAGACCCAGAAGGTACTCCCAGCGGTAGTATAAGAGAGGGTAAGGAGGAGACTATTTAGCTTCAACGATTTTAATAACAATAAAAACATATAAAGAATCTTATATTCAAAGATCCACTTGAACAGTACATATATAGAGTCCCAGTAGCAGTCTCCTCTTGTCCACAACTTTTTCACTTGTGTGTTACTATCTTCCTGAGACTAACAGCATGAAATGGTCCAGACATGAGAAAATGGTAATAGACATAAAGGTGAGACAGGCAGTGGCATTGACACTATAAATAGGCTGCAGGCCCCACAGGAATGTTAGGGCACCAGTCAACTAAGTAAAAGAATCTCAGACACCTTTTCAATCAATGGTTTGAATGTGGAGGCTACTGTGTCTTCTGACTGTTCTGAGTGGATAAGAATGGAAGAAGAAAGTGAGATATTAGTCATTTGCAAATAGACCTAATGGATTTAACACCATGGAAAAATATTAAATAAAGACATCATTAATGTTATCAGGAGTTCCAGGCACCATGTCATCCGTGATACACCATGGTTCCAGTGGTTACCCACTATAACTTAACTCACGTGAGATATACTTATTATATCACAGCTAGATCCTACAGTGTTTGACATTCAGCAATGATAAATAAATCTATAGTTACTTTGGAATAAAATACTTGAAACTGAACAGCATTTTAAAAAGGTTGTTCAATACAGTGAAAAAATAATACTATTCAGGAAAACCTGAACCAAATGTTGTCTTTGCCTTTTTGGCACAATAAAATTATTTTAACTAATTCAATATTTAATTCTAACCAAAGCCACATATTAATTAACTGTTTTAAATATATGTTGATTAGTATGCCTCTAAAACAGGAAATGCTTTTATAAATGATAACAATAAAACATACTAATAATCGATCAGGCATGATCCTTAAATCATCAGATTTCAAGAGTCATTGATATGTTAATATTTTTCTAGTTATACATAATATGCATTATACATACATTACATTCTCTTATCAATTCAAAACATAATCTCTTCTGGGGAAGCACGCTTGATATGTTCCCTATAATGTGTTCTGGAATAAAACATTGTTACCAGATGGCACTTGGCACAACCGGTTTCCTGTTTAAACACTGAATGTATTTCCAATTTTTTAAAAGCCTGGAATAAAAAAAAAAATGTGAATATACAGTAGCTACATACCAATTGTGCATTCATTTTTGCAGAAGCAGCTTGAATTGAATATTAACAGTTTGTTTATGTTCAACCAGTTCATCAGCTTTAACCCCTTAACGACAGATGACGTGCCAGGCACGTCACGGCAAATCGAGGACTTGCCGACAGGTGACGTGCCTGGCACGTCATGCACTAAACTGAGTAAAGAAAGCGACCAGCGGTCGCTTTCTTTACTCTAACGGTGTTGCTACAATGCCTCTAGGTAGAGGCATTGTGCAACACCCCCCAAATGTGCAGGGGCGCGCTATGATCACTCCACGGAGTGATCGTAGCAGCCATTTAAAAATGGCTGCTCCCCTGCACACATGTGCTTAGAAAGCGAACGATCGTTCGCTTTCTAAGCATCTCCGGTGTTGTTAAAGTGCCTCGCTAGCGAGGCACTTAACAAAACCATGCTGCTCCCCAGAGCCGATGGTGGTCGCTCTCCTGAGCGACCCCATCGGCTCAGTAGAAGGGAACGCTGCCTGTACAGGCAGCGCTTCCCTTCTAATGGCAAGAGCATCGGAAGTGAAAGTATTTCACTTCCGATGCTCTAGGGGGAGCCAATCAATGCCGGCACAACAGATCTATGTGATCTGTGTGCAGGCATGTATGGTAAGTGCTCTGATGAGCACTTACCATACAGTCAAAGGCAATATTAGCAAATATTGCCTTTGACAAGTATTGATCTGCCTCCCTCACCTTACTAGTTATAGTAAGGGAGAGAGACAGATCAGATAAAGTAAAAAAATAAAATAAAATAATAAAAAAAATATTTAATAAAATTTAAACACCAAGGGCTTTTATAAAAGCCATTTAACCCCATCCCTGCCATTGATCGCTGTGTACGCAGTGATCATACACAGCAGCACATTTTTTGCTGTCTGTGCATTTTTTAGGGGTTCATTTTTTTTTTACTGTAATTCATTACAGTATAAAAAAAAGCTCTTTTAAGAGAGATTAACCCCTTTCTTGCTGTAGATCACTGCCTAAGCAGCGATCTGACGCAAATGCAGCAATCTTGCTGCAGAAGCATTTTTAAAAAAATTTTTAACTTTTTTATTACACCCGTCACGTGTTAATTATACCCGCTAGGGGACTACGTTTAACGTAAAAAAAATTTTTTAGCTGTCTGACCGCATGTATAGCGATCAGTAACAGCTGATAAGTGACAAAGGCGGGTTGGCGTTTGCTTAGATGAGCATCACCATTCGTCTGGTTAGATCAATATTTGTAAATATTTGATCTGACCCGTGTAGATCTGCCTCCCTCTCACTTGAGTTTTAGTGAGGGAGGGAGACAGAGCTGTATAATGTAAGTTTTTAATTATAATATATTTAATAGAATTGAGACCCAAAGGCTTTTATAAAAGCCGTTTCCAGTATTTAACCCCTTCCCTGCAATTGATCGCTGTGTACGCAGTGATCTTACACAGCAGCACATTTTTTGCTGTCTGTGCATTTTTTTAGTGGTTATTTTTTTTTACTTTGATTTATTACAGTATATCAAAGAGCTATTAACCCCTTCCTTGCCGTATATCACTTCCTAAGCAGCACATATGGTCACTGCCTAAGCAGTGCATATGGTCACTGCCTAAGCAGCGCATATGGAGCAATCTAGTCGCAGAAGGATTTTTTTTTGCTATCAGCATTTTTTTTGTCAGACTCGCTAGGGGTTAGTTATACCCACTAGGGGATTACGTGTATTCCTTTTGAAGCTGTCTGAACGCGTGTATAGCGATCAGTAACAGCCGATCAGTGGCAAAGGTGGTTTGGTGATTTCTCAGATGAGCATCACCATTCGTCTGGTTCGTAAATATTGTTCTGACCCATATGGATCTGCCTCCCTCTCCTCACTTGAGTTTTAGTGAGGGAAAGAGACAGATCTGTATAACATCATTTTTTAATTGTAATAAATTAAATAAAATGTTAAAAAATTGTGAGTCCCAAGGGCTTTTTTAAAAGCCATACCCTTTGTATAGTGTAGTGTATTAACCCCTTCCCTGCCACTGATCACTGCACAGCAGAACATTTTTTCTTGTCTGTGTATTTTTAGGGGTTAATTTTTTTGTACAGTACTACAAAGGCTCTTATAAGAGCTATTAACCCCTTCCTTGCTCTACATGTTCAAATTCCAAGTTTGAAAATCAAAAAGCGCACCTCTCAAATGTAGCCTTTCAACACCCAACAAAGCTGACAAAGCTATGCATGGGTGGTATCCCTGTGCTCGGGAGATGTTGCTGAACATATATTGTGGTATTGTTTGTCAGTGACACATACCGAAATATGTGAATTTGTGTCTAAAGTACAATGTATGTGGGAAAAAATACACAATAAAATGACTACCACAAACTTTGACAAACGCTGGTGGTAGAATTGGTGCATGGAAAGTGTTAAAATAACACCATTTAAGATAGCCTAGGGTGTCTACTTTTAAAAAATATATAGGTTGATGTGGTAAAATACACTGGCTGGTTTCAAATATGTCCCAAATGGGACATGGGTGCAGGCTGTCTGCATGTCAAAATTTCAAATTGGAAAACCAAAAACTTCACCTCCCAAATTTGGCCTTTTACCCCCCAAACAATCCAACAAACCTATGCATGGTGGGTATCCCTGTACTCAAGAGATGTTGCTGAACACTTATTGGGGTGTTATTTGGCAGTGACACATACCAAAATCTGTAAATTCATGTCTGAAGTACAAGGTTTGTGAAAAAAAAACACAAAAAAATTACTACCACAAACTTTGATGGGGTAAAATACACTGGCTGGTTTCAAATATGTCCCAAATGGGACATGGGTGCAGGCTGTCTGCATGTAAAAATTTCAAGTTGGAAAACAAAAAACTGCACCTCACAAATTTGGCATTTTAGCACCCAAACAACCCAACAAACCTATGCATGGGTGGTATCCCTGTACTCAGGAGAAATAGTAGAATCTATTTAGCATGTTTTTTCGTTCGCTATTGTCGATGAGGAGAAGTTGTTTCAAATAAAAACAAAGAAATTTGTGTATTTTTTTTTTTATCATATTTTTTTTTTTTTTTTAATAATATGATAAGATATGATCAAAAATATGGCATCCATAGAAAGCCCTTTTTGTCCCGATAAAAACAATATATAATATGGGTGGGTACAGCAAATGACGAAGAAGAAAATTACTGCTAAACACAAACAGCACAGAAATGTTAAAATAGCCATTGTCCAGAAAGGACAAAAATGTTTCAAAGGCTCTGTCCTTAAGGGGTTAAGGAGGGTTACTGAAGATACGTTTCTGGTTTACATAATAGAGATTATGCAGTAGTTCACAAACAGTGGTGAGAGTGACTACCAGAATGACATTTGTATATCTATACTCGCTGCTTTCTCTGCAGATTTATGATACCGAGTGCATGCTTATTATAATAAAATAAGGTTACTGTGACATTTGAAAGAAATACATGGTGGTTGATAAAAACCTTTTTTTTTATCTTGGAATTTTTAAAATACATTTAGACTTGTTTCCCCAAATGCTTTAGTGTAATATGATGATACTATAATTAATAAAATGAACATTGCATGGCCATAACATGGTTTGTTATATTGTTAAGTATACGTTGTGTTTAACAGAATTGCAAGTAAATGCATAAAGTAGGAGAAATGTGTGTTTTAAATGAGTACGTTAAGGCTCCCGCTTATGACATCACTTTGTGTCATGTTGTGTAAATTAACAGCTTTAAATGGGAAGTATGCAATTTGCATATCATGCCACAGGATTCATAAGCAGCAGACTCCACAGACACATTTAAAGCATATTTTCCTTCTAAGTTTAGGATTTACTTGCAGTTTTGCTAACAAAATGTATAGATAATTTTCAACCATTTTTTATTCTCTATAAACGCACTAAAAATGTTTTAGTCAATACAGTCCCTTTTGAATATTTTTATTTAAATTAATACATAGCACTATAAAATATTTCCATGCCTTTCCATTTACTGAAATTCCATCTTAGTTTGCTGGCAAAAAAATCAAGACGCTATGGATGTTAAGTAAAAAGGCACATATCTGCATATCTAAATATTTTTTTTTTTACATATTACAGGCTGTTTCTCCCTGTTTAAAATTGTTATGAATGATACTTCTATGAACTACCATCAGAAGATATTCCATTGTCTTTGTTCAGAATTGGAAGAAACCATTTTACGAAGGTACTGCTACACTGAGCCAATCAAGCAACTGCTGCTTTCTCCAAATGCAGCCATGTAAAAGATAATATCTGGCAGAATGAAAATGCTAAGGAGAAATTAACTCTAAACAGGAATGTGAATAATGATCATGAAATAGATGGAAACTGGTGAGAAGAGTCTGAGCAAAAACCTCAGAGTAGTTGGGCATGATGTTGGCACTAGATCAGAAGAGGAAGCAGAGAACATTATGAACATTCATAGGTAAGCTACGTTTTATTTTTAAGGTTTCATTCCTCTTTAGTGTAAGGCCATGTACACACTGTACACAGACAGTGTGTATCAAATGGAAGGGCATGCACACACCAGTTGTAAGGTGTAATCATAAGTGCAATCACAGAGCTTGCATGCACAGAGGATGTCTAATGCAACATTGGTGGTTTGGAGAAGCAATGAAGGATATTGATTTGAGCATTGACTGTTTTATTAAATAATTACAGGATTCCAAAGCCCATAATCTATCTTCTACCCTTAATGAGATATCTAAAAATAGCCAACTGTCATCAAAGGTCACATTATATAAACATATCACCTCCAAGTATCTTTTAATCTTGCCAGTTTCATTTTGCCACATTGGTTACGACGGGCTTCCCAGTTTTGTATTCATTAAGCTGATTCATTCTTGCTGCTGGCAGCACTGCATTAATGATCGAGCTACAACGATGAACATTGTCTGCATAACAAATGGGCTTTTTGTCTCAAAATGCAGTAAATAGAAAGTGATTAACATGAAATAACTCCTCAGCCAAAACAGCCTCTTGTGTTATGAAGGCATACCTGTGTTTTCATTTAATCCTGAGGTCATGCAATAATTTCCTAAAAATATAGCCGTATCCTTCTTATTTGTTATCTTTGATGTGATAAGTCATAAGAAAGGACACATTTAAGGGTTTGCATAGTATGATTTTAGATTAGAAAAAAAATGCCTTTAGCACACTAGATGCAAATAATTATTAATAGTCTTTTTCTCTCTATCTGACATTTGCTAAGGCAAAGGCATCAAATATTACTAAATCAAGTCATGACCCTACTAGCATTTTTAATGCTGCCATCTTTTTCCAGACTAACGAAAATAAGGTCCAAGCAGGTTAATGTTGCAGCTATTAATACCCTTTAATTTTGTTATCTACTGATATTAAATCATTTTTAGGAAACTGATTGAATATAGACTTGCTGTCAGTTCAATTGTGAACATATACTTGCTTTTTTATGTCACAATAAAACATAGTAATACAACATACTTTTTAGGAGGTGAGAGAGATTATCCTCTTATACAAAGAGGTAAAGGAATAGTGGCTTACAAAGAAATAGAGGTAAAAAGAAAAAATAGTGCTCTTAATGTTTCATTCCACAAGTTTCCTACTGACTTCATAAAAGAAAGAATCTGGTAGAAAAGGATAGGAAATGACTTCCATCTAAGTCATTTAAAATGCCTCTACTCTGAAATGTTACAGGATCTATATGCTCTTGATCCTGGACTACAGAAATATTCCTTGTCAGTTTATCTTATTGCAAAATGTCAAGAACCCGGCCTTTCTACTCTAAAATAACCTTTAAGACATTTTTATTAGAAACCGAGTTTATACATCAGATGACTAGCGTGAGCATTATTGCTTTAGTAGTGCTTTATACTTCTGATGTTCTCATGTTCTATTAGGAACAAGTCTATTTTTTTGATTTAGTGTTCTATAACTTTTGTCACATAATTTGTTTGATTTTATAGCTCTTTTTCATACCATTTAGATAAATATTATAGACATGAATAAAAATAATAATTTACAAAAAGCAGTATGCAAAATGTTTCACAAAAAGAAATGTATTTTATTTTGTCTATTTAATAGAGTGTAATTAAATAAAATTGCCTTGTTAACATAACATTGGATATATAAAAAGAACAGATTTTCATTTTGTGGTTCTATTTTATTTATCATGATACACTGTGCAAATAACTATATAGATTGTATGTTTTGCTTTATTTGTATTACTTGACTCACATCACTTCATGTTTAGTGCCTCCTATGATGATATGGATCACATTTACTGTTTCATTAATTTAGATGTAACAAATCTAACACTGTGTTGCACACCTTAAACATACTCCGTCTGGATCCCAGGATGCAGTGTGCACTGGGCAGGTGAGTAGTCATGGGTACCAGAGAAGAAGCAACACTAGTATACAGACCAGGTCAGAAGGGCTCAGGCACAGCAACAGAAGGCTTGGATATGGGACATAGCATAGGCTATAGTAGTACTCCTAGTACAGGTAAGTACTTGGGCGAATGGCTGTGGGGAAGATTGTGACAATGTGGTTGTTTAAACTGCAACAGTCCAGTACATACAAGGGGCTAAATCTACCAATTTTGCAAGATTATAATCTAGCTGCCAACTTTAGAATGGCTCTGGATTGGACATTGGATCTACCCAGAGACATGTGGCACAAGTTAAAACAAATCGTTACTCTGGGATTCAATTGGCAATTAAATTGGCAATTGTCTTTGAGACATTGATGGCAAAAAAAAAGTTAGTTAGGAAACGTTTAGGCTTACATTTCACTTCTTCAAGATTTTTGGTCTTGGTTCACAACGTGATGTTCCAAAATGGTAAGGCTCTTCTAGGTTTTAAAAGCAAAGGGGGGCAGGTTGGTGAACAACTTTCTGGATTTAGAGACTCTTAAGAGGCTTACATTATCACAACTAGATATATTGTATACAACTCCTTTTCACCTTTTGCATTACATGCAGTTATCAAGCTTTTGTGCAAAAGTGTTATCTCATTTTAACTTTAGTGATCATAACAAACCTCTTGATAACCTTTCTATCCTATATAATACAATAAAACTAACCACAATGTCTAGAATTTATAGTCTCATTAGATCGACACTAGATTTGGAAGCCCAGCGAAACCTGATCTACCTAATTATGAGATTCATCAACTTAGTGATGCATCTAACCTAGTCTATAAAATGATTATATTATTATTCTTATAGCAAATTGTTTTTGGAAGATATTACATAGGGCATATGTAACCCATAAAACAATATCAAATTGGTTTGAAAGCTAACTGTCCTACATAGCTGCTGGTCTTGTCAACAAATTATATTATTTTGACAGGATGTTTGTCACACAAGTGCTGAAGGTGGAATTCCAACTCTCAATTCAGTCGGAGTTTTATCCTCAGATGTAGGCAATAGGATGCAGGAAAGGGAACACATTTATTATTGGTTATTTCATAAAGTGGGTAAGAAAGTGATCCAATCACAATGGATCAAGCCACAATCTTTGTTTATGGGTTATGGTATTGTCTAGACTCAAATCCCTTTTCCAGATGGAGTGTATAGATGCTTCATTGCATAAGGAAACAAAAGCAAAGTCATTCTTCATTAAATGGTTGTCAGGCTTCAACCTGTTTGCCGACTCAGTATCATGTTTGCCTTGTACTCCTGTTTATTATTTATGCTTGCTCCTGTCTGTTCATGTGTCATCCCTTTACCTTCAATTTTTCTGCTTATGTTTATATTCATTTTCCTGCCCTGTTCCTGGTCTCGAAGTGCTGTCATAGAGCTCTGTTAGTGGGACATCCTGAGTCCTGTCCTAGAGCACTGTTATAATTCTGCACTGAATCCTAGATCCCTAATAGAGGATTTACCTGTACCATGCTTTTTGTTTTTATATTCTAGTCCATTTTCTTTGTTTTTCTATTCCTCCATTTAAAACAGCCACACCAGTTTAGTTTTTCTCACACAGTCTACAGGTATGCTTGGGAGCAGTTCTAGTTTATTATTAAGTTTAGTGTTAGGGACTTGCCTTATGTGAGGTACATGATGCTGGTGGAAAGCTTATCATCTAAATGGCTATTTAATGTAACTAAACCCTCACCATTACAATCTTAGAGTGTTATGGTAGATAATATGTTAGCACCTGAGGATTCCAGCTCTTCTATCCTCGCCTAATATCCCTGTCCTGATTCCCCTTTAGAAGTGTCTGAGGATCCCATCTTCTGACTCAGTCCCTTGTGTTCCTAACCCTGGCCTCTGTATGTTGTTCTGTGTTATATATTTGCCTGTGTAAGTCTGTTTAGTTCCAAAACAAACAAAAGTGACCTAGTGAGCTTAACCCAACACTTAGCACACTGCCAGTTACCCTATACAGTGAGGTAGTCTCATATAGGTGTTGTAAAGGGAAAAACAAAAACAAAAAAATATATATGGTGAAGTATGTATGTACAATATACAATTCACTCAAAATTGTGTGTAAAATGTGCACTCACATATAGATGGATAAATCACCCGATAACTGTATATCCAGGCCGCTCCAGGGGAATAACACAGGGGAAGAGAAGGCAGGGATGTAAGTATAAATGTTTAATACAGACCAAATAAAAACACTTTGTTTATTAAAGTGTAAGACTTTTACTATGTTTTTATTTGGTCTGTATTAAACATTTATACTTACATCCCTGCCTTCTTTTCCCCTGTGTTATTCCCCTGGAGCAGCCTGGATATACAGTTATCAGGTGATTTATCCATCTCCTACTGTGGGCTCCTAGATGCTTTTTTTCCTGAGCAGATTACTTCTCAGGTATATGTGGGTGCACATTTTACACACTTTTTTGAGTGATTTGTATATTGTACATACATACTTCACCATATATATTTTTTATTTTTCCCTTAACAACACCTATATGAGACTACCTCACTGCTTTCCTTGCTAGAAGTGGAACACTAGCTATGTCCAGGTGCTGCTCACCTTGCTACTTATAGGTGCAGTGTAATATCTTTGTTTGTCTGTTTAGTTCCGTAGTATTGTTTTATGCCTTTATCCTGTTCATGTATTCTTTAGTTCTGCCTTTGCTCCTTAGTCTGTCCTGTAGCCCTGCAAATTTTGTTTATCTTGTTTCTGCTCTGACGCTATTCCCTCTGCTTGGTTTATTCTCTCCCAACCTGCAAGCATCCCTCAATCCTGTTCAAGGTTATGTTCCGTGCCTGCTCCAGGATGTCTGCAGGGTATCACCAGCTTCAGTCCTCATCTATTTTGGCATATAGCAGCTGCTTCCACAGGGCCCCGGAAAGTGGTCACCCCAACCTGGGGCCTGAAACCTCTGAGGGAGTGCAGTCACCCTGTGTCTCCACTTCTGCTAATGAGCTCCTGACCTAAGACTCTCATGGTCTTATGTTATCAGGTCCCTGTGCGTGACAATGGTCCCCTTATATTGGAACTTCTTCAATAAAAAAATTTCTTATATTGTCACTTTAATTTCACTTGAGTATCAGCTGCTAGTAAAAGAGACTCAGCGTACATTATTATGAGAAAAAAATGAGAACTCTCCACTTGCTTGCTTGAAGTGTTTAATGAAATATAATTGTGTTTACAGGAACATGTGCAGGCAAATACTGGCTGGATAAAGCTTAACACGTTTCGTGCCCTTATGAACTTATGAGTAAGTGCCAGCACGGGCACAAAACACATTAAGCTTTATCCAGCCAGTATTTGCCTGTGCATGTCCATCTAAGCACATTTATATTTATATTAAACACTTCAAGAAGGCGAGTGCAGTGTTCTACAATTTTTTCTTATTGACGTCAGTTGGTGCTACCTTGGAGGTGCCTTGCTAACTCAAAGTACCCTTCTGAATCCATACAGAGCTTCTGTGAAAAGATTTTCAGTGCCCCCAATTGGATAAAGGAAGACAGATTTACTTATTTCATAATTTTCAATGTGGGACTTTATAGTGCCAAAACATGTATTAGTTTTTGCTTTTTATTATCTTTGTACCACCCTTTGTACCAGTGTGCAGACCACTCATGCTCCATCATCCACATTGCACACCCATGACTTAACATAATACCACAGGACTTTCCCCAGCACCCACATTGGAAACCCAGGACATGCACCATCATCCAAATTGCACACCCAGGACATGCCCCAGCACCCTCATTGCACGCCAAGGACTTACCCCAGCAGCCACATCGCACACCCAGGACTTACCCCAGCAGCCACAATAGAAATCTATGATCCACAGGTAATCACTTCCCCTAGCTGGGTACCTAAAATAGACAAAGTATAAATTAAAGTAGTGGGTACTCTAAGGGAATATTGATATTCAAAAATGTATTTATTTGAAGTCAAAAGATCTTTTTTGTAAGGATTTTTCAATATGCAATATGCATAGATCCTGCTGGTAAATAAAACGCTTCAAAAATTTGGTAACCACCACAAAAGGTAGTGTAGTCATGTGGTGAGAAAAATATACAATAAAAAATACATACAAGAATATACAAAATATACAGGGATGTCCAGTACCCATAAGTTATAGGTATGGCACTGAACCTAGAGGCAAAATGTATTTAAATGGCAAAAGAGAGGGCTCATTGTTGGTACACAAAAAACTCACAGTTCTATATACAAAAATTTACATTGGTCACACAGGCAAATTGTGTTATTTAGGAAAAGATGCTCACTGCTGAAATTAAAAAAAAAATCACTGTCCTATGAACACACAAAAAAAGGTCTCATCAACTAGATCAATTAGCAGGAGTTGCTAAAATGTGGTAATGGTGTGCCAAAAAGACATTCATGCAAATTGGTGCCAGACACAAAAAAGCAAGTGCTGTCCTCTATTTTTATGTTGAATGCACAAATCATGGTATATCCATGGGTAGACACAGGTAGTAGAGCTGTAGGGAGTGTGCACGCTAGGCCAGCTGGTTCTTTCAAGCCCTTTGCTTGGAAGCCCAGGACATTCCCCATCGACCAAATTACACGCCCAGGACATGGTCCATCATCCAAATTGCATTTTGAGGACATACCATAACACCCACATTGTAGACCCAGAACTTACCCCAAGACCCAAGCACATGCACCATCACCCACACTGCAGACACAGAACACACAACTGCAGCAAATAAGGAGCATGGTGTCATTATGCCTCGCGCTCAGACTGTGCGAAGTGTGAGAGCCAGCATGGGAGGATGTCTGTGCACCTGGGCAGTGCACAGACACCATGATGTCTGCTCACCGGAAGCTTTTGCTGCCAAACTTTTTTTCTTTTTTTTTGCTGGATCCCAAGTGGCGTATCATCCCCTGTTGGCCCCTGTACATTGATGTTAGTCATTAAGTGTGTAATGAACCAGTATCTAACCATGACAATATAGCCATACTATGATATAATAAAGCTTATAAAGGGTGTTACTAGGAACAAAAAGTAGATTTTTTTAACTTATACTGTGAATGAAGAGCACAGTGTGTTATCAAAATTGCAACAAAAGCCCAAATTAAGAGAAATACATGATATCTGTGTGTGTAGTTTCTCCTGTTCATGACATTTGTTGCTGGATGTGCAAATTCCAAATTTGCCACTGAAAAGGCACACCAGAATATAGCCCAGTCAGTGAAAAAGGGGGATCATTTTTTTTTTTTAGATACATAAATGAGGAAGCTATTCTTGGAATAATCACAAAGAAAAATTATAATATTGAAAACATATTTATACTACGTATTACATTGGCTGTAGCCAGAAAATGTATATTACAGCAATGGATAAGTAAAGAAGCACCAACAATGTCACTATTTCAAATAAAAATGTTATTTTTATTTAAAATGGATTGGATGGAAGCTACTCTACATAAATAAAAAGATACGAAAGTATTTTTTTAAAAATGGGAAAATTACATAGACACATTAGATGATAATTACAAAAAACAAATACGAACGGCATTTCAGGAGACAATGTGGTATTCAAAACAATTATTAAGTGGTAGACTATGTACATAAATGAAAATGGTAAATAAGATATCCAAATGTAAATATATAGAATAGAACGACATAAATAAAGATATTAGGAAAAATTAATTAATATTAGAAACATTAAAAAATAAATCAATAGGGGAAGGGATAGAAAAAATAAAATTGAAACATATGATTGGTATATAAATGATATAGAAATGTATGTATTGTTGTTATTATATATATATTGTATTGTGTCATTATATTTATTATTATTGATCATAATATATGATAACGTTTTATTGTTAATTGTTGTTAATAATTATATTTAAAATCTTGTTAAAAAATATATAGTATTACTGATATGATATAATATTGTTTGATATATTTAATTATGTATTGTACTAATATTAACCTTAAATTTTAAGATAAAATACAAAAGATATAATGTAAGTTATAAGTTAAAAATTTTAAATAAAAATATTTGAAAAAAAAAGATACATAAATGAGAAAAGGAAAGTAAAACAAGGATTAGTTAGATTAAAAACAAAAGAAGGATGCTATGTAGAAGAGGATAAAGGCTTAGTAGACTGCCTTAATGAATATTTGTGTTCATTTTTTACAAATGAAAATGAGGGTAAGGGACCTCATTTAGGGAAAAAGACTAATGAGTCTTTTGATGCATGTAAGTTTACAGAGGAAGAGGTTTAACTTCAGCTGTCAAAAGTAAAGACAAATAAATCGATGGGACCTGATGGGATACATCCAAAGTTATTAAAAGAACTTAGTGGTGTACTAGCAAAACCGTTAACAGATTTATTTAACCAATCATTGTTAACTGGAGTAGTTCCAGAAGATTGGAAATTAGCAAATGTTGTGCCCATTCACAAGAAAGGTAGTAGGGAGGAGACGGGCAACTATAGACCAGTAAGTCTTACTTCAGTAGTGGGGAAAATAATGGAAACCTTGTTAAAGAATAGGATTGTTGAACATCTAGATTTCAAGATCAGAGACAACATGGGTTTACTTTAGGGAGACTAATCTTATTGATTTTTTTGATTAGGTGACTAAAATAATAGATCAGGGTGGTGCAGTAGACATTGCTTACCTAGATTTCAGTAAGGCTTTTGACACTGTCACACATAAAAGGCTTATCAATAAACTGAAATCTTTAAGTTTGGATTTCAATATTGTTGAATGGATTAGACAATGGCTGAGTGACAAGCAACAGAGGGTTGTAGTCAATGGAGTATATTCGATGCAAGGTCTTGTTACTAGTGGGGTACCTCAGGGATCTGTACTTGGACCCATTCTCTTTAATATTTTTATTAGTGATACTGCAGAAGGTCTTGTTGGCAAAGTATGTCTTATTGCTGATGATACAAAGATTTGCAGCAGGGTTGATATTCATGGAGGGATACGCCAAATGGCAAATGATTTGGATAAACTAGAAAAATGGTCAGAGCTGAGGCAACTGACATTTAATGTGGACAAGTGCAAGATTATGCACCTTGGGCGTAAAAACCCAAAAGCAGAATATAGACTATTTTGTACAGGCCTAACCTCAACATCTGAGGAAAGGGATTTAGGAGTAATAATTTCAGAGTACTTAAGGGTAGGTATGCAATCCAATAGAGCAGCAGGAAATGCTAGCAGAATGTTTGGTTGCATAGGGAGAGGTATTAGCATTAGAAAGAGGGAAGTGCTCATGCCATTATACAGCGCACTGGTGAGACCTCACTTGGAGTATTGTACGCAATACTGGAGACCAGATCTCCAGAAGGATATTGATACTTTGGAGAGAGTTCAGAGAAGGGCTACTAAACTGGTTCATGAGTTGAAGGATAAAACTTACCAGGAAAGGTTAAAGCATCTTAACATGCTTGGAGGAAAGACGTAACCGGGGGGGGATATGATAGAAAAATTTAAATACATAAAGGGAATCAACACAGTAAAGGAAGAGAGTATATTTAAAAGAAGAAAAACTACCACAACTAGAGGACATAGTCTTAAATTAGAGGGGCAACAATTTAAAAGTAATATCAGGAAGTATTACTTTACTGAGAGGGTAGTGGATGTATGGAATAGCCTTCCAGCAGAAGTGGTAGAGGTAAACACAGTCAAGAATTTTAAGCATGCGTGGGATAGACACAAGGCAATCCTAGCTATAAGACCAGGAACTGGGTACTAAAGTATTTAGAAAAATTGGGAAGGCTAGATGGACCGAATGGTTCTTATCTGCCGACACATTCTATGTTTCTATGTTTTTATGCCAGAGGGGATTTGATCTATCTTATTCTCCTGGAAGAAGTATTTAGTGATATGTTCTATGTACTGTCTATTGTGCTTAGAATAAAATGGTTATTTAAAACTCCAGGCTTTAAAAGGTTTGGGACCTAGATTTTCCCCAGTCTCAAATACTAGTAAACTGTGGTCCGACCATGCATTTTCCTGGATGTGTATTTTTGTATTTATTATTCCTAGGGCCTCTATGTCACACAGGACCAAATCAATCCTTGATTGACGGTGATGCACCTTTGAATAGTGAATGTATTCCCCACCCCTCGGGGTGAGCTATTCTCCAAATGTCATATAATCCTGCTCTACTTAAAATATTTGAAAATTGTCTAGCATGTTTAGAGACTTATTGTCCTTAAGTTTTAGTGGCGCTTTTATCCAGTAGGTCATCTGGGACACTATTAAAGTCTCCCACAACTATCGTCCCTCCACACGTTATCTTATCAACCATTTCCAGGGTTTTTAAAAGCCCATAGGGGCTAGGTTTGAGAGATATACATTCACCAATATAAACCATCTATTGTCCATCTTACAGACCATGATGATGTTCCGGGCCTTCTTATCTGCTTAACATCAATTAAAGAGGTTTGTAATGTCTTATATCACCTCCCCATATGACTCTATCTTTCGATCCCCAATGGGTTTCTTGGTAAAAAAATGATATCTGCCCTTCCTTTTCTCATAAATCTATACACTGTGTTTCTTTTACACGATTCATTGAGGCCCTGGACATCTAACCATTATTCATTGGATAGTGGCGACCTCCCACCCAGGAGGCATGACTACTTGCAAATGTGCACAAATAACAATTACAATACAAACATAAAAACACACTTCGAAGAAGGGGGGGATATGGGTAAACCCCTACTCATCTCCTCTTCTGAGACATCCGGTGGCCCGACGGGCCAGCTATGTCTCTGCAAATCATTCTAGACATGATTTGGTCCTGAGTTCTAAATGGAACACTAGCAGGGAAAAAGACTTTCTGCCAAAGGACGGGAAGGAATTCATCTGGCCTACTATGTACAAATCTTTATTATGCTATCTAAGATTAGCCCCCTATCACCCTTAAATGCTCTAAATTGAAATAGTTTATACTTCTTTATATCCAGCTCTTCTCTATACCTTCTAGAACACAACATTGAGGCGCTATTACATTATCTGGTAAATTATCCTATTTATCCTAGTGCAAGAGCCTTGTTTGGGGGAAGAATAAAAAAAAAAGAGACACCTCTTTATTTAAATCATATATGGAGTTTTGTTCCCCATTTTTTCCCCCTTTTCCCTTCTTTTAACTTCTAGTGAGCATTCATTTAGTGTCTTCGCTAAGTGATAATAATTTTATATTCATTTGTGCTCCTATTTAGTCAATATCCTCAAAAACCTTATGTAAACGCTCTCCATAAATTGACCCCATGTGGAGAGAAAAAAAGGGGAAAAACAAAAAATATAATACAGCACATCTCTCTTATATTAATCATATATGGAGTTTTTCTTTTCCCTCTCTAGCCTTTCCCCTCCCTCCCTTGTCCTCCCTTCCCCTCCCCCTTCCTCCCCTCTTACCCCTTCTTCCCTTCCATTAACTCCTTGTGAGCATTCATTTAGTGTCTTCACTAAGTGATAATAATTGTATATTACTATGTGCTCCTATTTAGTCTATATCCTCAAAAAACAAACAAAATGTAAATGATTTTATATTCAATGTGGTGATAACCTTATCAAATCCTCTCCAAAATTGACCCCCCATCTGCTGCTGATGTCCGGAGCTGTTTTAAGTGTTTAGTCGCAAACGCACTTTAGTGAAAGATGAAGACTGCTGCTTGCACAGACTTTCTTCCAGTGGGATTTGATGCAGGCATTCAGCATAAATAACATTTTTTAATATTTGACTCAAGCCCTCCCCCAGTGATTACTCTGCATGTTTACTGTAGGTGTAGAAGAAGTGATTAAATACTTACTGAGCTTATAAAGTTTGTTTCATTTAGTCACTGCCCGTGCTGCTGGGATAGAATACATTGTGTAGACTTGCTCTTGCACACTGTTGGATCTCTTAACAGTGCAACACATTGTCTGAGGACATCACCAGAGAGACAGGAAATTCCATTAATTTGAATGCAATTAATCTCATGGTTTCCTGCAGCAAATTAAAAAGGAAATTGTCTTTTACTAAGCTAGTGTGGGCAGTCCTGGTTTCTTGCAAACTGCTGTCATTTCATCAAGCTGTAAGTATTTTATATTTTAAGCAATGCCCAATTTAAAACACTAATTTTAAAGTGCTTAAAAAGCACATTAATATGCATTAATATTTGGAAGATGCAATTTGGGTACCAAACGTTCCCTTTAAGTATTAAAATTGTACTTTCAGGACCCTGGAAGATCAGTATCGATACCATATGGAGTATTTGCATGTGTTATATTTTCTCTGAGTTTGCTGTGTGGAGGCTCCGTTTATCAGGAATGAAAATTTGCCATTTGGGGCTTTTGATCCAAAAGGACAAAAGCACCAAAGAACTATTGGACGTTAAAGAGTTAAATACAATGCCACTTAGACGGCAGCCCCAAATTTGATGAAACAGGATCTCAATTCTGGAACTGTTTGGCAACTGTAAATTGTCTGAAAATAAAAGTTGTTTTCTACTGAACTACATGTAGTTATCAGATATCTCTTTCTTCCAATCTATTAATCTAGTGAATTGTACCTGTACATATAAAGTTAATTAGATAACAAAGCATTTTATTGAAATGATTTTGTTCTATCCATGTAACTAGTAAACATACCACGTAACTACTGAGTACCAACCGCAATGTGGTACTCAAAGCTATAGACCTACTGCACATGTGCAGACCTTTGCTCATGCACATGATTCATTTTCTGGTGTCCCAAACACAGGATTGCAGTTCTGTATCGGGACTGTCCCTCTTAAAGTGGTACAGCCAGGGGCCAAGTTTATGTATATAATCTAAAAGGGTCCTGCCTCCAGGTCCTGAACTTCAAAAGGCATTCATAAATTTCAGTGCCTGCATGTAAAATGATTTTATTTGTGGAATTAAAACTAAGACATGATACTGTATATCTAAATATATGTGTGTAACAGTTAATGCCATATATTTGCCAATATACACAAGTGTAACAATATCTTGTAATGATATAATATAATACAATCTATTGGATTTTACCGCACACAAACAAGCTAAAAAAGCCAATTCTGAAAGGCTAGGAACAAGGGTAAAAAGAAATTTACCAGACATTTTGTCACGAAAAGCCAGTTTTTGAGAAGGAATCACATAATTGCTACCTTGTTCCATGTACAGATATTTGTTGGGAGTACAGTGCTTTTTAATGTTATGCACAGGGCTGATCAGTCTCAAGTCAGCTACTTGACAATGTTTGTAAATCTTTATGGGATGTCTGCATGGATTTCCCCTCATCAAACTTCATTCATGTTGCCATCTGGTTCACTAAATGAATGAGTGGCCAGTTGTCAAAGATATGTTCTACCACCAGCAACCTATACTCCCCCGTGTCTGATTTACTGGCAGGCAATGGACAGTGGGGTGATTATAGTTGAAAGATGAAATTAGTAACCTTAATGCTTTATTCCATAAGTGTTAATTTCTGCTTTCAGGATCACGTAAAGTTATTATTTTGAATCATGTTCCTATTCAAAAACAGATTCACAGCTAACCGTCCATTTAGATAAAAACAGTGTGTGTGTGTGCAAAGTGAAGATAGAGCATAACCAAGGTTGCCATTCAGGTATTTTACTGGCAGGCTAGTAAAATATTTGTCTGCAGCCAATGTTATGGCTATGGAGGAAAAATATTGAGATTTGTTTTTGAAGGAAAGATGGCTAACTAACTTTAAATATTTTGATATAATAGAAATAGACTCTGTATGCAAATGAAGCAAATTACATAAAATACAAATTAATTTACATATACTGCCCAGTGTCAAAGTTATGGGTTAAGTAATTACTATTAATATCTTAACTATAAAACAGAAAATGTCTGTTTGTTTGTTTGTTTGTCTGAAGGGCTAAAAACCCTAGAAGGTTCATGAAATTTGCACAGCTTATTCATGCTTCAATTTCTAGGACAACCCAACTATTTTCAGCTCTCTACATTGTTCCTTTCCCAAGTTATGAGGTAATTAATTTTGAGGTGAAATGGAAATTGGGGATGAGTAACATCACTAGCGATGCAGAACATGACCCATCAACTTCACAGCATTTGCAACATTTCTGAGCTAATTGGCACAAAGTTCAGAAAGATTTGAGGTATATCGAGGTTGTATCAGAAGCTGAATCTCAAGCTACGTCATATGTGACCCTGAATAACCTTGCAATTCAACCATCATGGATGAATACACACTGAATGCTTTCAAAACCATAATACGCATAGCTTGTCACTATCACAAACCGACCAATCAGAAGAGGAAAGATCACAAGCAAATGAAGTAGACAAAAGAAGCTGCTTAACAATGCAACAAAACTATTGAGAAAGAAGAGGTGCAACTTGCAAAACAGTGATTGCGAACTGCTACAATTCGGAGCAACAAGTCTGCTTAACATCTGAGTTTTAATAAAAGGGAATATAAATGTAATCTACATGAAGCCAGAGCCAGGTGAAGCCAGATAGTAAATCTAGTTTTTATATGATGTGCTATGATTTTCCACAGCAGTATACAATAGATAAACAAAAATGTAAAACTGTAAAATGACATACCATTTAAACATGCTGGAGCAAAAGGCCCTGCTTAAAAGATTGAACCTAATCTTTTGCGACAGTGTAGGGACAACATCTAGATTGTATTTTCTAGCGCTGTTTGTTCACACTGTGGACATTGTATAGGTGGCAAAGTCTCTTTAAACATTTCCCAAAGAAAATTATTTTGCAACAACATAATGCAGCTAGCAAGAGGGACATACACAGGAACTAAACAAGTCATGTATCCCAGTGCTACAGAGCAGTGCAGCATAGTGATCCAAGACTCTTTTTATTTCAGCATAGAACTTTATTCATAAAATAGATAATTGCATTCAACTGAAAGGTAGACTTTTTCAAACTCAACCTTAATTTTGCTATTTCCATCTTAATTCCCTGCAATTCACCTTCATGAATAAAGCTGATAGTGTACAGGATACATAGGAACTACTTCTGCTGCTTTAAAAATGTATAAATAAATAAGTAGCTATACTTGATTTTACAATAGTACAAGGATATCGGTCATAGACTCCTAGCATTTATCCCTGTGGATTAATGAAGGGTGAGACAGAAATTGCAAAACTGCCACTCACAATGACCTTACCTGATAAGACTTTTCTATGTTTCTTGGAGCAGGTGAGAAGGGCAGGCTGTGCACAGCAGGCTGTTTTCTCGGCACCTTAATGAGAAAAATTGACCTGTTTATCCACCAGCTGTCTCCTTTGTTTCTAAGCTAACTTGTTTCTACATCTTTGTTTTCCTAAGTATTGAATTTAAACTTTTCATGGCAAAGAATAATTTTAAGTTTGAAAACACCTAATAGAAATGTGCCAACAATGGAATAGGAAGACAATAAAACAATTTTCTTAGTAAAGAGTGGCATTTACACAGTGACTTAAAATTATATATTTTGCACAGCACAGGGGACTTACATGACAAGCGTATATTGCTTACAGGAAAAATGGGAACAGTTGAAAAAGAATAATTGGTTTTATTGAGGCATAGTTATTCAAATTGTTTTATACCTGAAATTGATTGTGATTAGCTCTGGTAACTGTTTAACTCTATTTGCAATCACTTAATTAAGTGTGATTTAAACAGTAAAATATTATGTATTTTTGAATTATGTGCCATGGCTAATCAGTTTCTCTAAGATAATATGTATTAATTGAAATATGATTATTAGTCTGCATATGTAGCAGATTTTGTTTGTCTTGTTTGGCCTGCTTCCTGGATGTATTTTGTTGATATCTGTTAACCCCTTAGTGACATGACTTTTTTGGCTTGTCCGTCGCTTGGTGACACGGGCTGTTTTAACATTTCTGAGGTGTTTGTGTTTTGCTGTAATTTATTTCTGTCTCATTTAGTGTACCCGCACAAACTATATATCGTTTTTATCGTTATAAGAAGGGCTTTCTTTTGATACCATTGTTTTGATAATTGCATATAATTTGATGTAAAAAAAATAATAAAATATGGCAAAAAAATGTAAATTTTTTTTTTTTATGACTTTTATTTGAAAAATCGTATACTCATGTACAAGAGACAACAAAAAAAAACACTGCTAAATAGTTTCTAATATATGTCCTGAGTTCAGAAATAGCCCATGTTTTATGTTTTTTTGTTTTTTTATTCATGTTACAGGGCCAGAACTATAAGTAGTGCAAAGCTATTTTAAAATCCTTTTTTTCAAAATTAGTGATAGTGACATTGTAACACTGATTTCTGTACTAAATCCATGAATGACCCCCAATATGTACAAATTTTTGAAAACTAGACCACTCAGGGCAATTAACTTGGGGTATTTTGACACATTTCATGTAGCCATTTTACCACCAATCTTTGCCAAAGTTTGCAGCAAACAAACTTTTTTTTTAATTTTTCACATAGATTGCAATTTAGGTAAACATTACCTTAAAATGTGAAGGGGTATTTCCAAATAACACCTCAATATGTGTTCAGCAACATCTCCTGAGTACAGGGATATCACCCATGCATAGGTTTGTTGGTTTGTTTTGGGGCTAAAAGGCCACATTTAGGGGGTGCGCATTTTGGTTTTCCAACATGCAGAAAACTTGCGCCCATGTCCCATTTGGGACATTTTTGAAGCCAGAAACTGTATTCTACCCCACAAAGCCATATATTTTTTAAAACTAGACACCCTAGGGTATTTCAAATAGTAGTATTTTAACACTTTCCATGCACTAATTATACTACCAGCCTATGTCAATGTTTTGGGTAGTAATTTTTTTTCACATACATTGTACTTTGGGCATGAATTCACAGATCCTGTTATATGTCAGTGCCAAACAACACCTCAATATGTGTTCAGCAACATCTCCTGAGTACAGGGATACCACCCATGTATAGGTTGGTTAGGTTATTTGTGGGTTAAAAGGCCACATTTGTGAGGTGCGCTTTTTTGTTTTCCAACTTGGAATTCTGACGTCCAGAAAATCTTCGCCCATGTCCAATTTGGGACATTTTTGAAGCCAAAAAGTGTATTCTATCCCACAAAGCTATATATTTTTAAAAACTAGACACCCTAGGGTATTTCAAATGGTAGTATTTTAACAGTTTCCATGCACTAATTCTACCACCAGCCTATGTCAATGTTATGGATAGTAATTTTTTTTCACATACATTGTAATTCAGGCATGAATTCACAGATCCTATTATGTGTCAGTGCCAAACAACACCCCAATATGTGTTCAGCAACATCTCCTGAGTACAGGGATACCCCCCATGCATAGATTTGTTGTTTTGTTTTGGGGCTAAAAGGACACATTTAGGGGGTGCGCAATTCCAACCTGGAATTTTGACATGTAGTCAGCCTGCGCCCATGTTCCATTTGGAACATTTTTGAAGCCGTCCAATGAATTGTACCCCATCAAACCATATATTTTTGGAAAATAGACATCCTAAGGTATTTCAAATGGTGGTATTTTAATACTGTATAGGTACTAATTCTACCACCAGCCTTTGTAAAAGTTTGTGGGAGTACTTTTTTGGGAGGTTTTTTTCCACATACATTGTACTTCAGGCATGAATTCACAGATTTCAGTATATGTCACTGCCAAACAACAACCCAATATGTGTTCAGCCACATCTCCTGAGTACAGGGATAGCACCCATGCATAGGTTTGTTGGTTTGTTTTTTGGCTAGAAGGCAACATTTGTGAGATGCGCATCTCAAAATTCCAACTTGGATTTTTGACATGTAGTCAACCTGCGTCCGTGTCCTATATGGGATATATCTTTTAAGCCAGCCAATGTAATTTACCCCCACCAAACCATATATTTTTTTAACGGTAGACCCCCATCACTCCTTGTGGCAAGGGGTCAGCAGCCACCGATACATCACTAGATGATGTATCAGAAAGCCGGGTCAAAATCGAACCCTGAGTCCGCGGCCTCAGAATCAGTGCGTAAGCAGTGATCTCGAGCAAAGAAGGGGTTAATAGCTCTTAGAAGAGCCTATCTAGTACTGTAATACATTACAGTACAAAGTAATTAATCCATAAAACAGTGCAGACAACAAAACATACTGTTGCTGTGCAAGATTACTGCTTATACAGTGATGAATGGCAGGGAAGGGGTTAATACACAGTGAAAGACTTTCATAAAACCTGAAATATTAATTTATATCACTAATACTGATCTGTCTCTTTCCATCACAAAAATGTAAGTGAGGAGAGGGAGGCAGATCAATTTTTGTGAATATTGATCCGACCAATTTTGATCTGACCAGGGCGAATGGTGAGCTTAATTGAGAAATCACCAAACCGACTTTGCCACTAATTCGCTGTTACTGATCGCTATGCGCTCAGGCAGCTTAAAAAAAAAAAAATTCAAATATTTTTACTTTACATGTAATCCCCTAGCGGGTATGTGTAAAATATAAAAAAAAATATGCAGACAGATAAAAATTGTTTTGGCGTCAATATCATTGCGTAAGCAGTGATCGACGGCACAGAAGGGGTTAATAACTCTTAGAAGAGTCTTTGTAGTACTTTAATAAATTACAGTACAAAAAAAATTAACCCCTAAAAAATGCACAAACAGCAAAAATAAATGCGCTGATGTGCACGATCACTACTTACGCAAGATCAGTGGCAGGGAAGGGGTTAAACGCAGGGAATTGCTTTAATACATTTTTTTTAATGTTTTAATATTCGTGTGTTGTGTATTTATTGTTTTTTTTTCTTTTACTTACTTTTCTTACTTTGATCTGTCTCTCTCCCTCACTAAAAAAAATGTAAGGAGAGGGAGACAGATCATAACAGGTCAGATCAATATAGAGTTAATATTGATCTGACCAGTCAGTGGGGATGTTCAGCAGAGCATCCCCACTGCTTGTCAGTGTGCCTGGCAGTCACTGATTGCCTCTGTGAAGAGGCAATCGTGTGACAGCCAGAGAGCACAGGAAGCAGGTACTTCCTGCCTCCTGTGCTCTTGCCCTTAGTAGGGCAGCGCCATCTTGGTCACCCAGTGACCAAGATCGTGCATTTTTTTTTGTGTTTCTGATTGCCTCGACTTGCCTCGACTTGCCTCGACTTGCCTCGACCTTAAAAGGGTAGTTGTCTCATAAGAAAGGGGGAGACATAGACAAGGGGAGGGAGGGAGGGGGGGGGCAGAGAGAAAAGGAGAGGGGGAGAGAGAGACAAAGGTAGGGGGGTAGAGAGAGACAAGGGGAGGGGGGATAAAGAGAGAGACAAGGGGAGGGAGGATAGAGACGAGGGGGAGGGAGATGGAGAGAAAGAGAGAATTTTGGGGGGAGGGAGAGAGAGACAACGCTGGGGGGTGAGAGAGACAGCTGGGGGAGGGGGAGAGAGGCAGCATTGGCACATAAAAGGAAATAAAAACAAGAAATGCATTTGTTTAATATAAATTTTTTATTAAATATTAAAAAGCAATTTACATATATACAAGTTAAACTTTTTTTCCTCTATAGGGTAGTCTTATATTCAGGCTTTTAGTTTTTTTCCTAAAGAAATATACAAAGTTTGGGGGGTTGTCTTATAATCAGGGTCATCTTATATTCGAGCAAATATGGTAATTTAATTTTCTTTTTAAATTTTATCCAGAAATTCAATATGTGATCAAGAATGAGGGCATTGGCACATTTCTTCTGCTCCCCCCAGCCATTATTGTTCGTAACCCAAAATATGGGGAAAAGATTTTCCAATCCCTTCAATTCCTTTTCTAGCAATTAACCCTTCCCCACCAAGAAATCTCCACTTTCTTCCACTTTTGTAAATTCTTGTTAGTTTGTTTCAATAGGGGTAAAATGTTTCCGTCAACTAGACTGTTTGTATCTCTTACAATTTTAATTCCTAGATAGGAAAAACCATGTTTTGCCCATTTGAATCCGAACATGTGGGAATTCAAGTCTCTTTCTTCCTTAGGGACATATCTCATAATAGAAGTAGAATTATCTATATTTAATCTATAGTTTGATACCCAACTATATCTATTACATTTATGTCAGAACTTCCCTTATGGAGTCCATCGGTTCTTCAGTTGTTATTAAAACATCATCGGTGTACATATTCAATTTTATGCTTGTTTGTGGTGGTATTGTCCCTTTTATATTATTGTTCCTGCTTATCGCTATCACCAATGGTTCAATTTTAAGTTTGTACAAAATCAGGGATAATGGACAACCATGTCGGTGCCATTGCCAATGCTAAATTCCTCTTAGATAAAGCCTGACCCCTTTACCTTTGCCATGGTGGATGAATACAAAGCCATAATTGACTTTAAGATTGGACCGTCAAAACCGAACTCTTTCAACGTAGCTTCCATAAAGGACCACATAACTTGATCAAATGCCTTTTCAGCATCTAAGGCTATCATCATAACACGTGTTTTCTTCTTCTTACATAGGTCTAAAATATTAATGGTTCTTCTGATATTATTAACTGCCAGCCTCCCTGAGATAAAACCCACCTGATCTTGATGTATCAATAAAGTCATTATTCTTTTTATCTATTTGCAAGAACTCCCGCATAGATCTTGATATCTACATTCAATAATGAGATTGGTCTATAATTCTGGATCCTTAGTGGGTCTTTCCCCTGTTTTAATATTGGGACGATATTGGCTTTAAGCAATTCTGAGGGTGCTCTAGATTTTACTGATATCAGATTAAATGCTGCTGTTAAATCTTTTCTTAGATGTTTTTTATATTTTCATAGAACCAATTGTTGAAGCCATCAGGGCCCGGGGTTTTGTTAAGCTTTAGATTGTCAATAACCTTTTCAAATTTGGCTGTCTCAATATTCTGATTTAGCATAGTTAGTTGGTCCATAGGAATTTTCGGTAACTCTAATGAGTTATATATACTCCTCAGTCTTTCCTAATTGAGGTTTTTCTGTTAGATTATATAAATTCCCATTGAAAGATTTAAAAGCCTCACCGGATCTGGTGCCGTATCTTATCTTCCCTATATATCTTTGTACCCCCTTCAAATACATCAGTATATAATCTAATCTTGAATATGAAGTATATATATGGGGAAAAAAAGTGTAATCCCATCAGAAGGATGATAAGTCCTAGAAACATCGAACAAGCTGTGTTTCCAAATGGCTTTGTTAAATCCCTTAGACAGATTTATTACATTTTTCCCATATGCCCCAGGTTTCAAACATGACTTATCCACCTGTGGATCTATCACACAGTTGCAGTCTCCAAAACTATTAATGAGCCTTGTTTTATCCTATCCACTTTTTGTAGTAATTTTGATAAGAATTTAGTAGGAGACCCATTGGGGGCGTACACGTTAACAATTGTGTATACCACATTATTAATTTCTACAATAAGAATGATATATCTAGCTTTAGTGTCCAATTCCTGATATTTAATAACAACATTCAAGTTATTTGCAAAAACCATCGCCACCCCTCTCTTTTTTTTCTCCTGCAGAGAGGCACTAATAATCAGCTGGAAGATTTTAGATTTGAAATATTGTGTGTGTATCGACCTCCAGTGGGTCTCTAGCAATGCGCATATTTGTATGTTCTCCTTTCTCAGGAAATCATGCAGAACTTTGCGTTTTGAAGGGAAGTTCAAACCTTGCAGGCTTAAGGTAACCACTCTAACCATCTACCCCGGTCACGGCATCATACATATTGGCCGCTCTTTTATTGCACAAATAAATATACAAACAACATTTAACAAAAGCAGACACATAACTTACACAGTATCTGACTGTTCTCAAGAGCTTTGTAACTTCCGATGCCCATTGTTACAGTAAGATTTTACCCTGTGGCTGGATTGCCTTGTCCAGTCAGGGTATAAATGGAGCCCAACCCTTGGGCACCACCTATCAAAAAGTTTCCAAACAATTCCAGAAAAAGTCACAGTGCCATCTGTTGTTACATCAGACAATTGGTCCTGGTGGGAGGGGGAAGGAAAGAGAGAAGAAAAAAAGACACCCAAATAATGAAAAAATTAGCCTATTACTTTACATATCCCAAACAAGCCCCATAGGCCTATATCTAAATTTACGTGTTTCATTTCAACTAAATTGACTCAATTTACTAAATGGACTGGTGATTCACAAATAGTGACCCCCTAAATTTACCTAAAAATACCTGCCTCACATGATCCCGGATATATCCCTAGGACTCTTCAGATGTTATACTCTAGAATTGTGGTAAAAAAAAAAAAAAGGCTCACCCAAATAATAAAATGAACCTATTACATTATATATCTTAAACAAGCCCCTCTTACCTCTATCTTACTTTACGTGCTTCACTTAACTGCGTTAACTCCTAGTGAAACTCAATAAATCCCTAGAAATCCCACATACCATTCTCTAAGATTGTAGTGAAAGAGATTACTCTTACTCTTACTAAAAACTGTGTCTCAACCCCCTTCAAGGACATGCATAGAGACTTTCTTTTTTTCCTTGTGATTTACTCCTAATTACATCTCATCATATCAAATGGTGCAATACAGTATTCCACCACATTCTAGCTATTCTGTGTAATCTATAAGTCAGTGGAAATTCCCAGAGGGAAAAAGAAGAAAAAAACAAACAAAAAAAAAAACCCTCCCTCTCCCTGTGCGGCCTAGTATTTATATTTATAATCAATGTTCTAGCCCCCCCGTTTTGATATCATGTTTTTTTCCTGCATCCAGGTGCGTAAGTCTCCTGGAGAGTCAAATGATTCACTTAACCCCTTAGTGACAAGACATTTTCACCTTGACTTTCCCTTGGTGACAATGGCTGTTTTGACATTTCTAGGGTGTTTGTGTTTAGCTGTAATTTGTTTCTTTCTCACATACAGTACCCACACAAATTATATGTTGTTTTTATCGTCATAAGAAGGGCTTTCATTAGATACCATTATGTTCATCATATCTTATAATTTACTACAAAAAAAAATCATAAATATGATGAAACATTTAAAAAAACCCACTTTTTCTAACTTTGACCTAAAATATAATTTACACAAATAAAATATGTTTCTAAATGTTCTCCCGAGTTAAAAAATATGCATGTTTCCATATTTTTCGGTATTTTTTTGCGAGTTATGGGGCAAAAACAAAAAATAGTGTTTTTTTTTTTTCCTATATTGATCTTTTGACCCCAACCCGAACCCAAAATTTAACCCTAACACTAAATTTAACCCCAACTCTAATCCTTATTATATCCATTAATATTTTTTAACTTTAATTTAATTTTAACCCTATCCCTTATGCTAAAAAATATTTAATTTTAACCCTATAGGCTAATATAGCTAAATAACCTGTTTTAAATTAATTAAATATGTATTTTAAATATTTTCCATTGCAATGCTACTAAACTACCACTAGGGGCAGTCAAGTAGCATATTCAGAGCGACGGAAGTGAAGTTACTTTCGCTTCCGAAGCTCAGACCGGCAGAGGGCTTAGCCATATTGAAGGAGCAGCATGCTCCGTCAATATGGCTCCTCACGATCGCTCCGTGGGGCGATCGTGGGGGTCCCAAAATAGAAATTTCGGTGCTGGCTATTGCCTCGATGTCGAGGCAATAGACCAGCACTGTTAAAGCGGTTTTCGCGATCATTGATCACGAAAACCGCTTCATTCACTGCAGGATGTGCCAGGCACGTCCTTTGTCGTTAAGGGAGTTTCTCCCAGGATGTGCCTGGCACGTCCTTTGTCGTCAAGGGGTTAAACCTTCAAAGGTTAAATTAACCTTGCAAGGGAACCCCCATGCATATTTTATCTCCCTGGAGAAATGTGCTCCTCTCATTGTGAGAGGAGCAAACTCTTTCCTAGCTTTTCTCGTGTTGTATGACAAATCTGCAAACATTTTCAACTGTTCAAAGTCTGTCTTTTAGTGTTTTTTACGCCCCAATTCTTGAAAATCATGTTTCTTATATGAAAGGATCGGCATGCGATGATGACATCTCGAGGTAGATGGTCTGCAATGGTTCTTGCTTTTAAAGTTCTGTGGAACCTTTCTAATACCGATTCTCTTCTGTCCCACTGGATATCTAAAAAAGTCAAAAGACCTACATTTTAATCTTCTAGTTTATTATGTGTAACCTTTTCCGGGATTCCTCTTATCCTTATTTGATTCCTCTGTGTCCTATCCTCCATATCACTCAATTTCAATTCCAGGTCGAGTTTATTTTTGTTCCAAAACAGCAAATTTATTTCGTTGTATCGACATCTGCATCATACGATCTTCCTCTCTTTGTTCAATTTCTTTTATCCTGTCTCCCAATTTTGAAGCTAGACAAGCTTTTAGGTATTCCGGGGAGATAGTTTGTGAGTCGGCCCCGCATGGTACTCCATGTTTTTAATGTCTCTAGATGACATGTCTTTATTTTGCTCTATTTAGGTAGTTCTTCCCAGATTTGTCTTATCTGCTTTTGGGGAGAACATTTGGGAGTATCTATTTTCTCCTTTATTATCTTGTTTAGATTCTGTTTTATCCTGTCTCTTTTTTCTTTTCTTCTCAAGCTTTAGGTCTTGAAGTATTTTTTGACGCCATTAGTACTTTTAGCAAAGGGCCCCTCTCAAGGAGTGAAAAGTATGAATGGGTCTGCACACTTACAAGTATCGGGTGCCACGAGGGAGCATCATTCACGCCCATAAAGCAAAAAGAATAAATAGGAGACTCAGCACACCGTTTAAGGGAGTTTAATCCATCAAAAAATAACAACGTTTCAGCCCAGCACTGAGCTTTTTTCAAGTCTGGTGAGATGTGTGAAAATCATCAATATATAGTACATGGGTAAAGTGACTAACGAGTTCAGGGGGCGGAATCCACAAGGACAGCCCATATGTGAATCATACAGGTGTATAAAACTTACAAGCATAAAACATTGTTATTTTTTGGTGGATTAAACTCCCTTAAACGGTGTGCTGAGTCTCCTATTTTTTCTTTTTGCTTTATGGGCGTGAATGACCCTTCCTCGTGGCACCCGATACTTGTAAGTGTGCAGACCCATTCATACTTTTCACTATTTGCATTTTTCATTCAATTTGGGACTTTTTGCACCTTTGCCAGATTGGCTATTTTATGATGGAGTACCAACCAACTTCTGGTGTTTTTGCGTATTCAGACTTGGAGGCTGAAAGGATCTTGGGACTTGCTGGTGGCAGAAGTGAGTTCCTAACCGCACCATCCAAGGAGATTAGTTTGTCTCAGCTGCATAAAGAAATTACTGCTACAGAGGAAGAGGTGAGACGCTTTGAAGAAAATCTTTCTACACAGCTTAATATGGAGGAGCTGTTATCGGTCCAAACTGCTTTGGATGTTAAAATTGAGACCTTCCAGCGTGAGATTGAAGCTCAAAAGAGGAAGAAATTCCAACGGGACCTTGAGGACTATTCGAGAGGACATGTTTATAATTGGCCGGGAGAAAATAGGAGGAATAAGTACTCCACTCTGGCAAGAAAGAAAAGAGGAACTCAATTGCCTAAACAAGACACACAAATTCTGGATACAAATATCATGGGGACAACTCCGCGAAGAGACCCCACTACGGGATCATCGACACAGATCACCCTGTCTTCTTCTTTTTTAACGAAAGAGGGGGGCTTCCCTACCCCCGAAAGAAAATCCAAAGGGGAGGCAGAAAACATCGCCAACATAGACGGGGAGAAGAACCCTTCATCCAGTCGTACGAGAGGGATGAAGAACAAGAAAGCCTGATTGAGAACATTTCTGACTATGTCCTCGAAAACAGATGAGGTAAAATTGTTGAATAAAGGTTTGTCATTCTGCCCCTCTGATACCATCAAACCCTTCCAGATTAAAATCAATCTGTTTAGATTAATGAGGAATATTAAGCTGAAAGTGATGTTTAAAGATAGCAACATTAATAGCCAAATGAAATATGATAATATGGATGATGATTGTATGTTTAAATTATGTACATTTGGTTTAAAAAATAAGTCTACATTTATGCCCAATATCAGGGAAGAACCTATAGAAAACTTTGAGCAATTTGTACAGAAGGACATGCAAGAAATTTTACAGCACAAGTATTTCTCGAGGGAGGTATGTAACATTACTAAAGCTGAAAGATTAGCAATGAAGAAACTAATGCAAAATGAAGAGATTGTTTGTAAACCGGCTGATAAGGGTGGATCCCTAGTAATAATGAATCAATCTGACTACAAATCTGAAATTTATCGGCAACTTGCAGATACAGACACATACTGTCTGTTTGAGAAAGATCCCACTCGTGAGATCAAATGTGAGATTGATACAATTTTACAAGAAGCCTTTAGAAATAATATTATTGATAAACAACTATTTGAATTTATGTCTGTCGCAATCCTGTGATACCTGTTTTGTACAGGTCCACAAATCACTCACATGTCCCCCAGGCAGACCAATTGTTGCTGGGGTTAATTCAGTTCTCAGTCCCATATCAGTGTTTCTAGATAGGGTATTTAGGGTAGGACTTACTGAAATCAAGTCTTATTTGATTGATACAACCGACTTGTTACATAAATTGATGGATATTAATGTCAATGAAAGTACTATCTTGGTTTCTTTTGATGTAGTCAGTTCAATGCGATGGAAAAAATGGAAATCCAATTGGGCTTTAAAGATGCAGGCCTTACTTTGCTTATGAAATTATTAAGATTGATACTGACAAAAAATTATTTCAGGTTTGATTAAAAATATTATTTGCAAACAAAAGGGACGGCCATGGGTTCGAACGTGGCTCCCACATACACAGGCATCTTTATGGCTGATTTTGAGGAAAGATTTGTATATAAAAATGACCTTTTTGTCACACATTGTAAAAACTGGTACAGATATATGGACGATGTGGTAGTGGTATGGGATGGCCCGTTAGGTTCTTTGGAGCAATTTTTTGTGGAGTTAAACAGTTACATGGGTGACATACAATTTAAGATGGAATACAGTAGACAAGCAATTAGCTTCTTGGATACGATGATATATATAGAAGAAGATAAACTGGTTACTGATCTGTATGTCAAACCCACTGATAAGAACAACTTACTTAGATTTAATTCAGCTCATCCCACTGGCTTACTTAAATCGTTACCAGTTAGTCAATTTCTTAGAGTCAAAAGGATTATCCCAGAGGGTACAAAACAAACAGAAGGATTAAAGAATATGGGGAAAAAATTCTGTGCTAGGGGATACCCTAAATCCTTAGTAAATAAATATTTACGGAGGGTAGTTGAAGTAGACAGGATGAAAACTTTACAAAGAAGTTTAAAAAAACAAAATCAGGATAGATTAGTCTTTGTATCAGACTGGGGTACCCCCACAAAGCCTATAGAAACCATCTTAAAGAAACATTGGCCCATTTTGAAAGAAGCTTATCCAGAAGTTAAGGAGTTCCATACACCCCCGATGATGGCATATTGCCGAGGGAAAAATTTGAGAAATAATTTGATTAGGGCTGAATATACATCTAAAAATATTGTGAGAGAATCCTTCTTGGGTACTAAAAAGAGGGGCAATTTTCCTTGTCTGTGCTGTGTAGCCTGTCCTTGTATTGTGAAGGGTACCCGTTTTAAACATCCATTAAGAGAACAATGGTATGAGATTAATTCATATTTTACCTGCGATTCTAGTTATGTTATTTACACCTTGACGAGCCCCTGCAATTTGATTTATGTGGGGGAAACAACACAAAAAATTAAGACAAGATTTTCCCAACATAAATCAACCATACGCACGGAAAAAAAAGATCTCCCCTTACCGTATCATTTTAAGGAAAATAATCACAATGTAAATGAACTGAAATTTCAGATAATTGACTGTGTCCCCAGATTGAGGAGGCGGGGAGATAGGGAGAAATGTTTAAAAAAACGTGAGACCTGGTGGATTAATGAATTGGACAGTATGACTCCAAAGGGGTTAAATCGTGAATTTAACTTGGTGCCTTTCTTATAGATGGGATGGCTATATTCATATAATTATTTGTGTTGAGATAGAATGTGGAAATGAGAATTTGTGTATCCATTACTGAAGATTTACTTTGTCTCTCTTTTCTTTTGTCTTTCTTATAGTTCACTCCCTTTAATAGAAATGCTCCAAGTGCTCCAGTGGATGGATGAAATAAGCGCAGCTGCTCCGGTACACGATCAACATAGGGTTTATATATGCGTGTACTTGTTGCCATGATTCCCTTTGGAGATATCCATTGATTATGTAAGGGGTTAAATGCCAAACTGGCTGTGAGATTTGGTTGCTGGACCAGCTGCGCTTCATTATATACATTATACCTGTTTTGCCTCTGTGTTTTTATGCTACAATCACAAAGTTTTTAATCATTTTATATGCACTATATTTTGGTATTTTTGACTACATTGTGTTCACATATATTTGCATCACTTTTGTATTTGCATTTGTATTTTTATGCTTGTAAGTTCTATACACCTGAATGATTCACATATGGGCTGTCCTTGTGGACTCCACCCCTTGAACTCGTTAGTCACTTTACCCATGTACTATATATTGATGATTTTTCACACATCTCACCAGACTTGAAAAAAGCTCAGTGCTGGGCTGAAACGTTCTTATTTTTTGGTGGATTAAACTCCCTTAAACGATGTGCTGAGTCTCCTATTTTTTCTTTTTCCCTCTCAAGGAGTCCCATAATCCTAGGACTGCACAAGGAGAGAGACCTTCCCCAAAGGGATAGATATTGTAATGTTGGCCCCGATTACCACATGAAGATCACTCTGTGGTCTAAATAAGGGCTATATGGGTTTTACCCTACCCCCATGGGGGAAATGTTATATCTAGATCCCAGTCCTCGGGAGTGGCCACCCTAAAATTGTCATAGCAGGGTACAAAACTGGATGCTTTCTAAGCTGTGATTCGTTACTTGCAATGTTTAAATGCCAGTCAAGCTCAGCACCAGAGGCACATACAAGAGATACACACAGCAGATGCCACAAAGGAAAGAAGCCGTCCAGACCAACTCTACACCAATCCCAAAGGTAAGCGGTCTTACGTAGTACTCTATGGGGCCAAATAGTGCCCTGTTAGGACTTTCTCCCAATATATCTTTAAAATAAATTAAATACTTGTAATTTCCCTTGCTGGTTCCTGAACCGGCTCTCGCAGGGTTCTCCTTCGTCTCTCAGTTGAGCTGAACGTGCCTTGGACTGAAATTCCAGTCGCTTTGTACCTTGGGGCCGACTCTATATCCTCCCCCTTTATCTGGCTATTGTTTGCTCCTCTCTCCGTTCGAAGAGCCATTTCATCGGGCAATGATGTAGTTCAACGGCTGCATCCAGACCAATCGTTGCACACCCTACACCATCGCGTAGATTGTCCTTCACCTTCTTTCTTATCTTAAAGCGGCCATCTGCTGCATCTTAAAGTGGGCGTCTGCTGCTTCCTAAAGAGTCTGCAGCCCCAGGGCAGATGGCCTTCTGGGAATTTTCCCAGTATCCCGGTTGGCCAGTCCAGCCCTGCAGCCAGATGAGCTGTAGACCTGTGAGCAAGTAACATGGGAAACTGGGTGGTGTGAATGGAAGGGGTTGTCCACATAAGAACAGGGACTAATAAGGCATTAACAGCTAAGGACCAGGTTGTAGGGGTGGGTTAACCTCCAAGGAGCTTTTTTAAGTATTTCATTTCTAGAGGGGAAGGAGAGCCACAGTACCATTCAGGAATATACACCAAGCACATAGTCAGAAAGCTGATGATTCAGATTTATGGCTAGGCTACCATTCTGATTATGAGCCAGAATGCTCTATTGAGCATGTGTGGAGGAGGTGCAGGAGATGCAATTTTCAACTGTATTTAAAAATGCTCATTGTTAACCTTGGCACCCAAACGGAATTCATAGCCCTTAACCCAGCACCCAGATGCCACCTTTGACTTGCCCAAGTACCCAGATTGCACTCACAAGACTTACCCTAGCACCAAAATGGCACCCAGACTATACCCCATAACCCATATTGCACTCACAGAAATGACCACAGCACAATAATTGCATTCACAGGACTTATCCCAGCACCAGATGGCAACCAGAACTTACCACAGCACCCAGATAACACTCACAGGACATGTCCCACAACCCAAATGGCACCTATTTGTCTTATCACCCATTTTGCACACATGATTTGTCACAGCACCCAGGACTTACATCAACACCAATCGCACACCCAGGACTTAAAACAGCACCCAAATGGCACCCAGGACTTAACCAGCATGCACATTGCACTCATAGGATTTGCCCCAGCACACAGATGCCAACCATAACATTCCACAGCATGCATATGGCCACCAGGACCTGTCCCAACACCCAGAACATTACCCAGGACCCATTTTGCAATCACAGGACTTATCCAAAAACCCAGATGGCACCCATGGCATACCTCAGCAACCAGATTACACTCATAGGTCTTGTCCCTGCACCCAGATGGCACTCACAAGACTTAGCTCAGCACCCATATTGCACTCACAGGACTTGCCCAGCACCCAGTTGTCATCCAGTACTTAACCCAGCACCCAGTTGACTTACCTCAGCACATAGATTGCACTTGAACTTCATTACACCTGCTTCATTACCATCACATTTTATTGATGCTTGTACTTTGTATGATAAATGTATTGTTTTTGTGGGTCATGTATATTGTAGAATACATTGCAGGACAACTCACTGAGGGAATATATTCAAGAGGGACAGTGGGTTGAGTTTTTGTCTATGAATTTTTTTCTGACACTAGGTTTTCTATATATAGCTAGACAATGTGCAAAACAAGATAATATAAAGTGAGGGAATGTGGTGGCATGACAAACTGTTGTCAATGCTTTTAGTTGAACTTCCCCTGTAGAACCTTTGCCTTTTGATATGTTAATGAGGGCACACCTCCAATGACCTCACAAGCCATTCAGTATACCTGATGAATGAACAACCAGAAATTAACTCCAACACCAAGATAACACCCAGGACATATCCCAGCACCAAGATGCCATCGAGGACTTACCATCGCACATAGATGGCACCCAGAAGTTACCCAAACACGCAGAACTTCCTAGCACTGAGATGGCTCTCACATGACTTACCCCAGTGCCCAGATGGCACCTAGGACTTACAAATAAGTTGGTAATATAGTGTAATGTATATATTAGTGACTATATTTCCGCAATATAAATAAACTCACACTTGCTGAGCCTTCCCTGGCCAGACTCAGGGATGTTCATAAGAAACAGGATCTCTTGATCATATGGGATGGATGTATCCATTACAATTGTAACCAAAATGCAGAGTATATGAACAATAAACGTAATGCAAAAATACAAGAGTATGAAGTATATCCGAAAGAGATAATTTTTCCAACTCAGGTACTTTGGCCTTAAATTTGCAATTCCCATCTCATTTCCCTGCAATGCCTTCTTTCATGAATAAAGCCATCCAGAAGGTAGAAAAACTGGACAATATTAAGTTTTTGGAAGCAATAGCATTTCCAGTAAAAAAAATGTAAGGAAAGGTGGCAAAATGATATAGATATAGATTTGTGCTAGTATTAAATTAAATACACTTGATTTATTATTTCAAAAAGCACCATTAGGTCATCATTAAGCATTAAAAGCCTGCAATGCTTAAAGATCATGTATGAATGGAATTAATAACACTAGTTATAGTACTGAAATCATTCAATTGTGTGTGTAAACACTACTACTGTGCAAGGAAGGTATAAATCAGAATTTATAAGTCTATGAATATTCCAGTGACCTAAAAGGTGGTACATTTTACATCAGCCTGCTTTATTCGCTTGTAGAAACAAAACTTTACTATTTCAATTTTAAGAATGATCCATTTAACACTACTTTATATTTTGTGGAAAAGCTTGCAGAAAAATGCAGGTAGAGCCTATCTCTGTGTATGAATATGGCACATTTAATACAGTAATGTTGACACTTTTAAATAATAATAATGACATTACAAATTAGGATAGAATATTTACATTTCACAAAAATACCCTTTTTTGTTTTCCAAAAATGACTAGAAATAGGAGAAAATGTATTATAATGAGGGGGGATAAAAGTGAACAATAAATGTGGATAACAAGTTCAGATAAATAGAAATATTTAATCTAGAAAAATGCTAGCAAATATCATATTTTATGATATGTAGAGTACTTACCCAAAACCAAGCTGAATCACCACATTCAGCTTGGCTACAGAGTCCACTGGCATGATCTGGAAGAGAGTGATGACATCTTTTTGTAAGGTAGATTTACGTATCAGATTCCGCCAGATATTTGCAGTTTTTTACCATTATACTTTTAAAATCTTTATTCTTATGAAATATGTACTTTAAATGAAGTGGCCAAAAAGCTTTTGAAAATAAATGAAACCAAATTCCAAAAGCCTTTGCCAGAGATTTAGGACTTTATTCAGGGGCTCCGAATAAAAAAAAGAAAATCATGATTTTTTATTTTTTAATATATATATATGTTTTGCAATTTCCATATCAATAAACACATTTTTTTGTCCTATAATGTTCAATTCTCCAAATGACCTGAACAAAAAATTGACAAATTATTGGCACAAATTTGGCAGAAATAGTCTAATTTGGCAATATTAAATATCCACATTTTGGATCCCATCATAATTCATCTTTTATCCCTGATCTGGACCAAATTCGGCTCAGGCTGGGGATACCTAAATAGACATAAGACTCTTTCCCAGCCAGTTAATAAGGCAATTAGAGGGTCTACTTTTAAAAATCCTCACATGTGGCATATATGGGCTACTATTTTTAACAAAAAACATCCTTCCTGTTTGTGCTCCAACAATTACCAACATAAAAAATATTAAACAAAGAATTCTAACATGCTGAAAAGGGACTTTATCTAGCAGGTTATCCTGCTGGCCCCACAATAAACATATAGGCCCCCTGGGCTAGAGGGCTGTCCAACTAGCCCACAATAAACATCTATAAGGTCCCTTGGGCCAGGGGCCTGCCAAATGCCCATGGTCCCTAATATAATTCTTCAAAAAAACACAGGCTTCCCAAGGGTTTGCAGCCCCAAAAATAAATAACAAAAACAAAGTTAACATTAATGGGCTTTCAATGGAAAAATGTCATTTTTACTTATACATTGTATACATAGAATACTAACTAGTGTTCAAATATTTTGTGTTGTATAAAAATGTATCTGTATATGCAGAAATGTGTTTCCTTATGATTGAGTGAGTTGCCTATTTGTTGTTTTGTAACAGATTGCTGCTTATTAAAAAGTTTCCAGTACTGTGTATATCTATTTTATAATAAACCTTTGAAATCCAGAAAATACTTTAATGCACCACACATATGTAAATACACTGGTTCATTATATATTCCTAAATGCATATTGTTTCTTTTCTCTCTTGTATAAAAAGTTAGAATGACTTATTATCTCTTCTATATGATTCCATAAGATATTCACAATTTTTATTTATTTATTTATTTGCATTAGATAACTGTGTTTTCACATTTGCATGTATACAGTCAAATGTAATTTGTAATGCTTAAATTATTCATTGCATTCTACTTTTTGTGGAGGCACCATGGGGCCTCATATCTGGTTTTATTGGTATATCTATATGATCACACTTTATATTCATGTGTCATGCTATTGCCAAGTCTAATATTTTTCTTCTTAACATTATTTTCAGGTATGAAAATCAACTATTTGTATAATTAACTACCTGCATGCCAAAACACAATGTTCAAAGGTGATTATTATTATGTTCATTATAATGTAGTGTTATTAGTCTAAAATAATTCATTAACCCTAATTGTAAAATGATAAAAAAAAAAGTGAACATATTAATTTAATTAAGTTAACACATCTGTATTAATACTGCTATTTGTTTTCTCCGTGTTAAATGAATATGCAGGATATATTCTTCCCATTATCATTTATTTTTGTATTCCGTAATTTGCTATCTTGAAGAGGAGAGTCCACATTGCAGTAGATCGGGGCTTTATTCATGAAAGCTTTAAGCAGAGCTAAATGGGAGATATTTTCCAATTCAGCTACTTTGGCCTTTGATTCGACAATTCTGTTGTCAATTCCCTGTAATTCCCTCTTTCATGAATAAAACCATAGATTTCTTTGGTGTCTTTAAAATAGAAGCACCATGTTTAAAATGTTGGTTTAATGTATATATTTCATCATGCAAATCGGTCAATAATAACAATTAGCAGTTATTTTCCAATACAAACAGTTTATACTAAATAGCACCATGCTCACATGTCTCAGGATGTCCATATAGTATATATAAGAATTAAATATTTGGAAAATCACTTCATACACCAACATTTTTCTTATTCCTGAATTCTCTTTTCCATGCAGATAAAGTTACAAACAACACATAAACATAATGTAATCTGGTATCTTGGAAAATCTTCCTTTATTTTCACAAATCAAAGAATCACATTTACTAAAATTAAAGATTGGAGGATATGATTAGCACTAATCTCAAAGTCCAAACTCAAACATACTCGCAACCCATAAAATGCTGCATCTCAACCTCACAAAATCTGCCAAGGAGGTCGAGACTAGGTCAAACTTGACCTCTGTAGAAAAAAAAAGATAGTTTAACCCCCCCCCCCCCATTATAAACTATGACCTCATAATTGGAGGTTGAATTTGACTTAGAAGGTGAAGATTCCCCCCATACAAACCAAGTCTTGAAATGGCCCCCAGAATCCACAAAACATATGGAAGGCCATTTTATCAGGGGGCAGCCCACCTCCCCTTAACTTGTTCAAGTAACAACAGGGGTGACAATTCTCATTGATGCCAATAACTTGTAAAGAAAAACACATTTTGAGGGCCATGATGGTGGGCAGTAAAAATGAATGTTAATAAAATAATAATTCAATTGAATGTCCCCTGATGATCAATTACATTGCATAAACATTTATTTATATAGCGCCAACAATTTACGTAACGCTAGGTACAGAGCATAGAAGGGAACAACATACTAAGTTAGACAAACTAGAGCAGACTAGTACATGAGGTAGAGAACCATGCTCGTAAGCTTACAGTCAGACCAAAAAAAAACTAAAACATTAATCCAACCATTTCTGCACAAACAACGCTGGCAAAAAATATTAAAATATCAGTGGAGAACAAATCAGAATGAAAGCTCAGTCCAGAACTGTCAGGTTTTCAAAAGAACATAGAAGGCGTCTGGTTAGCCAGCTCACCTCCCAATTTGAACGCCTCGCACTAGTCTCGACGTTTAGTAAATAGACCTATCAGATTGCGTTACTGCTATCCTGACTAAAATCTGAGGCTGGGAGAGATACCTCTGAAGTTTTGTTTTAATCATTCTTTTTTTTATATAGTTAAAATGGATAGATAAGTATTTGTTCTACTTCACACCCTCCCCTATCTCCTCTTCTCCCATTTTTCCTGCGCCATTCTTTAATGATGTATTTTTTTTTGTTAATTTTAGCACCAGATAAAGTTCTCTGCTTTAATTCCTTCATGACACTAGGACGCTCTATGTTATCCTAAATTGTAGTGTTCAAAAGGTGCAAGGATGGCCTAGAATGTCCTGAACTTAACTTGCAGCGGAATTTGGCATGCCACAGTGTAAAATGCCAAAATTTGCCCATTAACATATGCAACAGCCAGTTTTCTAATTAAAACATGCCACAGTTTGTCCATTAAAAATGCCACCATTTGCCATTAAAATATTCCCCAGCCAGGTTCCCATGAAAATATGCCACTGTTAGTTTGGCTATTAAAATATACCACAATGTGCCCATGTTAAAGTATTAAAAGAAAGTGTAAAGAAATGGGTGAATAATCTACAAATCCTGTTTAATAATTGAGTCAAAAAATGCTAATTAAAACATGCCACAGTTTGTCCATTAAAAATGCCACCATTTTTAATGCTAATTAAAACATGCCACAGTTTGTCCATTAAAAATGCCACCATTTGCCATTAAAATATTCCCCAGCCAGGTTCCCATGAAAATATGCCACTGTTAGTTTGGCTATTAAAATATACCACAATGTGCCCATGTTAAAGTATTAAAAGAAAGTGTAAAGAAATGGGTGAATAATCTACAAATCCTGTTTAATAATTGAGTCAAAAAATGTTTTTTTTTTTAAAGAACATTCTAACAAAAGCATTAAGACCCAAACTCATGGAAAATATGCATAAAATATACATCCTGATGGAGAGATGAGATGAAGGGAAGACCTTATCAATAGAGAATATTTGTTGAAGGTGCGGGAAGGAGCGAGGAACATGGATACATATATTGCAGAACTGTGATAAAATAACCCAATATCTGTAATTGTAGGGAATAAGATTGTGCAATGCCCCCAGAAAGCACAACTGCATTTAAATTGGGGAGGAGTAAAAAAAAACAATACCAATTGGGGATGAGTAAAATGTTCTAGGAACACATTACAAATCAAAGCATATTCAATTTGTTTTATATATTTCAGAAATGGAATGAATTGGTTTATAATAAAAGTAGTTGACATGGAGTAGGGAATGTTCCTGGGCATTTGATACATTATTTCAGAGTGAGGTAGATTTAGAGTGGAAAATTAGAGAAGTCACCACACTGAACCAAATTGTTATGTATATGTCTGTACGATAGTTGAGTGAGTGGGATATAGTGTATTAGCTATAGAACAAGCGTATAACGCGAATGTGTATATTTTTTTTTAGTTTGGTACACTTATAAGAATATCTGAATCTTAAAATATTTTTGTAAATTTGATAAACAGATAAGAAAATATTATTTAAGTAAGAGCAGAGACTCCTGGAGATCACCCAGATCCAAGCTCACAAAAGTTATTTGTGACAACCCAAATATGTGGGGCAAAGGACAGTGGGAAGAAATGGTAAAGTCCATTTGATCCTGGCTGTTCGCCCATGGACTTACCAGCAACCCCCAGTGAAGCTTAAAGATATGGAGCCAACACGAGAAGGTGGAGCATGAAGTCAGTGCCAGATCAGACTTCAACGCTCACGCTGCGCTCCCTGCCGATGCTCCCATATAGGATCAATTATGACTAATAGCACAACCAATAGTCAGTGCCAACTGTGCTGCCAGCCAGATAAAGACTTGTCATGGGCATGATGTAATTTGAAACCCTGTCCTAGACCATCAGGATCACAACATAGGTACCTTACCATACATTTTAGTTATGGTACTGATTACACATAAAGAGCTACAAATGGTGAATATTTTATTAATATTTTATTTAGTAGGTTCCTGTGGGGATAATAATTGTATTGGTAGTAACTTACACTTACATTTTACATATATTAATAGATGGAGTCACTGTACATCATGTCTACGCTTTGGCCTACTATGAATGAATGTATTACCCAAACTGTCAGCCTTTTGATTGCAGAATTTTTAAATGTGAGTATAAAATAAATGGATGCATAAACTCATTGCAAGAAATGAAAAGTGAATAAAAAAATGGAAACTGTGTTTCAGTGATATAATATGAAAATGAAATTAGTAATGCTTGATAACTAGACACTGGTGACACTGAGAGGGTGCAGAAGGAGGAAAATTAATATCATCAATCACTTTTAATCTAACCGCAGCTTATTGTAGAAGGGAAAAAAGGATATTGTTTGTTTTCTCTTTATTTTTGAAGCAACAATTTTGTATTTTATTTTTACTGCAGGAAATGGTTTAGTAAAAACACAGTAGTGATACTTTTAAACAAATCATTATTAGATATGGTATAACAATATACCAATATATTAAAAAAAAAAATCTATTCCTGTTCTTGCTAATTTTGGATTCTTCTGTCATTTTTACTTTTTTTAGTTACATTTGTAGGTCAACTAGTCACTGGTCATTCATTTAAAGGTATAACTGTCCTTGAGGCAGGGCAAAATGGAATGCTGGTTAGGGCTGAGAAATAGTATTGGTGACCACAGCAGTTGGACTTTGTACCCACATTTTATTTTACCTTCCTTGTTGCTCTATCTTCAGTCACCCACAGACTCTGCTAAAAGGGATACCTAAGCTTACACATTACAGCTACTTCAGACCATATGTTCAGCCAAAAGTTAGTTGAACATCATGAGTAATTTAGTCTGAGCATGTCTATGACTGAGCTGCAGCGATGGGTACATTGTGATACTACAAAGGGACTGAAGAGACTGGTAGACTGTTGTATCAGTTTTTCCATCTCCTAAAAGCCACAAATAATGTGAAATAGTATTATTGTTGTTGCAAAAATTAAAGAAACAATAAAATGACAGTATTTATTGTTCATCAACTAAAAAATAGTAAAGGATACATTTGTTTATTAAACCCCAGCCTACAAATTGGACTATAATGACATTTTTGGATGGTTTTCAGATACTCTATTTCTGTCTATATTTAAATATATAGATTGTTCCAATATTGGTAATGTATTTAGTTATTAACAAATGCTGATAGATGTTTTGGGACTGGGTTTCTGGGGATGAGACTGGCCATATTATGTCCATTTTAAATATGGAACATTGTACTACAGTACCAAATATGCTTAGTCATCTATTTGGGTATCAAATGTATTTTTACTGACTTGTTTGTCTAAGCTCCACCTCTTGCATGCATATTGGGTAAAATGGCTGGAACATGTACCAACTCCTTCGTGGTTGTTGGGGGCCCTGGATATCACTGCCTAATCACATAACCTGGTTAAATTGTCTTTTATTCACAAATTATTAAAAACAAAAACTTTTTTTTAATAGAATTTAAATGTTTCCTACATATGCAGGGACAAGATTGTATATTAGAAGTCCATATTTCTGCTAATTTCATTTGTATAAAATACCAGACTTCCTCTGAGTATGACGTATATTGATACCACTTAATCTTTAAATATCAAGTTACCAATTACATTTGGTTACAGTAAGAACTTAGCAATTGTCCACTTATCATTTCACTTTCAAAATTACTGTTTAAGGAGTTTTCATTATGTTTCCAAATGGTTTTATTGTTTGTATTGGTTTCTTCAGATTTGTTGGATGTCAAGTGCTCTACTGATTTAATGGTTTTTCTCTGTAGTGTTTCTTTTTTAGTTGGTAATCAATTTTTTATTTTTACCAATTATGTGCTTTACAATTTCTCTTCATCGTGTCATTTTATATGTTTATTTAATAAGTTAAACAGAGTATATATAACACTTAATGTTGAAAAATGTACTCAAGAGGTAGAAGAATTATAAGTTATTGGCATTAAGCTAATTGACAATAAAGAACAGTTCAGTGCTTCCTTATATGCCCCCATATATATTAAAATGAGGAGATAAAAGGCAATTATTTAAAGGTACTAACCTGAGCCAGATTACTGGATACCAAGTATTCTTAACAATTTAAAATATTAGAAATGTATACCAATATATACCGACATATAATGTATATAATGTATACCAATATTTAATTGACAAACAACTTGTATTATATGTTTATTTGCTATATACTACCTAACCAACAATTAGCTTACAAGTAGAAGTTGTATTGGTCCCTTCTGTGCTACTATTACCCAAGAAATAAATCTAAACTAAGCACATGAAAATGATGGGGCTGAATGATTCATCTTCTGCTTTAACACACTATTCAGTGTACTCACCAATAGGTGCACATACAAATCTTAAGTGCAAGTTACCCACCAGCAAGAAGCACACAATTTAAAATGAAAAAAGCACACATATGCATGGCATAAACTCATTACATGTGCTAAGATTAATTTATAAACATTGTGAAAATGTTATGCTTTTTCTAGGGTATATGATAAGCATTTACATATACAAAATCCGTTACATTTTGAACAACATTGTCACAATATATCCGATGTATGTAAAAATAAAACAAAATATAAAATTTTTATTTTTTTAACAATCAAGCAAACATGTTTTTTTTTTTGTATTACAACCAGGTAAATGCATTTCAATCCCTTTAGGACCAGAGATTTTCTGGACCTAGGGCCAGAGTGATTTTTTCAATTTTTAATACATGTGGGTTGAAATGTAATTTTCCTCTCACTTATTGCACCCATGTCACTTAATGCACCCATGTAAGTTTCATGTTGTTTTAGTATTAATAAATACACATACAAGGTGAAGATTTTGGGGAAAAATAGTTTTACCCATTGTTTTCCCAATAACTTTTTCCTACATAACTAGTACAACACTAACCCACTTATCCTAACTAATTAACTAATAAAAAATAAAAATATAGGTTTCCAAACGCCCCCGACAAAAAAACTCTGACCAGTGATATGTCAGAGCCATAGGAATCACGGAGCGCACAGCCAGGCTAACTACATGACGAGTTAACTCGTCATAAGGTTGCAAAGGGGTTAATAATATCACAAGATATTGTCAGCAGCTGTTAAAATGAATCCATCATGAAAAATCAAAATGGCCCAAAATGTACTGATACAAGTTGAGGTGCAGATATAGATATCATGCTCTGAGAACTCTTCTTTAAAGTAGAAACTCAAAATTATGACATGACAAGAGCATTTGCATTTCCAGGCAACTGCCAATCCAAGCAAAAAGTTAACACAAGTATTACACACAACAGAATTTTCACATTTAAAAATTTCAGATTTATTGACGTGTAATACAGTGAGCTCTGTGTTTTTGATGTCAAATTTTATCATTTCCTGCACTTTTGTTGGTTGGAATGTTTAATGGAATCTCCATGAATGAAGTAATGGTGTGTTAATACTGTTTAATATTGTTTATTAGCAGTAGTAATATTGATAATACAACTTCCAAGGCTTAATTTTGAAAGCAGACTGTGCTGAACACTGTACAAATCTGTTACTCTATTATATGTCTTATAGCCTATAAAATACTGATATCATAGAGAAACTACTCTAATTTAGTATAACACTGAGACATGTAATTATGGTTTAGAAACTGACACAACTACACCTGCATGTGTAAAAACAATGTGTGATTAGTGTAGTTTTTTCTTTTCAATAGATTAAAAATGGACTTAAAAAGCATTTGATTTCAGAAGGAAGGTGACAGAAGTTGCTCTTATTGCACATAGAAGACAGTTCTAATTATAACTGGGATATAATTTAGATTATAGACTTCCCATCAAATATTTCTTAAGTAATTAGATGATCCATCTTGTAAGTCGGTGTGGTATGTATTTACTTAATGCAAAGGCACATAGCACAATGGAAGAAAACTACTTTCTGGTTAATACAAGTAATATATGATTATACAATGCATACGTAAATGTTTATATGATTCATATTTTTTTTTATTTTTCCATAGATAACAGTAGGATCTACATTTCACAAATTTTTTTGTTCATGAGCTACACAATATACTGATAGTTTTAAACATTTTAACTGCATTTTTGTTGAAGAACAAATTATGGAAACCAGTCAAACATTTTGATGCACAAAACAAAGTAGAAAGACCAATGAATTATATCACTTTGCATTAGATCAGGATTCAGTGAGAATGGTCAGATATAATTTGGGTTAAAGGTAGGGGCACAACAGGGGGGGGTAACAGTCATGGTTGCAGGGGGTCATTAATACATCTGGGCCTGCCACCCTTGGAGGTCTGGACAACCGCTGTAACCACTGACCTGGCCATGTCAGGCACTCAGCAGCTAGCAGCAGATGGAGTGAAGAGATTGTTCATCAGGATGTTCTCTTTCACACTCTCTCCCATGTGATGTGTCTCACTGATACCTCCTTGGGCAATTAACAGTAGCATTTAAGTTCCAGTATGCAGATCAAGTAACCTATAGTCAGCTAATAAAATGTAATCCACTCAAAGACAGCGCTTTTTTTGCTGGCTGATGTTGCAGTCTTACTAGTTATCAAGCCACCAGCTAGAACACCCCAATCAAGGATTATAGGGACCAGGGTTAACAACCTTTTTGTATGTGCCAATAAAGATGTTTTTTTTTATTGGCACCTACATTATTATATTGGCATCTGGCCTTTATTTTTGGCTAATTTTAAATAATTTTAAGATTTGTTTCTGTTTACGGCTGCTTACAATTTCCTCTCACCCAGTACGATTGACTTATTCCATTAAAGGCAAAAACCCATATTATTTATTGCATATTACTTCAGCTTAACTAATTTGCTATAGCAAATATTCGATGCAAGTGCCTGGATTGAGAATCCCCATGGATACCTGTGTGTTTTTGTGTGTTTGTTGGACATTTTTTAACTTTTTGAATCACATGGTGGCGGTTATATCATGTTTAGCCCACAACTACACCATATATATGTGTGTGTGCGTGTGTGTGTGTGTGTAGGGAAAAGTTTAAAAGAATGGAACAGCAAATCCTAATACATGGATATCGTAATAATATGGGAATAATCTGATGGACAGCATTAAAACAGAACATTTTAGTCCCCAAAAACTTCATGAAATGGATGTAAAGCAAAGAGTCAGAATAATTGTGCAACTCTATATTGACTCTATCCAGTCAATATATAGATGTTTATTAAATTATTTGTATTTTAATAACTTGAGCTGAGCTGTTCAACACAGCAACCACAGTGACCCAAGATTTGAAACCCACTAGCTAGTGACTGTTATTTGCTGTATCATATGAATTCAGAAGTACTATCTTTTTTTAGATTCCTAGTGATATTACACTGGATGACAGTGACAAGTAATGATGAATAATTAATTTTCACTGACTCTATAGGACAAGATAGTGTTCCAGACATCATATGGTATACACTGGAAATGTCAAAATACTTACATGTATTGCTGGACACAAGATGTATAGAATTTCTTTAGTTATTAAAGTTTGAGTTACACTTTACTTTAAGTATAAAAAAAGTTTTAATAATATACTTTGCACTTTAGAGGACACAAATTAGAAGTGATACTTTGCTGAGTAGAAACAAATACAATATGTAAAACAATAGTCACTACATAGTAATACACATGCTAATGATAAAAATATCCTACTCAAATCATACAATACAACTTGGAACATGTTCCAGGGGTCTGTAAATTAAAAATACTCCTATCCCTAATTGTAAGTAGGTAAACAAAGCATATGATTCTACGAAAGCAAATACATTAAACTACATAACAAACTATCTAACTAACTCTGTAACTAAATAAATAAAACCTCAGCTATTTGCCACAAATTTGTCTATTGCGTATACATCATATAAATGATATATTTTGTTCAAAATTGTGTTTGATTTTTCTATTTCTTGAATAGTTTCATTTTCGCACTGAACTTGAACATACAAATAGCTTATTCATAAAAAGACAGTTATTTTTTGCAGGATTATATAGAAACATAGAATTTGTCAGGAGGTAAAAACCATATTGTCCATCTAGCCTGTCTAATTATCTGAATACTTGATTTAGTTCCTGACCTTATTCTATATCTAGGATAGCCTTAAGCCTATCCCATGCATGCTAAAACTGTTCAATATTCCAGCCATATTGTCAAAATATTCATGTTGCGAGTTATATTATTAAATTATCTATGAAATTTTGTATAAAACATGTTGTTATCCATGTACATAACATCTTGATTTTAATCATGTGTGTCAATTGAAGTATTAACTTTGAAATATTTGTATGTGAATTAATTTGTATCCTTTTGGATAATTTGAAAAAGAAAGGTTCAATATTGTTTCATGGATTTTCTTACACCTCTATCTAGTTATTTGACTACTATTTTAAGAACAAATACTCTTGTCCATGTCTTTAAAAACATTGGTTAAAAATAACCTATATTTTGCTCCCATTTAAAAAACAACGATCTTAACCTTGCCATTTTGCTTGAAGGCTTGAGAGATTTATTATATGCAATATACTATAGAGAGCTAGGTCAGCAAAGTGCTCAAGTAAATCTACAAAACCTTCCTTATTAAAGGTATGAATGATTTCACCTTTTATTTCAGCTGCATGATTATGATTTCAGGGTGTACACGTATGCATTGTCTTGTTAAACAGCCTTGTTGTTAATGGACCACAATGTCACACAAAAAAACCTTTATACTGAATAGTAAATATTAAAGATATCATCAATATGGGCTAGAATATAACCAATACAACTATAGCCAACAGGATGGAAATTAGAGAGCTTAGCCTGCTATAACTGCTCAACTGGCCATGTATAATGTATAGTTAAATCTTTAAAGAACTCTTATGGATAAAAACAAAAAGTCATCAAGTTTGTTCCTTTTTCAGTAAAGTTGGTGAAATTAAATGTTCACCCACCACTCACATTTGGTGAAAGTGGAGAATTCTTAATACCTGTAATTCAATACGTGCAAAATCCAATGCAGCAGGTAAGCCTAGTAGATGGTGCAGCCAGTTGGTAATAACAGAAAACACAAAGCAAAAAGAACAAAAACTGAGGCAGTGAGAGTATCATGACCAACAAGTGCCAGTTTAAATTAGCCTTTTACATTTCTTGTCAAGCTCTAACTGTGAAAATGTGGAAATGTATAATATTTTTAATTTCTAAATTTATTTTTTATATCTGCAAATGTTTATTTTATAAAATATAATATTAGGTTCTAAAAATATATTGTATGTTTTTTATTTCAGAAATAGCTGTCCAAATTCTCTATTTATATTTAAATGGCTAATTTTTTTAAATAAGGAGCTTGACTTCCACAAATGTTTATTAGACAGAGAAAATGTTATAAAAACATCCTAAATGAGACAAAAACCACCAAGATGTTAAGGTAGGACAAAGGTCTATCTATTTGAAAAACTCAATTCGAGAGAAAGCACAACCTGCTGCAGCTCCAGAAAACTATCATACAAACCCACAAGCAACACAAGCCAGGCTGCATTCACAGCTGGTGATCACTCAGTCAACTGTTTTACAAATATAATCAGTTGTCAATACCAACTAAGAGTGCACAAAAATCTCTCACCAGAAAGTACAGTACTAAGACCACAGTACCATTCTATAAAAGAACAATCAACCAGCTCTGACAAAGATCGTGGGCAAAACGTGTCAGGCCGCTGGCATTTCTAAAGCACTGTGCTCTGATCTTATAATGTATTTTTAAGAAGATTCTATGTATTATCTAGTATGTTTAATTAAAGACTTGTCCTACAACTACGCATTGTCTACTTTTAGTAAGCGCACGTACTTGTCACATTCCCAGTTTTTTGCATCCCGTCTTTGAGCAGTTTGGAACACAGCTCAATGGTATTGTTGCAGCAAAGATATTCTATTAGCTTCTATTTACTTTTTTTCTTGCAACATTGCTTCTCCTTCGCAAGATATACATTAATAAAGGTGCGGATTTGCATCCAAAACTACAATATAACATGCTGCCTATTTTAAATGCAATTGCCTTTACTTCACTCAGATTTGTTAAAACTACCAACTACATCCACAATAGTCCACAATCTGATACAAGAGCTCATTATTGCTCTCGTGGCTGTCCTTTATTTCTGCTGCCGCCATCACCCAGTTTTAATGTTGGCACAGCTTACATACCAATCTGTGCTCTCCTCCACTGAGAAACTCTGCTGATACCTTTTTGGCCTTGACTTCCCTCCTCTCCTGCTCTGGTTCCCACTGCCCTGACCCCTGGCTTGCCATTTTCAAATATTTGTTTTTGTAGTTGCAGTCTGAAAATTCAGCTCTCAAACAGTGATTCATTATTTATGCACATATTCCTCAACAGTGATTTGGTTTCAGTTGGTTGCACCTATAATTTATATTAATTTCAGAAATGTTTGTTACAATTTCTGTGTTCAAATGCTCATATAGGATATAATGGTGCGTTTGAGGCTACCACTTTGGTTCGGTGTGTTTCAGACATGTTTCAGCTGCATTCGGTTTTGGCAGAGATTGTTGTGGAATCTTTTATGATTTCTGAATTTTGTACATATTCAAAGGCCACCGATGCAATCCAAATACAATTGCTTTTCTGAGGCACGGTTTCAGTGCCGAAAACAGGCGCTACCTCGATCCTATAATGACAAACCTTTAAGGAAATATCCAATAGTTTGGTGTAGTGGCTGGCATGGTAAAAGAGTCAATAGCTTTGGTAGGGTGGCGTTGCAGGGCTGAAACCCTGAGTCTTGCAGGTGCAAGCCCTGAATTAAGGCTTTGAAGTCACCTTTTAATTGTACCGCAAGGTGCGATATTAGTGCAGTGGAAAGTCTTGTGGGTGCATTATGGGGCAGTGGAAGTGACAAGTCCTATGAATGCAGTGTTAAATCCTGTGGATGCTGTGGTAAGAAATTCATATTTTTAAATAACCGTTTTATTATTGGCTAGATGATTTACATTAGTTTGCAAGTTTTGTTGGCTAACTGATTTCTGGAACTCCATTTTAGGGACTTCCTACACAAGCTACAGGGATACACATATTTTTTAAATTGTGCCCCTTAATGTTTGCTCATAGTCATATTGTTATACAGCTGATGCTGGAGTGCATTAAGGAAATAACACACATGCCACATGTAGAAGCACATATTTTTATTACCATAAAATCATAGCTGTAGGTGGGGGTTGAGAAAATGATATACTCATTCAGACTCTAGGAAACATTAGGGCACACATTGATATAATGCATACACTTATCTATATGCATATAGAGACATACCTTATATAATATAAATATATATATATATATATATATATATGTATATGTATGTGTTTGTCAGTATGAACATATATGCTTCTTTACTGCATGATTAGCAAATTTGCCATGGGCTCTAGCCTAAGGTCTTTTGGACACCTAGCAAAGGCCCAGTAGGGAGTTACACAGACATATTATAATAAAGCTCTTGAGATAGAGAATAGGAGAAGTTCTTCATATATGGCTGCAAATACGAATGGCCAATGATCAGTGTTTAAAAGCATTTTCACTAAGTGTACTGAGAGAGGTCAAGAATATTACTGATGCAAACCAGGATGTCCTTAATTACTGGTGATAGTCTTGGGCAGACTAGATGGGTTTAATGGTGTCTTCTGACACATTCTATGTGTCTATGTTTTTTAGACATGTGCAAAACTAAAATTTTCGTTTAGTTTTCGTCCATTCGGACGAAAATGTTATTTATTTTGTCGAAAACGAATTTAGTTCATTAATGCATTCGTTTCATTATTTTCGTTTCGTTCATTATTATTCGTTCGTTTTATAGAATACAATGTAATACTATTGGCTTTCTATAAACCGAACGAGAGCCCCATTCATAAGAAATTCTTATGAATGGGCCTCTCGTTCTGTTCATAGAAAGGCAATAGTATTACTTGTATTCTATAAGCCGAAAGTCTATAAACCGAACGACTTTCGGTTTATAGACTTTCGGCTTATGGAATACATGTAATCCTATTGCTATTCTATAAACCGAACGACTTTCGGTTTATAGAATAGCCATAGGTTTACATGTATTACATAAGCCGAAAGTCTATAAACCGAAAGTCGTTCGGTTTATAGGCTGTCGGCATTTAACTATACAGAGACAGAGTCTCCATTCATTAAATTTTTAATGGAGACTTTGTCTCTGTGTAGTAAAATGCCAAAAGCCTATAAACTGAACGATCGGTTTATAGAATTTCGGCTTATGTAATACATGTAATCCTATGGCTATTCTATAAACCGAACGTTCGGTTTATAGAATAGCAATAGGAATACATGTATTCCATAAGCCGACAGCCTATAAACCGAACGTTCGGTTTATAGGCTGTGGGCATTTTACTACACGGAGACAAAGTCTCCATTCATAATTTTATGAATGGAGACTCTGTCTCCGTATAGTTAAATGCCGGCTTTAACTATACGGAGACAAAGTCTCCATTCATAATTTTATGAATGGAGACTCTGTCTCCGTATAGTTAAATGCCGGCTTTTAACTATACGGAGACAAAGTCTCCATTTATAATTTTATGAATGGAGACTCTGTCTCCGTATAGTTAAATGCCCACAGCCTATAAACCGAATGTTCGGTTTATAGGCTGTCGGCGTTTAACTATACGGAGACAAAGTCTCCATTCATATGAATGGAGACTCTGTCTCCGTATAGTTAAATGCCCACAGCCTATAAACCGAACGTTCGGTTTATAGGCTGTCGGCTTTTAACTATACGGAGACAAAGTCTCCATTCATATGAATGGAGACTCTGTCTCCGTATAGTTAAATGCCCATAGCCTATAAACCGAACGTTCGGTTTATAGGCTGTGGGCATTTTACTACACGGAGACAAAGTCTCCATTCATAATTTTATGAATGGAGACTCTGTCTCCGTATAGTTAAATGCCGGCTTTTAACTATACGGAGACAAAGTCTCCATTTATAATTTTATGAATGGAGACTCTGTCTCCGTATAATTAAATGCCCACAGCCTATAAACCGAATGTTCGGTTTATAGGCTGTCGGCTTTTAACTATACGGAGACAAAGTCTCCATTCATATGAATGGAGACTCTGTCTCCGTATAGTTAAATGCCCACAGCCTATAAACCGAACGAATAGAAAGCCAATAGCATTACATGCATTCCATAAACCGAAAGTCATTCATGCTATTGGTATTGTATAAACCGACTCTATTTCGGTTTAGAATGGCAATAGCACGAATGGACGAATGGACGAATGAACGAATGATTTTCGTTTATTAACCATTCGTTCATTCGGATTTTGTTAGTTAATATTTTCGTTATTCGTTTTTCGGACGAATGGACGAAAATACTATTTTCGTCCGAAAATGCATTTGTCCGAAAACGAATGCACATGTCTAATGTTTTTAGTCATGCTTTTGGGAATAATTTAGATGGTCACATGGACTGTGGATTGGCTCTGTGACATTTACACAGATACTTTTGAAAGTATTGTAGATCTTACATCACCCTTGAAATTAAAGAGCTAAGCCAGAATTGAAATTCCTTATTTGATTGCTAACATTTCTTTTCTTGTCTGACCAGTTGTTTCTACTATTAGTTTTATACATTCCTAGCATTCACAGAGTCCCATAAAGGGATTATGTTTCATGAAAATGTCAAATATTTTCAAAAGTAACTATACTTAACTAAAAGTCTTCTTTATAGTTAAAATACAACAGAACAACATCTAAATCTCTATTCCGGGTATAGGACTGTTCCGGGAATAGGATTTCTGCTTCTCTCTTTCGTTTAAAATCACAAACATTTATGTAAACCTTTAAAAAATTTAATTTAAAAAAGTCATAACACTATCTTACAATATGTGTATCGCTTTGCTACTATAATGATACATTGGATGACGAGATGACCATAATCAAAAACAATACTAAGACTTGCTTAACCCCTTCACGACAATGGACGAATTAGGCACATCCAGCCGGGAACTCCGTTCCTGACAATGGACGTGCCTGACACTAGCTGCTGTGAAACAAGCGGTTTTCACGATGAGCAATCACAAAAATCACTCTGATGGTGCTAATCTATTTCCTCAATGTCGAGGCAATAGCCAGCACTGAAATATGGCGCCCCATGGAGCAATCGTAGGCGCCATATTGACAGAGCAGCATGCTCAGGCAATATGCCTATACCCCCTTGTCGTCAGAGCTTCGGAAGTGACATTTTTTTCACTTCCATTGCTTTGAATACGTTGCTTAAGTCTTAATTTGCTTAAAACTAGAATTAGGCTTAGATTAGCTGTTAGGGTCCAAATTCAATTATGGTTTGCATAAGGGAAAGGGTTAAAATTAAATTAAAGTTAAAATATATTAAGGGATAGCATAAGGGTTAGAGTTGGGGTTATATTTAGGGTTAGGGTTACATTGAGAGTTCGGGTTGGGGTCAAAAGGTCAATATAGGAAAAAACAAAAAACACTATTTTTGGTTTTTTCCCCATAACTCGCAAAAAAATACAGAAAAACATGAAAACATGCATGTTTCTAAACTCGGGACAAAATTTAGAAACTATTTAGATGGGGTTATTTTTAATGATTGTATTTGTGCAAATTATATTTCAGATCAAAGTTAGAAAAAGTTGTTTTTAAAATTTTTCTTCATATTTTAGGATTTGTTTGTAGTAAATTATAAGATATAATGACCATAATGGTATCTAATGAAAGCCCTTCTTATGATGATAAAAACAACATATAATTTGTGTGGGTACAGTATGTGAGAGAAAGGAAAATTACAGCTAAACACAAACACCCCAGAAATTTTAAAACAGCCATTGTCACCAAGGGAAAGTCAAGGTCAAAATGTCTTGTCACTAAGGGGTTAAAGGAATACATGATCTAATTGTGCTGATATAAGGATGGTTCTGCCCCCAAACAAGTAAACATGATGAATCTAAGTGAAAAAGTGGCGATACAAAGAGAGCTGGACATTCTGCACTACTGTGTTCCTTCTTTATGGTTTAACATGGAACAGGAGATGACTTTGAAGAAGACACAATGTGGCCAAGCCTAATGACTGAAAATATAAACTTGCAAATCTTTATGATGTCAAGCTGGTAGAAATTGTACAATGGTTTTTATATGCTTTTATTTTTTTGTCACCTTTTTTAAATCAACTCTGTTCTCTTTTTTCTGTTTCTTTTTACTTATCTCCGTTCTCTTTTTATTTTCCTTTTTTTTGTTTTTTTTAGCAGTACATTTAATTACAGTTGTGTCAGAAGATGTTTATACATTTACTAACAAGTTTACTTTTTTATTTTCATCAAGCACTTTTTAGTGGATTATTTATATACGAAGGACAAACATATATATATATTAATGTAGGCAAGGGGTGTGGTCAGTCAAATTACATTCTGCTTTGTAAGGATAAATATGACATCAAAATAAATCCAAATGCTTCCTAAAAACAGTATATAGTTTGTAGGAGTACACTACATTAGAGAGAAATTAGTTAAAGAAGCACATAACAAAAATTCCATAGAAAACTCTCACGTTCTTAAGGGATTAAAGTACAGTATCTAAAGTAATTTCAAAAGTCCTTTGGTCTGTGAGATGGAGTATAACTGTCACAAGACTGTTGCTTTCTTCAGTATTACTTTTATGTCTCAGTCTTTCTCTTTGACTTTTTTTTAACTATTATGTAAACATATTATTACTATACTATTAAAAATATATTTTTACTGCATATGTATATCTTAGTTATTGTGTATTTAGAAGGCTTCCATCACTGAAATATTGCTTTTACTGTGAATGTAGGAAGTAGGAATGTAGGAACAAATTACTTTCAGGCAACTGCAAAACTTAAGAGAAAAATGTATTTGAATGTATCTGTGGGGTCTCCTGTTTATGATAGCCCTTTGTGTACTTATATATATTTTAATCCCTTGGTGACAGAAGCTTTTTTTAAATTTGCATTTGTGTTTAGCTGTTATTTTCCTCTTTCTCATTTAATGTACCCACACATATTATACATTGATTTTATCAACATAAGAAAGACTTTCTTTCAATGTTATTTTATTGGTCATATCATATCATTTACCGCGAAAAATGTACAACATATGATGGAAAATTGAAAATGTATACCAGTTTTTCTAACTTTCACTTGAAAAATATTTTACACATCTACAAACACTAATAAAAAATCCTGCTAAATAGATTTTAATATTTGTCCTGAGTTTAGAAATGTTTACCTGCTTTTCTGTTGTTTTTTTTGTAAGTAATAGGCCAATAACGACATACAGTACATTACTTTCGCCGATACATTTTTTTTTTACATGCACAACAGTGGATTGGGTGCGCTAAAACCAACACACAAAGATACATATAGAAGATACTTATCCAGCAGTATATAAATAGGGAGCAATTCAATCTGTATATTAAAAGTAGAAGAATAAAACAATAAAACATATGGAACAATGTCATGTCCTTTTGTTAACCACTCAATGTGCATGATATTTAATATTTAAATAACAAATCAGAAAAAGCTTACAACTCTCCCTCCATCTCTGTATATAGCTTCCTGGCTTCTTTAATAAGTCCTGAGAAGTATCCTTCAGTAGATGGAGAAATTAAGGTACCAAGAGTTCTCACAGTCTCACAGGCATATTTGTTTTTTATTTTATTGGATGTTGTTGACTACTTCTAGAGGCAGTGAAGCAACAACCCCAGAGTGACAGAAGTGATCATTGAGCAATATGGCACATGCAATTACTCCGGAGGGTTAGTCCATGATCCTTACGATGTAGATACAGTAAGAACAATTAAACTGGGTAATAGTAGCATACCCTGGATGTTGGGCAAAAGAAACCTCCCAAGGATTTAATCAGTGAATATCTGAGTGTATGTTTTCTGATTAAACACTGTTATTATTATTAACAGTGCTTAGTTGGCTTTGTCCCTTTAAGATGAATATATTATTTAAAAAGTCTGCTTTTGTGTTTTGTATGTTTTACGTCTATGTAAATGTCATATTTTCAACTGTGACAGGTCTATTCTTTTTTTAAAGTTTTAGTATTTTGCAATTGAAGCATTTTTGTTTTAGCATTTAATTTTTGTATCAAAAATAGAAATCAGTATAATAAAACACTCAATGTTATTAGTGAGTTTGTCATTATCTTACTTCTTATTGTTTTGCAAAACTGTCATGAATACTGATAAGTGAATTATTGTGGAAAACAAAGGAAATAAGAATATCAGTCTCATTCAGAGAAATCTGTGGATTCTAACAATATAATATTCAGGAGTGAAGCATTGTATGGAAATCTGTCCTTGCATCTGTAACAGATTGTACTTTAGAGGCATGTATTTAAATGCAAATGTTTATAATTAGGATTTTTAGGACAGAAAAAAAAGCATCTTTTGTCTGGTCAGTAGAAGATAAATAGTCTATGCACACATTTCTGTTATACATTTCATTAAATTGTTTTTATTTTATGGCGTGGATATGCTGATATTTAATTAGGCCTCTTAAGGCCATTCTGTTTCTCCCCCTCAAAAATGATAGAATCTTACAATCCATATACAAGCAACATAAAAAATAAACCCACAATAACACAACATTTGGGAATAGCAAACTAGTCCGTTTCTCTCCATGTACCGTTTTATCTTACTTTCTCACTCACATTTATTTTCATAATCTTTGTCTTCAAATAGAATGAATCAAACAAAAAAAGTCTAGCGTAGTATCATAAGTTGCTGATAAATATGTTGATAAGTTGAACAAAGTATAATGCAATAGTTGGAATATAGCTTTCACACTGATATACTGTAGAGCTATTGATGTGTACTAAAAAATTGCTTTGATAATGATATAAAAAAAATAGTGATCCAATTGAGAACAGCTTCATGATACCTAAACAACAGTTATTATATGTACATATTAATTAGTGTACAAAATACACATGAATAAAAGTCCTTAATAATGGCAATAGCGCAATAATGTATAGCATATAAATCTAAATCTAACTGTCCTGAGAAATTTTAATATTCCTATAATCAGTGTTTCTGAAAAAGAAGAGCACTACCAATCACCTTATCTGAAAGAGGTTTTATATTGTAAATTATTCTAAAATTGGATAAGATTAAAAACAACCATCATTCTGCTAAACCAGCTACAGAAGGATTTGTAATCAGTAATCAACAGTGAATATTTAATATAATGGTGAAGCTAAGTGCAAATATATCTGTCTGCCTATCTATATAGATATCTGTCTACATCTCTCTCTTGTTCTGTTCTAAAACACACAGACACACATGTGTACATAGTGTCCATACTAGAGCTGTAGTCCTACAGTAAATAAAGACTTACTGTTCAATAACACTGTAAGTCAAAACAAACCACACAAGAAACCTGTGCATTCTCAGGTCTTTAAAAATCATTTCTAAAATCCATGAAATCGCTTATGCATTTACAGAGTCTACATATATATGTACACACACACATGTGTCGAATCGACATTGCACTCAGCCCAACAATAATGAAAACTTCTATGCCCGGGTGCTTTGTCGATCCACACACAATATCCATAAAAAAAAAGAAGGCAATCACAGGGCTTGATATCAATATTTAGATTCGCTGGAACCCTAAATAAATGAAAAAAGTAGCCCTTGCCCAACCTAATAATAAATGAGGCTGGGAACTGTCAAAATGGTTCCTAGCCCCTAAAAACTACTTGTGAAGCCAACAAAAGTAGCCCTTACCACCATATAAAAAACAGGGCTGGGAGATACCAAAATGGCTCTCAGTCACATAACCCTGAACAGCCACTATCAGAAAAGGGGCTGGAAGCTGGGCAAGTGGGACAGCACCCTAAAAAATACATTGATGTCCAGGACTGTTAGCTACTTGACCTCACCTCAATACAATAAAATATGTACCCCCCTACTGGGGTCTAGGGACAGGGCAAATGCCCCCAGATCCAACAAAATAAAAAAAAAATTATCCTTGGGAACTGCCCCAGGTCCCATTAAAAAATAAAACAATAACCCCAGGGCTTGTGGCCTGCTGATGGCTCCCCAAATGCCAAAATAAATAATTGATGGTCCCCCACAGAGTCTGGAGCTGCCTGATGACCCAAGAGCCCAAAATAAGAAACTGGCACACAGAGCCCATCTAATTAATTAAAAATATAAAATAAAACAATTTCCTGACTACACCTCCACCTCTACCTTTCCCCTCACCTGTAAAATGATATCACCCTTTGGGTGCCAGTGGGTGGTTAATGAAATTCACTGCCAAAGGGTGCCCTGTGATTAAAATGATTACCTGTATCCAGATTCCAGTGGCTATCCACAACTACCTCAATACTCGTCTGGCCCAGGGAAGGGGGCCACCCAAAAAAATAACCACCATTTAATTAAAAAAGAAGAAAAGCTGCTGGCAAAAAAACAAAACAAGCACGAGTCCAAGCATGCGGAAGGAAGATGAATGAAATCCCAGCTTTGAGAGCTAGAAAGACAGAGAAAATATTTGCATTCACCAAAAATTATTGGCATGCTGAAGAATTATAGTTTCCCTTAACTGGAATTAACGGGCCGAACCTAACCCCTGAAAAACAATATTTAGTTTCGCTGGAACCCTAAATAAATGAAAAAAGTAGCCCTTGCCCAACCTAATAATAAATGAGGCTGGGAACTGTCAAAATGGTTCCTAGCCCCTAAAAACTACTTGTGAAGCCAACAAAAGTAGCCCTTACCACCATATAAAAATCAGGGCTGGGAGATGCCAAAATGGCTCTCAGGGCACATAGCCCTAAACAGCCACTATCAGAAAAGGGGCTGGAAGCTGGGCAAGTGGGACAGCACCCTAAAAAATACATTGATGTCCAGGACTGTTAGCTACTTGACCTGACCTCAATAAAATATGTACCCCCTCCTGGGGTCTAGGGACAGGGCAAATACCCCCAGATCCAACAAATTAAAAATTATTTTCTCCTTGGGAACTGCACCAGGTTCCATTAAAAAATAAAACAATAACCCCAGGGCTTGTGGCCTGCTGATGGCTCCCCAAATGCCAAAATAAATTATTGATGTTCCCCCACAGAGTCTAGAGCTGCCTGATGACCCAAGAGCCCAAAATAAAAAAAAAACTGGCACACAGAGCCCATCTAATTAATTAAAAATATAAAATAAAACAATTTCCTAACTACACCTCCACCTCTACCTTGCCCCTCACCTGTAAAATGATATCACCCTTTGGGTGCCAGTGGGTGGTTAATGAAATTCACTGCCAAAGGGTGCCCTGTGATTAAAATGATTACCTGTATCCAGATTCCAGTGGCTATCCACAACTACCTCAATACTCGTCTGGCCCAGGGAAGGGGGCCACCCAAAAAAATAACCACCATTTAATTAAAAAAGAAGAAAAGCTGCTGGCAAAAAAACCAAAACAAGCACGAGTCCAAGCATGCGGAAGGAAGATGAATGAAATCCCAGCTTTGAGAGCTAGAAAGACAGAGAAAATATTTGCATTCACCAAAAATTATTGGCATGCTGAAGAATTATAGTTTCCCTTAACTGGAATTAAGGGGCCGAACCTAACCCCTGAAAAACAGCCTAATACCATGTGAAGCTTGGTGATGTGAGGCTTGCTCCTGTCACAAAGTTTTTGTGTGGATATTAATGTCAGTGGAAGTTTGGAACTCTTCAGCTATGGAATCAGTAGAGCGCTGGCAACATTTACGCACCATGCACCTCAGCAATGACCCAGCTCTGTGACTTAATGTGGTCTTCTGCCTCATGGGTGAATTGCTGCTGTTCCTAAATACTTCCATTTTCTAATTATACCACTTGACAATGGGATACCTAACAGCCATGAAATTTCACAAACTGACTTAATAACGTATGCAATATCATGGAAATCCATTAACCATTTAAACCGTTTATACTAATGCTAGAATACTACTTTTCACCACCTGATTGGTATATACATAGGCTGCGCCTGCACAACAAGTACAGACACGGCCTAAATCTACTCATTGAGCATAGATAACTGCAGTGAGTCTGCTTTACACATTGGCGCGCACACCAATTGCACCTGTATTTCTACATATCCCCTTTGTGATACAATCATGTGATCGAAATTAGCCAATATGTTTGAGAACAGAGACTGTGGTAATTCTGCGACCTTTATTGTCTTGATTTTGCATTTAAGCACAGGGGTGTAATATGAGAAGGTTAATAAGACTTGTTTGCCATTTAGTTGATTTTTATGCAAGATCAGATCAGTATTAAAAAACTACAGTTTGGTTTAAGGAAATATGCATGGCAACAGTTTGCAGGATCTTATACATGGCCCTACTGAGAAAAACAACTATTTTTATTATCACATTTAAATTGATAGAAAGTGTCTGCTAATCACTGAACATTTAGCAATTTTCACAGGATAATGTCATTTTTCTCTGAATAAGTGTGACCTTGATGTCAATACTGCCATAGGATATCTGTCAGCTTGGGTCATCAAGACATTAAAATGTATATGTAATTTAACATTCAGCCTGATATAGTCAACCTTTGTACCCTCGCTAAAACTAATCCAGTGCAGTACTAAGAACTAATGTCAAATCTGTAAGTCATTTACTAAGTAGCTATAAATGTAATAGGCCTAATAGTCTTATAATAATGGCATGTTTAAGGTCCATTTACTTAATCATTGTTACTAATAGGAACCAATGTACACATTCTATAGATAGATTTCCAGACAAAGCTCTCTACAATTGTGAAAATTATTAGCAAAGGTGAAGCTTATTGCTGAAGAAGAAATGCTGCATTTGCCAGTGAAATATGATCTAGCTAATTTCACAATGAATGTTGAGTTTCTTTTTTTTTCGTTCTGATTGTACTCACTGGTTTTATAGCTTCATTTCCTGTTCAACTAATGCCTTAGGGTTTACAGTTTTATTACTTTTCTACTGCAGTTTTAATCTTTCAGATGACAATTAAAGTGGACAGGTACATTATGTATAATGCCCCACTGGCAGAAAATGACCCATATTTAAATTGTCAAGCAAAATCCCACAGAGATTAAAATAATGTTCAGAGAAGTATAACAGAAATAATCAGTCTTTCTAGTTAATATTTGGTATTTAAAGCTAATAAAAAAAAAAGCACGGAAGGACAGTAAGTGTCTTGTTGTCAGACCCTGCAATCAATTGTTGCTCGATAATAATTATAATAGTTTTTATTTATCAGAATATTGTTTTCTTTTAATGGTTTAGGATAACTTTTTCAGAACTGATATTAATAATTTAAGAACAAAAGCAATGAAGCAATGTTGCCATTAAGGTTTTTTTTAGATAAAAATAGCACATGGGGAAACAGAGCCTAATAATGGCGCTTTCAACACAGGCATCATTGTGTAATGCTAACTCCTTATGAATGTTTGCGGATTCCATTATGTGCTCTGGTCCCATACCTCCAGGTCCTTGGTGCCCTCAGAATCGGCACAACCCATGTAGAAAGAATCAGGGGTTTGGCTGAGGTGCAATTTTACATACGATTGCTGTTATACAAAAGATGTAAATACACCTTATATACTATACTGTTACCATCGTTTATTACCAAGCATGGAAATATATATATATATATATATATATATATATATATATATATATATATGTGTGTGTGTGTGTGTGTTAAAATTACTTTTACAGGCTACCGGTTCGTAAACCATAATTGCATGCAACATGATTGTGCTTGTGGTACACAGGCCATTTACTGAACTGTATTTTTACAACTCAATTGTATAGAATCTCTAGGGTATTTTCAGTATACAAATATTTAAACATTATTGCATCTCATGAAATTAGTTAGTGCTATTTTCACAGTACAGTATATTTTGCTAAATAATAGGAAAACTCTTTGCTTTTGCAGTGCAATTTTAACACAGCAGATCTTTTATTGTGGCTCTCCAAACAGCAATATCCATAAATGGGTATCAAATTGGGAAATATATTATTGAAGAAAAATAAACTGTCAGTGGTGGAATATGAGACTAAGCACAAGGAAATTAAAAAAAAAAAAGATGTTAGAAATAAAAAAAAGTGATATTGATTGTTTGGCAAATGGAAAATTCCAGGATTGCCTAATGTGCATCAGCTGAAATCCCCCTAGTGATATTAAAGACAAGATGTAAGAACATAGTAGTGTGTATGTATAGTGATCTCCTGACCTGTGGCCCTTGAATTCAATTTACAGAGCGATAAAGTCCTAAAACAACAATATTACTTTGTCATAAAAAAATATATCTCCAGCAAAATCATCTCGGGGTTAAGAAGTGGTCAAGCCTTCTACTTGCAGAGATTTCTACTTGCTTCTTGTCCATTCTACGACTACACACATACATGCCAACTGTTCCACTTTATTTGGGCGATTATTGATCCAGCACAACCATTCTGTAGTGCCAATATCTTACTCCCATTTTCTGAACAATGGTGAATAAATTTTGGCACATGCACAAAACTATGTGTGAGTGACAATTTGTGCAGAACATTGCCCACTCCACAAGCAAAGCCCACAGCATCCCACTTTCCCAGTGGGCCATGTTGCAAAGTATGCTACAAAGGGTACAAAGGACAAGTAAAACCATCTTATAATGCTCCTTCCTGGCAGTGTTTAGGTGCAGGGATATTCTGGAAGAGGGTCTGGAGCTCAGATTTATGTAATACAGCCATCTTATGGGAAAGAGGGTCAGTAGCTCAAAGGTCACTGTAATTTCAGCAAAAGTTCCCTTTACTGTTTTATCAAGGAGGCAGGGACATCGATAGCGGAGACCATAAAAGGAGAGAGATGGAAGCTTGAAATGGGATTCCACGTCTAAAGGAATATTAGGTGACTAACTACAAGGGACACCCTGTCCATTTTCTTGTGGGGGGTTCAGGGGCGTATCGTGCCCCTTAGTGACAGGCGTACTGCCAGCCCGGAGGCACTCACCTGTAAAATGATATCACCCTTTGGGTGCCAGTGGGTGGTTAATAAAATTCAATTTAAAGAGCGAAAAGTAAACCAAAATGTGTTTACTTTTCGTGCTTGTTGAATTGGCAACAGAGTGAGTGGCGCACACCAAGCACATATGGAGCAACTGCCACTGGGGGGTTATATAAAGGAGATTTTTTTTACAATATAATTGTTTCTTACCTTGTGCAATAAAACCAAAATGTATTCCTTGCCTGCCTCTAAACTAATTAGTTTGTTACATTAATATTGACATTTTTCTTTGTTTTATCAGTGCATTGTGAGTTTTATTATCTTAAGGTTTTACTCAATAAAGAGAGAATTGCACTGAGATGAAAATTTCAAATGTTTCAAATGGTTTTGAAAAAATGCTCCTATTCAGCTGCATTGGCGTTTTTTTCCTAGGCCGAAACATTGAAATTCCTATCTCAATCCCTTGCAATTCTCTCTTTCTTGAGTAGACCGTTTAGTGTGATTGCCAACAGCTCAGCCATTATATTATTTTACCTCATAAAAATGAATACTGACCTCCCAACCAAATGCCTTTTGCATATTATACAACTCACCACAATAAAAAAAAAGATGGACAACACTATTATAAGGTGTTTCACACATAAGACAATTTATAGCACAGTAATGTCCCATGCAAAAGAAACACGCCAGTAAGTAAAGGGATATTTCAGTTGGGCCATTAAGTGCCATCAGGATGGAGAGAAAAAAGGAAAACATAAATTTTTTACTTTATACATAGTTACATAGTACTTTTAGGTTGAAAAAAAGACTTGCTGTCATCAAGTTCATCCTTTTTTCTATTCCTTTCTTAATTTTGAATTCTGCTTTCAGTGGGAAAAAAATTCCTTTTTTACTCCAAATGGCAATCATATTTTGGGTGTTTGTAAAAAAAAAAAAAAAAAATACACTAATATTATCTGGTCAGTTCTGTCCCCACTAACTATCTCAACCCACAATGTTTCCAGATGTTCAATACTATCATCACATATATCTTCATGCAAATGAGGCAATAATGTTTGTTTGACATACAGACTGACTCAACAGTGTAGCCCCCCAACCATGTGCATAATCCCACCATGTTTCTATTATCTCAATAAAGTCATTATTTCCAATTCCTGCTACCATCTCCATTTACCCAATGGTACCAGTTAAACCTATGGCATTTGCAAGCATACGCACAATGCCACTGCCAAGCTCCATTTTTTATTCCATTGTGAAGTTGCTTATAGTCTTCTCCATATAATCTTTCCTAACTAAATTATAATGTTTCGCAAATGAAACTTTTTTTGGGTCATGACTTCATGACCAATGACAAATGTGGATCCTGAGTTCTCTCATTTTTCCTCCTGATGAAGCCGTGTTGAGCACGGTGAAACGCGTAGAGGTGACAACAGATCGTGTTCCAGCGCTACATTTCCCATCACCCGTTTGGATGAAAGCTCCGTTGATGTTAATGTCTTCAGGAGCATTTCTATGACTTTTACATCTACTGTCTTGTGAGTTTTTTCAGTGTTAGGGGCCAGTATCTGCTGTATACATACTGGTCCTGCACATGTATATACCTTCTTTCATTGCAGAATACTATTAAAGCTGTTTTTACGGATCTACAAGTTTTACTTGCTGTGATTGACACTCACGTACGTTTGTGAGTGCATCCATTTATATTTCTCCATTACACTGTAACAGTGTGGCATTATTGCACTATTGTATTTTGTTTTATTCAAAGGTACCCACTCTTTCGCGCCCATCTGCTTTTTATCTTTATTATTGTATTTGAGCATTTCGGAGTGCTCCAGAAGGCTGCAGCGGGTGTGGTACCGCAAGTATTAATTATTTTACAAATTTCTTGCACAAGGTTCACTTCACACAAATCACTTATCTGTTTTGCACTTATGCAGGTTGAAAAATACTGGTCTAGCCCATTCTGAGTTTAAATATTCCTCCCACTGTGAAGTCATCCTCTTCCCAAGCACACAAGACCCTCTTGCATTCATGTGCTATCCTTCTCAACTGTAGGGGTACCCAAAGCATTATCAGCACAATATTCTAAAAACTCAAAGCCCTCATTCTTACACCAAGATTTCAACCATGCATTACGCTCCCTAATCGCTGCTGTTTTATGGTGCAGCCCATGGCACAGGTAGTATCACTGAGAATACTACCTTGGAGGTACTATGATCTGCAAATAGTTTTTAAAAAAATGTCAAATATATACATACACGTTTTCTCCCTAAGTAACTAGAAGCATAAAAGTTATCCACACACAAACTGGAATGGTGTCTACAACTTCACCTCACTCTATATCACTGCAAGGTAGATGAAGCAGGACCACACTTGTCCATTTCCCTTCTCCTCTTTTTGTCCAAGGTTTTGAAGAGAAATTTGCAGTCACAACTAACCAACTTTCTGACCGCTAATGACCTACTTACTCCTTTTCAATTTGGCTTTAGACACTTACACTCTACTGAAACGGACCTCACTAGAGTGTCAAATGACTATCTATCCACCAAATCTAAAGGCCGCTTCTTCATACTGATTCTCTTAGATCTTTTTGCTGACTTTGACACTGATGAATACTGCCTCATCCTTCACAGGCAATTGTCAATCAGCATAGGTTGCATGGCCTTCTTTTGGTTTGAGTTATTGATCTGAGTGCTCCTTCACAGTGACACTGGAGAGACATTGTTACTCATTCCGTTCTCTGTTGATATTTCACAGGACTCGATGCTTGACCCTCTGCTGTTAAATGTGAATGTAATGTGTTAATGTAACTATAATACAATGTATTGCAATGTAGATTTTGCAAAATAATTGTTTATTTTTACATTTCAAATTGCACTTTATGGCTTGCAAACATCAGGCATAGAGAATATGCTCTTGTTTTTTTTATGAACCATTGTTGAAATTTATTCAGACACTATTTGACACCACTGTTCATATCCAATGCATCAAAAAGCTTGTTTTTTGCTTCAATAATCAGCAATCAGCAGTAGACTCTTATATCATGTGATATGCTCACAGCACAGTCTATTAATCACACAGTTCATTAGCCAACTGCATGCAATTGTAAAATGTATTCAGTTTAACTATAGTAAAGATAGAAATGTTATGCTATCAAGACAAAAATAAGCTGAGAGAATGTAAAATACATATTTTCTCCATTAGGTTGTTATACAACTATTCTCTTGTATATACTAGTGCAGATGAATTCTAAATTATGATTGTTTATGTGTAGGAATGTAAGTAGGGTTGCCACCTTGGCCAAATGTTACTGACCACACATATTGTTAGCAAGTTGCCTTGCAGTAGGAGAAAGAAATTGGTGACCAGCAGAAAATCAATTAACTTATCAATGTGATTATGGGAGATCCGATCCTTCATTAGTTAATTGATTTCTTTCTGGACACATATGACTTCTAAATCCTAAAAATCAGCATGTAAAAGTTATATATGGCAGGTAAGTAAATGGCCTAGGTGGTAAACCTAAAATAAGAATGTCTTGGGGAGTGGTCTGGGAATAACAGGTCTCGTAAGTAAGAATTGTTAATGTGTACTTTCCATTCAACAATTATGTGCTATTCCTTTATAAAGAAGTACATTTTCCAATATATTGTGTTACCAAAATAGCTAGCAAATGTATAGAATTGTATTCACTCAGTTTGCATTCGTTATCATTTTAGGGTGGGTAGATGTTAACAAATCCATTTTGATGCCATCTTGGAAGCTTCAGCTGCCATATTGGAGTAGGCATATGAAAACGTCATTTACAAGTTTAGCTTTGCTTAGTGTACCTGATTTCCCACTCTTATGTGTAACTTACAATGCTAAGTAAACAAACATCGCCAAGATGGCTTAACCCACAATATTGGTAGTTAAGGAGCACTATGTCCTCAAACAACTCATTTAATCTATACATTCACCAGAGTTTACATATATTCAAATACTACTCATTCTATGCACTGAAAACATGAAGTATACCAATGTATGTGAATATGAAAAACTGATTAGAATTCAACAGTATTTCAGTAAATAGGAGAATGATCCAGGTACAGTGGATCTGCTCTATTCAACACTGAAACGTCCTGAAAATAAAACTATTATGACCAGACTCCATCTGAGGAACCGATGAGACCATATTGCAGCTCATAAATGGAGAACACACAGTCAGCATTTCTGTTACCAAGAAATACAGTGGCAATTTATGTTGATTACAACAGCAAATCTCCTATTAGCCATTCCCCATATGCAAGCTTATAAATCATATGCATTTGTTCCTCTATACTTTGTATATTCTCTACATAACAACAATAAGTTGTGTGCACTATTCTCTCTCTCGAATGCATCATGCATGTGTGCTATTCAAGTATAACAATATAATTTATTAACATATTTACTGTGTGCCATAATATGTCCACAGATTTCCCTGCCATACTTGGTGACACATAAAGTGAGAGATACAGACTACTCCTTTCTGGTTAGAAAGGATGCTAGAAGAAAAAAAAAATCAAATAGCTCCCCTCCCAGTTAGCCTCTTTAGCATGATTCTTACTATGTCAGGTGGAGGAATCTGTCCCAGATTTTATTATTTTTGTGTGTGTTTTTTTAGCTCAAATCCCTAGTTTAGCTTTTAGGCTGGAGGCACCTGATGGCCAAGAAAACCTTTACTTTATTCTTTACTTCTGCTACGGACACAACATAGGGTGCCCTCTGGCTCCATGGTGTCATTCTCGGTGATGTGAGTGGTTCGTGCTGAGTTTGAAGCACATCACGTCTGCTAAGATCTTGTTTTTGGAGCCACACCCTTCAGCTGTGTTTCTGACTCAGATCCAGAGTTTCTAGAGTAGAATTGTATAGAAGAGGAACAGGGAGAAATATATGAAGGTCCCTATCTGTTTCCTGTTAAGGACCTTTGCTAAAGGTCCTCTAACTTTTTCAGGCACTCTCAGGTTTTATCAAAGAGGAATGGGATCATCCTGATGGGAAGCCCTACAATCTTGTCCCTGACATCCTTGGACAGCTCTTTGGTCTTGGCCATGGTGGAGAGTTTGTAACCTGATTGATTGCTTCTGTGGACAGGTGTGTTTTATACAGGTAATGAGCTGAAATCAGGAGCACTACCTTTAAGAGAATGCTTCTAATCTCAGCTTGTTACCTGTATAAAAGACACCTGGGAGCCAGAAATCTCGCTGATTGATAGGGGATCAAATACTTATTTCATTCAATGACATTCAAATCAATTTATAACTTTTTTGACATGCATTTTTCTTTGTTTGTTTGTTATTCTGTATCTCATTGTTAAAATACACCTAAAATTATAGACTGATTATTTCTTTGTGGACAAACGTTCAAAATCAGCACGGGATCAAATACTTTTCCCCCTCACTGAATCTGTTCTGCCAGTCCATTTCAGAAGTCAAGGAATCTAAGTCATAAATGACCGGGTCCTGTATGCAGGTTCTTGGTCTCAATTTGGCCGAGAATTTAGTAAAAATCCCACTGACTTGATCCTCAATTGGGAATAGTATTTTTGTTCAAGAAAAAACAAGACTAACTGACCAAGCTGTGCATTAGTCAGGCTTACTCCAGAGATCTGGTCCTCCCTGAACTGGTGGTTGTACCACCTCTATCTGATGCCTGGCAAATCCAGGTTAAGGTCTACACAGAAATGAAATGGCATAGAATGTTTTGTGGAAAAATAATAATGTAGTAAATAATAAAAATAGAGTATTAACCCATTCGTGACGTTAGGACGTACTATGCCGTCCTGACTTTAAGTGCCTTAAAGTCGTTAGGACGGCATAGTACGTCCTGTAATAAACAGCTCATCGCGGCTCCCCGCAATGAGCTGTTTTCAGATCCCGCTGCAGGCACTTGCAGCGGGATCCTACCTGTCATCTGAGGCCACTTTGAGTGGCCTCAGTCTAACAGGGGAAATTTAGCCAGTGCTCAAAGCGAGCACAGGCTACATTTCTCCAAATCGAGCCGTGCACACGTGATGTCCGGAGGTCTCGCGTTTTTTTTGCAGGGACCCACAGGGTCTATTAAGACCCTGATCGGGTCTCTGCGAGAGTGTTCCTGGCTACCGATCCCCTTGTGATCGGTGGCCAGGAACCAATTGTGACGTTTTGGTGCTTGCGTCGTTTGGGACGCAAGCACCATGCGTCATGAAGAGGTTAAAAAATCCCTTCACACCTTCTAGATTTCTTGGCAGAAGCACACATTATTAAAGTGGCTGGGGTGCTATAAGGTAATTAGTGCAGAAAATTATACAAAATATACTCAACAGGGACCAAAAACTCTTCATTCTACAGTCTTTTGCAGCCCCTGCTACAAATCAGTAGGGGCCTATCTGAACTGACAAAGTGGAACAAGAAGTTGTCCTTTACTGGAAATTGCTCCATGCATATGTCTCTGGGCATAGGGACACATAGTCAGTCTGTCTGCTCTACACATCAGGGGAATTTTCAAGCTTTAAGCATCTTTTTTGAGCTGGTACTCATGAACACCAGACAAGTGCATTCCAAGATTCCAACAACTGTCAGCCAAAAGAGTTACAGCCTCTTGCTACAGGTAAACCTTTCTTACATTTTTTCCTACATCAAGTTGTCCTTTTGTTGTCTCCTGAATTTCTACCAAAGGTGAATTTCAAATTTCACAGAGGGCATCCCACTGCATATTTTCTTTGCAGACCCCAGCAGCCCAAAAAAGCTCTAGTCCATACAATGTGTAAATCCTCCAATCTTTTCATCTTCTATTCAGGATCAAATACATCTTTCCATACATCAAAGTGAACCATTGCTCAATGGGTTGCTAAAGCCATTTGAACTTCTTGGCTTGATTTGGGCAGAACTCCAGCTCTCAGCATCGTTGCCCATGAAACCAGAGCAATAGCTACTTGGAGTAACATGCACTCCTTTGCCAAGCACTTCAAGTGGGGAGATCTTGCTGAGAAAGTACTTTGCTTTGGCAGAAAATTGTTGAAGTCTTTGCCGAATGTCCAGAGCATTTGTTCATCTTTCAGACCTTTTCTCTATTATCTCATGTTATGTGCCAACAAGGATGGCAGGGAAAATTCAGATTCTACTTACTGACAATTATATTTCCCTGTTATTTCTTTGGTGGTAAAATTCTACATCCACCCCCTCCTATTTTCTATACTAGATTTTTTACTTTTGTGGTCTTATAGTCTTCTTTTTTTATTCACTGAAAAGGCTTAGTTGAAGGGGAGCTATTTGTATTTTTTCTTCTAGAGTCCTGCCTACCCAGGAAGGAGGAGTCTGTCACTTTATGTCCCACCACAGAAATAGCAGGTAAAACAGAATTCTCAGTGTGTTTTTTTCATGTGAATTTTATGTCAGTTCCTATCATCCCAAAAAGCTCCTTGTATAGGGTGTGATCCTCCACTTGTTCTTGTGGCCAACTCTGCTTTGTGATGGAGTTTAGTAGTCCTGTCACACAGAATAAACAGAAAATGAAGCATTTTATTTATTTCAATACCTCAATAGTGTATCTCCTACATCTCATAATTTAATAGTTTGACCATCTCGAGTTATTCACTAAACAAAACTAGACTTCAACTCGAACCACTGTGCCAAAGTTCAACTCAACCTCCCATCTTGACCTTAGCCTCCATAGAATGCATAAAATAATGCTAAGAGAAGAAGTGACAATTGCAGTTTTTGAGACTCAACCTGCAAACTCATTAGACCTTCACCTTGCCTGCTTTATGAATAGCATTTTTCGAGGTCAAGATGGGAGCATTCAGGACAGGTCGAATCAGTTCGAGTGTGGTTGTCGAAATGAGCTCTCTTACACTTTTTTTGTTAACTGCAGTAAAAGTTTAAAGATGATGTGCTTTTGGGTGGATACATTTTTCATATTTTTTAACCTGTCTGATAATTCTAAAAAGGTTGTCAGTAATATTGCTTATCTGCATGTTTAATTGATGAATTGGATTCCATTCTCCTTTTTTCCATCCACTTTTGATCCTATGTTTGTCATTATTTGAAATTGTCCTTATTTGCTTCTGTTTGGAATGCATTTATATTTGGTCTACGTTTTGCAATGGGATTTATCAGTTCAACGCAGTTAACTGTTTATTGAATGCAATGTGACACAAAAGAAGGATGAATATGCGGATGGAGCCACTCCACACAGTCTTGTTTTGCCAAAAGTAAAATATTGGTTTATTTAGTATAACAAACACATACAGGTGAGTTTAAACACAGTGATTTAATGCCTAACGTATTTTGTGCCACGCTGGCACTTAGTCATAGGCATACCTATGTTTTATGAATAGACCTTTTATGCATATTTATATCGATTTTTTTTCAAGCATCCATGACCTTGAATGTATTTGTTATGCACTTTTTCTTAAAAGGAAACAAATTCAGTCTTAAAATCTGTCTTTGATGATGAAATCTTCCATTGTATTAATTAAATTTGTTAATTAAACCCTTTTCATGTCTTTGTTACTACCAGATGCCCAAAAATTCAATTGCATATTTAAGGTGAATATTACCAATGATTTATAAATAGACAAGTATATATCTGGGGCATCCACTTTAACACATGATAACAATTTGCTTGTCCTTGCCTGAGATTGCATATTGCTGAAAAAGCTAATATCAACAAAGGATCTTAAATCCTTCTATACAGAGGATTTCCATAAAAAATATACTGTAGTATTTATATAATAAAGTATTTATATCATCAACATACTTATTTATTCTTCCCCAGTTGCATAATCTTACAATTCCCTGCACTGAAAAAAATATGCCCACTATTATATAGTTTTTATATAAAAATACTTTTGCACAACAATGAAAAAACAACAATATGCAAAAATGGATACATTGCTTTCAGTGACCTCTTTCAAATCATTTACGACACGGCCGGAACATGTATGGGCTCCCAAAGCAATGCATTTTTGACAAAGTCTTTAAATGTACGGGCTGCCTTTAAAACAGAGCAATAGTGGAGCTGTCCAGGAAAGTAAATAAAATAGCTGTCGGGACCACCCGTGGGTGGTCTTAAAGTGACAGGCCAATGACAATTGTAGAGAAACAAAAATCTGGGCACTCACGGATCCAATGTAATAATTTAATGTGAAAAAAAATAAATAAGGGAGCCAAAATAACAGACTGTAAGTCATAAGTGCCTAAGAGTCACTAGATGCGAAACGCTTGAAGTGTCTGCTTTTTCCTACATGTTTGTACAGTGTGTGATTATATCTCCATTATTTTTTACTTCACATGAAATTATTAGATTGGATCCTTCTGTGCCAGATTGTTTCTCTACACTCAAATGCAATAAATGCAAAAAATACATTACATGCGTTTCAGTATTGTGTTAACACTAATGGGTCTGTTCACTAAAATTTGAGAATAGGGCTAGGAGGTCGACTTTGGATGTTGACTTTAATTTTTAAACAAAGCCAAATCCGACACCTGCGTTTACTTAGAATAATAGAAACATAGAATGTGTCAGCAGATAAGAATCATTCGGTCCATCTAGTCTGCTCAATTTTCTAAATACTTTTATGGTCCACAGTTACCTATCTTATACCTAGGAGAACCTTGTGCCTATCCCACTCATGCTTAAACTTCTTCACTATGTTTACCTCTACCACTTCCGCTGGAAGGCTATTCCATACATCCACTACCCTCTCATTAAAGTAATACTTCCTGATATTACTTTTAAATCTTTGTCCCTCTAATTTAAGACTATGTTGTTGTGGTAGTTTTTCTTCTTTTTAATATACTCTCCTCCTTTACTGTGTTAATTCTCTTTATGTATTTAAATGTTTCTATCATATCCCCCCTGTTACATCTTTTATACATGACTTAGGATAAAAAAATCTTCTCCATTGAAAGTAGTGGGAGGCAAAATGATTGAAGCTATTTTTGAGACTAAGTCAAACTCGGGTGCCAAATTTGAATTGTCAAAATCCTTACTTTTAAACCATTTTTACACTTTTTATTACATTTTATACAGTACACAAAGGATTAAGTCTCAAAAATGGTCTCAAATGAAAGCCTTATCTGTCCTTAAAAAAAATAGTTTATGTGGAGATACATTTAGGAATCAAGCGTGCACTTTTATTTAAATACAGCATTGCTAAAGCAACAAAATAGCTATTGTCCAGAATGGACATCAAAACAAAGAAAAACATTGCCCTGAAGGGGTTAATACACAACTTAATATGAGCCTAGAAGTATACTGAACATGTTTGCTAATATTATTATAAATGTATAAGGCACCTTTGCATTTTATTGTGCTACATACTGAGAGCATCCAACAATCTATATTTGGACTACAACAATACTGCATAAAATATGTTCTTGTATATCTCTTAGAAATACATCAAATAGCTTTCCCTATATGTCATACCTGCCTTTCTTCAATCTAGTGAACAACAAGGCAAGACCATTTTTATTTATGTTTAAAAAGAAGTGAGAGGTAAGCAGCATCAAAAGTGTCAGATAGGTCAAGAAGGGTTAATAGATGGAACTGAACGTAGAAATTTGCAGTGATTAGATCACTGACAGGGCTGGACTGGAAATAAAAAGCAGCCATTAAAAATAATTTTATATAAAAAATGTGCAAAAGCACTAATATCATATGGTAAACAATTTGAAAAAAAATATATATATATATAGCAGCTCACCGAAATGTTTAAGCCCTATAACCACAAACCTTAAATACAAAAAAAAACTTGCAAAAAGGATGTTCTATGGTAAAATTGTGCACAGCACAAAAAAAGTTACTTATATTTTTAGAAAAGAATGGAGATCAAATATGCATATGGCTAATTAATAATATTTATATGCCGACATTATATTTACTTAAAACATTTATAATTGTATACCACCCTTTGACTGCCTTGGTCCATTATTTGGTGGGTTTACAGGAGTATACTTTGGAGTGCTAGTTACTATGGTTTCTTTTCTCATTTTCTTTTTTACATTTTTGCACCTCAATCACAATATCAAGCCTGAGAGCACTGTAGGTGTTCTTTATTCATGGATATATATTTATTTGATGCTTCTGCTTCAACATTAGGATTATCTTTATTGTTGTCATTTGAATTGTCAGTCACAATGTTGAATTCTGTGTATTAAGAATACTATTATAAATGTTGTAAATAAATAAGATATTTAAATTACATTTATTAAATATTTAAAAATGTATCATATGTATAAGTTTATAAATTCTTAACGTTAATAGTTTTATTACTTATCCCAGTTGTGTTCACAATTCCAATACCTATGATTGCTTGTTTCTGAATGTTAATTCCACAATCTTCCACAAACTTTTAAATTGTAAACAAACATAGTTTTTTTTAATCTGCCCAGAGCATGAGGGGATATCAATAAAATACAATTTCTAAAATTTCAAAAACAGTCAGGTCATGAATGGGTTAATATATGAACTTGAAATTTATAATGTTGTGTAAATAACTTTTATAGGGTCCACACAGTATATTTCAAACTTCAGGCCCAAGGTAATTTGCCCAAAGTCAATAAAGATTTGGGATATATCCAGTGGTGTGATTCAAAAAATTTTGTAACTAGTTCCGACTTTCAAGCATGGTGTAATATGTTTTTCTCTTATGTCAAACAAAATAAAATAAAAACTACTTGCTTTTTTCTAAACAGTTTTTCTACAATTTATATCATGTGGGTTATTTAAAATGTTAAAGTTAAGTAGACAAGCTGGAAAAATCCTCTAAGCAAACTATCGCTTTCAGTTTGGTTACTCTAGTCTTAAATTCCAGGTCACTAAAGAGACACACATACATACACAGGTCACACTTACACACACCCACACAGACACTCCCATACACACATACACTCCCACTTAGACATACACACTGTCCCACTTAGACACACACACAAACAGATGTACATGTATACACACAGTCACACTGACACACACACAGTCACATATACACACACAGACTCACATGTACAAACAAAGAGATTTTTTTTAAATAATAATTTTTAAACAGTCTGCGGAATTCATGCTGTCCTGTGGTCCTTTTTACCTGCCCTCTGACCTTAGCGCATGATGTCACGCGCAGGGTTGAGGAGGGAGGGATTATGCAGGGTCTTGGAAACTTAGTTTGCCGACACTGTTACAGGTGCAGAGTGGGGGTGTTTCGGTGGAGCTGTAACAGTTGCAGGTGGGCCAGACCTCCATGTCCAGTGGGCTGCTACCCTCTGGATAGTTTATCCATGAATATGCCACTGATAATTTGCTCCTTAATATGCCACTGATAATGATATGATTAATATGACCCAGATAATTATAAGGTTAATATGCCACTGATAATTATATGATTAATATGCCACTGATAATGAGATGGTTAATATGCCCCTGATAATGAGAGGGTTAATATGCCCCTGATAATGATATGTTTAATATGCCCCTGATAATGAGATGGTTAATATGCCCCTGATAGTAAGATGGTTAATATGCCCGTGATAGTGAGATTGTTAATATGCCCCTGATAGATGGTTAATATGCTTCTGATAGTGAGATGGTTAAAATGCCCCTGATAATGAGATGGTTAATATGCCCCAGATAGTGAGATGGTTAATATGCCTCTGATAGTGAGATGGTTAATATTCCCCTGATAATGAGATGGTTAATATGCCCCTGATAGTGAGATGGTTAATATGCCCCTGATAGTGAGATGGTTAATATGCCCCTGATAGTGAGATGGTTAATATGCTACTGATAGTGAGATGGTTAATATGCCCCTGATAGTGAGATGGTTACTTGCTTGCGTGCAAGAAATACAGCCGCTGTCATTTCCGGCAGCAGATGCGGACCCAGCTCCTGCCCAATCAGGACTGTCTCTGTGTGAGACAATCACACGGGCAGCAGGGGCACACGGGGCAGCTGCCATGGGCCCCCAGGAATGAATGGGTCCCAGGCAGCTGCCCCATTTGCCAACTTTTTTGTTTTGTTTTACAGATATATATATATTTTTTTTTTTTTAAGGGACCTCCGGTTCATGCACCGGTTCGGCGAACTTGTTAAATGTTAGTAACAGGTTAGCGCAAACCAGCTGAATCCCACCACTGGATATATGAGGGTCATATCGGAAGCCTTATTTTGCGCTACACAATATGTCCCAATGTGACACCTCACAATTCATTACCTGGGATAATTTCTTCATTTTGGGGGATCCTATTATTGTATGGAGATTTGGCAACTAGACTTGGCCACGATCGATTTTTGGGGGAGTGGGCGACAGGGCCGATCCTGGGTGGGTGCACCGAGACCAGGGTAAGGGACCTCATTTAGGGAAAAAGACTAATGAGTCTTTTGATGCATGTAAGTTTACAGAGGAAGAGGTTTTACTTCAGCTGTCTAAAGTAAAGACAAATAAGTCGATGGGACCTGATGGGATACATCCAAAGTTATTAAAAGAACTTAGTGGTGTACTAGCAAAACCGTTAACAGATTTATTTAACCAATCATTGTTAACGGGAGTAGTTCCAGAAGATTGGAAATTAGCTAATGTTGTGCCCATTCACAAGAAAGGTAGTAAGGAGGAGGCGGGCAACTATAGACCAGTAAGTCTTACTTCAGTAGTGGGGAAAATAATGGAAACCTTGTTAAAGAATAGGATTGTTGAACATCTAAAGTCGCTTGGATTTCAAGATCAGAGACAGCATGGGTTTACTTCAGGGAGATCATGCCAAACTAATCTTATTGATTTTTTTGATTGGGTAACTAAAATAATAGATCAGGGTGGTGCAGTAGACATTGCTTACCTAGATTTCAGTAAGGCTTTTGACACTGTCGCACATAGAAGGCTTATCAATAAACTGAAATCTTTGAGTTTGGATTTCAATATTGTTGAATGGATTAGACAATGGCTGAGTGACAGGCAACAGAGGGTTGTAGTCAATGGGGTATATTCGATGCAAGGTCTTGTTACTAGTGGGGTACCTCAGGGATCTGTTCTTGGACCCATTCTCTTTAATATTTTTATTAGCGATATTGCAGAAGGTCTTGTTGGTAAAGTATGTCTTTTTGCTGATGATACAAAGATTTGCAGCAGGGTTGATATTCATGGAGGGATAAGCCAAATGGCAAATGATTTAGCTAAACTAGAAAAATGGTCAGAGCAGTGGCAACTGGCATTTAATGTGGACAAGTGCAAGATTATGCACCTTGGGCGTAAAAACCCAAAAGCAGAATATAGACTATTTGGTACAGTCCTAACCTCAACATCTGAGGAAAGGGATTTAGGAGTAATAATTTCAGAGGACTTGAAGGTAGGTAGGCAATGCAATAGAGCAGCAGGAAATGCTAGCAGAATGCTTGGTTGCATAGGGAGAGGTATTAGCAGTAGGAAGAGGGAAGTGCTCATGCCATTGTACAGAGCACTGGTGAGACCTCACTTGGAGTATTGTACGCAGTACTGGAGACCTTATCTCCAGAAGGATATTGATACTTTGGAGAGAGTTCAGAGAAGGGCTACTAAACTGGTTCATGGGTTGAAGGATAAAACTTACCAGGAAAAGTTAAAGCATCTTAACATGTATAGCTTGGAGGAAAGACGTAACAGGGGGGATATGATAGAAACATTTAAATACATAAAGGGAATCAACACAGTAAAGGAAGAGAGTATATTTAAAAGAAGAAAAACTACCACAACTAGAGGACATAGTCTTAAATTAGAGGGGCAACGATTTAAAAGTAATATCAGGAAGTATTACTTTACTGAGAGGGTAGTGGATGTATGGAATAGCCTGCCAGCAGAAGTGGTAGAGGTAAACACAGTCAAGGATTTTAAGCATGCGTGGGATAGACACAAGGCTATCCTAGCTATAAGACCGGGAACGGGGGACTAATAAAAGTACTCAAAAAAAAAATAAAAAAATTGGGCAGACTAGATGGACCGAATGGTTCTTATCTGCCGACACATTCTATGTTTCTATGTTTCTATGTTTCTATGCAAGGGTACAGAAGCACTGCTTTAGGGAGTTCTCTCCCTAACAGCACCTCAAGGTGCTTAGACTTCCAGATATTCAGCTGACATCAGGCTCTTTGAAGTTGCTATCAGACAGTATTTCTGAACACTGTCTGAAATGTCCTCTTCCCTGCAATTAAAGGTAAATGAGCAGGGAGTGCAAGCAGCAGATTTATTTTCATAAAAAATAAAATGTAAGTGTGTGACTGTGTTTCTAAGTGTTTGTGAAAAAGGCTGTCTAAGAGTGTGTGTGTGTATGTATGTGTGTGTGTAAGTGTGACTGTGTGTGTAAGGGTGTCTGTGTATGTATATGTGTAAGGGTGACTGTGTATGTGCAAGGGTGTGTGCATGTGTAAGGCTGTCTAAGAGTGTGTGTGTATGTATATGTGTAAGTGTGACTGTGTGCGATAGTGTGTGTAAGCGTGTGTGTAAACATGTGTGAGTGTGTATGTAAGTGTGAGTGTGTATTTCTCTGTGTGTGTATGTAAGTGTGACTGTGTGTAAAAGGGTGCATGTGTAAATGTATGTATATGTGTAAGGATGACTGTGTGTGTGTGTCTAAGGGTGTGTATTCATGTGTGAACCTTTGTGTAAGTGTGCCTGTGTATGTGTGTAGCTGTGTAAATGTGGCTGTGTAAGTGTGGCTGTGTATGTATGTTGACATAGCTCCTCGCCAAGGGCGCTAGAGACCCTAGGTACACCTCTGCAAATGCCTGCCGAAGTGCTACTTAACCACCCCCAGAGCCGGCTCTACAGCCCCTCATACCTCATTCAGCAATTCCTGCTCTTGCCGTGCTCAGTGATGACTCATAGCATTGGAACACAGACATGAGGATATGGGTAGAGAGAGATACAGAGATGAGGGTAAGAGTGAGAGAGAGAGACATGAGGGTATGGGGAGAGAGAGACAGAATTGAGGGTTCGGGTAGAGTGAGACAGAGAAGAGGGTATAGAGAGAGAGACAGACAAATGAGGGTATGGGAAAAGAGAGATAGACATAAGGGTATGGCGAGAGAGAGAGAGACAATCATGGGGGTATGGGGAGAAAGAGACACATGACTGACTGACATGGTGAGCATGGGGGAATTTTAAATATTACTCCTTGTGTACCTCTTTTCCAATATAAATGTATATATACCTCATTCACTAACTTTGTTAATTACTGTTCTGATAACAAGCTAACAACAAAATCAAGCTGATCTGGAAAAATAGGCAAGTTGAAGACATTTTCTAACTGATCTACTAATGTCTGAATTCTGCAGTTCAATGATTATTGAAAAAAATGTAGATAGTACAATGTAAAGTTTATAAAATAATGTTTAATATAGATGATCAAAAATAAAATTATTGAAAAAAAAATCAGAACAATATAGTGATATATCCAGAAACAAATAGTGATAATTACAATACAGCATACTAATCCCTCAAGCAGAGGAACTGAAAAAAATGCCCCTTCCGTCTCTCTGGTGCTTTTTCTAGATTGCCTCTAGAGGCAGTCAGCAACATTGCAATGTAAAAAAAAAATAGACCGAATTAGCTAAAAATCTAGGGTTAGGGTTAGAATAATAGTTGGTGTTAAAATTAAATTAAAATTAGAATAAATTAAGGGTTAGCGTAATGGTTAGCGTTAGGGTTACATTTAGGGTTCAGGTTGGGGTCAAAAGGTCACTGTAGGTGAAAAAAACGAAACAATTTTTGGTTATTGCCCTATAACGCACAAAAAACTGCAGAAAAACGTGAAAACAAGCATATTTCTAAACTCGGTACAAAATTTAGAAACTGTTTAGACAGGGTCTTTTTTAATAATTGTATTTGTGTAAATAATTTTTTCGGTCAAAGTTAGAAAAGGTGTTTTTTTATTTTTTCATTATATTTTATGATTTTTTTTGTAGTAAATTATAAGATATGATGAATATAATGGTATTGAATGAAAGACCTTTGTATGGCGATAAAAACAATATATAATTTGTGTGGGTACAGTATGTGAGAAACAAGAAAATTACAGCTAAACATAAACACCCCAGAAATGTCAAAACAGCCCATGTCAGACAAGGTCAAAAGGAGTTAATGAAGACTGTAAAAAATATTTTTACTTTTCATTTTTTTCTGGGACACAATAAATCTCTCTCCTCTCTCTCTCTCTGACACAAGAATAAAGTATGCCAGTGAGAGAGAGGGAAGATTTTGACAATCAGTTTTCACACATGGACTGGCAAGTGTGGAGGGCAGATTGGCAAGTATGGGGACAGATTGGCAAATAAAGCAGGAAATTAAAACAAGAAATGCATTTTTTTCAATAGTCATTTTTACAAAATATTAAAAAAACAGTGTACACTATGTACTTATGCTATAAGAAAAAAATGTATTATGTTTTCCTTATGAATAGAGTTGAGCGGACACCTGGATGTTCGGGTTCGAGAGGTTCGACCGAACTTCGAAAAAATGTCCGGGTCCGTGCTCGAACTTGACCCCGAACTTGACACCGAACACGAACCCCATTGAAGTCAATGGGGACATGGACTTTTGTCCACTAAAATCCCTCTAAAAAAGACATGGAAAGGGCTAGAGGGCTGCAAAAGGAATTAAAATGTGGGTAAGAGTAGGACAAGTGCCCTGCAAGCAAATGTGTTTAGGGAAATAACTTAAAATAACATACAATACATACAAATTACAAATACAGCTGAGCCATACAATTGCACTAGATGGAATCTTTGATTTTAGCTTTGGAAGAACATAAATCTAAGTCTAAAGCATGGCTGCCAGGAGGATCAACAGAATTATCCATTTGAGAGAGGGTTGGAGTGTAGGGTATACTCTTTCAGTTTATACTAAGTGACCCATAGGTTGAGGAGGTGGTGATCGTGGTGGTGTAGGTGGAGGCGGCGCTGGAGGAGGTAGCCAACACTGTTTTTTATTTTATTTTTTGTTTTTTAAATTGGGGTAGCTCCCAAAATATTGGGACATATAACAACAGAAAACAAAGAATAAGTGCACTTGAGTATAACAATGACTGGGTGAGGCCGGTATACATGTCTATTCTGCACAAGGTACAGAGAAGTCTGTATCCATGCCTGGTTCATCTTAATAAAAGTGAGCTTGTACACGTTGGCTGTGGACAGGCGGCTGCGCTTGTCTGTGATAACTCCCCCTGCCGTGCTAAACACATGTTCAGACAATACACTGGCTGCAGGGCAGGCCAGCACCTCCAAGGCATAAAGGGCAAGTTGGGCCATGTGCAACATGTAGGCCTGTGCATACGTACTGTTCCACCATGTTGCTGAAATGCTGCCTCCTGCTAAGATGTTGCATATCAGATGGTGTTGCTGCTTGTTGTGGCGTGCTGACAAAGCTTTTCCACATTTCGGCCATGCTAACCCTGCCTCCTTAGGTGCTGGCGGTGCCCCAGCTGCTTTGGCGACCTCTGCCTTCGCTTTGTGCTTCCATTGAGCCCCCGGTGTCATTTTTGAATGCCCTCAGCAGCGCGTCTACCAGGGTGCGCTTGTAGTCGCGCATCTTACGATCACGCTCCAGTGATGGAATTAAGGACGGCACGTTGTCCTTGTAACGGGGATCCAGCAGGGTGGCCACCCAGAAATCAGCATAAGTTAGAATGTGGGCAACTCGGCAGTCGTTGCGGAGGCACTGCAGCGTGTAGTCGCTCATGTGTGCCAAGCTGCCCAGAGACAAGGACAAGCTGTTCTCTGTGGGAGGTGTATCATCTGTGTCCTCCGTATCCCCCTAGCCTTGCTCCAGTGATGCCCCGAGCTGCTTTGGGTGCCACCCCGGGAAGGCCTACGTTACGCTGCAGCGCAGACAGGCGAGCAGCAGCAAGGTGAGAATGCCTAAAGTGGGCACAGACGGTCCGCACTTTCTGTTGCAGGAATTTCTGCACCACCAAATTCAGCACATGCACCAGGCAAGGGATGTGCGTCAAACCGGCTAGGCCCAGAGCTGCTGTGAGATTTCGCCCATTATCACACACCACCAGGCTGGGCTTGAGGCTCAGTGGCAACAACCACTCATTGATCTGTTGTTCCATGTCCATCCACAGCTCCTGCGCGCTGTGGAGTTTTTCCCCCAAACATATGAGTTTTAAAAGAGCCTGCTGTCGTTTCTCCCTGGCTGTGCTGAAGCTGGTGGTGAAGGTGTTACGCTGACCGAATGAGGAGGTGGTAGAGGAGGTGGTAGAGGATAAGGAAGAAGCTTAGTAGGAGGAGGAGGCAACAGGAGGCAAAGAGAAATGCCCTGCAATCCTCTGTGGCGGAAGGACATGCGCCAAACTGCTATCTGCCTCAGGCCCAGCCGACACTATATAGATATAGCGTCCCTGCCCGTGCTTACTGGTCCACGTATCTGTGGTTCTGTGGACCTTGCCACAGATGGCGTTGCGCAGTGCACACCTGATTTTGTTCGCCAATTGCTTGTGCAGGGAAGGGATGGCGGCTGGGAACCACGTACTGTGGGACAGCCACCACCATCAGGTTTTTAAAACTGTCCGTCTCCAACAGACAGAATGACAGCATTTCAAAGGCCAGGAATTTGTAAATGCTGGCATTCAGGGCCAGTGTTCGTGGGTGGGTAGGGTCATACTTCCTCTTTCTCTCCAGTGTTTTGGAGATGGACAGCTGAACGCTTCCATGGGACAGTGTGGAGATGCTTGGGGACGTGGCGGACATGTTGGCGTTGCTGCCACTTTCTCTATTTGCTCAGTGGCAGGTGCCACTGTGACTCCAGAGCTGGAGGAAGAGGCCAAGACCGCAGCAGAAGAGGAAGCAGGAGGAGCCTGAGACCTTTCTTGGGTTTTGAGATGCTTACTCCACTGCAGCTCGTGCTTTGCATGTAGATGCCTGGTCATGCAGGTTGTGCTCAGGTTTAGCACATTTATGCCTCACTTCAGGTTCTGATTGCACAGCTTGCAAACCACTCGTGTCTTGCCGTCAGCACATTGTCTAAAGAACTGCCTCGCCAGGAAACTCCTCGTAGCTGGCTTTAGTTTGCTCGGCCCCTGGGTGCAGTGGGCCACTACGGTTTTGCACCCTGCTCCCTCTAATGCTGCGCTGGTGCCTATTTGCGACCATCACCTCTTCCTTCAAATTGGACACGTCACTCGCATGACCTTGATTCCATGTGGGGTCTAGGACCTCATCATCCTCCACATCATCTTCTACCCACTCCTCAACCCTGCCCTCCTTGCCGGTCTGCACACTGCCGAAAGCCACAGCAGTTGGCACCTGTGTTTCATCATCATCAGAGACGTGCTGCGGTGGTCCTCGCATGTCCACATCCTGACACATAAGTGGTTGTGCATCAGTGCACTCAATCTCTTTCACTTCTGGGGCAAGGCTAGGTTTGATGACCCCGCCAGCAGAGTCATCAAAAAGCAAAGTTCTGGCCTCACCATTCTAAGAGTGGCATTCGGGCCTACCAAATAACGCTGAAGGTTCTGTCGCGTACTAGCACCTGAGGAAGGTGTTTCACTTGTGCGTGTAGCTGGCACAGATCGACCACTTCCCCTACTTGCAACAGGAGCTCCACCAACACCAGCAGCACCACGACCAGGGCCACGTCCCTTATTTGATGCTCTCCTCATTCTTTGCGGTCACCCACCAAAGTAACAGATGGTTTATGTCAGGCGCCAATAGTCAAGAATTTTTCTTTGTATTTTTTTGTGTTTTTGTTTATTGGACTGCAAGAAATTCACCGCAAGATGCAAATGTACTATTTAGCACCCAAAGCAATTAGAATTTTTCAAAGTGCGCTGTAAGCACAGTATTGGACTGTTCTGTTTGACTCTCAGATACGGAGTACACCGCAAGACGCAAATGTACTATTTAGCACCCAAAACAATTAGAATTTTTCAAAGTGCGCTGTAAGCACAGTATTGGACTGTTCGATTTGACTCTCAGATACGGAGTACACCGCAAGACGCAAATGTACTATTTACCACCCAAAGCAAATAGAATTTTTTCAAAGTGCGCTGTAAGCACAGTATTTGATGGTTCTATTTGACTCTCAGACATGAAGTGCAGGACGCAAATGTAATATTTAACACCCAAAACAATTAGAATTTTTCAAAGTGCACTGTAAGCACAGTATTTGACGGTTCTATTTGACACTCGGATATGAAGTGCAGGACGCAAATATAATATTTAACACCAACAAATTGCAGTATTTAAAAATGCCTAGATGTTGACCACTGAGCTAACAGAACAGGATTAAAGTCATGTGCCTGGCACACATGCAGTTGCAAGTGCACTGCACTCTATGTGGTACTGGGCTCAGGGCAGGGTACAAATATGTAGTATAGTATAGCACCTACTAAAATAATTACTGTAATTTGAATAATCGCTGTAGTTTGAATAATTGATATACTTTGCAGATTTAACACCAGAATTTTTTTTAATCTGTCCATCACTGCTGCAGCATCCTCTCCCTACACTAAGAAGAGCTCATGTGATGTGCGTGTATGTGACTCCAGCTTATATATAGAGGCTGGGTCACATGCTGCACTGGCCAATCACAGCCATGCCATTAGTAGTCATGGCTGTGATGGCTTCTAAGGGCAAATGAGTCAAACGCTATTGATTGGCTGCCCTGCAGCCTTTCAACATGCGCCATTAAATCGTCGAACCTCGAACTCCAACACGGACATACAGTGAAATGTCTGGGTTCCCGGACAGTGCAGTTCGGGTTCGCTCAACACTACTTATGAATATTACGTGTATAAAAGGTAAGAATATTTATAATGATGTATCATTGTTTTTATTTAGGGTTTCCCTGAGTCATGAATGTTATTTCAAAAGTTCTGCAAGGGTAAAACGGTTGAGAACCTGCTATAGAATAACATATTTTTAAAAATAATTTAGAAACATGTTTGTTTCACATAGACAACATCATTCAGTAGAGCTGATGTTTTCTAGGACTAAAGTTCTCTGCAAGCCTTGACTTTCTCTTCTTATCTGTTTTATTTAACACCACTTTATCAAGAATTACTTTCCTCTGGTTACAAAAACAATGTAACAGAGTTATCACTCTAGTATTGTCAAATGTCTTATTTTGTTATTATTATCTGATTTACAGCTGTCAGAACACAGCAAAATAACTGAGCTAAGAATATTGTCAGACAGAACCAAAACATAGTTATTTTATTAGATAAAAATGGTTTATTCCAGATCTGTGATAAAAGACTCAAACATGGCACTCTTTTAAAAGCGCCCCCTACACATCCAAAATGTCTGACAGTACTACTCAATAGCATTGGGAAATGTTTATTTTGTATTTTAATATGGTATTCTTTATATTGGGGTCCACTTACAAAGGGGTTATGCACTAAGTAATAGGCAAGTTGGAAAAGTTTTCCAACTTGCCTATTTTCCCAACTTTAACCCCTTAGTGACAAGACATTTTCAGCTTGACTTTGGTGACAATGGTTGTTTTGACATTTCTGGGGTGTTTGTGTTTAGCTGCAATTTTCTTCTTTCTCACATACTGTACCCACACAAATTATATGTTGTTTTTATCATCATAAGAAGGGCGTTCATTAGATACCATTATGTTCATCATATCTTAGAATTTACTACAAAAAAAAATCATAACATATGATGAAAAATAAAAAAAAACACTTTTTCTAACTTTCACCTTAAATATATAATTTACACAAATACAATCATTAAAAAAGATCCGATCGAAATAGTTTCTAAATGTTGTCCCAAGTTCAGAAATATGCATGTTTCCATGTTTTTTGGTATTTTTTGGTATTTTTTTATGTGACAAAAACCAAAAATAGTGTTTTGTTTTTTTTCCATATTGAACTTTTGACCCCAACCCGAACCCAAAACTTAACCTTAACTCTAAATTTAACCCCTACTCTAACCCTTATGCAAATTTATAATAGTAACATAGTCATCCCAAGGAAGGGAGTATACATGTTCTTTGTTCTTTGTCTTTGGAAATAGTTAAATAGTTAAACATTGATATAAACTGTAGCCTGTTTTTTTGTGTTATAAAGTTCACTATTTTTTATTCTTTCTTTGGAAAGTCTATGTAAGTTTAACAGAAATAATTCATGCATTTAATATTAATGACTTTATCTATCCATCTGTCTATGCACCTACAGATGGTGGTATACTTATTGTGTGAACTTACATGTTCATGAATTTCAGTGTTTTTCATCTTTTATAGAACTTTCTCTAACAAGTAAAAAAAAAGATCCCTATGGAAATCAATGTAGATTGCATAAAAAAAATCAAGAAAGCTTAGATAAGGTTGGCAGTTTACTAAAGCTACATCTGTAGCTTACCACGGAATAAAAACAACAAATAGTCTACCAAATTGCAATACGGTTATGAAAGGTTTAGTCCTATCTCTGGTGTTTACGTTAGATGTGTTTTATGAAAGGGTTAACCTGAAACTGACAATGGAGTGGGGGGTTACAAAAGTTCTCTCTAAAATCCTCGTTATAGGTAACATGTAAAAGTCAGACATGCAGTAACCATGCTGTTCCTGAGGGCCGGGAGGTAAAAGGGGGTACTTGAGCCCCCAGAAAAACCACCTGGCAGACAGGGGAGTTCAGAAAAAAGATATTATTTAATTATATTCTATACAACCATTTACTGTCAGAGTGATTTGGTCTGCTCTTTTCCTCTTCCTCTCCCTGTAGCGGGTCTCCTCCCCATTAACTCTATATACTTGGCATTCATTGATTTCTCATCTGAGCAGACTAACAGCCTGTATGCTTCAGATACAGGGTTCATGTATTGCAGCTAGCTTTAGTTAATACTCCAGCTGTTGAGACTACATTTCCCATGACTCTCAGCAAGTCTGGAAAGTGAGTACGCAACAACTGGAGTATCAACGGTTTAGCTATTATATCAATATGAATTAGTACTGCAACAAAAACAGTAAAACAGGAGTACAGGGTAATTTGCGAATATTTGTAATACTTTGTACTTTTATTTTTTTCATTTTACACCACTTGTAGTGTGCATTTTTTCCAGTTGTGAAAATATTTTGTGGTTATATGTGTGCATGAAAAGACGTTTGAGACGATTTTGTAAAAAATAATTCTTAATTTGTGTGTGAAAATTACACCAGCTTTTGGCAAATGCTGATAACAAGCAAGCAAAAATATATTCGCAAACAGTGTCAGTGCTAATGCGGCTAAAGCAAGACAATTTGGTCATATCCCATGATACATAGGCAGTCATACAGCTGACTAAGCTTCAATGGGATATGTATTTTCAAAATATTTGCAATGCCACGGTGAGCAATCCACAATCAACCTACCTACCTATTAAGTGATGTTAAAACATCATTTCAACATGATGTCAATTTGATGTTAACAGTAATGTCATTTACAAATCATTTCATTAGACAACCAGAACTGCTAGACTAATTTATGTGTTAGACATGTATTGTTGATTTCAATTTTTGTTTGGCCTTTAAATCCATCAACCTGCATTAAAAAGATTTTTTTTCATTTTCTACAGTTTTAAATGAAATCGTATAGTGAATGAGAGAACCCATTTTAAATTGTCCCTGTCTTCTTTCTGGAAAGAACTAAAAGGTGATCTTGGAAAGGTCAGACATGCTGTAGCTTTTTTCGACTCCTTATACATGTTACTGTGATAGCTGTCTGTCTGTTCTATTGTAATGTCTAAAAGTAAAGTGTAATATTCTAAGTAATAATGTAGTTGCCCTGCTGCTTAAAAGGGTTAAGTACTTGCACTTGTTTCTGCCTCTTCATTTTCTGCACAGAGTCTAATAATAGTAATTGGATTTATAATAGAATTTAGTGTCTCCCTAACAGTGTTTTGATTTCTTTGGATTAGCAGTTGGTACTGTAATTGTAATTCACTTATATTAAGAACTGCACACAGCACTTATTTGTGGACTTGGCTCATTTAGACTCCTCTTATGAATCTGTTTTAGACTGATTTGGAGTTAATTAAGTAATCTATATTTAGACATTTTTGAAACAATTTCTTCTCATGCACTTTTTTTAATGTTAATCATCCCCCCCACCCCCATTGGTAAAAGGATGAATGTATAACAACCATGTGGATATTTGAAATTAAAAAGTTGAAAGTGGAATATTTTTTGTTATATGTTGTCAAACATTACCAAACATTTGAGGCGGGAAAAAAAGCCATTGTACACATTCAGTGTTATTTATTAATTTATCAGGAATGTGTTCAACGTATCCATATAAATTTCCTAGTGTGTTTAACTAACAAATGATTGTGTTGAATAATTATATATGACTATTGTATTTTATGAACATAAAATATAAATCGCTAAAGCATGGATGTAAATAAAATGTTATGGTTTTTATTGATGATTGGATTATGATGCAACTACTTAAAGAGACAATCTAGTGGGTCTAGGACACTTCTTCCCGGCTGATTCACCGCTGACAGTTCAGCACGTCAGTTTGAAACGCTGAACTGTCAGCGGTGAAGGTGAACATGGCTGCTTCATCGTGGCAATGTAAGCGCTGACAGTTCAGTGCTGAACTGTCATTGATTATAAATGTGCACCCCTAAAATATATTAACCCCCCTAAGAGTGACCCCCGACCCCTAATACTAAAATTAACCCCCCACCCCTAATGCTACAAAATAACCTCCCAAACCCTAATACTAATGCTACACCCGAACCCTAATAACTAACCTCCCCCCGACCCCAATACTAATATTAACCTCTATTAAACATTAATAATACTCACCCGCGATGAACTGTTCCCCTATGACCTCATCCGCGATGAACTGTCCATCACGTGAGAAATGACGGTGAAGTTTCTGCGTTAATGCAACTGCAATGAACTGTCCCATCCCCTAATCTAGTCCCCAAACTCACTTGTGTGCATGTTGAAGATTACTGCTTCTATAGGGCACAGGCTTTTTTCCAGAATGATTTGATGCAGGCATTCTTCATAAATCACATTTTAAATATTTTACTCAAGCTCTCCCCCAGTGATTATTCTATATGTATACTACAGGTGTGGCAGCACTGATTATATAGACACTGAGAATAGGCTGCTTGTTTCATTTAGTCACTTCCTGTGTTGCTGGGATAGAATACATTGTGTGGAATCTAAGTAAGTTTGCTCTTGTAGACAGTAATATCTCTTAACAGTGCAAAATATTGTCTGATGACATCACTAGAGAGGTAGGAAATTCCATTTATTTGAATAAAATTATTCTCATTGGTTCCTACAGCAAAAAAAAAAAAAACAAGAAAAGGAAACTGACTAATTTGGGCAGTCTTGGTTTCTTGCAAACTGCTGTAATTTCACAAATTCATCTAACTGTACATTTTTTATATATATATATATTTTTTAAGCAATGCAAAACATTTTACAGTACTGGATCACCAGGCTCAATTCTTAGGACAGGTACCATAATTTCAGGTGTCCTCAGTTGGATTGTTTTATTTATCCTATTCTTCAACTAGTTTCTTGTTCCACTATGTACCAGTTCTCTTTTTTAGGATTCAGAAACTAAATGTTATACACATGAGACAACATACTGCTTCATTTTTATCTCTGTTTAATAAAAAAAAAAATGGGGGAATGATGGAAAAACTTTCTAATGTGTCCAAGATTTCGCTGCCAAACAACTCGGAAACTCTTCTCTTGCATTTAAATCTTCCATGCGCTAAGGAATGAGAAAAAAGCCTTTGTTCTTCACTTCATATCCGCAATAAAAATTTCTATAGGTAGGGCATGGAAATCATCACAAATCCCTGGCTGGACTGAGATAAAGAAAAACCTGGAACATCAATTAAATCAATCAAACAATCTAAAAAATATGGATAAATGGAACAAATGTATAGAAGTCTTATCCTGGGATTTGTGAAGAAACTAAAAGCATGACCTAGGTGCATCTGAACTGTAAATAAGCAAAACTGCAGATAAAGAGTATAATAACTAATATAATATGTGTAAGAAGTAGTATATAATATATTTTTGGTGGCCTTTCTGAACTCTCCTTGGCCCTTCGTGGACGTAGATGTTTTGTTTTGGATTAATGTGAAATTGTATGATATAATGTCTTTATATTCAGAAATGAAGATCTTCCATAGATTTGAAATTTGGAAATAAGATAACAGCACTTTAATCATGGATCCTTATTTGGTAGGTTCTATGTGCACTATATTCCTGTATTTTGGTAAACAGGAAGATAATTGTTTCTATCTATGTTAAAGGAAACTTTTTTTGTATAAATAAAATATATTTTTAAATAAAATGGGGAGATTCTTGATTTTTTTTATCCATCCAGATGGGATTGAAAGAGGTATCAATTGCAAATAGTACAACTATTTCAGAGGGATGTACACCTTAATGAAGTTCATCCTGCCTTTTTATGATGAAATTAAAAATATTCTGGATTTAAGATATTTACCTCTATACAAGGATTTGCAGAGATAGATTGGGGTTAGGAGATCTGTTAATTTGTCATGGGGGCTTGCAGATCTCCTGCTCCTGACAATTTTTACCTAGATATTGTATTCCCTTTATGGAAATCTTGTCATCGGGTGCTGCCAGGTACAGGAGTCAACTCACAGACACATTACCTGAGAAATTCCCTATATTTAGTTTGAATTTGGAAGATTTTCCAAAATTCTCAGTTTCATTTAATATTCCTAAGATTGAATTTTCCAGATCAGACAGTGTCTGTAAGATGTCAACTGGGTCATGATCAGACCATGCAAACAACCCTATCTTTATCGTCTTTCATTGTCTAATAGATTTACCATCTGCCAGTATCATATCAATACACAAGTATGATCCATAACAATTGGAGAAGAAAGTGTATTCCTTATCAAAGGGTCTGAGAGTTCTCCAAATGTCATATAATTTATAACTGCTTAAAGTGTCACGTAATGCTCTGGTGAGCCATATTTTTGTAGGATTGCTTTTCTGCTTGGTCTAGATCTAATCATCTTAAGATCCACAACATAGTTAAAGTCCCCTAAAGTGAAGAACATGCATTATATGTAGTTCTGAACCTTTTCAGGTATCCAGTTTAAAAAATGGATTGGTTTCTTATTGGGTGCGTAACTATTTAGCAAAGAGAAAAAATGTGTCATTAAGCTTACACATTATGTAAAGCAATCGTCCCTGTTTATCAGCCATTTTAAAGATCAATATTAGACGTATTTAATGTCTTTCAAGAACAATATGGCGACCCCTTGTTTGTTTTGCACCTTAAAGGACAACTAAACTTTTTTTTTTAACTGGTTTTCAACACTGAGTCAATAATTAAAGTAATTGAACATTTATTTTTTTATTTTATAATATATTTGCTTAATGGAGTCCACACGCCCTCCTACTTTCATTCCTGACCCCTTGGCTTAGTTGTGTCACCAACGCAAATGAACCAAGAGGCCAAATGTGGCATTCGAATTGCTCTCCTGACACAGCCCATGTCGGGAATGCAATTCTGTAAGAGGGTGAACTATGCACGTATATCTGTGATTGTGTGCAGACTCATGTGTGGCTTTTAAAATAAACCAGAATCAATGGGAACTACATTTCCCATGATTCTGCGGTGGAAGTAGCCACAATCACACATGTGCATGCAATGAATTTGTGAAATTACAGCAAGAAACCAGGACTGCCCACACTATCTGAGTAAAAGTAATTTCCTCTGTGTGTTGTGTGTTAACATAATTTTATATAACCTTTTATTATCTAAAAAATGTTTAGTGAGATATCTCTAATATTTACAAAAATACATCCAAAGCTATTAATGTGCTGTATATGAACCAAATACGCTGTACCTTCTAGTTTTGTGCATGGCACGCTAAATGCATGTTATACATAATGGTTGCATTAGTTTGTAAATTTCTGCATAACATTGCATTAACTCATATACTGAGCAAGAGAAAAAAAAAATCCATAGCCTTTTCATTTCTCACAATGTCTCAGTAAAAGACCTAATGGTATACTCAATAAATACATGAATTTCAAATTAAGGTCAAAGTAGCCGAGTTGGAAAAATTCACCCACTCAGATACATGGAGAATTTTCCCAACTGGGCTACATTGGTCTAAAGTTTGAAATTCCCATCTCATTTCCCTGCAATGCTCTCTTTATTGAGAAGACTCTCTAGTGATGTTCTTTTAATTCGGATGGACATTGATAGATCCCTTATTATTATTACAACTAATAAGAAAACATACATAGGCAGGTAGATTGGATTAATTAGTAATCTTACGTATATTTGCTCTAGTGAAATACGAAATACATTACTTTTTTTTAACAAAATCTAGTGTCCTTTTATAAACTGGAAATGCAGCCTGAATATATTAAGTTAATTGGTTTAAACAATCAAATGCTACAAGCAAAGCATAAAGGTCACCATTCCAATTACACCTGCAGTGGAAGCGTTTGTATTTTCTCTACAGAACAGTTCGGACTGTTTGGTCAGTTTAAGTGTTTTTGGTTCAAATCAAATATTATTCAACAATCCAGCTAGTGTATGATGCTAAAACTCTTATTACTTGATACTTATTGACTGACATGTTCAAATACAGGCAGGTATATGTAATGAATCTATGTAATGTAAGGGTGATATAAAAATATTTCTGAATAAGCCCCTCAATTGTGAACAGTGTACATGGCACTATGCGATCTTTTCATTCCCCCGCATACACACCTTATTGCTGTTATGCTTCAAAGTGAATAAGAGTACCGGAGTGTTCATTGGCTTTGACTCACACAGGCACATTCGAATACTGGGTTGCAGCAAGAGAGTGGTAACAATGGAATACTATGAGTTACATTTCCATCCCAAAATTAGATAATTGAGCAGATGTTTATAGCGCAGGACAAATTGAATGCAAGATATAAAAGAAGAGAAATATATGTATTACATGTTTATGTGATGTCTCCTGCTTATGAAATCCACATGTGGCTTGACATGAAAATGCACATTGAAAATAAGTTCATTTTCATATCAAGGCACAGGTGATGTCATAAGCAGGGGACATCACAGACACATTTAAACTATATTGTTCTCTTCTTTTATGTGTTTGTATGCAATTTTACTAACACAGTTCATGGCTCATTTTGTGTATTGTTTTGTTTCTCTACATCCACAGTATAGGCAATATTTAGGTTCACAGAGTTCCTTTAAATTATTATTCAGGGGTGTTGAGGTTCTGAAGGAGAAGTTGAAGTACAAAAGATTTAGTCTAGTGTCTAAGCACTCAGCCTGACAAATGTTAAATTGTTTATAGTAGGGTAACCTGTACCCATTTTATTCAGGGACACATACTACAGGCTTGTATTGTGTTAAATAAAGACTTCTGACTAAACTACAGTTTATTCACTATAGCCTCAGAGTATTCATTTTTCATATGCATCCCTAAATAACACTGTTAAGTACTCATCCAACTAGAACACACATAACCAATCTCTGGCCATCTATCTCCAAACATCCCTAATACTGTACTACCATTGCCTCTCTTGATCTATTCGTTCCCTTATGGTTGCATGTCTCTTACTCCTTCTAGATTGTAAGCTTGCGAGCAGGGCTCTCTACCTCATGCATACGTCTTTTCTTATTTATCAATCTTAGCATGTAACAATACAGGGTCTGGGGTGGTCTGGAAAGTATGGATAAAAGACAGTGGAGGATTTGTACTTAGTACTGTGAGATATAGACCCTGAAACACCTTATGGGGAGCCCTCCATCAAAACCTCATCTGTCATGAGGAACAATTGTGTCAGGGAACCCGGGATATCAAGCAGTTTGTATTGTGATATGTGAAGGCCCTGTTCCAGCCCTTTACAAGGATATTTGCCAGTCCTGGTCATGAAAGTTACAAAGAACAGGTCAAACTCTGAAAGGGCATTTTGCTCTGAGCTTTTGGCATACCTTCTTCTCCAGAGAAAGGTGAAGCCAGTAGCACATAAACTCGACAACATGCTAGGGAGGACACCACTCTGAGGACCTGGGATGGTGAAGATTGCAAGGACTAATAAAAAGGAAGACCTGTGTCATCCAGAGTTATGGGGCAGAATATCCCTGGGTGAGAGGGTCCTGATAGATCAGTGGGTAGCTGAATCTCAGTAGATCCTGGTCTATAGATCTCTGTGTAATATTAATCAATGACCTTATAGACCTCGTTTACCACAACTCCGAATGTCTTGTCGAGGTGGGGTTGTGAAGGGCCACCAGGGGGTCACTCTTTAGATGCATCTTGCCCTTGGAGATTACATTTGTAGTTTCAGGCCACCGCCGCTTGCGATCAATCTCAGGGTCTGAGGATAACAAAACTAGAAGGTCAGAGAAATCAATTCTTTAGAACAATCAGTGGCAGACAGAGCATCTCTAAGTCGTTGGCCTCTTAAGCTGCTGCCCCACACACTGAATGGGACCCAAAGTAGCCATCAATACCAGCGAGATGAAGAACCCACTTGGTCAACCAAGCAAGCATAGGAACAGAGACAGTTTTAAATGGATGGATTTAAGAGATCAGAGGAGGTGCTCGTTAGGCACTACATGAAAAACAGACATGGCTGACAAATAGCTACGGACACAATGAGCAATGCAGAGTTGGGGTGGTCTGGAAAGTATGAATAAAATACAGAGGAGGAATTGGACTTAGCCCTTAGCCCATTTACCACGACTTTGAACGTCTTGTTGAGGTTGGGTCATGAATGGCCACCAGAGGGCTGCTCTTTAGATGCATCTTGCTCTTGGAGATGACATTTGTAGTTTCAGGCCACAGCTGCTTAGGGTGAATCTCATGGTCTGAGTATTGGTGAGAGCCCTGCATTCAGAACCCTCTGTACAAATAGTGGAGCATAAGGCAGGGAAAGCCTGAGTTGGCTAGGACTGATGTAGATCAGCTTGTGCGGTGGGGAGGGTGTTGGCTAGAGCAATGCACAGCCAAACCTGAAGGCCCATGGGCATCTCAGCCTCACCTGTCATACTTTCTCAGTGCTTTGCAAGTTTGGGAAGGCACATGAGAGGCATATGTTGTGGTGCCTGTATATATTGGGGGTCACCTGAGGGATCAGTGAGGGTCACCCACAGAACCAGGATAAAGGCTATTAGGCCAATCCCTTTAATCAGATGCAGATCACCCCTGGCCTTGTTGTGAGAGGCATATTTTGTGGTGTCTGTATATATCAGGGGTCACCCAAGGTGTCAGTTAGGATCAACCACAGCACCAGGATGAAGTCCAATCCCTTTAATCAGATGTGGGTTCACCCTCTTGATAAACAGGGATAAGGCCCCTTTAATAGTTAGCAGGTGGAAACCCTTATAATGGTGGGGAGAGAGGAGTCCCCATGGGCAGTGTATTTGTTGCAGTTTAGCCTAATGGTAGGTGCAAAGGGATGGGCATATGTGGAATTGATAGGCCTCCTAGAAAGTAAACATATTGAGCACCTTTAGACAGCAAACACAAATGTGGAAACAATGAACAGCTGTACCTAAAAGCTGAAGACTCAAAAGGACACAAAATACAAAAAAAGACAACAAAATAGTTCATGGATCCAAAAATACATTGAAAAGCCTCCTGGTTGTGGTCTTTGAGACAGGAGGCTATTTGACCCCTAGTGCTAGTAGGTACAAATCACGTGGCGGTATAATCACCCATGTGTGTATGTGGAGCAGGCGGAAAAATGGCACTTGGCATGATCTGCAGTGTGAAACAGGGGTGCCTCCGATAAGGGCATAAGCAACGAGCTGAAGGCTATTTGGCCCGTGGGAGGGGTGAGGAGTAAATCCTCCTTGTGCATAGCAGCAGTGGGATAGTTCCCCAGCTCTACTTTGAGAACACAGCAGATATTAACAGCACAAGTAGTACAATTATACATACCTAGGAGAAACAGTCCTTGAATAAGGTACATTTATAACACATTTATTGACACTAGTCATTATCACAGAGTTTAAGAATAATAAATAATATAAAACAATCAGAGCTGATAGACTGGATGGTGCTCACCTGGAGGCTGAGCAGCAAAGAAAGAGGAAGTGTCTGAGGGGGGTTATATATGCATCCTGTGTTTCTTTTTATTGGTTGCATCTTTACAGTAAAGAAAGATTATGCAAATATGAAGCCTCCTGTCTTGCCATAAAATTGCATGTTTTTGTACTAAAATATTTTATGTGATATAGTAATGGCACATAAAATAGTACTGCATAATGTTTGTATATGCAAACACTGACACCTTTTGCCCAATAATATTTAAATTAGTAGATTTCAGCAATTAGGATAAAACAAGGGTTAATATGTACATTGTTTAATAGAAGCAAATCATTCAGAATACATCTTAACACAATTTTGCTGTAGATCTTGCACTATTAAGAAATACAATCCAAATAACAAAGAAAGGAAAAGCTATAAAAATGATATGTATGCATTTTTTTCATACCCTTGAATATGCCACAAAGAAAAAGCTGGATAAAATTCAAATCTGAAAGATAAAAAAAAATAATAGTGGCATGAGGCCCAGAAAAAGACGTACCTCTTTTCTCTGTTCCTTTTTATTGTCAGAATATCGAATGAATACAAATTCACAGAATGCATAAATGGTTTTCTTGTACTATTTTTCTCATGTGTATTTCTCAGTAGAAAAATTAAATGTATATGTACACAAAAATGTTTTCTAGAAATAAAAATTGTCTGATATTTTCATTAAAGTGAACTCTGGCAATCTCAATGTTCAGATTTAGGTAGGTATATACTCTATAGGTGGCGTACTGCGGGGGGGGGGGGGGCGGCCACCCGTGCAGCCGGCACCCCCCCCCCCCCCCGCGCTGCTTACCTTTTTTTTCAGGCGGCCGAATCCTCTGGATGCGACCACCGGGTGAAAAAAAAAAAATCATAGCAACTGGATGTGACGATACGTCACATCCGGCGACTGTGTTTCCCTCCTCCGTGCAGGAGGGAAGACTGCACGGATAAGTCGTCCGGCCGGGACCTAAGATAAGCAGCGATTCGGTAAGTGATGGGGGGAGGGGGGGGGGAGGAGTGGCACAATATTACTGGGTTCTGGCTGGCACTATATTACTGGGCATCTGGCTGGCACTATTTTACTGGGCATCAGGCTGGCACTATATTACTGGGCATCTGGCTGGCACTATATTACTGGGCTCTGGCTGGCACTATATTACTGGGCTCTGACTGGCACTATATTACTGGGCATCTGGCTGGCACTATATTACTGGGCATCTGGCTGGCACTATATTACTGGGCTCTGGCTGGCACTATATTACTGGGCATCTGGCTGGCACTATATTACTGGGCATCTGGCTGGCACTATATTACTGGGCTCTGGCTGGCACTATATAACTGGGCATCTGGCTGGCACTATATTACTGGGCTCTGACTGGCACAATATTACTGGGCTCTGACTGGCACAATATTCCTGGGCACTGAGTGGCACACTATTACTGGGCACTGACTGGCACACTATTACTCACCCATGCACTGTGTAATTAGCACAATCCTGACCGCTGCACTGTATACGTAGCGCAATCCTGACCCATGCACTGTGTACTTAGCGCAATCCTGACCGCTGCACTGTGTACGTAGCGCAATCCTGACCCATGCACTGTGAACAGCGTGGAGAAGGGGAAAAAAAGGATGATCTCCCCTCACCGGCCCTCTACACAATGTGTACATGCGCATAAGCACACACCAAGTACACACACACTTCAAAGATCTGCAGCCTAAACAACAACACAGCCGTGCGTGCTATAGAAGCGAAAGCATGACGTGACTTTAAATAATCATGTCGGAGAGCATGCTGGGAGTGATCACAGGAAATAAGCGCAGTAGAATTACAATACAAGCCTGCTGCAGAGGAAAATGCTGGTGGAGCGTGATGGGAGAGATATGTTTGGGTATCTGTGGCTTAATGTAAGGTGGATCCAGTTGTGTGCCACTGAGTAGTTATTGAGATATCCATGTGCCTTTGCTGCATATAAACCTCATCAATCCTCTTGCTGTGTCTATGATGTTTATTATGGAGACATAACTGTGAGTTCTATAGCAATATAATGTAGTGAATATGAGACAAAATACTCACTGAGGAGCAGTCAACAATACGTGGTTTCCATGGTAATTACACCAATTGTAACATTTAGCACCGTTTAGTTATTTATACATTATACATTTTAGTGCTGTGGTTATGTATAAGGTGGTAAAAGTGATCTAATCAGCAGGAACATTTCATCTGTTTCTATGGTGACTAGAACACCTTTTACCAAAACCTTTTTTATATAAAAAGTGTTGAAGGTGTAAATTGTCTTCTTCCAATGATTTTTGTATGAAAGAGTTGTTAGTGTATTTGAAAGACTGTAAAATTGATGAGTTCTGTTTTAGCAAAGTTACTGTGTAGCTTTCCAATATCCACACTGACAAATGTACTAAAGTCCTGTTCAGTGTAAAAAGTGGACAGCTACATCTTCTAATGAAATATGGGGATATAGTATTTTATGCATGAAAGGGACACTTAATACACATTAACTGACATATAAAAATACATTAATTATTTAGTGTATTGAGACCCAAAGGGAATTGTTGTGAGTGTGGGAGCTACACATGTGCATGGTGTCATATTTCTTTCAATGGGGGAGTATAGATCATACACATTTTTGAGCATAAATCTATAAGCTTGGCATTTTCAACATACAGGGTTGCTGAGGATGGATCATCTCTTATTTTACTGTATGTTCAAACAAAGAAGAAACTATGTTGGTTTCAGAAAGCACAAAAATAGGGGCAACTTAATGCTCTACCTTTGTACAAATAAAAATATGTGTCACCAACAGGAAAACCCCTTTTTTCTACAGATCTAAACAAAATTTTGCTGATAAAAAAAGTTAATAAAATGTAATTTTCTGCTAAGATTAGTCACTTGCATTTCACTAATCAACTCAAGTTCTTTTTTAAATAATTCCCTACGAGTGTCATCCAGAGGAACAGCTACTGTAAAGAAAAGACGTGAAGCTGTATCAAGCCACTGAAAATGTAATTTTATAAAAATGTATACAAACTTTTAGCTCACTAAACCATGTTGCATTAGGAAAGATTGGCACCTAGGCGGCTGTAGCAATTAATTTTGTAGCTTATTCTGCGTAACAATCATAGTAAAATTTTAAATTACCACTTATTTGATATATGAATGGCTGTGAAGATGATGTGCATTACACCGATATTTTGCTAATGGCACCACTGTTTCATATAACTGTATGATATCCCTTGGCCTGTGTATGTTTGCACCAAAAGTATTTATTTTTTATTTTTTATCAATTTTTTTAAACATTTGGTCCTGAAATAGCTCCAGAGGACTATTTAATAGTTTGGTCTCGTCTTTTGATTAATAGAACTCTGTCACTTAACCATTGTTTATATTGTAAATATAGATGGCAAATGATCTGAACATTGTGTTACAGAGTTACAAGCAAAAAGTATTTTAAGTAAGAGTGCGGTATCTCCTGTTTATGACATCACCTATGGCTTGATAGGCAAGAGAACAAGTATGGTAAAAGTGCAATCTGAATATCAAAGCACAAGGTGATGTTAAATAGGAGATGCTACAGACACATTTAATCTCCTAAGGACAAGAGCTCTTTGGGGATTTTTAACTGAAATTTCTGTGTATCTCATTTGCCCTCATATAAACTATATACTTTTTTTATTAAGGAATTATGTGGCTTTCTTTTGATGCCATATTTATCCTTAAAAAGCTAACCTTTCATATGATTTTTTTTCAAGTTGGCTCTTGTTTACTTTAATGACATGTCAGGATCATCATGTTCCCTTAAGGGGCTAAAATATATGTTTCTCTCAATCTATGCATTTACATGCAATTCTGCTAATACAACATATAAATATGATTTTATTCTCCACATCTGCCCTGCATCATCACTCCACACGGGGAGCGTGAGGTGAACAGGGGAGGGGGGGAGTGAACAAGGGGGGAGTGGGGAGGGGTGAACAGGGGAGGGGTGAACAGGGGAGGGGGTGGAAGGGTAGAGAAGGGGGGAGGAGAGAGAACAGAGATTGGGTGGAAGGGGAGCTAACAGAGAAGGGGTGGAAGGAGAGAGAACAGAGGAGGGGGAGAAAACAGATATGGGGAAGAGCAGAGATGGAGGTAGGAGGGGGAGAGAACAGAGATGGAGGTAGGAGGGGGAGAGAACAGAGATGGGGAGGATGGGGTGAGAACAGAGATGGGGAGAGGGGGAGAACAGAGATGGGGGAGAGGAAAAGCGATAAGTGGAGGGAATGATATATGCGGAGAGGGAGGATAGATAAGGTATATGGGGAGAGGGAGAATCATGGGATCGGGGGGGGGGGGGGGGCACCAAAAAGCACTTTCGCCTGTGTAACAAAAAATCATTTCACCGGCCCTGCTGGCATGGCATGAAAACGTTTGCCTTTATGGAAAGATTTATATACATGTGCTAGTAATTTGGCAAACACAGTCTATATACATTTTTGTCCTCTTAAAGTGATCACTTTAATTAAAATGCAAGTAATATGGTTGATCATCTTTGTTCCACCTACTAAATTGTTTTTTGGAATTCTGGGTAAATTTTCCATGATCAGAACTTTCCACATTAAGCACTGTGCATTTAGTGAGATTATAGACAACAGATAATTTAAATGTTATATCAATTTAACAAACAATCCATTCCGTCTCAGTGCTATAAATGAGCAGAGCTTTTCAAAGGAATTACCTACATCTACAAATTCTCTAAATGCAATGTGACTGTGGTAGTGAATGTTTCTGGGTTACTGGAGTAAACAAGTGAGCTTGCATAAACAGCTAGAGATAAGGTTGGAACTAACCCATTTACTCCAATGTCTCCATAATTAGTAGATGCTTACCTTTCCAGAACTATTGATGTATCCAGCAGTGTCTTATGACTTGTATATTCATTGCAATAAGTGTCATTTTCACTTATATACTCCCTTCATTATAAAGGTTTCCAGAAATACCAAGTTATGTGTAATTTATTCTGACTGCAAAATTAGTTTAACTGCATTAGTGCAGTTTACAAATCCTATTACACTGCACAGAAGCTATTGTTCCTGGACCTTGAACTATATGGATATGTTCTCCATACATTAAAAAAAAAATCCTTCAGTGACAGGTGATGGATGATCAACGCTGGCAGTTAAGAAAGAAAAAGGAAACCTAAATGAGGCTTGAAAGGAAATGGTAAATTTAGGAGTTAAGCATGCATCACTCTGGGAGGCTTTTTAAAATTGCTCTGAGATAACAGCTGTTCTGGGGGAAAAAAGAGAGTTGCTCTATGCAGTCAACAATATTTGGAAATTCAACATTTTTTCACACCTTGATTTTCAATGACATAAATGCTAATGTAAATTCAGAGGAACTGATTAATAAAATATGCCCTAAATGCTTAATCCATCACCGCAGACCTCAGCAGTTGCTTTTGCAGGAGTGGATTGCATACATTTTTTATGTATTTTAACATAAATGTACAACAACATTTGGTACACTGCATTTAATGATAACATCTCACCTGCTTGATGAGTTGTAAGTTATATACTGTACATTTTTCAAACTATCTAGAAGATAGTTGGCTACTTGCCAATTTTAAATCCATGCATATGATTACCATAAATCTGCTGAGCACACAGGTGAATATTTTTAATTGTCAGGGATTGAAGTACTAACCTAATTTTACTTTTGAGTGCAATGGAGTTTATCTTTCCTTTGGTGTAGTTTGCGGTAAAATATGACCATGAGTAATTGGAGCTATCTGTAGAGTTCCTTTTTTTTAAATGTTCTTATTTACGATATATGATTTAATTGTATACTGTAGTATTTTATGAAGTATATTCATATTAATAAGATGTTATGCTTTGAGTATTTGGGCCATTGTCTTTTCCAAAAACTGTTTACTTTCTTTAGTTATCAATTATACAAATTATTTAGTTTATGTAAATAAAATATGAATTCAACTTTATTTGTAATAAATGTTTGTGAGAATGCAAGCATGTATATACATATTTAATTGATAGAATTCAGCATGTCCCCACAATGCTTTGAGATGTCTATTTTCTTTTTATCTATATCATTCACATATACATGCCTCATACTGGCTTTGGTTTCAACACCCATTTGTGTTTATTGTACTTATAAACTCCTGCCTCACACATTCCTTTTATTACTTTTCACCCTTTTCTTACCCTTAGCAATAGGAAAATACCTAATATAATGTAAAATGACACTTTACAGACAACTTAAGATTTTACAGATGAATGTTCAATCCCCAGGAGAATTGCAGATTTAAGTTCTTAAATTAACTATCAGAAAACAAAAACACTGTAACCAATAAATGCTTTGTATTATATTGTATTATCATGTAGTGTCAACTTTAATATACATGTATTTGCCAGTTTTGTTTTCAGACTGGAGTGTTCATTTAACACATTTCACACTACTTGTTTAAATAATCTTCCGACTAATCTTTACTGTATGTATCTGTGCATGGCGATTTATTTTCACATCAAGTGATCAATGGATTTATTGCTGTTGTTTTCAATCTTAGTTTCCTAAATCCCAATGGACTGTACACACAGAATAAAACAAGCAGTAAAACTATTTGTGAAAAATCCTATTTCCTTTATAGCACAAGATTATATGATAACATATTCAAGAGTGATATATATATATATATATATATATATATATACAAAATCCAAAGAAGGTGCACTCAGCTATAGGAAAGCAAATGAATACAACTCATGCCCGGGTGCCATGTGGCTCCAAGTATATACTAATCCAAAAATCAGAACAAATACATGCACTCACGGGTCTTGTTGATTGAATAGATAGGAATCTTTATAGTCGATAACCAGGAAATGGTATGTTATACATCATAACGTGTGGTCGACGTTTCAGTCCGAATCTCGGACCTTTATCAAGACTTCAAACAAACAAAACTGAAAAACGATATAAATACCAGTGAAGAGATAATGAACACCGATAGTGAACAGCTGAGAAAGAGAGAAGCAGCCAATCCTTACCTGCCGTGTGTGTACAGAAGCCGAAACCCGGAAATCCCAGCTGATTAGAAACATGTACTTACCAAGGTACCCAGTGCGCATGCATCTAAATGGTTACCGTAGCAACGCGACGCTGCCACGGAAGCCGAATACGAACAGAGCAGCTCAAAAACGTCCTAGAACACCTAGGAGCTCCGTGTAGACAAAAGAAAGAGATCCCAAAGAAAGCGGAGATGAGATCTGTTATGTAGAGACTTGGATAAGATAACTGTCTGGTGTACCAACTTAGAGAAACAGGAATCAAGAACCGGAATAGTGTCACTACTTACATGAAGACCAAGAATCAGTGCAATAAGAACAGATTAAGTGTTATAGGCAAAACGAAACATGTCTAAAACAGACAAAAAAAAACATTAAATAAAGTACAATACATGAAATAATAAAGAAATCTACGTGTATACAATACAAGGGCAGAGGGACACACAAGAGTGTTAGCAGAGCACTGCATCCTAAAGATGCAGTTTTATACTTATGTGTCAGCATGATAACCAGAAGATCCAGGGCGTGCAGAATGGGATGTTAGTAATGTGATGTAGTCCATTAGTCCACTTTTTAAAAGGCACAGGGTGCTCAACACTAGGTTACCTGACCGGCAGGAATGGTGAAAACAAGATTTGTTCATTTAAACCTCTGGGGGCAATTGTGTCCAATGTCCTTATCCAGAAAGCTTCTCGTTTTAATAATGCTCGCGATCTATCACCCCCACGACGAGGTGGTGGTATGTGATCTAGGGCAATGAATCTTAGTTGGCACAATCTGTGTCCTAGCTGGAAAAAATGTTTTGCCACAGGTTTATCCGATTTCAAATCACGGTATGCCGTCATGATAGAGGATCTGTGGCCTCTCATTCGATCTCGTAGAGTTAAGTCGGTCTTGCCTACATAGGACAGACTACATGGACAAGTGATCATATAGATCACACTTTCAGTAGTACATGTGATTCTGTATTTGATGTTAAATCTTTTGCCTGTGTGGGGATGAGAAAAATGAGTCCCAGAGACCATGTGAGAGCATGTTACGCAGTTTAAACACCTATAGCAGCCAGGCCTCTGATATGTCGTGGCTGCGACAGGGGACATATAGCAATGTGTCGGGTCTGCTAAGACCAAACGATCACGTAGGTTAGTGCCTCTTTTAAAGCCTACAAGTGGGGGTGTTTGCAAGGCCAATGAGAGTGACTTGTCACTCTGAATGATGTTCCAGTTTTTTTGGACGATCCTTTTCACGTGATGTGAAGCAGTGTGAAATTTTGTTGAAAAAATAACCCTTGGCTGAGTTGTCTTGATCACTGGTAGTGACTTGTTACACTGTGTTGCTTTAAATAAAGCTTGTTGTAAAACTGCTTTAGAATAGCCACGTTCATGGAATCTGATAGACATTTCAATCAATTGGTGTTGACACGTAATATCATCTGAATTGTTACGTATAACACGCAAAAATTGAGAAAATGGTAGTGATTTTTTCATAGCCTGAGGGTGAAAACTGGCCGCATGCAGCAATGTATTACGGTCTGTAGATTTTCTGAACAATGTGTAACCCAGAGATGTACCCGTTCTGTATAGTTCAATGTCCAAAAACTGTATTCTGTGTTTATCAGCCTGCATCGTCAGGCGCACTGGTGAGTTAATGGAATTCAGATGGGTTACCATTTGATGTAATGTAGTGAGATCTGATTGCCAAATTAGAAAAATGTCATCTACAAATCTGGTGTAGTATGCAATCCTACTCCCAAATGGTAGAAGTATGTGCTCCTGTTCATACGTATGCATGTAGATGTTTGCATAGGTGGGTGCCATCGCGGCGCCCATCGATGTACCTGTTTTTTGAATATAATATTTATTCTCAAATTTGAAAAAATTGGAAGTCAACGTGAGGTGTAACATGTCGCCCACAAATGAAATAGGGGGTCCTTGATAGTCTGGGGACTGTTGCAAAGTGTCACATACCGCTTTAATGCCTGCATGGTGTGGTATAATGGTATAAAGACTGGTGACATCCATTGTGACCAAATAGATTTCAGAATCTGGAAGTTGTAAGTCCCTAATTTTGGCCAGTAGGTCGGGAGTATCCTTTAGGCTGGACGGCAGGGCCATGGCAGTGTCTTTCAAGTGCCAGTCCAGCCATTTAGCGATGGGTTCAAGGAGACTACCTCGGGCAGAGACAATCGGACGGCTCGGAGGGTTTATGGCATCTTTGTGAATTTTGGGTAGTGTGTACAGTACGAGGCAAATAGGTTTAGACTCATTCAAAAAATTATAAGTGGGTTGGTCAATGTACTTCGACAGTAGAGCTTGATCCAATAGATTTATGATTTGTTCCGCAATCTTCTGCGTAGGATCTCCAGATAGTTCGATGTATGTATTGCTGGCAGACAATTGTTGAAGGATTTCTGCACGGTATGAGGTATAATTTTGGATGACAATACCACCGCCTTTATCGGCAGGGCGAATTGTGATGTTAGAATCCTTAGATAATGCTTGTAAAGCTTCAATTTCCAGATGCGAAAGGTTACATTGTACTGGTTGGGTGATTAATGCCTGTTTGACCTCTGCATTGACAACTTGTATAAATGATTTAAGCGTAATGTTCGGGATCTGTGGATCGAAACAACTTTTAAGTTTAAAAGGACTGCAGCGCTGTTGCTCACTATCTTTGAAAAATTGTTTCAAACGTATGTTCCTGAAAAATTTATATAAATCCACTTCCTGTTCAAAGGAGTTGGGAAGGTTGGTGGGGACAAATGATAAGCCTTTTGATAATAGACTACACTCTGATGGTGTGATCGTCCGGGATGATAAATTGAAAATCGGTATTAGGTCTTTCTTATCTGTGGCTTGCCCCTGCCCTAGATCACATACCACCACCTCGTCGTGGGGGTGATAGATCGCGAGCATTATTAAAACGAGAAGCTTTCTGGATAAGGACATTGGACACAATTGCCCCCAGAGGTTTAAATGAACAAATCTTGTTTTCACCATTCCTGCCGGTCAGGTAACCTAGTGTTGAGCACCCTGTGCCTTTTAAAAAGTGGACTAATGGACTACATCACATTACTAACATCCCATTCTGCACGCCCTGGATCTTCTGGTTATCATGCTGACACATAAGTATAAAACTGCATCTTTAGGATGCAGTGCTCTGCTAACACTCTTGTGTGTCCCTCTGCCCTTGTATTGTATACACATAGATTTCTTTATTATTTCATGTATTGTACTTTATTTAATGTTTTTTTTGTCTGTTTTAGACATGTTTCGTTTTGCCTATAACACTTAATCTGTTCTTATTGCACTGATTCTTGGTCTTCATGTAAGTAGTGACACTATTCCGGTTCTTGATTCCTGTTTCTCTAAGTTGGTACACCAGACAGTTATCTTATCCAAGTCTCTACATAACAGATCTCATCTCCGCTTTCTTTGGGATCTCTTTCTTTTGTCTACACGGAGCTTTAGATGCATGCGCACTGGGTACCTTGGTAAGTACATGTTTCTAATCAGCTGGGATTTCCGGGTTTCGGCTTCTGTACACACACGGCAGGTAAGGATTGGCTGCTTCTCTCTTTCTCAGCTGTTCACTATCGGTGTTCATTATCTCTTCACTGGTATTTATATCGTTTTTCAGTTTTGTTTGTTTGAAGTCTTGATAAAGGTCCGAGAATCGGACCGAAACGTCGACCACACGTTATGATGTATAACATACCATTTCCTGGTTATCGACTATAAAGATTCCTATCTATTCAATCAACAAGACCCGTGAGTGCATGTATTTGTTCTGATTTTTGGATTAGTATATATATATATATATATATATATATACTTATTTGTATCTCTATCTATGCATTATATAGTTGCATATGGGCATGGCATACATTCATATGAATAAATGAATACCACTGTTGTGTGCTATTTCGCCTTAACCATAGTACTGTACTGGGATTCTTCAACTTCTCCTACGAATATGCTGGGTGTATGTATCTATGCACTCAGTGAACAAACATGCCTATTAGCCGTATCATTCATTTGCAGCAGACCTCCATGATTGAATAAATTATTGAAGAGAGACAGCGCTAAAATATACCCCAGAAAAAACAAGACATATGTTTATAAAAATGAGAAAGATTTATTATATATCACAAAATAAAAACATGCATATGTATAAGGAAAAAAGACCACAAACAAGTCCAGTACCACAGAAATACAAATAGCAACAGATGGTCACATGGACACAAAAAGTAAAATAGATTCAATATATATAAATACAAATGAATATAAAATAAAAAAGGAAAAACGGATGTGCAGTAAAGTAGAATAAAATATAATATAATACAACCTTACCCACTGCTAGTATATTGTTGTTCACCTGGCCAGGTTACAGAACATATGTATAAAAGATACACTATTTGCACAGACACAAAAAAACAAGACACCTCTCAGGACGCGTTTCGTAAAAAAAACTTCTTCAGCTGGTGGGTGTGTGTGCATACAAGCAGTGGGGAAGGGGTTTCTTTATATATAAAGCAAAAAAACGCAAAAAATACATTACAATTAGTGATTTCCTTTAGCTGGAACTGGGCTGAGGACTTCATTACCGAGAAACCGGAAGTTAGCATACAGAAAACTTCCGGAACCGTCATCGTCATGGGGATTGCTTCTCATTGCCATGGTGACGTTTTTTTTCTTACTACTGTTGCACAATGTATAATATATATGTTACTGTGTTCTGTATTAAGATCTTATATACAGTATATTTATGTATTATAGCTATTTTATTATTACTATTTTTATAAGTTTTTTGTGTTCTGTTATATTATGCTTTATATTGTATCTGTGGTGCAATTTGCATACAGAGTCATGTCACATGTGGCCCTACATATATGAATATGTCTTATTTTGAAATCATAGTATGTTTTTGTATATATCATCATGTATCGTGCTGAAACCATATTGCGTTTCTATTATGATCTGTCTACTATCATGCCTCATGCTGAAATTATATTGCATTTTTATATACATTATGATCTGTTTACTCTTTCCCCCCTTTACCTTCTCTCCTCCCCTTTTCCCGTCCCCTCTCTCCTCCTTTTTCCCTTATCTTTTTCTTTTCCTTTCTCTTCAGCTTGTTTTCGTTTTTTATGCGCAAATAGATCATCTTCACACTCTCGTCTGGGTTATATTTAATAGAAGTATCTCTGCCTTTATTGATTTCGTGGTCCTCTGCCCGCTAATATATATATATTCCGGGAGTTTTCTGTATGCTAACTTCCGGTTTCTCGGTAATGAAGTCCAGTTCCAGCTGAAGGAAATCACTAATTTTAATATATTTTTCACGGTTTTTTGCTTTATATATAAAGAAACCCCTTCTTTATACGAAACGCGTCCTGAGGGGTGTCTTGTTTTTTGTGTCTGTTTTGCGTCTGTGCAAATAGTGTATCTTTTATACATATGTTCTGTAACCTGGCCAGGTGAACAACAATATACTAGCAGTGGGTAAGGTTGTATTATATTATATTTTTTTCTACTTTACTGCACATCCGTTTTTCCTTTTTTATTTTATATTCATTTGTATATATATATATATATATATATATATATATATATATATATATATATATATATATATATATATATATACATATATATATTGTATCTATTTTACTTTTTTGTGTCCATGTGACCATCTGTTGCTATTTGTATTTCTGTGGTACTAGACTTGTTTGTGGTCTTTTTACCTTATACATATGCATGTTTTTATTTTGTGATATATAATAAATCTTTCTCATTTTTATAAACATATGTCTTGGTTTTTCTGGGGTATATTTTAGCGCTGTCTCTCTTTTCATTAATCTTGTGCTTCTTTTTTGCAGTGGTGCAGTCCATTGCAGTTGTAAGACTAGCTGCTATACCTTTTCCCTATTTGTAAGTGGCCTGCCCCCCTCACGAAATTGAGAGATATCTTTTTCTCCATATTTGATCTTATGTGAGGTTTTTTCTGTGTGTTGCGTACATACGGGTTAGTTTCCATTTTATTTATTTATATATTATATATTTATTACCACTTTTTTTCCACATATTTTCACACTGTTCTTTCTTTACATTTAAGCACTGTGCACAATTTTTATTGTATTGAATAAATTATATTTCAACTGAGAAAGTTGACGTGTCTCCTAAAACAACTTATATTTAATCACAAATCTTTAACTGTAAGCTCATATGAGCATGGTCTTCCTCACTTATTTATTTAAGTATGTTTAAGTTTGTTGTGTTAATCGTTGTTTGTATATTTAACTTGCCCATTAGCTAAGGCACCTTGGAAAAGGATAGTACGGTATATTACAATTAAATACATACAAAAACAATAATAAAATAAACTACTTTACTTGAATTAGGTAGGATTAGGGATACACTATATCAGGGGTCCTCAAACTACGGCCCGCTGGCCACATGCGGCCCGCCGAGGAAATTTATCCGGCCCGCGGGGGGTGCTGCCGGCACACCCCCCCCCCCCCCCCCCCTCCGCGCTGTTTACCTTTTTTTTTACTTTTCTTTCTGGCAGCCGCAGAGGATGCGGCTGCAGGAAAACGAAAAAAAAAAAATCACTGCGAACGGATGTGACTGCGCGAGACGTCCGGGGACACAGCAGCTGGAGGTAAGTGATGGGGAAGCGGGGGAGGAGGGAGGTATAACGAGCACTGGAATGTCACACTATTCCTGGGCATCTGACTGGCACAATATTCCTGGGCTCTGACTGGCATAATATTACTGGGCATCTGACTGGCAAAATATTCCTGGGCATCTGAATGGCACGCTATTCCTGGGCATCTGACTGGCACAATATTCCTGGGCATCTGACTGGCATAATATTACTGGGCATCTGAATGGCAAAATATTCCTGGGCTCTGACTGGCATAATATTCCTGGGCATCTGACTGGCATAATATTACTGGGCATCTGACTGGCAAAATATTCCTGGGCTCTGACTGGCATAATATTCCTGGGCATCTGACTGGCATAATATTACTGGGCTCTGACTGGCATAATATTCCTGGGCATCTGAATGGCACACTATTCCTGGGCATCTGACTGGCACAATATTACTGGGCATCTGAATGGCAAAATATTACTGGGCATCTGAATGGCAAAATATTCCTGGGCATCTGATTGGCACGCTATTCCTGGGCATTTGACTGGCACAATATTCCTGGGCATCTGACTGGCATAATATTACTGGGCATCTGAATGGTAAAATATTCCTGGGCTCTGACTGGCATAAAATTCCTGGGCTCTGACTGGCGTAATATTCCTGGGCTCTGATTGGCAAAATATTCCTGGGCTCTGACTGGCATAATATTCCTGGGCATCTGACTGGCATAATATTACTGGTCATCTGACTGGCATAATATTCCTGGGCATCTGACTGGCATAATATTACTGGGCATCTGAATGGCAAAATATTCCTGGGCTCTGACTGGCATAATATTCCTGGGCATCTGACTGGCATAATATTCCTGGGCATCTAACTGGCGTAATATTCCTGGGCTCTGATTGGCAAAATATTCCTGGGCATCTGACTGGCAAAATATTCCTGGGCATCTGACTGGCATCATATTCCTGGGCTCTGACTGGCATCATATTCCTGGGCTCTGACTGGCATAATATTCCTGGGCATCTGACTGGCATAATATTCCTGGGCATCTGACTGGCATAATATTCCTAGGCATCTGACTAGACACACACACATACAGAGGGTAAACACATTCTGTTTTTTCCTCTCCCTGCTGGTTAATTTTATTTGCCGGAAGAGGTTCACCTGGCGTGCCTCCTATCCTCCATGTCATCTGTATAACAGAAAAACACAAATAGTTAACAATTATTATAACATCAGATGATAAATTAATTTACACTTTTACATATTTACATGTTCACAGTCTCAGATAATATAGTGAATGGGGTATATAAACCAGTATATAACACTGCTCACAAAAACCTTTTAACAGCCCCCTGCCTAATACTATGCACAATTATTCATTTTAAATACTGTAAATAACAGCGGTAAACAAATACAAGGGAATCTGTATAGTTTTAAAATAGAGAATTGGTCACAGCAAAAAAATCAGCAACAAAACAATACCCATGTTTTTTCCAAAATTACACAAGTCTAAGGTTTCCACTCCGGTTAGGTCCATTATTTCATTTAGCTTCTCCGGTAGAAGGCATTGTGCCAAAACATTAGGGTGCTATTTCTCTGGGTATATTCTCCCCTGGTCTTGACTATTTTTGTAAGTTATTTGCTTAGTTTGCTCCTCATAATTGTTTTTTTGTTTCTTTATTTTGATACTTTTGTATTTTTTGTACACATCTTATTATGGCTTGGATTATGTCATATAATTGTAAACTGATTACTTATTGCTTAAATTAGAGGGGCAACAATTTAAAAGTAATATCAGGAAGTATTACTTTACTGAGAGGGTAGTGGATGTATGGAATAGCCTGCCAGCAGAAGTGGTAGAGGTAAACACAGTCAAGGATTTTAAGCATGCGTGGGATAGACACAAGGCTATCCTAGCTATAAGACCGGGAAAGGGGGACTAATAAAAGTACTCAAAAAAAAAAAAAAAATTGGCCAGACTAGATGGACCGAATGGTTCTTATCTGCCGACACATTCTATGTTTCTATGTTTCTATGTTTCTACTGTGTAACCATTTATTGAATGTTTTAACTGATTGATTAAAAGTAATATTTTATACTTTCTTTCCTTGGGGCAGCCTCTTTTTCTCCATTATTTCAGCTATTCAGGGGCCGTGGAGAATAGTTGGATTTAAAGATGTTTGTGTTTAGCTGTAACTGTCTTCTTTGTCATGTGCTCTACCCCTCACAAATTATATATTGTTTTTATTGGGACAAGAAGGGCTTTCTTTAGATATTATTATTTTGATCATATCCTATCATATAAATAATATGGTGAAAAAAAACTAACATTTTCTGACTTTTATTTGAAAAATATTTTACTCAAAAAATTCTACTATTTCTTCTACAGTACACCACAGTATAGTGATGCCACCCAAGCATTGTTTTTTTGGGTTGTTTTGGGGCTAAAAGGCCACATTTGGGAGGTGCACTTTTTGGTTTTCCAACTTGGAATTTTGACATGTATACAACAGGTGCTCATGTTCCATTTGCTACATTTTAGAAGCTGGTTAGTGTTTTTTTCCCCTATATATATATATATATTTATTTATTTTTTTATTATTTTTTTTTATTTAGACACCCTAGGCTATTTCAAATGGTAGTATTTTGACACTTTCCATGCACCAATTCTAACACCAGCCTTTGTTAAATTTTGTGGTAGTAATTTTTTTGCGTTTTTTATTCACATACATTGTACTTTAGCCACAAATTCACAGACTTTTGGTATATGTCACTGCAAAACAAAAACCCAATATGTATTCAGCAATATCTCCTGAGTAAACCATGCATAGGTTTGTCAGCTTGTTTGGGAATTAAAAGTCCACAGTTGAGAGGTGCGCTTTTTTATTTTCCAACTTGGAATTTTGACATGTAGACCAAGGAATGGGTTAATAGCTAGTAAAAGAGTCTTTGTAACACTGTAATAAATTACAGTACAAAAAAGGTACCCCTAAAAATGCACAAATAGGAAAAAAAATGTGTTGCTGTGCAATATCACTGCTTATACGGTGATCAGTGGCATGAAAGAGGTTAATACACAGGTTATGGCTTTTATAAAATCCCTTGGGTCTCACAATTTTATAACATTTTATTTTAACACTAACTAATCCTGATCCGTCTCTTTCCTTCACAAAAATGGAAGTGCGGAGAGGGAGGCAGATCCAGATGGGTCAGATCAATATCTATCCATGTTGATTTGATCATTGCTCATCTGAGCAATCACCAAACCGCCTTTGACACTAATCAGCTTTTACTGATTGCTATACATGCGTTCAGACAGCTTAAAAAAAAAAAAAAAATGTTTACATTGCACGTAATCTCCTATCGGATATAATTAGCCCCTAGCGGGTGTAACACACAATTATAATAAATGCAGAGAGCAAAAAAAAAATGCTTTTGTGGCCAGATAAATGCTTATACAATGATCTATGGCAAGGGAGTGGTTAATAGTTCTTAAAAGAGCCTTTGTTATACTGTAATAAATTAGAGAAAAAAAATAAACCTTAAAAAAATACACAGAGAGCAAAACATGTGCTGCTGTGCAAAGTAACTGCTTATGCAGTGATCAATGGCCGAGAAGGGGTTAATACACATGGTTTGGATTTCATAAAAGCCCACAAACTATGGTGAATGGTGATGCTCATCTGAGCAATCACCAAACTGCCATTGCCACTGATCAGCTGTTACTGATCGCTATACATGCTCTCAGACAGATAAAAAAATTAACCACTAAAAATGCACAGACAGCAAAAAATTTGCTGCTGTGCAAGATCACTGCATATTCAGTGACCAATGGCAGGGAAGTGATTAAACACAGGGAATTAAAAACTTACATTATACAGGCTGGTCTCTCTCCCTCACTAAAACTCAAGTGAGGAGAGGGAGGCAAATCTACACTTTGACTGTATGGTAAGACCATATTTGCCGGCACACAGATCACACTGATCTGATGTGCCAGCATCCGGCAGTGTCTCCTAGAGCAACCTCCATTGCTCTTGCCAGTAGAAAGGTAGAACCATCTTTACAGGCAGCACTCCCTTCTACCTAGGTGATGGGGTCACTCAGGAGAGTAACCACCAATGAAAATGTTAGTTTGGTGTTGGTAAGTGCACTTTAGAAACACTATCAGTGTTTATAAAGCAAACTTTAGTTTGTAGTTTTTTTTCTGATTATGAAGATTTACCAATTTATTTTTTGTTGAATTGTAAATCTATTTGACACATAATTATTTTTGGTTTATTGGATTTTTTTTTTTACCTCCATAGAGGCATGCTTTGCAACATCCTTTGCTAAGTTATACATAGTATGGGGGGAGCCATGCTGCATTTTTCATGGTGTTTTTGGATCTCAGGAGTTGTCAGTGGTAATCTGGAACACGGAACCATTCTTACAAGCAATTATAGGAAACCTACAGCAGGCAATACTCTATTATTGTCCACTAGTTCTTACCTACAGCATGACTTCTCAGGAGTATGTATAGGTGAACATTTAAGACTGAGGAGAAATTGTAGTTCCTTTTTTATGTATAGGTGAATATTTAAGGCTGAGGAGAAATTGTAGCTCCTTTGAATCCTTTGATAGTAAGGCAGGTAAATGAAACCACATTGATAGAGGGTATGAGAGAGTATACTCCACTGACAGGGGTTGCCTTTTTAAACCGAGGAAAAAGCATGGGAGATCAGGACACACAAATGAGAATGATGGATTAAATATACACCAAGATTTATCATGAAATTCAGCAAATAATTTTACAGTATTAGACAGATAATGAACAAACATTTGGCAGTGTTATATATGGATCCTGTGCACAGAAAAATTTGCAGTCAGGGCATACAGTGTATTGCCTGCAATAAACAGAGTTTACGGGATATATTAAGACCCAGCTATTTTGACAGAGAACTAGATCACCAGATGTGGGAGCTGCAAGTTTGTTAAGAAAAAAGAGAACATTTTCAAATCAAAAGAAGTTTAACATTCAGTCATCCATTAATTGTGGTACATTAATTGTGGTACTGAGATTGGTATTTACCTAAATATGTATCTTAAATATGACAAGCAATTTGTGGGCCGGACATACCACAGTGTCTTCACATTTTTGTGACTCTTTAGTTGTCAGGTGCAATTGTTTTGCTGTGATGAATTCCTCATTGGCAGTTTATTTTAGATCTATTCAGATCCCTTGTATTTGTTTACAGCTCTCAAGTAAAATGAGTATTTAAAATTAATTGTTGTGCATAATATTATGTAGGTTACTCTCAAACGTTTTTTTTTTTTTTTTGTGGGCAGCGCAATACACTGGTTTATATGGCCTATTTTCTATATAATATATAATTTTTCTATAAAAAAATGTAAACATGTAAATTCATTTATCATCATCTGATGTTATAGTAATCATTATATATCTGTGTTTATTTGTTATACAGGTTTCTTTAAGGGCTCTTTCTATTTATAGTTATAATAGGTTTTAACTAGTGTTGAGCGAACCCGAACCGCACTGTTCGGGTTCGTACCGAACATTAAGGTTTTTGGACCCCGGACCCGAACACGGACATTTCACTGTATGTTCGGGTTGGAGTTCGGGGTTCGGCGATTTAATGGCGCATTTTGAAAGGCTGCAGGGCAGCCAATCAGAAAGCCCATAGCATTACATACATATACATTGTATGTAATGCTATGGGCATTCTATAAACCGAAAGTCTATAAACCGAATCTCTTTCTTTTTATAGAATAGTTTTGGGTGGTAAACAGTACAATTGCGTCTTGTGGTGCATTTCATATCTGAGAGTCAAATAGAACAGTCCAATACTGTGCTTACAGTGCACTTTGAAAAATTCTAATTGTTTTGGGTGCTAAAGAGTACATTTGCGTCTTGCGGTGCACTTCATATCTGAGAGTCAAATAGAACAGTCCAATACTGTGCTTACAGCGCACATTGAAAAATTATGGCTACCTCCTCCTCCTTCAGCGCCGCTTCCACCTACACCGCCACGGTCACCGCCTCCTCAACCTATGGGTCACTTAGTATAAACTGAAAGAGAATACCCTGCACTCCAACCCTCTCTCAAATGGATAATTCTGTTGATCCTCCTGGCAGCCATGCTTTAGATTTAGATTTATGTTCTTCCAAAGCTAAAATCGAAGATTCCATCTAGTGCTATTTTATGGCTCAGCTGTATTTGTAATTTTTATGTATTTTATGTTATTTTAAGTTATTTCCCTATCCACATTTGCTTGCAGGGCACTTGTCCTACTCTTACCCACATGTTACTTCATTTTGCAGCCCTCTAGCCCTTTCCAGGACTTTTTTAGAGGCATTTTAGTGGTCAAAAGTTAGTGTCCCCATTGACTTCAATGGGGTTCGGGGTCAAGTTTGGGGTCAAGTTTGAGCACGGACCCGGACATTTTTTTCGAAGTTCGGCCGAACCCGAACATCCAGGTGTCCGCTCAACTCTAGTTTTAACTAACTTGGTTCAACACACACACTTGCTAAATGATTTAATTTGTAATGATAAAGTGGATAGTCAGGCATTGATATAGAGAAGTGAATGGTGTGTTTTGTAAGTCAACTTTTTTATTATTTATATGTATGTTGTATGAATTTGATTATGATTAAGCATCTCTTATTGTGAAACCCATAAGGCAGCTGGCAAACATTGCCATCATCGCTATGAACAACACATTTTTTTTTTTATACTTGTTGCATGTAGTATTTCAATAAAAAAAAAAAAGAAAAGAAATTATATATATATATATATATATATATATAGCTATATATATATATATATATATATATATATATATATATATATATATATATATATATATATATATATAGCTATATATATATATATATATATATATATATATATATACTTTTTTTTTTTTTTTTGCAGAGTTGAGATCCTGTCTCGTTTTTGGAATCATATCATAATACCAGCTTGATTATATGCATTAATATATGTATTTTTACAAAATATTTATTCTATGTTCATTTACTTTAATTTTATGTATTTAATCAATGTATTGTGTTTTTATTTTATTTTTATCTTACTGATTTTTATTTTATTATCCTTCGGTCCATTTTGGCTGCAGCCAAAGTCCTCCCATTGACTTCAATGGGAGTATTATATTATAAATGTTGCCTATAAAAATGTATGGTTATACCCAGAAAGGTCCTTATTGGATAGAGAGTCTAGTCTCTCAGTTTAACACTGGCCTTATAAAAGTTCTAGCTATAAATATACATTTTTATAGGCAATATTTATTATTAGTTGTTGTATTATATTGTTAAACTTTTCATTTATTTATTGGGCTTGGGCAAGCCCCCAGAAGGCTGAAGTTGGGGGGATGGGAGCAATTTGGCAGGCTTCTTCTAGTCCCATTAATATTAACTGAGGCAGGTCTTTTTGTCCTGGTCCCCTTATGAATTATTGGTGCCAGGAGCAATGGCAGCTCCCGTTACCATTTTAATTATCGGGCTACTTCCATTGGCCCCCCATAATAAAAATGATGCTGGGATCTACTGATGTGTTACGAGATCTGGGGGCAATTTGTGGAGCCTCCGGAATAGGTTTTGTCATGAGTGGAGGAGTTTTTTTATTTACTTTTTTATATGAGGGAAGGACTTTTCAGACTAAGTCCAACTCGCCAGTAGGAATCATCATGAAAAACATTTTTTTCTCTCCCCACTGAAATTAATTGGAAGGGGTTTCATCTCGCTCACATTCATTTCAGCAGAAGTCATCTCGATCTTTGCAAAAATGGTTATTTTATGCGCTCTAGAGTGAGGTTGGAGGTTGAGATCGGTGCGTGGATTTTAGTGAATAGACCACATACACACCAATCCAGGCAATCTAATTTAAAAATATAAGCGGCAATAAAAGCAGCTAAAAATAAAAATTGTCAGTAGGTGGGGGGACATTGTAATAGGTTCACTTACCTAACGCGTTTCACCCTACTGTGTTTAACCATACACTGGTTACCAAAAAAGCATAAACAAGCTGTTGATTAAATATATCAGTTTATACTATAGCACTAAGTTCTCAGTTTTCCTTATTACATTTGCTTTTTCATTATTGTTTTTATAAATATGCTAAATGTGAAAGTTGAACACTTAATAGAGCAAATCAATTTCCCCCATTGATTTCTCGTATACTTCTTTCATCTAACTGAAAACATATACAAGTTATTCACTTGTGTACACATAATAATTTAAACTCATATTTACATAACAAATAATGCTTTATATGGAACTCTGCAGTGGTATGGGTGTAGGGGCATCATTTTTTTTTATTGTTTTCAAAGGACAAAAAATAGTTAGCTAACTACTAAATTGTTGATTTCATTGCTCCTTAATGTTTAGTATGCAGCACAGCTAATGCATTCTACCTACAGCTACATATCACCAGAGGTTTAATCAAGTGTATTCTAAGATATAGATAGAATGTATTGTGCAGTATTTGATATTTTTATTTCCACAAGCTCCACAAAATCATGTATCATAAATACTTTTAAATAGCTATAATCATACATTTCTACATTTATTGGTGAGATCATGTACAAATGTAACTGGATCCCTACCCCCACAAATTAACTAACATAATTGCATTCATGTTGTCATCAGTAATGATCAATAGCTGCCTAATTGCTTAACTTACTAACAGAAAACATTAGATGATTTTAAATGAATCTTAAGCAACGCAAATCAATCTACATTAGTAATTAGACATTCTACATGAAATGCTTGTTTTCTTTTCATTTGCTAAAATAGTAAACACTCTTAGCCTATAAAATGCCATCAAACATGAATCTATTTTCCTGAAGCCAAAGATAGTGTAGCTCTACGCTGTTTTTAAAAATAGAAGAACATATCTGTTTAACTTAATTTTTCTTATATTTAAACTGTTTTTAATAAAAATGCATCAATATAGAATATTGTATGTTTGTATATATGTATACTGCATATGCATGTATATATATATACAGTTGCAGGAAAAAGTATGTGAACCCTTTGGAATGATATGGATTTCTACACAAATTGGTCATAAAATGTGATCTGATCTTCATCTACGTCACAACAATAGACAATCACAGTCTGCTTAAACTAATAACACACAAAGAATGAAATGTTACCATGTTTTTATTGAACACACCATGTAAACATTCACAGTGCAGGTGGAAAAAGTATGTGAACCCTTGGATTTAATAACTGGTTCAACCTCCTTTGGCAGCAATAACTTCAGCCAAACGTTTCCTGTAGTTGTAGATCAGACGTGCACAACGGTCAGGAGTAATTCTTGACCATTCCTCTTTACAGAACTGTTTCAGTTCAGCAATATTCTTGGGATGTCTGGTGTGAATCGCTTTCTTGATTTCATGCCACAGCATCTCAATCGTGTTGAGGTCAGGACTCTGACTGGGCCACTTCAGAAGGCGTATTCTTCTGTTCAAGCCATTCTGTTGTTGATTTACTTCTATGCTTTGGGTCGTTGCCCTGTTGCAACACCCATCTTCTGTTGAGCTTCAGCTGGTGGACAGATGGCCTTAAGTTCTCCTGCAAAATGTCTTGATAAACTTGGAAATTCATTTTTCCTTCGATGATAGCAATCTGTCCAGGCCCTGACGCAGCAAAGCAGCCGCCAAATCATGATACACCCACCACCATACTTCACAGTTGGGATGGGGTTTTGATGTTGGTGTGCTGTGCCTCTTTTTCTCTACACAAAGTGTTGTGTGTTTCTTCCATACAACTCAACTTTGGTTTCATCTGTCCACAGAATATTTTGCCAGTACTGCTGTGGAACATCCAGGTGCTCTTGTGCAAAGTGTAAATGTGAAGCAATGTTTTGTTTGGACAGCAGTGGCTTCCTCTGTGGTATCCTCCCATGAAATCCATTCTTGTTTAGTGTTTTACGTATTGTAGATCCGCTAACAGGGATGTTAGCATATGCCAGTGACTTTTGTAAGTCTTTAGCTGACACTCTAGGATTCTTCTTCACCTCACTGAGCAGTCTGCACTGTGCTCTTGCAGTTATCTTTACAGGACGGCCACTCCTAGGGAGAGTAGCAGCAGTGCTGAACTTTCTCCATTTATAGACAATTTGTCTTACCGTGGACTGATGAACATCAAGGCTTTTGGAGATACTTTTATAACCCTTTCAATCTTTATGCAAGTCAACAATTCTTAATCGTAGTTCTACTGAGAGCTCTTTTGTGCGAGGCATCATTCACATACGGCAATGCTTCTTGTGAAAAGCAAACCTAGAACTGGTGTGTGTTTTTTATAGGGCAGCTGTAACCAACACCTCCAATCTCATCTCATTGATTGGACTCCAGTTGGCTGACACCTCACTCCAATTAGCTCTTGGAGATGTCAGTAGTCTAGATGTTCACATACTTTTTCCACCTGCACTGTGAATGTTTACATGGTGTGTTCAATAAAAACATGGTAAGATTTCATTCTTTGTGTGTTATTAGTTTAAGCAGACTGTGATTGTCTATTGTTGTGACTTAGATGACGATCACATCACATTGTATGACCAATTTGTGCAGAAATCCATATCATTCCAAAGGGTTCACATACTTTTTCTTGCAATTGTGTGTATATATATATATATATATACAAAATCCAAAGATCAGCACTCTCACCTCAAAGCTTTGAGGTGAGTGCGCTGATCTTTGGATTTTGTATAAATATTTGGTCTCGGCAGCACCCCTTATAATATATGCTAGTTTAGGTGAGTGCATTCCCTTTTGGATTTGTTTGTATATATATATATATATATATATATATATATATATATAAAAATTCAGGATATGATGCACTCAGCTATAGGTAATCGTAACAATCAATGGCCCGGGTGCTGTGCAGCTAAAGTACACAAAAATCCAAAGGAAAGCACGCACTCACAGGACTTATGCAAAAAAGGTCGATATTTTACTTACTCATACAGGCATGGTATTCACATGAGCATAAAATCGACGTTTTGGTCCACACCGTGGACCTTTATCAAGTCTATTATGAGTCTTGATAAAGGTCCACGGTGTGGAGCGAAACGTCGATTTTATGCTCATGTGAATACCATGCCTGTGTGAGTAAGTAAAATATAGACCTTTTTTGCATAAGTCCTGTGAGTGCATGCTTTCCTTTGGATTTATATATATATATATATGTGTGTGTGTGTGTGTGTGTGTGTGTGTGTGTGTGTATGTCTATATATACACAAATACATATACAGTGAACAAAATTTTAAATGCAACACTTTTATTTTTGCCCCCATTTTTCAAGGAGAAGTGCTCACTAACACTGATTTGTGAACAATATTTGAGAGAAATAGGTTTTTTGTGTACATAGAAAAAGTCTTAGATCTTTGAGTTCAGCTCATGAAAAATGGGAACAAAATCTAAAGTGTTGCATTTATTTTTTTAGTGTATATATACACACACTCTATGGGCAAAAGTATTAGGACATACCACTTAATTATTGAATTCAGGTGTTTCAATTAGACCCATTGCACAGGTGTTTACAAAATGTTGTGAAAAAATGGGTCATTCTAACAACCTCAGTGGATTCAATCTTAGTACTGTGATGGGAAGCCACCTTTGAAGTGTCAGTTTTTGAAATTTCATGAAACTGGAATGAAAAATTGTGAGACCATGTCTAGTCTGACATTAGTTCCTGACCTCTACTGGATGAATGGGCAAAGATTCCCCCAGAAAGTCTCCAAAATCTTGTGGAAAGACTATTATAACTGCAAAGATGGGAACCAACTAATACATATATCCACTTGGTATTGCACTTAGCCAAAAAGTGCCAAAAGTTAGAATGCCCCGGTGCTGTGTCGTTCCACATACAATAATCCATATACCATCAGGCACTCACAGGACTTGGCGTAACTATTTAGTCGATTTTTATTTCATACTCAATAAACATTGGTATAATCGACGTTTCAGTTCACATAGCAAACCTTTATCAATACACAGAGTGGAAGCTGTTATATCTGCAAAGATGAGAACCAACTAATATATATATATACATATATATATATATATATATATATATATATAAAAATCCAAAATAAAGCAAGCACTCACAGGACTTGATGCAAAATGGGTCGAAATATTTACTTACTCATACAGGTATTACAGGTATGCAGTACACATGAGCATGAAATCGACGTTTCGGTCCACACCGTGGACCTTTATCAAGACTGAAGGACATGGAACACAAACAAACTTATATAGGGGAGAGGGGAGGCAGAATTACTTACCCCCAGCGTGTCAAACCCCCGTGCTGATGTAAAAACCGCTGGCCGTAACGCACGGCGCAGCCATGTGGGCGTGTGAAGCAGGGTAGAGGGAAGGACGCGGTGCCATGGCAACGCGTATAGTAAACAGACCTGAACTCATACAAGTCTAAGAAGCCGACGTGGGGAAAGGCGAAGACACCGACAGCCGAAATGGGTTGAAAGACGAATGTCGTATAAGCCGAAATAGGGACTGGATTATTGAATGAAAATGTCGAACACCCAGGTCGGTGTGCGAATCCGAAAGTGAGAACCGAAGGCTAGTCGGTTAATGATGCGGGTTGTTACGTAATACCCGTAAAAATTGCGAATATGGTAATGATTTCTTCATAGGTTCTGGGTGGAAGCTTGAGGCATGGAGGATTATCTGTGATCTATTTTGTGTTTTTCAGCTTTGTTCCACATCTTCTGTAGTACTTGTGTTTTGCGGTTTTCCCGTCATAATCACTATTTGTCCTCTTTCTCTTTCTATCTCTGTGGTGGTTCCCATAGTCTGTATACCACATGTGGTGTCTATACCAGGGTACTTTGTTTCTTTGTATCCTTCTCCCTCTATGACTTTCGACTTATAACTCGTATTTCTCACACACACCTAACTCATTCAAGTCCAGCCCGCATCATTAACCGACTAGCCTTCGGTTCTCACTTTCGGATTCGCACACCGACCTGGGTGTTCGACATTTTCATTCAATAATCCAGTCCCTATTTCGGCTTATACGACATTCGTCTTTCAACCCATTTCGGCTGTCGGTGTCTTCGCCTTTCCCCACGTCGGCTTCTTAGACTTGTATGAGTTCAGGTCTGTTTACTATACGCGTTGCCATGGCACCGCGTCCTTCCCTCTACCCTGCTTCACACGCCCACATGGCTGCGCCGTGCGTTACGGCCAGCGGTTTTTACATCAGCACGGGGGTTTGACACGCTGGGGGTAAGTAATTCTGCCTCCCCTCTCCCCTATATAAGTTTGTTTGTGTTCCATGTCCTTCAGTCTTGATAAAGGTCCACGGTGTGGACCGAAACGTCGATTTCATGCTCATGTGTACTGCATACCTGTAATACCTGTATGAGTAAGTAAATATTTCGACCCATTTTGCATCAAGTCCTGTGAGTGCTTGCTTTATTTTGGATTTTTGTATACTATAGCTGCATAGCACCCGGGCCATGAATTGTGATGATTGCCTGTAGCTGAGTGCACCATATTTTGGATTTTTTTGTATTTGAAGTAAGTTTGCTGTTACTTCTTTGACTGCACCGCATTTTTACATATTTTTGATTATCTTCTGTGAACTGGTTGGCTAAGACATTACGTTACTTCTTATTGTCGGGTCTCTCCCCTACAATACACCATGGATGACTTTCTATCCAGAGCAGGGGCTCTGGCAGACAAAGCTGAAACACTTTTGATTACAGATGAGGATGCCTCAAAGGTACTGTGGTCGACCTCTCAACTAGACCTACCCAGCACTGACACGGTTAAAGACCTCTACTTCGAGTTACTTAAACTGAAGAAAAGAGAAGTGGATATGGATCTGCATGGCCTATTCCTCTCTGATTACTTTCGTGCCAAACGCATCCCCCGGGGATTCAGGATTAAAAACACACCTACAATTGGCAGAGGCAACCCAGAATTCTGCCGCAAATGGATTGCTGTTTTAAACAAATGCTCCTTGGATCTACTTATATTGGCTATAGAAGAAGTCGGCAGAGACCTGTCGGTTGTCCGTGAGAAAATTGCACAATTTGACAACACCAACGCTTTAACTCTTACTACCACAGCAGCTAATGAATCAATGGTGAAACTCCAGGAAGAGGTCACCAAATACAAGAATGATTTGATTCGCTTCAAACGACAGAAATTAACGAAGGTCAACAATGATTATGCTAACCATCAGGTATATCGCTGGCTTAGCGGCCAACAAGAGAACAGCACCCAAAGACCCCGACGCGACAGAACTAGAATCCGCAAACCAAGAGAACCAACCATTGATGTCACCTCAGGCGAATCGGCTTCAGATTCAGACACTCTCCCTAACAGTACAGACCACATGCCTTCTCACTCTCAAACCTCTTTTTTAGAGGTCCCCCACGAGCAGCCAGGCCCTGCTTTACTGGGGGTAACAACCAGAGGCCAAGTAGAACGCAAAGGCGGTCCCACATCAGACGCGGACAGAAGGGTCGGTTTTTTCGCCCCAAAGGGCAGACCCCCAAGGAAGATGTAATGCCTATTTTCAACCTCTCAGAACACACCCTAACTGAGCCAGAAAAACATCTGCTGGCTAGGGGATTATCATTTGTTCCCACCAATAAGCCGTCCACCTTTGAGCAAGAAGTGGATCTGTACCGTTTTTTCAGAAACCTACGATTGAAAGAATTTTTCAAATCAGATAGTAACCAGACCGCAATACCTTTCAAACTCAAAAGCACATTCGACCCACAAACGTCTAACACAGCACTTAAATCCTTCACCCAAATCGTTAGTGCTGAAACCAAAAGGGCCCTTCAGAAACATAACTTCACCGGGAACCTCTCCCAAGACGAGCTTAAAGCGCTCACCTCACTAGCCAGCGACCCACGGATAGTGATCAGACCTGCTGACAAAGGAGGTGGAATTGTTCTCATGAACTACTCCATGTACAAAGAAGACATTATGCAACAATTATCTGTACCAGGCACGTACGAAGAACTTGCATACAATCCCACCGCAGAAGTGGATCGGAAGATTCTACAATCTCTTGATCAAGCCCTCCAAGCGGGACACATCGATCTTACCACATACGAATTTCTGCATGAAACACACCCGATTTGTCCTGTTCTCTACACACTACCGAAAATCCATAAAAATGCTAACCGACCACCAGGGAGACCTATAGTATCAGCACGAGGCAGCCTGCTAGAACCGATAGCCAAATGGATTGACTGGCACCTGAAGGACCTAGCCACATCATTGCCGACATGCATCAAAGATACCCCAGACTTGCTATCCAAACTCAAAGACCTCATTCTTCCTGATGGCCCAATTTGGTTGGTTACTTTGGACGTAACCAGCCTATACACCATCATACCACATAAAGAAGGAGTACAAGCAGTACGTGAGTTGGTCGAACAATCAGATACGTACCAGGGACCTGCAATAGATCTACTGACCGAACTGTTAGACTTGACCCTGTCCTCTAATTTTTTCAAATTTGAGGACCATTACTATATCCAGCGCTCTGGCACATCAATGGGAGCAGCCATGGCACCCACTTATGCCAACATCTATATGTTTACGTACGAAAACCTCAATATCCTCCCTATCTACAAAGAACAGATTCTCTATTATGTGAGATTTGTTGATGACATCTTCCTGATCTGGAATGCAGACTTTGCAACATTGACCCAGTTTGTCAACACTCTAAACAGCCTAGACTCCCCTGTGCGACTAACTATGCACGCTGACCCTTACCGTATCCAGTTTTTGGATGTGGAACTATCAGTCCAGGGGTCATCCCTGAAGTACTCACTCTATAGAAAACCCACAGACAGAAACACCCTCCTCCATGCCTCAAGCTTCCACCCAGAACCTATGAAGAAATCATTACCATATTCGCAATTTTTACGGGTATTACGTAACAACTCTCATAAAGACACCAGCAACATACAACTTCAGGACATGGCTGAGAGGTTCAAACAACGTGGCTATTCTAAGTCCCTGATCAACTCAGCGATGACTAAGGCAATCAATAAGATGACCAATACAACCATGGTATCCACTCCACAGACGCCCCACAACAGAGTTGTGTTTCCTACCAAATTCCACACAGCCTCCCCACAAGTGGCCCAGAGCATCCGAAAAAACTGGCACATTCTGCAAAGCGACAACACCCTATCCAAAACACTCAAACAACAGCCCCTCATTTGTTACAAACGAGGAGTCAATTTGAGGGATCGTCTGGTACTATCGGATCCAAGACACTGCTATGAAAAACAACAGCGGCACGAAACCCATCAAAAGCCAGGATGCTTCAGATGCCTTAACTGTGTCACTTGCTCACATATGGCTGCAGGTACCCATTTTGTACACCCTCATACTGGGAAGAGATACCTCATCAAACATCGGATAACTTGCACCACGGAACATGTGATATACATGATCACATGCCCATGTGGCTTATCATATATCGGCAAAACCATCCTCACCCTGCGTGACAGAATTAGAGGACATCGCTCCTCAATTACAGTAGCTTATCGTGAACTCAAATCGGACAAACCAGTTGCCAAACACTTTCTGCAACTGGGGCACAGACTGTCCCAACTAAGGTTTATTGCCTTTGACCACATACCGGCACCTCATCGTGGTGGAGACCGTGCCAGAACCCTATTACAACGTGAAGCTTATTGGATACGTACTTTGGACACTATCTCCCCAAAGGGACTAAATGAACAAGTGGCACTCTGGCCATTTTTGCCTAGACGTTAATATTACACCATGCTCCATGTCCTGTATTATCTGTGATCTATTTTGTGTTTTTCAGCTTTGTTCCACATCTTCTGTAGTACTTGTGTTTTGCGGTTTTCCCGTCATAATCACTATTTGTCCTCTTTCTCTTTCTATCTCTGTGGTGGTTCCCATAGTCTGTATACCACATGTGGTGTCTATACCAGGGTACTTTGTTTCTTTGTATCCTTCTCCCTCTATGACTTTCGACTTATAACTCGTATTTCTCACACACACCTAACTCATTCAAGTCCAGCCCGCATCATTAACCGACTAGCCTTCGGTTCTCACTTTCGGATTCGCACACCGACCTGGGTGTTCGACATTTTCATTCAATAATCCAGTCCCTATTTCGGCTTATACGACATTCGTCTTTCAACCCATTTCGGCTGTCGGTGTCTTCGCCTTTCCCCACGTCGGCTTCTTAGACTTGTATGAGTTCAGGTCTGTTTACTATACGCGTTGCCATGGCACCGCGTCCTTCCCTCTACCCTGCTTCACACGCCCACATGGCTGCGCCGTGCGTTACGGCCAGCGGTTTTTACATCAGCACGGGGGTTTGACACGCTGGGGGTAAGTAATTCTGCCTCCCCTCTCCCCTATATAAGTTTGTTTGTGTTCCATGTCCTTCAGTCTTGATAAAGGTCCACGGTGTGGACCGAAACGTCGATTTCATGCTCATGTGTACTGCATACCTGTAATACCTGTATGAGTAAGTAAATATTTCGACCCATTTTGCATCAAGTCCTGTGAGTGCTTGCTTTATTTTGGATTTTTGTATACTATAGCTGCATAGCACCCGGGCCATGAATTGTGATGATTGCCTGTAGCTGAGTGCACCATATTTTGGATTTTTTTATATATATATATATATATATATATATATGTGTGTGTGTGTTTGTGTGTGTGTGTGTATTTGCCTACTTATTCAATATACATAAGTATGTATAAGGGTTATTTGCATATGTCATCCAATTGTAGTATACATGTCTACATACAAATCCCTATCTAAGAAGAAACATTAGCGTTTTAGTCACATGATATGACCAAAACTATGTCAAAGAACTCCAATATTGGTGGGTTCTAACACCAAATTCTTTGCTTTAATATTTACAAGGGACCAAAGGCCTTTATATTTCATCTATACTTGGACATTCCTGCAATTTATAGTTTTTATCAACTTGTACATTTCCTAAATTATTACAAACACAGTTATTAAAACCAAATCTAACATAAAATTCTTCCTCTACAAATTACAGAACCAAGATTGAATACAGGTAACAAATATAATACCAATGTTTTAAAACTAAACAATATTTACTGCTAAAATGGACAACATTATGAATGGCATAATTACCTTTAAGTAGTTAATTTGAACGATGCATTATATGTCATTAAATTGACAATTTGCAATCAAATGAACAGATAAAATGCCATACTTACACTCCTGCTGTTTGCTCTCAGACATTAAGTGGTAATGGAATCTTTAAATGTCAGTATCAAAAAAAATTCATAAATCCCTTTAGAATGTAATTTTGACAGGTCCTCCCTCCATTATCTATCGGTTAGTTTCAGTCTATCCTTTAGTGACATGCCCAGTGCATTGTATTAATAGTAATAAACTGAACATATTTGATGAAAAATATCTATACGTTTTTAAAACTATCCTTAAAGTTATCCTTTTATAAGATTTATCGAAAGACTTTATTTAAAGAGACCATAAATTTCTTTGCGTGACAGGTGCACTTTAAATAATTAAAACAGCCCGTGGTATGACCTGATTAGCAGTTACATACCTATGCTGGATCACCCTTATCAAGCATCCTTTCAGAAAACACATTAACACCACAAAAGCACCTCCAAATAATAACCAGCAGCAGTCTGAAATACTGATGTCTTGCAAAATGGATGCTTATTCCAGTGTGGTTTTATCCAAACTTCATACATAAATGTGATTCTTCAGTCCTGGAATGGATTTTTGTTTTCAATCCCCCAGCATTGTGGTTTTTGTTCCCAATGTTTGCTGGGTTTCATAGAAAGAAAATGTAGTCTATTATTGGACATATTCAGCTGTAAGTGTATTGCACTGTGACTGGACCATCAGTTGACCAACTATAACCACTGTATGATCTGGGCAATTTGTATCAACCTCCTTTGCTCTTATTTGTAAAAAGGTGTGTGCCAAGAACAGACAGCATTTAATAGTCTTACCCTGTGTTAAATTGGTTTTGTTCATTTGTGAGTTATAAGGCGAGAATATTCTGGAACACTTCATACTAATATTTGTGGGTAGGATTATCCGATATATATTGTTGGATATTCTCATCCTGTAATGGCACGAATAGTTTGCTCTCACTTTTTTTGTGTATGCATGGTGCACAACTCCAAATGTATGGAGTATAGAGTATTCTGTTTTTGGATACTGCCTGTGTGGGCCTCTGTTTATGTGATTAATTATGTTTATGTGATTATTGTTTTTAACAGTATGTGAAAACAGTACATTAATCCTGCTTCAAAGACAATATTTTAATACTCTCACAAACATACTTTTTAAGGTCTGGAATGTTCTACAAATGATCAGGGCTCAGAACGAATCCAGTTATTATGGGCATTTCTATACCTAGAATACACCACTCTCCAGCTGTCCACACAAATGTTTTTGCTTGTGAATCATGTCACAACAGAAAAGGATGAATGTCATCCTGTGGGGTTTATTTGTTTGACTTTTTATAAATTAGAGAGCTAACACAAGCAATAGACTAATCGGACTGCCAGAAACAGTGTGCAATGGCTAATCCATCTTCTTTAAAAAGTGCTGACAAGGTAACTAAAGATTGCCTGGATCTCTCATTACTATTTTCACTGTGAAACTCTCTGCCAATCATGCTTTATTACTTCATGTATATACAGTATGGGTTGTTTAGTTTTATTGCATTCCTTTTTTTCCCCTGGTCATAAAAAAAAAAAAAAGAAATGGGCAATCTGATTAAAACATTCTTGAGCATTTGAGCTTCCTTTCCACACAATTAAATCATATGATTTAACATGTAGCTTAAACATGTAAATTGTTCTATTTATATCTAAATTCATTTCCAGCTATTTCATATTTTGTAAGGAATTAAATGTTTTGTAAAGATGTAAAAATTATAGCATAGTTTTGTTTCAAAAAGTCATTGGATAATATAATAATTGAGCTTATTGAATGTAAAATATCCATGGCATTGCTGTTTCAATACATTTTAACTAAATAAATTATCAATCAATTTATAATGAAATCTATGGGTTTTTACACAATACGGGGTAGATTCAATGTCACCTGTTGACTCCTGTGAAAGTCTAAGTTATTTTACCTCACAATATTCATAATGGGATAATGTTCAATGTCAACCGACTGCAGTTAACTAACGTGCGTGAAAGCTTTAGGTTGGTGGCAAGGATATAACAGCATTTGTTAATTCCTAAAAACATGTTAATTTAAGCTAAGGGATCAGGAGTTACCCTCAGTCCCCTTGCAACCCCCAACCTAAAAGCAGGGTGAAAAATGCCCAGTCACCCTAAAATAATTGTATAATAATATATGAATATAATGTAGAAATATAAGCAATGAGCACACTAAGGAATAAATATGCAATATCCCCTATACCAGTCATGGCAAACCTATACCACATGTGCCACAAGTGTCACTCACATTTAAGTTGGCACTCAGAATCTAATAATGATATTTGAGGATGTTAGGCAATTTAGTACAGTTTTTTTGAATATTTATATATCATTGGTATATAGGGTATATTTCTTTTGCATTGTTTATAGTGCTCATTACATGTATTCATCAATCTTGTAGCCTTGAGGGCTGAACATATACTAAAGCTGGTGTGCACTAACCCACTGACCTAATCGACAAGACGTCATCTCACTATGTTGTTGTGTCGTGTTTGCCAGGGCTGGTACAATACATTTTGCTGCCTTAGGCAAACATATATTTTACCACCCCTTGCTGATCCCACCTTCAGAAACGTACAATCACATATTCGGTGTCATATGCACATGCAGCCACATCTAGAGACACATCCAATGTCACGGCATATATAGCCACATGTACACACATAGTGTCACAAATGAAATGTCACATGTGCATGCAGCTACACTTAGACATACAATGGCCTACTCATTTAGGTCTGATTTACACTGAAGTGATTTCGTATTGATATGAAAATTGTCAATTGTGGCCATTTTTCATGCCAATATTTTGGCAAACAAACTTCTCCAGCCGACATAGCCTCAAGTGGCCCCATAGATTTCTATGGAGAACTTTGGCTATTTGCGTTATTTGGGAAATAGCTGAAGTACTCCCATAGAAGTCAATAAGAAGACTTCTGCTATTGTGGAAATAGCTGAAGTCCTCCCAAAATGTCCCCAAAAACTCCAAAAGTTTAAAAAAAATAACAAAAGGGTTCCTCCTCCTTCCGTGATCGATCCTTATGTCATTAATCAAGCAAAAAAACTCCGTTCTATTTGTCATAATTCAAATTTGTTCGATATGTGGAGACTCTTAAATCCTTACGCTAGGGATTTTTCTCACTTATCTAAAGTTCATGGCTCATATTCTAGAATCGACTTGTGCCTCGGTAATGCCTTGGCTGTCCAAAAAATTAATAAAGTATGTATTTTAGATAACACGTGGTCAGACCATAGTATTATTATTGTGGAATTAGGCGCCTCCCTTAGAATGTCCAGAGCTCCCTGGAAATTGGACAACAATTTACTAAAAAACACAGATGATAGACAATTTATTGCCTCCATGTCTAATCTCTTCTTTCAAGAAAACTCTGTAGAATACACTAGTGTTAATCTGTGGTGTACGTATAAAGCGGTAATTTGGGGATATTTGATTAAAATGGAGAAGCTTGGGAGGAGGAAGCGAGGGATGAGTCTCAAAGAATTATATATTTCTTATTATAAATTATGTGCCCCAAATAAGAAAAACCCTGCCCAGATAAATATTAAGTTGATTTCGGACCTACAGCTACAGATTAACAAAAAACTAGAGGGGAACAGTCAGATGGCACTAAAGAAACTCAAATTACGAACTTACTATCAGGGCAATCGAGGAAACAGAACACTTTCTGATAGGTTAAAAAAGAAACATGTTAAAAATAGTATCAAAAGAATAATTGAGGATGGGAAAATGTATGCATCCCCTGTAGAAATCGGATCCGCTTTCACAAAATTTTATTCAGATCTTTATAATCTCCCAATCCAAACCGATCCTCTGCTTATCAATGAATATCTGAACTCTATTCCACTTCCTTTGCTTACAGAGGTGCAATTAGATAAGATTAATTCACCCTTTTCCCCCGATGAGGTTGGGCTGGCCATAGATAATTTGAAAGCTTATAAAACTCGCCACTCTTGTACATTCTATCTGTTGAGCCACTGGCATTGAGAATCAGGAATAATAGTAATATTAAGGGATTCACTACTAGTAAAGCAGATTTGAAAATTTCACTGTATGCGGACGATATCGTGGTCACCTTAACTTCTCCTTACATATCTTTACGTTGTCTGCTGGATGAAATTTCCGCATACAGTGTGGTTTCAAATTACAGACTGAATATTGATAAAACTAAGGTGCTATCACTCAATGGACTCGACTATGGCCCTATTAAAAACACAATTTTCCTTTGACTGGACTAATAACCATATTGATTATTTAGGAATAGTGGTGATCAATAAAGTAGAGAATATTATGGAATATAACTTTATGAAATTGCTTAGACAAACAAGCAGGCTATTGAAAGATTGGAGGCAGTGGGAGTCCTCTTGGTGGGGGAAGATTAATATCCTAAATGCCTATATTGTCCCTAAATGGAGTTATCTGTTTCATTTGGTCCCTTTTTCGGTCCCTGAGCCCTGGCTAGACATGGTGCAAAAGATCTTCACCGCTTTTGTCTGGAAGGGTAAGAAACCAAGAATTGGTGCTAGGCTCCTCTCTAAGGGATATAATAAGGGTGGCTTAAGCTTTCCTTTGATTAAAAACATATTTTGAGCTAATATGTTGGTGCACATTTACAATATGCAGGTGTCCTCAAATCAAGTGGAACCTTGGTATTTGTTGGAATCAGAGAGTGTGGGCACCAGTTCCCTGGACGGTTTTATTTGGTCAATACACTCTAAAAAGACACAAGCAAACCTTATGTCAAGAAATATGATTTTGGGGCAAACAATTACTTCTTGGCAGCCAATCAGAACCCTTTTAGATTTGGATAGTAAAGTCCTTCCAACTCTGAGAATTAATTCAATAGACCAATTACTGGAGAATATGTCACTTGACCAGTGGTCCCGCGGAGGTGCTAGGCTGCTTGAGGATTTAGTTTACAATCATACCCTCCTTTCCTTTCCAGTTATGGTAGACAGATGGCAGATTCCTACAAATGAGTTGTTTAATTATTTGAGAATTAGGAGCTTCTTAGATGCCTCTTTGTTTAGTTCTTCGCCAGAGAAGGAAAATACCCTAAAACGCTTGTTTTGTTCTGAAGCCGTCCCGCGGGCTATGAATAAAGCTAAATATATACTCTAGACATTTGTTAATTCCCCCATTGTGGCTATAGCGTCTTGGCAGAAAGATCTCAATTTAACAATTATTCCGGCTGATTGGCTGGCTGTTTTAACAAAAGTTAAAATAAATATCCACTGTCTAAATCTGGTAGAGACTCAATACAAACTGGCCAATAGGTGGTACTTGGTTCCCAATAGATTGACGAGGATGTACCCCGACCAGTCATCTAGCTGTTGAAATTCTTCCATCTAGCCCAGACGTAGCTTTACTACACATTAATTTGAGAAGTATTTCCCCCTCTATCCAGCTGCTGGCAATCCACTGCCTGATGGCAGATAAGACTCTAATCACACGTAACTGGAAATCAAGTCTCCCATTCCGTAAAAATCATCTCATAAATCAACTGAAACATCAGCTGGTTATGAAGAGAGAGCTGGCTTGGTCTGGCATCCTCTCGGTGCATAGATATACTTTATATGAGGGCTGGCTTGATTCATTGCAAAACTCGTCTAGTCTTTAGCCTTTGTAGGATAACCTGACGATACACAGGCTACTGGCATATAAAGGGGAATTGAGTAGGGAGGAGCTGACTCGTTTTGTCACCTAAGTACCGGATCAGGGGGAGGAATCTTTCCTTGGTTCAGGCCTAACCCCTGAGCTGAGCTTCTTCTAACTGTCTGCAATTACTCTTGGATTTACGGTTCTACTGCCTTGTCCAACCCCACCAACCCGAAGTTGTCAACTTGTAAGTCTGTTAATGTGTTTTTTTCCTTTTGTAATGTTTCTTCTTTGTGTTATGTCTATACTAAAAAAGAAAGAAAAAAAGAAAAAAAAATTAAAAATAAAAATAAATAAATAAATATTAAATAAAATAGTATACAATAAAATAATAGAAAATAATATATATATATATATTTTAAAAATAGTACATTATACACATAGCATATATGTCACTTAGTAACCCCAATAAAAGTTACATACATTTATTAACAATTTTATAAACTACCATAACAGCTCTTGTGGTTTAGCAATATCAGTGATGTCATGCCAGCTATATATGGCTATTTACCATCAACAGCTGTTACGTTTTATTTACCCTCACACTATCATACTACATATTTAACGGTACTGTTTCCTGTCCACAGTGTTGACAGCAACATTAATTGCCAATGCACCATTGTTCACTGTGGATATGAAAGAATATCATTACATATATGAGTGGATTAGGCAGTGGTGTGAATTAAAAACACTGTGCCATAGTGGTAAGATTGACCACGTAACATATCATTAATGATACCACCCGTGCAATTTATCCCACTGTCCATGTACTAGTTTTTTTCCCACACCACTTGTAAATACAGTGGTCACAGGGGTCAACTGGGCAACCTAGGGTCGCCTTTCCATTTGCAATCTTATCTTAATGCCACAGTGGTTTCTATTCATGCCATTAAATAATGCACTTTCAAATGTAAAGGTACTATTTAATATCCACAGTGGACAACAGTGCCTTGACAAATAATGTTGCCATCTCTGCAGAAATGGTACTGTGATACATGTGGCATTATGACGGGAGGCTACATAAAACCTAACCGCTGTTAATTGTGAACAATAGCCAGTGATGTGATGCCAACCTATAACTGGCTGTCATGAGTCTTTGATTCAGGCTCATCCAAGCTGTTTCCAGACTTTTATGTTTTCTTTCTACATTTTCTATTCTGTTCTGCATCTTTGTTATTCTTGTTCCTGGGTTCTTTTCTATTCTGTTTTACTTGTGTTCTGATTATCTCAGTCCTGGCCACATGTTTGCATATTTAAGTCCTGGCCACTTGGTGGCATATCCTAGTTCCAGGCCACAGTAGTGGCATTTCCCAAGTCCCTGTCCTTAGTGGCTCCTGTCTAGCCTGGCCCCATAGCGGCACCTGCCTTAGCCTAGCCACAAGACCGGCACCAGACTAAGTCTGGCAATAGAGAAGTACCTACCCAAACCTAGCAATAGTCCGGTACCTGCCAAGCCTAACCCTGACTGGCACCTGCCTAAGCTAGTCCGGTACCTGCTGAAGCCTAGCCAAGGACCGGTACCTGCCTGAGTCTGGCTATTGTCTGGCACCTTCCCAGTTGGCCCCAGAGTGGCTTCTGCACCTGTCCTGTTCTGAGTTCCTTCAGTGGAATGTCCTGTCCTGAGTTTCTTCAGTGGAATGTCCTGTCCTGAGTTCCTTCAGTGGAATGTCCTGTCCTGAGTTCCTTCAGTGGAATGTCCTGTCCTGAGTTCCTTCAGTGGAATGTCCTATCCTGAGTTCCTCAGTGGAATGTCCTTCTCCTGAGTTCCTTCAGTGGAATGTCCTTGTCCTGAGTTCCTTCAGTGGAATGTCTTTGTCCTGAGTCCCTTCAGTGGAATGTCCTTGTCCTGAGCTCCTTCAGTGGAATGTCCTTGTCCTGAGTTCCTACAGTGGAATGTCCTTGTCTTGAGTCCCTTCAGCTGAATGTCCTTGTCCTAGAGTCCATTTAAATGTAATCCTTCAGCTTCCAGCCTGTTCTGTCTCTGTTTCTAGCATTGTTCCCTGTCTAAGTTATACCTCGCTCTTGTACCCAGTTTCTATGTTTTCTCTGTTATCTGCTCTGTTCCATTTCTGGTTTTCCTTCTATATAAACCACGTTACTGTTCAGTCCTTTGCAGCAGTCTACAGGTATTTTCTCTGTGTTTAAGTTTCAATGACATTTATGTGTCTTATATTCTATTTATTATTTGCTATATTAGTTAGGGACTTGCCTAATGTGGAGTACCTTGACGTGGTTGGCAAGCTAACAACTAATTGGCCAATTGGTGAACCAAACCCCCATCTTTACCATCTTCAGTGTTAGGCTAGTTCCTGTATTTATGTTTGTTCCTTTGTATTTTCTTCTTGTGTTCCTTAGTCCTGTTCCCTGCAGTATTATTATGTCATCCGCAACCCTGGGCCTTGCCTTGCCTTGTACTGTTTATCCTTAGTTGGTTTCTGTTTTATCTTGCTTATGTCTTGTCTCTGTCCTGTAGCCCTGCCCTCTGTATTTCAGTTCTGCTATCCCTCGGTTCTGCTTAGTTGTCACTTGTTCATTTCCTCTTTCCCTTTACCATCCTGGACCCCGTGCATTACACTGCCATGGCATCACCAATATTTGTATACCACAATAGATGTTATCCATTGTAGTAAATAATTACTGTTAATGTACGTACATATGTTAATGTGGTGATTTTCTATTGGAGTTACTTTGTGGTGTATGAAATATTTGTGTTTTATTAACTAAAGGATGTATTGATTTTAGTGGCAATTATACAATTTATGCCATAATAGAATATTTTAATAAACAAATAGTAATCATTCATTTTATATTATTTAATATGCTATTATGGCATATGAAAATACCATGCCAATAAAGAATCAATTTTTAATTGGGTTTTTTATTTGCTATTTTATCTGAATTCGGACCCATTGTGTCACTGTGTCATACACAGTTACAGATACACAGAGATGCATAAATACACACACAAACACACACAGTCACATAGTAATATACACAAAGTCACAGACATGCTCACAGTCATACATACACAAATGCACCCACAGACTATTATATACACATATACACACATACAGAGTCACAACTGTAGTAACAGTACTAAAATACAGTGTCAATGGAGCTGTCTATATGTTAGTACCCTGCTTTTTTTATTGCCAGAGAACACTATTGTGCTCACACACTTACACTCGTCCGCTCACACACACACACACACTTGCATTCAGCTGCTCACACACACTTACACTCCGCTACCCACACACACACACAGGCACACTTACTTGTGGCCACTCACATACTTACACTTTGTTACCTACACACAGATTTACACTCGGCCACTCACAAACTTACATTCAGCTGCTCAAGCACAGTTACACCCACCAACTCATACACACATGCACTCTGCTGCTCACACACACTTACACTCTGCTGCTCACACACACTTACACTCATCTGCTCACACACATACATTCTGCTTCTCACACACACATCCATCTAATGAATTGTAAATGAGTGACAAAAAGGCCTGAGTCATTTTCTTAACCATTTTGTTATTTTTCAGGTCCGTCCCCTCTCCAAGGTGTGACTCAGTTTGACCGCAAGTGGAGAGGTTGTGACAGTTGCTGCTAGAAGATGAGGTGCGGTGGTTTGGCACTTGAGGTATGCACTAGATTCAGCTTCTCTGTACATTCATGTTAGTGGGTTTTTTTTAGGTGTGAGAGGGCTATTCGGTTGGGTTGTATGGTAGTGGTGATAGCACAGTCCTCACTACTTCATAGATGTACATTGACCCCGAATGCAAGTGGTTTTGTTTAAGCATTGATTTAATTCTGTGTTCTCAAGTGTGTACCTTTGGTGCATGTAGCCACTATCTTGGTAAGTATTTCTCTGTTGGTGAGTTTAAACTTGCAACTACTAATCCTCTCTACTGATGCATTTGACACAGTTTTTAGACTGTTCCTTTTAACATGATGGTTGTAGTAACTTACTTTGGAAAAAGAATAAAAAAATAGCACTATGTATATGTATGTGATACTTGCATTGATATACATGCAAAAGATCAGTCTTACCTGAATTTATCATTTGTTAATTAAATACTTTTTTTTATGACAAATGCCATGCCACATACCATGAACAGTAATGTGTGAGAGGGTTATCATTTCTCAAGTGCACTATCCCGCTTTCATCTGACTATCTCTACTAATTGGTGCTTAGTACATGATGAATTGAGTTAGTAATGTAGCCCTGGGTAAGTGTGTTGTTAATCAAGTTAATCAGTGGATAGGTTTTCTTTTTTATTCTGTTAATCACTTATGTGATTTAAGACATATGTAAACAGTAAGGAAAAATGATCCCGCTGTGGAACTCCTATAGTACATTTAAATGATATCTCAAATCTCTACAACTGCCTTTTCAGATGGAGATCCATTCATATGCTATTCTCATCAATGAAGATAATTGTCCTTAGTCTTTTTGTAGCACATACCAGTATATAAAGATATCTTAATGTGTTTAGTCATGCTTACAAAAAAGTTTTAGAAAGTTAATTCAAAGTGACTCAAAACTCAAAAGTGCAGAAAAAAGTCTATTGCTACGGTGGAACAGGAAGGTCTTAAAATATGTTACAATACCCTAGTCCAATAAATGAATCATTTTATCAAACAATATGAATACTTATTAAGGGGATTCTTTACCTTACATAAAAATGTAGCTCATAATGCATATTAAAGCTATTTTTTTTTTAAAATGCATTGAATAGTTAATTATTTTGTCCCCCACTTCTACAATACTTATAGTTTAAAAATATATTTTTCAGGCATTCTTTACTTATTTCTTGTAAAATGGGTGTCCGAAGACACATCTTGGTAATCAGAGGGCTCTCCTAAACATACTCATGTATTACCAATATGTGCATCTTTGACATCATAGATGAGCTTGCATCCTGTCACATTTGCGCCTGCCAAGACCTTTCCCTTTATTCATTCTGGTGAAAGCAGTGAGTATGTCCATTTCTGAACTCCACAACCATATTCTATTTTTTAAACAAAGGAAGACATAGAGCATGTCTTTTTTTATCTGCTCAAGAAAGTCAGCATGCAAAAAAAAATATAATAATAATACTGCGCTTCACCAAATGCATGAAAAATTGCAATAAAATTCTTTGAAAATATTGTATTTTTAATATGGATTCCTGCAATTTAACAGATGTAACAATTTATTTATCAAATCAGCTCTGGTGCAAAAATGGTGTATGGGAATAAGGAACCAAAAATATTAAATTAAGCTATTTGAAACTTGAGTTTCGTTAATACTCAAATCTGTCAGTTCAACACATGATCCCAATGCTGCTGATAGTAAAGATCTTAATATGATGGCAAGTTTAATTATAATTAATGTAAATTAACCAAGTACATATCAGAATCCACACTTAAGCATATTTTCGTTAAGGGTCACTTAGGTCATCTATTGCTTATTAATTTACCTTAGTAAAGCATTTTCTTAATCATTTCTGTAGGATTATTTCCCAGAGAAGACACAATTACATTTCTATGTTTTATGCATTTATTTCTACAACTTTGCTAGCAGGAAAATGTTTGTATATGCATATACAGAAATGTAACATGGCTTTTTTGCAGTCCATTATCAATTTGGTACAATTCAGGTTAAGTAAACAAACACCCTATTTATGTAAAAACAATGGCCTCTCTCTGCCCTAGCAGAGAACAGATGGTGCACACTCACAGACCTCAGATGTGCAAAGAGCAGGCGGCTGTATCTATGGCATCCAGTTTGTATTACAACAGAAGGGTGAATGTGGCCCAGATATGAGTCAAATATCAGTTTGGGCCATGAACAGTGCATATAAAAAAGTAAGGCCATTTTAAAACAACCCACTTACCTGAACACAGAATTAAAACAAGGCTTGACAAATCCCGGATGGCTCCTAAAAGTCCTAATGCTGGCTCCCAACTTTTTTGATTGTTTTACATAGTACTCTATGGAAGGTCAATCTTCCTGGCTCCTAAACATAAGAAACCTGGCTCCTGAATTGGTCTGTCTGGCTCCTAAAGTCTACAGAAATGTTTAAAGCCCTGAAATAAAGTGTGTGAGAACACAAACTATTAGAGATAGTGATTGCGCCTCAACAAAGAACAAACCAACTACACATGCTTCTGCTCATTTTTGAGAATATCCTGGAACACTTCAGACTAATTAAATCTAGTGCATAACCAAAGTGCCAGGCAATTTCTCTCAGCAGAGAGCACACAGCCAAATCCGAAGTACATTTCGGCCTATTATGGAATTCGTAAGTGAGGTATGACTGCATCCCTCTAGGCACAGTGAGCCCATGTTGTTCACTCTTATGGAATGGATGTATAAGATCAAGCACAACAAGCTATATAATTTACATAAGTGGAGTAAAAACAAAAATTACAGAAGAATAAAAAGCTATTCTTAGCCTATCAAAATGTCACAATGCTCCATTTTGCTTGAGAGGAAATGTCGGGCCAAGTAAGAATTGCTCACAGATTTAAGTGTGTGCAGCTTAGCCAAGAATGAATGCGAAGTAGCTCTCATTTGTATTGTGTTAGCAATTTGCTTTCTGATCATACATTCACACTATTTTTATATGTATATTTTACTATTTTTGGTGTAGTTTGGAAGTGTGTATTTTAGTGTAAATCTTTATTTATACTTCTCTCTGCAATTTTTAGGGGTCCTTGTAGTGTACCCATACTCACTTCTACACACCCGATCTTACCTCTTTCCCAAAAATTTTGCCTGACCTTAGCTTTTAAGGTTATGCGCTTTAGCCAAGAATGAATAGGACTAAATAGTACCCTATAGTCAATTACCAAAAACAACAATTAGCCTGCTCTGTTTCCATAAGATTTTATTTTTCCTTGTGTGACCCAGAAATCAATCTTCACACCAGTTGATAGACTTAAGTATTGTCCAGACATAATTTGGATTGCTTCTGTTTGTTTATTTTTCCTGAACCTGCAAGGAACCTCCACCATGCTTCACTGTTGCCTGCAGATCCTAATACTTGTACTGCTTTCCATCCCGTCAGTGCAGAAACTGCCTATTGACACAGTCACATTTCTCAAATTTTTACTCATCAGTCCAGAGCAGCTGCTGCCATTTTTCTGCACTATAGTTCCTGTATTTTCATGCATTGTTGAGTCGCTTGATCTTGTTTCGACATCGGAGGAATAGCTTAATGGACTCAAGACATCCATGAAGCCCACTTCTGACCAGACTTCTCTAGACATTAGATCGGTGTACTAGGACCCAACTGTTCTCTGCCAATTTTTAGCTAATGGCATTGCTGGACATTTCTGATTGCAAAGAGAAGTAAGCATGATGTGTCTTTCATCTGATGTGCTGCTTCCTTAGTCCTCAAAAGAGCGCAGACAGTACATCTTGAAATCCCTGTCTGTCTTAAAATGTTTGCCTGGAAAGATATTGCTGATGCAATACTCTTACCTTGTCTTGTTGCTGTGCTAAGTCTTGCCATAGTACATGACTTTTGACATTAAACTGTCTTCAGCAGTCTCACCATGTTAGCTAGGTTTGGATGTTCCTTTCCGACTTTTATTACTCCTACACAGCTGTTTCTGTTCAGATAATGATTGTGTTTCAACCTACACATTAAATTGATGATCATTAGTACCTTTTTGGTACAATCATAAGCCTGACTATTTGCCTAAAAAATCCTTAACTTTATTAAGTGTACCTAGAAGAATTGATGCTGTTCTGAAGGCAAAGGCAAATATTGATTTTTCTTCTGTTCACTAACTTTGCATTTTGTTAATTGATTGAAATGAACATTTCTATTTATGAAAGCATTCTAACTTTACAGCATTTTTTCACACCTGCCTAAACCTAGGTCTTCTTTTCAACCTAACATGAGAATAAATATCTATTGACTTTATAAACATATTGTTTGTTAATATTGTAGAAATTCATATTCAGTTTAGTGTTCGTATAAAATGATTATTGCTTGATTCTATTATACTGATGTCCAGTTTAGTTATTCTCTTAGCAAAATTGTTGACACTTGGCTATATTTAAATAACACTTTAGGCAAATTCATTTTAGAATGTAACATTATTATACAACAGAGTACCATATTTTTGCATTGACAGCATGTTTTGTTCTTTAAATTATTCTGGACATTTGCAAGTACATTCTGTTTTGCTTTGAATGCATATGTTTTTGGTAATTATAAATGTTAACAAGTGAAAGACAAAGAGACGCTCAGCTAACATTGCTGAGTCCAAATATTTAGACTAAAACAATGTGTTATTGTTAGACTTTATTTCAGATAAATATCACATTGTCATTTCAGAGCAAAAATCTGAATTAAAATGTTGCTCTATTTATAACCTGTTGATTATTAACATCTATCAGTGCTTATATGCATCTATGTATATCTATCTACCTATTTATCTATATTCTCCATCCTGAATTGTCCAGATTATAGGATGTACCTATAGGCTTTCCCCTAATGTAAATTAGGGATATGGTCTATTTTCGAGTGCGGCCTACAATCAGGACAATATGATATATATATATACACACACTGATCACCTATAACAATATGACCACTTTCCTAATATTGTGTAAGTCCTCTTTAATGCCAAAAGAACCCTGACAGATTGAGTCATGGGCTCCCCTAGACATTGACCTTGGTGTGCTGTGGCATCTGCACCAAGACTTAGCAGCAGATCCTTTCAGATATTTAAGTTGTGAGATGGGGCCTCCCTGGATCATCAGGCAGGTAGGTAGTATGTGTTAAGTAATGTCCACATGAATAGAAGGACTGAAGGTTCCCCAGCAGAATATTGCCCAAAGCATCACAATGCCTCTGCTCAGTTGTAATGATGTTATGGCTGATTGGTGTGTATACTGTACATACACACACACATACATACACACATATTTATATACATATATGTAATGAGAAGGCAGGATAGCACAGATATTCAAAGTCTTGTTTAAGATTGTAGTCCCCTCCTAAGCCTTTATCAGTGTAGCCAGCTTTCTCGCCTGCCCTGTCTGAAACTCTGTTCTTCTTGTAAACTTTGGGCCATTCAACGAGGCACCTATGTCCCTCTAACTAAGGTATTTAAACTTATAACCAATGGGGCGGCTGCCTGCTCAAGAAGAGATGGAACACAGCGACCAATCCTGGCCGACATTTTAGTCCCATCCCCTTTACGATTATGTTTTGGTCGCCCCTATCACAGAGTTACCCAAACAACATAACTCCTGGACTACCACTTTTATTTGATAAACACTCAGGCATTCTCCCCTAGTATAAATATTAGTGAGGTAGCACTATTGGGACCCTGCTGCGACTGGCCAGTGAGGTTCACTAGTCAACAAAGGAGCTTCGTGTCATCATCTCCCCCTTTTTATGCTATTGTTGTGATTCTCTTGTTTGAGGTATGGGTCACCCGCTCAGTAAAAGGAGTGTGGAACACAAGGGGTTACTTTGTAATTAAAGGCTATTAGGGCTGGCTTGGAGTTATATATATATATATATATTTTTTTTTTTTTTTTCTACAAGTTTAATTATTGATGGTTATATGTGTTTAATTCTACAAGTTGAGTTATTGATGGTTTAAGTCATGTTTTAACATTTAATATTTGTACTTTGAGAAATCTCAAAAAAGAACCATAACCTTCCCCACCCTTGTTTTGATTGCTTTTGTCTGAGTAGGTTAAGGATTAGTATTTAGCCCTTACAACCCTCATTTAACTTCAAAGATCAACTCCAGGTGCTTCATCACTTGCACACATTGTTAATGTTTTGAAAATCATATTCCCCTATTATAATAGAGGGTTATGAGACCCCTTTGGAAAAAAAATAACCAATTAATGCTTTTTAATTTTTTTTTAACTTTAATATGCATCCACTCGTTTTTTTTTCTCCAAGCTGGGGTTATTGTTCACCAACATGCCATGGAAATCAGGAATATGTTCTTTGTACATGTAAAAAACAGATAATAACATAGAAATTGCCATCTGTGATAATGGAACTAAGATGGGTGTGCCATTTTAATGGTTGTTATAAATCAAAACATAATTGTCTATTGTGAACTAAGGCCCAATGAATATTTCAGGCAATACAACAACCATTTTAACAATAGCAGCATAAAGCTGATGGAATTACAGGAAACACCCTAAAGTATATAACGAAAAGCACATAAACAGAAAGGATAAAATGAATGTTTCTGTTATGTAAGTGAACAGCCAATAATAATTCAAAGCATTATGGTATTTAATGCATGACTCAATCATGATTAATCCCCACTGAGTCTCAAGGTTTGTACTGGCATTGTATAGAAAATAGCGAATACGCTGAATTGTGTTTACATGTGTATATAAATTAGCAGATAATGTGATTACTAGGTTTTCAACTGTTAAATGGTTGGTGGGTAATATAAATGAATATATTTTTTCTTATGTTTAGCTCTTTATGTTTTGTTTATTTATTTTACAAATATTATAAAAAAGGTTGCAAAAAATTGACAACACAAATATCGTATTTGCTCAAATATAAGATGAGGTTTTTTCAGAGCAAATGCTCTGAAAAATGCCACTGATCTTACATTCGAGGTGTGTCTTATAATCAGACCTCAAATCAAGGTCTGACTATAAGACTGGGAACCAGTTCCACCACAGAGCTGCGGTGGACCTGGATCACCCTCGCAAGCAGCTGGTTCTCACTGGTGGCTAGTGGTGGCAGCCAGTGGATGTCTGCATGATACATGCAGAAATCCTCCGATGCTCCCTGGTACTTCTATGATGGAAGCCGGCGGTCCGTCATAGAAGACTGAAGTGTCGGGCAGAATCTGAGGATGTCTGCACATAGCCAACAGTGAGAATGGGGCAGCTAGTGGATCCTCTGATGCTCCTCTGCACTTCTGCTGGGTCTTCTATGACGCTAACTCTGGTGTGCAGTTTATAGTTTATACCACTGTCAATCTTTGTCCACATTAACTACATTTGTATCAACAATAAAATCACACATTAGTCATGTAATGTACATGTGTATAAACACTAGGATCCCAGGGCCTGCACATCAGAAGCCTCCGATTGGTGGGAAACAGATGGTCTGGTTGGTGGTTATGTTACCCCTATTGGGGATAAACACAATGCATGGTTAATTTTTATTTCAGCAGATGGTATTTGAATATTTCACAGCAAAACATTTATTGTAATTGTTTGTTTGACTCAACGTAGACAGTTGAAGAGGAAGGTGATGACAAAGCCCACAGAGCCAACTACCTGCTGAGGAAGAACTGCAAGCTATTCTTCAGCCTTTCCAGGCCCTGGTGCCTCATTTTCTGTTGAAGGGCATTACCGCCAGATGCTAGGAGTAAAGTGAGAGAACAGTTTCAATATATGGTAATTGAAGTTGAAAGCATATCTATGGATTTTATATACTTGCTAGTGGTGTGTCAGTGTCAATAGACCCCTCAACCCCAAGGACAGTTTTGGTCCCCATGACCTGGAGGAGTTCCTCCTCATAGTGAATTAGGTTGGCTGGCTATAGTGGAACCAATCTATGTGAATGTATGTCTAAACATGTGAACCAATCTATGCATCTATCATTAATAGTAGATATACACAAATATATGTACATGCTGTGGCAAGTGAATAGCTATTGACAGCACTGTATTCTGCACTGGTCAAACAAGGCAGGTGTGTAGGGTGGCACTTGCCTTTTTTGGGTGGCTAAAAAAAAGCTTGCTGGCAGAGGAACTGGCTGGGGAGAACAATCCCTACCGCTAGACACCAGAGTCTGTGGGTGCTAGCTGAGGTAAATCTTTGGTCTGCAAGTAGAGGCATAACTAGAAACCACTGTGCGCACAGAAATGCCACTTACATGCCTCTGCGCCAACGCTTCTGCTTTTGCCCAGCCTTGTCTTATATCTAGGGTAGCTTTATGCCCATCCAATGCATGCTTAAACCCCTTCACTGTATTGACCTCTACCACTTCTGCTGGAAAGTTATTCCATGCATCTTCTACCCTCTAAGTAAAATAATACTAAGTTTCTTTATTAACCTCTACCATTTTTGCTTGAAGGCTATTCCATGCATCCACTACCTTCTCAGAAAGTAATACTTCCATTAATCCCTGGCCTCATCTTATATCTAGAATAGCCTTATGCGTATACTACTTCACTATATTAACCTCTACCACTTCTGCTGAAAGGCTATCACATGCATCCACTACCCTCTCAGTAAAGTAATATTTTCATTAGTCCCTGGCCTTATCTTATATCAAGGATAGCCTTATGCTTATCCCATGCATGCTTAAACTCCTTAATGTATTAACCTCTACTATTTCTTAGGGAAGACTATTCCATTCATCCACCACCCTCTTTTTCAGTTATCGATTATTTTTTCAACAGCAAAGACTCACATGGTATATAATGGGGCATTCAGGGATACCAATTCAGTTCAGGTAAACCAATTTGAATTCAGATTTCAAACACCAAAACAATCGATCTCTGAAATCAGCAAAATGTAATCCCATTTCAGCTGAATTCAGAGACTGATTATTTTGGTCCACTCTCGGTTATTATTATCTGGGCTCTGGTTTTGGAGCTACTAAGCCCTTTGATTTATTTACTAAACAGGATATCCCAACAACTGTTATGGCCTGACAAACACGTTGTAAAACATAACCCAACATAACCAAGTGGCAAAAACAACTTAGAAAAATAATGAACATGATTATAATTAATGAATGGAATCAAACTGTTATCATCATCTGAGATTTTTCTTATGGCTGTTGCTATTTTATATTTTTTTCATTACATTTTTAATTACATTTGTATTACTTTCATTCACCACTTCAGCTAGAGTTACATTTGAAGTTCAAAGGATGATTGCCTTTTGTATTTGTTGTATATCAAATGTTTATATTTAAACTGAGGGGATGAATTTTGAAACATTGAAAAGGTCACTGGGGAATCTGGATATATACCATGTAAGCAAAAATTATAAGGTACTATCTGGTGAAATGTTGATGTTAGAAACAAAATTCAAAAAGCTACATTACTCCTATTCAAATTTGTAATTATCTTCTCGCAATTAATGTCTTTTATTTTTTTTTTTTCACATAGCTCTATGTTTCATTTTTGAACTTACTGGAATACTAATATTTTGGCCAACTAATGTCCTGAAACTGGACAGATGTTTTAGTTTGTTTTAATGCACGCTGGTTGCTAACCCTTTTTAGTTAGTTATAGATGATTGGGAAAGTTAATAATATACGTGAAAGGTTAATTAGCTATACTAATCTTTAAAGAAAACTTTAATATTTTGTACTAATGTAGTCGAATAGATAGATACATCATCCATATTTTGCAGTCCAAGTTCAAGCATATGAGATTACATGAGTTTTGACACATACATAGCAAAACAATTACAATGTTAGTGAACTTACAATAGATAACTATTAAAAGGAATCTCATTAATAATAGTTTAGTTGTAAAAACTGGTTAGGCACTACATTCAGTTTTACATACCTGTTTTTTTTAATCAATCTGTTTATTTATTCCTTATAAAAGATTCAAACTTACACAATATGGAACAAAGCACACACAAGACTAACAGATAAAGCTATACACTCATAGTGGCTCATTGTTTATGCTGTGTGTGTAGAGAATAAAAAGTGATTAAAAATTATCTATACATTGTGTTAGTAAAACTGCCAGCAAATGACTAATTTAGGAGGAAAAACTTGCTTATGACATCACCTGTGACTTGATATGCAAATGAACTGGCTTTCATTGGGAAGTGTATAATTTAGAAAGCATGTTAAAAGCATGTACATATATGCACAATTTAGGATTCAATGTAGGGTTAAAAGATAGACAAGGCAGTATCAAATTCCTAAGAAATGGAAAATAATATCAAATTCAATAAATAGGGATCTCCATGAACATTCAGTATTCACAGCCAAAAAAATAGATCTGCCACTAATAGTAGAAAAAATAAAAAAATAAAAACAACAATTGCATGTAAAATAATTTTATTTTTATAATTTTTTTTTTACAAAGTTCAAAGTTCATGTGCTTTTGAATGCATGGTTTTCACTTTCATGAACAAAAAATATTGTCATGCTATGGCGCTGGTATAAAACTATTTCCAGGGATGTTCTTTTATTCCCAGTTCAACACTACTTTAATCTGCTCCCGTGCAGCATGTAGAATGCAAGCGTGCTCAGGCAAAACCATTTAATTAATCAAGGCATGGAACCCATGGAAAATATTTTGATTAATTAACTGATTTATTTCTGAATTTTACATTCTTCAGGGCAGCATGTACAAGTAACATATCTCCCTGAACAAAATATACATATGCACAGAATAAAAAGCAGGAGGAGTTAATGTAAGATCTATTCCAGGAGCTGGTTCCAAATATGGTCCGTTTGAAAGCAAGATTTGGCCAACATGATTTAACTTCCCATATTCTCACTATCCCAATAAATGTATACTTTTCTTTGAATAAAGTTAATTTATACTTGTTTTGAACTGTTTTTGTATTTTATTATGGCTAGCAAACTTTTATTCACAATTTCTGTACATAAAAAAAAATAATGTGGCCCAACACACATTTATGATTATGTGACCCACGTCAGAAAAACACTTGTCTTTTCAGTTTCATGGCCAGAGAACAATAGCAGTTCAGAAAATGTGATTGAGAGTGATGGTTTATTAGGGCATATGTAACAAAACAGTCTAAAAATGTTGTGCTTGGCATGAGCCTTTAATAGTGATGACAAAAAAAGGTATATTTTAATGTTTGTTAGTGTCATTGTGGGATAAAGTATTTACTACAAAACAAGCAATGGCAAATTTGTGTGCTAATAAAATGTATAATCTAGAAGTAATAGACTAAAGATTCTACCCAATATGCACTGATTAGTCCAAAATTTGACTAATCAGTGCAAAATGTAGCCAAATTTTGCAAATCGTTGAAATGCGGATACTCAATATCCCTGAATTAGGGTCCAAATCTGCAGTTCCAGCTGTTCGGAAACAAAAGGATTGAAGGTGTTCAGATTGGGACATTTTCACCATGAAAACTGTAGTTTTCCAGCAACCCAGTATACATAGATCATACCCAAACATAATCCAAATTTGGAAAGTATAGAGCCACCCTGCTCTCCTAGAGAAGACAGTAATAATATAATGGAATAAAGTAATAATGATAGAGGTGTATAACACCTCCCACAAAGTCAATATGACAAAGAGAGGTGGGTGCCACCAGACCTAATAGAAACTGCAAAAAACCCTCAGGACTGGGGTATCACAAAGAGATAGTCCCAGTGCTGAGAAAGCAGGTCACTCACACCTTAAGCTGTGTACTCTAGGCACTAAAAAACCATACTCAAATGACAGGTACAAGAAATATTTATTAAAGGTCCTTGGACATAAGTATTTCTGAATGAGAGTGTGTAAATATATATTGCACCCAATGTGCCATATAGGTAGTGATACAAAATATGTGCAGAATGTTAAAAAATCACAATGTAAATACATATAACATTAATGGAGAGAAGCGTGTTAGCGCGAAACGATCGTCGGTTCCTTTGAAATTTATTACATGTTAATCCTGTGGGAGGAGTTCAGCTGGTGAGAGAACTTTCAAGGCGGGTGGTCTTATTCCCGGCAGAAGCGTCTGATACTGAGACGGATTGCTACAGTTAACAACTTTGACGGAGCTACTTTTTTACACTTCTTATATCATCCTACGGAGAGTCACTGGAGGTCACCGCTTTAGGGCTGGGCTTTAGGTACCCACACTCTGCACAGGCTTGTATGAATTGAAGTTCCAGTGTCCGTTCATGTTATCTATACAATGGCACTATTTGCTTTCAGCAGAAACCACAGAGTGCCTTATCGTTACTTATCCTGTTAAGAACAGCTGAGTCTCACGTGCATTTTATACACAAGAGTATATAACTCATCCTGCCAGCTCCATATCCTCACCGAAGTTTTCTTTGACTTTTATCATTTGTTTATACAGCTGTGGACGCACAGTTTGTATATTTAACCTTTTTTCTCTCATTTTAGTGAGCTATGGTGGGCTTACTCATTACAGCTTTAACTCCTTATTTTCCAGAGGATTCATGTGTGTTTATTGCTTTTAATGTTATATGTATTTACATTGTGATTTTTTAACATTCTGCACATATTTTGTATCACTACCTATATGGCACATTGGGTGCAATATATATTTACACACTCTCATTCAGAAATACTTATGTCCAAAGACCTTTAATAAATATTTTTTGTAACTGTCATTTGGGTATGGTTTTTTAGTGCCTAGAGTACACAGCTTAAGGTGTGGGTGCCCTATGTTACAGACCTGCTTTCTCAGCACTGGGACTATCTCCTTGTGATACCCCAGTCCTGAGGCTTTTTTGCATAATCCTAATTTGGTTAAGACAGCCGGAATTTGCCTATTTCAATTCTCCTGATGTGAGTTGGAAAATTCAACTTTAAAGCCCTCTAAAGTACACTACAAAAGATTTTAGTGTGTTTTTTGTTTTGTTTACCTGGACATTCCTACGTCCTAATATTATTTCCTATACAAATATCCATCATTATGACATTTGCAAATAAAGATGATAATTGGACTGGGGTACTATGGTCCAGTCAAAAAACACATAAAAAAGTGTCATGCAGCAAAATACATTCACAGCACTGAAACCATTGTGTGACCACAATGAAATGGAAGGTATACCTATGTACCAAGATGTAGTATTTATATTATGTATTTATTGTCTTTTTTTTCTTTTTCGAATGCTGTCATATGTCTAACTTAGTATTTAGTTCCCTTCTATGCTCTGTACCTAGCGCTACGTACATTTTTGGTGCTTTATAAATAAATGTTAATGTATTGTAATGTAATGGATGGGCTCATGATTTGCCATCAAAGCTAGGATCCACGACAGTGAGGAGGATGCTTTTCTCTTCCTCCTCAAATGATGTTAATGCAGGAAAATAATGAAGATGATCAGAACATTGCAATAAAAATTAAATTCATTGCATTCATGAACATTTAAAATGCAGGGATATCTACATTCTGAATTATTGTACATTGACATTACACTGGGTAGGTGTAAAGTGATAAAATTAATCTGAAATTCCATGCAGAGCACATGAATGGATGTTCAATACTTATGACCAGCTATTTTTGTGTCCTTTTCTCCCTCAATCCCCACGATGGCATCAGCCTGCAGTAGATCTTCCGCAAAGTCCATTAGGTCAGCCTGCTCTGGAATGCCCCCACCAGGAAGTCTGTTGGTGGCGGGTACCCTAGTTAGCTTCATCGTCACCTGCCTTTGATATCAGAGTTTCTGAAATATAGTATAACATTGCAATTGGTTTACTATCACTGATCATCTTGTCCATGTTGTCTTATTTCTATATATGCATCTATCCATCTTTCTGTCCATGTATGTACATAGTGATATCTACATATGTACAAACCTATTTACATTTGCTATCACATATCTAATACTACATAGACATTGGTATGTACCGCAATACCCATTGTCCTTAGCTATTTGCAGCATTTGTACATATTAATAGATGTAATGTGCTGCTTGATATATTTTGCTAACTCTTCTCCGGACAGCTACAGCTCTCTACACACAATCTTACAGTTTCTCCATGTGTGCAGTGCTGTATTTACCTCGAGGCATCCTAGGCCGATGCCTAGGACGGCAAATTTTGGGGGGCGGCAGCACCCCCCAGCACTGAAGAAAATAAAGTAAAAAAAAAAAATCTTGCCCTTTAAAAAAAAAAAAAAAAAAAAAACGTGCTTGCAGGCAGAGACGGAGGTGAGAAGGGATTGGAAGATCCCCCCTCACCTTCCCTCTGCCGGCAGGCTGCACGGGGAGCCGAACAGGCAGCACAGAGAAACCTCCATGCTGCCTGTTCGGCTCCCCGTGCAGTGTGACAGGGAAGTGCCGACGGTCACGTGACCTGTCGGCACAACTGCCTGGGAGCTGAACAGGCAGCATGGAGGAGACCATGCTGCCTGCCACTAGCCACCAGGGAAAGGTAAGTGCTGTGGAGATGGGGGGATTTGGGCAAATTAGCAGGAGCTTATTAAATGGCAAATAACACTGGCATATTATTGGGCAAATTGGCTGGGGCATATTAAATGGCAAACAACAATGGCATATTATTGGGCAAATTGGCTGGGGCATATTAAATGGCAAATCACACTGGCATATTATTGGGCAAATTGGCTGGGGCAAATTAAATGGCAAATAACACTGGAATATTATTGGGCAAATTAGCAGGGGCATATAAAATGGTAAATAACACTGGCATATTATTGGGCAAATTAGCAGGGGCAAATTAAATGGCAAATAACACTGGCATATTATTGGGCAAATTAGCAGGGGCATATTAAATGGCAAATAACACTGGCATATTATTGGACAAATTGTCAGGGGTATATTAAATGGCAAATAACACTGGCATATTATTGAGCACATTGGCTGGGGCTTATTAATGACAAATAACACTGGCATATTATTGGGCAAATTGGAAGGGGCATATTTAATGGCAAATAATACTGGCTTAATATTGGGCATTTGGCTGGGGCATATTACATGGCAGAATAACACTGGCATATTATTGGGAAAAGAAAAAAAATGTGCTTGCAGGCAGAGACGGAGGTGAGAAGGGATCGGAAGATCCCCCCTCACCTTCCATCTGCCGGCAGGCTGCACGGGGAGCCGAACAGGCAGCACAGAAAAAACCTCCATGCTGCCTGTTCGGCTCCCCGTGCAGTGTGACACGGAAGTGCCGACAGTCACGTGACCGGCGTGCTGACATCATACGCGTGCTGGGTCACGTGACTAGTCGGCACAACCGCCTGGGACCTGAACAGGCAGCATGGAGGAGACCATGCTGCCTGCCACTAGCCACCAGGGAAAGGTAAGTGCTGGGGAGATGGGGGGATTTGGGCAAATTAGCAGGAGTTTATTAAATGGCAATTAACACTGGCTCATTATTGGGCAAATTGGCTGGGGCATATTAAATGGCAAATCACACTGGCATATTATTGGGCAAATTGGCTGGGGCAAATTAAATGGCAATTAACACTGGCATATTATTGGGCAAATTAGCATGGGCATATTAAATGCAAATAACACTGGAATATTATTGGGCAAATTAGCAGGGGCAAATTAAATGGCAAATAACACTGGCATATTATTGGGCAAATTAGCAGGGGCATATTAAATGGCAAATAACACTGGCATATTATTGGGCAAATTGTCAGGGGTATATCAAATGGCAAATAACAATGGCATATTATTGAGCACATTGGCTGGGGCTTATTAATGACAAATAACACTGGCATATTATTGGGCAAATCGGAAGGGTCGTATTTAATGGCAAATAATACTGGCTTAATATTGGGCATTTGGCTGGGGCATATTAAATGGCAGAATAACACTGGCATATAATTTTGGGCAAACTGGCTGGGGAATATTCATGTTAAAATATACTGGCATAATATTGGGCAAATAGGCTGGGGCATATTAATGGAAAATGACACTGGCATATTATTGGGCAAATTAGCTGGGGAATATTAATGGCAAATAATATTGGCAATGTGTATGTAATGGGGTGATGGAGGCATGCAAATGGGGTGATGGGGCATGTCCTTGGTCTGCAATGTGGGTTATGGGTCATGTCGTGGGTGTGCATCGTGGGTAGGGGGGGTGCCCAAAATTTGTCTGCCTAGGGCAGCACAAAACCAAGATACACCACTGCATGTGTGGCAGCCATTTTAACAGCAGCATTCTCTATCTGTACAATCCGAGCTATTCTTGACACAGTTAGCATGTGTTACATGAACTACAGGTGTGTGAGTTATGTGTGTAGTGCAATTTTGCTAGTGTGTAAGAGTATATTAAATGCACTTGTGTTATCTTCCTCTCTCTCCTGCTCCCAGTGTCCTGGTGCCATGTTTCATGACTTGCCATGACTGTTGACTGCTGGCTGCAGATAATACTGTAAAATGTTGTTCTTGACATGTACTCAATATTTCTACTAAGATTGATCTACAGTAATTGGATGTTAGTTGATTTGATCACATTTTGTATTCATTTCTTGAATCTGGACTTTTTACCTATTGATGTCCGGTTTGTTTTGGTGGAATTTTTGGATTATTTTCTGTATTTATTGTCGATTTTTAGAGAGAGAGAACAGAAATGGGGATTATGGGGAGAGAGAGAGAATGGATATGGGGAGGAGGGGGAGAGAGAACAGATATGGGGAGGAGGGGAGAGAGAACAGATATGGGGAGGGAGAGATAGAACAGATATGGGGAGGAGAGCAAGAGAGAGAACAGATATGGGGAGGAGGGCGAGAGAGAACAGATATGGGGAGGAGCTGGAGAGAGAACAGATATGGGGAGAAGGTGGAGAGAAATAACAGATATGGGGGAGGAGGGGGAGAAAGAGAACAGATATGGGGGAGGAGAGGGAGAAAGACACGGCAAGGAAGAGGAAAGGGACAAACATGGGAAGGGAGAGGAGACAGACAGACATGCGGGTGGGGGGGGGCACCAGGGGGGAGGCCCGCACAGGGAGCTTGAACACTTAAGGCCTGCCATAATCACTGTTTCAAGGCCGGTTATCAGCTCATATTGAGTCAGCCCTTAAATGTTCAGGTAGTATATATTATGTAATAATCTTTTACTTATCTATCCGGCTTCCTGCAAATTAAGTAAAACATAATCTGAAGAGATTCAGTGCTGAATAAAACTCAATTGATTTAGCTTGCTCTAATCCTATTGCCAGGACAGGTTGAGACATATCATTTGGAAAATTGCAAATGCAGAAGGGATGTTAAAACCAGTTTCTTTTCCTTTTACATGGTTTAAATTTCAACACATTGGAAAACTATTTATAATGAACAAGATATATTTTTTCCTCACTATGGAAATGAAAAAAATCAAACCACAAATTTTGAAAAATACTTACACAGAGGGTGATTCAAATAGCTGGATTCCAAAACTTGATCATACATCACTATCACAACGAATGTACCTCTCTTCCCCGTTACATGGAAAATGGGATATCTTTAACTCCCTAGTCCTGTTTCCTTGATTTTCAGCCAGAAACTTTGACTGCAAATAAAAAGGAATATATAGCAAATAAATAAATTAATACAAAAATGAGAACTAAAAATAATGAACAATATAAAGAGCACTCAAAAGTGGCCACAGTAACAGACAGTTAAAAATTCAACCACTATATTATTGATAATCACACAGATGCTGAATTGGGGGAGGCAAATTTTTACTGTCTGGCTCCAGAGTAGATATGCATCCTTGGCGCCACATGTGAAGAATAGACAGAGGTTGGGGTCTTCACCTGTCGACTGGCACTTGTCTGACACACTAAAAACAATTAACAAAATTTATACTAAAGAGGTACTAGGATTTTCAGTGCCACCTGTCAAAAGCATAATAATCCCTGTAGGTATTCCAATTCCCACCCAATATAATATATCCCCTGTAGTTCCCAAGTCCACCAGCCACTCTCCAGAAAGACATTTGATAATTCCCTTTTGGAACCATGAGACAGAGTAATAAGATATTTTGGTGGTTATGTATAAAGATTGTGCACACGCAGATAGTGCTTTGTAAAAAGCAAACTAATTTCGAACAGTCTGCGTCCTCTATGCAAGCGATTCCGGGTTGCGGCAATAACTCAGTGCTCCATCGAAGCCAATGTACTAAAAATCATGTACTTTAAAGAGCAGGGAAGTTTAAAAATGGCGCAATAGCCGCTATATATAATAAACATAAATATATGTTTATATAACTCCCATTGTCCAGTCTGATGGAACTTGGAAGATTGAAGGGTCTACACAATATGCACTGATCTGTTCTGACATGATAAATTTGTATCTGAGATAACTGTTGAATCAAACGGATCTCCAAATTTCGGCTAGACAATATGCTGCATTTTGGATCTGATTCAGCTATTCTTGCCATGCGGAAACCAAAGCATCAAAGACATTTGGATCAGAACAGCTTTGCTAAAAAAAGCTATACTATTTTGACTATGCAATATGTGGCAATCAACCCTTAATACAATACAGATTCAGGGATAATTGCCACACTATGGATATTTCAGTTCACCTTCTTTGAGAAGACAGGCAGCCCTGAATGCCCCCTATAAAAAAAAAAAATGGGTCTGGGAGCTGCCAAAATGGCTACCTGTCCCCCTGTGACACTCATGGGACGTCAGGACAAATAGACCTGCCCCCCCTATTAAAAATGGGGTTGGAAGTTGGGCAAGGGCTTCATATCCACTAAAAATGGATTGAAAGCCATGGCTACCGTACTTCACCTCACTTCCATACAATTATGGGACTTCCATGATAAAAATAATCATAGAGTATGAGGCTGCTGATAGTCTCAGGCACCATAATGAAATAAAACAATGGTTCCTGTTGAAGTCTTGGGTTGCTGATAGCTTGGACCCATAATAAAATAAAACAATGGATGCGGTTGGGGCCTGTAGATGCCGACAGCCCCAGTCTCCTATTAAAATAAAAAACGACCCCCTTCCACAGGGTCTGGGGCTACAACTGGCCTCAGAACCCGATAATAAAATAGATACATTACTTTCATACTACCCCTTCACCTTAGCTTTCCCAGGCTGTGGGACAATTCACCTGTAAAAATAAATCACCCTTTAGGTAACAGGGGGTGATTTTTCACTGTCCACTTCCCTGGCACCCAAATGGTGTTCTGTGAATGTATGTATTATGATGTCCACTATCCTCATCTTCTGGCCCTGGAAAAGGGCCACAAATAACTAAAATAATCCACCAAAAGCAGCTGTCCCCGATGGGAGATGGGTATATATTGTAATCCCTGCCCAGCCAGTCAGCTGGTATCTGGCTAGCTGACTGTATTATTTATTTATTTGTATTTATTTATTTAGATAGTGTTTTACCAGGAACAATACATTGATATTTCTCTCATTTTCAAGTATGTCATGGGGACCCAGTCCAGAATGGAGTTACATAGAGTTACATCTAACAGTAGATTAAAAATACATACATACATACATATATTTAAACAAGTTGGAAGGAGAACATGCAGGGTAAATCCTTATTGATACACAAAAGGAATAACATGTACAGTATACAAAGGAGTTTGTAGACTAATAACAGGTACAATCTGTTTTGAAGATTTGGGAGATACTCATTTTCAGGGATTTTAGACTAGATGATGATTTGGCAGACACAGGTAGACTATTCCACATATGAGGAGTTCTGAAAGAGAACGCACCTTGACCTGCTTACTTTTTGAAGTGAGGGATCGCTAGTGAAGGGTTGGTGCGGGATCTGAGATTGTAGGATGTGCGGGGAGTAAGAGTGAGCATGCCGCTCAGTAGGGGGAGCTTGAAGGAAAGCGTCAGCCAGTTTAACTCTTTTAACATTTTACAGTGATGAGTGTTATAATCGCACTGTAGAGCAAAATTACTAAATCTATTGTACAGAGTGTCAAGTTTACCGAGATGGGTCTGTGGGGCAGAATCATACACAACATCTCCATAGTCTAAGATCGGCATTAACATTTGCTGCACAATACGTTTCCTTACTGTGGAATCTAGGTTTGAATTGTTTCTATATAGAAAGCCAATCCTAGCATATAGCTTTGATACAAGCTTGTCAATATGGAGACCAAAAGATACGTTTGGGTCTAGCCACATGCCAAGATATTTAAATGAATTTAACTGGGTCAGGTTATAACTGGATTTGATCTTGATGTTTATTTGAGTATTGTTTAATTTAAGTAGTTTAGCACTTGTCCCAAACAACATGGAGACAGTTTTTCAGTGGTGAGGAATAATTTGTTGCTAGCTATCCAATTTCCAACTTTAGGAAACTGACCCTGTAGAACCGATTCCACTTTTGATAGTTTAGTACTGCACGTATAAATGACCGTATCATCAGCATACATATGCACATGAGCAAGGTCACACACCCAGGGTATATCATTTATAAATAGTGAGAAAAGCAGTTCCCCAATAGCAAATCCTTGAGGCACTCCACACTTGATTGGAAATGGGAGGGAGGCAGTATCAGCAATGGACACATATTGAGTTCTATCGAACAAGTATGAATGAACCCAGCAGAGCAACCTCTCATTTATACTGGAACAATTTAGTTTGTTTAGCAGAAGATCATGATCAACCATATGAATGGCCTTTGCAAAGTCTAGGAAAACTGCACCTGTGAGTTCACCACTATCCATACCACTCTGAATGTTATTGCTCACCTTCAGGGCAGTAATCATGGAGTGATTTGACCCAAACTCAGATTGAAGTGAAGATAGTTGGACCGTTGATAATACTTACACAGTTTATCATGGGCACATTTTTCCAGGATTTTAGAAAGGATGGGTAGCAATGAGATAGGCCTGTAGTTTGCTATTGGCACTGGAGATTTTTGAACTTCATTATGTGTTTTAATTAGGGTTGCCACCTGGCCAGTATTTTACCGGCAGGCCGGTAAAAAATTGGCATCAGGCCACTGTTAAGTCTATGGAGACAGTACCAAGGCCGGTATTTTTCTGAAGAAAAGGTGGCAACCCTAGTTTTAATTGTGGTTGGTTCTGAATGGCACGGGGGGGGGGGGGGGTCATACATGTTTTTTATGACACTCCAAAACTTGGCTAGATTTCTATTCAGCCGATCAGAGAAATAAGTTGTCTTGGCAAGTTTGGTTTGAGTCTTGCATCTATTGCATATGAGACTATAAGCATTGTGATCTTGGTCGGAGCGAGTTTGCTTACATTTTGACCATAAAGCATCACTGAAGTGGATTTTTTATATTTACATAATGCAAAAACAATGGTAACACATAGGGTGGGAGTTTCTACAAAACAACATGCTATGTATTTCATTGACAGATGTCAAAGAACATAAATGATGGGTAAAAAGGTGTATTGCTTTTCAATTCACGTGATCGCAATAGTCATGGGTCAAAGTAAATATTAACCAGTCAATGCCAGCTCCCCCATTAGCTATTTTTCCAAATAATATAAAGGTAGTGGTTGCCCAGTAGACCTTTTTTTATTTATACTATAGTATTCTCTAGTGAATAAACTGAAATTGAATTTCCAATGTTTCTCAAATAAATTATTTCAGTATTTAGCTGTTCTGGGGAGTTAGTTTGACCCATGACTATGATGAACACCTGAATTGAAAAGCAACTCACCTTTTTACAAATCATTTATGTTCTTTGACATCTGTCGATGAAATACATACTATGTTGTGTTGTAGAAACTCCCACCCTATGTGTTACCATTGTTTTTGCATCATGTAAATATAAAGAGTAAAAGAACAGACTATTTTCATTATGTTACAATTCATGTTAATGTAGTCTAAATATCATTAAAAATGTGGCTTATTTCCAGATTACAATGCTTACATTTTTACAAATATTAACTGCCATGTTTTCAGCTAATGCCAATATTTTCAAATTTGTGTCCCATGCTTGGAAGGCAGAAGCTTGTTGAAGAAAATATGTCTGCCAAAAATCTTATCTTTTTTCATGCTGACAAGTTTTAGAAAGATTTTCTATAAGCTATTTAGGCACTCTTCTGTTCCCCATATGTTAAAATGAATACAGTCTCTTTTAAATTCCAATCCCTGTCTTTTTTGAGTTCAGTAATAATGGCTGAATTCATTCTGTGCATGTTAGCAACAAAAATCTCACCAATAACCATTAATGTTGTAAAAAAAAATGATAAGTTGATTTCTTTCCTATTCTATATTCCAAGGGATAAACATATCCCTTATTGATCTATTCAAATATTATTTTATAGCACATCAATAACAAATTATCTAAAATATCATTCAGTCTGGTGTGTATTTTGTATTTGTGAATCTGCATCTTTTCATATTTACACCCAAAAACAAAAAATACACCTCTAACAAAGATGAACACACAGTCACTGCCCTCCCCATAGAAGTCCATGGGGAAGGTAGAAGCTACTATTTCAGTGATATAAACAGAGCAGGAATTTGGATCCCTAAATTTCAGCATGTAAATCTGCCACAATGGGCGATTTTCATGTCAATTTGGAAGCACTTTGGTGTTATCTGAGTAGCCCAAATTCAAAGCCTATACAGATCACTGAAGTGGTTCAAATCTCAGAGCTCTGATATTCTCATGTAGAATAGGAGCAACCTGAGATGACCCGTCTGTCTATCCCTGCTGTCAGGGAAGGGCAAGGGGAAAAGCGGTGCAGTCCCAGACCACTGACTCAAGGCTAGAGAGCAGCCTTGGGGTATTGCCCCCTTAACCTCCTTGTTAGCTTGCTCTTGCCTGCTTTATTCCTGAAACATTTTGAAAAGAAAACACTTGTATATAGCAAAATTACCTGAATTACTGTAATTTTACCTTCAATATATTCAAAAGGCAGGACACAATGTCATAATAATATGGGATTACTTTAGCATAATGTAGTCTGAATAATATGAACAATAAAATCACTAGTAATAACTATTACCTAAAACATGCAGTTTGAACAAAAGCAACAATAATAACATTATGCAAACTACATTTTTTAGTTAATAATAATAATCATTAACACGTAAAAGGTGTGTTAGATGCAAAATAAATAGATTTAGGCACAATAACACAATGGTATCTAAATCCACAGAATCATTATTGTAAACTGCTTGACTTTTAGTCACAAGGAAAATGAGGTGAATAGTTTATGTTTGTTAATAACTACTTTGTGCACCACAATGATATTTTTAGCAAATAAGTGAGATTAAAGAATAGAGGGTAATAATATATTTTATTCCGTAATCACAATTTAGGGTGCAAACAGCAAGTCTTCAATTTCGCTATAATAATGCGAAAAAAAATCTCTTTGTAGACTTGAAATGTTGCATTGCATCTGAATGAACCCAACATTCACAGAGTTTCTAATTATTATTGCTAAGGAAGAGAATGGAATGACTGTTATCTGAGAAGGGCTCAATGGTGCATCAACAGGAAGGTAGCACCCCACCCCAAAAGACCCATGGGTAAGTGTGAAACACTTTCCCTGTGACTGCCAGGTGGGGTGTTGTTTTCAGTGGGGGCATGGCCATACACTAGTGGCAGTGAAAGTGTCTGCCTCAGTCATGTCGCTGCATCAGTGCCTTAAAACAGCTCTGCTTATGACCTTGTTTTAATCTCTTGATTTATTCAAAGCTACTTTAAGAATAATGAGTTTCCAAAACCCTTCTTTCACAAATAAGGCATCTTAAATAATATATGGGCTCCTAATGAAAATGAAATGTTATTGTATATAAAAGTTAACCAAAAATGTCAGATGTTATACGTACATTTATTCTAGGATCAAAACTTAAGTAAATGACTGCATATTTTAGCAAAGAAAATGCAGCTTGCTTATAAGTCGAATTGCACTTGTTCTTCCATACTTGTTCAGTTAGTTGCTTCTGGACACGCCTCATAAAATAATATGTTTAAAAATGTTATGATTTCAGCTTGTACCCAAAATGCTTGCCTAGTTCAGTAAGTTTTGTTATAAAATGTTGCAATATCTTTAGTATTTATAAAATAGAGAAATAATTTATTATAGATCAACTGATACTGTCCCTGGAATAGAGAAGACAAAACAGTATATTACCAAACTGAAACATCTTGTGACTGACATCTTAATTCCAAAACCAGTTCAGACGTTATATAGTACAGCTGATGCTAAATTAGGACAACTTGTGTCATCATCTTTTAGAACTAGGCTAAGATAATACATTAAGCAGTTAAGATTATATTTAGAATATACTACTTCTGTAGTAATATTGGTGGTTAAGATGTTGAATCTTATGCATGTCGCACCAAATTGTGTACCCTTTGATACAATAGCTGGTTTGACATTTTTACTGTGTTTGTGTTTAGCTGTAATTTTGTAATATAAAAATAAAATAAAATATGGTGAGAAAAAAGACAACAACACACTTTTTCTAACTTTTAAAAAACTTTTTTTTTTAAATCCCTGCTAAGTAGATGCTGAGAGTTTGGAGGGGGTCTCTCCCAGTGGAATTCAAAGGTCATTGAATTCCACTGGGAGAGACCCTCTCCAAACGTTCAAACAAAAAGTGGCTTTTTAAGCCAGTTTGATGGATGTCAGCGTGGTTTACACATCCATATTAACTTGTCTGCCTCTACTTGGAATGACTTCAGGGTCTAGCAAATTAGCTTGGCTATGAGGTGTTGTCAATGGGTATTCAGTGGAGCAGTTGTGGATGGTATATTGATCATGAGAGTAGACTAATGGTGGAAGTTTGTTTACTGTAGAGGTCAGTTGTTACCTCTCCTGCCTCATGAAATGATTAGTAAATCCAAGTATACCAGGTTGTTTTCATGAATGACATTAGTCAATTTAAGACCTATGTGATTGTCTTGAGATACATTGTGAATTCTTGAAATAATGGAATCGAGTAGAGGATATTGGAATCAAATCAAGGAAATAGAAATCTGGGTAGCTAAATCCTTGATGACAAATAACTGACGATTACCCACCTGAAAACATAGAGTACCTTCCTTAAACCTTTATCTGAATTTTCACATATAGACCTCTTTACAAAATTTGTAGAGGAGGATCTAGAAAAAATCTAATCCAAAGATTTGAACTGGACACATAAATTATCCTTATCTGAACAAGAGCTATTGAAAGAATTGATACAAAATAATTGAAATAAAACTGACAGATAAAGGTGGCAATATTGTCATTATGATTGTAACCATGTGCATGCAGCACTAAAGGATCCAGATGATTGCAGAACCACATTGTCTAAAGTGAGCCTTGCAACTTTCTTTTTTTTAAAACAGAACAACCCACTTCCCTTTTTTTTTCTTGTCACTGAAATGTAATCATTTATCTCTTTACATACTTGAGGGTAAGGAACTTTATCCTGGGGTCTGAAATTTCCAAATAAAAGGACTTGGAGGGAGTCATCAATGAGCACCATAAAAATAAAGCTCAAGAGCTTTATGAATTATCTGTAATGAGATGTTAATTATAAATACACACCTATCATGAAATGGGATGTGGACACTGTTGAATCTTTCCCACAGTCTGATTCACTGAATGGAATCATCTTGTTAAATAAATCTACACACTGCATACGTTTTTTGAAGTTCCACTACAATCTGATTTATAGATGGTATCTGGTTCCTCAGAGACTTCATAAAATATTGAATTCTAACTCCAATATTTGCTGGAGATGCAATAATGATATTGGATCTATGTACCATGTTTGGTGGGAATGCGATCTCGAGGCCTCCTTGAAGGTGACTCTGACGAGGTCTCTGAGAAACTCGGTAATCCTGGATTTGGTTCTGTCCCCTCAACTGTTTCTATTCCATATACATCTACCAAGGTGTAGCAAGGCAAATAAGAGTCCACTAATATATGTTCTTCTGGCCACAAAACTATGTATAGCTAGGAACTGGAAAGTGCAGGGCCCATTATTATGGCAAGGTGATAACTCAAGAAGACCACTACTACCAGTGCAACATGTAAAGAGGCTTCTATGTAGCCAACAGACAATTATACATACATAAGGAGATCTTTGAACCCTGGACATCAATGCGTATTTAACAAACCATTACAATGATGCTACATGATACACCCTGCATGGCTCTCAGCTCTGCCTCCCCTCTAGCCCCAAAAGTCAAGCAGAATAGTGTTTTATATGTCTTGTTGTTAGTGGTATGAATGTTGTATCGTGTGAGACAAAAAGGGGCAAAAATGTTGGATTATGTATAAAGGTTGTGCAATACTAATTTATTAGTTATAATACTATTTATATAATGCCTAATGTCGATTGAATATTAAAACTGGCTTCCCTTTTGTACCTATTTATATACGTTTTTGATTTTGAAAATCGAAATAAAATAAATTTAAAAAAATGTAATCATTTATTTCTATCATGCAGAGGAAGGTCCGCCTTACATAAGCCAGTTTCTCCTGCCTTTCATTCATTGTATCAGCATGCTTAAGTATAGAAAATTCACATACAACAAAATCAAGAAACTATGAAACACAAATATAAAAAGTTTACACACATGCCCCTGTTTCTTAACTATTAATAGGCGTCAATGTTTTTGCTTAGGGGGTATTTATGTGCCAGCAACCCTAAAAATATTAAATATGAAGTATTCTTATGCAGGAGGTTGTTGTTTATAAAGTACCTGTTGTTTATAAACAACAGCCCCCTGAATAAGAATACTTCATACTGTTTATTGCTTCCTATGCTCATTTCACTGCAGGACGTACCAGGTTCATCCTCTGTCATTAACAGATTTTTCTTAACATAGCTGGTTGATCCATTGTTGCGAAGAAGTTAAATCATATTTATGATTTAAAAACCTTAAAAATATATGGCCTCAATGAGATTAGCTTCAGTTAGCCACCCAACAATCCCATCATAGCTGCATTGACAGTACCACATGATTGTTTGTTGCACTATATCCACAAAGATATCTATAGTACATTTTGTTTTATTTTGTTTTAATTTCCAACAATAATAAAGCATGTGGCTTTTTTTGTTCGAAAATCTAAGTGGCAACTAATATGTTTGAAAGTCAGTGTTACAAATAATGAAAGCAAAAAGTAGTTTAAAAAAATCATACTTTCATATCTATTATTGAAAATTACAAAATTAGTTACAAAAAGGCAACGCAATGTTAATTCAATGGTTCAACTCATTTTAAGACACATTGTTCCGACAGCCCTGATTTATTCATGTCAGATGTAGATGAAAATGTAGCACAGCCTGTTCTAAAAAGTACCACCAACCATAAATAAACACATTTTGTTCTTGGCTTGTGCTGGAAATATAACAATTTTATAAAAGGGAGAATATTCAAAATTTTCTTGCGCTTGCAAATTTAGAGATTCACACTCCGATAATTAGTTGTTCTTTTAGAGAATTCAATAAATTAGGCAAATTAGAAAATCGGCTGTGGTAAATCACATTTAATCTGGATTTAAGTACTGTATTTGCTTGAATATATGACAACACTAATTATAAAATGACCCGTCCAAACTTTGGATATTAATTTAGGAGGAAAAGGACTTATATTCAAGCAAATATGGTAAGTGTTGTGTAACATTTATAATACAGAATATATGATAGTATATTGCATACAGTTAAAATTGAAATACAAGAGATGACATAAATGGTCATTCCAACCTTTTTTTTCCACTCTTTTTTTTTTTTATAATACTTGTACCGTAACCAGCCTATTTATCTTCAATGAATTATTCCAACTTCTGATTCCATGCAGGTATATTCAGAATTATTTTGAGCAATAAATATAAATTTTAAATTATGCACTTCCGAATGTATAACTCATATGTGTTCAGATGAAAATCAATTGATTAGCAAAGGCAGTTCTCATTGAATTCACTCTATGAATTCACTGTTTATCTCTGGAACACTTGCATGCTACATTCTACATTGAAGCATCTAAAAGTTGGGTCCAGTATAAGACTGACTGATCAGGCAACTCTAATTGTATAACTGGTGGGAAAAAGCCTGTAGGTGTGTGCTCTTTACATGCTCCTGTGTATATGTATGAACACATGGAAGTATCATTATCATATCCCAAAACACTTTAAAATGTTGATTTTTCTCTTACATTTTGTTCTAGCCAAATGCTAAAAACCAATCATAAATTAGACATTTATTTTGAATGGAATACATTATTTTAACTTTAGTATGCCTATAAATGCAGGTAGGTGACTTTCAAGTCAGAGTGGCCATTTAAAGATAAGCATGCAATATAGAAAAGTAGTGGGAGGCTTGGCATCATACAGAAAGTAGTTGAATGTAGCAAGAGTGAAGAACTCATCCTGCTTTATAGAGTAGTGATGAGAGTATTTCGTACATTACTAGAGACTGAGTCTTCTGAAGAATATGGACACTGGAATATAGTCCAGAGAATACCAACTAAAACATAACACAATATATAAGATAAATAAAACATTAAAATCAGTACTCCAGAGCCATAAGTCACACCCCAATAATAAGTACATATGCCTTTAATATCAAAATATTAGTTGATCATATAAAACAAGACATGGATATCAGAATCTGCATACATATTTATACATATGACAAAACACCCAAATATGTGAAAAAAAATCCTTCTGGATAAGTAAATACTGCTATAGGCAGAAAGCTACGTAACAAAAATGTGTCCAAACAATGTGTAAAGCATCCAGAATAAATGGTTAGGGATACGCATTTGTATCCAGACTCCCAACATTTAAAGGAATGCCTGAGAGATTACTCTATACTATCATGTGCAATTGAGCAAGGCAGACCAGCAGCTTCAAAACTTAACTCTCACAGCACGAATATGTGTGTGATTCCACATCAATCTCCTAAAACCATTAGATCCCATGCCAGCCAGATGCAGTAAGCAAAGGCAGACCAAGAAACTTTGCAAAGTAGTAACAAAATAAAGAGTGTTACAGTTGCATTCAAAAGTGCTTATAAATAGATCTAAGAGTATAGGCAAAGTTAAAAAAAAAAAGTGAATGGACGCTCGTTAACAATGTAGGAATGTACTGCTATCCACTCAGGAGATATAGCTTTTAATAGCTCATAGAGCATCAAAGTGAGAGTGCGCAATTTAATTTGAAATTATCTTCAGTTTATATGTAATCTTATAATCAACAACATAGGAATATTTTCTGCAAGTAGAAGACATCCCAAAAAGAGAAGGGCACAAAATGTGGAATTATAGAGTAGGATATTAAACAATAAGGTCATTTCCGAAGACCTTCTACATTAATGTTAACCTCTCACTTTTAAGAGTCTCTTTAACCCAGGCTCACATATATAAATAGATCAATAAATCAAATGTATTAGGAAATATGCAAGAGAAGACAAGGAAACCAAAACATGAATGTGATATAAAAACTATTTACTACAACAAAATGAATCTGCTTACATGTAAGTATAATAAAACGGGCATCCAATGCAACAGTGTCAACAAGATGACAAAGTCCTGGCTTTTTGGCTCAAAGTTCTTCATGAGAACACTGACACATGGCTATAATATAAATACTATATTAATAAAGGCATTTTATAGATAGTTATGAATTTTATAATATCACAAATTTAATATATATTCATAATCATTTTTAGGAGGTTATTAGTATACATTTTTAACTTTTTTATACTATTAATATGAAATATTTGGGCATTCCATCTGTTTAATATGACTGCAGCATATGTTGATAAATAGGTTAAGATGGAGCGTAAGCCCAGAGATGGTTAATAGAATCATCGTCAGTAAAACAATGGGACTTTTATTAAAGAAAATACTGAAACAGCAACAAGAGTGTTCACTGTATGGAACAAGATAAATAAACGAGACTGGAAGGACCATGTCATATTGCTCCTCTTCTCTTGTCTGTATTCTTGCAAGCAGTTGAATCAGACTGCTTCTTTTTCTGATAACCAGTCTCTCGCAAGTTGATATATGTTTTAAAATCTAGTAAGATTTTTTTTTTTGTTCTGGGGCAATTAAAATATTTTTCTATGTTGACATACCACACTATTTCTGTATTTTCTCACTTCTTCTTCCTCTCTGGCCTTTTCAACCTCACCATATCCTGAGTTTTAAAGCTGCAAGATGCCTACCTGTGGATGGTGTGCATTGAAATCCTGTCTGCAATTTGTACCAGAGCTGGATGTTTCTTTTTTTTTATTGTAATTTTGTACTGAATTACTTAACCTATCACTTGTAGATAAGCAGGGCCAGACTGGGAACAAAAAACAGCCCTGGAAAAAAATTGTATACCAGCCCCATAGCATAACATTTTTAAACCAGCCCCATAGCATATTATTATTTTTTTGTTAATAAAAGGATAAACCATGCATTTTAAAAGCACATCTGAATAGTGTGTTATTTATAGATAAGACTGATAAATAAGTACACAGAGTTATATGAATTGCCCTGTGCAGAGGTATATATCAGGGAAGTGTGTGAGACATATCATTGTGTACGTATTTCTGTAGCGTTCTCTCTCTCTCTCTCTCTCTCTCATTTATTTAGCATCTCTCTCTCTCTCAGTTCTGTAGTGCCTCTCTCTCTCTCTCTCTCTCTCAGTTCTGTAGCGTCTCTCTCAGATCTGTAGCATTTCTATCTCTCAGTTCTGTAGCATCTCTCTCTGCTTTCTGAAGCATCTCTTTCTCCTTTCTGTAGTGTGTCTCTCTCTCAGTTCTGTAGAATCTCTCTCTCCTTTCTGTAGCGTCTCTCTCTCTCCTTTCTGTAGCATTTCTCTCCTTTCTGTAGTGTCTCTCTCTCTCCTTTATGTAGCTTCTCTCTCTCCTTTCTGTAGTGTCTCTCTCTAACCTCTTCCCCTTTCCATAAATTGTCTCTCTCTCCCCCTCCCACCTTGCTCTGTAGTGTCTCTGTCACCCTCTCCCCTTCCCCTGTAGTGTCTCTCTCCCACCTTCCCCCTGGAGTGTCTCTCTCTCCCCCTTCCCCGAGTAGTGGCTCTCTTACCCCCTTCCCCCTGTTGTGTCACTCTTCGTCTCTAGTGTCACTCTTCCCACCATCCCCATGTTGTGTCACTCTTCCCTCCTTTCCCCTGTAGTATCTCTCCCCTTTCCCCCTTCCCCGTGCTCTCACTCACCCTGCTGTCTCTTCCTCCACTCCGCATACCGCACAGGAACTGTTGCCGCAACATCCGGTGACGGCAAACTTCTTAAAGTGTCCCACCGCCACTGTAAGCAATTCAGCGGCGGCCGCCACTTTAAGAAGTTTGGCTGCTGACGCGGCTTTAAGAAATTTGCCTGCTGCCGCCGGGTGTTGCTGCAGCCGAACTTCTTAAAGTGGCCAAGGAGGCCCCCGGGACAGGAGGCCCACCGGGATTTTTCCCGGTATCACTAAAGGGTTTTAAATATGCATTGAATAAGCATAAGGTAATTCTAAACAAAAGATAAGACCTAAAACCAAGATATGTTAATTGTAAACATAGTACAATCTATGTTTCAATGTTTAAATATTCAAATTTAAAATGCAGCAACAATATTAATAAAGTGAAAAACAAATTCAATGAAGCATTGATCTGAAATTTGTACTTCAGAATAAGCCTTTATTTCTGGGCTGCTCAGTTTATTTCCACTAAGTACTGACATCTGGTTTAAAAAATCCCAATGTTGGGGGGCGGGGGGGGGGGGGGGGTTGACTTGTTCCCAAAGTTCAATTTACTAAATACAATTACTTTCCCGTGCTTTAAGGTACTGACTCAGATAAATCTCATACTTAACTTGACACAAGTTGTACAATATTTCCACCCAGTTATGATGTAAGCGCCAACAGTAAATTCAGTGGTCAGTGATCTCACCTCAAACCAGAAGTTGGATCTAGCAAGCAAAATGACTAACACAAGGTTCTGATGAATTTATTAAAGTTAGCACCTCAAAAATAGCAGTTAAACGTATCAAAATCTAAGCTGGAAAGGAATTAATGCAATTTAGATAGTGGGCTCAGGAAGAAATGTGATTATTTGAAAAATATAACATTAATGTTCTATCCCACTAATTATTCTTTTATGTAAATGTAATTTGAAAATACATTCATATAATTTATTATGATATTCAATGGAAAGCATTAGGTACCATTTACTGGTGGTGTATATAGGCTCTATGAATGTAGCTTGCAAGTTAAAATGATAAAACCAAGAGAAGACAATTGTTCGAGAGATATACCACTATCTCTCCACAGAGACTCTTATCTCCTACTTGCAGAATAAATTACAGCATACAACACTCATCTTTCGTTGCTTATGTACATAACAAGTGAATGGTCAACCATGGTTGAGCAAAGAGTCACAGGAATTGCTGTCCTATTAAAATGGTTTGCATCTATACTTTTACAGATATGTGCGAAGAGTACGTGGTATTTACATGTACATCAGCACAATTCGTTATAGATATCCCGATTATGTACATATGTATGTACATCACAGTAATCTCAAATACTTGAATTTTAATCATTGTGAGAATTTTTTTATTTGGATCAGCTGTAGAGACTGTTCCTCAAATTACACATTGTTTCTTAGAGAAACATATTATAAATAATTAGATTTAACACTGAAAATCCTGCAGGATCATTTAAGCAGTTTAGCTTAAGGATTAAGTTAATTGTAAGGTATGGGTGGAGAAAATAAATATAGACATTAAAAGGGTTATACGAAAACGAAATGTTAGAAAAATCAGCACAATCCAATAGTTATAACAAAATGCTATAATGTGAATAATATAATTAGTTCTTTACCCCTTTAACAGTTTTGGTTGTGCTGAACAGTGGCTCTTCTAAAATTTCTTCAGTGTATGCGTTTAGCTGTAATCTTAATTTTTTTCATTTACTGTAGCCATTTTTTTTCTGAATAAGAAGGACTATTTTTTAGATTGCATAATTTTCATCATATCCTATAATTTACTATAGAAAAATAATACAATATGATGAAAATGTTTTTCATTTCAAATTCTATCTTTTACTTTTAATAAAAAAATCTTTTAAACATCTACAAACGCTAATGAAAAATCTGCTAAATATATTCTATTTTGTTGAGTTTGGCAGTAGCTTAAGGTTTTACAATTTTTGGTATTTTTTGGGGGAAGTTATAAGGCAGTACAAGTAGCACATTGATTTTTCCTAACCATTTTGTAATGCTCTGGAGACTATGGAGGACTGCCCATACTGTAATGTGTCCCTCCCTGGGGAGGGAGAGACTACAGCTGCCAAAACCAGGCAGCGGTCACTGTGATAGGCTGTCACAGTAATTGGAGACCCATTCTGACATGTCTGGGAGCGTCTACTGACATGGCTGGAGTGCTTTGGTCCTGAGGCAATCAGACATATCACTTACAGCTTGATAGAAGTCATACAGTGATTGGAGCTGCAGTACTTACCAGGCACTCCTATGTCGGCAAGGGGGTGTTTTCCCAGGATGTGCCTGGCACATCCAATGTCTGTAAGTAATTTCATTAAATAAAAAAAAAAAATGATCTACCATGTGGCATGATTTGCAAATAAACTACTTTAAATGAGTGAGGTGCAAGTTTCATACTAAACTACAAGGTGATCATAAATAGGAGACACCACAGATAAATTCAAAACACATGTTCTTTTTGTTTTAAGCATTTGTTTGCAATACTGATAGCCTAAGGTATATATAATTTTTCATAATTGTTTTGTTCTTCTATGAAGCACACCTCCTGTGGTGTATAACCAAACATAAAATATATAGGTATATAAATGAGTCAGTCAACGTTAACAGATATTTAATAAGATACAAAAACACAGTAACAATTATGACAGTCCATCACACAATACCATATTCTCTTAAGACGTACCTCAATCCTAGTTTTCAACCAAAAGACCCATTATAACCCATCACAGATCACAGTTTGCCCCATGCATCCAGGAGGCAGGCAAGGCAGGAAGACACTGAATTCAGATTGGTCATTCACCAGGTATATTGAATGGCTTGTGAGGTAATTGGAGGTGTGCCCTCATTACCATATCAAAAGACAAATGTTGTACAGGAGTATTGACAACAGTTTGTCACGCCACCACACCTCCTTCCTCCAGTCCTTGCAGAAAATGTAATTTACATATTTTTTGGACAACTAAGAACATACTTAAAAATTTTACATTATTAAATCTAGGACATTTGATCAGGTGTTTTGGGGTTTGCTTCCTGCTATTAAAATTTGCAGCTGGTTATTCTTCTTGTCTCTTAAATAAATGACATATCATGTAACAAGGCTGGATCTATTCACTAAAATCGACTTTGTAGATCAACTTTCAAATTCTGCACCTGAGTTTTTCTGAGAAAAAAACCCCCAGGTTCGAATCTTCCCCATTGAAAGTAATGGGAGTAATGATTGGCACTATTTTTGAGACTAAGTCAAACTCAGGTGCCAAATTTGACCTAGTCTCAAAAATAGCTTTGATAATTTCACCTCCCATTACTTTCAATTGGAAAGAGTCAAAACTGGGGGGTTTTCAAACTCGGGTACCGAATTTGACTCAGTCTCAACATGAAAGTCAACCTCCAAAGTCAAATTTTAGTGAATAGACCCAGTAGAGTTAACATGATTCCATGTATTGGTTAACTATGAGTTTGATCGGAATCTTTCCAGACCAAGTTGCTGGGTCACTTCCTCACAATTTCAACATTTTATGTGAAAGCCTCATATTTTAACAATTCACATTTTTAGTATGTTGATTGCCCATCTGTGGCAATAATGATCACTTGACTGAGCTTGTGAAATAATCCCCAAGAGTAAGTTGTTTCAGATGCTATGTGTCTTTAATTTTTCCTGTTTCTTTGTAATCCAACTGTGAAGTAATAATCCATACATCAACAAAACAACAAAGCATTATAAACAGAACATCTTTAACTTTAAAAAATTTAACTTGAGCTCTTCATATTAATATTCTTCTTGTTATTCTTGATTAATTTTCTTCCTTTACACTAAAAAAAATGAAACATATTTTTTAGGGTGGCTTCATTGAGTGGGATAATATTCAACTCTGTGTTATTAATAAAAACCTCCTTTTTTACACCAGTTATGAAAAATCTCAGAAATGTATGGCAAGACAGAACTCTTATTTTATGCTAGTAATACAACATATCTTGACATGTTGTATTTTTTTTAAATAGAACATTTTAAAAGTAGTCTATCTAGAGGAAGCTACATTTTTAAGGCTATCTTGCAATTCACTACTTGTCCCCTACACAACAATGCTTTAGAAGTCATAGCTCTATCACAAGAATGTTTGTTGCACAATATATATCGATACCTGCTTGCTGCATGACCCAACAGATAATAGTTACATACATAGTTACATAGTAGTTTAGGTTGAAAAAAAGACTTGCGTCCATCAAGTTCAACCCTTTTCCTATCCCATGTTTACCGCTGTTGATCCAAAAGAAGGCAAACAAAAACCCCTTCAGCAATTTTGAATTCTGCTTTTAGTTGGAAAAAAAATCCTTCTTGACTCCAATTGGCAATCACATTTCTCCTTGGATCAACAAGCAGTAAATAAATATTAATGCCTATACTAACATGCATAGCTCTCTATGCTCCGGCTCATTAAAAAAGTATCCAGGGCGCTTTTAAAGGAAACTAAGGTATTTGCTAGAACCCCTTCTTCAGGCAGTGAATTCCATATCTTAATTGTCCTTACTGTAAAAAAAATCCCTTCCTCTTTCGTAGACTAAATCTCCTTTCTTCAAGTATTAGCAGGTGACTTCTTGTCCTTTGTACTGTTCTGTCCATTAACAGGTCTTTAGAAAGGCCTCTGTATGGGCCCTGTACAGATTTATATAACGTTATCATATCCCGTTTCTCTAGCGTGTACAGATTTAACTTTTCCAGCCTTTCTTCATAACTAACTTTAGTGGCCTCCTCTGCACTTTCTCTAGTTCCATAATGTCTTTTTTTTTTTTAAAAGGCACCCAGAATTGAACCACATGTTGAAGGTTAGGTCTTACCATGGACTTATAAAGAGGCAGAATAATATCTTCCTCCCGTGAGTAAATAGCCTCTAAATACACCCCAATATCTTATTTGCCCTTTCCAGCTTCCAGGTGACACTGTGCACTGCTGCTAAATCTATTGTCTACAACTGGTCCCAAATCTTTTTCATTAGTAGATTTCCCCAAGGAAACACCATTTAAACTATAGGTTGCATTTTTATTATTGTACCCAAAATGCATAATTTTACACGTGCCTACATTGAATCGCATTTACCATTTATCTGCCCAATTAACCAATTTGACCAAATTCTCTTGCAGCGAAGATACATCTAGTTCAGACTATATTACCCTACATCATTTTGTGTCATCAGCAAACACTGAGACCTGGCTCCCTATGCCCTCTGGGAAATCATTAATAAACAAATTAAAAAGAAGAGGACCCAGAACAGAACTCTGAGTTACTCCACTTTTCACATCTGTCCAATTTGAGATCTTCCCATTTAACAGCACCCATTCTGTCTTTCAACCAATTGCCAATCCATAAACAAACCTCTGCCCTTAAGCCTATTTCAATCAATTTGTACAGTAACCTTTTATGTGGAACTGTATCAAATGCCTTAGCAAAGACTGAATATATCACATCCACTGCAGCACTCATATCTATATTTTTACTCACCTCCTCAAAGATGTAATTAAGTTAGTTTGACTAGATCTGTCTTTCACAAAGCCATGTTGGCTCCTGCTAATGAGATCCCTGTTCAATATGAACTCTTGAATATATTCCCTTAGCAACCCTTCCAACAGTTTCCCCACCACAGCTGTCAAACTTACAGGTCTGACATTTCCCAGGTGGGATTTTGATCCCTTTTTAAATATGGGCACCACATTAGCTTTATGCCAATCTTTGGGCATCATGCCTGATATACAAGAATCCATGAAGATCCGTCTTGCAAAAGTCATAGCTAATACAGGTAAATATGGTATACAATAATAAATTAACAGTTGAGATTATTGTTAGCTAAGTACATTTTTTGTTCTTTCTTTGTAGTTTTTTAAACATTCTACTACACATAGCTGAGGATTATCATAAAAAAAAAAACCAGAATATTCTTGAAGTTTATTTCCTTCTACTAATCTGAAAACAAACTCCCTATGGTGTAAAGCTCCTAGAATTAACACCTAATTCTTTAGAATCTGAAGTCCTTTAATAATAAATTAAACATAATAATGTACTTCATTTTGTTGTTAATTGTTTATGGTTTAGATTTTTATTTTCTGGCCATGATTCAAGCATTTTAAAACTTCTGTCTTCCAAGGAAGACTCATATTTAGGTTGTGGAGGTCTAGATAACCTTATACCTTTCAATAATTTGCAAATTCATAGTTTTGCCATTATGAATTATCTCTAGTAATGAATGTTTAGCTGACATGGCTGAAGTAATAATTATTCTATAAGCCTTACCTAAATCAAAAGAAAGAGATTAAAAAGGTACTACCAAATGGGAACTGCATATATGAGATATAAATCCCCGTCCATGCACCAGCTATACCAAATTTACCAGGCTGCTCTTTAAGCCTTCCTGTTTCCTGATGCCAAAGATTATCCGATGAGTGAGCTAGTTGATTCTGAAAACCCCTTGATAAACTCTTCACCACTAAAATTAACCATGCAGTCAGCTGACATTTACATTGTAATCTAAAAATATGAGATTTCCATCAATATTTCAAGTTAACATTGAAAAAATCTATTGTCACTTTCAACAATTTCAGAAAACAAATTTGGTTGGGCTAAAATGGTGTTATTATCACTATGGTTGAATTTATCTTTCAGAAGTGTTTTTGGGATCATTGCCAATGGTATTTGGAAATGCATAATTCATGTTTGTTGACTTATCTTGTAGAAATACATCCTGAGCGAAAGCTTATGGATCTAGACTCCAACTGAAGACTTTTTGAAGTTGTCCGGAAACAAAGAGATCTATCTCTGATGGTCCCCAAATTGGAAAAGATCGGGTAAATATTACTTTTACTAAACAAAAATTCCAAAAATATGTTGCCAATTTTATTAAAACGTTTGATCTTGTGTGTCCCCCAACGTGATTTATATAGCTCACTGATGAGATATTTTTTATGTTCAATAGGACACAACAATTTGTCTTGTCTTTTGTTTATGAGGCTTTGTTTCTTCTAGTGACCATTGCCAAAGGTTCTATTAAATATAAAAGTTTGTCTTGGCAAGACTTTAAAGATCAGTCCATTCCTTTTAGGGGATCTCTGCCATCAAAAAAAAAAAAAAAATGAATATGGCATTAGTCTATCTCAGCTCTCAGTTTGTTACAGGTTATTTTGTCTAGTGATTTTCTTAACCAATATTCAGTATACTGGACTACATGATTTTATGGAGTCCACTCTGCCATTCTGGGATGCTGAATCACTTCAGTTCATTAATATTTATTTCAGTATCATTCACTTGTCAATTTAAGCACTAAAAACATATTAAATACATTTATATGTAAATTAATTCATTTATTAAATTCATGTTAAATATTTATTAAAGTATATTTAATTAACTACTCTAATTCTATAATCAAAAAGAAAATCTAAATAAGTTTAAATATGTCAGAATAGAATACAGAGTAACAGTTGTATCACTCCTTTTCTCTGGCTGTAGGCAACTTTGACCTTGTATTTTTTGTATCAAATAGTTGTCGAACAGCTCAAACAAGATGATACATAGTCTCTTCACGTGCTTACTAAACTTCAATAACAATAATACATGAATACACATTACGTGCATGTCCGAGATCTGGACCTCCTTAACCAACAAACATGAAATCATGAAGAAAATATACCCGCTTTAGATAATATAATTGTGGTATGCACACAATATAAAAACAGTAAAAATAATTGTATTTGATGGAATAATGCAAAAAACATTTCACATTAACAATTTGCTGGCTCACTCTCCCCAATAACAGGCACAAACATTTCAGTATTACCATGAAAATACATCTATATAGTTTGATTTCCATTAAAGAAAACATAATTACAAGAAAAAATTATAATAATTCAACCAGTCTTGATTATTCACTTTTAATTTCACCTCATAATATACATGTATTTTCTTTCTAATGCTATAGAAGAATTAAAAAAATAGCATTTATATAAGCTAAAAAAAAAAAGCATCTCAGAGGGGATATGAAAACATTATATAAATATGTGCAGGGACGATATAAAGAGATCTCCGGTGCCCTGTTCATTAACTTAAAAGTGCAAAGAACAAGAGACTGGAAGAGGAAAGATTTAATCAATGGCAAAGGAAGGAATTATTTACTGTAAGGACAAAAATATACGGAGCTCACTGCCAAAAGAGGTGGTGCTATCAAATACAAAAGATGCATTTAAAAATGGTCTGGAATCAAGGTGTGCTGAATTAGCCTGCCTAGCACTTTATATAAGCCATGTTACAGATTCTGAAAGAACTATCATGCAATTTATGTCTAGGGCACTCTCGGCACTTTTTTAACAGGATGTTATAGATATATGTATTAAATTCAGACTGTTTTTTTTTTCTCTCTCTCTCCCCTTCTTTCTCTTTCCCTTTTTGCCCCAATCTGGGGGTAATACGCACGGATTTAATCCTCCCCTTAGCATGCTATCGACTATTTGTGATTAAAGGGTATAGTATTGTTAAGATAAGTCACTGAGATATTTACTAAAACGAAGTTGTGCTGATTCAGTACGTATAACACTTTACAAATATAATGTCATATATTTTGAAAGAAAGAATCATCATTCAATTTATGTGCATAGCACTATTTGCACTTATTATGATGTGTCAGATATTTGCACTAAAATCAGACTGTCAAGAAGTGTTTTTTTTTTTTTTCTTCTCTCCCCTTTCTTGGTATATTTTGAAACATTTGTGGATCGATAGTCCAGTATTTTTCAAAAACAATGTCACAGATTTTGGAATAATTATTATGTAATTTACGCCTATAGCACTTTTTGCACTTTTTAATATGACACTTTAGATATATGCACTAAATTTAGATTGTTGGACACTCCCCATTATATATATATATATATATATTTTTTTTTTTTTCCTAGTATATCTCGGACCATGTGTGGATCAATGGTTCAGCACTTTATAAAACAAAGTCACAGATTTTGGAGTAATTATTACGTAATTTATGTTTATAGCACTTTTTGCACTTGCTAATATGATGTTTTAGATATATGCACTAAATTTAGACTGTTGTACAATCCTTATTTTTTTTTTTCCTCCTCTCTTTTCCTTTCCCCTAAATTGGGTTATAATCTGTACAGATCTTTCTCTTCCCCTAGCACATCATTGATTAGCTGTGGTCAATGGATTAAGGGTTACAACATTGCTAACATAAGGCATTGAGATATACATCAAAATCAAGCTGTGCTGATTTAGTCCGTTCAGCACTTCATAAAAGCAATGTCATACAATCTATGTCTATGGCACCTTTCTATATAATGTTAGTTAACTCTCCCATTTAGCACACCATTAATATAATAGTACAAATCTTAAGAGAAGCATACACGAATAACAGCTATAGCATTTGAAAATTGCTAAGATAAGGTACAGAGATATACACTAGGTTCTTTTTCTCTCTCCTCTTTGCTTCTTTTCCTTCTTTTTCTTCTCTCCTCTCGGTCTTGTTGTTCTCTTCCTTTTCTCTCATATTGGGCGGCAGGCTCTATGCCCCTGCAGGGGTTCATACGTGAACCCAGGATCAAATCATGCTCATAGTGATTTGTAGAGTTAGAGAGGAGCCTTCGGCTCGTCATCTGTCTCTGAAGGGGAGAGGTATGGGGGCAGATTGTTTCCCACCTCCCCTTCTAATTGTGTGTTTATGTTTGTGGTGGGTTATATATTTGTATGCTGTCGTCTCCCTCTTTCCCGGCTTGGTGGGTGGTCCCTCATCCTCAATTCCCCCCCCCATGAACTAATGATTAGATGTCTATCAATAAATGCCCAGGACCTGAACGAACCATGTAAGAGAAATAGAGTTTATAGATTTTTGAGGAAACAGAAACTTTACATAATTTTTCTCCAAGAAACTCACTGGAGACAGACAGATAGAACTAATTGGGGAGGGGACAGATATGTGATGTTCCAAGGCTCTCTAAAGGACACCAAAAAAAGAGGAGTGGCAATAATGTTCTCCCAACAATGCCAGTTAGAAGTCAAACTAGTGGAGCTAGATAAAGAGGCCCTTTATATCATAATAGTATGCACTATAAATGACAAATGGTTTACTTTGGTCAATGTCTATTTAGAAAATAAGTCCCCAGTAAACAACTTTGCCCAGATTCTGGAAAACAGTGTCCCAGATGCAGCACTAGATAAAAAGTATAAAAAAACAAGTAAAGAACCTGAAAAACATCTCCAAACAAGCTAGACATTTAACAAATATCTTAAGCAGATCAGGCCTATATGACATTTGGAGGGTTGCGTACCCACAGGGTAGGGATTAAACCCATTACTCGCGAGTCCATCAATCATATTCAAGAATTGACTTGGTAGTAGGAGACATCACAGCTCTCAGGTTAATAAATACAAATATATATATATCCAGGATAATCTTTGGTCGGATCATGATCTGGTCCTTTTTGAAATAGAGGAGAAATATAGGGCCAACCCGGTTAAATCATGGAGACTGAATGACAGTTTACTATATTCAGCGGACAACAGACTGCATATAGAGAATATGTCCCAATACTTTTTTCATGAAAACAAGATTGAGCACACTCTGCTTGCACCACTTGGTGCGCATATAAGTCTGTCATTAGGGGACACTTTATAAAGATAGAAAAATATCTAAGGAAAAAAGAGGAAAGTTCTCTCCAGAATCTTTATATCTCTTACTATGAATTAGCCCGAAAACATAAAGATAGTCCCAATACAAGTAATGAAAGTCAATTAGAAGACTTAAAAAAGCAGATTGACAACCAGGAGATAAACATATCTTTAAAAAACATTGAAAGACTCAAGTTAAGATATTATTGCAGGGGTAACCGACCAAATACGATTATGACAAATACGCTGAAGAAACAAAGAGGGAGTAATAGAGTTGCCAAGATCATTTCAGGTCATAACATCGCCATTTCCCCAGATGAAATAGGAGAAAGATTCAAAGATTACTATATTAAACTATATAACCTGGATCAAGAGGGAACAGATGCAGATATAGATGCATATCTCAAAGATCTTAGATGTCCATCTATATCAGCAGAACAAAAAAAACAACTAAACATCCCAATAGATCCAACTGAAGTGCTGGGTGCTATTGACAACTTAGTGAAGTATAAGACGCCCGGACCAGATGGCTTCGGAAATTTCTTTTATAAAACATTAAAAACGTCCCTCGTGAAGCATCTGACGATACTATTTAATGATATAGTACCTAAAGGGAGATGTCCGGAGGAGATGTTACAGGCAAATATCCTTCCAATCTTAAAAAAAGGAAAGTCCCCTACCGATGTCCGAAGTTATAGACCCATCTCCTTGATCAATGTGGACGTTAAATTGTTTGCATCAGTTCTGGCCACTAGACTCAGGAAAATAATCCCAAATATAATACACAGAGACCAGATAGGTTTCGTCCAAGAGAGAGATTCCTCTAATAACACTAGAAGAATAATAGATATACTAGATGCAGTAGATAGAGGCGGAGCCCCCTTCATGACCCTGTCATTAGACACCGAGAAGGCCTTTGACAGGGTCAGATACATGATACATGTCAGGGGGTACATGAAGCAGTCACTCAGGGCCTTTGGGGTAGAAGGATGGATGCTGAGAGCTGAGATGTCCCTGTATGAGGGGCCTTCAGCAAGAATAGTAGGGGAAAATTTTAGATCTGACCTCTTCCCTCTTGGAAATGGCACCCGCCAGGGATGCAACTTGTCTCCGCTCCTTTATATTATAACAGCAGAACCCTTTGCCATTAAAGTTAGAGAGAACAAACAAATAAGGGGAGTTCCCACGCGAGAAGAGGAACTTAAAATCTCTCTATACACGGATGACACGCTTATAACGATAACTGACCCAGAAGAGTCGATTAAACATCTAATGAAGGAGATAGACGACTTCAGTAAAGTCCCTAACTATAGGCTTAATGTTTCTAAAACATCGGTCATCTTTAAAAATCATGCTTTTCCATGTATATAAAACACAAAAAGAACAATCCCAGTATGAAGGCTGGTATAAGATAGAAGCAAATTCATTAGAGATAGAAGACCTAAATAAAGAGATCTGGACTATCCAGAACAAAGTAAAGCCGAACCAGATTAAGAGTTGTTTAGAACTGGAACATCTCCTTCCTTTTTGGTACAGACAGAGGAAAAAACAGGGGATTTTGGATAAAATCCCAAGTTCCCTACCCATAGAAGTCCTAGCTTACAATATGGAGAATATAGATTTAGAGATATGGAAAAAAGGAGGGGTTAAAAAAATTCAGGACATCCTAATTCCACATAGTAACACCATTAAACCCTTGGTCCAGCTGGAGAAGGAAAGGGGACTGGGACAAAATCAAATCTATAACCATCTGAGACTGAATAGTTTTTTTAAAAAAAACACCTAAGAAAGGATAAAGACGATGCAGAACTGATGGAGACAATGACATGCCCGAAATTGAAAAAGGAGGTGGCTTTATTTAAGGACCATATTAGAGACCAAGAAGTTTATAACAACAGCAAAACAAAGATCAAATGGGATAGGGAGCTGGGGATTACCACTACTGAAAAAGACTGGATAGAAGCCTGGTCAAGGGTTAATACATAAGTGCACGACCTTTCTCTGACGGAGACCTTTTTTAAAATTGTAAATCGGTGGTATCTAGTTCCTACTAGATTGTTCCATTTCCACGAGTCCCAATCCAGACTTTGATGGCGATGTGGGCTGGCTGATGGAGATTTTACACACATCTGGTGGGGATGTGTAGGACTAAAGAGTTTGTGGGAGGCCCTATTTAAATTCCTGTATAGCAAAGGCAAGATCAGACTCCCGAAAAACCCCAGAGCAGTCCTTTTACACCAGGGGTGGCCCAAAATCTCCAAACCCCAACTAGCTCTCACAACCCACTGTCTTCTGGCAACAAAAAGAGTTATAGCTAGGGATTGCAAACAAAGTAATTGTATTAGATGGAAAACTGTTGAAGACCAATTACGATTCCAAATTAAAATGGAATGTGGGGTTTCTTGGATCTTGCCAACTTCAAGCAAGACTAAACAAATATGGGTAGAGTGCTCTAATATGATCAAGAAGTAAGTAATAACAACATAAGTTCTTCAGCTATAGGGGCCTAGAATATATTCCCTTTAGAGGAGGGGGGAAGAAAGGGAGGAGGGGTAAGAGAGAAGGGAAAAAGGCCATAACTGGGCAGCCAGAAATTTCCTGGGTAGGAGAGGAGGAGGGGAGGTACCATCCCGCGGGCAGCGGGGGGAGGGAGGAGACAGCAGTGTGTGAGTCTGTTCGTTTTTATGTAACATTGCAATTACTAAGCTTAATGGCAATGAAATCTCGCCCTCAGGCAGCTTCTCTTACTTTTTGTCCTTTATTTTCTGGGCTGAGTAAGACTAAGAATTATGTAATATATTGTAATGTACATTTGTATGTATATGCTTTTTGATATACCAATAAAAGAGATATTTAAATAAAAAAAAAAGGAAGGAAAGAAAGAAAGAAAAAAAATGGTCTGGATGTTTTGTTTTTTTTTGAAAAGCAGAACATACAGGGCTATTAATTATAGAATATCTTGATCCAAAGACAAAACTGATTTCCTTTTCAAGAAGGAATTTTTTTCACTCTAAATGGCAAAATTCGAAATAGCTTCCTTAGGGATTTTTGCCTTCTTTTGAAACAAACACAGGAATGATAGATAGAAGGGTTGAACTTGATGGACTTAAGTCTTTTTTCAACCTAAATTACAATGTTACTATGTTTATACTGAAATTTTTGTATCTGTTATAGGTGAGTTGGTAAATATATATTTATATTGCTATTTATCAAAGATATAGCTTATAACTGGTATCAGAGATATGATCTCTATTTAGTTTTGAGATAGGGATACTGTTTGCCTTTTAAGATTCTGCTTGGAAGACATCTATTGTTTGATATTTCATTAAAGGGACAGTCTAGTCCTCAAACTCACTTTAGTTCAAGAGGAAGATTACTGGTTGTATGGTGCACAGGTTAATTTTCTATTGTGATTTGATGCTGGCATTCTGCATAAATCTCATTTTTAATATTTGACTCAAGCCCTCCCCAGTGATTACTCTGCATGTTTACTACAGTTGCAGTAGCACTGATTATATAGATACCGAGGATATAAGGTTTTGTGTCATTTAGTCACTTCCTCTGCTCTTGGAATAGAACACATTGTGTGGACTATGATAACCTTGCTCTTATACACAGTAGGATCTCTTAACAGTGCAACACATTATGTGATGACATCACTAAATAAACAGGATATGCCTATCATTTGAATTAAATTATTCTCATTGGTTCCTGCAGAAAAAAAAGGAAATTACTTTTACTCATGTGGGCAGTCCTGGCTTCTTGTAAACTGCTGTAATTTCTAAATTTCATCTACCTGTAAGTATTTTATATTTCAAGCAATGCAAAATGTGAAACATGCAAGTACTTTCAAAGCACATTAACATACAGTAATATTTGGAAGATGTATTTTGGACTCTAGACAGTCCTATTAACTATATCTCTCTGCTGTGAGACTATTTTATCCCAAACTATTTTGTATAAAAAGCTTTATATAATCAACAGAACCTAATACCTTATTGCTTTTTAAGTGTTTCATTGTTGATCTTTGCTCGATTATAAGACGACCCTGATTATAAGACAACCCCCCAAACTTTGTATATTCCTTTAGGAAAAAAATTAAAAGCCTGAATATAAGACTACCCTATAGGCAAAAAAAAGTTTAACTTGTATATATGTAAATTGCTTTTTAATATGTAATAAAAAATTGATATTATACAAATGCATTTCTTGTTTTTATTTCCTTGCAGCCTCTCTCCCCCCCCCAGCGTAGTCTCTCTCTCTGTCTCCCCCCTCCCTCCCCTAGTCTCTCTCTCTCTCTCTCTCTCTCTCTCTCTCTCTATCTCCCCCCTCTCTCTCTCCCCCCTCTCTCTCTCTCCCCCTCTCTATCTCTCTCTCTCCCCCTCTCTATCTCTCTCTCTAGCTCCTCTCTCTCTCTCTCCCCCCCCCTCTCTCTCTCTCTATCCCCCCCTCTCTCTCTCTCTCTATCTCCCCCCCCCCCTATCTCTCTATCTCCCCCCCTCTCTCTCTCTCTATCTCCCCCCTCTCTCTCTATCTCTCTCTATCTCCCCCCCTCTCTCTCTCTCTATCTCCCCCCTCTCTCTCCCCCCCCTCTCTCTCTCTCTATCTACCCCCTCTCTCTCTATATCCCCCCCTCTCTCTCTATCTCCATCCTCTTTCTCTATCTCCCCCCTTTCCCTGGTGGCTAGTGGGGGTAGCTGGGTGATGTCTGCACGATACGTGCAGACATCCTCCATGCTGCCCGACACCTCCGTCTATTATGACGGACAGCTGGTCCGTCATAATAGACGGAGGTGTCTGGCAGCATGGAGGATGTCTGCACGTATAGTGCAGACATCCCCCAGCTGCCCGCTTTTCCCTGGTGGGTAGTGGGGCAGCAGAGGATGTCTGCGCCTTGAGCGCAGACCTCCCCTGATGCCGCCCAGCACGCTGGCAGGGACTTCTGTGACGTAGCCGGAAGTACCCGGCTTCTTCATAGAAGCCCCGGCGGTCGTGCCGGGCGGAAGCAGGGGAGTCTGCGCTCATTGCGCAGACATCCCCTGCTGTTAGAGAGGGGGATCCAGGTCCCCTGCTGCTCTGCTGGGGACATGGATCCATGTCTTATAATCTAACCTCAATTTGAGGTCAGATTATAAGAAGACCTCGAATGTAAGACGTCTTATATTCGAGCAAATACGGTACTTCGTGAGTTCTAACAGGTGAATTAAATCTATCTAGTTATTCAGGGTATATTTTAGAAACATTTGCTTTTTTATTTAACAGCAATTTATATCTTTATCCTTAGAATCTAAAAGTGTATAAATTGTTTCACAGAATTGTTTAAAATCCTTTCTTATATCACTTGATGACTAACATTCTTTACCAACTGGTTTAACCCCCTTCGCTACAATGGACGTGTCAGGCACGCCTGTCTGGGAACTCCATTCCCAACAATGGATGTGCCTGACAATTCCTGAGGTGAAATAAGTATTTTCCCGATCAACGATCACAAAAAATGCTCTGATGGTGCTGGTCTATAGCCTTGATGTCGAGGCACTAGCCAACACTGAAATTCAGGCTCTGGGGCACCCACGATCGCTCCACAGAGCGATTGTGGGTGCCATATTGCTGGAGCAGTATGCTCCTGCAAATGGCTGTGCCCTCTTGTGGTCAGAGCTTTGGAAGTGAAAAAAAATTCACTTTATCTCTCTAAATATGTTGCTTCACTGACCCTAGAGGCAGTCATCAACATTGCAATGAAAAAAAAAGACAATTAGCTTAAATCTAGGATTATGGTTAGATTAGCTGTTAGGGTTAAAATTATATTAGGGTTAGCATAAGGGATAGGGTTAAAATTATTTTAAAATTAAAATATATTAAGGGTTAGCATAATTGTTAGAGTTAGGGTTACATTTAGGGTTAGGGTTAAATTTAGCTTTCGGGTTGGGGTCAAAAGGTCAATATAGGTAAAACTCAATAAACACTATTTTTGATTTTTGCCCCATAACTCGCAAAAAACTGCAGTAAAACATGGAAACATGCATATTTCTGAACTCGGAAAAACATTTAGAAACTATTTCGTTTCTCTAGGTCTTTGTTAATAATTGTATTTGTGTACATTATATTTTAGGTCAAAGTCAGTAACAATGTTCATCATATTTTATGATTTGTTTGTAGTAAATTATAAGATGAACATAATGGTATCTAAAAAAAGCACTTCTTATGATGATAAAAACAAAAACATGTAATTTGTGTGGGTACAGTATGTGGGAGAGAAGAAACACGAACACCCCAGAAATGTAAAAACAGCCCTTGTCACCAAGGGAAAGTCAAGGTCAGATTGTCTTGTCACTAAGGAGTTAATCTTATAGATGTGTCTGCTCACAATCTCTTTTTTAAAGGCACTGTATCACCTAAACATTGTTTTTCCTGTGCATGTAGAAATGTAAAATTGCAATCAGATACCTAAATTAGGAGAAAAATGTATTTTAAATGAGTCTATGAAGCCTCTAGTTTATGACATCACCTGTGGCTTATTATGCAAATTACATATCTCACCATTGAAAAGCAGTTAATTAATTAAACCACAGATTATGTCATAAACTAGAGATTCCACAGACATATTTAAAACACGTTTTCTCCTAAGTTAGGCATTTGCTTGCACTTTTGACCACACAGTGTATAGATCATTTTTCATATTGTTGTATTCTCTAAAATTACAGTAAAAATGTTTAGAAGATATAGTATCTTTAACTTAGCTGTCAGCATTCAGTCAGCTCTATTTCCTTTGTGACATAGTGTCTGGTTTAGAATCTTTATATTCTCTTTAGCCTTCATAAGTGGTTGATAAAGTTATATGTACAATCAAGTAGGTTTTATGTGTTAATGTTCTTTAAAATAGGTTTGGTTTATTGATATTGGGACAGTAAATAAGGATAAAGCATAATATGAGCTTCCGGTCTTGCCCTAAAATTATTATGTAATTAGATTTGTATTATACTATTGCATTAAATGTTTATTATAGTCATATGTGCTCTCTTGCTTCAAAGTGTGTTAAAAAAAAGGTGCAATCAGTGTTATACCTTTTTTATAAAGACTCTTGCAGCACGGGAATTTTTATACATAAACCCCAATATTTTGCCAACTCCTGGTCTATACATTTTCTCATCAATGCTATTATGTTTGATTTTGAAATATGCTGTATTATATAAAAACGAAGCTTTTGTTTAGATTAATATCATATATCATAAAATTACTGCATTTTTTATGTTTTACTGTTTTTCAGTTAGCAAAAAGCTAAATGTACCACTTTTTATGGAAACTGGTTGCTCCAAATATAGCAAATTGTCCCAGGCTTTAAATCTTTTAAAAATGATTTCATACATCAGCCTCTTAGAAGATTTTTTGTTTTCTTTCGTTAATGCCTTATAGCTTTTAATTCCTACATGTGCATGTGTTACAAAAAATGTAGCTTTTAACGTGTTTTGCTACTTATGCATACTTTATATCTTGTGGTGTTTTCTAAATTATGCAATCTTTTAAATTGGTAGTAAATATTGTAAAATAGGATTATGTTCATTCATATGTTCATTGTTCATATGCCCTACATATCTCTCCCTTTTCTTACGCACAAGCGCATAGTTTTGTCGCATCCGTTTCTAAATTCTCAGACGAAGACTGGAACAATCCACTTGACCGTCTTATAGACCGAGTCTGTACATCACGGACGCAAACTACTACCATATACCTCATCCTCTGACGGCTCATGAAATATGATTCACTGACCTTCGGACCGGCCAACTGGTTACCAACCCTTCCTAATATGGATATTGGGGACCTTTTTAAGGTCCACAATACCCTTATCACCCCGATAAACACTACGGCGTACCATGATATGTTTATAATAATGCTACATAGGGCATATATCTCACCAAAAAGGGGCGCCAATATGAACTCCAGGACTCAGGACTCCTGCAATAGACAATAAAACTGTGTTACAACTCTGGATACAAAAAAACCGAGCCATCCTTAACAGTATTCCAGGAAAAACTATTTTTTTTATTCCATATTATTATTATTTATTCCATATGCTCACAGCACAAAGGAGACAGGCTTTCTATAAACCGAACTAGAGTCCCCATCCATAAGAATTTCTTATGAATGGGGACTCTAGTTTGGTTTATAGAAAGCCAATAGCATTACATGTATTCCATAAACCGAAAGTCTATAAACCGAAAGACATTCTTGTATACATGTATTGCTATTCTATGAACCGAACGTCTATAAACCGAATGTCTTTCGGTTTATAGACTTTCGGTTTATAGCCAAACCCCGAACTCCAACACGAACATACAGTGTTGGTGTTGCTGGATGCTTCGAGAACAAGGCATTGCAACAACATCATCTGGGTGGCAGAAGCAATCATTTAATATAAAGTATTATCTTTTAAAAAACATTACCAGTATCATTTCACCAAATACAGTTACCAACAATTAATGTTTAGGTTGTGACTGTATAAAACTACTAGGCGTATCCTAAATTAAATTAATGTTCCATGCAGTGAGTCACCTTGACTTGCTTTCCTAAATTTATCTAGTTGGCACATTTTTCTTTTTTACTTCTCTTTGGCATGTTATTCATCCTTTATATGTATTTATTGCTTATTGGTTATGATATATATACCTAGTTCTCAATGGCATCATCATATAAATCAATGCATATGCTTTTTTGCTTATATTATACATCTGCAACAAAGCTTACATAGGTGGTACGTGTCAAAGTAGCATCCACATAAATGGCAGGACTCAAGGTTATCCAGCAGAACATTGCCCAAAGCATCACACTGCCTCTGCCAACTTTCCACCTATCAGTGGTCATAAAGTTATGGCTGATCGGTGTATAAAATCTGTGTATGCCAACCCAAGCATATGGGCTACTATTACTTCACTTCTATCAAATCTGCCATGGGCTCTAGCCCCACATTTTTTGCATACCTTTCAATGCCCCTTTCTATCCCTAACCCTAGCAGAACTTTGAAAAACGAATGTTGATTTATATTTTTTATAAAATCGGGGGGGGGGGGGGGCTAAGGGGTGCTTGGGGAACATGGGCAGGGGGTGCTTGGGGAACATGGGCAGGCACTGACTGTGACAGAAAAGCACATCTGGTCACTGTGATTGGTTCTCATAGCTATCAGATGTGATGGAAGGAGGCATCCTGAGCCACTCAGTCATGTCAGCTTCAGCCCAATTGCCGGATGCATGCAGACATTTTGCAATTGGAATTCCAAAACATATCAGGCACATCCATCGTAATAACTAGATTGTTTTCCTAGTATGTGCCTGACATGTCCTTTGTCATCAAGAGGTTAAAGAATATATATTTATAATGCTTACACTTAATGCAATCTTTCAATTAAACGTTACTTCATTTTTTGCCAACCGTTGTCCTTTAAATATCTTTGAAATACCAAACAGAAAAATGTGAATGCTTTAAATATTTTAAAAGCTAAAGCATTGAAATACAAATGACTTGCATATCAAGGTCTAACAAATTCAGTTACATTCATTTTACTCATGAAAAGGTGATGTTTTTGTGAATACATTTAATACATTCTGTTAATATATTTTTATGCTGACAAATAATATAATAATATTGCAATATAGAACAAAAATAAAAAAAAACAGCTGAAATAGAATAGCAGTCTAATGCATGTTTGAATAAAAAATGGTTGCCCCAGTTTCATAGAATATAGAAATACATGTTTTAGAGACATCATTACTAAAACTATATATACTACCTTGCAAATGTATGAAATGTTAATGTCCTAATTGCTTTCTTTTTTTGAATCAAGCCATGAATTAGTTAGTTATGCATATTTTGTAAACGTATATGTAGAATAGCATTACATCCTTTAAATGAGGTAGATTTAGTTAAAAAAAACTGCCATAAGCGCCTAATTAAAAGGCATTTTAGATCATTACCGCACCTGTTGGAAAAATTACCTGACCTGCTAAAGGCATTTATAGTTTATGTAGTTTCTATAAAGGCATGTTTGTATGTTTGTCACAGATGATCCCATGTGATTGTATGGAAGTTATAAGTATAACTATGGGGAGATATTGAGTATTTTTAGACGAGGGAGAGAGAAAGTATATTCATTTTGCTTGCTTTTGGTTAAAGTGGGAGCTATTAGTTTGGAACCTCACATAATATAAAGTAATACAGGGTTGTTTATAGTAAGAAGCCAGAGAGTGTATCTATAAGTGCATGTCTTGTGTATTGTAGCTAGACAAATACATAGGCCTTAAATGAATATGTAAATACATATCTGGGGTGTAAGTTAAGACCATGTACATAGGTGTGTCAATATCAATATATACATGCTTCAATAGATGATTAGATGGCTATAGATAGATGTATATGTGTAAATAGGCGAACATGTACTGCCGATCAAATTGCAATGTTCTACTCATATCTGTCACATACTTTGATATCAAGACCAAGGTAAAGAGAAAGCTAACCAGGGCAGACACTGCCACCCTGGTTAGCAGGAAAATTACATTTTTCAGTCCTTTTCAGTATTCTCTGTTTTAAGCTTCAAGTGAAGAAATTGCATTGCATGTTACTGGACATATCTTTCTAAACCCTGTCTAGCAGATCTTTATCCAATTTCCCGTGGTTTATTCATGTGTTTTTACTTAAACTCTGCTTTACAAGAACCATTTTAGACATTTACATGACCATTGCATTATTAATAAAACACAGTGCACTTCTTTCTTATTCATTTGTTTTATTAACATAGGTGTAAAGAATCAAACTGACACATCCAGTATATTTTTCAAGTAACACGGACTATTGTTATGTTGAAAAATAAAATAATAATTGTATTTCATATTATCCATGTGGGAACAATACAACAAAAAATTATGTTGATCATTATGAGTGACATTTATCTTTGGATTTCATTAGATTTGTTACCTTATCTATGTGCACATTGTTTGTAGACTCTCCCCACTAGCACATTTTTCAGTCTGAAAACCTCCACACTTGATGAAAATCATTGTGGGACAACGGTTCTATACATATTTTATTAAATAAAATGATAAGTAGTGTTTTTTTGTTAAAAAATAAATTCACTACTTGTCCCTCTCCAGCGGTGTTATCTGCATGGTGAGAAAATTGCCATTTCACTCATCTCTTCAGTGAGATCAAAGGGAGATTAAACCTGCACAGGGAAGTCTGTTAATGGTCTATGCCAGTGGTTCTCAACCCGTCTAACCTTGGGATCCACATTTGTCCTTGGTCATTAAAAGTCATGACCCAAAAATAACTTACTTTCCAAAACATTATAAGTTATTCCATAAAACAATCTGTACAGTATTCCACAATGTATATAAGTTGTGTTAAAACATGAAACAAACACAACAGGGCTTATTTACAAAATGAATAGTACAGTAATGACAATGCAAGTGAAAATCATACTGCTATTGAGCTAAAAACCCAATAAAATAAAAAGCCATTGACTCATTAGACTAACTAGAACTAAAGGAGTTTGTTGGGGATGCTTTTTGCTCCTGATGAACGTATCAAAATCTGGGCATCATTAGGATACTAGCCACTACAATTATTAACCTTTGCTAAAACCTGAGGTTTCTCTGCTTAGGAGAACCCATGGTGTAGACCAAAGCTGAAAGAACCTAAACGCAGCTTGTGCAAGATGTGTACTTTAAACCTTCCTTATTACCATATGTGATGTTATAAAACAAAATTACAAACACTTTCAGTTATAAACAATGATCTAATAGGAAATAAAATACATGAGGCCTATTAATGGAGTGACATTTACTATTAAATTGTAAATAAATTTGGTGTTTCACCATGATTAACTATATTTCTGATACTAAATAATGCTATAACTCTTCTGCTAATTATATTTGTTATGCTGTCCAGTAATGACTGTACACAAAAAATAACTTTTTATAATTACTTTATTTTCAATGCAATATTGAGTGACATATTCTTTTCTATCCTGAATGTTTCAGACAGTTTTGCCATTGTTCTCTTAAACGCTCACCGTGCTTCATTAGAACTTCTGGTCAATCAACAGCTTCTGCCTACTCCACTTCTGACCATCATGATTGACAGCATGGATTAAACGTTCTGTTCTTGGTATCTACTGCATTTCTCATATCCCTATCTCTCCATGAGCACAACCTCTACATAGATTATTATTTTTTGATATTTGCTTTGCAAAAGTGAGAAACATTTTCTATATTTTCAAGTGTTTATTAATATTTCTATAATAATTTAAAAAAATAGTGTACTTCTTTCATTCTTTTTCATTCAATATCTGAGATAAAATAATAATGCTTTTTCAATAAGTCTTCTTTGGGAAAAAGTGACGTATTAAATACAGAATGAAATAATTGATACAAATTATCATTAATGGTTGCCAGTTTATATGTGATCAAAAGACCAGAAATTAAACAGGATTATTTCTGAAATCTATATAACAGTTACTTAACTTATTTAATAACGTATAGGATCTGTGGGCTTTATTTTACAAGAAGGAGTAAATAGACTTACGCAGTGCATGATCTAACCCACCCGCACATATTTGGAAGATAATTATGACAATTTTTTCCCCCTGGAAATATGCAATGCCACCTCTACATTTACTTCAACAATTGTGGTACATTTTCACAAACAGGTTTACAATAGATGATGATTTGTATTTTCAGAGTATAAGAACAATATCCTGGAAAAACCAGAAGAAGGGAGGAAGGCTGAGACAGAGAAATCAGAGGTAAGTATGTTTTTAATCAAAAACCAAAATATCCGCTTTCATTGGCAATCAGTTGCTGCTATCTTACAAGCCTGCAAAAACACGGAACTGTTACAAAAAACACAGAACTGTTACAGAGTGATGTGAGTCCATTTCTTTATGGTGGTAATATCCATATGAAGTGTACAAAATGTACTATACTATATTGCCCTATTTGTGTTTTGTTTGTATATATGTTTGGCTACAAGTCTGATACATCTACAGACAGAGCTAAGTGCATTTTTATTACTATTCTCAATTCATTGCCATATATCACTTGTGCACCCTTTTATTTACTTTGTAATAGTATTTTGGTGGGATAGAGATTTTTTGTACTAGATTGGATTTTCAGCAATTATATATTTATATGAGCACCTATTATTCACAGTTTATTTCCTTTTAGTAGTGGTACATTATATTTATCATTAATAGAGATGTCCCGAATAGTTCGCAGGCGAATAGTTCCCGGCGAACATAGCGTGTTCGCGTTCGCCGCAGTGGGCGAACAATTGCGATGTTCGGTCCGCCCCCTATTCGTTATCATTGAGTAAACTTTGACCCTGTACCCTGTACCCTGTACCCTGAACCGAACGTTCGGTTTGTAGACTTTCGGCATTTGTAATGAATGTAATAGTAGTACTATTGGCTTTCACTACACGGAGACAGAGTCTCCATTCATAAATTTATGTTTTAAAGCACGTTATTCCAAACAATTTAGGAATGTTAGGTGATTTATGCCCTTTATGGATTAAAACCAAACTCTGCATCAACTATGTAATTTTCCATGGGAGTTTTGCCATGGATCCCCCTCCGGCATGCCACAGTCCAGGTGTTAGTCCCCTTGAAACAACTTTCCCATCACTATTATGGCCAGAAAGAGTCCCTGTGGGTTTTAAAATTCGCCTGCCCATTGAAGACTATGGCGGTTCGCGCGGTTCGCCCGTTCGCGAACATTTGCGGAAATCACTAATCATTAATATAATATTTTTAAAATATTTTTTTAGATTTATTTGTTTATATTCATTTTTATTTTTAAGTTATTATTTTTATTTATTATATTTTATACATTTTCATACAATTGCAAATTCAAGAGGACATACGTCTAAATTCTGGAGGAGATTGGCTGCAGAAAATGGCCGATTTTCCTGCCGATTCAAGATCACTTTGGTGGTCTCTGAGTAGTCAAATTTAAGGGCTACATAGATCACTGAAGGGATTTGTTTGCATCCAAAAATCAGAGCTCCATCTGAGTTGATCCAACAATGAACTATAGCACAATTCCATGCATCTGGATGGAATTTTCTAAATAAAAATAATAATGAAGATTTTGGCTGCACCCATGTCTACTCTTTAGTGTCAGCCATATGACACAGGGCTTTCTTAAAATTTTTTTGCAACATTTTCTGCTACACTATAAAACAATATAATAAATACTGAAGACATTACAATATAACATAAAGATACACAATGATTAAGAGCTCCTTGCTTACTAAAGCATGCAATCTAAAGTAGATGATGAGAGATGTTTACGACAAATGCTGATGTATGATTATCGTCTTCAGAGGATATTAAGGATTACAGATATTCTTCAAATCATCTAAAATAAATTCAGAAAGCTTCTCACATTTCTTGTGATATGGATATAATCAGTACATGGACAAATCTGCTTTGACAAATTTGTCTGCAAATACATTCTATTATTTTAATACAGCATAAATGCTTTAGACAACCAACTGGAAATATTGTTTTTTAAGGACAAAGACTAGCACAGTTTATCGAGGATGGATTTCACTAAATTTGTCACTTTTCTATTCAATTCACTCACCCATTCTTGAAAGGTTTTTGGTAACTAGAGAGCAAATTGGTTGGATTACTTAGTGACAGCAATGGAGATTAAAAAGACTACAGAAGGGAAAATGTGCTGTATGAGCTCTCTGTTTCAAAGTCTATTACCATAGAGTGAGTGACAAATTGAAAGAATTGAAACCTAACAATCCAATGAAAAAATTAGTGAGAATACACAGGGTAATTGTTTCCTAGGTTGTTTGACAACTGTTTAGAAGCTCGAGGGTTAGACTGTAATTCAAGATGTCTGGAATCTCAGTAGAATTTGTTTGGACATGAGAGCCAATTAAATTTTTCATTCGACAATTTATCTGCTTAACTTTGCTGCAGGGATTCTCTTTGTTACATTATAATTTCAACCATACAATATTCCTCTCATTTTCCTATTTAAAAACAGGGGAATGCGAATGTATCTATTTAGATTACTATCTTATTTAATGATGAAGCATATTTATTAGTGACTGTAAAATGTAGTTGTTTTAAACACACATTTCTAATATAGACTGTTTATTGAATGAAATACTAAATAAACAATGTTACCATATTAACAATACTAAAAAAAAAATAACCAAATGAGGATTTATGCGCAGTGTAATGTGTAGCATAGAAGACTCTCATAGAGTTAATAAGAAAATGCTAAATAACTCATGGCATATCTACAGTAATTTCTCTTGTGGAAGTAACATTTATCCAGTTTCCTCCTGCTATTTTAACTCTAAATTAATACGTCCGCATCTCCGCAAGGGCAAAGGTAGGCTATGAGTTGTAGTTCAGGAGCCCAGAACATCACTGGTCAGTTCACTATGTAGTCTCCTCTCTCACTGCCCATGGAAGATGTCATTGCACCGTAGCAGTAGAAATCAACGCCCCTCCCATTTTCTAAGATGCTGGTGGAGACAAAATCTATGGAGTGCCGGTTTACACCCGGGTTCCATGAAGGGAAGTATCCCTTATCTATACCAAACCTTATATGAAATTGTTTTGAGGGATTATCGCTAATTTTGGATAAAAGATTTTCAGATTATGGGTAGTCAACCTGTATAACAATCACATATTATCTGTTTGTTTTTATGGTTGTTTTTATATAGTGTTTCTCTTACAATTAATGATTGAAATATGATGTTTATATCAGATATATCACTGCAGAAATTGAATATTTAAAATAAACTTGATTATCTTACAAAAAAATTGTATTGGTAATACTATTTATTTACTTCATATTTTAGTGCAAAATACTTTATTTTTTTTTTTTTTTTTTTTTTTTATTTTATCAAATTTAATATACATATACAATCAAATAACATAGTAGAGGACATATATACACATGTATTCATACATACATAGCAGTTAACCATAATTTCGTTTGCTGTGTACCGCGGGTGTGGGAGGGAGGGGAACCACCCAAGCTTCTACCACTGTTTCCCACCAAAACTTTTCTTTGGTTGCCCTCACGCCCACCTCCCGTGGCCCAGGCCTTAGTCAACGGTTAAACATGTTTTTGTAGGTGGATAAACTGCATTGAATATCATACTTTGACCACACACTAAGTTGATGTACATTTAGGTTCGGATGCTGTGGAAATAACATAATTTATCCCCATATTCAACTTCCAATAATTTCCTTAGTGTTATAATCATTATAGAGGAAGGTATTTGGTGTTTTAATCTTCTAATATGGAGTTCGATTTTGCTTGGGGTTCAAATTTGTTCCCACTACATCTTTTGAATACAGTTTGTGGGGTCTACAGACAGTAATTTATTACTTACAGACATTCACTTGGTGTGCAGCAGTCTTAGGTACAACAACAGGTTATGATTTCTATATCAATTGAGGGGTCATATATAGGGAAGGGGAGCTCCCGTGATAACCTCATCTTGCCCAGGTCCAGATTCTTAAGCCAAATGGTTGGGGTAATTAGATTAGCAGTGTAGTGTTGAACGGTTACCCCTTTTACCACTGAACTTATATGCTCAGGATAATGATAGAACAGGGTTCCAAATTTTAAAGTAGGAGGGAAGAGACCTACTATCCAGGTAGAATAATTTTTCCATTCTGCACTGGTATTGGATTTGAGTTTGTATCTCTGTCTCTGTTGGAATAGTTACTTTCCTCCAGTGTCTTGAGATGCACATTTTAGCTGCCATTAGAATATGTATTACTAGTTTTTTTTGAGAATTTTTTAGAGCGGGGAGTTCGAGGTGGAACAAAAAGGTTGCCGCTCCCAGAGCTCTCAGATCTAATTTTAAGTCAAAAAATTTTTTGGTCAAGATCCCCCGTATATCGTTGAGTTTTTCACAGTCCCACCAGATGTGCTTAATATTCCCGATTTCTTTATTACATCTCCAACAAAGTGGAGATGTATTTATTTGGTATTTGGCTAACCTTGTTGGGACCCAGTACCATCGGTATAATATCTTTAAGTACAGTTCCTGTATTGCTATGCAATGAATTGATTTCCTCATCAAATCTATTGTTCTGTACCAAGTTTGTGTTGGGTATATTATCTTTAATTCGTCCTCCCATTTTTTTATAGGATCGCATTTGCTGTCTTCTGATTCTAATTCATTGATAGCTTTCTGAATTTGGGAGGATATCCTATGGTGAGATCCATATAAAATATTTTCCAGCGGGGAGTCTATTTTAAGTTGAATTTCCCCGAAGAGATGTTTTATACGGTTATAGGAGAAAATTTCTTTTTTTGGGAGGTTATAGTGTTGTTGTAGCTCTAGGAAAGGTAGTATTTCTAAATTATGAAATAGGTCACCTATCTTCTCCATTCCAGATTTTAACCAATTATCCAAATTCAGATCTTTTATTAGGACTTTCAATGCACCAATAGGGGCTTGGGGGGAGATATGCGTATCCGGGAAAAATCTAGGTTTAATTGAGCCAATTGATCGAAACACATTCTGTATTACTGGGTTCTTGATTTTTAGTGCTGTAAATTTATGTTTGTCTAGCCAAAAAAGAAAGGAAGGGTCTATGTTACCACAGGCTTCCTTTTCAAATTGATACCAGGTTTTGCTTCTCGATTTCTTACTTCCCCATAGAAGAAAATGGGAAAACATAACCGAGTCATGAATGTGGTATAAATTGGGAAAGGACAAACCACCTTGAGACACGGGTTTGGACATAATATGAAACTGAATTCTGGGTTTCCTATAATTCCATACATATGTCAAAAACAACCTATGGAATTTAGAGAGGACCTTCCGTGGTACCCTCAGGGGTATAGTGCGGAATAGGTACTCCAGTTTGGGAAGCAGATAGGCTCTAACCAGATTAATCCTCCCCATCCAAGATACTTGAATGTTCTTCCAGTTACCGATCCGTTCTTCAAGTTCTTTATAAAGTTTAAGATAGTTATAATTTACTATACTTTTTATATCGAATCTGATGCTGATGCCCAAGTAATTAATTGTCTCGTTCGACCATTTAAAGTGGTACTTCTGCTTGAGGGATCTTTCCTGATTTTGAGATAAGTTTTTATGAATAATTTGAGTTTTTGAAAAATTAATTTTATAGTTGGAAAAGTGACTGAACTCCTCTATACACCTCAGGAGTTCTGGCAATGAGGACTCGGGTTGTGAAAGCGTTAATATAACGTCATCAGCATAAAGCGATATTTTTTGTTGGTTTGTTCCTAATTTTATACCAGTGATGGAGTGGGTTAACCTGATATATGCGGCTAGAGGTTCCATAGTGAGATTATATAAGAGGGGAGCCAATGGGCATCCCTGTCTAGTGCCATTTTTGATTGAGAACCAACGTGAGTCCAGACCATTGCCATAAATTTTGGCTGTAGGTTCTGAGTACATAGAGAGTATTGCAGTTTTAAACATTCCCCCAATACCGAAGGCGGAAAGGACTTCAGTCATGTATCTCCAATTGACTCTGTCCGAGGATGACGTGAGACGTAGGACGTGCGTCTGTCGCAGGTGTGGCCTCCCTGAACCTTGTGCGGCTCATCGAAGGTAACAAACCGAAAATGCTGTCTCTCAAAGCTTGAACGCGCCCCACAGCCAAAACCTTGCGATTCAACACGAGATCCGGCGGCTGGGTGCCATCACGTCCGGCGGATGCATTATTCCCAGATGCTCGCGGCTTTACCGAAGGGTGATACCCGCGAACACAGGCGAAAACATCACGGAAGATCTGCCACCCACCGCTAGAAAAGCCTCCTGTTCAACCTCTGTGGAGTGGAGCTCTTGCACTTACAAGAACGAAAAATAGCTGGAATCACAGCAGCAAATACTGTATTTAAGCGAACCCTATATGAAATTATAACAGGGCGATCTGGAGTGTTACTTAGACAACGGTAAGACTGTTCCGATTTACCTATTATATGAAACTACATCTTAAACTCGCACTGAATGGTAATGAGTATGCGCATTTAAATAACAGACTTTGGCTATCGGCTACTGTTATAAGTTCCTCAAGTATCATTCCTATACTATTCCTTATTAAAATAAACTCCTCACAACATACTCTTGGACCATCCGGAACTTACCCAACACTTGCCCCTCTGACCCCGACCAGACCTTGATAAGTTACTCAGGTACCATCTCCAATGCCATATTGAACTTTACTGAGCAAACACCAATGGCAATTTAAGACTGATTGTAAAAGACTTCATACCTCTGGGTTATTAGTAATTGGTGCAACAATTTATATCTACCTATGCACTGGAGTTGTGACTTCATACTGTGAACTATACCTATTTATGTAGCTCACTGCACTAATGTACTAAGCATTGGAGCGACAGCTCTGTATTGTGTTTTATATCTATTCAGATGGTCTACTGTATTACTGCACTGATTATTGGAGCTGCAACTTCATATTGGGATTTGTGTATATTTAGGTAGCTTACTGTATTATTACACTGAGCAGTGGAGCTACAACGACATATTGTGATTTAGATCTACTTGGGTAGCTCACTGCGGTATTGCACCAATCACTGGAGTTGCAACTTCATACCACGCTTAAAGCTATCTACATGGTTTACTGCTCTACTGTACTGAGCACTCAAGCCACAACCCCATATTGTGATTCATATTCATATAGGTAGTTTTCTGCACCACAGCACCAAGTATTTGGAGCTGCAGCTTCACATTGTGATTCACATACTTACGTGGGTTGCTGCATTGAGCACCTTGCCTGATATATCAATTGTGTAAGTTGTATTGGACACGGCCAAAAGGCCAAACTGATTGTTACCCAGTTCTTTACTTGGTCCTCTGCAAAGGGCAAAACAAAAATAACAGAAAAACAACAACAACAAAAAAAATGGCACCCAAAAAAATCCCCCCCTCAGATAAAAGCAAATCTATTTTCTATTCCCCAAAACTGGACCCAAATAAACCCCCTCTGCAGAGAAGATCCCTATCACCTACAATGGCTGAAATAACTGCCCCACAAGAGAATGTTGGTAATCTACCAATGACAGAATTGGTGACAAATGTAAGCTTGGCCTCAGTTATTGACAACTTATACGAGAAACTAAAGGCTGACTTTAATTCTAATATTTCAGACTTAGCTAAGGAAATTGCTGCACTGTCAGTTAAAATAACAAAACAAGATGCAACAATTTCTAGCATATCAGAAGAGGTCGCAGACCTACGGGCCCAAAACTCTATCTTGAAAGACCAGGTCAAAAAATGTAATAACCAGTTAACAGATTTTGAAGATAGGTCCAGAAGGAACAACCTCAGACTCAAAGGGATACCAGAAGAAGTTAAGGATGCCAATCTCACAGAATACGTGTATGAATTGGTTTCGTCTCTGGTAGACCCTGAAATTCTGGGGAAATCCCCCTTTGAGCGTATTCACAGAATACTAAGACCTAGTAAAACAACAGGCCCGTCACCCCGAGAGGTAATAGTAAGGTTTTTAAATTGCTCTATAAAAGATGAGTTCCTTCGTCAGCTACGAGTTAACCCAGACAAAAAGAAGGGAACATTTGAATCAGTACTAGTGTTTCCAGATCTGTCCTATACAACCAGAATGAAACGGAATACCTTCAGAGAGTTAACATTACAACTACGCTCTAAGGGAATTCAATACCGGTGGGGTTTTCCCACTAAATTGCTAATTGTTTTCAAAGGTGAAACGGTGGTAGTTACAAACCCAAACGAAGAGCAGTCGAAACTTAGAGCTCTTGGTCTAGTTGAATAGGTACCCTTAGTAGCTGTTAACTACAGCCTTAATACACTTAGCTGAACAGGCCCAGACGGGCAACATATTTAAACTACACACTATCACTAAAGATTTAATGAAGAAACACTAAGCACAAACTTAAAAGAATTAATACATTGAGAAGTTAAACACAGAACCACTCTAAACAAAGAAGTAAAAAGATTGTAAGAAGAAGCACAGAACACTAATCCACTAATTGATGTAATTATTAATTTAGACGTTAGTAACACTATACACATAAGGGGTGATATAATATAAACCTGAAACAAATATGACACAAGGGATAGACGAGGAAACAACACCCCCCCTCCCACCAGAACTGTTCAACTGGATAAGTATAGGCCCCGTAACAAGGCTGATTATGCTGGTTTTTTCTTTAAGGGTCCAAATTTTAATTAATATTTAAGGTATTCTTACGCAAATTTATTAAATGGATATTTCACAGTTAAGAATTAGAACATATTTAGTTATTAAAGACAGTATAAGCTCATAAGGCGACACAAGTTCTCCTCTTTTCTTTCTTTTTTTTCTCTCTTCTTTTTTCTCTTTACACTTAAATAGACAAGGGTGGGAGGCTGGAGGCAAGGGAAAGGCTGGAAAGGCTAGAGAGTAATTACACACACTCAATGCGATAATTTACATAGAATAAGTCACAAAGAATTAGCACGATGAGACAAAAAAAAAAAAAAAGGAAACAAGGATAAATAAAACATAAATAATAAAAAACAAACACATCTAACTATAGGCTATGGTGAGGCCACCAGCGACTGTGCCTGTATATCAGGATAGTACCTGGAATTTTTTTTTCTTTATAGGTATAGAATGTTGATGATAATGTATTGTAGTTTAGAATGTGATGTATTGTCTGTAAAGGTGTGCAGAGTCAGGGTCCAAACCAGGGGAAGATGGGGAGGGGAGCTTGATGGATTATCTGACGTCATATGACTTTAAAGCTAACCTCTATCAATGCCCAAGGTCTAAATTCACCAATGAAAAGGGGACTTTTGTATAAAATGTTAATGGGAGATGGGACAGATATATGCTATGTCCAAGAAACACATTGGAGGGATACTGTAGGAGCCCCTTGGAAATTCTCTAGATTTCCAGTGGTGCTTAATGCCAATATGTCCGGATTAAGGAAAAAAAGGGGGGTCGCAATAATACTTACCTCGAAGGTCAAATTTGAGTTAATAATGGAGGAGAAAGATGTAATGGGAAGATATATAATAGTAATATGTAAACTGAACGATGTTACCTACACCCTGGTAAACATTTATGCTCCAAACGTATTCGTCAAAACCTTTTTTGAGAAACTCTTTGAGAGAGTAAATCAAGTCAAAAAAGGTATTCTATTAATGGGAGGGGATATGAACACTATATGCGACTATAAAGCCGACAGAAAAAATATGAGAATGGAAATCACTCCAAATTATATAAGATCCAAATGTAAAACATTCCAAGAAATCCTGATTAAATACGATCTATATGACGTTTGGCGCATAAACCATCCGAAAAAAAATGATTACACCTTTTACTCAAGAGTTCACGGAATGTACTCTCGAATAGATTTCATTATGACCAACTTGTCAGACCTGACAAAGGTAACTAAAACTGAGATTGGCCAAATAACTTGGTCTGACCATGCCCCTATAACTCTAGTAATCAAAAATAACACGGAATATAATATTAAACCCCAATGGAGACTAAACGAAACATTACTAATAAAGGAAGAAGATAAAAACCATCTTAGGAACTTAATCAATGACTTTATTATTGATAACAATAATGGTCAGGTTTCTGAACAGACTCTATGGGCTTCATTTAAGTGTGTTATACGAGGCTACCTTATACAACTAGATGCCAGAAAAAAAAGAGAAAAAGGGATTCCTTTGTCAGATCTATATATTAAGCTTGCTAAATTAGACTCTAATAATAAAAGTAACCCTTCTATCGGAAATTTCGAACAAATTAAAGATACCCAGGAAAGGATCAGAAAGAGGCTAGAAGAGCAGGTTAGCGGTATGATCCTCTCCTCAAAACAGAGGTGGTACAACGGCGATGATAGAGTCGGCAAATTGCTTACACGTAAAATTAGACACGGCCATAAAAAACAAAAAATAAATAAAATCATAGACTCAGATAAGCACTATCTATCCCCGCATGAAATCGGAGATGCATTTGCCAGATACTATGAATCGCTATATAACCTTAGGGCAGAAACATATTCCCTTTCCGATCTGAAACTTTTTTTAAAAAAACTTAATCTACCCCAAATATCCAAGGAAAAATTAACAAACTTAAATAGACCCATTAATAAAGAAGAAATAAAGAAGGCCATTCTTAAATTGGAAAATGGTAAAGCCCCTGGCCCTGACGGCTATACAGCCCTTTTTTATAAGTCATTCGAACCACAAATTACTCCCCTCCTTTGCTCACTGTACGAAGCAATAGGGAACACTGGAATAGTCCCCCCAGAAATGTTAAAAGCAGTCATTTCCCCAATACCGAAGCCAGACAAGGACCCGAACTACGTAACCAATTACCGTCCAATTTCATTAATTAATATAGATATCAAAATTCTCTCCAAAATCCTGGCTGATCGACTAAAAGCAGTAACATCAGATTTAATCCATAAAGATCAAGCTGGATTTATAACAGCCAGATCTGGAGGGGATAACGTTCGGAAAATATTAAATCTAATCACAACAGTTAATGACACAAGTACACCATGTATTTTTGTCTCTGTCGATGCAAAATACTTTATTAATCTCTCACCCTATACAATCTCTTTACAATACATGTATACAAAATTATGAGCATGAAGTTGAGCGACAGCTTCATTTTGTTTGGCTCAGCCCACTGTCTTTAATTTTCCCATCTCTCTTTTTAAGTCCACTATCCTCTTTTTTTTGTTCCTTGTAATTTTTTACATAGCTTTTTTTCCTCTCCACGATTGTATTTCACTGTTTAACCATGTGTTATATTTTATAATGTTGACTCTGTTGTGGAAGGTACAAATTGTTGTCTATGTGCAGGGTTTTAGCCTGCTGCGTATTTATTTTTTCTGTCTCCTATACCCATGTTTTTTTTTATCCTGAAAAACAATAAAATACATTTATATGCGTAACATTAAAAGATTATTGGTAATAAATATAGCGCCTAGACAGAGGGAGGCTACTTTTTTCCCCTCAGGTTACTTTTCAACTTTATACCATTACTTCTCATTAACGCTTTGTAGGTGCACCAAATCATTATATGGTCTATCTCTTCTGTAAGATTTTCTTTGAAAAAGCAGGTTGACATCTTTTGCAAATATTTCCAACTATCTTTGTCGTGGAGGAGGGAATAGTCTAATTGTCAAGTACTATTGGGACGGATATTTTGGGTTTCACCTAATTCCATGATTGATTACCAAATCATGATCTGACCATAAATAGGGCTTTATAGCTATCTTCTTTACTTTTTCCACTAAAGATAAAAACCCCCACCATCAGATCGATTCTAGAATATGAGGTTTGTGGCCAGGAAGAAAATGTGTAATCTCTGGAGTCCGGGTTATTTAATCTCCATATGTCATATAGATTATATTTTATCAGAACTGTATTTAAATATTTGGCTGACTTTATAAACTTTTTATCCATCACCTTTCCCTTATTGCTGTGTCTGTTAAGGTGAACGCCTGGGACACAATTAAAATATCCCGCGATTCACAGCACACCTAAGGTGACCTTCTCTGCCTTCTCCAAAATCTGGTTCAGGAGTCTTACCGGAGCTTTATTGGGGAGGTATATGTTTCTCAAGGTGCAGCAAACCTCATTGATTGTGCAGACCAGAATTATGTATCTTCCCTCCTGATCCACTTTTTTGATATTTGATCTCTAGTTTAACTGTTTTAGAGAACAAAATGGCCACTCCCCATTTTTTCACTTTTTCTCTTGAGGCCTGAATTACAGTGGGGTAATGTTCTCCACACCAACTTAGCTTTTCTCCTAACTAACTGTTTCCTGCAGTGGGTCTCCGGAACCATTGCACAAAACACCTTAAGTGTTTAAAAACTTATGTAACTGTTTTAAAGAAACTAAACGTGCCAAGTATCTCAACTGCTTTATTTTGGGAAGTGCATATGCACAGAGGTTAGATTGTTTAATTAAAAGCTCACTGTAACAGAAGACTAGAAAAAAAAAGCTAAGTAGCTTTCACAGAAGATTCAGATTTCAAAACTTGACAGATACATCCTTAGTAAAGAAAATTATATTACTTTGTAAACAATTAGGTATAATTTTAACTTCATGAAGCATGTGTACAGATTAAACATAACTTTTGCAAAAACAAAACAAAACACTGCAGACAAGTGTTTAGCTATGACACATAGACTCAAGGGACTGTCATGTCACTTGGATTACATTACAGAAAATGGAATAAAGAGAACATGTTTTTCACCAATTTTATTCAAAATACTATATAATTAGCCTGACCCAGCAGATGTACTAAGATGTACTAAGACCTTGTAGACAAATAATAAATGAATATCTGAATAAAGAGATGAAATTGGAGAATTATATCTGCTTATTACATCAGATAAAACTCCAAACAAAATTAAAATATTACAGTCTGGTAAAAGCCTTGGCCCAGAGAGTGTTTCTCCTTTATGCTGTAAAACATTTTCTTCCCAAATAATTTTTTGTTACCTGAGCACTTTAGCCTTAATGGACATGCCAGGCACATCATTTTATTTATCCCGCTACTGCTGTCTCGCCTAACCAGAGTACAGCAGGAATCACCCTGGAACTGTAAAGTTCATTACAACTGTGCCCCTGCTCACTACAGACACCAGGGAGAAGTGTTGGGTAGGCGCTCTCTCCATTGACTGATTATAACAGCCTGCCTACCGGCTTTCTGGTTGCTCACATACTGATTGGTCGCCCATTTTACCAAAATGTATGTGAAATGTTATGAGAAAGGAACTGTGTTTATTGCTTCATTGACAAATAGTCCCTGTTTCCCCCTGTGTTAACTGTGTGTTTTAATCGATATAGTGCACTGTGAAACGTTGGTCCAGGCATTTCCAGATGAAATATGTTAAAATGGATCTGACTTAAAAGGTGAAGGAATTAAGGGGATTATTAATAGACACAGAGAGTAAGAAACTAGTTTCCAGATGTGTTTCGTTCATAAGAATTAACGGCCCTGAGCCAGACCTTTCGCCCTTTAAAAATTGGAATAGTAATCTAAACTTAGACATAACAGAGAAAGACTGGTATGACTCGTTGTCTAGAACATACAAATCAGTTAGATGTTTAAAACTAAGAGAAACACACTATAAGATTATAAATAGGTGGTGCCTGACTCTGAGTCGACTGGAAAAAATCTATCCACAGAGATCTGATACGTGCTGGAGATGTGGTGTAACTAAGGGAGATTTTCTCCATATCTGGTGGAGTTGTCCACATATTCAAATATTTTGGCAGATGATAAATTGCCAAATATATAAATTCTGCGGTATAAATTGTCCTCTTACACCACAGAGTCATCTTCTTCACGTGGCAGATTATTCGTGGCCAAAGGAGGGGGATTATATACATTTTGCTGGCGTCCAAGTTGGAGATAGCTAGGAATTGGAATTCCACGTCCGTTCCGACTTGGACCCCGGTAAAAAATCAACTAATATATCAATTAAAAATGGAATCTAAATGCAATTCGGCATTAAGGTGAAGGCGAAAACTAGATGGGATGAATGGCTAGCGCTGTTAGAGTGAAAAGTTTGGATTACTGGTAAAACAGAATGCCCAGCCCACTAACCTATTTGGATCCATGGGAGGCGTCACTGCGTCTTTTTGTCATTGTGTAATTTTCTATGTACTCCCTAATTGTCTATGTTTTTTATACACATGGTTAACTCTGCACTACTCAAAATGTAAAAAAGTTCAGATAAATGAAAAAAAGAAAGTACAGATAAATAGCGTCAAGATTGAAAAACTGAGGGTTGGGAGGGAGGGAAGGAGAAAGAAAGGGTAATAGGGAAGATTAAAGATATTGGCCACAGGATGCGATAATAAGTGAAGCAAATGGTGACTATTACTGGCCAAAAATGATAAGGAACACTGAAAAATTGTCTGATGGCCCAAAAATAAAAATTAAATGATGAAAATCCTCAAACAATCCCTGTTAATTCCAGGTTGTGAGGCAACAAAACATGAAAAATTCCAAAGGGGGGTGAATACTTTTATACTGTTTTTACTGTATATCATTGTCCAAGACCCCACAAGGTGCTCCTGGACGTCTATTATACTGCTCAGTAATATGTGAGTGTATTAGCTTATAATATTTCAGAAGTCATATTGTTTTTAAAAATATGACACTGTATTATTTTCCCTTTGTACAACTCTGAGAGGATTGCCTCATTGAAAGAATAATTTAAGTGTGTAGAGTGTATGGGAGAAGTGCACTGATTCACTTTTTTCTATATTCACAATTGCTACACTTGATTGAAATATATTTTATGTATGTATTGTGAACTTCTTATATGTAAATTATATTTTTGCATGTATGGAGTTATGTGAGGGTCCATACAAAATTTATATTGCAATGCATTTGTTAAACAACATCATATGGTGGAACAGTGCTTAATATTGTATCCACTCGTATCATACTCAAATTGGGAGAGTCTCATGGTTTTCTTTTATTAGGTTCCTGGTTCCTGTTGTTCATTGCCACTTACAAAATTAACCTTTGCCCTGTATTTATTATTACTGTTCCCGGTCTTATAGCTAGGATAGCCTTGTGTCTTTCCCACGCATGCTTAAAATCCTTGACTGTGTTTACCTCTACCACTTCTGCTGGAAGGCTATTCCATACATGCACTACCCTCTCAGTAAAGTAATACTTCCTGATATTACTTTTAAATCGTTGCCCCTCTAATTTAAGACTATGTCCTCTAGTTGTGTTAGTTTTTCTTCTTTTAAATATACTCTCTTCCTTTAAGGTGTTAATTCCCTTTAGGTATTTAAATGTTTCTATCATATCCCCCCTGTTACGTCTTTCCTCCAAGCTATACATGTTAAGATGCTTTAACCTTTCCTGAGGTTCAATTAACTTGAAAGAAGAACAAAAACAATAGACATTCTGAACTCTGATTTTACTCTATGTATATTAGCAGAGCGGATAATCAAAGGACAAAGTCCTCTCGTATATTAAAAATCTTAATACACATAACATAACATTCATGTTTTAGATGCATGGAATAGTCTTGGCAAGAATGGATTTGTTGGATTGTGGATCATGAGAAATAGGGTGGAACATGTTTTTTTTTAAAATAAAATATTGCTATTTTGATATACAAAGTTCTTATAACACCATGGAGTTCAAAGAGATAATGCATGTTAAGTGTTATTTTTTCTATTGTTTGTGTGATCCTTTTTAATTATTTTTGTGAATATGTTGTATGTCTCATTCTCATATGCTTTTGTATAACAGCATTTTAGCCATTGTTACTCATATTTAACATTTAATTAATCAGATTAGTCTGTGTGCTGCGTTTAGTGTCTGTTGAGCATTTTTGTTTTCTATAAGTTTATTAGGATATCAGATTTATAATTTCTACAATTTTGGTTACATTAATATTACTTAAGGACAGATGAGAGGGGGACTAATCATCTTATAGGCATTTGTACTTTATATACAGTTTGGTTGTGGCAGTGAGTATTTTAAGGTGCTGGTGTGGACAGTTTTGGGTGAATGTGGTTGCTTTTTGGTCTATGAATAAGTGTCTGACATGAAAAATGTAAAACACACCAAAGCAGAAGCACATGTACAAACGAAAAAAGAAATATTTATAGTGTAATGCAGTATAAAAACAAAGTGTCAACTGGTAATGTTTACTTGTCACACACACAAACGAAGGAAGATATCAGGCTCATCAAATATAAATGCTTCTGGTTTATTTGCACAATCTAAAAGATATATAAAAAGTCCACTGTGCAGTAATTCACAATAACAGTGCATTTATGTAATTTTATATATTTGTATAAGTTTCTTGCGCACCCTCTTTTTCTATAGTGATACACAATAAAACTGATGATGTGATCGGGAGAAAAAAACTCAATTTTTTCGCCATCAGGGAGACGCGACCACATGATCCGAACCGGAGCAAGCCACCCACACCTCCCTCCCACTCTCCCCAAGCACCTACTACAGGGGCTGGAGGAGGAGCCGGCCCCTCCTCGTGATGACTTTCAGCAGTCAGCCCACGTGCCACCAATGAGACTAAGTGGACAGATGGTTTGGAACACGTGACCTCCCAGATAGAACAACTTTATGTAAAATGAACACATATATGAAATTACAAAATATATATGAAAAATGTATGGCTGTTATCATGAGCACTGTGATATGATCTAAGTGATTATTTTGTGTCCAGTACTTTCTTCTGCTACATTTTATTCTGCATAGTTCTATATTTTAACTATTTTCAGTAAAGATTGGATTTTTTTTAATACTTTTCCTCAGAGTGGAGTCTGCTTTTTGGTGTTTCGGCTAGAGTAATAAATAGTCAGGGTCCTCATTACCATTAAACCTCTCATGCCTTTGCCTACATCATGGATAGTCTTGAGCTTTACTTTTTGAGGAAGAGCCTTACTGTAGTACCAGCTGCCTATTAAGGGCTCCCAACCATGGAGTATGCGCCGATCAGTTGGATCTTACAGGATACTAATAAAAACCCAGCTCCCATTTTTGTTTGTAGAAATATAGATTTATTGCCTTCTAAAAATGTTTTAATTATGTGATAGTCCATTTTCTATTTTACAAAATATCCTTAACTCTTGCAAGTACAGTATCTTTCATAGTTAACAAAAGATGTACAGGCAAGTCCATAGTCATCATCCTGGGTCTCCACAGAGTCCAAATTAATAGCGTGCATAAACAATGCAATGCAACATTAAATATTAAAGTCTAAAAGTATTCTATAAATTAAAAGCAAAAGGATCACTGGCCAAATAGAAGATGCATTACAAGTAATAACTATTAAACTTGAAGGTTGCATAAATCAAATTTAACAGCATTTCAAAGGATACATCTTAATCTCATTTAAGAAGAACATGCTCAGTTTTTAGAAACACTGCATAATTTTATTTATTTATTTATCTATCCTTGTTTTTGCCAGTAATGTCAATGCTCTATGGATGGTTATAAACAGAGATCATATTCATAAATACATAATATGTACTCAGTTAACATCATTTAAGCAAAATATTCTGAAAATATGTATGCTAGGGTTATCGCAAAACAGCCAGTGTTCCTGTGAGAAATGATTCCAATGGACAGTCTGCAGAATTTTACCATGGACAGTTTTGTGGATTGGATTATGTTTGCCTTTTATTTGTTATTTGTGTTATTGCGCAGCAAATAATTGTGTTGAGACTAATGTATGCTCACCTATATTTTTATTTTATTTCTCCACTGAAGTATTTTAGCATTAGATTGTTAGCAATTCTCACATAGTGCTTTTTCTTCATTTATTTTTAAGTTGTACCTATAAGGTGTTTTTTTGCCATCATAGGGGTATACTTAGAAAATGGGCAAAAAAAGAGAAAATAAAGTGGGGCAATGTGGAGACATATCTAGTATACAATATGTTGTCTTTTCTTTTTCCAACTGAACTTGCGCATACGACTTTTGCTATGTTTATGAGACAACACCTCGAGTGATCTTACAGGCCATTCCTATACCAATGAAACCCAATGTGTATCTTTAAAGATACATGCAGGTTTACTATTGGCTTTTGCCACGGAGCTGGTGGGGAGGTCATTCAGAGCATAATTAAATCCCCTCTGTTGATCCCTTTTAAAAATGTGGGTCTCTGTCTATATCAGCATAATTCAGACCCCAATCAGACAAGTAGGCCAATCTTCAGCTCTCATTAGCTGTGTGTACTGACAATATAATATACCTCTCTTGTTCTCTGGTCTTTCTTTTTCTCTAAGGAAGCAATGATTTAAAAAATCTTTAGTTGTCCATTAATGTTTTTTTCTCATTTAACTACTAATAAAAACCTTGTTAGAGGTTTTATAAATAGGAGTATGAAATAATGAAAGTGGTTCATTCATTCATTGCCAGTACCAAGCTTAGCTTTCTTTATGATCATTAATAAAATATTTAGAAATTTGAAGATGTTTTGAGTTTTAGAATACTTAACTGCCACTGAGTACTTGACATGTATACTAAAATAGATAGAAAGATTGAAGGTTTTTAGTTTCTTATTGATTTTTTTCAAAACACATTTCAGCTAAGGAAAGTAAAAAGAAACAGTCCCAAGTCACATATTTTACAACCAGTGTGGCAATGTGATCAATGTACACTTAAACCCTGTGTCTTTGTCCTGATATTAATTAAATCTATCTTGAAAATGAAATATTGCAATAATGACCTATAACTCTTGTCCTGTTCACGCTACACTTTCTGTGTTTTTAGTGTGCTTGATACTAAGGGCATATCCAAGGTAACAATGGAATTAAATAGGAAAATATGAGTGAGTTTCCTAATATGTGTTGTAGATCATGAATAGATTTTTTTTTATTTAGAACGTTTTTCACCTGGAAGAATACATTGAGATTTTCAAGTATGTCCTGGGCACCAAAACCAGAACATTATTACACAGTGAGAAAAAAACGAAGATGTGGGATCCCTCTCAGCGAGAACGGGCAAAAGCTGAAATAGCCAGCCCTATAGGATGTAACCTACTCGAGAGAGGAATCACCGTTTTTTTTGCTCGCTTGCACCATTACAGAGGAAACCTCACCATTAGCATATCAGACTGGTCCCACCCATAAGGGCAGTCCAGATCCAATTATCCTGGCAGGTCTCCTCTGCACGAAGAATACAGCAACCACAGACGTACATTTCGGCCTTCATTGGCCTCGTCAGTGTGGTATGGCTGGTATCCCTGTAGGTGCAGCGAGCTAGGGACCCACGTCTGGGCGTACCCTGATTACTCATGGAGACAAAAAACAAAGTACCACACTGACGAGGCCATTGAAGGCCGAAACGTACATCTGTGGTTGCTGTATTCTTCGTGCAGAGGAGACCTGCCAGGCTATTTGGATCTGGACTGCCCTTATGGGTGGGACCAGTCTAATGTGCTATTGGAGATGTTTCGTCTGTAATGGTGCAAGCGAGCAAAAACGGTGATTCCTCTCCCGAGTAGGTTACAACCTATAAGGCCGGCTATTTCAGCCTTTGCCCGTTCTCGCTGAGAGGGATCCCACATCATTGTTTTTTTTGTCTCCATTATTACACAGTGTTTCAAGTTGAACAGAATATCAAAACCCCTTTGCAACATTGACCAGCCACGTGAGGGCAGAAGTCTAAAAATAATCTTGCAGTGTCTGATGCATTAAGATGCTTGCCCTGTGCCCCATTGTCAGGCTCCGCTATGGAGCACATCTCCTGTGTACCCGGTAATCACTGGCTATCACAAAGTATTGAGGGATCCAGCCCCCATGCTAGGCAGGAATGTCATCACACCTACGGCACCACAGTCAGGTGCATGTGTGCCACTCCTTAACCAGTGTCGCTCAAAAAGCGGGTGCAATCGTCGTGATGTCACGACCCCTGTTTGGCCCCACCAGTTTAAAAATAATTACCAAGCTCTCCACTATGTTTGGTGATTCTTGTGTATCGTGTACCTAGCATTTATGTTTTACTTACTATTACTGATCCTGGACTGTATCCCGTTTACCTGCATTCTGTTACCCCCACCTTGGATTATTTGTTGGACCATTCTCTGGTAACTTGTAACCCTGATCTCTGCATGTTTGATCATTTTGATTATTGCCTGTGCCCCAGACTCGGACTGCTCCTGGAACTCTCTCACGGCTATCTCCTTATACCTTAGGTAAAGTCATTTACTTTGAGTTGTGCTTTCTACTTTGTATCTAGTGCTGCTTCTGCTATTAACCCTTTGGCTTCTAGCTTCACCTCCTGCTATTGTGGATTATATGCTGTGCTTGTGCTTACTGGCTGTGCCTTCCTGTGGATTAATACATAGTACCATTGCTTACTGGTTTATGCTGATTAACCCTGTGGATTACACAAGGTGACTGTGTATCCTGATAACACCTAATACCCCTGTGGATTATATTATACTGAACTGTCTCTAAGTATTGCATCTATGCTGCTGAGCGTTCTCCTTCTACTAACACCCAGGTGGGTAAATACAAGTGGATATTATTGTTTATCTGCATACTCAGTATATCATTAGTTTGCATATTGGTCTCCTATTCTGGAAGCCCTCACAGTCATTAACATTATAGACAGTTCTTTGTGGAGATGAATACCAAGACAAATCAAGATATGTAATGATATACATTAATATTAATACCCGTGACATTACAAAAAATATATCAAAAACATGCCATGTCTGCCATGCTGCTGCTTTGTTTCACCTGCCTCCAGCTTGTCATGCCTCTCTTCCCACTTGTATGCCATGTTTACTGTTGTGGATCCTGAGGTTTTAAATAAAGTATTAGATAAACAAAAGATATACACATCATCACTCACTCTATGGTGTTACCCGGTCATAGAAGTAATGTACTTCTTCAACAATGCTATATAGAAATTACACGCATAGTAATGGATGCCACCGTTAAGGGAGTGGTTTAGCCAAATGGAGATATGTCATATCATTAATGTGCACTGAAAACAATATAACAGATTTTATGTACAAAAATAAAATGCAAACATTTTACATTCAATAGACATCAACAAACAGTGAAGTCAGTCCAGGCCCATCCTTAGGTATTCAAGTGCCCTGTACAGGCTGTGTCTAGAACAGTTCTGTGCAGCCATATCACCACTGAGAGTTCAGCGGTTTGAACACTGAACTGTCAGCGGTGAAAGGCAATGTGACTGCTTAACCACGGCAGTGTAAGCACTGACAGTTCAACGCTGAACTGTCAGCACTTACAAACAGAAACCTCCCCAAATAAATTAAACCCCCCTAAAAGTTACCCCTTGCTTGGCATTTTTTTTTTTTTACTCTGCTAATCCTGCTCTCAATTGGTGGTCTGGACATGTGTTCATTATTTATGTTCAGTTGATTGCTATAGTTTGTACTGTTTTCATAAACCTGGGCCTATTTCCTATAAGAGATTTTTTTTTTGTCGGATTTAGTATTTCTGGGATCTTTCTGTCTGTGAACCCATAGGATAAAATGGTACATCTGAGTCTACCACTTCGATTCAGTGTGTTTTGGCTGCATTAAGTTTCAGCAGCTGCAGATATTGTTGTGGAATTGGCAATTCTCAGACACAATTTCAATGATGAATATCATCTCTACCTGAATCAACCCTACAGACATATCCGTACTATTGTATAACTAGAATTGAATAAGCTAATATAACTGTGTTGAAGTATCTGGCATTTCAAGAGCAGTGATCTAGGGAAGAGTGCCAAAATACAGCGTAAAAAAAGTCCTTCAGCTATCTTTACATTTAGAAGGTTGCAGTGCAAAAGGAATAAGGAAATTCGCTTTAGTGGCTCCATATTTCTCACCTTACAAAGGTAAAAATGAATAAAACAACGATGTTTTCATTGCATTAAGCATCAATGCTTTTGTTTCTCTGTCAATTCATAATAATTAAAGGGTCTACTTAGTAAAGAGAGAACTGCAGGGAATTGAAATTGGAAATTCAATCTGAAGGCCAAAGTAGCTGGAAACATTTTGCGATTCGGCTTCTTTTGGCCTAAAGTTTGAAATTCCTGGCAATAGTCTACTGAGTAGACCCTTGAATCGTTTTAATGTATTGTATTTACATTTTCTAACACCAGGAAAACTATACATTTAGACATACAGTATTGTAGTTGCTATGGCCATAAGGGGGTGACAGGCGATACACCTGACATTTGCCCAGGTGCAAAGTATATTTTTTCAAAACACATTATTATATGGTTATAATTGTGTGACATTTTACCTACATACCTAATGTCAAAATGCAGGTGCACAAGAGTTTATTAGTATTCAGCCCCCTTGACCTGTGACATAGCCTTTCCATGCATGCTCAGATTCCCCCATGCCCTTAAAGGGTAATACAAGTGCAGTGCAGGTCTGACATGACAACAGCAGGTTCCCAATGATGTGTCCCAGCTACATCATAGTAAAAGTGATTTATTTGCTCTACATTGCATTTGCACTGATACTACTGTATTTCATGTGTTGAGAGGCTTTAATATATATTGGTAAAAATGATCCATTATCCAAAATGCATCTGGCCCCAAGCATTTTGGATAAGGGATACTCAACCTGTAATATAATAATATTTTGGGACTTGTATAACGCTTTTCTTTTTGTAAGACTCAAAGTGATCAGACTCATACTGACAAGTAATTATCTTTTCAATTTTCATAGATTTAAAAACTTGTTTAGAGAGCACCTATGTTACAGGTATGGAAAGGAAACCCACATTCTTATCAAATACAATTATCACTATGTATTGGTCTACAGTGCTTTGATTATAACTTCATGCAGTTTTAATGGCCTCATGTGGTAGCATGCCTTGTGGGTCATCGTTGGTGCATTATAAATGCATTTCTTTGTTTCTGTATTTATACATATATTTATTTATTATTTGTAATCAAATTTGCTACAGTGAAGGGGATCTCTAAATGAGCATAATATTATTGTTAAGTGTAATGCTGTAGTTAATTATAGCTGACATTTATAGTGTGCATATACATAGAAGTTTGCAAATAACATCTACAAAAGATACATTTTCTACCATCACATCACCAAAACACCAGGAGGTTGTCACTGCCATCAATTTGATTATTGTTTTCTTTATAATGAAAGCAATTAATTGGCCAGAAAAATGTGTGATCTGATAGACCCAGCAAAAGTTCCATTTTCATTCTGAGAGGTAATAGATGATAACATATTGCTTACAATGGACAGAATTTTGGCATAAAACCTTGTTGGCGAAAACAAAGTTCTTAGTGCTTGTACTATCACTTATCCAAAATGTGCACAGAAGCAAATACAAATGAAAAAGTGACTCTTAAATAGTGAGATACATTTTGTAACAGTAATTAATTGTTATGGAATGCATTACTTTATTTTTATATACAATATATTCTTTCATATTTGTATTGAAAGTGAGTATCATATTTTCAAAATCATATTATTACATTTATATGCAGCCAACAATTTACCTTGTGCTTGACACAGAGCATAATGGTGAACTACATACTATGTTAGACAAACAGGGACAGACTGATACATGAGGTAGAAAACCCTGCTTGCAGGCTTACAATCACGTTATATATATTTTTCTTTAATCACTTGAAATATTATTATTAGACCTGTTTTACTTTTCATCTACTTTATATTTATGAATTCTCAAGAATGTATTTCTGTCTTGTGTCTCCTGTTTCTTCTGGTAGTGTTGAAGAAACTCTTCAGGAAGATGCAGTATTCTAAAGACACTTAAGGGAATACAATTACATCTATGTTTTTGGTCAGTATTAAACCTGACTCATCTGAAATGAAGAACTAGGGAAATGTACAAAAGATCAAACTCATTTAAAAGTTTAGATTATTTTCTTTTGAATTGGTTGCTGGGAATTTATACTTTAAACAATTTTTCATTGTCTAATATTGCCCCTCCAGTCTTTTCAATTCCAACGTTTAAACCATAAAAATATATATTTTAAATTACTGACTGCAAGTTGAAGTTTGTTTTATATTAAAATCCTCAGAGTAATAGCAAACTATTCAATAACCTAGTAAGGGACGCTACAGTACAGTCATTTAGATAATTAATTCGATGTTCTTATAATGGTGTATGTAAAACCTATATGTAATTTATGTGAAAGAACACATTAGAAATTAGATATGTTACATTTTTAAAAGCTTTCAAAAAAATATATTAATTGAAATTAATCAACATATATTATATATTTTATATATATTCAGTGTTCAAATTCAAAAACATAATACAAAGATATAAAACTACTTTAATTAACATGTGAATTCCTGTTTTAAATTCTCAGTTTTCTTCCTCATATTCCATTTATTTGTGTATTTTTTCCATGGTCTTTGGAGGGAAGAAGGAATGAGTTGCTTCACACCAGTAATTTTTCAGTATTTTTATTTTAGTTAAAGTTTGTTCAACCATATTTTTATATATCATTAAATTTATATCAAACTTGATAACTGAGACCCATTATGCCAGGATATTCATAAAGAGAAATTGTAGAGCTTTTCCACTAGCTTTTTTGACTCACAGTTAGTTTTGAGAATTTGACAGCTAGTATCACACATAGTAATTTTGTACTTATTGAACAGCTATTTCTGAACAATTCATCACAGTTAATTGTATAATTTTAATCATGCTTTTCTTGTAACTCAGTCTGTCTTAGTAGTCTGTTATTTTGTTTCCATAGATTTTGAATCTAGTTTTAAGAGCACCTTCATTGCTTTATGGTAAGAAAAAAAGACAAAGCTGAATTCTACTATATTTATCAGAATGTATTGGTTTGTATTGTTTTTTATGTCTTTATCAGTTGAAGTGCCCTACTGTGACATAATGCATTGTGCATACTCACTAAGTGCCCCTGTGTAGGAGGAAGAGTCCCTATCTATTTGGCACTCAAATCCCCTGTCCCTATTTTTTTCTCTATTGTTCTTTATCTGGGAACTCAGAATTATTAGTTTGTAAAACTGTTTCATAGATCTCCAGTACATACATAGTTATTAATTGTCAATAAAGTAAATGAAAAAGTTCCGCTATAGCTCTGAAAGAAGTCACAACTACAGCCACTCCCATGAAAATAAAATCCGTCTCTGAAAATTCAAAATGTACAAATTATTAATTGTATGTACCGGTATATGTAGTAAACAACTTATGTCAACTAGCATTTTGGTTCCCACAATGAAAAAATCCGAATTTCCTTTCTGTGACATTAAATTTCAACTGACCAAACTCAAAGGTTGTTTTATAGACTCTCTGCATCCTGTCTGATCAATCTGATAAATAATGTTTCTATCATTTGATAGAACCGCGGCACCAACTCTGCTTCTAACTGGAATGAGGCAGTCCAAAAAATGCTGGGCAGCACTGTTGTTTGGGAAGCAATCCTGTTATAAATAAATGCCAAATCTGATTTTAAAGAATTATTGTTTTCCTATTAGGGATTTGGTATCTTTTTATTAACTATGTTGACCTGAACTGATATTTAATTTAAACGTTGTCTCAAGTGTAGATATTTTAAATAGAAATGGTTTAATTAAAGAATACAAAGTATATGAAGTATTTTTTGAGCCCTGTGTGCTCTGTTTAGCAGGAGACAGACATGTTTGATATAATCTTGGGTCAGATCCATCAGATCTTTTATCTGACCATTTCTGTGAACTTAATTTCTTGTCTACAGTTGTCCTCTAAATGTCAAAGTGACATATTATTTTTGGTTTGACATAAATGCTTTAAGGTGATCTATGCATGCTTTTCTAGTTCCTCTCTACTTCAGTTTCTGAATATCTTGTTACACACTGATATATATTTTTGTGTCCTGAAAATATTTCAAATTACTGAGGCTTTTTAGTAGACTGGATAAATAAATTTTCCTTTATGCTGATCACTTACTGGAACATCTTACCACAGCTTCTTGTGCAATTAGTTATTGGAAAAGGTTCTTCCAGTATATTTAAAGCACACATATAATTTAACATTATTTTCATGACATTTTCTCAAGATTTTTCAAATATTTAATAATTTGGGGGAAAACACAACTATATATGTTCCTGTTCCTTTTATTTACATATTCAATTTGTAATTTTCTATTGTATTTTTCCTTTTTATTGTATATTTGTGTTTGATCAATACTGGATGTTGTACACAAAGAATATTAATATTTGTCTATGCCAAAATGCATACCCATTTATTATGTTATTTTATATCAATTGTAGCATCCGAAAAATGATTTCTTTTTATCTGGTTTGAGATAATTCAATATTTATACTGCGTGAAACATCACAATATTGTAATAGTGCATAGGTATTATGAACAAAATTCACTTTTAAAGTGATCCAAAATGTTGCCAACTGTCACTAACGTTGCTGACAAATATATTTGTACTTTGGGCTTGTGAGGTCTTAAGGCAAGCAGACATCTTAGACCACAGTTACCTGACTGCTGATGGAAGTAGCTAGCATTCATCTATGAAGAGGCTTAAGGAAGTCATAATAATAATGATAAAACTTAAGGAAGTCATAATAATTGTTCCCACGGGACTCACAATACTCTACAAGTACTCATGCAGACAAGTGAAACTGTCAGTCAGATGCACTGACTAAATGTGTGATAAAAGAGGTGAGTCTTGAGCTTTGTCTAAAAGTTTGCAGGATGGAGAACCTTCATAATGGGGCAGTTTTAGAACTGTATGGCACTGTCAGGAATGATAAGCTAGTTGACTGAAGGGATCAAAAATCAGAAGTTCTTTTTGTTGTGTAGTCACTAAGGACCTTATTCATGAAAGAGGGAAATGCAGGGAATTAACAATGGAATTTCAAACTTAAGGCCACAGTGACTGAATCTGAAATTCAGCTGAATTGCTGAGTTTGACATTACCTAGTCTAATTCCCTCAATCATGAATAAAGCCTTTATTTTCTAAGTATTTGAAAGTCACCAAGCCTATTTGAAATACAATGGAAAATGAGTGTAGAAAAGTCAGAATGGGTTATACATGAAAATAGTCTCTTCAGTTAGTAGTGATTTGAATCAAAGCAAACTTTGCTTTATTGTCTACTCCTTCCAAATTTATCAACTAATGCGCTCTCCCCTAGAAGTAATTCACACCAGAGACAAAGTTTCTGATCAGTGAAAAACCTGAGGCAAACCTTTATTTCCCAGAGTGGGAGATTCCTTTTAAAGCAGAAATACGTCATGTACAGAGTCACAGTTAAACATACAGTATACATTCAACAATTGGCTAATAGTTTCAGGGGTCTTATCTAAACCCACCCTACAGAATGTGACTTCATCATTACAGAGCTCTCCCACTCACATTCCAGCTCCATCTTGGTTACACGATGGGAGGGGGAGTGAGTAGTTACTGAACAAAGAGGGGCTCCAGGGGAAACAGTTACTGTGACTTTTAACAGTTATGTGCGTCCACTGTACCATATCGCCCATCTTATCGAGTGTTTTGTTTAGAAAAATATATTTGTGTCCTATTAGGTGCATAAACATTCTGGACTGGGTATACTTTATCATTCAGTTTACAGATCACAAACAGATATCTCGCTTTCTCATCTGTGAGTTTGTATAGGAGTTCATATTAGTCGCTACCAACATTGCTACCCCTCTCTTTTTAACCTTAGCCAATGTGGAATCCTCGATTAGGGGGAATTTTTTATTTCTCATATGACTTGTGCTTTTTCCAATGGGTTTTTTCCAAACATCCCACATCTACTTTTTACCTATACAATAAGTCTAATACCATCCTTTCTTATTCATTTATATATTTACATTCTATGTGATTCTTCACCCAAATCATGTGTCCAAAATATATTACAGATTCCCCCTGTGTAACCATCAGGACTCCATGGTATCATATCATCAAGTTGTGTGTCAATTCCCAATGATGATACCGCCTTGTCTCCCAACAAAGAAATGTGAACCTGTTCACTTATGTGCTTTATAACATTACTCACACCATTCCAATTTACATTCTCTACCTAAATTATCTACCTTATATCCGATATTAATATCTACAGGCTACATATATCATATAGCCATGTATCAGTATATTGTCACAATCCATCGGGAAGAAAGAAAAAACAAAAATCTTCTCCTTTGGAATTAAATGTCAAAATTCACCAGTCCACCTCCTCATTCTGCAGTGATTCTCCATTTTGTTGCACGTGGCACATAACTGTTAACTTACACAAAGGAAGTGGGGGAGGAGTTAATAACGGAAACGGAAATAGTTACTGAGCAAAATTATGACCAAGGATATTCTTTTAGGGAATGTGTGACAAATAAGACATAAACACAAGTGTATAATAGTAAAAGAGACATTTGTCCATAACAGTAGTATCACTATTCCATTTTAAATTGGCTACAGGAAGAATGGGTGTCCACAAATTTTTTTCAGCATGAGGAAATTACCTCTGAATACTTCTGGTCCCCCACCCAACTGCCTTCATTTGTTTGTTTGAGAGGTTCCTTGGTGGAAGACAAAGGTTCATTATAAAATAATTGGGAAGAAATAAAACTGCTGTAGTAGAAGCTAGACTTTTGTAAACTACCGTCCCTATGATGCTCAGCCAGCATGATCCTCAGCATCATGCTTACTTTAGTTTACATAACCTGGGATGGCCACTGCTTTCAACAACAAAAAAGTTTGTGGGTGTACAGTAGTGCATGTAATGTATACACTGAGCACCCTGACATTATGACAGTGGCAAACTGGTGGAGGCAGTGTGATGCTTTGGTCCATGTTCTGCTGGGACACCTTGGGTCCTGCCATTCATGTGGATGCTGCTTTGACACGTATTCCTTTATGGCATTGAACTCTTTAAGTAGAATAATGCGCTCTGCCACAAAGCAAAAATGGTTCAGGAATGGTTGAGGAATACAAAAATGAATTCAAGGTGTGGGACTCGGCCTCCATATTCCCCAGATCTCAATCAAATCGAGCATCTGTGGGATGCGCTGGATAAACAAGTCCGATCCATTGAAGCCTTACCTCGCAACTTACAGGACTTAAAAGATCTGTGGCTAACTTATTGGTTCCAAATACCACAGCACACGTTCAGAGGTCTAGTGGAGTCCATGTCTGGATGGATCAGGGCTGCTTTTGCATCAAAACTGAACCTACACAATACTAGGCAGGTGGTCATAATGTTATGGCTGATCAATGTATTTACTGTCAGTGATCATAACATTATGGCTGATCGGTATATGTATATATATATATATATATATATATATATTTAGCATGTAATTTAGACTCCCCACTGCCCTAGTCTGGTTGCCGAGGTGAGTCAGATGCGAATTTGTGCAGGGACACTTACCTAGTGTAGCACCACTCAGTGATTAAATATCGTCTGTCCCTTTCCATTACATGTTCATAATAGACATTCACATACCACAGGTTATGCCATCATTTTTCCCAGAGACTCTTTCTTATTCCCAATAGTTGTTATGGTTTTTTTAGTTTGAAAAACTTATATCAACACTCGCGTACCCAGTCAAGTGAATTTTTCCATTTTGTCATAGGCTCAATAGAACCCTTTTTCCATGAGGCAATCGTATTATATCTGATTTCCTACTTGTTTCCAATTCATTTCATCTACCTTCTTCCATTTCTATGCTATTATAAGCTTAACAGCCATTAATGTGTTAATAACCAATGGTCTTAACTCAGCAGCCAACAGTCTAAACTCAATGAGCCAGAGCACAGAGGGCTATGCATGTTAGTATAGGCATTAATATTTATTTAGTGCTTGTTGATCAAAAATCTGATTGCCATTTGCCAAATGTTTCCCCCCACTGAAAGCAGAATTCGAAATTGCTGAATGGGTTTTTATTTGCCTTCTTTTGTATCAACAGTGGTTAACATGGGATAGGACAAGGGTTGAACTTGATGGACGCAAGTCTTTTTTCAACCTAAACTACTATACAACAGGAATTATATTAAGGTTTTGATGTAATAATTCTCTACTCGGTGATGGGGGCACGTTAGTTGTTGTTATTATCCCGAATATTTTTCGCCATATATTTCCACTTTTCTCGCATTCCCATTATATGTAATTAAAAAGTGAGACAGCGCTAGAATGTAGAGCAAGAAACTAATATGGACTCCAGAAACAAGTCTATCTGGTATAAAAAATATATAGATTTATTGTACAGACAAATATAGAAATGTAAATACATAAAGTGCAAATTAATCCAAGGCCACTATGTATAAATATAAAAGTGGTCACATGGATAGATAATACACAATGTAAAATAGCAGAAAAAGCAAATGACACAGAGAAAAGTATATAAAAATATATATCATAAAAAACACAACAATAACATAGAACTTTTCTTACCCACTGGGTTTGTTTACCTGGCGAGGTATTTAAAACAATTAGGTAAAAAAACGTTTGCACTAAAAAAAACTGCTACACCCCACAGGACGTGTTTCGTAGTCTTCCTCAGCTGGTGGGTGGTTTTAGCGATATACAAATGAACATCCCCTCATTTTTTTGGTTATTGGACCTGCTCTCCTCTGATTTCCTGTCCAGGACATAGTCAATTACAGTTGAAATCTCTCATGACCAGTAGCATCCACTGTACCATATCGCCCATCTTATCGAGTGTTTTGTTTAGAAAATATATTTGTGTCCTATTAGGTGCATAAACATTCTGGACTGGGTAAACTTTATCATTCAGTTTACAGATCACAAACAGATATCTCGCTTTCTCGTCTGTGAGTTTGTATAGGAGTTCATATTAGCCGCTACCAACATTGCTACCCTTCTCTTTTTAACCTTAGCCAATGTGGAATCCTCGATTAGGGGGAATTTTTTATTTCTCATATGACTTGTGCTTTTTCCAATGGGTTTCTTGCAAACATCCCACATCTACTTTTTACCTATACAATAAGTCTAATACCATCCTTTCTTATTCATTTATATATTTACATTCTATGTGATTCCTCACCCAAATCATGTGTCCAAAATATATTACAGATTCCCACTGTGTAACCATCAGGTCTCCATGGTATCATATCCTCAAGTTGTGTGTCAATTCCCAATGATGATACCGCCTTGTCTCCCAACAAAGAAATGTGAACCTGTTCACTTATGTGCTTTATAACATTACTCACACCATTCCAATTTACATTCTCTACCTAAAATATCTACCTTATATCAGATATTAATATCTTCAGGTTACATATATCATATAGCCATGTATCAGTATATTGTCACAATCCATCGGGAAGAAAGAAAAAACAAAAATCTTCTCCTTTGGAATTAAATGTCAAAATTCACCAGTCCACCTCCTCATTCTGCTCCAAGGTGAGGGTGCTCCTTTAACATTTATCGAGCAACATCAACGGAATCCACAATATGTATTTTCCCTCTTAGCCATAGTAACATTTTAAAGTGGAAGCCCCAAGCATATCTTATATTGTGTTGCCTAAGGATCTCTGTACAGAAACCCAAGGCCTTCCTTTTTTGTCTGGTGTTCACATATAAATCCTGAAAAAAAGAAAGGTTTGCATATTTCTCATCCACTGTTGTGTATGTCCTCGACGCCACCATAACCTTATGCCTTTTTGCTATAATGTCTCTTGGGGAGGCCTCCGAAATCCCTCTTGGATTTACTAGTCTGTGAGCTCTTTCTATTATCCCTTGGTGCTGGGGATCTGTTAATCCCATATCCTGAAATAGCTGCATCAGATAAGCTTCCAAGTCTTGCTGCATTATGTCCTCTGTGACTCCTCTTTTATGTTTGTTCTTTCTTCTAGCTCTACCCTCCTCATCAGTCACTTTATTTTCCAGTTCCATAATTTTTTTTTCTCCAGTACTGAAGTATTTGCATGGGATTCCTTCTTCTTTCTCCCCCAGACTAAGTAAGTCTTCTCTCATTCCTGAGAAATGGGATGCTATCTCCTGGTTAATTTGTGTCAGAAGTTCTCCCAGCCATGTCTGCAATTTGGATTGTGTCACATATTGTATCTCTTGTGGTGCCATACTATCGCCCAATGGACTGGTACCTGTAGATCCAGAATCATTTGACATGTTGGGATCATGGCTATGAGAGGTTAGTGAAATATCGATTTTCTTCAGTTTGTTGAATTTGAGGTGAAAATAAGGAAGCAATTTTTTTTTTATCTTTCCTTCGATCTGCCTCCTTTTTTAAAAATCTTTCTTCCCCCTATTTTCTGTAGGTTTTTATTAGCCATTTAAGTACCTGATTTGGGCTTTAGCCTTATTTTATTTTTTAATGTTAAGGTCTGTTCTTAATCTTTCAGGTTTATAGTCTAGTTTCAGTAAAATGAAAAGAATCTTAAGACCATTTTACCATCTCATACAATGCTACAAAACTGACATCAGATCGTAGAGCCCTGGCAGACCTACTGTTATATCCTCCAAAGGAATAAACTGTTGCCCCCTGGCTAGAACACTAAGTCACAAGAAACTGTAATTTTACATGCTAATAATTTGTAAATAGAAATAGAAAGTCTGATGGAAATAGAAGATGTCAAAATGTATGTTATGTTGTTTTGCTATTTATGTATGACAATATTGCTATTTGCATACAATGATAATATGTTTGGGAAGATGGCATATGTAACGTAAATAATTAAGAAGTAATGTTTAACATAGTTCTATTGTTCATGCAAATGCTCAAAGCAAAATTCAAATTAGACTACAGGTGAGCAACTTGTCATTAAAGGGCAAATTCAGTAAACTGGAAAATATTTATTTATTGTTGCTTTCTGGAATACGAATTCATTTGTTGCTGTTACATTTCTTGGATCAAAATATGACCTACATAGATTTATGTTTTATTAAATTATTGGGTGTTTCACCTCAAAAATTCTTCCATAATATAATACATTTGTGCAATAGAGATAAAATGAATGCAATAACATTTACAGCTGTTTGAATTTATTTAAGGCTACATTATATCTTCTTACTTAACTGGACTTACTCATGTTGTATGGATTGGACAACATGCAGGATATTACAGGTCCCATTATTTACATATGTATTATCTGACATTTGTTTTGGTAAAAAATCTCAAAGTAAACCTCAGAAAATTATGTGTCAGGGAGTATGAGGGTAAATAAGTAGTCAACAACATTTAATAATAGTACAGCTATGTAAAAATTACATTGGTTTCTAACTATATAACAAAAGTTTCCTCTTTGCAGTGACTGAATCTGTATTATTACTTATGTCTCATGTGCTTAGATCCGTGATATTTTGTGTAGATATTGTTCCCCCTGTGTGTATGATTTTTTTTATACATTTTATTTCAAATATGCTACTATATCATATGCTTAGTAATAGTACAGCATGAAATGCCTGATGTTTAGTAAGTTTACCACATTCAGCCAATTTCATGGATTTTCAAGAATTTCAAGTGCTTTAAGAATATGAGGTGTTGAAGCTGATTTTTTTTAAACAAAACTTCTTATAAAATATAGTGAGTTTGTTGGGGGGGCACACGGAGATAGAGCCACAGCATAACATCTCTCTTTAGTGGGGAGGGCACACTACATATATTTATAAAGTTTTACATGATGACATAATCTGAAGACAAAACCTCAGAAGCCCCTGAACATGACATCCACAACAGAATCCTATGGATTACCCAGGCCAAGTTCTCTAAACCGTATAGGGCTGAAATTTTAACCCAAAATCAGTGAAAGTTGCAGTAATTAGCCAACACGTATATGGATACATTTCGGCCCAGATCAGAGCTTATTGAATAAACCCCATATGTTAGTTGTTATTACTTTTGTTTTTATGTACACATAACCACAATTCCTGTCTCGGTATTTTTTTTATATACAAAGAAAATTTAGTGTTGGTTATTGTTTTAATACTATTTATTGCATAATTAATTAGATACAATAAACAAAATGCAAAAATAGATTTAAACATATAATTGTTGGTTATAATATTTTCCGTCACACTTTTTTTGTGTGTATTTATTGTTGATGGAAGACATTGTTGGCTCTCTCTAAGCATAACCTTCTTCGTATGTAGAAAATATGATGAACTATCAATTGTCACAACACCTTTCTCTTCTCCTTTGCTCAAGGTCCAGATAAAAGCAATTTCTGAATTGCATTTCGGCTATAAATCCAAGCCCTGTGCACTGGTTCTTTTCATTTGTGCCAATTATTGAAGTGGTACTTTCTGGAGCATGTAGAATTTATCAAGCTAGTTCTTTATATAGCCTTGTTGGTGAGCTTTAACTTTCTACCACTTGTCCTCTTTAGCATTTATTCTATGTTTGGCATATTCTGTCATGAGTTTTGAGACTCTTATCCAAAACATCTTAAATAAACTTACAGTTAATGTGACAGATGCTCATACAATTCAGGCACTGATTATTTGGCCATCCTAGAACTACATTACTTACCTTATCTTGCTTTGAAAACCAACATATCAAAGTACTATTTGTCAGACCCATTATAAAGGATACATATGTACTGATAATTGGTGGTCCAATTAGTGCAGGAATCACTAATTCCCATGGTACTCCATATAGCATGGACCTACATGGATAGGATGCACTGGACATCATATGATATGTCATTACCAAATATCTGTAAGTCAAGGTTAGCCATCGCTGACTTGCAGCTGCATTTTTAATTGTGACTTATGTACTACTAAGTAACAGTCATGGCACTTGTCTCAGCATTGTAAGATGGCAACCTGGCAGCGATTGGCATTAATCAAATTTTTTTTACAATAACCATTAATACAGCATTTTTATTATTCAGACAAGTGCATGTTTTTATTCATTGTGTATTCTTTTGCCAAATCAAATTTGAATTAACTTTTTTAATGTAGTTGTATACAAACATAACTGAAATTCAGATAAATTGCTTCTTTCAGGAGAAAAAAATCATAATACTGTAGCCAGCAAGAAATTTAGTGAAATAAGCCTTGATGTCAGAAATGTAATAAGAGTAGATGGGTAGTAAAACTATATACAGGCAAAACAATTCAAGCTGAAAAAAGTCTTTGTCAAGTTACGTCAAGGAAGAGACTGAGAAGGGTTTTGACTGCTAAGTTCTCTTTATTAGATTTTTAAAAAAATCACATAAAAAAAAAGAACACTGACAGTTCTATCCTAGATCTGAATACGATTTTATTTTTATTTTGTTCAGTTACAAGACATAGTATTAATGATTAATTATTGATGCACGTGATTGAACACTCACTGATTTATTCAGAAGAACTAAAAGCATTTTTGAGATAGAAAAAAACTTGTTTTTGTCACCTGAACTTGAGGTGCATGGCATCTTTCAGAGTCTTAAAGAATCAGAAGAAATAAAAGTACATGAACAATTAAATTGTAAACTTATAGAGATCTGCAAGTTTTTGTACACATTTCAAATATCATCTGTTAAATAAAGATGTGATACAGTTAGGTTATACATGTTTTACATCATGCTGTTTAATACATGTGACTCAAGAAATACAACCTTTAAAGCACACTGTAGTATATTATTTATGAGTCATACCTGTATAAGATAAAGTAATGTAATGAATAATATATTGTTAAAGTGGTAACTGCCTTTTAGAAACGTTACCTCCTCTCAAATGCTACTCTACATTTTTCTAGATTTGCACGTTGGGTAAAATTATTCAAGGTTAAACAAACGGAGAGTAACAAACTTCTGAGCATAATTTATTATTTAACGAATAATAATTATATAATGTTACTACTGCTTTCATCCTCCAAAATGATATGATAGAAGGTAATAATATAATAGTCTCTTATATTTACCAATTACAAAGATTTGAATTGTAGTAACACACAAAGGGATATTTACTAAGTGTTAACTGACAAGTAAACTGCAAACACCAGACAATAGATTATACAAATAGGTAAATTCATGAATTATTTAAACTCTATTAATGCATGATTTTTCCATTTAGTGAATAACGTCCATAGTAAAAACAAGAGGCTCTCATACATCCAGCTAAGTAAGTACCTATGGAGGTAAACCTTTCTCATAGTTCTGATTCCTCATTGAGATTTCTCAGCCTCCTAGCCTGCTTGTTATTTCTGATTCCTGTGTTTGACCCTGCATGTTCCTGAATATCCTGACCTCCGTTATCCCTTGATCTTTGGCTTGTTTGATGTTCCTGCTCTCCAGTGTCCTGACCTCAGCTTGGCTATTGCTACATTCCTGCTCTCCGCAATCCTGACCTTGGCTTGGTTATTTTCTACCATCCCACTCTCTGGCATCCTGAACCTAGCTGGTACCCACAAGATTCATCTGTACACGCTGCTCATACTAATTGCACTTGCTTGAGGTTACGCTGTGGGAGTTCTGTTTTCACAATCAGTCCTCCTCCAGGGTGCTGCCTCAGCAAGAGTGATTCCATTGCCATTGGACTCGTAGTTCTAAAATAGGAGTTATCCTTACATTGTGGGTTTCAGCTGGACTTAGTAACAGGTCTGAGAAAAATGGAACTATTTTTTTTATCTGTGTGCTATTAATACATTCTTTGGCAGCATTGTCTGATTTCTTGTGTATTTATTCTCTGGTGTTATGTAGCTATAGCCCTATCAAATTAATATTATTATCCTGTTTTTGTTTTTCATGGAGGTAGCCATCTTGGAATTGTTATAATTTATGTTAACTCATAGACAGAAACTAATAAATCCAAATAAAAGGCTGTTGCCAGGCAGTCATTATCTGGTATGTTTTGTAATTACCTATCAGAGTAGAAATAGGCTTGCCCCTTTTCTTCACAACAATTCTGGCCATATTCAAGGAATAAGAAATACCTTCAGCATCAATGGCTGGCTGAAGCGTATGTGTTCCTTCCCATTTGATAAGCTGCTGGCCTCCTTCTAATGCTGGACAGTCCAAACCCTAACACTTTGCAAGAAAAGGAAAAAGAATATGCGGACAGAGCAACTCCATGCAAGCTTTTTTTAAACATTTTTTTAGAAAATCTAAAATAGAAATAAAATGTTAGAACTGCCTGGTAACACACTTAGTATGGACTTGGTATATTATCAGCTTACATGAATCAAGCAGATGCTATGTTCTACCATCTTCAGGCTCATATCTACTTATTTGGTCCTGGTTTACCTAAGTCCTTTGTATCACAGTCCATGGGCATCTGCAGAAATTTTTTCAGGGGGGGGGCATAATTTTACCGTCATCCTTTCTGCGCAACGCCTCTTTTTGACAAGTTATCATGAAGTGGAGGAGCTTTGTCATTATCAGTGAAGGCATACAAAGGGTTGATAAACCCTGCACCAGATACAGATCCACAACATAGCAAAGATATAACCCCAAAGCACCATATACAACACTATAGCACACAATATAACCCAACAGCACCAGATACAACACTATAGCACACAATATAACCTCTTAGCACCAGATACAATACAATAGCACACAATATAACATCTCAGCACCAGATACAACACTATAGCACACACTATAACCCCACAGCACCAGACACAACACTATAGCACACAAAATAACCTCTCAGCACCAGATACAATACAATAGCACACAATATAACCTCTCAGCACCAGATACAATACTATAGCACACAATACAGGGAGTGCAGAATTATTAGGCAAATGAGTATTTTGACCACATCATCCTCTTTATGCATGTTGTCTTACTCCAAGCTGTATAGGCTCGAAAGCCTACTACCAATTAAGCATATTAGGTGATGTGCATCTCTGTAATGAGAAGGGGTGTGGTCTAATGACATCAACAACCTATATCAGGTGTGCATAATGATTAGGCAACTTCCTTTCCTTTGGCAAAATGGGTCAAAAGAAGGACTTGACAGGCTCAGAAAAGTCAAAAATAGTAAGATATATTGCAGAGGGATGCAGCACTCTTAAAATTGCAAAGCTTCTGAAGCGTGATCATCGAACAATCAAGCGTTTCATTCAAAATAGTCAACAGGGTCGCAAGAAGAGTGTGGAAAAACCAAGGCGCAAAATAACTGCCCATGAACTGAGAAAAGTCAAGCGTGCAGCTGCCACGATGCCACTTGCCACCAGTTTGGCCATATTTCAGAGCTGCAACATCACTGGAGTCCCCAAAAGCACAAGGTGTGCAATACTCAGAGACATGGCCAAGGTAAGAAAGGCTGAAAGACGACCACCACTGAACAAGACACACAAGCTGAAACGTCAAGACTGGGCCAAGAAATATCTCAAGACTTATTTTTCGAAGGTTTTATGGACTGATGAAATGAGAGTGAGTCTTGATGGGCCAAATGGATGGGCCCGTGGCTGGATTGGTAAAGGGCAGAGAGCTCCAGTCCGACTCAGACGCCAGCAAGGTGGAGGTGGAGTACTGGTTTGGGCTGGTATCATCAAAGATGAGCTTGTGGGGCCTTTTCGGGTTGAGGATGGAGTCAAGCTCAACTCCCAGTCCTACTGCCAGTTCCTGGAAGACACCTTCTTCAAGCAGTGGTACAGGAAGAAGTCTGCATCCTTCAAGAAAAACATGATTTTCATGCAGGACAATGCTCCATCACACGCGTCCAAGTACTCCACAGCGTGGCTGGTAAGAAAGGGTATAAAAGAAGAAAATCTAATGACATGGCCTCCTTGTTCACCTGATCTGAACCCCATTGAGAACCTGTGGTCGATCATCAAATGTGAGATTTACAAGGAGGGAAAACAGTACACCTCTCTGAACAGTGTCTGGGAGGCTGTGGTTGCTGCTGCATGCAATGTTGATGGTGAACAGATCAAAACACTGACAGAATCCATGGATGGCAGGCTTTTGAGTGTCCTTGCAAAGAAAGGTGGCTATATTGGTCACTGATTTGTTTTTGTTTTGTTTTTGAATGCCAGAAATGTATATTTGTGAATGTTGAGATGTTATATTGGTTTCACTGGTAAAAATAAATAATTGAAATGGGTATATATTTGTTTTTTGTTAAGTTGCCTAATAATTATGCACAGTAATAGTCACCTGCACACACAGATATCCCCCTAAAATAGCTAAAACTAAAAACAAACTAAAAACTACTTACAAAAATATTCAGCTTTGATATTAATGAGTTTTTTGAGTTCATTGAGAACATGGTTGTTGTTCAATAATAAAATTAATCCTCAAAAATACAACTTTCCTAATAATTCTGCACTCCCTGTATAACCCAACAGCACCAGACACAACACTATAGCACACAATATAACTCACAGCACCAGATACAACACTATAGCACACAATATAACCCCACAGCACCAGATACAACACTATAGCACACAATATAACCCCACAGCACCAGACACAACACTATAGCACACAATATAATCCAACAGCACCAGATACAACACTATAGCACACAATATAACTCCTCAGCACCAGACACAACACTATAGCACACAATATAACCCCACAGCACCAGATACAACACTATAGCACACAATATAACCCCACAGCACCAGACACAACACTATTGCACACAATATAACCCCTCAGCACCAGACACAACACTATAGCACACAATATAACCCCACAGCACCAGACACAACACTATAGCACACAATATAACCCCACAGCACCAGACACAACACTATAGCACACAATATAACCTCTCAGCACCAGATACAACACTATAGCACACAATATAACCCCTCAGCACCAGACACAACACTATAGCACACAATATAACCCAACAGCACCAGATACAACACTATAGCACACAATATAACCCAACAGCACCAGATACAACACTATAGCACACAATATAACCCCTCAGCACCAGACACAACACTATAGCACACAATATAACCCAACAGCACCAGATACAACACTATAGCACACAATATAACCCAACAGCACCAGATACAACACTATAGCACACAATATAACCTCTCAGCACCAGATACAACACTATAGCACACAATATAACCTCACAGCACCAGATACACTATAGCACACAATATAACCTCACAGCACCAGATACACTATAGCACACAATATAACCTCTCAGCACCAGATACAACACTATAGCACACAATGTAACCCAACAGCACCAGATACAACACTATAGCACACAATATAACCCCACAGCACCAGACACAACACTATAGCACACAATATAACCTCTCAGCACCAGATACAACACTATAGCACACAATGTAACCCAACATCACCAGATACAACACTATAGCACACAATATAACTCCTCAGCACCAGACACAACACTATAGCACACAATATAACCCCACAGCACCAGATACAACACTATAGCACACAATATACCCCCACAGCACCAGACACAACACTATAGCACACAATATAACCCCTCAGCACCAGACACAACACTATAGCACACAATATAACCCCACAGCACCAGACACAACACTATAGCACACAATATAACCCCACAGCACCAGACACAACACTATAGCACACAATATAACCTCTCAGCACCAGATACAACACTATAGCACACAATATAACCCCTCAGCACCAGACACAACACTATAGCACACAATATAACCCAACAGCACCAGATACAACACTATAGCACACAATATAACCCAACAGCACCAGATACAACACTATAGCACACAATATAACCCCTCAGCACCAGACACAACACTATAGCACACAATATAACCCAACAGCACCAGATACAACACTATAGCACACAATATAACCCAACAGCACCAGATACAACACTATAGCACACAATATAACCTCTCAGCACCAGATACAACACTATAGCACACAATATAACCTCACAGCACCAGATACACTATAGCACACAATATAACCTCACAGCACCAGATACACTATAGCACACAATATAACCTCTCAGCACCAGATACAACACTATAGCACACAATGTAACCCAACAGCACCAGTTACAACACTATAGCACACAATATAACCCCACAGCACCAGATACACTATGGCACACAATATAACCTCTCAGCACCAGATACAACACTATAGCACACAATGTAACCCAACAGCACCAGATACAACACTATAGCACACAATATAACCCCACAGCACCAGACACAACACTATAGCACACAATATAACCCCTCAGCACCAGACACAACACTATAGCACACAATATAAACCAACAGCACCAGATACAACACTATAGCACACAATATAACCTCTCAGCACCAGATACAACACTATAGCACACAATATAACCTCACAGCACCAGATACACTATAGCACACAATATAACCTCACAGCACCAGATACACTATAGCACACAATATAACCTCTCAGCACCAGATACAACACTATAGCACACAATGTAACCCAACAGCACCAGATACAACACTATAGCACACAATATAACCCCACAGCACCAGACACAACACTATAGCACACAATATAACCCCACAGCACCAGACACAACACTATAGCACACAATATAAACACAAAGCAACAGATTCCCTAAACACCCAAATTCCTAAATCCAGGATATTTCTTTATCTCTTTCCCCCTTTTTGATATGTTTTATTCCTCCATGTTTGCCATCTCTTTCCCCATCATTTTATGTGTTTTATTCCTCCATGTCAGTGACCTCTTTTCGCCTACATTTTATCTTTTCTGCCCCATGTCACAATTTTGTCTGTATTCTGCTCCAATCAATCACCTCTCTTCATCCTCTATTATCTTTTCTGCCCCATGTCATCCCATTTTGTTTGCAATCTGCTTCCATCTATCACATCATTTTATCCTCCATTATCTTTTCTGCCCCATCCACTTGTCACCATGTTGATGTGAGCAGAGCCTGGTCAGCTGCTCAGACTGGACAAATGGAGACCTCAGGGAAATGGGAGGGACCTCCTTGGATTTACCCCACTCTACCATGTACCTTAAAGCTATTATAAGCTCTTCCTACCTGTTACAGGGGCTCAGCTATGGTCTCTGAGTATCTTCCCCTGCAGGCTCTCTTCTGTCAGTCATGCTGCCACTTGGAGGGCTGAGGGGCGGGGCTATAACTTCATATCCCCGGGTACCCCTGTCATTGGCTCTCCATGCAGCATGACTGACAGCTGCAGAGACCTGAACCAATGTGGATGGGAGACCAGTATTACAGCAAGCAGAGTTGCAGAGAGCAACAGCTTTGGGTGCCACCTCCTACCCCAGCAAGCGCCGCCCCTTGCCCCCCCCTGCGGACGCCCATGTCACAGTCTGTGGTTAAACATTGTGTATCCAAGTATTATGGATGCCATTTTGGCAGCCCATGGGGGGACCCATTTTACCACCTTCCTTTAAAAAATGGAGAGCATTAACTTCTAGTTCATTGAAATGAATGGGATACGAGTTTAACCTTACTCTCCTCCAATTCTGCTGCCTTCAGCACATTTCTATTTCACAAAATGCTTAATGAATAGGAGCATGCAGATGTTGCTGAATTTGTGCTTTCATCTTGAACTCTAAACTTTTTTTTTTTAGGGACTAGACCCAACAGTTAATACATTTGTGCAAGAAATATTTTACAAAACATAATATTTTTGTGCTGTGTTTTTACAATTGAAAATAAGGGGAGGGGACTCCAAACTTATAATTTGCCCCGGGTGCCAAATACTCCCTTTACGCCCTTTGTGTGCACTCCGAAGTTTAATATTACACAAGCTCAAAGTACACAGAGGGACCTGTGATAATGTAATTTTGAATATGACTTTTATGATTACGGGACTACTGGAATTCCAAATGCATCAGGTTTTCCACACACTCCAGCCATTGATATGTGTTTGCATAAGTGTATGAGGGTGTGTGTGTCAGGGTGTTTGCATAAGTGTATGAGGGTGTGTGTGTGTCAGGGTGTTTGCATAAGGTGTTTGCATAAGTGTATGAGGGTGTGTGTGTGTCAGGGTGTTTGCATAAGGTGTTTGCATAAGTGTATGAGGGTGTGTGTGTCAGGGTGTTTGCATAAGTGTATGAGGGTGTGTGTGTGTCAGGGTGTTTGCATAAGGTGTTTGCATAAGTGTATGAGGGTGTGTGTGTCAGGGTGTTTGCATAAGTGTATGAGGGTGTGTGTGTGTCAGGGTGTTTGCATAAGGTGTTTGCATAAGTGTATGAGGGTGTGTGTGTCAGGATGTGTGTGTCAGGGTATTTGCATAAGTGTATGAGGGTGTGTGTGTCAGGGTGTTTGCATAAGGTGTTTGCATAAGTGTATGAGGGAGTGTGTGTGTCAGGGTGTTTGCATAAGTGTATGAGGGTGTGTGTGTCAGGATGTGTGTGTGTCAGGGTGTTTGCATAAGTGTATGAGGGTGTGTGTGTGTCAGGGTGTTTGCATAAGTGTATGAGGGTGTGTGTGTCAGGATATTTGCATAAGTGTATGAGGGTGTGTGTGTGTGTCAGGGTGTTTGCATAAGGTGTTTGCATAAGTGTATGAGGGTGTGTGTGTGTCAGGGTGTTTGCATAAGTGTATGAGGGTGTGTGTCAGGGTGTTTGCATAAGTGTATGAGGGTGTGTGTGTGTCAGGGTGTTTGCAAAAGTGTATGAGGGTGTGTGTGTCAGGTTGTGTATGTGTAAGTGTGTGTGAGAAAGATATAGACGCTGTGTGAGATATAGACGCTGTGGGAGAGAGACGGAGAGTGTGAGAGAGAGAGATGGAGAGTGTGTGAGAGAGAGAGACGGAGAGTGTGAGAGAGACGGAGAGTGTGAGAGAGAGAGAGACGGAGATTGTGAGAGAGAGACGAAGATTGTGAGAGACGGAGAGTGTGAGAGAGAGAGAGACGGAGATTGTGAGAGAGAGAGAGATGGAGAGTGTGAGAGAGAGAGAGACGGAGATTGTGTGAGAGAGAGAGAGACGGAGATTGTGAGAGAGAGAGAGACGGAGATTGTGAGAGAGAGAGAGACGGAGATTGTGAGAGAGAGAGAGACAGAGATTGTGAGAGAGAGAGAGACGGAGAGAGACAGAGTGTGAGAGAGAGAGACGGAGAGAGACAGAGTGTGAGAGAGAGAGAAAGAGACGGAGAGTGTGAGAGAGAGAGAGACGGAGAGTGTGAGTGAGAGAGAGAGAGAGAGAGAGACGGAGAGTGTGAGAGAGAGAGAGAGACGGAGAGTGTGAGAGAGAGAGAGAGAGACGGAGAGTGTGAGAGAGAGAGAGACGGAGAGTGTGAGAGAGAGAGAGAGAGAGAGACGGAGAGTGTGAGAGAGAGAGAGATGGAGAGTGTGAGAGAGAGGCGGTGTGTGTTAGAAAGAGAGGGAGAGAGACAGGGTGCGTGAGACAGAGAGAGAGAGAGAGACGGGGTGAGATTGTGTGCGACTGTGCTCATCTGGGCTCAAGCCCCTGATCATTTGTTGATCTAGCAACGCCCCTGCTATCCACAAGTTTTGTAGATGTTGGCTCATTTTAAAATATATCGGATACAAAATAATTACCTGTAGAAGGGATATTAGAGCCTCCTTTTAAATTATTAATTAGCATTGATTTAGAAACTAAGAAGACCAAAAACTGTTTTGTCTGCATATCTATATTTAGAACATAGGTAGCTTCAAAAAATGGCAACAAATGAAAAATACATAAACATTTAAATCTTAAGCTTCTACAGTTTTGCAAGTCAATGCACACATTTTAAATATTGTCTGAATCAAGAAATACAAAATGTAAAAGCATGTATTATGAACGTCAGTTTTTCTGGAATGCTTCTGTACATTTTTCTGTATTTGCATATTGGGTAGCTCTCTTGAAGCTTAATATGAAGGAAAGGGCATACATACATGGGCGTCCACAGAATTTTTTCCAAGGGGGAGCAAAATGGCAAAGCAGGAATGGACTCACACCATATGTAAATCAGCTTTATGAAGAAAATTGGTAAGACAAATCCATGGAATCAATAACAGTCAAAGTGATATTGTGAGGATGCAGAACTCAACTTCTGACCACTCAATTCATTTCATGCTATCACTGCAAAATATCCTCCAAAGTACCCCTAATACCTCCTCGCCATTGTTTACATTTCTAGGCTCAGGAGAGGGGTTTCCTTGTGGGAGGCAAATGTTACAATAGTTACCCATTTATAGGACAATTAAATGACCATGGTAGTAGTAGCTAACAGACCAGCATATACCTGAGCATCATGGGAAATTTACACTAGCTGCAGTGTTAAAGATCAGCCACTATTAGGCAAAAGAACGAAGACGCATGCACTCCTTGTTCCAGTAAAAAAAAGTGAATCATTTATTAACCCCTTAACGACAGATGACGTGCCAGGCACGTCACGGCAAATCGAGGACTTGCCGACAGGTGACGTGCCTGGCACGTCATGCACTAAACTGAGTAAAGAAAGCAACCAGCGGTCGCTTTCTTTACTCTAACGGTGTTGCTACAATGCCTCTAGGTAGAGGCATTGTGCAACACCCCCCAAATGTGCAGGGGCGCGCTACGATCACTCCACGGAGTGATCGTAGCAGCCATTTAAAAATGGCTGCGCCGGCTGCACACATGTGCTTAGAAAGCGAACGATCGTTCGCTTTCTAAGCATCTCCGGTGTTGTTAAAGTGCCTCGCCAGCGAGGCACTTAACAACACCGTTCTGCTCCCCAGAGCCGATGGTGGTCGCTCTCCTGAGCGACCCCATCGGCTCAGTAGAAGGGAACGCTGCCTATACAGGCAGCGCTTCCCTTCTAATGGCAAGAGCATCGGAAGTGAAAGTATTTCACTTCCGATGCTCTAGGGGGAGCCAATCGATGCCTGCACAACAGATCTATGTGATCTGTGTGCAGGCATGTATGGTAAGTGCTCTGATGAGCACTTATCATACTGTCAAAGGCAATATTAGCAAATATTGCCTTTGACAAGTATTGATCTGCCTCCCTCACCTTACTAGTTTTAGTAAGGGAGAGAGACAGATCAGATAAAGTAAAAAAATAAAATAAAATAATAAAACAAATATTTAATAAAATTTTAAACACCAAGGGCTTTTATAAAAGCCATTTAACCCCTTCCCTGCCATTGATCGCTGTGTACGCAGTGATCATACACAGCAGCACATTTTTTGCTGTCTGTGCATTTTTTAGGGGTTAATTTTTTTTACTGTAATTCATTACAGTATAAAAAAAAGCTCTTTTAAGAGAGATTAACCCCTTTCTTGCTGTAGATCACTGCCTAAGCAGAGATCTGACGCAAATGCAGCAATCTTGCTGCAGAAGCATTTTTAATTTTTTTAAAACTTTTTTATTACACCCGTCACGTGTTAATTATACCCGCTAGGGGACTACGTTTAACGTAATTTTTTTTTTAAATAAGAGCTATTAACCCCTTCCTTGCTGTATATCACTTCCTAAGCAGCACATATGGTCACTGCCTAAGCAGTGCATATGGTCACTGCCTAAGCAGCGCATATGGAGCAATCTAGTCGCAGAAGGATTTTTTTTTTGCTATCAGCATTTTTTTTGTCAGACTCGCTAGGGGTTAATTATCCCCACTAGGGGATTACGTGTATTCCTTTTGAAGCTGTCTGAACACGTGTATAGCGATCAGTAACAGCCGATCAGTGGCAAAGGTGGTTTGGTGATTTCTCAGATGAGCATCACCATTCGTCTGGTTCGATCAATATTGGTAAATATTGTTCTGACCCATATGGATCTGCCTCCCTCTCCTCACTTGAGTTTTAGTGAGGGAAAGAGACAGATCTGTATAACATAATTTTTTAATTGTAATAAATTAAATAAAATGTTAAAAAAATTGTGAGTCCCAAGGGCTTTTATAAAAGCCATACCCTTTGTATAGTGTAGTGTATTAACCCCTTCCCTGCCACTGATCACTGCACAGCAGAAATTTTTTTCTTGTCTGTGCATTTTTAGGGGTTAATTTTTTTGTACAGTACTACAAAGGCTCTTATAAGAGCTATTAACCCCTTCCTTGCTCTACATGTCAAAATTCCAAGTTGGAAAATCAAAAAGCTCACCTCTCAAATGTAGCCTTTCAACCCTCCAACAAAGCTGACAAAGCTATGCATGGGTGGTATCCCTGTGCTCGGGAGATGTTGCTGAACATATATTGTGGTATTGTTTATCAGTGACACATACCGAAATATGTGAATTTGTGTCTAAAGTACAATGTATGTGGGAAAAAATACACAATAAAATGACTACCACAAACTTTGACAAAGGCTGGTGGTAGAATTGGTGCATGGAAAGTGTTAAAATAACACCATTTAAAATAGCCTAGGGTGTCTACTTTTACAAAATATATACTTTTTGGGGTAAAATACACTGTCCGACTTTAAAAAAAAGTCCCAAATGAAAGATGGGCTCAGGCTGGCTACACGTCAATATTCCAAGTTGAAAATGCGCACCTTCACAATGTGGCCCTTTTAGCCCCCAAACAACCCAACAAACCTATGCATGGGTGGTATCCCTGTACTCAAGAGATGTTGCTGAACACTTATTGGGGTGTTATTTGGCAGTGACACATACCAAAATCTGTAAATTCATGTCTGAAGTACAAGGTTTGTGAAAAAAAAACACAAAAAAATTACTACCACAAACTTTGACAAAGGCTGGTGGTAGAATTAGTGCATGGAAAGTGTAAAAATACCACCATTTGAGATAGCCTAGGGTGTCTACTTTAAAAAAATATATGGGTTGATGTGGTAAAATACACTGGCTGGTTTCAAATATGTCCCAAATGGGACATGGGTGCAGGCTGTCTGCATGTCAAAATTTCAAATTGGAAAACCAAAAACTTCACCTCCCAAATTTGGCCTTTTACCCCCCAAACAATCCAACAAACCTATGCATGGGGGGTATCCCTGTACTCAAGAGATGTTGCTGAACACTTATTGGGGTGTTATTTGGCAGTGACACATACCAAAATCTGTAAATTCATGTCTGAAGTACAAGGTTTGTGAAAAAAAAACACAAAAAAATTACTACCACAAACTTTGACAAAGGCTGGTGGTAGAATTAGTGCATGGAAAGTGTTAAAATACCACCATTTGAGATAGCCTAGGGTGTCTACTTTTAAAAAATATATGGGTTGATGGGGTAAAATACACTGGCTGGTTTCAAATATGTCCCAAATGGGACATGGGTGCAGGCTGTCTGCATGTAAAAATTTCAAGTTGGAAAACAAAAAACTGCACCTCACAAATTTGGCATTTTAGCCCCCAAACAACCCAACAAACCTATGCATGGGTGGTATCCCTGTACTCAGGAGAAATAGTAGAATCTATTTAGCATGTTTTTTCGTTCGCTATTGTCGATGAGGAGAAGTTGTTTCAAATAAAAACAAAGAAATTTGTGTATTTTTTTTTTTTTTACCATATTTTTTTTTTTTTTTTTAATAATATGATAAGATATGATCAAAAATATGGCATCCATAGAAAGCCCTTTTTGTCCCGATAAAAACAATATATAATATGTGTGGGTACAGCAAATGACGAAGAAGAAAATTACTGCTAAACACAAACAGCACAGAAATGTTAAAATAGCCATTGTCATTACAATAGCGGTGCAATCCCCCTACAAAGGCCTAGGATCTTGGCGTCTTAATGAAAGCTTACTTACTAACCCCACCACCAAACAAAAAATGACAAGAGTATTAGATGAATATTTTGAGTTAAATGACTCACCAGACATTTCTGTAGAGACACTGTGGGAAGCTCACAAGTCGGTCACTAGAGGACACCTCATAGCAGTAGCATCCCATGAAAAGAAAAAAAGAGAATTAAAAATGAAACAGTTATTGTTAGATTTGCAAAATCTAGAGGCAATCAATAAAACCAACCCCACGAAAGCAGGAATATCTAAAATCAAAAGTGTAAAACAGGCCATATCAGTTATCCAATTACACCACACTCAAATACAACTACAAAGATTAAACCAAACTTATTATACACAAGGGAACAAACCCACTAGATTCTTAGCAAGACGCCTAAAAAAATTGGAAGCCAAAAGAGCCATACCGTACCTAATCACACAACAAGGAGTTAAGATCCAGAACCCAGCAGACATACCAGAAGCCTTCGCCTCATATTATTCATCCCTATACAATTTAAATAAAGATAAAAACACGCCCCAACCAGATGCCACCCAAATAGAAACATTTTTGAATAAAATCACAATGCCTTCAGTAGATCAATCAGATTTAGCCAAACTCATAGCGGAAATAAAAGAGGAAGAAGTAAGAGATGCAATAAAATTACTCCCCAAGAATAAAGCCCCCGGCCCAGATGGTTTCTCGAATCAATACTACAAAATTTTTCAAAAACAATTGACGCCATATATAACCAAAACATTTAACGCTTGCAGTTCTAAAGGATCATTTCCCCCCTCTATGTTGACAGCCCACATTATTACTATCCCCAAACCAGGCAAACCCCCAACACTTTGCCCAAATTTCCGTCCCATATCCCTTCTCAACACTGATGTAAAATTATACGCTAAAATAATGGCAAACAGAATCGCATCAATATTACCCAATCTTATACATTATGATCAAGTAGGATTCATACGAGGAAGACAAGGTACAGATAATACCCGAAAAATAATTGATATCCTCTCCCTAGTTAACGCAAAGAAAATACCCAGTTTATTTTTAGCTATAGACGCGGAAAAGGCGTTTGACCGCCTTCATTGGCTTTACTTAGAAAAAGTACTACAAAAATTCAAGTTTCCCCAAGAATACATAAAAGCAATATTTGCTCTATATTCCACCCCTTCAGCAATAGTTACGTATGCAGGGTTTCACTCTGATCCTTTCCGCATATCAAATGGCTCCAGACAGGGATGTCCTTTATCCCCCCTCTTATATGTTCTTGCTATAGAACCCCTGGCGGAATTGATCCGCAAACAACCCGCGATCACCGGTATTCCATACACGCCACATGACACAGTGAAACTAGGATTATTCGCGGACGATATTCTAATTTCCCTCTCCCACCCTCAACAATCACTCCCACAGCTACACACAGTACTAGAGGAATTTAGCAAGGTCTCATACCACAAAGTTAACGTAGCTAAAACACAAGCCCTACCGATTTGCTTACCCACACAGGTTTTACAACAATTAAAAAGTGAATATGCTTATGATTGGAGAGCAGATGATATTTCCTACCTAGGAATATATGTCACAAAGAACACTGCCCACCTCATCAAGGACAATCTGGTTAAATTATGGAAAAAAATTAAACAAGAAATGAATGAATGGTCGTCTTTATTTCTGACGTGGCTAGGTAGAATAGCGACAATAAAGATGTCTGTTATGCCAAAATTACTCTATTTATTTAGGGCTTTACCGGTTGCAATTCCAAAAAATATTCTGAAAAACATACAAACAGATATCCTAAGATTTATAAATGCCCATAAACCTACCAGAATTGCCAACAAATGGCTAAAATTACCCCCCAACCAGGGTGGCTTGGGTATCCCCTCAGTGGCGCAGTACTACCAAGCGGCACGCATGGCTCAATCAATGATGGCTCACTGCGGCCCAGGTGTGGTAGCGTGGGTGGACGTGGAGGATGCACAATGTCGCCCATATAGATTAATTGACATGCTTTGGACACAGTCTATGAAACCGGTGCCCCAGGATCGCCGATTACCGAGCATCGATATAACTCTAAAAACATGGAAATATTATACAAAAAGTATGCCAGAACTGTCCAAACTGTCAGTGGCTACCCCTATAACCAGTATAGAGAGATTAATAACTGACATGAAACTAGATAATTGGCGGAAAAAAGGAATAGTTACTCTGCAAGATCTATACCACCAACAAACCTTGAAATCCTTTACGGATCTCAGGACCCAATATAAATTAAGTGAAAATGAATGGCTCAAATACCTACAAGTGCAACAAGTTATATCCTGCACTCCTAACACGCTATCAGTACCGGGGCATACCCCACACAAATTTATTATGTCATGTTTAAAAATGCCATATCTAAAAAAATCACTCACTTTATGTTACCAAGCATTATATACACCGAATATGACTAATGCTCTCCCTTTCGCAATAGCTTGGGAAGAAGAATTGGGAACCCATTTAACTCCCTTAGAATGGAAACAAGCGATCACTTTCCCACATAGGATCTCCCATAACGCCAACCACACAGAACTTGCAAAAAAATTGTTGTATAGATGGTATTATGTTCCCACGAAATTGGCAAAAATTTACCCTTCTACTACAAATATGTGCTGGAGAGGTTGTAATATGCCTGGAACTATGTTACATATTTGGTGGGAGTGTCCAGCGATCTCCAAATATTGGGTCTATACTTATTTGATTATCAAGGAGTTGATACAGAAGCCAATAGCTCAATCTCCCAAACTAGCTATTTTACATGTTTTCCCCTCTTTGATAAAGTGGCCACAGAAGGTGATACTGGGCCACATATTACTGGCTAGTAAAACGCTACTTAGTAGGAGATGGAAGGATCCATCAGCTCCGTCACACGAGGAACTCCAAAACTTAATAACATACAATTTACAAATGGAAAAATTACACTATGTTTCTAATAACCGTTTAGAACAATATTTGGAGATCATAAAGGTGTGGGAGGAATGCCTAAACAAAGTAAAATAAGAACTGGAACTCAAGCGAACCCGACTAAATCAGTCGAGAATTTTAGTAAGAAATTAGACCAAACTAAGATAGGAGACAACCTCAAACAAGTTATGTAAACATATAAGGGTTTCTAATCTTACCTGACCTCTTATACGTATTTGTTCTTAAACATTTTTTTCACATATCTGTGTTCCCAGTTTACTCTTTTCCTATTTTTTTTTATTTTTTCTCTCTCTCTCGTTATGGTCTTTTTCTTTTTCTTACATTTCTTCTTCCTTTTGTTTAATTTATGTGTATAATGTATTTTTCCTTTATTTCAATATCAGGAATCTGAGATATATGTTGATTGTATAAATCGATGGTTTCATATTTTGTATAACCAAGGATATGTAAAGCTTATATGATATATTACTGCATATTTGTAACATCCTGTGGTAACTCAATAAAAATTTTGAATGTAAAAAAAAAAAAAAAAAAAAAAATAGCCATTGTCCAGAAAGGACAAAAATGTTTCAAAGGCTCTGTCCTTAAGGGGTTAAATTGGGATATGACAAAATATATATATATATAAGTCAGCAGGAATACAAATGTGGGGAAAAAAGAAATGAACTTGCCTTAC